>OX463808.1:33063673-35778673 GCA_949825045.1 Argyresthia goedartella | reverse complement strand
CTCCGAGAGCAGGAGCGCGGGCGCCGTCGATTTGGCGATTTCTGTTTGAAATCGGAGTTTGTTTCCATTCCACCGCAACCGATATCATATAATGATCAGCTATTTTATGTTGGATTATCGCTGAGTTAATTCTCGCTGAAGGCGCTCTTATGTAAATATGGTCTAAACAGGATCCTACTAAGACGTCTACTACGATTTCACTTCGAGTTATTTTATTTATGCATTTAACAAATCCATATTCTGCAAGTACGTTTTCATTAATAATTACATTTTTATCATTCGGTTTCAATAAATTAATATTTATATCGCCACATATAATTACTTTTGAGTTTTCTGGTAAACTGTGCAATAAAAAAGTTCGTCAAAAAATTGTTCCTGTTTATCTTGCATATTTATTCTGGGTGGTCTATAGATGGAGATAATATGAATTAGTTCTGCTGAGTGCTAAAGTGTAATAGAAACGCACTCGGATACGCGCATGGCAACTGTCTTCGATGGATCACGGACCTGTGCCCCGAGCCCCTCCCGCACGTAAACAAGTACCCCTCCCCCTGTTCGCCCTGTTCGAGTAAAACTATGAATATCGTATCCTTTTATCTTATAAAGATTTAATAATGAGAAATTTATATTAGGTTCCGTAACAACTAGAACATCCAAATTGTATAGGTATAGGTAGTTATGTAATGTGATTAGCAATTCGTTAAAATGATTTTTCAGGGATCTTATATTAATATGGACTAAGCTAAAGTTTTGTTTAATTCGTATAGGAATAAAGTTATCTAAACTTTTAACTATAGTAGCATCAATCAAATTATTATTAATCATTTCAATATCATCTAATTTAGCCACTAAATGGAGCATTTGTAACAAATATGTTAGAACAAAATACCTATAGGTTTATGGTTGATGATTCACTTTTTGATCAGATCACCAAGGTCACTCTCAGCTCTCACCCATACAGTTTTATCGCCATCTTCCTTCTTTACCAGGATCTTCCAGTGAATGTAATTACTTATTTATCACTAAAAATTTGGCGCCTGAAACAGTATGGTAAGTACCCTGGTTATTTTTTTCCTTGTTGTTTAATGTGTGAAGTAATAAAATTTACTACTTAAAACCTTTTTTAGGGTTCCGTACCCAACGTCACCGTCAACGTCACCGTCACCAGGCTGTATCTCAAGAACCTAGCTAGCTAGAGAGTTGAAATTTTCACAGATTATGTATTTCTGTTGCCGCTATAACAACAAATACTAAAAAACAGGATAAAAGAAATATTTAAGGGGGCTCCCATACAACAATTCTTTCATACAAACTTATGGATGCACCTGGTTACGTACATGGAGTGTGAAAGTAACCGCACCAATAACTTTGTAAACAATATGTTGCTGTGTAAAATCCAAACTATTCACTCCACACCATCGCTTCCATTGAACGGTGGTACGGAACCCTTCGTGCGCGATTTAGACTCGCACTTGACCGTTTTTTTTTTCAATTTTTTGTTTTTGTGGGAATGGTGACCTATCGGTCGCTTTATTATTTACATTTCCTTGGGTGTCAGCTTTCTGACGAGTCTGGTGGTCTGTTGCTCGCATGCTGTCTACGCCGCAGTTCGACGTTTAACCTTGCATCTACCGCGAGTGGTGAAATGTGACGATTCTATGTGATTTATATTATTTAATGTAAATGAAAAGTGCTGTGTTTCTAGTGCCTGTGTTTTAATTTTTCCCTCAACATATCCCGAGTTTTCATTATTGGTTAACGGGTAAATGGGGTCTATTTACCCGTTGTTAGAACCCGTAGTGTTAGGGAAAGGAAAGGTAAGTCAATTGTAGTTTAATATGTACCCTATCTCGTGATTTCGGTTTATTTGTCTACCCTGGTTCAATTCAGAGTTATCTTGTCTTCAATGCGTATTTTTTTCTCCCTTAGTCGCTGTTTCGCGTATCGAATATTAGTCTAATTTCATTTCATTTCGTCCCGTGCGGAAAAGTTTATTCGACAGCTGAAGGGTTATATGTTTACATTGCATTTTTTTCAGTTGACATAGGCACGATTGTTTGATCGATATTATTTGGTTGTGGTTGCTAAGCAACGGATTGACAGTATATAATTGGTTTCTGTATTTCGCCATCATAGCCTTGCGGTTTAGTGATCCGGACTTTCGTGTTCGAAGTCGATGGTTCGAATCCCAGCGCGAAATTTTTTGTGTATTCTTTTTCAGCGTTTATTTCTAAGATAAGCTTAGTGGAACATTATTTGAGTGAAATAAATGATTTGTTTCAGAATATTCTGGAAATAAATAATTTGTTTTGGAAATTTTCTTCGATTGAATTTTCCTAACGTACGCGTAATAGTTTCGATAGCGTAGATCGGTTGCTGATAGACAAAATCTAGACTTAATTTTATCCAAATATTTACTGAACCGATTCTGATGAAATAATTCGCTCGGTTGTTTTTTTTTCTCGTGCTACTGATGTTTGGTAGTGACGGTTGACGTTGATTATTAACCATTGTCGTACGTTGTTGATCGTGGTTGATAATTTTTCATTCTCACCCACTTTTTTATTTTTAGTGGGTTATTTGCTTGTACCTTGGCTTTGTTCTGGTATATTTTTAGTTATCTTCGCTTTCTTTCTGCTGTTTGTGTTGTCGTTTGGAGATTTTGCCGACGAAGATCCCATCCACGTTACGCCGCGCGTACCTGGGTCGAGTGTACGTCAGCCTCGTCTTCTCGGTTCTGGTGACGATTTGGAGTTTTTTTGATACTGAACCCCGAAGTCACAATCTGTTCTTCATTATAGGCCTATGAGTCAGGGTGTCGATTGAAAAGGTCATCGACGCTTGGATTTTGCTTGTAATGTCGTAACTTGGTGTTACTGGCATTTTTTTTTGTTTTTTTTTTCTCTCTTAGTCTAGGTTAAGGTGTTTTTTGTTTTTTTGGTGTTTTAGTTTCTATGGCCAGGTTTTTCGTTATGTGTGGGAGGCTCAAGAGAGGAAATTAAACTTATGTATGCTCAGATAACCAGTTCTTCTAAATTCAGAAAGACAAGCTGCACGTCATATTCCTTTTTTTTCGCTTCTCTGTTTAGGTCTTAATTTCCTTCCATCGTTCCGCTTTTATTAGTTGCTTCGGTATGCCTGTCAGCGTATTATAGGTGTTCGTTTACTCTATTTTGGATCTAGGTTTAACCTTCTGTTCTTCATTATAGGCCTATGAGTCAGGGTGTCGATTGAAAAGGTCATCGACGCTCGGATTTTGCTTGTAATGTCGTAAATTGGTTTTCTTCTAAATTCAGAAAGACAAGCTGCACGTCATATTCCTTTTTTTTCGCTTCTCTGTTTAGGCCTTAATTTCCTTCCATCTTTCCGCTTTTAATCGTTGCTTCGGTATGCCTGTCAGCATATTATAGGTGTCCGTTTACTCTATTTTGGATCTAGGTTAAACCTTCTGTTCTTCATTATAGGCCTATGAGTCAGGGCGTCAATTGAGAAGGTCATCGACGGTCGGATTCTGCTTGTAATGTCGTTACCTGGTGTTGCTGGCATTTCTTTTTGTTTTTTTCTCTCTCTTAGCCTAGGTTAAGGTGTTATTTGGTCTTTTTGGTGTTTTGGTTTCTATGGCCAGGTTTTTCGTTATGTGTGGGAGGCTCAAGAGAGAAAATTAAGCTTATGTATGCTAATAACAGCTCAGATAACCTGGAAAACTAACCTTTTTTCCAAGTAAAGTTATTGCAGAGAAATATTCTTAGAACTATTTTTACTATATTTGACATCTTGGATATCAGCATCGGTTGGTTCCAATCCATGATGTCGATACCGTATTTTTTTTTATAATAATCTATGTATGATATCTGAATCTTCTTGCCATCCTCTGTCTTTTCAAATGTTGACTTCGGCGAATGTTCGTTTCGTTTTTTTTTTTCTTTGGTTTATTTGGGGAATATCTGCAGCTTGAACTCGCTGACGTCGTTTTAAGACTCCTTTGTAATGTTAATTTTTATTTCGATTTTATTATGATACAGGCTTGTTGATGTTTTATAAGTTTATGCGAAATTGAAAGTTCGAATTATTCTAGATTCTTATTGGTAGTTGTCAGTTTTGGCAGGACTGGAAAAAATCATTTACATTGAGCTGTTGGAGTCGTGAGCATTTTGGTGCACATTTATCTCGTTTGACCAGTTTTGTTCGCGTTGTGAGTGGTCGTGTAATGTGTTTTGGGCAGCCTTGACACAAGAAGAATTGTCCTTGGGAAAGAATTGATGCCGGCCTAAGATATTGCTGGTGTTTTCCCGATATCTCATCCATTATTTCATCTGAACTCAAAGGCCAGACGTTGGAAGCGATCTGGGTATGTATTTGGTGTTTATATTCCGTGGTGGCATTTTGGTCGTGTTAGCGTTATTCAAGTACTTATCATTATATCTTATTTTTAGCTTTTGGTGGAGAGCTGCGCAATTTTTGACACCGACACCACGGACGCGTAGTCCTCACCAAGGCGTGCTTTGGAGCAGGCAGACGCAGGCAGGCAGGCGTACGTGAAGGAGGAACTTGGACGCCGCTTCAGGAGATCCCGAATTTTTTGACCCAATCCATATTTTTTGTTTATTTGAACTGTCATGTGTATTTTAATTTAAATTTAGTTTCATAGCGCGGCTTCACTCTTTCGACAACTTTAAATCTTTGAACAGGATTAGGTCGTCTGTTCATCATCCATCTAAATTCCCAAAGGCATTTGTACGCCACTGTCTAAGATATTTTCGGCATACTTTTGGGCAATCGTTCATATATCGTTCATAATCGTTCAATTTGTGCAAAACAAATATAACGTGCTGGACGAACAAAGTCTTATTCAGATATGTAGTTCTAATTTTACCGACAAGGAGATCGAGACCGGAAAATCTCATTTATTTTCTGCGATATCTGACGGAACCCGTGTTATCACTCGGAAAAGCGAGGACAAGAACAAAAAGAGCATCAAGGATGTGATCAAACGGCTCAAGGAAACCGCGACAGACACGCACCCTGTGTTTGTGGCAAGGGATCTAAACCGCCTGCCGCCGGTCATGTTCGACCATGTTGATGTGACCCGGATACTTAAGGATATTACGTATCTCAAGACCGAAATACAAACGTTAAGGGCTGATGCTGTTTCAAAGGTGGAGATCCAAGATCTGGAAGCCAAACTGATCAGCCAGCTACATTCTACCGAAACGCGGGTGGTGAGAAATAAATCGCCTGAGCCACTTCGCGTACACTCTAACGCACCAAACTTGACCGTATTACAACGCAGTAAAGGTCAAGATGGCGCACTGAGTCAGCCTAGTGGCTGCGCTCGGGGTGTTTGCGCGTGGAGCGACGAGACCGGTGTGATGCCGGCGGCGGCGGTGGCGGAGGTACCAGCTGATCTCGCATCCGATGTTGTTTGCAAACCAGCGTACCGTGATATCGCATTATCACAGCCCAAGATGCGACATACTTCTGACTTCGAGACAAGAAGTATCGTTGACGACAGTGAGTTTACACTTGTGTCGAAACAAAAGAAGAAAATCAGACAGAAAAACATGCGAGGTACCTTAGAAGACGGTAGTAGTCGGTTGGAGGTCGCGGAATCGCATAGTTATATCTATGTGTCGCGTCTGAAGAAGCATATAACAGCAGATCATATTAAAGGGCATATTCAGGATATGAGCGAGACATGCATAGCTGTTGAACAATTAAAACAGAGAAAGGACACGTCTTTTAACTCCTTTAAAGTGACTATTATAAGTAGCAAGATTGAAACCTTTCTAAGTGGCAACTTTTGGAAAAAAGGCCTTGTTTACCGTCGCTACCGTGGGTGCTCAAGCTCTGCCGCTGGAACACAAAACTATAATGGATAGTACGACCACAACAAAAATAGTCATGACCACTTTTAATTGTCAATCAATTAAAAGATCCGTCCATAACATACGGGAGCTCTGTAAGCATGCCGACATCATAGCGCTTCAGGAGACTTGGTTGTTGCCGCACGACCTGAACTTTATCAACGAGGTTGACCATGAGTTCGGTTACACCGCGAAGTCGTCGGTCGACACGTCTGCGGGGGTGCTGCGCGGCCGTCCGTATGGTGGTGTTGCGCTGCTGTGGCGAAAGTCCCGTTTTACCACCGTGTCCGTAATTAATTGCGCAAGTGATAGACTGACAGCGGTCCGAATTGAATATGGTCAACATCAGTTTCTGGTGATAAACGTTTATATGCCATGTGAGTGCTCGGATAATTTACCAGAATTCACGGTCACCCTAGCGCAGTTGTAGGCAATAATAGACGATAGTGGATTAGAATCTGCGTACGTGTTAGGTGACTATAATGCAGACCCGGGTAGGAGTTTCGGTGCGGAACTGTTAGCTTTTTGCTCCGAGCAACAAATGACCTGTGCAGACATAGGCATTCTCGGTGTGGACTCGGACACTTATAAATGTGTGATTGCTCCTCATGGTACGACTAGCTGGCTTGATCATTGTATAGTCACGCAGGCGGCGCGTGGCTCGGTGCGGTCTGCTGTGGTGAACTACGATGTTAGGTGGTCGGATCATTTGCCACTCTCCGTCGAATGCGTATTACAGGGTGGCGTAGTAGTCAACCGTAATATTGTGAACTGTGATACTGTGAATAAAGTAAGGTGGGGCGTTCGAAGCCTCAATCAAATTGAACTTTATCGTAAAGACTGTGATGCATATTTTGATAATGTTTCTTATAAGACTGACTGTAATGACTGTGATATTTTTATCTGTAAACAACATATACACTTAATTGATGAATTGTATAATTAATTAACTTCAGTTCAACAGAACGCGGCAATTTCTTCCTTTGTGTCCCAGTGTGGTGCTCGTAAGAAGGCTAGGCAGATTCTGGGCTGGAACTACCACGTGCAGAGCAGCCACCAACGCGCTAGATTCTGGTACCGCATCTGGATTGATAATGGTAGGCCTAGAACGGGGGGTACTTATGAAATCATGTGTTCATCACGCAAAGTTTTCAAGAACAAGCTCAAGTGGTGTCAGGAAAACGAGGAAAACATAAAGCTTAATATTCTGGCCGTTACTAAAAAATTAAAAACTTTCCAAAATTCTGGAACGCTACTAAACAGATGAACTACAATTCTAATGTTCCTGTCAGTGTAGGATCCTGTCAAGATCCTAAGGGTATTGCTGAACTGTTTGCTCAACATTTCAAGGTGGAGCCGCCATCCTCGCCACTGCCGCCGCCGCCGCCGGCCACCACTCGTGGCGGTGCTGGTGGGGGCGCGGCGGGGCCGGGGGGTGGTGCTGGACCCGAGGGGGCCGCGGGGACCGACAGGAGTGACGTCATCAACTTTACGGCGATGGACGTGGCTCAGGTGGTCAAGCGAATGGTTCGCGGCAAATCGCCGGGGTTCGATGGGCTCAGTATCGAGCACATCCTATTTGCGGGGGACAAAGTCTATCGTGTGTTGGCTGCTCTGTTCAATTCTTGCATAAACCACGGTTACCTCCCCAAAGAAATGATAAAAATGGTTGTGGTTCCAGTCCCTAAGAACAAGACAGGCGACATGTCGGTGCTCAGTAACTATAGGCCTATATCTTTAAGTACTATTGTGGGCAAGGTGTTTGAACGGCTTCTGCAGCCCGCACTGACCAGCAGGTTGCGTATTGACGATGCACAGTTTGGTTTCCGTCCCGGGCTCTCAACAGATTCAGCTATTTTCACTTTAAAACATACCGTCAGATATTACACCAGCTGGGATACATCTGTATATGCCTGTTTTCTGGACTTAAGCAGAGTTTTTGATCTGGTAAATTATAATTTACTATGGTAAAAACTCCAGCGAGCTCAAGTAAACTCAAAAATGGTGAATCTGTTGAGATACTGGTACGGAAATCAAACTAATGCCGTGAAATGGGGCGACACCACTTCTAACGAGTATATGTTAGAGTGTGGAGTGCGTCAGGGTGGGCTCACCTCCCCCGATCTGTTTTACCTGTACGTAAATGACTTGATCTTGGGCCTGAGGGGCACCAGGGTCGGCTGTCATATTGGTAATGTGTGTGTTAACAATCTGAGTTACGCAGACGACATGGTGCTCCTCAGTCCCTCGATTGAGGGTCTTGAGCGACTTTTAGCCCTTTGTACTCGCTATGCCGAAGTACATGGACTAAAATACAACAAGGAAAAGACCGAGATGGTAGTGTTCAGATCGGGGAAGGGCCCTGAGAGGATACCTCCTCTATTTTTGGAAGGCTCGCCGGTGCGGGTTGTGGAACAGTTTAGATACCTTGGCCACATCCTCACAGGAGACATGCGGGATGATGTCGACATCGAGCGGGAACTCAGGGCCCTGGCCGTCCACTGCAACATGATCGCGCGAAGATTTGCTCGTTGTACTGACGAAGTTAAAATTACTCTCTTTAAGACGTTTTGCCAGAGCTTCTATACCAGCCAGCTCTGGCTTCATTACACCCAACGTGCCTATAATACCTTGCGGGTCCAGTACAACGATGCATTTCGAATACTTATGCGTCTGCCAAGATACTGCAGTGCATCGACGATGTTTGCGGAGGCTAGGGTTCCTGATTTCTTCGCAATAATCAGGTCGAGGATTGCATCATTCTGGGTGCGGCTGCGAACTTCAGAAAATGAGATTCTGAGTGCTATTATGGAGAGCACGAGCGGACCATTTTTCCAGCACTGGAATAACGTGCAACACGCTGGGAACAGGAAGTAACTTGCACTGTATAGTCTAACTTTCATTAAATTTATTTAAAAATTTGACAATAATAATTTACTGTTATAAAATTATTATATTGCAAATAATTGCTTTTGCATCATATTGATCTCACTGTTATTCCTGTTTTTATTTATAATTTTGACAATAATAATTTGCTATTGCGCCATTTTGATATTGTAATCTTAAATTCTACATAATTTTGTATTTGTACTTCTATGGGTATATTCAATGACCTGAAATAAATAAATAATAATAATAATAATAATATAATCCCTCGTTCATTCCATACGCACTTCATATCCTCCTCATACAATCATTTCATCTTCACGTCAAGTCCTGATCAAAGTGCGCATACAGCGTCAAAAGCAATTTCGGTGTTCATTTGCGACATAGACAATTTCAGTTTTTTATCTCTTTTCTGGTTTAATTTTTGGTTTTGGACACGGTTGTCATTCAATATTCTGTTGTTAACTCTTGATTTCATTATTAAAATAAATTATACGTGTTTTGTTAGTGAATGTAATTACTTATTTATCACTACAGTAGATAGGTATCCATTATAGTAGGCCTCACGAAAGGTTAGTTAGATAGTAAAAATTAAGTGTAACTTAGGTACAGTCTTCACAAAATAAAAGGCCCACTGATAGCGTCCGTCTCACTGACGTAATAAGGTTGAATTTTGTTTGGGCTACCGAATCTTTTATTTTGTGAAGACTAGATAGGTTTGATTTATCATTTATTAGGTTTTGTCCTTACATATAATTAAGATGTCTAATAATAGATTAGTATATTGTAAATCGAGCAAATCTTAGAGCACAATTGGACTTATGAGCTATATAACATAAAACATTGAGATGCGATTTAAACATTTCAAACAACTGTTTTAAATTTGGACATCCTTTTTCTTCTATATTTGTTATTGCACTGCACAGTTCTCACACAATTATTTAAGCCTTTTAATTAATTTTACCTTTTTTAAACCTTTAACTATTAAAAGTTTGTTCCTTGATATGGTTTGATAAAACTGCAGAAAATCTACGTGTCCCTCACCCCATCTTTACCCGAGATTGTTTTCAATTCATTGTACACGTTTCTTTTCCACTTTAGTTCAAATATCGATAAAGATACGGAGGCTTAATGAGAAATACTTGAGTGTATTCAACAGCAGCCAACGCAAGTTCTTTAACAATGAAATCATTCTAAGGATTTTTAAAACCTTGTATATCTACAAATAACGTTTTTTTATTATAATTTTATTACAATATTACTTGATGGTTTATATTCAATTAAACATTCATTCAGGATAAGACAATACGCCGATGTTTGATCAGGGTATTTCATATAAGATATTTCAGCAGTCTTATTATTAAATGTTGGTAAATGATATATTATTAAATGTTAGTAAATGCAAGTGTGCTAAATTCTCACTTCAAAATGTCAGGCAAGTTGAGAACAGTTTGGTGTTAGATAGCAACGCGTTAGAATTAGCAAATGTACGAAGTTTCTTGGAATAACCACACATAGCAAATAGCAGTGGGTTCACCACATAGATAAATTAGCTGGTAAATTAAGCGCTGTGGCAAACGCTGTTTGGAACATCAGACATAACACGGATGTGGCTACATCTAGGCTAGTATTATATTTTAGTTACTTTCATAGTGTTTCATAGTTCCTATGGTATCTTGTTGTGGGGGGAAAGCAGCGGATATTCCAACTTTTTTATTTTACAGATAAGAGCTATTCGAGCAATTTATAATTTAAAACGCATATGCCGATTCCTTAAGAGAGCTTTTTAAAGAAAATGAGATACTTACTGTAGCTAGTCAAATTATTTTCGAAAATATAATGTATGTACGCAAGAACCTCACAACATTTTCAAACTTAGCGACAGCTGTTATGTTTACCTAAAGAAAAATCACAGACTAGTTGCGCCCCGGTTTAGAATCGCAAAGGTTAGCAATTCTTTCAAGGGTCAGTGCAATAGTCAATAGTCAAAGTACTTTATTACTGTAGATATTTACATATACTTAGCAAACGTCATTTTTGCCTCTTCTCTACATTGGACCACTGTGGGAGAAGAAAGGCGTAGAAACTCCCACAGATTGATTTTTAGATCTTTTAAAAATAGGTTGTGCTTAACTAATACAAATATGAAAAATTTAATTGTTATGATTAATAAGCAGGAATAAATAATTACAAAACTATTAACAGCAAGGTCTGTGTTGAGCCAGATTAACCCCATACAGTCCTGTCATTTAAGTAACCTTGAACATTGTAATATCCCTTTTTCGACAAAGTCGCTTTAACATGCTTTTTAAATTGCTCAAATGGCAATTTCAAAATCTCCAGAGGTATCTTATTGTAGTAGAGAATGCACTGACCCTTGAAAGGATTGCTAACCTTCGCGACTCTAAATCGGGGCGCACATAGTCTGTGATTATTTCTTAGGTTAACATTACAGCTGTCGCTAAGTTTGGAAAATATTGTAAGGTTCTTGCGTACATACATTATATTTTCGAAAATAAATTGACTAGCTGCTGTTAGTATGTCAATTTCTTTAAAAAGCTCTCTTAAGGAGTCTGTTCGTTTTAAATTATAAATTGCTCGAATAGCTCTTTCCTGTAAAATAAAAATAGTTTGAATATCCGCTGCTTTCCCCCACAACAAGATACCATAGGAAATCACACTATGAAAGTAACTAAAATATACTAGCCTAGATGTAGCCAAATCCGTGCTTTGTCTGATGTTCCTAACAGCGTAAGCCGCAAAACATAATTTACCAGCCAATTTATCTATGTGGGGTCCCCACTGCAATTTGCTATCAATGTTTATTCCAAGAAACTTCGTATCATTTACCAATTCTAACGTGCTGTTGTCTAACACTAAACTGGTCTCAACTTGCCTGACATTTGGAAGTGAGAATTTGACACACTTGGTTTTACCAGCGTTTAACAATAAATTATTAACTGTGAACCACTTCAAGGTTAAAGACAATACACTATTAACATCATCAAAATCTCCTTTTTGTCTTTCAATTTTGAAGACCATTGAAGTATCATCAGCAAAAACACTATGTCAGCTAATTTCTCCACCATGAAAGGCAGATCATTAATATATACCAGGAATAAGAAAGGGCCTAATATGGAACCTTGTAGAACGCCAATTTTAACACCCGATCCATCAGATTTTACGCCGTTAACTTCTGCCTTTTGAATTCTATTGCTTAGGTATGATCTTAGTAGATCCAACGCTTTATTTCTAACTCCGTAATGATTTAATTTAATTAATAGCGTATTATGATCAACACAATCAAACGCCTTCGACAGTTCGCAAAAAACTCCGATAGCATCCTGTGCGGCCTCCCATGCAGAATAAATATGAGATACAAGGGTAATACCTGCATCCGTAGTCGATTTACTCCTAGTAAAACCATATTATTTAGCGTGGAGTTGTTTTGTACGGTTGAAGTGTGAGAGCATTTGATTGAGTATAATCTTTTCAAATATTTTACTTAGTATTGGAAGAACAGATATTGGTCTGAAATTTGAAGGATCGCCCTTATCTCCCGACTTGAACAGAGGTATCAGTTTACTGTGTTTCATGAGGTCTGGAAAAGTCCCATCGTCAACACATTTATTGAATATATAAGCTAAGTGTGGGGCTATAACTAGAATTACTGAACCAATGACTTTGACTGATATACCCCACAGGTCTTCCGTATTTTTTAAGTTAAGTAATTTAAACGTTTTGACAATGTCCTGGGGATATACATGATGAAATTTTGAATATACATTACTGACGCTAGTGTTATTTTTTAATAAAGTCTCTGCTTCATATGGAGATGAATTTAGACGATCCGTCGTGAGTACGGGTACATTGGTGAAGAATGTTTCAAAAGCTCGAGCAACATCAGCGTTGGATTTAACAACATCATTACCTATCTGTAGGCAGAAATAATTTAATCCCTTGGTATAACTTTGCCAGTTTTGCGGTTTATTATTTGCCAAACTGTTTTCATTCTATTATTTGAATTTTGAATTTTTCTATTGATGTGTAAAGTTTTTGCAGTTCTACAAACCAACTTGAAAGTTTTGGAATATTTTTTAACATAGTCATGAAATTTTCGATCAAAGTTATAGGTTTTTTGATCATAAAGGTCATACAAGATAACTCTACTTTTACGAATTCCAAACGTTGCCCAGTCATTAAATTTAGATTTACCGTTGTAGTCACTGACTTTCTTTAATTTGAAAACTTTATTGAATTCTGTCTGAATAATGTTGAAGAAGTCTGAGTAGATTTTGTTTGGGTTCTGTTCATTGAACTCCGTTACTGGCAAATTTATATCTAAGTTTTTCGTATATATCTCTAGTCTATGGGATGTAATAGGCCTATAAAATGATGGACCAGTCTTATCCTGAATAGCAATAGGGAAAGAAACTGTTTGACCACTGTGATCGGAGGGTAAGCAGTTAATTACACTTTTACTTGTGAATGCACAGTCACAAAAAACGTTATCTAAGCAAGTTTGGCTGGTAAGTGTAATTCTAGTCGGCTCTTGAAATACATTACATAAATTAAATGATTTAAACAGAGTTATTAATCGTCGCTTCAGTGTTGTATCTACAAGCAGATCGACATTAAGATCGCCACAAATAATTAACTTTTTTCTGTTATTACAAAGTTTAATGAGGGCTTCCTCCATAATTTTCTCAAATATTTCGAAATTGCTATGGCCTTTTTCATCCCTCGGTGGCCTGTAGACACAAACAATAATATGGCTATCTATCTCAACACAGGATACCTCTCTTTGTCTTTTAAGAGTAAGTGCAAGAATATCTTTCCGTTGTTTCACCTTAATATTATTTTTCACTAAGATTAAAGAACCACCTCTATCAGCAGTCTTTCTATTGTAACAACTGACAATTTTGTAATTATTTATGTTAAAAGACATCATATTTTCCTTCAACCAGTGTTCTGTAACACAAATAATATCAATGTCAGAATTTTTTAGAAATAATTCTAACACAAGTTCTTTGCCAGGTAGCCCCTGGATGTTTTTATTGGCAATATTTAACTGGGGCTTACATTTTGACATATTTAGTGGCTCTTGTATGCTAGAGATTTCCTCTATTGTCTTATGAACTAATTTAAATTACTTGGAACAGATTCCAATGTTGCATGCAAAGTATAATTAACAGGTGAATTCCCAATAGGGGTGCATGTCATATTACTCTTAAAATAAGCTGATGTCAAGTTGAACTTAGTTAAACCAACTATAGCTGCGTCGCATAGGTATATTATAAGCTAACAATGTAGCTACTAATTTTCTATATTTATTAGACAGGTACAATGTATCCTGTGTCAGAGTAAAGTTATGAATAAAATTATTCATGTCGAAATATAAAATAGCATCGCTGTGATGACATGTTAAATTAAATAAATGAATATTCATTCTATGCACAGATTTGTTCTGTAGTTCTGTCAAATTACAGGCATATGGAAAATTGCAGAGTATAAATTTGCATTTCATCCTACTATGTAAGTCTAGAAGTGTTTCAACAGTTTTATTCAAATCATTCCGACTAATGTTTGAATGATTTCCTACCATAATTACAATAGTGCTGTACTCATCATAGATACCGCGACTAATCATCTTCACTAGATCTACAAATGAACTATTTGGACAGTAAACGTTCGTTACTTTTTGGTTAAGCCGGTTATGTAATAGAGTCCCAAATCCTGCACCTACTTTGTCGGAGAACAACAGAGTTTTTCTCTGAGCACATATTTTGGTAGCTGGCGTTACACGAGTGGAGGTGAGTGGCGGGACACACGTGTTGGAGTGCGGTTTGATGCACGTGGCGGCGGTTGGCGCGGCATTCGCGGCAGCAAGCGTCGCAACGTGCGCAAAGGCGAACGGCGCGGCCCTCGGGGCAGCTTGCGGCATGACACACGCCTCAGCAGGGACAGCGAGCGGCGCGGTGCTCGCGCTGTTGAGCTGCGAGGTGCCTCCTCGTCGACGACGGCGACGCTGTTTTTTGGTTGGGGCAGCGGTGGACGCTGCAACACTCTCGTTGAGGGGGGTCGAGACCAAAGTTAGTGATGTGGGCTCGTCCTCCTTGCTGGTCTCATTCTCCTCATTCTCAATTAGAATGCCCACCAATTCCGCATTCTGGCGTTGTAGCTGAACGAACTCAGATGTCGCGGCTCTGAGTTCTGCTAACTCACTTTGCTCTTTGGCATAACATTGTAGTGTATTTGCTAGCAGGTCATGTAGATGCTGGATTTCTACTCGGGCATGTTGAAGGTCCGACTGTAAACCTACATTTTTTCCCTGGAGCTCTTGCATTAAGGAGATTCTTAATATTCTGTTTGATTGCCGTTTCAAAGTTAATTTCAGTAGTTTTATATTACCTCTAGGTTTCTTCATGAATTTATTTAATTTAAAATATTTTTTAATTTTTCTGCTGCTTGTCTGCATGGCTTGAACAATAGTGCTTAGGTTGGCTACTTCTAGTTCTTGTTGGATAGAGGTAATATGGCGAGATTTATTGTAGTCTTTTTCTATGCACATATCAGTCAACTTCAAGTTTGCCTCATTGAGTTGGTATTGGAGAAATTTACTGCGATCACAAGCAGAAGCAAGGTCAGTGCGCAGGGTGTCAAAAGATTCCACAAGTTTTTCCAATCTTTGAATCTCATTTTGCGACTCCTCGTGTGTTTCTCGCAAAGTAGACACACTATCTCTAAGCTGTGAGTTCTTGGCTCTCAAGCTTTTTATCTCATGTGCATACTCTAATACAACAAGAAACCTCTGGAGATTTTGAAATTGCCGGTTGAGCAATTATAAAAAGTATGTTAAAGCGAATTTGTCGAAAAAGGGATATTACAATGTTCAAGATTACTTAAATGACGGGACTGTATGGGGATAATCTTACCTAACACAGACCTTGCTGTTAATAATTTTATATTGATTTATTCCTGCTTATAAATTATAGTAACTAATATTGTTATATTTGTATTAGTTTAAGAACAACCAATTTTTAAAAAGAGATCTAAATTCAATCTGTGGGAATTTCTACGCCCTTCTTCTCCCACAGTGTTCCAATGTAGAGAAGGGCAAAAATGACTTTTGCTAAGTATATAAAATATTTACAGTAATAAAGAAATTTGAATTTGAATATGGAGATTTCACACGATCTCACTCTTGGCCACTCCAAGGAATAACATCTCCGCATATGAGCACTCCTTCGAGTTGCAGGCGGACCGTGGAAAACACTTCCTTCTACGATATGACACAACCCCTCTGTTTGCTTTAAAAAACCGCGTAAAAGAGCACTTCCTCTCTCTTTTTTGATAGTTGTAGTATATGTAAACCAGATGTACAGGTATATGTATGTACAGATGTAGTGAATAATCCTTTCCTATCGGCAAAACTCGGAACAACGATAACACCCGAATGGTGCCGATGTGTCTATGAATTACTGTATTATTAAATTACGTGTAGGTATCAAATAAATCGCATACTTTATTTATCAATGTCAAATGTCAAATTGCCCGTTTGACGTATATTACACTGAGATGTTAAAACCACCACGATTCTATCATATAAAGAATTCGTTAGGTAAACAAAAGTATAACTAGTTACTGAGGACGTTTTATTTCAATAAAACGCACTGATAAAAACCAAATTCCGGTTGGGATGATCTAATGATTCTATAAGGATTGGAACCCCAAAAGTCTAACTATAAGTCAAAACTATAGTAGGATTTTGCAGACCTTTTTTATAACAATAATTTTTTGTAATTAATTAAAAATACTATGACATAACAAAAAAGACACCTCAACATAAAACAAAACAAACCAGCAGAGAAATTAATATAAATAAATATGATTTTCTGATTGGATGAACGACTTCGATTATGACAGCGGGTTATGAGGAGGAGGAGCGGGGTGGACAGTGTGATGCGAAACAATACTTCCAACTTCCATATCACAGTCAGAATCAGAACTATTTTCTGGTGTATCATCGTCAGAGTTTTCATGAACGGTGATTACAAAACTAGCCATATAATTTTCCAACTCAGGTTCGTGTTTTCGGTACTCGTTTTCGCATTTGATGGCGTGGTCACATACTTTGGCCCAAACATCGGAACCAATCATATTAACCTTTTCCTGTACCAATTGTTTCACAGTAGTCATATTCATACTGATGTTTCTTTTGGATACGTGTCCCTTTATTTGAGACCATATGTTTTCAATCGGATTGAAATCAGGATGATATGGTGGCAATCTTAGTACGCTGTGTCCATATTCGTTCATAAGTTTATCTATAGAGTATTCTACAAAGTCTTGTTTGTACTTGCAAATAATTTCATATATTTCAATAATCCTTTATTGCACAGAAAACACAGTGGAAATAATAACAGAAACAGTATGCAAAGGTGAGCTTATTTCTAAAAAGAAATTTCTTACAGCTAACCTGTGAAGAAAAGAGAAAAATAAAATATAGAGAGGTAGTCCTAGTGTACAATTAAGAGTTAAAAGAAATAAATAAAATAAATATACTATCAAATAAATCACAATACACCCTACGTAATTACTATAAAATAAATAAATAGAATACAATAAATAAATAGATATACATAAATACTATGAGATACCCACTATTCGGAAGAGAGGAGATGCTGTTTCAATTTTTTCTTGAAAGTGACCAAGGATTTGCAATCCCTTATAGCGCAAGGAAGTGCATTCCACAAACGTATTGCCCTTAACCTAAACGAGTGCTCGTAAGCAACAGTGTTGTGCTGAGGAATTGACAAAAGTGACACCGTGTGAGATCTCCGAAGTCTATCCCCTGAGAAAAGATACTCAAAACGTTCACGAAGATATGCAGGGTAGCACGGATTTCTCAAAATATTGAAGAGGAAGGAGAGAATGTCCATATCACGACGAAGTCGGATCGGGAGCCAGCCTAATTCCCTACGATATTGGGACACGTGGTCGTACTTACGAAGTCCGAAAATAAACCGAATCCCGAGATTTTGGAGTCGCTCGAGTTTGTTCAGTAGATCTTCGTTCGCACTGGCCCAGCAAACATCGGCGTAGTCTATTAAAGGCAGAAGAAGGGTCTGAGCTAGCATGATTTTAGTCTGCCTAGGCAGGAAGAACTGCAAACGCCGAGTTCGAGCCGAATTCAAGTTTTGTTAATGACGGATCAATCGGAACGTTATGTTTGGATAGCCAATCAATCATGTCTTGCTTCCTGGTATTTGAATTAGGAGGTTTTTCTATGTACTTATTATGATATGCAGCATTATCTACTACTAGTACCGAATGTGGAGCTAAGTTTGGAATGAGTTGATTACGAAGCCATTTTTCATAGTTTTCACTGTTCATCGCGTTGTGATAGTCACCTGTTTTATCAGTTGACTGATACATTAACAATGCCCCAGGTATAAACCCCTTTCTACTACCAGCGTGCACTATTATAAGACGTTGTCCTTTAGAAATTAACTGTTTCACTCCGTTTTCTGACGAGTCAGCCCAGCTTTTACCTGCCAAATGTGAGATATGAATGTATGTTTCATCCATATAAACAATCTCTCTCCCTTGCAATCTGTACTTTTTTATCGCGGCTAAAAACTTTACTCTTTTTAAACGAACATCATCTTTCTCGATAAGTAATTTTCTGTTGTTTTCAACTTTTTTATACCGAAATCCCATTTTTCTAAGAATTTTTCTTAGCGTAAAGTCACATCCCTTAAAATTTATGGCTTCGGATAACTTGGACTTCAGGGCTTTAATTGTAGGTACTAGTTTGTATATCAAATGGAAATTATACACTAATCGGCGTATAACGTTGTAGTCAAAATCGTCAAGACCTAGACAAAATAATTTATTTGGTCTACCCAACTTTGCCGACTTCGGACTATTGGAGGTGGATTGATTTATGTATTCTTTTTGCAATATTTTAATTACTGTTCGTTGAGAAATTCCACTGGCCTCCGAAACTCGTTTTTGGACTTTACAAAAGTAAGCAGTATAGTTGGTATGTGTGAATTTATCATTTTCAGTTGAGAAATATAAATAAATATTGAAAATAACTTCGCAGGCTTCTTAGATCGGCAAATCTAAACGTTTCCCTTTTCTTAGTGCTTTCGGCATGTCTGTTATAAATTGTTAATGTGGATCGAATAAAATCAATGTTTATTATTTACAAAAATGACAGACAAGAGTGAAATGTAAAATCAAAAAAAAAATAGGTGGCCTGCATTAATACACGAGTCCATGAAGTTTATCACAAAATCTAACATAAATCAACAAAATATTTCTGTGGTATTAACTACTCTATATAGATACTTCCTCTTGCAATGCGACCGTTCCCTACGTTGTCTCAATGTACTCTGTGGTTGTCTCGATGGGTACTGAGTGCGAGTGAAGTAGTAAGACAAAAACGAACGTTTCCGAGAAAATACGAAAGGAAAGGATTATTCACTACATCTGTATTGGTATTTATTCAGTGTGGTATTGGTATTATTGGTACTTATTTCGTGCCTTGGTTTGCTGGAAGAAATCTCTTTTTAGAGATAAGCTCGTCTTTATACAAATGTTTACTTAATTTATCTGTTTAAATAACTGAGTTCAATAAATAATCATGAATTATGAATGAATGATAAATAAATAACATATTGCACATCTAAAAATTCAATTATTACTTTACACTTTATCAGATTAGCTATAGTGTCGATTTACACAGCAGTTACTAGTTATTATCCTTTACATTTGAATTTCTTCCTAAAACCCTGCCAAGTTTTCTTGATCCAGTCTCTCATCATCCATACATTGCAATACACGATTAATGAGCTGACGTCACACGGGGGTCCACGGTAGTAGGACGCTACGCCGACTATTTGCCTGGAAAATAAATAATAATTCAACATAGCTTAACTGAGGTTAAAAACCTGAAAATTGGGTGGTGGGTAAATAAAAAGCATCCGTTACTGGCAAGCTTATCTGAGAATAACATACATGCGAATGCCAGAATATTGAGCAAGTGAAGATTTTTAATCGCAGCATTCACTCTTCTTGATTAAACATTTCAATGTGTTCACCCTTTCCATAGCAACGCGCTGCCGGAGTCCCCGTTGCATGCTGTGCTCTTTCCAGAGATGCTGATAAAGCAGGTCATCTCCTTTGTCACAGCGGTCACACCTTCAGTCGTGTATCTCTCTTTTGAACACTCTTCATGAGACACGTACCGAAAGACCGTGCGCTGTAGACCATCTATAGGAATTGTAGATTCAAACTGAAAGAATGACGAAATATTTTTGTAATGCACCACTATATCTAGCCAAGGGTATGTTTCCTTATAGAGGATTAAAAGTTAAATACTTACAGCAGATTTGCCATGACCGACCATCTCGAAGTTTTTATACTTGGTGTTCATCCATTTGTCTGTGTTCACCAGAATCGCCTTCTTAGCTCTGGACCCGAACACAATGTTATTTGAAAGGAAGAGAAGCGCGATGTCATTCGAAGCGTACGGTCGGCTTGAGTTAAGTTCACCGTACTCTGGGTGTGGAACGCAGTCACGGACGTTGTACCTCTGAGATTCATTGGAGAATAAGTACGCAGATCCTGGAAGTGTGAACGGGTAAGGCTTCATTAGGTCCGTCGGATTGTTCTATTTATTCTAATTGACATAAAGAAATGCTAGGTCTTTATTGCTACTATGCTGCACTCTAAACATCACATTGATGTCTTATCTTATTCTATCTTTATCATTGAACACTGAAAAGCTAACGCTTACCCACATACACGTACATCCACATAACATTCTTGTTTGATATGACACAGTGTGCGGCGGTGAGTATGGTTCGGCTGCCGATGATGGATGCAGTACAGGAGAATTTGTTGTTCCACAGTCCCACCACGTGAGGGTACTCTTCTATTCGCACTGGTAGACCTCCCGGGACTCGGAGTAAATCTAGAAAAAATAGAAAAGACGAATCTCTTTCTATGAGGCTATGTTCCCCTATGTACCTCGTAGTCCACCTCTGTAGGCGTGATGCCAGTATCAGGCTGTACGCTGAACGCAGTGTACAGCGTGATGCTGTCATCATGCTGTACGCTGCGTTCAGCGTGAAATTGGACACTTAGACCTTGCATATCATGATGTTGTTGCTATAAACAGTTGTTGCTACCTGTTGACTCTCCGTGAACGAAAAATGTTAATGTCAATACACATGCCACTGTTGCCCACATAACCTTTTCTTTAATTATATGGATTGAATGAATTTTGAGTTTTCAGATTTACGAGCGATTTTATCCATCAAAGCAGTCGTAACATTACTCCCGCAATTACTCAATCTAGTAAGTATTACCGAGCCATTTTATCGATGAGCACTGGCAAATTTTTAATTATGCATGTTCAATTATTACAAAATCCCCGCTCTGAAGGCTCACTTTCCTACGGTGCGGTAGGGGGCCCACCAGCCCCACAACTCTAACTATTTATTGTCATAAAAGTCACTTATTTAGAACAAAAAAGTGACTTATATGATAATAAATATGTTGGAGAACAAACTTATTTTAAGGCCGCTTTGAAAAACAATCTAATTCTCATTGAATGTGATTTTTTGCAAATCAAACAGCGTGATTTGATTCTTTAACAAAGAAGTTATACAAAAGTGGCTATGAAAGGCAATCAGGCATATCGGAATTGAATTTCCAAAAAATAATAAAACGATCTTTGGGCACATTGCTAGTTTCCATAAATACACCACATATTGTTCTGACTGGAGATATGAACTAAGACATAATGCCTAACAATAACAGTGGCTATGCTGCTGACTACATTCACCTATTAGCTTCATAATGGTCTTCTGCAGGGCGTAAACAAACCTATAAGGTTAAATACATGTCTAGATCACTTTATGATTAAGTCCCTATGTGTGTTAGAATTTACAACAAAATACCGGTAAACATAAAAAATCTTCCACTGCCTTCCTTTAAAACTAAACTTCGTGACCTATTGATTAATGAATCATATTATAGTTTGAATGAATTTTTTGACAAAATATTAACTTGTCATGATTTGGATTTTGGATGATTCTTACCTGGACATTTTTACTCTGACATTTAAATGAATGTTAATGTAATAACAATTTTGCATGCCTGTATTGTAGGTGAAATATGTGATCTTTATATTATAATTTGGAAACAACTGTCTGTACCATATTTCTTGCAAATAAATATAATTTATCATTTTCATTATCATGCTATCAATAACAAACTGTAGTACTCGATCAATTAACTGACCACTGCCCCATGATGCTAGTTTTACATACAAACACTAACTATAACAATACCAAGGTTTCCTACAGTAGGGTGACCATGAATATGGATCGAATAGGCAATGCAATAACAAATGAACATTGGGAGGACCTTTATCAAACTAATAGTGTTGATGAGGCAGCTAATATATTGGTGTCCAGACTACAGGAGACTTTACAAAAATCATAATAATTAAAAAGACACCGAATAGAAAAAAGCCGCTAAAGCCTTAGGGCCACTAGCTAGAAACGCGGAATAAATCTCGAAGATAGTTATTCTACGAAAAAAAATAACCTATAATTTTCACCGACCCGGTGATTTCTCCCAGCTCAAACGAAAAAACAGTTCGAATTAACTAATCCACGAAAAAGGCGCGTCGAATTTTTAACTAGCGAGATTTGAACGAATGATTTGAATGATTATTATTCCATCTCACTCTTACAAAGGACAAAGGATGACATGTAGTCCCTTTCTTAAAAAATATAAAAGATCATCAGATTTGACGTTTCCAATGTCAAAGGCGCCTATCTATTGCTAACTTTGTTTATATGGAACGAGTTAAACAACATTATCATCTTGATATTGGAAGAATCCCGCAAATAATCAAACTTTCATCATCATCATACTGCGCCCACATCGACCTATTGCTGGGCATAGGCCTCCTCTTTAGCGCCAATCATCACGGTCCAGTGCCGACCACATCCCGCAAGGTGATGATATTATAGGATCGTCGGGCAGGTGGTCTGCCGATAATCGAAAGGCCCTGAACTTACGCTCGCCAAACCTACAACACCTAGTATCTCCAAGACTCAAGTCCTCAAACAACCAGCAAGAGGCTGGTTCGTGACTTCCACCCCCTTATCGTCACTCTGACATTTTTCAAAGACCTGGGCAGCCAAATTAGAAATGACAACAGCCTAGTTTCGGAAATTCCTGCCCATATAGCTAAAGCTGCTGCTACCTTCGGAAGACTGCATATCCGGGTTTGGAAAACTGCAGACAAAACTTACAGTATACAAAGCATTGGTGCTGCCTTTACTTCTATATGCTGCAGAAACTTGGTGCCTCTACAAACCAGTTATCAGAAAACTGGACTTGTTCCACATGAGATACCTGAGTTCTGTCTTTCCAAAAAAGAAGTACGATGGCGAACTAATGTGACTGGTATGGAGGCACTACTGATGGAAAGTCAGCTGAGATGGAGTGTACTATTAGAGCATATGGATGACTGTAGACTGCCAAAAGCCGTATCATATTCAGAACTGACCAACTGGAAACGGAACCCAGGCGGATAGTACCTGCACTACAAGGATGTTCTCAAATATCACCTTACCGCATGCAGCATACCACCTGATAAATGCAACATCCTCAAGCGTGGCAAAATTATCATTCTGTTGTACATTGAAGAATTTGGGAAAACAAAACTGGCAGTAGAAGCAAAACATCAGACAAGTAAATCTCATCCTCAGTGCACCTACAATGATTCGGGGCAAATATTCTATGTCCAATACACGTCAAAAACAGCTGTGCTGTATTTTAACTAAATAATTTTGTTTAAATTCGTCTATTTGTGAATATAGTTTTAAGTTTTAGTGTTTGTTTAGTAAATTAATAGTGTCCCAGTGCTAAACGTGGTCAGAATTATAAAATTATAATTCTGACCACGTTTACTTAAAACTTAAAACTATTAATACTTAAAACATAAACTTGAGTACACATAATCCTTTTATTTGCTGTGCAAATCAGTATTTTTGATGTGCGGTTAAATACTAGCCTATTTGATGGAGCCCTTTATCCTTCGTGTTAGGTTGAACATGCAAGAACAATAAAAAATACTTAAGACATAAACTTGGCAATACATAAAATAATTAAAACATAAAAATTGTTTTTGCTAATCCTTTTTTGCTGTGTAAATCAGTATTTTTGATGTGCGATTAAATACTAGCCCATTTCTATGGAGCCCTCACGGGTAAATGCCGCCTCCAAGGATATTCACCTCTCTCTATCATTGGCCATATCCGACCATCTTCGACTAGCCACTGTCACAATTGTGTCTGACCATCTGGCACATAGCCTGCGTCTTGCTTTTTTACTGCTTGTCCGAGGTCCATCCATCCATCTTTGGGTCCATCTATTGTCTATATATTTTGCTATGTAACCTGCTCATTTCCATTTTATTTATAATGAGATGGTTAGGGTTTCATTACTTTTGTTTTGTCGAAGATATCTACATACCTACTTCATCTTGTCTTTCAGCTTATACCCAGGTAACTTCTTTCCATTCTCCTTTGAGTGGTGCTGGAGTTTAACATTGCCCAGATGCTGTTGTATGATAATCAGTCTAAAAGCTTTTTGTCATAATCATAAACTATAAGATATGAAATTGGAATTCTAAATATTTATTAATTATCTGCTCCACTACTTGAATGTGATCAAATTGCTTGCAGCTTGCAGCTAGGTTCTGCAGTTGCGTGGAAGTGGTATGGCTGATCATTTAGACCTGGTATATTGCGAGAGTTGAGACGAAGGTTGGATATGTCTGAGCCTAGATGACTGTTTATCTGCATTGATGTGTGCGATTTGTGAGATAAGCCGGTGAGATGTTGCAGCGCAAGCAGTGCTGATATTGGTTGGATTGTAGATAGGGGCTGGTTCCGCCCCCTCATCGACACTCTGACCCTGGTATTCGCAGGGTACGGGAGCGGCACCCCAATATCATTAAAACGAGCTTCTTCGTAAGTTTACACAAGTGTTCTGTCAGGAAGTTACATATCATACGGTCTCGTTGCAGAATCGTACGTAGATGGAAACCTTCGCCTGCTTGTCATTGAGATTGGAATGTGCTGGATACTTCAGTTATGTGAGCAGAAGCCGCAAAACAACATAAAAAATGCACCAATGACTAAAGCTAATTAAATTATCAATAGATAGAATAAAGTAACCTCAAAATCAACGAATGTTTGTTTGAATAAGTTGTTGCCACTGTACATAATAAAAGTAAGAAATGGGGAATTTTGTTCATTTGGACTCAAGTTTTATTGAAATATTGGGTAAAATCCCTAGCATAACTCACTTTACTCGCCGTTTTCCCCAGAATTTCTTTGACAGCAGTAACCCATGATTTAATCTATGGATTTTGTGGTAAACCGTTGAATAATGTTGGTGCTGGACAATTCGAAGAAATCCCGAGAATTTCTGCTCGAGTTAACGTAATCCTGCGATTAATAGTTTATAGCTAGTGTCCCTAAGAGTAATGACAAAAAAAGAAAACAATACACTACCTACCGCAACACCTGCAATAATGTCATAAAACACTAAAAATAATGTACTATAGTAAAATACTTAAAAAGAGTTTAGGTAATAATATGGAAACATGGAAAATAATAAAAGATATCTGCCATTTCCCATCTATAAAAGATTCTCCTATTGAGTCACTAAATACAGTAAACCACTACTTTACAACAATAGGTAGTGAACTAGCTAACTCCATACTACATAAACATAATCTAACAGATACTGAACTAGCACATATATCAACTACCACATCCGGCTACTTCAATGATACTTACGCCGACTGACCCGCAGAAATCAAGCGAACCATATCCGGCCTTAATACTAACAGTTAACCAGGATGGGATCAAATCCCGACAAAAATCTTTAATTACTTCAGCGACGCCCTGTCACAACCAATATCATATACACATACATATGTAACCTGAGCTTTCTTAATGAACATTTCCCGGAGGTCCTTAAGAGAACTGTTGTTACTCCAACAAATCGCTACTTAGTAATTATAGGCCAATATCAGTTCTGAGAGTATATTATCAAAAATTGTAGAAAAGATAACTAACAAAAGACTGACTAACTACCTAGAGTGTAACAGACTTCTTTTAAATAACTAATACGGTTATAGGCGGAGTCACTCAACAGCAAATGCGGTCATAGGGGTCACATAATATTACAAAGTACCTTGATCAAGGCAAGCGGTGCATAGTTTGACCTTTTCAACTCACTGGTATAAAGAGTCCGCAATTCTTTATCTAAGGCTTGCTTTGGTGGCATCTCTTAGCTATCTTAGAAAACCATTTATTGTAGTTTTCTTTTAAGTTAAGTATAATATTGTAAAAATAATAAGTGTTTTGTAAACAGGTGTAAATTTAGGTGTAATTTGCGATTTTTTTTAAATGGTGTGCACCGTAAGTTAGGCATTATATTTTTCTAACTTACTATTTTGGTAGCTAAAACAGTATGTTTTCTGAAAAAAAACAAAAAATAAATAGGACTTTGCACTTTCGAATTGCAAAAAGCTGTTGATACTGTTTCGATCCCCATTTTGCATAGTCGCCCAGAAAACTTAGGAGTATGAGGAAATGCAGCCACATGGTTCCACAGCTATCTGACTAACAAAACTCAGTGTGTCCTCGTAGATAGTCAAAAAAGTACTGATGAATCTTGCTCCTATGGCGTCCCTCAGGGTAGCATGTTAGGACCTACACTATTTCTGGTGTACATAAATCAGCTCTGTGACATGACTATGAACAATGCCGCTGTAGCAATGTTTGCCGACGACACGGTTCTTCTTTTACACGACAATTCTCGGGAATCTGTTGGAATGGCTGCTAAAAATAGAATGCACCATCATCATCTTGGCTGGAGGATAGTCTCCTCTCACTGACCACCAATAAAACAAAATATATTTGCTTCAGTAATAAAGCTACTAGCCCTACCGATCTTAACTTAACTCTTCACCCTTATCAATGTAACAGATCCATTAATTTACATTACAACTGCACCTCAAACTCAAACTCAAACTCAAAAGTACTTTATTACTGTAGATATTTACATATACTTAGCAAACGTCATTTTTTGCCTCTTCTCTACATTGGACCACTGTGGGAGAAGAAGGGCGTAGAAACTCCCACAGATTGATTTTTAGATCTCTTTTTAAAAATAGGTTGTGCTTAACTAATACAATTATGATTTATTTTTATTTAATAAGCAGGAATAATTAATTAAAAAATTATTAACAGCAAGGTCTGTGTTAAGCCAGATTAACCCCATACAGTCCTGTCATTTAAGTAATCTTGAACATTGTAATAACCCTTTTTCGACAAAGTCGCTTTAACATGCTTTTTAAATTGCTCAAATGGCAATTTCAAAATCTCCAGAGGTATCTTATTGTAGTAGAGAATGCACTGACCCTTGAAAGAATTGTAACCTTCGCGTGTCTAAAACGGGGCGCACATAGTCTGTGATTATTTCTTAGGTAAACATTACAGCTATCGCTAAGTTTGGAAAATGTTGTAAGGTTCTTGCGTACATACATTATATTTTCGAAAATAAATTGACTAGCTACTGTTAGTATGTCAATTTCTTTAAAAAGCTCTCTTATGGAGTCTGTTCGTTTTAAATTATAAATTGCTCGAATAGCTCTTTTCTGTAAAATAAAAATAGTTTGAATATCCGCTGCTTTCCCCCACAACAAGATACCATAGGACATCACACTATGAAAGTAACTAAAATATACTAGCCTAGATGTAGCCACATCCGTGCTTTGTCTGATGTTCCTAACAGCGTAAGCCACAGAACTTAATTTACCAGCCAATTTATCTAAGTGGGGTCCCCACTGCAATTTGCTATCAATGGTTATTCCAAGAAACTTCGTATCATTTACTAATTCTAACGTGCTGTTGTCTAACACTAAACTGGTCTCAACTTGCCTGACATTTGGAAGTGAGAATTTGATACACTTGGTTTTACCAGCGTTTAACAATAAATTATTAACTGTGAACCAATTCAAGGTTAAAGACAATACACCATTAACATCATCAAATTCTCCTTTTTGTCTTTCAATTTTGAAGACCAGTGAAGTATCATCAGCAAACAACACTATGTCAGTTAATTTCTCCACCATGAAAGGCAGATCATTAATATATACCAGAAATAAGAAAGGGCCTAATATGGAACCTTGTGGAACGGCCATTTTAACACCCGATCCATCAGATTTTACGCCGTTAACTTCTGCCTTTTGAATTATATTGCTTAGGTATGATCTTAGTAGATCCAACGCTTTATTTCTAACTCCGTAATGATTTAATTTAATTAATAGCGTATTATGATCAACACAATCAAACGCCTTCGACAGGTCGCAAAAAACTCCGATAGCATCCTGTGCGGCCTCCCATGCAGAATCACCTGCATAATACTGAACAGGGTTAAAGACATCAGATACCTACGGCTTCAGATAGACGAAAATCTTAAGTGGAAATACCACATTGTTGGCAGGAAGAATAACAAAATTCATATTTGTCTTTCGCACATTGCGCCACGTTGCAGATACACAGCTACTACTACAGAACTTCAAAGCCCTATGCCAATTTATAATAAGGTATGGTATTATCTCTTGGGGTGAGGCTTGCAAGACACACATGCTTGAGCTCGAATAAGCACACCGGGCCATTCTAAAAGTGATGTCCTTTCTGCCCCGTAGATATGTAATGAATGTAGTCTATAAAATGGCATCTATACTCAGTGTCAGACAATTGTTCGTATACCAAGGTCTCAGAGATATCACCAACTCGTGGTCCCCCTACCATGTAGTTATTAGAAACGATAGAACAAAGAAAATTCCACTCCCTCAGGTTAGAAGCGAATTCGCATAAAGACAATATTATTATGTTTCGGTTCGATTTTACAACTTATAACAAAAACAGAATATAAATTTGAATATTAGTACACTCAGTAATTATGAATATAAAAAGCTAGTGATTGTATGGCTAAGCTAAGTGTAACGGCTTGCGTGTTCGGCCAGTTAATTTGTTGATACCATAGGATTTCTTGCAGGATGCTGTAGAATTTGGACTTTGGAAAAATGAGACGACCATGCGGAGGCAACGTAAAATGATATATATATTCTCTTGATTGACATTACAAACGTCCAGGGAGAAAATGATGATCGTGGTAAACGCGTATTGGTCGATACGGTGACGCGATCCATTGCAGCATGATTACTTAGACGGTGACGTCGGCTGCTGTGTAGAGGCTGCTGACCAGATGGCACCACGGTGCGAATAGGCTTGGCCTTAACACTAAGCTTAGAGTATATATCATTAGAGTTTCGAGCAACACGGCCTTGGCCGTGTTGCTCGAAGCATTAGAGAGCTTACTCAAATCTATTGACTGCAGTATGTTCTCTAGTGAGAGTTGTTATTGCATATTATTAAATTTTGCCTAAAATGTCAGCCCTTACTCCCTTTTGTATACTTAGTGAAAGTAAAATATACACAAATTAATAATTTATCAAATCCTAAGATATTTTTTTGGTAAGTAATTAATGAGTAATTAATTAAGATGAATTATTACACAGTCCGTGCTGCGCAGATGTGGAACCTCCTGCCAGACTCTATCCGTGATAGTTTATCGCCTAGCTCATTCGGATCAAGACTGAAAGAATACTACCTATCTCAATTATCGTAGGTTTTATTTATTTAACACGTTAACTGCGTTGTGCGGCCTTAAGACCTCACAAATGTACTTCCCGTACATTCTTAGTATCTCTATGTTTTTCGCAATGGCATACAAACATTATATTTAATGAGCAGCACCAACATCAGTCGCGTAATTTACGATTAGTATAAATGTCTAGAATACTATTCTAGATATTTATACTGATCGTAAATTAATCAGTCAATACAAACCAGTGTCATTATGTAGTCATAATGGTCACAGTCTTAAAAAGTATCTTTGCACAAAACAGTGCAATTTCTTAGGTGTTGCTATTTTGAACCTTATGCCATGGTAACAAAATTAAAAAACCTATAACGAGATTTTGGGTACCCTCGGTACCCAAAGTCAATCAAGCGGCTTATAGATATTAATTTATTGAGGAATATGCTTACGATTTGAGCCATTTTTAGGGTTATATTTGAACATATTTATGTGATTCATTGTATCCGTTTTTTTATATTCTGGTGGTTATCCCGAAAATACTTTTATCGTAATAAGCTAATTTACGTGGGTAAGTGCACAACTTATGCTGATTACGTTTACTCTTAATGAAAATAAATAGACGGAGATTACACTTGACAAATATTGCAGTTTCTAATATGTATGATGAAGGAATTGTTATTATCATTAGATTAATAAAATGGCCCTTGCAAGATTATGACCTAATTATTTAACATATAGCTCATATACATTTTTTCTGAGCCTCTAATATATTTTTGTGGCATGACCCCAAAATACATAGCAATAGCGTCATGATGACTCGACAAAACCATGATAACCCCCCAGAACTTATTGAACTGATTAGACAGCACTTATAAATCATATGAAAATTGGCTTAATTTATTGCTCAGTTTAAACTATGGGTGTATTCAATGACATGTAGTTGTCAATGTGAAGTCCTAAGAATTTCATGGTATTAGTCTCTTCTATTTGTTTACCTCATAGTTAATGTTTAATGTCAGTTGTATGTGTGTCACGCATGTGAGGCGTATGGGCCTCATAAAGGCTGATTGAATCCATAAGCGCAGAGATTCTCGCTACTAGTGTGCCATAAATCGAAGGACGTAAAATAATATCAACTCGTGTAAACTACCATATACCGCCCTGATTTTACCGCACATTCGAGAAGCATCAATGGTTAAGCGTCAATCGATAATCTTCATATAACCAGAACATAACATTACATTTTCATCAGTCACATATGTTGTTTCAGGCCCCACACTAGAATAACCTGTATTGTGGGAACTAGAAACAGCGACGCCACAAACATGTAAATATCCAAGACATGGGGTTTCTTTTTCCTCCCCAGGCGGGTTTCGAACCCGGTGGCCTCTTACTTGGGAAGCAGTACTCGACCGCGAGCATGTATCTGTGAGCATTTATCAGACAGTTTTCGAAATAAATTCAGCTTTTCTTGTCATATTAGAGCCCACGCAGGAAGATCGCTGTCGTCGTATATGATAAAGTGGTCGTCATCTTCGTCATTAATTAAAATTCTTTTTCGAATCACCATAACATAAGGAGGAAGGCAAGTGTAACAACAGGTTAATCAAGAGTTGACTTGATAAGTTTCATTTAGCGAAGCAGATAAAAGGGTAATTAAAACGCAATCAGTTCCCCATAAAATGTTTTAGTGGGAAACGGAGTCTTAGGCTTTCTTTTCAGGGTTTACCTGAGACTTTACTCGTACCTTTTGGTACAAAGCAGATACTCAAAAAAAACATATACTTACAACGAAATGTATTTTAACGTTTGCAATTATTTAGTGATTACTGTCTGGTTTAATAGTCGGTTTGTTGTTAGTCACTTAAAAGATCTGGGGGAGGTGTTACCTCATAACACGACATCATCATTATTATTGTCAAGGTTGGAGGTCAAAATCGTAGGTGGCGAGAAGACAACCATAAATGAGTTTCCACACGCGGTGCAGTTTTTCAACAATGGAGGAATGTGCGGTGGAACCATTCTGGCGAAGAAGATTGTACTAACAGCTGCCCATTGCTTCGAATACAACAAGAATATTGGTGAAATGAGTATATTCGCAAGTAAATTTCGACTACCTACTTTTTCAGATATAGCTATAATTTTTTGTAATGAAATACCAATTATGCAGAAATAATAACCATAACTATCTAACCTGTGCTACAAGTTTATTCGCACGTAATTTTTCAGGACCACGTTACGTTTTCGACGCCCAAGCAGATATTCATCAAGTGTGGGATTTCAAAGTTCATCAGAACTACAATGCAAAAGGGATATTTGAAAACGATATTGCCCTAATAATCGTTCATGGTGAATTCAAGTATGGGAATAAAGTGAAGAAAGCATATATTGCCAACACTGATAAATGGATGAGTGATAAGGCCACTGATTTTACTGTGTCAGGTTGGGGCAGGTCAAAGGTTGGTTAAAAGCCAGTTGCGCTTATTCATAAAAATCTGTTACAAACTAAATATACTCGTACTGAGAACAGAAGTAAGTAATAGAACTATCCCCACATTTTAGACAATGCCAACAGTATTTTAATTGCAACACTCAAGGCACTCCTTGTTGGCATTGATATTAACAATAGCATTTTATGTCCAGTATGTAGATAACCCAGATCCCGAGGACATTATGGGAAATAAGTTGGAGAAGGCGAAGTTGAATTTCGTTGAAAAAAAAAGGTGTGAAGATGCCAACAACGCCACGATAGACCCTGGCACGTTCTGCCTATTTGGAGACGGTATCAGGGATACCTGCCAGGGTGACTCTGGAGGAAGTGTAATTTGGAAAGGGTTAGGTTAACTACTTAACTAAACAACAGCAATTTCCCATTCAAGTGCAGAAACATAGTTTGTGAATGATGGCCATGTTTATGTAGACAAAACTTCAACAGTCCAATGACGTACCCATACGCGGGTGATACCGATGAGTGACTGAGAGTTCAATTCGCTTACTTTTTCGATGTATAATTATTCATGCTCCCGGCTCAGGTGCTAAAGAATTCCTTTCCGATAGTCTTCCCCATCACCCCTGTGAACTGTGTAGGAAGCAGGAATAATTACGCGTCGAAAAAGTATGCGAATCGAACTGTCAGTGACTCTTATGCACAATGACTTAAGTTTGATTTTATCTGAACTCGAACACTTTTTCACTCTGGTATTTATTCCTGCTTGCGCCACTGATGAGTCTTTTGTGAATATGTCGGCTTGAACATCGTGATACCGTGAAATATGTTAACATTTAATGAACATCATCTTGTTTAACGGTTAATAATAACGAGAACAATCAAATTAATAACTGTATTCATTTCAGCATGGTGGTGGGCATAGTCTCTCATGGATACCGCTGTGCAGTGACACCCAGCATGTACGACAATGTTTACTACTTCAGGACTTGGATCCAAGACACCACAAGAAAACTTAACAGACAATACTGTAGCTTTCACTTACATGAGCCACATCCGAACATTAGTGCGGACATTAGTCAATAATCCGTCTTTTTGTCGAGAATTGGGAAAAATCATTACATTGCTACTGAACTACCAACCAACAACATAAAACAGGCGAAGCAATTAGTCAAGTCAGACATGATCCATTAAACCCAGTTTAATGTTAAGAACGTTTAGTGATTCCACGTACTCTTTCGGTAGTCAGTAAGCAAGTCACATTGATCGAATAAGAAACAGAAATTTTTGTTCATAGCTCTTGTACCGCTAATCCAAACTAGCTATGCATCGCGAAGATAAATAAGATGGCCAAGACATAGTGTTAGTACAGATTAGGAGCCTATATCATGGACGAATACATCTTCGACAAGTGTCATAGATTTAGGAGGGAAAAAAAGGTTTCCGCCCATAAAGAGCAGTTCCCATATGCTGTTAAGTTCTATAATATGGGAGCAATATGTGCTGGATCAATCCTGTCTACGTGGGTCATCCTTACAGCAGCACATTGTTTTGAATTCAACAAAGAAATTTCCGACAAGTACATCGACGTTAGTAAGTATTCAAATTTAAAACAAGCTGGATTAAAATGTGACATTTGACATAAGCTTGTAATAAACTTTGGACACTAGTTGAAAAGAGAATATTCCATTAAAGAACATCTAAACAAATCTAGACTTACATGCACCGAGTCTGTTTATTTTGACCTTACTTGTAAGTTTAATTTGTAGATCAATATTGACAATCAGAACTATTCAGGTTCCAGATATTTATATGACGTTATCGGCACTAGATATGAAATATGGGACTTCTATATCCATAAAAGCTACAACACCTATACCTTCTCCAATGATATCGCTCTTCTGTACATGGCCGAACAGATCAAGCTGGGGAAAGCGGTTCAGAGAGCCATACTGGCGAGTTCAGGTGTACGGATGAAGGAGAGAGAGACTTCATTGTGTCCGGGTGGGGCTGGACTAAGGTTATGTATTGTTTGTGAATGATTATTATTACTTATTTTTGCAGAAAGGGTTTCTCTATCTTTGCTGAATTTGTACCATTGGTAACGGTGATGAAACATCGTAAGGAAATATTATATCCCCATTTCAACAAAAACGTTGGATAATATCAGAATTGTATATTTCCAGCAGTTATATTTTTAACCTCAATTTTGTATTAAAAATACAGCATTTGACTACGACGTCACATGCTAGTATTTGTTAAACTTGGTGAACAAAATTACCGTTTTGACAGTGTCCAAACTCTTTAGTTTTGTTAGTTTAAAAACGACATGTGTCAAATATTGAAAATTGTCAGACGAGAAAATAAATGAGATAATGGTTTACGTAAATTTGCATTTTTTATGTAAAATCAGTGCGCGAAACTAAAATATAACCACATCAAAAAATTTACATGGTCCAACACGAACCGGATAATATGGAAGTTTAGCGCACGACGTGTTGTACGCCGGAAAAGTCGGCGAGGTTTCATTATCCACGGAACATCACCGGGAGCTGCGGCGGAGGCTGGAGTCGGCAGCCATTGTTCCTGGTTACTGGGAGTGAAGTCGAAACCGGCGGATGATGCATAAGGGCAGTGTTTTATCCTAAAATATGTATATGAAGAAAAACTGTATCAGATTAGATTCAGAGAGTAGGAAACAGTGGGAGTCTAAGGTCAGCGAGTTGGTATCTCACTCAGATAAATTACCTAATATGTCACAATTTCAACAGTTTCTGGAGACGAAATACCACTCGTTGGAGTTCTTAGATTCAAAACCAAATCCAACATTAGTTCAGAAACAGCGTAATTTTCCTCAAGCTCACAATTATCAAAATTCCAAACCAAACCCGATTCACATGTTGCACGTAGCTGAAACAACTTGCATTTATTGTAAACGAGATCATCACATTAGGAGTTGCAAAGAATTTATAAACACTGATCTCGACAGCAAGCGTAACTTTGTTCAAACTCACGGGTTATGTTTTAATTGTTTAGGAAGTAACCATTCGGTAAAACACTGCAGAAACACCACCTCATGTCAAATTTGCAACAGGAGACATCATTCATTATTACATTCAAAGGGCGAAGCAAAAATAACTGTCTCCAACCATTCACTGGATAATCAAGCTGCACCCGTTGTGGTTTCTCCGACTGAAACCAAGAAAACATCACAGGAGGAGCGTCCATCAACATCTAGCAACATCACAAGTCATTTTGTGAAAGGAGTAGCACATCAAGTGCTCCTAGCCACAGCTGTAGTCAAAGCTGAGTCACAAAATGGCGGGGAACACCAGCTCTTAAGAGCTCTCTTAGATCAGGGGTCACAGGCCTCTTTCATCACTAAAGCGGCAATCCAATTACTTGGACTAAAAACCACACCAACCAAGGGATTTTTATCAGGATTGGGAGGTGAACAGAGCCTTATAGCAAGAGCCGTGGTAGATATAACAATCAGTTCACGTATTGATCCAGGTTGTATGATGCACGTCTCAGCGTATGTACTCGACAAACTGACAGCGTACTTACCTGCGACTGCAGTGTCAATCACCTCATGGCCGGAGCTAGAACTCGTTACTCTAGCTGACCCGGAATATCACACTCCGAATAAGATAGACATCTCATTAGGGGCGGAGGTTTATAGTAGGATTATTGATCATGGTGTCATCAAATATACCTCAGGGTCTTTAGTAGCGCCAAATACCACACTGGGAGGGATATTAAGCGGGCAAGTGAAACAAGACACACCTATCAATAAATTTATCACCATGCATACTCAAGTGGAGCCTGTTGAAGAATTGCTAAAGTCCTTCTGGGAAATTGAAGCAGAGCCATCCAACAAGAAGAAGATTCTGTCAGTCGAAGAGCAGCGATGTGAAGAATTCTTCCATGCGACAACCACACGCGACGAAGATGGTCGATATGTTGTCAAACTCCCATTTCGAGACAGTGAACCAGCATGCACGGATGGGCATTCACGGGATATAGCATTGAAGAGGTTTCTTTATCTCGAGGAGAAGTTTCACAGGGACGAGCATCTGAAACAGGAATATAAAAAAGTATTCGATGAATACTTAGATTTAAATCACATGAGAGAAGTTCATGACAAGAAAGCAAAGGGTTTATACATACCATATCACGCAGTTGTACGCGAGGACAGACAGACCACGAAGTTTCGCGTCGTGTATGATGCTTCTTGCAAGGGTACGAATGGGGTATCCTTGAACGATGATTTAATGGTAAGACCGACCTTGCAGCCGGAATTGCGTCACATAATAATGCGATGGCGTACGTACCCAATCTGTTTCATTGCAGATATAGTTAAGATGTTGTAGTGTTATGCTACTTACATGCTATTCTTGCTTCCTATCCCTTAGCTCCAGCTATCTTTTTTGTTTGTCCTTCAGGGTACCTTGCTCTGTCATGCTTTCATGCTTTTCAGCTATATACTTGGTGAGCTGGGCTGTCTGATATTGGGTATCACCTTTATTTTCATAGGACCCTGTAACGTTTTAAACCATTAGAACACATTAATAAATCATTTTCGCTTTGCATTTTCATGCTATCAGCACTTCTAAATCGATAGCGAAGGGGTTTACCTTTGGTGACCTTGTATTTGGCTTTCTCCGAAACTCTGCAATCTCGAGCTTCGTGCGCGCTGATGCGCTACTTTTTTTCCTTTCGCTGTTATGTAATTTACTGCATGGTTTTCTGTTTGTTTACCGTATTACGAGCCTGAAACTAAACTTTGACATCTGTTGATGCCGTTGTTTATCTGGTTGTCATGGCAATGTCCATTCAAACTCGTTAGCGGTCTGATATGTTTGTTTCAATACTTTTACAGAAATACTCTTTCTCTCTTGGCCACTCACAAAAATTACGTTTAATTTAAATAATTTTTAGAACTCTCCAAAAAGGGTATAAAAGCGGAACATTTCTGAAATTCTGGAGTCTCACGTCAGCTTCTGAACTGGAAGTATCACTTAAAGGCCTTATCCCGGGGTCGCACTACCCCGGGATCCTGCGAGCCTTCAAACTCTCTCAATCAATCAACCAATCCTTTCTACAACGGGATCCAGTGAGCCGTAGCTACAAGTACGCCGCTACCGTTCCTACAACGACGATTTCTACAACGGGATCCAGCGAGCCGTAGCTACAAGTACGCCGCTACCGTTCCTACAACGACGATTTATACAACGGGATCCAGCGAGCCGTAGCTACAAGTACGCCGCTACCGTTCCTACAACGACGATTTCAACAACATCTACAACAACAAATACACCTGCATCCTGGTCATCGCCCCACCGGTCTACTTCTCTCCGTGTTCTCTGCTTCCTTCTTTCTATCCAGACATCTGTTTTTTATAAAACCTGTCTCATCTCATTCATCCTCATCTTCCTTTAATTTTTTTAAATTACTTCACTGTAAATAACCAATAAACTGTCACTCTAAATTTTATCCTGGTTGTTGTTTTCTGTTAGGTTCTGGTTAGGTTCGTATCCTCGCACGACAATGTAGCACCAAATAAAGGTTAGTGAAGAAAATTCAGAATACCAACGTATTCTGTGGCGCGAATCTCCGGAGGAAGACGTCAATGAATACAAAATGCTTAGAGTAACATTCGGGACTTCTTCAGCTCCATATCTAGCTGTCAAAAGCCTGATACAAGTAGCAAAGGATGAAGGATAAAACTTTCCTTTAGCAGCTGAAAGAGTAAAACATGAATTTTATATGGATGATTTGATGTCGGGTTGTGAGAGTGATGAAGAAGCAATTAAAATATATATTATATAATATTAATATATAATTATATATTATATATAATTATATAATTAAAATGGTCCAGCAATAGTGAAGCAATGCTAAATTAAATACAGCAAGGTTATTTAGAAAAGCAGGGTGACAAGAAAATAGAAGTCAAACTAGATGCGGTAAACAAAATTCTTGGACTTACCTGGAGTCGTAGTTCCGACGAGTTTGTGTACGCTGTCCTATTGCCGCCGATGACTGCACCTGTAACAAAGAGAAAGGTTATCTCGGATATTTCAAAGTTGTATGATCCACACGTATGGATAGCACCGAGTATAATAAAGGCAAAAATATTTATACGAATAGAAGAAGAATATAGAAGTGAAGTGATGATTTGATGTCGGGTTGTGAGAGTGATGAAGAAGCAATTGAAATATAAAGCAAATGAATGAAATGTTGGAAAAGGGTGGATTCGAATTACAAAAATGGTCAAGCAATAGTGAAGCAATGCTAAATCAAATACAGCAAGGTAATTTAGAATAGCAGGGTGACAAGAAAATAGAAGTCAAACTAGATGCGGTAAACAAAATTCTTGGACTTACCTGGAGTCGTAGTTCCGACGAGTTTGTGTACGCTGTCCTATTGCCGCCGATGACTGCACCTGCAACAAAGAGAAAGGTTATCTCGGATATTTCAAAGTGGTATGATCCACAAGGATGGATAGCACCGAGTATAATAAAGGCAAAAATATTTATACGAATAGAAGAAGAATATAGAAGTGACACGAAGTTAGTGGAACTTCACGGTTTTAGTGACGCTTCAAACTCTGCCTTTGCAGCAGTGATATACGTACGTGTGATAGATGCAAAGGGGAATGTTCACGTCAGTTTGCTAACGGCAAAAACAAGAGTAGCCCCAATCAAGCAACTTAGTCTTCCAAGTTTAGAATTGTCAGGAGCTGTATTACTGGCAAAGCTACTAATATAATGCTTGGACTGACTCTGAAATAATACTTGCATGGCTTAGCAGTCATCCAAGTCGTTGGAAAATATTCATCGGGAATAGGTGTTCAGAGATTCTTACTGTGACAGATCGTAGCCAGTGGGCACATGTCAAATCTGAACACAACCCAGCAGATTGCGCATCACGAGGCATAATAGCATCCGAATTGATACAATTTGAACTCTGGTTAATGGTTATGGTTGAGTTAAGAGATTATACATTATCCTAACTCTAAGGTAATAGATACAAATATGGAGGAAAGGAAAATTCAAACTCACCTTGCTACTTCTGTAGATGATTACGACGACGATGAAGAGGTGTGGACAAAATTCTCGTCGTTGACGAAGCTATTAAGAGTAGTAGCTTATTGCCGCAGAGTACGAAAGCCAGAGAAACCAAACCATAGGTATCTCTTAAAAAAAGAAATTGATGATGCACTGGTAATAATGATAAAAATATGTCAAAGACAAGCATTTTCAGAGGAATTGAAGGAAGTTAAGCAAGGAAAAGCTGTAAATAAAAAGAGTGTACTTACCTCACTGAAACCACAGTTAGACGTGTTCGATATACTCCGTGTTGGTGGGCGGTTGCATTTATATAGTGACAACGGGACGAATTTTGTGGGAGCGGCCAGAGAACTGAGGGATTTGTTAGACGAAGAAAAATCCAGATTGTTGCCAGAAATTGCAGATTGGTTAGCTACAAATGGAACACAGTGGCATTTTATTCCTCCGCAAGCACCCAATTTTGGGGGTCTTTGGGAATCCGGAGTGCGTTCTTGCAAGTTCCATCTAAGGAGAGTAATTGGTAACTCAACTCTTACTTTCGAAGAAATCACAACGGTGCTGGCTCAGATAGAAGCATGTTTGAATTCAAGGCCAATGTCATATATACAAGATCAAGGGGATCCTATGCCTTTAACACCCGGACATTTTCTTGTGGGTGAGTCTTTGTTATCCGTTCCGGATGACAATTATGAACATTCGTCGATCAGTTCATTGAGAAGATGGCAGCTCTGTCAACGGATGCTTCAAGATTTCCGGCGACGTTGGTCACAAGATTATCTTCATCATTTCATGCAAAGGCATAAGTGGGCACAGGTTGTACCTGAACCAAAGGTTGGAGATGTGGTGCTGGTTAAAGAACTAGATTTACCTCCATCACGATGGTTGTTAGGTCAGATTGTTGAAAAACATCCTGGAGTGGACAACGTTAGGCGAGTTGTGAATCTGAATTCCTTAATTAAACGACCAGTGTCTAAGTTTTGTGTTCTACCTTTAGCGGAGTAATTGTCAAATAAGTTAATGTTATTTTAATTCATTTATAATCATCATCTAAGGGTGAAATGATGTAATGTTACTTTGACTATCATCGAGTGTTGCTTTGCTTACAATTATATTGTATTTTTTAGTTTTAATTATGGTTTATTTATGTAATAATTGTAAGCACATGTTAGAACAGTTGTTCTTGGCGGGCGGCATGTCCAAACTCTTTAGTTTTGTTAGTTTAAAAACGACATGTGTCAAATATTGAAAATTGTCAGACGAGAAAATAAATGAGATAATGGTTTACGTAAATTTGCATTTTTTATTTAAAATCCGTGCGACATCAACAAATTAACAACAGTTCCTAAAAGTATGTAAGTAAGCGGTTTTTTTCTTCTCTATCACCAGCCGGTGATTGAACCCGGGACCTCTCGCATGGCAGACAAAGCCACTACTGCTGCGCCACAGATATAAATACAGAGTAAGTAACCAAAGAGTTTTATTAATCTGAGGTTACTTACAAATTAATCACAGAGTAAAAGTAAGTAAAGAAAATGTAAATCCAAACCAAGAATATAAAAACATCGTCATGTTGCGGAAAACCTATGAAACTATTTTCTTCAACTTGCAACACTTTCTTTAAAAAGTAGTTAATGTCACCTGTCCATTACTGTCAAAGTGAGGCGTCGATTAAGCATGGTATATTTCTTGTGTTTTGTGAGTGAAAATGCCGAAAACTATTAACAGTGGCGTCAGAGAAGTTATTCACAATCTATCGAAATATTTGCGGATAGAAAGTATGAAGGATTGGACTCTATTTCTCTAAATAACATCACCAGCCTTGTTGTCAACATGAGTGTTAGGTACATCATATAGTATGTGCAATGTGAGTTGCCTAATTTGTAACTATTGAAAAGTAAAGTTTAAAAGTATTTTGTTGTATTTTAGGCATATCCCGATCTTCCGTAACAAAAATACAAAACTAAGGTGGGACGTCAGCTGTATTTTCTACGCCTAAGAAAAACAAACCTTAAACTAAAAAGAAAAACAATTTGGATGTTTTTCATTTATGTGCAATTAGGCATAAAACACATGAATATTATGCTGTCCGAAAAGAAGTACCAAGTTTGAAACAGCTGCTTGCAGCTCTTATATAATCCATAAATTTTGTTGGTGGCAGAGAATCTTTTCGTTTCCTCTTACACAAATAAGGCTATAAATATAAAAAAAATTAAATCAAAGGACATACTATGGGGTGACATGATATAGTGGCATGGAGGGTCAGGTACCTAAATGCACATTATTATTATTTAACTTCATGTAGGTACCTGTCCCTCCATGAATATAATAATTTAATTTCAGGTAAAATACCCATAGCACAGTTAATGTACTGTAAGGTCGCAGCAGTTCTTGAACACTACCTATAATTGCCTACCTAATCTGTAGGGCTAGGGAGTTTAATTAGAAAGACGTTAATAACACCAAACTTGTGTTTATTGATCAGATATGGTTACAATTTATATAAAAGGGATCAAACTGGCTCGATAACCATTAAGCTAATCCTAACTATCTAATTTACATCGGTCGCTGACCGATGCCTAAGGTGAAGTGTGTCACTTTCATACGACAAAGTCGATACTTTACACTTCAAAGCCTCTTTCTTTTTAAAGTTACAAATTACGTAACAGTGTCAAAGCGAACACTCACTCTAAAGAGGCCCGTATACAATATTATCGCATAGATAAATATCGAACCTAACTATATACCTTACAATCATTCCCCCCTCCTTTCAAAAAAAAAAATTCAAAAAAAAAATATTTTTTTCCAAAGTGGCAACCCTAACTCAAAGTCTAAAATCTAAAATGACAACCCTATCTCAAAGTCTAAAATCTAAAAAATATTAAATGTTAACATTAAGTGAGCTTGCTATGCTTGAAATCTAAAAAACAGTAAATATGCCGCAAGCATAATCTTAAATAACATCGAGTACCCTAATCCTTATCCGTCCAACCATCCCATTTAACCTACTTAATTAAACATTAAATACCCTAACATCAAACTCTGATCACGCATAAGATCAGTACCAAAACAAAACATTGACATGAACAAGAATAAATTGACATGATATAGAATAAACTGACCGAAGGTCATATGTTAAGTTACACACTCAACTACACTTAGGGTGTAGATCCTACTTAATATATACCTAACTACACTTAAGGTGTAAGCTATGCACCTTAAAAAACTTAATTAAAAAACTTAAATTATAACACCCTATGATCCCATCATACAATTATTCGCGGCTTAACACTAACCTACCTAACGCTAGAAAACTATCTAATACAATACGAAGGCAAACAGCTGAATCTAGCTAAGATTTAGCTTCTCAAATGATTATCATTCGACAAACTTTCTGACAAAAAAAACTAGCGAAAAATTTATCAGACAACTATAATACCTCCGTTTTTAAAATTATCACAACTCCATCTTTGCTTAAAAAAAATCATTTAAATCACCACATTGTGAACTCTTTCCACCGAATGAAAATATTTCAAAAATAATGCAGGCAAAGATCAAAGAAAAAATTATAATTTTCAAATATAGGAAACGTCAACAATATTAACGGGATTAATCTATAGAACCGTATTACTAAGCCACAGCTTAAGAATAAGTTCATTAAAATTCGTTCCAATAATACGATGAAATCAACTAGCTTTAAAACCGATACTACAACTTACAAACATCTCAACTAATCCATTGAAATTCAGTAAACTATCTTTTACTATTAAAAGTTTAAGATAATCGCCGTGAGTTGCAACCAATTACCAAAGTTAAAACACTACAAAGAATCTCGAATGTGTTTCGAATACCCGAGTTATCCCACATCAGAAATTACTTTCATTGAGAAACCTTCGTTACCAACTTTATGAATAAAAATCCATGAGCTCATGTTCAATTTCTAAATAAACACATAAAGTTCAAAAATCGTAATGACAGTATGTTTATCAGTTGAAAGCCACATTGAAGTAGCATTTTTTGAATTGGAGCGCATAATTGTAATAAGCGTTTACAGCCTACCATCAGATTCATTTGATGTTTTTGAAAAAGTCATGGATGACTTATTATTTCAAGTATCAAAATCTAATAAAACTCTTATGATATGTGGAGACTTCAATGTAAATTTATTAGAAACTTACTTCCTTAGTACAAGACTAACTAACTTATTTAATTCTCACAACTTAAAGCAACTTTTCATGGAACCTACTCGAATAACTGAAACCTCAGCAAATTGTATAGATAATATATTTGCTTATCCAAACGAAAAAAAATTACTTAAAAAAATTATAAGTAATTTAAAGTCAGACCATTTATGTCAATACATTAGACTAGAAATTCAACTTAAAAAAAGTTCTACAAGAAAGATACTATACATACCTGTGACTACACATCGGTTTGAAAGGATTAAATTGAATTGGGATTGCAAACTACCTATCAATTACTCTAATAATAACTCTAATGAGTCATATTGTATTTTTTTTTACAAATTCAGCAATGCGTTCAATGCAGTATTTACTACCAGATAGATTGCGGTCTCAGACAAACTTAACTTTAGTAAGTGGGCCACAGTAGGTAGACTTAAAAGTAGACAAATTTTATATGAATTATATAGTGAAGTTTTTTTTTTTTTTTGCCGAAGTAAGAAAATGATAAGAAATTTATTAAGCAAAAGATTCATGAAAATAAGTACAGAGAATATAAATAAGATATTCATTCTAGTTCAAGACGTGTGGGACTGCCGCTCCATCCTCATATAGGCCTGTGCCATTCCACCTATGGCGGGTGCCGCGGATGCACATGCTGCTAGCCCTGATGATGGCGGTTTGAATTCTTGCTCGTAGCCAGCCCATTATTGTGGCAGGGGTCCGGTTCCAGCGGTCCGCCAGCGTTTCGGCGAGGTGTTTAGTGAATGATATCATTTGTGGAGCAAAAACTCCGTCGACAGAGGTTACTAAAGGTGTCGCGACAGAACGCGATCCTTCAATAAAACCGGTAAGCATGTTTTCTTGTCACTCATAAAGCTTTGAATATTGTTATTATTATCTGGCAATACTAGAAAGAATATGACAAGAGAGGGAGAATTCCAACATGGCGGCTTTTTGACAGTTCTTGGAGGGGATTCACAGCGAAATGACCCCGTGAGCTGAGGAAGGCTGGTAAGAGCGACTGTGAGGCGATCGCTGCAATGTGCGGAGTCACGTGAGTCTTTTGTACACTTGTATATTCAAGAGCACATGAGATGAGAGACGAACGTGTAGAACTTAGATGAGAATCAGTAGAAGCAACCTAGAACAGAATTGGTTGTGCGAGGCATGGGCGAGCTGTAAGGGGTGTTTGGGAGGCTCGTAAGGAGAACAGAACATCTCCAAATAGAAGTAGAACAAACGTAGGTCAGACAATGTCTGATGCTGCCGGTAGAAATGTCAGTTCATCTCTCGTCGTCATCTGCTACATAGAACATAACCTTAATGTCTTGTCGTGGCGTTGAACACTCAGGCAGGTCAAGCAGGTCATTCATGCTTGTCCCCTTCTGTTACCTAGGTGCATAAGAAAGATACACTGAACGCAGTAGTATTCAGAATAACGCGGCGACAAAATGGTGGAGATGCTGGGATCTGATTTTTTAAGAATAGCGAAGCATGAGAAAGAAGATAAAACCATTTCCCTCCGCTCGGGAGGCTCCTTAGAAGGATAAGTCATAGCAGAAGTAAACAATGTTAGTGGTATACTAAACTAGTCTCTCTTTCAGGACAGAAACTCATGTGGTGGAGACCTAGAAACTCATGTGGTGGAGACCTAGAAACTCATGTGGTGGAGACCTAGAAACTCATGTGGTGGAGACCTAGAAACTCATGTGGTGGAGACCGAGAAACTCATGTGGTGGAGACCTAGAAACTCATGTGGTGGAGACCGAGAAACTCATATGGTGGAGACCGAGAAACTCATGTGATGGAGATCGAGAAACTCATGTGATGGAGATCTAGAAACTCATGTGGCGGAGACCTAGAAACTAATATGATGGAGTTCGAGAAACTCATGTGGTGGAGACCTAGAAACTCGAAGATGTGGTGGAGACCTAGAAACTCGAAGATGTGGCGGAGACCTAGAAACTCTAAGATAGGTGGAGACCGAGAAACTCAAGGGTTAAATGGTGAAAAAGAACTGTTGGCACTGAGTTCACTATTTGTACTGTTTGTTTCCATGTATAGATGATCAGAATTTCATTCGAGACCTAGAAACAGGTCTAGAAATCTAAGCTAGAAATAAATCAAATTTACATTATGATGTCTTGTTTATTTGAAGTAGAAGTAGATATGAGTCCATAGCCTAGGAATCCTAGTGTGGACTCACAAGCAAGAATAGAATGAATTAAAACTTATCTTGGTAAGTTGTATTATTTTTATTTTTTTTTAGCTATATTGACCTACCAAACGAGGAAAATGTTTTGTTTGACTTGTTTAGTTAGTTATTATTCATTTTTAATAGGGCACTAATGTAAATGAGAGAGTTGTTTTGGTATTTTATAGCATTACAGCAGGAAGCGTTCCGGTAACACAAACAAACAAAGGTTGGTTTTGTTTTGATCGGTTCGGTGGTTCATGTCGACAATGTTTGACGTTTTAGAATAAAACTTTTTGCACGAGTTTAGCTCATTCGCATGGGTGCGTTCCAAGGAAAATTAAAACGCCCGGGCGCCCATAGAATGTAACAACCTGAATGCTGACCGAAATAAATAAATTTATCGATCGATCGATCGAAACAACAGATCAAATTGGCACAGCGCAGCAATGTCTCCAATGACGCCGTAATTACGGTAAACCTACCGTAATTTGAACATATCTACCACCTACCGTAAACATTTTAAATTCTGCCGTAATTTCGTATCTAAGAGTGGCGCCTTAAAAATGATGTAACATACAGTTTATTTTTTCAACATTGTATCAGTCCCCGTACACTTACAATCAACTTGTGTGAGTGATTCCCCGTAAACAAACAATCAACTTGCTCGTATAGCATAGACAAGTAGACGAAGCTTATGCGACCAAATTACGAAGTTATTGAATATACTACTGCAGTAGAACTTAGCCATACCTCCGCGTTTTGTCAACTTTAATTTCTGTTCGCCGTTCGTTTTTTCACAATAGTGTGCTGAGCGCAGTGAAGGTTTGTTTTGTTTTCATTACAAGCAGTGCGATAAAGAAACAGTGGGTGCGCAGCAACCACATTCAAGTGATGCAACTTGGGCAGTACGCGAGACACGACAAAATCAAGGTGAGTGCAAATAAGATAACCACAATCTCGTGGCCGGATACCGGCATCTTTTGTTGCTTCGCCCTCTTTGGGGCTTACGAAAGCGAAGCGAGGAAAGGATTGAGATTTATCATCACCATGTATGGTGGCACCCTGCCGTTGGTACAGCGTAAAACGGAAACGTTAGGGTGATAGCCCATGCTGTACAAGCCCATGCGCAGGAGCACAATACAGTTGGACACACATGTGCAAAGTATTACGGCCTGACAGAAGGAATACATAGTAGGAGCAATACTTAGAAGAACGCATTGCCGTATTGTTCTCAAACGAACCATGTCTTAGACGAAAGGGAATTTACAATACGTCACGCGCTCATGATTACAGGTGCAAGATGGCGGACCCCAGATTGCTCCGGCTGAAGCTCATACACGAGAAGCTAGTGAGCGTCATCGAGCAGACCTCAGAGTTGGAGAGGATCACTATGGATGAATTGGCAAGGAAGTGCAATGTAATTGAACGGTACATTGCCACACTATCAGAAGAAGTACACAGGTATGTTGCAAATAACATCAACCCGGCCACGGAGGACATCGAAAGGTGCACCGAGACGCAACTAAGGGCAGAAGAAGTCTTGGCAGGCCTTAAGGCGTTGCAGGAGGGTAGCAGGGCAGAAACCAGCAAAGCAAAGGAAAGGGAGAACACGGCTAAGCTGCCCAAACTCACCTTGCCAAAATTCGGTGGCGAAATCCTGCGGTGGTCCGAGTTCTGGGACAGATTCGAGACCAACATCGACTCCAGACCCTTGCCAGGAGTGGACAAGCTAGCGTACCTACTAGGATGTCTGGAGGGAGAAGCCCTACGTGCAGTCGAGGGACTGAGTGTCACAAGCGTGAATTATGTGGTGGCATTGGATATTCTGAAGGAGCGGTATGGGAGCAGTCAAAAGGTGCTAGACGCCCACTATGACGCTATTCACAATCTTCAGAAAGCGCAGCACGACAGGACGGATTGTAGAAACAATCTTAACACGATCGAGAGGCATCTGAGAACACTACGAGCCCTTGGAGAAGAAACAAATGGGAACCATCTTCGTTCCGCCATTCTCTCCAAGTTCCCAGATAAGGTTGTGTACGAACTGCATCTCCTGTCGTGCACAGACAGTGTCGAGAAGATCCGTGAGGGCCTGCAGCGTGTGATAACAGCAATGGAGAGCACCGCGGGTGAGACGAGCCAATCGACACCGTCAACCTCTAAAGAGATATCTACGGGGGCATTACACGTTGCAGTCCATCGTGTAAGAGCCCAGCGGGGAAGAGAGAGGCCAGGAAGAGCTCAAGAATCCACACCACCAAAACCCACCTCTACGACAGTATTTCACGGAAAGAGGAAGACAGAGTATGCCATTAGGAAGGGAGCGAAACGCCCTAAGGTGGCATGCATTTTCTGTGATGGGGACCACTACAACGCCAGGTGTCTCACTGTCAAGGGGGTTATGGAAAGGAAAAAGAAGCTAGGCAGAAAATGCTACCTCTGCTTTAAAGAAGGACACGGACTAGCGGCATGCACGTATAAAAAACCATGTTACTACTGCAAAGGGAAACACAATCAGGCGCTATGCCCCACACGCGAGCCAGGTAAAACAGTAGCGACATTTAGTTCTTTAAGAGATCAAGACGAAGAAATCGATCATAACTCTTACTTGCAGACCGCGGTGGTAATGGCGGGACGTCTAGGAAAGAGCAAGAACAGGCGGTGCCGAGTTCTGCTGGACAGCGGTAGCCAGCGCAGCTATATAACAGAGCAATTGGCCAGAGATACAGGACTGGAACTGGTAAGAGAAGACCTTTTGATGATCTACGTGTTTGGCGCCAATAACCCCATAGAGATATCTAGCCCGTCTGCCACACTGGAAATTGAGACGAGAAGAGGTATTACCAAAACAATCCAAGTCAGCGTAGTACCCCATATTGCGGGCAATGTTATATTGCCTCGGAGCATAAACGGAGTGGATGTCGTAGCAGACGATGGTTCAGCAGGAGAAGGCATTCAGCTGTTGATTGGCAATGACTATTACTTTTCGTTTTTCAGAAATGGAATGAAACAACTTAGAAATAACCTATACCTAGTGGACACAGACTTTGGATGGATGATCACAGGTAAAAACTTAGAGCAGAAAGGCGACATTCTGTCAGTGGTCACCTACTGTCGGTGCCAAGAAGGATCATATCTAACGGAACCCGACTTACCTTTGCAAGGGACAGATATCAAATTTCTGTGGGCCCTAGAAAGCATAGGGATCAGTGACTCTCCGAAGGTAACGAAGGAAGAAGAAGCAGTTCGTCATTTCAACAAGACTGTTCAATACCAGGATAACAGATACCAGGTGAAATGGCCCTGGATCTCCTACCCACCTGACCTCCCTACCAACCACGGCTTAGCACACGGCAGACTGTCAAGCCTGATAAAGAGGCTCACACCGGACATGAAAAAGGAATACAATGAGATTCTGAAAGGCCAACTGCACGCCGGCATTATAGAAGTCGTTGAACCCTCAGATATAGACTTAGCTGATCAGAAACCCGTACATTACCTCCCACACCACGTCATCGTGCAGGACGGAAAGAAGTGCCGAATCGTGTACGATGCATCCGCCAAGTTAAGAGACAGTAAAAGCCTTAACGAATGTATGTACAGAGGACCTCTGATGCTCGAAGACCTCACCGCACTACTTTTGAAGTTCAGGCTTAATAAGATAGGTATCACCGCCGATATTGAAAAGGCTTTCCTACAAGTCGGACTGCAGCAGGAAGATAGAGACGTGACCCGGTTCTTATGGCTCAAGGATGTGGCGCAAGGAGTTACCGAAGAGAATGTCCTCCATCTGCGATTCTGCAGAGTTCCCTTTGGGATAGTCGCGAGTCCCTTCTTATTAACAGCAACCATTAGACATCACCTTTCCAAGGGCGACGGATCTCTCGTCACGGAAATCGTAGAGAAGACGTACGTGGACAACCTAGTCACAGGATCGGATAACACTCAGAGAGCACGCGACCTTGTAAACCGAGCAAGGTCAGCCTTCTCAGAACTATCTATGAACATAAGAGACTGGACCTCAAATGATCACCAACTCATGAAGCACATTCCTAAACAATACCGTGCCAAAGACCTAAAGCAAGCAAAGGTATTAGGACTAACATGGCATATAGAGGAAGATTCGTTGACGCTGAAGTTAGATGAAAAGTTATTCAAAAATAACAGTGCCTCAAAGCGAGAAGTCTTAAGAACGCTAGCATCGGTGTACGACCCATGCGGATTTGCCGCTCCACTAGCCCTGCCAGCCAAGTCACTCTTGCAAGAACTGTGGAAGAGAAAAATAAAATGGGACTGTCCACTCCCAGAGGACTTAGAGGATGAATGGAACGAAGCCCGGAGTTCCCTCGAGACAGCAAAGGAGATTGAAGTCCCTCGGTATGTAGGAAACACATCGAAGGATTTTGCAGAATGTGAACTTCACTGTTTTACTGATGCGTCCAAGAAAGCATTCGCAGCAGTGGTTTACTTGCGAATAGTTTACAAGAATGGAACGGATCCCAAGATAGTGTTCATCATGGCCAAATCCAGAATAACCCCCATAGCACACAAAGAAGATTTAAAAATACCCAAGCTAGAGCTCCTCGGATTCATCATTGGGAAACGTCTACTAACTTATGTGAAAGAGACCTTAGGCTTAGAATTCAGTCGGCTATGCCTGTGGTCAGACAGCGAGATAGTCCTGTATTGGATGAAGTCGGAAAAACTGCTACCTCCTTTCGTGTCCAGAAGAATAAACGAAGTAAAACAAGTAAAGGAAATAGAACCCAGATATGTAGATACAGAGTCGAACCCAGCCGATCTAGCGACCCGACCAGAGTTATGGCACATGAAGAAGGAACTATGGACCAATGGTCCACAATTCCTTTTGCTTGGTGAGGAGGACTGGCCAAGTTTGCAGGAACATGGCCAGGCGACGCTTTTCACTGCCCTGGAACAAGGGATTGAAGATACAGACATGGAAGATCGACCAGAAACTGAAAACCAACTACCAGGGCTTCCAGAACCAATGGACATAGAAACAAATGAGTCAACGAAAAACTTCACAGAAGAAATAATAGAAACAAATGAGTCAACGGAAACCGAGAGAAACCTCACAGAAGAAATAATAGAAGCGAATGACTCAACAGGAAATGAGAAAGACCTCACAGCAGAAATAGTAGAACTACAGAGACTTCACTTCCCCGAAGAAACAGCAGGCAAGAAAACGAGCCTCACCAGAAACCTGGGGCTATTTACAGACACTGAAGGATTGCTAAGATGCAAAGGACGTATCATGAACACCGCATGCCCATACGACACGATACACCCAATCATTATTCCAAAGGACTCCGAATTCACCGACAAACTCATCCGAGACACGCATGAGACTCATTACCACGTGGGAGCCCCGCACACATTAAGCATCATCCGGCAGAAATATTGGATACCTCATGGAAAGGCAAAGGTGCAAAGAGTAATAAAGAAGTGTCAGAAATGCGTGAAGCATGGAGGAGGTCCGTACAAACTTCCGCCCACTCCAGCGTTACCACCCGAACGTGCCAATTATAGCGCTCCGTTTACCTACACAGGGATTGACTACTTCGGACCCATGTTCATCAATGACAATGGTCAAACACAGAAAAGATGGATCTGCATATACACATGCCTAGCTGTCCGTGCGGTGCACTTAGAAAGCGTCCGAGACCTCACCGCAGAAGAATGCCTACTAGCTATGCGAAGGTTCATATCAACACGAGGCCGTCCAGAACTCGTCTTATCGGACAACGCCCTACAGTTCAAACTAACAGCAGAAGTGATGGCAGAAACCCGGTTCTCAGGCGAAAGGATTCGATGGAAGTTTATACCGCAGCTTAGCCCATGGCATGGAGCTTTCTATGAGAGGTTGATCGGTATTGTGAAGAATTGTCTGAAGAGAACGATTGGGAAACAGTTGCTGACGGACACACAATTAAACACGATCATCAAAGAAGTAGAAGCAGTAACTAACACTCGCCCTTTGATCTGTGTTGGCGCGGACATCGAATATGTTTTGAAGCCCTCAGATTTCCTCACCTTGGGTAAGTGCATAGCCATTGAGCCTTCCATCCAAGGTCAGAATCCCGGAGGCACAGTCACCAAAGAGAACCTCATACTAGGGTGGAAGAAAGGACTGCGGATGTTAGAGGAATTCAAAAGGATGTTCCACAGTCAATATCTTTGCAGCCTACGAGAAAGGTACAGACATTCGCCTAAAGAACCTCGAGTAACTGCGAAGCAAGACCCGCGTGTAGGAGACGTGGTACAGCTCAAAGGCGACTCCAAAAATAGAGAAAATTGGCAGGTGGGAAAGATTTCCAGTCTGGTAACAGGCGCGGACGGAGAGCACAGAGTGGCCAAAGTAGATGTGAACGGAAAGGAGTTCATACGATCAGTAGGACACCTATATCCTCTGGAGGTGGAGGAAGACGCTCCTCAAAGCACCACGGTAGAACCCCCAATGAGAGACTCATTCGAACAAGAAATTGAGATAAGAAACCCAGCAAGAAACTGCGAGAAGACCACCCAAGAAGATGTGATCACCCCATGCGAAATGTTTCCGACGGAGACTGTATCAGAGGTCTCGAGAACTACCAATGAAGAGACGAGGACAGAAGGCACCGGTGACGCAGAAGACCACTTCGCTCAAGGAGTTACGGGAGTGGAAGCTGGAAGCGAGGAACCACGATCTGTCAGAACTGGAGAAAGAGCGAAACGACTGGCGGCCATACGAGCAAGAGAAAAGATTGCTTCGTGGACCGACCAGTTGACCGCCCTCCTCCTGATGTAAAAACCTCACCCTCGCTGTCGGGAGTGTCGCGACAGAACGCGATCCTTCAATAAAACCGGTAAGCATGTTTTCTTGTCACTCATAAAGCTTTGAATATTGTTATTATTATCTGGCAATACTAGAAAGAATATGACAAGAGAGGGAGAATTCCAACATGGCGGCTTTTTGACAGTTCTTGGAGGGGATTCACAGCGAAATGACCCCGTGAGCTGAGGAAGGCTGGTAAGAGCGACTGTGAGGCGATCGCTGCAATGTGCGGAGTCACGTGAGTCTTTTGTACACTTGTATATTCAAGAGCACATGAGATGAGAGACGAACGTGTAGAACTTAGATGAGAATCAGTAGAAGCAACCTAGAACAGAATTGGTTGTGCGAGGCATGGGCGAGCTGTAAGGGGTGTTTGGGAGGCTCGTAAGGAGAACAGAACATCTCCAAATAGAAGTAGAACAAACGTAGGTCAGACAATGTCTGATGCTGCCGGTAGAAATGTCAGTTCATCTCTCGTCGTCATCTGCTACATAGAACATAACCTTAATGTCTTGTCGTGGCGTTGAACACTCAGGCAGGTCAAGCAGGTCATTCATGCTTGTCCCCTTCTGTTACCTAGGTGCATAAGAAAGATACACTGAACGCAGTAGTATTCAGAATAACGCGGCGACAAAAGGGGTGAAGGTGGTGTGGCGCGTCTCGCATGGGTCGCAGTACTTCCTTTTCTTTTCTTCTTCAGCTGAACGAAGGACAGCCGCTACGGGGCGTGATGCGTGGGAGGGAGCGTCGGTGTCTATGACACGGATATCAAATAACGCCTCCCTCTGGGCAATCCATACCCCCCGACAAGCCAAGTCTGGCTCTTTCGTGACGTTTCCCCAGGCTTGCTGGCACAGTTCACAGTAAAGATCCCTTATTTCGTTATGTCTGCGTGTGATAAGGCCACCTGTTTTGCAGCACAAGGCGTGGTCCACGTTGAAGTTGTCATTGCCGCAGCCGTCGCAAGTCGCAGGCATGGAGATTGGTGTGCGGTGGTATCTTATGGCCAGGGCATCTCTAAATTCGTGGGGTGATAAGTCGAAGTTGTCTTTTCTTGTATAGTGAAGAGTTCATGGATAAAGTAAAAAAGTACTGAAAAATCTTTATAAAAGTTTGTCAAATTGCAAAATCAAATTATATCAGATCTAAAATAAGAAAAAGTGATAAAAAAATAAATCAACTTGGGATATAATTAAAAGTTAGACTGGAAAGGTCAGTATTAAAAACAATGAATATGAATTAAAAATTAATGATATTACTTTCAAAAATGATATTGATGTAGCTAAACCGTTTTTTTTTTTTACTGACATCCCAATCTCTACTACAAAGTCTTTAGACTCTTCCAAAGTAGTCGCTGAATCTTTGCTAACAGACTATTTACCTAGATTTGAACATCTATTCTCGTTTAATTTTGTAGATGATAAAGATATTATTAAAGCCTTTAAATCAATAAATGTTAAGAAAACTGCAGACCTCTGGGATATTTCTGTTCATGTTATGAAGCCCCTAATAAATGTTATTGCACTTGATTTAGCTTTCATATTAAATGCGTCCATTGAATCTGGCGTGTTTCCTGATTTAATGAAACACAGTAAAATAGTACCTTTGTTTAAATCGGGTAGTACAGCTGACCCATCTAACTTCAGACCGATATCGGTATTGCCTTCATTTAGTAAAGTATTTGAAAAAGTAATTTTTAATCAACTTCTTACACATTTCAACACCAACAACATGCTCCACTGTAAACAATTTGGTTTTACACAAGGAAAATCAACTACTGATGCCGTGGTTGAGTTAATATCACATATATATGATGCCTGGGAGGAGTCGCATGATGCTCTAGGAGTATTTTGCGATTTGTCTAAGGCTTTTGATTGCGTTGACCATGGGACATTGATCAGGAAATTCCATCACTATGGAATTAGGGATAACTCTTTAGATCTTCTCTCTTTTTATCTAAATAACAGAATACAGAGAGTTGACATTAATGGAAAACGATCTCCAGGGTCTGTTGTTACTATGGGTGTACCGCAAGGTTCCATACTCGGGCCATTCCTGTTTTTGGTTTATATTAATGACCTGCCACATCTTGTCAGAGATAATCATGAGATTGTACTGTTTGCAGATGACACTTCACTTTTGTTTAAAATGAAACGACGCAGTTTGAACTTTGACGATGTGAATAATGCAATCTCAAAGGTAAAGTCAATTGGTTTAGTGCTAATAATCTTTTACTGAACAATATCAAAACTAAATGTATTCGGTTTATAGTACCCAATGTTAAACAAGTCTCGGCTAATGTTAATGTTAAAGGTGAAAATTTAGAAATTGTAGATAGCACGGTATTCCTAGGAATGACCTTAGATAATAAGCTTCAGTGGGGCCCACACATAGATAAGCTATCAAAAAAAATCTGTTCCGCAGTTTATGCACTTAAAAAAATCCGTCTTTTTACGGACGTGGAAACAGCTAGACTAGTTTACTTCAGCTTCTTCCATAGCATTATGTCTTACGGCATACTGCTGTGGGGGAACGCTGCAGACATTAACATAATATTTGTGCTGCAAAAGAGGGCTGTTCGTTCAATCTGCAATGTGGGTCCCAGAGAGACACTGCGTTGTAAATTTAAGGAAATTAACATTATGACAGTGCCGTGTCAGTATATTTATAAAAACCTAATGTACGTCCACAAAAATATTTATAAATTTCCTAAGAATAGCGACAGGCACAATGTCAACACTAGAAATAGGAATAAACTAGCTACACCTACTACTAGGCTCCATAAGTTTAATGTATCTTTTAAAGGGCAATGTATTCGCTTTTACAACAAAATACCGATTGAGTTACAAGAATTGTCTGTAAATAAATTTAAAAATGTTGTTAAAAATCACTTATGTAAAAAAGCTTACTACAAAATATCAGATTATGTAGAAGACAAGAAAGCTTGGGAAGGTGTTTGCTCCAATTCTGTAAAAAATAACGTATAAAGCTGGAGGTTTCTAGTCGCCTCTTTGCCTCCAGCATCTAAAACATTGAGGTGACGGAATTCAAATTGAGTTCTATATTTCCCTGTACCTTATACATGTGTTAGTTTAAGATTTGATATTCTCATACTGTTACCTATGTGTTTCTTATGGAAATAAACTCTGTCTAAGTCGAACAAGAAACTTTTCAAATTTCTCATCCATCTCTTGTTTCATCAAGCGGAATATGTGCCGCTCGTATACTCTGGTCTGTTTCGGGGCAAAGTAAGCATCCAATTTAGATATGGCCACCGAAAACACATCTATACCTTCTTCAGAGTCAAAATTAGCCCCAGGTATATTATAGAACACTTCCTTTAGATCTAGTCCACCGAAATGTAACAGGCTAGCACTTTTTTTCTCACTTTTATCTGTGCCAGAAGCTTCCAGTTAATATAGAGTTTCCAACGCCCCCATCATGCACCCACGGAGGTGACATCACCCTCACAGTCAAATTTCTCTAACGTCAGTGACGTAGACGTTGTCAACGTGTGACCTGATTTGGGGCGTCCTGTAACCAATTTAATGATTCAGATTGTTATAAGCAATCTGCTGTCTACACACTAAATAGACTTCAGCTTGTGCTGCTTTTACTCAAATGTTTCTATATCAAAATTACCAGTTTGAAACTGCTGTTAATTTAAAACATTTTCCAATCGAATGGACAGCTATTGCTGTTTTGGTGTGCACCAATTCTTTGTTATCAATTTAATGATCAAGTTTAACAAAAAACTTTAAAAACTCTTCTTAACATGTACATTTTGTGCATGGTAGGTATCAATCTAATGATCAGTAGGTACAGGTAGATACCCTACTGCTATAATTCATGTAAATCAACAATAAAAAAAATCAGTAGTTTTGTACATGCTAAGTATCAATCTAATGATCTGTAGGTACATGTAGGTAACCTAGACATAGACATAGACATATAGATTTGATTTAGTTTAAGGATTTTACATGGAGGTAATATTGTATAATTTAATCTTATTTTACAATTTGTATACAATTTGTGTTTAGTTAATTAGTTCCAGATGCCCACTCTGTCACTGTGTCCTCATTGTCCCGGTTCCTCAAGGCAGTTTAATTTTCCCCGGGGCTTGAACGTGCATATAAGTAGGGTACACAGGGGTCTGCATTCGCAACAGTCTCAGGCTGTTCTTGGTGATGGTGAAGTGCTCACTCCAGTTTTGGGTCAGTTACCATTGTTGAGGGCGAATGTAAGGGTCCTTAAACATATTCCTAAGGGTGCAAGAAGTCTTGCCGCCGGGAAGTTGTCACAATTGATTGACCACTGCGTTCAGAACAACTCGACGGAGGACTAGTTTGCCCTTCTAACTTTTTCATTCAAATGCCTAAGAGTCCCTTCCTCCGACAATCGGAGTCAGTCGCTGACTTCCAAAGTGAAAGAAAATATTAACAATATCAGCACACAGGGTACGCAAGGATTGGTCACGTCAGATCCGCGGCCCAGTATAAGGGCGTTTAGTCGCCGATCCTTTTATAGGGCCGTGGAAACGAAGGTTTATGATGGGGACCTAGGTGGAGCGGTTAGGATCTTAATGTCTGACTGCTCAGTAGCTGACAATAGTGAGGAGACATTGGAAGCCTTGCGCCTCAAACATCCCTCTCCGGGTCGTTCTTTAGATTTCCCACCAAAGCCGACCTCCTCAGACAAGTTCCTTTCTGTGGAAGTGTCGGACGTCTCCGAGGCTGTTGCATCATTTTCTAATGGTTCCACGGCAGTTTTGGACGGGCTGCGCCCTGAACACCTTAAAGAGCTGACGTCGGCTGCTGCGGGCGACAACGGTGGAAAACTCTTGGCCTCAGTTTGTAGTTAGACGAATTTCATGCTGAAAAGCGAGGTAAATAGGGAAGTTTGTCCTTTTTTATACGGTGCCTCATTGTGTGCCCTTCGAAAAAAAGATGGAGGCTTACGGCCTATTGTCATAGGCAGTGTGATCCGTCGCTTAGTGGCTAAGCTAGGGTGTCGCGCCGTAAGAGAGGAGATGGCTTCATTTTTGCAGCCCAGCCAATTGGGTTTTGGCGTACCCTTGGGTTGCGAGGCGGCTATACATGCTACTCGGGCCTTTGCCCTGTATGAGGCCGATACAAATAATATTGTAGTAAAGGTCGATCTTCGCAATACTTTTAATGCAGTCGAGCGCGACTCAATTTTGTCCATGATAAAGGAGAAAGTTCCTGCATTGTACCCGTTACTACACCAATGTTATTACAGATCGAGTAACTTATTTTTAGGAGATCCTTTGGGACCTTTAATATTTAGCCTCGCAATTCAGAATGTAGTGTCCACCTTGCGGTCACCTCTAAACGTATGGTAATTGGATGACGGTACCATCGGAGGCAGCCCGGAAGTAGTGATCGAGGATCTTAGAGCACTTGTCGAGGAGTTAGCGAGGTTGGGGCTGGAAGTGAATCCACAGAAATGCGAATTATACCCCTGTTCCAGCCAGGTCTCCCCGGAAGTGCTATCAGAAGTCTATTCCGTAGCCCCAGGGTTAAGATTACTGGATAAATCCAACTTTACTTTATTGGGTGCACCAGTCTTCCCCGAGGGTATCCCGGGTGTCTTATCGGCCAAAACAAGAGCTCTCTTGGCATCCAAAGATCACTTACAACAACTCCCAGCCCACGTCGCACTAACAATCCTGAGGAGTTGTCTGTCAATTCCCAGGCTTACATACACGTTGCGTACGGCTCCGACGTGGCTTTGTAGGGAGGAATCCACTGAGTATGATAACGTACTGAAGACCTCATTAGAATCGATTATCAATATCGAAATGACTTCCTCTCAGTGGTGCCAAGCAGCTTTGCCCATCAGGCACGGTGGTTTAGGCATTCGACGGTTGCGCGACACCGAGCTGCCGGCTTTCTTGTCTTCGTCGCATGGGGTGCGAGACCCTGTCACTCTTATTTTAAATATCCATGGTGATGGTTTTCGTATCCCCTTCGCGGTAGGGTTATGGCATGATTGGTGTCCTGGTAGCACTCCGCCCCAGCACCCGCCCGCACTCACAACGTAATTGGGATGAGTTTTCGTGTGGAGTCACGCTTAACGAGTTATTGGACCGGAGTTCGGGGGTCGAGCTGGCACGACTGCGCGCAGTTTCGCAGCCAGAGTCAGCTCTGGCTCCACGCCTTGCCTTCTCCACAACTAGGAAAATTTCTGGACAATGACACGTTGCGCGTGGCTGTGGCCTTGCGCCTTGGCTGTGACATCTGCCAGTCTCATACCTGTGTGTGTGTGGTGCGGGTGTGGACGCTCATGGTCGGCACGGCCTTCACTGCGTTCGAAGCGCGGGCAGGCTTTCCCGGCACTCCTCTATCAATGACATCGTCAAGCGGGCTCTTGTAACAGCCAATATACCTTGTGCATTGGAGCCCGCGGGGCTGTGTCGTACCGATGAGAAACGCCCGGATGGCCTGACCATAATCCCATGGGAGAGGGGACGGTCATTGCTTTGGGATGCGACGTGTGTCTGCACATTCGCTCCGTCCCACCTGGCATCGACCGTGTCCACCCCGGGGGCCGCAGCCGAAGAGGCAGCGAGGATGAAGACCAAAAAGTACTCTGTGCTTTTGGGCCAGTATATATTCGTCCCGCTTGCCATAGAAACCACCGGGGTCTAGGGAGTGCAGGGCAAGGCATTCATTAGGGAAATAGGGCGCCGCCTGAGGGACCGTAGCTATGATCGCCGCTCCGGGTCCTATCTTATGCAGAGGATCTCCCTCGCAGTGCAGCGCGGAAACGCCGCCAGCGTGATGGGGACCTTTGCATCTGATATGGTGTGGGGCGCTTTATTTTCTTAGTGTGTTTGTGTGTGTGTGTGTGTGTGTGTGTGTGTGTGTGTGTTTTTGCATGTTTAAGTTTTGTACAAAGTATTTTAAAATGTATGTACAAGTAACATAATAACTATTATTATATTCATTACAAGTCATAATAAGATGTTACAAAATCAATATCATGTATCACAAATACATTTCATAAAGTTTAAATGTCAACAGAAATGATTTAATTGAATTGAATTATAGTAAGTCAGTTTTTAAAATTCAATATATTAAATTAAATTAAATTCAATATACACATAGTAACACTAATTTCATCATTGTACACAATAAAAAGGGTTAGTTATTTTAATTCTATAAATTCATCATAGCTGTAAAAGGACCTCTCGACAACCCATCCTTTCAGTCTTACTTTGAATATGGGCACACTCGGTACACCAGTGATAGCTTCAGGTAACTTGTTGTAGACTACCGGACCCATAACATGGATCGCCTTACTTGTTTTAGCAAGCTTGTGCACGATTCCAGCTAGTTTATTTGAGTTCCGTGTCTCATATTGATGCGATTCTCCAAGTCGTTTGTATTGGTCAATATTCTCACGCACATAAATGGCCATAATCAGCGTTCCCCCACAGCAGTATGCCGTAAGACATAATGCTATGGAAGTAGCTGAAGTAAACTAGTCTAGCTGTTTCCACGTCCGTAAAAAGACGGATTTTTTTAACTGCATAAACTGCGGAACTGAGTTTTTTTGATAGTTTATCTATGTGTGGGCCCCACTGAAGCTTATTATCTAAGGTCATTCCTAGGAATACCGTGCTATCTACAATTTCTAAATTTTCACCTTTAACATTAATATTAGCCGAGACTTGTTTAACATTGGGGACTATAAACCGAATACATTTAGTTTTGATATTGTTCAGTAAAAGATTATTAGCATTAAACCAACTGACTACCTTTGATATTGAATTATTCACATCGTCAAAGTTCAAACTGCGTCGTTTCATTTTAAACAAAAGTGAAGTGTCATCTGGAAACAGTACAATCTCATGATTATCTCTGACAAGATGTGGGAGGTCATTAATATAAACCAAAAACAGAAATGGCCCGAGTATGGAACCCTGCGGTACACCCATAGTAACAACAGACCCTGGAGATCGTTTTCCATTAATGTCAACTCTCTGTATCCTGTTATTTAGATAAAAAGAGAGAAGATCGAAAGAGTTATCCCTAATTCCATAGTGATGTAATTTCCTGATCAATGTCCCATGGTCAACGCAATCAAAAGCCTTAAACAAATCGCAAAATACTCCTAGAGCATCATGCGACTCCTCCCAGGCATCATATATATGTGATATTAACTCAACCACGGCATCAGTAGTTGATTTTCCTTGTGGAAAAACAAATTGTTTACAGTGGAGCATGTTGTTGGTGTTGAAATGTGTAAGAAGTTGATTTAAAATTACTTTTTCAAATACTTTACTAAATGTAGGCAATACCGATATCGGTCTGAAGTTAGATGGGTCAGCTGTACTACCCGATTTAAACAAAGGTACTATTTTACTGTGTTTGATTAAATCAGGAAACACGCCAGATTCAATAGACGCATTTAATATGAAAGCTAAATCAAGTGCAATAACATTTATTAGGGGCTTCATAACATGAACAGAAATATCCCAGAGGTCTGCAGTTTTCTTAACATTTATTGATTTAAAGGCTTTAATGATATCTTTATCATCTACATAATTAAACGAGAATAGATGTTCACATCTAAGTTCATAGTCTTTTAGCAAAGATTCAGCGACTACTTTGGAAGAGTCTAAAGACTTTGTAGTAGAGATTGGGATGTCAGTAAAAAAAAAAACGCTTTAGCTACATCAATATCATGTTTGAAAGTAATATCATTATTTTTTAATTCATATTCATTGTTTTTAATACTGACCTTTCCAGTCTCACTTTTAATTATATCCCAAGTTGATTTAATTTTTTATCACTTTTTCTTATTTTAGATCTGATATAATTTGATTTTGCAATTTGACAAACTTTTCTAAAGATTTTTCAGTACTTTTTTACTTTATCCATGAACTCTTCACTATGATTCCATTGTTTTTCACTATATAATTCATATAAAATTTGTCTACTTTTAAGTCTACCTACTGTGGCCCACTTACTAAAGTTAAGTTTGTCTGAGACCACAATCTATCTAGTAGTAAATACTGCATTGAACGCATTGCTGAATTTGTAAAAAAAATACAATATGACTCATTAGGGTTATTATTAGAGTAATTGATAGGTAGTTTGCAATCCCAATTCAATTTAATCCTTTCAAACCGATGTGTAGTCACAGGTATGTATAGTATCTTTCTTGTAGAACTTTTTTTAAGTTGAATTTCTAGTCTAATGTATTGACATAAATGGTCTGACTTTAAATTACTTATAATTTTTTTAAGTAATTTTTTTTCGTTTGGATAAGCAAATATATTGTCTATACAATTTGCTGAGGTTTCAGTTATTCGAGTAGGTTCCATGAAAAGTTGCTTCAAGTTGTGAGAATTAAATAAGTTAGTTAGTCTTGTTCTAAGGAAGTAAGTTTCTAATAAATTTACATTGAAGTCTCCACATATCATAAGAGTTTTATTAGATTTTGATACTTGAAATAATATGTCATCCATGACTTTTTCAAAAACATCAAATGAACCTGATGGTAGGCTGTAAACGCTTATTACAATTATGCGCTCCAATTCAACACATGCTACTTCAATGTGGCTTTCAACTGATAAACATACTGTCATTACGATTTTTGAACTTTATGTGTTTATTTAGAAATTGAACATGAGCTCATGGATTTTTAGCCAATGTTCTGTTAGACATAAAATATCAATATTAAAAGAGTTCATGTACAATTCTAACTCTAATAATTTACTGCTAACACCTTGAATATTTTGGTGGACCAGATTAGTAAACTTTGCATTTTTTTAAATATCAGACGATGCACGATGGAATCGTACATATTCCGGGGCCTGAGATGAGAAAAATCTTTAAAATTACGCAACAATATATTAATCTGTACAACATAATTCAGTAAATAAAAATTATATAAAACACTAATAATCTGTACTCTTGAATTGTACCTGTGTGTTCTTGTTAGCACGGGGATGTATGGTCGGTATCTCAATGCTGTGATTGCGGGCAGCACCCGCGCGCATTGCGTTGCGGGCGTTGCCGTTGGTCGGTGGCGGCAGCGTGGGCGGCGACGTGGGCGGCGTGGACTGCGTTAGTTCGCGTTGACCTCTGTCCGGTCGCCGTAACTACGTCACTTGAATGACGTGGTTTAACCTTCTCGTCGCTTTCTTAAAAAGTTGAAATTTTTACTATTGGCCGTATTAAATATCAATTCTTGGTCTTCAACGTTATCCGTCTTTGCCTTGGTGCAATTCTATAACTCGACCCATCGCCCACTTTCCCGGCGGTAGATTGTCATCATCTATTAGGACGACGTCGACGACTTAAATATTACGCTGAGGACTTTTCCACTTACTTCGGGCGGCTAGTTGTATCAAATATTCTGATACCCATCTCTTCCACAAATCTTGCAATATTGTTTGTGTTAGGTACCATCTTGTGCGCTGATCTCTGTCTCAATCAAGGTGGGAGTTGGTCCGCCGGTGAAGAAGTATTTGAGCGAGGAGAGTTGAGAATTCTTCATAAGGAAGGCGTTGTTCGCCGATCACTCGCTTCAGGTGGAATTAGAAACTTTTCACCGTTGCCTCCCATAGACCTCCTGCTGACGGCCAGGAAGGGGCGTTGAAGTGCCATGTTTACTCCATGTCTGCTATCTCCCTCAGAAATAGATCGGTGATGAGCTCTTGTATCGCCTGAAATTCCTGTTGTAGGCATCTATTAGCTCCCACAAAAGTGGTCCCATTATCATTATAAAAATGTCCTGGTTTTCCTTTGCGCGTTGCCATTCTTCTTACAGCGGCGAGGAATGAAGATTTTGTCTTCGGAAACCAGCTCTAGATGCACCGCCTTGGTCACCATGCATACGAAGACTGCGACATATCCCTTGGTGGTCTTGGTACCACGTCCCTTGTTGGATTTTATGTAGAAATGTCCCGTGTAGTCATACGCAGGAAAGGACGAGATGGTTATGCAGGAAAGAAACACTGTAACGGCACCAGGGCTAAGGTCGAGCCACCGCTATCAGTAGCTATGATCGTCTATTCTATCTGCCCCAAAATGAGATGACCCGATTCAGCTGTAAGATTTGTAAGTTAAGAATGATAAGTCTGAATTTCTCGTTCGTTGAGAAGTTCGTTAGGCGTACAATAGTCGAACGAAGTTTGGTTCAGGAAGTTACAGTTTCAAGTTAGACAGAGAAAGCATATATGTCCGCGAGCCGGTAATTCGCATCAGTCAGCGGTGTATTGCACCAGATCAATCGTTGTTATATTTTATGTGTGATGGTACCATTTGGTTTTTGTATATATGGGCGCGTGGAACTTCTTTTAGTGGTCGACCACAGTTTATAATATTTGTTGACGATATCGTATAGATATCCGTCGTAGTTTTACGACGTGAGTACTCAATGATATTTCATGTGCTCGCGAGTAGCGGCTTGTGGTGGTTCCAATTATATATTTGGTTCACGGCAATAACGATCCGAAAAGACCGGTTTACACAATTGCGATTTGATTTTCCGAAATGGGTTCTGAACTAGCGGTTACCTCAAAAGGTCCGTAACGTTTTGAAACCTTCAACTCTGCGCAAATTTGAGCTGGATGTTATCGAAACGTAGGCATTATTGCTTTAGGAGATCTAACCCACACCATAGCGAAGTGCATAGTTCGATAAATACCGAACTATGAATTCCACTAGCCGCAGCACTTCCTCGACTGAGCCAAATCATATATACCGACTCAGCCTACACATTAGACCTCCAGCGAAATTTACATTTAATTTAAAGATGCAACTTGAATCCAACCTGACCCAAGGCAACGCAAAACACCTACCCGGTCCTAAACAATGAACTTTAGACTGTAAATTGATCTCTTCGCGCGTCCCCGACAACACTCAAATGTCAAAATATCAACAGGATATGTTATCTGTGTTGACACCGGTTTAACTTTTTCTGAATTTGTTATTTCCATCCGCGGAACCTCATCGATCAAACAGTCTCCCTATGCCCTGCCAACCTAGGTTTAGCCGCAACTAAACTCCTGTCTAGCCTAGTCTAAAAACCTAGTGTTATACCACGTCCATTATCGACACCACTCGAAAATGGTTGAGTTTGATTTGAATGTGCTTGTATGTTTAATGACTGTGTGTGTGGGAATTGCAAAACTCGCTACTCGAAAGAAATGAGGAGAGGATTAGCCCGCGAATATCCTAAGAGCCAATCCAGGAACCCTATGGTGAAGGAAAAAGGAATTTAGGGTCGCTCCAAGCCCAGACTCAGACTCAGATCAGTTAACCTACAAGTTCTTATCTTAGTTCTGACGCGTAACACGGCAGACAAAACTGTTTAGAACTCGTGAAAGACGACTGTCACAGTAGCTAGACGCTGAGACTGAATGCTCTCCCTTCCCCCGCCATTGTATTTATACACCCCACACGTCTGAAAGAAAAAATATGCGTCCTTTGCGAACACGCTCTGCCCAAGCGAAGCTTCTTATCACTAACTACACAGGGTCTATTTTCAACCATGCCATGCAGATCCGCCGTTCTACAAATTGTGTGTACGCATATTCACTATGATCAACCGTAGGTTATCACTCAAATCATTTGGTACTGCCGATACACAGAATCTGTTGATCGCTGACCAATAAAAGCTTGTTGCGATTAATTAAGCATTCCCGACCGCTAGGCGCGCGAAGCAAAGACCACTAGAATGCTATTCATACTAGTCGTGTCAGACTCTCCATCTCATACCTCAATCGCAATTGTATATTTGCAATCAACATAATAGCTTTCTCCGTATCGTTCCATAATAACCTTTCATTATTTAGTTATTCAAAATTTTATTTAGCGCGCAGCCAAATCGGCTCGGATCCCTACACATCTCGCAGGAATGCGACAAAAAAAACCTGACCTGTAACCTTCCTCGAACCATCCCACGCGTCGGCTCTGTTTTTTTTGCTAAATTACCCGGAGCTACGCAAAACCCCCAAACGTTATCTGAACCGATTCTCGTATTCAAAACAGCGCGGCGTTGGGCTAGCCCTCTGTCACGCAAAATGAAGCATCAAATGTACTGACTCTCGTGTACCATTACAGCACAACCCCAATAAATCATCAAATAATGGGTTTTTTGATGATTTTTATTAGGGTTGTGTTTCTTTGCAAGTAATACACCGACGAATAAACTGCTTAGTGGTCTTGTTTCCACTAAGTATGCAATATTTTTGCCTTATGAATGACAACGTAATCCGAGCACCACCGTGGTAGCTATGTTTATGCGCTTGCAAAATAATTAACTCCGTCAAGCGGCTTTCTTGAGGCAAAATTACAGGGTGTTTCATCTCTGGATTAATGTGTGTGTGTGTTTCAGTCTTCCTCCAACTCTGAGCAAGCCTTGTTCATCGAGGAAAGGTGTGGGACTCAAAATCTTGCTTTTGGGTGACACTTGTGTGCCGTTTTTGAGGTCATTTATCTCTCCGTGAAATTCCCTTCCTTGAACATCCTTTATAATCATTTCAGTAGTTCGTCTACTTTCCGCCAGTGTAATGTAAGGCTCATATTTTCTGTCTTGTTTCCGACTTGTGAATTGGCGAATCCACGACAGCACATGTACTACCTTGATGAATGAGCTGTACTTGTTTAACAACTCAAGTACAATATTGCTGTTTCTTGTTACAGCCTGTATAGTCGCTTTCATTGGCTTGGCCTCTTCATCAGTCGAATAAATCTTGCTCAATGTTTGTTTTTCATCAAAGGCTTTTAGCCAAGTCGGTCCATGCCACCAAAGTGGATGATATTGTAGTTGTGTGGCGTTGAACCCTCTGCTAGCACAATCTGCGGGGATTTCGGCAGATTTAACGTACCGCCAACATGACGCGGGTATAATTTGTGTAATCTGTTGAAACCTGTTGCCAACAAACTGCTCCCAGCGCTGGGGCTGACCTTGAAGCCAGCCTAAGACGGCAGTCGAATCTACCCAACCATACATCTTGATACGATAGTTGCTCAAAATTTCTAGTACTTTTTCCATCAGTGTGATCAGCAAATGGGCTCCGCACAATTCCAGTTTTGGCAATGTAATCTCTTTGTTGTGTGATACTAATCTTGATTTTGCGGCGACGAGACTGATTTGATATTGACCATCTATTTTTAATTTATAATAAATTACGCAGGCGTAAGCTTTTTGAGATGCGTCACAATACCCGTGTTACTCAATATCGCTTGAGGTCTCTGTACCTAACCATCTTGGTATTTTTAAGTTATTTATAGCTGCTATGTGCTGTTTTATTTTTATCCATTCTTTGTGAATATCTTCGGGTATCTTGTCATCCCACTGAAAACTTATATTCCAGACGGATTGAAAAAGTAATTTCAATTGTTTAGAAATAGGTGTGAGCCAGCCAAGAGGGTCAAATAATCGGGAGATTTCAGAGAGCAACTGTCTTTTCGTACAAACTGTATTGTTTTCAGTCGTGGTTTCAATCTTCGATCGAAATTTGAAGACGTCCTGTGTCGAGTTCCAATTAAGTCCCAATGTTTTCATCGATTCTGGTTGTATGAACTGATATGTGCCCTCCGCACCTTCACCCTTGTTGGTGTCTTGTTGCATTAAGGCGGGATGATTGGACTTCCATTTTCTTAAATTCAAACCGCCTGCTTTCATTAGTTGATCTTCTTGTAATCTTTTGGCTGACGTCACCGAATCTAACCCATGGTCGTCCATATAGAAATATTCCTTAACTATTTTGGCAGCTTCCGGGTACTTTAGTCTTTCATCCCATGCCAATTGCTTCAGCGTCATCATGGAGAGAAAGGGGACGGCCTTGGTGCCGTAGGTGAATGTTGTCAGTTGATACTCTTGTAAGAGTTGATGTGGAGAGTCTCGCCATATGATTTTCTGGAGATGTTGGTCCTCTGGATGTACCCACCACTGTCGAAACATCTTTTCTATATCCGCCATAGATGCAATTCTGTGTTGTCTCCATTTTAGTATAAGAATCAAAATATCTTTTTGTAAATTGGGTCCTTTGTGCATCAGGTCATTCAAACTGATCCCATTTGAAGTTTTTTTCGGATCCGTTGAATACCACACGAAGTGCCGTTGTAGTAGATTCTTCTCGTAACACGCAATGGTGTGGCAAAAAATATTCGAGTTTCTTGTCGTCACGTGCCCGTTTTATATGTCCAAGCGATAGGTATTCGTCCACAAATTCTTTGTAAAGCGAAGCAATAATTTTATGCTTCGAAAATTTCCGTTAGAGTTGTAAAAATTGCGCAATGGCTTTGTTTTTCGACTGCCCTAGATCTGATTCGGCAGTCGACTAAAGGGGAAGTCGCACTTGGTATTGCCAGTCGCTCAACCTTGTTGTTGTAGACTTATAGAAATTGATGCAATCTTCCTCCTCCCTCGAGTTTCTTTATGCTCCTTGAATGTCCTTTATTTACTAAAATCGTTGTATGTCCTCTATATTATTCAGCACAACGTTACAATGCAAACTTTGAATACTTCCAAACAGTATTTACCCAAGACTTGTTTCTTGGGCTAACGGTCACGAATCTTATTTTCGTACTCCACTAAGGATAATGTTGGCGTATACTTCGGCGCCCAAGAGTATGTCAATGGGGTTTCTTAAGTAAAACTGCGGATCGGCTAATTTTATTTCTTCCAGGAACGCCCATGTTGGTTTACTGATTGTATTGTTGGGTAAGTTTATTGTTAAACTTTTCATAATTAGCGTTTCTACTTCAAAGGTATAGCTTCCCCTTAATGAAGTGCATAATATTGTTATAGCGCTTTTACATGTGTCGTTAGTGCCGATTCCAGTAATAACGCTTTTGCTACTTTGTCTCTGAATTTTCAGAAGTTGTGTAGCTCTCTCTCACTTATCAACGACACTTGTGAGCCTTGATCTATGAGCGCGCGCAAAGTATGTTGAACTCCGTTGGTAGCTTGTACTTTGACCAACGCTGTCGCTAGCAAAACTTCGTTTGCTGACGCTTTCTGAGTTGTTTCGCATGACTGTTGCGCAACATGCGTATTACCGCTGGTTTTAGTCCACTGTTGGGTCCCAAGCGGCATATTTCTTTGGGCTTGATTGTTGAAAGCTTCGTGTAGAATGGTATTATGATAGCCATTACATTCACGGCAGCGCTTTGTTGATGAACAATATTTCCCTTTATGTGAATAGAGACAGTTACTACATATGTTGAACTACGTAATTGTTTTCTTTTGCGTCGCAGGATCCATTCTTCTGAATTGTGGGAAATAATAGACCCCGTGATCTTGAGCGCAAACTGGACTTTTTACCTGACTTCTTAATTGATTATTCGAAGTAGCCTTGTTTCTTGAGTAGTACTGTTTAAAACGTGATCCGTTGTTGGGGGTCGATGATGCAGAAGATTGATTGTTATGCGACTTTTGAGTTGCATTTTCCTGTTTTCGCCTTGAAACTTCTAATGCAGTAAATTTTAATTCTAGATATTTCAGAAATTCATCCAATCGTGTTATCTCTCTTGGTTCTTTTAACGTAGACATGTAGTCATTGTGTGTTTCCAAGTCTATTTTATTTATTTATTTTAACTAAGCCTACAGCACAAATTCAAAAATAATATAAACAAAGAGCTTAAACTAGTCATAGGCCCTTATCTGGTTCACTTCACCAATCCTATCGTAGTTAATATAGTAGTGCGTTAAAATAGGCTTTTTCTCGTAAGAAAATATAGTAGTGCGTTAAAATAGGCTTTTTCTCGTTATAAAAAGCCTATTTTAACGCACTAATATATTAACTGCGATAGGATTGGTGAAGTAAACCAGATAAGGGACCTCGGAGTCATCTTAGACTCAAAGCTTACATTTGTACCTCATTACGACCACATAGTTTGTAGAGCTGCAAAAATGTTTGGATTTTTTATGCGTGCCATAAAGGAGTTGAAAAAAGTTTAGTCCAAGATTACTCTCGTTAACAGTCTTGTACGAAGTATTTTGGAGTTCGGTAGTCTCATCTGGAACCCAGTATATAGTGTCCACGTTGAGAGGCTAGAGTCTATGCAAACGTAAACAAAAGTTAACCTTATGAATCGAGATTTTGAGATATTCAGCACCATCTAATTGTCAACACACCACTGGTATACACGATCAAGATCATCCTGAAGCAAACTGACTTTTCTGGGCTGTCTATCTTTTTAAATATCTTCATGTGGTCAGCAAATAAGGAACATTTACTATGTTTAATGCATGACACAATATCGTTTACAAACAACACGAATAAAATTGGACCCACATCTGGGCCCTGTGGTACCCCGGAAGAAGCAATGTAACTCTGAGATTTACAACCATTTAAAACTAGTTTGAGGCCTATTGCACACATGTTGGCCATGAACACCGTATTAGTGCTTTAGTTTCTCGAGTAGAATTCGATGTGAGTCCTTATCAAAAGCACTTCTGAAGTCAGTGTAAACAACGTCTACTTGGGGCCCCTCGTCGACACGCTCAACAACCTCAGAAATGTATGAGACGAGATTGGTGAAAACATATATTTTCGGTTGAAACCCATGTGCCAGAGGCAATTATGAGGGGAGTAACATCTTCGTGAGTAAAGTAAAAGGCTTGAGATGCGCGCAAATACGAGACTAAACTAGACTATTTTATTATAGGAAATCCTAGCTTATATACTAGGTTGGTACATATTATTGATGACGGGCATGAGACATAGTACGTGATGAGATATTTCCGCATATCTGTGGCGGGCGTACGTGCCGGCACAGATACTCCCCCCTTTAGGGAAAATAAATAAATGAATGTACTTATAACAATGAACAAAAATTTAAGTTAGAATCAAATAATAACCTTAAATGAATCGAATTAACTTTAGAAATGTGTATACCATAACAAACTTATATCAACTGCAATAATAACTAGTAGTATTTTAATAAACATAAAACCAGATCTTAATTGTGCATACTTTAACTTAATCTATTTTTATATATAAGGAAAGTTATTGTTAAATAAAACTAGACAGTAATAGAGCATATTTCAACTTAATCTAAAGGTAACTCTTACACGAATTAGGAAAATAAATGAACTACGGTTATGTGAATTCTACATAAGTTTAAAGAATAACATAATATTTACCTACAGGCGAGTCTTGTGTCTGGCCGCACACTACATAAAATAAAATAAAAACTGGAAAACAGAAAAACACTAGGAAAATGGGGCTTCGCGGTTAGTAAACTAACCTAACCTATAACTGGAAAAGATCCGCAGGAGAGTCGTCTGATGCTGTAGCCGCATATGTTTTTCAGGAATCGATGAGTCAATTTACACCACACGTCGTTGAAGTTGTAATCACTGTTTGTTTATAATTGCGACCGTACCTACATAAGGATGATTGTGCTGAATCAGCGTAAGCATTAAATCTGTAACCTTGGCTGTAGGTAGTCAATGATCTCGTACGTCATATGTACGTGCGTGCTCTTCACTCTTGAGTGAATATTAAGTTGTCGATTGATGAAATTTGTGTGCCTAAAAACCTTGGGATTTGGCAACATAGGGCACATATTGTACACCAATCGTTTATATATATATATATATATATCTCTCTCTTCAGTGATTTGATTATTCTTCGGGCGATGTTCTTCCTGGATGATTTCAATATTCGTTGAATTAGGTATATAGATGATGTTTCAGTACTCTTCTGGGGGCTGGCAAGGCTTCCTATGTCTTGAACTTGAAAAAGCTGCTTGCTGTGAATGAATTTGCCGACGCGTTCGTTTCTGCTGGTGCGAGCTCCATTTTGATAAATCAGCAGTCGGCTGACTATCGGTTCATTATTCTTGCGGTATCTTGAGTTCGATGCGGGAAATCTTCAGTTGAAATCTTTTGGCTTCAGGTCCGTCATGGCTTGCTTGATGTCGTCTTGGTTTGGGTGGGGTCTTGATTATGGATTTCTGCAGCGTGGTTTGAAATAGGTATGCAGAAGTCGGGGCTCGGCGATCTTGGACGAAGTGCTTCTTGCTTGCACTTCTAAGCTGGCAGCACACGGAGTTTTCTTCGCGGCTGGGTCCATGCTGCTATTACCGAAGGTTGCTGATGTTCAAAAGTCGGGTCACCACTTTGCCAGAGGCAATTTTAAGGGGAGTAACATCTTCGTGAGTAAAGTAAAAGGCTTGAGATGCGCGCAAATACGAGACTAAACTAGACTATTTTATTATAGGAAATCCTAGCTTATATACTAGGTTGGTACATGTTATTGATGACGGGCATAAGACATAGTACGTGATGAGATATTTCCGCATATCTGTGGCGGGCGTACGTGCCGGCACAACCCATGTTGCTTGCAAATTATTGATTCTTATAGCTTTGAAAAAGATGACAATATCGAAATAGGTCTATAATTTCGAGTCTCAGCTGTTTCATCTTTTTTAGGGTTCCGTACCCGAAGGGTTCCAAACGGGACCCTATTACTAAGACTTCGCTGTCCGTCCGTCCGTCCGTCCGTTCGTCCGTCTGTCACCAGGCTGTATATCAAGAACCTAGCTAGCTAGAGAGTTGAAATTTTCACAGATTATGTATTTCTGTTGCCGCTATAACAACAAATACTAAAAAACAGGATAAAAGAACAAACTTATGGATGCACCTGGTTACGTACATGGAGTGTTAAAGTAACCGCGCACCAATAACTTTGTAAACAATATTTTGCTGTGTAAAATCCAAACTATTCACTCCACACCATCGCTTCTATTGAACGGTGGTACGGAACCCTTCGTGCGCGATTTAGACTCGCACTGACCGTTTTTTTATGAATTGGCAAAATACGCGCCCTCTTCCACTCCGCAGGAAATACACCACTTTTCAAAGACTGGTTAAATATTAATGAGAGAGTTTATGATAACGCAGTTGCACATCGTTTTAGGAACATGAGGGGAATCCCATCAGGACCGGATCCCTTTATTTTGATTGAGGCCTTTTAAGACTTTAAGAATTGTTCTTTCACCAAGACAAATGCTGCTGAGCAGACCAGATCGAGGATCCGAAATACCAGCCGATCGGTTTGCAGATTTTGAAACATTTGTAGGCAAACTGAAGCTAGAACTAAACTGAGAGGCAAATAAATCGGCAACTCCTTTGGATGAGTTGGTAGATTGGGTACCAAGCTTCAGAACAGAGAGCAATGTGCTTGCATTGCGTAATATAGGATATAACGTATCTCAAATTTCTAATGAGACTGGATTTACTGTAAGTATTCTTTTTAATTAGAATTTTGATCATTCGGCGGCTCTAAAACATTATGTTTGTATTTCAATAATTAGGTATTTTATCTTTAGATTTTTAATGTTTATGCTATATTATTTATGCATTTTCATATTTTTTTAATAACATCTCTGGATATTTATGTAAAACCTACAGTTGTTTTGTTTTAGTCGGTAACAGTGAAACGGTGGATAACTCGCTTAACCCTCTCTTTCTAGATGAAGGTTCAGCAACGAGTCGTTTTCCAAGTGGTCGTCCCCCGCATCGAACTACATCACAGTGGAGATTTATGGTTGAACAATATGAATCTAATGGATTTATTTCGACTGCTGAGTTCGAAAAATGTTCAATACTTCAGTGGACACCATTAGCCGAGTTCTACATTCTGAGAGCATACGCCATAGAAAACCAGTTAAAACCCTACCATAACGAGACCCACAAACAAAAGAGGTTATCCTTTGTAAGGAAGTAATAATAAAACTTCGCGATATGAATTGGTCATATAAAAAGATTGCCAATCATTTGCAGTGCTCAAAAACGATGATATTCCACGCTGTGAAGCATTTTAACACACATCAAATAACTTTAAATATTCCTCGTGTACCTAAACAGAGAAAGTCATCTCAGCGAGACGATCGAAATATCGTGCGTTTGGCAATACAATACCCTTTTAAGGGATCTAATGAGTTAAAAAAAACCGGTCAAGTGCGAGTCTAAATCGCGCACGAAGGGTTCCGTACCACCGTTCAATGGAAGCGATGGTGTGGAGTGAATAGTTTGGATTTTACACAGCAAAATATTGTTTACAAAGTTATTGGTGCGGTTACTTTCACACTCCATGTACGTAACCAGGTGCATCCATAAGTTTGTATGTGGTATTGTTGTATGGGAGCCCCCTTAAATATTTCTTTTATCCTGTTTTTTAGTATTTGTTGTTATAGCGGCAACAGAAATACATAATCTGTGAAAATTTCAACTCTCTAGCTAGCTAGGTTCTTGAGATACAGCCTGGTGACAGACGGACGGACGGACAGCGAAGTCTTAGTAATAGGGTCCCGTTTGGAACCCTTCGGGTACGGAACCCTAAAAAGAATACTTTGGTTAAAATAACCCTTCAGCGATCTCAGCGCGCACTATCCGAAGTCGATTGGTAGAAGCGAAGTTGAACGGAAGGATAGCAAGAAAGGTGCCCATGTTGAAACAGTGTCATAGGCAATCCCGGCTTGCATTTGCTAGGAGGTATGAAAGCTGGACAGCAAGACAGTGGAAAAATGTTCTTTTCTCTGACGAAACAAAAATTAACAGAGGATGTTCTGATGGGAAACGATATGTTCGACGCCCTCCGAATACAGCATTCGACCCCAAGTACACAAAAATGACATTAAAGCATGGTGGTGGAAATGTGAAAATTTGGGGATGCTTCTCTGGTCATGGTTTTGGACCTGTTAGACTGATAGAAGGAAACATGGATCAATTCCAGTACAAAAATATACTCGAAGAAACTATGTTACCATATGCTGAAGACGTACTTCCGATTATTTGGACATTCCAACACGACAACGATCCGAAGCACACTGCACGCACCGTTAAAGAATTCCTCACATCTCAATCAGTTTCTGTCTAAGAATGGCCACCGAACAGCCCAGATTTAAATCTCATAGAGCATCTTTGGTGCGAAGTCAAGAAAAAGGTTTTAAATCGACGATGTGGTAACCTAACTGAGTTATATAACGTTTTTTTAGAAGAATGGCGCTCTATTTCTCTTGAAAAATGTCAAAAATTGATAGAATCAATGCCTCGTCGGTGTAAGGCAGTTATTAAAAGCCATGGTCACGCTACAAACTATTAACTTAGAATAAAATGTATTAAATTATAATTTTTAACATTGTCACTGTCTTATTTAATGTGATTTGTAAAATCTAAGTATCTACGGAAACAACTCTCGAGCAGCTTAAGAATCGTTCTTAATTATTTGTCCAGCATTTTTACTACTTGAATTTGTAATTATCGATAATCAATTAAATTTGTAAAAAAAAATAGTGAATGTTTTAAATATTTACTCCTAATCCCGTTTACTTTATCGATGTAGCTATTTCATAACACAACTAATTACTTTTAAGAAGGAACTTAAAAGTACACATAGCATAGTTTTGAAAAAAAATATCTGGTACTACAAATCGTTCTTAATTATATGACCACCACACGCATAACTAACACCAAAGAAACCGGTGTCACTGGTATTGTGATTTCATATCGTCACCTACATACAAGCAAGTTATTTTTCGGGTCGGAGGGACATCGGGCGTTTTACAATTAATGGAATAATACTTATACATCCGAACGCGATATTCTTGTTCAACTTGAGAAGTACGTTCGGGTGCATATCGCACCGGAAAAAGCACAGGGTTCATGGTATATTTTAAGGTATTCTTATCATCACAAATACTAAAGCTACACTTACACAGCTACTTACAAGCTACACTTTCGACTTAGTTAGAAATGAGTTTTTGATAGTTTAATACGTGTAACCGTAAGCAACATTATTTAATGTAAAATATGAAAAAAACATTATGATCTTATAATTAACGCGTGTTTTTTTATCAATTATAGATAAAAATATTATGTCCCCATACAATAACTTATAGCTTACTTTTACTGAAAGGTTAGTTGATATCTCTTACACCACAAAACAGATAAAAAACAAATATCGAAAAGTAACTGATCTGAGAAATTCGAACCTGGGTCATTATGTCCTGGACTTAGCGCGCCCACCGCGAGACCACTAGGCTCTCCTGTTGATACGACGAAAAAATTATGTTATTCGTCTCGTTTTCGAAAGCGAAACGGCAACATTCTATAGAAGTATGTTGATCCTTAAGTTTGTTAACTTGAGGTTGATATTTATTTGTGACAATATATGTCAATGTGTATGTGTGATTTGTCTGCACGCCATATTGGTTTTTAAGCTATATCTGCATTATTGCACGTGATCGTACGTCTGCTGAAAGAATTTACGAAGTGCATGTCACATTTTAAAGATAGTCAAGAATTCATTTACTGCGTTGCGTCATAATCTTTGCGGATATGGGGGAGTGCCTGCGGTTCACCGAAATAGAAGTCATGGCCACGGCCCCAAGGGGTGATGAAATCGACACAGCAAATGGCATTTGCTACTCACGAACAAAGTCCTTCGGTAGAAACTTTGGCGTGCTTTTCTGGCATTGCCCTATAAGCGGTATTTAGCATAATTAAAATTGGTATGTAATTATTAGGATCTCTCAGATTTAATTTTCATATTAACATAAAAAAATCAACGTTCAAAATTCCTGTATTTCTGTAGATATTAAAAAAATGCCTTAATTATTCTTCTTCTATATATTATATTCGCAACATACAGTGAAATAAAATATTACTAGCTAAATATTACTGCCGGTCCTATACTAGAACATGTAATATATTCAGTATCTCAAATCGACCGAAAACTGTGTAAATCTGACAGTTTCCCCATACACTAAACCTCAATTAGGCAATAATTGAGTTGGTTTTGTTGTAGATTTGAGTTAACTAAAAAGGGAGCTGTTCTATTTTCTAAACAACTTTAATAACATGCGATTACAGTTTACACTAGTAGCATTTTTAGGATTCCGTCCGAACCGTCATGTATCTCTTTCGAATACGTCTTAAAGTCGATTGATGAAAATAACCTGAAATAATTCCAGTATGATGGCCAACTCTCCGACCTGATGACGACTAAAATGAGTTTACATGAGATACATACAGATACACTTGGATAGAACCAGGGGTAGTGTCCAAAATTGATATTTTCGCAAACATCATGGGTAAAAAACGCAGAGCAAGAACGAGGAAATAATTATAGCGCAGAACGGAGTTAACAATGCGAATCCGCGCCTTACGGACATTGAAGATAGAGTCGACAATAACTATTTATCAACCATGGTGTTATCGTTTGTGTGGTCATACTATACGTGTACGTAGCGTTCCAACACTACAAGAAACAAACGAGAAAGTTATCAAGTCAAACCAAACCAAGACCAAAATGTTTAGTTAAAATCTTCGCGGATCCTGAACGAAACTTATACAGTGTATGCTTACACATTATACACGTATGCGAATGTCTTAACATTCGCATACGTGTATTATGTTCTCTTTTGTTTTTTTCTTGGTTGTGTATTATAAATGTAATAAATCGGCGTTGTCACGACAATAGGTTGAAGGAGTTGAATTAGTTTATGGCAGGAAATGTTTCGTGATAACTACCACAGTCTTATCATAAATAAGTATGTATTGAATTTAAAGTCGGACATCGAAACACATGTTACCGCGATTGCCATTGCTTTGGTTTTACAAAAAGTAACCTTACATTTTTTTTGGGTCACGAAATGTAATTAAGAAAGGTATTGAATATTGACTTATGTATTTGTGTTAGTGTAAAGGCGCAGTATCATATCAGTTCTCATAACCCTAGTTTGTATTCAAGTTGTTATTTATAGCTCAGGATGTAACAAGATAGGTTTGGCAGATGTAATAAAATAAATGCAGATAGATACCTATTTCATTCTTGAAACTCAATTGTTATTGTAAGTATGGGAGTCACGGGAACTCAGTCAGCAACTACGTTGTATTATGGGTCGTTAGTAGGTAATTGCATTTAGTAATAATGTATAATGACTACCAACAAAAATCTAGTGTGTAATATTGTATTTTTTAATTACTCATTTTTAAAAAAAAGGGGTGGATGAGTGTAAGCGTAACAGTTCTGATATGTCAGCATAACCGCGCGACGAGTTAGTCGTTCCGTGGACACGAACAGAGTAGCATGTGTACCTACTTATATATATCGTGTACGAATTCCGTGTACTCAGGTTGAGTTAAAAATAAACAATTTATATCAGTTTTATGAAGTGCTTTAATTAACAGTCCCCTAAACGAGGATATTCCCCAGTGCTTAAGATAACGTTGTAATAAATGTTATGGGGCCGAGCAGCTCATCTGCGCAACCTTTAATTATAAAGGCCGGAAGGGCATCAGGGCCTGATGACGTACCAGGTTTCAGTTGTTTTATTGCGGATCGGATTTCGCCCGCGGTTATGTGACCAACATCTATTCTACGGGACCCCGAGTCGTTAGCACTAGCCGGAGCGGCGTCGAGTTTCTTTTGCTACGGCAGGAATACCGAGTGAAAGTGTTGAGCGAAGGCGGTAGCCGCCCCTGCCCCCTGGTACTCTTGATCTCTTTTGGTAACGCCCCCTAGAGTGCGAAGTGTGTTAATGTATTGCCAAAATTTGGATGGATCTTTGTGTAGTCTGACAGAGACATCGTTAACGTATGTGCTAACTCTATGTCCGCTTTTATTTTAGTGCGCAGTCGCCTAAAATCACTACGCATGCTTTCGTCGCCGGTCCGCTTCCACTCCCGGTGAAGGTTTGCCCTTGCGACTACAAAATCTGTGAAAGGCTAAAATAAAAGCGTCTTTAGACATATCGCTTAGCCTCGAGATGTACGCATTTATACCTGAAACATATGAATAGGCATAAATATGCCTTGATTAAACGTGAATCCCGCCTGCGCCGGTTACTAATAATGAAGGGGCCTGCAAAGTCGACCGAAGCAGTACTGAAAGGGAAGTCCGGCATCAAACGTTGACTAGGAAGATTTCCCATAATGTTCAGTTGAGACTTAGCCGACACGCGCCTACATAGAACATAACTACGTGCTATGCGCCTAGCCAAATCTTTACCACCCATCGGCCATATACGTTCACGAATCGATGCAAACATAAGAGTTGGACCAGCATGTAAGAGACCCGTCTCTTCATGTGTAAATAAAAGCTTTGTGAAATGATATTTAGCACATAATAATATAGGGTGTTTCTCGTCAAAGGAATATTCAGAGCTGGAGAGCCTTCCACCAACTCTTTAAACCCTTGGGATCAATAAATGGAGTTATGGTTTATGGTTTCAACTGACAAGACGTCACGTCAAAAAATATTAAAATTTATTTTTATTTTTCTATTTATATCCATTTCTATTTAGTATTTCAATACAAAATTAATGAATTCCTAGTGAATTACGTGTACAATGTTACAAACCCTGAAGATGGCCGACGAAGACGCCAACGGAGGAGACGATGCTGACATATCATCATCACAGGCACAAATTTCATCCCTGCGACAAATACAAATAAAAGAATCATGCCCGGTTTGTAAACAGAAATACAAAAAACGAGGTCTAAAGAGACATATCTTTGCATCGCACCCAGATTACTTACACCTACCCACCACTCCTATTCAAAATATGAACCAAACCACTGGGCTAATACAAGACGAAACAATCCATGAACCCATAAACCAATCACAAATACCCAGTGGCCCAGGCACAATCTGGAGAGAACGCTGGAAAAAACTTTTAAATTTTCGTAGTAAGCAATATAGTATCCCACAAGGAAACACAGGCAGACAACTAACCACACTCCTTGCCACAGAGATAAAATAACTCTCAAACAAGCTACCAGGAGAAGGAAACTCTGAAAAAATATTCATCTTATGCAGTACAATATTACAAAGAGACAATTTGGTTAAATCAGGCCAGGATATTAGACGAACACTTCAAAGAAGATTGGAGATGTGGAAATCAGGTCATTATGATGAATTAATTGCAGAAACTCTAATGTGCAACTCAAAGCTAACTTCAAAAAACAAACAAATACAAGACGCTGATCATACTGCCCGAATATTTGGCCGCCTCATGTTACAAGGAAAAATTAGACAGGCAAATAGATGGATAACAGAAAGATCTGGGGGTGGAATGGCGTGGCGCTGAATGCCAAAGGACCGACAATAGAAAATAATATGGTCGATTGTTTCGTTATCGGCATCACTTTCACAATGCGACCATTTTCATTCGATGAAGATGGGAAATCATTCGACAATACCCGATGCGATGTCGGCAAATAGTGGTATAGAATCTTCTGCTTTTAAAGTTTTTTCCTTTACAGAACCAAGGTAATTTAGATGGCCCAGTCAATTTTATAGCAGCGTACCACTGGCCTTTCTGTCCCACAGAGATGTCCCAGTGTCTACGCCAGTTTGTATTTATCAGTTTCTTCAAATTAAAAAGTGTATCCGTAAACGGTAGAGGTAGGTATTTGCAGAACGGTCAGCGAGAATTGCCCATCTGTCGTTATGACAGTGACAGTTGAGTCCATTGTATTTGCGCTTCTTGCTAGAAAATCCGCATTTTCGTTACCGGTGATGCCTTTATGAGCTGGAACTGGAACCCAAATGAAAACTATATGTATACCCCTAGTGCTTAGAGTCTTCCAAAGTTCTTTAATTCCGTAAACCAAATAGTTTGTGTTGGTGTCAAATCTGTTGTAATCCAAGGCCATGAGTACACTCATGCTATCTGAGGCTATAATCCACTTGTTGGACTCATTGTATTTTATGTGAATATGCTGCAGTGCTGAGAGGATGGCTAGAGCTTCTGCAGTGAAAATACTGGCATTCTTGTCTAACTTCATTGCATGGCCAATCTTCAAATGGGAGTCGTAAATTGCTTCAGACACGTTGTGATCATTTTTAGCTCCATCAGTGTATACACATCTGAAGTCTTTATAGTTTGTTAGAAGCTCATAGAACTCATGTTTGTTTTTCAGTGCCTTTTCTATGATAACTTCCATCTTTGGGTATTTACCAAGATAAGATCCTTGATAACACGGCCAGTTGTCATCCTTGTTAATATTGTATCTAACCAGAAAATCTCTTACTTCAGATAAATTCTGAAGCAAGTAAATGGAACCTGCAGGCAGAGAAGGTTCTAACTGATATATTTTGGAAATCAAAGGATGTCTATTTAAAGTCATCAACTTGAGCAGAAAATTAAATTTGAGGAACTTGAATCTAATGTCTAAAGGAGGGAGGTTACATTCAATCTGCATTGAATTTATGGGACTTGTTCTGAATACACCAGTAATAAGACGTATGTTCTTATTCTGGACCTTATGTAGTTTATCTAGTAACTGGTTTTTGGAGGAAAAACAAAGAAAACCATATTCAAAATGACTGCGCACCAAAGACTTGTACAATATTAGCAAAATTTTGGGGTCTGCTCCCCAATATGATCTGCACAAAGACTTTAATATATTAAATGCTCTGTTAGCTTTACGAATTATGGAATCAACATACTTATTCCATAACAAATTACGAGTGAACACAACACCTAAAAACTTTGCTTCTGCAGAAACTGGGATGCGAATGTTATCATAACAAATTTGAGAGTCTGAGGAATATTTTTGCCAAACACTATGAGTTTACTTTTACTTATGTTTATATTAAGGTTAAGGTGACTAAAATATGATTTTAATTTTGAAAAGGCACAGTTAAGCGTATTTACAATTTTATTAGAGTCTTTGCTGCCATAATATACTGCTAAGTCATCCGCAAATTGCAGATTTGAAACATCAGATCCTAAAACTGAATTTATTTCATGAATATAAAGGATGCAAATCAGTGGGCTTAATATACTTCCTTGACAGGTGCCCTTAAATGATAATCTAGGACCAAATATCATGTTTTGATGCTTTGTATAAACTTGTCGACCTTGCAAAAAATTTAATACCCAATTTATTATTTTCCCAGGTAAACCAACAGATGCCAGCTCAAGTTGAAAAATGGAATGATCTACATTATTAAAAGCACCTGTGATGTCGAAAAATATGCAAGTCAGTGATTCACCTTGATTGAGAGCTTTTTGTATGTCTAATTATATATGACATATGCTTTCTCGTGCACTATGGCCACGGCAGAATCCGAACTGATTGGCAGATAGAATATGATTCTTTTCAGCAAAGAACTCCAAGCGTTGTTTATGAAGTTGCTCATAAATTTTCCCTACACAAGAAGTTAAAGCAATTGGACGGTAAGAATCAGGATTGATTTTTCCTTTTCTGGTTTTAAAATTGGGATCTAGCAATAAATTTTCCAATCTGGAGGTATGTAATTTGTTCTCAAAAGTAATCAAAACATGTAATAATGTTTCCGTGACCTTTGGGCTTAATTTTTTCATAAAAACATAAGCAATGCCATCCAAACCAAAAGCAGTATCTTTTCTAGATGTTATGGCTTATTTTCATTCTTGCAAAGAGAAACTGTCTGTAAGAAAAGAATTTGATGTAGTCGATTGGAAGTCATCAGAAAAGAAGTTGACAATTTTTTGCACAACATCAGGAGTATACTTTTCCAAGAATTCAGGAACCCATGAATTGTTACCTGTATTGCTGTTGAAATTAAAAGTTTTATTAAACTTTTTCATGTGATTCTAGATCACAGACATTGGTGTATTTCTATTGAAGCTTTGGCAGAGATCAGCCCAACTATTGCTACATTCGACTTTCAAGGTGAGCTTTTTCTGAGCTTGAAGTTTCTTAAAGTTAATGTAATTCTGTTCTGTAGGATCATGCTTAAAAGTTATATAAGCTTCTTTTGATCTTAATACTGCTTCATTACATTTACTGTTCCACCATGGAAGCGGAGGTCTGTTTCTTTTCTTTTTTGTATTTGAAGTACTGATGGATTGTTCTTTGGTTGAAGGTAAAGCTACTAGGTAATACTGTCATGTAAAATGGAAAAAAAACTTTATCCTCAGGAGAGCTAGGATTTATCTGAAAGTTTTGCAACAAATTATCAATTGACTCTGTGTATAACTTCCGGTTAACTTGAAGGTAATTTGGAAACTTTAATGGCTCACCACCCATTAGGATCGGATTGTTTTGGGATGTGTTGACAATATTGATTTTCGTTATTATAGGAAGATGGTAGCTGCCTAATGGATCATTGTGCACGAATCAATACTACATAACGATAGTGATGGAGAAGCAATTGTTAAATCAAGTCCATTTGGACGCCAAGTATGCGTTCCAACTGTTGTCACCTGACCTTCATTCAGAAGTACTAGATTATTATCATCAATCACATCAAGAAGTTGCCTAAAACGAGGTTTAATATAGGAACAGCCCCAAGCAGTATGATGAGCATTAAATTCTCCAGCTAACACCATAGGTTTCGGGATGCTTTTTATCAAAGAGTCTAATTTCTTACTATCAAATTTTGGTAGAGAACTAAATGGACAATACATACTAACTATACTGATTTCTTTATTATTGCAAGTTTTAATCCTGACACAGATATTTTGTAGAGCGTTATCAGAGTATGTTTGAATTTTATTATAAGAAATTGTCTTATATACTAGAATGACTACGCCATTATGCAAGTTTCCTGCGTCGTTTCTTTCTATTGCGTATCCTTTAAAATTAATTTTTTGTTCAGGCCGTGGCCAAGTTTCTGAAACTATTGCGATATGTATATTATTGTCAATAAGGAATTTGTAAAAAATATGTCTATTACATAATATGCTTTGTGCGTTCCATTGTACTATGTTTATTGTGCGTATTTTATTTTATTATGTTTTTTATTATCAGTAAATGTTTTGCATTAAAATAGATTTTATGCTGTTTGAAGTGATGGTTTCGGTGTTTTTGTTGAGTGACATTATTCTGACGATAGTCTGTACCATGAGATTCATGAATAGGTTGAAGTTAAGTAGGGATGAGAATGATTTTTGGGGATTGAGGTCGGGGAATGATTTTTTATTTAAAAATTCCGCTTACGGTACTGTCTTGGCCTTAATTTGTGTTTCAGTCATCTTTTGTTGTTTGATTGGGCACTGCGAAGATATTGCAACATGATTTACTTGACAATACAGCATTTTGCATTTTCTGAGTTCACAGTGCAGTCTCTATATAAATGGGCCTCTCCACAGAGTTCTTGCTGAACTTGGAAATGTGTCCAAATCTTAGGCACTTCAAGCATTGTTTGATAGGGGGTATATAAGTTTTCACCTCGTGGCGCCACCTGTCCAGGTAGACGAAGTCAGGCAGCTCAGTGGATGCGATGGTGACCGGCTCCAGACTCACCTGACCGTCTGCCGCCTTCGTGCGGTGCATGAACCGGCGTTCTTGAATGATGTTTCTCTTGCTGTCCATTAGAGAAAAGATCTTGTAATTTTTTAGACATTTCAACTGGGACTCTCGTAAGAACGCCAGTGACTTCTGTGGTGCCTGCCGGTATCGACGCTGTCAACTTAAGCTCGTCAAGAAACTTTTTATTTGACAGGAACATGTTGGCGTTGTTCGCGTTGTCAAATATCATGCCTACTTTATATTTATTTATAGTGCGCATATGTTTTATTCCATTTATACTGTGCCTTTGCGTGTTTCTGGAAACTGCCATTCGAGTTCCTTCAGTATAATAGGTATCTTGTCTTCATGGGCCAAAAAAACAATATATTCTACATTACCGAGGTTGTCCGAGTATTTGCGTGAATAGGATTTGGCTTTGAACGTGAGATATTTGGTCCTTTCATCGTCCATGGGGTCCGGGTTGGAGTCTGAGTCAGTCGTCGGTTGCCCGCCGCTGCCGTCGTCGGGAGCCTCCAGCTCGACCGATTTTCGTTTCTTGGGCTTTTGACGGCTCATTTTCGTACTAGAAGCGCAGAATGCGAGGGTTTTTAACACTAAAAATCTATTTAAAACTTTTTCCACAGAAAATAAGCGCCTTTATCGCTTAGAGGTTTCCCGCCTTTTTTTCCATTTTACTTTTATAATTTTCAAAGCGGTGTTCCGATTCCTTCAAACGATACGCTTTGCGTAACGTAACGATAACTTGCATGTTATTTTATATGATCTATTCTCTCTTGATTTAATCTCGCGCTACTTATGTGTTTTTCTATTTATGTTAATTTAATATGGTAAGTTAATAGATTCCTTTCAGCACTCCTGTGTGGTTAGGGTCTAGGTCGGTATTTATTTAGTTATTGTTTAGGTTACTTTCTTTAGTTTGTGTTAGTATATTTTTATATATTTAGGTATTTCATATATGGATAGTTTGTGTTATATTGATAATAGTTTCTTCTCTTGTTCATCAAACGACAACTATATTAGTGCGGAGAGTGGAGTGCCTTTGTGGAACAACCACTATCCGACAAACTTACCGCTGTTTTTGGTGGCCTGGGCAACAATTCAAATATTGTTCATATCAACGCCCAGAGTATCCACTTTAGTTACCCGGACATACTCGAGGCGTTCAGTAGTAAAGATATGGATAGTATTCTTGTATCTGAATCCTTTTTCAAGCCGACTTTACCATCCACTACTCGCTGTCTGGGTTCCAGCTCTATTGGAACGACAGAATTGGGAAGGCGGATGGCGGCGTAGCCATTTACCTTTGCTCGGATATTCCTTGCAGAATTGTAAGTGTCTCGCCGAGTGAGTAGTCCGAATCAGCAGAACATATTTTTCTTGAAATCTCTCTTCACCATTATAAAGTTCTGTTGGGATTTCTCTATAGTTCCTCACTCCTTATTGATTATTTCGACTCTTTCGAGTCTTTGCTTAATCAGCTGACTCCTCTTTACAATGATACCCTCATTCTTGGTGATTTTAATATTTGTATTCTCAAAAATGATACCCGCTCTGCTAAACTCCAGTCCATTGTAAATTTTTTCAATTTACATATTCTTCCTCTCAATGCAACTCATTTTCAACCACACTGCACTCCTCCCCTTCTTGACCTCATGATCGTCTCGAATTCGGAAAAGGTTGCGACTCATGGACAGTTTAACTTTCCTTTTTCCTTTCATGACCGGATTTATCTCTCGTATAAGATTAAGCCGCCCAAGATCAGAGGAAAATTTTACATATTCGTAGCTTCAAGGGTATTGATACGGCATCCCTTAAATCAAATGCCGCGTTGATCGAACTGGTCACCTGTTATCTCCAGTGAGACTTTGGATGACAAGATCCACCATTTCAACGCAACGATTCTGAGACTGTTCAACAAGCATGCACCGGTTAAGAAGGTCAAGGTAAAACCCTTTCCAGCACCCTGGCTCACTGACGCCATCAAGCGCTTGATAGCTAAACGGAACGGCGCCAAAAGCCGGTACAAAAAGGAGCTTGCGCTTTTCAAATGCCTTCGAAACCGATGTAACCGCATGTGTCGTGATGCCAAGCGACGCCACATCTTTCAGTGCATTGAGAGTTATAATCCCTCCCAGGTGTGGAAATTCCTCAAATCGCTTGGTGTCGGTAAGTCTCAGAATCAATTGGTTGACAATGTTGATCTCAACGGTCTCAACAAATACTTATCAGTCCCCCCTGTCGTCATTGAATCCACTGTAAAGGATGCCACTCTGCGACGCCTGCGCTCGAGGTCCGCCTCCACCTCCACTCCAATTGACTTCAGTCTTGTCGGAATTGATGCAGTTAAGAAAGCAGTGCTCACCATTTCCTCCAAAGGTGTAGGAGATGATAATATCTGCACTAAAATGATCAGTAGTGTGCTCGAAAAGCTACTTCCAGCTATCACACTTATTATAAACCACTCTATCTCCAGTTGTTCCTTCCCTAATGTGTGGAGAAAATTCATTAGTTATCCCTTTACCAAAACATCAAATCCCTACTCCTTTAAAGAGTTTCGTCCGATTTCCATCCTACCAATCCTCTCCAAAGTCCTAGAATCCATTATCCATTCGCAGCTCTCCACCTACCTTTCCTCTAACAACTTGTTGAATCGATTCCAGTCCGGATTAAGACCGGGCCATAGTACCGTCACGGTCTTACTCAAAGTCACCGACGACATTCAGAAAGCAATGGATGAGAAACTGGTCACTGTAATAGCATTGGTCCTTGAACGTGTCGTCCGTCTCTGCTAACTGGTTCGACTCTTATCTGAGAGGTCGCCAGTAGCGTATAAAGTCGGAGACGACTTCAACGGATTTGTGTGACCTCTTTGCGGGATTCCCCCAGGGTGGTATATTTCCCCTCTTCTTTTCTCTATCTTCATTAATTCTATCTCAGATGTTCTCTCCTCATCATACCATCTTTACGCCGACGATCTCCAGATATACCACCATTTCCACCCCTGTGATATGGCGCCAGCTGTAGAGGTATTAAATGCCGATCTCGAGAAAATCAGGGTTTGGGCCTCGTCTCATGGTCTCCTTGTCAACCCTACTAAGTCACAGGCTATGACTATTGGTTCCAGGTACTCCCTTAACTTGAAACAGCATATTGCTTTTGTTCCTGTAACCTATGATGGAACCGTAATCTCATACAGCAACAAGGTCAAAAATCTAGGAGTTATGTTTGATAACCAGCTGTCCTAGTCAGAGCATGTCAGCGAGGTTAGTAGACGTGTCTTTGCCACTTTCCACTCCCTCAGGCATCTTCAAAACTTCCTGCCTCGTTAGACAAAAATCACGCTTGCCCAGTCTCTTCTTCTACCCCTGATAAATTACGCTGATGTCTGCTGGGCAAGCGCAAACGAAGAGCAACTGAACAAACTCGAGCGACTTCAAATCCTCCCGATTCGCCTTCTAAGGGATTCCCATATCCTCATTTGCCTCTCAATATTTTATGTAATCCTCGCTATCCCGGCTTCTTACGGGATCGTTTCGTTTTTCTGTCTTTGGAACGGCCACGGAGAGCTCACACTCGGTCACTACTTGCAACTCCGCAAAATAATACTGCCGCTTATCAGAAAGGCTTTTGACTACGTGCTTTCAGTCTCTGGAAAAAACTTCGCAGCGCCATCAAAAACAGTCCATCAATTCACTCTTTTAAAAGTCGTTTGAAAGAACACTATCTTTCTCTTCCATGATAAGTATTAGTATTTATTTGTAGCTACTATTTATGTATATGTTACATATTTATATAAAGCATTATTTTTGTATAATGTAGATATTGGTTAGTAGTTTATTATTTTATTAACTTTTTATTGTTGTGCAGATAGTTCTACCTTTAGTTTCTTTTCTCCTCTCCATTCTGGGTTTGCTGAAAGAAATCTCTTGTTAGAGGTAAGCTCGCCTTTGTACATGTTATTTCCTTTATATTTGTTTTGTGTTCACTGTTTTGTGCAATAAAGTATATAAAGTAAAGTAAAGCAAAGGTAAGGAGGTACATTCTTCAAGCCACATAAATGAGAGAGAGAGGGAGAAAAACATTTATTTCATAATTTTGTACACAATACATGGAACATGACATTACAACAAAAAAACTGTACTGCAAGTAAAAGCAAGAAAAATAGACCTTAATGTTTTAACAATTGCTTATAAAACTACACTTATAACTAGGTAACACGCTTCGAAATCGTTGCAATCGTCTCTGTCGCGACGCCAAACGCCACCACATCTTTGAGTGTATCGAAAGGTACACTCCTGCTCAGGTGTGTAAATTTCTCAGGACACTTGGTATTGGCAAGTCCCAGGCCCAGGACACGCATTCAGGTAATGTCGATCTCAACGCTCTTAATCAATTTCTCTCCGCACCGCCCGTTGTGATGGACTCTACTGTCAAGCAAGCCACTCTTCGGAGCCTGCGCTCTAGGTCACTTCCCAAAACCACTCCCTTCAACATGAGATATGTCGGAGTTGACACAGTTAAAAGGGCATTGTTGGCGATTAGCTCCAAAGCAGTCGGACATGACAACATCTGCCTTAAAATTATCTTCACTATCCTAGATGACCTGCTTCCGGCCATAACGCACATTTAAAAATTTTTCCCTTTCAAACTGCTCCTTCCCTACTGCTTGGAAACATGCACTAGTTATCCCTCTCCCTAAATCATCCAATCCCACCTGCTTCAAAGAATATCGCCCGATTTCCATCTTGCCGATCCTATCAAAAGTCCTCGAATCCATTGTCCATACCCAGCTCTCCCAATATCTATCCTCTAACAACCTATTAAATCCTTTTCAATCAGGCTTCAGATCGGGTCACAGCACAGTTACGGCTCTACTTAAAGTGATGGATGATATTCAGGTTGCCATGGATCAGAAGCAGCTTTCGGTGCTTACCCTGCTCGACTTCAGCAGTGCCTTTAACTGTGTTGACTTTGACATTCTCGTTGAACTTCTCAAATCTCTTAATCTCTCTTCCCATTCTGTCAGCTGGTTCGACTCATACCTTCGTGACCATAAACAGCGTATCAAATCGGAGACGACTTGCACGGATTGGTGTGACCTCACCTCCGGTGTCCCCCAAGGTGGCTTTCTCTCTCCTCTTCTATTTTCTATATTTATTAACTCCATCTCCGATGCCCTCTCATCTTCTTATCATCTTTACGCGGATGACTTACAAATCTATCGCCACTTCTCTTCCGATAATGTAAACTCCGCTGTGGAGGCGTTAAACGCTGACTTAGAGGATATTAGAGGATGGGCCTCGTCATTTGGGCTACTGGTTAACCCAAACAAGTCCCAGGCCATGATTATAGGTACCAGACACTCACTATGTTTGTTGAAGCAACAGTCTGTCCCTCCTGTATCTTATAACGGTACCGTGATCATGTATAGCGACACAGCGAAAAACCTGGGTGTTGTTTTCGATAACCAGTTAACCTGGTCAACGCATATCAGCGAGGTCAGCAGGCGAGTTTACGCTACCTTTCACTCTCTCAGGAGACTTCAGAACTTTCTTCCTCGTCAGACCAAAATTATTCTCGCCCAGTCTCTTTTACTTCCCCTCATTGACTATGCTGATGTTTGCTGGGTAAGCGCAAATGAAGAGCAACTGAACAAACTCGAACGACTTCAAAACCTCGGGATTCGGTTCATCTTCGGACTGCGAAAATATGATCACGTTTCTCAACATCGCAGGGAGTTGAATTGGCTTCCGATTCGTCTTCGACGGGACTCTCATATCCTATGCCTGCTCTACAATATTTTGTGGAACCCTCGGTACCCTAACTTCCTGCGTGATCGCTTCGAATTTCTTTCTTCATGCAGGCCTCGGAGAACTCACATGGCTACTATGCTTAAAGCCCCACAACGCTCCACTGCAACCTACGAGCACGGGTTTAGAATCCGCGCTATACGGCTGTGGAATGAACTTCCCTGTACCATCAGGGACAGTCCATCACTGAATATCTTTAAGAATCGACTAAAGAAGCACTATCTTTCACTTTCTATTTAGCTATTTAATGTATTAGTATTAGTATATTTGTAAGATATTTATTGATATGTTGTATTTATGTAACTGTGTATGTAGTCTATATTTCTTAGCAATAGGGTTTTATGTATGTGTAATATGTATTATATTAGAATATAGTCTTAATTGTACGGGCAATTCTTTCCCTTACCTATCATCTCCGTCTCCTATCCAACATGGTTTGCTGGAAGAAATCTCTTATTTAGAGATAAGCTCGCCTTTGTACACTTCTTTTATATCATAAGCTATTTTTTCAGTCATGTGAGTGCAATAAAGAATTACGAATTACGAACTAGTATACGTCTAAGCTAGCAATAAAAAAAATAGGACTAAGTTATTGTGTATTGTGTACAACCCTTTGAAAAAGGTACGAACTCAGCAATAACTTTACTCCCAAAGAAGGAAACGGTGTTTTTCAGTCGCACCCTATTGCTCGACAGATCCCTGGAATGCAAAAGCACCAAAGACATGATTGCCATTTAAAATTAAACTAAATTAAAATTTATATAAAACACAAACAGCTCAAAAAATGGACAGCATAAATCATACATATCGATTGCATTTCAAAATACTTCATTCAACACTTGACCACACACATTAAATATAATTATAACGATTTTAATAAATATTCAGAATAATAACAATATACATAATGGATTGCATTACAATAAAGTAAATATGTATATTAGTATGTAAATAAAAATGCTATATATAATTTCTACACAATTGTAAATGATGTACAATAATAAAATGATAAATAATATAATATAATATATACCTAAGTACTACCGCGGGAAGCCTTCACCATCAGATCAACATTTGCTTATCTAGTAAAATGATTTTGTACTTTTTCTTAAAACGTACAGAGTCAATAGTAGGAATACGAAGTGGTGGAGGGAGATTGTTCCAGCATTTAGTAGCCTGATACCGAAAACTTCCCTCAAAAGCTCTAGTTTTGTGATAACGTGTTAAGAGTATAAAACCATTAATATTCCTTGAATTAAAACCATACGTTTTCCATGATAGTTTTTCATGGAGGTATGAGGGTTTTTTATTTTTAAGTGGTGATAAAATTAAGGTGGCAAGATGAAGGTTTCTACGGGATTCCATATTAAGTAGACCTTTATTATTTAGCATAGGCGTTACATGACTACGTGGTGAAACTTTATAGCAAAACCTGATACAAGCGTTCTGCACTCGTTGTAAGGCACGTTTTGACGTGGGTAATAAACGTGGACCTATAACAACATCACAGTAGTTTAATTTAGATAAAATAAGCGATTCACATAGGGACAAGCGTAGTTCTTCGCTCAGGAAAGAGCGAACTTTATAAAGTAATTTCAACCGGAACATGCAACTTTTCACAATGCTCAGAACATGGTCTTCGAACCTAAGCTTATTATCCATGAGTAAGCCCAAATTTCTCGCCTTAATGACATACTCCTCATTCCCACCAAGAATTTCAACTTTAGGATTTTGCAAAGCAGTATGAAGTATCTGTTTTTTCGAACCTAGAATCATGAAATGTGATTTGCTTGGATTGAGTATTAGCGCATTACGAGTTGACCACTGAGAAATTCTATCAAGATCTTCATTTAGTTTCTTGAGTGCAGTCGAGACGAAAGACGATGTCGACGACGACGCATGAAAGACGTCAAAGTTTGAATAAATCTAACACTTTTATTGCTTCTACCGGAAACTCCACTAATGATCATAACATAACTTGTATATTTTTCACTCATGATCGTCGATTACATGATTGTCATAAATTCAAAGCATTGCCATTGGACGAACGTAACGCGAAGGTTTACCAACGGAAGCTGTGTAGTAATTGTCTACGTAGTGGCCATCAGGCTTTCGCTTGTAGGCTCAGTGGATGCAGGATATGTAAAAGAAAGCATAACACGTTACTACACAAACAACAACAGACATCATAATATACATCACAAAAGGTACAACATCAACAATTACAACAACAACAACAACCAGTGCAATAACAACAACATGCTCGTCAAATTGTCATCTACTTCTACTTTATTATACTCGGCCAATCCTGATGACATAAATACAGTGAATAATTTGAAATCTACATTAATGTCTGCTGTCGCATCGTGCCAGACTCTTCTGTCTACAGCTCTGGTCAATGTGACAAACAATAGCAATACATTCACTCTCCGAGAGTTACTAGATAGCAGTAGTCAGTCCTCATTCATCAGTGAAGCTGCTCAAAAACAAATAGGGTGTCCTACACAACAAACTCATAACCAGAGTGTATCTGGTCTCAACAACAACACGATCAACATAACTTTGCATTGTAATATACAGATCAAATCATTAAAGAAATCATTCAGCTCACCTGTCAAGTGTTACCTGCTACCCCAAATAATTGATCATCTACCTCATGCGTCTAATATCTTACCATGAATTGAACATACCAATTAATATTGTTACGCCGGTAGGTTAGGTCAAAAAAAAAGGTCGTTTCAGAAGTTGCTCTATCACATATCTAAAGATAGAAATTTCACCCAAGTTGCCGTCGTTTTCAGGCGCCTGAAACATGTTTTCAGTGCGTTTCAGGGCACCCTCTATCAGATGACGCCATAACCTGAAAACCCGTTTTCAGGCGTTTTCAGGACCCCTTATGGGCCTCTGAAGCACAAATCGTTATATGGCCAAATATCCGGTAGGAGTGACAGAGACAGCACTACTAGAAAGAGATAGCTATACTCGGAACATTCGAAAAGTATGTGACAGAGATAGGACTACTAGCAAAAGATAGCTATACTCGGAACATTCGAGAAGGAAGTGACAGAGAGTGCACCATTAGAGAGAGACATATATGGTCTCGAATGTTCTCGGCCCTCACGCTGGTCCTTACTAGAATATTCGCGATATGTGTGGACAATGTGTCCAGAGCGGCTCCGCGGGATATAAAAGGCGCCGACGGCCGGCAACGAACATGTTCGCACGAGCGGACGGCTCTCAACACCCGCTCGTGCGAGACCTGGCGCCATACCACGCGCGCCCGCCTGACCGTCGCCGCCTACCCCGAGACCTGGTTGCCGAGCCGGCAGCACCCCTGGATTGAGGCCACACAACCCGAAGAAGAACACCTCAGCCACCCAATGACCTGGCCGTAGTCACGGCCAGCGGAAGACTCCGCGGAAGGGGGCCATTGCCCCGGGACCGCAACCCCGCACCCTGGAAGGGGTGTGAGAAGATCACCAAGCAAGCGAGTTAGTTACATTTTAACTGCGATCGAGTGCTAGTACAAGGATAATCGGAGAGAAAGACTCTTCGTGTGAATAGTGAGTGCATAATTAGTGAAATAGTGTGTGTGTTTTAATTAGTGGATTTTAAGTACAGTTCGTGTGAATTGTAAGTGCGTAATTTGGGTAATAAAGTGAGTGTTTTATTTAGTGGATTAATTCGTGCTTTTCTATCAAATACGAACCCCACGCTCGTAACATTTGGTGTCAGAATGGGATAGAAAATGCCGTTAATGCCACGAGAAACCGAGCCAAAAGGAGTGACGACGCGAAGCCAAACGTCTAGGTCTGGAGACTTGACGCCTGATACGTCGGAATCACCTGCTCCAGCTGCACAAGGAGTAGACCTCAACGTTATCTTCGTCCTCCTAAAGGAACAAGCGAGAGAGCTAAAGGAACAGTCGCGAAAACAGGAGGAACAGGCCAGGAAACAGGAAGAACAGTCTATATTCCTCCAGAATGAGCTTAGGGAACAAAAGGATCACCAGGAGGTACAGGCACGAATGCTTCGTGAGGTACATGAGTCCACGACCGAATGGAAGAGAGAGTTGTTCGAGGTCCAGGAAAAACTGGCCGATATGGATGAAAAACTGGAGAGTCGAGTCCATAATGTCGATAAAAAAATTGAGAACTGTGAGAGCCGTCTCCAAAAACTTGAGATCAAAGTGGCTAATGGTCCAAGTACCTTTGTACCCGACGCATCGGTGTCCGGAGGCGGCAGGTTCAAAGTGCCCCCCTTTGACGGTAGCTCATCGTGGACTGCCTATAAGCTGCAGTTTGAGTCTGTTTCCCAGGCTAATGGTTGGAGTAAGGAGCAAGCCAGGAGAGCACTGACGTTGGCGCTGCGCGACGAGGCTCTTACCATACTAGAGGCTCTGGGAAACGACCGGACGTACGACCGCCTTCTAGAAGCCTTGGAGGCACGATACGGTGACAGTCACCTGGAGCACGTATACCGAGCTCAGTTAAAGGACAGGATACAAGGACGTAACGAGTCCTTACAACAGTGGGCCCTGGAAATCGAGAAGTTGGTTAGGAAGGCCTATCAACGTACGTCAGCATCCTTTGTGGACAGTATGCTGGTGCAGGCCTTCATCGATGGGATCCGGGATCTGGAAGTGAGGGCAGCCGTGCGATTGGGACATCATGGCAGCCTAAAGGATGCAGTAGCCCACGCTCTCGAGGTGAAAGCTGTACGACAGGATTCATCAAGGCCTTTCAGAGTGCGAGAAGTGTCGACTACGAAGCCAGTAGATTCCCGCCGCGAATTTGGGCCATGTTGCTACCATTGTGGAGAACGTGGTCACCTGCAGTCAGGCTGTCCGAAAAGGACTAGGAGGGACAGAGACCCCGCTCCAATGGCGAGGACAATAGGCTCTGTGGAGTCAGAGCCCCAACTGGGAAACGAATAAAAGCCAGGACTATGGGACGAGTGCTGGCTGGTGGTCGAAATGTCCCAATTATGATCTCACAGGCAAACGACGGGAATAGTCTATATAGGCAAAAACGGAACGTGCCGTGTAACTGCGAACACTTGTTTACATTCTCGTCTTACAATTATCGGAAAATAAAATAGTTACCGCGGTGAAACTACTTCCAAACTCAAGATAAATATTATTTGACCAGTGTGCTACAAAGTGAACATTCTGGATTGCTGAAATTCATGTTATATAGTAAGTTAAAACTCAAAATCTTTAGTACTAGCCGACCAAACATAATTGCATACGTCAACGCAAAAGAGAGAGGCCCAACATACAGAGAGAGAGAGAAATACAAACAGACAGCTAGTGTCACCGGAAAGGACCAATCAACGATCACATACCCCGATTGCGTTCCGCTCCACGCATTGTGTCTTTACTGCAACCATTGCGGTTGTTTTGGTACTGCTACTACAGTACAGAGGGCGCTGATATAAAATTGCATTAGAAAACTTCAAACAGCTATGGCAAATTGTGATGCTTGTCAGCAACATGCGAATATATCAGATCGCATACAATGCTGCTGTTGTAAAAATATATACCACTACCAATGCTTAAATATTACAAATGAGCAATATACAAAAAACACGCACATGTACGATATTTCTTGGACCTGTCCTGAATGTGCAAATGTAACTAGGAGACAAAGAAATGACAATACTCCCGCGCGAAGCATCCATTCATCAACATTATATGCAGACTCCGAATGCGAACAAAGTTTCACGAGCGATACCCTAACTGGTAAATTATTGGCAAAAACTACTTCACAAGATGCAAATGTTTCTGACCTTAGTGAAGTCCCCACCCACCTAAAGGAGCTGAGTGATCTTTTGGATAGCAAATTAAAAATAGCACAACATCAAATAATAACAGAAATATCATCCAGATTAGAAGTTAAGATAACAATTTCCATGCAAGAATTGAAACAAGAATTATTTAAAGATGTAAAAAACTTGAAGTTAGAACAAGCAAAAATGTCTAATCATCTAACAAAGATAGATAATGATATTAAAAAGTTAGAAGAAGATAAGTTAAACTTAGAAAAACAAATAGAAAAGTTATCGTCCAAGATCTCCCAAAACCAAGCCCCCTATACAAACTCTCCGACAAAAGATTGCAGTGACAATTCTAGAAAGGTGGTATTATACGGACTTGATGAAATCTATGGCGAGAATGAATACAGCCTGAACAATACAATTATTGAAATATTTGCAGAACTGTACAATGTGGATCTTGGCGGATATATTGATCAGATATTTCGTCTTGGAAGAAAAGGATACCGTCGGCCTATTGTAATTGAAGTAACTAGCAAGATCATGTGTAAATACATAACACAAAATTCTACGTTTCTCAAAAACACCGGACTCTACATATCTGAATATTATGATGAAGAAAAACGAAAAGAACGGATCAAAATGCAAGAATTAATGAATTCCGCAAGAAGAGAAGGGAAACACGCAATTATAAGAAATAACAGATTGATTATAGATGGAAAAGAACATTATACAGGAAGCAAGACCGTGAAATATAATAATGAAAACAATTACCAGCAATTTAATGGAAGTAAAACCGAAAATTATACATTTCGCAAATAAACAACAAGACCAGTTCTTTAAAATCCTATTTCAGAATATGCAAAGTCTATACAATAAACAAGATATATTAGAAACTTTCGTCGATCAGAATCCATTCCATGCTATATGTATATCTGAATCGTGGTTGTCCCCAGCAAAATTGGATTTAATTAGTATTACAGGCTATAAGATTGCATCTTCATATTGTAGAGTTAACTACGCCGGAGGAAGTGTGTGTATACTATTACCTGAAAATACAGAGTTTATAGAGAGAAAAGACTTTGAAAAGTTTTCTGTTGAATATGTTATAGAATTATGTGCTGTTGAATTATATAATGAAAATATTTTATTAATATCCGTATACTGGAACGGCAGAGAGAAGGACATATTTAATAGGCAACTCAAACTCTTATTAACTCATATCAATAATAACTATCGTCACTGTAACGTAGTACTAGGTGGCGACTTTAATATAAATGTACTAGTAAACGATACACAATCTAATGACTTACTAAATGTCATGTTGGAATATAATTTTGCTCAACATGTAAGAAAACCAACACGTTTAACAAAATGTATAGATTTAATATTTACAAATTTCCAAAATAGTATTAGCCACACTGATGTTATGGATTTTGGTTTTAGTGATCACAAAGGAGCTATTATAAATTTAAAAATTTCTAATGTAAAACATGTAACACAATGGTTTACCGAAAAACGCCTTATGAACGCCGAAAATGTCACTAAATTTAAAAAACAGTTAAAAGAAATAAATTGGATAGAATGCATAAAACCTAACAACAATATTCAACAAAATTATAAGAACTTCATAGAAAAGGTGACGATAATCTTAAATCGATGTATACCAAAAAATAGAGTTAAACTAAGAACTAAGTTTAAAAAACACTGGTTAACGGTTGGTATTAGGGCGTCATGTAAACATAAACGTTTGCTAAAAATACTAATTAATAAATCTAATAACACATTGCTTAATAACCATTATAAAGCGTATGAAAAATTATTAAAACGAACAATCATAACATCAAAAAAACTAAATTATGTAAGAAAGCTAAACATGTCAGAAAATAAAGTAAAAACAATGTGGAGTATCATTAATGAACGTACTAATAAAAAAATAAAAAAAGATAAAGAGAACATTAAGCTACGAATTGATAATAATCTAGTCACTGAGCCGAAGGAAATTGTAAATTCATTTAATAACCATTTTGCATCTATAGGTGAAGAAAAAATTCGACTCGCGAATGGTAAACTGCCTGAAGGCCGCCCTTGCCTAATTCCTACAGAAAATTCTTTTTACCTAAGTCCAGTAACTTATAAAGAAATACACAAAATTATTAAAAATATGAAAAATAAACGTTCATTCGGAATAGACGAATTACCACCAACACTTATTAAAGAATGTGCTGACGAACTTATCTTACCAATAACTACACTAATAAATCAAACATTTGAAGAAGGTGACTTTCCAGACTTGCTAAAAATTTCAATATTAAAACCCGTACATAAAAAAGACGAAAAAATGGATCCTAATAACTATCGACCAATAGCTTTACTACCTGCAATTTCAAAAATATTTGAAAAATGTATGTGTGATCGCGTTTATTCATTCTGCGAAAAATTTAATCTGTTTGATGAGTGCCAAAATGGTTTTAGGAAAAATCGTTCAACTACTTTAGCAGTACAAAAATATATACAGGAAATTATTAATACATTAGATAACAAAAAATATGCTGTTGGAATATTGCTTGATATGACGAAAGCCTATGATACAGTCCAATACAATATATTACTAAATAAACTATATGGAATAGGTATACGTGGAAAAGCACATCAATGGTTTCAAGCATACTTGAAAAACAGGCAACAATATGTAGAAATCGAACATTATAATGAAGAAACTAAATTTATAGAATCTATCCGATCAAACAAAAAAGCTATAAACTTTTCAATTCCACAGGGTAGCGTTATTGGATGCCTTTTATTTCTCATTTATATAAATGACCTGCCAAAAGTTATAAACCAGAATTGTGTATTATTTGCAGACGATATCTCTCTACTTACCACATGCGATAGTGATTTTAACCTAACTGCGAAACTCACCTCCATCTTAAATATAGTAACTGACTGGATGCTAGATCACAACCTTCAAATCAATTACTCAAAAACTAAAATAATGGCCTTTTACCCCCACCAAAAGAAACCTCTTGCCATAAACCTTACTTACAATAATATGTCAATACAAACCGTAAATGAATTTAATCTATTAGGCATAGATATAGATACCCATGTTAACTGGAAAAATCATATTCAAAAAATTCACATGAAATTATCACGCTTCTGTTACGCTCTAAGAGAAATAAAAGAATCCACTGACTTTTCCTCTGCTCTAGCCATGTATTACGCTTATGCGTATGCATGGCTAAGTTATGGTGTTACACTATGGGGAAACAGCGTCGATGCACCTCGACTATTTACAATGCAAAAAAAGCTAATCCGAATCATATTTAACTTAAAGCAAACAGATAGTTGTCGACCCTTTTTTCAAAAACATAAACTCCTTACCCTCCCTTCAATTTATATTTTGGAACTATGTAAATTCGTCCGGAAATACAATCATTTTTTCAATCGCCGTGAGCAAATGAATCAAAAAAATTTGAGACATAAGAACAGACTTCATTTACCATATTCAAGGTTAAAACTACACTCTTCCAGTCCATATATTATGGCAATAAAAGTTTATAATAAACTACCGAAATCATTGACAAATGAACCAAAAGATAGCATTTTCTTTAAAAAACTAAAACTAATGTTAATAAATAAAAGCTACTATACGTTATTAGATTATTTAAGTGATAGCCTACAAAAATAAATTAGCTGCCTTCTCCCTCCCTGTGTTGCTGTGCCCGTAAGGGTCCATAACGTGAGACAATTTATTATAATTATTAAGACCAAATGTACCATTATGGAATGCAAATAAACTATTGAGTATTGAGTATTGAGTCTGGTTGTCAATGGAGAAATCTGTGGAATGCCATGTCTCCTTACCATAGACACCGGAGCTTCTCGGAATGTGATCAGCTCTCGGCTACTGAGACACCTGACCAGAGATCATCTAGTCCGACCTAGGCATCTCCAGCTGCAAACTGCTACCGGCCAGTACATTTCCGTCCAAAGAGAACGAGAGTTAGCTGTGAAAATAGGTGAAAAAGAATACTGGCATAAAATGATCGTTGCTAACATCGTCGACGACTGCATTATTGGGTTGGATTTTATGAGGAGACATGACTGTAAAATCGACTTGAAGGTTGGAGTTCTAAAGTTTGGAGTTGATGAGATTCCTATACAAGGTGGAGTAAATGGAAATGTTTACTGTACCAGGATAACCATTCTTCAACCAAGGTCACAGGTTTTAGTTCCAGTGAAATTGCCGAACTCCACAAGGCCACAATCTCACCGCTGTGTGGTGGTAGAGAGGTTAGATGCTGATAAACCGTGGATAACAGCCCGTACAATGGTAACCACGGCATCTACAGCATTTGTAAGGATCCTTAATCCAAGCGATACGGAATGCGTCCTCAATAAAGGAACGCTGGTCGGATCATGCCAAGAAATTTATTGGATAAGAGGCTGCCGGGAATCTGAGGTAAACGTGAAACCTGGGCATGTTAAGCCTTCAATGGATGTTGAAAAATTACTAAATGACTCCAGGGAGCACCTTACCGAGGAGGAATTCCTTAAGGCGCGTAGCTTACTGCTACGATATCGCAACGTCTTTTCTTCGCATGATGATGACATTGGAAGAACTGGAGTGGTTCAGCATGAGATCGACACTGGGGAAACTATGCCTATCCGACAGCGCCCTCGGAGAGTTCCAGTAGCTCGGGAGAAGGAGGTTGAGGGCATGATCGAGGAAGTGCAAAGAAGCGGCGTTATTGAACCTTCAACAAGCCCGTGGTGTTCTCCCGTAGTTTTGGTTAAGAAGAAAGACGGCACCATGAGATTCTGTATTGACTACCGTCGACTTAATGATGTAACCAAGAAGGACAGTTATCCACTTCCAGGAATCGACGACACTTTAGACACATTGAATGGAATGAAATGGTTTTCATCGTTGGATCTGAAAAGTGGCTATGGGCAAGTCGAAATCAAGGACAAGGATAAGGAGAAAACGGCCTTCTCTACTGGCAAGGGACTCTGGCAGTTCAATGTTATGCCATTTGGACTGTGTAATGCACCGGCCACATTTGAGAGATTAATGGAACAAATATTAGCTGGACTTCTAGGAGAAACTTGCTTGATCTATTTGGATGACATCATTATCGTTGGTCGAGACTTCAACGACCTCTTGAATAAATTGGAGTAGGTGCTAGGCAAACTACGAGGGGCAAATCTGAAACTCAGTCCGAAGAAATGCTCGTTTTTCAAACGTAAAGTGAATTACTTGGGACACGTGATTTCGAAGAACGGCATCCAGACAGATACTGAGAAGATTAGCGCCGTGAAGGATTGGCCGACGCCAAAAGACAAGACTGCAGTACGTGCCTTTTTGAGGCTTTGTTCATACTACAGACGTTTTGTGAAGAACTTCTCGGATATAGCAAAGCCTTTGCATCAACTAACGGAAGAAAAGCGATCATTTGACTGGAACGAACATTGTGATTCAAGTTTCGACGAGCTTAAAGGAAGACTTTGTGAAACGCCAATATTGGGGTATCCAGACCCGGACGAGGATTTCATTGTGGATATGCTAGTAACACTGGAATTGGAGGTGTCTCGTCGCAAAAGAAAGGAGATAACGAAGTTGTGATTGCATATTTCAGTAAGTCATTGTCAAAACCAGGGAGGAATTACTGTGTAATTCGGAGGCAATTGCTAGCAGTTGTCAATACGTTACAGCATTTCAGCAAATACCTGCTGGGAAGAAAGTTTCGTATCAGAACTGACCATGCTGCTTTAAAGTGGTTGCTAGAATTTAAAAACCCCGAGGGACAAGTGGCGAGATGGATTGAACAACTGCAGGAGAATGATTTCATCATCGAACACCGTAGTGGGAAATCACATGGAAATGCTGACGCCCTATCACGTAGTCCTTGTGCGGACGACTGTAAACATTGCTCAAGACAAGAAGGCAAGGAATGTGTTCGAATGATAAGAACTGATACGGTTAGCGACGAGTGGAGTGATGAAATCATACAGCAAGCCCAACAAGAGGACCCTGACGTGAGACCCATTTTTGATTGGATTAATGCTGGCGCACCTTAACCAAGATGGTGTGATGTAGCTCCTATGAGTGCGGTAACAAAAAGCTACTGGGCACAATGGGATAGCTTGGTTATGCATAATGGCGTTCTATGTAGAAAATGGGAATCAACAAATGGGAAGGATGCACACCTGCAAGTCGTTGTCCCAAAGAAAAGGGTGAAAGATGTTTTGAGAAGCTTTCACGATGGAACATTCGGTGGACACCTTGGAGTAAAAAGGACCCTAATGAAAATTCGGCAACGCTTCTATTGGATTCAGTGCCGAGAAGATGTTGAAAATTGGTGTAAACGATGCACTAACTGTGCATCAGTCAAGGGACCGCATACCCGTAGCCGAGGAACACTCAAGTTTTACAACGTGGAAGCCCCTTGGGAAAGGGTTGCATTAGATGTCGCAGGACCATTCCCAGCATCGGACTCCGGAAACAAGTACATTCTTGTCGTGATGGATTACTTCACGAAGTGGCCTGAAATATTTGCCATCCCTAATCAAGAAGCAGTAACCATAGCTGAAAAGTTAGTGAACGAAGTATTCTGCCGGTTTGGGGTGCCACTCGAAATCCACAGTGATCAAGGAAAGAACTGCGGTCTTTCAGGAGACTTGTCGCATAATGGGAATTCATGAGACGAGGACTACGGCGTATCACCCACAGTCAGATGGAATGGTTGAGAGATTTAACCAGACACTGGAGAGACATCTAGCCAAGGTCGTTGAGAGCCATCAAAAAGATTGGGATCGGCATATCCCCCTCTTCCTGTTGTCTTATAGGTCGGCAACTCACAAAAGTAGGGCGGTTACTATATCGTATGCGAATTTTGGAAGAGAACTCCGTCTGCCTGCAGATCTCCTGGCTGGACGTCCACCCGATACACCAAGGACCATCACGGAATATGCAAGTGGCTCCACGCTAGCATAAATATGAAAACCAGATATGACCGGAAGTCTTATCAACTGGGTATTGAGGAAGGTTCGTTGGTGTGGCTACATAACCCTATGCGACGAGTAGGAAAGTCCCCGAAACTATCTCCGAATTGGGAAGGGCCTTACAAGGTATTCACCATAATAAACGACGTCACGTGTCGAATCCAGCGGAATCCTCGTATTCCGAGCAAGATTGTTCATGTTGACCGGCTGGCCAGATACCATGGAAATAATGATGCTCGGGACGACCATCTCTTAGGAGGGGGTAGTGTTACGCCGGTAGGTTAGGTCAAAAACTTTGAACGTCAATTTCAGTTCTTTAGAGGCGTTTTCAGCAGGCTGAAAAGTCATTTCAGGCCGTTTCAGAAGTTGCTCTATCACATATCTAAAGATCGAAATTTCACCCAAGTTGCCGTCGTTTTCAGGCGCCTGAAACATGTTTTCAGTCCGTTTCAGGGCACCCTCTATCAGATGACGCCATAACCTGAAAACCCGTTTTCAGGCGTTTTCAGGACCCCTTATGGGCCTCTGAAGCACAAATCGTTATATGGCGAAATATCCGGTAGGAGTGACAGAGACAGCACTACTAGAAAGAGATAGCTATACTCGGAACATTCGAAAAGTGTGTGACAGAGATAGGACTACTAGCAAGAGATAGCTATACTCGGAACATTCGAGAAGGGAGTGACAGAGAGTGCATCATTAGAGAGAGACATATATGGTCTGGAATGTTCTCGGCCCTCACGCTGGTCCTTACTAGAATATTCGTGATATGTGTGGACAATGTGTCCAGAGCAGCTCCGCGGGATATAAAAGGCGCCGACGGCCGGCGCGAAAACTAAAGTCTAAAACAAAAAAAAAACAATTCCAAAAAAAAAAAAAAAAAGCGAGTTTAGTTACATTTTAACTGCGATCGAGTGCTAGTACAAGGATAATTGGAAAGAAAGACTCTTCGTGTGAATAGTGAGTGCATAGTTAGTGAAATAGTATGTGTGTTTTAATTAGTGGATTTTAAGTACAGTTCGTGTGAATTTTAATTCACAATTCACAATTCACAATTCTTTATTGCACAGAACATTACAACAATACAATTATACACGAAATTAAAAGGCAAAGGCGAGCTTATCTCTCAACAGAGATTTCTTCCAGCAAACCTATCTGGATAGGATACATATAAAATGAAAAGGGTAGTCTAGTGCAATGAAATACTTACCAAATACCAATAAAATATGATACTTACTATAAAAATACATATAATCAAAGAAATAGTAGATAAAATAAGAATAAACAAATAATAATAATAAATAGATAAAAACAATTACATACTTATAAATACAATACCCATGATGAAAGAGAAAGTAAGTGCTCTTTCAAGCGATTCTTAAAGGAGAAAAGAGTGGGACTGTCCCTTATAGTGCAGGGAAGTGCGTTCCACAGCCGAATGGCTCTCAGCCTGAACGAGTGCTCGTAGGCGACGGTGTTATGCTGCGGAATACATAGAAGAAACACCGTGTGAGATCTCCGCTCCTTGCCTCTGGAGAAAAGGAACTCAAAACGTTCACGAAGGTAGGAAGGATATCTGGGGTTTCTCAAGATGTTAAAAAGTAAAGTCAATATGTGGAAATCACGGCGAAGACGAATCGGGAGCCAACCCAGTTCCTCGCGATACTGCGAGACGTGTTCATACTTGCGCAGCCCGAAGACGAACCGAATCCCGAGGTTCTGAAGTCGTTCGAGTTTATTCAGTTGTTCTTCGTTCGCACTCACCCAGCAAGCATCGGCATAATCAATTAAAGGAAGTAGAAGGGACTGGGCTAGAGTGACTTTAGTATGCCGTGGAAGGAAGTATTGTAATTTCCGAAGAGAGTGAAACGATGCAAAGACTCGTCTGCTGACCTCGGAGACATGGGGCGACCTAGACAGCATGTTATCGAATACAACTCCGAGATTTTTAGCTTTATCGCTGTATTTGATTACGGTTCCATCAAATATTAGAGGAGCGATTGGAAGTTGTAACAGGTTAAGAGAGTATCGGGTTCCCAAGATCAAGGCCTGCGACTTTCTCGGGTTGACCAGAAGCCCATATGAGAGGGCCCACTTCCTGATATTCTCGAGGTCAGCATTCAGAGCCTCCACAGCTGGAGTCACATCACGCGGAGAGAAATGCCGGTATATTTGGAGGTCATCTGCGTAAAGATGATATGAAGAAGTAAGTACATCAGAGATTGAGTTGATAAAAACCAAGAACAGAAGGGGTGAAAGGATGCCACCCTGAGGAACCCCAGTGAATAGATCGCACCAATCGGTGGATGTTTCCTCAGAATTGATGCGTTGTTGTCGATCTCTGAGATAGGAGTCAAGTTAAGTTAAGTTTAAGTGCGTAATTTGGGTAATAAAGTGAGTGTTTTATTTAGTGGATTAATTCGTGCTTTTCTATGAAATACGAACCCCACGTTCGTAACAATATCAAGCTAGCTGATCCAAAGTTTTACCAGCCGTCAGAAATTGATTTGCTTTTAGAAGCTGATATTTTTTGGGATTTGATTGGTGCGGGTAGAATAAAATTAGGACCGAACAAACCTACATTACAAGAAACTGAACTAGGGTGGATAGTTTCAGGTCCCATGGTGGAAAACACATGTTCTAAGCGTATCAAATGTAATTTTAGTCAAGATGTTCAACAACGTTAAACAAGAGTCTGGGAGCTGGATGATTTGTATCCTACAAATTTTGAGTCCAAAGATACGTATTGTAAGAACTTGTTTACTGAGACTACGCGTCGTGACGAGAATGGGAAATTTGTTGTTCAGATTCCTCTTCCTAATCGTGAGACTTACAACATCGCAGAGAAACGATTGTTTCAATTAGAAAGGAAAATGAAACATAAACCAGAATTTAAAAAACAATATATGTACGGGTTTTAGCCGTACGCTCTTATTATTGATGATGATTGATAAATGATAAGATTAGATTATTAGAAAATACCTTTATTTTAATGATTAAGAATAATTACGGAAATGCTATGATAAATGATTAGATGAAACTTAAATATTTCATGCATTTCATCGTCTTTGATTATCTATAGGTGCTACACTTATGTTTTTCTCACTGAGCATTGTCTTGAAAACAATACGCGAAGTGCCACGCGCGATTCTAACACTCTTTAGTGAGGAGCCCTGATCATTTTAAATATGCGGGCCAACACTTGGTTTTGCTTTTTGCTCACTCACACTAGGCTCAATGCGCCTATCACTACACACACCGGCACCGACACTGCTGATGATTGCGGGTGTGGCGGCGGCGGCGGGCGGAGGAGCCTCAACCCGCGCCCGGCTGCGCGCCAGCACGTGCCGGCACGCGTAGAGCACGCATGCGACTCCTCCAGCTCCAATTATAATATAGATTGCTGCATATTGATGAACGTCGTGGTATGATAGTCTCTCTGACAGCTCTGGGCTCTCCTTCATCTGCTTGATCTGCTCACTAATTTATTTCAGGCTTTGTTCCCGACTACTGTCATCTTCTGTTTCATTATGGATTGGTATGGAGATATTCATGATATGATTAATTTCTGCCATTCGTGGAAAGTCTATTTCGGAATGAGTCTTGATTTCATTCGTCATTTGGTTATATGAGTAGGTAGTATAATAATCTCCTTTGATAACACAACCATGACCTACAGTCATAATGCCAACCTTGCTGAACTCAGAAAGGTTGGCTGAGCTCGGCGGTAATCTGACGCTCACACATTATTTTGACGGTGCATTGTTCGCAGCAGAAGTAAAAATACATGTTGATATTACATATTTAATTCCGACCACTGATCTTCGCATTCTTTGATGAATACTTCGCATCTGTTTAAATCTTTGTTAATTTGGCAAAGACTTGAGTCTGATTTAATTTGATAAATAGTATTCTGTAGATGGCACAAATACATAGTCTTTGATTGTTAAGGACAAGTACGAATCTTTTGAAAAATAGATAGCTAATTGATCTGCGACTGGATTGATATAATTCATCTTTCCGTTGACTTGCTGCGGAACTCAGAACACCCTGTTTAATTCGTAGGAGTCTCGATGATGAGAATTCTGATCTCAAATATTACGTATTGCTGAGTTATTCTTGCTTTTACTTTGAGCAAACCGTATACCTTGTGCATATCTGTTTATAAATTACTGATGGGGAGGGAGAGATCTTTTGATAACTGTCTTGATATAATGTCGAATTCCTCTTGAAGTTGTTTCGCACTGATTAAATTGATGCTGAGTTGTCCATGATATACGTCCGTGATAGTGTTCAGTAAGGTATGCTGAATACTCTTTATTTTTTTAAGCATGTTGTTTTCTATGATAACTGATAAGATTAAGTCATTAGTGGACGATACGTCTTGAATCTGCTTATTCATAAAATTTTCTAAATTATTAAGTCGTTGGTTGATGATTTAGTGTTGCTTGTTCATGACGTCCTCTGTCCTTTTCAGGAAATTAAATTCAGCTTCAACCACGGATGTTTGATTCTTCCATAGTTGAAACAAATGATTTTGATTATCTCTGATGAGTGTGATATATTTTTGATAGTCTTCCGCGAATTGTTGATCTAATACACCGAAGAGCCCGTCGATAAGCCCACGCCTTTGTCTAGCGTATATCTCTGTTTCTTTCTGACTGGTCATAACACGGTTGTAGTACTCAAGTTCACTACAGTCGCGACGTAACACCGTGTCGCAATGTTCGTGTTCTTGTACTGAACAGATGTTGTTTAGATATTTTGACTATTTGCTGAGTGCTATTATTCCTTCTTGATAGGGCGTCGTGTCGTAGTAGACGATGAGTTTATATTCATCTCGTACAAGTTGTAAGTTTGATATTTTGTCGAAGTATAAACCTTGACTTTGATTAAGTGATTTGATATTTGTTGATAAACACTGCGAAGTCGTAATAGTTGCCATCAAGAAGAGAAATGATATTAACATTGATACGAAGTTCGATTTCTTTTTGCGACATGACCTCATAGGTCTGTTTTTTGCTGGCTGGACGTCCATTCCTTCCCCGTTGCTCCTTTGATTAATTAATACTTAGTATATTTGATTCCGGCGAGGTAGGTAGAATGGACATCTTAACTATTTGCTTTTTTGTTGTGATTTGTGATAGATACTCGGTGCGCCACCTTTTCCAAATGTCTCCGATAATTTTTTGCACCAACTGCCACCTTGTTCTTTCGTCTCTATCTGTTTCGATGCTAGTTAACGCCGGTCCATTTGTTAAAAAGTGTGCTGGTGTTAAGTAATTTAGATCCTCTGGGTCTTCTGATAATGGACACAACGGCCTGGTATTGAGAGAAGCTTCCAACCGTGCCAATAACGTCGAAAATTCTTCAAAAGTTAACTTTTGCTCTCCGATGACTCGTTTAAGGTGATATATGAGACTCTTCACCGCGGCTTCCCAAATTCCACCAGCTGAAGGCCATGATGGCGCTATAAAGTGCCATTTGATCTCCATCTCATTGATTTCTGATAAGAACTCATTGTTGATGATTTCTGTAACACGTTAAATGCTATGTAGGTCACCGGTGACCTTACCCAGACTAAAAAACTATAAGAAAAAAACTTTTTCGAAAATTGGCGTTAAAAGTTTTAAGATTGATATGTTCTCGTTGCAATGACCTGCTTGCACCTAAAAAGTTATTCGCATTGTCGCTATGAATGTGGCGTAGTGTACCCTTGCGAGCTGATAGTCTTCTGATTGCTGCTAAGAATGCTGAGGACGTTAAGTCTGAGACTAACTCCAGGTGAACTGCTTTTGTCACCATGCACACGAACACTGCAACGTAGCCCTTAGAGGTTCGGGCTGCTCTACCTCTATTTGATCTTATTTCCACATGGCCGGTGAAGTCAACCCCTGTGTGATGGAATGGGCGAGATGGGTTGATTCTCTCTTCCGGTAGATCACCCATTATCTGCTGATGCTTGCTCGGGACGTGTCTCCTACACTTCACACAGCAGCGAAGTCATTTTTTGGTTGCTGTGTTACCTCCAATGATCCAATATGTTTAGCGGAGCGTTGATAATGTTAGCCGTGCTCCACCGTGGAAGGTGATCTTGTGACTGTAATCAATCAACAAGTCCGTTAAACGACCGCCGTGTGGAATGATGATGGGGTGCTTCATGTCTTCATTAATGCTTGCGTTATTGAGCCTCCCTCCGACTCTCAGAAGACCTTGCTTGTCTATCATTGGTGTAAGACTCAATAACTTGCTTTTTGCGTGGACCCTGCTATTTTTGTAGAGATTTTCAATTTCACCTGAAAACTCTGATTGCTGGATGTGCTTAATAATTTGAATTTTTGCTTGACGTAATTCTTGAAGCGAGAGGTAAGGCTGCTTCTCATTACATTTGTCCTTTGATAAAGCGCGTCGTATCCACGCTAGTACACGCACTGCTCGTGTTTAAGTGCTATTCTTGCTAAGTATCGCACCGATGATGTCATCACACCTACTCGTATTCGTAGTAATTGTGACGTTGATTTGTTTTGATTGCTTTTGCTCCTTATCAGTGACGAAGACCGGCGGCGGCTCTTGTTTTGATTGCTTGCTGAATGATGGTAACCACGACGGTCCTTGCCACCATAAAGGGCTGTGGGCTTGCTCTATGAGCTGTGTTGCTGTGATTCCTCGACTGGCGCAGTCTACAGGGTTTTCGTTTGATTTTATGTACCGCCAGCAGTCTTAAGGCATTATCTCGGTTATCTGCCTAACCCTGTTTGCTACAAATGGTTTCCAACGGCCTGGGTCGCCTTGGAGCCAGCCCAGGACTGCTGTAGAATCTGACGATCTGAATAACTTGATATCATGTCCAACTAGTGCTTGTTGCTCATTAATTTGATGATAATAATGCTCCACTGAGTTCCAAACGCGGAAGTGATGTTTCCTTGTTTACTGGAACAAGCCTTGATATTGCTGCTACGAGGACGATGGATACTTGATTATTTATTTTATTACACATGCGTAGGCTTTTGTTGATGAGTAACAAGAGCTATGCAGTTCAATGTTTTCGTTCTCGTGACAAACCAGCCATCTCTGGATGTGATATTGATTTATGTTGTCTTAGTATGCTTTGATTTTTATCCACTCGGAAATGATTTCCGTCGGTAGACAGTCATCCCATTGTAAGTTTGCTAACCAAACATTTTGAAAAAAAGCTTCAGTTTTGTAGAAACTGGAGAAAGCCATCCCAATGGTTCAAATAGTTTGGAGATATCTGATAAAAGTGATCGCTTGGTCGATTTTTCTGATGGGGATGTATTGATTTTTGATAAAAATGTAAATTGATCTGATTTCGGATTCCAGCGTAGTCCAAGTATTTTGGTTGATTCTGCCTGTTTGAAATCGATTAATGTTTGACTGTTTTGGCTTTTGCTCACGCCGTCCAGTAGCTGTTGTTTGTTGGAGGCTCATTTTCTCAAATTAAAGCTTCCTGATGCCAGTAACTGGATTAAATCAGTCTGTAATAGCTCGGCTGATTCGAGGGAATGACTACCGCTAAGTAGGTCATCCATGTAATAATATTCCTCTTACACCTTTCGGGCTGGACTCTTTGTGTATTTGTGACCTTCGTCATTTTCCAATTGCTTCAAAGTCATCATAGCCAAGAAAGGGACTGATTTGGTGCCGTATGTTACTGGCTGGTATTCCCGAAGGAGTTGCTCTGGTACTTCCGTCCAGATGATGTTTTGATATTTTTGATCTTCTGGGTGAATGTTGTTCATTTTAAACATCTTCTCAACGTCTGCTGTGTACGCCTATTCATATTGTCTCAAACGTAAATTTAAGGATTGTAGATCTTGCTGCAGATTCGGCCCGCGAGACATCAAGTCATTGAGACTGTACTTCGTACACGTACACGTTGTTGAGAACGACATTGCATTGAAACGTTTTCACGTTTCCGCATAGAATCCATCCGAGGCGCGTTTGCTGCGCTATCGGTAGGTTTTGATCTGCTCTGATAATGACTCCCAGTATGATAGGGGAATAAATGTCTGCTCCCAGTAAGATATCAACGGGCCGACTCACGGTAAACTCCGGGTCAGCCAGTTGAATGTTGTCCAAATGATCCCATGACGGCTTTGGGAATGATTGATTTGGTAAATGATTGATTAAATTTTTCATGATAAACGCTTCCGTGCTAAAGTCATTGTTTATTGCTGTACACACGACGCTCATGACGCCGCGGCAGTTGCTCTCTTTTGTCCCAACTCCAAAGATAACTCCCTTGCTTCGTAGACCTAGCCTTTGGGCTGCGTTTTCGGTGATCAGAGACGTCTGCGAACCTTGATCTATGAGCACGCGCATTTTATGATAAGATCCGTCTGCTGCTTGGACCTTGATCTGAGCAGTTACTAGAAGAATTTCTGATAAATTATCATGCATATTGCTGGTTGTTGGTGTTTTTCTTTGATGATTTTCATATTCATATTCTTTATTGCACAGAAAACATAGATAAACAGACAGTTACAATAAATTTTATAGGCAAAGGCGAGCTTATCTCTAAAAAGAGATTTCTTCCAGCAAACCTAGGCAAGACAGGAGTGTTTATGAAAAAGGACAGTCCTAGTGCGCAATAAAACAGTATACATACGTACGAAAATTACTTTTAAAATATAAATAAAATATACCTAATAAAAATATATATATCTCAACTATATAATACACTAGATAGCATTCACATATATAAACTACAAAATATCATACATATACTTACATAAATATGATACTAATTACGAAAGAGAAAGGAAATACGCTTTCAATCTTTTCTTAAAAGTGAAAATTGAGGGACTATCCCTAATAGTGCAGGGAAGTGCGTTCCACAGTCGGATTGCCCTTAACCTAAAAGAGTGTTTGTAGGCGGCAGTTTTATGCCGAGGAGTTGACAGGAGAGACACCGTGTGGGATCTCCGATTACTATCCCTGGGGAAAAGAAACTCAAAACGTTCTCGAAGATATGTGGGGTAGCGGGGATTTCGCAAAATATTGAATAGATAAGAGAGAATGTGCATATCATGGCGAAGACGGATCGGAAGCCATCCCAGCTCCTTGCAATACTGGGAGACATGGTCGTACTTGCGCAGCCCGTAGACAAACCGAATCCCAAGGTTTTGGAGTCGCTCGAGTTTATTCAGTTGTTCTTCGTTCGCACTGACCCAACAAGCATCCGCGTAGTCTATTAAAGGTAGTAGAAGGGACTGAACAAGGGTGATTTTAGTCTGCCGCGGCAGGAAGTACTGCAATCTCCGTAGGGAGTAAAATGACGCAAAGACTCGTCTGCTGACCTCACAAACATGGGGCGACCAGGACAGCAAGTTATCAAATATAACCCCAAGATTCTTAGCTTTCTCGCTGTAGGTGATTATCGTACCCTCATACATCACAGGATCGACGGGGATATTTTGTATTGTGTTAATTGAGTGCCGTGTACCCATAATCATGGCTTGAGATTTTGCCGGGTTGACAAGCAGCCCATATGAAATTGCCCATTTACTGATGTCGAGGTCAGCATTCAACGCCTCTACGGTCAGATTTACATCACTAAGAGAGAAGTGCCGATATATTTGGAGGTCATCTGCGTAGAGATGATAAGAAGAAGTAAGAACGTCGGAGATGGAGTTAATGAATACTGAGAAGAGAAGAGGAGAAAGGATACCACCCTGCGGAACACCCGCGGAAAGATTACACCAGTTCGTTGAGATCTCCTCAGACTTAATACGCTGCTGGCGGTCTCTCAGGTAGGAGTCAAACCAGAGAGCCGAGTGCGAGGAGACTCTGAGCGATTTTAGAATTTCAACTAGGATATCGAAATCGACGCAGTTGAAGGCGCTACTGAAATCAAGCAGTGTGAGAACCGTAAGCTGCTTCTGATCCAAGGCTAATTGAATGTCATCGGTGACTTTAAGCAATGCCGTGGTAGTACTGTGACCCGGCCTGAAACCTGATTGATATGGATTTAATAAGTTTCTAGAGGAAAGGTATGAGGAGAGCTGACAGTGAACAATTGATTCTAGGACTTTGGAAAGGATAGGCAGAATAGATATGGGACGAAAATCATTAAAGGAGACGGGATTGGACGATTTAGGTAGGGGAATCACAAGTGCCTTTTTCCACTGAGAGGGGAAGCAACATTGTTCAAGCGATACATTAATTATGTAGGTAATGATCGGTAACAGCTCCTCAATGATACAGGTTATCATCTGAGAACAGATCTTGTCCTCACCAATGGCTTTCGACGAGATCGCTAAGATTGCCCTCCTTACTGCGCCGATTCCGACACGGTTGAAGTTGAAGGGTGAGTTATGGGCTGCGGTCTTGGACCGTAGGTTACGAAGGGTAGCTTCCTTGACGAGGGGGTCCATCACGACTGGGGGATTAGCAAAATAATTGTTGAGACCGTTGAGGTTGACATTTCCAGCAGCCAAGTCCTGGGACTTACCTACACCAAGAGTCTTCAGGAATTTCCAAACCTGTGCTGGAGTATAGCTCTCAATACACTCGTAGATATGACGACGTTTGGCATCACGACACAGACGAGTGCAACGATTGCGGAGGCGTTTGAAAAATAAAAGATTCTCGTCGGTCGGATCCACCTTATATCTACTCTTGGCACGGTTTCTCTTGGCCATCAGGCTCATGATGGTGTCAGTAAGCCACGGCGCAGGAAGGTGCTTAACTTTAACCCTCTTGACCGGAGCGTGCTTATCAAACAAGCTCAGGACAACAGAGTTAAAGTTTTGGACTTTGTCTTCAACGGTCTCGCTACCAACAACAGAGGACCAGTCGACGGAGGCGGCATCTGATTTAAGGGAGTTAAGATCCATGCCCTTGAAGCTACGTATGTCGAGGAATTTAGCTGCACGCTTGGGAGGCCTTAACTTGAATGAGAGGTAAATCAAATCGTGATAGGAGAAGGGTGCGTTAAGTTGGCCATGCACAGCAACCTTGGATAAGTTAGAAGTAATCATCAGATCTAGAAGAGAGGGGGTGCAGTGTGGTTGAAAGTGGGTGGCACCCAGGGGAAGGATGTGTAAGTTTAATGAACTTACAAGAGATTTGAGCTTTGCCGAGCGAACGTTATTTTTGAGAAGGCAAGTGTTAAAGTCGCCGAGAATCAGGGTGTCGCTATAAAGAGGAGTCAGCTCATTGAGAAGGGTTTCAAATGAGTTAAAATAGTCAATGCGAAGAGAGGGGCTATAATAGACACCCAGGAGGACTTTATTGTGACGCAAGCACATCTCCAAGAACAAGTGTTCAGCGGTACCAGAGTACAGGCTTGGCGACTGGTATATGCTACACCGCCATCAGCCTTGCCCGTCCTATCATTCCGGTAGAGACTAAACCCTGGCAGAGCATACATGGCAGAAGGAAGTGATGGCTTGAGAAAAGATTCCGAAACAAGAATACCATGTATGTTCTGATCGCTAAAAGTAACAAGGAGGTCAGCATAGCTGGTGTGAATGCTTTGTGCATTAATATGCACAACGTTAAAGTTTGTACCCAGGTTTGAAAACCCCCTATTCAAGTTGTAGGGCAGCGAGTCATCCGCTGATGACGACCCATCACTTACCGCACTAACGGAAACATCACTATCAGAGCAAGAGAAGTAGCTATCATCAAAGTTGTAGGTATCCATAAACTAGATAATATAATAAATATAAATAAGAAATAAATACTTAAATGAAATTAACCTAAAAGTTAATACCAAAAAAATCAGATAATCTAGCCTGAACCCAATACACTGGGTTTGCTGGGAAAGAAATTGGACAAAATAACTAAAACAAACTTACAAACATATAAGTGAAAAACACAAGCTGGACATACAATAAGAAGTAAAATAAAAAACTTAATTTACATTTATAGACAAAACGAACACGCCCAGCATTCCAACATTACACCATCGCTACTATAACCATAAGGCCGTGGCAGCACAACGTTGGATAAACGTTGGAATGTCGGGAACTTGCTTGACACATCGAGAGAATCTATTTGTTTGTTCGAAAAACTTGACTTGACGAGAAACTAATTGCAAAACAAAACAAAAAGTACCTACCTACACAGAGAAAACTGGAAAGGAATATTAAATCCACCTTGTAAAAGTAATAATGAGAATAAAAGTATTACCCGTCCAACTTGCGACAACACGATGAAATACAACAATATGGTTGAGTACGAGATGTTACTTCTTGGTTTCCGCTGGACCAGCGCGCCTGGTGCTGGGATGACGCTTGCCATGGGCAGGCCCCGAAGAAGCCGTAACAGCACCTGTAGCAACCGCAGCCGATTTCTTAGCAGGGATGTTAGCCGGTCCGGCCCTAGGCAGAGCAGAAGGAGGGAACTTGGCGGTGTGAACCAGGAGCTCCGACATACGCTCCACCTTCTGTCTGGATTTGTCAGGAAGCAGCAAAACGATTCTGCCCTCATTTGTCCAGCAATTCGGCATACTAAAGTGTTTTCTCGCAGCCACAAACACCTCGTGCCTGGATTTTGTAAGAAACTCGGATATAGTTATTCCAGTTCCCTTCAATGCTGTCTTGCCTTTCCAGGCCTCTGATCGTGCACTGAAGTTTGAGAACCTCACCAGCAAAGGACGGGGATTAGATGGCTTTGTAGTAGATCCCAGTCTATGCACTACACTGATGTTGGACACACACCCAGGGGACAACTTCATATTGTTGGATAATACTACCCTCACTAAGTCATTGGCCTGTTCCTTCTCTTCTTCGGGGACTCCATGAAGAAGGAGCACCTTACGTCTGGACGCCATCTCAAGTCGGTCCTGGCCAGCAAGCAGCAACTCCATCTGAGAGCGCAGCAAGTCAAGGCAATTCCAAGTAAATGCCTTGAACTCAACAAACTCACATGCGATGGTGTTGAAATCGAGTTGGCTGCTGGACGAGGACATGGTGGCAGCCTCCCGAAGCTCCTTTTCATATTGAGACATCCTTGAGTTAAAAATGGTGGCAATCTTCTCCATGTTATTGTTTAACTTTGTGTATAGGTCCATAGTGAAGTGAAGTTTGATTTCCAGGTATGTTTGCAAGATTATGTATGATTACCCAGTGTTGTTGGGGGTCCAGGCCTAGTTTTATAATATAATTATTGACATTAATGTATTAAAAATTATTAAAATGAATTTAAAATTGGGAGTTAATTTTTATAATGTTGCTTGCTAGGCTACCCTCAAAAAAAAATGATTTATTTATTTATTTGTATATTAACGAAACAAACAGTTAGCAAAATTACTTAAGAAAAATTTAAAGTTATGGTGTTAAAATAAACCTACAGTTTCGATTAATTGATGATGTGTTTTGTGCCGCATGTTGGTTTTTTGAATAAGTGTCGCATATCACGCTGTTGTGATTTGCATCACACTGCCTGCATCTTTTCTTTGAATGATATTCATTTCCATTATGATTGTACAAACAATTTTTACATAAATTTAATTTCGCAACTGTATTTCGCTTCGCATCCGGTTGTAATTCGAGAAACTTGTTGCAATGGTAAATGCCATGATTGAAACTGCATATAGGGTATTTAATTGAGGTCGAATGGTAACTTTTGTTCGGTTTTGATGTATTTTGGTAATTGTTAAATGATTTATTTTGCGACGGTTTTTTATAATTATAGCTGGTATCTTGCTGTCGAAGTGGAAACTTTTTTAATGCTTCTTGCTGGCGTGTTTCCAACAACATAAAACTTTTCTGGAGGAAATCTAGAAGATCCTTTAGTATGGGTAAATCTCTAGGTCTCTCCAGTGAGTCGTCATAGTCTTGGTTTGTGTCTGGATCCAGTTTCTTCCCTAGAACGTTGGCAATTATTGGGTCCCAGTTTGTTATATCAGCACCTAAGTACTTGATAGCATTCAGACACTCATTTGTGTCGTGAATTTTCTCGGCTGATTGATGCTACAAAGTGGGCAATGCTAAGATGATATCAATGTGAGAGTTGACAATTCTTTTGATGTTGTCATATCTAGCTTTTAATTGATCCCAACAGACTACATAGTTATCTGAGCTTATAGGAAGATATTGGAGTAATGTCAGCTTCACCTTGCATTTTGCTCTTCAGAAATTGCATTTTCTGGGCGTTCAACATTGAACGGTTGTTGTGGATAACATATCTATATCATTGAAAAGGTCTTTGAACGAGTTCCACTGGTAAAAACTCCCGCTGAAAGTTGGTATGTCGATCGTCGGTGTTGTCTTGTCTCGGTGAGTTACCTCCCACATCCTCTTGCTGATTGTCTTCTTTGCTTGAAGGTACACTTTTTCGTTTTTGTTGAATGATTTCTCATACTCCAAATTATCTTCATACAAGTCGCTGTCGATTTCCCAGTGTGTGGTATCGATGATGGCCCAGCGTTTGTTTAAAGTATTTAGAGCATCTTCAAATTCCCACTTTGATCCTAAGTTTTCAAGGTCCAGATTGCATATAGTGCGAGAGAACGCCTTGAAGTTGCTCTGTTGCTTGCGTAAGTTTTCCTCCAGCTTGCTGGCGCTCTCTTTTGATACAAGAGTTGGAGGGTGACTTGAATTTGATGATTGATTATTAATTGCTGGATTTTGATTTTGCTGTTCAGGAAGCAGATTATCTTCGGTCTCCTGAAACTGGTGTTCGCTACATAGATGCCGGTTTTCTTTACCATAACTCCAAAGGAATAACTTGATGTCATTGTAGACTTTCAATGTTGATTGATATTGATTTTCCATGAAATACTTGTCCGTTATTTCATCGAATTCGCACAACTTGATATGATTTTGCTGATACTCTTGCCAATACGAATCCAAAGTAGACAGTCGTCTCTTGATATGAGTAGGGGTTTTGCGATCTGGCCCATCTTAATTGAAATTGATAAGCTGTCGCTCAATTTGGCCCCCCATTTGATTTTGTGTTGCTATAAGATCCTCCATGTTGATAGTTGATTAATAAAAAGGAAAGATCTCACTTGATTTATATCGATGATTAGTCCTGTTGATCGGTTAGGGCTGCTGGGTTGATAGGTAGACCCGCTGATGATGCAGGACAGCCGCTAATATGCCTGACTGACTAGGCAAGGCTAATGATGATTGCGGACAAAGTAGTCTGACTGCTATGCCAAGTACTCTGCGTGATAAATCTTTGGAGATGGAACTGTATGTTCACACACAAGGTTGCTGTAGCAAATCCACACAAACACAAACACAGTCGGTTATTTTTCACCTCAGTGTTCCGCGATATGGACCCGCTGTTCGAAAGTTCGAAGGACCATAAAGATGTACGGGTTTTAGCCGTACGCTCTTGTTATTGATGATGATTGATAAATGATAAGGTTAGATATTGTAAAGGACCCGAGGCTACACGTCAAAAACAGCTGTGCTGTATTTTAACTAAATTAATTTGTTTTAATTCGTCTATTTGTGAATATAGTGTTAATTTAAGTGTTTGTTTAGTCAACTAAAGTGTGCCAGTGCTAAATGTGGTCAGAATTGTAATTGTGATAAAATAATCGATCACGGACCGAAAGACAAAGGAAATTTCAAACTGCCAACGGAAAAACCCCGGGGGAGTATTGTTTTCATATTTGCTTATTCATATTTTACAAGTATATGACTTGAACTTAACTATATACTTATACACTACATACTGCTCAACTCTCACTATTGTGAGAAACGTCCATCCTCACACCGCAGCGTCTTTGTTTTGTCTCTTAGCACTTGATAATCTGTGGAAGTACTTTTGACGATAAAACTAGCTGTTCACTCATAATTATTACACGATATACACAAGTGCACTGGTAGGTTAGACCTTGGCAATTAGTGCGAATATAATGTAAGCTTGTAGGTGATTCTAGAGACATATTAGGTACTCACTTCACAGCTGATCATCACAACACTTGCAAAACGACTAAAATTGTTAGATAATAAGTATAACTTTCATTAGTTCAGGACATTTATACTGTTAACCTATATTGACTTGTGACAGTTTAATTGAAACTTGTTGACTTTGACGTAGAATAGCTATATAGGGAATTAGGAACTATCATATCAGTACTACAGCTACTAACTGCAAGTCTTTATTCCTTCTGTTTTATTTTAATTTTGTTCGGAGCACCCATTCTTTTTTATTTTATTTCCAGGCATGGCATCCAACATTACTACGCGGAGAATGCACGCACTACAGCAACAACTAACTGACGCAGAGGAGTTAAACCAAAGGCTATTGGAAGAGCGCAATGAAAATGACTTTGAGATAAAAAGCTTGAGAGCCAAGAACTCACAGCTTAGAGATAGTGTGTCTACTTTGCGAGAAACACACGAGGAGTCGCAAAATGAGATTCAAAGATTGGAAAAACTTGTGGAATCTTTTGACACCCTGCGCACTGACCTTGCTTCTGCTTGTGATCGCAGTAAATTCCTCCAATACCAACTCAATGAGGCAAACTTGAAGTTGACTGATATGTGCATAGAAAAAGACTACAATGAATCTCGCCACATTACCTCTATCCAACAAGAACTAGAAGTAGCCAACCTAAGCACTATTGTTCAAGCCATGCAGACAAGCAGCAGAAAAATTAAAAAATATTTTAAATTAAATAAATTCATGAAAAAAACTAGAGGTAATATAAAAGTACTGAAATTAGCCTTGAAACGGCAATCAAACAGAATATTAAGAATCTCCTTAATGCAAGAGCTCCGGGGAAAAAATGTAGGTTTACAGTCGGACCTTCAACATGCCCGAGTAGAAATCCAGCATCTACATGACCTGCTAGCAAATACACTACAATGTTATGCCAAAGAGCAAAGTGAGTTAGCAGAACTCAGAGCCGCGACGTCTGAGTTAGTACAGCTACAACGCCAGAATGCGGAATTGGTGGGCATTCTAATTGAGAATGAGGAGAATGAGACCAGCAAGGAGGACGAGCCCACATCACTAACTTTGGTCTCGACCCCCCTCAACGAGAGTGTTGCAGCATCCACCGCTGCCCCAACCAAAAAACAGCGTCGCCGTCGTCGACGAGGAGACACCTCGCAGCTCAACAGCGCGAGCACCGCGCCGCTCGCTGTCCCTGCTGAGGCGTGTGTCATGCCGCAAGCTGCCCCGAGGGCCGCGCCGTTCGCAGTTGCGCACGTTGCGACGCTCGCTGCCGCGAATGCCGCGCCAACCGCCGCCACGTGCATCAAACCGCACTCCAACACGTGTGTCCCGCCACTCACCTCCACTCGTGTACCGCCAGCTACCAAAATATGTGCTCAGAGAAAAACTCTGTTGTTCTCCGACAAAGTAGGTACAGGATTTGGGACTCTATTACATAACCGGCTTAACCAAAAAGTAACGAACATTTGCTGTCCAAATTGTTCATTTGTAGATCTAGTGAAGATGATTAGTCGCGGTATCTATGATGAGTACAGCACTATTGTAATTATGGTAGGAAATCATTCAAACATTAGTCGGAATGATTTGAATAAAAGTGTTGAAACACTTCTAGACTTACATAGTAGGATGAAATGCAAATTTATACTATGCAATTTTCCATATGCCTGTAATTTGACAGAACTACAGAACAAATCTGTGCATAGAATGAATATTCATTTATTTAATTTAACATGTCATCACAGCGATGCTATTTTATATTTCGACATTAATAATTTTATTCATAACTTTACTCTGACACGGGATACATTGTACCTGTCTAATAAATATAGAAAATTAGTAGCTACATTGTTAGCTTATAATATATGCGACGCAGCTATAGTTTTTTTCCTTTTTATTTTGAACTTTACTTTACTTTAGATATACTTATATCTGTGATACAATTACTTTAATACGTAATATGAGATGTACATACATTTAAAAATACTTTGTACAAAACTTAAATATGCAAAAACATACACACACACACAAACACACTAAGAAAATAAAGCGCCCCGGACCATATCAGATGCAAAGGTCCCCATCACGCTGGCGGCGTTTCCGCGCTGCACTGCGAGGGAGATCCTCTGCATAAGATAGGACCCGGAGCGGCGGTCATAGCCACGGTCCCTCAGGCGGCGCCCTATTTCCCTAATGAATGCCTTGCCCTGCACTCCCCAGACCCCGGTGGTTTCTATGGCAAGCGGGACGAATATATACTGGCCCAAAAGCACAGAGTACTTTTGGGTCTTCATCCTCGCTGCCTCTTCGGCTGCGGCCCCCGGGGTGGTCACGGTCGATGCCAGGTGGGACGGAGCGAATGTGCAGACACACGTTGCATCCCAAAGCAATGACCGTCCCCTCTCCCACGGGATCATGGTCAGGCCATCCGGGCGTTTCCCATCGGTACGGCACAGCCCCGCGGGCTCCAATACACAAGGTATATTGGCTGTTACAAGCTATAGTTGGTTTAACTAAGTTCAACTTGACATCAGCTTATTTTAAGAGTAATATGACATGCACCCCTATTGGGAATTCACCTGTTAATTATACTTTGCATGCAACATTGGAATCTGTTCCAAGTAATTTAAATTAGTTCATAAGACAATAGAGGAAATCTCTAGCATACAAGAGCCACTAAATATGTCAAAATGTAAGCCCCAGTTAAATATTGCCCATCAAAACATCCAGGGGCTACCTGGCAAAGAACTTGTATTAGAATTATTTCTAAAAAATTCTGACATTGATATTATTTGTGTTACTGAACACTGGTTGAAGGAAAATATGATGTCTTTTAACATAAATAATTACAAAATTGTCAGTTGTTACAATAGAAAGACTGCTGATAGAGGTGGTTCTTTAATCTTAGTGAAAAATAATATTAAGGTGAAACAACGGAAAGATATTCTTGCACTTACTGTTGAAAGACAAATAGAGGTATCCTGTGTTGAGTTAGATAGCCATATTATTGTTTGTGTCTACAGGCCACCGAGGGATGAAAAAGGCCATGGCAATTTCGAAATATTTGAGAAAATTATGGAGGAAGCCCTCATTAAACTTTGTAATAACAGAAAAAAGTTAATTATTTGTGGCGATCTTAATGTAGATCTGCTTGTAGATACAACACTGATGCGACGATTAATAACTCTGTTCAAATCATTTAATTTATGTCATGTATTTCTAGAGCCGACTAGAATTACACTTACAAGCCAAACTTGCTTAGATAACGTTTTTTGTGACTGTGCATTCACAAGTAAAAGTGTAATTAACTGCTTACCCTCCGATCACAGTGGTCAAACAGTTTCATTCCCAATTACTATTAAGGATAAGACTGGTCCTACATTTTATAGGCCTATTACATCCCATAGACTAGAGACATATACGAAAAACTTAGATATAAATTTGCCAGTACCGGATTTTAATGAACAGAACCCAAACAAAATCTACTCAGACTTCTTCAACATTATTCAGACAGAATTCAATAAAGTTTAAGTTTTCAAGGTCCAGATTGCATATAGTGCGAGAGAACGCCTTGAAGTTGCTCTGTTGCTTGCGTAAGTTTTCCTCCAGCTTGCTGGCGCTCTCTTTTGATACAAGAGTTGGAGGGTGACTTGAATTTGATGATTGATTATTAATTGCTGGATTTTGATTTTGCTGTTCAGGAAGCAGATTATCTTCGGTCTCCTGAAACTGGTGTTCGCTACATAGATGCCGGTTTTCTTTACCATAACTCCAAAGGAATAACTTGATGTCATTGTAGACTTTCAATGTTGATTGATATTGATTTTCCATGAAATACTTGTCCGTTATTTCATCGAATTCGCACAACTTGATATGATTTTGCTGATACTCTTGCCAATACGAATCCAAAGTAGACAGTCGTCTCTTGATATGAGTAGGGGTTTTGCGATCTGGCCCATCTTAATTGAAATTGATAAGCTGTCGCTCAATTTGGCCCCCCATTTGATTTTGTGTTGCTATAAGATCCTCCATGTTGATAGTTGATTAATAAAAAGGAAAGATCTCACTTGATTTATATCGATGATTAGTCCTGTTGATCGGTTAGGGCTGCTGGGTTGATAGGTAGACCCGCTGATGATGCAGGACAGCCGCTAATATGCCTGACTGACTAGGCAAGGCTAATGATGATTGCGGACAAAGTAGTCTGACTGCTATGCCAAGTACTCTGCGTGATAAATCTTTGGAGATGGAACTGTATGTTCACACACAAGGTTGCTGTAGCAAATCCACACAAACACAAACACAGTCGGTTATTTTTCACCTCAGTGTTCCGCGATATGGACCCGCTGTTCGAAAGTTCGAAGGACCATAAAGATGTACGGGTTTTAGCCGTACGCTCTTGTTATTGATGATGATTGATAAATGATAAGATTAGATATTGTAAAGGTATTTTAATGATTAAAAATAATTACGGAACTGCTATGATAAATGATTAGAACTGCTATGAGCCACGCGAAGCTCTTGCTGTCCCAATGTGAACTGATTTGAATAGAAACGACACCGTCGCGCAGGACTGCTAAATTAGGAAAATGTACGGTGTCCCGTACAATAGTCAATTCATTCATGAATACGAACACCTACAGCATCTGAGTGAGATTCCTCGTCCATCCTTCGGATAATATCTGCCTCATCATGCAGTCATTCGGGAAAACAGCGAGACAACAAAATTGAGAGCTGTCTTCGACGCGTCGGCTAAAACCACTTCCGGTTTATCATTCAACGACGTACAATATGTGGGTCCGGTCGTTCAGGACGACTTGTTTTAAATTTATCTTCGATTTCGTCAACATAGATAAGCAATCTCAGGAGATTTCGAAAAAATGTATCGCCAGATATTGGTCGAACCTAGTCAATGTCATTTTCAAATGATTCTGTGGCGTGATGAAATGAAAGAAATGACTCCCATCAAAATATTTCAGTTGAACACTGTCACTTACGGTACAGCTTCCGCACCTTTTCTCAGTACAAGATGTTTACTACAGTTAGCCAAAGATTGTCCTGACTCTAAAATATCACAATTAATTAAAGAGGATTTTTACGTAGATGACTTTTAATCAGGAGCACAAACAAAAAAGGAACTGCAGCATATAGTTAATTCAGTCACTAGTATTCTAAATTCGGCATGCTTTCCTTTACGTTAGTTTCGCACCAATGCACCATCGATTTTTGAATCGGATCCTACCATATCTTCACCAAAAAACTTTGATTTATACTCTCAATCAAGTGCGTTAGGTTTGAAATGGAATCCATCTCAAGATGTATTCGAATTTCCGGTTCGTATTGATGCTCTATTTCAAGTAACTAAAAGATCAATCCTATCAAGCTCAGCTAAATTGATTGACCCTTTAGAATTGCTTGGATTATTTACTATTACTCCTAAAATTATTATTCAGAAATTGTGGCTCACGAAGTTAGACTGGGATGACCCTGTTGATGCAGAAGTGTTATCAATGTGGAATAATTTTGTGTCGATTCTAAATACACTCGCAACCATTCGAATTCCAAGACATGTTTTCATACAGAAACCGGTTACTATAGAACTTCATCCATTTTGCGATACATCACTCGTTGCAAACGTCGCTTGCATTTACATACGCTCAATTGATACCTCAGAAAAGGTTTTAGTCAAACTACTTTGTGCCAAAACAAAGGTGGCTCCTTTAAAATCATTAACTATTCTACGTCTCGAATTTTGTGGAGCCTTATTAGCAGCACGTTTAGTTGCAAAAATTTCTAGGGCTCTACGGTGTGAACCGCTACGAATACTCTACTGGTGTGATTCTTCAGTTATTTTAACTTGGTTGTCATCCCAGTCCATTGAGCTTCAAATATTTGTTGCAATCCGTGTTAGCGAAATCCAGGATCTTACCTCTACTTATTCATGGAGGCACGTACCAGGTCTAGAAAATCCTGCTAATTTAGCCTCAAGGGGTTTAGAACCTAAAACCTTTTTAAAGTCAGACGAAGAGTCGTGGCCGCAGAACTTTACTCCAGCTGCTGAGGTACCTGAAAGAAAAAACAATCCTAAACTTACAAGTAATCTACATACTACAACATGCACTTAAACAAATTCACACACTAGTACAAACTATCTGCAAGTGATACAGCTAATCTAAATACTGCACCTACTGAAACAAACAAAGTTGTTGATTTCAATAGATACTCTAAATTTCTTACTTTACATAGAGTATTACCTTATGTAATTCGATTCTCTTTCAACTCATCTCATCCAGATGCTAAGAGAACTGGCCCTCTTACCTGTGAAGAGTTACAAATTACTTTAGATAAACTTATTGCTCATCACATAGAAAATTTCTATTTTTCTATTTATTTCAACAAATGACAAAAGGTTGCCAAACAAATCTCATATATTATCTCTTAGTCCTTTTATTGACAACACTGGTATACTGCGCGTTGGTGGTCAAATTCAGAATTTTTCTGAATCTTATACAAAAAAACACCCGGCATTACTAGAATCCAATCACCATTTATAAGGTTACTTTTTAATCATGAACATCAAAAACTGTTACATTGCGGACCACAATTATTATTAAACAATATAAGAGAAAGTTTTTGGCCTTTAAGCGACAGAAATCTTGCGAAAAGGACTGTAAATAATTGCGTTTTATGTAGAATTTTAAAGTCTCAGAGTAAGTCTCAAACCCAATGATGGGAAACTTACTGTCTCCTAGAGTCTCTCCCAATCTTGCATTCCAGGTTAGCGGTGTAGACCTCGCTGGACCCTACTATATTACGGACCGTAATATAGCCGCCACCTCGATGGCACGCCGATATGTCACGTCTCTCTCTGACAGAATTCTTTGTCTGACTTTTTCACTTTTCATTCCATAGATGAATTGATCTCTTAGGTTCTCATCCAGTGTACTTTCGAACTTTCACGTCTTCGCCAACTTCTTCAAACGGAGCAAATAATCATTAACCGATTCTGAGGGTAGATGTGTGCACGCTCGGTATTTCATGCGTTCCGCGACTACCGATGATTTGGGTTTCAAATGATTTTCCACAATATCGACGAGAACACTAAATTCCTTATTTTCAGGTTCGTCAGGGCTGCACAGATCAGTCGTAAAGTCGTAGGTTTCATTTCCGACTAATGTTATCAGGAATGCGGTCTGTACACCGGGCTTGATGTCGTTCACCTTGAAATATGCTTGCACTCGTTTTACGTAACTAGACCACAAATCGTCGGAATTCAACTTGAATTCTTTTATGTTGACGACTACTGACGACACTATTGTTCATTGACTGGTTTTTACTCGTCATTGTGCAATTTAAAAGTGTATTGTACCACCTCGTTTTCAATTGATATGTACTTGCTTAGGGATTAACTACTAGGACAGAGACGTAATGACACAACGACCGCAGATGACAAACTGGTTATTTATTATGTACCCGCGATACATCACAATCATCAAAATCTTCTATTTGTCTTTCAATTTTGAAGATCATTGAAGTGTCATCAGCAAACAACACTATGTCAGTCAATTCAAAGTAAGTCATAATAAGCCTACCGGTATCTCATGGCAAATGGGGAAACAAAAGTTGTTGTGTTCAGTACTGGGGAAATTGGAACGATCTTTATATGTACTGTTTAGTTTTTATTTATGTCTTTAGTATTAATGAGCATGAAATGTATTTCGTATATGTATGAAGAATGTTGTTATACATCGGGTTCTTAACATAGGATAATATTTTATGAAAAATAAATCAATCTTATATTACTTTATCCACCCCAATAGGACCAAAAACTGAACGTGTCTACGTCAGGGAAGCCTTATCTAACTACAATAAGACCCTGCTATATCAAGCCGGCTCAAGACTACCAGTATGTATGGTGCAAAGAGGGGAAGGTTTTGGCAAGGAAAAATTTGGATTCCAAAGCTATCCCAATATTCTCGGTGAAAGACATTGATGTATTGCTCGAAAAATAAGTAATCTAAGTTCCCATTGAACGTACCTATCCTAAGTTTCTATCTTTAAAATTCAACATTTCACCAATAGGAATTGCTAATATAACTGAAACATTAAATTTTTCTAACATAAATAACTTTTTCGAAACCTTACCTCTCGAAAATATTCGTATATCATGTCTTCATGTAAACATAAGTTCGATGTTGAAATTTTTTGTTAAACTCATTCAAATAATAGATGGATGTCCTAACATTGTAGATATAATCACAGTTACAGAAGTTATTTCTGATAACATTTCTAACCTTTTCCAAATTTCTGGCTATACAATGCATCTTCCTTGATATCAGAAAGTGGGTGGCATAATCGTGTATATTCGCAATAACCTCAAATTCACACCAAAATTTAACATAACCCACGTAATGTTAGATTTTGAATCCGCTGGCTCGGCTGCAGAGCATGCGGCTAAGCTTAAGCACGTTAAATACCGACGCCTTGGACCCAATGAACGAATTTGTGCCAGTTGCAGTAGACACTGCGGGTCCTTGGTGTACGGAGGCTAAGGAATTCATTAGGGAATTGAGTCGACGTCTCAGCGAACTTGGATGTGATCCTCGTTCCGAATCGCACCTGGAGCAACTCATTTCTTTGCCAATTCAATGTGGTAACGCTGCCAGTGTGATGGGGACTTTTGAGCTAGCTACGATTCGGTGCGTCCCTTTGTCTACCTTTAAATTACACCTTTGGTTTGTATGTGACGTTTGCTGATTTGTTTTTGTATCCGCCTGACGAAGCATGCGTTGCGGATCTAAACTTCTTTTTTGGATTATTATTTGACATATGTACAGTACAGCCTTTTGCATTAGTTGAATAAATGATCTTTAAGTTATTAGAATTTTAAACTGTAAAATATCGATTTAAAATAAATATGTTAACACTTTTTTCGAGCTAGAGACTTAAAACTTTGAAGAAAGATTACTTATTACAATATAAAAAGTACTTTCAGTGTTTTCGAAAATTCTACCCCTATGGGGGTTAAAAAGGGGTTCAAAGTTTATATGGAGAATAATAAATTTAAAAAATAACAGATTTGTAACTTTGGTCTTATTAAAAGGCTACAAAACTAATTTCAGAGATTTTCAAATTCATACCCTAAGAGTGTTAAAAGGGGCTTTAAAGTTTTTGTAAACAGCAAGGCGTTTCTAAAGTAGGTATGAGATTTTTAACTTCGCTTTTAGACTGTTTGTTTAAAAACTAGAAAATGTATTTCAACTTTTTTTTAAATTTATTATTATTATATCCTTTATTGCATAAAATATCATTAAAAAACAATGACGCAGTGGGAAATAAAATTATCCCCTGAAGGGGTTCAAAGAGGGTTCAATTTTTTTATGGAGAGCAATCATGATAAAAAGGTCTACGCGGACGAAGTCGCGAGCAACAGCTAGTTACTAATAAACAAACTAAATTAATTTCATCGTAAGTTGAGTTTTGCTAGCACGCAATACGTAGAACGTATTGGTATGTAGTGGTTTGTAAAAATAAATGATTGTAACTATTAATAGAAACGAGAGTCTGTTTCAAATAAAGTTTAAAATATGCTTATGCTTGTAGCACAAGTTACAAAACTTTGTGAAATGGATCCCAGACCAGGGGACTCATGGGTTTCGTTAAATCTTTTTTTAGAATCCAAGGACATTCTAGATAAGTTGCCTAATCCGAGATAAAAGAAGGAGCTGTTCAATTCGTGGCTGTACGTTGTCGGCGGCGATATTTTGAGCCTTCCAAATGATCACATATAACTATAAATACCGACGTTTATGTCACAGACATTTTGATTAAAAAGACCTCGCCGGAACCGATAATCATCGACGCCAGCTCCAAATTTATAGTAAACGGGTTGTAAGTTTTTTATTCTTTATTAAGTATTTAAGTTAAGATTTTTATTAAGTTTAGTCAGCATCATAAACATGTATACGTCACCGTTAGATTGTGAACACCGTCAGTTTATAATCTTATTCGCGATATTATAAACTCTCGAGAAATTGTGAACTGTCAAAGCCGTTCACATTTTAACGCAATATTTTTCGTTAGTTTATAAACCATCAATGTAGAATCATCAAATTGTGAACTGAGTTCAAATCGGCGTGCTACGGACCGCATACACAAAAACGAGGTAGGTTAGGTTATTTAGGTTGCTTCAGTTGCGCGAAAGGCAAACCGCCCAGAAATAATTCAGCAAGCAATGGATGAGAAACAGCTTACTGAATAGCATTGCTCAACTTCAGCAGCGCCTTTAACTGCGTCGATTTCAACATTGTCGTTGAGATACTGAAGTCCCCGAACGTGTCCTCCTCTCTGCTAACTGGTTCGACTCTTATCTGAGAGGTCGCCAGCAACCTATAAAGTCGAAGACGACTTCAACGGAGTGGTGTGATCTCTTTGCAGGAGTCTCCCAGGGTGGAATACTCTCCCCTCTCCTTTTCTCTATCTTCATTAATTACACCTCAGATGTCCTCTCCTCATCATACCATCTCTACGCCGACGATCTCTAATTATATACCGCCATTTCCCTCCCTGTGATATGGCACCAGCTGTAGAAGTATTAAATGCCGATCTCGAGAAAATCAGGGTTTGGGCCTCGGCTCATGGTCTCCTTGTCAACCCTACTAAGTCACAGGCTATGATTATTGGTTCCAGGTACTCCCTTAACTTGTTACAGCATATTTCTATTACTCCTGATCGATTACGCTGCTGTCTGCTGGGAAAGCGCAAATGAAGAGCAACTGAACAAACTCGAGCGACTTCAAAACCTCGGGATTCGGTTTGTTTTCGGTCTGCGCAAGTTCGACCACGTCTCAGAGTATCGCAGGGAGTTGAAATGGCTCCCGATTCACCTTCGACGGGATTCCCAAATCCTCATTTGCCTCTTCAATATTTTATGTAATCCTCGCTATCCTGGCTTCTTACGGGATCGCTTCGTTTTTCTGTCTTCGGATAGGCCACGGAGATCTCACACTCGGTCACTACTTACAACTCCGCAATGTAACACTGCCGTTTATGAGAATGGGTTCAGACTACGAGCTATCAGTCTCTGGAACAAACTCCCCAGTGCCATCAGAAACAGTCCGTCAATTCACACTTTTAATAGTCGTTTGAAAGAACACTATCTATCTCTTCCATGATAAGTATTAGTATTTTTTGTATCTACTATGTGTGTATATGTAATATATTTGTATATAGCACTGTTTTTAGTATTATGAAGATATATTTATTTTATTTTATTGTTGTGTGGAGTACTTCTAGAAGTACTCTACACAACAATAAAAATGTATTGTTGAGAAGAGTACTAAGTAGAACTATGTTCTACCTGTTTAGGCTTCTCAGCACCCAATGACCTCGTAGGGGCCCATGAGCTACGAGGTAGCGTGACGATCAGGTGCCAAGAAGTGATGAACGTCGGCGATTCACCGAGCTGAAGTTATGTGGGGTAGATCTAACCTGGTCTGTGCTTCGGTCCCGTCAACTGTCTCTCTGCAAGGCCCGGGTGCACCCTAGGCTCTTCTTGGTAGACAGGTTCTTTAGCCAACCAGGTATGACTGGCGGGCCAGCTTCAATGAGCACAGTGTTCCAACACAGGTTATGTGGTAAATACAAATCGGGCACGAAAATCCGAACTTTATCTGGTTCGAGAGACAACAACACACTCAGCTATATTAACAATCCTGAGGGAATCCCGAATACATTCCAGATGCCCTGCGATTTGATTTCAACCCCTAACCAAAACGCGTTTACATTGCGAGGGCTTTCGTCTGTCAGTTGTCAAAACTGCCTGATTGACAGCTAACGTCAAAATTAAAATGACCGTTCAGAAACCATCGATTGAATATCGATTTGGAATCGAACACTACCTTTAGTTTATTTTTTTCCTCTCCATTCTAGGTTTGCTGGAAGAAAACTCTTGATAGAGTCACATCGATGAAGTCATCAGGCCTCATGTGATTCCATTCTCACAGAGAGTGGGGCCAGGGTTCTGGTTAATGCATGACAATACCCGCCCACACACAGCTCGGGCCACTCAGACTGTGCTGGATGACTCCCATATTCGTGTCCTACCATGGCCAGCGTATAGTCCGGATTTAAATCCAATAGAGCATATGTGGGACCAATTAAAACGAAGAGTTAGGGATAATGAGCAAGAGGATCACAACCAGCAACAGCTTATGGATGCTCTGAAACGTGCGTGGGAAGAGATACCTGATGAAAACATCAGAAACTTAATCGAGAGTATGCATTCAAGGCTCCAGGAGTGTGAAAACAGGAGAGGAGGACACACCCGTTACTAAACCATTAAAAAAACAGCTTGTGTCAGTTTTTGTTTTGTTTTGCAAAGAGTTTCTGTTTAGTTTTTGCTATTGACAATGGACTAATTTCATGTTAATTGAAATAAGTGAAACAATTGACTACACAATTAAATGGTTATTAGCATAAGTTAAAACAAAAGCCTTGTTACATGTTATTTTAATAAATATACATTACTGTTTACTATATTTTTCTCGTAGCAATCAAAATACTTAGTGGCCCCTATTTTCTTTTGAGTAGTATACTTTCAGAGACTCACTACACCTCTCATCTTGTCACTACATTCACTCTACTTGACATTTTCACTAAAATCTATGTTTTAACGATACAAATCATACCACAAGAGTTTATTTTATTTAAGAAGGAATAAAAAAAAATAACTCCGAAATTAAGATAGAATTTATCTAAAGTTTCTCTTGGGGTAACTAACTATGTAACTTTTCGAACGAGCGTTAGGATAAATCAACTGTCATTTTCCCACACAAAAATGACAATGCAGATCTACCTATCGTACCTACCTACAAAACGTTAACAGCAGGAGACATGTTCATCTACTTTCATTCACATATCTAAGTACCTACATATTAACAAAATACTTTAAAAACACGTCCTCCACTGCAACACAAGTCACCGCAGGAAAATTGATTACTAACTATGAAGTCTGCGACAGTGCGACTGACTGAACTTACTTTATTAATACTTCCGTTTCATTTTTGCGACGTTGCCGCTCCACTGCGCCAGTTTCAAATTACCAGTTTCCGCAGTAAATGTTGATCAGGAAATGTTTATAATGATCAACAAAGTTTTATTTAATGTAAAATAGGCGGTTAAAAGATCAACAATGGCCGTGTCAGTCGGTGCCGTGATAGAGGCTTTGCGGCATACTTAGGCACAGCGTCGCAAGGAGGAGAATTATTATATAGCTATTATAGCCCGATATACTCAAAACTTCCTAAGTAAAAGCGGGTAAAGACTGATCAACAATTTATGCGGATTTTAGGAGGAGGAAAATGTAGATATATATATATATATATATATATATATATATATATATATTTGAATCATACTAATAATTTAAGATTCTATGCAAATAAATTACGGGTGTTTTTTTCTGTGTGTTTCATGAAATACTCAAAAAATCGTGATCATTTTCTGGTATATTGATTTTGACTATATAATCTAGGGTTTTCATTTTGGAAAAAGTGTTTGATTAAAATTTTCTCGATAGAAAAAAATCCAAAGTCAACCCTTTTTTTCTATTTTACCGCATTAGTAGTGAATAGGTACTCATAGCTGAAGACGTCGGTAATTTATAAAACATGCTTGACGAACTGCACACAACGTCATTGCAGGTCGTCCTTACGATGAATATGTCCAAGACGAAAATAATGATGAGTCACTCATCGGTACCGAACATAATTGTTGGTAAAAGAGGCGGTGGACAGTTATATTTATCTTGGACATTGTTTGTCTTTTGGCCGAGACTCTCAAGTAAATGAGATTACCAGATGGATTCAGCATTTGAAATTCAAAATTCAAAATTCAAAAAGAGTTTATTTGCATAAGAAACACATAGGTAACATTTGGAGAATGTCAAATCTTATAAATTGCCCTTTAAAAGATCCATTAACCTTATGGAGCCTAGTAGTAGGTATAGCTAGTTTATTCCTATTTCTAGTGTTGACATTGTGTCTGTCGCTATTCTTAGGATATTTTTCAATATTTTTGTGGACGTACATTAGGTTTTCATAAATATATTGACTCGGCACTGTCATAATGTTAATTTCCTTAAATTTACAACACAGTGACTCTCTGGGACCCACATTTTAGATTGCACGAACAGCCCTCTTTTGCAGCACAAATATGAAGTTAATGTCTACAGCGTTCCCTCACAGCAGTATGCCGTAAGACATAATGCTATGGAAGTAGCTGAAGTAAACTAGTCTAGCTGTTTCCACGTCCGTAAAAAGACGGTATATTTTGACTGCATAAACTGCGGAACTGAGTTTTTTCGATAGCTTATCTATGTGTGGGCCCCACTGAAGCTTATTATCTAAGGTAATTCCTAGGAATACCGTGCTATCTACAATTTCTAAATTTTCACCTTTAAAATTAACCTTAGCCGAGACTTGTTTAACATTGGGGAGTATAAACCGAATACATTTAGTTTTGTTATTGTTCAGTAAAAGATTATTGGCACTAAACAAATTAACTACCTTTGAGATTGCATTATTCACATCGTCAAAGTTCAAACTACGTCGTTTTATTTTAAACAAAAGTGAAGTGTCATCTGCAAACAGTACAATCTCATGATTATCTCTGACAAGATGTGGCAGGTCATTAATATAAACCAAAAACAGGATTGGCCCGAGTATGGAACCCTGCGGTACACCCATTGTAACAACAGACCCTATGTATCCTGTCATTTAGATAAGAAGAGAGAAGATCTAAAGAGATCTAATTTCCTGATCAATGTCCTATGGTCAACGCAATCAAAAGCCTTAGACAAATCGCAAAATACTCCTAGAGCATCATGCGACTCCTCCCAGGCATCATATATATGTGATATTAACTCAATACCGGCATCAGTAGTTGATTTGCCTTGTGTAAAACCAAATTGTTTACAGTGGAGCATGTTATTGGTGTTGAAATGTGTAAGAAGTTGATTTAAAATTACTTTTTCAAAAACTTTACTAAATGTAGGCAATACCGATATCGGTCTGAAGTTAGAAAGATCAGATGTACTACCCAATTTAAACAAAGGTACTATTTCACTATGTTTCATCAAATCAGGAAACACGCTAGATTCAATAGATGCATTAAATATGAAAGCTAAATCAAGTGCAATTACATTTATTAGGGGCTTCACAACATGAACAGAAATATCCCAGAGGTCTGCAATTTTTTTAACATTTATTGATTTAAAGGCTTTAATAATATCTTTATCGTCTACATAATTAAACGAGAATTGATTTTGACATCTAGATACATAGTCTTTCAGCACAGATTCAGCGACTTTGGAAAGCTTTAAAACGTCTTCAAGTCCAAGATCCCGCAGAACCTGAAGACCAGGGTTTACAACCATTGTGTCCTGCCCACACTTACATGCGGTGCCGAAACATAGGCGAAACAGGCGCTAACAAAGGCGAATAGCACCAAATTAAAGTCGCACAAAGAGCCATGGAGCATTCCAAGCTAGGCATTAGACTTCGGGATCGTATTCGCACGTCATACTAAGATCGTCGATGTCGGCAAGCGAATCACGAGACTGAAGTGAAGGTGGGCAGGACACTTGGCAAGGACAGATAACAGAAGGTGGACCAAAGCGATTACAGAGTGGCTACCCAGAACCGCACGACGACCAGTCGGCAGACCACCGGCTAGATGGCCGGATGACATCATCGCTATGGCGAGTAGGCCGTGGCTCAGGACCGGAATGGATGGCGTGGTAAAGAAGAGGCCTATACCCAGCAGTGGGTGAATGTGGGCTGATTGATGATGATGACGATGAGTAGTGAATATAACTTCTCTATTAAATGTAATCGATCTAGAAAGCCGCAATATTGGACTCTACATGAACCCTTTTAAAAAAAAGGCGATGACAAATGGAGAAAAGAGACACATCCGACTAGGAAATGGGAACATAGAATACGTCAGTGACTACATATACCTTGGCCAACTAATATCCTTCGAAGATGCAATTTGCAAAGAAGTAGACAGAAGAATAGCACTAGCCTGGAAGAAATACTGGTCCCATATAGACGTCTTCAAAAGCAGCATAACAGTACACCTGAAAAATAAGGTCATGGACAACACAGTACTACCAGGTCTACTATATGGTTGCCAAAGCTGGCCCCTGACTAAAGATGTCGTAAGGAAGTTGCAGGTTTTTCAACGCTCCACCGAGAGATCAATGCTGGGCATAAAACTAGAAGATAGAGTGAGATGCTCTGAGATACGAGGAAAAACAAAGGTGACAGATGCTGTACAAATGGCGTGCAGGCTCAAATGGAAGTGGGCTGGCCACATAGCCAGAACAACAGACGGACGCTGGAGCGAGCGGGTCTTCCACTGGCATCCAAGAGACGGGCAGAGGGCAAGAGGCAGACCCCGGCGACGCTGGTGCGACGACATAGTGCAGGTGGCAGGTCACACTTGGACGAGGCAAGCCAAAAATAGGCTGATATGGCAAAGTATGGAGGAGGCCTATACCCAAATATGGGTGCCCAATTAATCTAGGATAAGATTTATTAATTAAATATAAATAATATTGAATAAAATGTACTGAATAATTATTTCTTTCATTAATAATAAATAAAATATATAAAAGGAAATTTATTAATAAATATATGTTAATAAAATCATTAATTTAAGCATGAAATATTTAAGAAAGATTAAGAATGTAATAATTATGTTTTAAATTTATGTGTTTGTGTGTGTACTAATTGGGAATATATGGCTTTTTATTTTTATTTTTTATTAAATGTTATTTTTAACGATTCCGTATTTGAAATGTGATTCACTGAAATAGCTTATTTTGTATCTTTTTTTATTCATAGTGCTTATGTTGTTTCAGATTAGGTCCGAGCGCATATATGCATCCTGCTTTTTTCTATTCCCGAGTAATTAACGTTTCTCACTTCCAGAGTGATGCCAGATGGGGGGATTCCCTGCAAATTCGGGGTTTTTTTAAACATCCGGGGGGAATTTCGGGGAATATATCCTTTAGGGGTATTCCCGGCGGGAAAAAATCAAAAAAATGGGATTTTTTGGGAGTTTTTTTAAAGCTAATCGTCCATCGCGAATTAACGATATGAGTCGATCGATTGAATCAATCGAACGAGTTCATCTGTCTTTTGAGCCTGTTTTCTGAATGAAATGCACCTTTGAGTATTGAAAGACATTTAATTTAGACATTTAATGCATAGATATATAGGAAATTGATGGTTTTCAGTGACATCTATGTCAACAAATAGTTTTACAACTTTACCAATTCTCGTCCCCTTATTTCCATAAATCAGGATTTAACTTTCTTCAAGACACACTACTTGTTTGTATAATCAAAACTAGTATAGAAAGTCATCTTCATCATACTGCATCAGCAGTATTTTATTTTTTTATTTCACTCAGGAAAATTACCTTGACCTAATATTTGTTGATTCAGATCCTCTGAATTCCTCTTCCACATCCACACGGCCCATAATCAAAGTTTCCTTCCAAGATGATGAATTAGCTTATATTTAGTTTATAGGTATCTAAAAGCAAATATATGCGATTTGAAAAACAACTATCTCAATTGAGGAAATCAAACGGCCAGGACTTGAGCTGTATCGTGGACAGTAATATTTTAGGAAAGTGACAGACAGCTTTTTATAGCGTGTAGCTACGATATTATCGTCTTCCTTCTCCATACAAAACGCTGATTTAATAGGTAAGCACCTAATAATTACAAAATTATCGCTTTTACATGGTTTTTAATTTGCTCAAATGGCAATTTCAAAATCTCCAGAGCTATCAGAGGTATATTACAACAAATAGAGAATGCACTGACCCTTGAAAGAATTGCTAACTTTCGCGAGACTAACCCGACGCGAGTCAACTAGTCTGTGATTATTTCTTAGGTTAACTTTACAGCTATCGCTTAATTTGGAAAATGTTGTTAGTTTCATGCGTATATACATTATATTTTCGAAAACTTATTTATTTATTTATTGATCTTAAAAAATCCACAGCTATATCCACAATTACAATAATAAAAATAATAATAATCCTTTATTGCACAGAAAACACAGTTGAAATTATAACAGAAACAGTATGCAAAGGTGAGCTTATTTCTAAAAAGAAATTTCTTACAGCTAACCTGTGAAGAAAAGAGAAAAATAAAATATAGAGAGGTAGTCCTAGTGTACAATTAAGAGTTAAAAGAAATAAATAAAATCAATATACTATCAAATAAATCACAACACCCTACGTAATTACTATAAAATAAATAAATAGAATACAATAAATACACAGATATACAGAAATACTATGAGATACCCACTATTCGGAAGAGAGGAGATGCTGTTTCAATTTTTTCTTGAAAGTGACCAAGGATTTGCAATCCCTAATAGCGCAAGGAAGTGCATTCCACAAACGTATTGCCCTTAATCTAAACGAGTGCTCGTAAGCAACAGTGTTGTGCTGAGGAATTGATAAAAGTGACACCGTGTGAGATCTCCGAAGTCTATCCCCTGAGAAAAGATACTCAAAACGTTCACGAAGATATGCAGCGTAGCGCGGATTTCTCAAAATATTGAAGAGGAAGTAGAGAATGTGCATATCACGACGAAGTCGGATCGGGAGCCAGCCTTATTCCCTACGATATTGAGACACGTGGTCGTACTTACGAAGTCCGAAGATAAACCGAATCCCGAGATTTTGGAGTCGCTCGAGTTTGTTCAGTAGATCTTCGTTCGCACTGGCCCCAGTGCGAACGAAGATCTGCTGAACAAATGTTTGCTGGGCAGCAAACATCGGCGTAGTCTATTAAAGGCAGAAGAAGGGTCTGAGCTAGCATGATTTTAGTCTGCCTAGGCAGGAAGAACTGCAGACGCCGAAGAGAATGATGGGGCGACCAGGATAATAGATTGTCAAAAACAACGCCAAGATTTTTGGCTTATATTTATATAATTATGTAAGGCAAGAAAAATAATCTTAACATTAGCCAATAACGGATTTACATTTTTTTGTGTAAATGTTATAAGAGAGACGTACTCGGCGATTACACTTATATATAAAAATTATAACCAAAACTAGTAATACATATATGCAACTAGTGTTGATTTGGTTTTAAAAATTAAATTTATATTATTGCAAGTTGAGATGTGGTGTGCCGGATGTGTAAGTAGTGTAGGTTGTATGTGTTGTGTAGTCGTGTGAGTGTAGTTGTACCTGCTTAGCTCTACGACGACGATGGTCTTGCGATCGGGACTGTGTCTATTGAATTGCCACTAAGCAGGGTGAGTATAGGTGAGTAGGCTTTCGTATAACATGGCAGATACATCTTCAATGTATTTGTTTGTTTTAATACTTCAAATAATATTTTTCTTAAAAACCTGTTTAGAGGTGTTAAAAATGTCTAGGTACTTTTCTTTGGAAAGCTTGTTGTAATTTAAATGACACCTATTCATGACTGTGTTTTGTGCATAGTAAGACCAAGATAGGGTAACATGGACGAGAGGTGTGTACCTGGTTCTTTTATTCGGAATATTTAACCGAAATGTTGAGGAGATTAATCCAGGATAGTTCAGCCTTCCATTACAGAGGTCATGAAGAAATAGCATGTCCAGGAGACACCTCCTGTCCTCGAGTTTTTGCAGTTTGTGCTTTTCCAAAGAAGTATTGTGGTTCTTCAAAGCAGAGTGGTAGCGAGTGCGGTAACTAAGATGTTTAATGAATTTGCGTTGTAATGAATCAATTGACTCAATGTGACATATATATTGGGGTCGCCAGATAAAGCTACAGTATTCCAGAACACTGCGCACGTACGAGTGTAGAAAAGTAGAGAAACTTTATACACAGTGTGTCAGTGAATGCCTGGCTCGTTCGAAGTATAAAACCCAGGTTTTTATAGGCCTTGTCTGTAGCAGCGTCTATATGTTGAGAGAAAGTGAGCTTTGAATCGAGTAAAACTTCTAGATCTCTTATTGATTTAACTTTCTCGATTGGCCTGTTGTTAATTTGGTAAGTGTAAAATATTGGCTAAGTCTTTTTGGCAAAGCTGAGGTGATTGCATTTAGTGAGATAAACTCTTATCCTATTTACCGTATAATAGACACCTACCCTACAAAAATCTTTCTGTGTGCACAATCGGAAGTGGAATTTATCTTTTTGTGCACTTTTTGTCATCGGCGTATAAAATAAAAATTGAGTGGATAAAACAACTGCTTATGTCGTATAAGAAGGTAATGTAGAGGAGCTGTCCCAGCAGTGATCCCTGTGGCACACCTAATGGGATAGCGATGAACTCGGAATAAGTTACTAAAACTAAAACGCTGAGCCAATAAGTATGCCATCTGACTCGGCAGGCCTAACCATTGGCAATGCCGGACCCATGATCACGTGACCAAACTTAGTATCCACAGCAATCAACCCGTCCGGCTGAAGAACTCGCCGATCCGACAACAGAAACCTACCCAGAACGTCTGCTCCCAGTAGCAGGTCGACCGGGGCTGGAGTGTCAAAATCGGGTTCCGCCAACTTGAGTCCTGATGTCAGGAATCGAAAGGACGGATTCAACTTCACCAAGGGGTGTCTGCCCATGACATGCGTCATTACTAAAGCTTGCACGGATGTTTTTGTCAAAATCTCATAACGTGGAGAGAACGTGATCACCGATTGACCAACTACATTCGTAACCGTAACATTCCCCACGCCCCGTATTGATTTATTATACCTATTTACCTTGAGGCCCAACCATTTTGCTAAATCATTCGATACAATGCAGCCCTGAGCTCCAGAATCTAATAGCGCGCGAACGTATGTTGGGTTGCCCGCCAAATCCCAAACAAGCACAGAGGCGATCGGTAACACCACCGTCTCCGGTTGGGGGGCAACAAATGGTTGGGCCGCAAATTCCTAGCGAGGGCCCCCGGGGCCCCACTCTGCCTGTAACCGATCAGGTATGCAGCTATACGCCAGAGGGTCCCATTGTACAAATGGCCCACGCGCCGGTTCCATTGCCACCCTACGATTCCCCGTAAAGGGGGGTGGGCGTGAATTCAACCGTGGCCGCTCCATGAGCGGTGGGGACATCACATGTGACCGACGAGGACGAGGCGACGAGCGGGGCGACAACTGAGGCGGCGTCCGAACCGCACCCGCATAGCTCGAAGGTGTCCCATGCCACCCGCCCGTTACGGCCTGCTCAACACACCCAATGTCCCGCTGAGTCGGATGTTGAGTCGCAACCGAAAACTCAGGGTCCCCCATTTGATGACCCTGAGTGCGGCCCTGCACCCCTGGGTGGCCATGTGCTTGTGGCCCCATTGCCCGCTGAGTCGGATGCTGAGTCGCAACCGAAAACTCAGGGCCCCCCATGTGATGACCCTGAGTGCGGCCCTGCACCCTAGTACTGCCCTGTGCACGTGGGGACGTTGGCCCCTGAGTTGCGCTCCGAGTCGCAAACGAATTCTCAGGGCCCCATGCAGTGTCACCCTGGGTACGGCCCTGTGGTGGCTGTTGGCCGGACCGGTTCATGCACAACAGATTGTTGTGGGGCCCACCACAATATCCACACATTTGTGTGCGCGTGCAGTCCCTAGCCATGTTAGACCCGAGGCACAGGAAACACCAGCTCCGCTGCTTGGCCATCCGGCGCCGTCCCTGAACCCTAAGTTCCCCGAACTTATTGCAATTGGCCACAGCATGGCCAATCTGCCTACAACATGGGCAGGTCTCACCATGTGGGGTCAATTCACTCACAGTCCCATACGACTGCCGGTTGGTGCGGTCCTTCCTCGTCGGAGGGCCCCTACTCACAGCGCTCCCGGCAGCTCTCTGTGGCTCCGAAGGATGGGTGACCGTCAACCCCAAATTCTCTGCCCGTCGAGCCTCCTCTTCCAAAAATCCGACCAAGTCGGAGAAGGCGGGCAGGTCCTCGGCCGACCTCCCGTGAGACTGTTCGAAACTAGTCTGCACGTCAGCGGGTAGGCGGGAAAGTACAATGTACAACAGTAGGTACGACCATTCACCAACCGGAAGTCCATGATTCTCTAGAGCCTTGGTGACGGACAACAATGGGTTCAAAACCTCCGTCTGTATGGCCCCGACCTTGTTCACAACCGGGATGCTAAACAAACGATTCAGTTGGGCATCGGCCAACCTCCGTTTGTTGTGGTAACGTCTGACCAACAATTGCCTGGCCGTCTCATAGTTACCCTCCGTAACTGTCAAATGAGCGACCAGCTCCCTAGGCTCACCCCTCAATGCTGCCACCAGCTGAGCCATCTTGACAGACTTGGTAATGTCCGATCGCATGTGCACCAAACTGTCGAACAGATTGATGAAGCTCATCCATTCACCGGACACGCCGTCAAAAGTAGGCATAGTTATGGCAGGTAACCTGGACCCCGATCCCTGATGCGTCAGAGGTGCTTCAGTGTCACCATCATGGCTGGACTCGCGCTGTCTACGTATGTCCGCAGCCTTCTGCGTGATAGCAGCTGCCATCTCCATACATTTGTCGACATCCCCTATCAACCGTGACAGCCTGTCAGGTGCACGACCATCAACTGATTCCGCCTGCGCGGACAATTCGAGCACCCTATTGTAACGTTCCTTAACGTCCATAGACCGCTCCAATACCACATCATGCCTATCTAAACGGTCTATCAGAACGTGTGCGGAGGAAAACCATCCGAGTTCCTTAGAAACACCCTTCTGGATTTCAGATAACGACACGATCGGAACGATACTTACTCACAATTTGCAGTAACTCAATTTTATTGGACCCTCCAGTCTACAACCCAAACGAGGGAACCCTAAACCACAACTTATACAATGTTGTTTTCCTTAAACAATAGGGACCGAGTTTTATATCTATATAAATTCTGTAAATACAATTTAGTTTCCCTTTATCATTATAACACACACAGATATTCAATATTAGTTCAAGTTATAAATTGCTATAAACTGAAAACAATGTAATAGCTTGCTATCAATAGATGTAACTACCTATGTTAACCAAAACATTCATTCAATAGCATTACTAGACCACTAATAGATTGACTAACTGGTAATTCAATGCAAATTTCAATTCAATATCTGTCTGTCTACTACCAGCAATAGACTTATAGCTTACAATACTACCAATCTATGTGGATATAGGAACAACCAGTTACTTAACCGCCTATACCTAAAGATTGATAGTCCCAAATCGTGCCTTCCTGGAGCCCTTGACGGCTGCAAATCTCAGGAAGCCACGCTCTAGCTACCAAAATGTTCAGGCTTCTCAGCACCTAATGACCTCGTAGGGGCCCATGAGCTACGAGGTAGCGTGACGATCAGGTGCCAAGAAGTGATGAACGTCGGCGATTCACCGAGCTGAAGTTAATTGGGGTCGATCTAACCTGGTCTGTGCTTCGGTCCCGTCAACCTCCTGTCTCTCTGCAAGGCCCGGGTGCACCCTAGGCTCTTCTTGGTAGACAGGTTCTTCAGCCAACCAGGTATGACTGGCGGGCCAGCTTCAATGAGCACAGTGTTCCAACACAGGTTATGTTCTACGTGGTAAATACAAATCGGGCACGAAAATCCGAACTTTATCTGGTTCGAGAGACAACAACACACTCAGCTATATTAACAATCCTGAGGGAATCCCGAATACATTCCAGATGCCCTGCGATTTGATTTCAACCCCTAACCAAAACGCGTTTACATTGCGAGGGCTTTCGTCTGTCAGTTGTCAAAACTGCCTGATTGACAGCTAACGTCAAAATTAAAAAGACTGTTCAGAAACCATCGATCGAATATCGATTTGGAATCGAACACTACCTTTAGTTTATTTTTTTCCTCTCCATTCTAGGTTTGCTGGAAGAAAACTCTTGATAGAGTCACATCGATGAAGTCATCAGGCCTCATGTGATTCCTTTCTTACAGAGAGTGGGGCCAGGGTTCTGGTTAATGCATGACAATACCCGCCCACACACAGCTCGGGCCACTTAGACTGTACTGGATGACTCCCATATTCGTGTCCTACCATGGCCAGCGTATAGTCCGGATTTAAATCCAATAGAGCATATGTGGGACCAATTAAAACGAAGAGTTAGGGAGCATGAGCAAGAGGTTCACAACCAGCAACAGCTTATGGATGCTCTGAAACGTGCGTGGGAAGAGATACCTGATGAAAACATCAGAAACTTAATCGAGAGTATGCATTCAAGGCTCCAGGAGTGTGAAAACAGGAGAGGAGGACACACCCGTTACTAAACCATTAAAAAAACAGCTTGTGTCAGTTTTTGTTTTGTTTTGCAAAGAGTTTCTGTTTAGTTTTTGCTATTGACAATGGACTAATTTCATGTTAATTGAAATAAGTGAAACAATTGACTACACAATTAAATGGTTATTAGCATAAGGTAAAACAAAAGCCTTGTTACATGTTATTTTAATAAATATACATTACTGTTTACTATATTTTTCTCGTAGCAATCAAAATACTTAGTGGCCCTATTTTCTTTTGAGTAGTATACTTTCAGAGACTCACTACACCTCTCATCTTGTCACTACATTCACTCTTCTTGACATTTTCACTAAAATCTATGTTTTAACGATACAAATCATACCACACGAATTTATTTTATTTAAGAAGGAATAAAAAAAATATCTCCGAAATTAAGATAGAATTTATCTAAAGTTTCTCTTGGGGTAACTAACTATGTAACTTTTCGAACGAGCGTTAGGATAAATCAACTGTCATTTTCCCACACAAAAATGACAATGCAGATCTACCTACCGTACCTACCTACAAAACGTTAACAGCAGGAGACATGTTCATCTACTTTCATTCACATATCTAAGTACCTACATATTAACAAAATACTTTAAAAACACGTCCTCCACTGCAACACAAGTCACCGCAGGAAAATTGATTACTAACTATGAAGTCTGCGACAGTGCGACTGACTGAACTTACTTTATTAATACTTACGTCTCATTTTTGCGACGTTGCCGCTCCGCTGCGCCAGTTTCAAAATACCAGTTTCCGCAGTAAATGTTGATCAGGAAATGTTTATAATGATCAACAAAGTTTTATTTAGTGTAAAAAAAGGCGGTTAAAAGATCAACAATGGCCGTGTCAGTCGGTGCCGAGATAGAGGCTTTGCGGCATACTTAGGCACAGCGTCGCAAGGAGGGGAATTATTATATAGCTATTATAGCACGATATACTCAAAACTTCCTTAGTAAAAGCGGGTAAAGACTGATCAACAATTTATGCGGATTTTAGGAGGAGGAAAATGTATATATATATATATATATATATGCAAATAAATTACGGGTGCTTTTTTCTGTGTGTTTCATGAAATACTCAAAAAATCGTGATCATTTTCTGGTATATTGATTTTGACTATATAATCTAGGGTTTTCATTTTGGAAAACGTGTTTGATTAAAATTTTCTCGATAGAAAAAAATCCAAAGTCAACCCTTTTTTTCTATTATACCGCATTAGTAGTGAATAGGTAATCATAGCTGAAGACGTCGGTAATTTATAAAACATGCTTGACGAACTGCACACAACGTCATTGCAGGTCGTCCTTACGATGAATATGTCCAAGACGAAAATAATGATGAGTCACTCATCGGTACCGAACATTATTGTTGGTAAAAGAGGCGGTGGACAGTTATATTTATCTTGGACATTGTTTGTCTTTTGGCCGAGACTCTCAAGTAAATGAGATTACCAGATGGATTCAGCATTTGAAATTCAAAATTCAAAATTCAAAAAGAGTTTATTTCCATAAGAAACACATAGGTAACATTTGGAGAATGTCAAATCTTATAAATTGCCCTTTAAAAGATCCATTAACCTTATGGAGCCTAGTAGTAGGTATAGCTAGTTTATTCCTATTTCTAGTGTTGACATTGTGTCTGTCGCTATTCTTAGGATATTTTTCAATATTTTTGTGGACGTACATTAGGTTTTCATAAATATACTGACTTGGCACTGTCATAATGTTAATTTCCTTAAATTTACAACGCAGTGACTCTCTGGGACCCACATTTTAGATTGCACGAACAGCCCTCTTTTGCAGCACAAATATTAAGTTAATGTCTACAGCGTTCCCCCACAGCAGTATGCCGTCAGACATAATGCTATGGAAGTAGCTGAAGTAAACTAGTCTAGCTGTTTCCACGTCCGTAAAAAGACGGTATATTTTGACTGCATAAACTGCGGAACTGAGTTTTTTCGATAGCTTATCTATGTGTGGGCCCCACTGAAGCTTATTATCTAAGGTAATTCCTAGGAATACCGTGCTATCTACAATTTCTAAATTTTCACCTTTAAAATTAACCTTAGCCGAGACTTGTTTAACATTGGGGAGTATAAACCGAATACATTTAGTTTTGTTATTGTTCAGTAAAAGATTACTGGCACTAAACAAATTAACTACCTTTGAGATTGCATTATTCACATCGTCAAAGTTCAAACTACGTCGTTTTATTTTAAACAAAAGTGAAGTGTCATCTGCAAACAGTACAATCTCATGATTATCTCTGACAAGATGTGGCAGGTCATTAATATAAACCAAAAACAGGATTGGCCCGAGTATGGAACCCTGCGGTACACCCATTGTAACAACAGACCCTCTGTATCCTGTCATTTAGATAAGAAGAGAGATGATCTAAAGAGATCTAATTTCCTGATCAATGTCCTATGGTCAACGCAATCAAAAGCCTTAGACAAATCGCAAAATACTCCTAGAGCATCATGCGACTCCTCCCAGGCATCATATATATGTGATATTAACTCAATACCGGCATCAGTAGTTGATTTGCCTTGTGTAAAACCAAATTGTTTACAGTGGAGCATGTTATTGGTGTTGAAATGTGTAAGAAGTTGATTTAAAATTACTTTTTCAAAAACTTTACTAAATGTAGGCAATACCGATATCGGTCTGAAGTTAGAAAGATCAGATGTACTACCCAATTTAAACAAAGGTACTATTTCACTATGTTTCATCAAATCAGGAAACACGCTAGATTCAATAGACGCATTAAATATGAAAGCTAAATCAAGTGCAATTACATTTATTAGGGGCTTCACAACATGAACAGAAATATCCCAGAGGTCTGCAATTTTCTTAACATTTATTGATTTAAAGGCTTTAATAATATCTTTATCGTCTACATAATTAAACGAGAATTGATTTTGACATCTAGATACATAGTCTTTCAGCAAAGATTCAGCGACTTTGGAAAGCTTTAAAACGTCTTCAAGTCCAAGATCCCGCAGAACCTGAAGACCAGGGTTTACAACCATTGTGTCCTGCCCACACTTACATGCGGTGCCGAAACATAGGCGAAACAGGCGCTAACAAAGGCGAATAGCACCAAATTAAAGTCGCACAAAGAGCCATGGAGCATTCCAAGCTAGGCATTAGACTTCGGGATCGTATTCGCACGTCATACTAAGATCGTCGATGTCGGCAAGCGAATCACGAGACTGAAGTGAAGGTGGGCAGGACACTTGGCAAGGACAGATAACAGAAGGTGGACCAAAGCGGTTACAGAGTGGCTACCCAGAACCGCACGACGACCAGTCGGCAGACCACCGGCTAGATGGCCGGATGACATCATCGCTATGGCGAGTAGGCCGTGGCTCAGGACCGGAATGGATGGCGTGGTAAAGAAGAGGCCTATACCCAGCAGTGGGTGAATGTGGGCTGATTGATGATGATGACGATGAGTAGTGAATATAACTTCTCTATTAAATGTAATCGATCTAGAAAGCCGCAATATTGGACTCTACATGAACCCTTTTAAAAAAAAGGCGATGACAAATGGAGAAAAGAGACACATCCGACTAGGAAATGGGAACATAGAATACGTCAGTGACTACATATACCTTGGCCAACTAATATCCTTCGAAGATGCAATTTGCAAAGAAGTAGACAGAAGAATAGCACTAGCCTGGAAGAAATACTGGTCCCATATAGACGTCTTCAAAAGCAGCATAACAGTACACCTGAAAAATAAGGTCATGGACAACACAGTACTACCAGGTCTACTATATGGTTGCCAAAGCTGGCCCCTGACTAAAGATGTCGTAAGGAAGTTGCAGGTTTTTCAACGCTCCACCGAGAGATCAATGCTGGGCATAAAACTAAAAGATAGAGTGAGATGCTCTGAGATACGAGGAAAAACAAAGGTGACAGATGCTGTACAAATGGCGTGCAGGCTCAAATGGAAGTGGGCTGGCCACATAGCCAGAACAACAGACGGACGCTGGAGCGAGCGGGTCTTCCACTGGCATCCAAGAGACGGGCAGAGGGCAAGAGGCAGACCCCGGCGACGCTGGTGCGACGACATAGTGCAGGTGGCAGGTCACACTTGGACGAGGCAAGCCAAAAATAGACTGATATAGCAAAGTATGGAGGAGGCCTATACCCAAATATGGGTGCCCAATTAATCTAGGATAAGATTTATTAATTAAATATAAATAATATTGAATAAAATGTACTGAATAATTATTTCTTTCTGTTCGATTCCAAATCGATATTCGATCGATGGTTTCTGAACGGCCATTTTTGAATTTGACGTTTCTGCCAACCTAGCAGTTTTTTGACAACTGACAGACGAAAGCCCTCGCAATGTAAACGCGTTTTGGTTAGGGTATTGAAATTAAATCGCAGGCCATCTGGAATGTATTCGGGTTTCCCTCAGGATTGTCTATATAGCTGAGTGTGTTGTGGTTCCCCGAACCAGATAAAGTTCACATTTCGTGCCCGATTGCTTTTGAACAACGTAACATAACCTGTGTTGGAACACTGTGCTCATTGAAGCTGGCCCGCTAGTCATACCTGGTTGGCTGAAGAACCTGTCTACCAACTAGAGCCTAGGGTGCACCCGGGCCTTGCAGAGAGACAGGAGGTTGACGGGACCGAAGCACAGACCAGGTTAGATCGACCCCAATTACTTCAGCTCGGTGAATCGCCGACGTTCACACTTCTTGGCAACTGATCGTTACGCTACCTCGTAGCTGATGGGCCCCTACGAGGTCATTAGGTGCTGTGAAGCCTGAACATTTTGGTAGCTAGAGCGTGGCTTCCTGAGATTTGCAGCCGTCAAGGGCTCCAGGAAGGCACGATTTGGGACTATCAATCTGTAGGTATAGGCGGTTATTAGCTAACTTGGTTGTGTTCCTATATCCACATAGATTGGTAGTATTGTAAGCTATAGGTCTATTGCTGGTAGTAGATAGACAGATATTGAATTGAATTACCAGTTAGTCAATCTATTAGTGGTCTAGTAATGCTATTGAATGAATGTTTTGGTTAACATAGGTAGTTACATCTATTGATAGCAGGCTATTACATTGTTTTCAGTTTATAGCAATTTATAACTTGAACTAATATTGACTATCTGTGTGTGTTATAATGATAAAGGGAAACTAAATTGTATTTACAGAATTTATATAGATATAAAACTCGATTCCTATTGTTTAAGGAAAACAACATTGTTTAAGTTGTGGTTTAGGGTTCCCTCGTTTGGGTTGTAGACTGGAGGGTCCAATAAAATTGAGTTACTGCAAATTGTGAGTAAGTATCGTTCCGATCATGTCGTTATCTGAAATCCAGAAGGGTGTTTCTAAGGAACTCAGATGGTTTTCCTCCGCACACGGTCTGATAGACCGTTTAGATAGGCATGATGTGGTATTGGAGCGGTCTATGGACGTTAAGGAACGTTACAATAGGGTGCTCGAATTGTCCGCGCAGGTGGAATCAGTTGATGGTTGCGCACCTGACAGGCTGTCACGGTTGATAGGGGATGTCGACCAATGTATGGAGATGGCAGCTGCTATCACGCAGAAGGCTGCGGACATACGTAGACAGCGCGAGTCCAGCCATGGTGGTGACATTGAAGCACCTCTGCCGCTTCAGGGTTCGGGGTCCAGGTTACCTGCCATAACTATGCCTACTTTTGACGGCGTGTCCGGTGAATGGATGAGCTTCATCAATCTGTTCGACAGTTTGGTGCACATGCGATCGGACATTACCAAGTCTGTCAAGATGGCTCAGCTGGTGGCAGCATTGAGGGGTGAGCCTAGGGAGCTGGTCGCTCATTTGACAGTTACGGAGGGTAGCTATGAAACGGCCAGACAATTGTTGGTCAGACGTTACCATAACAAACGGAGGTTGGCCGATGCCCAACTGAACCGTTTGTTTAGTATCCCGGTTGTGAACAAGGTCGGGGCCATACAGACGGAGGATTTGAACCCATTGTTGTCCGTCACCAAGGCTCTAGAGAATCTTGGACTTCCGGTTGGTGAATGGTCGTACCTACTGTTGTACATTGTACTTTCCCGCCTACCCGCTGACGTGCAGACTCGTTTCGAACAGTCTCACGGGAGGTCGGCCGAGGACCTGCCCGCCTTCTCCGACTTGGTCGGATTTTTGGAAGAGGAGGCTCGACGGGCAGAGAATTTGGGGTTGACGGTCACCCATCCTTCGGAGCCACAGAGAGCTGCCGGGAGCGCTGTGAGTAGGGGCCCTCCGACGAGGAAGGACCGCACCAACCGGCAGTCGTATGGGACTGTGAGCGAATTGACCCCACATGGTGAGTCCTGCCCATGTTGTAGGCAGATTGGCCATGCTGTGGCCAATTGCAATAAGTTCGGGGAACTTAGGGTTCAGGGACGGCGCCGGATGGCCAAGCAGCGGAGCTGGTGTTTCCTGTGCCTCGGGCCACACATGGCTAGGGACTGCACGCGCACAAAAATGTGCGGATATTGTGGTGGGGCCCACAACAATCTGTTGTGCATGAACCGGTCCGGCCAACAGCCTCCACAGGGCCGTATCCAGGGTGACACGGCATGGGGCCCTGAGAATTCGTTTGCGACTCGGAGCGCAACTCAGGGGCCAACGTCCCCACGTCCACAGGGCCGTACCCAGGGTGACACGGCATGGGGCCCTGAGAATTCGTTTGCGACTCGGAGCGCAACTCAGGGGCCAACGTCCCCACGTGCACAGGGCAGTACCAGGGTGCAGGGCCGCACTCAGGACCATTACATGGGGGGCCCTGAGTTTTCGGTTGCGACTCAGCATCCGACCCAGCGGGACATTGGGTGTGTTGAGCAGGCCGTAACGGGCGGGTGGCATGGGACACCTTCGAGCTATGCGGGTGCGGTTCGGACGCCGCCTCAGTTGTCGCCCCGCTCGTCGCCTCGTCCTCGTCGGTCACATGTGATGTCCCCCCCGCTCATGGAGCGGCCACGGTTGAATTCACGCCCACCCCCCTTTACGGGGAATCTTAGGTTGGGAATGGAACCGGCGCGTGGGCCATTTGTACAATGGGACCCTCTGGCGTATAGCTGCATACCTGATCGGTTACAGGCACAGTGGGGCCCCGGGGGTCCTCGCTAGGAATTTGCGGCCCAACCATTGGTTGGCCCCCAACCGGAGACGGTGGTGTTACCGATCGCCTCTGTGCTTGTTTGGGATTTGGCGGGCAACCCAACATACGTTCGCGCCCTATTAGATTCTGGAGCTCAGGGCTGCATTGTATCGAATGATTTAGCAAAATGGTTGGGCCTCAAGGTAAATAGGTATAATAAATCAATACGGGGCGTGGGGAATGTTACGGTTACGAATGTAGTTGGTCAATCGGTGATCACGTTCTCTCCACGTTATGACATTTTGACAAAAACATCCGTGCAAGCTTTAGTAATGACGCATGTCATAGGCAGACACCCCTTGGTGAAGTTGAATCCTGCCGTTCGATTCCTGACATCAGGACTCAAGTTGGCGGATCCCGATTTTGACACTCCAGCCCCGGTCGACCTGCTACTGGGAGCAGACGTTCTGGGTAGGTTTCTGTTGTCGGATCGGCGAGTTCTTCAGCCGGACGGGTTGATTGCTGTGGATACTAAGTTTGGTCACGTGATCATGGGTCCGGCATTGCCAATGGTTAGGCCTGCCGAGTCAGATGGCATACTTATTGGCTCAGCGTTGTCAGACGCTATCCAACGTTTCTGGGAGATAGAGAAACCTCCCACCGTTCGTCGAGTCGACGCAGACGAAGAAGAGTGCGAGTTGTTTTACCAGAATAGTACTGGTCGCCTTCGTTCTGGTCGTTTTGTAACTCGACTGCCTTTCAGGGCCGATCGACCGCCACTAGGAGAATCTAGGAAGATGGCTGAGACGAGATTGATGTCGATGGAGCGTAGGATGAAGGGAGCCGTCGCGCGTCTAAACCCCTTTATTGATTTGACCGGGTTACTTCGGGTAGGAGGAAGATTGCGCAATGCGAATCTGTCGTATTCGGCTCGTCACCCACTTCTGCTCCCCAAGGGGGGACAGTTAGTTGAATTGCTGGTGACTGATCGTCATATTAAAAACGCGCATGCCAGCTGTAACGCGTTGTTGGCCACGCTCCAGCGGGAGTTTTGGATCTTATCTGCCCGCCGTGTCATACGGAACATCGTGTTTCGGTGCATGCCTTGTTATCGACTTAAGGCTGCCGCGATGCAACCTCTCATGGGGGACTTGCCCCCTGATCGTGTGAATGAGGTCAGACCGTTTTCAGGTGTTGGTACGGATTTTGCAGGACCGTTTATGGTGAAGAGTTCACGATTGCGTACCGCTAAGCAATACAAGGCGTACCTATGTGTGTTTGTTTGTTATCCACCAAGGCGGTACATCTCGAGCTCGTTGCTGATCTCTCGACAGAGGCTTTCATTGCTTGTTTGGATAGGTTTGTTTCTCGAAGGGGACTTCCAACTTTGATCCGCTCTGATAATGGCACTAACTACATCGGTGCGGAACGATACTTACGAGAGATAGTCAACTTTTTGAATGTAAATAAAGTGGATATTGGAACGGCCCTCTCCCGTCGCGGTATACAGTGGACCTTCAGCCCACCGATTTGCCCCCACTGGGGTGGGATTTTTGAGGCCGTAGTTAAGTCAGCTAAGACGCACTTGGGGCGTATAGTAGGTCAGACCGCGCTGACTTTTGAGGAGCTCGCGACATTGTTTTGTAAGATCGAGGCCGTTCTCAATTCGCGACCGTTGTGTCCGCTCAGCTCGGATCCAAATGACCTGGAGGCTCTGACCCCAGGCCATTTCTTGATAGGTCAGCCACTTAACGCGTTGCCCGAGCACCCCTTCGAGGGAGTGAAATTGTATCGGTTGTCAAGGTATCAGATGTTGCAGCAGTTTACTCAGAATTTCTGGAAGCGTTGGTTGCTCGAGTATCTGCATATCTTACAACAGCGCCTTAAGTGGACTGACAAAACTAGCCCCCCTAGTGTTGGTGACCTCGTTCTGGTTAAGGATGCTAACCTACCGCCACTACGTTGGCGCAGGGGGCGCATTGTTAACTTGTTCCCTGGCAAGGACGGGACCCCCCGGTCTGCAGAGGTTCTAGTAGGAGGCTCGGTTCTAAAACGAGCGGTAGCAACGTTGTCTCGGCTGCCCGTAGATTAGGGGACAGGTCGGTGCCTGTCCGGGCGGGTGATTGTTCGATTCCAAATCGATATTCGATCGATGGTTTCTGAACGGCCATTTTTGAATTTGACGTTGCTACCAACCTAGCAGTTTTTTGACAACTGACAGACGAAAGCCCTCGCAATGTAAACGCGTTTTGGTTAGGGTATTGAAATTAAATCGCAGGCCATCTGGAATGTATTCGGGTTTCCCTCAGGATTGTCTATATAGCTGAGTGTGTTGTGGTTCCCCAAACCAGATAAAGTTCACATTTCGTGCCCGATTGCTTTTGAACAACGTAACATAACCTGTGTTGGAACACTGTGCTCATTGAAGCTGGCCCGCTAGTCATACCTGGTTGGCTGAAGAACCTGTCTACCAAGAAGAGCCTAGGGTGCACCCGGGCCTTGCAGAGAGACAGGAGGTTGACGGGACCGAAGCACAGACCAGGTTAGATCGACCCCAATTACTTCAGCTCGGTGAATCGCCGACGTTCACACTTCTTGGCAACTGATCGTTACGCTACCTCGTAGCTGATGGGCCCCTACGAGGTCATTAGGTGCTGAGAAGCCTGAACACTTTCATTAATAATAAATAAAATATATAAAAGGAAATTTATTAATAAATATATGTTAATAAAATCATTAATTTAAGCATGAAATATTTAAGAAAGATTAAGAATGTAATAATTATGTTTTAAATTTATGTGTTTGTGTGTGTACTAATTGGGAATATATGGCTTTTTATTTTTATTTTTTATTAAATGTTATTTTTAACGATTCCGTATTTGAAATGTGATTCACTGAAATAGCTTATTTTGTATCTTTTTTTATTCATAGTGCTTATTTTGTTTCAGATTAGGTCCGAGCGCATATATGCATCCTGCTTTTTTCTATTCCCGAGTAATTAACGTTTCTCACTTCCAGAGTGATGCCAGATGGGGGGATTCCCTGCAAATTCGGGGTTTTTTTAAACATCCGGGGGGAATTTCGGGGAATATATCCTTTAGGGGTATTCCCGGCGGGAAAAAATCAAAAAAATGGGATTTTTTGGGAGTTTTTTTAAAGCTAATCGTCCATCGCGAATTAACGATATGAGTCGATCGATTGAATCAATCGAACGAGTTCATCTGTCTTTTGAGCCTGTTTTCTGAATGAAATGCACCTTTGAGTATTGAAAGACATTTAATTTAGACATTTAATGCATAGATATATAGGAAATTGATGGTTTTCAGTGACATCTATGTCAACAAATAGTTTTACAACTTTACCAATTCTCGTCCCCTTATTTCCATAAATCAGGATTTAACTTTCTTCAAGACACACTACTTGTTTGTATAATCAAAACTAGTATAGAAAGTCATCTTCATCATACTGCTGATTTTTTTTATTTCACTCAGGAAAATTACCTTGACCTAATATTTGTTGATTCAGATCCTCTGAATTCCTCTTCCACATCCACACGGCCCATAATCAAAGTTTCCTTCCACGATGATGAATTAGCTTATATTTAGTTTAAAGGTATCTAAAAGCAAATATATGCGATTTGAAAAACAACTATCTCAATTGAGGAAATCAAACGGCCAGGACTTGAGTTGTATCGTGGACAGTAATATTTTAGGAAAGTGACAGACAGCTTTTTATAGCGTGTAGCTACGATATTATCGTCTTCCTTCTCCATACAAAACGCTGATTTAATAGGTAAGCACCTAATAATTACAAAATTATCGCTTTTACATGGTTTTTAATTTGCTCAAATGGCAATTTCAAAATCTCCAGAGCTATCAGAGGTATATTACAACAAATAGAGAATGCACTGACCCTTGAAAGAATTGTTAACTTTCGCGAGACTAACCCGACGCGAGTCAACTAGTCTGTGATTATTTCTTAGGTTAACTTTACAGCTATCGCTTAATTTGGAAAATGTTGTTAGTTTCATGCGTATATACATTATATTTTCGAAAACTTATTTATTTATTTATTGATCTTAAAAAATCCACAGCTATATCCACAATTACAATAATAAAAATAATAATAATCCTTTATTGCACAGAAAACACAGTTGAAATTATAACAGAAACAGTATGCAAAGGTGAGCTTATTTCTAAAAAGAAATTTCTTACAGCTAACCTGTGAAGAAAAGAGAAAAATAAAATATAGAGAGGTAGTCCTAGTGTACAATTAAGAGTTAAAAGAAATAAATAAAATCAATATACTATCAAATAAATCACAACACCCTACGTAATTACTATAAAATAAATAAATAGAATACAATAAATACACAGATATACAGAAATACTATGAGATACCCACTATTCGGAAGAGAGGAGATGCTGTTTCAATTTTTTCTTGAAAGTGACCAAGGATTTGCAATCCCTAATAGCGCAAGGAAGTGCATTCCACAAACGTATTGCCCTTAATCTAAACGAGTGCTCGTAAGCAACAGTGTTGTGCTGAGGAATTGATAAAAGTGACACCGTGTGAGATCTCCGAAGTCTATCCCCTGAGAAAAGATACTCAAAACGTTCACGAAGATATGCAGCGTAGCGCGGATTTCTCAAAATATTGAAGAGGAAGTAAAGAATGTGCATATCACGACGAAGTCGGATCGGGAGCCAGCCTTATTCCCTACGATATTGAGACACGTTGTCGTACTTACAAAGTCCGAAAATAAACCGAATCCCGAGATTTTGGAGTCGCTCGAGTTTGTTCAGTAGATCTTCGTTCACACTGGGGCCAGTGCGAACGAAGATCTACTGAACAAATGTTTGCTGGGCAGCAAACATCGGCGTAGTCTATTAAAGGCAGAAGAAGGGTCTGAGCTAGCATGATTTTAGTCTGCCTAGGCAGGAAGAACTGCAGACGCCGAAGAGAATGATGGGGCGACCAGGATAATAGATTGTCAAAAACAACGCCAAGATTTTTGGCTTATATTTATATAATTATGTAAGGCAAGAAAAATAATCTTAACATTAGCCAATAACGGATTTACATTTTTTTGTGTAAAGCTTTGAATCGAGTAAAACTTCTAGATCTCTTATTGATTTAACTTTCTCGATTGGCCTGTTGTTAATTTGGTAAGTGTAAAATATTGGCTTAGTCTTTTTGGTAAAGCTCAGGTGATTGCATTTAGTGAGATAAACTCTTATCCTATTTACCGTATAATAGACACCTACCCTACAAAAATCTTTCTGTGTGCACAATCGGAAGTGGAATTTATCTTTTTGTGCACTTTTTTGTCATCGGTGTATAAAATAAAAATTGAGTGGATAAAACAACTGCTTATGTCGTATAAGAAGGTAATGTAGAGGAGCGGTCCCAGCAGTGATCCCTGTGGCACACCTAATGGGATAGCGATGAACTCGGAACTGTGTATTGCCACGACGACTGTTTAGCTTCTGTCTGTTATGTATGACTCCAGACATCTGAGTAGATCCCCCCTTATACCTAGCTCACGCAATTTACGCAGTAATATGAAATGATCTACACGGTCGAATGCTTTCTCGAGATCCGTGTAGATCACATCTTCCTGCCCTCCCTTGTCCATGCCAGTAAGCACATCACCAGTAAAAATAGCTAAATTTGTCACAGTAGAGCGCCCTTTGAAGAAATCGTGCTGTTCGGTAGGTATGTTTATTAAAATAATAGGATAAAAATGTTCATGTGCGACCATTTCCATAACTTTGCCAAAAACGTTTAATATAGAGATGGGTCTTTAATGTTCTATGTTAGCTGTAGTCCCTTTTTATGTATGGGTATGATATGTGCTGTCTTCCACGCCGTTGGGTAAATACCATGGTTGAACGAGCGGTTAAAAAGTATGGTCAAAGGTAATGCTTGGGTTTTGGCATAGTTGCGAACAAAAATAGATGGTATCTTATCACTGCCGGGGCCCTTAGATATGTCAATTGTTTTCAGATATTCAATATTTGCTCCTCTGTAACTACTATGGAGTGCAACAACTCAATACCGTTATCTGGCTTACTGATGACCTGATCGAATTACTCAGATGATTGTATGAACATTCGCTCGAAGAAAGTGCTAAATGCAGAACAGATTTCGTCTTCTGATTTTAATTCCACATTGTTATATTTCATTATTTTAGGGTAGCTAGAACTGTTTTTCCGTTTTGTTTTGAACGCTGAGCCAATACGTATGCCATCTGACTCGGCAGGCCTAACCATTGGCAATGCCGGACCCATGATCACGTGACCAAACTTAGTATCCACAGCAATCAACCCGTCCGGCTGAAGAACTCGCCGATCCGACAACAGAAACCTACCCAGAACGTCTGCTCCCAGTAGCAGGTCGACCGGGGCTGGAGTGTCAAAATCGGGTTCCGCCAACTTGAGTCCTGATGTCAGGAATCGAAAGGACGGATTCAACTTCACCAAGGGGTGTCTGCCCATGACATGCGTCATTACTAAAGCTTGCACGGATGTTTTTGTCAAAATCTCATAACGTGGAGAGAACGTGATCACCGATTGACCAACTACATTCGTAACCGTAACATTCCCCACGCCCCGTATTGATTTATTATACCTATTTACCTTGAGGCCCAACCATTTTGCTAAATCATTCGATACAATGCAGCCCTGAGCTCCAGAATCTAATAGCGCGCGAACGTATGTTGGGTTGCCCGCCAAATCCCAAACAAGCACAGAGGCGATCGGTAACACCACCGTCTCCGGTTGGGGGGCAACAAATGGTTGGGCCGCAAATTCCTAGCGAGGGCCCCCGGGGCCCCACTCTGCCTGTAACCGATCAGGTATGCAGCTATACGCCAGAGGGTCCCATTGTACAAATGGCCCACGCGCCGGTTCCATTGCCACCCTACGATTCCCCGTAAAGGGGGGTGGGCGTGAATTCAACCGTGGCCGCTCCATGAGCGGGGGGGACATCACATGTGACCGACGAGGACGAGGCGACGAGCGGGGCGAAAACTGAGGCGGCGTCCGAACCGCACCCGCATAGCTCGAAGGTGTCCCATGCCACCCGCCCGTTACGGCCTGCTCAACACACCCAATGTCCCGCTGAGTCGGATGCTGAGTCGCAACCGAAAACTCAGGGCCCCCCATTGTGATGACACTGAAAGTGGCCCTGCACCCTAGTACTGCCCTGTGCATGTGGGGACGTTGGCCCCTGAGTTGCGCTCCGAGTCGCAAACGAATTCTCAGGGCCCCATGCAGTGTCACCCTGGGTACGGCCCTGTGGTGGCTGTTGGCCGGACCGGTTCATGCACAACAGATTGTTGTGGGGCCCACCACAATATCCACACATTTGTGTGCGCGTGCAGTCCCTAGCCATGTGTGGCCCGAGGCACAGGAAACACCAGCTCCGCTGCTTGGCCATCCGGCGCCGTCGCTGAACCCTAAGTTCCCCGAACTTATTGCAATTGGCCACAGCATGGCCAATCTGCCTACAACATAGGCAGGTCCATGAGCGGGGGGGACATCACATGTGACCGACGAGGACGAGGCGACGAGCGGGGCGACAACTGAGGCGGCGTCCGAACCGCACCCGCATAGCTCGAAGGTGTCCCATGCCACCCGCCCGTTACGGCCTGCTCAACACACCTAATGTCCTGCTAAGTCGGATGCTGAGTCGCAACCGAAAACTCAGGGCCCCCCATGTGATGACCCTGAGTGCGGCCCTGCACCCCTGGGTGGCCGCGTGCTTGTGGCCCCATTGCCCGCTGAGTCGGATGCTGAGTCGCAACCGAAAACTCAGGGCCCCCCATGTGATGACCCTGAGTGCGGCCCTGCACCCTAATACTGCCCTATGCACGTGGGGATGTTGGCCCCTGAGTTGCGCTCCGAGTCGCAAACGAATTCTCAGGGCCCCATGCAGTGTCACCCTGGGTATGGCCCTGTGGTGGCTGTTGGCCGGACCGGTTCATGCACAACAGATTGTTGTGGGGCCCACCACAATATCCACACATTTGTGTGCGCGTGCAGTCCCTAGCCATGTGTGGCCCGAGGCACAGGAAATACCAGCTCCGCTGCTTGGCCATCCGGCGCCGTCCCTGAACCCTAAGTTCCCCGAACTTATTGCAATTGGCCACAGCATGGCCAATCTGCCTACAACATGGGCAGGTCCATGAGCGGGGGGGGACATCACATGTGACCGACGAGTGCGAGGCGACGAGCGGGGCGACAACTGAGGCGGCGTCCGAACCGCACCCGCATAGCTCGAAGGTGTCCCATGCCACCCGCCCGTTACGGCCTGCTCAACACACCCAATGTCCCGCTGAGTCGGATGCTGAGTCGCAACCGAAAACTCAGGGCCCCCCATTTGATGACCCTGAGTGCGACCCTGCACCCCTGGGTGGCCGCGTGCTTGTGGCCCCATTGCCCGCTGAGTCGGATGCTGAGTCGCAACCGCAAACTCAGGGCCCCCCATGTGATGACCCTGAGTGCGGCCCTGCACCCTAGTACTGCCCTGTGCACGTGGGGACGTTGGCCCCTGAGTTGCGCTCCGAGTCGCAAACGAATTCTCAGGGCCCCATGCAGTGTCACCCTGGGTACGGCCTTGTGGTGGCTGTTGGCCGGACCGGTTCATGCACAACAGATTGTTGTGGGGCCCACCACAATATCCACACATTTGTGTGCGCGTGCAGTCCCTAGCCATGTGTGACCCGAGGCACAGGAAACACCAGCTCCGCTGCTTGGCCATCCGGCGCCGTCCCTGAACCCTAAGTTCCCCGAACTTATTGCAATTGGCCACAGCATGGCCAATCTGCCTACAACATGGGCAGGTCTCACCATGTGGGGTCAATTCACTCACAGTCCCATACGACTGCCGGTTGGTGCGGTCCTTCCTCGTCGGAGGGCCCCTACTCACAGCGCTCCCGGCAGCTCTCTGTGGCTCCGAAGGATGGGTGACCGTCAACCCCAAATTCTCTGCCCGTCGAGACTCCTCTTCCAAAAATCCGACCAAGTCGGAGAAGGCGGGCAGGTCCTCGGCCGATCTCCCGTGAGACTGTTCGAAACGAGTCTGCACGTCAGCGGGTAGGCGGGAAAGTACAATGTACAACAGTAGGTACGACCATTCACCAACCGGAAGTCCAAGATTCTCTAGAGCCTTGGTGACGGACAACAATGGGTTCAAAACCTCCGTCTGTATGACCCCGACCTTGTTCACAACCGGGATGCTAAACAAACGGTTCAGTTGGGCATCGGCCAACCTCCGTTTGTTGTGGTAACGTCTGACCAACAATTGCCTGGCCGTCTCATAGTTACCCTCCGTAACTGTCAAATGAGCGACCAGCTCCCTAGGCTCACCCCTCAATGCTGCCACCAACTGAGCCATCTTGACAGACTTGGTAATGTCCGATCGCATGTGCACCAAACTGTCGAACAGATTGATGAAGCTCATCCATTCACCGGACACGCCGTCAAAAGTAGGCATAGTTATGGCAGGTAACCTGGACCCCGATCCCTGATGCGTCAGAGGTGCTTCAGTGTCACCATCATGGCTGGACTCGCGCTGTCTACGTATGTCCGCAGCCTTCTGCGTGATAGCAGCTGCCATCTCCATACATTTGTCGACATCCCCTATCAACCGTGACAGCCTGTCAGGTGCACAACCATCAACTGATTCCGCCTGCGCGGACAATTCGAGCACCCTATTGTAACGTTCCTTAACGTCCATAGACCGCTCCAATACCACATCATGCCTATCTAAACGGTCTATCAGACCGTGTGCGGAGGAAAACCATCCGAGTTCCTTAGAAACACCCTTCTGGATTTCAGATAACGACATGATCGGAACGATACTTACTTACAATTTGCAGTAACTCAATTTTATTGGACCCTCCAGTCTACAACCCAAACGAGGGAACCCTAAACCACAACTTAAACAATGTTGTTTTCCTTAAACAATAGGAACCGAGTTTTATATCTATATAAATTCTGTAAATACAATTTAGTTTCCCTTTATCATTATAACACACACAGATAGTCAATATTAGTTCAAGTTATAAATTGCTATAAACTGAAAACAATGTAATAGCTTGCTGTCAATAGATGTAACTACCTATGTTAACCAAAACATTCATTCAATAGCATTACTAGACCACTAATAGATTGACTAACTGGTAATTCAATGCAAATTTCAATTCAATATCTGTCTGTCTACTACCAGCAATAGACTTATAGCTTACAATACTACCAATCTATGTGGATATAGGAACAACCAGTTACTTAACCGCCTATACCTACAGATTGATAGTCCCAAATCGTGCCTTCCTGGAGCCCTTGACGGCTGCAAATCTCAGGAAGCCACGCTCTAGCTACCAAAATGTTCAGGCTGCTAATGACCTCGTAGGGGCCCATGAGCTACGAGGTAGCGTGACGATCAGTTGCCAAGAAGTGATGAACGTCGGCGATTCACCGAGCTGAAGTTATGTGGGGTAGATCTAACCTGGTCTGTGCTTCGGTCCCGTCAACTGTCTCTCTGCAAGGCCCGGGTGCACCCTAGGCTCTTCTTGGTAGACAGGTTCTTCAGCCAACCAGGTATGACTGGCGGGCCAGCTTCAATGAGCACAGTGTTCCAACACAGGTTATGTTCTACGTGGTTAATACAAATCGGGCACGAAAATCCGAACTTTATCTGGTTCGAGAGACAACAACACACTCAGCTATATTAACAATCCTGAGGGAATCCCGAATACATTCCAGATGCCCTGCGATTTGATTTCAACCCCTAACCAAAACGCGTTTACATTGCGAGGGCTTTCGTCTGTCAGTTGTCAAAACTGCCTGATTGACAGCTAACGTCAAAATTAAAATGACCGTTCAGAAACCATCGATCGAATATCGATTTGGAATCGAACACTACCTTTAGTTTATTTTTTTCCTCTCCATTCTAGGTTTGCTGGAAGAAAACTCTTGATAGAGTCACATCGATGAAGTCATCAGGCCTCATGTGATTCCTTTCTTACAGAGAGTGGGGCCAGGGTTCTGGTTAATGCATGACAATACCCGCCCACACACAGCTCGGGCCACTCAGACTGTACTGGATGACTCCCATATTCGTGTCCTACCATGGCCAGCGTATAGTCCGGATTTAAATCCAATAGAGCATATGTGGGACCAATTAAAACGAAGAGTTAGGGAGCATGAGCAAGAGGTTCACAACCAGCAACAGCTTATGGATGCTCTGAAACGTGCGTGGGAAGAGATACCTGATGAAAACATCAGAAACTTAATCGAGAGTATGCATTCAAGGCTCCAGGAGTGTGAAAACAGGAGAGGAGGACACACCCGTTACTAAACCATTAAAAAAACAGCTTGTGTCAGTTTTTGTTTTGTTTTGCAAAGAGTTTCTGTTTAGTTTTTGCTATTGACAATGGACTAATTTCATGTTAATTGAAATAAGTGAAACAATTGACTACACAATTAAATGGTTATTAGCATAAGGTAAAACAAAAGCCTTGTTACATGTTATTTTAATAAATATACATTACTGTTTACTATATTTTTCTCGTAGCAATCAAAATACTTAGTGGCCCCTATTTTCTTTTGAGTAGTATACTTTCAGAGACTCACTACACCTCTCATCTTGTCACTACATTCACTATACTTGACATTTTCACTAAAATCTATGTTTTAACGATACAAATCATACCACACGAATTTATTTTATTTAAGAAGGAATAAAAAAAATTAACTCCGAAATTAAGATAGAATTTATCTAAAGTTTCTCTTGGGGTAACTAACTATGTAACTTTTCGAACGAGCGTTAGGATAAATCAACTGTCATTTTCCCACACAAAAATGACAATGCAGATCTACCTACCGTACCTACCTACAAAACGTTAACAGCAGGAGACATGTTCATCTACTTTCATTCACATATCTAAGTACCTACATATTAACAAAATACTTTAAAAACACGTCCTCCACTGCAACACAAGTCACCGCAGGAAAATTGATTACTAACTATGAAGTCTGCGACAGTGCGACTGACTGAACTTACTTTATTAATACTTCCGTCTCATTTTTGCGACGTTGCCGCTCCGCTGCGCCAGTTTCAAAATACCAGTTTCCGCAGTAAATGTTGATCAGGAAATATTTATAATGATCAACAAAGTTTTATTTAGTGTAAAAAAAGGCGGTTAAAAGATCAACAATGGCCGTGTCAGTCGGTGCCGAGATAGAGGCTTTGCGGCATACTTAGGCACAGCGTCGCAAGGAGGGGAATTATTATATAGCTATTATAGCACGATATACTCAAAACTTCGTAAGTAAAAGCGGGTAAAGACTGATCAACAATTTATGCGGATTTTAGGAGAAGGAAAATGTATATATATATATATATATATATATATATATATATTTATATATATATATATATATATGAATCATACTAATAATTTAAGATTCTATGCAAATAAATTACGGGTGTTTTTTTCTGTGTGTTTCATGAAATACTCAAAAAATCGTGATCATTTTCTGGTATATTGATTTTGACTATATAATCTAGGGTTTTTATGTTGGAAAACGTGTTTGATTAAAATTTTCTCGATAGAAAAAAATCCAAAGTCAACCCTTTTTTTCTATTTTACCGCATTAGTAGTGAATAGGTACTCATAGCTGAAGACGTCGGTAATTTATAAAACATGCTTGACGAACTGCACACAACGTCATTGCAGGTCGTCCTTACGATGAATATGTCCAAGACGAAAATAATGATGAGTCACTCATCGGTACCGAACATAATTGTTGGTAAAAGAGGCGGTGGACAGTTATATTTATCTTGGACATTGTTTGTCTTTTGGCCGAGACTCTCAAGTAAATGAGATTACCAGATGGATTCAGCATTTGAAATTCAAAATTCAAAATTCAAAAAGAGTTTATTTCCATAAAAAACACATAGGTAACGTTTGGAGAATGTCAAATCTTATAAATTGCCCTTTAAAAGATCCATTAACCTTATGGAGCCTAGTAGTAGGTATAGCTAGTTTATTCCTATTTCTAGTGTTGACATTGTGTCTGCCGCTATTCTTAGGATATTTTTCAATATTTTTGTGGACGTACATTAGGTTTTCATAAATATACTGACTTGGCACTGTCATAATGTTAATTTCCTTAAATTTACAACGCAGTGACTCTCTGGGACCCACATTTTAGATTGCACGAACAGCCCTCTTTTGCAGCACAAATATTAAGTTAATGTCTACAGCGTTCCCCCACAGCAGTATGCCGTCAGACATAATGCTATGGAAGTAGCTGAAGTAAACTAGTCTAGCTGTTTCCACGTCCGTAAAAAGACGGTATATTTTGACTGCATAAACTGCGGAACTGAGTTTTTTCGATAGCTTATCTATGTGTGGGCCCCACTGAAGCTTATTATCTAAGGTAATTCCTAGGAATACCGTGCTATCTACAATTTCTAAATTTTCACCTTTAAAATTAACCTTAGCCGAGACTTGTTTAACATTGGGGAGTATAAACCGAATACATTTAGTTTTGTTATTGTTCAGTAAAAGATTACTGGCACTAAACAAATTAACTACCTTTGAGATTGCATTATTCACATCGTCAAAGTTCAAACTACGTCGTTTTATTTTAAACAAAAGTGAAGTGTCATCTGCAAACAGTACAATCTCATGATTATCTCTGACAAGATGTGGCAGGTCATTAATATAAACCAAAAACAGGATTGGCCCGAGTATGGAACCCTGCGGTACACCCATTGTAACAACAGACCCTCTGTATCCTGTCATTTAGATAAGAAGAGAGATGATCTAAAGAGATCTAATTTCCTGATCAATGTCCTATGGTCAACGCAATCAAAAGCCTTAGACAAATCGCAAAATACTCCTAGAGCATCATGCGACTCCTCCCAGGCATCATATATATGTGATATTAACTCAATACCGGCATCAGTAGTTGATTTGCCTTGTGTAAAACCAAATTGTTTACAGTGGAGCATGTTATTGGTGTTGAAATGTGTAAGAAGTTGATTTAAAATTACTTTTTCAAAAACTTTACTAAATGTAGGCAATACCGATATCGGTCTGAAGTTAGAAAGATCAGATGTACTACCCAATTTAAACAAAGGTACTATTTCACTATGTTTCATCAAATCAGGAAACACGCTAGATTCAATAGATGCATTAAATATGAAAGCTAAATCAAGTGCAATTACATTTATTAGGGGCTTCACAACATGAACAGAAATATCCCAGAGGTCTGCAATTTTTTTAACATTTATTGATTTAAAGGCTTTAATAATATCTTTATCGTCTACATAATTAAACGAGAATTGATTTTGACATCTAGATACATAGTCTTTCAGCACAGATTCAGCGACTTTGGAAAGCTTTAAAACGTCTTCAAGTCCAAGATCCCGCAGAACCTGAAGACCAGGGTTTACAACCATTGTGTCCTGCCCACACTTACATGCGGTGCCGAAACATAGGCGAAACAGGCGCTAACAAAGGCGAATAGCACCAAATTAAAGTCGCACAAAGAGCCATGGAGCATTCCAAGCTAGGCATTAGACTTCGGGATCGTATTCGCACGTCATACTAAGATCGTCGATGTCGGCAAGCGAATCACGAGACTGAAGTGAAGGTGGGCAGGACACTTGGCAAGGACAGATAACAGAAGGTGGACCAAAGCGATTACAGAGTGGCTACCCAGAACCGCACGACGACCAGTCGGCAGACCACCGGCTAGATGGCCGGATGACATCATCGCTATGGCGAGTAGGCCGTGGCTCAGGACCGGAATGGATGGCGTGGTAAAGAAGAGGCCTATACCCAGCAGTGGGTGAATGTGGGCTGATTGATGATGATGACGATGAGTAGTGAATATAACTTCTCTATTAAATGTAATCGATCTAGAAAGCCGCAATATTGGACTCTACATGAACCCTTTTAAAAAAAAGGCGATGACAAATGGAGAAAAGAGACACATCCGACTAGGAAATGGGAACATAGAATACGTCAGTGACTACATATACATTGGCCAACTAATATCCTTCGAAGATGCAATTTGCAAAAAAGTAGACAGAAGAATAGCACTAGCCTGGAAGAAATACTGGTCCCATATAGACGTCTTCAAAAGCAGCATAACAGTACACCTGAAAAATAAGGTCATGGACAACACAGTACTACCAGGTCTACTATATGGTTGCCAAAGCTGGCCCCTGACTAAAGATATCGTAAGGAAGTTGCAGGTTTTTCAACGCTCCACCGAGAGATCAATGCTGGGCATAAAACTAGAAGATAGAGTGAGATGCTCTGAGATACGAGGAAAAACAAAGGTGACAGATGCTGTACAAATGGCGTGCAGGCTCAAATGGAAGTGGGCTGGCCACATAGCCAGAACAACAGACGGACGCTGGAGCGAGCGGGTCTTCCACTGGCATCCAAGAGACGGGCAGAGGGCAAGAGGCAGACCCCGGCGACGCTGGTGCGACGACATAGTGCAGGTGGCAGGTCACACTTGGACGAGGCAAGCCAAAAATAGGCTGATATGGCAAAGTATGGAGGAGGCCTATACCCAAATATGGGTGCCCAATTAATCTAGGATAAGATTTATTAATTAAATATAAATAATATTGAATAAAATGTACTGAATAATTATTTCTTTCATTAATAATAAATAAAATATATAAAAGGAAATTTATTAATAAATATATGTTAATAAAATCATTAATTTAAGCATGAAATATTTAAGAAAGATTAAGAATGTAATAATTATGTTTTAAATTTATGTGTTTGTGTGTGTACTAATTGGGAATATATGGCTTTTTATTTTTATTTTTTATTAAATGTTATTTTTAACGATTCCGTATTTGAAATGTGATTCACTGAAATAGCTTATTTTGTATCTTTTTTTATTCATAGTGCTTATGTTGTTTCAGATTAGGTCCGAGCGCATATATGCATCCTGCTTTTTTCTATTCCCGAGTAATTAACGTTTCTCACTTCCAGAGTGATGCCAGATGGGGGGATTCCCTGCAAATTCGGGGTTTTTTTAAACATCCGGGGGGAATTTCGGGGAATATATCCTTTAGGGGTATTCCCGGCGGGAAAAAATAAAAAAAATGGGATTTTTTGGGAGTTTTTTTAAAGCTAATCGTCCATCGCGAATTAACGATATGAGTCGATCGATTGAATCAATCGAACGAGTTCATCTGTCTTTTGAGCCTGTTTTCTGAATGAAATGCACCTTTGAGTATTAAAAGACATTTAATTTAGACATTTAATGCATAGATATATAGGAAATTGATGGTTTTCAGTGACATCTATGTCAACAAATAGTTTTACAACTTTACCAATTCTCGTCCCCTTATTTCCATAAATCAGGATTTAACTTTCTTCAAGACACACTACTTGTTTGTATAATCAAAACTAGTATAGAAAGTCATCTTCATCATACTGCATCAGCAGTATTTTATTTTTTTATTTCACTCAGGAAAATTACCTTGACCTAATATTTGTTGATTCAGATCCTCTGAATTCCTCTTCCACATCCACACGGCCCATAATCAAAGTTTCCTTCCACGATGATGAATTAGCTTATATTTAGTTTATAGGTATCTAAAAGCAAATATATGCGATTTGAAAAACAACTATCTCAATTGAGGAAATCAAACGGCCAGGACTTGAGTTGTATCGTGGACAGTAATATTTTAGGAAAGTGACAGACAGCTTTTTATAGCGTGTAGCTACGATATTATCGTCTTCCTTCTCCATACAAAACGCTGATTTAATAGGTAAGCACCTAATAATTACAAAATTATCGCTTTTACATGGTTTTTAATTCCAGCCTTATTCCCTACGATATTGAGACACGTGGTCGTACTTACGAAGTCCGAAGATAAACCGAATCCCGAGATTTTGGAGTCGCTCGAGTTTGTTCAGTAGATCTTCGTTCACACTGGGGCCAGTGCGAACGAAGATCTACTGAACAAATGTTTGCTGGGCAGCAAACATCGGCGTAGTCTATTAAAGGCAGAAGAAGGGTCTGAGCTAGCATGATTTTAGTCTGCCTAGGCAGGAAGAACTGCAGACGCCGAAGAGAATGATGGGGCGACCAGGATAATAGATTGTCAAAAACAACGCCAAGATTTTTGGCTTATATTTATATAATTATGTAAGGCAAGAAAAATAATCTTAACATTAGCCAATAACGGATTTACATTTTTTTGTGTAAATGTTATAAGAGAGACGTACTCGGCGATTACACTTATATATAAAAATTATAACCAAAACTAGTAATACATATATGCAACTAGTGTTGATTTGGTTTTAAAAATTAAATTTATATTATTGCAAGTTGAGATGTGGTGTGCCGGATGTGTAAGTAGTGTAGATTGTATGTGTTGTGTAGTCGTGTGAGTGTAATTGTACCTGCTTAGCTCTACGACGACGATGGTCTTGCGATCGGGACTGTGTCTATTGAATTGCCACTAAGCAGGGTGAGTATAGGTGAGTAGGCTTTCGTATAACATGGCAGATACATCATCAATGTATTTGTTTGTTTTAATACTTCAAATAATATTTTTCTTAAAAACCTGTTTAGAGGTGTTAAATATGTCTAGGTCCTTTTCTTTGGAAAGCTTGTTGTAATTTAACCTCTCCTTTCCCGCCGTCAGCATAAGCAGCGCGGCCCCGATCACTCTATGTACCGCTGTCAGCATAAGCAGCGGGATGACTAATATTTTTGAAACCGGTATTTTTTATCCAACGGTTGGACCAATTTTTACGGTTCGATCATGTGTGGACACCCAATTAGACAAACTTTATGGTCTGTGTGCTAGTTTATGCTTTTCCGTAGAAAAAAATAATTCAACCGCGTTTTGAAAATCACTTTCTTCCGGACGCTCCCAACGTATGTGGTGGTGAAATTTTATTGAGAGAAAAGTGTGGTTTTTTTGGTGAATTGAGGTAAGTATTTGTTTTATTCATATTTACAACTCTATTTGCGATAAACAAACCACAAATCATAGTAAAATTCATCAAGATGTCCAGAAAATCGGCAAATTTACATGATACGTCATGCAACCAGACGGATTCCCCCCAATGCTATTTGTAATTCCAATAAGAAATACAGTTAGATTTCAATAAAAAATACACATATCTTATTGGAAATCTTATAAGGAATCCATTTTTATAGGTTTCTTTATCAAAATAATGTACCAATTTGCTGATTTTCCGTCAGAAACGTGATCAGGCATCCAATTCACATGCTTCACACGCACACATAAGCATTCCGCGACGCCATTTTACTCACACACAGACAGAATCTCACTACAGGGTGCGGGTGTTTTCAATCATATTCGGTGAAACTCCATATCATAGGTTTCGGGGTGATGTGATGATTGGGGTTTCCATATCAAAGGTTCCGCGGGTTTATGATTGGAGTTCAGTGTCGATAAGGGGGCGGAAGCCCCTTTTTTTTATCAATGGAAAAATCCAGCATCCAGCGACTTAGAAAAATTGTGTTAAAAATTGTGTTAAAAAATATTTTTTTTGACTGTTATTTTTTGCTTCGGAATCGTGTAGTGCTGCTTTTTGCTATCACTTTTGGTTTTAAACATTTTCCTCGTGCACCTCACCGATTTCGAGATATACGTCATATTATGTTTGTAATATCGATATCTCTATAAATATTGGTCCTAGGGAAAACATGCATATGACATAAAATTATGCTCGTAAGACACCCTACACGATGCCCAAGTGAAAATATCAAAATAAAAAAAATAAAAATAAAAATAAAATAAAAAAATAACAAATTTGTGTCATATTGTGTTAACTTGTCTTTTTAGGCGGATTCGTTTGCCTGCAAGTTCAGATATGTACTTTTGACAATTTAGTGTAAAATGACAAAAAAATGCAAAATTACACAAATTTGTAAAAGTTCACAGAGTGTACGTTTTGATCCTAATGCCTTAGCTACTTTTTTCAGAATGGATCATGACTATCATGCCCAGCTTGCGCGTCGGTCGCCGCCGGTGCGCATTCTATCCGATGAGAAGCTGGTGTATGTGCGCTCCCGCTCCGGTCGGATGAAGGTAAATAATTGAAATTTCACTCGCATCGTTTTTGCTTCGTTTCCTTTTATATTTATATATATACATATCCATTAATTTGTTCCATTCAGCAGCCTAAACGGTCTGAATATAGTTTTACCAAGTATAATTAAATATTTACCTGGGAAATGTGAAGTTTTATACTAAAAGGACACAAATAATTATACTGCAAATGTCACTGACTGCCAGTCTGGTATTTTGTTTATATTTAATTTGCCTATTTTATTTATGTTATAGATGGTGAAGCAACCAGCTTCTCTGGGCCGGAGCGGGAGCGAGGGCGACTCCTCCCCGCAGCCGTCGACATCAAGGCGCTGCCGGCGCTCGCTGGCTGAAGAAATGGTGGTAGGTATTCTGATTAGCAAGCAGATAGATCACCGGTGGTATCATACCATTCTTCTCCTCCAACAGGGTGTGGCCTGCCTGCAGCTGGCCCATTTGAGCGGGGCCTTTGTGCATTTCTCCTGCACCTACTCTTCTATTCCAGCTATCCTTCCATGCTTTCTAGTACCATACCATATACAATAATGTATTTTTCTATTTTCACAGTCATCAGCAGCTGGCAGCAGCTGGCAGCGGCCGCCGACGTCGGGAAGCGGGGAGGAGCCGGCAGCCAGCAACCTCCAGCAACGCAGTGGGAGTGAGCTGGTACGTATTTTGATCCAGTACTTTTAATTAAAAAAACTTTACAATCCCCCTCTGTTGTTTCATTTGTTGCTAAAATCGTGTGTTTTTTTTTTCATAACAGTTGGGCACGGCTGCCACAGCCACGGCGGCCTCCGTGTCCACCGCAACAACAACCACTGCGTTAAATATTGTTAGAGAAACATCCGGAGCGCGTAAACGCGCTGCAGCTCCAATGCCTGGGTCGTCATCGTCATCGTCGAGAATGCCAGTTCACTCCCGGGTTCTCAATGAAAGTGAGATAGAAAATATTGTAAATGAACATTTCATTGAGGACTCCGGAAGTGAACTGGATATCTCTTATAGTGACGTTGACGATGTCGACGCGGTCATTGCAACTTCGTCTGATACGGGCAAATTAGAGCGGAGTTTCGCTGTAGCGGAGGCGGAGGAAATAGAATGCATGCGACCAGAAAGTTTGGTTGATTTGAATGTTAGCCCGCTGCCTGTTCTAGGAGAGTATGCCGAGATGCAGAATGTTCAAGCAGAAGAATTAATCGGATTTTTGAGAGGACAATTGCAAGGAGAGCATGAGGTGGCTGTCGATATGGAAGGTGATGAAGTATCTGTGCCGGATGTTGGGGCGGAAACTGTGGTCAGTGCGCCTGACAGCCCGGCCGCTGTGCGCCCGCGTGCTGTCAGCCCGCCTGCTAGCCCGGACGCGAATGTTTTTTCTTGTTCGAGTGATTTTTCGAATTTCACTGGCCAAGCAGAAACATATCTGCGTTCACCGGGCCCGCAGTCTATATCCCAGGATCCTACGGATATCTTTTTGAGAATGTGGCCTCGGTCAATCATTGAGATGATTGTCACCGAGACAAATAGATACGCATGGCAAATAATAAGTAAATTATCCGAGACAGGTCATATTCCCGCCAGTCTGAAATTTATGTATTATTTGCCGTGCTGATCTATATGTCGCTGTGCTTGAGGACGAATGTCCATGAATACTGGAAGTCTGGTATGTTGGAAATGGCAAACTTCAGGAAGTTGATGAGTCGCAATCGCTTCTTCATGCTCACGCGTTTTCTCCATTTTGTGAACAACGAAGAACAACCTACTGGAGTGTCTTCGTATCACAAAAAAATCTTCAAAATTACCCCCATTTTGACACATTGCAACGATATATTTCCGAGTTTGTATACGCCACGAAGAGAACTCAGTTTGGACGAGTCGTTGCTTCTATGGAAGGGACGCCTTTCTTGGGTCCAATCCATACGCACCAAAGCGGCCAGGTTCGGGATCAAGTCCTACGACCTGTGCGAAGCAACGACTGGTTACTTGCTGAAGACTCTCTTGTACGCGGGTAAAGATTCTTCGATGCACCAGACGTCCATTCATGGGTTCAGCAACGTTACCGCGAAGGTCGTTCTTGAAGTCATGGATGGGTATCTCGATTTGGGGCATTGCCTTTTCATGGACAATTGGTATAACCAACTGCCCTTGACGAGGTACCTCAAATCCCGTGCTACTGATGTCATTGGTACGATGAATCGCAAAAGGGCACACGTCCCTGCTGAGATAAAATCGCTCAATGACTCCTGTGGGCATTTATGTCTTGCTAGACACATCTAAATCAGCCATCAGTGTGTGATTGTAATTCTCCTCCTTCATAGCGTTAGCGATCCGGATGTTTCTATCTTTTTGTGTGTAATTTTTATGTGTGTATGTGTCCAATGTTTATGTGTTTGTGTAAATAACAATTTCTATTTGTGGCCAACTACCTAACTATCTTATAACTTGTATAGAAATTGTTTACTTTAACAGTTGCAATGTTTCTATCTTTTTGTGTGGAATTTTTATGTGTCTAATATTTATGCGTTTGTGTAAATAACAATTTCTATTTGTGGCCAACTACCTAACTATCTTATAACTTGTATAGAAATTGTTTACTTTAACAGTTGCAACAAAATTCTTTTTCATTTTTCCGTAATTGTGTACTTTATTCCATTTTTTATACGGTAAAAGTTACAAATATCAGTCAAACAACTATCTAAGAACTTGTATAGAATTGTTTACCTACTTACTTACTGTTTACTACTTTTCCATAATTGTGTACTCGTGTGTGTGTAAATATAATGTATACAGTTTCATTGTGCATTAGTACTGTCCTGTTTTTTAAACAATTATGTCTCGCCCAGGTTTGCTGGAAGAAATATCTTTTTAGAGATAAGCTCGCCTGTTGTTATAAAATTTCTTTTAAGTACATTTTTATGCACAGGGCAATAAAGAATATGAATATATAACTATATAAATTTTGCTGGAAGAAATATCTTTTTAGAGATAAGCTCGCCTGTTGTTATAAAATTTCTTTTAAGTACATTTTTATGCACAGGGCAATAAAGAATGTGAATATATAACTATTTAAATTTTTGTTCTTTTTTATTTTTCCAAAACCTAATTACACAATTACACATTAGGTAGGTGGTAGCTAATTACTAATTACACATTTCAAATAATTGTTTATTTTTTACAAATTTGTGTAATCTTACACTAAATTGTCAAAAGTACATATCTGATCTCGCATAACACTAGTTAACACAATATTACACAATATTACACTTTGTAAGAACAGTAGGTATCTGTACTTGCGCGTGAACGGAGCCGCGTGGAAACACTTCATATACACATAACAACTAAATACTAGTTAACTCAAACTTACACCATACCTACACGAACGAAACACCAGTTTAGCTATTTTACCTAGAATCAAATCACGGCGAAACATTTTCTTCGTTCCATCTTTGCACACTCTGTATAAACGCATATCGTACACCTGCCGTGACCTTGAGAAAGCCCAGAAACAACACACCGTGACACGAAATAACATGCATGATTTTGAATTATTTTTGTATGAAAAGGTACATAGTACGATACACTGTTAGAAAGCCTAGTTTGTCTTCTACTTAGAACCACTAATTCTAGAATGATAAGTATCACCTATTGCCTATAAATTCAATAATAGTACAAAGTGTTGATTTCTACCTATTTTATACTTTCCTTGCGAGATATGGCGTCCTCACACTTATCATTTATGATTTAGTGGCAAATACCACTTGTTTTCCTCTTATTGAATAAATAACCTATCCTAGGAACTAAGAAATATAACGCTAGGTAGTCTAGTCTCTTCACAAATAATTTCACAAGATTTGCATAATTCGCGCGATGCGTCAGTTTACTTTCCGTATTTTATGAAAATTTGAAACGCTGAAATATTCGAAAGTTTCTATAAGAACACCCTAATGTTTTTATTGTTTTGAAAAGGTTATTTTGTGTAGATTACGTAGGTATCAAACAACATGTGCATGTTGTTGATAATTTTCTGATGTCGGCTAGATTTGTGTCGAGAGGGAGCATTTTCATAGAAGTCTGTGTTTCTCATGCCAGTACAAAAATAAACTAAGGTCACAGTGACATTTTCTACACATTGTGTAAAAGAGGGTTTCATTAGCTACTCAGATATACAACTCCCATAATTCTAAGTGTTACCATTCCAACAGAATCACTTGATATATTATTCAAGTGCCGCGCAGCCCGCACGCTCAAAAACACTCCGGTATTTGTCGTTTTTGACGTCTCGAACTCCCGGGAAAGGAGAGGTTAAATGACACCTATTCATGACTGTGTTTTGTGCATAGTAAGACCAAGATAGGGTAACATGGACGAGAGGTATGTACCTGGTTCTTTTATTCGGAATATTTAACCGAAGTGTTGAGAAGATTAATCCAGGATAGTTCAGCCTTCCATTACAGAGGTCATGAAGAAATAGCATGTCCAGGAGACACCTCCTGTCCTCGAGTTTTTGCAGTTTGTGCTTTTCCAAAGAAGTATTGTGGTTCTTCAAAGCAGAGTGATAGCCCGTGCGGTAACTAAGATGTTTAATGAATTTGCGTTGTAATGAATCAATTGACTCAATGTGACATATATATTGGGGTCGCCAGATAAAGCTACAGTATTCCAGAACACTGCGCACGTACGAGTGTAGAAAAGTAGAGAAACTTTATACACAGTGTGTCAGTGAATGCCTGGCTCGTTCGAAGTACAAAACCCAGGTTTTTATAGGCCTTGTCTGTAGCAGCGTCTATATGTTGAGAGAAAGTGAGCTTTGAATCGAGTAAAACTTCTAGATCTCTTATTGATTTAACTTTCTCGATTGGCCTGTTGTTAATTTGGTAAGTGTAAAATATTGGCTTAGTCTTTTTGGTAAAGCTCAGGTGATTGCATTTAGTGAGATAAACTCTTATCCTATTTACCGTATAATAGACACCTACCCTACAAAAATCTTTCTGTGTGCACAATCGGAAGTGGAATTTATCTTTTTGTGCACTTTTTTGTAATCGGTGTATAAAATAAAAATTGAGTGGATAAAACAACTGCTTATGTCGTATAAGAAGGTAATGTAGAGGAGCGGTCCCAGCAGTGATCCCTGTGGCACACCTAATGGGATAGCGATGAACTCGGAACTGTGTATTGCCACGACGACTGTTTAGCTTCTGTCTGTTATGTATGACTCCAGACATCTGAGTAGATCCCCCCTTATACCTAGCTCACGCAATTTACGCAGTAATATGAAATGATCTACACGGTCGAATGCTTTCTCGAAATCCGTGTAGATCACATCTTCCTGCCCTCCCTTGTCCATGCCAGTAAGCACATCACCAGTAAAAATAGCTAAATTTGTCACAGTAGAGCGCCCTTTGAAGAAACCGTGCTGTTCGGTAGGTATGTTTATTGAAATAATAGGATAAAAATGTTCATGTGCGACCATTTTCATAATTTTGCCAAAAACGTTTAATATAGAGATGGGTCTTTAATGTTCTATGTTAGCTGTAGTCCCTTTTTATGTATGGGTATGATATGTGCTGTCTTCCACGCCGTTGGGTAAATACCATGGTTGAACGAGCGGTTAAAAAGTATGGTCAAAGGTAATGCTTGGGTTTTGGCATAGTTGCGAACAAAAATAGATGGTATCTTATCACTGCCGGGGCCCTTAGATATGTCAATTGTTTTCAGATATTCAATATTTGCTCCTCTGTAACTACTATGGAGTGCAACAACTCAATACCGTTATCTGGCTTACTGATGACCTGATCGAATGACTCAGATGATTGTATGAACATTCGCTCGAAGAAAGTGCTAAATGCAGAACAGATTTCGTCTTCTGATTTTAATTCCACATTGTTATATTTCATTATTTTAGGGTAGTTAGAACTGTTTTTCCGTTTTGTTTTGAACGCTGAGCCAATAAGTATGCCATCTGACTCGGCAGGCCTAACCATTGGCAATGCCGGACCCATGATCACGTGACCAAACTTAGTATCCACAGCAATCAACCCGTCCGGCTGAAGAACTCGCCGATCCGACAACAGAAACCTACCCAGAACGTCTGCTCCCAGTAGCAGGTCGACCGGGGCTGGAGTGTCAAAATCGGGATCCGCCAACTTGAGTCCTGATGTCAGGAATCGAACGGCCGGATTCTACTTCACCAAGGGGTGTCTGCCCATGACATGCGTCATTACTAAAGCTTGCACGGATGTTTTTGTCAAAATTTCATAACGTGGAGAGAACGTGATCACCGATTGACCAACTACATTCGTAACCGTATCATTCCCCACGCCCCGTATTGATTTATTATACCTATTTACCTTGAGGCCCAACCATTTTGCTAAATCATTCGATACAATGCAGCCCTGAGCTCCAGAATCTAATAGCGCGCGAACGTATGTTGGGTTGCCCGCCAAATCCCAAACAAGCACAGAGGCGATCGGTAACACCACCGTCTCCGGTTGGGGGGCAACAAATGGTTGGGCCGCAAATTCCTAGCGAGGGCCCCCGGGGCCCCACTCTGCCTGTAACCGATCAGGTATGCAGCTATACGCCAGAGGGTCCCATTGTACAAATGGCCCACGCGCCGGTTCCATTGCCACCCTACGATTCCCCGTAAAGGGGGGTGGGCGTGAATTCAACCGTGGCCGCTCCATGAGCGGGGGGGACATCACATGTGACCGACGAGGACGAGGCGACGAGCGGGGCGAAAACTGAGGCAGCGTCCGAACTGCACCCGCATAGCTCGAAGGTGTCCCATGCCACCCGCCCGTTACGGCCTGCTCAACACACCCAATGTCCCGCTGAGTCGGATGCTGAGTCGCAACCGAAAACTCAGGGCCCCCCATTGTGATGACCCTGAGTGCGGCCCTGCACCCTAGTACTGCCCTGTGCACGTGGGGACGTTGGCCCCTGAGTTGCGCTCCGAGTCGCAAACGAATTCTCAGGGCCCCATGCAGTGTCACCCTGGGTACGGCCCTGTGGTGGCTGTTGGCCGGACCGGTTCATGCACAACAGATTGTTGTGGGGCCCACCACAATATCCACACATTTGTGTGCGCTTGCAGTCCCTAGCCATGTGTGGCCCGAGGCACAGGAAACACCAGCTCCGCTGCTTGGCCATCCGGCGCCGTCCCTGAACCCTAAGTTCCCCGAACTTATTGCAATTGGCCACAGCATGGCCAATCTGCCTACAACATAGGCAGGTCCATGAGCGGGGGGGACATCACATGTGACCGACGAGGACGAGGCGACGAGCGGGGCGACAACTGAGGCGGCGTCCGAACCGCACCCGCATAGCTCGAAGGTGTCCCATGCCACCCGCCCGTTACGGCCTGCTCAACACACCTAATGTCCTGCTGAGTCGGATGCTGAGTCGCAACCGAAAACTCAGGGCCCCCCATGTGATGACCCTGAGTGCGGCCCTGCACCCTAATACTGCCCTGTGCACGTGGGGATGTTGGCCCTTGAGTTGCGCTCCGAGTCGCAAACGAATTCTCAGGGCCCCATGCAGTGTCACCCTGGGTACGGCCCTGTGGTGGCTGTTGGCCGGACCGGTTCATGCACAACAGATTGTTGTGGGGCCCACCACAATATCCACACATTTGTGTGCGCGTGCAGTCCCTAGCCATGTGTGGCCCGAGGCACAGGAAATACCAGCTCCGCTGCTTGGCCATCCGGCGCCGTCCCTGAACCCTAAGTTCCCCGAACTTATTGCAATTGGCCACAGCATGGCCAATCTGCCTACAACATGGGCAGGTCCATGAGCGGGGGGGACATCACATGTGACCGACTAGGACGAGGCGACGAGCGGGGCGACAACTGAGGCGGCGTCCGAACCGCACCCGCATAGCTCGAAGGTGTCCCATGCCACCCGCCCCTTACGGCCTGCTCAACACACCCAATGTCCCGCTGAGTCGGATGCTGAGTCGCAACCGAAAACTCAGGGCCCCCCATTTGATGACCCTGAGTGCGGCCCTGCACCCCTGGGTGGCCGCGTGCTTGTGGCCCCATTGCCCGCTGAGTCGGATGCTGAGTCGCAACCGCAAACTCAGGGCCCCCCATGTGATGACCCTGAGTGCGGCCCTGCACCCTAGTACTGCCCTGTGCACGTGGGGACGTTGGCCCCTGAGTTGCGCTCCGAGTCGCAAACGAATTCTCAGGGCCCCATGCAGTGTCACCCTGGGTACGGCCTTGTGGTGGCTGTTGGCCGGACCGGTTCATGCACAACAGATTGTTGTGGGGCCCACCACAATATCCACACATTTGTGTGCGCGTGCAGTCCCTAGCCATGTGTGACCCGAGGCACAGGAAACACCAGCTCCGCTGCTTGGCCATCCGGCGCCGTCCCTGAACCCTAAGTTCCCCGAACTTATTGCAATTGGCCACAGCATGGCCAATCTGCCTACAACATGGGCAGGTCTCACCATGTGGGGTCAATTCACTCACAGTCCCATACGACTGCCGGTTGGTGCGGTCCTTCCTCGTCGGAGGGCCCCTACTCACAGCGCTCCCGGCAGCTCTCTGTGGCTCCGAAGGATGGGTGACCGTCAACCCCAAATTCTCTGCCCGTCGAGCCTCCTCTTCCAAAAATCCGACCAAGTCGGAGAAGGCGGGCAGGTCCTCGGCCGACTTCCCGTGAGACTGTTCGAAACGAGTCTGCACGTCAGCGGGTAGGCGGGAAAGTACAATGTACAACAGTAGGTACGACCATTCACCAACCGGAAGTCCAAGATTCTCTAGAGCCTTGGTGACGGACAACAATGGGTTCAAAACCTCCGTCTGTATGGCCCCGACCTTGTTCACAACCGGGATGCTAAACAAACGGTTCAGTTGGGCATCGGCCAACCTCCGTTTGTTGTGGTAACGTCTGACCAACAATTGCCTGGCCGTCTCATAGTTACCCTCCGTAACTGTCAAATGAGCGATCAGCTCCCTGGGCTCACCCCTTAATGCTGCCACCAACTGAGCCATCTTGACAGACTTGGTAATGTCCGATCGCATGTGCACCAAACTGTCGAACAGATTGATGAAGCTCATCCATTCACCGGACACGCCGTCAAAAGTAGGCATAGTTATGGCAGGTAACCTGGACCCCGATCCCTGATGCGTCAGAGGTGCTTCAGTGTCACCATCATGGCTGGACTCGCGCTGTCTACGTATGTCCGCAGCCTTCTGCGTGATAGCAGCTGCCATCTCCATACATTTGTCGACATCCCCTATCAACCGTGACAGCCTGTCAGGTGCACAACCATCAACTGATTCCGCCTGCGCGGACAATTCGAGCACCCTATTGTAACGTTCCTTAACGTCCATAGACCGCTCCAATACCACATCATGCCTATCTAAACGGTCTATCAGACCGTGTGCGGAGGAAAACCATCCGAGTTCCTTAGAACCACCCTTCTAGATTTCAGATAACGACATGATCGGAACGATACTTACTAACAATTTGCAGTAACTCAATTTTATTGGACCCTCCAGTCTACAACCCAAACGAGGGAACCCTAAACCACAACTTAAACAATGTTGTTTTCCTTAAACAATAGGAACCGAGTTTTATATCTATATAAATTCTATAAATACAATTTAGTTTCCCTTTATCATTATAACACACACAGATAGTCAATATTAGTTCAAGTTATAAATTGCTATAAACTGAAAACAATGTAATAGCTTGCTATCAATAGATGTAACTACCTATGTTAACCAAAACATTCATTCAATAGCATTACTAGACCACTAATAGATTGACTAACTGGTAATTCAATGCAAATTTCAATTCAATATCTGTCTGTCTACTACCAGCAATAGACTTATAGCTTACAATACTACCAATCTATGTGGATATAGGAACAACCAGTTACTTAACCGCCTATACCTACAGATTGATAGTCCCAAATCGTGCCTTCCTGGAGCCCTTGACGGCTGCAAATCTCAGGAAGCCACGCTCTAGCTACCAAAATGTTCAGGCTTCTCAGCACCTAATGACCTCGTAGGGGCCCATGAGCTACGAGGTAGCGTGACGATCAGGTGCCAAGAAGTGATGAACGTCGGCGATTCACCGAGCTGAAGTTATGTGGGGTAGATCTAACCTGGTCTGTGCTTCGGTCCCGTCAACTGTCTCTCTGCAAGGCCCGGGTGCACCCTAGGCTCTTCTTGGTAGACAGGTTCTTCAGCCAACCAGGTATGACTGGCGGGCCAGCTTCAATGAGCACAGTGTTCCAACACAGGTTATGTTCTACGTGGTAAATACAAATCGGGCACGAAAATCCGAACTTTATCTGGTTCGAGAGACAACAACACACTCAGCTATATTAACAATCCTGAGGGAATCCCGAATACATTCCAGATGCCCTGCGATTTGATTTCAACCCCTAACCAAAACGCGTTTACATTGAGAGGGCTTTCGTCTGTCAGTTGTCAAAACTGCCTGATTGACAGCTAACGTCAAAATTAAAATGACCGTTCAGAAACCATCGATCGAATATCGATTTGGAATCGAACACTACCTTTAGTTTATTTTTTTCCTCTCCATTCTAGGTTTGCTGGAAGAAAACTCTTGATAGAGTCACATCGATGAAGTCATCAGGCCTCATGTGATTCCTTTCTTACAGAGAGTGGGGCCAGGGTTCTGGTTAATGCATGACAATACCCGCCCACACACAGCTCGGGCCACTCAGACTGTACTGGATGACTCCCATATTCGTGTCCTACCATGGCCAGCGTATAGTCCGGATTTAAATCCAATAGAGCATATGTGGGACCAATTAAAACGAAGAGTTAGGGAGCATGAGCAAGAGGTTCACAACCAGCAACAGCTTATGGATGCTCTGAAACGTGCGTGGGAAGAGATACCTGATGAAAACATCAGAAACTTAATCGAGAGTATGCATTCAAGGCTCCAGGAGTGTGAAAACAGGAGAGGAGGTTACTAAACCATTAAAAAAAAAAAACAGCTTGTGTCAGTTTTTGTTTTGTTTTGCAAAGAGTTTCTGTTTAGTTTTTGCTATTGACAATGGACTAATTTCATGTTAATTGAAATAAGTGAAACAATTGACTACACAATTAAATGGTTATTAGCATAAGGTAAAACAAAAGCCTTTTTACATGTTATTTTAATAAATATACATTACTGTTTACTATATTTTTCTCGTAGCAATCAAAATACTTAGTGGCCCCTATTTTCTTTTGAGTAGTATACTTTCAGAGACTCACTACACCTCTCATCTTGTCACTACATTCACTATACTTGACATTTTCACTAAAATCTATGTTTTAACGATACAAATCATACCACACGAATTTATTTTATTTAAGAAGGAATAAAAAAAATTAACTCCGAAATTAAGATAGAATTTATCTAAAGTTTCTCTTGGGGTAACTAACTATGTAACTTTTCGAACGAGCGTTAGGATAAATCAACTGTCATTTTCCCACACAAAAATGACAATGCAGATCTACCTACCGTACCTACCTACAAAACGTTAACAGCAGGAGACATGTTCATCTACTTTCATTCACATATCTAAGTACCTACATATTAACAAAATACTTTAAAAACACGTCCTCCACTGCAACACAAGTCACCGCAGGAAAATTGATTACTAACTATGAAGTCTGCGACACTGCGACTGACTGAACTTACTTTATTAATACTTCCGTCTCATTTTTGCGACGTTGCCGCTCCGCTGCGCCAGTTTCAAAATACCAGTTTCCGCAGTAAATGTTGATCAGGAAATGTTTATAATGATCAACAAAGTTTTATTTAGTGTAAAAAAAGGTGGTTAAAAGATCAACAATGGCCGTGTCAGTCGGTGCCGAGATAGAGGCTTTGCGGCATACTTAGGCACAGCGTCGCAAGGAGGGGAATTATTATATAGCTATTATAGCACGATATACTCAAAACTTCCTGAGTAAAAGCGGGTAAAGACTGATCAACAATTTATGCGGATTTTAGGAGAAGGAAAATGTATATATATATATATATATATATATATATTTGAATCATACTAATAATTTAAGATTCTATGCAAATAAATTACGGGTGTTTTTTTCTGTGTGTTTCATGAAATACTCAAAAAATCGTGATCATTTTCTGGTATATTGATTTTGACTATATAATCTAGGGTTTTTATTTTGGAAAACGTGTTTGATTAAAATTTTCTCGATAGAAAAAAATCCAAAGTCAACCCTTTTTTTCTATTATACCGCATTAGTAGTGAATAGGTAATCATAGCTGAAGACGTCGGTAATTTATAAAACATGCTTGACGAACTGCACACAACGTCATTGCAGGTCGTCCTTACGATGAATATGTCCAAGACGAAAATAATGATGAGTCACTCATCGGTACCGAACATTATTGTTGGTAAAAGAGGCGGTGGACAGTTATATTTATCTTGGACATTGTTTGTCTTTTGGCCGAGACTCTCAAGTAAATGAGATTACCAGATGGATTCAGCATTTGAAATTCAAAATTCAAAATTCAAAAAGAGTTTATTTCCATAAAAAACACATAGGTAACGTTTGGAGAATGTCAAATCTTATAAATTGCCCTTTAAAAGATCCATTAACCTTATGGAGCCTAGTAGTAGGTATAGCTAGTTTATTCCTATTTCTAGTGTTGACATTGTGTCTGTCGCTATTCTTAGGATATTTTTCAATATTTTTGTGGACGTACATTAGGTTTTCATAAATATACTGACTTGGCACTGTCATAATGTTAATTTCCTTAAATTTACAACGCAGTGACTCTCTGGGACCCACATTTTAGATTGCACGAACAGCCCTCTTTTGCAGCACAAATATTAAGTTAATGTCTACAGCGTTCCCCCACAGCAGTATGCCGTCAGACATAATGCTATGGAAGTAGCTGAAGTAAACTAGTCTAGCTGTTTCCACGTCCGTAAAAAGACGGTATATTTTGACTGCATAAACTGCGGAACTGAGTTTTTTCGATAGCTTATCTATGTGTGGGCCCCACTGAAGCTTATTATCTAAGGTAATTCCTAGGAATACCGTGCTATCTACAATTTCTAAATTTTCACCTTTAAAATTAACCTTAGCCGAGACTTGTTTAACATTGGGGAGTATAAACTGAATACATTTAGTTTTGTTATTGTTCAGTAAAAGATTATTGGCACTAAACAAATTAACTACCTTTGAGATTGCATTATTCACATCGTCAAAGTTCAAACTACGTCGTTTTATTTTAAACAAAAGTGAAGTGTCATCTGCAAACAGTACAATCTCATGATTATCTCTGACAAGATGTGGCAGGTCATTAATATAAACCAAAAACAGGATTGGCCCGAGTATGGAACCCTGCGGTACACCCATTGTAACAACAGACCCTCTGTATCCTGTCATTTAGATAAGAAGAGAGATGATCTAAAGAGATCTAATTTCCTGATCAATGTCCTATGGTCAACGCAATCAAAAGCCTTAGACAAATCGCAAAATACTCCTAGAGCATCATGCGACTCCTCCCAGGCATCATATATATGTGATATTAACTCAATACCGGCATCAGTAGTTGATTTGCCTTGTGTAAAACCAAATTGTTTACAGTGGAGCATGTTATTGGTGTTGAAATGTGTAAGAAGTTGATTTAAAATTACTTTTTCAAAAACTTTACTAAATGTAGGCAATAGCGATATCGGTCTGAAGTTAGAAAGATCAGATGTACTACCCAATTTAAACAAAGGTACTATTTCACTATGTTTCATCAAATCAGGAAACACGCTAGATTCAATAGATGCATTAAATATGAAAGCTAAATCAAGTGCAATAACATTTATTAGGGGCTTCACAACATGAACAGAAATATCCCAGAGGTCTGCAATTTTCTTAACATTTATTGATTTAAAGGCTTTAATAATATCTTTATCGTCTACATAATTAAACGAGAATTGATTTTGACATCTAGATACATAGTCTTTCAGCACAGATTCAGCGACTTTGGAAAGCTTTAAAACGTCTTCAAGTCCAAGATCCCGCAGAACCTGAAGACCAGGGTTTACAACCATTGTGTCCTGCCCACACTTACATGCGGTGCCGAAACATAGGCGAAACAGGCGCTAACAAAGGCGAATAGCACCAAATTAAAGTCGCACAAAGAGCCATGGAGCATTCCAAGCTAGGCATTAGACTTCGGGATCGTATTCGCACGTCATACTAAGATCGTCGATGTCGGCAAGCGAATCACGAGACTGAAGTGAAGGTGGGCAGTACACTTGGCAAGGACAGATAACAGAAGGTGGACCAAAGCGATTACAGAGTGGCTACCCAGAACCGCACGACGACCAGTCGGCAGACCACCGGCTAGATGGCCGGATGACATCATCGCTATGGCGAGTAGGCCGTGGCTCAGGACCGGAATGGATGGCGTGGTAAAGAAGAGGCCTATACCCAGCAGTGGGTGAATGTGGGCTGATTGATGATGATGACGATGAGTAGTGAATATAACTTCTCTATTAAATGTAATCGATCTAGAAAGCCGCAATATTGGACTCTACATGAACCCTTTTAAAAAAAAGGCGATGACAAATGGAGAAAAGAGACACATCCGACTAGGAAATGGGAACATAGAATACGTCAGTGACTACATATACCTTGGCCAACTAATATCCTTCGAAGATGCAATTTGCAAAGAAGTAGACAGAAGAATAGCACTAGCCTGGAAGAAATACTGGTCCCATATAGACGTCTTCAAAAGCAGCATAACAGTACACCTGAAAAATAAGGTCATGGACAACACAGTACTACCAGGTCTACTATATGGTTGCCAAAGCTGGCCCCTGACTAAAGATGTCGTAAGGAAGTTGCAGGTTTTTCAACGCTCCACCGAGAGATCAATGCTGGGCATAAAACTAGAAGATAGAGTGAGATGCTCTGAGATACGAGGAAAAACAAAGGTGACAGATGCTGTACAAATGGCGTGCAGGCTCAAATGGAAGTGGGCTGGCCACATAGCCAGAACAACAGACGGACGCTGGAGCGAGCGGGTCTTCCACTGGCATCCAAGAGACGGGCAGAGGGCAAGAGGCAGACCCCGGCGACGCTGGTGCGACGACATAGTGCAGGTGGCAGGTCACACTTGGACGAGGCAAGCCAAAAATAGGCTGATATGGCAAAGTATGGAGGAGGCCTATACCCAAATATGGGTGCCCAATTAATCTAGGATAAGATTTATTAATTAAATATAAATAATATTGAATAAAATGTACTGAATAATTATTTCTTTCATTAATAATAAATAAAATATATAAAAGGAAATTTATTAATAAATATATGTTAATAAAATCATTAATTTAAGCATGAAATATTTAAGAAAGATTAAGAATGTAATAATTATGTTTTAAATTTATGTGTTTGTGTGTGTACTAATTGGGAATATATGGCTTTTTATTTTTATTTTTTATTAAATGTTATTTTTAACGATTCCGTATTTGAAATGTGATTCACTGAAATAGCTTATTTTGTATCTTTTTTTATTCATAGTGCTTATGTTGTTTCAGATTAGGTCCGAGCGCATATATGCATCCTGCTTTTTTCTATTCCCGAGTAATTAACGTTTCTCACTTCCAGAGTGATGCCAGATGGGGGGATTCCCTGCAAATTCGGGGTTTTTTTAAACATCCGGGGGGAATTTCGGGGAATATATCCTTTAGGGGTATTCCCGGCGGGAAAAAATAAAAAAAATGGGATTTTTTGGGAGTTTTTTTAAAGCTAATCGTCCATCGCGAATTAACGATATGAGTCGATCGATTGAATCAATCGAACGAGTTCATCTGTCTTTTGAGCCTGTTTTCTGAATGAAATGCACCTTTGAGTATTGAAAGACATTTAATTTAGACATTTAATGCATAGATATATAGGAAATTGATGGTTTTCAGTGACATCTATGTCAACAAATAGTTTTACAACTTTACCAATTCTCGTCCCCTTATTTCCATAAATCAGGATTTAACTTTCTTCAAGACACACTACTTGTTTGTATAATCAAAACTAGTATAGAAAGTCATCTTCATCATACTGCTGATTTTTTTTATTTCACTCAGGAAAATTACCTTGACCTAATATTTGTTGATTCAGATCCTCTGAATTCCTTTTCCACATCCACACGGCCCATAATCAAAGTTTCCTTCCAAGATGATGAATTAGCTTATATTTAGTTTATAGGTATCTAAAAGCAAATATATGCGATTTGAAAAACAACTATCTCAATTGAGGAAATCAAACGGCCAGGACTTGAGTTGTATCGTGGACAGTAATATTTTAGGAAAGTGACAGACAGCTTTTTATAGCGTGTAGCTACGATATTATCGTCTTCCTTCTCCATACAAAACGCTGATTTAATAGGTAAGCACCTAATAATTACAAAATTATCGCTTTTACATGGTTTTTAATTTGCTCAAATGGCAATTTCAAAATCTCCAGAGCTATCAGAGGTATATTACAACAAATAGAGAATGCACTGACCCTTGAAAGAATTGTTAACTTTCGCGAGACTAACCCGACGCGAGTCAACTAGTCTGTGATTATTTCTTAGGTTAACTTTACAGCTATCGCTTAATTTGGAAAATGTTGTTAGTTTCATGCGTATATACATTATATTTTCGAAAACTTATTTATTTATTTATTGTTATTACAATTACAATAATAAAAATAATAATAATTCTTTATTGCACAGAAATCACAGTTGAAATTATAACAGAAACAGTATGCAAAGGTGAGCTTATTTCTAAAAAGAAATTTCTTACAGCTAACCTGTGAAGAAAAGAGAAAAATAAAATATAGAGAGGTAGTCCTAGTGTACAATTAAGAGTTAAAAGAAATAAATAAAATCAATATACTATCAAATAAATCACAACACCCTACGTAATTACTATAAAATAAATAAATAGAATACAATAAATACACAGATATACAGAAATACTATGAGATACCCACTATTCGGAAGAGAGGAGATGCTGTTTCAATTTTTTCTTGAAAGTGACCAAGGATTTGCAATCCCTAATAGCGCAAGGAAGTGCATTCCACAAACGTATTGCCCTTAATCTAAACGAGTGCTCGTAAGCAACAGTGTTGTGCTGAGGAATTGATAAAAGTGACACCGTGTGAGATCTCCGAAGTCTATCCCCTGAGAAAAGATACTCAAAACGTTCACGAAGATATGCAGCGTAGCGCGGATTTCTCAAAATATTGAAGAGGAAGTAGAGAATGTGCATATCACGACGAAGTCGGATCGGGAGCCAGCCTTATTCCCTACGATATTGAGACACGTGGTCGTACTTACGAAGCCCGAAGATAAACCGAATCCCGAGATTTTGGAGTCGCTCGAGTTTGTTCAGTAGATCTTCGTTCGCGCTGGGGCCAGTGCGAACGAAGATCTACTGAACAAATGTTTGCTGGGCAGCAAACATCGGCGTAGTCTATTAAAGGCAGAAGAAGGAGCTGAGCTAGCATGATTTTAGTCTGCCTAGGCAGGAAGAACTGCAAACGCCGAAGAGAATGATGGGGCGACCAGGATAATAGATTGTCAAAAACAACGCTAAGATTTTTGGCTTATATTTATATAATTATGTAAGGCAAGAAAAATAATCTTAACATTAGCCAATAACGGATTTACATTTTTTTGTTTAAATGTTATAAGAGAGACGTACTCGGCGATTACACTTATATATAAAAATTATAACCAAAACTAGTAATACATATATGCAACTAGTGTTGATTTGGTTTTAAAAATTAAATTTATATTATTGCAAGTTGAGATGTGGTGTGCCGGATGTGTAAGTAGTGTAGGTTGTATGTGTTGTGTAGTCGTGTGAGTGTAGTTGTACCTGCTTAGCTCTACGACGACGATGGTCTTGCGATCGGGACTGTGTCTATTGAATTGCCACTAAGCAGGGTGAGTATAGGTGAGTAGGCTTTCGTATAACATGGCAGATACATCATCACTGTATTTGTTTGTTTTAATACTTCAAATAATATTTTTCTTAAAAACCTGTTTAGAGGTGTTAAAAATGTCTAGGTCCTTTTCTTTGGAAAGCTTGTTGTAATTTAAATGACACCTATTCATGACTGTGTTTTGTGCATAGTAAGACCAAGATAGGGTAACATGGACGAGAGGTGTGTAACTGGTTCTTTTATTCGGAATACTTAACCGAAGTGTTGAGGAGATTAATCCAGGATAGTTCAGCCTTCCATTACAGAGGTCATAAAGAAATAGCATGTCCAGGAGACACCTCCTGTCCTCGAGTTTTTGCAGTTTGTGCTTTTCCAAAGAAGTATTGTGGTTCTTTAAAGCAGAGTGGTAGCCAGTGCAGTAACTAAGATGTTTAATGAATTTGCGTTGTAATGAATCAATTGACTCAATGTGACATATATATTGGGGTCGCCAGATAAAGCTACAGTATTCCAGAATACTGCGCACGTACGAGTGTAGAAAAGTAGAGAAACTTTATACACAGTGTGTCAGTGAATGCCTGGCTCGTTCGAAGTACAAAACCCAGGTTTTTATAGGCCTTGTCTGTAGCAGCGTCTATATGTTGAGAGAAAGTGAGCTTTGAATCGAGTAAAACTTCTAGATCTCTTATTGATTTAACTTTCTCGATTGGCCTGTTGTTAATTTGGTAAGTGTAAAATATTGGCTTAGTCTTTTTGGTAAAGCTCAGGTGATTGCATTTAGTGAGATAAACTCTTATCCTATTTACCGTATAATAGACACCTACCCTACAAAAATCTTTCTGTGTGCACAATCGGAAGTGGAATTTATCTTTTTGTGCACTTTTTTGTCATCGGCGTATAAAATAAAAATTGAGTGGATAAAACAACTGCTTATGTCGTATAAGAAGGTAATGTAGAGGAGCGGTCCCAGCAGTGATCCCTGTGGCACACCTAATGGGATAGCGATGAACTCGGAACTGTGTATTGCCACGACGACTGTTTAGCTTCTGTCTGTTATGTATGACTCCAGACATCTGAGTAGATCCCCCCTTATACCTAGCTCACGCAATTTACGCAGTAATATGAAATGATCTACACGGTCAAATGCTTTCTCGAAATCCGTGTAGATCACATCTTCCTGCCCTCCCTTGTCCATGCCAGTAAGCACATCACCAGTAAAAATAGCTAAATTTGTCACAGTAGAGCGCCCTTTGAAGAAACCGTGCTGTTCGGTAGGTATGTTTATTGAAATAATAGGATAAAAATGTTCATGTGCGACCATTTCCATAATTTTGCCAAAAACGTTTAATATAGAGATGGGTCTTTAATGTTCTATGTTAGCTGTAGTCCCTTTTTATGTATGGGTATGATATGTGCTGTCTTCCACGCCGTTGGGTAAATACCATGATTGAACGAGCGGTTAAAAAGTATGATCAAAGGTAATGCTTGGGTTTAGGCACAGTTGCGAACAAAAATAGATGGTATCTTATCACTGCCGGGGCCCTTAGATATGTCAATTGTTTTCAGATATTAAATATTTGCTCCTCTGTAACTACTATGGAGTGCAACAACTCAATACCGTTATCTGGCTTACTGATGACCTGATCGAATGACTCAGATGGTTGTATGAACATTCGCTTGAAGAAAGTGCTAAATGCAGAACAGATTTCGTCTTCTGATTTTAATTCCACATTGTTATATTTCATTATTTTAGGGTAGTTAGAACTGTTTTTCCGTTTTAATTTAACATAAGACCACAGCAGTTTAGGATAAGTTTTAATATTTTCTTGTGAGCGTAAGTATGTAAGTTTCATGGCATTCATCCTTTAATTCATATTATCATCGAATAATTTTCTGGTGTTTTCCGAGTAGACTGAAATAATCATAATCCAAGTGGTTCATACTTTTTCCAGAGGACATAGGACCAGGAGGTAGTTTAGGTTAGTTTTTTCCTTTATTATATTAATTAGTGCGTGGCTGTAGCAGATGGGGTAGCATCGTGGTAATCCTATTACTGACTGCGGTACATATATATTTACTAGATCATAGATTACGTCATAAAAACTTGAGACAGTGTCATTAACACTTATAATATTTAAATATCACCAGTCCTGTTTCTCGAGCCACTTATTAATAAATAAGTTTTTGAACTGTTTTGCTAACGGCATGGGGGGGACCGTAATGTCAGTGGCGTTGATATACAGAGTAGGTTGGAAAACGTCCGGTGGTACTAATTCTGTGCTAGTTCCGTGTAGCTCGATGATAAAGTTTGTGAAAACGTGGTCAAGTGTATTATTGCATGAGTTGCTCAGGTAGTTATATTGCTGAAAGCCGTGTATATGCAATTGATTTATGAGATTAATTCCACTATTCTGTATCTCCACATAGCCCTTCGTCAGGTATCTAGTTTCCCTAGATTCCCAAATGATGGTGGAATTATTAAAATCACCTGCCAACAGAAAGTGATGTTCCGTATTAGCGTTGACAATGTTGGCAAAGGAGTCGAGATATAATTGTGTGGTAGCCGGTAGATCGTGTGTTTCGCTATGAGGAGGAATATAAATTAGTCCGATGTGCAGATTGGATCCAAGCACTCGCGCATCAATAGTCAACCATATGATTTCAAGGCCGCCCGGTGTCCACTCTGGTCGGAGACGGGCTTGGAGCCGTGGCGCGCAGAGCGCCATTACGCCGCCGCCCATCGTCAGAGTTACCCGATCGCGCCTGAATACATCGTACTGATCTAAGTCGGTCAGCTCTGAGTCAAGAATGCCACTATGAAGCCATGTTTTAGTTACCAACACGACATCGTAGTCACAGGATGAGACAGTGTTCGAGAAGATCAGTGTTTTGGTTCTAAGATCGTTAACGTTCTGGTAATAAATCCTGAGGTTATTTTTTGTGCTTAGTCCAGCAATAGATGGGATACAAACACTTTGTTGCTAATCATAAATCATAATAGTGAAGCGTTATTGAATTCGACTGCGTTTACGGCTGTAAATTAGAATGTTTGGACGTTTCCTGACTTTTGTTGGTACTGGTTCTTTGGAGGTTTTTGAGGGAATATATCAAACAATAACTATTTGTGTCTGAGAAATGGTGGGCGTGAAGGTATGGGTGTTTGTATTGTGTAGTTAGTAAGAGTGTGTTAATGTATGTGTGAGAGTGTAATATAATAGATAGGTTACAAGGATTTATAACAAACAAAGGTCGACCAGTTATTATACAATTTTCTTTAGATCCAATCCCGATGAAACCAGTATGAAGGGTGCTTTTTCTATTTTCCTGACTTAGATATGACAGTTTTTATCCATACGAATTTGTATCCGCAGTCTTTTGCTTTTGCTTTGCATTTTTAGCAATTCCTTGTTACGCGGAGTTAAATGTTCGTTGACATGAATATCCTTTGGCTCCCCATTCATACCGATATCAACGGAAGTGTGTCCGCGACATTTACAGAAGGCAGAGTATAGCTGATCCTTTGGGCTACGGTTTTTTGAATGAACGACGATTGCGCGCGGACGGCCAGGGGCAAGGACTTTAGGCTAGACATGGTGCACAAAGCCGACCTGGTCCTGCCGGAGATCAACGCCTGCGTGCTGAGCAAGCTTGATGGTCACGTCTTCTAGGGACTCATTCTCGACTTCGGGTTTCCCGAAGATTTCCAGATTCTGAAGGCGTTTCGATTGCTGCTGCTTGGCGATGTCTTTCTCCAGGTTGGACATGCGGGTCACTTGCTCGCCGTATTATTTGGTCAAGTTATTGTTGGCCATCTGTACTCGTACTAAGTCGTCCTTCAACTGGACTATTTCGGTTTGTGAGAATTCAAGCGATTGTTTTAGCTCGGTGGTGATACGCATATCTGTTTTAGCTCGAAAGACATGAGGTTACGAATCATTGGTGTCAGATCCACTCTGATGATGCCGAGAATGTCAGCGTGCAGCGAGTTTATAAATTCATCGTCCTGGGTCGTTTGCTTTCGCTGGGACACATTCACATGTTGTGATAAGGTTTTCAACTGAGGGTTGCTGTTGTCTCCCTTAGGAACCTTGTTTCCACAAACGGGGCAGGACCAATCAACTTGTCTCGCTCGGAAATTTCTATTGTTTAGGCCAACACATTGTTAGTGGTACCTGTTGTCGCAGTTAGGGAGTATGCATTTAATAGTTTCATCCTGGTCGGCAGGCTGCTCACAAGCAAGGCAGGTAAACATGTTGTAGTGCGTACTAAGTGAGTGAAGGTGGCAAGCGATGGGAAGACGTGACGAAAGACTGTTGCGCGTTGCTATGCAGTGCGGGCGACGATGGATCTTGAGCTACAAGTGTGCGGCAGAGAGCTGTGACAGGCAGGTATCTTCTTACTCACGAGGTGTCGTCACGGGTGACGAAACGGTACGAGTCAGGCTGACGATTGATTTGCAGCGCTGAGTAGGCAGAAGCAATTGCATGCGATGCTCGCCCTTGTTCTCTAGTCAAAGCTATCACAGTTGCTTGGCTAATATAATTGTATGTTAATTTGATGAAGTTAAGATAAACAGAGTGAGGGATAGACACGACTGTTCGGTACGGTGTCTCGATGGCGGAAAAGGACTGACTGACAGAAAACAAATTGACTAGCAACAGTTAGTATGTCAATTTCTTAAGGAGTATGTGCGTTTTAAATTATAAATTGCTCGAAGAGCTATTTTCTGTAAACTTAAAATAGTTTGAATATCCGCTGCTTTCCCCTACAACAAAAAACCAGACAAAATACTATGAAAGTAACTAAAATAGCTTAGATGTAGCCACATTCGTGTTTTGTGTAATACCAGCTAATTTATCCATGTGGGATCCCCACTGAAATTTACTATTAGTGATTATTCCAACAACACTGCTAATTCTAACGTGTTGCTGACTAACACTAAACTGGTCTTAACTTGCCTGACATTTGGAAGTGAGAATTAGATACACTTTGTTTTACTAGCGTTTAACAATAAATGATTAACCATTAACTTCATCAAAATGATTTTTTGTCTTTCAATTTTGAAGACCAGTGAAGTATCATCAGCAAACATGTCAGTCAATTTATCCACCATAAAAGGCAGATCGTTAATATATACCAGGAATAAGAAAAGGCCTAATATGGAACCTTGTGGAACGCCAATTTTTACTCCCGATCCTGCCGATGATCCGACTTCTGCCTGTTGAATGAAAATGAAAAAAGTTTCTTGCATCCAAATGTTATTATTCCGTCAATGAATTCCTTAAATAATGTAACATAATATTTTCTTGACATTTTACAATTATACTTTTCCCAAACCATTTACTTTTGATCTATCGTAATTTTGTATGACTATGTGAAAATTGTATTGAATGTACCTATACCTATATTGTAAATGTTATTATAAATTAATCTCAAAGTCGACATTTAAATTGCATGCACTACTAAAGTAGTGCATGCAATTTAAATGTCGACTTTAAAAACGTTAATTGTAATAAATTACAATTAACGTTTTTAACAATGTGAAACCTGCACTGCTGTTTGCGATGCCCTAACAGGGTACATGTACTCACCTACTGCTGTATTTTAAGACCACTATTGTTTTGTACATGTTTGCAAATTAATAAATGAAATGAAATGAATTCTATTGCTTAGGTATGATCTTAGTAGATACAACGCTTTATTTGTAAGTCCGTAATGCTTTAATTTCGTTAGTAGCGTACCATGATCAACACAATCAAATGCCTTCCACAGATCGCAAAAAACAGCGATAGCATCCTGTGCGGCTTCCCATGTTGAATAAATATGAGATATAAGGGTAATATCTGCATCCGTAGTCAATTTACCCCCAGTGAAAACGTATTGTTTGGCGTGGAGTTGTTTTGAAGTGTGAGAGCATTTGATTGAGTATAATCTTTTCAACATTTTTACTTAGTGCTTGAAGAACAGACATCATTTGGTCTAAAATTTGAAAGATCACCCCTGTCTCCCGACTTGAACAGAGGTATCAGTTTAGTGTTGCGCACGTTGCGATGCTCGCTGCCGCGAATGCCGCGCCAACCGCCGCCACGTGCATCAAACCGCACTCCAACACGTTTGTCCCGCCACTCACATCCACTCGTGTACCGCCAGCTACCAAAATTTGTGCTCAGAGAAAAGCTCTGTTGTTCTCCGACAAACTAAGTGCAGGATTTGGGCCTCTATTACATTACCGGCTTAACCAAAAAGTAAGGAACATTTGCTGTCCAAATAGTTCATTTGTAGATCTAGTGAAGATAATTAGTCGCGGTATCTATGATGAGTACAGCACTATTGTAATTATGGTAGGAAATCATTCAAACATTAGTCGGAATGATTTGAATATAAGTGTTGAAACACTTCTAGACTTACATAGTAGGATGAAATGCAAATTTATACTATGCAATTTTCCATATGCCTGTAATTTGACAGAACCACAGAACAAATCTGTGCATAGAATGAATATTTTATTTAATTTAACATGTCATCACAGCGATGCTATTTTATATTTCGAGATGAATAATTTTATTCATAACTTTACTCTGACACAGGATACATTGTACCTGTCTAATAAATATAGAAAATTAGTAGCTACATTGTTAGCTTATAATATATGCGTCGCAGCTATACTTGGTTTAACCAAGTTCAACTTGACATCAGCCTATGTTAAGAGTAATATGACATGCACTCCTATTGGGAATTCACTTGTTAATCATAATTTGCATTAAACAATGGAATCTGTTCTAAGTAATTTTAATTAGTTCATTAGACAGAAGAGGAAATCGCTAGCATACAAGAGCCACTAAATATAATCAAAATGTAAGCCCCAGTTAAATATTACCCATCAAAACATCCAGGGGCTACCTGGCAAATAACTTGTGTTAGAATTATTTCTAAAGAATTCTGACATTGATATTATTTGTGTTACAGAACACTGGTTGAAGGAAAATATGATGTCTTTTAACATAAATAATTACAAAATTGTCAGTTATTACAATAGAAAGACTGCTGATAGAGGTGGTTTTTTAATCTTAGTGAAAAATAATATTAAGGTGATATTCTTGCACTTTCTGTTGAAAGACAAATAGAGGTATCCTGTGTTGAGTTAGATAGCCATATTATTGTTTGTGTCTACAGGCCACCGAGAGATGAAAAAGGCCATGGAACTTTCGAAATATTTGAGAAAATTATGAAGGAAGCCCTCAGTAAACTATCTAATAACAGAAAAAAGTTAATTATTTGTGGTGATCTTAATGTAGATTTGCTTGTAGGAACAACAATGAAACAATGATTAAAAACTTTATTCAAATCGTTTAATTTATGTCATGTATTTTTAGAGCTGACTAGATTTATACTTACCAGCTAAACTTGCTTAGATAACGTTTTTTGTGACTGTGCATTCACAAGTAAAAGTGTAATTAACTGCTTACTTTCCGATCACAGTGGTCAAACAGTTTCATTCCCAATTGCTATTAAGGATAAGACTGGTCCATCATTTTATAAGCCTATTACATCCCATAGGCAGAGATATATACGAAAAACTTAGATATAAATTTGCCAGTACCGGATTTTATTGAACAGAACCCAAACAAAATCTACTCAGACTTCTTCAACATTATTCAGACAGAATTCAATAAAGTTTTTAAATTAAAGAAAGTCATTGACTACAACGGTAAATCTAAATTTAATGACTGGGCAAACTTTGGAATTCGTAAAAGTAGAGTTATCTTGTATGACCTTTATGATCAAAAAAACTATAACTTTGATCGAAAATTTCATGACTATGTTAAAAAATATTCCAAAACTTTCAAGTTGTTTTGTAGAAATGCAAAAACTTTACACATTGATAGAAAAATTCTAAATTCAAAAAATAGAATGAAAACAGTTTGGCAAATAAAAAAAGCGTGAAACTGGCAAAGTTATACCAAGGGACAATGATTTCTGCCTAAAGATAGGTGATGATATTGTTAAATCCAGCGCTGATGTTGCTCGAGCTTTTGAAACATTAATCACCACTGTACCCTTACTCACAACAGATCATCTAAATTCAACTACATATGAAGCAGAGACTTTATTAAGAAATAACACTAGCGTCAGTAAGGTATATTTAAAATTTCATCATGTTTATCCCCAGGACATGGTCAAAACGTTTAGATTACTTAACTTAAAAATACGGAAGACCTGTGGGGTATATCAGTCAAAGTCATTGGTTCAATAATTCTAGTTATAGCACCACACTTAGCAATGCAATGCACAATATATAATATTCAATAAAAGTGTTGACGATGGGGCTTTCCTTTTTACCATAATTGCCTAAAAAAATTATCATAATTGCCTAAAAAAATATTCTCCAAACGCCGAATATTGGGTATCAAAAGTTGACTGTAATGGTCATTTATTTGTCATGGAGTTGTAATTGTGTACCGGAATTGGGCCCCTGTATTGTGGGAACTAGAAACAGCGACGCCACAAACATGTAAATATCCAAGACATGGGCTTTCTTTTTCCTCTCCAGGCGGGATTCGAACCCGGGAGCCTCTCACTTAGGAAGCAGTGCTCGACCGCAAAAAATACTCAATATATTTTTAGGACAGTGCATCTGTGAGCATTTATCAGACAGTTTTTGAAATAAATTCAGCTTTTCTAGTCATATAAGAGCCCACGCAGGATGATCGCTGTCGTCGTATATGATAAAGTGGTCGTCATCTTCGTCATTAATTAAAATTCTTTTTCGAATCACCATAACATAAGGAGGAAGGCAGGTGTAACAACAGGTTAATCAAGAGTTGACTTGATAAGTTTCATTTAGCGAAGCAGATAAAAGGGTAATTAAAACGCAATCAGTTCCCCATAAAATGTTTTAGTGGGAAACGGAGTCTTAGGCTTTTTTTTCTGGGTTTACCTGAGACTTTACTCGTACCTTTTGGTACAAAGAAGATACTAAAAAAAAACATATACTTACAACGAAATGTATTTTAACGTTTGCAATTATTTACTGATTACTGTTTGGTTTAATAGTCGGTTTGTTGTTAGTCACTTAAAAGATTTGGGGGAGGTGTTACCTCATAACACGACATCATCATTATTATTGTCAAGTTTGGCGGTCAGAATCGTAGGTGGCGAGAAGACAACCATAAATGAGTTTCCACACGCGGTGCAGTTTTTCAACAATGGAGGAATGTGCGCTGGAACCATTCTGGCGAAAAAGATTGTACTAACAGCTGCCCATTGCTTTGAATACAACAAGAATATTACTGAAATGAGAATATTCGCAAGTAAATTTCGTCTACCTACAAGATATAGCAAACATTTTCTGTAATGAAATACCTATAATACAGAAATATGAACAACAACTACCTAATATGTGCTACAAGTTTATTCGCATGTAATTTTTCAGGAGCACGTTACACTTTTGACCCCCAAGCAGATGTGCATGAAGTGTGGGAGTTCAAAGTTCATCAGAACTACAATGCAAAAGGGATGTTTGAAAACGATCTTGCCCTAATAATCATTCCTGGTATCTTCAAGTATGGGAATAAAGTGAAGAAAGCATATCTTGCCAACACTGATAAATGGATGAGTGATAAGGCCCCTGATTTTACTGTGTCAGGTTGGGGCAGGTCTAAGGTTGGTGGAAAGCCAGATTATTCATAAAAAACTATTACAAACTAAATATACTCGTACTGAGAACAGAAGTAAGTAATAGAACTATCTCCACATTTAAGACAATGCCAACAGTATTTTAATTGCAACACTCAAGGCACTCCTTGTCGGCGTTGATATTTACAATAGCATTTTATCTCCAGTATGTGAATAACCCAGATCCCGGGGACTATCGGGGAAATAAGTTGCTGAAGACGAAGTTGAATATCGTTGAAAAAAAAAGGTGTGAAGATGCCAACAACGTCACGATAGAGCCTGGCACGTTCTGCCTATTTGGAGACGGTATCAGGGATACCTGCCAGGGTGACTCTGGAGGAAGTGTAATTTGGAAAAGGTTAGATTAACTACTCAACTAATCAACAGCAATTTCCCATTCAAGGGCAGAAACACAGTTTGTGAATAATGGCCAAGTTTACGTTAACAGTACTTCAATAGTCCATTGACGTACACACATGCCGTATACACGGGTAATACCGATGAGTGACTAAGAGTTCAATTCGATTACTGCGATTCGATTATGCATCGAAATGCATAATTCCCGATTCCCGGCGCAGGTGCTTAAAATTTCTTTATGATAGCTTGCCATATCATTCTTGTGAACAGATGTGTCTTTTGTGAATGTTTTATCGTGATACCGTAAAATTTGTTAACATTTAACATAATTTTGTTTAACAATTAATAATAACGAGAACAATCAAATTAATAACTGTATTTATTTCAGCATGGTGGTTGGCATTGTCTCTTACGGATACCGTTGTGCAGTGACACCCAGCATGTACGTCAATGTTTACTACTTCAGGACTTGGATCGATGAGACCATAAGAAAACTATACAGTCAATACTGTAGCTTTTATTTACATGAGACACATTCGCATTAATCAATATAATTTTAAATTTATATGTATAGCGTTTTTTGTCGAGAATTGGGGAAAATTACGACATTCCTACCAAACTACCCACCGACAACATAAAATAGGCGTAGCAATTAATAAAGTTAGACACGATCCATTAAACTCAGTTTAATGTTAAGAACGTTTCTGTGATTCTTCATACTCTTTAGGTATTTAGTAAGTTAGTTATATCGATCGAATATGAAACAGATTTTTTGTTCATAGCTCTTGTACCGCTAATCCAAATAGCTGTGCATCTCGAAGATACATAAGACTACCAAGACATAGTAATATTACAGATTACGAGCCTATATCAGGGACGAACAAATCTTCGACAAGTGTCATAGATTTAGAAGGGAACATAGTAGGTGGAGTTTCCGCCAATTAAGAGCAGTTCCCATATGCTGTGAAGTTCTACAATATGGGAGCAATGTGTGCTGGATCAATCCCGGCCACATGAATCATCCTTACAGCAGCACATTTTTTTGAATTCAATAAAGAAATTTTCTACATTTACATCGATGTTGGTAAATATTCAAGTTTAATACAAGCTGGATTATAATGTGACGTATAATAATTGTGTATCTTAACATTAGCTTGTAATAAACTTTAGTAGAAATACTAGTCGGAAAAATAATTCCATTGAAGAGCATCTAAAGAAATCTAGAATTACGTACACCGAGTCTTTTTCTTTTGATCTTACTTGTGAGTTTAATTTGTTTATAATTATTGACAATCAAAACTATTCAGGTTCCAGACATTTCCGCTAACGTCATATGAATATGACGTTAGCGGCTCTAGATATGAATAATGGGACTTCTATGTCCATAAAGGCTACAACACTTCTACCTTCTCTAATGATATCGCTCTTCTGTACATGGCCAAACAGATCAAACTGGGGAAAGCGGCACAGAGAGCCATACTGGCGAGTTCGGGTGTAATGGATGAAGGAAGGAGAGAGAGACTTCGTTGTTTCCGAGTGGGTCTGGTCTACGGTATGTATTGTTTGTGAATGCTTATTATTCCTTATCTTCGCAGAAAGGCTCTCTTTTTGCTGAATTTTTATATTGGTTACGGTGATGGAAACATCGTGAGGAAATATTCAATCTCCAAAACTGCGGGGCGATGAGCTAGCCCCCTGTCACGTATAACTAAACGTGGGCACAATTGTGCTTTATACCAACATATATGAAATATGGCGTGACTCTATATGTTATGTTATGAGTGTCTATCTAGCAAGCCTCATGCTCCCACGGCAGTTTAAAAGCTTCCTCTTCATTAGCCGCTTTCAGAAATCAACAAATTTTCGAGAATTCACGGGAAAACCGAAAGCTTAGTCATACTAATTTCGGACCATAAGGTATTTGACAAGGTAGTCCAATAAATCTAGAAACGTGTCTCTAGCTGAATATATTTCAACAAAAACGTTGGGTAATATTTCCAGCAGTTGTATTTTATAACCTCAATTTTGTGTTAAAAAGACAGCATTTGACTACGACGTCACATGTGAGTATTTCATAGACTTCGTGAACTAAATTACCGTTTTGACAGTTCCTAAAAGTAAGTAAGTATGCGGTTTTTTTCTTCTCTATCCCCAGCCGGAGATTGAACCCGGGACCTCTCGCATGGCAGGCAAAGCCACAACTTCTGCGCCACAGATACAGAGTAAGTAACCAAAGAGTTTCATTCATTCATTGGTTACTTACAAATTTATCACAGAGTAAAAGTAAGTAAAGAAAATGTAAAGTCAAACTACATACATACAACATACAGAATATAAAAACATCGTCATGTTGCGGAAAACCTAAGAAGCTATTTTCTTCAACTTGCAACACTTTCTTTAAAAAGTAGTTAATGTCATTTGTAGTTTGCTGTCAAAGTGCGTCGATTGAGCATGGTATATTTCTTGTGTTTTGTGAATGAAAATGCCGAAAATTATTAATAGTGGCGTCAGAGAACATATTCACAATCTATCGAAATATTTGCGGATAGAAAATGTGAAGGATTGGACTTTATTCCTATAAATAACATCACCAGCCTTGTTGTCAACATGAGTGTTAGGTACATCGTAGAGTATGTGCAATGTGAATTGGCTAATTTGTAACTATCTAAAAGTAAAGTTTAAAAGTATTTTGTTATATTTTAGCCATATCCCGATCTTCCGCAATGAAAATACAAAACAAAGGTCAGACGTCAGCTTATTTTCTTCGAGTAAGAAAAATAAACCTAAAACCAAAAAGAAAATCAATCCGGATGATTTGATTTATGTGTAATTAGGCATAAAATACATGAATTTCGTGCTGTCCGAAAAAAAGTAACAAGTTTAAAACGGCTGCTTGCAGCTCTTAAAGAATCCATAAATTTTGTTGGTGGCAGCGAATCTCTTCGATTATTCTTTGTTTGTTTAATGTCAATTTATCACTTAAAGTAACCGAAAAAAAAAAAATTCTATTTAGTTTTACATTTTGTCCATACAATAACACTGGACTTAGTTGTTATTTCTCCTTGTTAATGGCTAGTATTTAATCGCACATCAAAAATACTGATTTTTACAGCAAAAAAGGATTAACAAAAACACTTTTTATGTTTGAAATATTTTATGTGTACTTAAGTTTATGTTTAAGTATTTTTTGTTGCTCTTACATGTTCAACCTAACACGAAGGATAAAAGGGGCTTCGCTTCGCTCACCCCCCTTACCCTTCACCTAAGCTACCGCTGCATTTTGCCCTGATATTTGCAGGTAATTATTTCCCCTTGTTTATATTTTTTATTTAATTCAATCACGATTTTGCGATGTTTACGTAGCAGCGCCTTCTCGCAATACCTCTGTTCAAATCGGGAGCAAGGGTGATTCTTAAAATTTCAGACCAATATCTGTTCTTCCAGCACTAAATAAAATATTTGAAAAGATTATGCTCAATCAAATGCTGTCACACTTCAACCGTACTAAACAACTCCATGCCAAATAATAAGGTTTTGACGATCTGCCTTTCATGGTAGAGAAATTGACTGACATAGTGTTTTTTGCTGATGAAACTTCACTTGTATTCAAAGTTGAAAGACAAAAAGAAGATTTTGATAATGTTAATGGAGTATTGTTTTTAACTTTGAATCGGTTCACAGTTTTTTTTTCTTGTTAAATGCTGGTAAAACCAAGTGTATCAAATTCTCACTTCCAAATGTCAGGCAAGTTGAGACCAGTTTAATGTTAGACAGCAACTCGTTAGAATTAGTAAATTATATAACGTTAACCCCATACACTCCCGTCATTTAAGTATCTTGAACTTTGTAATATCCCTATGAACAACCCTTTTTCGACAAAGTCGCTTTAACATGCTTTTTAAATTGCTCAATCGGCAATTTCAAAACCTTCCAAAACCGGGCGTCTAAACCGGGGCGCAACTAGTCTGTGATTGTTTCTTAGGTAAACATTACAACTATCGCTAAGTTGGGAAAATTTTGTAAGGTTCTTGCATACATAAATTATATTTTTGAATATAAAATGACTAGCTACAGTTAGTATGTCAATTTCTTTAAAAATGTCTCTTAAGGAGTCTGTTCGTTTTACATTATAATAATAATAATAATTTTGTTTCAGATATCAAAGATCCATATTACATTAAAATAAATCTACATCTAATTTAAATAATAAAATCACACATACAAAAGGGAAATAATAATTACAAAACTAAAACATAAAATTATAACTCATGCAATTAAATTAAATTCCATAAAATAAAGTAAAACAAAATGTCAGTAAATTTCATTAAAATAATGTCAAAAAATAAAATTAAAACCATTCAAATCAAATAAAAATGTCAAGTGTATAAAATAATAAATGTTAAATGTCAATAAAAATATTAATTGCATCAAACTATAAAATTAAGTCAAACCACATCTATTTAAAATAAGTTGGCTTATCTATGGCACGGCTCGACTTCCCACATACTGTAAGTGTGCCTATCATGACACTCACCCAGTGTTTCAGTATTGGGCTGTCGAGCCGCCCCGCGATTACTGCTAGGATGGTGTTGGAGCTGCCACGAACTCTGCTCAGTAGGGAGGCCGTCCTCTTTCGTATGATGGCATGAAAGCCATCGACGCGTGCCTCGGCAAACATGCTTAACGCGCTACAGTATCGCGGCAACCCCAACAGCATCCTAAAGGCATTATTGTACTGGACGCGCAAGGCATTGAGAGCCCTTTGCGTATAGCTGACCCACAGGCTGCATGTGTAGAAAGATTGCCAGTACGCCCTGAATAGCGTTATCTTCACCTCTCTTGTACAACATGCAAACCTGCGGGCCAACATGTTCACCCGGACTGCCAGCGCCCTGCGCTCCCGCTCAATATCCTCGTCATCCTTCAGGTTGTCGGTCACTATGTGACCAAGGTACTTAAATCTAGTGACTCGACTCAGCTCGTTAGAGTATAATCTAATGGTAGGTACTTCATCAGGCAACTTATTTTTGGTTTTAAATACCATTAATTCACTTTTTTAACATCATATTTTAAGCCGTGTTTTTCCGCGTACTGCTCACATGTACCGAGTAGTTTCATTAGCCCCGCCGGTGACGGACTCAGCAGCACCATGTCGTCCGCATAACTTATATTGTTACAACTTTTGCCGTCGACATAACAACCTGCATGCATTCTACTGAGTTCGCCTATCAGCTCGTTTACATACAGGTTAAAAAGCTTCGGGGATGTTATCCCCCCTTGTCTCACACCACATTCCAAACCATACTCATCTGAATAAACTTCACCCCATCTTACTTTATTATTTTGGTGACCATACCAATATTTAAAGATGTTTATTATTTTCCTAGGTAGCTTTGATTCCCGACATTTATCCCACAGGATGTCATAGGAGACCAGATCAAATGCCTTGGATAAATCTAGGAAACAGGCATATACATTGGTCCTACGGTCTGCGTAGTGATAGATACTACAATGGTCTCCATCATATCCTTCGGAAGATATCCATGTCCTACACAGATATTATAAAACATAGAGAGCACTATCGGCACATGATCCCCTCCATATTTCAGGTGTTCAATGCTGAGCCCGTCGTGGCCCGGTGACTTTCCTCTCTTCATGTGTCTAATTATAGTAGCCACATCTTTAGAGGTGATTTTAATATTCAGAACACCATCACCGGCACCACGTGGCTCACCATCACGCACCCGTTTAGTCCCATCTAGGGGCGACTGCACTTTAAAATGCTGCTGAAATAATATAATAAAATAATAAAATCAGCAATAGCTTTCGGCTCGGTCACTCCATCAACCGAAATAGGCAAGCTAGACTTAGTATTAAGCTTGTTTGTAGCCTTCCAAAATTTACTAAAATCATTCGCCTTATGATGCGAAGCTAATATGTCCATGGTTATTTGCTCTTGGTTATTCTGGCACCACTTTAGCTTAGACTTAAAAACTTTTCTGCTTAGGCACATCTTCAAGTACCTGACGCCAGCCTCCCGTATGAAAGCCATTGCTTAAACTTACTTCGCGCATTGGCGTGAGCCTCTCCTACATGCTTGTTCCAACCTGTCACCTGTTGTTTTTTTATTATTATGATTATTCTGTCTACGACTATTACTACTAAGTACCGCGGCCTCACTTAATGCTAATACAATTTGACTCTAAATACTATCTACTAACTTCCTATGGTCTACATTATCACAGATGGTATCACAACATTCCTCAAGTTCTGGTGGCAAAACAATAAGACTTAAATTTTGGTGGCAGGGTTCTGCATAGATTTTAATTTCCTCGGCTTTCTTGTTTCCCCATCGAACATTTTTCATTGCAACATTGATAGGATAATTTAAAGATTTCAATTTTATAAGATTTAGATTGCATTCAAAAAATATCGGATAATGGTCTGACCATACTACATCATAGTGCACCTTAACATCGACAATCGTACTATAGGCCGATCCTGTCGCTAGACAGTGGTCCAACCATCTTTTAGACCCATTGGCCTCACTCACATAAATGTATGTGCCCGAGTCAATTCCCAATTTTTCAAAGTCCGCACATATCCATGTTTGATCTGAGCAAAACTCCAGCATCTCTCTACAAAACAAAGTATGTGGATGGGCATTGAGATCACGTAATAAGATGTACACCGATTCAACATTGTTACCTTCCACTATTGCATTGATCTCACTCAGGCATTCCGTGAATTCTAGCAGGTGCTCTGGGTCGTCTGTAGGCATATACACATTGAACCACCACACCAGCGCCGAGTGATTACACATAGTCAACAAAACACAAGCAATTCGCACGCTATCACAAGTAATGACTTGCACACGTTGGAAAACACTTTTACGCCATAAGATGGCCACACCTCCATACGGTCTTCCCCTCAGCAGACCCGCCTAGGTGTCCACCGCCGACTTTCCCGTTTATCCAAAGTTGCTGTCTAGCGTACCTAGGTATGGTATATCGTGGGGTAGTATCCATGTCTCTTGGAGTGCCACTATATCCGCATCGCGACATAATGATTGTATACATTGTGCAGATCGCTTCACATGTTTACAATTGTAACTGACAAGTTTACTAGTTGTACACGCATTATTATTACTATTATTTTTGTTGTCACTGTTTGCCATTTTTGTTTACGTTTGTGCTTTTCAGATTATTATCCTTCCTGGTACTAAAGATAAAATACCTTCTAAAATATATATCAAATGGACAAAAATCATCATCCTCAAACAGCGATACCTTAGATTTCGGTACATATATTTTGTATGAGTCATACTCCTTCAACTCCTTCATAGGCATTTTATAAGGCAAAACAGTCACATTAGTCTTTTTCAAGATATATTCAGCTAGAGTACTGAGTTCGTTTCTTGAGACACGTTATATATGAAGAGTGATATTTTGGCCACCGCAGCCTTAAATTTAGAGTTTTCATCTAGCACCGCTTTTCCTCGTCTCCCAATAAAACGTGTTGGGTTGCGTTTCTTACGTCTTTCCACTTGGGTCCACTCACCCTCGCGCTCCTCATTCTCGTTCGTATCAGAAGGAATTATTTTGTTATTGTTGTTGTAAGAGCTTTGCGGTTGAGTCATCGATATCAGCTGTTTACCTGCGCCGCTTGCGCCTGCTCCAGCGTTGCCGATATGTTTTGAATCGCGATACTCGCGAACTTCATTCCGTCGTTTCTTGTTGCTACCGGGCGCAGGTGCAGGTGACTGTGCGAGCGAGACAGGCGTATGCTGTACCACCTTTGCGTAAAACGGAGATGGCGTGCGCCGCTTCACTGACTGGTTTCGTCCCATTGGTCTCAGGGGTCAACGACCTGTTAGCGCAATGGTGTGATAGGCCGATGGGGCCGCTATTGCACGCATCCCAGCTATCTTGCCCACAAAATGCACCTCTGCGCATAAATTGCTCGAATAGCTCCTTTCTGTAAGATAAAAATAAATTGAATATCTGCTGCTTTCCCCCACAACAAGATACCATCGGACATGGCACTATGAAAGAAATATACTAGCCTAGATGTAGCCACATCCGTGTTTTGTCTGATGTTCCAAACATTGTAAACCACAGAGCTTATTATACCAGTTTATTTATCTATGTGGGGTCCCTACTGCAATTTGCTATCAATACTTATGCCAAGAAAAATAGTAAAATATTAGCATTAGTTAAGAACAACTAATTAAAAAAAAGATCTATAAATCAATCTATGGGAGTTTCTACGCCCTTCTTCTTTCACAGTTTTCTAATGTAGAAAAGGGCAAAAATGACGTTTGCTTAGTATAAGTAAATATTTACAGTAATAAAGAAATTAGAATTTGAATTTGGAAAGCTCACACGGTCTCCTCACAAGCACTCCTCCAGGTTGCAGGCGGTTCGACTGTGGAACGCACTTCCTTGTACGATAAGTGATAGTCCCACTCTTTTCCCTTTCAAACACTTGGTAAAAGAGGACTTCCTCTCTCTTTTGTGGTAGTTATTTTTTTATTATTATTAAATGTAAACTAGATGTACAGGTAATATGTGTTGTACTTATTAAGTTATATACGAGTATGTATTTTATTTTAATTTTTTTATACATATTTAATTTACTTATATGTACTTTATTATAAATAAGATATTGTGCTCTGCATACCCTTACATGATAAATTTTCCTTTCATGTCTTGGTTTGCTGGAAAAATATTTTTTTAGAGATAAGTTCGCCTTTGTATATATGTTTCCTTAATGTATTTATATAACTGAGTTAAAATAACTATAATATCTGAGTTCAATAAAAAATCATGACTTATGAATGAATGACAAATAAATAACTTATTGCACATCTGAAAATTCAAGTAGTACTTTAAACTTTATCAGATTAGCTATAGTGCCGATTTACGCAGCAGCTAATAGTAGTGTAATATTTCCCACGCCTACCGAACAGCGTGAGAATCCTGAGGGGGATGTGCCTTTGCCCACACGTGAGAGAAGAAGCCAAGAAGTGATGAATTTGTTATTACCTTGTCACCGCAGACAGGATAGATTGAAGGCTCGATTCGAGACGGAAATTCGGGAAAAGGGCACAGTTTGGGATAGGATATGGATTGAATCTTGCCGTCGCTGCCGACGCTGTCGCCGGCGTGCTGCCTGCCGTCACGTGGAGTCGCCGCCGATACGACTATGTGCGTCACAACACAAATCACTTGACCGCTGACGCGAATCTAATTACAATCAATAGCCCGACGCTATGAGGTAGATTTACACTCTGACCAGGCCCGATGCCTGTATTACAATTGTTACACCGAAACAATCAATGCCACGGGGCCCGAGCCGCCATGTTATTCTCCCGATGAGACCAGACCAAGAGAAAGAAATAACCTCCAATTTTACATCTCGTTCCGGTACGAGTGACAGCTGCGGTTCTGTTTCCGTTCCGAGTCGCGCAACAAGAGGAGGTGCGTTCCGAAGCACAAGTATTAAACAGTCACCCGCCCGGACAGGCCCGAACCTGTCCCTAATCAATAGGAAGGCGAGAAAGTGTTGCGACCGCTCTCTTGAGGACCGAGTCCCCCACCTTGACTTCTGCTGATCGAGGCGTGCCATCCCGACCCGTGTACAAATTGACGATCCGTCCTCGTCTCCATCTCAATGATGGCAGGTTCGCATCCTTAATCAGCACCAAATCACCGACTTGAGGGGGGCTCGTCCGGTCAGTCCACTTAAGGCGCTGCTGCAAGATGTGCAAGTACTCAAGGGACCACCGTTTCCAAAAATCTTGAGCCATCTGCTGCAACATCTGCCACCTAGTTAACCGACTTAACTTAACATCACCGAATGGGTATTCTGGCAGGGCGTTAAGGGGCTGACCTATCAGGAAGTGACCCGGCGTCAACGCTTCTAAATCATTTGGATCCGAACTGAGCGGGCACAATGGACGCGAGTTCAGTGTCATTTCAATTTTACATAACAGCGTCGCAAGCTCTTCAAAGCGTAGAGAGGCCTCACCGATGATCCTCGTCAGGTGCGACTTGGCCGATTTAACCGCAGCCTCAAAAATTCCTCCCCAATGAGGACATCCCGGCGGACTGAAAACCCATTCAATCCCTCGTCGGGAGCAAGCCGTACCGATGGCGTCCTGGTTACCGTTCAGGAATTGAGTGACCTCTTGCAGATATCGCCTGGCTCCGACAAAATTTGTGCCGTTGTCCGAACGGATTAATGTCGGGAGGCCCCTTTGTGAGACGAACCGATCCAGACATGCGATAAATGCTTCCGTAGTGAGGTCACTGACCACCTCCAAGTGGACTGCCTTCGTGGCCAAGCACACGAAGACGCACAGGTATGCTTTCACTAATCTGGCGTTCCGTAGCTGTGAAGACTTGACCATGAATGGTCCCGCGAAATCCGTTCCGACACCCGCAAAGGGCCGGCGTTCGTTAACCCTATCCGAGGGCAAATCGCCCATCTGGGGCTGCATCGTAGCCGCCTTGGCCCGATAACAAGGCAGGCACCGAAATACGACGCTACGCACTAAGCGTCTTCCCGATAGAATCCAGAACTCGCGCTGGAGAAACGCCATCAAGGCGTGGCAACCGACATGCCCATTCCGAATGTGTCGATCCTGTATCAACAGTTCGACCAACTTCCCTTTCCGAGGGAGTAACAACGGGTGGCGAGCCGCATAAGGCAGGTTGGCATTCCGCAGCCGACCTCCTACCCTCAGCAATCTTTGAGGTTCAATAAACGGGTTTAGCCGAGCCACAGCTCCCTTCAGTTGGACGCGTCCGCGTCTCAGAATGTCCAATTCGGACTTAAAGTGCACCGTCTGCACGTTCCGTACCAATGCGAACAACGCATGGTTCCGTTCCCGTGGTGTCAGGACCTGTGTCCGCACTCGTTGCGCCTCAGAATTCCGACAATTCCGCGCAAATCGGCAGATCCAGGCGGTCACATTGACCAGCTTGTCGAGCGAGCTGTACCGTTCCAGCAGGCTGAACTCCTCTTCCGGCTCTGGCTGCGTCGTACAAACACCGACTGTCAAGGCGCCGTTCGCCTTGGTAACGCGTGGACTCATTGGCCAATCCGATTCGGCTTGAGTCAACCATTTTGGACCCCACCACAAGGGATGTCCAACCAACTCCGGAGCATGACACCCACGAGACGCACAGTCTGCTGGGTTCATTTCCCCTGGAACATGTCTCCAGATTAAGGGAACCTCCGAAGTCAAAATCTGCGAAACCCGATTCGCCACAAAAATCTCCAGCTTGTGAACTGAAGCCTTCAGCCAGCATAACACGATCTGGCTGTCCGTCCAAGCGTAGACCGTATCTTCCAACACTATTGACCCACGAAGAATGTTCATCGTGTGGTTGAGCAGACGAGTCAGGAGAGCCGCTCCCTAAAGCTCTAACTTGGGAATGGTCAGGCGAGTGCGCAACGGCGCAACCTTGCTCTTGGCCATGACCAACCGCACATCAACCTCCCCCGAGGAGTCGACCGTACGCAGATACACCGCAGCTCCGTAGCCCTTCTCCGAGGCATCGCAAAACCCATGCAGGGTGGCGGTGTATCGTTTGGTGGGGACCAACCTACGTGGCAGTGAAATCCGATTAATGCCAGGGAGGGTCGAAAATAACGAGTCCCACTCCGAGCTCAATGACCCGCCGATCGGGTCGTCCCATTTTAGCTCAGCAGACCACAATTGCTGCATAAAACACTTGAGCTGAAATGTTACCGGGGTGATCCACCCGTTTGGATCAAATGTCCTAGCCACCGTTGAGAGGACGTTCCGTTTCGTCCAGACCTTCGGGGAGTCCAACTCGACCCGATACGAGAACATGTCTGACACCGGCTGGTACTGGACGCCTAATACCGACAACATATTTGGATTTTCCAAATTTTCAAAAATGTGGGGATCCTGCTGGTAGTCATCCGGAAGACCAGTCAGTAACTCTGGAGAGTTCGACATCCATTTCCGGAGCTCGTAACCTCCACCCCGTAAGAGCTCAACTAGCTCGTCCCGTTGAGCGAGCGCCTCCTCCACGGAACCTGCACCGGTACAGATATCGTCCACGTAGAGGTCCTGCTCCAGGATCGCTGCTCCTCTAGGGAAATTTAACCGTTCTCGATCCGCTAACTCCCGAGGAGTGCGAATCGCCAAATAAGGACTAGACCGTAGCCCGTACGTGTTGGTTTTCAGCTCGTACACCCTGATGGGCTGATCTGGGCTCTCTCGCCACAGTATCAGCTGATACCGTCTATCGTCAGGGTGAATGACCGTCTGTCTAAACATCATCCGGATGTCAGCTACAAACACAACATTGTGTCGCCGGAACCGTGTGATAACATCCGCGATGTCATGGTTCAACTTCGGCCCTGAATGCAAACACTGGTTCAGGTTCATGCCGTTAGATGTTGATGCCGATCCATCGAACACTACCCGTATTTTGCCCTCCGGGGTCCTCAAGACCGCGTGATGAGGCAGGAAGCAGTGGTCTTCACGCTTCCAGTCGATACCCGAAACCGACATGTGGCCGAGCGACTCGTATTCCCGCATGAAGTCGACGTTCTTCTGCCGGAAAATCCCGTCACGCTTCATGCGTCGTTCCATCGACAGAAGCCGCGTCTCGGCTGCATGGTGTGAACTGCCCAGCGGTGGGCGATCACTCCGAAATGGAAGACGTGTGAGAAATCGACCTGACCGAAGGCGACCAGTATTGTTCCGATAAAACTGTTCACAGTCTTCTTCAACCGGAACCAACCGGCGTACCGTAGGTGGTTCCTCCACCTCCCAAAACTTCTGTATCACCTCCGAGAGTACAGAACCGAATAAGGGACTACGAGTCGCTGGGCGTGGGGCAGCCGTCATGACCGGACCCATTACCGCATGGCCCAGTCTGGTGTTGACCGAAACCAGACCAGTCGCCTGCAACACGTGGACACCTGGCACTAACAGGTATCCTAAGGCATCGACACCCAATAAAATGTCTACTGGGCCCGGAATGTCGAACTCCGGGTCTGCCAGTGACAACCCAGCGACCAACTGTCGCACCGAGGGCGACAACCGTACGTGAAGGTGTGAGCCCATCACATTAGGCATGACTAATGCCGTGACCGTCAGATTCACCGATGAATCCACCCGTGACGAGAGAGTAATCCGACATACTCCCTTAACGGAACCGACTTCCGTGTTCCCAATTCCCCGAATGGAATGTGGGTACTCCCTTACCGAAATGCCCAACCGTCTTACAAGGTTGCACGAGACTAAGCACCTCTGGGCCCCCGAGTCAATAGTGCTCGTGCCACACAAGATTTGCCGTCCGAACTCCACGCTATCACCGAGGCGGTGGGGAGCATGACCGTCTGTGGAGTGGCGGCACCCTGTAAGTGGGCGGCGTGTCCCTAGCGGGAACCTCCGCGGGATCCGAACCCGCTGGGACCCCCGTCGGCCTGGTAACTCGGCTGCTGATATGCCACCGGAGGCATATCAGACCGCATGTACATCAGGGGCCGCATAATAGGCCCCTCGCTGTCCCGGTACCCGACCATACCGGACTGTGAACGGTGTGCCCGGTGGCCACCGTGGATGGAGGGGGGAGAGCGGATCCAACCTGGGGCGCTCTAGGAATGGGGGCGACATCCGACTGTTCGCCTCCCTGTTCGCCTCCCAGAGCGACGGGCAGGGTGGCGCAGAAGGTGGTGGACTCCCAGCCTTCGCGCCACTCATAGGTGCCATCTGACACCCGCCCGTAACACGCGGTGAGCCAGCGGCCCGAAGTCCTCGCTGGCTCTGGACAGCGGCGACCGAACCCCGGCTATCCCGCCTGTTACCCCCCGCGCTGCCCCCTTCCCCTCGGGGGGGGGGGGGTCCCGTCCGCGGGTACCCCAGTCACCCCGTTGGTGACTCCCGTTAACCGGAGGGGGACTGGGTCCGGCCCTGGTTGGGCCCTGTGACCGACCAACCTGAGCCCGGCCCTGGTGACCGTCCGATGGGCCTGACCGGTTCAGGCACAACACGACGTGGTGCCTGCCACCGCAGCCCTCACAGGGGGACGCCCGTGAGCACTCGCTCAGCGGGTGCGGCCCCAAACAACCGAAACACAATCGGTGGCGGAAGACCACCTTCCTGCGGGCAGCCACACCGAGCGCCTTAAAGTTGGCGCAACTGGTCACCTCATGACCGGCACTGTCGCAGTGCACACAGCCGTCACCCGACGGCGCGGCACTCAAAACGCCAAATTGTTTTGACCGACCAGCCCCCCGTGGGGGTGGGGGGCGCGGCCCTACCCGCATCCGCGCGGGTTGGCGCTGCACACTGGCCTCCGAATCCATGGTGTCGCATCGCCTGCATTCACCCTCCAAAAACTCCGTTAATTGGACGAGCGTGGGCAGTTCCGAGCTACTGCCCCCATGCAGCTGTTCAAACCGACTTTGAACAGCTGCAGGCAACCGTGACAATACATGACCATTGGTCTACCGGCAGACCAAGGTTCTAAAGGGCCTTAGTGGCCACCAGCACCCCGTCAACATCCCGGGTTACTCTTGGGATGCTGAACAGCTTCCCCAGCTGCGCATCAACCAACCGCCTTTTGTGTTGGTAGCGGTCAAACAATATGACCCGGGTAATCTCATAATTGCCCGCCGTAACCGTTAGGTGACCGACCAACTCCTTCGGTTCACCCCGCAGTGCCATCAATAGCTGGGCCAACTTGTAGGCGCTGTCCAGGTCGTCCCGACCGTGGACCAGGCTATCGAACAAATTGATGAATGCCAGCCACTCATCAATTGCCCCACCGAAGGCCGGAATCTCCAGGTGTGGAAGCCGTCCAACCACACCCTTAGGGGGGGGGGGGTCTCCGCTACCCTCCCCGCGGTCATCCCGACGCGACCGCTTAATTTTTTCGGCGCGACGCTCGATGTCACCCAAGCACTCCATCGCTTGGTCAGCATCCGCGCAGAGCTGCCTCACTGCAGCCACCGAGGCCTCATCCGTAAGCCTTAGGGCTTCAGCCTCGGCAGCCAGCCGACACACCTTCCCGACGCGTGTCATTGCGTCCTCCACACGCTTGAGCAGGACATCGTCCATGTCGGGTCGCTCCACATACTTGTTAGTATGGGCGAGCCATCTCATCTCCTCACGGACACCATATCGCGGTACCGTCAAGGGCGAAGGTGCCATGGTTACCGATTTAATTGTTCCTGGTCCTATGCTTCACTGCCGAACTAAGCTCAGCCAGATACCAGCACTTTCCCGTCAGCGCTGGGCACAGAAATTAAAACTAAGTTGTAAAACCCAAGGCAACCACTAAACAATTAAATCATAAACAATATTTAATATGGTCGCCCTGTGGACATACACCTTATAATATACACTCTAAATCAATTAGAGAATGCCACCATGTGGTACAATACAAATAACACACAAAAGGTTATTATAAAAAAAACTATTTTTCTAGTAGTGGCCCCTCCGATAGGAACCACACTTTTTTTGAGGTCAGCAAAATCAGCTTAATACCCCTTAAATAGCCCGACCTTGCTGTGTAAACCGAAATAACACTGTAGGACTATATAACCCGAAGTAATATAATCTAGTTACTTCGTAGAATGACTGTTCAATCTTTTATGCTCAACAACATTAGTTTCCGACTACAATTTATAACAACTGTTAACTAAATTGGCACTTATACTTTCACTTACCGAAAATGAACTTTAATCGTGGTATACCGACCACAGACTCATTGCCGACTTGAGCCAATCTGGGATATTCTTTTCTCCCAACTACAATGTGACAAAGGCAACCCTACCGTGAATCGATGATTTCCCACTAGGAAACCGCGCTTCTGCTACCAAAATGTTATATTTCCCACACCTACCGAACGGCGTGAGAATCCTGAGGGGGATGTGCCTTTGCCCACACGTGAGAGAAAAGAAGTGATGAATTTGTTATTACCTTGTCACCGCAGACAGGTTAGATTGAAGGCTCGATTCGAGACGGGAATTCGGGAAAAGGGCACAGTTTGGGATAGGATATGGATTGAATCTTGCCGTCGCTGCCAACGCTGTCGCCGGCGTGCTGCCTGCCGTCACGTGGAGTCGCCGCCGATACGACTATGTGCGTCACAACACAAATTACTTGACCGCTGACGCGAATCTAATTACAATCAATAGCCCGACGCTATGAGGTAGATTTACACTCTGACCAGGCCCGATGCCTGTATTACAATTGTTACACCGAAACAATCAATGCCACGGGGCCCGAGCCGCCATGTTATTCTCCCGATGAGACCAGACCAAGAGAAAGAAATAACCTCCAATTTTACATCTCGTTCCGGTACGAGTGACAGCTGCGGTTCTGTTTCCGTTCCGAGTAGCGCAACAAGAGGAGGTGCGTTCCGAAGCACAAATATTAAAAAAGTAGTTATCCTTTACATATGTATTTCTTCCTCAAACTCTGCCAAGTTTTCTTGATCTAGTCTCTTATCATCGATACATTGCAATACACGATATATGAGCTAACGTCACATGGATTTCCAGGGAAGTAGGACGCTACGCCAACTATTTGCCTGAAAAATAAATAATAATTCAACATAGCTTAACACATATTGAGGTTAAAAACCTGAAAATTGGGTGGTGGGCAAATAAAAAACATCCTTTACTAGCTAGCTTATCTGAGACTAACATATGAATGCCAGAATATTGAGCATATGAAGATTTTAATCGCAGCATCCACTTTTCTTGATTAAAGATTTCATTGTGTTCACCCTTTCCATAGCAATGAGCTACCGGAGTCCCCGTTGCATACTGTGCTCTTTCCAGAGTTGCTGATGAAGCAGGTCATCTCCTTCGTCACAGCGGTCATTCCAGGTACACTCGTGTATCTCTCTTTTGCAAACTCTTCATGAGACACATACCGAAAGACTGTGCGCAGTAGACCATCTTCAGGATGTATAGATTTGAACTGAAAGGATGACGAAATATTTTTGAAATGCACCACTACATCTAGCCAAGGGCATTTTTCCTTACAGAGGACTAAAAGTCCAAAAATTACGTCAGATTTATCATGACCGACCATCGCGAAGTTTTTACACTTATCGTTTATCCATTTGTCTATGTTCACCAGAATCGCCTTAGCTCTGGACCCGAACACAATGTTATTTGCAAGGAAGAGTAGCGCGATGTCGATCGAATCGAACGGTCGGCTTGAGTTGAGTTCTCCTTAATCTGGGTATAGAACGCAGTCAAGGACTTTGAACCTCTCAGATTCATTGGAGAATAAGTACGCAGATCCTGGACGTGTGAACGGGTAAAGCTTCATTATGTCCGTAGGATTGATCTATCTATCCAAATTGTCAAAAAGAAATACTAGGTCTTTGTTGCTACTATGCTGCACTCTAAACATCACATTTATCTTGTTGTATCATTATCATTGAACACTAAAAAGCTAACGCTTACCCACATACACATACATCCACTTAACATTCTTGTTTGTTGTGACACAGTGTGCGGCGGTGAGTATGGTTCGGCTGCCGATGATGGATGCAGTACAGGCGTATTTGTTGTTCCACAGTCCCACCACGTGAGGGTACTCCTCTATTCGTATTGGCAGACCTCCCGGGACGCGGAGTATATCTAGAAAAAATTGAAAAGACGAATATATTTCTATGAGGCTATGGTCCCCTATGTACCTTGTAGGTCGCCTACAGCATCAAACTGTTTAGCGTCAAATAGGACAATTTGACCTTGCATATCACATTTATTGACACACGAGCGAATGCTCATGATGTTGTGTTACGAATAGTTGTTGCTACCTGTTGACTCTCAGTGAACGAAAAATGTCTTAAAATATATGAAGTGAATGAACTTTGAGTTTTCATATTTATGAGCGATTTTATCCATCAAAGCAGTCGTAACATTACGCCCGCAATCACATAATCTTGTAACATATCACATATCACATATCTTGTACTACTGCCGAGACATTTTATCGATGACCACTGGCAAAATGTTATAGTATTATATATTCCCCGCTCTTAAGGCTTACTTTCCTAGGGTGGGGTAGGGGGGCCACCAGCCCCACAACTCCAACCTATTTACTGCAATAATTCACTTATTTGGATCAAAAAAGTCACTTTTATGACAATAAATATGCTGGAGAACAAAAATATTTTAAGGCCGCTTTAAAAAACAATGTAATTCTCATTGAATGTGATGTTTTGCAAATCAAACAGCGTGATTTTATTTTTTAACATAGCCATTATAAAAAATAGCTATAAAAGAGGCCATCAGCCATACAGATATTGAGTATGTATGAGATACAAAATATAATAAAAGAATCGCAACATATGATCATAGACATAAGCGCAGCGTATCAGAAATATCAGAAAAAATCACAATAAACAAACAGCTGCGGCAGGAAGCGAATATTGTCATGAGGCCCTAATGCCAGCGTACGCAAAGAAAAAAAAAACCTTCTTGTTCCACAGAAATGACCTCCATACCAGAGGAAGGAAGCATTATTTTGCTTTCGCACCAGGCGCATTTATTTAAATTCAATTCAAAGCTTCATTTATAAATAATACATAATACATAAAGATCTTAAGAATAAATTAAAAGTATCTCTATGTTTTTCGCAATGGCATAAAATATTTATTGAGCAGCACCAACATCAGCCGCATTGTTAACGATAAGTATAAATATCTAAAATAGTAATAAGCAGTCAATATAAAACAGTGTCATTATGTAGTCAATGGTCAGAGTCTTAAATAGCTATTTTAATATCTATTTTGCTCTTATTCGGGATTAGAAGACCTACCTCGGTATAAATGACAGAAATCCGCCGGCAATTTTCCCGCGCAATCAAAATATAAATAGTGACGAAGGGATATGTTTTTACTTTACTAAACTTTTGCAAGGAATAGAGCTTGCCCCACAATATTCCAGCAAGAGCAGTGGTCGGCCCTGACCACACAGCTCAATTTATTGGGCTGCGGCAGAGATTTGAAGGAGGGGCAATCGGTATGTCTTGGCGCATGTCTGTATGGCGCACGTTGCGACGCTCGCACCGTACTCCAACACGTGTGTCCCACCACTCACCTCCACTCGGGTCCCGCCATCTACCAAAATATGTGCTCAGAGAAAAACTCTGTTGTTCTCCGACAAAGTAGGTGCAGGATGTGGGCCTCTGTTACATTACCGGCTTAACCAAAAAGTAACGAACATTTGCTGTCCAAATAGATCAATTGTAGATCTTGTGAAGATAATTATTCGCGGTATCTATGATGAGTAACAGCACTATTGTAATTATGGTGGGAAATCATTCAAACATTATTCGGAATAATTTGAATAAAAGTGTTGAAACACTTCTAGACTTTCATAGTAGGATGAAATGCAAATTTTTACTATGCAATTATCCATATGCCTGTAATTTGACAGAACTACAGAACAAATCTGTGCTTAGAATGAATATTCATTTATTTAATTTCAGCGATGCTATTTTATATTTCGACATGAATAATTTTATTCATAACTTTACTCTGACACAGGATACATTGTACCTGTCTAATAAATATAGAAAATTAGTAGCTTCATTGTTAGCTTATAATATAAGCGACGCAGCTATAGTTGGTTTAGCCAAGTTCAACTTGACATCAGCTTATGATAAGAGTAATATGATATGCAGCCCTATTGGGAATTCACCTGTTAATCATACTTTGAATGCAACATTGGAATATGTTCCAAGTAATTTAAATTAGTTCATAAGACAATAGAGGAAATCTCTAGCATACAAAAGCCGCTAAATATGTCAAAATGTAAGCGCCAGTTAAATATTACCCATCAAAACATCCAGGGGCTACCTGGCAAAGAACTTGTATTAGAATTATTTCTAAATAATTCTGACATTGGTATTGTTTGTGTTACAGAACACTGGTTGAAGGAACATCTTTTAACATAAATAATTACAAAATTGTCAGTTATTACAATAGAAAGACTGCTGATAGTGGTTTTTTAATCTTAGTGAAAAATAATATCAAGGTGAAAAAACGGAAAGATATTCTTGCACTTACTGTTGAAAGACAAATAGAGGTATCCTGTGTTAAGTTAGATAGCCGTATTATTGTTTGTGTCTACAGGCAACCAAGGGATGAAAAAGGCCATGGAAATTTCGAAATATTTGAGAAAATTATGGAGGAAGCCCTTACTAAACTATGTAACAACAGAAAAAAGTTTATTATTTGTGGCGATCTTAATGTGGATTTGCTTGTAGGAACAACAATGAAACAACGATTAATAACTTTATTCAAATCGTTTAATTTATGTCATTTATTTTTAGAGCCGACGAGATTTACACTTACCAGCCAAACATGCTTAGATAACGTTTTTTGTGACTGTGCATTCACAAGTAAAAGTGTAATTAACTGCTTACCTTCCGATCACAGTGGTCAAACAGTTTCATTCCCAATTGCTATTAAGGATAAGACTGGTTCATCATTTTATAGGCCTATTACATCCCACAGACTAGAGACATATACGAAAAACTTAGATATAAATTTGCCAGTACAGGATTTTAATGAACAGAACCCAAACAAAATCTACTCAGACTTCTTCAACATTATTCAGACAGAATTCAATACAGTTTTTAAATTAAAGAAAGTCAGTGATTATAACGGTAAATCTAAATTTAATGACTGTGCAACGTTTGGAATTCGTGAAAGTAGAGTTATCTTGTATGATGACCTTTATGAACAAAAAATCTATAACTTTGATCGAAAATTTCATAACTATGTTAAAAAGTATTCCAAAATTTTCAAGTTGGTTTGTAGAACTGCAAAAACTTTACACATTAAAAGAAAATTTCAAAAATTCAAATAATATAATGAAAACCGTTTGGCCGTGAAACTGGCAAAGTAATACTAAGGGACAATGATTTCTTCCTAAAGATAGGTGAAGATGTTGTTAAATCCAGCGCTGATGTTACAAATACAAATAAAATACAAAATATTTATTTACCAGATTGGGTTGAAATATACAAGTTGCTTGTGGAATCCACACTAGGTTTAACCTGTCACGAGGAGTCCTGGCCAAATTAAAAGTTTACAAATACTAAATTAGTTGCTAACTACATAAGTTAGTTTATTCGTAAAGGCGAAAATGATTTTATTTAAGTTTTAGTGAAAAAAAGGAAAATGATATAAAACTAAAAATTTAAGCTAAGTAAAACCAACAGTTATATAAATATGTATATATTACAAATAAGAGTGGTATTGTGTATGTATGAAGAGAATGTTAAGGATAAATAAAGATAATTCCTAATCAGTTTAATTTTATGAGGGATGTAATGTGGATATATGTAGATAATGTAAAATAAATATAATGTGTATGTGTGTTAAGATTAGTGATTATGTAGGAATATAAATAAATATGTGTGTGTTATTATTACTTAGGTACAAACGGATAGGAGGGCTTCGTTTTTGTCATAATCTAGAGTCGACAGCCATTTCGTTATTGTAACCTTAGCCTCTGGGATGCTGGAGTGTTTAATATCTGTGTTCTTACAGACTACGTTGTATGTAAAGGGGAAGGAGAAAGAACTGAATCTCTGAGCAAATGCCGTACGGACAGTGGGCGTTGTCACTTTGTATACTCTGCTAGCCATCATTGAGCTGTATTCGTCCGAGTTTATAATTAACTTATGTTTGTACAAGGCTGTTCTTAGAATATACAGTTGTCTAACGGACAGTACTTGGCATTCTCGAAAGACCTCTGCAGTGGGATAAATGAAAGGCTTTTTCTTCATCACCTTGAGTATAGACCGCTGAGCTCTTTTCAGTGTGATCATAGCAGTTTTTGCTGCGCTGCCCCAGGTTGTAATGCAGTATAGCAGGAGAGATTGGCCCAGGGATGTGTATACTAGTCTTAGCACCTCCTTAGCAGCACCCCGCCTAAGAAGCTTCATAACAGGTATGAGCCTTCTGACACGTCCCGCCACGATGTTAATATGGGGTCGGAATGTAAGTTTTTCGTCGAGCGTGAGACCCAGATATTTTATTTTATCAGTTTTGGTGATTACAGGACAGCCACAGGGACTATCCTTAGAGTGGCATGTGTGCATCTGCAGTTCGTTGAAGTGGGTAGGTGGTTGGGACGCCGCAGTTTTGTGGAAACAGACGAATTTTGTCTTATCCACATTAAGCGTCAGAAGGTTTTGATCAAGCCATGCTCCTACCATTGACATACACGACTCTGTGAGAGTTTTTGCCTGATCCCATTTGTCCTGGCCAATCACCAAGGCAGTATCGTCGGCATAACAGAACACCTTGACATTGTTTCCGTTTTCCGCCGCATTCCATATGTCGTAAATGTAAACTAATAAAGTGGGTTGGGCCGAGGATACTGCCCTGGGGCACTCCAAAATGAATTGGCTCCTGAGAACTCATGTTTTTGCCTATTTTCACGTGCTGTGATCTATTCAAGAGATAGCTCTCAAACCAGTCAAGCGCCGTGCCACGGATGCCAATGGTTTCTAGTTTCGCTAGTAGTATCAGAGGGGAGACGGTGTCAAAAGCCTTCGCCAAGTCCAAGAAGCTCTGTTCTTGTCCATCTCTTCGCCAACAACTTTGAGCAGTGCAGTGACGGCGTCCTCCGTGGATCTTCCCTGACGGAAGCCGAATTGACTGTCTGAGAGAAGCTTATGTGACTCTACGTAGCCAACGAGACGAACACTAACAATTTTCTCTAAAATTTTGGAAAGAGTGCTTAGCAACGAAATCGGTCTGTAGTTTGCGGGCTCGAATTTGTCCCCGTCTTTATGTATTGAAACTACTGCAGCTCCTTTCCAGCATTGAGGAAAGAGGCCAGTTGAAAGGCTGATGTAAAAAATGTGTACTAGCGGTAAAAGTAGGGGTTTTGCGATTGATTTCAACAGCTTGCTATTGATGCCATCTGATCCCAGCGCACCATCGATTTTAAGTTGACTTATTATTTTGTTTACTTCGATCGCATCTGTTGGTCGTAGAAAAAGCGAGTCAGCACTAGGCATGGCAGAGGGTTTGATTTTCTCTCTCAAGGTATACTGATCGACTTTGAGCTTATCCATGGTTGTATTTGCTAATTTTTGGCCTATGTTGGAGAAATATTCGTTACAGTGGTTTAGGGATTCTTGTTATGTATTTTTGGCCTTAAGTAGGTCGGTGGAACTTTCTGATTTTTTATTCAGTTCGGAAATATTCTTAATAACTTGCCACATCTTTTGAGGGATATGACTACTTTCAACTAACTTGGAATTATTGTATTGGCTTTTTAATCTTTTCAAAAGATCGTTGCAATAATTTTTATACCTGTTATAAGATATTTTTAGTACCTCATTTTTAGGCTCTTTACGAGTACTCATATGTAGCATATCCCTGTGCTTCATGCAGCGGATGAGACCTGGTGTGATCCAGGGCTTCAGTATGCACTTTCTACGGCTGAGGGTTATGGTTTTAGAGTGGGCGTTGATTACTCGTGTAAGAGTCTCCGAGGTGATCCTAGCACCCGACGAGGCATCATCACAATTCGGAACATACGCCCAGTCCACCCCATTTAGTTCTCCCGCTACTGCATTTGTGTCCGTTTTGGTATATGTTCTGTTACATTTTTTCTTTTTTATATCATATTTAAAGCCTCCCAACGTAAGGCTGTGGTCCGTTACTGAGATTTTGCAGATAATTCCCGAAGCATCTAGTGTAGTTCCTATGAATATGTGGTCCAGACATGACCGCCCTCTAGTAGCCTTAGTTATTACCGGCCTGAGGCCCGATTCTGCCAATAATGAAGTGTAGTCAGGGGTATCAGTTTCATCCAAGAGGTTAATATTTATATCGCCAGCTATTATTAAATAAGTGGTTGTGCGTGATTTTAAAAGATTATCTAACGATTTTATAAAATGTGTTTTGTCGGAGACTGAGGGTGACCTGTATACCGCTAGTACTGTGAACGACGATGACGGGAAATCTATTAGCAAACTGTTGGCATCAACTATGTCCGGTTCAAGTACATCTACTGCCCAGATATCACGGAAAAATACAACTACGCCACCTGCCTTATTAATATACTTGTAGATGTTGAATGCAGAATATCCCTGTAGTGACCTGATAAGTGAGGTTTCGGTGATATGGCATTCTGTGAGGATAATGATGTCGAAAATAATATTAAAACGTTCTAAGGTTACATAAAATTGATCAAAGTTTTTTTGCATGCTTCTTATGTTGAAAGACAGTAATTTGAAGTTATGCTCTAGACTAAGTTTTCCTTTACACAACTCTGGTAGATCAACTACGTGGCACGGAGTGGCAAGTGAGGTGTCAATATCTGCTTCTAGACTTAGGCCCACGACAGTAGTAAGACATTTTCCTGTGTTCGATTTTTGCACCACGAGACTACCTGCTCCTGTGGTTTACTGATGTCACGGGATGGATAGCTTACAGGTCCTGTTTCTATCACATGTGTTTTATTAGGTTTTGATTGAGAGTGTAGTGTATAAATTACTGATATGTGTAAAATAATTATATGTGTGTAGGTGATAACATTATAGGGGATTGTGTTATTAAATAAATATATATTGGTATGTAAATATATATAAGTGTGAAGGTTGGTCGCACATAGATCTATAAATTCAATTAGATAAAACAATGCACTGAGTTTATGTCGTTTTAGTTGTGTAGTATTAATCAAGTTGCACGTTAGCTGGTCCGACAAGCTTATCAAGGTCTTCGTATGATCGAACAGGAATGGCCGGCAGTCCCTCGCGCTGGCGGACGAGTATGACGCCGTTGCTGATCCAGCGGTATCTGTGGGTCTTCTTGGTTCTAAGCCTTGTTGCACGAAATAACAACCGATTTGTTTTTGTCAGCCGTTCGTTGAAGAAGATGTCCTCAGGTGGGCCGCAGAATTCGAGATCGTTAGAAGTGAGAACTCGTCGTGTCTTTGCAGCTTTCAGAATCTCCTCCTTTTTGCAGCGCCGGTTAAGCTTGATGATCAGTGGGCGGGGGAGTTTTGTTTTTTCACTACCCGATGTCCGTCCGTCCTTGTTTGCCGTACGTTTCGGGCCCGCTCGTGCCGACCAGTCAATGTCAGACTCTGCTAACTGAACTCCGAGCTTTGCAGCCGCAAGAAGTGCAATGTGGTGGGGGTTTTCGCTTTCGTGCTCCGGCACCCCGCAAACTTCGACTTCATTTGCCAACGACATCTGCTCCTGATTAGAGACTTGAGCCTGCAGTTCATTTATTTCTTTTTTGAGCATTACTACCTCTTCGTTGCGCTTTTCTAATGCTGCTATTTTCGTTTGAGCGGAGTCCATTCGGTCTAGAAAGGCTGAGATTGATGACGAGACCATGTCTATGCGGTACCCTAGAGAGAGGACATCATCTCGAAGCTGCCGGATCTCAGAGAATAGTTTTTGCATATCTGACTGGGGGATTTTCAGTGTTCTTAGTGTAATATTACTGACATCTGGAGAGCATGGAATATCCGTATTATCTCCTACTTTTCTCATATTGCAATTGCACTCCGGGCACTGCCAAGATGATTTATCGGTTGGAATTTTTCCGCCTATACAAGAACCGTTGAGGTGGAATCTTTTCTTGCACGGCACGTTACAACAAGTAATTATGAAATCATCCGACGAGAACTCGCTGAGGCAGGCACTGCACGACATGTCGAAGTAGGACTTAACGCCTTTTAATAAGGACGATGATCTGTTGGCACAGCTGTAGTGCTACGACTTAACTCGTAGTCGATGTGCGTAGCGTATCGTAGCAGCAGCTGTAGCGCTACGACTTAACTCGATGTGAGACTGTGCGTACGTTGATTTCGCGCGCGCCGCTCCCGAACTCGATGGCTCAGCGGTTTAGAGCGCCGGACCGGATCTCTCGCCTGATGGAGCACTGGTTCGATCCTACGCCGGGCCACCTCGCCGCAAAATGGGTAGTGTAAAGGAATTCACTCACTACCAGTGGAGGTCGACAAATTTGGGGCCTAGGTGAGCTTGGTTCGGTCGCAGTCTATCCCTCTTGCACAGTTCGATGGGCGGAGCGACACGTAAGAACGCCACGAGAAGAAACGAGAAATTGAATTTGGGATTCCACCAATTGGGAATTTTATTAAGCAATTTATAATGATTGTAAATAGGAGCCAGACACACGTCCGTCCTCAACTAACACGCAACGCAATTGTCATTGCGTGTTAGTTGAGGACGATATTGCTCAAGCTTTTGAAACATTATTCACCAATGTACCCTTACTCACAACAGATCGTCTAAATTCATCTCCATATGAAGCAGAGACTTTATTAAAAAATAACACTAGCGTCAGTAAGGTATATTTAAAATTTCATCATGTATATCCCCAGGACATTGTCAAAACGATAAGATTACTTAACTTAAAAATACGGAAGACCTGTGGGGTATATCAGTCAAAGTCATTGGTTCAATAGTTCTAGTTATAGCCCCACACCTAGCTTATATATTCATTAAAAATGTTGACGATGGGGCTTTCCCAGACCTCATGAAACACAGTAAACTGATACCTCTGTTCAAGTCGGAAGATAAGGGCGATCCTTCAAATTTCAGACCAATATCTGTTCTTCCAACACTAAGTAAAATATTTGAAAAGATTATACTCAATGAAATGCTCTCACATTTCAACCGTACAAAACAACTCCACGCCAAACAATACGGTTTCACTAGGGGTAAATCGACTCCGGATGCAGGTATTACCCTTACATCTCATATTAATTCTGCATGGAAGGCCGCACAGGATGCTATCGGAGTTTTTTGTGACCTGTCGAAGGCGTTTGATTGTGTTGATCATACGCTAATAAAATTATGAAATGAAATCATCAAAGACTTAGAAATAAAGCGTTGTATCTACTAAGATCATACCTAAGCAATAGAATTCAAAAGGCAGAAGTTAACGGCGTTAAATCTGATGGATCGGGTGTTAAAATTGGCGTTCCACAAGGTTCCATATTATGCCCTTTCTTATTCCTTGTATATATTAAAAATCTGCCTTTCATGGTGGAGAAATTAACTGACATAGTGTTGTTTGCTGATGATACTTCAATGCTCTTCAAAATTGAAAGACAAAAAGGAGATTTTGATTTTGTTATTGGTGTATTGTCTTTAACCTTGAATTGGTTCAGAGTTAATAATTTATTGTCAAACGCTGGTAAAACAAAGTGTATCAAATTCTCACTTACAAATGTCAGGCAAGTTGAGACCAGTTTAGTGTTAGACAACAGCACGTTAGAATTAGTAAATGATACGAAGTTTCTTAGAATAACCATTGATAGCAAATTGCAGTGGGGCCCCACATAGATAAATTGGCTGGTAAATTAAGTTCTGTGGCTTACGCTGTTAGAAACATCAGACAAAGCACGGATGTAACTACATCTAGGCTAGTATATTTTAGTTACTTTCATAGTGTGATGTCCTATGGTATCTTGTTGTGGGGGAAAGCAGCGGATATTCAAACTATTTTTATTTTACAGAAAAGAGCTATTCGATCAATTTATTTTTTAAAACGAACAGACTCCTTAAGAGAACTTTTTAAAGAAATTGACAAACTAACAGTAGCTAGTCAATTTATTTTCGAAAATATAATGTAAGTACGCAAGAACCTCACAACATTTTCTGAACTTAGCGATAGCTGTAATGTAAATAATGTGCGCCCCGATTTAGACTAGCGAAGGTTAGCAATTCTTTCAAGGGTCAGTGCATTCTCTACTATAATAAGATACCTCTGGAGATTTTGAAATTGCCATTTGAGCAATTTGAAAAGCATGTTAAAGCGACTTTGTCGAAAAAGGGATATCACAATGTTCAAGATTACTTAAATGAGAAGACTGTATGGGGTTGTACGACAGGTTGAAAGCAGTGTAAAAATAGGATCTGAAAGATTGGACCTCGTTGAGGACACAATCTTTCTCGGAATCACTATAGATTCGAAACTTCAATGGGGTCCTCACTTAACTAATCTCGCACGAAGACTTAGCTCAGCCGCTTTTGCGGTCAGACAAATCAGACATCTTACAGATGTTGAAACTGCCAGATTGATTTACTTTAGTTATTTTCACAGTATTATGTCTTATGGAATATTGCTCTGGGGGAGTGCAGCACACATAAATACGATATTTGTCTTACAAAAAAGGCGATCAGGGCGATATATCAATTAGATGCCAGAGAATCATTAACAGAAAAATTCAAAGAAATTAATATACTTACGGTTACCTGTCAATATATATACGAGAATATCATGCATGTAAGAAAAAACATAGCTTTATTTAAAATTGTAGGTGATAGCCATACAATTAACACTAGAAATAGCAATAGGTAAAAATGAGCTGATAAGAAATTCCTATTATAGTATTAAGGAATACCTACTTAGATGACAAAACTGCATGGACCATACCATTTCAGCGCACAGAAATTCGACGAGGGGCGATGAATCAAGTCTATCACTCGCCGGCGAATTTCCTTAGACTGAAACCAGTACCTGTTATCAAGTCACTTTAAAAAAAAAAGGTATGGGGGAGATTCTTGCCGTTTCTTCTTAACCCAGAGGCTCACCTTCCGAAACGGTGTAGACTTTTTTATATAAAAAAAATTTACTTGTAGTTATAAGTAAGTATAATTTTGACGTTATATAAGATAATTTATTTATTTACATTCAATAAAAAAAATTACTCTGACTCTGAATCTGTTAATCTGGCTCAACACAGGCCTTGCTGTTAATAATTTTGTAATTATTTATTCCTGCTTATTAATCATAACAATTAATTGTTTCATATTTGTATTAGTTAAGCACAACCTATTTTTAAATGAGATCTAAAAATCAACCTGTGGGAGTTTCTACGCCCTTCTTCTTCCACAGTGGTCCAATGTAGAGAGGAGGCAAAAAATTACGTCTGCTAAGTATATGTTAATATCTACAGTAATAAAGTTCTTTGACTTTGTCTAATATTTGTTTAGATAAGTTTCCAGTGACCAGATACTAGAGTGTGAGAATGATACACATAATAATATGTAGCCCATTAATGTCCCCACCGAGGGGCACGGGGCTTTACTTGGATACAAGTAAGATTGAGTCATACTCCACCATGCTGGCTCTGCCGGTTTGATGGAGGGGTGTCAACCCTGAATAGTGATATTATATGATATATTATATAATTGATATTATACATTAATTATGTGGTAAACAAATAGAAGATACTAATACCATGAAATTCTTAGGGCTTGTCATTGACAACTACATGTTATTGAATACACCCATAGTTTATACTGAGCAATAAATTAAGTCAATTTTCATATATTACATTTTTTAAGTGCTGTCTAAACAGCTCAATATATTCATGGGGGTTATCATGGGTTTGTCGAGTCATCATGATGGTTTAATATTTATGCTTCGGAACGCACCTCGGTTTTTGTTGCGCGGATCGACCGCGAGTGATCGGGACATCACTAGCTAGCTGTCACTTACATAGAAAAGAAATGGCGAGCTAGAGGTTGTTAGAAATATAATCTCCTCTAACCATCCTTCTATAGTCTATGGCAACCCGTCTATATATGTCTATGACATTTTTGACAGTTCCGTTTTCCCTTTTTTTCTTCGGCTTAACCTCTCTCAATGGCCTGTCATGTATTCCTTGCTCTGTGATAACTTTAATATTTAATTAGCAGTAATTGTACATAAGACTAGTCCGTTAATTACACTTACTAATACTGTAATTATTTTCTTGGTGTCTTTTATGAATAAAAGATTACTGGGAACTCCGTATCTTCATTCTGGTGTCGACCCACGTGCCCTGAGTAACTTATCCTACAAAGCCAACCAAGTTACGAGCGACCTGCCTCTGCTGCAGGTCTCACAGGTTCCGGCCCTGCGCAAGCTTCAACAAAGTGGAAGACACAGATAGGTCGCGGTTTATCTCAAGGTAACATAACCTCACTTTATCTAACCAAGCCATGACGGCGGCGACCAACGAGAGTGACCGAGTGCCTCACGCAACATTCTCGTTTGAGAAATTAGACGGAGTGGACAATTACTTAAATTGGAAATTCTGCAAGCGACATGCACTTATTATGAAAGGTTTGTGGGCTGCGCTTGAAGGCACCGAGGCAGACGTGACCAAATGTCAACGTGCCCTAGCAAGAATACGACGTACTGGTTTCGAGTCTAGAAGCTGCAAATTTGTCAAAAAGTCTTACAACAGAGATGGTGCGAGCCCGGCTTTTACAAGAAGAGTTCAGACGGACAACCAATGATGGTGCCAAGGCGAACGCCGCCTTGTTCAGCAAAAATAGTCCTGGAAAGTTGTTTTGTACCTACTGCAAGAAGACGAATCATCAAAAGTCGAAGTGGTTTAAGTTAAAACGTGATCTAAGAAATAGTGACAAAACAAAAAGTGATAATGTACAACATAGTCTCTCAGTGTCCGCGCTCGCTGCCTATACCTCTGAAGATTGGGTAGTCGACTCCGGCTGTACCAATTCCATGTGTAAGCATGAACATTATTTTAAAACTCTTGACAAAAAATTTAGCTGTGTCATTACTGTTGCTAACAAAGATACCTTGCAATGCAAAGGTATTGGTAATGTTGAGATTGTTTTAAAAAATAATGTTATAAGAACAATTGAAAATGTAATGTATGTGCCCCAGATTGCAACCAATTTAATATCTGTGCGTAAATTAACCCAAAAAGGACACACAGTTGTATGATGAGAAATGTCGTATCTTTAATAAATCTCAAGAATGTTTAGCCACTGCTTCTGATACGGGAGGTGTTTTTGTGTTAGATCGTGTGAGTAATTTCAATCCACAGAACAACATAGCTTCAGCGTGTGTGCAAAGTCACCACGACCCTACAAGTGAGGAGTCCACATCTGGTGTGTCGTCAGATGCTACGAGGGAGCACCACTGTGCTCATGCAACCTCTGACGTGCCTGCGCACGTCTGGCATCGCCGTTTATCACATCTAAGCAAAGCAGGTATGTGTGAACTTCGTAATATTTCTTATAGCTTAGATTTTAATTTTGAAGATTGTGAGCTTAGGAATTGTGAGACTTGTATTAAGGGGAAGCAAAAAGTTAAAAGTTTTCCTAAGGGAGAAGCGAGAAGAGCTCAAAAATTACTTGAATTAATACATTCTGATGTTTTTGGTCCTGTAGAACCAAGTTTCTGGGGTGGTTCACGTTATTTAGTGACTTTCACAGACGATTTTAGTCGCAAAACTTATGGTTATTTATTAAAGTACAAAAGTGAAGTTATGAGCAAGTTTATTGATTTTAAAAATTTAGTTGAGAGACAGACAGGTCATAAGATTTTATGTTTGAGAACTGATGGAGGATTTGAGTATTGTAATAATAAGTTTGACAGGTACTTAGCTGATTGTGGGATTGTTCATCAGGTAACTATACCTTATAGCCCCAGCCAAAATGGCGTCTCGGAACGTCTTAATCAAACTCTTGTCACTAAGGCACGCTGCAGGCTAAAAGATGCAGGGCTAGGCATGCGGTACTGGGGAGAGTCGGTTATAACAGCCATCTATATTAAAAATAGGTCCCCGACTGCCGCTGTGTCTGGTGCCACTCCGGAGGAACTATGGTCAGGCTCCAAAGTTGACCTGAGCCACTTGAAGGTATTTGGATGCAAAGCCTTCTGCCATATACCTGATTGTAAACGTTCCAAATTTAGTGAAAAGTCAAAAGAGTGTATTTTTGTTGGCTATTGTGAAGAATCAAAAGGTTATAGGTTAATTGATCCCAAATTCCCTACCAGGGTTATTAAGGCTAGATCTGTCCATTTTATTGAAACTGTGATAAATAATAATTCTAAAAAGAATAATAATAACAATTTAACCACTGATAATATTTCAATTAATAATAATACAATTTTAAACAATGATTATAATAAAATTTTAAATAATGATATATCCTATAATAATAATTTTAAGATAGGAACAGCGCACAATAACAAAGATATTGTGAGCTATGACTCATACAACAATTGTAATGTTTCAGGAACTTCGGTGTTGGAGCCCTGCCCTGGTGATGAGGCAACCAGCGTGCAGGTCGAGCCCCTGAATGCAGAGTGAACTTCATCTAGTGATGATGAGGTGCAGCATATGCCGGAGAGCAGTGCTGAGGAACAAGAGCAGGTCATGAGCCCGCCTGATTACCACTACCAGTCGTGCAGCGAGGGTGAGGAGTCCGGGGAGCAGTCGCCAGTGCCTGTGCCAGAGGCCACAGCACAGCCGAGCACAGGACGTCCCATACGGAGTACACGGGGTGTCATGCCCACAAGGTATGGTGATTTTGATTTATCCCTCATGGCTCACGTAGAGCCTGAGCCTCTCTCCTATTATGAAGCAATGGCATATGATAGTAGTAATAATTGGAAAACTGCAATGCAGAAAGAATATGACGCTCTCATTAATAATGATGTTTGGCAGCTTGTAGACCGTCCAAACAATACAAACATAGTAAAATGTAAATGGGTTTTTAAAGTCAAGAATGAAGCTTGGGCAAGGATAAATTTAAATCACGTTTAGTTGCTCGTGGGTTTTCACAGAAAAAGGGCGTAGATTACAATGATGTCTTCGGTCCTGTCGTAAGATATATGAGAGAATATTATTCTCACTGGCTAATGATCTTGACATGGACATAAGGCATATTGATGTAGCGAACGCGTTTTTAAATAGTAAATTAACCGAGACCATTTTTATGGAGCAACCTGAAAGTTTCATTCATGACCCTAGTAAAGTTTGTTAATTAAATAAGAGCTTATATGGCTTAAAACAAGCCAGTAGAATGTGGAATTTGAATGTTAACAATTTATTAGTTAATAACGGCTATGTGCAAAGTCGCTGTGAGCCATGTGTCTATGTTAAGAAACGTAACAATTTGCTTTCAATTATTGCTCTATATGTTGATGATTTCTATGTTTTTACTCAAGACAAAGAATGTGTGTCCTCATTAATTAATTTATTAGAAAAAGAATATTGTAATGTTAAAAATCTTGGGGATCTTGTTAATTGTTTAGGTATATGTGTTATACGCGATAGAGCTAGAGGCATTTTAAAATTAAATCAGACGCAATACATTAAGCAGTTATTAAAACGTTTCGGCATGAAAAATTGTAAGTCTGTAAGTACACCTATGATGGTAAATTGTAAATTAGATAAATATGACTCTATTACTACAGCTCTACTTGATAACGAAATATTTCGTTATAGAGAGTTGTTAGGCAGTTTAATGTATGTCTCGGTGTGTACTCGGCCTGACATAGCATTTAATTGGGAGTCTAGAAAACAGAAATGTGTAGCCCTATCTTCTACCGAATCCGAGTACTTATCTATTGGAGATGTGTGTAAAGACTTATGTTTCATTAAAAATTTAATTTATGAGCTCACAAGTAAAAATGTTAATATTTTAATATATAATGATAATCAAAGTGCACATAAGCTCCTAGAATGTAAGGAATATTGTCATAAAAGAAGTAAGCACATTGACATAAGATACCATTTTGTAAAAGACTTAATTAGAGACAAATTTGCCACTGTAAAATACCTACCATCTGAAAATATGGTAGCTGATGTGCTTACAAAGCCCTTAGGTAGAGTTAAGCATGTAGAGTTTACTAAACTTATGAATGTAGAGCCATAACTTTAATAAGAATGTAAAACTGATGGTTTGTGAAGCTTAAGGGGAAGTGTTAGAAATATAATCTCCTCTAACGATCCGTCTATGGTAACCCGTCTATATATGTATAAGACATTTTTGACAGTTCCGTTTTCCCTTTTTTCTTCGGCTGAACCTCTCTCAATGGCCTGTCATGTATTCCTTGCTCTGTGATAACTTTAATATTTAATTAGCAGTAATTGTACATAAGACTAGTCCGTAAATTACACTTACTAATTCTGTAATTATTTTCTTGGTGTCTTTTATGAATAAAAGATTACTGGGAACTCCGTATCTTCATTCTGGTGTCGACCCACGTGCCTTGAGTAACTTATCCTGCAAAGCCAACCAAGTTACGAGCGACCTGCCTCTGCTGCAGGTCTCACAGAGGTTACTTTTTGCACATGGTAAAATTGTCTACGACAGGTATCGGGGCCTGTTCGGAATGTTGATTGTAATAATCACGGAACAATCGTCGGGAAATAAGTAAATTTCAAGTCATCGGAGTGAGTGCTTCGTGCTGTGAAAGGTTGAAGTTGTTCGGTCACCAATTCGTCGCGTTCGGATAGCGACCCATGTAGTCGGCGGCATCACATCAGCAGCGGCCTACGACGCGAGTAAGATTCGACTCCCGTCACCCCCCACCCCCGTGTTCCTCATCCCGTACTCCCGCCTCGAATTGACCTTTCGAATGCCGGTCCACGGCGTCAAGGTCAGTACTGCTTTGTGACATTCCACTGAAAAACAACCCTACCAAGATTCCACCTCCTTTCGGTTAAGGCGTGGATTTAACATTTTGGTAGCAGAGGCGCGGTTTCCTAGTAGGAAATCGATTCACGGACGGTTGTAGGGTTATTTTTTTGTAGTGGGATAGGGTACCTCAGATTGGTCGGCAATCATTTTGTGAGTGAGTCTTGTGGTCGGTATACCACAATTTAGGTTCATTTTCGGTTAGTGAACGTATAATTGACGATTTAGTTAATGATTATTATAAATTTGTAGTCGGAAACTACTGTTTGTGCGCATAAAAGATTGAACGGTCATTCCGCGAAGTAACTATATTGCATTACTTGTGGTAGAATGTCGGGTTCTATAGTACTGCAGTGTTATTTCGGTTTACGGAGCAGGGTCAGGCTATTTAAGGGGTATTAAGCTGATTATGCTGACCTCAATAGAAGTGTGGGTCATATCGGAGGGGCCACTTCTAGAAGGTTCACGGCTACCTACATTATATTAAAAATAACTTTTTTTCTTATAATAAAATTTTGTGTGTTATTTTTTATTGTGCTTTATTGTGGCATTCTCTAATTGATTTAGAGTGTATAGTTATAAGGTGTATATCCACAGGGCGACCATATTAAATATTTTTAGGATTTAATTGTTTTAGTGGTTGCCTTAGTTTTGACAACTTAGTTTTAATTTCTGTGCCCAGCGCTGACGGGCAAGTGCTGGTCTCTGGCTATACTTAGTTCGGTAGTGAAGTATAGGACCAGAATCCATTCAATCGGTCAACATGGCACCTTCACCCTTGACGGTACTGCGGCATGGTGTCCGGGAGGAAATGAGATGGCTCGCCCATACTCATAAGTATGTGGAGCGACCGGACATGGATGATGTCCTGCTCAAGCGTGTGGAGGACGCAATGACACGCGTCGGGAAGATGTGTCGGCTGGCTGCGGAGGCTGAAGCTCTCGGGCTTACTGATGAAGCTTCGGTGGCTGCAGTGAAACAGCTCTGCGCGGATGCTGACCAAGCGATGGAATGCTTGGGTGACATCGAGCGTCGCGCGGAGAAAATTAAGCGGTTGCGAAGGAATGACCGTGGGGCGGGTAACGGAGACCCACCCCCGAAGAGTGTTGTTGGACAGCTGCCACACCTGGAGATTCCGGCCTTCAGTGGGGCAATTGATGAGTGGCCGGCCTTCATCAATTTATTTGATAGTTTGGTCCACGGTCGGCACGACCTGGACAACGCCTACAAGTTGACCCAACTATTGATGGCTCTGCGGGGTGAACCGAAGGAGTTGGTCGGTCACCTAACGGTCACGGCGGGCAATTATGAGTTAGCAAGGTCCATATTGTTGGACCGCTACCAACACAAACGGCGGTTGGTTGATGCGCAGCTGGGCAAGCTGTTTAGCATCCCTAGAGTAACCCGGGATGTTGACATCCGAGTACAGGTGCTCAACCCTGTGCTGGTGGCCACTAAGGCCCTTCAGAACCTTGGTCTTCCGGTAGACCAATGGTCATACATTATTTTGTTTATGGTTTTGTCACGGTTGCCTGCAGCTGTTCAAAGTCGGTTTGAACAGCCGCATGGGGGCAGTAGCACGGAACTGCCCACACTTGCCCAATTGACAGATTTTTTGCAGGGTGAATGCAGGCGACACGGAGGGCAGTGTGCAGCGCCAACCTGCGCGGATGCGGGACGGGCCGCGTCCCCCGCCCCCGCGGGGGGGTAGGAGGTCGAAACAATTTGGCGTTTGGATTCCGCGCCGTCGGTTGACGGCTGTGTGGCTGTGTTTGGGGCTGCACACGCTGAGCGAGTGCTCGCGCGCGTTCCCCTGTGAGTGCTTTAGTGGCAAGCACCACATAGTGTTGTGCCTGAAACGGTCAGGCCCTTCGGACGGTCACCAGGGCCGGACCCAGTCCCCCTTCGGGCAACGGGAGTCACCAACGGGGTGACTGGGGTACCCGCGGACGGGACCCCCCCCCGAGGGGAAAGGGGCAGCGGGGGTTTGGGGCAACATGCGGGATAGCCGGGGTTCGGTCGCCGCTGTCCACGGTCAGCGAGGACTTCGGGCCGCTGGCTCACCGCGTGTTACGGGCGGGTGTCACATGGCACCTATGAGTAGCGCAAAGGCTGGGAGCCCACCACCTTCTGCGCCACCCTGCCCGTCGCTCTGGGAGGCGAACAGTCGGATGTCACCCCCATTCCTGGAGCGCCCCAGGTTGGATCCGCTCTCCTCCATTCATCCACGGTGCGCACCGGGCACACCGTACACCGTCCGGTATGATCAGATACCGGGACAGCGAGGGGCCTATTATACGGGTTGGGACCCCTTGATGCACATACGGTCTGATATGCCGGTTAAGGGAGTATGTCGGATTACTCCCTCGTCACGGGTGGATTCATCGGTGAATCTGACGGTCACGGCGTTAGTCATGCCTAATGTGATGGGCTCACACCCTCACGTAAGGTTGTCGCCCTCGGTGCGACAGTTGGTCGCTTGGTTGTCACTGGCTGACCCGGAGTTCGATATTCCGGGCCCAGTAGACATTTTATTGGGTGTCGATGCCTTGGGATACCTGTTAGTGCCAGGTGTCCACGTGTTGCAGGCGACTGGTCTAGTTTCGGTCAACACCAGACTGGGCCATGCGGTAATGGGTCCGGTCATGCCGGCTGCCCCACGCCTAGCGACTCGTAGTCCCTTATTCGGTTCTGTACTCTCGGAGGTGATACAGAAGTTTTGGGAGGTGGAGGAACCACCTACGGTCCGCCGGTTGGACCCGGTTGAAGAAGAGTGTGAACAGTTTTATCGAAACAATACTGGTCGCCTTCGGTCAGTTCGTTTTCTCACACGTCTTCCATTCCGGAGTGATCGCCCACCGCTGGGCAGTTCACACCATGCAGCCGAGACGCGGCTTCTGTCGATGGAACGACGCATGAAGCGTGACGGGATTTTCCGGCAGAAGTACGTCGACTTCATGCGGGAATACGAGTCGCTCGGCCACATGTCGGTTTCGGGTATCAACTGGAAGCGTGAAGACCACTGCTTCCTGCCCCATCACGCGGTCTTGAGGACCCCGGAGGGCAAAATACGGGTAGTGTTCGATGGATCGGCATCAACATCTAACGGCATGAACCTGAACCAGTGTTTGCATTCAGGGCCGAAGTTGAACCATGACATCGCGGATGTTATCACACGGTTCCGTCGACACAATGTTGTGTTTGTAGCTGACATCCAGATGATGTTTAGACAGACGGTCATTCACCCTGACCATAGACGGTATCAGCTGATACTGTGGCGAGAGAGCCCAGATCAGCCCATCAAGGTGTACGAGCTGAACACCAACACGTACGGGCTACGGTCTAGTCCTTATTTGGCGATTCGCACTCTGCGGGAGTTAGCGGATCGAGAACGGTTAAATTTCCCGAGAGGAGCAGCAATCCTGGGGCAGGATCTCTACGTGGACGATATCTGTACCGGTGCAGATTCCGTAGAGGAGGCGCTCGCTCGTCGGGACGAGCTAGTTGAGCTCCTACGGGGTGGAGGTTACGAGCTCCGGAAATGGATGTCGAACTCTCCAGAGTTACTGTCTGGTCTTCCGGATGACTACCAGCAGGATCCCCATATTTTTGAAAATTTGGAAAATCCAAATATGTTATCGGTATTAATACTGGACTCGGAGTTTTTGATGACCGGTACGTTGTATGGCGGCGGGACCGTGACCTCGCTTTAACGGGACAAACCCGCGGTGGTGGCGTGCTTATTGCCACTCGTAGGCAGTTGGCGGTGACGCCGCAGCCGACCTACCGGTCCTCGGCTGAGGACCTATGGCTCACTATCTCACTCAAGGACAACAGTAAGAATCCCGTTAAGGTCCATATTTGTGTTTTATACTTGTGTAAGCAATCCCAAGGTAATTTTTTCTCGCAGCAGTTATCTAATTTTTTAAGTCGTTTGGTGGATATAGTTTTAAGTAATTGTAATAATAAGTTTTTATTAATCGGTGACTTCAACATGAGCAACATTTTATGGACGCCCCGGGGTTCTACCTTAGTTCCGTCTAATTACGTAAGTAATGATGAATGTAGTTTAGTCGATGATATGCTTATGCATAGTTTATACCAGTACAATAATGTCCTAAATAATTATGATAAGTTGTTGGATCTTGTTTTTTCTAATGATGAAGTAGTTGTAAGGGAATGCCTGAACCCATTAGTGCCAATAGACCCGTACCATAAGGCTTTAGTAATAGACATCAAATATACAGTTATAAACATGTTGCGGCCAGACACTCGTTTTAAATACTTTTATAATAAGGGTGACTATACGTCTATTAATAGTGAGTTGTTTTCCATCAACTGGGAAGAAGAGTTTTGTGCGCGGTCATTACTTAAATCCTTTGACTTATTTTATGAGACTTACGAGAAATTGAGGCTCAAATTTATTCCTAGTAAAAAGATAATAGTTGATACGTATCCTCTATGGTACTCACGCCCGTTGAAGTGCGCTATTAAAGAAAAATTCAAATACTTAAGAAAATATAATAAATATAAAAATAAATCAGACTTAGTTACCTTCACTGTACTACGTGACAGAGTGCGAAGACTGGAGCAACAATGTTTTGATTCGTATATTAGTAGTGTCGAAAACAACATATGTAAAAATCCTAAGCACTTTTGGTCATTCATAAAATCGCGGTCTGGCTCCCATGGCATACCTAGCAGCCTAAGTTACGATGGTAATTTGGTTAACACTGGGACGGACATATGTAAGGCTTTTTCAGAATATTTTCTATCATCCTTCTCAGCGTCCAACACTAAAACCCTAGATCCTATCACTGGCGATGATGTTAATTCTACAGCATTTTTGTCACACATTGAAGTGACCCCTGTCCTAGTTAAAAATCTTCTACTTAAACTTGATCCCTCTAAATCAGCTGGCCCGGATGATCTACCTGCTCATTTTTTAATCAATTGTGCTGAAAGTTTGGCGATTCCCATTTCATTATTACTTAGAAGATCATTCTCCGAGTGTATTGTTCCGCCTTTATGGAAATCTGCTTTTATCACGCCAGAACATAAAAAAGGACCAAAAACAGACATCAAAAATTATAGGCCAATTTCTAAATTATGTATATTATCGAAAGTCATGGAAAAAATTGTGTACAATCAAGTGTACTGCGTTTTAAAGAATTCTATTAGTCCCAAGCAACACGGTTTTGTGCAGCGCCGATCCACTGTATCTAATCTCGTTCTCCTGAATGAGTATGTCACTGAAGTGATGGACGCTGGCTTTCAGGTTGATGTAATTTATACTGATTATAGTAAGGCCTTCGATCGAATTGACCATGGCATCTTATTAACCAAGTTACATGGCATTGGAATCAGTGGTGATTTGCTCAGATGGTTTTCTTCCTACATTGACAATAGATCTCAGGCTGTTGTAGTCAATAACTATATCTCGGGATGGGTGACTATTCCAAGTGGTGTCCCCCAAGGTTCTTTGCTTGGGCCATTGCTTTTCAATATTTTTATTAACGATGTTAGTAAATGTTTTATACATTCTAAACTACTTTGTTTTGCTGACGATATGAAGGTTTATATGAAGGTAAAGTCGAGCAGTGACTCACTTTTAATACAGTCAGACCTCGAGCGACTTGATGAGTATTGTCAGAATAACAAATTAGATTTGAATCCGTTGAAATGCTTTTTCCTGACATTCTCTAGAAAACGAAATTTAATTCCAACTACCTACAAACTTAAAGGTCAACCTCTGAACAAAGTCCAATGTATGAGAGACTTGGGGGTAATACACGACTCCAAACTTTTATTTGACACCCACATAGATACTATTGTCCGCGGTGCTCTGAAAACATTAGGTTTTATAATGCGGAGTTCCGCTCATTTTACTCAAGCCAAAACACTTAAAATTTTGTTTTGCTCCTTGGTTCGGAGCAAACTTGAATATGCGTCCCAAATTTGGAATCCTTGCTACAATATTTATATAGATAGAATTTAACGTGTTCAGAAATTTTTTATTAAATGCTTGTGTTATAAATCTAAATATCCTTATAATTCTTCAAATTACCTTAATATTTGCAAGAAGCATCATCTGATCCCATTATATAGGCGCCGAGAAATAGCCGACGCTACTTTCTTGCTAAAAATCACAACCGGCGGCATTGACTGTCCAGAACTGCTCCAAGAACTGTCATTTGTTATCCCTTCTCGGTCCAAAAGGCACTTCCCCCCTATCTCTTTAAGGCGAATATCATCCAACTACAGACGAAATAGTTTCCTTAACCGTGCTAGTCGAAACTTGAACAATGCGACGAAAGAGCTTGAGATTGATATATTTAATTGTGTAGTTCCATCTGTGAGGCGAAATTTAAGTAGTGTATTTTTTGATTGAGCGATTTGTTTACCACATGTTTACCATGTTTATGTAGTATTATTGTAGTGTAATGTATTAGGTATTTAGGTTGTTTGTTTATTTCGGCTTTGTAAGATAAATTATATGCTTGTAGTTTTTATATACCTACATCTGCTGTGTGTGCGCGCCGTTATTTGAATGTGCGTATCACTGATCTATTTTTTGTGCGATATCTATTTGTGAGTTCCTGTAATTGGCTTCATATTTCTTTTTATATTTTCTTCATGTGATGTATTAGCTGTTGGTTCTCCTAGAATAAATAAATAAATAAATAAATAAAATAAATAAAATTAGGCGTCCAGTACCAGCCGGTGTCAGACATGTTTTCGTATCGGGTCGAGTTGGACTCCCCGAAGGTCTGGACGAAACGGAACGCCCTTTCAACAGTGGCTAGGACACTTGATCCAAACGGGTGGATCACCCCGGTAACATTTCAGCTCAAGTGTTTTATGCAGCAATTGTGGTCTGCTGAGCTGAAATGGGACGACCCGATCGGCGGGTCATTGAGCTCAGAGTGGGACTCGTTCTTTTCGACCCTCCCTGGCATCAATCGGATTTCACTGCCAAGGAGGTTGGTCCCCACCAAACGATATACCGCCACCCTGCATGGGTTTTGCGATGCCTCGGAGAAGGGCTACGGAGCTGCGGTATATCTGCGTACGGTCGACTCTTCGGGGGAGGTTGATGTGCGTTTGGTCATGGCCAAGAGCAAGGTTGCGCCGTTGCGCACTCGCCTGACCATTCCCAAATTAGAGCTTTCGGGAGCGGCTCTCCTGACTCGTCTGCTCAACCACACGATGACGGTTCTTCGTGGGTCAATAGCGTTAGAAGATACGGTCTACGCTTGGACGGACAGCCAGATCGTGTTATGCTGGCTGAAGGCTTCAGTTCACAAGCTGGAGATTTTTGTGGCGAATCGGGTTTCGCAGATTTTGAATTCGGAGGTTCCCTTAATCTGGAGACATGTTCCGGGGGAAATTAACCCAGCAGACTGTGCGTCTCATGGGTGTCACGCTCCGGAGTTAGTTGGACATCCCTTGTGGTGGGGTCCAAAATGGTTGACTCAAGCCGAATCGGATTGGCATATGAGTCCACGCGTTACCTCGGCGAACGGCGCCTTGACAGTCGGTGTCCGTACGACGCAACCAGAGCCGGAAGAGGAGTGCAGCCTGCTGGAACGGTACAGCTCGCTCGACAAGCTGATCAATGTGACCGCCTGGATCTTCCGATTTGCGCGGAATTGTCGCAATTCTGAGGCGCAACGGGTGCGGACACAGGTCCTGACACCACGGGAACGGAACCATCCGTTGTTCGCATTGGTACGGAACGTGCAGACGGTGCACTTTAAGTCCAAACTGGACATTCTGAGACGCGGACGCGTCCAACTGAAGGGAGCTGTGGCTCGGCTCAACCCGTTTATTGATCCTCAAGGATTGCTGAGGGTGGGAGGTCGGCTGCGGAATGCTAACCTGCCTTATGCGGCTCGCCACCCGTTGTTACTCCCTAGGAAAGGGAAGTTGGTCGAACTGTTGATACAGGATCGACACATTCGGAATGGGCATATCGGATGCCACGCCTTGATGGCGTTTCTCCAGCGCGAGTTCTGGATTCTATCGGGAAGACGCTTAGCGCGTAGCGTCGTATTTCGGTGCTTGCCTTGTTATCAGGCCAAGGCGGCTACGATGCAGCCCCAGATGGGCGATTTGCCCTCGGATTGGGTTAACGAAATCTGGCCCTTTGCGGGTGTCGGAATGGATTTCGCGGGACCATTCATGGTCAAGTCTTCACAGCTACGGAACGCCAGATTAGTGAAGGCATACCTGTGCGTCTTCGTGTGCTTGGCCACGAAGGCAGTCCACTTGGACGTGGTCAGTGATCTCACTACGGAGGCATTTATCGCATGTCTGGATCGGTTCGTCTCACGAAGGGGCCTCCCGATATTAATCCGTTCGGACAACGGCACAAATTTTGTCGGAGCCAGGCGATATCTGCAGGAGGTCACTCAATTCCTGAACGGTAACCAGGACGCCATCGGTACGGCTTGCTCCCGACGAGGGATTGAATGGGTTTTCAGTCCGCCGGGATGTTCTCATTAGGGAGGAATTTTTGAGGCTGCGGTTAAATCGGCTAAGTCGCACCTGACGAGGATCATCGGTGAGACCTCTCTACGCTTTGAAGAGCTTGCGACGCTGTTCTGTAAAATTGAGATGACACTGAACTCGCGTCCGTTGTGCCCGCTCAGTTCGGATCCAAATGATTTGGAAGCGTTGACGCCGGGTCACTTCCTGATAGGTCAGCCCCTTAACGCCCTGCCAGAATACCCATTCGGTGATGTTAAGTTAAGTCGGTTAACTAGGTGGCAGATGTTGCAGCAGATGGCTCAAGATTTTTGGAAACGGTGGTCCCTTGAGTACTTGCACATCTTGCAGCAGCGCCTTAAGTGGACTGACCGGACGAGCCCCCCTCAAGTCGGTGATTTGGTGCTGATTAAGGATGCGAACCTGCCATCATTGAGATGGAGACGAGGATGGATCGTCAATTTGTACACGGGTCGGGATGGCACGCCTCGATCAGCAGAAGTCAAGGTGGGGTACTCGGTCCTCAAGAGAGCGGTCGCAACACTTTCTCGCCTTCCTATTGATTAGGGACAGGTTCGGGCCTGTCCGGGCGGGTGACTGTTTAATATTTATGCTTCGGAACGCACCTTTTTTGTTGCGGCATCGGACCGCGAGTGATCGGAACGGAACTAGCAGCTGTCACTTGTATAGAAACGAGATGACCAGGTAGAGGTTTCTTTCTTGACGTGAGAAGAAAATGTCAGCACATGGCGTCGGGATTTGACTGTATTTTAGTGTAACAATTGTCTAACACAGCTGTCGAGCCTGGTCGGAGTGTTAACTATAATAATCGTCGGAAAATAAGTAGATTCACGTCAGCGGCGTGAGTGCTTCGTGTTGTGAAGGTTAAAGTTGTTCGGTCCCCAACTCGTCGCATTCGGACAGCGACTCCTCGTGTCGGCAAGCAACACGACGGCGACAGCATCGGGCTACGACGAGAGTAAGATTCGAATCCTCTCCACCCACCCATTGTGCTCCTTATCCCGCATTCCTGCCTCGAATTGAGCTTTCGAGTTCCGGCCCAAGGCGTCAAGGTCAGTACCACTTGCGATACTCCCCGTGCTGGTGAAAACCACCCCTCAAGATTCCACGCCCGTTCGGTTGAGGCGTGGAATTAAACACACACCATTTTCGCTAGGCGAAATTATCAAGGCAGTTAAAAACACAAAACGTAAACAATCAAAGGACATAAATGATATGTCCACAAATGTCCTAGACTACCTTCCACCGGTTGTAATATCGCTATTATGTCTCCTTTTCAACCAATGTATCTCCGCGGGCCTCTATCCTAGCTTGCTTAAAAACATAAAAGTACAACCTATATACAAAGGCAAAGGGGAGATGAACGTATTAAAAATCTATCGACCCATATCTTTGATTCCTATCGTCTCGAAGATATTCGAGAGGTTGATAAGTGACAGGCTCACGTCATTCTTTTTTAGAAAATGGCCTCCTCAATAGGCAACAGTACGCCTACCAGCCTGGTCGGTCAACCGTGGATGCAGCACGTGACGTGGTGACGAGGGTGATGGGCCACCTCGAGGGTCGGCGGCAGGTGGCAGCTATATTCTGCGACTTGTCGCGGGCGTTCGAATTGGTCAATCACTCTCTCTTACTTGACAAGCTCAAACCATACGGAATAACCGGCAATTTTCATAACACCATAGCTGCTTTCTTAGCAAACCGTAAGCAAAGTACCTTGGTCTGCGGAGCCAGGTCTGAACTCGAATCCCTGCAGGATTGTGCTGTGCCACAAGGATCAATCATGGGAAATAACTTGTTTTTAATATTAGTCAACGATATGACAATGGCATCGGCGGACGCTGAATACGTTATGTTTGCCGACGACTGTTGCGCCATTGTCAATGCTGATAACTATGACGGCCTGAAAAGTAAACTTAAAACGGTTTTGGACCAAATCGCACACTGGTTCTCAGTCAATGGGATGATGCTTAACGTCGAAAAGACAAACATAATGCAGTTCCAGCTCCAAAGAACAAAATGTCACGAGCTGAACGTCACCTGCAACGGCAGTATTGTCCCTCAAGTGGACCATGTCAAGTACCTCGGGTTCACTATTGACTCGGGATTGACGTGGTCGCAACACATTGACGCCACCTGCAAACGACTGTCATCTGCGTGCTTCGCGCTGTCCAGGCTCATCCCCTGTCTCTCTACTGAAAATGTGATGAAGTCGTATTACGGCTACTTTCACTCAGTGTTAATATACGGGCTAGACATTTGGGGAGCGGCCTCAGACCGCGACAGAGCATTTAGGATGCAAAAACGTGCCATAAGGGTAATTGCGGGCATGCCCTGGGACCACCCTGCTAGGGAACTATTCAAAGAGTATAACATCCTAACTCTTCCGAGCCTGTATATTTTGGAGATATGTAAGTACGTAAGGCTAAACCTCCATAATTTTCCCACAAATGCTCAAATGATTAACAGACCTAGCTCAAGACGCAGGTACCTACTATTTGTGCCGCCCAGACGATTGGCCAAGTCGAGACACTCACTGTCCATAATTGGCCCTAAGCTGTATAATGCCATACCCGACGACGTCAAAAATGAACCCAATAATACTACTTTCCTCCGAAACTTAAAAAAGCTGCTAATGTCAAATGCGTGCTATTCGATAGACGACTTCTACAAAATCGCTTGGTCAAAACAATAACATATCATAATTAATGAATTAGAATATATAATATACTAACTAAAAAGTATTATAAACTTATTTAATATAATAAACAATTTTGTTTTTGTAACATGTAAAATCCTTACAAAAAAAATGATAATTTGAATTAAGTACTATGAATGTGACTTGTAAACTGTGTTTATTAATAAAAAAATTGAACTGAATTGAATTGAATTGAACAATATTGTGTTTGTAGCTGACATCCGGATGATGTTTAGGCAGACGGTCATTCAACCTGACGATAGACGGTATCAGCTGATACTGTGGCGAGAGAGCCCAGATCAGCCCATCAAGGTGTACGAGCTGAACACCAACACGTACGGGCTACGGTCTAGTCCTTATTTGGCGATTCGCAGTCTGCGGGAGTTAGCGGATTGAGAACGGTTAAATTTCCCTAGAGGAGCAGCGATCCTGGAGCAGGATCTCTACGTGGACAATATCTGTACCGGTGCAGATTCCGTAGAGGAGGCGCTCGCTCGACGGGACGAGCTAGTTGAGCTCTTACGGGGTGGAGGTTACGAGCTCCGGAAATGGATGTCGAACTCTCCAGAGTTACTGTCTGGTCTACCGGATGACTACCAGCAGGATCCCCACATTTTCGAAAATCTGGAAAATCCGAATATGTTGTCGGTATTAGGCATCCAGTACCAGCCGGTGTCAGACATGTTTTCGTATCGGGTCGAGTTGGACTCCCCGAAGGTCTGGACGAAACGGAACGTCCTTTCAACGGTGGCTAGGACATTTGATCCAAATGGGTGGATCATCCCGGTAACATTTCAGCTCAAGAGTTTTATGCAGCAATTGTGGTCTGCTGAGCTGAAATGGGACGACCCGATCGGCGGGTCATTGAGCTCAGAGTGGGAATCGTTCTTTTCGACCCTCCCTGGCATCAATCGGATTTCACTGCCACGGAGGTTGGTCCCCACCAAACGATACACCGCCACCCTGCATTGGTTTTGCGATGCCTCGGAGAAGGGCTACGGAGCTGCGGTGTATCTGCATACGGTCGACTCCTCGGGGGAGGTTGATGTGCGGTTGGTCATGGCCAAGAGCAAGGTTGCGCCGTTGCGAACTAGAAGCGCCGTTAACGTAATCCGGCCCTTTGCGGGTGTCGGAACGGATTTCGCGGGACCATTCATGGTCAAGTCTTCACAGCTACGGAACGCCAGATTAGTGAAGGCATACATGTGCGTCTTTGTGTGCTTGGCCATGAAGGCATTCCACTTGGAGGTGGTCAGTGACCTCACTACGGAGGCATTTATCGCATGTCTGGATCGGTTCGTCTCACGAAGGGGCCTCCCGTCATTAATCCGTTCGGACAACGGCACAAATTTTGTCGGAGCCAGGCGATATCTGCAGGAGGTCACTCAATTCCTGAATGGTAACCAGGACGCCATCGAAACGGCTTGCTCCCGACGAGGGATTGAATGGGTTTTCAGTCCGCCGGGATGTTCTCATTGGGGAGGAATTTTTGAGGCTGCGGTTAAATCGGCTAAGTCGCACCTGACGAGGATCATCGGTGAGAACTCTCTACGCTTTGAAGAGCTTGCGACGCTGTTCTGTAAAATTGAAATGTCACTGAACTCGCGTCCGTTGTGCCCGCTCAGTTCGGATCCAAATGATTTGGAAGCGTTGACGCCGGGTCACTTCCTGATAGGTCAGCCCCTTGACGCCCTGCCAGAACACCCATTCGGTGATGTTAAGTTAAGTCGGTTAACTAGGTGGCAGATGTTGCAGCAGATAGCTCAAGATTTTTGGAAACGGTGGTCCCTTGAGTACTTGCACATCTTGCAGCAGCGCCTTAAGTGGACTGACCGGACGAACCCCCCTCAAGTCGGTGATTTGGTGCTGATTAAGGATGCGAAGCTGCCATCATTGAGATGGAGACGAGGACGGATCGTCAATTTGTACCCGGGTCGGGATGGCACGCCTCGATCAGCAGAAGTCAAGGTGGGGGACTCGGTCCTCAAGAGAGCGGTCGCAACACTTTCTCGCCTTCCTATTGATTAGGGACAGGTTCGGGCCTGTCCGGGCGGGTGACTGTTTAATATTTATGCTTCGGAACGCACCTCGGTTTTTGTTGCGCGGATCGACCGCGAGTGATCGGGACATCACTAGCTAGCTGTCACTTAAATAGAAAAGAAATGGCGAGATAGAGGTTACTTTTTGCTCATGGTAAAATTGTCTACGACAGGTATCGGGGCCTGGCCGGAATGTTAATTGTAATAATCACGGAACATTCGTCGGGAAATAAGTGGATTTCAAGTCATCGGAGTGAGTGCTTCGTGCTGTGAAAGGTTGAAGTGGTTCGGTCACCAATTCGTCGCGTTCGGATAGCGACCCATGTAGTCGGCGGCATCACATCAGCAGCGGCCTACGACGCGAGTAAGATTCGACTCCCGTCACCCCCACCCCCGTGTTCCTCATCCCGTACTCCCGCCTCGAATTGAGCTTTCGAATGCCGGTCCACGGCGTCAAGGTCAGTACTGCTTTGTGACATTCCACTGAAAAACAACCCTACCAAGATTCCACCTCCTTTCGGTTAAGGCGTGGATTTAACAATGATATTAGTTGCTTCGGACGTCGCGCGAGCAAACAGTCTTTGTCAACAGTTTCGAACATTTTAATTATTTCTAAACGTTAAAACAGATGTTTACCGCGAAGTTTTTGGTGCCACGGTGAAAGTGTTGGGTGTACTCTTGGAAAAAGACGTTGTATAAAGTGAAACATTAGAACTCAACCAGATAAACCCTAAAATCTAGTAATATTCACTGCAAACACGAGTGTCTGAGAAAAACGCGTAAGCGACGCGTTCTGCATGGCGCTTACGACCTTTTCGCCACAACCGCACTAGACGAGTCCGAGCACAACTAGCTGACCGGTATCAAGCAACGCCGCAACTATTACTACTGAACGCGTTCCGATCATAAAGCGCTTTACTGTCATCTTTAACCCGCACCGCCCGGCAACAACGATCACGCGAGGTATACGTGCATGCGCTTGGTATTGTTACGACTCAAAATAGCCCAGTCTAACTTGCGATATCTTCAACAATGAATACTATGCGATCACCTACAAAGCCTAATCTACTGCAAACCCCACATGAATATCCTACAGGGTCACAATCCGTCCCGGACTTGACAAACGTTACCAATCTAGAAGATATCTCGCAAGTCACTTTCCGGAAGAGAAAACACCCAGACGATGACTTTGCTCAAGAATTTTCAAAATTTCAAACTGAAATGAAAGAACTGCTCTGTACATTCACTATGAATCAAAAAGATAGCAATTAACCAAAACATAGCATCGATAAATACTCAGATTGCTGATATAAAATGCACGACAGACCTGCTTGTCTCGGAAAATAAGCTATTGAAAACTGAGATTGCACAATTGAAATCATCTCAAAGCATCACGGATAAGAATATGTCTGAAATTAAAAACGATCTCCAGCTAATGAAACTTGCTCCAGTTTCCGAGAAAAACACAACCTGTCAAAACGATTCATCAGATAAGAACTCTTCCGACTCTGACATAATATCAGAAATACAGGAACGTATTATAAGAGATAAAAATATTATTATATCAGGACTGTCGGAGTCTTAGTCGATGAATGCTGAGGATAAACGGGAGCACGATCGTACTGAAGTCGAAAAAATAATCAAGAGTGTCTACGTCGATGAGCCAGCTCCAAAGATCGTGAAACTGTACCGCCTGGGTAAAACAGAGGCCAAAACACCACGACTTATCAAGGTAGGCTTTGAGTCTCAGACTATAGCAAAGAAAATACTCAAGAAAAAACTGAACATAGAAAACATAAAAATATACTCAGACCAAACCCCAAAACAACAACAATTCTTAAAGGCCCTACAGAGTGAACTAAGAAAACGCATTGATGAGAATGGAGAGAAGGACCTCACCATAAAATACGTTAACGGTGTCCCGAAGATAACAAAGCTACTACCAAAAAACCAAAAGTAACAACCAACCCCGATCATACCACTACGAGCGACATTACTTACGAAATCGCCAAGAACTACTCTGAAATACATTATAACAAAAAATCACTGAAGATACTTTATGCCAACGTACGAAGCCTAGTCAAACCTGGAAAAATTGAAGAGCTAAGATGTGTCCTGGAAGCACTACACAAAATAAATGTCATAGTCTTGGTCGAAACGTGGATAAAAAGTGAAGACGAAGCAGAACGATTAAAAATCCCGAACTATAAACACTATTACAACTTCAGAGTAACAAAAATTGGCGGAGGAGTGTCAATATACGTGCACAATGACCTCAAGCATGAATTGTTAGAAGAAAAGTCTGAAAATGACAATCACTATTTGTGGATTAAAATTGAGAAGTTTTCCCTGCATATTGGAGGGATATATAAACCAGAGAGAACAGACGACAGTGAATTCCTAGACACATATTCTGACTATCTTTCAAAAAGAAAAAGAGTAATCATACTTGGAGACTTCAACTATGTCCTACTGACTAATGATAAACCTGTCAAGGAATACAAAGATACAGTAAAGGAAAATGGCTACAAGTTACTTAATAAAATTACCAGGGAGTATTGCACGCGTGAAACATCCACTACTAAGACAATTCTGGATCATGTTTGCACCAATCTAAAGGAGAACTCTTTCCATGTGGCACTGATAGACTCCTCTCTGTCCGATCATAAGCAAATATATGTTGAGGTGCATAACTATAAACCCAAACCATTAGAACGAGTATCCTACGAAGCAACCGACTATAAAAGACTATACCTGAACATCTTAGAACGCGAACCTCAACTAGAAACCTCAGACTATAAATCTATTGAAGATACTATACTAGAAGCAGTGACACAGAGCAAAGTGAAGAAAACTAAGGTATTAAATCCACCGAAGACTGAATGGATTAATAAAGAACTGATATCAGGAATAAACAGAAGAAACTTACTTTGGCAACAGACTAAACTAAACCCAGATGATCAGCAAATCAAGGCAAAGTTTTTGAGTGATAGGAACTTAGTGTCTATAAATATACAAAGGGCTAAAAACGAATATTACTATAAATCATTTCAAAACTGTAAAGGGAGTCCGAGAAAAATCTGGCAACTTATAAATACATTATCCAGCAATAAAATGAAAACAGAATCTGTTCCGACTAAATTAGATACCCCTACTGGGTCCATAAATGACCCTAAGAACATATGCGAGTACTTCAATTCTTTCTTCTCTAGTATAGGTTCAGTATTGGCAAATGACATACTTACAACCCAATCTTCCAATATCCCACAGATACCAAAAAAGTTGTTTGCAACCACCACCACACTCTTCACCCCAACAAATAGTACTGAAGTAAGAAAAATTATCGATAATCTTAAACCAAACACTAGCACAGGCATAGACGGCATTAGTTCTAAAACTATCAAATGTATAAAAAGCGTAATAACTGAGCCTCTTAGCAGAAGCATCAATCTGTGTATGTTAGAAGGTAAATTTCCTGACTCACTTAAAAAAGCAAAAGTCCGACCAATAAACAAATCTGGAAAAAAGGCCGATCCCAATGACTACCGACCAATTTCCGTACTACCGATAGTATCAAAAATATTCGAAAAGATCCTTTACAACCGCCTCGAGAATCACCTTCTTTCAATCAATTTTCTATACGACAAACAATACGGGTTCCGTCCTAAATCTAATGCTGTATCAGCAGCAGTTGACCTAATAACAACAATCAAACTTAACATAGATAAAAAACACATAGCCCTAGGAATATTTATTGATTTAAAGAAGGCTTTTGATACCGTTAGTCACGATATACTTCTGCTTAAACTGGAAGGCATTGGGATAAAAGGCAGTGCTTTTGACATTTTTAAATCATACCTTAAGGATCGAAGCCAGGTGGTTAAAATTAATGAGCACGAAAGCGGTCCTAGGACTGTCTCCTTCGGTGTGCCGCAAGGATCAATCCTGGGACCGCTTCTGTTCCTCATTTACATAAATAGCATGAAAGATATAGGCTTAACAGGCGATATCACTCTCTACGCAGATGACACGTGCCTATTTTACTTCGGTAACGATGTCCACATGATAATAAACAGAGCTCAGCAAGATCTAGATACTCTACACCAGTGGCTTAAGAGTAACTTACTCACAATTAATACGTCTAAAACTAAATACTTAATTCTTTCTGCTAAAAACAAACCAATACCAGTCCATAAATCTCTAACCATAAACCAAGTAACAATAGATAAAACAAATGAAGAAAAATATTTAGGATTAATTATAGATAGTCATGTAACATGGAAGCCTCACATCGAAAAAGTAAAAGGTAAATTAACGTCTCTATCGGGTGCCTTGCGTGGTATTTCTCGTTGCCTACCAAAACGTGTCCGCTATACCATTTATAACTCACTAGTAAGACCCCACATAGAATACCTAATAGAGATATGGGGTGCAGCGGCGAAAACAAACCTGGTTCCACTGCAGATTGCACAAAATAAAGTCATTAAAACTCTCTTTGGCTACGATTTCTTAACAAGTACGACTAAAATCTATACAGAAACAAAATTATTAAACATATCACAAACATACATATATAACACATGCATACTTATACGAAAAATCCTTACAAAAGACATTCATACCCAAATTACTTTCACAAAAAAGATAGATCTACGAAAACGTTTGACTAGACAAGCAAATAACATTGTTATACTACACCACAGGACAAACTACGGTAAAAACAGCATAGTTGCAGATGGGGCGCGACTGTATAACAAACTACCCAAAGATATAAAAGAGGCGAGATCACTACCAATTTATAAAAAACTTTTAAAAATATACATCTCAAAGTCACCACATTCTTAACATAAATATTTACATTTTTCAAGGACTACCCTACTTTAATGTCTCGCGCGATGGAAGAAATCTATTTGTGTAATTATTTATTTGTGTTGTTTCTCAAGTAAGTGAATATTGTATTCTTTTTGAGAAATAAATATCTTAAACCTTAAACCTTATTAGTGCAATGTGTTTTGGGGATACCTATGCCACAAAAATATATAAAATAGATTTAAGGCAAAGAAGAAATGTTTACGAGCTATATGTTAAATATTTAGTTCAGAATCATGCAGGGGCCATTATTCTATAGGCCATATTTATTTAAAGATAATAACAATTATTTCATCATATATATCAGAAACTGCAGTATTTATCAAGGTAATCTCCGTCTATTTATTTTCATGAAGAGTAAACGCAATCAGGATAAGTTGTCCACTTACCCACGTAAATTATCTCATTACGATAAATGTATTTTCGGGATGTCCATCGGACACAATGAATCATTTAAATATGTTCAAATATTAACCTAAAAATTACTCAAATCGAAGGCATATTCACTCAATAAATTAATATCTCAAGCCGCTTGAGTGAGTTTAGCTACCGAGGATACTATAGTTTTTTAATTTTATGACCATGGCATAAGATTCAAAATCGCGACCCCTCAAAAAATCGCAATGTTTTGTGCGAAGACTATCAACTCGTGAAAACTACTGTATACCGCCCTGATTTAACCGCACGTTCGAGGAGCATCAATCAATAATCTTCATATAACCGGAACATAACATTACATTTTCATACAGACACATATGTTCCTTCAGGCCCCACACTAGAATAACCTGTATTGTGGGAACAAGAAACAGCGACGCCAGAAACATGTAAATATCCAAGACATGGGGTTTCTTTTTCCTCCCCAGACGGGATTCGAACCCGGGCCTCTCACTTAGGAAGCAGTACTCAACCACAATAAATAGTCAAAACATTTTTAAGACAGTGCATCAGTGAGAATTTAGCAGGCAGTTTTTGAAATAAATTCGGATTTTTTAGCCATATAAGAGCCCAGGCAGGAAGATCGCAGTCATCTTATTTGATGAAGTGGTCGTGATCTTTGTGAATGAATGAATGAATGAATGGTGCTTCTCCAGCCAGGGTTCTAAACCTGATCCGGTCTTTCGGCTGGCATACCAGAGGGCACGAGTTTTGAGGGGGGCGGAATGGCTTGCTCGATAGGAGAGGAAGGAGAGTGAGAGACTGTCGTCGACCGTCGCGTACACGGACCTACATCTCTCGCCGTTCCTTCGCAGTTCGCCCGCCGCTTCGTCGCAAGCGGACGTGCGCAACACGCGCCCGTGCGCGTCGTGATCTCGCCGTCGCGAGTGCTTTGCACGGAGGGGAATACCTTCTAGGAACGGACGCCGGCTTCGCCTAAGGTCGTGCCAGGTCGACCAGTTCAAAAGCCCTTCTAAGGGCTACAGTGATAGTGCTAGTATTAGTATAGTTAGTGCTAGTGCCAGCGACAGTGACCGTCATGTCGATGTGACAGGCAGCCCGCCGCTGGGGGTCACCCCGCGCCGTAGTCGCCTCACCACATCGGCATCCCTGGACCGCCTGCTCCCCATCTCAACTGCTGCGTACCGCGCGACTACTGGAGCAGGCGCGCGAGCAGCCGCTTATCCTGCCGCCCCCGCCCCGTGGGACGAGGCGGGTGCGCAGTGATAGTCCGACCGACCAGTGGCTGCGGGGTAGTGGGAAGCGGGCCTTGCTCGCTGACACACCGTCCCCGCCGCCCCGCCTGCCTGCACCCAGGAAGACCGGCCTAGACATGCCGAGGCTCTCGCCCCCGTTGGGCGAGCCCCAGACATCCGGGTCTGGCCCCCCCGCCCCTGGACCGACCGCCGCGTGTGAAAGAGACAGAGAGAGTGCTTCAACATTGGAATTGAAAGGTACGGGTGTTTTACATAATAAATGCTCTCCCACAGTATCGTTTGCCGCGGCGGCCGCGACCGCAAATCCCGTGTCTGGACCACCGCGCCTCAGACCGCGACAGTGTCCGCCCGCCCTACGCGTACCGCCACTACTGCCGCGCCCGCGATAAGGCCCGCCCGCCCAATGCCGCCCGCCACTTCCGCCGCCCAGAACGCAGCCGCGACCGCCACCGCCACCCCGTCGGGAGGCGCTGCGCCGAAGCAGCCCCGCCAGCTGCGCTATCCGCCCCCCATAGTGGACGGCCCTACCCAACTGGGCCGAACACTTCAAGGCGATAGCCAGCGAGCTCGGCCGGGCTCCCAGTGCGCGCGCCTACCAAAAGGGTGTGCTCTTCACCCCCACGGACAACGACGAGTACCAGCTTGTACAGCGCTGTCTGTGCAGGCTGGAGAAGGACCACGGAGTTCGGTGGTTCTCTTACTCGCTGCCGGCCGACAAGACCCAAAAGGTGGCGATCCGCGGGCTATATACGACCATATTCCTCACACACAATGGACGATTCCAGTTTATCGTATACAGTTAGTATATTGCAATAGTGAAACAAACCTGGTTCGTTCTGGTTGAATTTTTGTTTTATCTTTAGAGGTACTATGGTCTTTAAAAGTCTATGTTGCAAATCGTAATAGTAGTTTATGTGACTGCTACATAATGGAGGGCATTAATACTCGAGAGTGGGATTATGAAACGAGCCGAAGGCGAGTTTCATAATAATATCACACGAGAGTTTTAATGCCTAATTATGCACAGTTACATACACTAGTTTATCTACACACATATCATAAATCACACGAGAGTTTTAATGCCTAATTATGCACAGTTACATACACTAGTTTATCTACACACATATCATAAGCTCTCTTTGATGTATTCAGGAACCGCATGTTTGACCGGCATTGTGGCTTTGCAGTTGTTTAGGTTGTTCTGTAGCACCAACTTCGGGCGTCGGTGTTCGAAATTTGAATGTTAGTACCAACTTCACAGACAAACTAGGGGAGGCATGCAGGCGGGCGTCGGCGTTCGAAATTTGAATGTCATTATATGTAGAAAAACTACACATAATGACCATAATGTGTAATTTTCCAGATACGAAACGAGTTTTAACCAAGTAGTTTAACATAATGCTGATCGTAACGTGCGGTTTTTTAACGCAGTAAAGAGGGTTTATGATATATGTGTAGATAAATTTTATTTATGTTAGTTTTGAATGTGCGGCCATAACTACTTAAGCAATCATTTATAATGGAGTCTGCAAGTGATAGGAACAACGTCCTCAATATGTTGAATGGTACTTTAAATTTTAGGATTTGCAACCGAGACAATATTGCCCTAAGTTTCTTACATATATGTTCGATATGAGGTTTCCAATTAAAATTATTATCTATGATTAGGCCTAAGTAGGTATGTTACCCAACCAGTTCCAATTTAGTACAGTTACAAACTATAGGTATGTTGATATCCGAATGAAAGCATTGGTGTGAGTGAGATGTAATAGAAGGCGTGACCATTGTGTGCAAGTATGGTGAGTGGATGTGCAATAATTTTGTTTTTTGTGCGTTAGTGATTAATGATGATACATACCTGTATGCTTTGGGCGTCGAACTCCAGGTCGCCGTCCAGGTGCTGCGACTGTACGCCGTATACAAGCCCCCTTGTACCCCAATCCGCACCTCCGAGCTACGGGGGTTGCTACAGTCGCCGCATCCGACACTCGTCGCTGGCGACCTCAACGCCAAGCACACCGTCTGGAACACCAACAGGGTGTGGCCCAGCTGGACGCGCCATCCTTGCCGACTCCGTGAGCCACAACAACGATGTCATCGGTCCCGACCACTTCGATTCGCGGGCCGGATGGGACACTATCGACGTCGTAGTCGTTAGAGGTCTCCGGACTCCGCCGAGCCAGCAGGTTCTCCCTGACCTCCCGTCGGACCACAAGCCAGTACTTCTAGTCCTGGCGGACCTGCCCACCCAGGTCTCTCCGCCAGCATCACGCTGACGCTACGAGTGGGGCGCCTTCACCGCCGCCCTCGACCAGTCTTCGACCACATGTCCAGTCAACCAGCCGGAAGACGTTGACCGCCTGGCATCGCTGCTGACCAGCCAAATTCCAGACGCGCTCGAACTGTCATCGCACACCGTAGCTCGCGGGGGGAAGCCCGCTCCTCTCCCTGCTGAGCTACGCGCACTCATACGCGATAAGCGCGCTCTCCGGAAGCAGTGGCAGCAAACCCGCTGCCTAACGATGAAGACCAGGCTCAACGCCATGACGGCAGAGCTAAAGCGCCGACTTGATCTCCACACCGAAGAATCTTGCAAACGCCACGTCGAGTCCATGGGCGACCACGTCCCCTCCGTGCATCGCCTATGCCGGGATTTGTCGACTACTCCAATTCCCGTCCGACCAATCCTGGGTAGCGACGGCCTACCAAGATTTCGAGCCCAAGACCGTGCGGAGATCTTCACCGAATGCCTCGAGAAGCAGTTCAAGCCGAACCCTATGGATGATGTGGAGCACGTCGCGGGAGTAGTGCATGTTTGCGCGTGCGCATATCCGCATCCGCTTACCCGCATATCCGCAACATGGCGCCGTACCACGCACGCCCGATCGACCGCCGCCGCCTGCCACGCGACCTGTTTGCCTAGCCGGCGATCACCCCATGGAATACCTCAAATGAGAAGATCTCCAGCGCCCGCGAGAGCCCCCCGATGACGTCCATAGGAGTGGACAGAGGCGCTTCTTCAGGAAGAGATCCGATGATCTGACCTTGAATCCCCACGCCCCAGAATGGGTTGCGTGAGAAGATTGATTGAAGGAGAGTGAATTCAATCAACCGACTCTTCAGCCTGAAGCCAATATATTTGGAGAGCAGCTGTTGTTTTCTTCAAGTTCATGTTTTCCATCTATTTTCAGGTATTGTTATTGGTTGAGTTTCCTGATTCGTGTTCGTTTGGGTTATCCGGTAAGGTCTCCGTTTCGCTTTCGCTGTATCTTTCTGGAATATGGTATATTTGGCTCGATGCCTTCCTGACTTCGTCGCTGTTGTGTTCTGATTCTGTCCAGTAACTGTGTTCTCTACTGTAGTATTTGATGTCATGCTCAAGGGAATCTTTCCAGGTGTATATGGGTTGGCCGACTTTCTTCTTTCTTGCTTCATGTTTCAATGCAGCGTGGAGTAGGTGTTTTTGTGAGCGTCGTAGAATATGTGTATAGTAACACATCCGATGGTTTTTTATTTATTTGGTTATTGTTTTGCCCTGTAGTAAGTCGTGAATTTTGTGATGTCTTGGATAGCTTCTGGCGTTTTCAAACATGTCTCTGAGGATCAGGCGTTCATATTTTCTTAGTCTGGTGAGGGCTGCCGCTTTAAGTCCGTATGTTATATATGGTGCAATAACCATTTTGTAAATCAGGCGCACTAATTTCCAGTCCATGTTGGATTTCTTTATAAAATGCATTAGAGCCTTGGAATTGCATATGAATTGCCGGCATCTCTTCTTTATTGTGTCTCTCCTACTATGTCCTGCCGTAATATATGTGCCGAGATATTTTATTTCGTCTACGGGTCGTATTGAAACTCCGTCCAATACGATCACTTGTCGGCGCTGTGTGTTTATGGGGTCTCTTAAAAGAATGTTCGTCTTTGTTTCGTTAGTATCGAGACCTACTGTTTAATAGTGCTTTCAAGTGCGTGACGATTTGGTCAAGGTGTTGTAAATCTTGACAAACGATGATGAGGTCATCCGCGAAGGAGAGAATAAGTGGTAAGTCTATTTCTTCATTTTGGTCCAGTTTTATGTTGAGAATTTCTTCTTCCAGTGTTTTTAGGACATCATCCATTAATATTGTAAATAGTCTTGGTGACAGTAGACAGCCTTGTTGTACTGCTTTTCCTTTGTTGATCAAATTACTTTGCTGTCCGAACCATTTGATGCAGGTCCGTTCATACATGCTTTTATTATCCTATTGGTTAAAATCTTATTGGTCTTTGAAAGGAGAATATCCTTGAGCACGTTTAGGTCTATAGTATCAAATGCTTTGGCGATATCTAGCATCAGTACATATGTTCTGTTACCCGTGCGCCATTATTCGTCTAATACCCTGCGTAGTGTGAAGATGTGGTCATCGGTGGATCTATTGCGGAGTAATGCTGCTTGGTAGTTCCCGAGTTCTTTTGTTATCTCGTCTAGTTTGATGAGCAGGTATGTCGCGTGTATGAGATATCCTGTACTACACATTGTTATACGGTAATAGTCATTGGTGTCTTGAGGGTTTCTTATTTTTGGGATAGGTACTTGGACCGTTTCATTCCAGGACTCTGTGCATTGTTTTGGTAATAACCTTTCACAGTTGTATGCGGTATTTCTTTGTATAGTTCCGGGACTACCTGATCTGTACCCGGCGCTGTTCCGTTGCGCATGCCGCTGATTACCTTTTTTATGTCAGCTATTGTTGGACCATTTTCTAGATAGTCTGGGTTTATTGAAGTTTCGTTAGGGATAATAATAATTTTAGGGCCTTCTGATTTCCTTAATTCCTGTTCCCAGCGTGACATTGGGATAAATCGTTGTTTTTTCCACCGTTTCGATTGAAACTGGTGTCGTCTGTAATAGTGGTACACGATTTGCATGCGTTTGCTTGGGTGTTTTTTCCCTAGGCCTTCAAAAAATGCTCCGCATTCTCGTTTTTCTTCATTATCAATCATTTCCTCAAGACGTCGTCGGCATTCTTTGAGTTGTTTATTAATTGTTTGGTCAGTTGGTCGACGTCGTTTAAGGAATTTGGCCTTTTGTAAATTTGCCAGAGCAATTAGGTGTTCCCGCGATCTAGCGGGTTTTACGGAAAGTGTTTTTTGGGCTACTGACTTCATAACCCCCGTAATGGCCCACGGGATGTCGGGCGTATATTCGTTGTCATTTTCTATAAATAGGTATGTAGTTGTTCGCCGTAAGTTCTTCCATAATCACGTTATGGTATTTTGCTTTTGTGTCATTCATTTCATCTCGTGCTAGGGCGGAGTACGAATACTGTTTATAGTTGAAGTTTAATGCTGTTATCGCTTTGTCCTTAGTTTGGGTTGTATTCTTTGTTGATTCAATTTGCGTATCGCCAGTTCTTGGAAGCAGGTTTAGTGGGTCTATTTCACCCCATTATCTTGTGGTTGGAAATATGCAGGTAGCTCCATTGTCCTTTGATGAAGTTAAATGTGTGCGGCGCATTATTCGAGATAATTATTTGGTCGAGTTGTGATTTTGTTTTCCCGTTAGACCATGTGGCTCGACATGACTTGCGAGCCCAGGTGGTTTCTATTTTTATGTTTTCGCGGGAACAAATGTCCATTAGCATTTCTCCGATGATATTTGATGATTTGTGGAGGAGGTTGGTTCCTATAATTCCCTTTTTCCTGTATTCCTTTGTATCGCCTAGTCCGATGTGGGCGTTAAAGTCACCTAGCATTAATATTTTTGCTTTGTTTGGTTTCTTTTGAATGATCTTTATAAGTTGCGAAAACGCTGCGGTTGCTCTCGTGGAAGAGCTGGGGATATGTGCGTTTATTACATATAGTGGCCGATGTTATTGTTGCTGTCATGGTTTCCACGTCACGATTTATATTGTGGACAGATAAGTTCAGGTCCTTTCTAATAAGTATAGCTAAGCCACAGTGTGCAATGCTGGTTGTGCCTGATAGATACCAGAGATAGTGTTTTGACACGTATGTCCCCGATTTTATGTTTGTTTCCTGTATACAGGCTATATGTATGTTTCTGTTTGTCAATTCAGCATCAATGTTGAGTCTTTTAGTTATTTCGGCGCATCCTCTAACGTTCCAAGTAGCAATGTGCATACGCTCGCATGTGACTTTTGGTTTAAATATGGGGCTGTTTAGTATCATCGTATATCCGGTGTTGTCAGGGATGTCTTCTATTGATGTTATGGTTGACCCTGAGGAGGTCATGGGTGTTGCATTAAGTATCGGGGAAGGTATGTTGTTATCAGTTTGGCTGTCATTTGCTAGATTCGTGGGAACATTTTGTGATTCAAGCAAGTATACGCTGTCGTAGTGGTTTCCTGTGAAGTTGAAGTTGATATATCCCACTGCAACCGCGGGATTCTTGGGCCTGGATGTGAGCGATGGTGTATTTTTCTGGTGGATTGTTACGTTAATTAGAAAGTATTCGGCGGCTGCTATTATAATCTCCTCTCCAGCCCAAGTGCCGTATTTGCGCAGATTTTAATGTAGTCATTGAGGTTTTCTTCAGGCTCGGCGATTGCAAACTTTATGTTCTGTTCATCGCAGTTTTCTTCTACATATTTAACTAGCTCCTTACGAATGTGGGTGTGGTCGAGTGTTAATTGATATAGGTGATTTATTTGGTTTGGATTTATTTGCTGGCCAAATAAATAAAGTTTGTGATAGTGCGCTATCCCAGCATTTTTTTTTGCCGTAGAATGACGCTGAGATACTAGAGTATCCCAGAACGCACTTTGGCTTTTGCGTGACGACACATTGACGAAAACCTTTTGTTTTTTTTATACCAATGCATTTGTACGTAAGGAATGAATGCTATCTCGTTCCTGTTGAACTAGGCTCAATGAAATTAAATACAACAATTGATTTAAACAATCGTAACATTAAAAATTATGATGCAACTCATTCAGTTCACGTGTCGAGTTGTGTTCTGTGCTTGTGGCCGGCCGGTGTTTTGTTTTGCGATTTATAAATGGATATTGTGCGTGTTTTGCTGGTAAGTGTTCATTTTCCTATATATTAATAACAGTATTTTGGTAAAATACAGAAAGATTAACTTACAAACTATTTTTGTGCCATATTTGAGAAGTTTCGTCATAATTTTCGAGCACAAGTTCGTTCAACAGGTAAGTCAGAAATGTTTTTTTTTTTGTTGGTGAAAGTGTCGTCTTTTATTCTAATAAGAAGCCATTATGTTGAAGAACCATTCAAAACTAGTTTTCTGTTAAAACATTACAGAAATAAACCCGATTAAAGTTGCAAGAGACATTGTTTCCAAGGTCAAAATTCTAACGGCCATTTTGCCAAATATTAGCGAAAGTTATTTTTTTTTTAAATAAACATTTTTTATCTACTATATTTTTTCACGTATAATGTTAATACGAAATCTTTTAAAGACATAAAACAAAGAGGTTATCGATTTACTTTTTTAGATATGATCTTTTATATTTACCAACTCCATTTTAAGCTTGAAGTCAATGTTTACTGCTATGTGTCACAGTACAAGAATCTTTAATACAATCAATGCTTATACCAATATAATGTTTTGTTTACGAGCTGTAACAAAAACAACACTTCAAGCAGTGTTATCATGAACATGAAGTCATAAATAATGTTAAAGTAACTCGAACCGCGCGCGGCGGGTGGGCCGGTCGTGGCGTGTTTTTAATGAATCACTCAAGTATTTTTTTTTCGCGCGCTTGTAAACGTTTGACCGGATAGCCATATTTGAGAAGTTTCGTCATAATTTTCGAACACAAGTTCGTTCAACAGGTAAGTCAGAAATGTTTTCTTTTTGTTGGTGAAAGTGTCGTCTTTTATGCTAATAAGAAGCCATTATGTTGAAGAACCATTCAAAACTAGTTTTCTGTTAAAACATTACAGAAATAACAGTCGTGACGTGTTTTTAATGAATCACTCAAGTATTTTTATTGCGCGCGCTTGTAAAAGTTTGACCGGATAGGCAGTTACCATCACTCGGCATTGATAAGGCTTTCATCTTTTTAGAATGTTGTTGAAAGAAAGAACTTAGAGCTAGTTTGAATTATTTGAAGTACCTACGTATTGTTAATGGTACGGGTTGCGATTGTCAAAGTTTTTTCTAAGAGAATTGGAGGCTGGGCCTGGAAGCTATAGAATAGGCGTGAGAGAGACCCGCTTAGGACAAAGAGTCTTTGATTTTATTTTTATTATTGTTCGTCAGCGGAAGTCTTTCGTTAATTGCCTGTTTTCTGCAAGATGGTAAAATGATCCTTTTATGATGTGCAAGTGTTGGCTTTTTCTCGCTATTTCTCAGAATATGCAGTAGACATGGATTATTGTTTATTTTATTTAATATTCATAACAGGTCCAGATGGGCTGGTTGGGCCGGATGGTGGAAAATAGTTTAGTTTTGTTTTATTTTGCTTGGGTAGGTTCTTGCCTAGTTTTGTATTTTCGTATACCTACTACCTACCTACTTGTACGGGACTATGCCTGTAGAATAGTTTAGAGTTGGCGTAGTAATTTGGAGCGAGAGTGGTATCTGTTTATGAAATGATAACCAGCATTACGAAGGGTGTTACCTGCCAGTTATAGAGTTAGTTTTGCCGTTTTATCTGAGATAGGGCTATCTTAATCGGAGCGATCTCACCCGGTTGTTGCTTGGCTAGTGAGACTCACTGCACTGATATCACCTATTTCAATTCACTTCATTAGTGCGTAGTAGTCAGGTCCGTGACACGGGTCGAGGTTCAGTCCCTGTACAAGGCCCTATTGTTTATTGCTCGTTTGAATTCGTTTTTCCTTAACTTGTTGTCCAGAGAAGGGGCTTGTTGCACAAAAAAAAAATACGTATTTGCTTCGCCGTTTTGCAGCTGTGTTAGTTTGAGGAATGTTTTTGTCTTAATTTATTTCTTTTGTTTCCTTGCTCTTCTGTTTAACTATTTCTGTCCGGTATTGTTTGGATTTTAGTGTCCTTATTCACGTGCCTGCAGGAAGTGCATGAAAGGGCCGGCCTCTTGGCGTGGGATAACACCACGACCCGTTGCGCAACTCTAGTTTCTATTGACTTAGTGTTTATGACGATGTATCAAGCACCACGTATGTCTGTGATGAAATGAAATAAGTCTGTTTCCCAGGTTATTGCTGTTGAAAGAGCTTAATTTTATGGGTTAGATTCACTTAAGAAATACCTTAAATAATGAAGATTCTACGTCCTATGTAATCGTTTGTGTGTCCGGAGGAAGCGATTCATTGATGAGTTTATGGCTGAGGAGTTATCCCAGTGTCACGACACACCTAATGTGCTGGATAGGGTCGGTTAATAGTCCATAATAAAGGCGCGTCGTTAGGGAGTACTGTTATGTATTGCGTGAGACGTAAACTCGGGGTCTCTTCTAGTAGATTCGTCTGTGGAGATAAATATTGGTTGCATGCGTTAGGACACTGAATTGGAACGGGCTCACCAGGCAACATTCGTTGAGTTGTCTCTGCTATGTGCATCTATTGTCGTACACGATGGCTGTGACACAACTCAAAACCTATCTAATTCACACTTTACGCACTCTACTTTCTAACTTGTAGCTATATTAGACACTCTCATATCATTTCGCTGATACACAATCTGCGAAACGCGAGAAATCAGAGTCAGAACAAAGGCGCGTGGCGCGGTTGTAAACTATTGTTTGTTTAAATGCGTTTGCAAGATCTCGGAGTTCTATAGACACGTCCGTTCGGTCCGGCGACACAAAAGCCACTCTCCGATGAAGTAGTCGTCATCTTTATCATTAATTAAAACAGTTTTCCGATTCACCATAACATAAGGAGGAAGGCAGGTGTAACAACAGGTTAATCAAGCGTTGACTTGACCAGTTTCATTTAGCAAAGCAGATAAAAGGGTACTTAAAACGCAATCAGTTCCCCATGAAATGTTTTAGGCTTTCTTTTCAGGGTTTACCTGAGACTTTTCTCGTACCTTTTGGTTACTGCTTTTTACAAAAAGGTACTTAAAAAAAGCATATAAGTACTTACAGCGAAATCTATATTAACATTTGCAATTATTTACTGATTATTGTTTGGTTTAATGGTCAGTTTGTCGTTGGTCACTTAAAAAATTTAGGGGAGGTGTTACCTCATAACATGAGATCATCCTCATTATTGTCAAGGTTGAAGGTCAGAATCGTAGGTGGCAAGACGACAACCATGAACGAGTTTCCATACGCGGTGCAGTTTTTCAACAATGGAGGAATGTGCGCTGGAACCATTTTGGCGAAGAAGATCATACTAACAGCTGCCCATTGCTTCGAATTCAACAAGAATATTGCTGAAATGAGAATATTCGCAAGTAAATTTTGACTACCTACTTTTTCAGATATAGCTACAATTTTCTGAAATGGAATACCTTTAATACAGAAATATGAACTACAACTACCTAGTCTGTGCTACAAGTTTAATCGAATGTAATTTTTCAGATCTTGCCCTAATAATCATTCATGATAATTTCAAGTATGGGAATAAAGTGAAGAAAGCATATCTTGCCAACACTTATAAATGGTTGAGTGGTAAGGACCCTGATTTTACTGTGTCAGGTTGAGGCAATACAAAGGTTGGTGGAGAGCCAGTTGAGCTTATTCATAAAAATCTGTTACAAACTAAATATACTCGTACTGAGAATAGGAGTAAGATTGAGAACTATATCCACATTTCAGACTTTACCAACAGTGTTTATAGGACGCTTTTAATGGCAACACTCAAGGCACTCCTTTTTAGCATTGATATTAATAATAGCATTTTATCTCCAGTACGAAGATAACCCGGATCCCGAGGACGTTCTGGAAAATAAATTGCTGAAGACGAAGTTGAAAAAATAAAGGTGTGAAGATGCCAACAATGCCTCGATAGACGCTGGCACGTTCTGCCTATTTGGAGACGGTATCAGAGATACCTGCCAGGGTGACTCTGGAGGAAGTATAATTTGGAAAAGGTTAGGTTAACTACTCAACTAATCAACAGCAATTTCCCATCCAATGGCAGAAACACAGTTTGTGAATGATGGCCATGTTTATGTAGATAGTACTTCAATAGACCATTGACGTACCCATACACGGGTAATACCGATGAGTGACTGAGAGTTCAATTCGCTTACATTTTTGATGCTTGCTCCCGGTTCAGGTGCTAAAGAATTCCTCGATTCCTTCATAGATGTGACTTTTGTGAATCTGTCGGCTTGTAACATCGTGATACCGTAAAATTTGTTAACATTTAACATAATTTTTAACAGTCAGTAATAACGAGAACAATCACATTAATAACTGTATTCATTGCAATATGGTGGTGGGCATTGTCTCTTATGGATACCGCTGCGCAGTGACACCCAGCATGTATGTCAATGTTTACTACTTCAGGACTTGGATCCACGAGACCTTAAGAAAACTTTACAGCAAATATTGTAGCTTTCACTTAAATGAGCCACATCCGCATTAATCAATATAATTTTAAATTTATTTCTATAGCGTCTTTTTGTCGAGAAATTGGGAAAATCATTACTTTCCCACCGAACTACCTACCGACAACATAAAATAGGCGTAGCAATTAATTAAGTCAAACATGATCCATTAAACTCAGTTTAATGTTAGGAACGTTTCTATGATTCCACGTACTCTTTAGGTAGTTAGTAAGTAAGTCACATCGATCGAATATGAAACAGATATTTTTGTTCATAGCTCTTGCACCGCTTATCCAAAATAGCTGTGCATCTCTAATATACATAAGATGGCCAAAACATAGTAATACTACAGATTACGAGCCCATATCAGGGACGAACAAATCTTCAACAAGTGTCATAGATTTAGAAGGGAAAATAGTAGGTGGAGTTTCGGCCAATAAAGAGCAGTTCCCATATGTTGTGAAGTTCTTCAATATGGGAGCAATGTGTGCTGGATCAATTCTGTCTACGTGGGTCATCCTTACAGCAGCACATTGTGTAGAATTCAACAAAGAAGTTTACGACATGTATATCGATGTTGGTAAGTATTTAAATTAAAAAAAGCTGGATTATAATGTGACGTATAATTGTGTAAAACATTAGCTTGTAATAAACTTTAGTAGAGATACTAGTCGGAAAGAGAATATTCCATTAAAGAATATCTAAAGAAATCTAGAATTACATGCACCGAGTCTGTTTCTTTTGACCTTACTTGTGAGTTAAATTTGTAGATCAATATTGACAATCAAAACTATTCAGGTTCCAGACATTTATATGACGTTAGCGGCACTAATTATGACATACGGGACTTCTATATCCATAAAAGCTACAACACCTCTACCTTCTCTAATGATATCGCTCTTCTGTACATGGCCGAACAGATCAAGCTGGGGAAAGCGGTACAGAGAGCCATACTGGCGAGTTCGGGTATATGGATGAAGGAGGGAGTGAAAAACTTCGTTGTGTCCGGGTGGGGCTGGACTAAGGTATGTATTGTTTGTGAATGCTTATTATTCCTTATAAACGCAGAAAGGCCCTATATTTGCTGGCTTTGTACCATTGGTAACGGTGATGGAAACATCGTGAGGAAATATATTTAATCTCTAAAGCTGGGCTAGCCCCCAGTCACGTATGACTATACGAGGGCACAATTGTGCTTCTGCCACCACATATGGAAAATGGTGTGACTCTATATGTTATGTTATGAGTATCTATTTATAGAGCCTTATGTACCAATGGCTCTTTAAAGGCTTCCTCTTCATTAGCCGTTTTCAGAAATCATGAAATTTTCAAGAAATTACGGGAAAACCGAAAGCTTAGTCATATTAATTTCGGACAATAAGGTATTTGACAAGGTAATCCAATAAATCTAGAAACGTGTCTCAAGCTGAACCTATTTCGATAAAAAGGTTTGACAATAACAGAATTGTAGTTGAATTTCCAGCAGTTGTATTTTATAACCTCAACTTTATATTAAAATGACAGCATTTGACTACGATATTTCATAGATTTCGTAAACAAAATTACCTTTTTGACAGTTCCTAAAAATATCTATGTTGACTAGCAGTCAAATACAGGTACAAACATTGCTTATGACCCCAAACTAGGATACTCTGTATCTTGGGAACCAGAAACAGCCACGTTACACACATATAAACATCCAAGACCTGGCTTTTTTTTCTTCTTTATCCCCAATAAATGCGTAATATACCCCATTGTTCATGAATTAAGCCAAGAAGGAATAAACAATTACTTCCAAGTTCTTTATGTACGGTCAACTGCAAAATTGCAATCATAGTTATCAGAAACTATCGCTTCCAGCACCACAGCGCACTCATATTTACTCACACAACTACATAAAGAAACGACTTACATAACTGGTTTAACTATTACTTAGCCCAGTATAGTCCAAGCGGTGAGCATTTTGTTGTATGGAGACTTCCGATAAATTCCTCTGCCTCTGAAATTTGGCATCTGATAAAGTCAAGTGATACAGATTACAGATCTACAATAATCCAACAAAATTTGATAGGAGAAGTTAGGTATTTTTACCTAACCAGGAAAATCGCTAATAACTCTCTGTGAATAATTCCTCAGTCTGAAATATTTTCTGTATATGTACGTTTGTACTATTAGGAATAGGTATGTTTAAAAATCTAGCATATTTTCGATTTCAGTGATACCCTTATATTAACTTTTTAATATTTTTCACTCTATCTTCTACTGAAGAATTACTCCGTCAATTTTATTAATATGTTTTTTATATCCTTTAATACATAATTTCGTTCAGTAATCCAATAGATTTTCCTTTTTGAACATTGTTTTATCGTTTTTGCTTAAATGCTTTTTGTGAAAAATTGCTCCGTCCATTTTTATATCTTTATTAGTTATAAGTCGCTGTATTTTAGTAGATTTTTCAATAATCCAACAACTTTTCTAACGGTCATATACTTTTTAGGATATGTTCGCTGATTTAGATGCAGACACATACCATGCGACATTACGTTCCATGAAAGCACACGCCGCCGCCACCGCCGCCGCCACACACACTCATTAACGAGACGGATGCCAGAACAGGGACAGGGTTGCCTCGGCCGGCTGCGCTCGTGTTAATTAATATAATAAATTAATAATAATGTTTAGAAATACACCTAATGAGTCCAGTTAGGAAAAAAAGTTTCGTTCAAAGGTGTCCGAACAGTTTAAAATACCTATATAGGTTAGGTCTTAGGTAGAGAATATTCCTGTTGCTTCGTAAGTATACTCAGTACCTAACTACTACCTAATAATAATAATATCGCAAAATGCGAGTATTTACTATGTTTCAGAAATTTATTTTGTTACCTACAAAGGGTTTGTATAATTGACTAACTTATTTCCACTATGAATTGAATCATTCGCTATCACATTCTCTGTCTTTTATCTATTTATAGGGTAAATGTACCAGTTGTTAACTAACTACAAAACAAATTTGAATCATCTGATAACGCGATGAGTGAAAGACAACTACATATACACAATTTTAAATACAAAGAGAATACTGTGGCTGCGTATGTATAATCCTCCTACCTACCCATCATACCTGCTTATTAAAAGTAGTTTGCACTTACGTACCTATTTACGATATTTCAACAAATAGGTACATTGGAAAATATTTATGGGGTAAATGTACCAGTTGTTGGAACCTGACTACAAAACAAAGAGTCATCTGATAAACTGGAGAGGTAAGCGTAGAAATAGTAGGATTTGTATAGTAAAGCATGATAATAAATTCAGTATGAAATAACACATTATCTGAAATTTTTAATTTAATGTTAAATTTCTAGGACGACACCGATTCAACAATTTATCACACTCTGTAATTTTAAGTTAAAACTAATTATTTTTATGAAATGAGGCTTGCAAATTTCATCCAAAAACCAATTTTCTCGATAAATAAATTACAAATAAATCAAATGTCCTGTTTTATTATAGGGTGCCCATTACACCGAAATAAAATTCTTGTCTTACAGTGGCTGGAGAAATAGACAATGTCATGACTTACTCACACATAGATAATAATGCCATGAAGTAAGTCCGATATTGATAATAATTATTATTGTTTCTTGTGACCTCATATATTTTTTTCAATTCTATATCTGCGAAAATTATGCATAGTAAACACATACATACGTTGGTGATTGGTGGATATAATTATTCTCCTAGTACTCGCGGGGATTCGTACGATGTACGCCGATGTACGGAAGATCTTCAAAATCGGCTCCACGTCACGGTGTCTACCTACTGTCTGCAAAAACTTTAACACCTAATCCTATACTGTTAAAACAAAATAGAATCTACACCTTGGTAAAAAAGTGATAGTTAATGAAAAAAACAAAAAAGAGAAAAATAAGATGGCCGCCAAACAAAATTCAACTGACAATATCTCAAAAACCAATATAAAAGGCAATACAAGTTTAATACAAGTATAAGTATACGAAAAACATACTGAATTTTTCAACAATATAATAAAAGAGTACGCCTAGCGGGCTGCTTTAAGAGCCCACTCATAAGGCACCCTCCAGTTTATTTTTGAATATTAAGAAAAGTATTTTGCAAATATAAATCTTATATTTTTTTATTTTAAACTTCCGTTATACATAAAATACAAAGAATTGCTGCTGATACAAGGACACCAGATAATCCCAATGTAAGTAGTAAAATTATGAATTTATCAACGATACGGAACAAAATCTTTAGATAAATAGGATAATACGTTTATTTGAGATAACGTCATTATTTGTTTATTTACATTTTAGCAATCTACACATCATTTGCCAGCTGATTCAGATTCAGATTCAGATGAAGATTATTATACAATAGAACCAAAAAAAAAACAAAAAGAAGAAGAAGAAATCGGAATAAAAGGAAATAGAGTTGTAGGTTTCATATATTTATTTGAACAGTTGCAAGAAATGTCACACCATAACTCTCCATTATGTTGTAACTTTAATTATTTGAAATTTGTTGGAGAAAAGAGGAAGGGATTTGTGTCAAAGTTCAAGTTTGTTTCAGAAATATTTCAATGATTCCCTTGAAATACCTTCTATGTCAGATCATTATAATGCCAAATATCATGCAAGAGTCTGTGAACTATGGGAAACCGCCAAAGAAAACTCTATGGAAGAAGCAGCAAAAGAACACGATTTAGCTATTCCAGATGGTCATGTTAATGCAGATGGAGTACCTATGATTGCCGTGGTTGCTGATGAATGTTGGTCAAAAAGGTCATTCAAAAAGAATTATAACCCTTTGTCGGGTGCTGCGGTAATAATAGGTTACAAAACAACAAAGTTCTTTACATGGCTGTTAAAAATAAGTATTGTATGATTTGTGCACGGGCAGAGAAAAAAAAAGGCTAGCTAACGATCACACGTCTTATAAAAATTACAAAGGATGCTCAAGTGGTATGGAATCCGTTGCAATATTCTAAGGCAGCATTCGTTACCAAATCAGGGTTTGATTTACTCAAAGTTAATTGCTGATGGGGACTCCAGTACATATAAAATCATATTAGAAGCAAAACCTTATGGAAACTGGTGGTGGTTGGTGGACAAAGTTGAATGTACTAATCACCTATTGTGAAACTTTTTCACGAAACTTGAAGAGTTAACCAAGAACACTTGCTATCCTATTAACTATCGCAAACTTCTTAAAAAATATATACACTGCGCTTAGATCAGTTAAATGGGCTGTCAAACAAATCAATTTAGATAGAGCTATTGTACGACCACTACCACGTAGCGATAGTTAGCGGGCGGGACCTATAGCTTAATGTGGCATCCGAAACACTGAACGTCCGACGATGTTCTTAAGATAAATTAATTATCTCATTGGTACATTGCCAGGATTCGAACCTGCATCTCTTGTGTGAAAAGCAAGCGTGAAACCTGTTAGACCACGGAGATCTTAAGCAGAATAACACCACTGGGAATCTTACCTTATTTAGCCTTTATGTTATTTTACGCTATTGAGTTCATATATACTGAGTTTCTATTGTACTAAGAATATTATCATTAAAGTTAATTAGGTATTATTCAATTACAATTATACTTAATGATTATTTTTATTAATAAATTGATCACAGATACCTACTTAGTAAATCAACGGCAAATTCTGAATAAAAAGCTTGTGTGAAATCTGGAAAACAGGGTCTAACCGTAAATATTTTCAATATAAGTATTTGAAATCGATTTTTGTTTTTATTTTGTAAATATTGGTACCACCTCGCAAGTGGCGGCGCCCGGCTCGTCACACGCGGCGTACGGATCTAGCTAGCCGCTCGCTCTGGCCAGTTTGCCTCACGCACGCAAACACGAAGCGCATAAAATACCTAAAAAAAAAATTATAAAAGCTGCCGTTCCGTAACAAAATCATCTTAAATTATGTTCACAAACTGTTTCACTGTATAAATATACCTTCATAATATTTATAAATGGGTGTATAATACTGCAAGACATTGGTATATGCATATTATAGAATCTGCGGTAGTAAAATTTTAAAAGTGCACAATTACACCCAGTCTGATTCAACAATAGGCCGCGGGCAACCACAAAACCCTTATACAGATCAGCAAGCGTATTCTATCTCAACAGTTAAAACAGTAATTCAATTAATTATTTTTAATTACGGTCATATCCTAAAAAGTATATGAGCGTTGGAAAAGTTGTTGGATTATTGAAAAATCTATTAAAATACGGCGACTTATAACTAATAAAGGTATAAAAATGGACGGAGCAATTTTTCACACTAACTATTTAAGCAAAAATAATAAAACAATGTTTAAAAAGGAAAATCTATTGGATTTCTGAATAAAGTTATGTATTTTAGGATTTAAAACATATTAAAAAATAAAAATTGACGGAGTCATTTTTCAGTTGAAGATAGAGTGAAAAATATTAAAAAGTAAATTTTAGGTATCACGGAAAACGGAAAAAATGTTGGATTCTTAAACATACCTATTCTAAATAGTACAAACTTAAGTATACAGAAAGTATTTCAGACTGAGGAAATATTCACAGAGAGTTATACACGATTTTCATGTTTAGGTGAAAATACCTAACTTGTCGAAGCAAAATTTATTGGATTATTGTGAATCTATAATCTGTATCACCTAACTTCATCACATGCCAAATTTCAAACACGGAGGATTTTTCCGGGTTACATATGCTCCTTTTATCGGACTGAGTAAACTATCTATGATTTCGCTTGGACTCAAAAGTGGTTCTGTGGCGCAGCGGCGGATTACTTACAGATTAGAAACGCAAGTGGTCTAAAAGGTCAATGGTTCGAATTCTCTGTGATTTGGTATCATTTGTCATTTTATATTTTTATATGAAACAAAGCCATGAACGTAAATCACATTTACTTTAGAACGTTTCATTTCGAAGGTTGATAAAACACGTATAGTAATAATGTTTAGCATTTCAAACGCTGTACATAGTCAGGTCATAAGTTCTGCCACATGTGCAATATGAAATAATTTAGACATGTTTATTATTTATGTAAACATTTATATAGCAAAATGAACTTAATAAAACATAGATTCTTATGGTAATAAAGTTTATTCAAAATGACCCCCGCGATTTTGAATACAGGCCTTTATTCTGCGCGGCCAGTCGTCTATCGCAGCACGAACGAGGTCCATGTCAATATCGGCGGCTGCCTTAATCAAGGATGCCTTGAGTGACTCCAAATCAGGATGAGGCTTTGAGCAGGCCTTTTCCTCCAAGTGTTGCCATATCTTGTAATCTAACGGACTCAAATCTGGACTGGAGGAGGGCCAGTCTTCGTGCCGGATAAAGTCTATTTCTCGCGCCGCCAGCCAGTCTTCTGTGCTTTTCGCTCTATGAGCTGGCGCAGAATCTTGTTGGAATACCCAGTGCCTGTTATTAAACATGGTATGAGAAACAGGTTCCACAAGGTTCTTGAGGACTGTATTTTGATACACAACTGCATTCGTTTTTACGCCTTTCTCACAACAATGTACCTCAGTTAAGCCCCAATAAGAGACTCCCAACCAAACCATGAGCGAGAATGGAAAATGACCTCGTTGGACACGCGGAATACGGTTGCTCGCTTTTTCACTGCTGTGTGCGTACACCTTATCATTTTGTTTGTTGTAGCTCTCTTCCACGGTGATAATTTTTTCATCCGAAAAAAGAATTTCCCGATGCTTTTTTCCCGCTTACCGCTTCAACAAAGCTCGGCATCTCTTCTGTCTCAGGTCCTTTAAACGAGCATCCAAACTATGTCCTGTTTTTCTTCGATATGCCCTTAGCCCTAAGTCTTCATTTAACACCCTTTTCACCGTGGTCCTGCTTAACCCCATCTGAAGGGCCAACAGTTTCTGCTTACGTATGGGATTTCTTTGAATTGGCGCCTTCACAGCTTTTATCACTGCTGGAGTCCTAACAGAGCGAGGGCGACCACTTCTTGACCTGTCATCTACACTAGAGTCTTCATTGTATCGTTTTATGGTACGATAAACGAATCTTTTGGTTATATTCAAATTTTTCAGTAAGTCAAAAATCTGAATTGGCGCGTAACCGCAACGATGCAACGCAATAACTGCGACACGGTCTTCTTTAAGTGTCCACTCCATATTTAAAAATGAGGAAAATTCTAATAAGTACACATTTTTATTTTCATGAAAAATTCGAAATTCGAATTCAATAAACTTTTTTGTGGCCAGCGTTCTAAATTCAAAAGTTTTTATTGTGTGACAGAACTTATGACCTGACTGTGTAGATTCATATTGAAGTAAATATCTCAGAGCCAGTTAGCTTTTGATCTAAACTTTGCTTTGTCATTTCTAGTTTGTTAACGAGGGTACATGTGTTGATGAATTTGATTACTTACTTATTGATTATTAATATCCGTAACTATGCAAGCAAACATCGATGTGCAGGAAAGGATGCGTATTATTGCATTGCATAATATAGGATATATCTCAAATTTCTAATGAGACGGGATTAACTGTAAGTATTCTTTTAATGAGCATTTTATCATTCGGTGACTATAAAACATTTTGTTTGTATTTCAATAATAAGTTATTTATCCTTTGATTTTTAATGTTTATGCTATATTATTTATGCATTTTCAATTGTTTTAATAACTAGACAATAGACATCTCTAAATATTTATGTAAAACCTACAGTTGTTTTGTTTTAGTAGGTAATAGTGAAACAGTGGATAACTCTATTTTCTTAACAATATGAATTTAACAACATGAGATTACACTTTACACTAGTAGCATTTTTAGGATTCCGTCCAATAACATACACATGTACGAGTATATCTTTCGAATATGTCTTAAAGTCGATTGATGAAACTAATCTGAAATGATTTCAGTACCATGGCGAACTCTCCGACCTGATGACGACTAAATTGAGTTTTGTTACTCTGAACAAGTGCATAGAGAATCACCAGCTGCCGATGACGAGGGATATGTTCTGTCTATATGGAGACGGCAAACGGGATACCTGTAAGGGAGACTCAGGGGGTGCGGTGCTTTGGAAAGGGTAATTTTCTAAACACTTTAGCTGCAGCGATGAGCCAGCACCCTGTCACGAAAAATGTAATTACCAACCATCGTCTGATATTTCCTTCGACGGACTTGTGTGAAAGACAGAGAGATGCCCTATTAAATAACATTTTAATACTGGTGAGGCAAATATCGATATTTTTATCTAGATTTCTGCCTTTTATCGACAAAAATATAGATATTTATTACCATGATTTGTTGGATTAATAACAATAACGAAAACTAGCAGAAAGGAAAGCTCTGTGGGGGCTCGCGAGAATTATTACCTACCGAGCAATACTTTGTGGCAAAGTGAAGATTGTGAGTCGATGTTCGTAGCAGTCACCACACCTTTCTTGCACTCAATAAAGAATCACAAAATAACAAAACCGAAAACAAACAACGAAGTAAACAAATGAAAATATAAAGTAGACAAGCCATGCAGATGAGATATATTGGAACAGTCCGACATGATTGGAACCGAATTAAAAAGATAATGAAATTTCAAAGTTTCATTGTTTCCGTATTAGAGATAAATATATATAAATATGAATTTGATGAATTAATGGGCAAATTACATTTAACAGTAACATGACATATTCACAACTAATGAATTTATTTGAATAATTTAATAATTAATTATAGTCTTCTTTTTTATAATTGATGTTGTAAAATATTTGCACACCAACTCCTAGATGTGAATATGTTAAAAGGTACTTATGCATACCAATTAGGCTATATAGGATCATATGTACTCACGTATTATGGCATATATACAATTTGATTTGATTTGAACAATTACAAATGTTTGAATGAATGTAGCTTTTTTATATAATTACCGGTAACGAAACATGCATCTTGCGAATTTTTATCACGGTGTTCCAAAAATAGATAAAGGAAATATGTACATCTAATAATTATATTTTCTTATCGAATTATCGGAATAAATATCGGGGGGGTAGGGGGAGCTCCCCTATCATCGCCTTTGCTGCGGCGATGCCCCCGCACTGCAGCGCACCCCCGCTCGCCTCCGCCCCTTCATGCCTCCGGCTCATAAAAACACTCTTGAAAGTAGCTACAAGCCTGCATAGGAAGTGGGGTGCCTTGATTCGAATTTTCATAGAAATTCGGAGATATGATACATTTGCTCCGAATTCTGCCATTTTACAGATAAGTTGGTAGGTCGTTACATTTTTTCATAAGAAACCGGCGATAAAATAAAAACGCTAAAAGGAGGCCACAATACTATCTGAAGTATGCTATGGGTTGCATCTCCACTTCCATAGCGATAATATGTTAATATAAACTCAAATTTTAACAAAATTAAATTATTTATAACATAAACCTATAAATTTACTCGCAAAAAACTACACTACAAAACAACACACACTTCTTCATATGCCCTGCGAGATTCGCGAATTGATTTTATATGGCAATCAACATGAAGTTACAGAACAATGTTTCCGAAATGAAAATTAGGATGCAATTCAACTTCTTTTTAGTAGAGCAATAATTCAGTTGTAAACATTCGCCTACTTATACGAAGAGTTTGCGGTTTGCTTAATTTATTGGCCATCAATATGTACATGTCTGTCCAAGTTCTAATAATATTTGCATAATCTGAGTTTGCCAAACAAGTCCTTCGAATGAAATAACAGACCATAAATGGACACAACTCATCCACCCGTAGGGGACTACAAGGCGTAACATGTTTGTATATGAATATTACCACCGTATTCACATCTAGAGGTTCAAGTTCCAGTTACAGTGACTCATATGGGTTAATTCTTGAATTCAGACTGACTCCTGAGTTCATCTCCGTGAAGTATACTCTACATTGCTCAACATTTGCGAGAAAATAAAAAACAAGGCTGCTAAAAACAGCATTTTTAAAATAATTTAAAATTTGATTCTTTAGTCCAGCAGGGGAAAATATCACTCTGGGCTTGGGTGTTTATACGTTTACGAACTTGCTGTTTGTAGTACCCACCAAACACATGCCTGGATATATGCATGTATAGGTACGGCCGAGCCAATTTTCTTTGAGTCTGAGCGAGCGGTGACCTATCTTACTCGCATAGGGTAAAAATAATTGGGGTGAGAGAGAGAGAGAGAGAGAGAGAGAGAGAGAGGTAACAGCTCTCTCAGAGACAAAGAAACTCGCCACGAACTGAATATGCCTCTAAACTTGGTGTTCTATAAGTAAATAGATAACATTGCAACGGCTGTTCTTTTCCAGTATGGTCGTGGGTATTGTGTCCCACGGCGATGGATGTGCTGGTAAGAATAAACCAAGCGTGTACTCCAATGTATGGTACTTCAGGAATTGGATCAAGAAAACAATGATTCTACTCCGGGATAGACACTGTGCATATCTTAAGAAGTGGTATTCTGAACGGTAGTTTTTTTTAATACATCGAACGTTATTTTATATAATCGATAATAATATACTATTTTTATAGACGAAAAATTCTGTGTTCTATAGATGATGATGATGATGGTGACGAGTAGTCCAATTTCGGTCACTGTGTTCTGTATAATTTATATATGAATCTATTATTCACAAAAAAAATGAAGTTATAACCATTGATTTAGCAACAATATAGGAACTCCTTCGACGTTTGGTGATATGAATGTTATCTGTGAGTGATCCAAATTCTTAGATAAACAAAAATATCTGCTTAAATAGATGAAGCGTCTTAAAAATTCTGGAATCAAGTATACTCTCTTTGAAAATTAGCGATAAAATCAAATACAAAGTGTCCAATAGCTGTCCACAGGTAGGCGTACTAATGTGGGTACTAGTAGCTATCGACCTGGTGACACAACTGAATACAAGAGGATTTTACTTAATAGCATACGCCGATGACGTGACAATACTCGTGAACGGCCTTTTTATAAACACCATATTTGACCGCATGCAATTAGCACTACGGAACATAGAAACATAGAGCAACAAAAACAAACTCTCCGTAAACCCCGCTTAGAATGAGATGCACCTATTCACAAAAAAGATATACCACGGTAGTTACAGGTTGCCCAAACTCTTTGATGAAAGCATAAAAATATGCAGCGATTGCTCAAAGAAAAGCAGCAACACAGGCCGAGGAGTTTTCTCGCCGGAAATAGACATTAAACTTTCCCTCTGCTTCGGAAAGTAAACGCCAGTGTTTCAAGCGGAAACACTGAGTCTCCTACACAGGGCATACACATGATGATTGATGTAGAGGGATCTTTAAAACGGACTGCTCAGCCATATTAAGCGCACTAAAAAGACTGTTACAAAAATCAAAACTTATACTAGAATGCCACGAAGCACTCAACAGGCTGTACATAACAAAAATATGTTGTGTATCTCAATAAACACTTTCAACGAAAATTGGTTTGAACTAGATAAAATAAGCATTTTTTTAAGATCTATAACATTTATTAACACAATGAAAAATAAAGTAATTATTTGCTTAAGAAGAGTGATAGTGATATTTTGGCTAGGTGTATCAGTTGTATGTGAAGTGAGTACCTTCCTAACTCATTTTTTTGCTTATATTCTACAGTTAATCATCATATATTAAGGGGTCTTGTCGTCCCCTATCGTTGCAGCAACCTCCAGTACTCTCTGTCTTGGGCCTTGGTCTTCATCTCCTGGTACGATCCACTATGGCTCCAATTCTTTAGTTGGTCTGTATATCTTCCCCTAGGACGCCCTCGCTGGCGTTTGCCCTCAAGCTTGCCCTCTATAATTGTAAGGAGGAGTCCTTCATGTCTTAGAATGTGTCCTAAGCACTTGGCTCTTCTGTTTGCTATGGTTCTTATGATAGCTCGGGTCTCTTTAGCCATTCTTAAAACCTCTTCATTTGTTCTTTTCTCTGTCCAGCTAATTTTTAGCATCCTACGCCAGCACCACATTTCAAAGGCTTCCAAACGCTCTATGTCTTTAGTTGTCATGTTCCAGCTCTCGCAGCCATACAATGCAATACTCCATACAAGTGTTTTGATAAGTTGCTTCCTTACTCGTATGTTGATTTTGTTGCTGTAAATATTTCTATTTGTTGTGAAAGCTCTTCTTGCAATGGCTATTCTGGTGCGTATTTCTTTATCACTTCTACCTGTTTCTTCAATGATGCTTCCTAGATATGCGAATTGCTTAACTTGTTCCAGTTCATTCCCGTTCAATATTATCTTGATGGCAGGGCTTTCCTTTTTGGCAATCACAAGTACTTTTGTTCTCTTAACATTAATTTTAAGTTTGTATTTTTGAAAAATTCTGTTCATGGTTTCTAGGTTCGCCTGTAGCCATTCTTCAGATTCCGTTACTAGGGCAATATCATCTGCAAATCGGATCCACGGTATATTATTTCCATTTATCTTGACTCCTATGGAGAATTCTCTAATTTCGTTTATAGCCTCTTCTATGTAGATGTTGAATAGTAGTGGGGATAAACTGCACCCTTGTCTTACTCCTTTGCCGATTTTGCCTGTCTTCGTGACGTCTTCCATCGTAATCTCTGTCTTTTGGTCAATGTACAACGCCTTTATTATTCTTCTGACCTTCCAGTCAAATCCCTTGTAACGTACTACCTCTTTGACCATATTGGCTACTGGCGGATTAGCCAGATAAAAAGTACAACTATAGAAATTCGGAAATTCGGGTCTGGAATCTCGTCTTGCAGCTGATTGTTTTTTTTGACGCAGACATTGTTTGAGCTCTGAAACGTGAAATGAAGTGAAGTGAAGTGAAGTAATGTAAGTTAAATGTAGGCCTAAATATAATCCAGATGAGTTGAAAAACTAGATGAAGTTTTGTTTTAGAATTTGGAAAAGTAAGTCAAAATAACCCTTTCCATTGTTATAGTTAAGTGTATAGTTAAGTGTTATAAAAGTGAAGTGAAGTGAAGTGAAGTAATGTGATTGATTCCACGCCTCTCCGAACGGCGTGGAATCCTGAGGGGGATTTGCCTTTGCCACGTGAGAGAAAAGAATTGATGAAATTTGTTTACCTTGTCACCGCAGACAGGATATCGTAGGCTCGATTCGAGACAGGAATTCGGGAAAGGGGGCACAGTTGGGATAGGATATGGATTGAATTCTTGCCGTCGTTTCACTGTCGTGCTGCCTGCTGACGTGGAGTCGCCGTCCGAATACGACCTTGTGCTTCACAACACAAATCACTCAACCGAAGACGTGAATCTAATTACAATCAATAGCCCGACGCTATCTATAGATTTACACTCTGACCAGGCCCGATGCATGTATGATACTTGGTACACCGAAATACCATCACGGGGCCCGAGCCGCCATGTTATTCTCACCGACGAGAAAGACCAAGAGAAAAATTAACCTCCAATTTTACATCTCGTTTCCGATACGAGTGACAGCTGCTAGTTCGTTTTCGCTAGTGATGTCTCGATTACTCGCGATCGATTCGCGCAACAAAAAACCGGTGCGTTTCCGACGCATAAATATTAAACAGTCACCCGCCCGGACAGGCCCGAACCTGTCCCTAATCAATAGGAAGGCGAGAAAGTGTTGCGACCGCTCTCTTGAGGACCGAGTCCCCCACCTTGACTTCTGCTGATCGAGGCGTGCCATCCCGACCCGTGTACAAATTGACGATCCGTCCTCGTCTCCATCTCAATGATGGCAGGTTCGCATCCTTAATCAGCACCAAATCACCGACTTGAGGGGGGCTCGTCCGGTCAGTCCACTTAAGGCGCTGCTGCAAGATGTGCAAGTACTCAAGGGACCACCGTTTCCAAAAATCTTGAGCCATCTGCTGCAACATCTGCCACCTAGTTAACCGACTTAACTTAACATCACCGAATGGGTATTCTGGCAGGGCGTTAAGGGGCTGACCTATCAGGAAGTGACCCGGCGTCAACGCTTCCAAATCATTTGGATCCGAACTGAGCGGGCACAACGGACGCGAGTTCAGTGTCATTTCAATTTTACAGAACAGCGTCGCAAGCTCTTCAAAGCGTAGAGAGGTCTCACCGATGATCCTCGTCAGGTGCGACTTAGCCGATTTAACCGCAGCCTCAAAAATTCCTCCCCAATGAGGACATCCCGGCGGACTGAAAACCCATTCAATCCCTCGTCGGGAGCAAGCCGTACCGATGGCGTCCTGGTTACCGTTCAGGAATTGAGTGACCTCCTGCAGATATCGCCTGGCTCCGACAAATTTTGTGCCGTTGTCCGAACGGATTAATGTCGGGAGGCCCCTTCGTGAGACGAACCGATCCAGACAAGCGATAAATGCCTCCGTAGTGAGGTCACTGACCACCTCCAAGTGGACTGCCTTCGTGGCCAAACACACGAAGACGCACAGGTATGCCTTCACTAATCTGGCGTTCCGTAGCTGTGAAGACTTGACCAAGAATGGTCCCGCGAAATCCGTTCCGACACCCACAAAGGGCCGGATTTCGTTAACCCTATCCGAGGGCAAATCGCCCATCTGGGGCTGCATCGTAGCCGCCTTGGCCCGATAACAAGGCAGGCACTGAAATACGACGCTACGCACTAAGCGTCTTCCCGATAGAATCCAGAACTCGCGCTGGAGAAACGCCATCAAGGCGTGGCATCCGACATGCCCATTCCGAATGTGTCGATCCTGTATCAACAGTTCGACCAACTTCCCTTTCCGAGGGAGTAACAACGGGTGGCGAGCCGCATAAGGCAGGTTGACATTCCGCAGCCGACCTCCTACCCTCAGCAATCCTTGAGGGTCAATAAACGCGTTACCACGGCGAACGGCGCCTTGACAGTCGGTGTCTGTACGACGCAACCAGAGCCGGAGGAGGAGTTCAGCCTGCTGGAACGGTACAGCTCGCTCGACAAGCTGGTCAATGTGACCGCCTGGATCTGCCGATTTGCGCGGAATTGTGGGAATTCTGAGGCGCAACGAGTGCGGACACCGGTCCTGACACCACGGGAACGGAACCATGCGTTGTTCGCATTGGTACGGAACGTGCAGACGGTACACTTTAAGTCCGAATTGGACATTCTGAGACGCGGACGCGTCCAACTGAAGGGAGCTGTGGCTCGGCTCAAACTCCTGATTATGTCTAAGGTTGCAAGTTACTACATAATAATTACCGTAACTAAAAATTGTATTCGAACCTTCTTTAGGCACGAAAAAACTGATTCTCGTCATTATTTTGTATATTTACTTGACTGTTGCTATCGGAATTCGTGTGCTGTACTTGCTGAAATTGGTACATACCGCGACCGATCGCCGCCGCGAAAATACTGACGCGCGCGCCGCATCGTGCGATTACCTTTGTAACCTGAGTTCTCAAATGAATTACCTCCTTTATTACTCGGAATATTATATTTTTACCTCTATTCGGTTGATATGAACGCGAATAATTATTCCTGTGGCCACGAAATCCGCGATTACGGCCTCATTGATTTTCAAGTCCTATAGTGCATAGCCTGATCCTGATTTTGGTCACACATGGACTGCTCATCTATTGCCGTCCTAATTGCTTCTGGTAACGAAGAAAACTGTCGCGATGCAATAATGGTGGTAAGCCGCCTATCCGACAAACCATCCGCTAACCGCTTAATAGCAGTCTTCTCGTTTAGTGGCCACAATATTTCGTACTTAGACGAGTCGTCATCAGACTGTGCTAGGGTTCAATTGACGAATAAATCCTCTAACTCATCGCCAAATTTCTCAATACTCCTACGCCCCTGGTTTGCCCTAAATAATTGCGTTTGTAGCTGACGACTTTTTCGGGAGTAAAAATTTCCTGATATCATCCACAAGACTAGGCACATCGGAATAAGAACTTTTTAAACGTAATTTGGCACTAGCTGAGATACGAGTTTTCAGGACAAATTCAGTCAGTTGGCTTTTAGTGGCCTCACTTATTAAAGATTCGTATAATTTAATGCCATCAATTAATTGTTTTGTTACTTCTTCCTGGCCGTTCATCACAGGCAACAGGGAAATGGCTGTCTTTATATCAAATGCACTCGCCATTTTTAATGAAATTCCTTTATTCTCTACACAATCCTGATAACTCTCCTCTTTATTGTCCCTCTCTGTATTCGTCTGACTATCTACGTGCGATAATAAAGAACGAATTTCATGGTAGATTCCTGTAATACTATCTAATAATTTCTGTATATCTTTCACTGAATCAGAGCTATATTTCTTACTTTCAATTTCTTGGTACACCTGAGTCAAAACGCTATCCACATTTCTATACACACATTTAGCATCATCTAACTTTTTATAAGCTATTTCCTTTTTACGACGCTCTGGACCGATTTTAATTATGTAAGTTCTAATTTCTAGTAATTTATCATGTAAATTCTTCAATCCTTGAGACATATCATTATACAACAATTCAGAATTCCTATGTGAAAAGTGAATTAGATAGACTCACAGTAGGCATGTGGCAGAATTGCCGAAGTAGGTCACGCTCGCGCTCGTGTTGTCGTATCGTGCGTCATCGCCACGTGGTCATCGACGTGGCTCCTGCAGCTCGCTCCGGGACACCAGCTCCTTGGACTCGTACTCAGCCGGCAGCTCCTCACTTGCTCCCGTACTATGCTCCCAGCGCCCTGCATCATGCTCGCATCAGAGGCTTGGAAAACGCCCAGCACCCAGCAGCTACCTACTTCTTCGCTCTCTTTTGACTTATTTATTACAGAGCATCTTCTATATAATTTTGTTTCTTCATCCTTGGTCATCTGCTTCTTTACTGGAACCTGGTTACCATCACACGTGGTAACATTGTGCAACGCTCGTTGTCTCGTTCGTACCGCTTTTTAGGGTCTTCGTGATAGGTGGTTGTGCTTCTTACTTCGTATTCTTCAGATTCTTTGGGCCAGCCAAAGCATGGCTAGGCAAGGTCGCCATGTAATATGATGGGAACTGCTACTGATGTTGGTGGTGAATAGAGTCGAAAAACGTAGTTAGGTAGACATGTTTATTGGTCTACTTTCCAGGTTAGAGTGAACACAATAATTCAGTGTACATAGTACTTATGTCTAAATTAGTGCTTACTATGCTATTCTACGCTAATGTTGCAGTCAGTAGTGACATGCTACAGTTAAATGAGTAATAAGTTATTTCTACACTTCACTAGGATAAAACCTCATTGGTTCATCAAGACTTCTGCAGTTCGATTGGTCATCGATTAGTAAAAATCTGCTGAATCCACACTAAAATGCGCTGACAGACAGCGATTTTCACTAATCGGACGCCATCTTTCTCATCGTATTGCATTTTCGATGAGAGTCAGCGAATACCAAGTTGCCGCTATGTGTCATGTGTTAATAAGCTGTCAAAGTTGAAAATATCCGTTCCACCGAACGCATCAAAAATGGTAATCGATCACGTGACCGATGACCAATCGATGAGTCTAGCGGAATGCACTCAATAAATTTACTACATACCGTTGCTAGTGTCTAGTCAACCGTAAATAATATATTTTCTCAAGTTCCTACATATTCTCATCTCATGTACAAGAAATGGCTTATATTGTGCCACAGAACAGAGCAACAAGACATTTTTCAATGACCACAGAGTCATATATATTCCGTTCATTCCATTCAATTCCAAAACCACATCAGTACTTCACTAATACACTGCGAAAAACATTTGTATTTCAGAGCCACCTGTTGGATTTTGAAGAAAACCGGCTAGGATAAACCTCATTGGTTCATCAACACTTCCCTGTCAAACGATAACATTCCAAGTCAACAGGATTTTAGCCTTTGCAATTTCTCTAGTACCGATTTGTCGTGAGGATAGTTAAATAGTTTTTTTTGGTTCAAATCACAAATCACCACTTCCTCGTAAACTTTTAACTCGACTTAAAGCCACATACATAAGTCTGCCCTTTGGTGAATATTTTTTGCCCAAGTACATAACGGCTTTTTCGACCGTTGTTCCTTGCAACTTATGAACTGTAATGGCCCAACTAAGAATGATAGGGAACATTATCCGTTCGATATTCCCGTAACCTTTGAGCCCTTGAAAAATCAAACTTTATGATTGAATTTGGACCCAGCCATTTCAATCTTTACATAGTTCGACGGTCGATGAGTCAGTCACAGCTAGTGATTGACTGATTGACCGTCAAACTCTTTACAATTATGTTTTGGGAGCTCCCCCCCTCTAATTGATCTCGGTGAAGTCCACTCCATTTCACTTTTTTTATTATGCCCATACTGCCTTCACCAAACCCTCTGATTCTTTTATATTCATCCGCAGCATGACGTGTATTACAATTTTAATAGAATTAACTAAGCCTCCCGTGGAGCTGGGGTCCTGAGTAATAAACGAACCATGAGGCTTTTGGCCGTACGCAGTCGGTTTCTTTGAATTGTAAAATGCATTTCAAGTGTAAATTTTTACTGATTTGGCCATTTGAATCACCATTTTATATTTATAGTCATCAACGAGTTTAATCGTGGGATATAATATACGTACAGCTTTCCCGTCAGAAAATTCACCCATCAAGGGAACACGAGTTCTTTCAAGTAAAATTTCGTATCCTCATAGGAGTCCATCCACCCACTCGAAGCTGATTTAAAATATCAATGAATGTAAAATCGTTTCGTTGCCGCACGTTGGTATTTAACTAGCATAACCCAAATTAACGCCCTAAATGCAGTTCTCCTTGTAGTTGTAAAGGTCTCATAAAGCACCCCTTGACGGGCAACAAATTCATTATATCTCCAAAAAGAAGTATGTTAACCCCAGCAAATATGTGAATGAAGTTTTTTTCTTTCTTGCAAACGTAGGTCATATACCTTAACACTTCATTAGATACCATAGATGCCATTTTTATCTCAAAGCCTCCAGCTGCTGTCCAATCAACTGTCTGTAAACCATTGCTCTACCCTTTTCAATTCCTAAACACAATGCACAGTGGATTGTTTTTTCTTTGCTAAGGCGTGCAGCTACCCCTGTTGGTGCGGTTAATTCTAGAAATGTCGCATTCAATAACGTGTCTGTTGTTGGAGCGTAACATCGACGAATATGACGAACAATAGTTGTGAGCACGAATGATCTAGCACTACCAGCTCCGCCCGTCACAAATAACTTTAGAGGATCATTTTTATCAGCCTGATCTCTAATTTCAATCCGAATTTGTTTGGTAATTTCATTTTATGTTCGCTTTTGTTCCACATTCATATTTTTAACCATAGAATAAAGTTTTGTCATCTGTGATATTAATATGAACTTCATCTCCGACTAGAAATAGATGACATTTCGATATCAACAGCAGCCATTCTAGCCATTCATCTATCAACAATAGCACCTCTATTGTGGTCCTCGGTATTAATATCGTGATTATTATTATCATTAGCTCCATCGATTTCAGTGGTCACTTGTCCAGTAGTTTGCTGAAGTTGACGCTCATTATATTGAAACTGTTCTACATTATCGCCCTGTAACGGACTTAGTTCACGACGATGTGCCGATAAAAGCTTCTTCACATGTTCCGTAATCTGCCATCAGACTTTCTTCGTCTCTAAATGGCACGTGAGCTACAAGATTACAATAAATATAGCCCTCTCTGTTTCCCATTTGAGAGTAGTACCGCGTCCTTAAAATGACAGGCTATTTACGTTTTTTCATCACAGCACCGTTGAGAAGCTAGATAGTTGTTGCTCAAGCTTCAAAACCCCTTGTTCGCTGTCGTGAGCCTACACCTCTATCTTCTTCATCTTTAGCGGGTCCTTTAAAGTGACCATAGTTCTCTCTGCCAGGCCCAGATGCTCAAGACTATGTTGCCTTTGTATGTATCTGTCAAATATATTTTGGTAAGTCTGTTTCTGGTCGCAGTCATACCGTCAAATCCTATATCGCCAAATATAACTTTACGAGGACTGTCTCTCAATTTTGAATGGCATAACCCGATGATGGTTCAAAATTACTATTGCGGCAGCAAACAATTGCCGACCAATATCGCCACGACAGCATGCACTTTGCTGATAGCCTCTTTTACAGCTTGACCAACATCCTAGGGTTCGTGTTTGGAAGTATATTTAGCAATATAATAGGACACAGATGGAACATTCCCGCAGGGCTGGATGTCCATATTGCCTTTCCACAGCTTTAGAATTTGGGGATTGTAGTTGATTAATTTCCACGCCTACCAAACGGCGTGGAATCCTGAGGGGGTGGGCTTTGCCAGCACGGGAGAAAAGAAGTGATTTGAATGATTGTTACTGACCTTGTCGTCGCAGACCGGAGATCGAAAGCTCGATTCGAGACAGGAATGCGGGATAGGAGACAGTTTTGGGATAGGAGAGGAACCGAACCTTGCCGTCGCTGCCCGGCGCTGTCGCCGGCGTGCTGCCTGCCGACACGTGGAGTCGCCGCTACCGATACGACGATGTCCAATCAACACGGATCACTTGACCGCTGACGCGAATCTACTTATTTCCCGACGATGTAGATGATTAACACTCCGACCAGGCCCGACGCCTGTATTTGGTAATTGGTACACCGAAAGACCATCAATGGCACGATGCCTGAGCAGACATGTTTGTTCTCCCGACGAGAAAAGCTAACCTCCAATTTTTCCTCTCGTTTCGATACGAGTGACAGCTGCGGTCCGTTTCCGCTTAGTGATGTCCCGATTACTCGCGGTCGATCCGCGCAACGAAAACCGGTGCGTTCCGAAGCATAAATATTAAACAGTCACCCGCCCGGACAGGCCCGAACCTGACCCTAATCAATAGGAAGGCGAGAAAGTGTTGCGACCGCTCTCTTGAGGACCGAGTCCCCCACCTTGACTTCTGCTGATCGAGGCGTGCCATCCCGACCCGTGTACAAATTGACGATCCGTCCTCGTCTCCATCTCAATGATGGCAGGTTTGCATCCTTAATCAGCACCAAATTACCGACTTGAGGGGGGCTCGTCCGGTCAGTCCACTTAAGGCGCTGCTGCAAGATGTGCAAGTACTCAAGGGACCACCGTTTCCAAAAATCTTGAGCCATCTGCTGCAACATCTGCCACCTAGTTAACCGACTTAACTTAACATCACCGAATGGGTATTCTGGCAGGGCGTTAAGGGGCTGACCTATCAGGAAGTGACCCGGCGTCAACGCTTCCAAATCATTTGGATCCGAACTGAGCGGGCACAACGGACGCGAGTTCAGTGTCATTTCAATTTTACAGAACAGCGTTGCAAGCTCTTCAAAGCGTAGAGAGGTCTCACCGATGATCCTCGTCAGGTGCGACTTAGCCGATTTAACCGCAGCCTCAAAAATTCCTCCCCAATGAGGACATCCCGGCGGACTGAAAACCCATTCAACCCTTCGTCGGGAGCAAGCCGTACCGATGGCGTCCTGGTTACCGTTCAGGAATTGAGTGACCTCCTGCAGATATCGCCTGGCTCCGACAAAATTTGTGCCGTTGTCCGAACGGATTAATGTCGGGAGGCCCCTTCGTGAGACGAACCGATCTAGACATGCGATAAATGCCTCTGTAGTGAGGTCACTGACCACCTCCAAGTGGACTGCCTTCGTGGCCAAGCACACGAAGACGCACAGGTATGCCTTCACTAATCTGGCGTTCCGTAGCTGTAAAGACTTGACCATGAATGGTCCCGCGAAATCCGTTCCGACACCTGCATAGGGCCGGATTTCGTTAACCCTATCCGAGGGCAAATCGCCCATCTGGGGCTGCATCGTAGCCGCCTTGGCCCGATAACAAGGCAGGCACCGAAATACGACGCTACGCACTAAGCGTCTTCCCGATAGAATCCAGAACTCGCGCTGGAGAAACGCCATCAAGGCGTGGCATCCGATATGCCCATTCCGAATGTGTCGATCCTGTATCAACAGTTCGACCAACTTCCCTTTCCTAGGGAGTAACAACGGGTGGCGAGCCGCATAAGGCAGGTTGGCATTCCGCAGCCGACCTTCTACCCTCAACAATCCTTGAGGGTCAATAAACGGGTTGAGCCGAGCCACAGCTCCCTTCAGTTGGACGCGTCCGCGTCTCAGAATGTCCAATTCGGACTTAAAGTGCACCGTCTGCACGTTCCGTACCAATGCGAACAACGCATGGTTCCGTTCCCGTGGTGTCAGGACCTGTGTCCGCACTCGTTGCGCCTCAGAATTCCGACAATTCCGCGCAAATCGGCAGATCCAGGCGGTCACATTGACCAGCTTGTCAAGCGAGCTGTACCGTTCCAGCAGGCTGAACTCCTCGTCCGGCTCTGTCAAGGTCACTGTCAAGGTGCCGTTCGCCGTGGTAACGCGTGGACTCATTGGCCAATCCGATTCGGCTTGAGTCAACCATTTTGGAACCCACCACAAGGGATGTCCAACCAACTCCGGAGCATGACACCCACGAGACGCACAGTCTGCTGGGTTCATTTCCCCTGGAACATGTCTCCAGATTAAGGGAACCTCCGAATTCAAAATCTGCGAAACCCGATTCGCCACAAAAATCTCCAGCTTGTGAACTGAAGCCTTCAGCCAGCATAACACGATCTGGCTGTCCGTCCAAGCGTAGACCGTATCTTCTAACGCTATTGACCCACGAAGAACCGTCATCGTGTGGTTGAGCAGACGAGTCAGGAGAGCCGCTCCCGAAAGCTCTAACTTGGGAATGGTCAGGCGAGTACGCAACGGCGCAACCTTGCTCTTGGCCATGACCAACCGCACATCAACCTCCCCCGAGGAGTCTCCGAGGCATCGCAAAACCCATGCAGGGTGGCGGTGTATCGTTTGGTGGGGACCAACCTCCGTGGCAGTGAAATCCGATTGATGCCAGGGAGGGTCGAAAAGAACGAGTCCCACTCTGACCTCAATGACCCGCCGATCGGGTCGTCCCATTTTAGCTCAGCAGACCACAATTGCTGCATAAAACACTTGAGCTGAAATGTTACCGGGGTGATCCACCCGTTTGGATCAAATGTCCTAACCACCGTTGAGAGGACGTTCCGTTTCGTCCAGACCTTCGGGGAGTCCAACTCGACCCGATACGAAAACATGTCTGACACCGGCTGGTACTGGACGCCTAATACCGACAACATATTTGGATTTTCTAAATTTTCAAAAATGTGGGGATCCTGCTGGTAGTCATCCGAAAGACCAGTCAGTAACTCTGGAGAGTTCGACATCCATTTCCGGAGCTCGTAACCTCCACCCCGTAAGAGCTCAACTAGCTCGTCCCGTCGAGCGAGCGCCTCCTCTACGGAATCTGCACCGGTACAGGTATCGTCCACCTAGAGATCCTGCTCCAGGATCGCTGCTCCTCTAGGGAAGTTTAACCGTTCTCGATCCGCTAACTCCCGCAGAGTGCGAATCGCCAAATAAGGACTAGACCGGAGCCCGTACGTGTTGGTGTTCAACTCGTACACCCTGATGGGCTGATCTGGGCTCTCTCGCCACAGTATCAGCTGATACCGTCTATCGTCAGGGTGAATGACCGTCTGTCTAAACATCATCCGGATGTCAGCTACAAACACAACATTGTGTCGACGGAACCGTGTGATAACATCCGCGATGTCATGATTCAACTTCGGCCCTGAATGCAAACACTGGTTCAGGTTCATGCCGTTAGATGTTGATGCCGATCCATCGAAAACTACCCGTATTTTGCCCTCCGGGGTCCTCAAGACCGCGTGATGGGGCAGGAAGCAGTGGTCTTCACGCTTCCAGTCGATACCCGAAACCGACATGTGGCCGAGCGACTCGTATTCCCGCATGAAATCGACGTACTTCTGCCGGAAAATCCCGTCACGCTTCATGCGTCGTTCCATCGACAGAAGCCGCGTCTCGGCTGCATGGTGTGAACTGCCCAGCGGTGGGCGAGCACTCCGGATTGGAAGACGTTTGAGAAATCGACCTGACCGAAGGCGGCCAGTATTGTTCCGATAAAACTGTTCACACTCTTCTTCAACCGGGTCCAACCGGCGGACCGTAGGTGGTTCCTCCACCTCCCAAAACTTCTGTATCACCTCCGAGAGTACAGAACCGAATAAAGGACTACGAGTCGCTAGGCGTGGGGCAGCCGGCATGACCGGACCCATTACCGCATGGCCCAGTCTGGTGTTGACCGAAACCAGACCAGTCGCCTGCAACACGTGGACACCTGGCACTAACAGGTATCCCAAGGTACACCCAATAAAATGTCTACTGGGCCCGGAATATCGAACTCCGGGTCAGCCAGTGACAACCCAGCGACCAACTGTCGCACCGAGGGCGACAACCGTACGTGAGGGTGTGAGCCCATCACATTAGGCATGACTAATGCCGTGACCGTCAGATTTACCGATGAATCCACCCGTGACGAGAGAGTAATCCGACATACTCCCTTAACGGAACCGACTTCCGTGTTCCCAATTCCCCGAATGGAATGTGGATACTCCCTTACCGAAATGCCCAACCGTCTTACAAGGTTGCACGAGACTAAGCACCCCTGGGCCCCCGAGTCCAATAGTGCTCGTGCCACACAAGATTTGCCGTCCGAACTCCACGCTATCACCGAGGCGGTGGGGAGCATGACCGTCTGTGGAGTGGCGGCACCCTGTAAGTGGGCGGCGTGTCCCTAGCGGGAACCTCCGCGGGATCCGAACCCGCTGGGACCCCCGTCGGCCTGGTAACTCGGCTGCTGATATGCCACCGGTGGCATATCAGACCGCATGTACATCAGGGGGTCCCAACCCACATAATAGGCCCCTCGCTGTCCCGGTACCCGACCATACCGGACTGTGTACGGTGTGCCCGGTGGCCACCGTGGATGGAGGGGGGAGAGCGGATCCAACCTGGGGCGCTCTAGGAATGGGTGCGACCTCCGACTGTTCGCCTCCCTGTTCGCCTCCCAGAGCGACGGGCAGGGTGGCGCAGAAGGTGGTGGGCTCCCAGCCTTCGCGCCACTCATAGGTGCCATCTGACACCCGCCCGTAACACGCGGTGAGCCAGCGGCCCGAAGTCCTCGCTGACCCTGGACAGCGGCGACCGAACTCCGGCTATCCCGCCTGTTACCCCCCGCGCTGCCCCCTTCCCCTCGGGGGGGGGGTCCCGTCCGCGGGTACCCCAGTCACCCCTTTGGTGACTCCCGTTGCCCGGAGGGGGACTGGGTCCGGCCCTGGTTGGGCCCTGTGACCGACCAACCTGAGTCCGGCCCTGGTGACCGTCCGAAGGGCCTGACCGGTTCAGGCACAACACGATGTGGTGCTTGCCACCGCAGCACTCACAGGGGGACGCCCGTGAGCACTCGCTCAGCGGGTGCGGCCCCAAACAACCGAAACACAATCGGTGGCGGAAGACCACCTTCCTGCGGGCAGCCACACCGAGCGCCTTAAAGTTGGCGCAACTGGTCACTTCATGACCGGCACTGTCGCAGTGCACGCAGCCGTCACCCGACGGCGCGGCACTCAAAACGCCAAATTGTTTTGACCGCCCACCCCCCCGTGGGGGTGGGTGGCGCGGCCCCTCCCGCATCCGCGTGGGTTGGCGCTGCACACTGGCCTCCGAATCCAATGTGTCGCATCGCCTGCATTCACCCTCCAAAAAATCCGTTAATTGGACGAGCGTGGGCAGTTCCGAGCTACTGCCCCCATGCAGCTGTTCAAACCGACTTTGAACAGCTGCAGGCAACCGTGACAAAACCATATATAACACGATATATGACCATTGGTCTACCGGCAGACCAAGGTTCTGAAGGGCCTTAGTGGCAACCAGCACAGGGTTGAGCACCTGTACCCGGATGTCAACATCCCGGGTTACTCGTGGGATGCTAAAAAGCTTCCCCAGCTGCGCATCAACCAACCGCCGTTTGTGTTGGTAGCGGTCAAACAATATGACCCGGGCAATCTCATAATTGCCCGCCGTGACCGTTAGGTGACCAACCAACTCCTTCGGTTCACGCCGCAGTGCCATCAATAGTTGGGCCAACTTGTAGGCGTTGTCCAGGTCGTCCCGACCGTGGACCAGACTATCGAATAAATTGATGAATGCCGGCCACTCATCAATTGCCCCACCGAAGGCCGGAATCTCCAGGTGTGGCAGCCGTCCAACAACACCCTTAGGGGGCGGGTCTCCGCTACCCTCCCCGCGGTCATCCCGACGCGACCGCTTATTTTTTTCGGCGCGACGCTCGATGTCGCCCAAGCACTCCATCGCTTGGTCAGCATCCGCGCAGAGCTGCTTCACTGCAGCCACCGAAGCCTCATCCGTAAGCCCGAGGGCTTCAGCCTCCGCGGCCAGCCGACGCACCTTCCCGACGCGTGTCATTGCGTCCTCCACACGCTTGAGCAGGACATCGTCCATGTCAGGTCGCTCCACATACTTGTGAGTATGGGCGAGCCATCTCATCTCCTCACGGACGCCATACCGCAGTACCGTCAAGGGTGAAGGTGCCATGGTTACCAATTCAATTGTTTCTGGTCCTATGCTTCACTACCGAACTAAGCACAGCCAGAGACCAGCACTTTCCCGTCAGCGCTGGGCACAGAAATTAAAACTAAGTTGTAAAAACCAAGGCAACCACTAAAACAATTAAATCCTAAACAATATTTAATATGGTCGCCCTGTGGACATACACCTTATAAATATATACTCTAAATCAATTAGAGAATGCCACCATATGGTACAATACAAATAACACACAAAAGGTATTATAAAAAAAACTATTTTTCTAGAAGTGGCCCCTCCGATATGACCCACACTTCTTTTGAGGTCAGCAAAATCAGCTTAATACCCCCTAAATAGCCCGACCCTGCTGTGTAAACCGAAATAACACTGCAGTACTATAGAACCCGACGTTCTACCGCAAGTAATACAATCTAGTTACTTCGCAGAATGACTGTTCAATCTTTTATACAAACAGTAGTTTCCGACTACAAATTTATAATAACTGTTAACCAAATTGACACTTATACTTTCACTAACCGAAAATGAACTTTAATTGTGGTGTACCGACCACAGACTCACTCACAAACAGATTGCCGGCCAATCTGAGATATTCTTTTCTCCCAACTACAATGTGGCAAAAGGCAACCCTACAACCGTGAATCGATGATTTCCCACTAGGAAAACCGCGCCTGCTACCAAAATGTTAAATTTCCACGCCTACCGAACGGCGTGGAATCCCGAGGGGGTGGGCTTTTGCCAGCACGTGAGAGAAAAGTGAGTTGAATGATTGTTACTGACCTTGTCGTCGCAGACCGGAGATCGAAAGCTCGATTCGAGACAGGAATGCGGGATACGAGACAGTTTTGGGATAGGAGAGGAACCGAACCTTGCCGTCACTGCCCGGCGCTGTCGCCGGCATGCTGCCTGCCGACACGTGGAGTCGCCGCTACCGATACGACGATGTAAAATCAACACGGATCACTTGACCGCTGACGCGAATCTACTTATTTCCCGACGATGTAGATGGTTAACACTCCGACCAGAACCGACGCCTGTATTTGGTAATTGGTACACCGAAAGACCATCAATGGCACGATGCCTGAGCAGACATGTTTGTTCTCCCGTCGAGAAAAGCTAACCTCCAATTTTTCCTCTCGTTTCAATACGAGTGACAGCTACGGTCCGTTTCCGCTTAGTGATGTCCCGATTACTCGCGGTCGATCCGCGCAACGAAAACCGGTGCGTTCCGAAGCATAACTATTAAACAGTAGTTATTTATATATTGTTCTGCCGGACTCATAATTCATAATTTCTTTATTGCACACAAATCAAACAAAAAACAAGAGTTACATAAAAAAGTGTACAAAGGCGAGCTTATCTCTAACAAGAGATCTCTTCCAGCAAACCAGGCAAACAAGGGAAAAGTTGATGGTTGAGCAGGGGTAGACCTACGGACTCCTTTTTAGTATAGAAAACCATCCATTGTTTTCTATTGTTTCTTCAGGCCCTAATAGAGTGATTTGATCAGTCACGGGTCTGGGATAATGAAATCGACAATGCTGATCGTTTCTGTTTTTGTAACATGTTGATGAATGACTGTAAATTTACACCCGTTTGACGATATCATTTAATTCTTCGTTATCATTATTCAAAGAACATGACACGATCTGATTTATCAAAGATTTGACTTAAGGAATGTAAAAACTTGGTGCATCCTCTATCCAACACATCATATAAAGATTTGGACATCAATAGTTATGAAACTCAATTCTCCACCAGATTATCATCTTTTTTAAAAAATCTCATAAAGGCTCCACATGGATCATGAACTTTCTGCTCAAAGTCACCGGATGATCTTCCACTAATTTCTGCTTTTCACCAAAACTTAAGTCCTTTGGAGACTCATCTAGTCTTCATGCAGCGATCAGAAGTGATTTAAGCATATCGTCCCAATTAAGATCATTGCAACTCAAGGTAAGAAACCAAGTAGGGGGCCCGAGATTCTTCACCATAGCTATAAGGTTAGAACATACACTTTGCAAGTATGCATTCAATCCCCTCATGTTTCGCATGTTAAGGTGAATATTTTCAACTATATTTTCTGGTAAATTTTCGCCTTGATGCATTCTTAAGCATACGCCAACATTTTGCTTAGTTCCATAATATTCCATTACCGACAAAGCGTAAAAAAGATAGTCATGTCTCTGAAATAGTGTATCAACTTTCATTACCCTTGCTTGACAATAATCTAAGGGTGTAATTGGATACCTCCGGTATTCTTTTAAACCGTTTATACCGTTCGGGAATAAATACCGTTCGGGAACCAAGCCAACTCCTCTGCTCTCCTTTCCCGTGAAATTTGGAGAGTTGGTCCAGTTTTCCTACGTAGTTGGTGAACAGGCAATTGATTACAGTTGACATTATCATTAACAGTGTATGTCAGGAGTAGGTTTGTCAACATCACATAGAACTGATGATGATATATTCATATTGCCATCTTCGTTTAATTGGTTGGATTTTACAGATGATAAAGAATTTTGTGATATTAACATAAAAATGTACAGACAGATACATACATTGCTTCTGGCCCCACACTAGAATACCCTGTGTCGCGGGAACCAGAAACAGCGACGTCACATACATATAAACATCCAAGACCTGTTTTTTTTTCTTCTTTACCCCCCGCCGGGGTTCGAACGCAAGACCTCTTGCATGATACGCAGAGGCACAACCGCTATGCCACAGATGTCGTCATATATGTGGGAAAACGACTAATGGACAAAAAAAAATAGAGATCTGTTAACTCTTTCTGGCGAGGTGAACATAAACGGTAAGGACGAAAGGACAGGGTGTTGGGGACCGAGCCCCCCATTGCTGGGCGTCGTGGACATAATTGGTACGGAGCCCAACTATCGAAAAAGAAACCCCAAAAAGGGTTTATCATCATCTTCATCAACATCATACTAAGGCTACATCAACCCACTCAAGGGCATTAATCTTTTCGCATCTTTTTGCATCGCCTAGCAGAAAGGGTTAGTTAGCATCGCCAAATGTGTCTATTTCTTTTCAATAAACATAAAACATAAACATTTACACACAGGCACATACATTACAATATATTAAATAATAAAACATTAAATAATGGGGCTCGCCCCTTCTAACCCCCATCTTTGGATCCCTAAAGTCCACGCAGACGCAGCCTTGTATAGGCACTATCCTATCGGGCGTGCATGAAATCACACCCGTTTTGCGCAACTTTTTTTTATTTTGCCGTAATAGTGTCCCACTGCTGGGCAAAGGCACCTCTTGAGTCCACACGTCTCTGGACTGCGCCACCTCCGGCCTCCCTGGCAGAAACTTGTCAAGGTCATTCCACCATCACCGTTCAGGCCTAACCCTACGCCAGTAGCCGGCTCGTGATACCCATTTCAATTAGACTTACTGAACATAACTGTAAGAAATGTCCTATATAGTAATAAACATTAGTCTATGTTTCGTTAGGCTTCTAGCTCCTGACACCCAGCCAACCCTAGTTTGGGAGTAAGGGCCATCTCAATAATAAGGATGTAAGATTAGGAACACTAAATGTTTTTAATTTAATTTCATTTCATTCATAGTTCATCTGGCTGGGTGCATACGACTGCCCAGCCGGCCGGCCGGCCCAGTTCCCTTAAGCTTGGCGATCTGTGCACCCACATCAGCGATGCCAGTTAAGGAGCGAAGTGTGTTGTTCCTTACGCGGTCTGTTTTGCGAACACTTAGAACGCTGCGTACTATTAATCTCTGGCAAATCTCAAGTTTTGTCTTGAGCAACTTGATCTTAAAAATTAAGATTTCAATTCATATTTGCAATATCTAGTGCTAACGTTATCCCAAAAAATACGCACAAACATTAATTTTGCACGATGAGATCTGTCTATGTAGAACTCCAGATAATCAAGCTATCCTAGCTATTACGAGGCAAACCATGGAAAATATTAACGAAAACTAAATGGAAAGTTTTATTTATTAAACTAATCAATCAATAATCCCTCGATTCGTAGTCCTGATCTTGTTTCACAATGACGCAGTGCAAGCTGAGCAGTCGCTGTGTGTTGAGTCGTATCCATCTGAGGAATGACAATAATATAAATTATGTGAATTAAGTTAATACCGCATTAATTTCCGCACCTAGGGCCACAGGTCTTTGCCCAGATAACAGTAAGATCAAGCCATACTCCACCACGCTGGTTCAGTGCGGGTTGATGGACGGTTTTACGATCATTATTACGTAGCGATAATAGCCGGGACCTACAGCTTAACGTGTCATCCTAAACAATAGATAGACGTCCGTTAGTGTACTTATGAATCATTATTTATCTTATTAGTACAGGTTTCGATCCTGCATCTCTTGTGTGAGAAAAAGCGTGAGACCCATGAAACCACGGAGCTCTTTTTTCTGAGGAATGAACATATTTTAATTTTATAAAAGCACAAACTTGAGTGGGTAAAAAGAATCAATTAATTTATCATCCCCATTCACCCAGAGATCAATTATTACTACGCTATATCTTCTCTGGTCTAAAGGTCCTGATATCTACTGTTAACCACTTATGACGATAATGGCATCCGTCCATCAGGCCGTTGGTCTTTTCACTGAACTTCTTGCCATTGTCGGAGGAACGATACCGAATAATTTTTCGTCGGCGTTTTCATAGAACCCAAAGCACCTGGTACCAACAAGAAGTCATTTGACCTAATACATGTTTTACAATAAGGCAAGCATATACGCACGGATGTGCCCGACAGATCTGCCCGCCAGTCATGCCTGGGGGGTAAAACTGCCAATGTATGACAAGAACAGGCTCGGATATGCCTGTGTTTTGGCAGATTTTCCCGCCAGCAGATCTGTCGGTTACATCTGTGCATATATGCCTGCCTATAGTCTTATTTTACAGACTGCACAGATGGCAGTGTTAAAGCAACCAAAGTTACGATGAGACTTACCTATAGAAGTGCGAGATGTTCGTGTACAATGCCACAATGCCTTCTGCAGAATTATTTCGATTTACGTCAAGGTACGACATAATCCCAACGAGAGTATTCTCTATTACCGCCGGTCCTCCGAGGTCGCCCAGGTAGTAGGACTACGGAAATGATTAGTCAATATTTAAATTAAAATTACTGTAAATAACTGTCAAGTGTAGACTACGAAAATGCTTTTGATACATTTATTTATTTATGTTTTTTATTTATTTATTTATATAACAAAGCCTACAGCAAAGCAAATTAATATTAACAGAGAAGTTAAACTAGACATAGGCCAATTAAAGGCTTTCATTTTTAGGGCAAACATATGGTAGTAAACTTAATACAAAGAGAAAAAGGAGGGTATTTTATAAGTACCGGGTACATAGTTTATATGGGGATGGGAATCTGTTGAGGGATGTTTTGTGTGTGTGTCATGGGATGCCAATGTGTGAGTGATAGATTTAAGCATATGGTCGCAACGGTATAATGAGAGAGAAATCTCGGCAACATCAATTGTCCTTACAGATTCCCTTGAACTGGAGCAATAATTGCACCTTGAACTGGCCGCGTGAGTGGTGAAATATGTCCAGGTCTGTGAAGTCAGTGTTGTAGGTTCTTGGGAGGCGACAGCTAGGAGAATTGGCCGCGTAGTTAGTGTAGGCAATTATCGATTAGGAGGTGCCCAAAGTCGTAGCAGCTCGTTAATCAGCTCGGGGCAGTCGACATCACCGTGATATATGCTGTGGAGGAGCTGCATGTCGAAGACATTACGCTGGTCCTGGAAGTTGTGGAGGCTGTGGTGGTGACACGATGCAGTGTAGTTATCGTTTACAAATTGCCGCGAAAATTTAGACGTCTTATAAATTTGGTCTGTATACGTTCAATCATGTCCTTGTGCACTGCATACTGCGGGTTCCAGGCAATGCTGCAGAACTTAAGGACACTTCGAACATAGGCATAATATAAGAAGCGCACGCAGCTCACATCCGTGAAGGGGTTGCTCACCCTTAGGATAAAGCCAAGGTTCCTTTTTTAGTGATGGCAGCTATGTGGTCTTCGAATGTTAACTTGGAATCCAGCAGGACACCCAGATGAATGAATGAATGAATGAATACTTTATTGCACAAAACAAACATACAGAGATATACAAAGAAAGATATATGTACAAGAGGCGCGCTCATCTCTATAAAAGAGATTTCTACCAGCAAACCCAGATAGGAAAGGAAAGTGGATTGTGAGAGTAAAACCTATTTGCACAACAAAATAATTCATACACAATAATAATATAAGTAGGTACATATACCTAATACTACTACTACACCTAATTTATATAATATTATATACATACATACATATCATACACATACAAGTTATATACATACATAACATACACATACAAATTATATATACATACTATGGAAGAGAGAGGTAATGATCTTTCAAGCGAATCTTAAAAACGTTAAGTGACGGACTGTCCCTGATGGCACTGGGGAGCTTGTTCTAGAACCTGATAGCACTGATCCTGAATCCTTGCCCATATGCGACTGAGTTGTGTTGAGGAGTTGCAAGCAGCGACCGAGTGTTTGATCGCCGAGACCTATCCGAAGAAAGAAAATCAAACCGATCACGCAGGAAGCTGGGGTAGCGAGGGTTGTGCAGAATATTGAAGAGTAGAATGAGAACATGGGTATCCCGGCGAAGACAAATTGGAAGCCACTGCAGTTTCCTACGATACTGGGAGACATGGTCATACTTACGCAGTCCGAAGACAAACCGAATCCCGAGATTTTGAAGTCGCTCGAGTTTGTTCAGTTGCTCTTCGTTTGCGCTGATCCAGCTGACATCTGCGTAATCAATGAGAGGAAGGGGAAGAGACTGGGCCAGAGTAATTTTAGTATGACGAGGCAGAAAGTTTTGAAGGCGCCTGAGGGAGTGAAATGTGGCAAAGACTCGTCTACTAACTTCGCAGACGTGAGCAGACCATGAGAGCTGATTGTCAAAGATAACTCCTAGATTTTTGCCTTAGTACTGTACGGAATTATGGTTCCATCATAAGTTACAGGAACAAGAGGCAGATGCTGTAACACACTATGGGAGTGTCTGGAGCCGACAATTATGGCTTGCGACTTACTACGATTGACAAGTAGTCCATGAGACATAGCCCAGCCTCTGATGTTCTCGAGATCGGCATTTAATGCAACCACAGAAGAAATCATATCACTTGGAGAGAAATGGCGGTAGATTTGCAGATCATCGGCATAAAGATGGTAAGAAGAAGAAATGGCATCCGAAATGGAATTGATGAAGACGGAGAAAAGAAGAGGGGAAAGAATACCACCCTGAGGAACTCCAGAAGAAAGGTCGCACCACTCCGTAGAAGTCTCCTCGGACCTAATACGCTGCTGAAGACCTCTCAGGTAGGAGCCGAAGCAGCTGGCAGCGGCCGAGCAGACATTCAGGGACTTCAGTATCTCAACGAGGATGTCAAAATCAACACAGTTAAAGGCACTGCTAAAGTCTAGTAACGTTAATACAGTGATCTGCTTGATATCCATTGCCGATTCAATGTCATCGGTCACTTTAAGTAAGGCCGAGACGGTACTATGTCCCGGCCTGAATCTGGACTGGAATTAATTCAACAGCCTGTTAGAGGAAAGATAGGAAGAGAGTTGAGTGTGGACAATCGATTCAAGGACTTTGAAAAGGAAAGGCAGGATAGATATTGGACGATAATCTTTAAATGAAGAGGGATTTGAGGTTTTGGGAAGAGGGATAACTAACGCCTTTTTCCACACATTAGGAAAAGAACACTGAGATAGAGAGAAGTTAACAATGTGTGTAATGGCAGGTAGGAGGAAATCAAGGATGCTGTTTATCATTCTCGAGCAGATATTGTCGTCACCCACAGCTTTTGAGGAGATGGCAAGTACTGCCTTCTTAACCGTGTCAATTTCGACAAGACTGAAGTTGAATGGAGTGGTGGTGGGAGATGGCTTGGAGCGCAGAGAATGCAGGGTGGCATCTTTAACAGAGGGATTCATTACAATAGGAGGGTCGGAGAAGAAACTATTAAGACCATTGAGATCGACATCACCAACCAATTGATTCTGGGACTTGCCAACACCAAGGGTTCTAAGGAACTTCCACACTTGAGCCGGGGTATAATTTTCGATGAACTCATAGATATGGCGACGCTTGGCAGCGCGACGCATATGGTTGCACCGATTGCGGAGACATTTGAAGACAGCAAAGTTTTCATCAGTGTCCTTTTTGTAGAGGCTTTTGGCTGTGTTCTTCTTTGCCATAAATCGCTTAATGGGATCAGAGAGCCAGGGCGCAGGGAGATGTTTTACTCGAACCTTTTTTACTGGTGCATGCTTGTCGTAGAGTCCCAGAATAATTGTGTTGAAGTGGTGAATCTTGTCGTCAACGGTCTCACTAGTGATGACAGGCGACGAATCAATCGAGGCGGCATCAGACTTTAGGACAGTAGGGTCTATACCCCTAAAACTACGACCAAAAATGAATTTACCTTTGCTTTTAGGAGGCCTAACCTTGTACTATAGATACACTAGGTCATGGAAAGAGAAAGGAGAGTTAAATTGACCATGGACAGCAACTTTGTCTACATTAGAGGTTGTCGTGATATCTAGAAGAGATGGAGTGCAATGGCGTTGAGAGGAAGAATATGCAAATTGAAAGAATTGATAATGGCCTGGAGTTGGGCAGAGCGAGAGTCATTCTTAATAAGACAAGTATTTAAATCGCCGAGGATGAGAGTGTTATCATAAAGTGGAGTCAGCTCATTGAGCAGAGACTCGAATGTATCCAAGTAATCAATGTGAAGAGAGGGACTGTAGAGAACACCGAGCAGAACTTTATCTCTCACGGACTTTACCTTCTGGATCGAGATGTTGTGGAGTAGTATGGATGGATGATTGGCTTAGTCCTTGTGAAGGAGATGGCATTGCATTTAGCTTCATTAACGTTTATCTTGTTGATATCTTAATAGACAGAGAATCGATTCGACACCCCCTGCAAGCTGATGCAGTCTTGTGAGGATTTAATATTCATGAAGACTTTTTTGTCGTCATCATAAAGGTATGCAACGTAAAGTAAAGGGCCGTAAAGTAAAAGCCCTATAAAGTCGAGCACTGGGCGGTGTTCCGCTCCCTCCATCGGTGCGGAGTCGACGATAGGTATGTAAGTATCTTCCGGGAGCTCTACTATTACGCTACGATGCGGGTGCGTATGCATGAGCCAAACAAGCCCGTAGATTTAGGCCAGAGTATGCGCCAAGGCGACACTATTTATCCTAAGCTCTTCACAAATGTCCTTAAAGACGTAATGAAGACTATTGTGGGATGAAAAAGGCGTCAACATTAACGGCGCCAAGCTTACGCACCTGAGGTTCGCAGACGATCTAGTACTCATAGCTGAAGACGTCGGTAATCTACAAAATATGCTTGACGAACTGCACACAACATCTCTGCAGGTCGGCCTTAAGATGTGTTACAACTACTTGGAACATTGTGTCAAGCCTGTCACTGTCATATTTATTTTGAATATATTTTTGACAGTGTTTTACTATCAGTTGGAAAATATACTTTGCACAGCAAGCAACTGTTTATTTATTCATAGCTAAAGTAAATGGTTATGGGCCCAGAATCCCAATAACATAAGTTATAGATAATCCAACTCATAGTGGAGATCTCCATTCTCCGCGGGTAAATATACCGGCGCCGAAATCAATAAGTATAAGTATACCGCTCTTATTCGGTGTTATAAAGAGAGGGATACCTGAATACCTTCACGAAAAGCTCTCCTGGAAAGTTTCCAATCACCACATGAACCACAGCTCAACAAATATACTCTCCATTCCCCGGCATCGGACTGCTGCTTTCAGGGGTAGCTTCAGATATCTGGCTACAAAATGCTGGGATAATATCCCTCCGCCAATTCGTGAAAAAATTACTTTAACCAGCTATAGAACAGCATACAAAGCCTATTTACTAGCCCTTCAAAAAGCGGATAACTGAAGCTATCTCTGCAGTCTGCATCGGCAGCCTTCGTTTCTGACCCCCAAAATCTCTTGCATTTTTCAAACATGTTTGTACATTATTAATATTTATCATAATTACTGTGCCTATTTATTTATTTATTTATTTATCGTACTTCATACCATTAGAAATGTTTTTAGAAAGCGAAAGAATAGATATACTTTGTATGACACAACACTGGCTGCTAGAGTGTGCAATGCAGTTCAGCATACCAAATTATAAAGTGATCAGCTGTTTCAATAGAAAGACTAAAACTAGAGGTTGGTTCCTTAATTTTAGTAAAAGGTGGTTTTAAGTGTAAAGAACGAAAGGATATTGTTAGTCTTTCTAGCGAAATGAATGCTGAAGTCTCGTGTGTTGAGATGGAAAAATATACTATTGTTAGTGTGTACAGGCGGGGCGAAGGAGATTTTGAAGTCTTTGAATCAGTGATGGAACAATTTCTTCAACTTGCATCCAGAAACAAGTCCAAACGCGTCATAGTTTGCGGCGACTTTAACGTAGATTTACTAGACACCGCAAACCGCTCTATTCGCACTAGGATCCTAGCAGTATTTAAGTCTTACAATATGTGCAATGTCTTTCTGGAGCCTACACAAATAACGGCTACCTCCGCTACTTGTCTAGATAACGTATTCTGTGAATTCACGATAAACAAATAGTTAAGGCATTAAGTTCACCACACTGGTCAGATTGTAGTATTTGAAGAAAGTAATGCTATAAAGCCCGTTAAAGTATTGTGTAGACCAGTAACTTTGAAGAAAATGGAAAAAATTCGTAGTGGACTAGTGTCAAGTCTACCGTTAACACCTTACTGTGAAGATCCGAACACATTATATTCCAGTTTCTTCAAATCTGTATCTGCGGAATTTGAAAAGGTTTTCAATCTGACAAAAGTGAGACCGGACAACAAATCAAAATTCTCTGAATGAGCAACAGAGGATTTAAGACAGAGCAGGTCTAGACTATATGAATTGTATGAGCAAAAATCCTATGATCACAGTCCTGAGTTACATCTTAACAATAAAATCATAGCTTCGGGTGACAAAATTAAAACTACATGGAACATTATTAAAAAAGAGACAGGCAAGGTTAGGTCTAGTGAATCTAGTTTTAATTGAAAAGATAACGACCAATTACTCTCATCAAACGAGGACGTTGCTAACGCATTTGAAAAGTTCTTCAGTACCATACCAATAATAACAACAGAAGCACTACCATCCTCTTCTGAAAAGTCTTTAGATTACTTGGTTGAAAATGTGCTCCAAAACAAGGATGGCTTTAACTTCAAGCCAATAGGCTCTATAACTATAGTTAAAACATTTAAACTTCTTAGCATGAAAAAGACTGAAGATTTATGGGGCATGTCGGTTATTGTGGTTAAATCAGTAATCGATGTGATTGCACCATACATGGAAATCACATTCAATAGTTGTATAGCAAACGGAGTTTTTCCTGACCTCATGAAAATGAGCAGATTAATACCACTTTTCAAATCCGGTAGTAAACAAGACCCTGCCAACTTCAGACCTGTATCTGTATTGCCAGTGTTGAGCAAGGTGTTTGAAAAGGTCATATTGAGTCAACTACTCTCTCACTTCAATGCATCTGGGCTACTCCACAAAAAACAGTTCGGATTCACTAAAGGCAGATCAACAACAGACGCCGGAGTAGCGCTAGTAGAACACATTTATAGTGCGTGGGAAGGATCACAGGATGCGGTTGGTATTTTCTGTGATCTTTCCAAGGCCTTTGACTGTGTGGACCATCAAACTCTTTTGCTCAAACTTCAACACTATGGTATCAAAGATAATGCGTTAAAATAAATGGAATCTTATTTAATGGAAAGATTACTAAAAGTAGATATAAACAGATGCAAGTCCCCTGGAACCCATATGAATATTGGTGTACCCCAGGGTTCTATCTTAGGTCCGTTCCTTTTCTTAGTGTACATGAATGACTTGCCTTATATGGTGGAAAAAATGACTCAGATTGTTTTATTTGCTGATGACACATCTATTATTTTCAAGGTGAAAAGACAAGAAGAAATTCTAGACGACGCAAATAGTACACTCTCTCATGTGTTAAGTTGGTTCAATGTAAACAACCTGTAATTAAACTCAAAGAAGACTAAATGTATCAAATTTCGTTTGCCTAATGTACGACAGGTTAAAAGCAGTGTTAGAATAGGATCTGTAAGATTGGACCTCGTTGAAGACACAATCTTTCTCGGAATCACTATAGATTCGAAACTTCAATGGGGTCCTCACATAACTAATCTCGCACGAAGACTAAGCTCAGCCGCTTTTGCGGTCAGACAAATCAGATATCTTACAGATGTTGAAACTGCCAGATTGGTTTACTTTAGTTATTTTCACAGTATTATGTCTTATGGAATATTGCTCTGGGGGAGAGCAGCAGATATAAATACGATATTTTTCTTACAAAAAAGGGCGATCAGGGCGATATATCAATTAGATGCTAGAGAATCATTAAGAGAAAAATTCAAAGAAATTAATATACTTACGGTTACCTGTCAATATATATACGAGAATATCATGCATGTAAGAAAAAACATAGCTTTATTTAAAATTGTAGCTGATAGCCATACAATTAACACTAGAAATAAAAATAGGTTAGCACTACCATTATTTAGACTAAGTAAAGTAGGCACATCATTCATGGGGCACTGTATTTGCTTCTACAATAAAATACCACAGGAATCATTGATCCTTCCTGAAAAGAGGTTCAAAAACTATGTTAAAAATGAGCTGATAAGAAAGTCCTATTATAGTATTAAGGAATACTTAGATGACAAAACTGCATGGTCCATACCATCTCAGCGCACAGAAATTCGACGAGGGGCGATGGATCAAGTCTATCACTCGCCGGCGAATTTCCTTAGACCGAAACCAGTACCTGTTGTAGTCACTTTTAAAAAAAAAAGGTATGGGGGAGTTTCTTGTCGTTTCTTCTTAACCCCGAGGCCCACCTTCCGAAACGGTGGTCTTTTTTTATATAAAAAAAAAATGACTTGTAGTTATAAGTAATGATAATTTTGACGTTGATTAAGATAATTTATTTATTTATATTCAATAAAAAATGACTCTGACTCTAACATTATTTACATGCCACACACAAACACTATACTCATAAACGCTACATTTATATTATACTATTTATTGTTTATATCTCTTATCTATGCATATTACGAAGTCTAATCAACACCGTACAAAACAACACACTCAGTCACACCGGTTCCGACAGAATACCAGCGCTTCAGGTCCTCCTGTAGGCCCTGTAGCATAATGCTGAGCCGGAGCCGTTTCACCGTCGCCGTATACAACCAGCACACTATGCTGTTTTCTTAAGAAGCCATTTACATCACATAATATACCCACTTTTGTTGTTGTCCATGTGTATTCCTATTTTTGTATATTCATATTTTATGCTATGTGTTGTGTATTGTGACGCTTGAATAAACGCATATTCTATTCTATTCTAAGTACCACGAAGTTAAATGGTCGTAATTTTTCGACGTGGGTGTTTGCTCTAGAGTGCTGGTTAACAGACCATGATCTGTGGGACGTCGTCACTGTTCCAGCCAACCTCGAAGACAACATTGCCAAGCGAAAGGACGCTAAGGCACGTGCGAAGATTTTTCTTGCGTGTGAAGAAGGAATCTAACCTGTACTAAGGTCAGTCAAAACTGCATTTGAGACATTTAACTGCCTCAAAAAGGCATACGCTGACACTGGCCTCACACGACGACTTGGCCTAATGAAGAAACTTCTGTCCACTTCCTTCACTGGAAATATCCAGGAGTACACAAATAAAATAATCGCCACGCAACAGGAACTTCAAGCTATTGAAGCTGCAGTTGACGATGAGTTCTTGGCAATAATGATGCTATCAGGACTTCCAGAAAAGTTTCAGTCCCTAGTCATGGCTCTTGAACACTACAATACCAAGATTACGTCAGAGAATGTCGTTTCTGCCCTTCTCAAAGAAGATCAACGACGAGCTACGCCTATCAGAACCGTAGAGGCACACCGGGATACTGCTGCTGCACATCAAGCAAAGAAGAGCCAGTAGCTCGTAAAGAAATTCTGTGTTTACTGCAAGAAAAATGGCCGCACAGTATCAGAATGTAGAAAAGACCTTAATAACAAGAATGTACAAAGTGACTCAGTTTCCTGACTTCCGAGTTTGCACTTTCATCCTGTTTCACTAACATTTCATCTACATCTACAGGTTCCCAGGACTGGATCATAGATTCAGGAGCTACCTCTCACATGAGCAATAGAAATGACTGGTATTTGTCGATGTCGTCCTACGTAACCCCCATATGAGAGAGCAAATAAAGAGAAGTTAATGAGCCCTGGTATAGGTACAGTTCAGATTCCTATTTCAGAGCATGTCAGTAAAATCGAGCGTGTCTTATTCATTCCTGGTCTAGCTTCAAATCTACTTTCTGTTAGCAAAATTACTGAAAAGGACTTTGATGTTTTGTTTACATCGAAATATGTCAAAATATATCAGAGTGGCAGCTGTCAGGTGACAGGCCCTGTCATAGTGACTGGATCAAGCCATAGAGGTATGTACAAACTAAATAAAAAGACTTCTCAGGCCTATGTCACACAAACAACGAAGAAGGAAGCATTGCTATGGCACAGACACCTAGGTCATTTACACCCAAGAGGTTTGTCAATTTTGAAAAGTAAGCAGACTGGCGTACATTTTAGCGGGAATATGGAAGTCAAATGTATTCCCTGTTTACAAGGTAAACTTGCTAAGAAACCGTTCAAAAGTTCTACAAGCAAATCGAGTAAAGTCCTACAATTAGTCCATTAGTCAACAGGAATAAGAAGTAAGTGAATGTGTTGTGTGATGGATGTGTAATAGACATAATTATGACAGAATGACGAATGAGTGTGTGGACTTAACTTACATACTTAGATCTTGTTTTCTGTGTTACCAATTAATTTATTTTTTGTTTTGTGTCATTATTTCAATTTATTTTTCATTTTACCGTGTTTAATTATGGATGTATATCTGAAATAAATAAATATTATTATTATTATTATTATTATTAGGATCTATGCGGACCTATTCGTGGGGCGATTTTGGATATCTTTTGAAATCCAAGTGCGAATTTTTTTCAAAGTTTGTTGAATTTAAATACTTGGTTGAGAACCAAACTGGCGAAAGGATCAAAGTATTGCGGACGGACAACGGTGGTGTTCCTAAAGGAAAGCGGTATTGTACACCAAACTACAGTCCCGTTTGCTACGGGGTATACCCCGTAACAAAATGGTGTATCCGGACGTGCAAACCGTACGATCATTGAAAAATTCCAAATTACCGACTTCATACTGGGGAGAAGCAGTAAATACGGCGATCTATATCAAGAATCGAGTGCCAATAATGGCTCTAGAAAACAAAATTCCTGAAGAATTATGGCAACTGGCAAGAAGGTAAATCTTTCACATATGAAAGTCTTCGGATGCGAAGCTCATTCCCTAGTCCCGAAGGAAAAACGTTCGAAACTCGACTTAAAGACAAAAAAATACATCTTTTTTGGATACTCAACAGAAAGCAAAGCCTATAGATTTGTTGAACCCCAAAATCCTCGGGTAATAATCTTCGCCCGAGATGTTGTCTTTATTGAAAATAAAGTGCAAGATGTACCGGTACAAGAGTCCAATACACAATCGTCTAGCAGTCAACAACTGTCAACATATTCAACGTCAAAAGTCGTGACATTCATTGAAGACAAAGACCCAGTTCCTGACTTTCAGCCGCCACCACTACCAACCAAACCTCAGTCTCAAATTGTGGAACACCCTGAGCTGGCAGAAGCGATAGATGATCCTGTGACTGCACTAGACTATCCCGAGGAACAGCCTGATTGTGACCCAGTTGTTCACCAGAACCCCCTTCAACTGTACAGTCAGAACCTGAAAGAAGATATTCTCTTCGCAACAGGCAACCCCCTAAAAGGTATCAGTGCAATCTTTACCTGACTACTGATCAGGAACCAGAGACCTATTAAGAAGTCACAGAACATCCGCTAAAAGAAAAATGGTTGAAAGCGATGCAAGCAGAGTACAACTCCTTGTTGAAAGATGGAACTTGGACCTTAGTAGACAGACCTATTGACAGAAAAACAACAAAATGTAAATGATTGTCATTGGTGCGACTCCTAATGGCCTACGCCGCTCACCATGGACTACAAATGGACCACCTAGATGTGGAAATCGCCTTTTTGAACGGAGACCTAGATGAGGAGATTTACATGGAGCAACCAGAGGGATTCTCAACAAACGCAAAAGAAAAAGTATGCCAACTGAAGAAAGCCTTGTACGGCTTGAAGTAGGCTCCACGTCAGTGGAACTTAAAAGTAAGACAGGCGATGGCAGAGATGTCACTGACTCAAGCTTAATCATAGCACTGTATACGCTACAGAAGATGCGGCAACGACCTACTGATTGTTGCAGTGTTTGTGGATGACTTTTTCGTGCTAAGCACGAACGATAAAATGAAGGCAGACTTCAAGAGGAACCTTGAGAAAAAGTTCACTATAAAGAATCTTTGGGAACTCAAGGACTGCCTCGGAATGAGAGTATCTCAGACCAAAGATGGAATAAAACTCGATCAAACCAAATATATAGAGAAACTGATAGAAAAGTTCGGTATGAAAGACGCAATTTCAGTCATGACACCCATGGAATCAGGTCTAAAGCTAACTATTTCTAACAAGGAAGAAGAAGTAGACGTACCATACCAAGAGCTTGTCGGGTCGCTAATGTACCTTGCAATATGCCCTAGACCTGATATCGCTCACACGGTCTCCTACCTGTCGCAATTCAATGCACATTACGGGGAGGTACACTGGAAGGCCGCTAAGCGGGTCCTTTGTTACCTCAAGGGGACAAAAGATATGGCTCTTAACTTCTCGCGTAAATCTGAACTTCACCCTTTGGGGTACGTGGATGCCGACTACGTCAATAATCTTGTGGACCGTCGATCATGTACCGGCTTCGTGTTCAGGATGAGTGGAGCTTCAGTGTCATGGGAATCCCGCAAGCAGCGCACAGTAGCCCTCTCCACTACGGAAGCGGAGTACATGGGACTGGGCGAGGCTTGCAAGGAGGCCATATATCTTCATAAACTTATCACTGAAGAATTCCATCTCACGAACACCCTCATCATATACACTGATAATCAGTCTTCCATCAAACAGGCCACAAGCAACACATATCACGCCCATAACAAACACATCGACATCAAACATCATTTTATACGCCAATCATTATCCGAACATTGATTTAAACTCAAATACATTCATACCACAGAAATGACTACCGACATCCTCACCAAACCTTTGCCAAAACTAAAGCACTACAAGTGTATAAATAGCTTAGGGTTAGGTTAGGTATGTATATTTTGTTGTTTGTGTGTTTAATATGTTTTTGGTGTATACAGTGTATTAGTTTTATTTTGTCATATTTTTGACAGTGTTTCACTATCAGTTGGAAAATATACTTTGCACAGCAAGCAAGTGTTTATTTATTCATAGTTAAAATAAATAAATGAACATGTCCAAGACGAAAATAATGATGAGTCACTCATTGGTACCGAACATAATTATTGGTAACAGTACAATAAAGGCGGTGGACAGTTAAATTTATCTTGGACATTTTTTTGTTTTTTGGCCAAGACTCTCAAGTAAATGGGATTACCAGACGGATTCAGTTGAGTTGGGCCACATTTGGAAAGCTTAAAGACGTCTTCAAGTCCAAGATCCCGCAGAACGTGAAGATAACTAAGAGCGTCGGTATAAGCAAATGGGGGTGGGCAGGACACTTGGCAAGGATAGATGACGGAAGGTGGACCAAAGGGGTTACAGAGTGGCTACCCAGAACCGCGCGACGACCAGTCGGCAGACTACCAGCCAGGTGGACGGATAACATCATCGCCATAGCGGGTTGTCAGTGGATGCGGGACGCTTAGGACCGGAGTGGATGGCGTGGTAAAGAAGAGGCCTATAGCTAGCAGTGGGTGAATGTGGGCTCATTGATGATGATGATGATGATGACTTATCTGTAGTAATATATAATAATATATAGTGATATATAGTAATATATATATATATATGTATATGGTTTCATTTGATTAGCTGACCAAATTTAGAATGATAGTACCCATCATTATCAACAACTATTCCCAAGAATCATGTGCGCGAGTGATAATAAAAAAATCGTCCCGCAGTCTTCTTCTTCTTCTTCAGCATTTCACCGTCCACCGTTGGATATATGCCTCCCCAGTTGTCCTCCATCTTGTGCGGTCCGCGGCCATTCTCGTCCAGGATAGGCCGGCCGTGATCTTTATGTCGTCGGACCACCGTGTCGCAGGTCTTCCAACGCTTCTTTTTCCTGTGCGGGGTCTCCAGAACAAAACTTTAGAGCTCCATCTTCCGTCATTTCTGCGACAGATGTGTCCAGCCCATTGCCATTTAAGTCGCGCGACTCGTTTTCCTATATCGGTAACTTTAGTGCGTTGGCGGATGAGCTCGTTTCTTATCATGTCGCGGCGGGACACGTCCGCGTCCGTCTTATCACGTCCCGCAGTACATTAACCCAATCAACTGATTACATGTTACCATGGGAGGCCCAAACATTTTTTTCGTTTGCCACCCTATGTTTTTTTGAGGAAAGTGGTTCATAATGTTCGGTACTGTCATTCCCTCAAAAAATACAGCTTGCTTATTTAAGGGAAATATTAAACTGGACATCAAAAATACTGATTTGCACGGCAAATATCCCTTATATTTGCTGCGGTAGCTTCGGTGAAGCGAAGCCCCTTTTTCCCTCCGTGTTGGGTTCAACATGTAAGAACAACAAAAATACTTAAAACATAAACTTAAGTACTCAATAAATATTTAAAACATAAAAAGTGTTTTTGCTGATCATTTTTTTGCTGCGAAAATCAGTATTTTTGCTGTGCGATTAAATACCAGCCCTGATTAAATGTCAACCTGTATATTCCGTGCGTAATTGTAGCATAGATCCCTTTCAACAAATATCACTGAATCAAAACCAGTTAATTCTTTCGGAAGCCAAGCCACAAGTACAAGCTACACATGTGTACAGCAGCTGGATAGTAAGATTGTCAAAACCATTAGTTTATAATCTAACGATTTTTTTCTCGTTAGTTTATAGTTTATCGATAATTTGTAATCTGTACCGTAATGCTTACTATATGACACGTTAGTTAAGAACTAAACCGTTAAATTGTGAACTGGTTTAAACTTGAATTGTAAAGAAAATACCAGGGTAAACACTGCGGTAGTTTAAATGAAGGATAGAGGGAGCGAGCGCAGCGAAACTCCCGAATAGTCTTCGTGTTACGTTGACATTTAAGAACAAAAGAAACGTAAATTCTAAACCCTGTCTGCCTTGTTTACAATTTGTCGATAGTTTACAAACTAACGTGTTAGTTTATAAACTCACGGTTTTGAAAATCTTACGGTAACATATATGTGTCGTGGCCATATCGTAGATTATTTCATGAAATGGTCAACCATGGTTGAATTAGATCTTTCATTAAACGAAGAAATCTTTTAGGGCAAAACACTGCTCTAGCTTAGGTGAAGACTAAAGGGGGAGCGCAGCGAAGTCCCCGAATAGTGTTCATGTTAGTTCGACATGTATAACACCACTTGAAAAGCTTTTAAAAAGACATCATTTCATGAAATTCAACCCTTTCTGAACATGTCATGGAATGAACCATTTCATGAAATGACCAATGCATAGTTGGGCACTTCATGAAATGACCAATGCATGGTTGGCCACTTCATGGAATGATCAATGCTATGATATAGCTACGAGACATATAGAACAAAGTCGGGTTAGTTAGATTTTAATAATCTCTAATTTTTTGGATTCTTTTCTGCCCCGAACAGCAGAATAATTACTATAATATCAGGAAAAATTACGAAAAAATATAGTTTTTAAAAGGCTAGTATTAAATTGCACATCAAAAATACTGATTTGGGCAGCAAAAAAGGATCAGAAAAAAATACTTTTTATGTTTTAAATATATAATGAGTACTTAAGTTTGTTTTAAGTAATTTTTGTTGTTGAAACTAACACGAAGGATAAAGGGGGCTTCGCTTTGCTAACCCCCTTTACCCTTCATCTAAGCTACCGCAGTATTTTGCCCTTGTATTTGCTGTGCAAATCAGTAATTTGGTGTGCAGTTTAATATTTCCCTTTTTAAAATATAAATTAGGTTACGAACTCCGCCATCTTTCGCAATTGACAGCTCATCGATGACTGTTAGGCGTTATGAAGCTGGCCCCGCAGCTATTAAGAACTTAATTAAATATTGAACTTACATAACGATAAGTCGCACAGTGTGTAGATTTAGTTAAAGTAATGATATTTTTGTAATATTCCTGACAACGGTCTTTTTCCATGGCCAACATGCTGGTGTAGACTAGTACCGTCGGCTCCGTAGCACGTGGTTCCTGAAACCATGCAAAGAGGTTCAGGGCCTGCCACTGACTTCACTATCCGGGTGACGGCATCGTCACAGCCATATTTTAATGGGTCAATCCGGACATTATTTTTAACAACTTTTACTATGACACCGATTTGATCAGAGCAACTTTTTCACTTCTTGATATAAATAAGTTAACTGCCCAGCCTAATATGTATGGAGCAGTCAAAAACAATGTTGCTCTGATTTGATCTGTTCGGTATCAGTAATAGCTGTTCAGAAATATGTCCTTCACAGCTCCGTGGTTTTGGCATTTTGGCATTAGGGTTTCAAGGTTTCTTCTCACACAGGAGATGCAGGTTCGATAACTGACCACATAGCAATGAGATTCTTCAGTACATTGCCGGACGTTCAGTGTTTTGGATGACACGTTAACTTGTAGGTCCCGGCTACTATCGCTACGTGGTAGTGGTCGTAAAACCCCTCCATCAACCCGCACTGAGCCAGCGTGGTGGAGTATGGCTTAATCTTACTCGTATCCGGGTAAAGGCCTGTGACCCTCGGTGGGCACATCAATGGGCTACAGTACATGTCCTTAACAATCTATTGAAATATGATTACTCCCGAAAAATTCGCATTACGGCAATCATGACTATGTTACTACCTCCATCCCGTACTTATATATGTATTGCAATGACATTCATTTAATTGAATCTTATTTAGATATAGTTTTGGCCATCGTTATCGGTTTCTTAAGGTTTGTGGCTCTCTATGCACGGTGTAATTATGAAACGGAGTTGTTCGGAGCAACTTTATTTTACATGTACAGGCCGGACGGTCTAGCTGATTTGTATGGAGGAGTGAAAAATAAAGATGCTCTGATCAAATCGGTTTCATAGCACAAGTTGCTCAGAATAATGTTTATCTGTAAAGTAACACAGGCTAGCCCTAGTTGAGATAGATAAAGTTATTATTTTACTCTTTATAGTGTGACATGTGTTCTATTTCCGTTATATTCCTGTGATTGGTATGCCCCAAGGGTAAAATGACATTGATTGATTCATAATTATTAAGTATATCTGTAAGAACTTATAACATGACATTTATAACATACATATACAGAAAACTAAACTCATATTGACACAAATTAATCTTGACCCTCTTGTTTTGGTTGTCGCCTGCGGAATCGGCGCTTGTTTAGATAATTACGTGTTTAGTGTATGTTCTGAATTCTATGAAAAAGAACTGTTTAGTGATTATATACTCTGTGGGGATCATGTTACACCAGTCACTAGTATTTATATATTAATTAGGCTTTGTTCGCATTACGGCTGACGAGAACGGCCGACTACGACAGATCCGCTTCCATAAACTTTTAACACATCGCTAGTTAGCGGCGCGTGTCAAAATTATAGAAACAAGGCAAGCAAGGTATTTATTTTGTCATGGCGCATGTTTGGCTTTTCCTAGCGCCATCTGTAAAAATCCTAAGACTACGCTGACAACAATGAGCTGTAACGTAACGCGGAAGGTTAGCGCAGAGAAATTATTCTCAGCAACACCACAGTTTTTAATAATAACTACAGATGGCGTTCAATGCCTAAAAGGAATTAAGCAATGAAAAATAAGGAAACAGAAAAGTGTCATAAACTTGGGATAATAATGAAAATAAACATACGTATGAAGTGACAGTTTTCAAAATTCCTAAGACGCCAATACTAACCATAGATTCCTATAGTAATGTAATGATTTTTACTCAACAAAGCTAGGAATGTGCTTATTATTTTGACAACCTTCTTTGAGCAAAGTCGACATTGCCGCGCTACTTGGAGGAGCCAAAAAAGGTACCGGCAATTTCCTGTGAAAATCCATTACTGTCGTGTTTTAGCGACCGGCAATTTCCTGTCAAATTCCGTGATTGTTTCGAAAATGGTAAAAAAAGGTAGCGCAAAAATGCTTTATTCAGAATTTGGTTGTGTGTGACAAAAAAAATAAACTATGTTCACTGACGCGAATGCTGTCAGTGAAGGCCTAAAAGGACCAGATTCCAGGGCGGTAAAACCTAATTAAAAACTCACTCTAAATTTTATAATAAGCTGGTTTTATTTAATTACTCGCATTATACAACAATAATATAATAGACAAGCCTTGGTCCGCAATGTCTGCACTGCTGGCCACACTATGAAGGCCTCGAGCTTAGCTTAGCTACGCTCTCGGCCTATGAGCTTGGTCACTTATGCAGCCTTTGATGTCCGCGCTATAAAAGCCTCGACCTTCGGTCTCGGCCGACCTCCAGCCTCCCTCTGAGGGCGAAGCTCGGGATCTACAAGACCTACGTGAGATCCCGCCTCACCTACGCGGCTCCGGCATGGTACGCCCTGTGCTCGGAGACGAACAAACGGAGACTCCGAGCCCAAGAGAACCTCTCTCTGCGTACCATCGTCGGCGCCCCCCGCTACGTGAGGAACGCGACAATCCAGAGGGACCTAAGATGGGAAACCGTGGACCAGTTTGTCCAGAGGCTGGCGAAGGGCATGTTCGCGCGTGCGGATGTATCACATCTTCCGCACATCGCCGAACTGGCGCCGCACCACGCGCGCCCGCCCGACCGCCGCCGCCTGCCACGCGACCTGGTTGCCTAGCCGGCGATCACCCACTGCACACCAGCGCCACATCAAGACCACCGCCCGCAGGGGCCATCCGATGACCTGTCCACAGGAGTGGACAGAGGCGATTCTTCGGGAAGAGGTCCGTCGACCTGACCCCGACTCCCCACGCCCCAGAAAGGGTGCGTGAGAAGATTATCAAGCAAAGCTCGGCATTTATTCCAGCTTGTGCGTCTGTGGCTGCAAAGCTGATCGCGCTGTGTAGGCCTTGAGCGGCGCTGTGCTGCGCTTTCGGCCACCAACAGTGCGACCAGCAACGCAGTCATTACAGACCGCGTCAGTAATGTATTATAGAGCGTATGTATGAATGTATATGTCTGTATGAACATTTCGTTAGGACGTGCTCTAGCCCAAACGGCTAAAAAAATTTTACAAATGAGGTTTCTTTGGATTTCTGGAGACCGTGAGAGTTACATAGGCTTTATGATTGATTAATTGTCAGTAGGTTGGATGTTAGATCGCAAAATGTAATTTACAAAGATATCGCTGTGACTACTTTCATACTTCATGAAGGTAACTAGGCACATTCATAAGTTTATATGTGGTATTGATAGCAGGTATAAACATATAGATTATTAGGTCTCTTTTAAAAATAGGTTGTGTTTAAATAATACAAATATTAAAATGTTCATTATCATAAATAATATGCAAGAATAAAGAATAATAACAAGAAAATTACAAAATTAACTGCTAGTTCGTTGTTGAGTTAGATAAACACCAAACACATTTGTCATTTCTCACTTTAATTAACATAATTTTAAAGCCCAAGTTGTTTACAGGTATCCCCTCATCAATTAATCAAATCAACAGATAACGGTCGAAAACATTCATTTTTCCCATAAACTAAATCAACGTAATTACGAAATAAACTGCGTCGATTTTGCTGTGGTTTCGGGTTAGTGTTTGTAGTCAGAAAACAAAAATCCGATCATTTATTGTGGTACGTAGTTTTACTTAGATGTTACATTATATGTTCTGCCCATTCATCCAGCCGGTTAGGCATACACATTTACAAGTTAGGGATGGATCTATAGATGCCATTTTCTCGTTATACACTTAATTAAATGCATCTTGTTATTGACCACCAAAAAATTATTTATGGTAGTACCAATAGCTAAATATGTGTGAAATCTAGTATAATTGTTACAAAACCATAAACGATGTTGTATTTAAAAAATCTGGGACGAAAAATAGTTGTGTTCGTTAGTAGTTTAGACACTGCTCATTGTGGGAATGGAACACAAACTTTTTAACGTACTTGTATGTAGCTGGCCAGCTAATTAAAGACAATAAAAGCTGTGTACTAAATAAAAAAATAATAAAGAAAACTACATTCTGTTTTGAATTTGTTTTGTCGTTTCATGAAAAGTCGATATTACTTAAAATTAATACGTTTTAAACCAATCAATATGGAAAAAAAACAAAGTTGCGATTCATCTACTAGGAATATTATTTTGAAATGTTTGTCATACAGAAAATAGCAACAACCACTTGAAATATTCAAGTACGTGGTTATGAATGCTATAAACATTTCACGTATGAGAGGTCTTGGATGTTTACATGTATCCTATATTGTATCTTATTGGATGTATCCTAGTGTGGGGCCAGAAGCAATGTATGTGCCAGTATTATATGTTAATCTTGTTTTGATGGAGTGTCTTTAATATCTCTGTTAAATTGATACTGCTAGCAACTACGATAAACCGAATAAAAGATTCGCAACAGACAGTTCAGTTCAGTTCAGTGTCTGTATTTATATGACCACCTCTACAGATTTTGAATTTAATTACCATTGCATGAGGTTCATAATCGCGATGCCCCAAAAATTCCATGGGCTTTAGAAGGTAAAGTAAATAAACAACAGTTGAGTTGGCAATACTACATTGTACCATTACAACCATGTTAGAAATAATTATTGGATTGGATAAAAAATATAAAACTATTTAGTAATACTAGTTCATATGACTGTCATATAATGAGGGGCCTTAACACGTTGCATTATTAGATCACACGAGTGTATAAAAAGCTAATTATATGCAGTTGCATACAATACTTTATCTACAAACAAATCATAAGCGGTCTGAAATGGGTTGAGAAGCCGTAGGTAAATTCACAATTCAACTTCGTAACATATCAACATTATGGAATATTTTTTTGTTAATTAATTCAAAAACATTTTAAAAATAATTTCTGTATATAAAATAGTAAGTCCTGAATGATCAAAAGGGCGGCAAAACGACTGCAGCTAGAAAGATTCTATTGTTATAAAACCGCTCAATAAGAAAGGATTTTTAGAAATTTAGACTATCCGTGTTACCACAAACAATATTAAACAGCGTTTAACCTTAAAACAAACGTCAAGTCCCCTATAATTTTGTTTATAAATAAGTGTTGAACAGTGTTTTTTTTTTGAGGTAAGGCCTTAAGGGTCTAAAAATTATCCTTATAGTTTGTATGAAGCATCTCGGGGGAGTCATTTGATTATATGCTGTATTACTAGGCATGAGAGTCGATTTTTTCTTTTGATGTCATATACATCCTCAGTTTTTTTTTCTCTTCACACTTAAAGTGTGGCTGCCAGTGATGTGTTGATTAAATTCTCTTTGGTGCGTTGACAATTGGACGTGATGTTTTGCAGTCTGCATGACATAAGTGAACCTCACTCGCTCGAGTCGAAAAGATGAGTCAAGACCTCGCCAAGCCACGCCGCCAGTCGCCACGCCACGCCGCCAGTCGCCACGCCACGCCGCCAGTCGCCACGCCACGCCGCCAGTCGCCACGCCACGCCGCCAGTCGCCACGCCACGCTGCCAGTCGCCACGCCACGCCGCCAGTCGCCACGCCACGCCGCCAGTCGCCACGCCACGCCGCCAGTCGCCACGCCACGCCGCCAGTCGCCACACCAAAAGCAGAGGCCGTAGACAAGATGAAATGAGATGACCACCTCCGTGGCGTTGCGGTCTAGGCTGTGCTTCACAAGCGAGAGTTCCCGGGTTCGAATCCCGGCTAGGGAGGAAGAAAAAATATCCCCAGGTCTTGGAAGTTTGCATGTTTGTGATGTAGCTGTTTCTCCGCGACACAGGGTATCCTAGTGTGGGGCCAGACGCAATGCATTTGCCTATAATGTAAATATACTTTATTCTTTAACGCAACATTTCTATTTGCACAAACGCTTTGGCGTGCAGTGTCTTTCGCTACGCGCTTATAAAAAGTGAAAAAATGTCTGCCCAGCATTTTAGTTGTCAAATTTGACAATTGATCTGATTGCTCTTCTTTAGTTCTTTGAGATAAAATCAAAAAGATGGAATAAGAAGAGATAAAATCACGTTATAAAGAAAGAAGAGAATAATAGATAAAATTAACTAATAGTTAGCTTTTACTCCGTTTAGATTAGATAACTAAACTGTCTTTGAGAATTGGCGGTATTAATAGTGGTGAATAATCCATTTAAACTGTTGAATTCCCATAGAGGCATTATAAAAGTTTTTCATGTGTTTTTCAAGTTATTAATTGTTCAAAGCAATAGCTTCAGGGATGCGAAAGACTCCTCCGGAATCAATTAAATCTTGTTGGAGTTCTTATAGAGATAGGTACGATGGACTATCAAAATGAACTCGTTCGTGGTCTCGCGGTCACCTGTCACGCTGGAGATGCTGGTTCGAAGGCAACCGGGTGGAAAAAATCCAGAGGAAACCATAATACCCCTAGGCTAGGCCCCTGTCATGCGAAATGGAGTAGAGAATAACAGGCTAAGCATGGGAGCAACTAACCCTTTTAAGGATGAAGCGTGACGCTGTGTTGTTGTATCATAAATTCAAATACCTAGTTAAGCTTTATTAAAGGGGGTCTTGTTTGGTTTGTTCACAGAATAGTGACATCGGCGAATTGGCCCCAAATATGTTCTAGGTCTACCTAACAAAGCTTTTTTAAAGGGGGCTTTGTTTGGTTTGTTTACAGCATGGTGACATCGGTGAATCGGCCCCAAATATGCTCTAAAATACAACTGATTGCCATTGTGGCACCTTAGAGGAAACTTGATTCTGAATCACAAGATGTCAAATAAATAACGACAACCATATGAAAAAGAAAAAAAATATAGTTATGATATTTTTGGAGCAAATAGTATGAAAACCATAAGAAAAGGAATAAATATATAGTTATGATAGTTTTCGAGGAAATAGTATAATAGAGTGTACATAAAGTGTTGGTTTTCAGAAGCAAGATATTGTATTATTTTGATGTTATAATGTATGAGCAACAGAGGCATATGACAAAATAATAAAAATAAAACAAATTGGCACCTAAAATGTCATGTTTTTATTAGCTAACACAACAAAGGCAATATATAACAAGTCTTTGTGAAGGTGCAGTTGTTAGTTGGAGATGGTCAATGCGGAGTTGGAATGACTTGCGCAGACCCGATCAGCGCTCAATACAGTTTTAAGCCAGTAGATGGCATTTGGTGTGCAGATCCTGGCAAAGTTGCAAGGATAGGCGTCATCAGCCGTCGTCACTGTAGATATCTAGAATCACCTGCAACAGACACATGTCCGAATTTTTTTTTAGTATAGGGATCGAAGAACTACCTATGAGTTGGCAAAATACATTGTATAGATAGCAAAGATACATTGATTAAATAAATATATTATAATTAAAAAAAAAACGACTTCATGTTCCTCCCATGCAAAACGCCATTTTCATATGTAAGGATCTAATATAATAGATATCAATAACATGTTAAGTTACGAAATACAAGGAACGCAGTAACCACTCAACCGCCTGTCGAAAGTCCACGGCCCGCGATTCTCAATCTACCCACATCGAGATGAAGGTATGAAAAAACATAAGTATGGAAAATGGGTCTTGTCGTCCGTTGGGCGGTTGAGTGGGCATCAATTCTATGTACGAATCATATCTTACCCCCTGCGCCCGCGTCGTAACCTGACGATACATAGACCGAGTCTACCTAGAACAGAGAGGCATTTACGAGCTCCAAAAATGTATGAGCGAGACGTATAGAATTTTACAGCGATTCGATAGTAATAATAACTTCATAGAAGGGATACTTTACGCTTTCAAACTGCATTAATACATTAATTAATTAAATATTAGTATGACGCCTGTAAAAACTCGAATGGCAATTTCGCGCACTTAGCCATCGATTTCGATCATGACTACCATGGGTTATTTTATTACTTAATTATACCAATTATTTGAGTTAAGTTCCGTTTGCGCCGGGCCTGTTTTTTTTTAACATTCTCCTTTCAAATCCCATACATTTTGTGCTTTCGTTTCGTTCTATCGTTTTATTTATCGAAAGCAACTTTTTCTTGGCCTAGACAGAAGCGGAGCAACTATACAAATACAGTGGATTTCATTTATTACGACCTTGGTTGTAGCGACCATTTACCTATAGCGACGTTAAATCTAAGTCCCTTGAATTTAAAGCATACTTTAGTACAAAATTCATGTGGCTATGGCGACTTTGGATGTAACGCCGAGTTCGGGTGTAGCGACTGTTTTTAATGAATCATTTGTAACAAATTCCTAGAAATCCCATGCAGATATTGCGACCGGAGTCGGCCGCCAAAGACACAAATATTTTTTTCTTTCACAAACATTTCTTATCTTTTGTTTACATCCATTGCACACAGATGGTCAGCAAGTGTGGAGACCTTTACCTTTTGTTTATAGATATCAACTAAGTAGGTAAGGGAAGCGTGTACGTTTCGGAGCTTTTATGGTTCAGTTACAAAGTGATATTCTGAGTAGCAACTGGGTTTAGTAAACTTTTGAATAAGTATGGCTGCTAGACGCACATTCACTGTTAAAGAAAAGGCGGAAATCATTTCAAAATTGAAAAACGGTGAAAACAATGCTGATTTGTGCAAAGAGTACAAAGTTTCCCATTCAACAGTATCTACGATGTGGAAAAACCGTGATAAAATATTAGAATGCTTTGAATCCAAATCCTTAAAAATTAAGAAAAACCGCAAACCGACGCATCAAGATATCGAAAATGCCCTTCTAATGTGGTTCAAAGCCCAAAGAAGCAAAAACGTACCTTTGAGCGGTCGTCTGCTGCAAGAAAAGGCTAATCAATTTGGCAGACTGTTTGGAAAAATGGATTTTGAGTGTTCGGAAAGTGCAAATATTTTCAATAATAAATGAATATAAACTACACATGTGTACGTGTCTGTATCTCTTTACCTTTGCCTGTAACGACTTCCGGATATAACGACGAAAATAGAGTGGTCCCTTCATTGTCGTTATACCCGAATTCCACTGTAATTATATGAAGGACATCAAACCTATTTTGAACGCGAACCCGCCCTTTGAGGAATAATGTGACCACACTCGGCAGGCAGGCATCCGCAAATACAAAAAAAAATCTTAAAAACTTGTCTGAAAAATTCAATATTTTGAATTGTATTTGAATTTAATTTACTATAAAAATATTTAGTAATATAATTATTACTTGGTTTCCGTCCAAGTAAGTTATAAATATATGTATATTACTAGATTTTTGTTTTGGTAGGTGGGCAAGATGGAGAGCAATTTGGCAAAATTATGGCCACCCTGCATTTCGATTCGTTTTGTTGTCATTTTGTTTTGCTTGGTGTACTATGTGTGCGCGCGTAAAAAGCGGTTTGCGTCTTTCATGTGTGTGTATCGTGTGTGCAACAATCAAAAACCAAGATTATTTTATTGTAAATTTAAAACATTTTTCTTCAATGAAAAAATAAAAGATTCTAGCAAAAGTTGTTAGGTATATAGTATGTTTAATATTTATGCTTCGGAACGCACCTTTTTTTTGTTGCGCGATCGGACCGCGAGTGATCGGAACGGAACTAGCTAGCTGTCACTTGCATAGAAAAATATGGCTACTTTTGGCACATGGAAAATTTGTCGGCGCCAGCATCGGGAAGCTTGGCTGAATGTTAATTATAATAATCACGGAACAATCGTCGGGAAATAAGCAGATTTCACGTCATCGGAGTGAGTGCTTCGTGCAGTGAAAGGTTAAAGTCATTCGATGATCAATTCGTCGCGTTCGGATAGCGACACTTGTGTCGGCAAGCATCACGACGGCGACAGCAGCGGGCTGCGACGAGAGTAAGATTCGACTCCCCTCACCCCCCACTCTGATGTTCCTCATCCCGTATTCCTGCCTCGAATTGAGCTTTCGAATGCCGGTCCACGGCGTCAAGGTCAGTACTACTTGTGACATTCCACTGAAAAACAACCCTATCAAGATTCCACACCTTTCGGTAAAGGCGTGGATTTAACATTTTGGTAGCAGAGGCGCGGTTTCCTAGTAGGAAGTCGATTCACGGACGGTTGTAGGGTTGTTTTTTTGCCACATTGTAGCTGGGAGAGGGTGGGTACCTCAGATTGGTCGGCAATCATTTTTTGAGTGAGTCTTTTGGTCGGAATACCACAATTTAGGTTCATTATCGGTTAGTGAACGTATAATTGACGATTTAGTTAACAATTATTATAAAATTTTATTGTAGTCGGAAACTACTCGGTGTGCATAAGGAACAGTCATTCGGTCGGACTATAGTATTGCATTCTGGTCCTATAGTATTGCAGTGTTATTTCGGTTTACAGAGCAGGGTCAGGCTATTTAAGGGGTATTAAGCTGATTTTGCTGACCTCAGTAGAAGTGCAGGTCATATCGGAAAGGCCACTTCTAGAAGGTTCACGGCTACCTACACTATATTAAAAATAGCTTTTTTATAATACATTTTTGTGTGTTATTTTGTATTGTGCTTTATGGTGGCATTCTCTAATTGATTTAGAGTGTATAGTTATAAGGTGTATGTCCACAGGGCGACCATATTAAATATTTTTTAGGATTTAATTGTTTTAGTGGTTGCCTTAGTTTTGACAACTTAGTTTTAATTTCTGTGCTCAGTGCTGACGGGCAAGTGCTGGTCTCTGGCTATACTTAGTTCGGTAGTGAAGTTTAGGACCAGAATCTATTAAATCGGTCAACATGGCACCTTCACCCTTGACGGTACTGCGGCATGGCGTCCGGGAGGAAATGAGATGGCTCGCCCATACTCATAAGTATGTGGAGCGACCGGACATGGATGATGTCCTGCTCAAGCGTGTGGAGGACGCAATGACACGCGTCGGGAAGGTGTGTCGGCTGGCTGCGGAGGCTGAAGCTCTCGGGCTTACTGATGAAGCCTCGGTGGCTGCAGTGAAACAGCTCTGCGCGGATGCTGACCAAGCGATGGAATGCTTGGGTGACATCGAGCGTCGCGCGGAGAAAATTAAGCGGTCGCGAAAGGAATGACCGTGGGGAGGGTAACGGAGACCCACCCCCGAAGGGTGTTGTTGGACGGCTGCCACACCTGGAGATTCCGGCCTTCAGTGGGGCAATAGATGAGTAGCCGGCCTTCATTAATTTATTTGATAGTTTGGTCCACGGTCGGGACGACCTGGACAACGCCTACAAGTTGGCCCAACTATTGATGGCTCTGGGGGTTGAACCGAAGGAGTTGTCGGTCACCTAACGGTCACGGCGGGTAATTATGAGATAGCCAGGTCCACATTGTTTGACCGCTACCAACACAATCGGCGGTTGGTTGATGCGCAGCTGGGGAAGCTGTTTAGCATCCCTAGAGTAACCCGGGATGTTGACATCCGAGTACAGGTGCTCAACCCTGTGCTGGTGGCCACTAAGGCCCTTCAGAACCTTGGTCTTCCGGTAGACCAATGGCGATACATTGTCTTATATATGGTTTTGTCACGATTGCCTGCAGCTGTTCAAAATCGGTTTGAACAGCTGCATGGGGGCAGTAGCACGGAACTGCCCACGCTCGTCCAATTGACGGATTTTTTGGAGGGTGAATGTATGCGATGTGACACACTGGACACGGAGGCCAGTGTGCAGCGCCAACCCGCGCGGATGCGGGAGGGGCAGCGCCCCCCGCCCCCACGGGGGGGAGGGAGGTCGAAACAATTTGGCGTTTTGAATGCCGCGCCGTCGGGTGACGGCTGTGTGCACTGCGACAGTGCCGGTCATGACGTGACCAGTTGCGCCAAATTTAAGGCGCTCGGGGTATCTGCCCGCAGGAAGATTGTCTTCCGTCACCGATTGTGTTTCGGTTGTTTGGGGCCGCACACGCTGAGCGAGTGCTCGCGCGCGTTCCCCTGTGAGTGCTGTGGTGGCAAGCACCACAAAGTGTTGTGCCTGAATCGGTCAGGCCCTTCGGACGGTCACCAGGGCCGGACTCAGGTTGGTCGGCCACAGGGCCCAACCAGGGCCGGACCCAGTCCCCCTCCGGGCAACGGGAGTCACCAACGGGGTGACTGGGGTACCCGCGGACGGGACCCCCCCCGAGGGGAAAGGGGCAGTGCGGGGGGTAACATGCGGGATAGCCGGGGTTCGGTCGCCGCTGTCCAGGGTCAGCGAGGACTTCGGGCCGCTGGCTCACCGCGTGTTACGGGCGGATGTCAGATGGCCCCTATGAGTAGCGCGAAGGCTGGGAGTCCACCACCTTCTGCGCCACCCTGCCCGTCGCTCTGGGAGGCGAACAGGGAGGCGAACAGTCGGATGTCGCCCCCATTCCTAGAGCGCCCCAGGTTGGATCCGCTCTCCCCCATTCATCCACGGTGCGCACCGGGTACACGGTACACTTTCCGGTATGATCGGATACCGGCACAGCAAGAGGCCTATTATACGGGTTGGGACCGCTTGATGCACATACGGTCTGATATGCCGGTTGCATATCAGCAGCCGAGTTACTCCAAGGCCGACGGAGGTCTGAGCGGGTTCGGATCCCGCGGAGGTTCCCGCTAGGGACACGCCGCCCACTTACAGGGTGCCGCCACTCCACAGACGGTCATGCTCCCCACCGCCTCTGTGATAGCGTGGAGTTCGGACGGCAAATTACGTGTGGCACGAGCACTATTGGACTCGGGGGCCCAGGGGTGCTTAGTCTCGTGCAACCTTGTAAGACGGTTGGGAATTTCGGTAAGGGAGTATTCATAATTCATAATTCTTTATTGAACACAGTTATTTAAAAAAGATACATTAAGAGAAAACATATGTACAAAGGCGAGCTTATCTCTAAAAAGAGATTTCTTCCAGCAAACCAAGGCATGACAGGAAATTTTATCAATAAAGGGTAGGCAGTGCACAATATCTAAACAATAATAAAATACATATAAGTAAATTACATATCTATAAAATACGATAAATAAAATACATACTCGTATCTAACAAACTACTAAATACGTATCAATACATACATAAACCTGTACATAAAGTTTACATATAATAATAATATACATACTACAACTATCACAAAAGAGAGAGGAAGTGCTCTGTTACCCGGTTTTTGAAAGCGAAAAGAGTCGGGCTGTCTCTTATCGCACAAGGAAGTGCGTTCCACAGTCGGGCCGCCTGCAACCTGAAGGAGTGCTCATATGCGGAAGTGGTATGCCTTGGAGTGGCTAAGATTGAGACCGTGTGAGATCTCCGTTGCCGATCTCCTGAAAAGAGATACTCAAAGCGGTCTCGAAGGTAGCTGGGGTAGCGCGGATTTTTCAATATATTGAAAAGACAAAAAAGAATATGGGAGTCTCGGCGACGACAAATCGGAAGCCACCCCAACTCTTTGCGAAATTGAGAGACGTGGTCGAATTTGCGCAGCCCGAAGATAAACCGAATCCCGAGATTCTGAAGTCGTTCGAGTTTGTTCAGAAGATCTTCGTTCGCGCTCGCCCAACAGACATCGGCGTAGTCGACTAGCGGCAGGAGAAGGGACTGAGCAAGGGTGATTTTGGTCTGCCGCGGCAAGAAGTACTGCAGACGCCTGAGGGAGTGAAAAGACGCAAAGACCCGTCTGTTGACCTCGCTGACATGTGGAGACCAAGACAGCTGGTTGTCAAAAATAACCCCAAGGTTTTTCGCCTTATCTGTGTACTCTATTGTGATGCCATTATATGATACGGGAACAATGGGTTTTTGTAACAAGGAAAGAGTGTGCCTGGTTCCTAAAATCATGGCTTGTGATTTATTCGGGTTTATTAACAGCCCGTATGATGAGGCCCAGTCTTTCACATTCTCGAGGTCAGCATTCAGAGCCTCCACGGATGAAACTACATCGCAGGGGGAAAAGTGGCGACAAATTTGTAGATCATCTGCGTACAGATGATACGAAGAAGATAGGACGTCGGAGATGGAGTTTATAAAGACTAAAAAAAGAAGAGGAGAGAGAATACCACCTTGAGGCACTCCTGAGGAAAGATCACACCATTGAGTTTCGGTCTCTTCAGACTTAATGCGCTGCTGACGACCTCTCAGGTATGAGTCGAACCAGCCAGCAGCGTGGGAGGAGACATTCAGCGATATTAATATAGCGACAAGAATGTCAAAATCGACGCAGTTAAAGGCATTGCTGAAGTCAAGCAGGGCCAGCACCGTAACCAACCTCTGATCCATGGCTAGCTGTATATCATCGCTGACTTTTAAGAGTGCTGTGGTAGTACTATGCCCTGGTCTGAAGCCAGATTGGAAAGGATTGAGAAGTTTGTTTGATGAAAGGTAGGAAGTGAGTTGGGAGTGGACAATGGATTCAAGGACTTTGGAGAGAATAGGTAAAATAGATATGGGCCTGTAATCTTTGAAGTAGGAGGGATTGGAATTTTTGGGCAGTGGGATGACAAGAGCTTTCTTCCACAGACTAGGAAAAGATCTAGCTGATAGAGAGAAGTTTATGATGTGGGTAATTGGAGGGAGCAACTCTTCAAGGACGCTGTGGATCATCTGATGGCTGACGTTGTCGCCACCAGCAGCTTTGGATGTGACCGCTAGCACTGCCTTTCTAACTGCGCCGATTACAACGAGACTAAAGTTGAACGGTAAGGTACAGGCTGCAGTCTTCAACCGTAGATGACGAAGGGTTGCCTGCTTTGTGGCGGGGTCTATCACGAGGGGGGGGAGAAGAAAAGAACTGGTTAAGGCCGTTGAGATCGACATCACCTGAAGAAAATTCCTGGGACTTGCCAACACCAAGGGTTTTAAGAAATTTCCAGACCTGAGCTGGGGTGTACATTTCTATACGCTCATAGATGTGGCGTCGCTTGGCGTCACGGCGCATGCGGTTGCATAGGTTTCGAAGGCGTTTAAATGTTAGGAGATTGTTATCGGTTGGGTCTCTCTTATATCGCCCCTTCGCACGGTTTCTTTTTGCCATTAAACGCTTGATAGTGTCTGTCAACCACGGAGCAGGAAAATGTTTTACCCTGACCTTTTTCATTGGTGCGTGCTTGTCGAACAGCCCCAGGACAATTGAGTTGAACTTCAGGATTTTGTCATCAACGGTCTCACCAGTTACAACGGGGGTCCAATCGACAGATGAGGCATCTGATTTCAGGGAATCGAGGTTCACACCTTTGAAGCTTCGAATATCAAGGAATTTGACTTTGCGCTTAGGGAGCCTAATTTTGTATAAAACATACACCAGATCGTGATAGGAGAATGGGGCATTAAGCTGGCCATGAGCAGCCACCTTGGCTATGTTAGAGATAATCATGAGATCATGAGTAGCGTCAAGGGGAAGAATATGTAAGTTAGAGGAATTTACAATAGATTTAAGTTTGGCAGAGCGGGCGTTATTTTTCAGGAGACAGGTGTTAAAATCACCGAGAATGAGAGTGTCACTACAGAGAGGAGTCAAGTCACTGAGTAGAGATTCAAAAGAATCAAAGTAATCGATACGAAGTGAGGGGCTGTAATATACACCCAGAAGAATTTTGTTGTGGTGCAAGCTGATCTCAAGGAAGAGATACTCAGCTGAACCAGAGTACAGGCTTGGCGACTGGCAGATGACTTTGCACGGAATGTCAGAACGTAAGTATATAGCAACCCCGCCATCTGCTTTGCCTGTCCTATCGTTGCGATAGAGCCTGAACCCTAGCAGAGAATACATGGAGGAAGGAAGAGATGGTTTCAGAAATGATTCGGATACAAAAATACCATGTATAATCTGATCACTGAAAGCTTCCAGGAGATCAGCTTAACTAGCAGGAATGCTTTGGGCATTAATATGAACGACATTGAAATTGAACTCCGACTTGTTGAACACTCGTTTCAGATTGCTAGACAATTATGCGTCCGCAAGGGAGTCGACACCTCCTGAACCAAGAGAGTCGCCGTTAGAAGAGCTAGCGAAAAAACTGTCTGTGAAATTGTTTATGATATCCATTTAAAATAAATAAATATATATACTACAATAACTATAAAATAAATATAAAACTAAACTATAATATCCTCCCTTACGAGGTTTAACACTAAATTAACAATTAAATACAAAAAGCCTTAACCCAGACACACTGGGCTTGTTGGGAAATAATCTATTACCTTAAAGGTTTGAAACAACACAGACAAAACGAACAAGCAAAACGCAATGAACAAAACGCAGACAATCATTACTTTGTTTGAGTGTGACGTGACTACTGACTACATTTCGTTTCGATCACCTAAGGGTAATATGCAGGCAGGCAGAGTATGGAACAACTTAACCTCTCCTTTCCCGCCGTCAGCATAAGCAGCGCGGCCCCGATCACTCTATGTACCGCTGTCAGCATAAGCAGCGGGATGACTAATATTTTTGAAACCGGTATTTTTTATCCAACGGTTGGACCAATTTTTACGGTTCGATCATGTGTGGACACCCAATTAGACAAACTTTATGGTCTGTGTGCTAGTTTATGCTTTTCCGTAGAAAAAAATAATTCAACCGCGTTTTGAAAATCACTTTCTTCCGGACGCTCCCAACGTATGTGGTGGTGAAATTTTATTGAGAGAAAAGTGTGGTTTTTTTGGTGAATTGAGGTAAGTATTTGTTTTATTCATATTTACAACTCTATTTGCGATAAACAAACCACAAATCATAGTAAAATTCATCAAGATGTCCAGAAAATCGGCAAATTTACATGATACGTCATGCAACCAGACGGATTCCCCCCAATGCTATTTGTAATTCCAATGAGAAATACAGTTAGATTTCAATAAAAAATACACATATCTTATTGGAAATCTTATAAGGAATCCATTTTTATAGGTTTCTTTATCAAAATAATGTACCAATTTGCTGATTTTCCGTCAGAAACGTGATCAGGCATCCAATTCACATGCTTCACACGCACACATAAGCATTCCGCGACGCCATTTTACTCACACACAGACAGAATCTCACTACAGGGTGCGGGTGTTTTCAGTCATATTCGGTGAAACTCCATATCATAGGTTTCGGGGTGATGTGATGATTGGGGTTTCCATATCAAAGGTTCCGCGGGTTTATGATTGGAGTTCAGTGTCGATAAGGGGGCGGAAGCCCCTTTTTTTTATCAATGGAAAAATCCAGCATCCAGCGACTTAGAAAAATTGTGTTAAAAATTGTGTTAAAAAATATTTTTTTTGACTGTTATTTTTTGCTTCGGAATCGTGTAGTGCTGCTTTTTGCTATCACTTTTGGTTATAAACATTTTTCTCGTGCACCTCACCGATTTCGAGATATACGTCATATTATGTTTGTAATATCGATATCTCTATAAATATTGGTCCTAGGGAAAACATGCATATGACATAAAATTATGCTCGTAAGACACCCTACACGATGCCCAAGTGAAAATATCAAAATAAAAAAAATAAAAATAAAATAAAAAAATAACAAATTTGTGTCATATTGTGTTAACTTGTCTTTTTAGGCGGATTCGTTTGCCTGCAAGTTCAGATATGTACTTTTGACAATTTAGTGTAAAATGACAAAAAAATGCAAAATTACACAAATTTGTAAAAGTGCACAGAGTGTATGTTTTGATCCTAATGCCTTAGCTACTTTTTTCAGAATGGATCATGACTATCATGCCCAGCTTGCGCGTCGGTCGCCGCCGGTGCGCATTCTATCCGATGAGAAGCTGGTGTATGTGCGCTCCCGCTCCGGTCGGATGAAGGTAAATAATTGAAATTTCACTCGCATCGTTTTTGCTTCGTTTCCTTTTATATTTATATATATACATATCCATTAATTTGTTCCATTCAGCAGCCTAAACGGTCTGAATATAGTTTTACCAAGTATAATTAAATATTTACCTGGGAAATGTGAAGTTTTATACTAAAAGGACACAAATAATTATACTGCAAATGTCACTGACTGCCAGTCTGGTATTTTGTTTATATTTAATTTGCCTATTTTATTTATGTTATAGATGGTGAAGCAACCAGCTTCTCTGGGCCGGAGCGGGAGCGAGGGCGACTCCTCCCCGCAGCCGTCGACATCAAGGCGCTGCCGGCATGCCTACTGACTGATATCTGACTGTGTACTGATGGCTGGTTAATATGTCTCTGTAATAGGGGTTTTAAAACTACGCACACCTCGCTTTGGACCGGTTTCGGTCGGGTGTATCGCTTGCTTGAGTGGGTAACTAAAACTACTAAAATATGCCATATCATATAATTTCCACGTTGCAGCATCAAACTGGTGGAAGACTGGTGTGTTGGGAATGCCTGCCTTCAGGAAGTTGATGAGTCGCAATCGCTTTCATGGACAATTGATATAACCAAATGCCCTTGACGAGGTACCTCAAATCCCGTGCTACTGATGTCATTGGGACGATGGGCACACGTCCCTGCTGAGATAAAATCGCTCAATGACTCCTGTGGGCATTTATGTCTTGCTAGACACATCTAAATCAGCCATCAGTGTGTGATTGTAATTCTCCTCCTTCATAGCGTTAGCGATCCGGATGTTTCTATCTTTTTGTGTGTAATTTTTATGTGTGTATGTGTCTAATGTTTATGTGTTTGTGTAAATAACAATTTCTATTTGTGGCCAACTACCTAACTATCTTATAACTTGTATAGAAATTGTTTACTTTAACAGTTGCAATGTTTCTATCTTTTTGTGTGGAATTTTTATGTGTCTAATATTTATGCGTTTGTGTAAATAACAATTTCTATTTGTGGCCAACTACCTAACTATCTTATAACTTGTATAGAAATTGTTTACTTTAACAGTTGCAACAAAATTCTTTTTAATTTTTCCGTAATTGTGTACTTTATTCCATTTTTTATACGGTAAAAGTTACAAATATCAGTCAAACAACTATCTAAGAACTTGTATAGAATTGTTTACCTACTTACTTACTGTTTACTACTTTTCCATAATTGTGTACTCGTGTGTGTGTAAATATAATGTATACAGTTTCATTGTGCATTAGTACTGTCCTGTTTTTTAAACAATTATGTCTCGCCCAGGTTTGCTGGAAGAAATATCTTTTTAGAGATAAGCTCGCCTGTTGTTATAAAATTTCTTTTAAGTACATTTTTATGCACAGGGCAATAACGAATATGAATATATAACTATATAAATTTTGCTGGAAGAAATATCTTTTTAGAGATAAGCTCGCCTGTTGTTATAAAATTTCTTTTAAGTACATTTTTATGCACAGGGCAATAAAGAATGTGAATATATAACTATATAAATTTTTATTCTTTTTTATTTTTCCAAAACCTAATTACACAATTACACATTAGGTAGGTGGTAGCTAATTACTAATTACACATTTCAAATAATTGTTTATTTTTTACAAATTTGTGTAATCTTACACTAAATTGTCAAAAGTACATATCTGATCTCGCATAACACTAGTTAACACAATATTACACAATATTACACTTTGTAAGAACAGTAGGTATCTGTACTTGCGCGTGAACGGAGCCGCGTGGAAACACTTCATATACACATAACAACTAAATTCTAGTTAACTCAAACTTACACCATACCTACACGAACGAAACACCAGTTTAGCTATTTTACCTAGAATCAAATCACGGCGAAACATTTTCTTCGTTCCATCTTTGCACACTCTGTATAACCGCTTGATTGCAAATGGGTAGTACTACTACCCATGGATTTTTTTACCGTAGATTGCAAATGGGTAGTACTACTACCCAAGCATTTTTTTACCGTAGATTGCAAATGGGTAGTACTACTACCCATAGGCATTTTGTGACGGACTATGTGACAAAACCTATTGTCTCTGTCACACTAATGATTAATTCAGTAAGGATCGTATTCCATCTCGTTCTCGGTTAAATAACCTTTATTTTGAGATACGACAACGTTTTAAACAATCCCAGCGATGGAAAAAGAATGATGTAATTCATTCCGTTCACTCCAGTGTCAAGTGTTGTTGTGTTGTGGAATTTGTGGTGTGATATTAAATAATTATGTGAGTATTTAGCTGATAATTGTTCATTTTCATATAGATTAGTTCCTTCCGCTACTGCCCAAACAAAAAACATTTGCTCAAAACCAGATTTCGTGCAATGTTTCACAAGTTTTGTCAACACAGGTTTGTTCAACCGAAATGTCGAAATGTTTCCTCTATTTATGGTGAATGTTTCGTGTTTTAAGCCCACAAGAAGCTTATATGTTGAAAAACTATTGTTCAACACTCGTTTTCTTAGAAAAACCCTCAACTACAGTTGAAAACATACACATTTTTAATCCGGGTGATTAACCACGGGGCGCTAGCAACCGCTAGCGAAAGTTTAAAAACATATAAATAAATATTTTTTATCTACATATTGCGAGTTTATTTTTTTTCCATGTGTAATATTAATACAGGAATATTTTAAATAAATAAAATAAGTAGGTTATCGCTTTACTTTTTTAGATATATATTTTTACATTGACCCTAGTCGATTTTACGCTTGAAGTCTATGTTTACAGCTATGTATGATTGTACAAGAGTATCAAATTCAATCAACACGTATGCCATTAGAATGTGTAGTTTACGAGCACTAACAATAACAACACTTCAAGCGGTATTCTCAAGAACCCATAGTCATAAATAATGTTTTTGTAGAGCGAGCCGCCGCGCAGCGGGCGGGCCCTCGATGACGTGTTTTTTATGGCAATCGACGGTTTTTTTTTTGCCGCGCCGCTGGCAATCGACGCATGATAATTTCCGGAGGCGATATCAACTGAGCGGATAAACGCATATCGTACACCTGCCGTGACCTTGAGAAAGCCCAGAAACAACACACCGTGACACGAAATAACATGCATGATTTTGAATTATTTTTGTATGAAAAGGTACATAGTACGATACACTGTTAGAAAGCCTAGTTTGTCTTCTACTTAGAACCACTAATTCTAGAATGATAAGTATCACCTATTGCCTATAAATTCAATAATAGTACAAAGTGTTGATTTCTACCTATTTTATACTTTCCTTGCGAGATATGGCGTCCTCACACTTATCATTTATGATTTAGTGGCAAATACCACTTGTTTTCCTCTTATTGAATAAATTACCTATCCTAGGAACTAAGAAATATAACGCTAGGTAGTCTAGTCTCTTCACAAATAATTTCACAAGATTTGCATAATTCGCGCGATGCGTCAGTTTACTTTCCGTATTTTATGAAAATTTGAAACGCTGAAATATTCGAAAGTTTCTATAAGAACACCCTAATGTTTTTTTTTTTTTTTTTTTTTTTATTTTATTTATTCAGAAAACCAACAGCGTTACAGTTTAATTATCTTAATTAAATTACTTATTTACTACAGCCAATTATAGGTTTCCATAAATTACTTAATTCAAGACTCCTTAAATTATGGGGTTAGTAAAATAGATAGGTTATTTATTCGGAACTATGTTTTGTGTATTATTGAGAGGGGGTTGGTGTGAATGCAATGTGAGTGTGTGTGTATGTGAAGGGTGGTGTATAGCTATGATTGAAACTGTATTGTTATATTTTGTTATCCGCAGAGAGTGTCAAGAATTTTATGTTTAAAAATACTTTTGGAATGATGGTATACGTCAATGTCGGAGAAAGTTTTATTGTAGGTTCTAGCTATTCGAGTGAGGACAGAATTGTTGGCGTAATTGGTACGATGTGCCGGATGGTGGAATAGTGAGTTAGCTGTATGTCTGGTGCGGCGGCGCGGCGTGCACAGCGGCAGCTGGCTCACTAGCGCGGGGCAGTCCACGTGTGCGTGCGCCAAGTCGTACAGCAGAGACATGTCGGCGAGTGTGCGGCGCGCCGTAAGACTCGGTATCCTGTGTCGCGAGCAGCTCTCCTCATAGTCATCGATATATGCGTTACTCTTATAGGTAAGGTGTTTGAGGAATTTGGATTGAATTTTTTCAAGATTTTGCTGATGTGTGATGTAGTGGGGATTCCAAATACTTGAAGCATATTCAAGTATACTACGTACATATGCGAAGAACACCTTTTTTATGCAAGATATATCCCTAAAAGGTTGGCAGGTGCGCAGTACAAACCCTAAGTTTTTGTAGGCTTTCCTGGTGATGATATCTACATGCTCGTTCATATTTAATTGGTGATCCAGGTGTACGCCAAGATCACGCACTAGTTGAACACGTTCAATACGCTGATCCTGGATTGTGTATGAGAAGTGCAAGGGACTGGTTTTCCGTGAAAAGGATATTAATTGGCATTTCATGGTATTAACTTTAATTCTATTAGTGATGTGGTATTTTGATAATGTGTTTAGGTCATTTTGAAGGTAAGCACAGTCCGTCGGTCCCTTGATATCCATAAATATTTTTGTATCGTCTGCGTACATAAGAAAGGACGCACTACTAAAGCAGGTGTAAATGTCGTATAGATAAGAGTTGTACAAGAGGGGCCCCAAGTGGGATCCTTGTGGGACACCAGATGATATATCCACGAAGTTTGATCTGAACCCACCAACCACAACCGCCTGTGACCTTTTGGTGAGGTATGATTGTATCCAGCGCAGTAGGTCCCCGTGAATTCCTAGGTGTTCCAATTTGCGCAGCAGGATGGTGTGATCCACACGATCAAAGGCCTTTTCGAAGTCAGTGTAGATCACATCAACCTGCCGACGTTTTTCCATTGAATTAAGGCAGAAGTTCGTGAGCAGAGCGAGATTCGTGGTAGTAGACCGGCCTCGGAGGAAGCCGTGCTGTTCGGCGGGTATTCCTTTTGATAAACAAAGATAGAAAGTGTCGTATACTAATTTTTCTAATATTTTGGAAAATATATTCAGGATAGATATGGGCCGGTAGTTTTCGACCTTTAATTTAGAGTTCTTTTTGTGTATAGGCACGATAAGTGCGGTTTTCCAAGCGCTCGGGAAAAATCCTTCCTTTAATGATCGATTATATAGAATAGTCAGAGGCCGGTGTAGCGCTTGGCGGCTACGAGAGATAAACGACGGAGGTAGGTTGTCACTCCCTGAACCTTTGTTGCAATCAAGTTGTTTAAGAGCTTCTAGGACTTGATTGTCAGTGAGCGTGATTGAGTGAACATCGAAAGTGACACCAGACTGTGATGGTGGTAACTCTATGTTAGGATATTCATCGGCCGGCGGGATAAAAACACTCTGGAAGAAGCTATTGAAGGCCTCGCAAATACTCCCTCCCTCGGTGTACTTTTTTTCTCCGTGAGTGATAAACTTAGGGTAAGAGGAGCCTGAACGTTTAGATTTTATGTATGACCAGAAATGTTTTGGCGATTCTTTAATTTTTAATTCCATTTGTCGTATGTAGTCAACGAAACATTCCGAGTGTATCTTATGCTGCCTCTTTCTAAGTAGGGAAAACTCAGCGTAGTCAAGAGGGTTCCGGAACCGCTTCCAGCGAGCGTGTACTTTAAGCTTTTCGCGGGAGATCTTGATCAGAGGTCGACTGTACCATATTGGATAGGTATTGCGTTTGTGTTTTAGAACTTTAGGGACGTATTGGTTTATGCTACTCCGCAGGTGTTCGTAGAAAACTTTGACGGCTTCGTCTACCGTGTTCCCGCTTAGTGCTGACTCCCAGTCTACCAGATTAAGAGCTTCAAGTATGCCGTCGTAATCAGCTCTGTTGAATTGAAGTTTAAGGAATGGTCTAGCTTTCAGTGGTTTAACGGTAATATCGGAAGCGTCTATGCTAAATACAGGGTGGAAAGTATCCGGTTTAGATAGTGGATATTCTACTTCCGCCAAATCCACCGGAAAGCTTGAAAAGGCTAGATCCAACACGTTATTGCTAGTGTTTTTAAGATAATTGAATTGTGTAAGACCTAACAGACCAAACTCATCCAGTAGATCTGTAGCTAAGTTCTGTATTTCCACCGGTCCTTTTTTTTGTACTAGGGGGCCGTTGCTACTCCATTGTATACACGGAAGATTGAAATCACCTAACAAAAGGAAAGAGCTGTCCGTATTATTAGTGACTGCCAACGTTGCTTTGGATAAAAATGAGTTTATGTCTTGGGCTTGAATCTGTAGGTTCGTACAGTCACTTCGTATGTATGCTACCGCTATATGAAGATCAGAAGTAGAGTTAAGGTTCTTACCCGGTATTGTGATCCAGATAGTGTCAGTGGGAGAGCATCCCCATTCCTCCCTAACGTAAGCGCATAGATCGCGTTTTATACAGATCATAACTCCACCGCCAGTTTGTTTGTTTGTCATAGTAGTGTTCCGATCACAACGGAAAACCTCGTATCTTTGGTCACACAGTTCAGAGTCTAGTATACCTGCATGTAGCCACGTTTCTGTGATCGCAATAACATCGAAGTTGTTCTGTAGTATGTTATTGAACAGAGTGTGACATTTTGTACGCAGCCCGCGTACATTTTGGTAATATATGGATAGTTTGCTAAGCATTATGACGGTGTGTTGTCATAAATCGCTGACTGGGCCAAGGCCTATACCACGGAATGTAGGGAGTGGCGTCGTTCGTATTATAGGGTATGTATGGGACTCGGAGTATACCAAATATAATAATCACAAAAAGTTCGATTGTGCTTACATGCTCTATGCGGGAGCGAGATGTCATGATTGTATCACTCAATGCAATGTGTGTGTATGGAAGGATAGTGTGAAGGTGTGTTTGTGTGTGTGTAGTGTAATAGTAATAATAGAATGTGAGTATTAGTATATTTATGAAATATGAAAATACCAACTTATCTGGATTTATGCGATATTCTAGAGTTAATTCATATTTTAATTTTAATGCGCTAGATTGAGGGCGACAAATCATTAAACTATCTTTTTTAGATCGTCTTCGCTGGCCACATGAATAATTTGAGTTTTGTCGCCCTTCCTCACAAAAATTCGACAATTTTTTATCCATATAAATGTGTACATTTTTGCTGTGGCGAGTTGACGTACTTTTTTATACAAATTCCTATTTTCAATCGTCAGATGTTCATTTACGAATATGTCTTTTCTCTCGCCTGGTAAACCTATGTCTTGCGTAGTGAGTCCCTTGTTTTTGCGAACACCGTGAATTATTGAATCTTTCAGTACGCGGTTCCTGACTTTGGTGATGATGGCTCGGGGGACTCCGGGGGTTTCTTCATCGGCTGGATCCGGGTCGCGAACTCGAGGTCTGTTGCTGCCAGGGAAACACCAACATGCTTGGCAATGTTCGTAACGATGTCGGAGAGCACCTCATTCTTTGACTCCGGAACATTAGTTATTTCAATGTTTTGTAGTCTGTCCCATTGAAGTTTCATATTTAGGTTGGATTGGACTTTGCTTAGGTCGCTCTTCAGTTCCGATATTTCAATTTCTTGGCTCTTGCATGTTTTGACCAGCTTTTCCACACTGCTGAGACGCGTCTCGAAAGTATCTTGGCGGTCGCTAGAGAAGCTGGTTGAGGCTTCCACATCGGTGAGGCGTTTGTCCATGCCAGATAAGGACGAAATGATACCGGCGTTGCTCACAGTTAGCTTTTGGACATTGGATTGGAGTTGATTTAAAGTTGAGTTGAAGTGGTCGAGTTTTTCTGTGAGAATCGTGGTTACAGACGAAGAAATTGTAGCAGCAATATTTTGGTTCAGCTCAGCCCTCCCTGCTGCGAATTGCCTATCAAGATGAGTAGTGTCGCAGTCCGGCACTTTCCTCTTTTTAAAACTTGTCGTCGCACACTCATCTGCCCGGCTTGCGGCGGAGGGCGTGCCCCCAACAGTAAGATCCGGGCTAGAGGCTGAGAGATGTTTATTTTTCTGATTGTCTGGTGTTTTCTTTGGAGAGTGGCCAAGACCCATTGTGGTTTTATTGTTTTGAAAAGGTTATTTTGTGTAGATTACGTAGGTATCAAACAACATGTACATGTTGTTGATAATTTTCTGATGTCGGCTAGATTTGTGTCGAGAGGGAGCATTTTCATAGAAGTCTGTGTTTCTCATGCCAGTACAAAAATAAACTAAGGTCACAGTGACATTTTCTACACATTGTGTAAAAGAGGGTTTCATTAGCTACTCAGATATACAACTCCCATAATTCTAAGTGTTACCATTCCAACAGAATCACTTGATATATTAGTCAAGTGCCGCGCAGCCCGCACGCTCAAAAACACTCCGGTATTTGTCGTTTTTGACGTCTCGAACTCCCGGGAAAGGAGAGGTTAACATAAAATTGTTATTATAAACATAAAGAGAAAAAAGAATAAGTGTCGAGAATCAAGCGAACAGGAACAACGAGACGGACTGTGAACATACAGGTCAACTTCATATCATGAGTGGAACACGCCCTGCACGTTCCGTGATGACAATTGATGACATTAGACCACAGACTATCACTTGACATAACATTGACTGACATTAGTTGTTTTGATATTAATAATTATTAACATAAATTATAAAACTTACCTACCTGCTAAAAACAAGAAAACACGTATAATCCGAACAATTGTGGAAAACACTTCAGGCAGCAGAACTGATCGAAGACATATAAAGCCACGGCCTACTTTTTCGCTCCCGGCGGCGGCGGCACTCCTTTGCGCCTGATGCTGGGGGTGCGTTTGCTCAGGCCCGACGCTGCAGCAGCCGTGGGCGCAGCAACCGAGGGAGCAGCCACAGCAGCGGTCGGCTTCTTTGCAGGAGACTCCTTTCCCTCAGATTGAGTGGTGGAAGGAGGGAACTGGCTGGTGTACACCAGTAGGTCCGCCATACACTCCACCTTCTGAGTATCCACATTCCATTCGGGGAATTGGGAACACGGAAGTCGGTTCCGTTTAGGGAGTATGTCGGATTACTCTCTCGTCACGGGTGGATTCATCGGTGAATCTGACGGTCACGGCATTAGTCATGCCTAATGTGATGGGCTCACACCCTCACGTACAGTTGTCGCCCTCGGTGCGACAGTTGGTCGCTGGGTTGTCACTGGCTGACCCGGAGTTTGATATTCCGGGCCCAGTAGACATTTTATTGGGTGTTGATGCCTTGGGATACCTGTTAGTGCCAGGTGTCCACGTGTTGCAGGCGACTGGTCTGGTTTCGGTCAACACCAGACTGGGCCATGCGGTAATGGGTCCGGTCATGCCGGCTGCCCCACACCTAGTGACTAGTAGTCCCTTTTTCGGTTCTGTACTCTCGGAGGTGATACAGAAGTTTTGGAAGGTGGAGGAACCGCCGGTTGGACCCGGTTGAAGAAGAGTTTGAACAGTTTTATCGGAACAATACTGGTCGTCTTCGGTCAGGTCGATTTCTCACACGTCTTCCATTCCGAAGTGGTCGCCCACCGCTGGGCAGTTCACACCATGCAGCCGAGACGCGGCTTCTGTCGATGGAACGACGCATGAAGCGTGACGGGATTTTCCGGCAGAAGTACGTCGACTTCATGCGGGAATACGAGTCGCTCGGTCACATGTCGGTTTCGGGTATCGACTGGAAGCGTGAAGACCACTGCTTCCTGCCTCATCACGCGGTCTTGAGGACCCCGGAGGGCAAAATACGGGTAGTGTTCGATGGATCGGCATCAACATCTAACGGCATGAACCTGAACCAGTGTTTGCATTCAGGGCCGAAGTTGAACCATTACATCGCGGATGTTATCACACGGTTCCGTCGACACAATGTTGTGTTTGTAGCTGACATCCGGATGATGTTTAGACAGACGGTCATTCACCCTGACGATAGACGGTATCAGCTGATACTGTGGCGAGAGAGCCCAAATCAGCCCATCAAGGTGTACGAGCTGAACACCAACACGTACGGGCTACGGTCTAGTCCTTATTTGGCGATTCGCACTCTGCGGGAGTTAGCGGATCGAGAACGGTTAAATTTCCCTAGAGGAGCAGCGATCCTGGAGCAGGATCTCTACGTGGATGATATCTGTACCGGTGCAGATTCCGTAGAGGAGGCGCTCGCTCGACGGGACGAGCTAGTTGAGCTCTTACGGGGTGGAGGTTACGAGCTCCGGAAATGGATGTCGAACTCTCCAGAGTTACTGTCTGGTCTTCCGGATGACTACCAGCAGGATCCCCACATTTTCGAAAATTTGGAAAATCCGAATATGTTGTCGGTATTAGGCGTCCAGTACCAGCCGGTGTCAGACATGTTTTCGTATCGGGTCGAGTTGGACTCCCCGAAGGTCTGGACGAAACAGAACGTCCTTTCAACGGTGGCTAGGACATTTGATCCAAACGGGTGGATCACCCCGGTAAAATTTCAGCTCAAGTGTTTTATGCAGCAATTGTGGTCTGCTGAGCTGAAATGGGACGACCCGATCGGCGGGTCATTGAGCTCAGAGTGGGAATCGTTCTTTTCGACCCTCCCTGGCATCAATCGGATTTCACTGCCATGGAGGTTGGTCCCCACCAAACGATACACCGCCACCACACGAAGGGCTACGGAGCTGCGGTGTATCTGCGTACGGTCGACTCCTCGGGGGAGGTTGATGTGCGGTTGGTCATGGCCAAGAGCAAGGTTGCGCCGTTGCACACTCGCCTGACCATTCCCAAATTAGAGCTTTCAGGAGCGGCTCTCCTGACTCGTCTGCTCAACCACACGATGACGCTTCTTCGTGGGTCAATAGCGTTAGAAGATAGGGTCTACGCTTGGACGGACAGCCAAGAGGAATTCTGAGGCGCAACGAGTGCGGACACAGGTCCTGACACCACGGGATCGGAATCATGCGTTGTTCGCATTGGTACGGAACGTGCAGACGGTGCACTTTAAGTCCGAATTGGACATTCTGAGACGCAGATGCGTCCAACTGAAGGGAGCTGTGGCTCGGCTCAACCCGTTTATTGACCCTCAAGGATTGGTGAGGGTAGGAGTTCAGCTGCGGAATGCCAACCTGCCTTATGCGGCTCGCCACCCGTTGTTACTCCCTAGGAAAGGGAAGTTGGTCGAACTGTTGATACAGGATCGACACATTCGGAATGGGCATGTCGGATGCCACGCCTTGATGGCGTTTCTCCAGTGCGAGTTCTGGATTCTATCGGGAAGACGCTTAGTGCGTAGCGTCGTATTTCGGTGCCTGCCTTGTTATCGGGCCAAGGCGGCTACCATGCAGCCCCAGATGGGCGATTTGCCCTCGGATAGGGTTAACGACATCCGGCCCTTTGCGGGTGTCGGAACGGATTTCGCGGGACCATTCATGGTCAAGTCTTCACAGCTACGGAACGCCAGATTAGTGAAGGCATACCTGTGCGTCTTCGTGTGCTTGGCCATGAAGGCAGTCCACTTAGAGGTGGTCAGTGACCTCACTACAGAGGCATTTATCGCATGTCTGGATCAGTTCGTCTCACGAAGGGGCCTCCCGACATTAATCCGTTCGGACAACGGCGCAAATTTTGTCGGAGCCAGGCGATATCTGCAGGAGGTCACTCAATTCCTGAACGGTAACCAGGACGCCATCGGTACGGCTTGCTCCCGACGAGGGATTGACTGGGTTTTCAGTCCGCCGGGATGTCCTCATTGGGGAGGAATTTTTGAGGCTGCGGTTAAATCGGCTAAGTCGCACCTGACGAGGATCATCGGTGAGACCTCTCTACGCTTTGAAGAGCTTGCGACGCTGTTCTGTAAAATTGAAATGACACTGAACTCGCGTCCGTTGTGCCCGCTCAGTTCGGATCCAAATGATTTGGAAGCGTTGACGCCGGGTCTTTTCCTGATAGGTCAGCCCGGAGACGAGGACGGATCGTCAATTTGTACACGGGTCGGGATGGCACGCCTCGATCAGCAGAAGTCAAGGTGGGGGACTCGGTCCTCAAGAGAGCGATCGCAACACTTTATCGCCTTCCTTTTGATTAGGGACAGGTTCGGGCCTGTCCGGGCGGGTGACTGTTTAATATTTATGCTTCGGAACGCACCTTTTTTTTGTTGCGCGATCGGACCGCGAGTGATCGGAACGGAACTAGCTAGCTGTCACTTGCATAGAAAAATATGGCTAGCTAGAGGTTACTTTTGGCACATGGAAAATTTGTCGGCGCCAGCATCAAATAAGCAGATTTCACGTCATCGGAGTGAGTGCTTCGTGCTGTGAAAGGTTGAAGTGATTCGGTGATCAATTCGTCGCGTTTGGATAGCGACCCTTGTGTCGGCAAGCATCACGACGGCGACAGCAGCGGGCTGCGACGAGAGTAAGATTCGACTCCCCTCACCCCCCACCCTGGTATTCCTCATCCCGTATTCCTGCCTCGAATTGAGCTTTCGAATGCCGGTCCACGGCGTCAAGGTCAGTACTACTTGTGACATTCCACTGAAAAACAACCCTACCAAGATTCCACACCTTTCGGTTAAGGCGTGGATTTAACATAGTAAGTAAGTACTATTATTCCGAATTTCACAATTTCAAATAAAGAAACGCAGTGATGTTTAAATTGTGCTGAGGTGACTTTTTTCCTTATATTTATCGGCCAAACATTCATACTAAATAATTATTTCATTTATTTATCTGAATTTCGGATATCTTTCATCAGACTATCACATCTTACCATGATCTGATATTTCTATCATACAAGATAAGGTCTCCCAAGAGTAGAGCTAAATTCTTAGATATTCGCAGCTTTAAAAAATTGGATCTTGACTCTCTTAAAGCTGATGCCTCCTCTATTGATTGGTCCCCCGTCATCTCTAGCGAGACCGTTGATGACAAAGTCAACAACTTCAACACAATTATCTTGGGGTTGTTTGACAAACACGCTCCGATCAAGAGAGTTAGGGTGAAGCACCTGCCCGCACCTTGGCTTAACGACGTTATCAAACGCCTAATGACCAAGAGGAACCGAGCTAAATGCCGCTACAAGAAAGACCCAACTAACGAGAACTTTCACACATTCAAATCTCTCCGTAATCGATGCAACCGTATGTGTCGTGACGCTAAGCGCCGCCACATATACGAGTGCATCGAGAACTACACTCCTGCTCAGGTGTGGAAGTTTCTACGTACTCTTGGCGTCGGTAAGTCCCGGGATCTGCCAGTCGGTAATGTCGATCTCAACGGTCTCAATAGATGCTTCTCTGCCCCCCCTGTCGTGATGGACTTTATCGTCAAGGAAGCCACCCTGCGTAGCCTCCGGTTAAGACCTGCTGCTACTACTACTCCTTTCGAGTTCAGCCCGGTTGGAGTCGATGCTGTTAGGAAGGCAGTGCTGGCAATTTCTTCTAAAGCTGTTGGAGATGACAAAATTTGTCCTCGAATGATCAGGAGCGTGCTCGACGAGCTGCTTCCTGCAATCACTCATTTAATTAACTATTCTTTATCAGAGTGTTCCTTTCCCAAAGTATGGAAGAAGGCACATGTCATCCCTTTGCCTAAAACATCCAATCCTTCCTCCTTCAAAGAGTTTCGTCCCATCTCCATCCTACCGCTCCTTTCCAAAGTTCTTGAATCCGTTGTCCATACCCAGTTCTCTTCCTATCTATCCAGAAATAATTTGATCAACCGCTTCCAATCCGGCTTCAGGTCAGGTCACAGCACCGCAACGGCTTTGTTAAAGGTCACGGATGATATCCAGTTCGCTATGGATAACAAACAGCTTTCTGTGCTAGCACTGCTTGACTTCAGTAGCGCCTTCAACTGTGTTGATTTTGACATTCTCACTCAAATATTAAGGTCCCTTAATGTCTCGTCTCGCTCGGCCTGCTGGTTTGACTCTTATCTTAGAGATCGCCAGCAGCGCATAAGGTCTGAGGAGACCTTTACTGAGTGGTGCGATCTTTTGGCGGGAGTTCCTCAGGGTGGTATTCTTTCCCCTCTCTTATTCTCTGTCTTCATCCACTCCATCTCTGATGTTATCTCCTCCCCATATCATCTCTATGCTGATGATCTTCAGATTTATCGTCATTTCCTCTTTAGTGATGTGAACCTGGCTATAGACACACTGAACGCTGACCTTGAGAATATCAGAACCTGGGCTTTGTCATACGGATTGCTGGTGAACCCCAGTAAGTCCCAGGCGATTATTATAGGTACTAGACACTCCTTAAACGTATTACAACAATTGCCCATACCGCCGGTTACCTATGACGGTACTCTAATCGCCTACAGTGACAAGGCCAAAAACCTGGGTGTCATGTTTGATAGACAACTCTCCTGGACTAACCATGTCAGCGAGGTCAGTAGGCGCGTCTTTGCCACCTTTCAATCACTAAGACGGCTTCAGAACTTTCTGCCCCATCAAACAAAAATTACTCTTGCTCAATCTCTTCTTCTCCCCTTGATCGATAATGCCGATGTTTGTTGGGCTAGCGCCAACGAAGAGCAACTGAACAGACTCGAGCGACTTCAAAATCTCGGGATTCGGTTTATCTTCGGACTGCGCAAGTTCGACCACGTCTCGCAGTATCGCAAGGAGTTAAAATGGCTGCCGATCCGTCTTCGTCGGGACACACACATCCTCACTCTTCTATTCAACATCTTAACCAACCCTCGATACCCTAGCTTTCTCCGTGAGCTTTTTCAATTTCTCCCTTCGGCTCGTCCACGTAGAACTCACACGGCTTCCCTGCTCTCTATACCTCCTCACAACACCGTCGCATACAAGCACTGTTTTCGATTGCGGGCGATCACTCTCTGGAACTCGCTTCCCTGCACTATCAGAGATAGTCCATCTCTGCCCGTCTTTAAGAATCGTTTGAAGGAGCATTATCTTTCTCTATCCTAGATTTGAGCTTTGTATATATTAGTTTATTTAGGTGTATTTATATTTTTATATAATATTTATGTACTTGTGTATGTAGTGTATCTAGCAGTTAGTTCAATAGTTCCGTAATATATGTATGTATCTTATCAGAGCACATAGGTCTATCCTGTATATTAAATTATTCTTATCAACCTTGGGTTTGCTGGAAGAGATCTCTATTTAGAGATAAGCATGCCTTTGTAGATGTCCTTTCTGTTTATTATATCTTATGTTGTTTTATGTGCAATAAATATATACGAAAATATATATACACTCATCAATCACATCCAAGACAGGCTGGATCGGTATTAGAACAAACATTATGCAGGCCACAGGCTATGAAAAAGAGTTCTAAAATATATGTCTTTTTGGTCCCAAAATTCCAAATGAAATAGAAATCCTCTTTTAAGCTGTTTTCAAAGAGAAACTTTTTGAACCAATGATAAATTCTGCGGAAAGAGAATTGTCACTGGATGGCGCGTAAAGTAAAAAAGAGTATCGATCGATAGTGTCATAGAGGGCCTTGACACAGTTAATTGTGCATAGCGTTCTTATGGGCGGTGGTATATCATGCCAAATTTACATAGGAGACATAGGTTCTGGTTAATACTTATAAACTTGTGTAAACTACTTAAACTTTTTTTTGTAATAATGAGTGATCTTCATGTATGCTAAATCCTCCGGGACTACCCGAACATAAACTGTTGCTCAAAGTAATTGCACCTGTGGTGCTCTTGCGTAACTTGCATCCACCCATCTTATGCAATGGCACACGGTTTTGCATCCAAGCACTGTATAGAAATTTAATAGAGACAACAATCCTAACAGGTTGTGCAAAAGAGGAATCAGTGTTCATACCTAAAATATTGCTTACCCCAACAGATTATCCATTCGACTTTAAGAGACTTCAATCTCCCATCAAAGTCTGTTTTGCGATGACTATTAATAAGTCACTTCAAATGGTAGATATCGATTTAACAGAGTATTGTTTTTCACATGGGCAGCTTTATGTTGCTTGCTCCAGAGTTAGCTCCCGAAATAGTTATTTTAGCTCTACAACGCAAAACTACAAATGTAGTTTATGAAGAAGTCATTTGATTAAGTAAAACACATTTTACAAGTCTCAAATTCTTTAGTAGTTTCAAACCAGTCTCTTTAAACACTTTGATATGTTTCATATTCTACTACCTACATAATTCGAAGGTTCGTTGCTACATCCCTCGCCCCAATGACGTCAGACAGACGGGAGAGCACGACTAAGAAACTCTCATCTCCACTCCAAATGGACGTGGGTTATCATGAGACGACTACTCAAAGGTAAACATGTCATCGTCCTCACTCATTAGTATTGAAAATATGTTAAGTAAGCTTGTAGCAATTAAATCAGTTTAAAAACAGAAAAAATAAATAGATCATTCTGTAATTTAATTAGTCAATGACTTCTTCATTGTACAGGCTCTATAATCCTAACTTAAATTAAAAGTGTCCGTTCGATTTAATTCTAGCATATTTCCCACATTCTGTACATTCATAAGAGATCGTTGAATCCTGACATGTTTTCCACAGCATGACTTATTGGATTCACAATGTCCCGTCGATTCATACAATTTACCTGCATACAAAAGCATTTTTACATGCGATAAGAAGTATTTCTACTGACTGAACTGTAGACAAGCGGATTATAAGTAATGAATTTTATTGTATTGAAAAACAATATCTTTGTTATCAACTTTTAGAAATTTTATATAATGTTGACACACCACTAGTGTTTATCAAAGGCAATCGAAAAAACTTTCCTTTCATATTTGATACCATAGGCAAATTTCATATTAATATCCGCAATATTTTCACAGATAGAATGATACTTTCTTATCAGCAATATGGAAGTACATAGATTCATTTAAAATTGTACCTACCCTTAAATACATCATGGTAGAATGGCTCTAGATTTAAATACTTTAGGCAAAGCTTTTAACTAGACCTGCACTCAAAAATGTTTACTAAACCTTTATATATTTGTAGATCTGGTTCTATTTTAAACTTTGTAGCCAACTGTGTCAAGTGAACGGATGCAAAAGAAAATTACATGATAAATTATGCAACCCAAGTAAAAGAAAATTAATGAATAACAACTTATCTGTCGGATCACAGAATGAAGGTCACTCACCACTCAGCCTTCCTGAACACAGACAGACATCCTGTCTAGGAAATGAAAATTAATTTAAACACCAACGCGAATAATGGTTTCCTTTTATTTATTAACTTTATGACTGTATTGAATTAATTCAAGTGGATCGCCTAAATTCAGGCTTCTCCTATTTAAACAATTATTTAACAAACTGATTATATTATTTATCTACACACGTATCATAAACCCTCTTTACTGCGTACAAAAACCGCACGTTACAATCAGCACAATGTTAAACTACTTGGTAAAAACTCATTCCTTATCTGAAAAATTACACATTATGACCATACTGTGCAGTTTTTCTACATATTATGACATTAAAATTTCGAACGCCGACGCCCGCCTGCTTGCCGCCCCTAGTTTGTCTGTAAAGTTCCTTCTGAGATTCAAATTTCGAACGCCGACGCACGCCCGCGTGAAGTTGGTTGGCTACAGAACAAGCTAAATAATTGCAGAGCCACAATGCCGGTCAAACATGCGGTTCCTGAACACATCAAAGAGAGCTTATGATATGTGTGTAGATAAACTAGTGTATGTAACTGTACATAATTAGGCATTAAAATTCTCGAGTGATATTATTATGAACCCACTCTCGTATTAATGCCCTCCATTATGTAGCAGTCACATAAACTACTATTATTGTACTAAAATTTAAACTTCTGGCTTTATAATTTAGAGATCACTTTACTGTCCCTATGCCTATGTAGTTTCAATATAACCTTGAGCCCGTAAACGCTCAGAGATTTCGTAAGGTACTTTCCACTAACAGCTATTTGATCGCACAAAATCGGTAAATAGGTACTAAACACTTCAATGAGTGGCTCTTGGTTCAGAGAGACTTCTCGCGGCGACTTTTATAAAAATATAACTGCTGAAATCGCCCCCACATCATTCTTTTTTACAACAGATTTGGTATTGCCAGTATCTCGAAAAAGGGAATTTGAGGATTAAAAAAAATCGTTTTGTGGCTTAACGCTTTAACCAAATGCACCTTTTTGAAATATTTGCACTTTAGACCAAAAAGCACACAATTTGCAATATCAACGATTTAGATTTCTTTTCCCGTATTGTAATCGTAAATCGTTAGCTTGCAAGTATTAGCAGTGAATGTAGGGTTCACTGATACTTTTATAATTATTACTTTTTGCTTTTTATTCACGAATCATCACAAAATCAATAAAATACACAGGTCATCAATCTGGCAAAGAATTTAAAATAACACTCATCTCAATATCCTGCGTTTCAAACATTGTTTTGTCATAGTACCACTGTCAAATCTAAAATTTGTATTCCATTGCAAAACCCTGGTTACTTTCTCAGTGATGTGGTCAACAGAAATCCTGTTTCGTCATATTCATGTCAAATGCTAAAAGCCATATTTCATCTCTCCATTCTGCTTGTATTTCTAAACGGAACCCGTACAATATTTTAAAACTCGATCTAGACATATATTGGGAACATTCTTGCTATTCGTCAAAAGGTGCCGCCACCTCATATGTAACCCAAAATATGTTATTGCGAATATCCATCTTTACACTTCCGCTACCTGTTCAAAGATGTCGCTTTTTTATTTTATGTTCATGGGTAATCTGGCGCATTCTTCGTCTAGATTTCTTGGCTAGATAAATAGTGACGATTATAGAAGTAATAGCCCATTACTGTAACGACATATTCGTATGGTAGTTTAACAAGGTAGAAGACATTAGACATTTACAAAGTTGCATGATAAGATAATAACTTCCAGGACTTAAATTTAATTAGCAAAAACAAACAGACACTCCCAAATAACTATTCAGAAAGGACCCACAAATTAATAACCCAAAACCAAAAGAAAAATAGAAAAAGAAAAAGTTGGCAACTAAGAATCGCACCTTGAACCTTAATATTTCAAGTCTGATAACAACGCGATGAGCCACTTGAGCATAAATGAGGCCTTGTGAAATTTGCGATGCTTTTGATAACCACTAATCTCCATATTTATGTTTTTACCAAATTTATCTTGGCGCTTATTTAACCATTGATCAACACCAAACTTACATCACCGTAATTTGTGTGGTCTAAGAATCATCGGTACCTCTTTACAGTTCCTAGCAGAATTATTCAATTACGGTTATCAGTTAATCACGTTACCCAAGCCTGCCAATGCCTGCCACTGTTTTATAGCAAATACAAAATGTTTCTCAAATCATCAGCATTTCCTTTACAAAGCGTGAAACTAGAATGTAAAGTTGTGAGAAAATAGGATTTTAATATTTTCTCTACTTTATCACCTTATGTATGTAATTGTTGCGAACATCATTGGGCAAACTATTCATAATTTTAGATAATTAGTTTGTATAGTAGACGACCCGAATGGCCGAGTCGGCAGTGACCCTGCCTACGAACCCAAGGGTTCCGGGGTTCGAGTCCCGGTGTGGCAAATATTTGTTTGATGAGAACTATCTATCTAAGTTGATCTATCTTGGATGATCGGTACCTAGTTTGGCGTAGAGACCGCGACTACTGCTCAACTGATCAAGCAATGGGCGGTGGTGTCCTGATAGCTACGCGTAAGCACTTGCAAGTTAAATTATTGCCCCATTTCAACTCCACGGCAGAAGACCTCTGGTTATACCTACGTATAAAGCAAGCTCTTACACGTAAGTGGATTGACTTGTACCTGTACGTGATATATTTGTGTGCACAGAACAATGGCTTGTCATTTAGTTCTCAATTATCTAATTTTCTTACTAATCTGAACAACGCTGTTTCAAATAACCCGTCCGATGCGTTCCTTATTGTTGGGGATTTTAATCTGAGCGCCATTGTTTGGTCTACCACACCTACCGATCATTCGAGATTTTACCCATCAAATATTAGTAGTACGGACAAATTTTTGCTAACTGATGAAATGAGTGCCTTGGGTTTCGATCAGTATAACGGAATAACCAACGCGTCTGATAGAATTCTTGATCTAGTTTATTCTAATCAATTGATAACGGTATCTAAGTGTGTTGACCCTCTAACGCCAAAAAATGATTTGCATCATCCTGTTCTATTGTTAAATGCTAAATCATTTGAAACCCCATCATTAGACTACGCGCCGCGTACCCACTATGTATTTGACAACGGCGATTTTGAATCAATAAATAATGCAATTAGTAGGTGTCGATTGGAATGCCAAGTTTCTATCCTGTTCAATTGATGAGTGCGTTACTTTATTTAATAAATTTATATATGATCTACATAGTAAGTATATACCAATTAAAGGCACCCGTAACTATTCGTATCCTATATGGTATAATACAGCTTTAAAAAAAGCTATTAAGGAAAAGTATAAGTTTTTAGTAAAATTAAAAAAATATGGCAATAAATCAGATGAAATAACCTATATGCTTTTGCGTGACATAGTTAATCGCTTGGAATCGAGTTGTTATTAAAATTATATTCAGTCGACTGAGGATGTAATAATAAAAAATCCTAAGCATTTCAGGAGTTTCGTAAAAAATAGATCTCAATCTCTATCTATCCCAAGCTCGATGACATATAATAATACTACTTTTTCTAGTGGGGAGACAATTTGTAATGCATTCTCCACATTTTTTCAGTCTACTTTCCTTAACCCTACGGAAGGTTTTAATTCATCTCCCTCACTTAATACTACTGCCATTGGTCATCCAACTTCTAATAATAAAACCACTGATTCAAGCAATATTGAGGTAACCCTATAGAAGTTAAGATTTTGCTGAATAAACTAGATACATCAAAAACACCCGGTCCTGATAATATCTCTTCGAAATTCCTTCCAAAGAGTTCTTCAACTATCGCCTATCCAATAGCTGCCTTAGTTAGTAAATCACTTTCATGTAATATTGTTCCTAGCCAATGTAAATCTGCTTTTATAACCTCAGTCCTTAAGAAGGATTCTAAAACGGAAATAAGCAATTATATCCAAACTATGCATTATTGCCAAAGTTTTCGAAAGAATAGTTTATAACTAAGTGTACGGTGTTTTAAAAAATACATTTAGCCCATTTCAACATGGATTCTTGAGAGGAAAATCCACAGTGTCAAACCTCATACTCCTGAATGATTACATCACTGAATCAATTGATAATCGTCAGCAAGTCGATTTTATATATATATATATATATATATGGATTATAGTAAGGCTTTTGATAGAATAGATCATATTACATTAATAAACAAGCTTATTGGAACGGGAATACATGGTGATCTGCTGAGGTGGTTTTCATCTTATATCAATATTAGGCTGTCGTCCTCAACAATTACGTTTCTAGTTGGGACCCTGTTCCAAGCGGAGTCCCTCAGTGATCCCTGCTTGGTCCTTTATTGTTTATCATTTATGTGGGAGATATCGAATCGTGTTTTAATTCATCAAATCTGTTGAGTTTCGCAGATGATATGAAAATTTATTCTATTATATCATCTCATGTTGATGTGATTGCCCGTCAGGCAGATCTCACTCGCTTAAAAGATTATTGCCGTATCAATAAGTTAGAGCTGAATTCTTCTAAATGTTTCGTCTGTACTTTTACCCCTAAATTCAATGTTCTTCACACAAACTATACTTTACAAGGCCAGGATCTTTCTAGATGTAATATAATGCGTGATCTCGGTGTACACCATGATTCTATGTTGCTCTTTGATCGTCATGTTGATAAAATTGTCAATAAAGCTTCGAAATCACTGGGTTTTGTTTTGCGAATATCTAAGAGTTTTACTAATATCAATACTATAAAACTATTATATTCTACATTTGTAAGAAGTAACCTTGAGTATGCGTCCCAGATATGGAACCCGAACTATGCCACTTATATAGATCGTATTGAAAATATCCAAAAGCGGTTCCTGAGGTACCTATGTCTTAGAGTTAAAATTCCCTATACATCCAATAACTATCTAAATCTCTGTAAACAATTTCACTTTTTACCTCTTCAAAATAGGCGGAATATTGCCGATTACCTAGATATGTTAAAAATAATTAATAATGACATCGATTGTCCGGTCCTCCTGAGCAAACTTAAAATTGTTGTTCCAAAGAGGACACTGAGATTCAACCCTCCATTAAATGTGCCTAGAGCCTCAACTAACTAAAGACAAAATTCATTTATGATACGAGCAAGCAGGACTGTTAACTGTTTTAGCAAGTTGTTGGACATAGAGATATTTCATACCAATATTGTCAAGGCAAGGCGGTGCCTAACCCTTAACTTTTTTAGTGCATAGTTTTTCTCTTTTTTAATATCGTTTTTGTGTCAATATCTCACTGTTTTGTTTTAATTGGCAAGTGTGACAAATATGATGAGTGTTTCCATGATTAGTTTTTGCTCTATTTCTATAAGTGAATACCTGTAATTGGCTTTCTATTTCTATTTTAGTTTTTAAGGAAATTAGTTTTATAGCTGTTGGTTTTCCAAATTTTAAATAAATAAATAAGTATAATATTTAGCTATGAATGTGTATCGTTGTCTAGTACCCAAGATACAGGGAATCCTAGTTTGGGGCTAGATCAATGGGTGTAAATAGTGTCCAAGGTATTATTATTATTATTGTATATATATTCTCGTACCATATAAGTTCTTCTATCTAGGTATACTAAAATTATCTCTGTTAGTTAACTCTCTAAGTCGCTTACATTGCTCGTGATATTTTAAGTAAATAATGTTTTGACGTAGCTCATGACCAACACCATGAAACGTAGGGTCGAGGTTGATGGGCAGGTTATACACTTTGTCGACGAATACATCTTCTTGGGCCAGTTAGTATCCTTCGAAAACAGGCAGAATAAGGAAATCCATAGACGCAGATCGAATTCCTGGAAGACCTGCTGGTCCATGAAGGAGCTAATGAAGGACAACCTTCCATTACCACTGAAGCGCAACTCGTTGACATATGTATCCTAACTATGTACCTAACTTGCTCAAACTTGGTCGCTGACGGAGAACCAGAAATCCAGACTCAAGGTTTGTCAAAGAGCGATGGAGCGAAGCATACCAGGTGTTAGACTGATGGATCACGTTAGGAACACGACTTTGCTCAATCACTGGTATTTCTGACTCAGGTGCAGACCGCTAGCCTAAAATGGGACTGGGCCGGACACGTTTGCCGCATGCATCCCCAGAAGTGGACGAAAGTTGCCACCGACTGGGTGCCAAGCGACGGACACCGGCGTAGGGGTAGTGCCTTTTTGGACTTTTTTCTTCGTCTTTTAAGGGGGCATATTGTGACTTTGTTAGTGAAAAAGCTTTGTATAGCGCATGACTATCCAATACTTTCAAGTGTCCTGCAGTTACTATGGTTATAGCAGCCATAGTTGTAAAAATTATTCAGGCCGAATTCTGTATAAATAGATAAAGTCCCACTCACAATGCTTCCATAACTGGTCACGGTGAACAGTGTCCCCTGACGGAGTAACAGGTCGGGCTTCGCCAGAAGTATTTTCATCACTGCTCGTGAAAATTTCACATTCGTCTGAAAGTGTGATGTCTTTTGGATATTGAATTTACGCAAGCAACCAAAAATAAATATTGGCTACAGGTTAAGGGTAAGTAATTATTAAAGTGATAAACTAAAATTACTTATAATTAGCCCCCTCAGTCAAAATGGTGAAATGTGGGCGTTACTTTGCCTTTGCCATCTCGTATGGGAAAAGGTGTTATGTTTATTTTTTGATTAACTAACTAAGAAAGAAATAATAAAAATTTACCCCTATTCTACATCGGTAAGTATTTAATAGCACATCAAAAATACTGATTTGCACAGCAAAAAGGATCAATAAAAACACTTTTCATGTTTTAAATATTTTATGTGTACTTAAGTTGATTATTTTAAGTATTTTTTGTTGTTCTTACATGTTCAACCTAACACGAAGGATAAAGGGGGCATCGCTTCACTCACCCCCTTTACCCCTCACCTAAGGTGCCGCAGCATTTTTCCCTGATATTTGATGTACATATCAGTATTTTTGATGTACAACTTAATATTTACCTTCCACATATCCCTTTTGTTAGGGAAGATCGGATTTTGTTATAATGATTATATTTTAAAAGTATACAAACTCCCACATTATGAGAAGCGTAGATACTTTTTCATTGTGAAGTCCAGTGAAGTCTAAAAAAATATCATAATTATTGTCATGCCATTTTTTAAATATAAAACAAAACTGAAAATTTACCATTGATTTAAGTTCAATTGTAAAAATGTAGAGGGTAGGTAGTGGTTTTATTTTCTTTGGTGAAAACAAGAGGCCAAGGATCGGTTTTGCTTTACGTTGGTCATCAATATCATAAAAAAGGAATATGCAAACAGACAAGAATATTGGAAGTGTGTATAATTAAGAATAACAAGTGTATTAGATCTCTCACAATCAAAGTATGTGTGCATCATAATCAAAACTGATGTCTTACTAATATTATATATACGAAAGTTTGTTTGGCTGACCGGATGGATGTATGTTTGTTACCCTTTCACGCAAAAAATACTGAATTGATTTGGATGAAATTCGGCACGCAGATAGTTTATAAACTAGAATAATACAGAGTTTTCATACCGGACTTCCTACGGGAATGGGTCCAAATCCCAAACGGACGAACCCAAGGGCGGATTCCATCCCTAAAGGGTGCCTATCGGAACTCTTGCAAATTAAGTATCCTACGCCAAACCGAGCAACTAATGTCAATGTCACCCACATTCACATCATCTAGTATTGTTAACAATCATAATAATCAATGTTACATGATAGGAGGAGTATTATAGAGAAAAGAGTGATCCATTAGGTATGTTGTGAAATCGATTTGCAAACGAAAAGTTGTTGCGGACCCCACACTTCCGATTCCAGCGATGGTTTGGACTTGATAGCAGCAACACCAAATTTTATAAATGTTGAGTCTGTGTGAAATTTTTTACTTCAATTTTTAACAGGGTGATTACTTTCATGTTACAAATTACCGGACAAACATATAAATTTCTGGGATCAAGCGGTTTAAAGACGAAAATCGTTTGAAGTGACATTAAACGTATTGAACGACCAGACAAATAGAGACAATTTGAACAGTGAAAAGACGAAAAGTGATAAACTTTGTGTGAAAATGAACTAAGTGAAGAAGATAAATTAAAAACCTAAAAGTAGAAAAAAATATAAAAATCGAACGACATCTCTTTTAGTGCGGTAAGTGCTGACTTCCTTACGGACGCGGACTTGTCAAGAAGCCTGAAACGCGTGTTCACGCGGTTGGAGTTAAACTTCAATGTCGTGCATATTAATGCCCAAAGCATTCCTAGTAGCTACGCTGATCTTCTAGAAGCTTTCAGCAACCAGAGTATACATGGAGTTCTTGTCTCCGAATCCTTTTTCAAACGATCTCTTCCATCCTCCATGTATTCTCTGCCAGGGTTCAGGCTCTATCGTAGCAATAGAACGGGTAAAGCTGGTGGCAGCGTTGCTATCTACTTGCGTTCTGACATTCCTTGCAAAGTGATTAGCCTCTCGCCAAGCCTGTACTCAGATTCGGCAGAACATCTCTTTCTTGAGATCAGCTTGCACCACAACAAAATTCTTCTGGGTATGTATTTGAGCCCCTCACTTCGCATCAATTACTTTGAATCTTTTGAAACTTAACTCAGTGATTTGACTCCTCTCTATAGTGACACTCTCGTCCTCGGTGATTTAAACACCTATCTTATAAAAAATAACGCCAGTTCTGTCAGACTAGAATCTATCGTAAACTCATTTGACTTACATATTCTTCCCCTGGAAGCCACTCACTTCCAACCTCAATGTTCCCTCTCTCTTCTTGATCTCATGATCATCTCCAACACAGAATCATGGCCAGCTTAATGTCCCTTTCTCCTATCATGAGCTAGTTTATATTTCATACAAAAGTAGGCCGCCTAAGAGCTAAGCCAAATTATTGGCATTCGAAACTTCAAGGGTATGAACCTTGACTCGCTTAAAGCAGATGCCTCACCTGTCGATTGGACCCCTGTCGTCACTGGTAAAACCGTTGATGACAAAATCTTGAAGTTCAACTCCATCAACCTGGGGCTGTTTGACAAGCACTCACCACTAAAAAAGGTCTGGGTCAAGAATCTTCCTGCCCCGTGGTTGACTAACGTAATAAAGTCTTAAATGGCAAAAGGAAACCGTGCCAAAGGTCCAAAGAGAGATCCAACAAACGAGAATTTCCTTGCATCTAAACGCCTTCGAAACTTATGCAACCGTAAGTGCCGCGACGCCAAGGGGCGCCACATGTATGAGTGCATAGAAATGTACACCAAAGCCCAGGTCTGGAAGTTTCTTAAAACCCTTGGTATTGGCAAGTCTCAGGGATCTGCTTCAGGTAATGTCGAGCTCAACCGTCTCAACCAATTCTTCTCTTTTCCCCCTGTTGCGATGAACCCCGCCACAAAAGGTCAACCCTTCATCGTCTACGGCTGAAGGCTGCAGTCGGTACCTCGCCGTTCAACTTAAGTCTCGTTGGAATTGGCGTAGTTAGAAAAGCAGTGCTAGCTATAACCTCCAAAGCTGCTGGTGGTGACAACATCAGCCATCGAATAATCCACAGTGACCTTGAAGAGTTGCTCCCGCCTATTATTCACATTATTAACCATTCCCTATCGGTCCACTCTTTTCCTGGTCTGTGGAAGAAAGCGCTTGTCATCCCACTGCCCAAAATTTCCAATCCCTCCCCCTTCAAAGACTATCGGCCTCTCTATTTTACCTATTCTCTCCAAAGTTCTTGAATCCATAGTCCACTCTCAGCTCTTCTCCTACCTTACTTCAAACAATTTACTCAATCCATAGCAATCTGGGTTCAGATCAGGGCACAGTACTGCCACAGCATAAGTCAGCGATGATATCCAGCTGTCCATAGACCAGAAGTTAGTCACTGTATTGGCCCTGCTTGACTTCAGAAATGCCTTTAGCTGCGTAGATTTTGACATTCTTGTTGCAGTGCTGGGTTCCTTGAATATGTCTTCACATGCGGTTCACAGGTTCAACTGATCATCATCATAATTTCTTTATTGCACACAAATAATATATAGACAACAAGACTTACTTACAAATAATGTACAAAGGCGAGCTTATCTCTAATAAGAGACGGACGCTCTTCCGGCTTATGTAATCAAAGGTTGTATGGATGAGTTACTCGGCCCAATAAAGTTTATTTTTAACCTTATCTTGGAAAGTGGGGATTACCCTCAGGATTGGAAAATATCCCGGGTGTCTCCTATTCCCAAGAAAGGATCTAAAACAATGATCGAAAACTACCGCCCAGTGGCAATACTCTGTGCAATGGCGAAAGTGTTCGAGATGGTTCTTCAGGCGGCTTTACTACCTCAATGCCTGCCCTACATTACTAGTGCACAGCATGCATTTTTGCCGAAACGATCAGTGACCACGAACCTCGTAACATTAGTCGACATCCTTACTCGGGAACTAGATGCGGGAAACCAAGTCGACGTCATTTATCTGGACTTCCAGAAAGCATTCGACAGGGTTGATAATGATATCCTGCTACTAAAATTGGGTAAGATAGGACTGGTACCAAAGCTTCTCAAGCTGTTTTCTAACTATCTAATGGATAGAAGACAGTTTGTGAGGTACGGCCAATTTCTATCCAGCCCATACGGCACCCAGTCGGGTATAAGTCAAGGATCAAACCTTGGCCCCCTTCTTTTTGTGCTATTGATAAACGATCTCCCGGATGTGGTCAGCGACTGCGACATGCTGATGTTCGCTGATGATGTAAAACTGGTGAGGGTCGTCAGAAACATGGGGGACGGTGCAATTTTACAGAAAAATCTAGATTTAGTATATAACTGGAGTCTCGACAGTCGGCTTTATTTTAATCCAAGCAAATGTGAGATGCTCAGCTTCACTCGGTCGAAAAATCCGGTGCTGTGCGACTACTCGCTGGGCGGGTGCAGCGTGGCGCGCGTGCACGAGGTGCGCGACCTCGGCGTGCTGTTCGACGCGCAGCTCACGTTCCGGCCGCACGTGCAGCAGCTCACCGCTAAGGCGTTCCAGAGGCTAGGGTTCGTACTGCGTAACGCGGCGCCACTCACACTCGCGGCTACACGCGCTCTGTACGAGGCCTTGGTGAGGAGCATAGTGGAAACGAATGCAGCGGTATGGTCTCCGCATGAGCGTAAATATATTCTCATGCTGGAGCAAGTACAGAAGCGATTTCTACGCAGTCTCTACAAAAAGGGTCATGGATATTACCCATATATGTACCCAACACGATTTCTGCAAGGTTATCTGGGGTATGAGTCATTAGAACTGAGAAGGTCAATATCTCTTTTTAATTTTGTAATGAACATCCTTAGAAAAAAACTCGACTGTACAGAGCTTCTCCAAAGGTGTTTGCGAATGTTCGTGCCCGACGCATACATGAGGCTGCGGGGTAGTCGCGCTCGCGCACTGCTGGCAACTCGCGCGTCGCGCACCAACCTTTACCTGTACTCGCCCGTCGCGCAGGCGCAGGCGCTGATCAACTCCGTGCTCGCCGCCTCACCACAGTGTGATATATTCACGAGTGGGATGGCGTGCTTGGTGAGGGAATGTAAGAGAATGACAGAAAGACGAATGCAAGATCTAGATAAGTAAAATATTTTTACCGCCTTTGTAACGTATTGGTTAATTTAGCTGTAAGGTTACAATTGAAAATAAATGAATTGAATTGAATTGAATTGAAAAGAGATCTCTGCCAGCAAACCAAATAAGGATGGGAAACGTCGTTTGCTGAGCAGGGGTAGACTATGTATACAAAATATAAATTACTAGTTATATATATATATATATTAATAAGTAATATATAAATAAGTAATATAAAACAATATTAGCTAAATATACGAGTGCTTACATAAATATTATATAATATACTCGTACATGCTAAACATAAATACTATACATATACTATATAAATATATACAAATACATAAATACTACCTATATTTCTAAAGAGAAAGGTCTTCTTCTTCTTCACGCGACTTTTAAATATATTTAGGGGACGACTGTCCCTGATGGTGCAGGGGAGAGCTTTCCATAATTGAATGGCCCGGAATCTAAACCCATACTCATAGGATGCGGTGTTATGCTGTGGGGTTTTAAGCATTGAAACCGCGTGAGTTCTCCGAGGCCTGCTGGAAGAAAGAAATGGAAAACGGTCTCGTAAGATGTTTGGAAAGCGTGTAATGCGTAAAATGTTGTAGAGGATATTGAGTATGTCTCTTACCTGAGAGATCGTCAGCAGCGCATTTAGTCTGAGGAGACTGAAACTTAATGGCGTGATCTAACCGCAGGAGTGCCTTTAGGTGGTATTCTTTCTCCTCTCCTTTTTTCAGTCTTTATAAACTCCATCTCCGACGTCCTTTCTTCTTCGTATCATCTCTACGCAGATGATCTCCAAATCTATCGCTACTTTTCACCCTGCGATTAAGTTTCATCCGTGAAGATGTTGAATGCTAACCTCGATAATGTGAAGGACTGAGACTCGTCCCACGGGCTGTTGGTTAACCCAATAAAATCGCAAGCAATGATTATCGGAACCAAGCACTCTCTTTCCTTATTACAGAAACCTATTGTTCCTGTAATTTATAATGATACTACAATAGAGTACAGGTTTAAGGTATGTTGTACACATAGGTCTACCCGTGCTCTGTGATTAACCTATCTCATCCTGACATGGTTTGCTAGAAGAGATCTCTTATTAGAGATAAGCTCGCCTACGTATACTTTTTTAATGTATATCTTGTCAATATAATTATTTGTGTGCAATAAAGAAATTATGAGTACACTGCTAAGGCGAAAAACCTTTGGGTCATTTTTAGTAACCAGCTGTGTTGGTATCCAGATATCTGCGATGTCAGCAGACGGGTCTTTGCGTCTTCCTATTTCTTCAGGCGACTGCAAAACTTCCTGCCACTGCAGACCAAGATTACCCTTGTACATTCCCTTCTTATTGAAGAGAAACTGAATAAACTCGAGCGTCTTCAGAATCTCGGGATTCGGTTTATCTTCGGACTGCGCAAATTCGACCATGTTTCTCAATATCGCAAAGAGTTGGGATAGCTTCCGATTTGTCGTCGCCAAGACCCTCACATTCTTTATTATCTGTTCAATATCTTGAAAAATCCGTGCTACCCCAACTACCTTCGAGACCGTTTAGAGTATCTCTTTTCGGGAGATTGGTACCGGAGATCTCACACGGTCTCACTTGTAGCTACTCTGCGGCATAACAACGCTGCGTATAAACACTATTTCAGGTTGCGGGCGGTCCGACTTGGAACGCACTTCCTTGCACTATAAGAGACAGTCCCACTCTTTTCTCTTTGATGAAACTTATTAAAGAGCACTACCTCTCTCTTTCGTAAAAGTTATTGTATTTATATTAATATATGTAAAAATTATGCAGTACATATCGGTTATTATCTGTATTTTATAGGTATTTAATTTATTCCTAGGCATTTTAGTTATAGTATTTATTGGGCACTACCCTTTTATGATACCCATTCCTGTAATGCCTTGGTTTGCTGGAAGAAATCTCTTTTAGAAATAAGTTCGCCTTTATACATGTATTTTCTTAAAATGTAACTTTTTAAATATTTTTGTGTAATAAAGATTATGACAAATCATCATTCCAACATATCGTTCGAGACTCCCATAACTAGTAACGCCACTTAGAGGCGAATAGCGGTATTTTCTCACCAACTATCAACCATAGCCATCATGCACACCTAAAACTTTCACCATTCATCACCAGAGGGCATAACAAATGAAAGTGCTAATTAAAATGATGAAAAAAAAACAAGAAGTGTTGGTAGAGCAAAATTTCGAGTTCAAACAAATGGAAAAAAACATAACAAAAAAAACAACAATATCAACGATAGATTTATACTGTTGGAGACAAAATATACAGAGCCATAATAAACAGTCCAAAAACAAGAAAAGCGGATTGACACAATGAAAAACAATTAAGGAAGAAAAATTACATGTTTTTTGGTATCGAAAAGAAAACAAAAAGTTACGAGGACCTGGAAGAAATCCTGCTTGAAATTATTAACGACAAAATTAAAATTCAGTTTAGCCAAACCGATGATGAGTCTATTGGAAGAGGCGGAGAACGTGGAGAAAATTTGTGACCTATCATTCTCACGCTGACTACAACAGGAAAAAAGATACAAATCGTATTGGAAAAGAGAGTCCTTGACGAAATAACATATCACATTAAGAAGATTTTCCTATTTTTTTTTAAGTTTACGCCAAGATCTACAAGCGGAACTAAAAGAAAAAAGAGAAGCTAGAATATATTCCGTGTTGTATAACGACAGAATTGTTATCCTCAACAAAAATAACCAGGAAAAAACGGGCAGACCAACAACAAAAGACACTTGCCTGAGTCACCAACAGACAACAATGAAAACGAAGATCATATAAAACAGAGACAAGAAAAATAAACAAATATAAAAAACTTCTTTGGTTAAACTACTAAAGATAAACCAACACCTGCTCTTTCTCTCTCAATCAAGTAATGAATAGGATACAATGACTCCTCCAAAAAACGAATGTTTCCCAATACTAACCAAAACATTCGTTTTTCACCGTGGGAACAAAAGACTACAACCCTCCAATAAAAAAACCACAAAAAACCGAAACGCAAAATCATTATATCTACATTTATCTTGTGACATCATTATTATAAAAAGAAAAACTGATAGAATTATCTGAATGAAGAAGAAATATCTGAGATCAAATACGACATAAAGGGTTTATCCGAGGTCCGTAGAGAAGAAAACAAGATAAGCGAAGACAACGACCTCATACTATGCTACAATGGAGTAACCTAAGGAAAACATGGCGTAGGCTCCCTCATTAAAAATAAATACAAAACAGGATTGAATTCTTCGAAGGCATATCCGCATGCTAAATCTAAAATTTGATAAACAATCACTCTCTATTGTTCAAGTTTACGTACTCACATCAAAGCAAAGAAGAAGGTATGGATTTGTTCTATCAACAGCACTAAAACACACAAAGAAAAGTCCGATTGGTATGGGAGATTTCAATGCAAAAATTGGACAAAAGACCAGAAGAAAAACTAGTCATGGGAAACTACGGTTACGGAATCAGAAATAAGAGGGGCGAAAGGCTTATTCAATTCGCCTTGGAAGACAAGCGCTACATTTAAACATAAACATAACAATTTACTTACAGGCACATACATTTATTCTGGCCCCACACAATACCATGTGTCGTGGAAACCAGTATCAGCGACGTCACATACATATAAACATCCAAGACCTGAGGTTTTGTTTTTGTAACCCCAGCCTGGGATCGAATTCAGGACCTCTCGTAAGTAGGCGGAGCTACAACCGATGCGCCACAGAAGTCGTCATAATTTTCATGAAAAAACTGTAGAAAATGGATATGGCTATCCCCGTATGTGAAAACGAAGAATGCATCAGACTTCATACTGTCAAACTAGCGAAAATATTGAAGTTCTTAACAACAATAAATATCCGACCTCCCAAAGGCTACTTAGTAAGAGAAACACTAATAATGTCTAACTTTAAAACATGTAGAGCCAACTATTGTAATAGAGCCTTAAATCAGAAACCGTCCTCAGTAAAAAATAAAAACAACTTATAAAAAAAGTCATTTACCACAAGACAATAAACATAACAGTTTACCTCTAAATAAAGTACAAAGAAACGAGCAGAGCAGTCTGTACAAAAGCACAAACAGAAGTATCAAATATGACTACAATAAATACAATACGGTTTATACTCCCCAATGTTCAACAAGTCTCGGCTAATGTTAATCTTAAAGGTGAAACTTTAGAAATTGTAGATAGCACGGTATTCCTAGGAATCACCTTAGATAATAAGCTTCAGTGGGACCCACACATAGATAAGCTATCAAAAAAACTCAGTTCCGCAGTTTATGCAGTTAAAAAAATCCGTCTTTTTACGGACGTGAAAACAGCTAGACTAGTTTACTTCAGCTACTTCCATAGCATTATGTCTTACGGCATACTGCTGTGGGGGAACGCTGTAGACATTAACCTAATATTTGTGCTGCAAAAGAGGGCTGTTCGTGCAATCTACAATGTGGGTCCCAGAGAGTCACTGCGTTGTAAATTTAAGGAAATTAACATTATGACAGTGCCGTGTCAGTATATTTATGAAAACCTAATGTACGTCCACAAAAATATTGATAAATTTCCTAAGAATAGCGACAGGCACAATGTCAACACTAGAAATAGGAATAAACTAGCTATACCTACTACTAGGCTCCATAAGGTTAATGTATCTTTTAAAGGGCAATGTATTCGCTTTTACAACAAAATACCGACTGAGTTACAAGAATTGTCTGTAAATAAATTTAAAAATGTTGTTAAAAATCACTTATGTAAAAAAGCTTACTACAAAATATCAGATTATGTAGAAGATAAGAAAGCTTGGGAAGGTGTTTGCTCCAATTCTGTAAAAAATAACGTATAAAGCTGGACGTTTGTAGTCGCCTCTTTGCCTCCAGCATCTAAAACATTGAGGTGACGGAATTCAAATTGAGTTCTATATTTCCCTCTACCTTATACATGTGTTAGTTTAAGATTTGACATACTCCAAATGTTACCTATGTGTTTCGTATGGAAATAAACACTTTTTGAATTTTTGAATTACTGTATTAATATATCTGAGAAACATCTTATTATATCAGGAAGCATGATCCTCTTTTCATGCTTCCTGATGTAATAAGATGAAAAACAACTTTACAAAAGAAAACCCTGGATTCCAAAGAAGGTGAGTTCAACCAAAGGGCTCGAAGAAACTGAGATTTTGACACAAATAACTGTGATTATTTCTTATTTCATTTCTTCATTACATGTATCGCTAAGTTTGGAAAATGTTTTAAGGTTCTTGCGTAGATACCGTCTTACCGATTATTTTTTCGAAAATGAATTGATTAGCTGCAGTTAGTATGTTATTTTTTTAAAAGATCTCTGAAGGAACCTGTTTGTTTAAAATTATGAATTGCTCGAATATTTCTTTTCTGTGTGTTTTAGCTGATGTTCCTAAAAGCGTAAGCCGCATCACTTGATTCTACAAGCTAATTTATCTATATATGTTCCCCTCTGTAATTTGTTTTTATGTTGGTTTTGTTTTGAAAATTTCTGACATAATCCAATTATTCTTTAATTCCGCAGTTATTATCTATTTATTATCGCCAAAAATAATATCTCATGAAAAAAAAAACGTTAAGACTTCGCCGAAGTCATATTTGGCTAAAATATTTCTAAATGGTCTCTACTAGTTTATCTTTAAGTCATTGCATCAACCTACCAAATACCCTGTATATTGAAACTATTATGTGAACAATCCATGGTAAAAAATGCACATCAAATCTATCAAAAATCAGCTGAAAATTAATCCAACAAAAAGGAGGAAGCAAGTATATGAGATCCGTGATTAGATGATTCAAAATAAACAAATGCAATTGGTCACAGGAGATATAGCGGTAGTTATTTACTGAATTCAAAGAAGATTATTTATTTAATTACCGATAGTATCGATGATGGTTGTTTTTTGGTACAATAAAGTATTTTTATTTGTACTTGTAGTTTCTCTTAGTAGAATTACGTGGAAGGTGTGGAAGTAAAACATCCATGTTTCACCCCTTGTAGCAAAAAGTGGAAGATTAAATCCGTTCTTCCCTACCAGTAGTGATATGTGGAATAGAGGAACATTTTATAGAAACTACATTTGGAAATGCCACTGTTACTTACTTCTAATACAACTAAAGCGATGTCATTATCTATCTTGCTTCTAGACCCAAAGTATTCATGGACCTTTATGTCGATAGCATTGAATACGATACTGAAAAATATAAAAACATTTATTAAAGAACTTAATTAATCATGACTAGTTTGACGTTGTGTCAACCTTATTTCGCTTATTTTATTTTGTTTATGACTTTGTGTTTTGACAAGATATAATTGCAATTATATTACAGTAATATAAATACAGATAAAATTCACATCAATTACATTAATATAAATACAGCTTCAATTCAATTCAGTTTAAATAATACAGGTTGCAGCGTACAGCAAGAGAATTAAAATCAATTGACTCACTACCATTTTTTCTGGCATTTCTAATCCTGCTTCTGTTTTAATTTGCTTCTGTTTTTATTCTGTTTCGATATGGCAGTTGCTGTGATTGCATAAATAAGTAACGTAAATAGTAAATAAGTAAATACAAGAAATCTTATGAAGTGTGTGAAGTGAGACCCTCTCAAATATTGTTCTTTAACTAAGTTAGTTCAATTGAATTCTACCGAGGACATCTCTTATATCTTGCTTTGTCTTTGCAGAAAATATCGTAGCTACAGACGAGACCTTATATAAAGTAAAACTCGGCTTGGACAAATTATAATAATGGAAGATTGTTAACTTGTCAGAAAAACATAGGTATTTTTTGTACCTTCTAAGGTATACGGCTACGGTAAGGAGGATTAAGATAGGTCGATTATGACTACCGCTGTCAGCCGAAATCCGCAACCCGATGCAAAGAGATGATGAAAATGTAACTATTTATATTTCCATTATTGAAGCTACGGGTTTCCGGCTCAATGAGCCCACGGGTGAAGATGTTAAGCTTGAGATTGTCCTACACAATATTCGAGCCTTCTACTCGACGATTTTAGAAAGGTGTCCGAATTTTAAAACAATTTTATTGAAAAACTTCGTGTGCTTTGAAAGATATATGAGCAAATTAAGGTATATTCTGAAAATTTAAAAGAGCCCCTGCTATGAGCCTGTTGACTGACACTCCTGATTTCAGCTAACGAACTAAGAAATGCAATCCTGGTCTTAGTCTTATCACCTAATCCTAAAACTTATTCAAAGTTAAATTAGTACTACTGTGTATATAACCATCAGAGCATGTTTTTTCTAATTCTTAAAAATATATCATGTGTTCAGTTTATCTACAGCTACAATTTTTTTATTGCTGCAGGAAAAACTTACGGGGCTTATGCCTGATTTCACCAACAGTTAAGGGACACTTAGCTCCTTTTCATAGCTGTCTAAGCGATTGTCTCGGTGGCCGTACTCTTATATTTAGGTGGACCCCAAAGAGCCTAGGTGACCCTTACACTTAGGGCAAAACGAAACAGCCGCTAGGTGGCCCCTGAAAGAAATAAAGTGACCCCTAAAAGATAGGGATCGTTGGTGAAATCGGCCATTAGACACCTTCGGTACCATAACTTACCTAATCTTGAAGAACAATTACTTTTGGGTTAAAAACCCCCCGAGTTTAAAGCCATCGGGTTAAAAGCGGTCTTTCAACCTGGCATTTCGGATACTGCTTGTTATTTTTATTTTTTACCAATTGGAATGAAGTAAATAATAAAATGGCTACAAAACAATAATGTTATGATTAACCTACAAAAAACTAAATTTTTACAATTTCATCAACCTCAAGCAAAGCCCCCAACCTTACAAATAATGCATTGCTGTGTGACAACCCCCAAACTTACAAATAATGAGTGTCTGTTGCGACAACTCGAGTACTCTCCGTAGATTGGTATTGCTGTCCAGTATTATTTTGTTAAGTTCAACGATTTGTTTTTTTCTGTCCATGAATACTTGGTAACTACATCTTGAAGTTCTATCTCCAGTCGCGATATTTTCAATTCTAAATCAGTTCTGATATTCCTCTGTCATTTTCTGTAGCAATCTTGCTGAATCTTCAAATTTCTTATTTTCCGGTATAGGGCAAATGTTAAGCTTCTGGATCCGTTTCTGTGTCTTGATGATAGCTGTCAAGCACGCACTCAAGAAAAGACTGAATCGAATTGAATCACTATATATTGGTATAAACACGCAAGGAAAATAATTATAATTTTGTGCGATGCTTATAAATTTTGAAAACAACGACGACTGCCAAAACGCCACACGCATGCGTGGCAAGACTTGCAATAGACATTATATATCTATAAAATAACAATAGTTTGACCTTCATTATACATATACAACCTTATAAATTATACAAATTAAGCAAAGATTTAATAAATCAAAACATAAGATTCTTGTGTGAATAACTAACGATTTGAAAACTTTACATTAACCATTTACTTTCAAATGTCACGCAACTATTACAACATTTAGTGCGGCCGGACAAAGCCACGGGCTAAACATAGTTTCTGGTCAAAAAAAAGTATCTATGGAACGCGTCGCTAACACATCCCACCCTAGTGCTGACTCAGCACTCAACATCCACGGGTATCCGTGCGACGCGTGCCACAGGACGTCGCAGGTGGCCTGACTTAGTTTTAATTTCGACGACCCTCACTCGACCATCTTTTCCGGGAAAGATATTTTCGACCAGAACTTTCATGCTCCTCGGGATCAGCTCCGGCAGCACCTCTTTTCTCCATCTGCGCCAGAACATGTCGGCTAAGCACTGAGCCTTACGCCACAGCTTTCTCGAGTTCAAGTCTGCCTGAGAGAACGTACCAAGAAGAGGAAGATTTGAAGAACTGCCCAAAAGAAAATGGTTTGGCGTAAGGCTTTCCGTGCTGCCAGGTTTGACTGAAACACGTGTCAGTGGGCGACCATTGACCATATTTTCTACCTCAGCCATCAGCGTACTTAATACTTCTTTTCTGGGAGCACGCTCGTTCAAAATGACCCTCAGCGACGTTTTCACGCTTCGGACCAAACGTTCCCAAGCCCCTCCAAAGTGCGGGCTTGCTGGTGGTATAAAATGCCATTTAAAACCAACGTTCATACCGTGTTGCTGTAGAGCGTCATAGTCGAGCTCCAGCAGAGATTTTTTCAGCTCTGTATCAGCCCCGCGCATGTTCGTACCATTATCCGAATAGTAACAACGAGGCCAGCCACGTCGTGAAGCCATCCGCCGCAGTGCCAGGATCAAGGAGTCAGATGTAAGACTAGGTACAAGTTCGAGATGCACAGCTCGAACTGTTAAACAAGTAAATAGAACCTCATACCTTTTTTCCCGACGACAGCCGACGGCGATCTCCATAGGCCCAAAAAGATCTAAGCCGCAGTGAGTAAATGGACGAAAACTATGCGCCATTCGACCAGGAGGTAAGTCACCCATGCGGGGCACCTGAGGTTTACATTTTCTTAGGCGACACAGCATGCATTGTGTTACGACATTTTTAACGGTGGGCCTTAGCCTAATCAACCAGTATAGTTGCTTCACTTCGTTCACGACAGCTTCTTGACTACCGTGAGCCAACTTTATGTGGTAGTCTCTTACAATTAACTTAGCAATCCTATTGCGACCTTCCAGGATTACTGGTCTCTTTATTTCAGATAGTACATCATGAGCAGCGTCGATGCGGCCGCCGCATCGGAGGATGCCATGCTCGTCAAGGTAAGGTGACAGGCTTAGTAACTTACTAGAGCGACTAATACATTTTTCTTGTCTTACAGCAGCCAGCTCTTCGCGAAAGGATTGTGCCTGCGCGTATTTAATTAACAGTCGTTCTGCATGCTCCAGCAGTTCACAGGACATTTCAATGTTTTCTTTTTTACACTTACCTCTTCAAACGAAGCCACGATGAGAATCGCTCCGGGTCTGGTACAGGCGGAGGCGTACTAAAATATACATTTTGGACTACGGCTACACACTCTACATCACCATCTGTAGTAGAACTGCTATTTTTGAAAGCAATTGTAAGCTGGGGCCATGATGACTCATCGTTCAGTAAAAACTTAGGGCCGTTTAGCCAATCGCTCATGAAAATCGAGTGATCGAATTTATCACGTGTTGCTAAATCAGCAACATTTAATTTAGTAGGAATATATCTCCACTCCTTGCTCTGGGTTAAATCATCAATCTCCCCCAGCCTATTCGCGACAAACACATTATAATTACGCGAATCATTATTAATCCAGTGCAAAACGACTATGGAATCGCACCAAAAACATCTACGCGCGACATCAAGTTTATGCCATTTGACTATCGAGTCCGCTAACTTAGCGGCTAAGACACTCGCTTGTAGTTCCAAACGAACCACGGTCATAGGTTTCACGGGGCTACTCGCGTTTTACTCGCAACAAATGCTACTAAAACCTGTCCTTCATTGTTTATCCAGCGCCAGTAGGCCACAGCACACATTGCTTGCAGACTTGCATCGCAAAATACATGTAGCTGTAGACCATTATAATCATTATCAGTGCAGGCCCTCGTGGTGGGTGCGGGAGTAGGTACCGTCGGCGGACGGGGTTGAGTATGTACTTCCATCTCTCTCCCACACATCGAGCGCTGAACGCTAGATAAATAACACCTAGATATTCTTACCTTATCAATCAGCTGTAGTATCGCGAGCCATTGAACCCATTTGGTGTGGATTTCGTCGGTGATAGGGTCATCCCAGTTGACGTTGGCCTTCCAGGTGTTCTGAAGCATAATTTTGCCTAGAATAATGATAGGGCTAACAAGCCGAAAATGTCGTAAACAGACATAATGACGCGAAGTAAAATTCGTTTAGTAGGCCTTTTATTACCTTTGATAATGTCGTCGGGAATCCGTTTCATCGACACGTCGAAGCCTAGCGCATCTTCAGCTGGGTACCATATAAGACCGAGTGTACGTTCCCCTTGAGACTGCTTATCGACTTTGAACTTTATAGCAGCAGTGCCCAGGGTCGACTCGGGTACACAGTCGAGCACGGCTGGACGATTGCTAGTCCAATTGCGAATTTCGAAACCGCCGGATTTGTGAATGTTTGTCACATGTTTGACCGACTCGATCGCGGTGGATTCGTCTTTAAAACTATCTATGTAATCATCCATGTAGTGCTGATTCTGAATTGCCTCGACTGCGGAAGGCAAAGTAAATTCATACCGCGCAGCATTTATGTTTTTAATGTGCTGAGCTACGAATGGGGAGCAATTAGCCCCGAAGATCAGTGACGTCATATTGAACGTTTTGATTGGGTCCGTAGATTTACCGCGCCACAGAAATCTTAGACAATTTTGGTCTTCGGGATGAATTTTTACACGTAAAAACATATCTTTTATGTCTCCAGTCACGGCCACCCTGTGCTGCCTAAAACGTAGCATTATCCCGAATAACGATACGAATAATGACAAACCTTTAGATTTGGCTGCGGCGTCAAAAACAAGGTGTAGCTTCTTTTTATTGGGGTTGTCGACGCCGAAGTGGGGCAGGTACCACGTGCGCTGCGCATTGACGTCATCACCTATCAGCTGACTAGCGTAGTCATTATCAAGTAAGTGCTGCACACGTTCGGCATACCTGCCGGCGAATTTTTCGTTTGACGCCATCTTCTTCTCCACAGATTTGAAGCGTTTGAGGGCCGTGTCATAGCTGTCATTCAACTTACATTTTGGGTTCTTCCACGGCAGACTCACATGCCAGCGGCCATTGATGAGAACTGCAGAGTCGTCGAGCTGTACTCGAGCACGCTCGTCGTCGGCGTTCAGTCTTGGTTTGGCAGACACGCCGAGTGCGTCGATGGAAAAAGAACGCTTTACCTCCTCATGCAACTCCCTCAGCTTACGGTGCACATCAAAATGGTTTTCTGAAATAAACAGTAGGTTAGCTGGTTGTGCGCGTTCGCTACTATGCGCGGGAACTACCCCGTGCACACACCAGCCTAAGGCGGTCAATGTCAGAGACGGTTCCATTTGCCTACCTAATCTACACACTAGCGGGGCTAACAAATGGTAATTATCTTGACCAATCAGTATCTCAGGTTTCAAGTCGGTATCGAAAAGCAAAGAATTTTGACTTTTCAAAAACTTCAAGTTATCGAATTGTAAACAATCGACCAGTGATATGTTTTGAACAGGTAAGTTCAAATTCTTACAAGTGCGTACAGTCAAGGAATGCATCTTATTGTCCATACCTGTGAGGTCCATTTTTACCACACTCGAGTTGAACTCTAGGTCGCTCGCAGCCCAGGCGCCGTGCACGCGCACAGTGTCGGGGCGGCCGCGCAGGCCGGCGCGCGCCGCCAGCTCCTCGCTCAGCAGGGAGATCGTGGAGCCGTCGTCCAGCAGCGCGCTCGTGTGCACCACTCCGCTGGGGCCGTGGAGCTTCACTGGCACCACCTTCAGCAGGACCTTGCGAGTGTTCGCGTTGACGTGCGCTACCGTTCGCGTGTCGGCGGCGGACGTGAAGGGCTCGGACTCAGGTTTCGGCGGGGCCACTGTCGGCTCCAACTGGGGCGCCGCGCTCGGCACGTAGTGTAGCAGGCGGTGGTGGGCGGCTCCGCAGCCGTCCTTGTCGCAGGTTGGCGCGGGGCATGTCTCGCGATCATGACGAGCAGCTAAGCACTTATAGCATATACCAATACGCCTTGCATGGCTCCACCTGTCCCTACGCAAAGCTTTTTTAAACTTACGACACTCCGCGAGCTTATGTTTGCCGACGCGACAAAATGAGCATTTGTTTTCAGTTTGATGGGACTGCACTAGCAGTGGGAACGCTCGAGACGCACTATTATTATTATCTATGGACTTTTGAGGCTTATTTTTACTTCGCGCACTGATACCGCTTAAAGCACATAAGTAAGCCGTCGTAGATATCTTGACTGCCTCTTCATTCAGGAATTCTGCTAATATCTGCAGGCGTGGCTTCGTGCCTTCTGCAATCATGGCATAGCTGTAGTCTGCCCATTTAGATATCAGTACAGCAGGGAACTTGGACAGTACGGTCGTGGCTACGTTCACACCCTGCAGATACTCCTCTCGGCCGACAGCTCGGACAGCCGCGACGAAATTCTTAATCTTCACTGAAAAGGCGACGATGTCTTTGTGGTACTCTGGCTACATTGGCTGTAGCTTGCGTATATCACTCATTATTTTGCCAATGATTACGTCTGGGTTGCCGAAACGCAACTGCAGTGTGGACATAATATTTTCAGGCGTTGTGACTGTAATCAATAGCGCTGACACGGCTTCTTTGGCCGCGCCTTGAAGACACTTACGTAGCCTCCAAACATTCTCTCGTTCACTGTACTTGCATAATTGTGTAGAGTCCTCGTATGCCTGTTTAAACTGTAACCATTCTATAGGGTCCCCGGAGAAATTCGGTAGGTCCCGGTAAGTGCTCATACGGCTGAGCAGGTTGGCGTTCCCGTTGTTGGCTGAAACGGAAGTGGCGAGGTCCTTCAGCGCGTTAGCCAGAAACTGTACGGTGCCGTCGTCAGCAGTAGGCGGCGGCGGCAGCGGCGGAGGGCACGCCCTGTCCGATTGCGTGACATTCAGGGGAATAGGGACGTACGTGTCATGTGGGCTACGCTCAAGCCAATTTTTAACTTTTATTTTCGAGTCGACATCACTGTTACGTGGACTGTAATTATCTTCTTCAAGATCGGCGATTTCATATTGGAGTCGTTTTTCAATAAGTTCCAGTCGAATCTTGGCCTTCTCTTCTTCCGCGATTAGTTCCAGCTTTTTTCTTCGGGCATTCAAGGATGACGCTGTCGATGTAGTGCCGACTTTGGAGCCAGGCGCCTTTGCTGGCGCCGACTTTATCGACCTGCACATGGTAGCTGGCGTCTTGCTTATTTTTAGTTCTCGAAGATTTAGCGGAGATTGGTTTGCGGTGTCAAAATTTTTATTCTCAGCGCCTTCATTTTTTTCATCAATGGCGGCGGCATTCAGGCGACTCTGCAAACCTCGCGTCACCATTGTGGGAGTGCGGGGTAACATGTCCAGAGATCCGGCTCGAAGACCACTTTAACAAGCACGCACTCAAGAAAAGACTGAATCGACTTGAATCACTATATATTGGTATAAACACGCAAGGAAAATAATTATAATTTTGTGCGATGCTTATACATTTTGAAAACAACGACGACTGCCAAAACGCCACACGCATGCGTGGCAAGACTTGCCATAGACATTATATATCTATAAAATAACAAAAGTTTATCCTTCATTATGAACCTAATAAATTATACAAATTAAGCAAATATTTAATAAATCAAAACATAAGATTCTTGTGTGAATAACTAACCATTTGAAAACTTTACATTAACCATTTACTTTCAAATGTCACGCAACTATTACAACATTTAGTGCGGCCGGACAAAGCAACGGGCTAAACATAGTTTCTGGTCAAAAAAAAGTATCTATGGAACGCGTCGCTAACAATAGCTTTATTTATTTTCCTCTATTTTTAATGTATTTTCTTGTTTTTAGCAGTGGTGTCGATTTCTGATCGGAGGATAAGTCGATGATGATCGGGTTTGGCTGTTGGACTGTAGAGATCTGATTTTGTCTAACCAATTCATGATACAGAGAGAAGGTTTTTTCTGTGTCTTCCTCTGTCTTTTGGTCTTTTAGCTGCTGGATGATTTGGTTTGCTTCAAGTAATTGCTGTTCAAGCGCCGATATGCTCTGAAGGCTAGACTCATGAGTACGGTAGCACTGATCGAGGAAGTCTAACAGATTTCTGAACTTGTCTCATTCTACGCTGGCATCGATCAAAGAGTTCTTATTACTACCGTTAGTAAAAATTTGGACTTCAAGTGCAAATTATGCGGATTTAACGAATGATTGAATGAAAGTCTATTCAGTTCGTTGACCAGCTCCAGAACAGTGTCCTATCAGGAATTATTTGTGTACAAGGTAAGTCTGTGCTGTATTCATGTGAAAAGCTGTTAACGAATCAATTCATGAGTACAAATGGTGTGGTTAGTACTACGCTCTAATAACAACACATTTTAACGTGATTTCATGTCATGTTCTGGCCTAGAAACGGAGAAAGCCTATGCAATTTGGATTTCACTATAAAGTGTATATTATATGCCTTATTAGATTTTAACGCGCCATCGATACGATTTAGATTATTACAAAAAAAGTGAAAATCAAATTACAACATAACCGCACGTTTAAATTTCTGTTGAAAATCTGGCATCTGGTGGCCTGAGTTCGATTATTATGTTGTTATGATCTATCAGATAAGTGTCGAACTTACGTTGTTAACTTGCTACAGTTATAATCATCTCAAAATGTTTACAATTTGCATTCGCCATCTTTTAATCATGGCGATAAAACCAATAACTTGAAGTTGTAATATTCCCTCATTTACTCCTTTTTTGGAACCTGTATATCCAAAAATCACCCATATTATAGACCCTGTATTAACTGTTTTTGGTTTTAATCGGAGATCCGAGAGAAAATTTAAAAACCTGATTATGATTGCGTATGACTGAATATATATTTTTACATTGATACATATGCGATCAAAAAAGTACTGAGGTCACTATGTCCTAAAGTGGCACGTTTGAGAGTTATTTGCAAGAAAAGACGGATTTTTGCACAAAATTGGAACTTTTATCGCAAATATCTTATATTCCATATTTTATAGATAATTAATTAATTAATTATTTATTTATTATAGATGAGTTATTAGATATTATGCAGTGCCTACCCTTTTATGGTAAATTTTTCTATCATGCCCTGGTTTGCTGGAAGAAATCCCTTTTAAGAGATAAGCTCGTCTTTGTACATATATTTTCCACAAATGTAACTTTTAATTTATCTTTTTGCAATAAAGAATTATGAATTATTACTCCGAAACCTTTTTTTTTCGCATATGTAACCTCAATCAATCTAATTGTGTGTAATCGTGGGCTGCTAATTACGCCAACTTTTTATTTTTTTGTTTCAGGGCTATGCCAGGCTCTATACAAAAGAAAAATTTGTTCAGTATCATTGCCTGAGACTCCTATATTTTTTTGTAAGATACCTACCTTTATTTACACTTTTTACAGACAATGCATTTATCACTAAATTTTTCTTTTTTATTTCAGAATGCCGTTCTGTTTTGTACAGACTATCGAAAAAAAAATGTCTCATGTTGTCAAAGCAGTATGAGTTATTTTATTATCAATATCTATAAATTATCGAACCGAAATTGTATAATATCTTCGAACTGAGCATCTTTTTTTTCTCAGAATCATTAGAGTAGTCACACCGTTATTGTTGTTACCATAAAGAGAGACAAAGCGTGCGCTATTAATAGCTCTCTCCCTTACAATCACGCATCGTGACCCCCGTGAACGTGATCCGTCATTTCCGTTTAATAAACTAATTTGGAGACCGTTATTAACCGCTGACGTATATTTAACATCCCCGTAAAATTGTATTAAGTAAGTTCAGAAACAAAAACTGACCTAGTGCAAGTCCGTCTCGTGCACAGAGGGTACTGAAGACGTGTGACATATTTCTTGATAAAAGGTGACCAAAGATTACACGAGTTACTATTTGGCATCTAGCTCCCAAACTATTCGAGTGGCGAGAACAGTTTTTAACAGAAAATGCTTCTAAAATTACACGTTATCACATTCCCTGGTAAAAAAGTGACCAAAAATTAATTACTCTCTCAAGTTTACAGATGATTCGTGCCTGCTACCATATTTCATTCTTATTTTGTTGCGTTTGCATACAATAGTTATAATTTTTACCGCTATGCCACCAATTTCACCAACTTATTTTATTTACATATTTTAAAGTTATTCTACTGTAATATTTCATCGTTGCGTTCAAATTCAATACGAACCTACTAAGCCTGCAACAAATATGAGTTTTAAAGAGGTCCCGATGTATTCATATTCATATTCTTTATTGCACAGAAAACATAGATAAACAGACAGTTACCATAAATTGTATAGGCAAAAGCTAGATTATCTCTAAAAAGAGATTTCTTCCAGCAAACCTAGGCAAGACAGGAGTGTATATGAAACAGGACAGTCCTAGTGCGCAAATAAAACTGTACACATACGTACGAAAATTACTTTTATAATATAAATAAAATATACCTATTAAAAAATATATATCTCAACTATATAAAATACAATAGATAGCATGCACATATATAAACTACAAAATATCTTACAAAAATATGATACCGATTACGGAAGAGAAAGGAAATACGCTTTCAATATTTTCTTAAATATATGATTCTTAGATATGGCAGATCCTTCACTGATTCCATCATCTCCACAGCTATATAACAGCTCCTTTTAGAACTATACAGCAGCTCTTTTCAGGGCTACCATACATATCTTGATGTTTCTTGTACAATTTGCTGCTGCTAGTTTTGAAATAAAATACACCTGATTGATATACAAAAAGTCAGGAGACTCCCTAGGGGTACCTGGGTTATTAAGGTCGATTCCAGGAAAATGCATCCTTATGATCTACGTATATCAAAAGAGCGCAACATCAGTTGGGAAACCGTTAAATATATGACTTGAAAACAATAGTGGATTCAGAAAAAAAAACTCCTAATAATATTACATTTTAACTACCTGGAATAGGACTTAAACGAAAGATTTTGACCGTTTGCGAGGTTTCGAATAGTCGCATGTGTTTGTTGTTCTTGAAAGACTGCCGCGGTGGTCTACCAGATACTATTAGGCTAGGCCAACTCATAAGCATCGTGTGAGTTGTGTGTTCTAGTGGTGAACGCCCACGTTTTGTTAGCATTTAAGGGAAGGACATTGCATGACCTTCCTTTGCGTACGGTTGCTGTTGGGTACGGCATTTTCAACGAGATCCAAACCGAGGAAGCTGTCGGCGCAGCATTAGCAGCTCCAGGTATTTGTTAGTTCGTACGATTATTTCGTCCAGACTGGACCATGTTTCATTCTAGCAATGAGCCCCTAGCCTGAGTATGGCCCTGGCGGGAACCAGAAAAATCCGAAAACTGTAAATTAAGGTTTCTTCTTAAATATTGCTATTTGTGCGGAACCCTCATTCCTTCATTTCCTTAAACCACGAGTCCAATTCGCACGTGACCAGTTTTTTTTAAATAATATCAGCGATTTTTACATGCCTAGAGTCATTCTCAAATACTAAGAAATAAATATTAATAAAATAACGTAGTTTACATTTCCCGTACATTTAGTAAGGAAAATTTCAAAGTGCTGTAGACGCCATAGCGGCAGACCTATGAATATGACTTCAAGACATCAAATAAAAAAGTACCTTTTAGCAAAAGGCTTCATAAACAAGTTGATGCTATTGCTAAAAGCAGTAAGAAAAAAAAACAGCGTGATAGCTCAAGTTTGAACCAAAAGTCCACGATTTTCGATTTTGAGATCAGTATGTGGCGCTCCGTCTCTCCTTAGGCAATTGCCAGTACCGACAAAATAATGTCACTGAACGTAACATTAAAGTTTCGAGCATTACATTTACTAAGGCCCATTTGCACAACCGTTAACACAAATTTTAGACGGACACTCGAAGTTATGCTTCCTGGCACTGGTCTAATTTACATTGGTCGCACGACTATGGTCGTACAACTGGGTAAAATTGTAGGCATTAGAGAACGGATGAGCCGAAAGTGACGTCACACGTGAACGTAAAATAACTACAACGACGTCATTGCATATATAATATGGGGTATATTAAAATATCCCACGATGGCATGGGCTCAAGGCATATATAAAATATAAATTGTTTTTTTAGTAGAGTATAAGTATGATTCTGATGTTATCATCTGAATCATACTTGGACTGGAACTTATGTCCCAAAAACAGGACAAGTCTCTTCACAACTTTATAATCACTCGTAATCACTCTATCTATTTACACTCACGAGTATACGATCGTTGACTTTGAAGAAATCTTGACTAGGAAGAAATGAACACTATAATAATAAGCTACGAAGATACCGCAAGGTTTTCTGGCTCCTGAGCGAGACCACCTCCTCTCTCTCTCGCCCATGCATGCTTCTCTCTTGTTCTCACGTGCTGCTAGCCTCTCCAGGCGGCACTTAGGTGTGGAGAAAACTTGGCGGCAGGTATGATTTTGTGAATGCAACCGACGTTGATACATCGGGAGTCTGAGAGCATTCAAAAAAATATTATATTTAATGGTGTGGACATGAGTATTAACTAGTCAGACACCCACAACTAGCACTGGGGATATTTTTTTTCTCTCTGGTTTAAAGGGCTATTTAGGCTAAGTAGCGCGTGCGTCTGCGCTCGCCCCCTGCAGAAGAGCGACGGTTGTGCGCATCATCATCTGGGTCTTCTCACGCACCCCTCATGAGGTATGAAGAGTCGGAGTCAGGTCAATGGACCTTTTCCCAAAGCATCGCCTCTGTCCACTCCTATGAACAGGTCATCGGGTGGCCTTTACGGACGGTGGTCGTCGTGTGGCGCTGGTATGCCGTGGGTGATCGCCGGATAGGCAACCAGGTCGCGTAGCAGGCGGTCGCTCGACGCATCCGCAGGTGCGAACATGCCTTTCGCCAGCCTCTGGACAAACTGGTCCACTGGTTCACATCTTAGGTCCCTCTGGATCGTCGCGTTCCTCACCTAGCGGGGGGCGCCGACGATGGTACGCAAAGAGACAGTCGCTCGCCCTACCAAGGCGACAGCGTCGGCATATCCAGCCCGTCTTCCTTGGTGGTGGCGGGTTCTTCCGTGAGCTGGGCTCGCTTTCCATCTCCTCGAAGACGCAACTCATCGCTTGGGCTTTCGCTTTCGTCGCGCGAGCGATTTCGCCTGCTTGACCAGTTTCGCGTCAAGGAGCTCGACGCCGATGCAAGCCGCAGGCTTGCTCGTCATGGCATCGCAGCTAGAGGCGACGTAGTTCTCCTATGGTGTGAAGCAGGCCCGCCGAAAACATGTTGGCTTGAGCGGCCCGAATTAGGTATAATTCGTGCAACTCAAGTTCTGCCCTCGAGGACACAGGACGCCACACCACGGGCGACCCGTACTCCGTCGACGTCGAGACGGGGAGCAAGCGGTCAAGCGATGCCGATCTATGCCGACGGCACAGGCGCGAGGTGTCTTCCAACGGTGGGCTCGTAGCTACATCGGCATTTTCACTATCACTAACACTGGTACTAAAGCCCTGAAAAGGGCTTTTGAACTAGTCCATAGCAGCAGGTTGTGGACGAACTGGTGGCACGAAGGGGTCCACACCAGGCATGACCTTAGGCACTGCCGGCGTCCATGCCGATGTAGTAATCCCCTCCGTGTACACTCGCGGCGCGCACGGGTGCTTGTTGCACACGTCCACTTCGCACGAAGTGGCGGGTGCACTACTGCGGAACGGCGATAGTCGGTTTGGATGCGCAAACGGTCGAAACAATCCACTGTTGTGCGCGTGGCTGACAGCAAGCGTCGAAACTGCTTCCCGTCAACACTGCTGTAATCCTTTACTAGCACCAGTTGCTGGTAGCCTGGCAATAGGTCCTTTAGTGGTAGCATTTGGCATCTGCCAACAATAGGGACAAATCTATATGTCGGTGTCTCTACCTTCTAAGCGAAACAAGGAGAAGTAGACTGACGCTTACCTCTTTCTCTACTGTTGGTAAATGTCAAATGCAACTTCGTCTAAGAATGTCTCCTCTTTAAAACCGTTTCTCGCTCGGGATCTGACAGCAGCTCCATCGGCATTCGGCTGCCTATATTCGAAAATCGGATGTGAGATTGTTACATTATAATAACCCAGATACTATAATATTGTACAAATAATTAGGTATATGCAAAAACTCACATTGAGCACAGTTGTTGTTATATAATAATAATAATAATCGTTTACGTTTACGTTGTTACGCCTTGTACCCTGGTTCGTTCGCAGTCGGGTAATTGAATTAGGTCTTAAATCTACCAGATTGCTCTACATTACAGTCTGGTTAGTTTTGAAAGACAATTTGCAAACGAGTCTTCAACATAGTAGGTACAGTGTAAAACAAACACACCTTTCCGCTTTTATGCTCTATTGCGCTGAGAAAAGAGCGTAAGGAGAAAAGTAGAACAGCGCGTCTTTGTCAGACTGTACCAACTCGTAAAGATTCCTTCAATTTCACACAAAGTTGTCACTGACTGCGTTGTCATTATTGCTGTAGATTAGAGTTAGTTGATAAATAGGCGGGCAGATGATTCACATACCCCAAACCCAGAATGGAGTCCGCGCCGATTTTGACCGCGGTCAGATTAGGTTGCGGCGGGTAGAGGCAGGTGGCTATGGTGACCACGATGCGGCTTCCGATCAGCGCGCCGGAGCAGAACAGACCGTTGTTGATAACCATAACGTGGTGCGGGGCCTAATATAAAAAATCATTAAAAATAAATCTGTCAAGTGCGAGTCGGATTCGCACAGAAAGGGTGCCATACCATCAAACGAGAAAATGCAAAAAACATGTCTCTTGCATGCTCAGTTTATTGCTTGTTGCTGTAGCGGCAACAGTAACACACTTTCTGTGAGCGAGTAACCGAGCTAGTTATATCTGACGCCTTATACTAAAAATATTAGTTTACCGCGTAGATTGCAGTGCGTTGTACAGGCTTCGCATATTTCATGCGGTAGGTAGACGCAGAGTGAGTCGACAAGATGATGCTGGAAGGGTAACTCGGAAATATATCGGATAGTTATGTCAAAGTTAGAAAGACTAGCTTAAGGCCTTCCATACATGTAGACGACGCAACTGCGACGAAACTTATGTGCCCATATAAAACGGGTTTAAAAAATGCAAGCAACTCAAATGCAACTTTAAAGTAAGGGGAGTCGCAGTCAAGTCGTAGTCACGTTGCCCCATTTACGGATAGCTTAATTCTTGTAAGCAAATTAGAATTACAGGTAAGTGTTTAAAACCAAAGAGCACTGTAGACCACATACGTACATTTTAAGGGGTCTGGGAAGTTGAAGACCAAAATACAATTCTGCATTGGAAAAAATAGCAATAAATAATATACATACATTGCTTCTGGTACCCACGACATAGGGTATCCTAGTGTGGGGTATGTTGGTTACCTTGTGTCGTGGGTACCAGAAACAGCGAAGCCACACACATATAAACATCCAAGACCTGTGTTTTTTTTTTCTTTACCCCCTACCCAGGAATCAAACCCGGGACCCATCGCATGGTAGGCAGAACCACAACCGCTGCGCCACAGTAGTCTTCATGAATATAATTCTAAAATATTTTATTCATCAATAGAATTTTAACAAGTTTTTTATTCACCAGATTATCTTTTAACCAACGATTGAAATACTGAAAAGTTTTAGCCTAAAACCAGGCGGTCATATCAGCCTCATGTCTCACCACACCAATATAAAACGGACTTACATAATCACAAAAATCACCGTAGATCTAATTTCCCTTGCACGCACAGTCCATCGAGAGGGGATTTCTTTGATAAAGTGCAACATGTGTATTCAACACCCAGAAGAAAGTCGGCAGTAAAACTGGCAATGAAGTGTGTATTCGACGAATGAAACAAACTTGTGTTGCTTTATGGGGATTCTGTAATCACACTTATTCGGTCGGTACAAGTTAGTTAGAAGAGTTTTGGTTATTTGAGGAAAATCTGTGTGCGAGGAATTGAGATGAAGATTGGTGGGTGTATGACGATTATGAAAGGGTCTGAAGGTTTGATTGACTATTTAGCTAAGATATCGATTGTTGTTATTGCTTCTCAAATCATATTTTTAGCTCTAACTTATTTTTACACCTGTAATAATTTGTAAGTCGAATAAATTTAAAATATAAGTTAGCACATGGGCATCTGAAACGAAAAAAACCGTGTTCTGCCTTCTCCAAATATGTGTGTTCACCATCAAGATAGCATAGAGGTACCAAATATCATGCCATGGTACCATAAGCACACCATAGATGGTTGAGCTATCGTAAGGTATTGGTAGGGACTTGTGATTGGAACGACGATTGGTGTAAAACTAATCTATATTTGGATATAAAAATAAGAGTACAATATGGGTGACGCCACTACCACCCTTCCAGTTTTTTTAAAAAATAATATACATTTTTCATTTTTTTTATAAAATTTTGAGTAGGTACATTTTTTGTTATGTATTTTTAATAATTGATTGTTTACAAGGATAACATGATGGTAACATGGATTACTTGTATAATATTACTAAGGTGTTTTTGTTTCTACTTTTCATTTATCTATTGTTTTACTTAACAAACATCTTTGTTCTATTCTTATCTACGATATAAATTTTTCCATCTTTTATTATATTTACATTTGAAGATAGATCTTTTAATACTACATGCGGACCATTATACACATTTTAGAATGTATTTGTACTGTAATTTTTAAAGGTAATTTGCCTTATAATTTTTACTTTTACAAGTCTGATTAGATTGATCTGCCTGGATTGTTCCTGAGATTTTTGTATTCTATTCTATAATGATGAAAATTAGTCAATTTTCAGTTATACAGTGGTTTGACTTGTTCCACAGTTTTTCAAATACTAGTTCATATGGTGTAAATTTAGTTGAGGTATGATTAGTAGTATTGTTACTAAAACACTAATATGGTACCCATGTGCTGCATATCTTAAGTTCAATGTTCATCTGTATTCTCAGGAAAGTCTTCAAAATTTTATGGGAGTTTTCTAACCCTATTGTTTCATCATGGTACGCTGTCGATGTCAATTATGTTATCTTCAACTAACTACACACCACTTGCAGTACTGAATTTGGAAATTAAGTGCCACGATCTGTTGCTATCTCCTTTGAAATACCGTGCCTAAGAATAAAACCTTCTACCAATGATTTTGCTACTGTAACAGCATCCTTACTTTCTATTGCATATGCTTCTACGAACTTTCTTAACTCGCATTATATTGTTAATATACAGGTTTTATTAAAATAATCATTAACTAGGGGCCCCACTTTGTCTTAATATATTTTATCAAATTCCGTAGTTGTGACAACCATAGGCTCTTTAACTGGTAATGAGTGTTCCTGTGTGTGACACTATTACACTTCGATGCCCAATTCTTGACGTCTCTTTTAATATTTGGCCATGTATCATATTTTTATATATTATTATTCATCCATGGAATATCTGCATGACTAGCTGTCTAACTTATCTTCAATTGGACTAATGTTTTGCTTTTCAACAAAAATTTGCGGTCCAGACCGTTTACTTTTAACAAAATTCTTGTTATAGTTAGTATTATTATAGTTGGCTAGCTATTTTATATATTTTTCATTACGTATTACTTTAGTTTATTATTATTCTACTCTTGCAATACTGCTCAAATTTTCTCGTATATGTCTTGCGTAATAAAGAAATAAGTATATAACTTTTTGTGAATGTGCATTCACAAGTAAAAGTGTAATTAACTGCTTACCCTCCGATCACAGTGGTCAAACAGTTTCATTCCCATTTATTATTAAGGATAAGACTGGTCCATCATTTTATAGGCCTATTACATCCCATAGACTAGAGAAATATACGAAAAACTTAGATATAAATTTGCCAGTACCGGATTTTAATGAACAGAACCCAAACAAAATCTACTCAGACTTCTTCAACATTATTCAGACAGAATTCAATAAAGTTTTCAAATTAAAGAAAGTCAATGACTACAACGGTAAATCTAAATTTATTGACTGGGCAACGTTTGGAATTCGTAAAAGTAGAGTTATCTTGTATGACCTTTATGATCAAAAAACCTATAACTTTGATCGAAAATTTCATGACTATGTTAAAAAATATTCCAAAACTTTCAAGTTGGTTTGTAGAACTGCAAAAACTTTACACATTAATAGAAAAATTCAAAATTCAAATAACAGAATGAAAACAGTTTGGCAAATAATAAACCGCGAAACTGGCAAAGTTATACCAAGGGACAATGATTTCTGCCTAAAGATAGGTGATGATGTTGTTAAATCAAACGCTGATGTTGCTCGAGCTTTTGAAACATTCTTCACCAATGTACCCGTACTCACAACGGACCGTCTAAATTCATCTCCATTTGAAGCAGAGACTTTATTAAAAAATAACACTAGCTTCAGTAATGTATATTTAAAATTTCATCATGCATATCCCCAGGACATTGTCAAAACGTTTAAATTACTTAACTTAAAAAATAAGGAAGACCTGTGGGGTATATCAGTCAAAGTCATTGGTTCAGTAATTCTAGTTATATTAGCTTATATATTCAATAAATGTGTTGAAGATGAAGCTTTTCCAGACCTCATGAAACACAGTAAACTGATACCGCTGTTCAAATCGGGAGATAAGGGCGATCCTTCAAATTAGCTTAGCTTATATATTCAATAAATGTGTTGAAGATGGGGCTTTTCCAGACCTCATGAAACACAGTAAACTGATACCGCTGTTCAAATCGGGAGATAAGGGCGATCCTTCAAATTTCAGACCAATATCTGTTCTTCCAACACTAAGTAAAATATTTGAAAAGATTATACTCAATCAAATGCTCTCACACTTCAACCGTACAAAACAACTCCACGCTAAACAATATGGTTTCACTAGGGGTAAATCGACTACGGATGCAGGTATTACCCTTGTATCTCATATTTATTCTGCATGAGAGGCCGCACAGGATGCCAACAGTTTCTGCTTACGTATGGGATTTCTTTGAATTGGCGCCTTCACAGCTTTTATCACTGCTGGAGTCCTAACAGAGTGAGGGCGACCACTTCTTGACCTGTCATCTACACAAGAGTCTTCATTGTATCGTTTTATGGTACGATAAACGAATCTTTTGGTTATATTCAAATTTTTCAGTAAGTCGAAAATCTGAATTGGCGCGTAACCGCAACGATGCAACGCAATAACTGCGACACGGTCTTCTTTAAGTGTCCACTCCTTATTTAAAAATTAGGAAAATTCTAAAAAGTACACATTTTTATTTTCATGAAAAATTCGAAATTCGAATTCAATAAACTTTTTTGTGGCCAGCGTTCTAAATTCAAAAGTTTTTATTGTGTGACAGAACTTATGACCTGACTGTGTATATATATGTGTGTGTGTCATTATCATAATTAATAAGCAGGAATAAATATTTACAAAATTATTAACAGCAAGGTCTTTGTTGAGATAGATTAACCCCATACAGTCCCATCATTTATGTAATCTTGAACGTTGTAATATCCGGAGAGACCAGCTTCAACCACGAGCCTTGAAATAAGTAACCGACCCAAGATTTCAGGGTCGCACAAAAGCATCACAAGCAAAACTGTTATGTTTTGTGATGAAATTGGAAGAAACTTAGGCAAACTATTGAATAAGTTGGGACACTCAGTCATAAATAACTGTTTACCAAACTCCAGTTTTCATGATGTTATGCAAAAATAACAAAGACATTTATCTGACACCTAAATCAAACTTAATACTCATGTTTGGAAATAGGGGTAAGGTAAACAAATGGGACCTAATTTAATATTTTGAAACACTTTGCTCGCTGAATGTTAATAAAATTTTTATGTTTACATTCCCCTACAGTAAAAGCTTGCCACAAGCTGAAAATGATTTTGGATAAAAGCTAAATATGACTTTACATACAATGTCATATAATAATAGTTTGATTCATCTGATTGACTCTAACAATTATAAGTTAGTGATAATGTTTATTTGACCAAAGGTAGTTACTACCTTTCAGATTTTTACAAACGACAGGTAGCTGTGTCGCTATCTTATTTTTTTAGTATTACAGCCAAGAATTTGGCTAACCTGCCTGCTTCTATTGAGCACAGACAAGGAATATTTGAAGTCGTTCCATGTAATTTAAATTAGTTCTTAAGACAAAAGAGGAAATCTCTAGCATACATAAGCCAGTAACTATATCAAGCAAGCATAGGAGATCAAAAGTGTGTAATATCTTGCCCGAATTAAATAAGTCAAAAAAGTGTAATAATATCCCGATATTAAACAATATTCAGACAAAGGGTAAGCCCCACTTAAATATTACCCATCAAAACATGCAGGGGCTACCTGGCAAAAAACTTGAATTAGAATTATTTGTTAATAATTCTGACACTGATGTTATTTTTATTACAGAACATTGGTTAAAGGAAATTATGATGGGTTTTAACATAAATATTTACAAAATTGTCAGTTGTTACAATAGAAAGACTGCTGATAGAGGTGGTTCTTTGATCTTAGTAAAAAATAATAATAAGGTGAAACAACGGAAAGATATTCTTGCATCTACTGTAGAAAGACAAATAGAGGCATCCTGTGTTAAGTTGGATAGCCATATTATTGTTTGTGTCTACAGACCTCCGAGAGATGAAAAAGGCCATGGCAATTTTGAAATATTCGAGAAAATTATGGAGGAAGCCTTTATTAAACATTGTAATAACAGAAAAAGTTAATTATTTGTGGCGATCTTAATGTAGATCTGCTTGTAGATAAAACACTGAAGCGACGATTAATAACTCTGCTCAAATAATTTAATTTATGTCATGTATTTCTAGAGCTGACTAGAATTACACTTACCAGCCAAACTTGCTTAGATGACGATTTTTGTGACTGTGCATGCACAAGTAAAAATGTAATTAACTGTTTACCATCCGATCACAGTGGTCCAAAAGTCTCATTCCCAATTACTAGTAAAAATAAGATTGATCCATCATTTTATAGGCCTATTTCATCCCATAGACTAGAGACGTTTAGGAAAAACTTTGATAAAGGTTTGCCAGTACTGGATTTTGATGAACAGAACCCGAACAATATCTTCTTCAACATTATTCAAACAGAAATCAATACAGTTTTTAAATTAAGGAAAGTCAGTGCCAACAACGGTAACTCTGAATTTAATGACTGGGCAATATTTGGAATTCGTAAAAGTAGAGCTATCTTGTATGAACAAAGAACCTATAACTTTGATAAAAAAATTCATGACTATGTTAAAAAATATTCCAAAACTTTCAAGTTGGTTTGTAGAACTGCAAAAACTTTACACATTAATAGAAAAATTCAAAATTCAAATAACAGAATGAAAACAGTTTGGCAAATAATAAACCGCGAAACTGGCAAAGTTATACCAAGGGACAATGATTTCTGCCTAAAGATAGGTGATGATGTTGTTAAATCAAACGCTGATGTTGCTCGAGCTTTTGAAACATTCTTCACCAATGTACCCGTACTCACAACGGACCGTCTAAATTCATCTCCATTTGAAGCAGAGACTTTATTAAAAAATAACACTAGCTTCAGTAATGTATATTTAAAATTTCATCATGCATATCCCCAGGACATTGTCAAAACGTTTAAATTACTTAACTTAAAAAATAAGGAAGACCTGTGGGGTATATCAGTCAAAGTCATTGGTTCAGTAATTCTAGTTATATTAGCTTATATATTCAATAAATGTGTTGAAGATGAAGCTTTTCCAGACCTCATGAAACACAGTAAACTGATACCGCTGTTCAAATCGGGAGATAAGGGCGATCCTTCAAATTAGCTTAGCTTATATATTCAATAAATGTGTTGAAGATGGGGCTTTTCCAGACCTCATGAAACACAGTAAACTGATACCGCTGTTCAAATCGGGAGATAAGGGCGATCCTTCAAATTTCAGACCAATATCTGTTCTTCCAACACTAAGTAAAATATTTGAAAAGATTATACTCAATCAAATGCTCTCACACTTCAACCGTACAAAACAACTCCACGCTAAACAATATGGTTTCACTAGGGGTAAATCGACTACGGATGCAGGTATTACCCTTGTATCTCATATTTATTCTGCATGAGAGGCCGCACAGGATGCCAACAGTTTCTGCTTACGTATGGGATTTCTTTGAATTGGCGCCTTCACAGCTTTTATCACTGCTGGAGTCCTAACAGAGTGAGGGCGACCACTTCTTGACCTGTCATCTACACAAGAGTCTTCATTGTATCGTTTTATGGTACGATAAACGAATCTTTTGGTTATATTCAAATTTTTCAGTAAGTCGAAAATCTGAATTGGCGCGTAACCGCAACGATGCAACGCAATAACTGCGACACGGTCTTCTTTAAGTGTCCACTCCTTATTTAAAAATTAGGAAAATTCTAAAAAGTACACATTTTTATTTTCATGAAAAATTCGAAATTCGAATTCAATAAACTTTTTTGTGGCCAGCGTTCTAAATTCAAAAGTTTTTATTGTGTTACAGAACTTATGACCTGACTGTGTATATATATGTGTGTGTGTCATTATCATAATTAATAAGCAGGAATAAATATTTACAAAATTATTAACAGCAAGGTCTTTGTTGAGATAGATTAACCCCATACAGTCCCATCATTTATGTAATCTTGAACGTTGTAATATCCGGAGAGACCAGCTTCAACCACGAGCCTTGAAATAAGTAACCGACCCAAGATTTCAGGGTCGCACAAAAGCATCACAAGCAAAACTGTTATGTTTTGTGATGAAATTGGAAGAAACTTAGGCAAACTATTGAATAAGTTGGGACACTCAGTCATAAATAACTGTTTACCAAACTCCAGTTTTCATGATGTTATGCAAAAATAACAAAGACATTTATCTGACACCTAAATCAAACTTAATACTCATGTTTGGAAATAGGGGTAAGGTAAACAAATGGGACCTAATTTAATATTTTGAAACACTTTGCTCGCTGAATGTTAATAAAATTTTTATGTTTACATTCCCCTACAGTAAAAGCTTGCCACAAGCTGAAAATGATTTTGGATAAAAGCTAAATATGACTTTACATACAATGTCATATAATAATAGTTTGATTCATCTGATTGACTCTAACAATTATAAGTTAGTGATAATGTTTATTTGACCAAAGGTAGTTACTACCTTTCAGATTTTTACAAACGACAGGTAGCTGTGTCGCTATCTTATTTTTTTAGTATTACAGCCAAGAATTTGGCTAACCTGCCTGCTTCTATTGAGCACAGACAAGGAATATTTGAAGTCGTTCCATGTAATTTAAATTAGTTCTTAAGACAAAAGAGGAAATCTCTAGCATACATAAGCCAGTAACTATATCAAGCAAGCATAGGAGATCAAAAGTGTGTAATATCTTGCCCGAATTAAATAAGTCAAAAAAGTGTAATAATATCCCGATATTAAACAATATTCAGACAAAGGGTAAGCCCCACTTAAATATTACCCATCAAAACATGCAGGGGCTACCTGGCAAAAAACTTGAATTAGAATTATTTGTTAATAATTCTGACACTGATGTTATTTTTATTACAGAACATTGGTTAAAGGAAATTATGATGGGTTTTAACATAAATATTTACAAAATTGTCAGTTGTTACAATAGAAAGACTGCTGATAGAGGTGGTTCTTTGATCTTAGTAAAAAATAATAATAAGGTGAAACAACGGAAAGATATTCTTGCATCTACTGTAGAAAGACAAATAGAGGCATCCTGTGTTAAGTTGGATAGCCATATTATTGTTTGTGTCTACAGACCTCCGAGAGATGAAAAAGGCCATGGCAATTTTGAAATATTCGAGAAAATTATGGAGGAAGCCTTTATTAAACATTGTAATAACAGAAAAAGTTAATTATTTGTGGCGATCTTAATGTAGATCTGCTTGTAGATAAAACACTGAAGCGACGATTAATAACTCTGCTCAAATAATTTAATTTATGTCATGTATTTCTAGAGCTGACTAGAATTACACTTACCAGCCAAACTTGCTTAGATGACGATTTTTGTGACTGTGCATGCACAAGTAAAAATGTAATTAACTGTTTACCATCCGATCACAGTGGTCCAAAAGTCTCATTCCCAATTACTAGTAAAAATAAGATTGATCCATCATTTTATAGGCCTATTTCATCCCATAGACTAGAGACGTTTAGGAAAAACTTTGATAAAGGTTTGCCAGTACTGGATTTTGATGAACAGAACCCGAACAATATCTTCTTCAACATTATTCAAACAGAAATCAATACAGTTTTTAAATTAAGGAAAGTCAGTGCCAACAACGGTAACTCTGAATTTAATGACTGGGCAATATTTGGAATTCGTAAAAGTAGAGCTATCTTGTATGAACAAAGAACCTATAACTTTGATAAAAAAATTCATGACTATGTTAAAAATATTCCAAAACTTTCAAGTTGGTTTGTATAACTGCAAAAACTTTACACATTAATAGAAAAATACAAAATTCAAATAATAGAATGAAAACGTTTTGGAAAATCATAAACCGTGAAACTGGCAAAGTAATACCAAGGGAAAATGATTTCTGCCTAAAGATAGGTGATGATGTTGTTAAATCCAACGCTGAGGTAACTCGAGCTTTTGAAACAATCTTCACCAATTTACCTTTACTCACAACAGAGCGTCTATATTCATCTCCATATGAAGCAGAGACATTGTTATAAAACAGCACTAGCATCAGTAATGTAGATTTTAAATTTTATGATGTATAACTCCAGGGTATTGTCAAGCCGTATAGATTAATTAACTTTAAAAATACTGAAGACTTCTGGGCTATATCAGTCAAAGTCATTGGTTCAATAATACTTGTCATAGCCCCACACCTTGCTTATATATTTAATAAATGTGTTGATGATGGGGCTTTCCCAGACCTCATGAAACACAGTAAACTTATACCTCTATTCAAGTCGGGAAACAAGGGTGATCCTTCAAATTTCAGACCAATATCTGTTCTTCCAGCACTAAGTAAAAAAATTTAAAAGATTATACTCAATCAAATGCTCTCACACTTCAACCGTTCAAAACAACTCCTCGTCAAGCAATATGGTTTCACTAGGGGTCAATCGACTACGGATGCAAGTATTATCCTTATATCTCTCTGCATGGGAAGCCGCACAGGATGCTATCGGTGTTTTTGCGATCTGTCGTAAGCATTAGATTGTATTGATCATGATGCGCTACTAATGAAATAAAATCATTACGGAGTTAGAAACAAAGCGTTGTATCTACTAAGATCATATTTAAGCAATATAATTCAAAAGGCAGAAGTTAACGGCGTTAAATCTGATGGATCGGGAGTAAAAATTGGCGTTATACAAGGTTCCATATTAGGCCCTTTCTTATTCCTGGTATATATTAATAATTGGCGTTCCACAAGGTTCCATATTATGCCCTTTCATATTCCTGGTATATATTAACGATCTGCCTTTTATGGTGGAGAAATTGACTAACACAGTGTTGTTTGCTGATGATACTTCACTGGTCTTCAAAATTGAAAGACAAAAATAAGATTTTGATGATGTCAATAGAGTATTATCTTTAACCTTGAATTGGAAAACCAAATGTATCAAATTCTCACTTCCAAATGTCAGGCAAGTTGAGACCAGTTTAGTGTTGGACAGCAATACGTTAGAATTAGTAAATGACACGAAGTTTCTTGGAATAAACATTGATAGCAAATTGCAGTGGGGACCCCACATAGAAAAATTGGCTGGTACATTAAGTTCTGCGGCTAACGTTGTTAGGAACATCAGACAAAACACGGATGTGGCTACATCTAGGCTAGTATATTTTAGTTAGGTACTTTCAAAGTGTCACGTCCTATGGTATCTTGTTGTGGGGAAAAGCAGCGGATATTCAAACTATTTAAATTTTACAGAAAAGAGCTATTCGAGCAATTTATAATTTTAAACGCACAGACTCCTTAAGAGAGCTTTTTAAAGAAATTGACATACTAACTGTAGCTAGTCAAGAACCTACAAAATTTCCCATACTTAGCGATAGCTGTAATGTTAACCTAGGAAATAATCACAGACTACTACTTATTTCAAGGGTCAATGCATTCTCTACTACAACAAGATACCTCTGGAGATCTTGAAATTGCCATTTGAGCAATTTAAAAACCATGTTAAAGCGACTTTGTGGAAAAAGGGATTCCAAAATTCCAAAATTACAAATGTCTTTATTACTGTAGATATTTACATATACTCAGCAATTTAACTTAGCACCATTTTGCCTTCGATCCTTATGGTAGACCAAACGCTGTAGGTAGCCGCTGTTGAGCTCTCTTCTATTCATCTGCTTGTGGCAACCCTTGTACAATTTAAGTACAAAGAAACATCTAGCCAGCAGCAACATGAATACCATACCACTAAGAATCATGTTTGTGGAGCTTAGATGCATTTTAATTTTTTCTATGGAACCGTTGTTCGATCCCTAGCTGCATATTGGGCGATTATAATTTCTTCTTTTGACAGTGTTTTTCCCATGATGATTTTTTTCTGTTTATTTATTGATCACGCGTACTTGAATAAACCCTCGCATTACCCAATAGAAACCTAATGCGAAAATCCCGGTGCAAACGATAATTATAAAGGCCAAAACTGACACACTGGCACAGTCCTTCATCTTTAATTTGCAGCTTTAAAGTTTCATAATTTTAATTCACATTCAATTAGATTAATTAAACTTATTTGGGCACTCGAACCGCAACGCGACGCGAGGTGTCGCGCATGGCAAGGTCGCCATATAAGGTATTGGTAGGGACTTGTGAGTGGAACGACGATGATATTGGGATACCTTGTTTGGGGCTAGATCAATGTGTGTAAATAGTGTCCAAGATATTATTATTATTATTATTATTATTATATTTTTATGAATTTTTCATTTCACTCTTGTAATAAAGAGGTTCTGATACACGGGCTTACGCCAAGTGCTTATCTACTAAAGATCACGGTCCTTGCCCATGAATTTCCGTACAATTCTACATGTATTTAGTATTGTTGCTTTTTGAAGAACTATGTGTGTGGATCTGGGTATATTTAGTGTTTTGAGACTAGTGTGTAATGTGTATGGGATGACTCCTGTGGATGAGATGACTATTGGGATGGTTTTGACAGATTGTACCTGCCATTGTGTTTTAATTTCAATGGCAAGGTCTGTGTATTTTGTGTTTTTTTCTGTAAACGTTGTGGTAAGGTTGTGTGTATTTGGTATGGCTATATCTATGAGAAATACTGTTTTGTTTTATTTATCGTGGAGAGTTATGTCAGGCCTGTTGAAATGAATAGTTTTGTCTGTAATTATAGTTCTGTCCCAGTAGAGTTTAAAGTCTGTTGATTCTAAAACTGTTTGAGGTGTGTATTTATAGTAGGCTGTTTTTTGTGCAATCAATTTGTATCTGAATGCGAGGTGTTGGTGTATGATGGCTGCAACTTGGTCGTGGCGATGTTTATAATCTGATTGTGCGAGTGATCTGCAGGCTCCTGAGATATGCTGTATTGTTTCTGAACTATTTTGGCACTGTCTGCACATGTCGCTTGCCATTGTGCGGTCGTGTATGATATGTTTTCTGTAGTTACGAGTATCTATAACCTGGTCCTGTAAGGCTAACATAAATCCCTCCGTTTCCGGGAACAGCTCGCCTTTCTTAAGCCACGCGTTCGACGCAGTTTTGTCGACGTTAGGGTTGGCTAAGTCTAAGCGGTGTCTGCCGTGGAGGGATTTTCGTGTCCAGATGTCGATTTTCTGTTGCGGTTTGATGATAGTTTCATTTATCTGAGCTTGATGGTCTTGTAGGTTAAGTGGAGTATGTTTAAAGTCGGACTGAGCGACGGCATTGTGCAGGGTTGAGTGCGATGATTTAGCGTGAAAGAACCTTCTTAGTGTGGTGATTTGTTTGTTGTGTAAATTTTTTAAGTCTATTATTCCCCTTCCTCCTTCAATTTTTGGTAGTGTGAGTCTTTGTATGCAAGAGCGAGGATGGTGTTTTCTGTATTTAGTCATAAGTGTGTTGATGGTGCGTTGGTGTTTTATTAAGTCTGATTGGGACCAGTTGATTATACCGAATGAATATGTGAGGATTGGGATGGCGTATGTGTTTAATGCTTTGACGGTATTTCGAGCGTTCAACTGTGTTTTAAGTATGCTATGTATCCGTTTCCTAAACTTCTGTGTGATTGTTTTTTTTGTCTCCCTTTGATGTATCTGTTGCGTTTGATAGTAACCTAAGTATTTATATCCTATCTCGTTATCCACTGGATCTATTTGATCTCCGTTCTCTAATATGTATGTATTGCTCTCAACTTTTCCTCTATGAACTGATTGTATTTTGCACTTATCTATTCCGAACTCCATCTGTATGTCATTAGAAAACTGTTGTGTTAGATCTGCAAGTTTATGTATTTCTGTTAAGTTACTTCCATAATGTTTTATATCGTCCATATATAGTAAATGTGATAATGTGTGGTGTGTGTCATCAAACTTTATTTGGAATCCTTTTTTTGTGTTATTGAGTAGATTTGATAGTGGATTGAGTGCCAGGCAAAACCAGAGGGGACTCAGTGAATCGCCCTGGAAGATTCCTCTGCGAATGATGATTTTGTCAGTCTGTATTGTATTGTTATCATTGTATAACTTAAGAATAGTGTTCCAGGTCTGCATGGTTGTTGATAGATATGAGATGATAGTGGGGTGAATTTTATAGTGTTGTAATACGTAGATAAGCCATATGTGCGGTACAGAGTCAAAGGCCTTCTTATAGTCAATAAACATAGTGTTAATGTTTCTTTTTTTATGAAGAGCTTGTTTAGATGCGACCGCATCGATGATAAGTTGCTCCTTGCATCCCTGACTGAATTTGCGGCATCCTTTTTGTTGTTCAGCTAGTAACTGGTTGGTGTTTACGTGTTTGTATATGAGTTGACTAAGACATGCTGTTATTATTTTGTATATGTTTTGGAGACAAGTTATGGGTCGATATTTAGCTGGGTTTATGGTATCTGTGAGGACTTTAGGTAGCATATAGGTAGTTCCTTGTGTAATGTAATATGGCATTATTATATTTTTATGAATTTTTCATTTTACTCTTGTAATAAAAAGGTTCTGATACACGGGCTTACGCCAAGTGCTTATCTACTAAAGATCACGGTCCTTGCCCATGAATTTCCGTACAATTCTGCATATATTTAGTATTGTTGCTTTTTGAAGAAGTATGTGTGTGGATCTGGGTATATTTAGTGTTTTGAGACTAGTGTGTAATGTGTATGGGATGACTCCTGTGGATGAGATGACTATTGGGATGGTTTTGACAGATTGTACCTGCCATTGTGTTTTTATTTCAATGGCAAGGTCTGTGTATTTTGTGTTTTTTTCTGTAAACGTTGTGGTAAGGTTGTGTGTATTTGGTATGGCTATATCTATGAGAAATACTGTTTTGTTTTGTTTATCGTGGAGAGTTATGTCAGGCCTGTTGAAATGAATAGTTTTGTCTGTAATTATAGTTCTGTCCCAGTAGAGTTTAAAGTATGTTGATTCTAAAACTGTTTGAGGTGTGTATTTATAGTAGGCTGTTTTTTGTGCAATCAATTTGTATTTGAATGCGAGGTGTTGGTGTATGATGGCTGCAACTTGGTCGTGGCGATGTTTATAATCTGATTGTGCGAGTGATCTGCAGGCTCCTGTGATATGCTGTATTGTTTCTGAACTATTTTGGCACTGTCTATTATTATTATTATTATTATTATTATTATTATATATGGATTGAATACGTAAGTAAGAGTACAATATGGGTGAGGCCACTACACTATAAGCAAGCATGTGTGGGTAAGTGATCATTTCGAAATTAATACGAAGGCGAGACCAACGAAATCGGTCTAGGTAAATCCGCTTTACCGACTCGGCTAGAATCGTGACGGGCATCCAAATGCCAAACACTCATAAAAGGCATCCCCTTACTACACCCAAGTATAGAGCCCGGCTTAGTACGAATACGTCTGGCAACACTTTTAGGACGCACCTTTCCAACGATTTACAGCTCTTATTATTGATATTTATTAACAATAAAAGCTCCGTGGTCTAATGGAATTCATGATTGCTTCTCACACACGAGATGCAGGTTCGAAACCTGACCTTGTACCAATGAGATAATTAATTTATCTTAAGTACATTATCGGACGTTCAGTGTTTCGGATGTCAAAGTCAAAGTACTTTATTACTGTAGATATTTACATATACTTAGCAAACGTAATTTTTTGCCTCTTCTCTACATTGGACCACTGTGGGAGAAGAAGGGCGTAGAAACTCCCACAGATTGAGTTTTAGATCTCTTTTAAAAATAGGTTGTTCTTAACTATTACAAATATGAAAATTTAATTATTATGCTTATAATTGACGACCCGTATAGCCGAGTCGGCAGTGTCCCTGCCTACAAAGCCATGGGTGCCAAGCCCAACGGATGTTTGTACCTTAGTCATGGTTGTTTGTCTATCTAAGTATAATATTTATCTATATAAGTATGTGTATCGTTGTCTAGTACCCAAGATACAGGGAATCCTAGTTTGGGGCTAGATCAATGTGTGTGAATAGTGTCCAAGGTATTATTATTATTATTATTATTATTATTATTATTATTATTATTATTATTATTATTATTATTATTATTATTATTAATAATAAGCAGGAATAAATATAAACAAAATTATTAACAGCAAGGTCTGTGTTGAGCTAGATTAACCCCATATAGTCCTGTCATTTATGTAATCTTGAACATTGTTATATCCCTTTTTCGACAAAGTCGCTTTAACATGCTTTTTAAATTGCTCAAATGACAATTTCAAAATCTCACGTTAAGCTGTAGGTCCTGGCTACTATCGCTGCGTGGTACTGGTCGTAAAATCAACTGGCACTGAGCCTAAGTTGTGGAGTATGGCTTAATCTTAATCCTATCCGGGTAAATGCCTGTGCCCCTCGGTGCGGACATTAATGGCTACATTTACATTACTAATTAATAATAGAACTGTAATAAAAATAACAAAAATCGGTCAAGTACGGTTCGGACACGCGCACGAAGGGTTTCGTACCACGGTATAACGGAATGGATGGTGTGGAGTGAATAGTTTGGATTTTACATAGCAAATTGTTGTTTACAAAGTAATTGGTGTCTTTCATACTATATCTACGTCACCAGGTACATTTATAAGTTTGTATTTGGTTTACGGATGAATATAAAACCTTGGTAATTCCGGGTGGAGTTTTCTGTAATTTTTGGCTGGAGTATTTTAATAAGTAATTCTGTATTATTTTAATAATTTTAGACTCTGTATTTTCGTTTATAAGAGGGGAAATGGGATAAGAGGGGAGGGGTCATTTATTGCACGTTTTTGATAATAACTTCTGAAGTTATCAAAACTAAGATAAAAGTAAAAGTTTTACTTATAAGGAGCCCTTTTCAACGACACCTTGCATGAGTTATTACGGTGTTTTTTTTTGTTTTGACATTTACTCCCTCCAATTTTTTGTAGGCAATATTTCTATCATATCAGACTTGCATTACGTTGCGGTTATCAAGATATTTTTTTTGCAGAATATTTCAAGACTATTTCTTATAGTTCCTGAGAAAAGTGCACGTGACAGATGGACGGACGGACACGCGAGAGGTCCTATAAAGTTTCCCTTCACCTTTTAAGGTTTAAGGTTTGTTACGCTTATATCGCCGATAGGGTCAAAATGAGTCGCTTGCATTATGAAATCTCGTGTACTTGTTCCTGTAGCGGCAACAGAAATACACATTCTGTGAAAATTTTTACTCTCTTCTTATTTCGGTTTATCATACAGAGCCCGCTGACGGACAGACAGACAGACGGACAACTGTACGGAAACCTAATAATTCGAACTGGCACACCAGACCTGAAGCCCGCCTCTATAAGATGTTAAGCTTGTGCCTGATTGTTGATACTCGCAATGTCTGTTTTTGTTATTTGTTGATAGGTATTTTTGTACTTAACCAACAAGTAAAACAAACAATACACGATCTTCCAAATATTTTTACAGCCGAGCTCAACTTAAACGAAGAGAAATACCCATCATTTAAATTCTTCGTAATATAGATAAAGTACTAAACAATCAGTATGTTCATCTAGTCATCTTCAATCAATGTTCTTGGATATTATCTGTAAGGTTTGCCTTAAAAGGTTTAAATAGAAACTATTTGCTCTGAAATCATTTACGTCCAACCTTACGGACTAAATCCAAGGAGAAATTGAGTCTGGCACAATAACTCATTGTATTTTACGTGTAATACTTCTTTTGGGGCCTTGTCGATGACAGGGCCGGCTTCTGATTAATTCGACGGCCAGCCGGGGCCATCTCACCTATTGTGATGTGAGTGATGCTGTCAGCTCTTCCAGGATTATACCTATACCTATACAATACATGACTGGATATTGGACAGGGAAAATAGTATTTTAAACGATAATTTTAGCTTCCTTCAATTCATATCAAACAATGCATTACTGACCTTTTAAGTAATTTAGACGACCCGAATGGCCGAGTCGGCAGTGACCCTGCCAAGGGTCCCGGGTTCGAGTCCCGGTGGGGGCAAATATTTGTTTGATGAGAAAGGATGTTTGTACCCTAGTCATGGTTGTTTATTTATCTAAGTATAATATTTATATATAAGTATGTGTATCGTTGTCTAGTACCCAAAATACAGGGAAACCTAGTTTGGGGCTCGATCAATGTATGCAAATAGTGTCCACGGTATTATTATTATTATTATTATTATTCTTATAAGATCGATGGTAAGTCTAAAGATGTATAGTTTAAGGAATATAGAGCAGAAAAACATGAAAATTAATGAACGTTCTCGAATGTCAAATAATAACTTGTCTATGTAAACCGAAGGTCCAAGCATCGAGGTCTCATTGGCGCGGGACACGCGACGCAGCCGCGAGTCTCCGAAGCGTCGTCACGGCAGTCACGCGAGTCAGAGCCCCCGCTACGGACGTAACGCATCGACCCACTCGCGATCCACGAAAGCCGTGCCGCTACGTGCGCGTAGCAAAATGTTGTGGAGCCTAGCAGTCTTGGCATTGCTCTCGTCAGCTCAAGGACGGGCGGTAAGCAACACTTTTCACTTCTTCCGGAACTCTTATAACTCAAGCTCGGCGCAAGCTGCTCCTCGTGAAACTTTCCAAACGTATTTATTGTTGCTTTCGTAGCAGAGTCACTTCGTTTCTGACTGAAGAAGTTTTACTGTGAAATTTCAAAGCGACTCATGTTTTTAATTATTTCCAAGCTTCGGATTAAAAGTAATTAAACGTTTTTGGGTCAGTTTGCTGTCCTTGCTTTCGTTCCGATGTTTACTTAGGTGTCAGGCGATTGGAGCCTTTTGAAGCACATTTATTACCAGTCTTACTAATGTTTATAATTTATGTCATTATTGTATTTATTTCAAGTCAGTGTACGCAAGTTGAAGCGTACATTCATTAACTTGTACTTTTGCTCGTGTTCTGCCGTTCCTATTAGCTCGGATCTTGCACGCCCCGGGGGGTTAATTTAAAGAGCCTTATTGCTCGACGTATGCCTAATTACGTTATGCGGAGGGTTCGAGCATAACAGGCCGCCTTAAGTGCCATATAAACTATTCCGTTTGCCATTACGGCAAATGCGACTGTTTATAATATAGTAGAACACATGATGCTTGATAGATGATCGGTTTGATTAAGCCATGCTTTTATGATATTGTGATAAACTGTTGATAAAGCGATAAAGTTTTTAGGGTTCCGTAGAAAAACAAGTAACCCTTATAGTTTCGTCTTGTCTGTCTTTCACAGCGACTTTATTCGCTTTATTTAATGATATTGATATTTTGGCTAAGTGTATCAGTTGTATATGAAGTGAATACCTTCCTAATTTATTTTTTCTACCTAAAATTTATTACGGTACCCTAAATGTGCGAAGTTCGACACGCACTTGGCTGGTTTCAAAGCTTGGCGTTAGCTCTGCAGTGGCACCATCGCATTGTTGTTCCTTGGTATAGCTTTTGTACCTCATCAATAGAGCCTTTACAGGGATATCGAACGGAAAAAAATACATCAAAGTTGACAATTAAAATTTGATTTTAGATTCTTGATAACGACCTGTGTGGCCCTGTGGTTGTGGCTCTGAGAGGCCCCGGGTTCGATCCCCGGCTGGGGAAAAAAATCTTAAGTCTTGGATGTTTATATGTGTGTGATGTCGCTAGTTCTGGTTCCCACGACACAGGGTATCCTAGAATGGGTAAGAAATAAAGTATGTGCCTGTACATAAATGTTTGTTTCTTTGTTTGTTGATTATTATTTAGAAACAATTCAGTTGTCCCCGCCTAGTGCACCAGGCAGCCCAGACCCCAGACTCTAGTATTATCATTATCATTACTACAGATCAGTTAACTAAAGCTGGCACGTTCAACACATTTACACGTTGCGCTTATGTAGTGTCTGTGAATAAGCGCGCGGCGTGACGGTGCACTGCATGGGCATCAAGAATAGTCTGTCTATCTCTCTCGCGCGCGGTCATGAGTATGAAGCAGACAGTTATAATTTGCTTTTGCAACTGCTAATAAATATAGTGTATTTTTTTGAATTCGTGTTACGTGTCAATCGACACGCGGTATTGTGATTGTTTACCTGTTTCGAGGTTAGATTAAAAGAATTCGTGTTTAAACATACCGGATAGTGAAATTGCATTACTGTGAGTATTGTGAACGTGCCAGCTTTCGTTAACCAATGTAACATCATTACACGCATAAATAAGTTACGTAATAACAGCATTATTAGTTTACAAGCAACAGCCGTTGTGGCTGACATTAAAATAAGAGATGCAACAAATATTTGGAAACTATTCGGCCTATTTGACCAATTTTGGATAATATTCGGACGACTAAATTGTAAAAAAAAACATGATAAATAAATTCGGACAAGTATCAACAAAACACAATTGAAAAACCGCGAAGGTAACTAAAGTGACAAGAAATATCAAATTACAAGCTATTTCAATGGTGACATTATTAGTAATACAGACTATAAGTGGGGAGCCAGTTGTTTACGTTCGAAGGAAATATTTAGTCCCCACAGCCCTTCACGTCCTCCCGGGTAGTGCTAAGGAGCAACAAATCAATCTCAAGTCATTTGTGACCTTTCATATACACTTGACACTGGTAAAATTAACCTCAAAAGAGTTTATTACGCTAAATTTAAAGAATAAAATACTATTAGTGCCATAATGCGTGTCTTGTTAAAATTAGCTCGCGAATAAAATATAAGGGTTTGCAAGGAATCTGTGAGATATATCTCACAGATTCCTTGCAGGTAGTTTTATAAAACTACCTGCATTTTTATGTGCTTATTCTTGCCAAATATTTGGTGCAGCGGCCAAGAACGAGGCCGAATATCCGGTATTCGGCGTTCGGCCAAATCACTGCTGATCCCATCTCTAATTAAAATGCCTTCGCGCATTATATATTGAACTCATCAAGCCAGCTCGGGCTCAGCTGTGTAACAAGTAATGCAACAATAAGAAGCAATTTCAGGCAAATACAGTTGTTTGTTTGGGAACAATTAGCTAACAGGGTCCCTGCTGTATTTGAGTGATATTGTTATTCCATGTTATCATAATGGCCTATTCTTCTAGTTACAAGATTACAAGAGTTAACTGGCATAAATTCCATCACATTTTTACCTAACTTCACTAGTTTACTCTTGTGCGATTGTAACTGCGGTACAAAAGCATTGTTAAGAGTTGAAAGTTGGACTTATGCCTTCTTATTTAGTCTCTTCAGTGGTTCACAACGGTCCAAAACAGGTTTTCATAGGTAAAATATTTACTTACCTTTTGTTTCGCAACTGTTTCTGAAAAATCACACCCGAAAATTCTTACCTCGGACGACAATATTCTTGCCTAGCTAGCCGAAATCAGCCAGAAGTGCTTCCAACAATTCCGACTAAAAATTAGCATTCAAGTCGCAGGAACATTGTACACTTTGTATTCTGTACAAAGGCAACGCAGGCGGTAATCAAAGGAGATCACGAAACGTTCACGGATGACGGCTAACAGGAAATTAGCCTCATCCCGACAAAGCTCCGTGTACAAAATGTAAGTGTGTTGAGAGCTTTATCATGGAATAGAAAGGTATCTGGACATGGGGCAACGAAGGCAAATGGGCCAAAGAGTGGAGGAATTGTTGGCCAAGGGATGTGCGTAGACTGAGAGGCAGACCACCTGCCCCATTGCAAGATGACATATTCAAAATTCTGCGCAAATCACGTTTTTTCAAATCGCATCTAATTTGAGTTACAATCTATTCGGGTTTGTTTAGAATGCAGTGACGTCGTCGTTATCCGCCGGCCTAGCCACGCCCTTAAACCAATCAGTAGTCTTATTATGTATCTCTGACATATATAAATTTCAATGGCAATTGACAAATCGAACACGATTATTTTGAGGCCCAAGATCACACAAAACCACTGAAGAGCGCTTTGACAAAAAAAACACTTTTATCGGTGTCAAAAATATATGCTATTCACAATGAGATAATCCAGTTTAAATATTGTGTCGTCACACGATTGGATTAATTTCCCTCGATCTTAATAATTCCTGAACTTAGTCTATTGTCTATTGGTCCCCTCATCCCCCCAATATAGTTTTTTAAGTGAGGAAATGTATACTTTTTCAGATATGTTTTTTTTTATTAATTTTGGAGGTTAGGTTTACCTAATTTGATTGAAAAATGACAAATAAACTGGAAAAAGAGGGAAGGAAGAGGTGTCCTCGTCCCCCAAATATAGTTTTTTAAGTGAGGAAATGTATACTTTAAGAGATAAAATTGTTTAGTTCTGTTAAAATTTGTGGCTATAAATGTTGTTTTATTTATTATTCAAGGTGTGTAGGAGGAGGGGGAACCCCCCCTGGAAGCCACAATAACCTACTCTAGCCAGTCATTTTTGTTTGTATACGCTTCGCTCCGCTCCGCTCCTGTTTAACTTCTTCAACGTTCTAACTTAACCTATAACCTGATTGAAAAGTAGCCACAATAACCTACTCTAGCCAGTTATTATTGTTTGCATATGCTTCGCTCCGCTCCGATTTAGCTTCTTCAACGTTCTAACCTAACTTATAAACCAAATGAAAAGTAGCCACAATAGCCTACTCTAGCCAGTCGTTTTTGTTTGCATACGCTTCACTCCGCTGCGGTTTAGCTTCTTCAACGTTCTAACCTAACCTAAAACCCGATTGAAAAGAAGTACTGTGTAGAATAGGTTCTCTCGAAATTTACAAACAAAAGCAACTGCTTTTGTTTTTAAATTTCGAGAGAACAAGAAAAGAGAACATTCGCTAAACTACTAGAAAACGGAATGGCATGATGAAGGCGGCCATTTTGGTTGGTCATTCTTCGCTCGCAAACGTACAATAATGACAATATTTCATGATATTAACTATGTATGGTCTTATCGACATTTTGTTACGTAAATTTTTATGTTTCGTTCAAAGAAATTGTCCAATTTTTCGTCTTGTTTAAAGAAATTTTCCAATTTGCATCTTTGTTTTTTATTAAAAACTGCGCATTTCCTCACTTACAAAAAACACTTTGTTATGAAAAGTGACTGCAAGCTACCCATTAAACAACTTTTAAATTAAAATCAAATTAAGGTTGAACGATATAGAAACCAACACGAAAAACACCTAATCTTTAAAGTCGCCGGGCGGCCTAATGCTATTCCACGCCGCCCGCTACCCCGCCAGTTCTGCTACTCCGCGAGAAGACGGCGGGCGAATGCGGCGCCCCTCAGCTCATGTAGTGTTTTCACTACACTAACCACTCTACCCTAAAATGACTTACCAAATACGGTCAGGGTTTGAAAATTTGGTGGGACATCCTCTTCCCGTTTTATAGGACCTGAGCCGTGCACTTCAGTATTGTTGTCTGTCCAACCTTGCAAACTCATGCAATGGACTTGATTTCTAGTTTTCATCATAGGAATAAATATGAAAATTGTTATTGTTTACACCCCTGACAGAATTCGTTTTTGAAAACTTGCTATGCGATCTGTTTTTTATAAGCTTCATATAATCTTTATCTATGGCTCTCACTGACAACTTGGGTGGAGCCCTTGCTATTCTGACCGTGAACCTCTGAAGAATTTGACTGTGCTTTCTATTCTGACCGGTAACCTCTAAAGAATCTGCTGCGCTTCATATTCTGACCGGGAACTCAAAAAACTCAAACTCAAAAGTACTTTATTACTGTAGATATTTACATATTCTTAGCAAACGTCATTTTTTGCCTCTTCTCTACATTGGACCACTGTGGGTGAAGAGGGGCGTAGAAACTCCCACAGATTGATTTTTAGATCTCTTTTAAAAATAGGTTGTGCTTAACTAATACAATTATGATTTATTTTTATTTAATAAGCTGGAATAAATAATTACAAAATTATTAACAGCAAGGTCTGTGTTGAGCCAGATTAACCCCATACAGTCCTGTCATTTAAGTAATCTTGAACATTGTAATATCCCTTTTTGAACCTCTGAAGAACTCTGCTGCGCTTCCTATTCTGACCGGCACGCCGTCTGAAGAACTCTGCAGTTCTTCCTACTCTGACTGGCACTCCAGCAAGTGCTGCGTCTCCTAGCCACTGCTGCTGCAAACTCCACTGCAGCAGCAGTGGCCAGGCCACTCCAAATAAATCGGACTTATTCTCAATTTCTCTCTTTTATTTTCTTCAGGCTCTCAAAATTACCTTCATTAAGCTTCCGTTACGTGGGGTTATTCACACCAACCCCTCGTAACGTGACACTCAACAGCCAGAACTGGGCCTAAACGAGCTGTCATTTTTTCCATGATTGGACCAATCAATTTGCTAATTTTAATTGAATTGCGATTGATGTTTCTAGTCATATTTTCCTTACATAATAAGGCAAATCACTCAAAAAAAAATCTAAATAAAATTTTCCTTAATGTTTAAATCTACTTCAAAAAAGTAGGAAGTTCTCATTTCGTCTGGTTATAATAAATATTTAGTAGATGAAAATGCTTGAAGTAATGGAATCGAAAATCTGCGATTAACCCTTTATCATTCGAAACTTAACCCCATTAGTTTGGTGAGGGCCCAAATATAAAAATGTATTATTTTCAATAACTAAATTGAAGATGCATGACTTATAAATATATTTTATAATGACTCGCAGAAGAATATTCTTTTATAATAAAAATAAAATATATACGAAGATTCAACTGATACTTATACTATAAATGATAATGATAATGCTGACGAAATAATAATAAAATATTTATTTTGCAAAGAAGGAAATTGGAACAGTTTAAATAAGCCTTAGTCCCCATACAAAGATTCCAGACTACTATGACTATTTTGATGGAATTAATTTAAGTCAACTTTTATCCTTTAGCTAAATCTTTTAAAATATTATTCAAAAATATAACTCCACTAAGAATACACCTCTACATTGCAGTTGCAATATGACGTCACTGAATTTTCAGAGCAATAATTTAAGTTTTAATTCGGAAAAACTTGATGGAACCAAATTAGATTTGTTGAAAATTGTGTATCCATTTCAGAACCCCGGGAGAAAATTTGTAACGAACTTACAGCTAGCCTTGCGGCCGCGGTCGCTGCGAGTCTAACTTTTATTAGACTTGGCTCGGAGCACGGCCACGGGTCATTAGCCGCGGACCTGCTAGTCTGCTGCAGCATAACCAGGATCGAATGTTTGTGATGAAATTATTTTAAAAAAGTACACGTTTTACTTTTTACGGTTCCGTACCTTAAAAAGGAAAACACGGAACCTTTACAGGATCACTCGTATGTCTGTCCTGGGTGTGTAAAAGTTATATAAAATGGCCGAATTCTGATCTGATTAAGTTGAAATTTGCTACACTTATGTAATTATGTGACTCAAACAGGAACGTGTTACGTAAGCAAATAAATTTGGTATTCAGGGGCCAATTTTTGGGGGTTCAACAGAAAATTTAAATACTATACAAAGTGTCATTGAATAAACTCAATTAACCCCAACATATTTTTAATAATAAAAAATATTGAGAAAGATATAGAAAATACAAATAGAAAATATAAATACTTGCCTAATGTTGTAGAAAATATTTGATGTTGTGTCATTTCTGACAAATTCACAACTCTATGGTGCGTACAACATCATAGTAAGTACCTATTTAAAAATAAATCAGTGGAAAGATTAAATAAAACTAAAATTTAGGTAACTACAAAACATCGCAAAAATCTAGGCTCTTCAAACTTACCGCCCCCGCACACACTGACCGTATAGTTCGCGCCAAGTTTCTTTGGCTCCGAGCGAGCGTTACCTCTTTCTCACTCACCCCACCCTTACTTATGAGTAAAAGAGAGTCCTTACTTGCTCAGAGCCACATAAACTTGGCTCGGCTTGTATGAAATGGGCTAGATAATAACGATGTATCGTACTTACTTGTACCTACCATTCACTCGCGAGTTTAATGCACTGAAAATGTAGGTACTGTGCCTACCGTAGTAGTCACTGTGACACTCCTATCACGAACCGCTCAAAGAATACCGACACAGCTTGATTGACACTTTCATTACATTGTGCGAGTACAATACTGTCACCATTTCACAATATTCCACATTTGTGTATACGCACGCCCACCAGTACAGTGATGGACTAAACAAAACAAACAAAGAGATCCTCGCACCACTCACCCCTACCCCTTCCCTAACCGTGATGACCGTCTCTTTTTTATGGTTCCGTACCCAAAGGATTAAAACGGGACCCTATTACTAAGACTGCGCTGTCCGGCTGTCTGTATATCTGTCTGTCTGTCACCAGGCTGTATCTCATGAACCGTGATAGTTAGATAGTTGAAATTTTCACAGATGATGTATTTCTGTTACCGCTGTAACAACAAATACTAAAACAGAGAATAATTCTTTCAATACTACATATACATTTATGAATTCACCTGGTTACGTTAAGGGAGTGTGAAAGTAGCCGCACCAATAACTTTGTAAACAACATTTTGCTATGTAAAATGCAAACTATTCACGCCAAACCATCTCTACCATTCTGCGGTGATACGGAACCCTTCGTGCGTGTGTTAGACACTCGACCTGTTTTTTCCAACACGATGAAGAAAGTAAGCGTACCTACGAATTTATTCTTTCGTTTTGCTAAGTAATATTCATCAGGTTTCATTTTGGTGGGCGGCCATCTGTGTCAGCTTCGTTTTAGCGTGAGTAGAGAACAGGCAGGTGTCAGTTAAACTGGACTTTCGCACCTAAGTTAGCTTAGCTGTAAAGAGACAGCAACAACTATAACTCTATTTATTCAAAAATATGACCTATATTTAAAGTCAGTGAAATGGATTCTGCTCATGATTCTGAACAAACTAGTTCCTCATTATGCGTTTATTCGATGACACGTTGTATTCAATCTGTGTCGTGTGAAATATTAAATGAAAGGGCTTGTTGCGAAGTTTTGTTTTTTCATGTCTCTGAAATATAATCAAATGCCACTACGAGGGATCTAGGGATTTACATGCAAAGAACTCAGATTCAGTATCAGATTAAATTTTTTATTGAATATAAATAAATACATTATCTTATTCAAAGTCAAAATTAACTACAAGTATTTTTTTTATATATATAAAAACACCGTTTCGGAAGGTGGGTCTCGGGGTTAAGAAGAAACGGCAAGAATAGTTTGGGTAGTCCCAAACCATCTTTTTTAAAAAGTTACTTCACAACAGGTATTGGTTTTGGTCTTAGGAAATTCACCAGCGAGTGATAGACATGATCTATCGCTCCTCGTCGAATTTCTGTGCGCCGAGATGGTATGGACCATGCAGATTTGTCATCCAAGTATTCCTTAATACTATAATAGGACTTTCTTATCAGCTAATTTTCAACATAGTTTTTGAACCTCTTTTCAGGAAGGATCAATGATTCCTGTGGTAATTTATTGTAGAAGCGAATATGGTGCCCATTAATGATGTGCCTACTTTACTTATTCTAAATAATGGCAGTGCTAACCTAATTCTATTTCTAGTGTTAATTCTATGGCTATCACCTACAGTTTTAAATAAAGCTAATTTTTTTACATGTAAGATAGTCTCGTACATACATTTACAGGTAACTGTAAGTATGATTAATAAATATAATTTTAAAATAATTTATTTATTTATATATGCTGCTCTCCCCCGGAGCGGTATAGTACTGTGAAAATAACTAAAGTAAACCAATCTGGCAGTTTCAACATCTGTAAGATATCTGATTGTCTGACCGCAAAAGCGGCTGAGCTAAGCCTTCGTGCAAGATTAGTTATGTGAGGACCCCATTGAAGTTTCGAATCTATAGTGATTCCAAGAAAGATTGTGTCCTCAACGAGGTCCAATCTTTCAGATCCTATTCTTACACTCGTTTCATCCTGTCGTAAATTAGGCAAACATTCTTTGAGTTCAATAAAAGGTTGTTCACTGTGGACTTCATGATGACATACAGTGTTGGACTGCAAAGACTTGAAGTCCTGTGGCAATGGACTGAAGTAGAGCGGTTCAGTTTGATGCAGACCGGGCTTTGTTTGAGACCTGCACACAGGCGGCTCCGAGGGTGGCACAGACAGAGTGGGTTTGGCAGCACCCGACAGAGCAGCCTTGTTTAGGGTAGCACTGTTCTCCTTGCCCAGCCTTGGAGGGGGCTAGAAAAGGTGCCCTAAAAATTGCTCGCCCCAGCCAATTAGGATGGTAGTAACCGCGGCTGCCTCCGCATCCTCAATTTCGTGGTCGACGCAACAATGACAAAAATAATATATGACATTTGGCGCATGGAATGTAAGAACACTCCTTGATCACAAAGAGAATGTCTGTCCCGAGCGGAAGACGGCCATTGTAGCTCGTGAGCTCTCTCGATATGACGTAGATGTGGCTGCTATCAGCGAAACACATCTCACCGACGAAAGAGAGCTGGTGAAGCACGTTGGCGGATACACTTTCTTCAGGAAAGGCCTTGCTTCTTCTGAGCTGCGACAATCTGGCATGAGATTCGCGATCAAGAATCCTGACTGAGACCTGATCTAGGCACAGATGAGGCTTTCTTCTCAGTGCTTCAACTGCTAGAGAAAAGCAGAGAGCAGGGCCGTCCCATGTATCTGTATTTTATTGACCTTGAGAAGGCTTTTCACAGCGTCCCACGAGGAGCCCTCTGGACGGTGCTGGGAAAGATAGGGTGCACAGAGAGATTTGTGAGACTTCTCAGATTCCTCCACGACGACATGAATAATTAGAGTTTTTCCCTTTTTACCTGGGTTGAACCCACTGGTAACGGGAAAAAATAAGGCTGCGTTTTTGCGCCTACATTGTTCGCGTTGTAATTTGCCGTCGTAGTCCAGGAGATTATACAAGCCTCTCCAGAAGGAGTCCGCATCCGTTTACACAACGATGGAAATCTTTTTAACCTGGCGAGACTAAAATACAAAACACAAAAGTCTCACATGCGGTGGTCACTGAGATCATCTACGCGGATGACCTATGCTTTGTGACAGAATCCCTAGAAAGGCTGCAACACCTCATGTCCGATCTCTACAAGTCTTGCCGTGAATTTGGCCTGAAGATCAGCGTCAAAAAGACGGAGATGATGTCTCTAGATATCGACTGTCACGAGCCGCTGAACATCAAACTTGGCGAGGACGAGCTCAAGCAGGTTCCGCTGCTTGGGGAGCACTTTAACATCCAAGTGCGACCTTGATTCAGAGACCAACAGCAGGATCGGAGCTGCAACAGCAATTCAGTAAGCTGGATACCAAGGTATTCTGTTCACGCGACGATAAGATAGGTACGAAGATCTCAGTGTACATTGCAATCGTCCTGCCTAATCTCCTGTATGCTGCGGAAACTTGGATCGTGTACCACCGTCACATCCGCATGCTAGATCGTATCCACCTCAGATGTCTTCGCAAGATAATGAATATCAGATGGTCTGATCGCGTGCAGAACACTGAAGTGCTGCGAAGTGCCAATATGGCTAGCATTGAGGCCTACTTCATGCGGCGATAGCTTTGGTGGTGCCTACACGTGTCAAGGATGACAGAGCACAGGGTCGAAAAGTATATGCACAGCGTGGCGGGCAACTGCTCAGGTATAAAGATTTAATGGAGCAGCATATGAAGAGGTGCGGCATACAGCCTTCCCAGTGGAAGAAGCAAGCCGCCCTCAGACCCGAGTTTTGAGAATTCACCGGCGTGACGAGCTTGACAACAAACGAGATGAGTCAAAAGCCCGACCACCTGCGCTAACTCAGCATAATTATATTAATGCCCGCAATGAGGATCTTCATAAGGAAGATTGCTACACAAGCCACGTGCTAGCACACGAGCCAGTTCAAGACTCATGAAGCGGTCGCCGTGACCGAAATTGGTCGGACCACTTAAAATAACAGTTTTAAAAACTTTTATTTTTATTATATGATTTGCCCCCCAACAGCACCCCACCATATTTAATATTGGTTCGAAATGTATTTGTCAATAAATCACGTTTGTGGAGGTGACATAAATACCGAATTTCAACTTATCCTTTTAGATTTCGGTCGTATAATATACACACGGACTCACGGATAGACAAGTTATCCTATAATGGTTCCGTATTTCCTTTTTAAGGTAGCGAACTCTAAATAGTAGATTTCCTACGAGTTCGCAAAGGCACAAAGGTTAACGAACCGAGAAGTTTTTACGGCACGAGCCGAAGGCGAAAGTCGCAGCGAGGTTCATAAAGAAGCCTTTTCGAAATCAGAAATCAGAAATCAGAAATTTTATTTGTCAAACACGGTATACATTATGTTACAGATGGTTGGTAACTAATTAATTCAGACCTCAGTGTTTTGCCCAAGAAGGGCGTACAAATATTACATGGTATTTAAAATATAAAATAATAATAGCAAACATTCAATAATAATTCAATTCAATTCAGATAAAATAATCAATATCGCAATAATAATAATTTAAAGATTCAATTAATTCAATAATAGGTAGTTAAATTCAATTCAGTTTAAGTCATTAAGTTGTCACAAATTATATTAAAATAGAGTAATTTAAGATGTCATATGCTTTTGTCATTAATAAAATCTTGCACATCATAATAGCACTTAGTAACTAGCAGCTTAAATAGGGTACGTTTAAATGTCAATAATGTCATATCTTTTATAGAATTTGGCAATTTATTATATATTTTTGGTGCCATACACAAGATATTTTTCTGCATAAGTGCCGTTTTGGCTTGTCTTACACAGAGATTGTGCTTATTTTGTACACGCACAGATTTATATTTTCCGTGAGAAACCTTAACAAAGAGATTTAGATTATTTTTTACAAACACCGCTACTTCATAAATATAGTGGGATGGCAGGGTGAGCAATTTTAGTGCTTTGAACACTGGAGCACAGCTTTCATGTGGCTTTAATCCACATATAGCTCTTACGCAGCGTTTTTGAGCTTTAAACACGGTGTCTTTGTCAGTAGAGTTGCCCCAAAATATAATACCATAGCGAAGTATAGAGGCTACAAGACCATGGTATGCAGTGAGAACGGTTTCTCTGCTTACAATTTTCGATAATTTAAAAAGAAGATATGAAGCTTTATGCAATCTTTGACACACTTGAGAGGTTTGAGCCTTCCACGTTAGCTGATGGTCAATCTGCACTCCTAAAAATTTTGTTTGTTTCACTTCCTCAAGGTATTCGCCTTCAAACTCAGTACTAAAGTTAGGCACTGCATTTGTGCGCTGAAAAAAGTGCATTATTTTAGTTTTACTAAGATTTGCCATTAATTTGTTATTATTAAGCCATGTCATTATATATTTTAAAGTGTCATTAGTATTTTCTAAGTATTCGTCATAATTATTATTGAATTTAATAGTCACTGTGCTGTCATCAGCGAATAAAATCATTGGATTTGGAACGTGTCTCGGTAAATCATTTATGTATATAATAAATAATAACGGTCCTAAAACGCTACCTTGTGGAACACCACAAGATATTTCCCTAGTATTTGATAAATATTTTTGTTCAGATTTTGTTTTGAGGCAAATTCTACTAATTTCTGTGCATTGAGGCCTTTTACTTAAGTATGACTCTATCAGTTTTAGTACATTACCTCTCACGCCATATGTGTTTAATTTACTGAGCAATAAATTATGGTTTACGTAGTCGAACGCCTTCGTTAAATCCATGTATATTGCGCAAATTGGTATTCTAGAGTCAATGTTTGGTAAAACTGTATTTAAAAAATTGTATATAGCCATGTCAATTGATTTGTGTTTCCTAAATCCCATTTGTTCGTCAGTTAAAATATTGTACTTATTTAGATGAGACTCCAATGCATTGTAGATTACTTTTTCAAAGATCTTTGAAAATATTGTGACTAATGCTATTGGTCTATAGAATTTCATGGAGCACCTGTCATCTTTCTTAAATAATGGCTTTACTACAACTGATTTTAATTTGTCAGGGTACTGGCCTTTATGTATGCACATGTTTATCAGAAAACTTAAATGTGGTGCTATGATTTCTGCTACTTGCTTAATTGCTTTAGTGTGTATTTCATCGTAGCCCACACTATTTTTATTTTTCAATAATCGTATTATTTTGATAATATCTTCAGGTACAGTTGGCGCCAAAAACATGGAATTTAAAAGATTATTGTTAGTCGAAGGGTTCTGGTTGTGGCTATCATTGCGGTTACTCGTTTGATCTATAAAATAGTCATTGAAGGCATTCGCTATTTGTTGGGGATCAGTTATAGTCGCGGATTCTGTTTTTATTTTAAGAATGGTTTCCTTCGGTAAATTACTTTTAGCGTCATTAATAATTTTCCAACCTGCTTTAGATTTACAATCAGAATTATTTATAAAATAATTATTCTGGGCTTTTTGTGTCAATTTAATTATCTTTCTAAAGGTACTTGTATAAGTTTTTAATTTAGTTTTATTTATCTCTGAAGGGTTTCTTCTATAGTGCCATAAGAGTTCCCTTTGATTTTTGCTACATTGCTTAATACCCTTTGATACCCACTTTGGAGTTTTGGTCGACTTCACTTTAACGTCTTCTAATGGGAAACAAAGATTGTAGATCATGAGGAAATCATTTAGAAATGTATTGTACGCTTCATTGCAGTCATCCATAGCATACATTTCCGAAAATGTCAAACATTGCATGTGAGTGGCTAATCTATTCAGATTTTCAGGGCTAAATTTTCTTTTTTTGACAGTCCATGCTTTGATTCTACAAGTTTTTTTTACAGGCACTTGTAATAACTGAGAAGTGTGATCTGAAAGGCCAAATTCTATAACTCTACCCTTGCATCCTCTCAGTATATTATGGGCAAAATTGTCAATGCAGGTTTTCTCTTTCCTAGTAGGAGTGTTTAGTTCTAGCTTCATGTTGAATCCCTGAAAGAATGATATTAATTCTTTTGACCAGTTGTTTCCTTTTTTTAATAAATCGATGTTGAAGTCTCCACAGACAATAATTTTTTTGTTACGTTTGTTGCACAGTTTATTAAGAATAGAATGCATTCTGTCAAAAAATAAATTGAAATATTTACTGGCGTCATTTTTCTGTGGTACTCTATATATACAGACAATAATTACATGAAGATTGATTAGTTCTATTGCACAACATTCTAAAACGCCACTTATTGATTGTTTAGCAACGTGACATAGTTCTTTAAAGTCCAGTCCAGTTCTTGTTAAGATACAGGCTCCTCCTCGTTTTTTCAGATTCCGTGAGAAATGTGCTGCCAGTCGGAAGTTGGGAATTGATATTAGATCTTCATGTCCAGATTGCATAAAATGTTCTGTGATACAAATAATATCGATCAAAGTCTTTTCTGATGCCAGTTCCTCTAGACAGACAGTCAGGTTTGAAGATTTGCTTAGTAGACCAGCTATATTTTGATGCAATATTTTAATGTTGTCATACACGAAAAAGATCATCATTTTCTTCACTCGGTGTGCTTGGTGAATTATTTTCTGTCACACTTATCGTAGAGGGTTTTTTTGACGTCAGATAGAGATTCAATTCTTGAATGTCTGCTTTCAGATTATAAAACAGAGTTTGCATTCCTTTTCTATTTAATTTTCCTTGTATTCCAGAGAACATATTGCCATAGTCGTAGGATAGGTTTAAATTAGAGTCGAACACATAAACGTGTTCGTGAGTCAGTGCGTCCAGGTAGAGTAAATTATTGAAGGATTCGACTCTACGATTGTACATTTCAGTATATCTGCCACATCTGAAGGTTGGAACGCATATGACAACGTTCGTGTGTTGTTGTAAGCTTTTCGTAGCTTCTCTTATCGCCATCACTGACGTAACATAGTTTTTGGTCACTATGAAATCTTCTTCTCCTACCATTATTACGCAGACGTCATTTGAGCCAAAATGTTGCAATTTTTGGGGCAATCGCTCTACGAGCTGTGTGATTCCAGCGCCAGTAATCAAGTAATGGCACAAGTCGTAGTCAGCACTGAATGTGTCCTGTGCTGTTTGCAATATGCGGTTGGTCTTATTGCTGCTGATAATGCATAAATTCTTCCTGAGGGTATTAGAAGTTTCAGGCATGGGGGCGGCAGATTGCGAATCTGCACAGTCCAGTGTTATTATTGTTGGGGCGGCCGAGTCGTCAGTAGAGTCATTCTGGAGTGTATCACTATGCGCAACTGAAATTGGGATTTTATCTGTGTCTATCTGTGATTTGGTTGGAGACGGGTGATTATTCATTACTAATCTTAGTTTTTGTAAAGTACTTTGGGCTGTGTGGTTTCTGCGTTTTTTTCCTTCTATTGGTGTCGCGCACTCAGTGGCGATCTTTTTATAAGTACTTATCAATTTATTAGACTTTTCTAGATCAGTTTTTAAGTTCTGGTTTTCTAGCATTAGATCGTCTATTTCTTGGTGTGCTCCTAACAATTCATTTGTTAGTTCCTCCACTCGTTTGCTTAAAGCTATGACATCCCCATTTTCTTCGTCCAATGAGGTGTTTGGAAGACTTCGCGTGGTAGATTCGAATATCGACGTGTTTGAAATATCGTTAGTCGTGCTTGAAAATGCGTGTTTACGCAGGGTTACATATTCTGCCATCGTTGCTATGTGATTAAAAGCGATCCAAACTCGGAAAAAAGAAAAAATTCTTTCCGAAGTTTATCTTGGGATTTGAACCCGTGACCCTCGGTTTGAGAGGCGGCGGTGTTCAGAGACGTGCTATTGGAGCTGATACAGAAATTACGAATCTTTGATACTGGTTCTGTTCAGTTCACGCTGCAAGGGCGACACGAGTTAGACGTGGCCGCTTGATGAACTACTTTCTCTATTGATCTCCTAGGATTAACTATCGGTTGGAGATTTAGGATGTAAGTAGATTAAGTAGTATTGTAGGTATCGCGGTAGATGTCGCTGTTGGTCGAATTCCGTTAAAGTCCCGTTAGCTGGTTGTTATCTTTTATGTGAAATTGTTGATATCCGAGCTTATATGTTTTGTCACTGGTTTATTTTGCGATTACAGTTATTTCACTTTTATTTTCTATCACTTGTTGTATGGGTTTTTTACACTTTAGTCTTATTTAGGTGCGTTTAGTCCACAGTTATATAGCTTGATTTATCACTGTTTCTATTGTATTATTTCACTAGATAACACTATCACACTGTTATCGTATTGTTATTGATTGAATTATTATGTCTAGTAGTAAATACACGTAAAAATACTAATTAAAATTAAATTTATTACGGAGCTGTTTGTTTACTTAAAGCGCCACCTGGCGGCCAACCGAACGAGAGGAATATAATTTTTCCGCCTGATATCCCAAAATCAAGCGGCGAAGTTGCAGTTTTGAGGTTAGAATACGGAAATATATATTTTTTAAGTTATTTAGTAGGAAATGTACCACCTATTGTATGAAAACAACGGCAAATTACGAACGAGGTAGTCAGCGCGCGTGTATGAATGTCCGTTAGCATTTGTTTGAAAAAGTACTGAACCGATTTGGCTGCGGTTTTTTTGTATTAAACCGTGATAACATCAGAACAGGTTCTTAGATATTTAACGGCTATAGACCAGCAGTGGGTGCTGCAGAAGCCAGAATTGTTGACGATTGAGGGTTCAGAAACTATTTAGCTATTTTCGATGCGGTTTTTTGCATTTATGAGCCATAAGGTTTTATTAATATGTCGGGGTATTTTAAATTTTGAATTTATAGTTGTTATTTTTTACTAGATGTTTAAAAATAACCGTCATTCTGTGAGAGCTGTCGTAAAAACGGACTTGAGACGCTGTCTCCATATGTTTCTGTGTCTCAAATACATGAACATGTCTTCCTGGGTCTCAGTCTCAAGTGATGATGAGCGCGTGTTGTTGCCTAAAAGTTTTGACAGATTATTCGAACAAAACTTTATTTCGTCCGTCATCCAACGCACCTCCAAGGCGGTGTGCCACTCAAGTAAAAAAAAAGGTCAAGTGCGAGTCTAACTAGCGCACGAAGGGTTCCGCACCAACGTATGTAGGGATGGTGTGGAGTGAATGTTTGGATTTTACATAGCAAAATGTTGTTTACAAAGTTATTGGTGCGGCTACTTTCACACTCCATGTACGTAACCAGGCGCATTCATAAGTTTGTATGTAGTATTGAAAGAATTGTTGTATGGGAGACCCCTTTTAGTTTTTTATATTTTTTGTTATATCGGCAACAGAAAAACATCATCTGTACAAATTTCATCTGTCTAACTATCACGGTTCATGCGATACAGCCTGGTGACAGACGGACAGACAGACAGCAGAGTCTTAATAATAGGGTCCCATTTTTACCCTTCGGGTACGAAACCCTAAGGTTACAGATTTTACTTTTAAAGTTAGGTACAGCTAGCTCGACCGTAGTGACGATACCGCGGGTAAAGACAGACCGGTCGATAGCTGTTTAAAATTAGATTACTCGAACATCCACGTGTTTGTAGAGTCTTTTATTATACTTGCACTGCGGCGTTTCTAATACTGCAGAATTGTACATTGAATCTATTTTTCAAGGAATTATCTCGGTCAAGTGGATGTGGGACAGAGACACTCATAAGATTTTTAATCTGAGATACAATTTTTAGGGTTGCGTTCCGCACTGCAGGCGATGACGTAAGCCTTGTCTGACTAAGTCGAAAAAAGTGTTTACAAACCCTAAGCGGTTGGAGTCAGCTGATTCGCCTCCTGCTAGATATTTATCGCTACAATTTAAATGATCACCAAAATATTTTTTTCTTACCCAAAGTCAATAAATGATTACCCAAACTTTGCAGAAAATATTAGGGCAAAATACTGCGGTAGCTTTGGATCTTCACTTCGCTCACCTCCTTTATTCCTCGTGTTAGGTTGAACATGTAAGAACCACAAAAAAACTTAAAACATAAACTTAAGTTTACAAAACATAAAAAGAAGTTAGGCGATCATTTATCCAAACACAATTTGGTGATCAGTAACCCAGTCATTTCGAATTTGTTGTTATAAAATTTTCGAATTTTTTGGTAATCTTTTAAACACAAGCCGATATTTATTCAAATAAATAATACATCTTAATACCTGCGTCATTTAAGCGATGCTGTAAAATAAAACGAGTTTTTGAAATTTTAATTGATCGACAAAATTTTCGAATTTTGAATATGCTAAGGAAAGGCATTACTGGAGGTTTCTGAAAATATGCTTATTGTGTTAAATAGCTGCGTAATAATTCTGAAAATCGGTAAAATGTATATCCTCTATATATTTCCGAAAGAACGTCCAATGTACATATTAAAATAGACATAACGCACATAACTACATCATCACAGTTATGTAAAAACTTATATTTTACTTACTGCTAGACAAATAAATCATCATTTAATAGCCTATAGTTTAACATCACAAGTAATTAATTGCAAAAGACTTTTTGCTATACTATAAGCTATAATACTGCACAATATCAATAAAAAAACATAACATAACTTCCTTCCGAGTTGCCGCTCCAATATCACGAAAAAAAAACATAATAAATTCTCTAGAGGTTGAAAACAACAAATAGTACAAACTTCCATCAACCTCCTTTTAACCGATAGCCCCAGATTTTAGATCATCCAGCCTAACTAAGCTACGCTCAGTGCCAATGGTCCACGAAAACATTATTTACGACCTTTGCTGGCAGATGTTTGAGTTCTATAGAGCGTTTGTTTTTTATAAAGTCCATAATACGACAAAATTATGATTCGTGTAATTCTTTATTCATGGTTTCGTATTTCTATAGGTACAAACACGGGTCAATTTTTTTTTCTCCAATTTTTTGTTATTTATTTTTCTAAGTCGGTTCATAGGTAAATTATATTTTATATTATTTCTGATATGATACGGCTTATACTTACGATTTAATGTAAAAATGGCATGCACTAGCTTAGATTTTTTGTTAGCTAGGATGTTTTGAAAACTCTGCTCTCGGCGCACATTCGCGGTGACCATTCGCGCATGGATGTTAATATTTTCTTGCACTTCAGAAAGCCTTTCTAATTTTTGACTGAAATATATTTTTTATCTAATCCAGACTTTATATGAAGGAGATGCGTGAGGGTTTGATATTTGAACGAAATTTTAGTCAGTACCAGAGGGTTAAAGTCAACTCAATTTTATCCCTTACTTTTTGTCGATCTTAGAAGGCATATTTGTCAACAATTTTGTACCGATGTGTCTTGCGGTTAACTCAAAATTTTAGAGCATAACTACCTAGGTAGAAATTGTAATTACTGTTGGAGCAAAATGCGCATTTTTAATTTTTAATTTTATCCAAAAAACGGCGAGACGAAACGAAACGAAATCACTCCAGGCGCAATATAGGCCAGGCCGCCTTTGATAGTACAAGGTCGGGCGCACAAGCAGGATTTAAAAACCGCCTTATAATAAAAAATATTAATGGATTTAAAGGTCGCGGGCAAAAAACGTTTTAAGTGTCAAAAAGTGTCTGTATATTATTACAAGTAATAAATGTGGTGAGAGGGCGTAGGCCTAGCAATGTGTTAAAATCATACTAGACTGACGAGCAATGAAAAAGTTCCAGTGACATAGCAACAAATTACTCCTAAACGGGAAAGGCTAGCTTAACGACGCCGTCTGCAATATTGAAGTAGATTTAACAGCGCATCAGAATATTAACTACTCAGAATATACTTTTTAATTTATGAAGCTAGGTTCTATGTCTTAGGAGATATTAAGATGTTTGTCGGCATTTTGTGGGTGGAACTTTTTCATTGCTCGTCAGTGTATATTTCAGATAAATTTAATACCAGTAGGCGAGTAAGGTGTTACGAATATCCTACCAATTGTTAGAAAATGGAGGGCCGAAGGCCGAGCAATGTACAACAGGATCTATCTATACTATACAACAGTACTAAGCCGAAGGCCGAACCATGTGAGAAGAAATAGCAAAATAAGAAAAATTCGACGAAAACATTCCAAATATAACAGAGGCACGAGACAGTAGGCCATGAAATGTGTTGAAAAATAGTGTTACATCTAAGGATAGTATGAAATTAAAAGGTGAGTCAAGCTTCACTTATAGCCCACAATTTGTCAAAAAACAGGCCGCAGGCCGAGCTATGCATTACAAAACCTACCATATTATACTCGTAGAACAGCGCGATGCTGAAGGCAAAGTCATGCATGATAAATAAAGCAGCATCAATCGTAAAAAGTATGCGTCAAGGCTTAGCAACGCAAAAAGAAAATGGAAATATTAAACTGCGCATCAAAAGTATTGATTTGCACAGCAAATATTAGGGCAATATGCTGCGGTAGCTTAGGTGAAAGGTAAAGGAGGTGAGCAAAGTGAAGCCTCTTTTATCCTTCGTGTTAGGTTGAACATGCAAGAACAACAAAAAATACTTGAAACATAAACTTGAGGACACATAAAATATTTAAAACAAAAAATGTTCTTGTTGATCCTTTTTTTGCTGTGCAAATCAGTATTTTTGATGTGAGATTAAATACTAGCTAAAAGAAAACATACATAAAATAGGTGTAAGGCCGTAGGCTGAGTCATAAGCTAAAAATATCATGCTGCATCTAAGAATAGTACGACCCCAAGAGGCGTCAAGTCACTTGACTCAAGTGTCACAAACACCCCCCATTTATAAGAGAAATTCGAGGCCAAAAGTACATTACAAAAAACCTGCCTAATCGGAACAGTAGGAAGCCGAAGACCGATCCACGTGTGATAAAACAGTACCATAGGTACGAATATTGCGAGACCAAAGGTCGAGGTAAAACGAAAACATATCACGACCAAGCCATGTGCAAAAATAAACACGCATAGATGCATCTAAGAATAGAACGCAAAATATCTATAATAAAAACCTACTATGTAACAGAATGGTATGAAGCCGATACTGAGCCAGTGTGGGAATAAAGCACCACCGAATGTGAGAATGTGCGAGGTCAAACGAAAGCATACCACATCTAATAGAGGTGCGAATTAGGGCGTCGGCCGAGCCACATGCTAGAAAAAAGAAAGTACGTCACCAAGAGCCGAGATACGCAAGAGAAGTCGAAGGCAACAACCATGCTCAACAAAATAGCCATTACATTCAAGACAAGCGGAAATTAGAATTAAATGTTAAAGAAAATGCGATTTACCATCTTAATGAGACGCTCTAAGAACACCGAATCAAGTAATAAAAATATATCTGCAGAGTGCCTACTGTATAAATGAACCGACGGCCGTAGGTCGCACGGGACCTTGCTGAATGGCGTGTACCTGAGGAGGCTCAACAGTGGATTCCCTGGCAGGCTAACGATGATTAAGCTGATGATTTTTTCATAATAAGGAAAAGTCTGTCCCACATATTTAAACATATTTAAACGGTCATTTTGTTAGCTCCGCCTTTGATCCCGGCGGCGTCAAGGGATTCCGATTCTTATTCAAAGAGCCCGCCCCGCACGTGCCAAGGCGGTGCGAAAAAAGGCAGCGCAGTGCTAACAAAATGACGCACTTCAACGGTAAAGTTCGCCTTCGAGTAAAAATAATTTCGTACATTGACCACTAGCTTCTTGTATCTTTCGCTCGCGCGTAAATTTGATTATTGTGAGCATGACGGCTATACAATTTACATTACAGTGAAGAGACAAGTAAATCCCTTTTCGGCGAGCTATCTAATTTCTTTACAAAAGAAGTAGCGTATGAAGCGACTCCGAGACGCGGCAGCTAAGCACGATGTGAACGTACAACCCTCGTAGTCCGACTGAAGTTCTCACTTGGCGGTTTTAATTTTTGACGTGATCTTATTATATCAATGCATTGTATCTGTAATAGGACCTACCTTCTTATCTCCACAACTGCTGCAACAGGCTAGCCCCTTGTCACGCAAAATGGAGTATTACTAGGGGCTCAACGTGAGCGCAACTGTGACTTTGCCACTTAAGATACAAATTTTGTACTTTGTTTGCCCTCAGGTGAACATCAGCAACACCTGGGTGCTCCCCGAGGAAGGGTTCCCAGTATTCTACCGCTATTTTCGCGATCGCATCTCGTGGTACGAGGCTGATGCCGTATGCCAGTTCCACCACGCCAATCTTGTCACCGGTAAGTACCAGGAGGCCGAACTTGAGACTGGTTAGGTCTACCTTGCCATCTTTATCATCATCATGAAGACACGTCCCACCTGACGAACGACTGTACTCTACCTATATATACACAGTCAGGTCATAAGTTCTGTCACACAATAAAAACTTTTGAATTTAGAACGCTGGCCACAAAAAAGTTTATTGAATTCGAATTTCGAATTTTTCATGAAAATAAAAATGTGTACTTTTTAGAATTTTCCTCATTTTTAAATATGGAGTGGACACTTAAAGAAGACCGTGTCACAGTTATTGCGTTGCATCGTTGCGGTTACGCGCCAATTCAGATTTTCGACTTACTGAAAAATTTGAATATAACCAAAAGATTCGTTTATCGTACCATAAAACGATACAATGAAGACTCTAGTGTAGATGACATGTCAGAAGTGGTCGCCCTCGCTCTTTTAGGACTCCAGCAGTGATAAAAGCTGTGAAGGCGCGAATTCAAAGAACTCCCATACGTAAGCAGAAACTGTTGGCCCTTCAGATGGGTTAAGCAGAACCACGGTGAAAAGGGTGTTAAATGAAGACTTAGGGCTTAGGGCATATCGAAGAAAAACAGGACATCGTTTGGACGCTCGTTTAATTGACCTGAGACTGAAGAGATGCCGCGCTTTCTTGAAGCGGTACGCGGGAAAAAAGCATCGGGAAATTCTTTTTTCGGATGAAAAAATTTTCAACAGGGAAAAGAGAGCTACAACAATCAAAATTATAAGGTGTACGCACACAGCAGTGAAGAAGCGAGCAACCGTATTCCGCGTGTCCAACGAGGTCATTTTCCATCCTCGCTCATGGTTTGGTTGGGAGTCTCTTATTGGGGCTTAACTGAGGTACATTTTTGTGAGAAAGGCGTAAAAACGAATGCAGTTGTGTATCAAAATACAGTCCTCAAGGACCTTGTGGAACCTGTTTCTCATACCATGTTTAATAACAGGCACTGGGTATTCCAACAAGATTCTGCGCCAGCTCATAGAGCGAAAAGCACACAAGACTGGCTGGCGGCGCGTGAAATCGACTTCAACCGGCACGAAGACTGGCCCTCCTCCAGTCCAGATTTGAGTCCGTTAGATTACAAGATATGGCAACACTTGGAGGAAAAGGCCTGCTCAAAGCCTCATCATGATTTGGAGTCACTCAAAGCATCCTTGATTAAGGCAGCCGCCGATATTGACATGGACCTCATTCGTGCTGCGATAGACGACTGGCCGCGCAGAATAAAGGCCTGTATTCAAAATCGCGGGGGTCATTTTGAATAAACTTTGTTACCATAAGAATCTATGTTTTATTAAGTTCATTTCGCTATATAAATGTTTACATAAATAATAAACTTTTCTAAATTATTTCATATTGCACATGTGACAGAACTTATGACCTGACTATGTATATATATCTAGTCAATCGAGGGCTGGCTGCAAAAAATATTCTCCGCTGACGAAGAGATTGTCTGGCGGCTCAAGGCGCCGCCTTTGTGACCAAGACGCTAGCGACCAAACGCTAAATAATAATAAACACTGAAGGTCAACTTTGAAACTAGTTAGTCACTAGTGCAACTTGGTAAGTTCCACGAGGCCAATCTCGATGCTTGTAAGTTCCACTACAAACAACTAATGACACACAAGTTCCACCAAGCCAAACTTTTTACTGAATAGTTTCACGACGTCTAAAATTCCATTTGCAATTTTCAGGTCCTTTTTGTCGCTAAGTAGGCTAACGAAACTTTTATAGCAAATTTGTATCCTGAAAGCAGCTTGTGCAAAAGTGACGTTGGTTACATTAACCCATCTGAGCACATTAAAGCTAATGTTGCTGGGAAAATAGAGCAACCGTTAAACTTTTAGGCACTTTTTGATGAGAGCAGCTAAATCGGTGTTGCGTCCATAGGCTGCATTAGTAAACCAACTTTTATTACGGTCACTTTGTTTTTACTGGCTATATAAGTGTATCAATGGCCATGCCAAAAAAAATACGTAAGTCTACTTTTAATTTTATTTTCTAAAATTTCAGGCTGTTTTAAGGAACTCATTTGAATATTTCGGGTAATAGATATCTAATTATTTTATAAATAATTTTATAATATCATCCCTCGTAACGACACTTGCTCACACTTTTTGAGGCTGGTTGTTTCCGATTATAAAACTAAACAACTGTGATATCAATATTTGTTAACATTCCGACTGCCATCTGCGTTATCGACTGACAGGAAAACTGTTGATACTTGACAGTTTTACAGAACAGCCAACTTAACGGCGGCGGCGAAGGGAATTTGAACAAACTACGCCATAGAGGACAAATGAACTACTTTTGTACGGATATTTCAGTAAACTGTTACATTTCTAATGGGAATAAAAAAAATAGTAAATAACATAATTATCTCGAAATGGTTTTTCCAGTTTGGTACCTTTGTTTTTTTACATAACCAATTATGCGTCTGCCACCTCGTATGGGAAAAAGCGTGACGCTGTGTTTGCTAAGTTTGTTATGTCTAATTCGTAGGATTTGTGCAGCATTTACGAATAAATTTAAATAAATTAACAATATTGGGCACCCTGCCGCCCGGCAGATCTGGGGATTTTTTTAAAGTTTATAGATTTTAGTGTAGTTTACATTTAGTTTTATTTTAAAATTAAATTAATTAATAGAAATTGTAATTTCTAGAAAAGAATCATACATATCAGCGTAACTGGTTATGTAGAGTTAATTTCGTAGGCGGCCGAAGGGTAAAAAAAAGTTAGTGGCCAAAAACAGCTATTATAAATGAAAAACCTACACCATTAGCAACAAGGGTTATCTAATTTGTTTATGTAGTATTTTCGGGTTAGCACGGTGTTAGCGGTCATTGACTCCTGTCTGTCCTGTCACTGAATGATCGTATACTTAGGTATTAAGTGCAACGTTCCTAATGACTGTCGTTCAGCTTATCTTTGTAGCGGCGCCGATCGTTACCATGGTTACAGATCGGTTATCTAAACTTGGCACGTTCAACACATTTATACGCTGCGCTTGTGTAGTGTCTGTGAATAAACTCGCGGCGTGACGTTGCACTGCATGGGCTTCAAGAATAGTCTGTCTGTCTCTCTAACGCTCGGTCAAACTTATGAGTATGAAGGATACAGTTATTGTTTTACTTTTGCTACTGATTATAAATAGAGAGTGATATTTTTGCATTCGTGCCACGTGTCACATCACGCGCGTTATTGTGATTGTTTACCTATTTCGAGGTTAGAATAAAATCATACATTTTAAACATACTGAATAGTGAAATTGCATTAGTGTGAGTACTGTGAACGTGCCGGCTTTAGTTAACCGATCTGTAACAGGTATGATTTAGTTCGCAGTTTATAATTAACTGAAGTCCATGGTGCGCAGTGGCAGTCGGCTCAATGACCGCTATCGTAGTGGTTATTCGTTTGTATATGTTGCAGTAAGAACCCGTTTTCAGTTAGAACGCGTTTTCACAAGTTAAAACTAGTTTTGACTAAGTGCCTTAGCTAAAACTAGAATTTACTGCTGGTCGAATATGAATGTTAATTAAGCAAACAATACGGTTACGTCTGGTTTACTATCTGTCGATAGTTGATCAACTAACGCGTTAGTTTATCAACTAAAGGTTTTAACTATCTTACGGTGCCATACACAACATTTGTAATACTTTATTGCAAAAATAAAACAAAATTAAAAAAAAATTAAAAACCCACGACGGTTAAAACGTAGTTGAAAAAGGATAAAATAATTTTCAAACCCGCGACTCAAAGAATTTATGCAATGAACTTAATAAAAAACCAAGAAAATCCGTAGGGGGCTGCTATCTCTATTTTAAATATAAACAAATAATCAAGTTACTATAAACATGCTATAAACAAATAATCAAGTTACTATAACTTCAACTCCCTGCAAAAGTTGTGATCTAACACAACCAAACTTTGGTATTCGGACAGAAAGTGACCTATATTAACTAATTCAGCTTTAAATTCTTGTTATTATTTAATTTTTATTTTTATTATGGTTTACCAACAGGTACCAATACTAATTGCAATATGCAAACTAAATTATATAACATAACATACATAAAGACAACATATCTACCTATCTAAAATCGAACGATAATAATCTGTTATCTGATAAAAATAAGTACCAGTTTATTGATCAAACTATTTGGTACTCCCTGAGTTAAATACCTACACACTTTATGTATCGTAATTCGATAAGGAATATACAGGACTGACTCGTGGATAATAATTACCTCCGACGGAAAAGGTACGGAACTTAATTTATCACGAGAAAGTTGAGAAAATCAACTGGTTATACCATAAAAGCTGAGATACCTACATATATGAAACCTGGAAGATATATCTCAGTCAAGCACATAAGAATTATTCCGAATAAATAATGAGGCGACAAATTCGTATATTTCTAGGAGAGGCTTTCGTCAGCACGCCATTTGCGTAACGGATTTGATCTGCCTTCACATAAATTTATTTCAGAATATTAACGTATCAATGGGCGGATCCAGATTTTAGTTCAGGGGGGTCATAGAGCCAAGTACGGAAAAACATCTTTTGAGAAGGGGCGCGCCCGGCCTGGCAATACAACATGGCTTCCAAGTCGAGTAGCGCGTATACATGACAAGATCAAAATGGCTAGTAAATCGTGCAACGAGCAACAGATCTTGTTACAGTAATTACAAAAGGCTAGCAAGGTGTGTAATGAGCTTCTAACGTATTCCATTATGTATGAGCCAGCGCCACCACCTCGATATCACGTGGAAAGAAGTGGGGGCATCTTAAAAGAAAATCTTCGGAGAGGGCTGGCGAGAGTAAGTTAAGAATAGTTGAATGGGCGCATCGATGATATGCAAAAGTATTGGACCCGTTACTTACAACTATGGTGTCGTCCTAAAGCTGAAGATTTACGTCCGTATGGGGGGGGGTCCGGACCCCATGCCCTCCCCCTCCTGAATCAGTCAACGCCTGAGTGTATATGTCTAAGTAGGTACCTACCCAAAGGCTAAACCCGTTATGAAGCAACCCGCGGCAGTAATCTGTTTCAGAGAAGATAATCAAGCGAGGGATGAAACTCCGCGGTCTATTGTTCTATTGTGTTTGTTCTACAAAACAGTTAGGTTTACTTTGAATCTGTCTACAATGTACGGAAATCTATACATTATAATGTTGGGATACAAATAATTTTCTTGCAAACATAAGATCATATCGCGAGTTTTACTATTGACAAGGCATTATTGGCAATAGTAAGTCAAAAGGTGTGTGTTTTTATCTAAATGATAACCTTATTTTTGTGGTAACATTGAAATTGGCTTAATTAATCCACATCCAAGGGCACATGACGAGGCAGTTCGGTCTAAAGGGATCGATCAGCTCACTTAGTGGTCAGACGAAGGTACGTTATATTCCCCAGGGCTGTTGGACCTGATCGGCAGCAATAGGAGTATACCCCAATTACTGGCAAATTGGCAATAGCCTGACCCCTAGCGATATGTAGAGATTAGTTGCTAGTTGTTTCACATTTTCACGCACAAAGGCCGAAAAGTAGCCGAATGAGAATGTCGCAATATTTACCCGTACTTTTTGAAAGCTGTTCGCCAACTTCAAATGGACTTTGATCAATCAGTAGCATTGTATTATGTTTCTCAGAGATCAAGGAATTCAATCGTAATGGCAGCTATGTTCCTCTTTGCACCCGCTTGGTGCCGCTGGTGTAGTTGGAGGCAATGAGTTTCATCCATCTGAGGTTAGGCTCTAAGACACGTGATTTTTTAATCAACCTCGAATAAGGTAGCACGTGACACTTTCTTTTAATAATAACAGACACAACTGGGGCCTAATTCCGGTACACAATGACAGCTCAATGACAATTATGTGACGATTACCGTCAACTTAAGATATCCAATATCTGACGATTTTGTAATCCCATTCCCTTTGTTGATTAACTTAATTATTGTGCTAACCAAATAACATAATTTTTACCATAATTGCCTAAAAAAATATTCTCCGAACGCCAAATTTTGGATATTTAAAGTTGACCGTAATCGTCATATAATTGTCATAGATCTGTTATTGTGTACCGGAATTGGCTCCCTGGTTATGTACATGGAGTATGAAAGTAGCCGCACTAATAAATTTGTAAACTACATTGCGGTCTTAAAATCAACCTATTGACTTGACTATAGCCAGTTACTCTCACGGTCTCTAAAAATTCATTGACACCTCATTTGTTGAAATCCGTGAAGCTGCTTAAACTGTAGAGATTCAAAAACCCTCATAGCTCCGCCATTTTGAAAAAATTACAAAAAACTGAATCGACTAGAAAAATGTATTTAATTATCGAACCTGCCTACAAAAATCACGACAATCAGTTGAGAAATGCGGCCTGTCGAGGATAACATCCGAACACACGAAAGCATTTTTGAAACGGAGATGGATTTTTAGATCTCTTTTAAGAATTGGTTGACCTTAACTAATACAATTATGTTTTTTTTATCATTATGATTAATAAGCAGGGATAAATAATAACAAAATTATTTTGCATGGTCTGTGTTGAGCTACAGTCCCGTAATCTTGAACATTGTTATATTGCTTTTTCGACAAAGTCGCTTTAACATGCTTTTTAAATTGCTCAAATGGCAATTTGAAAATCTCCAGAGGTATCTTATTGTAGTAGAGAATGCACTGACCCTTGAAAGAATTGCTAACCTTCGCGAGTCAAAACCGGGGCGCACATAATCTGTGATTATTTCTTAGGTTAACATTACAGCCATCGCTAAATTTGGAAAATGTTGTAAGGTTCTTGAGTACATACATTATATTTTCGAAAATAAATTGACAAGCTACAGTTAGTATGACAATTTCTTTAAAAAGCTCTCTTAAGGAGGAAATTATAAATTTCTCAAATACCTTTTTTCTGTAAAATCAAAATAGTTTGAATATCCGCTGCTTTCCCGCACAACAAGATATCATAGGACATGGCACTATGAAAGTAACTAAAATATATACTAGCCTAGATGTGGCCACATCTGTGTTTTTCTGATGTTCCTAACAGCGTAAACCGCAGAACTTAATTTACCAGCTAATTTATCTATGTGGGGTCCCCACTGCAATTTGCTATCAATGGTTATTTCCAAGAAACTTCGTACCATTAACTAATTCTAACATGCTATTTTCTAACCCTAAACTGGTCCCAACTTGCCTGACATTTGGAAGTGAGAAATTGATACACTTGGTTTTACCAGCTTTTAACAATACATTATTATCTGTGAACCAATTCAAGGTTAAAGCTAATACACCATTAACATCATAAAAATCTTCTTTTTGTCTTCCAATTTTGAAGACCATTGAAGTATCATCAGCAAACAACACTATGTTAGTCAATTTCTCCACCATGAAAGGTGTTATATATTATGAGGGTAACCACAAATGAGCATACGCGGGCGGCCCGGCCGCATGCTTTTAGTCTACTAATAAACGTACTCCGGAGCACACGCTGTGTAGTATTTATCACTGGCGAACGGGAAAATAAAAAGCAGTAGATACGCGTGTACACAGGACAAAATGATTGGGAAGATCGAAGCATTTGACGTGAAAACCGGCAACTGGGCAGCCTACATCGAACGCCTAGAAATGTATTTCTTGGCCAACGCCATTGACGAAAAAGTGAAGCTACCTACACTCATTGCGGTCATCGGAGAAGAGGCGTACGAGTTGCTATCCACATTGGCAAGTCCAAAGAAACCTGCAAGTTTGACCTTAGCGGAAGCGGTGACGTTGTTGCAAAATCATCTGCAACCTAAACCGTCTATCTTGGCCGAAAGATATCGTTTTCGTCAAAGAAGACAGCTACCAAATGAATCTATAGCTGAGTACATGGCCGAACTCAAGAAATTGTCGCGTCATTGTGAATTTAGCTTGGCTTTGGAGGATAATCTGCGCGATCAGTTTGTGTGTGGCCTGAAGAGTGACTTGATACGGCAAAGATTGTTTGCGATGGACGATCTCAAGTACAGTAAAGCAGTGTCAGTGGCCATTACTTTCGAGGCAGCGGAAAGAGACGCCGGAGCCATGGAGCGGCCAAGCATCGAGGAAGTGAATACGTTAAAATCGAGTTGCAAAGTGTGCGGGGACAATCACGGTTCAGGAGAGTGTCGTTATAAAAATTATGAATGTAGCGTGTGCAGAAAGATAGGACATCTTCGTCGAGTGTGTCCGGCATCGGAGGGTAGAATGCCACGCGATGACAGCGGGCGGTCATATGGCGGCGGCAGAGGAACGCGCGGACGACGCGGTCGCGGAGGGCGCGGGCGCGGGTGGTGGCGCCCCTCGCAGGCGATGGCTGCCGGCAGCAGCACCCACTGGGTGCAGGATGACAGCGCAGGCGCAGCGGCGGGAACGGCCAGCTGCAGCGGCGCCCCGCGGGACGCGGGCGCGGGCCCGTCGGCTCACTGTTTACATCGGGCCAGGGGCCAAGGTCAAGACGAGGACGATAACAGTGAAGAGGAGCCCGTATATCAGATGTCATTAGCAAATTATAGACCAGTGTGTATGCAAATATTAGTAGATGATGTAATTTTAGCCATGGAAATAGACACGGGATCGGCGTTGTCTTGTATCAACCAAGAAACTTATGTGAAATACTTTAGCCGATTGCCTTTAAAATCTTGCCAATTAAGACTAAAATTCTATGATGGCTCGACTACCATCGCTACAAGTTATTTAGAAGTAAAAGTCACACATGGTGGCGTGAGCAAAATACTGGATTTGTATGTTGTGAATAATGGATGTACTAATTTATTAGGACGGCAGTGGCTAGCAGAGCTAGCAATCAAAATACCTACTTGCAAAATCTATGATGTAAACTTACATAGTACGCAGCTAGATACCGATAAATGTGTTTTGGATAAGTCAATAGATGCAATACTTTTCAGGCATAAACAATTGTTCGATGGTACCCTGGGGCGGTACAATGGTGGCTCTGTGACGCTGAGTGTGCGCGAGGGAGCCCAGCCGATATTCTTCCGTGCGCGGCCGCTGCCCTTCGCCATGCGCGCGAGGGTAGACGCCGAGCTCGACGGCATGCTGCGCGCCGGCGTCATCGAACCCGTTACCCACTCTGACTGGGCCACTCCGCTAGTTATAGCAAATAAGGCCGGCGGAGGGATTCGTCTTTGCGCGGACTATAAGGTAACGCTGAACCGTGTTTTGATGATGGATAGGTATCCGGTTCCGAGAATAGAGTTGTTTAGCGATTTGAGTGGAAACAGGTACTTTACTAAAATCGACTTATCACAGGCTTACAATCAGCTGGAACTTGACGAGGCTTCTAGGGCGTACACAGTGATTAACACGCACCGAGGACTATTTAAATATAACCGGTTAGTATACGGTCTATCATCAAGTCCGGGAATATTCCAGAAATTCATGGCAACACTTTTCAGCGGCGTGCCAGACGTGATTACTTTTTTTGACGACATATTAATAAAAAGTAAAGATATTGAAAGTCATTTACAAACAATTGAAAGGGTATTTAAAATCTTAGAATCAAGTGGGTTAAAAATAAAGAAAAGTAAATGTAGTTTTTTAGCAAGTGAGGTAAAGTACTTGGGGTAAGTAACAAAAACGGAGTAAGAGTCGACCCAGATAAGGTAAAAGCAATCGTGGATATGGCATTCCCTAAAAATGTGTCGGAACTGAAATCATTTTTGGGTATGGTCAATTTTTATGGTAAATTCGTACAAAATCTCAGCACCCAACTAGCCCCATTATATGAGTTACTAAAAAAAGGACAACATTTCAGATGGACTAATGACTGTAGCTTTGCCTTCAATAGGGTTAAGACGTTGTGTGGTGCGGAAGTACTAGTGCATTTTGATATAGGAATGGAGTCGGTGGTGACGTGCGACGCAGGCCCGCTGGGCGTAGGGGCCGTGCTAGCCATGCGCGCGCCGGACGGCTCGGAACGAGCAGTGGCCTACGCGTCACGCGCGCTCACGCCCGCGGAAAAACATTACAGTCAGATACATAAAGAGGCGCTGGCGATTATTTTTGCGATCGATAAATTTCATCAGTATCTGTATGGCCGGAAGTTTACACTGAGGACCGACCACAAACCACTTGTCAGTATATTCGGGCCGAATACTGGTATCCCAGTTACCGCTGCGAGTAGGCTACAGAGATGGGCAATTAAATTATCCGCCTATGATTTCGAGATAGAATATGTGAGAACGGATCATAATACGGCCGACGCCCTATCGCGGTTAATACACTCACACAGGGAGGTAGGGGAAGATGTTTTACCAGAACAAACGTACCTACATTTCGCCACGGATGCCCTTCTTTTAGATTATTCTCAGATTAAAAAGCAAACATCATCTGACCCTATCCTATCCAGGGTACTAGCTTATATAGGAGAAAGATGGCCACAAGATACGGAGATTAGGGAACTAAAACCTTATCTAAACAGAAAAAAAGAACTGTATAGTGAATTGGGCTGCATTATGTGGGGTCACCGAGTGATTATTCCACCAGCATCTAGGAATCGAGTTCTAACTGAATTGCATGACAGTCATATGGGCATAGTAAAAACTAAGTCACTGGCAAGAAGCTATGTTTGGTGGCCGGGGGTAGACGAGCAAATTGAAAGCATGTGCAGCGAGTGCGGTGTGTGTGCAGCGGTGGCGAGCGCGCCGCCTGCGCACGCGCCGCAAGCCTGGCCCTGGCCGAATCGACCCTGGTCTAGGTTACATATTGATTTTCTAGGGCCTATAGGTGGTCATACGTACCTGATTGTTGTGGATGCTTGTTCCAAGTGGATAGAGGCCATTAAGATGAGAACGACAAATGCAGCATCGGTAATATCGGAGCTACGGGACATGTTTGCAAGATTCGGTCTGCCCAAACAAATTGTTAGTGACAACGGCCCACCTCATACAAGTAACGAATTCGAAATATTTTTAAAACGTAATAAAATTGAGCATATATTCTCCGCCCCCTACCATCCAGCGTCAAATGGAGCAGCAGAAAACGCAGTAAAATTATGTAAAAGAGTAATAAAAAAGGCCTACATACAAAAACTAGACCCAGAAATTGCTTTAAGTAGGTTCTTGCTTACATACAGAAACACAGAGCACTATACTACCGGGGATAGCCCGGCAAAGATTCTGCAAGGTCGCAACCTGCGCATGCGCTTAGATGAGTTGAAACCGTCACGGGAAGCGCGAGTGAAGGAGAGGCAGGAGCAGAGTGAGCAGCGCGCGGGCGGCACGCGACGGCAGCTCGCACCAGGCGACGCGGTTTGGTTCCGCGATTACCGTTCACGCGATAAATGGCTTCCTGGTAAGATTACCCAAAGGTTAGGTACGACAGATTATGAAGTAAAAACTATTCTCGGAAACGTGATACATAGACATATCGATCAGTTACGGTTCAGGGTATCTGAAACTGACTTTGTCCCGCAAGAGGAATCTCGCGCTTGGTTAGCTTTGCCCAACTTAGAAACACCCGTTTCAGAGGGGGTACCGATGACGACGGCGACAGGTTCCACCACGACGTCGCCAATGACGGCGTCGAGGGAGGAAAGAGTGGCGGATGCAGGGGAAGCGCGGTTGCCCGCAACGGCGGGAGTGTCGGCTGGCTCTCCGAGAGCGGAGGCCTTATCGTGGCCACAAGTGTCACCAGAGTCAAGGTCCCCAGGGGACCAGCGTAGACCGGTTAGGGACCGTCGACCGCCACGACGATACGGGATCGATGATCTTTTTTAATGTTTAAATTAACTACTTAGTATTTAAAATAGATTAAGGGTATCAATTAAGGGTGGAGGTGTTATATATTATGAGGGTAACTACAAATGAGCATACGCGGGCGGCCCGGCCGCATGCTTTTAGTCTACTAATAAACGTACTCCGGAGCACACGCTGTGTAGTATTTATCAAAAGGCAGATCGTTAATATAAACCAGGAATAAGAAAGGGCCTCATATGGAACCTTGTGGAACGCCAATTTTTACACCCGATCCATCATATTTAAAGCCGTTGACTTCTGCCTTTTAAATTCTATCGCATAGGTATTATCTTAGTAGATCCAACGCTTTATTTCTAACTTCGTAATGATTTCCACCTTATGGGTTGGTGATAAAGTCAAAAAACAGACAATTCTTCGTGTAACTCTGACCTCAAAGAATCGCTTTTGCAAAATTGAACAATCACAACGTCGCCTAAGCAAGCGAAGTCGCAATAAAAGAAGAAGAATAAATAATCGTGTTATCATTGGTAAAATTTTCAGAAGAGCTCCGTGGCCTAGTGGTTTCACGCTCGCTCCTCATGCAGGAATTGCCGGTTCGAGCCCGGTGCTGAGTAATGGAACACATCGTCAGGAAACCCTCAATCTCTATAGCTGAGGTGGGCTAGCCCCTTGTCACGCGAAATATTGGATAATTAATAAATTAATATACTTGGGCACAATTGTGCCTCTGCCACCCCGTATGGGAAAAGGCGTGACGCTTTGTTGTTATTTTATCAACCAACTTCAAACAAGGAGTAGGTTCTCAAATAGTTTATATTTTTTTTAAATGTTTGTTACCTCAAAACTGGTACTATTTATGAACCGATTTCAAAAACTTTTTTTTTTCATTGAAAGGGTAACCATCCAGTTTGGTCCCATTCTTTGAAATTGGGAATCGGTGCAGTAGTTTGGTTTCTAAAGCAAAGAGACTGGCATTATGATATCATCCGGGTAAACGAAATTGCGTATAATTGTTTTACTGTGGTGGTTAAGGTCATTTTCATTTGTTGAATTCTGTCTATAAGTACCGTATATTTGTTTATAATGTCGTGTTATACGTGTGAACTTGACTATCACACAGAGAGATTTCGAAGCCTTGTTTTCGTGTTTTTGACGACATTCGCATCCCGACAGGGGAGAAACTAATAGGGCTTGGTTTTTTTAAAGTTTTTAACTTGGTGAATTATGCGTTCTTTGTTTGCATTTTTTTACTTATGTACTTTATGTTCGTATTGTATCTCACTTTTCACTGTGGGATATAATATGTAGGTATTACATTATATCCCATCGTGAAAAGTGAGCTATTAATGATTATTGAAAGGCACATTTTGTAGTCTCATAATTTCCACAATATCTTTCATCATGTGGTCGATTTAATAATTTGTTGGTGTCCAAATCTGACATGACTATGCCTTCCAAACTTCTGATTCGGCTAAACGCAACATATATTTGTCCTTTTGCAATTTGTTTGTTGCCAAGGTCAATCACAGCTCTTTCGACGGTTGTACCATGCAGTTTATGAACTGTGATCGCCCAGCTTAATATAAGAGGCAACTACGAGGCTCCACATCTCCGTAACCCCTTGTTGCCTGAAACGTAGTACTTGGTGGAGGTATGGGTGTTCAACCGTTTCCAACTTTTAGCCTCTGACCAATAGTTTCATCAATGACTCTTGTCCCTGGAGGTGATAACCAGCGTTGGCAGTGTTCTTCCTCAAGCTCGTCCCGGTAAAGAATGGCGTCCAAGCCGACTCTCTCCCACTCAGTGCAACTGACTTCCCGCGTAAAAAGTAGTCGACCAATCACAGCACTTCACGTGTATTCTGTATTGCAAAGTTTACGTGATTGGTCGAGACGATCACGTGACAGCCAGACCATAAACAATCGTAAACTCTGATCTAATCGATTCAACCTAGTAGATCTAGTCGCTTTTGATTTGACAGATAGAAATCGTTTTGTGAACTGAAAATTATTACACCACAGATAACGACAACGAGATCTATGTTCGACTCCGCCAAAGGCACGTTTGACAGAATAACCATGACATACTTTTTTTTTTTTATAATGAGTTTCACGGCCCTGGATAAAATTCCTTTTGGGCCATGACATACCGATGATACCAGGTATACCTTTTGAAATCATAACAATATTGTACAAAGAAGATATTCACATCCCGACAGGGGAGGAAGAAATAGGGCTTAAACTTGAAGTCGGTTTTTTTAAGTTTTCAACTTGGTAATTTATGATATTATTCAAAAGTCCTAGATTAAAATGACAATGCTGAGGCACAGGACACGATTATTTTAAATGATCTCTGTGGCGCTGCGATTGGGGCACTACCATGCGAGAGGTCCCGGGTCAATCCCCGGCGGGGATAAAGAAAAAAAACCTCAGGTCTTGGACGTTTATATGTGTGTGATGTCGCTGTGTCTGGTTCCCACGACTCAGGGTATCCTAGTATGAGGCCAGAAACAATGTATGAGCCTGAACGTAAATGTTTATGTTTATATTTATGTTTATGTCTCTGTTTCGGGGTTCCCACTACACAGGGTATTCTAGTGTGGGGTCGGAAGCAATCTGTGCCTATAAAGGTTTAAAAAAGAAAGAGCTGTGTTTTGTAGGTAGCGATTATCATTGGTCGATGCGTCAATTGTATCGTATCGTATTACAATTGAAATTCCTAAATGTCAGAGATACTGAATAAGTCTACAGAAGGCAATTATTATTTCACGCGAGCTGTCATTAAAAAAATGAATTTGAAAGTAATTGGGATTCCTCAAGAGATGAAAGCTACTGTTTATTTCCAGAAGTTTGACTTCCATTCCTACCGTAAAGCTGTGGCCTTATTATGTTAAACAGACAACTAGGAATTTCAATAGTTTTAGAAAAAAGACAAATCAGAGCATCATCGCATATGTCGCAGTTGGTTGGTGAAATCAGACACTATTTATTACAAGATTATTTATTTTTTTTATTACAAGATTTCAGATATTATATGACAAGGCTCCTGTTTTTAGTTTCCACCAATATATAGGTAGTATAAACCGAGGTGCTAATTTACGATTTGAAATAATATCTAAACCGAACTATTCCTGGACCCTTAATTTTGAGAGATAAGGTGGTTTATTCCTTCTCATTTATGTAATGGACGATACCGGCGACAGCTGTTTAAAGGATGTAAAAGATTAAATGAAACCCATCCAAAGTCCAGTGCCTAATTTTACCCCAGGGGTTTATGTAACCTGGGATTATTAATGGAATTGCTCGAATTCAATGAATTTTTGATTGGAAATTTCAAAAGTGTTTTTTGTTCCCCTAAATATTACAGATTTATTTTTAGTTTTCAGTATGAGCAGGCATTATAGTAATGTTATAAATTAAATTGAATTCAAAAAATAGGTGCTAATAAAACCTCATAGATTTCCTTCATTTTATTACAAAGGCTTTGCGATCGGGTTTTTCTGTAATCCATTGTTTTGTGCAATAATTATGTATCATGTAAATATGAAGGAATAAAGAGTAACAAAATAATATGAAAAGTGGATTTATGACGTAAATAATAGTGTTTCTGTGCTTCTATGGGTGTGTTAAAATGCGTAAATAATAAAGCACTAGTAAAGTACTGACTGCCTAGAATTCCCCAAGATTGAGTGATTTCACTAATAATTCAACATGACAAGTAGGTCATACCCGAGACAAGAGGTCCGGGAGAGGTCATTATGTACCCCTAAGGGCGACCGACCCATCATAACAAATAATGACCGACAGTCGACCCATCCAGAACGGGTCAAGATCTTTCATGATTATTATATTTTAACCTTAGTAGTCGTTACCCTTAGCATACATAATATATTAATAAATAATTTGGACTTTATATCTTTCTTTGTTCAACTAAGAATTATATCTGTTGTAGCTATATCGTAGAATTTTATCATTTTATGAAATAGCCAACCATGGACAACATTGAGTCTATTATGAAATGGCCGACCATTTCATAATAGAATCAATGATTTCATGAATTGATCAGAAAGCGTTGAATTTCACGAAAACATGGCTTCTTAAGAGCATTGGCATTCAGTACTACGTGGTGTTTTTTTGTGTTATACATGTCGAACAAACACGAAGACCTCACCTAAGCTACCGCAGTGTTTTGCTCTAAAATATTTCTGCTCTCAATGAAAGTTCTACTTCAACCATGGTTGGCTATTTCATGATATATTCAATTCTACTATATCGTTAACGACCTATTCATAATTCATAATTTCTTTATTGCACACAACTAATCTAAAGACAATAAGACTTACATAAAAATAGTGTACAAAGGCGAACTTATCTCTTATAAGAGTAACGAATAGCCGAGTCGGCAGTGACTCTGACTACGAAGCCAAGGGTCCCGGGTTCGAGTCCCGGTGGGGGCAAATATTTGTTTGATGAGAATGGAGTTTTACCCTATATAGTCATGGTTGTTTATCTATCTTGGTATAATATTTATCTATATAAGTATGTGCATCGTTGTCTATTACCCAAGATACAGGGAATCCTAGTTTGGGGCTAGATCAATGTGTGTAAATAGTGTCCAAGGTATTATTATTATTATTATATCTCTTCCAGCAAACCAAATTAGGATGGGAAAGGTTGCTGAGCAGGGACATATCCAATATCTTCCTCGTGTGTCGCGAGACGTTCCGCTGAAAGGGCTGCATTATATTGTCTCTGTATTGTTCTTTTCGTATCAGGTTTCGATGTTATGACATCTCATTAGTTTCAGTTATCTCCTTCCATTGTTCGTCTATTGAGGGTGTACAAGCATGCACATCGTTGGTATTCACTGTACTTTTATAACCTAGATAATTATTGTAAATTAAGCATAACACGTAGTTTACCTTTCTAGGCTAAAGACTAGTCTGAGTTAGTTGCAATAAAGCACTCGGTACAATTACCAGTTAACGTCTTTCCTTCGGAACCTACAACATACATCCTACAACAACACGTTACGAGCTAAGGCTCGTACATTTGGTCCTTCGAGCAAAGTTGATTGTGGTTACGGTTATTCCTACTCACTACGGGATAATACGTGATTGGAGTCAGCGTATCGGCGCCGTTGGAAACACAGGACGTTGTAAAACCACAAACATCCGTCCGGGGGTCAACTTCGGCGGGAACAAACAGCCGTCTGGAGCCAGGAGGCGCCAGCGGGAACAAACATCCGTCCGGGGGTCAACTTCGGCGGGAACAAACAGCCGTCTGGAGCCAGGAGGCGCCAGCGGGTACAAACATCCGTCCGGGGGTCAACTTCAGCGGGAACAAACATCCGTCCGGGGGTCAACTTCGGCGGGAACAAACAGCCTTCTGGAGCCAGGAGGCGCCAGCGGGTACAAACATCCGTCTGGAGGTCATCTGCGACGGGAACAAACAGCCGTCCGGGGTCAGCAGACTTGGGCATAACAAAACAACAAAATGGCAGACAAATTGGGAGATGTGCTGAAACAACAGGCGGTCATCATTGATCAAATCAAGGGCATAGGCGACAATTTCAACAAAGATGGGTCATTGCTTGACCATTTCCGGATAAATATCAGCGCCCAATAAAATATCGATCTCTCCTGTTATGTTGAACTCTGGGTCCGCCAACTTCAAATGTTGTAAATGCTTCCAAGAGTCCACATCGAACGATCTGTTAGGCAGCTTGTTGGTCAGTCGCCTCATAATTAAGGCAGGATTCATCAAAGAAAATGAGAGAATTCGAATTGAAAACAATAACATACGGGACTAAGGCCGCGCCTTACTTAGCCCAGAAAACGTTGAAGCAGCTCGCCTCGGACGAAGGCGATAAGCTTCCTCAAGCAAAAAGCGTCCTTCAGAACAACTTCTACATGGACGATGCACTCTTCGGAAAACATACAACAGAACAAGCAAGGTTAACAAGAGACCAGCTCATAACGCTCCTCAACAAAGGCGGGTTCAACCTCCGGAAATGGTCAAGCAATGACCCATCTTTAGTTGCCGATCTACCCGAAGAGATGAGAAACCCCCGAAACTTCAACTTCAGCGAAAAGGAAACATCAAAAACACTTGGGTTGGGATGGAACCCGAAGAACGATCAATTTATGTTCACATCAACATTAGAACAAACAACAAACTATGTCAAAACAAAAAGGCATATGTTAAGTGACGTCGCTAAGCTATTTGACCCACTTGGCTGGCTGTCGCCAGTTACGATTAAAGCAAAAATCATGTTTCAACAAGTATGGCTGTCTAAGATTTCCTGGGACGACGAATTGCCGGAGGATATCCAAAAGGAGTGGACAACTATAAGGAAGGATCTTCAAAACATACAACATTTTACAATACCGAGATGGTTGGGAATTGAAGAAACAAACTGCAACATCGAATTACATGCATTTTGCGATGCGTCAGAAAAAGCATACGCCTGCGTCGTTTACTCGAAGGTTACGTTGTCTACCGGCGATGAGAAAATAACACTTGTCGCAGCGAAAACTAAAGTAGCGCCCATAAATAAACAAATAACGCTACCAAGATTGGAGTTGGGTGGTGCATTATTACTAGCCCGACTGGTGGACAAAATAAAACACAGATTTGCTGAAAATCACAACATGAAGATATTTGCATGGACGGACTCAATGGTCGTGCTGGGATGGCTGCAAGGAGATGAACATCGCTGGAAACCCTATGTGGGAAACCGGGTTCAGGAGATCAAGAGTGTCGTCCCGGCTCAACAATGGAAACACGTGAAATCAAAGCAAAATCCAGCGGACTGTGCTTCCAGAGGACTCCTTCCGTCACAACTGCGGGGGTTCAACCTTTGGTGGGAAGGGCCTCATTGGCTTCGAAACAACGACGCAACACAAATGGCTACGGAACCTTCAAGTTATTCAACAAACGAAGAAATAAAGATTCAAGCTTATCCAGCACAACAAACAGAAATGGGGGTCATCGCCAGCGTCATCGAAAAATGCAGTTCATTGTCAAGGGCTACGCGCATACTAGCGTGGGTGTCACGTTTCATAACAACGGCACGCGACCCGGCGACAAGGGGCAACTCCAAACACCTATCGTTGCAGGAAATACGACGCGCGCTACAGCGAATAGTAAAACAAGAACAAAATACGTATTTTAAATCCGAAATTAAAGATTTAAAATCAAAGGGAACTGTCAGATCCAACAGTAACATTATCAAGCTGAATCCTATCTTGGATGAAGAGGAGAACCTACGTGTCGGAGGCAGGCTGAAGAACTCAGAGTTGGGGTACACGACAAAACATCCAATAATTCTGCCATCAAACAGCAGACTGACACAGTTATTAATCGAACAAGCTCATCAACAAACATTACACGGAGGTTCCCGGCTCACGTTAAATTACCTGAGACAGCGTTATTGGATCATCAGCGGCAACAAAACAGTAAAACAAAGATTGAGACTATGCGTGCCGTGTACAAGATTCAAACCGCAAAAACAAAACCAGAGGATGGGAGACTTACCAAAAGCCAGAATAACACCATCGAGACCGTTTTACAACTGCGGCGTGGACTTCGCAGGCCCAGTAGATGTCAAGGCCAATAAAGGAAGAGGAGTCCGAACATCCAAGGGCTACATCGCCGTGTTTATCTGCATGGCAACAAAGGCCATTCATCTGGAACTGGTCTCGGATCTGAGCACCCAAGCCTTTATTTTGGCATTGAAAAGGGTGGTCAGTAGAAGGGGTCTGATAAAAAACATATGGAGTGACAACGGAACAAACCTCCTGGGAAGCAGCAGAGAACTTAAGAAACAGTTCAAGGAACAATCAACATTTAATGAAGACTTCGTGAACAAGACAAATGAGTTGGAAATCCAGTGGCATTTCATCGCACCGGCCTGGCCAACTGCGGGCGGGTTGTGGGAATCCGCTGTCAAATCCATGAAGTATCACCTGAAAAGAGTGATAGGGGAGCAAAAACTCACATATGAAGAGTTTTACAGCCTTCTAACATGCATAGAAGCTTGTCTCAACTCGAGGCCGCTGCTACAGCTGACCGAAGACACAGAGGATCGGGAATTTGTCCTAACTCCGGGTCACTTCTTAATCGGCGAACCTCTATTAGCAATACCAGAAGAAGATCTGAAAGGCGAAGTCAGTCTGCGAAATCGGTGGAAGTTAACCACGAAGATGTACCAGGACTTCTGGAAGAAATGGTCATCAGACTATCTACAACACTTACAAACGAGGAGTAAGTGGAACAACAAAACAGAAAACCTTGCAGTGGGGGACGTCGTCGTTGTAAAAGAGGACAATCTTCCTCCGGGAAAATGGGCTCTAGGCCGAATACTAGAAGTACATCCGGGCAAGGACGACCTGGTGAGGGTGGTATCTCTCAAGACAGAAAAGGGATCTCTGAAGAGACCAATAACAAGACTCATCAGACTCCCCACCGAAGGCGAAGAAAAACAAAAACAAACACAACAAACAAACAGCACACCCGGCAAGAATAAACGCATATCGATGATGAACTACATAACTATGTTCATCGTATTTATGTGTATGGTCTGCGGCTCGCAACAACAGTTTTTCGGCATGTCATCATTTGAAAAAGGAAGACAAATATATTATGACGACTTGGGAAATCTGAACACGGTTCACGACAGTTGGACAATCCTGGCGTACTACAATATGTCTACCTACTGGAAGGGGTTCAAGGATATCCAAGGATACGTCGACCATGTAGAAAACGCCTGCCAGAACTTCGCCTATCAAGTGGTCTGCGGGAGTATCGTGTCGGAGCTACGACAAGAAATTGAGGAGCTTCAGAGCAACAACTTAGGCTTACAGTCCCGACAAAGTGGGGGAAACAGGACGAAGAGAGGCTTCTTCAATGGCGTAGGACAACTTGCGCACAGCCTATTTGGAGTTCTAGACGAAGATTTCGCGGGGCAATATCACCAAGAGATAAACAACGTCAGAGACAATGAACAATATTTGCTGAAGCTGTTCAAGAATCAGACCTCTATTGTCGAAGTACAAAACAGCATCATAAGCAGGAATGAAGCAACAATGAACAAACAACTCGGGCTCATGCGAAGCCACATCAAGAGAGCCGATGAACATATGCGGGAGTTACAACAAGACACAAAACAAAATGCCATGATGGTCTACTTTAACGCAGTCGCACTGCAAGCCAATATTATCCTGAGCAAACTCAGGAGAATACAAAAAGGAGTCCTCGAGGTTATTCAAGACGTCTATCGAGGCCAAATGAACAACAAGATAATATCCCAAGAACAAATTTTGAAGGAGATGAGCGTTATCGCCTCTCGACTTCCGGGACATTTGGCATTGCCGGTGGACAACGCCCACGAAGAAATAAGGGAGGTCTTCAAATTGATCCACGTCAAAGCACGAGCGACTCAAGAATATCTTATTATGGAAATGAAGTTGCCGCTTATAAATGACAATCAGCTACAACTATACAGAGTTATACCTATACCGCTGATTACAAACAAACAGACCAGATCTGTGGTAACTACGTCTGAATACATCGCTATCAACATGCTGAAGGATATCTATGTAAACTTGAGCAAAGAAGATTTACAACAGTGCACTATTTTGAAGCAAACTAAGTACATTTGCACTTTCAACAATCCCGTCTACAGTATGCGACAACATAACAAGCCATGTGAAATAAAACTGCTAACGAATGATAACAGCACACAATGCAATGCGCTCAGTTCGACGTGCGCTAACAAATGGATCGCATTACATCGCCACAATGTCTGGCTCTACGTCTGCTGCGAAGAATGCCACCTACGCATTATTTGCAAGGAACATATGATGTCTAAGGTCACGAGCGGAACGGGAATCATCAACATGGCTCAAGGATGTTCGTTGAAGAAAGACGAAAGTACGATCTACACGGACACCGAGTACCAAAACAAACTCTTCATTAACACAAGGATTGCAGTACCTACACTGGACACCATCAACAACATGACAAAGTTAACAGCCACAGAGGACCGGGAAGATGTTGTCACCGAAGATCATTCAAATGCACTTCGGAGACTCGAGAATCAGTTGGAGGAACTCAAGAAAAATTCTGAGTTACCGCAAACATTGTCGGAGCATGACGTGCATCAGTACGCTGTTTCCTACATAACATTGACGGTGCTGATACTCGGAACGGTCATTGGCTGCCTAGCCTGGATCGCCGCGCGTCGTCGTCGTGATGCTGAGAGTCGTCAGGACAAACGTGTCGCCGCCACCGCCGCCGTTATCACGTCCCGAGCCGTCACCGCCGCCAGTGCTGCCACAGCCACTGCACCAGCCGAGGGGGACACCAAGACCGGAAGGAGATCGCGAACGGAACATATCTACGCAAGACCGACCCAGAAGACTAAAATGTTTAACGTTTAAATTAAAATATTTAAGATACTGTAATAACATAATATTAACAATTTAGCAAACCATTAGGGGATAACAATAACAGAAAGGTTTATAGTGATAGGCAGGGTAGTTACCCTTTATTTTCCCTGTTGGTTGATTTGGCAGCATGTACAAGCATGCACATCGTTGGTATTCACTGTACTTTTATAACCTAGATAATTATTGTAAATTAAGCATAACACGTAGTTTACCTTTCTAGGCTAAAGACTAGTCTGAGTTAGTTGCAATAAAGCACTCGGTACAATTACCAGTTAACGTCTTTCCTTCGGAACCTACAACATACATCCTACAACAACACGTTACGAGCTAAGGCTCGTACAGAGGGCTTTCATCGAAATTATACACTTCAAAAGTTCCTGAGGAACAAAACACTGGCGCAGTGCTCCACTTTGTTTTTTTTTTGCTACGACGAGCACTTGTTTTGTTATTGTTTGGCTTCAGAATCCTCTTGGGGAAGATATTCCTATTATTGCGTTGTTATTTTGAGATTCTTAAACATTCAGGTACTAGGTACTAGGTTGTTCAGGCTTCTCGGCACCTAATGACCTCGTAGGGGCCCATCAGCTACGAGGTAGCGTAGCGATCAGTTGCCAAGAAGTGTGAACGTCGGCGATTCACCGAGCTATAATGATTGGATTCGATCTAACCTGGTCTGTGCTTCGGTCCCGTCAACCTCCTGTCTCTCTGCAAGGCCCGGGTGCACCCTAGGCTCTTCTTGGTAGACAGGTTCTTCAGCCAACCTCCTGTGTGACTGGTGGGCCAGCCTCGATCAGCACAGTGTTCCAACACAGGTTATGTTACGTGGTAAAAAACCAATCGGCCACGTAAATGCGAACTTTATCTGGTTCGGGGAACCACAACACACTCAGCTATATAGACAATCCTGAGGGAACCTCGAATACATTCCAGATGGACTGCGATTTAATTTCAATACCCTATCCAAACGCGTTTACATTGCGAGGGCTTTCGTCTGTCAGTTGTCAAAAACTGCTAGGTTGGCAGCAACGTCAATTCAAAATGGCCGTTCAGAAACCATCGATCGAATATCGATTTGGAATCGAACATAGGTACTAGGTACTGTACAGTAGGTATTAAGAGAAAACGTGCTGGTGACCCATAATGTAATCAGAGGATAACGTGATGAAAATATGAACCAATGATATATAATTAATTGGTTCATATACTGCCCTGCCCTACCCACATGTAATCTTGCCATGGACTTGACACCAATTATTTAGGCGTCAAATCAGATTTTTAACTAACCCGGGTCATATCTCCATTTCCATAAAGTTATCACCACACCATATGAAACAAAAGTGACCAACTGCGAGTCGGACTCGCCCATGAAGGGTTCTGTTGAAGCAAGTAATTATGTGACTGGATGTTTGTGTTATAACTTTGTTTTTTATAGTGTATGTATGAATGACTAAGTTACCTTTGCGGTTTTCTATAAATGTTTTAAATCTTAATAACTACTTTTTTCTTTTGTTCAAATACATTTTCGTTGAAAGTGTGTATTAAGATATACATCACATATTTTTTGTAGATTTTTACTCTCCTACTTAATAAGTTGGAGGGGGGGAGACAATCATTTTTCCACTTTACAAAGGTCTGTCTCTATAACGATTTACTTTGAGGAAAAATGGTTTCAGAAACCTCAACGTCATTTTTGAAGTATAGACATCCCACACATATAGTTTTGATGAAAAAATCTATTTTTGGTTTCAGTTCTATGTGTGTTGCTGTGATATATGGACGGACGGACGGACAGACAGACAGACTTGACGAAACTATAAGGGTTCTTTGTTTCTTAAAATGAGTTTACCATTTTCTCAGCATATCCTAGTAAGTAAATAATGTGAAACGCAGGCATTTCATATCTGCGGGTATTCCATAAAGGCAACGAATATTTTATTTCAATTAAGCCCAAAATTTATAAATTTCATCCTATCTATTATTAAAATGCCTCGCTTATTTTGTTTGAACGTCTGGATAAATAAATCCCCGCCAGTCTGAATAAAACTCAAACATTATCAAACAGTTGAAAGCAATTACGTTAGAATTAAATAACAAAGGCTTTCAGACCATGAAATAGGTTCTAATACTTTTATTGCGAGCGGGTAAGATAAAAGTCGTCGCAAAATTTATTGTAGGAAGGGAAGGACAAGCCCTTCGGACGACAATTGATTCTGTTGCAAAGTTCCCATACAGGGTCGGAACTCCCTGATCGTGCCTACATTATTTTAGACATCTAATTGGCTTTCGGGCCTTTTTGATGGGACTGCTGAGTTAATTGCCACTTTAACATTGCTTTCCGCGAATCTTGATTTTCAATTCAGGGAAAATGATAGAGCTTCGTGGTCTAATGGGCTTCACGCTTGCTGCTCACACAGGAGATGCAGGTTCGATTCCTGACCATGTACCAATGAGATAAACGTAACTTAAGTACATTATACGGACGTTCTTACGGTGATAGAAAACATCGTGATCAAACCTTCATTACTCTATAGCTGCGGCGATGGGCTAGCCCCCTGTCACGGGGGAGTATTGAAATGGAGTATTGAATAACTGGCTCAAAGTGGAAACAATTGTGCCTCTGCCAACCCATATGGGAAAAGGCGTGACTTTATGTATGTGAAAATACTATTTAGATTTAAAACCATTTAATATGGCAGTTTTGACGATTTTATGTATAAAACATAGCGAAGACTCCTAAAAAATACAATGATTTTATTTTGAGTGTTGATTTCATTGCTGAGCGTGAATGCCAATTTCTGAATACCAACACTATATAATGTCATATAATATGAATCAGTGTGGCGTGTGGCTCTAACTATGAGTATTGTGCTACACTAATCTGTAAGCCCCACACGGGATGTACGTCAGGGTCCACAAGCCACAGACCACAAACTGTCACGGTTTAATGTCACAGCTGTGGCAAGGGACAGAGCGTAGCAATAAGAACGAGGTATAACATCATAAATTTACCAGGGGCAGTGGCTGAGACGAGAACTAAAGTCCTCAGTATGAAATTTCATTCGCAAAACACTGACGCTAGCGACATCATTCTTGCTTTAAGCCGTTCTCGGCCCCCGTGAGCTATGACCGCGTTTCGCGCCTCAATATACTGCGGAAACTATCAAACCTCCACATTCGTTAAGCAAGTATCTACATAAGTCTTTATGATGAGCAAATATCGAACAGGGTCGGACATTTTGTTCGTCAAAAAACAGTTGCAAAACATTAGTCAGTCACACAGTCCCCACCCTTATATTTTCTATAGGCATAGTTTTCGTACACTATGTTTCAAAGTTTTTTTTATCCGAATGGAAGGGTTTGTCGTATCAATAGCGATTATGAAGGACAGGCGGTACTCCCAGTAACAAAGGTCACTAAAAAGTGATAATTTTAAACTGAAATTACACTTTGTTAAAGAATAATAGTTTTTTGGAGTACTTTTTTAGTAATTGCAGTTTTCCACAATTTTGGAATGATATTCATAATCTCATTAGCTTTTAGAAGACACCAAAATTATGATTCCATCAATGGGTTTACCGTATGACACGTTAAGCTGTTTAGATCCCGGCTACTATCGCTACTTGGCAGTTTATCTTAAAACTCGTCCATCAATCCGCACTGAACCAGAGTGATGGAGTATGGCTCAATCTTACTTGTATCCGGGTTAGACCTGTGCCCCTCAGTTGGGAAATTAATGGGCTACATTTATTTATTTATTACCTTATTACTTCACTGTGTATCTTAATTAACTTAGTTCCGAAATATGTATATATTTAAAGAAAAAGCTTTTTGTGTCCTTTGAAAACTGATGTGATGAAGAATATTATTCCGTAAAAAGTGATTCTTGTATAGGAACAAATTTTGTGGATAACTTAAAAACACTATTTATTCTCAAACAAAGTGTTATTTAAGTTTAAAGATAATACTTTTTCAGCAATTTTTGTTACTGCCAGTACCGCCTGTCCTTCATGGTCACTATACAGTAAATTTGATTTGAGTTGGAACATAATGTATGAAAAAAAAAATGCCTATAAAATAGTAACAGAATAAAAAAATAATCCGATAAAATGTGGTCCTCTTCATACCTGCTTGGAATGTACACTTTATAAAGACTCACACACACTGTACGTATGTAACGCGGATTTATACCATAGCAAGAAATGATAGAAATTGCAACATGACTACGTATTTTATTAAATTAAATATATAATTTGTCTAATAGACCACGCAGGAGTCTGCTAATATGTCACTTATGTGGTCATCATTTATATTCCATGAATACTTTTTATCAATTTTCGATCTTATGTGGACAGTTCGTTAAAACAAGTTTAATCAATTAATAGGTAACTAATATCACGACTATAGTGCGGAGGTGGCTCTCATTATATACGGTATGATCTAGTTTAATATATTGACAGACCGATCACCCTCATGTTTCGCTAATGGAATGACCTACGACCGTAAAAGATAATTGCCACGGACACCGTTATTTATGTGAAAGGGCTTGGCTTAGGTACTGCCTGGCCACGCCTGGACAGCCCATCACACCTATTTATGGAGCGTCATCAGCAAGAATGGACTCTTGTATGAAATATGATAGTGCACAGCTCAGCAGTGCATTCATTGACGACCGCTGCGATTGTGGCTTTGCCTACGATGCGAGAGGTCCCGGGTTTGATCCAGGCTGGGGATAAAAGAAAAAAAACTCCAGGTCTTGGATGTTTATTTATGTGTGATATCGCTGTTTCTGGTTCCCACGACTCAGGGTATCCTAGTGTGGGGCCAGAAGCAGTGTATGTGTATTTTTGTAAATTGTAATTAATGTCATACATAAGTTTAGAGTTAATTTGAGAGCTCCGTGGTGTAGTGGGTTTCACACTTGCTTCTCATGCAGGAGGTGAAGGTTTGGATCCCTGTGCTGACTACCCAAGTAGCACGAAGCTGCATTATATAATTCCACACAAGGTCCACATCAGTTGTTTAAGCTCTTTTAACGCTTATTAGAGTTCACTCGGACTGCAATAGCTGCATAGGAAATAACGAGACCCAATATAATGCATAATTCTGTACTGCGAGTCTATCAAGGGCTCTACATAGACGCCACAATCTCTGTTATTCAGCGTTTAGTAGCATTGTACACTATCGGCTGCAACAGCGCATTTTTTTGGACACAAGTAGTGGAATTTTATGAACAATGGTTCACAAATATACCTTTAAAATACTTGTATTTTAAGAGAGAACATATGAACCTCTATATCGCAAGCAGTAACGATGTGAAGTCCATTAACGAAGTTTTAATGCTCTATGCTGCTTAAACGTGCACTTTTACACCATTACGTAGCTGATACTCGTGTATCAGCATTATTATAGACCAAAATTGTACCAAGTGTGACCTTTTATGCAGTTACTCAGCAGCGCATTGCTATAGATCTGTACTCTCGTGCCCGTAAATACAGACCTGGGCTGAATAATGGAATTCATATCGGAATTTAGTCTACTGGTTGAGTTTAATTAACCATTTTAAGCTACGCGTGGATATTTCTAAAGCATTTAGCATTAAATTACATTCATCCTCACAACTCCTTTATCCGCCATTTTTTGGTACGTGACGCGTATTTTTGTCAAGATGTGGTGATGGTTTATTTTAGAAAATATCGGCTTGAAGTGAATTCGATTAAAAATAAATGAATATGTTTACATATTACTATTAACTTACATGTAAAATAAATATGTAAAAAAGAATACTTGCAAGTGACCTATTTTTTTTTCATGTAATGTGGATAATATATGAGAGCGCGTAATTTTTTTTTACCTACTTTTTTAATATTTTTTTTTTGCCACTTAATTTTTGCACAAATTAGAGTTGCATCAGCATTGCGAATATGGCCAAGGTGTACTGTAAAAAAGCTGTTACACAAAACCTTTGTGCTACTTGGGCATGTACCAATGAGATACGTCATTTAATGTCTTAGGTACATTATACGAAGTATAACTCTTATGGTTGTTCTAAGTGACAGGATCACTTGATAAGTCAGTCAAGCTCTGCAAGCCGGTTGGGCGCGAAAATGACTTGGGCTTTGGCCGCGAGCCCAGAGTCCGGAGAGGTTAAGATTTTCACACGTATTCCAATTTTGCGAATGAGTATGGGAATACGGCATGTTAACTATACTGTGATAGAAAAATAACGTGAGGAAACCTTCATTACTCCATAGCTGCGGCGATGGGCTAGCCCTCTGCTACGAAAATTGAATGATAGAGAGAATTCATTGTTCATTCATTTAAAGCGAAACTCTGTTTGTCGACAAAGTTCTTGATTTTGAGATAAGACTTCAAGGGTCCTGCGCAACACTTGTTTAAAGACATAAATGTATAGGATTAGCGTTTTTTTTTAGGTTAAACTATGACTGTGTAACATTTTTCGTAGTAACACGGCAAGACTTTAACCGTGTTACCACTAAAAATATTAAACAGCTTTAAACCTCAAAACAAACGTCAAATCCCATACGTTTTCGTTTTTAAACAAGTGTTGAACACTCGTTTATTTTTTGTGGTAAGGCCCTAAATATCTAACTAAAGTTAAGACCCCTCAATTATCATAAATACCTCAATCAAGTAAGCTTTGACGTTTCGAGCTTAGAACCTTTCGTACTATCCTGAGCAAAGGAACCAAAGATCAATTGCAAACATATGTGAATATCATCACTTTATTTCTATTTCCTTCTTTATGCAAAGCAAATGGAGGATTAACTCTTCGTGGAAATTGCCCAAATCGATTATTGCCCACGATCAAAAAACTCAACCTGAATCAGATATCTTAGAACTATAAATCCGAAATGGAAGCCTGTTTTCCTTTTTTTAAATTATCTCGACTATCTAAGTCAACTCAGATAGGTAGCACGCCAATCGGTAGTGTTTTGCATTTGTATTTTCTATAGTATGGATAGAAAAAAAAAACTAATACACCACCATTTGTAATGCCATTCAGCTTCAAACCTCTACCGTATGGAGCATAGGGAAAAATTCTGAACAAACTGTAAAAAGCGCCTATTGGCCCAGATTCACAACCGACAATTAAATTTTGATGGACTCTCCAAGCTCTCATTATCTCTCGCTTAGGAATCGACAGCACCAGTAACAACGTAACCTTGTAACGGAGGGCACACAATATTAATTATTTTTTCAAGGTTTGAAATGCACGATTGCTTAACTTTTTCCAGTTAAATATACTTATTTATTATATTTTAATGATAAAAGAAGGCAATTTTACGATTTATTTTCACCAATAATAATAATAAACCGTTCTTAACATAACAAACAATTTTTGTTCTACAAAACTGAACATCGTTAAAAGATACAAGTTGTCTGAAAACTTTTATATAAGTTATCTAAATTATAAAATTATACGTCAGTGAACCCTTTACTTTTTAAACACTAAGAAATCGATCGATCGACTGACTGGTCGAAACCCGTATCGATTCATGAATTTTTTTAGATGTTTTTAAGCTCGTGCAAGCACTATGAAAGACAGACAGATGTCAATTATTACCTATTACAATGATGACCGTACTTTTTTGCGATAAGATATTTAAGCAGGAGTTTGTGTGTTCGGCTTATAACCCTCAGAAGACACGTTGGTCGACCTCGTCGCATTGGCAGCTCAGGAACACGCAGCTCAACCGTGGCCCGACGATCACATCCTGCTACGATCATGTTTGCAGAGGAGTTATGGCCCCAGGCCCCGCCGTACATATCAGCTATGTGACCCGAATAGAAACTTGCGAAAGCCGGCTTTAGGATCGGTTCACACGTACAAAACTTGTATTGAGCTGTTGGAAACTCGAAGTTTGCTACAATGAGCGTCTGTACCGTATCATGCCTTGATATTTTGATGCAAAATTAAGATATTTAGTAGGTAAGCCAAATGAAAAAGATTTTGGATTGCACTCCTAAAATAATTAACTATGTTAAAAACTTAAAAAAACCGACATCAAGTTCAAGCCCTATTTCTTCCTCACCGGTGGGAATGCGATGAAGTATGTGTACATTTAAAGTCCTCATCAAAACTTTTGCTGCACGAAACCACAAACCAAAACTTCATCTCTGTATTTTTTTTTGTATTTGTTGTTTTTTTAAAAAGCGCTAAATCAATTTTAATAAAATTTGTATGGAACCACCTTTGAAGTATGAACTACCAATAAAAACAAGAATCATCAAAATCGGTGTATATTTGACGGAGTAAACGCGTAAAACACAAAAAAATACAGATGAATTGATAAACTCCTCCTTTTTGAAGTTGGTTGGAAAGTAATATTTTGGCACGTAACAACTACTTACTATTATTATTTACCTACAATATATAACCATCTATCTGACGAGCAATTAGGTCACAAATCGTCAAAATACTGGTTAATCTCGGGACGTGTGGCAGAAATTGCGGCCACACACCACATCGCATCACAGGCTGGCTCGGGCCTGCGGCTTCGTACTCATTATTTATCAGTTCGTCGGGGTGTCAGTTAAAGCTACCACTTAGATCGGTACAATTTGTTACGGTAGAGTACATTTCAAAAGGGTTAACAACATCAATTTAAACAACTTTCACTGTGGAACCTATTTGAAAGTTGATCAAAATCACACTGACGAGCAATGAAAAAGTTCCATCCACAAAATGCCGACAAACACCTTAATATCTCCTAAGACATAGAATTTAATTGGTAATATTCTGATGCGCTGTTAAATGTACTTCAATATTGCAGACGGCGTCATTAAGCTAGACTTTCCCGTTTAGGAGTAATTTGGTGCTATGTCACTGGAACCTTTTCATTGCTCGTCAGTGTACGTCCATAGCAACTCCTCAATTGACTGCACCTTTCTGTTACACGCTTACTATGTACGCACGTCCGCCTGAAGGCAGACCACTCCCAAGAGATTTGCTGCTCATCCCACTGTCGCCAGTTTAAGCCCGCAGAAGAGGGCGAAAGCACGGTACAGTGAAGAAGAAGAAGCTCCCGCACCGTTGTCGCCAGTGTATGCCAATAGACGGTGAAAGCACAGCACAACGAAGGCCACGCGAGGCCCCTGACAAGTAGGGGCCACCCAAGACCGGTGGGACGTTAGCCCCCGAGTTGACGCCGCGGGCATGAGGCAACCATAAGTCCTCGACCCCGCAACCGAAGTGGGCGTGAGGACACACTCCGCAGACCACGCGCGCTTACTTTGTATAAATAAACAAACAGCGTCTACCTTTCTTCCAATTATTAAACAAAACTTCTCTCCTGGTATTAATAAAAATGTAACATTTAGTACCTATAGATTAAAAAGCCTTAATCCTATGCATTAGAGGAAATTTTGCTGGTTTACTTTTCCGCCATGTTCATAGTGCAGTCTCTCTAAAACTCATGTTGTTAACTCTTACGTGCCTTTGCATGCATTAAAAGAGCCCGTTCACATTTCACATTGCACGTTGCGGTGCAAAATGTTTTGCATAAAACAGATTCGGGTCCTGCGCGGGTCAGCATGTACCGGGCTCTGTATGGTCAGGCTCTTACTCCCCTCACGCCCAGTTAATAAACATCCGGAACCCATGGACCCACACGTGAACTTCGGAACTTCTGCCTTTGCTCCCTGTAATTTCCCTTGGGAATCCGTAATATATTTAATTTGGAATAACAACTTACTTTACTTCCACTTGTGTAATCCGAGTAATAGAGTTAGGACAGCCTGTAATTGAATGATGTAGAGCTGTTAGTTGGGCAAACATTTTCCGTTACATTTCTGAGCTAACAAGTAAATATCTTATATTAAATAGCCGGCAGGCTGAGTAATTGCGAGACTTAACATATATTTTAATTGAATTTTCTCTAATTACCTTGATTCCAACTCTCCAGTAATATTTCTACCAAATCGACTTTTTAGCAAACAATAGCCTCCCTATTTTAAAGCAGCACAAACTTGACGCTAAGCAGGTTGCTGTATTAATTTAATTCCGTGCAGATTTTATTAAAGGGGTTAAGAAACTTTAATAATATAACAAGACATGGATTGTATATGCAGAAATCCGTTTATTAAAGGAAACAGACGTTGAAAGGACAGGAAATTCTTCCGACATTTTTATTTTATGATTTCTGAAAATAAACTTGGAGGAAAATAATGTTTCGGAGAAAATGTTAGGCATTTCTGAACGGAATGACGAAAAGGGGGCCCTTCTTCAATCCGCATGAGCTACAGGGCTGCTACGTAAGATCTACCTTTGGATTAGGAGGTTTCTTTTATCACTACGCTCTTTAGGGAGTTACCATTATCCGAGCAGTTGGGGTCTTTCCTGTCACATTGAAAGAGCGTTTGGTGAGAAATTTATCACATTAACCGGCCACTTTACCAGACCGGGCCTTACTTATGATTTGTCACATACAATAAATGAAATAAATGACACAAAAATCTCTGTAATACAAATATTTTTATATCAAACGAAAGGTTACAAAATACAGATTTAAATGACATTATATTTTTTCAAAATGACCACCCCCATTTTAGATGCAAGCCTTTGATCTGCGCGGCCAGTCACGAAGCAGACATCCATATCAATATTGGCGACTGCTTTAATCAGGAATAACTTGATCAAAAAACATAAACATTTCCGTACAGGCATATACATTGCTTCTGGCCCTACACTAGGATACCCTGTGTCGTGGGAACCAGAAACTGCGACTTCACACACAGTTTAACATCCAAGACCTGTTTTTTTCGGTCCGGGATAGAACCCGGGACCTCTCGCATGGTAGGCAGAGCCACAACCGCTGCGCCACAGAAGTCGTCAAAGGGAGCGGAGTTTAAAAATGATCGTGCGTTATTGTCATTTGTTACCAAATCTTCGTATAGGATTGGATATTGACCGGATAATGTGATAAATTCTACCGTTTTTTCACTTTGACCAAGTTAGGCGGTTATTGTGAATAATCACCGCTCAGCATACATAATTGCCGGATGATTCACTTTGACCGTGACATTTATATATCGTAATGCAAAGGATTTGTCTTTGTCTTATGAACGCAATGCTTCCTGCTTTTTTGTTTTGCTAATACACTGCGTCAAAGTATGTAACCAGAGAAACATGAAAAACGAGTCACATGCACACCACCACAGCAGCCCTGTAGAGCAGCGGGTCGCCTCGCGAGGCACCTCCGCAGTCCCGAGATTTATTAATCGACATTGTCAGACACATGGTTACAGGAAATTTTGGAAACCTGACACATAAGCCGAGTGATATATCGCGTAATATGCCTCCGGGTTTGAGGTTACGCGACCCAAAGCCAAATGATACCAGCCATTTTGTTGCGGAACGATAAAAATTATAGAGCATCAAACCATATTTACAATCTGCTTGGGGTTCTGTCCTACATAAAAGGAGGAAATGTATTATGATACCGGAATGCCGCTGCATCGACTGACATGAAAGTTTAATAACCCGGAGCGACGATTTGCCTTGATACGTTTGTCGTTTTTGGATACAAATTTAAGGATTCAGCGGGCAATTACGCTCCATTTAGTATTTATGGCATATCAAAACACTTCCGCGGCAAATGTCGGCTTTGAAAATAAACGATTGTATCCCGCCCTATAACCCCACCGCACACCCGGGAACCCCTGCCCGCCAAGCTCGTCATCCACTTATTATTCTGAGAGCTGTCACGAAAATTATTGCAGGCCATAATCTATTAATCTCTTTCTGTAAAACCGTCAACTTGATGTTTTGGACTAAGTTGCCAGTTAATTAATTACCCTCTGTCTTTACTGAGGGCCTTTGTAGAAAGTTTCTGGGGCGGGACGGGTTTGGAATTGTATCCATTCATTATTTAAATCCGAATGGACTTAGATCTCTAATCCTTTTATGTAAATCGATGCTAATGTGGTCAGGGTGCTCGAAAGTTTTCAGGCTTTTGTAAAGGATTTTTAAGGATTTAGGGCATTTTTATGATCTATAGGTATTTCCAGTGTCCTACATTCCAATGCAGTTTAGCATCATCTGCTGATAAACAGATTTCTAGATTTATTTAGGGAGTCTATGTTAACTAATCAATAAAATAAAAGTAGTATGTCAAAGATTCTATAGGCGCTAAGTAAATATTTTCAAGTGAGTAATATACATGTATATTGGTGCTTATCTTCTGCTCGCTTACTCGTATCAAATTTAATTTCACACGTAAATGAGCACCAATTGAATTATAGTAATAAAGGCTTCCTACCCTTGATGTACAGTTCCTCAAAGAAACATAATATAGATTATACACAAAGGGGATAAAGCACTGTTTTTGGTCACGGGCGCGATGATGAATCCTGAGGATTTAATATTATCACTGATTCCTGAGTGCAGTGAGGGTTCGGGCGCGTCTAATACAAAAGCAGATTTATCCCCAAAGAGTATTCTTTTATAGTATATCTTTTCTCACTTTTTGCGAGACAATAAAAAAGCAAGTCTACTAATAATAGCATCTTATATAATATAATAAATGTAGCCCTTCAATGTCCCCATCGAGGGGCACAGGCCTTTACCCGGATACGAGTAAGATTAAGCCATACTCCACCACGCTGGCTCAGTGCGGGTTGATGGAGGGTTTTACGACCACTACCACGTAGCGATAGAAACCGGGACCTACAGCTTAACATGTCATCTTCGTCGTCGTGACTTGTTTGTAGATAAAACATTTAAACAACGATTACTCATTCAATTTATGTATTTTTGAAGCTGACTAAATAAGTGTTATACTTATCAGCCACAAGTTGCTTGGATAACGTTTTTGCTGATTATGTATTCAAAAGTAAAGTTGTAATTAACTGCTGACTGCTGATTGCTGATCACAGCGTTCAAACAGTTTTATTCCCAATAGCTAGTGAGGATAAGACTGGTTCATCATTTTCGAGGCCTATTACATCTCAAAGACAAAAAAAAAATATTTTTTTTTTCGATTTAAATTAACAGAACCCTAAGAAAAACTATTCAGACTAGCAGAATTCAATAACTTTTTTAAATTAACGAAAGTCAGTGACTACAACGATAAATCAATATTTATTGACTGTGCTACTTTTGGAATAGGTAAAAGTAGAGTTATCTTGTATGACCTTTATGAACAAAAAAGTTTTTTGTAACTTTAGTATACATGATCATGTATAAAAAAAAATCTTTCAAGTTGGTTTGTTTAAAAACTTTATACATTAATAGAAAGATACAAAATTCAAACAAAAGAATGAAAACGTTTTGGCAAATATAATAAATCGTGAAACTGGCCAATATACGAACAAAGATTTCTGCTTAGAGATAGGTGATTGAAAATTGAATTGAAGATTTACGTGTTTCATGATTCGTTCGACCATACCTACTACTAATACTACCTACCAGTTGCTAGAAATATTGATAAATATAATAAACGTCCAGAGTTTTTGGATCGCGCCTATGATACGAAACGAAATTACGGTACGGACAAAAGAACATATCTGTACCAAGCTTTACTTAAATAAATAATTTGCGAAAACATTGTCAAAATTGTGTTTGATTTTATTTTTGGTTGTATTTCTATAAAGATGGGGTCATCCCCATCTGTGTGTAGGGTCTTATGTTGTGTCAGATATTGTACAATTCAGTCGCTCGGATACAGAATTTTAGGTAAATTGTGTACTTGAACTATGTATTTACTAAAGGCAACAAATATAATGATCACCAAAATATTTTTTTCCTACCCAAAATGGATAAATGAACACCAAAAGTTGCAAATGTTTAGGTGAAGGGTAAAGGGGGTGAGCGAAGCGAAACCCCCTTTATCCTTCGTGTTAGGTTGAACATGTAAGAACAACAAAAATACTTAAAACATAAACTTAAGTACACAAAACATAAAAAGAAGTTTGGTGATCATTTATCCAAACACAATTTGGTGGACTTCCATCCATTCTGGCAGTCATTTCGAATTTATTGGTAGTAAAATAGGTGCGTTTTTGGTATTCCTTTAAACATAAGCCTTTACTAAATAACGAGTTGATGACCATTGAACTGGCTTGAAATTGAAAAGATTATCATTTAAATCACCCTATGAAACCAAGTGTATCAAATTCTCCAGTTCAGTGTTAGACAGCAACACGTTAGAATTATTTAATGATGCAAAGTTTCTTGGAATTACCATTGATAGCAAATTATAGTGGGGACCCCACATAGAAAAATTTGCTGGTACATTTAGTTCTGCGGCTTACGCTGTTATGAACATCAGACAAAACACGGATGTAGCTACAGCTAGGCTAGTCTATTTTTGTTACTTTCATAGTGTCATGCCCTATGGCCATGCCCATGCCCTAGATATTACGATGTTCAGGATTGCGTAAATGGCAAGACTGCAAGGGGTTAACTAACTCAATACAAAACACTATAATAATATAAAACAATATAATAATAACTAAATATCATAATTAATATCCTAATACTCGTATTGGTTAAATATCACATTTTTTTTTAAATTTGAAATTCAATCTGTAGGAATTTCTACGTCGCCTCTCCCACAGTGGTCCAATGTAGAGAAGAGGCAAAAAAAAATTACTAAGAATAAATTGTGTTTTGATTTGATTGTTATTACTGCGTATATTGCAATGTTTTGTCTTTATAATGGAACATCCAATCAACGTGCCGTAGCCAGCTCGATTTTTAAATAAGTTTCGGCGATAAGATTTCAACTAAGTTCGCCGCGGCAACGATACCACCCCCACGAGGAGCTGGGCTATGCTTGCGCCTTGCGTATTTCACAAATTAGACTTAAGGTCATAACAATAAGAACTATGAGAAGAGAAAATCACATTATAAACCAGCAAGTTTTACTAAAATTCTGTACAACATTATGACCTGGCCAAAGCCAAGAGTGACACAGTGACTATAGTGACATTCTGTACGTAAGGTTAGCATGATATATAATGTGGCATTGTCGAGCTGGTGGTGTGAAATAGTAGATTGTAAAACTAGTGCATAAAAGAAGCCATTTCACCCCGAGACGTTATAGTTAAGTCTAGGGGTAAAATGGGTCGTATATGCCCGAGGTATACAGTCTGCTTTTCTCGATTGCGAGAAAATGAAACATCGTCAATTGAATATTCCATTGCTAGTTTAATCACTTTTCCCTGTTCACTTTAAATCAGCTACAAAACGTTGCCAGTTGAAGAATTCTAATCCCCGTCACGAAACTTTTTTAAAGCGTTTATATTTTTTTCCAACATGTGTCATTCGACTTACGAAGTTTTTCTAACATGTGTCATTCGTAATGCGAAATTACTGCCAATACATAAAAATGGTGTTTTTCCGTTTTTTAAATAATAAATATAAAAATAATAAGTACAATTTTATCTGGTTTTATTAATTTAACGATAGAAAATACGGAAGTGATAAATAAAACTTCGCTTCGTCCAATCTCATCCTCAGTCCAGACTGTCAGCTTTTGTATATGCCTATCAGTTGCATGCAAGGGTACAGTTTGTCGAAAAAGTTCTACGATGCAGAAAATAAATACTTTTTATCATTATCACGTATTAATTTTACTACGACAGTCTTTATCTTTTCTCTACTATATTTTTTGACAAAATGATCTATATAGATTCGTGTCTGAACATAATAGTCACCAGAATTAAAAAACCGCAATGGGCAAAAGTCAGTGACATCTTTTGAGTGAAGCCTGTTACCATAACGGCTCTCTCTCTCCCCTCTCTCTCTCCTTCTCTTTCTCATTCATTTATTATGAAGAAAAACTGGTTTTAAGACCTCTAGGGTAAGAAGCATCCCTTACTTTTGACTTTACAATGCTGCCCAAGTGCGACAGATCACAAGTCATTTTATTAACTCTCATCAGGGAAAGGAGCTTCTTAGGGAGTTTCGCGAAATTTTAAAATTGTAAAAAACCAACGTGGAATTTTACAGGCCGGACATACATATTATAAACGCCCTGAAAACAATTCGTCTTGAATGAATGAATGAATGAATACTTTATTGCACAAAAACAGACATACAGAGACAACACAAAGAAAAATATTTGAACAAGATACGCGCTTATCTCTATAAAAGAGATTTCTACCAGCAAGCCCAGATAGGAAAAGAAAGTGGATTGTGAGAGTAAAACCTATTTGCACAACAAAATAATTAATATACAATAATAATATAAGTAGGTACATACACCTACTACTACTACTACATCTAATTTATATAATATTATAGACATACATACATAACATTTACATACAAATTATATAATATATATATATATCGTCTTGTGTTTGGGTGTGTTAACAGTTTTAAAAAAAACTTGTAACGGATCAGTGACTTTATCTGATGAGAACAATGCCTTATTTGCCAAATTTTTAAATCAACACTGAGACAATTTTTTTTGGTGTAAAGATGATTAATGTAAAAATTACATACCAGTGCAAAGAATATGCGAAAATAATGTTGATGTAATTAAAAAAGGGGGTTGCCGGCTCTGCAATTTCAGAATATATGAGTTTGAAGTGTACGCTATCAAATCATAGACAAAAACGTTTAAAAGTTACTTAAACAAGATTTTTAAACGCCCCGTTGATGTGATTATTCCGGTACAGTTTCAGCGTTTCGTATAAGAGGAATACCGCGAACAAGGAAATCGCATTATTGTTTTGCATCTACTTGTATCAAAGAGCCAATAAATCGTATCAAACGTTATTTTTCCGTTTTTAGGGTTCCGTACCCGAAGGGTTCCAAACGGGACCCTATTACTAAGACTCCGCTGTCCGTCCGTCCGTCCGTCCGTCCATCCGTCCGTCTGTCACCAGGCTGTATCTCAAGAACCTAGCTAGCTAGAGAGTTGAAATTTTCACAGATTATGTATTTATGTTGCCGCTATAACAACAAATACTAAAAAACAGGATAAAAGAAATATTTAAGGGGGCTCCCATACAACAATTCTTTCAATACCACATACAAACTTATGGATGCACCTGGTTACGTACATGGAGTGTGAAAGTAACCGCACCAATAACTTTGTAAACAATATTTTGCTGTGTAAAATCCAAACTATTCACTCCACATCATCGCTTCCATTGAACGGTGGTACGGAACCCTTCGTGCGCGATTTAGACTCGCACTTGACCGGTTTTTTTTACATTCAAATATTGTGCGAGATCTTTCATACAGCTATTACCGTTCAAGATGATATTGGGAGCTGCGAAGACTCAGCCAATATTGTGCAATTGTTTTACGTTCTCATGATAAACAAACGAAACGAACAAACGAAATTATATAAAAAAACTGCCAGAATGGAAATAAAATAAGTGAAATTCTCTTTTGATTTTGAAACTGCAGCTATGAATGCAGCAAAATTTATATTTCCGAATGTGGGAATACGATAAGTTGAATGACAACTTCGTATCACAGTATCGTAATCGCCAAATGTCGCAAAACTAATTTGGTCGAGGCTTGGAACTTCAACAGTAAATTCGGAAGAAATGCCAGTTTGTTATTAAAGCTGCAAGCTATTAGAAATATGAAACTTAACAAGAAAGGTAATAAAAAAAAAATATGTTTACTACTGTAGCAACGTCACTGTGCATCTGCGTGGAATTAGTTTCCATTAGCTTGACCGAGTGACGTCATCGAATCAGGCGCAAAGATTAGTTGGCTGGCTAGTAAGTACTATGATTTTTTTCATTCATTCAGTTTCGAAAAATATTTCCTAATATGATTTCAGATTTTCTATGATGATTATGGAGTTTCTATCAACAAAAGAAGAAAGACAAGCATATCTAATTAAATCCGAATTGCTGAGCTGACAAGGGCGTGCGATGAAGGAAAAATGTTCCTCTATGAGTTTTTAAAAGACCTCCCCAATTACGGTTTCAAATAAAATATAGTATCAATAATTGTACAAAGTTTCTTAGACGATAGTTTAAATTATTGTTTAAAAAGACCGTGCTTTCCAACAGATGCATTAAATTATTGTGCAATTTGTATATTTTTAGACGATAGTTTAAATTATTGTATACACAGACTGTGATTTTTTTAGCAGAAATCATTTATTACTTCAATATCTGTGATTTCCCAGACGAAAGTTTAAATTTTTATAAGAACAGACTGTGATTTTCAGCAGCTTTAATTATCGTTCAATCTGTTATTTTTAGACGATAGTTTTAAGTATTGTATATACAGACTGTGATTTTAGCAGAGTGATTGTGATTTTTTAGAGTTTGGATTTTAAAATGTTTTTAAAGTGTACTTACGAACTGTTTTTTTTTTTAATCTAATAAGAGGCGTTAAACTGTATCGGTTCTGTGTTCTCGTACTCACACCAAACGGTGGCAGCAGATGTCAAACTGTTTCTGAGGCCATTTAAAACTTTACGATATCTTTGAAGCTACCGGATGTCGGATATGACGCATCGTAGTAGCCGCCATCTTAGTTAAGTCGAATCTGTGAAGACCTGAGTGAAGGCCTCTCCACTCGGTAAGGACGATAAAGAGTTTTAACTTTGAATTATCATAGCAAGCATTAGGAACCAAATTATTAACAAAATCTTGTACGTTCTAAGTATTACGAAGCATATTTTTTTACCTTTATTGCTCTTTGTAGATTTGAAAATCATAAAAGCGATTCGGGGAAACATTTCTTTTGAAAGTAGGAGGTACAGAAATATCCCATTTGTGGAACATATTTCGATTAGCTCCCAGTCTGGTGCGAAATATCGAAATGAATATGATAGATGGATCAAAGCAGCAAAGAAAGCGGACGCAAGGTAAAAAAATATATTTGCAGAGGCTGCAAAATGAATCTATTTTATCGGGTCCCAAATAGATTCGGTCGTTCAATCCACGAGTCTGAGAGCTTTTTCAATTTAACGCTGGGGGAGCAATGCGGTTGATATGTATATATAGTTCTATACAGGACCTACTCCATCGTGTTTTGATTGATATTCCATGGATGGCGTATGGATGTGAAAGAGCTTCAAAACATTCAATAAACTTTCATGAAATAGAAATGAACAGAACTATTTAACGAAATAATTCTACTATAATGTTTTGTAGAGTTATTTTGTGTTCCGTTTCATCAAATGAATATTTATCTGGAACGGTAAGTATTTCTCAGTAAAGTACGTACAGCTATCAAATGTGAATAACATTAAGAAAATTTTAACCACTCAACTGTTTTGACGTAAAAAATTGGCTTGGTAATAAAGTTTAACTCCTTTGTGGCCTTAATAGGCCATAAAACAGATGAGTGGTTACGCTTAAAATCAACACAGTTCAAATTTAAAAGGAAACTGTGATCAACAAACCTTTCAACTAGCTGACTGCACTTCAACTGCCCAATGACAGCATACTATAAAGAGCAATTTAGTTCAAAACAACTAACCAACTTAAAATAGAAGTTTTCAAACGGATACCAAATAAACCAGTTATACTAGAAAATGCCTATATTAGCCTTGGTGTAAGCATGAAAAATGGTAGTGCAACTTAGTATACAGGGTGGAATTTTGTGACACCACCTGGAGGGCAAGTACTCTAAATAATGGAGGTAGCAAATTTCAATCAAAGGAAACATTACCTTATTTTTAAAAAGAAACAAAACTGCATTCAAAGATTTTGAAAAATACGCTTTTCACAACCAGGAATCGAACCGGCTAAAATTCGAAAACACATCACTGTACTGTACTTTTATGGCGTCAATCGACAGGGTCAATCATAAGGATCACATCTCTCCAACAAACATAGTAAATTAAATGAAAGGAAAACCATGAAAGACAGGATAAGTCTTTTACTCAAGGATCCATCGGATAGGTACCTTGTGTTGTTCACAATATCATCTTTACGCGTGTTTGTAATGTAGACTCATTTGGATGAGACCTATTTTATTGCGTGTGGCATAAATAAAAAAAAAAATGAAAATGGAACAGGGAAAATACGACGTCGCGATAGTCTTTTGCTATTCACGATTGATTGTTGTCAAATTGTTTGTCAGCTGCAGCATTACTAATCGTCAAAACACAGACTTGAATAGTAGGGACAGGGCACGGAGCGCTTGAAAGTGTCGCTACAAAAACAGTACAAAATCGGGAAAATTGGACTGTTTGCAATCAGTCGCGCTTGGACGGTGACAGCCGATTGACATATCGGCAGCAAAAACAAAAATGGTGACCTGCGACGTAAAAAGGTGTAAATCCTACCCAAATCGCAAAACACAAAAACAGGGAGTGTCGTATCACAAGTAAATATTATATTATCAATTACTATTGGCTTTAAATTGATTATCTATAAAATATTGTTCTCGAAAAAATCCTCAAACGAAAATCAACCATTCGACTGACGTAACTTTGTAGCGACGCGCGACGCACAGTGAAACTGCCCGCTTCCTATATTTGAAAAACGATCCGATTTGGTTATTTTTCTATTCGTAATGTCAAGATTAATATTCGTAATGTCATTTGGTTACCCCCCCCCCCCCCCCCCCCCTAACTAATTCATAACTTTTTCTATGATTAGGTAGTTTATTACTTATAAATTAAAATCAAGATCTTAAATTCCAAGTCACGCTACTAATGTGTATCTGTGAGCTTACATCCTCTTTCATAATTTAACGGCAAAGACAAAAATTAATATGCCTATTTAATTATGTTTCAACTTTTTATTAATTAAACATGAGCTAATTGCGTGAGACCTCGCCCCTTAAGTAAAATTTTAGCTAGATATATTTTATTTCTACTCCTAATCACCGATTAAAAGTCACCGGGTATTTGAGAGTTATCCGTAGATCAACTTTCCTAATATTGTGTCTATACACCACAAATCGGAACGTTACCGACCGTGACGCCGTTACAATTTTTCGTACTGTCTTGGTTCCGACGAATTCCGACAGGGGCGCTATTTTTCTTAGCCTCAAAATGGTAAGAAATTTAGTACGGGAAGGCCTATCCTTAGTATTTATATCGATGCGTCAAAATGGCTTATGAAGAACAATTTGATTTAATGCAAGCTTTTTTTTAAATCGCCAAGATGTCAATTTAGCTTTACGGTGGTACGGAGAGAGATATCGGGACCGACAAGTACCAACTCGATTCGTCTTGAGGCGAATGGTACAAAATTTGAAAGAATTTGATAGTTACAAAAGTGTTCGTCCACAGCTGCTCGAGCGCGACAATTTCGATTTTGATGTAAGTGTGTTGACATATTTTGAAGCATATCCAAAGGCTTCAAGCAGAGAAGCTGCCGAAGAAATTGGAACCACCCATTGTCAATTGTCAATTGTAAGACGGGCTGGTTTCCGCAACTTGACGACGATAGCGCCTATTTTGTGTGTGGGTGGGAATGCGACATCATTCGAGCCAACCCAACTCCTCCAGGAACGCCAGCAGGCCCTTTACGTTACCGACTATCCCTGGAAGGTCCCTCGATTGACCGAGGTGTTTAGCCCTGTAGTCCGCTACTCCTGTGCACTCCATGAGGACGTGAGCAGCCGTTTCTTCTGCCTCCAAGCAGGCTCTGCAAAGGGGGCTGTCGGTAACACCTAGGACATATAGATGTTTATTAAAGAAACAATGGCCAGTAAGTGCTGCAGTCACCAGTCGCTTGCGCGGCCTACTAAGTCGAAGCAAGGTCTTAGCCAGCCTAGCGCTAGGGGACGGCAAGGCCAGGTTAGCCTGCCTGCACTCCTCATGGTTTGTCCAAAGAGTGGCATGATCATTCCTGGACGACTCTCTCAGAAATGAGCGTACCATCTTGAAGGGAAGAGGGATGATAGGTTCGGGACCATACGCTGTCAAGCTAGATCCTTTACGCGCCAACTCATCCGCTGCATCGTTACCTCTTGATCCGCTGTGTCCTTTTATCCATTGAAGGATTACGCGGTTATGTTGACATACCTCCATTAGTCGTTTGTGACACTCGTAGATTAGCCCTGAGTTAATAGTGTTGCTATTTAGGGCTTGTAGGACGGCCATGCTACCATGGATCCACCCATACTCAGGTACTTAAAGTCTTGAAAAAGTATAAGTGGAAATGTTATCGTGATGGTCGGTTGGTTCAAAAGTTACATCCTGCAGATCCTGAGAGACGGCTACAGTTTTGTCAAACCGTGTTCACAGAAGTTGCCCGTAACCCGATTTTTTTTAATGATATTGTGTGGTCTGACGAAACCAACTTTAGTAATAATGACATGTATAACCGTTATTGGTCTAGATTAAATCCTGTTCGTGTTCATGAAACTAACAGTCAAGTAAGATTTTCTTTCAACGTTTGGTGCGGTATAATCAGAAATATGGTTGTGTTAATCCACATTTATGAAGGGCATCTAAACTTGGTCAAATACCTTGAAATACTGGCCCTCTTACGAAACGAGTTGAATGTTTTACCCTAGGATGAGCGAAACCGTGTAATATTACAGCAAGATGGTGCTCCTGCCCATAACAGTAGAATCACCGCAGCCTATCTTAATAACAATTTCAGGACCTGGATCGGTACAAACGGCGCAATCCGATGGTCTGCAAGATCACCAGACCTTACGCCTCTGGATTTTTTTTATGGGGATATGTAAAAAATAAAGTTTACCTAAAATCCTATGCAACTGTGAACTGAGGTAGGGCTGAGGTTTACAGTACAATTTTTCATATTCACCACAACACGCTATTAAAGTCTACTGAAAAAGAGTTCCTTAGAAGAATAAATTTATGTATTTCCCATGCCCATTTCGAACAACTAATTAGTTAGCTTGTACATGTTTTTAGGTTAATAATAAAATAAGTTTTAAGATTTCATGTTTTCCTTTCATTTAATTTACTATGTTTTTTGAGAGATGTGATCCTTATGATTGACCCTGTCGATTGACGCCATAAAAGTACAGGTGATGTTTTTTCGAATTTTAGCCGGTTCGATTCCTGGTTGTGACAAGCGTATTTTTCAAAATCTTTGAATGCAGTTTTGTTTCTTTTCAAAAATAAAGGAATGTTTCCTTTGAGGGAAATTTGCTACCTCCATTATTTAGAGTACTTGCCCTTCATGTGGTGTCACAAAATTCCACCCTGTATAGGGTGTACCTAAAACACTTTATAAACTCATTATCTATTGATAGGGCTCTTTGTGATTTATAGGTTTTTTTTACTTTTTGTCCTTTCCAAATATTTGCCACTTTTGGTTTGTTTTTCTTATAGGGAATTATTAAACTGCACATCAAAAATACCCCTTTATCCTTCGTGTTAGGTTGGACATGCAAGAACAACAAAAAATACTTAAACAATTAACTTGAGTACACATAAATTATATAAAACATAAAAAGTGTTTTTTCTGTGCAAATCAGTATTTTTGATGTGCGATTTAATGCGATTTCACAATTTTTAAGTAAAGATTTTTTTAATTTTAGTTTATGTTTTATTTTAAGTGTACCGAGCTGTCCAAGTGAATCCATAACAAACACATAAATAGAGGTCAATTCAGCTCGATACGTCCAATGTTGGTGCTCCCCAGTCACTGGTAATCAATAAACGGCACACCTTTGAGTGGTCAGTGAACAATGCCACACCTATCTTATAAATAGCCACAGCCATCGAGCTAAATGTAGGGATGCGCCTTCCTGTAAACACCTTCTTACTATTTTGATAACAACATATAGCGCCTGTTGGAATTTGTTGTACATTAGCAACGAGTTGAGACAATAAGCCATTTTGCAATGCAGGAGACACCCAGCCAGTTGCAAAACCTATATTTAAATTTAAAGCCCCGCAAAATGCTAACGCCTTCCATAAAATGAGGTTTTTTGGTAAAACATGGCTCTTAATCTTATTAATATGAATAATATGTAAATAAATATTAAAGGACAATCTTACAAAAATCGAACTAGCTTAACAAGCGAATACTAAGCTGAACAAGGGTTGTGTTATGCGTACTAGACGACGATATATTTAATAGAGATAAGTATATAAAATATAGTTATAAATACATAAAAATACATAAGATAAATACATATATTACATATCAAAGACTAAGAAACAAATATTCATGCTCATCACACAAATATTACCGGGATTCGAACCCAGGACCGACAGCTTCGTAGGCAGGGTCACTACCGGTTAGGCCAAACCGTATTCTGAGATCGTTTCTGCAACTCATTGAATATTCAGCCAGCTGAGGGCGGGTCTTTACTTTTACATTAACAGCAAACGAAAAATAAAATTGGGTCTCTTATAGTAACTTGTAATCAGCCCATCGAGGTCAATTTACTGGACGTAATTTTTTTCATTTGCGACCATATGTTTCTTGGGGATAGTGGTTCATAATTATGGGTACCTACTATAATTCCCCAAAATATGGTCAGCTAATTAAATGTCTAGGAAGTAGCATTTTTTTTTAAAACAAAACATTAGTTTGCTTACAACTGCTAAACAACAGGTTCCTAGGAATACGAGAAATCTGGATAGGTAAGTACTAGACCATAAACCAAGAACAACGCTCTATCACATAAAAATGTTATGTAATGACCGTAAAATATATAATAAACTGCCTAATAACTTAAAAAGTCTTCCTTTCTTAAGTTTCAAAAGAAAGTTATTTCTGTCCTCGTTAAGTTGGCATATAAATCCGACCTTAGTATTATTTGCATGCTTTATAAATATAGCTGAATAAGGATCTAATAATTAACAGCAACTGATACGTTTACCTAATTTCATAAGCAAATAAATGAATCTTGAATCTTGTACAGAAAATACCACTAATGTAGAATGTTGGCTCGATTTATTGGCCTTTGAAATAATTTTATATATCCGCAAGCCTACATACTACCACCGACGTATTCTTGTAAATTGACCCGTAATCCGTCACCGCTGAATCCTAATTAGTATGCGCATATGTAATGGCCCTTACAACAGTGTGCGGTGTACCCCAGATTTTAACTAAAACTTATATTATAATTGACGACCCGAATGGCCGAGTCGGCAGTGACCCTGCCTACGAAGCTAAGGGTCCCGGGCTCTAGTCCCGGTGGGGACAAATATTTGTTTGATGAGAACTGATATTTGAACCCTAGTCATGGTTGTTTATCGTAGTATAATATTTATCTACACAAGTATGTGTATCGTTGTCTAGTACCCAAGATACAGGGAATCCTAGCTTGGGGCTAATTCAATGTGTCTAAATAGTGTCCGAGGTATTATTATTATAACACATGCAACGTTATACAAATAACTACTAGAGCTACTGACCTTGAGGCCAGCACTTATATTTATTAGCCCTATAACTCATCCCCGAGGTTTAGGACACAACCTCACTGTAAACTTATTACCGGCCATTAATTCGGCAGCATGAATTGCGAGGTGCCTTCCGACCTTCCAACGATATGCCATTACTTTAACAGGCTATTCAGGGGAGAATGAGCTTTCAAGAATCGACTTTCTACATACTTTGAATACGAAGAGGGTGCTTAACAGTATACGATGAGAGTAGATTAGAAATGAGATTTCTAAAGATTTCTCTTCGCACACGTTGCTAGTTTAACATTTCTGCATAGGCTTTTGGATTTTCCACATGCTCGTTCTGCGAATTTTCTGGATGAAAGTAATGTTTGTGTTTATTATTGCAAAAAATATATGCGGTTACTTAACGGTGGTTGGGTATGTCGCATACATCACGCGAGGCAGTTTCAGCGTACAAACAAAAGGCGCAGGAAAAACTGCGGGAGATGATATACTCTCGCATCCATCAAAATGAGCTGCGATGGAGAGGGTATAAACTATTGAGGTTATATACTCGTAATAATACTATGATCGATCTTTATTGTAGTAGTCAGGTTAGCACAAACCCATTTGGCTAAATCTATTAGTTTACTGTTTGTGGAATGCCTTAAATATGTATGCCTTTCTCATATGCATTGCATGATTCATGTATGTATATATGCATGTCTTATATTCATGTATTTTCATCCACATCCCCTGTGATATGTTCACAATAATACAAATTCACATTTATACTATACGTAATACATGCTCAAATCAGTTGAGTAAGCTAGGTATCAAAGAAAACCACACACCCCCATTTGGATAAGAATTGTTTCAACGACAAGTTTCTTTTTCAAACATTGGGTACACGGCAACATGTTTATGGCGAAAGTTTGGCTTGAGATTTCGTGATAAAACACATAATATACAATAATACACAGCGTTATCTTGACACTTTGAAATTGAAAACGTGTGGATCTGCCGCCGACCACCGATGCCCTTGTACGAACTAACTGGTCTGATAAATTGGTTGGCCAAGAATGGTTGTGGTCAGTGAGAATAACCTGTCTTCCAGAATCTCAATCTCAATAAGAAGCAATCAGAACTAGAGAAATGGAGGATCCCACAGACAAGTTTAGCAATCCTCGATCGGAAAACCCTCTCACAATACTGCTCGATTTTATCGTTTTTCTTTAATTAAGTTAGAATCCATTACGCATGATCCGCCCCGAGCTGTTATCGAGCCATGAGCAAATTATAATTGCCATTAAACGATCCTGTCCGGAGGCGATATATTTATCACATCGACACCAAACTCAAACAGTAAATAACGCCATGTATACTTTACCAATTAATTTAGCTACATGTCAATCACAGCACAGTTACTCTAAAAAATTGCTTGGTTTAATCATAGTAATCCTAGTTAACGAGTGTGCTACCTACGTTTTCTTTGTACGTTACGTTTTGTACCTTTATGTTAAATCCTTTTAACGTTAAATCTGTGAAAAAGTTCAAAGAATTTACGCGTTAAGCCTTGATGCTGATTCGGTAAACGAGGATGTGGATCGATGAAGGTAATCCCCAATTTACATGTTAGGGATCGGAAAGGGTTTGCAAATTGTAAGCTAAATAAAATGTCTACCCATCCGGCTTTAAATCCCATTTCTTCTTTTAGATACCATAGATAAAAATCACTTAGATAATCTAGAGGCTCTGACACAGATAGTAATCGCATCTACATACTATCAAAGTAATTTTATATAAGGAAGGAGTTTCTTGAGTGTTGCTCGATCTATATTTGTACATATCCTATCCTCAGCGTGAAGTGGTATCATTGATGTAGGTCGAGGACAGGCTCATCTAGGGCCGTGCATTTCTTACTTTGTTTTACTTGGCCATGCAAAGTTATCTTTGTATATTTTACGAATTATTACTTTGTATCAGAGTCTAACAGTAATGAATGTCCGCCACAATACATAGTTCGTACTCTCTCCAAGTTCGCTCTACTTTCACATTGACCTACTTGCATGTTTCAATAGAGTTTGAAGGATGTATTGACTTCAATGGAGGCTTTGTGTACGTCCTTCAAACCGACATTGCTTTTCCTACGTCTTGTTTTAAGTTTCGACGCAAAAGAGGGGTGTTGCATAAGCTTGGTGCTTCTGTATTTCTTTGTGTGCGGGCTGTGGCTTTCGAACGGGTGGGTCGACTATGATGCGATATTGATGAGATTAGTTTCCTGCTATTTATACTTTGGGTGTTATATTCGCGTTCAACCTGCAGCTTGCCAATTCAGTGTAAACATTAGTGGAATATTAGAGGTCTACTGGGTTTTTTAAAATAAGTCAAATATTTTATTTGGAAAAAAAAACACATAGTAATCTGCAAATGTTGCCATTATTTTTATATCTACATGAAATTGCCAAGATGTAAAAAATTGTTTAGTATTTTTCTTTGTTATTGTAACACTATCCTACCACATGAACACTTCTGTAGTTTTCTAATCAATTAAATGATTACGGTCTTTTTTAGGGTTCCGTACCCAAAGAGTAAAAACGGGACCCTATTACTAAGACTCCACTGTCTGTCTGTCTGTTTGTCTCGCCGTCTGTCACCAGACTGTATCTCACGAACCGTGATAGTTAGACAGATGAAATTTTCACAGATGATGTATTTCTGTTGCCGCTATAAAAACAAATACTAAAAAACAGAATAAAATTAATATTTAAGGGGGCTCCCATACAATAATTATTTCAATACCACATACAAACTTACGAATGCACCTGGTTACGTAAATGGAGTTCAAAAGTACCCGCACCAATAACTTTGTAAATAACATTTTGCATGTAAAATCGAAAATATTCACTCAACACCATCCCTAGCATTTTACAGTGATACGGAACCCTTCGTGCGCGAGTCCGACTCACACTTGGCCATTTTTTTTACAAAAGAGTGAGATAAAACGAACTGGCAAGGGCAAAACTCACGACAAGAAATTCACATTACAATATATTTTCTGACTGGAAATATCGAGAGAAAATGTGTCGTTATACCATTTCATTATAGCTACAACATTGAAGAAAAAAAATCCTGTACCTACTTATTTAAGCAATGGTACGTTTTACATTTTTAGGCTGACATGTCAACGAAAAAGGCACACATAACTTATGTAATAGGATCACTTTGTTTTCCCAAAACGCTTTTAGTGTTAAAACACAATTTTAGTTTTATTTTCATTCCAAAAAAAATAAATAGTTTCAACTCTAAAAGAAGTACAAGTTGCACAAGCCGTATCCTCGTCTACTTTATAAATTATAACTTTCAGCAATCACAACGCGCCGGGAATCTGCGTGGTTGCGCTAATTAGACGCAAATTCGAGTACCCGAGTACACGCCCCGCAAACTATGTGAAACAAAATGGCGGCCTACTCATGCTGTCACTCCGATTTTGTGCAGTTTCCGCAGTTCCGACTCTGTTCCGGACCAAATTACGACCTCTCTTAGACGTGTCAGCGACTTTGGGCTTTAAGAGCCCAATTTGTTATAATAGTGCCGTGTCTGCATCTCTGGATTCGGAATGAATAGCCACGCGCGGAGATGTCTATAGGACGGTGCTTAAATCATCTGTTACAGATGTTTTCGACTTGAGATGATGATGATGATTCTGTCCCATTCAGACAGTTTTAGACATGAACAGTAAAGACTCGATTGAGATAGTTCCAGACATTTACATATCGTCAACAGAAACATATATATCATCAATCTATCGGCGAGTATCTTGAACGGTTTTTACTCAAAATATTACCCCTATTTATTTACTGAAGGTAGTAATTTAATAAGAGCTCCGTGGTATAATGGGTTTTGCCCTTGCTTCGGCTTGCGATTGCTTGGTCCCGGCTTATATCGATATGTGGTAGTGGTCGTAAAACCCCTCTACCAACCCGCACTGAGCCAGGATGGTGGAGTAAGCCTTAATCTTACTTTTATCCTGGTAAAGGCCTGTGCCCCTAGGTGGATACATTAATGTGCTACATTTATTATTATGAAATTGATTTTTTGATTAGTAGTAAGTAACAATGTGCTTTGCTGCGTAACGGCCTAGATGTTTCGTAACGCTTCGTAGCAAATCGTAGCATTTCGTAATGCTCTTACCGTCTATTTCCTAATGCTTTTAACATCTCAAGGCCGAAACTTAAATAAAGTTGCTTCTCAGATACGAAAGTTTACAATAATACTAGATAATGGGGTTGGCAACTGTCAAAGTGGCGCTAGCATCACTTGTACTCATAACAAACAGATTTTGTATGAACATTTTAGGATTTTTATCAAAAAAGCAATAATGCCGCGTTGTAGTCTAATTAGTTGCTCAAAAGTTGAAATTCATAGTTTTCCCAAAGACCTTAAGTTGTCAAAACAGTGGCTGAAGGCGATACGTCGTAAAAAATTTGTGATAAGCAATAGAACAAGGTTATGTCGGAATCAATTCGTGGAATCAGACTACGTAAAGCTGGGAAAATACTCGGGTGAGTTACTATGTTATCATATTCCATGTACCTAGTTGATTGATTCAGTCGAATCTACAACAGAAAAGACATTGACCTGACCAACATTGATTGACAGTTGACACTGACATTGTATTATAGGGATTGCATTCGAATCGATTTAATCAATCGGTTTTGGATGTCCTATTTTCGAACTTTTTGTATTGTTTGAAGCTTAAACGAGCTTAACCAATGGACGTGTGAACTAGAATTGCATTTCCCTGAAGTAATCCCATCGTTTTTAATACAAACATATTCTTTCAATCCTTGCGCCAGATAAATTCAATCTCGAACGATTCGAATAGAATGAAAATAATGGCATCCCTACGTGTTTGTCATTTTGAAGGAAGAGGTACAAGACGTGCTAGCGCCATCTGGAATTAGCTTTCACCGGCCAACCCCATTGGGCATATAGGTTCATAAATCATATCTTTAAGGACTCACCTCCCATGGCATTTCTAGAAATGCCAATTCCCGTTATCTGTTCTGAATTTTATTACCATGGCATAAGGTTTAAAATCGCGATGCCTCAAAGGCGCGGTGACGTTCTGGTCCTCTTTCACACAAAGAGCAGCATTTTATTACTGGATAAACATGGACACTCAGATAGCAACAAAAATCTCATTAAAGTAAGAGGAGGGTAATACAATAGAAAACAGATTTAAGCTAAAGTGTGATGGCATGAGAAAAAAAAACGATCAAGTGCGAGTCTAACTCGCGCACGAAGGGTTCCGTACCAACGTACAATGGTAGGGTTGGTGTGGAATAAATAGTTTGGATTTTACAGAGCAAGATGTTATTGACAAAGTTTTTGGTGCAGCTAGTTTCACACTACATGTACGTAACCAGGTGCATTCATAAGTTTGTAACTGGTATTGAAATAATTGTTGAGTAGGAGCCCGTCATTTAAGTCTGTTTTTAGTGTCTGTTGTTATAGCGGCAAACGGAAATACATCATCTGTGAAAATTTTATCTGTATAACTATCACGGTTCATGAGATACAGCCTCATAACTGACTGACGGACGGATGGACAGCGGATTTTTACTAATAGGGTCCCGTTTGGCACCCTTCCGGCACGGAACCCTAAGAAAAGAGTCTGCCAATCCCAAGCCATCCCACTGAGCTCCGATTACAGTGTATTCAAGTCGCCACGTCGTTCTCAAGAATTCGAGAAGTCTGTATTGGCAATTTTTTACATTTCAACAATGACAAGTTGCCTCGTATATTCCGTTCATTCACATATTTTTGGAGAACTATTATTTCAAAATAGTTAGCTGTTAAGTTAGGTTAGGTAAGGTTATTATCTTGAGTCGACGACGTTCCATAAGTTTCGGATACCTTGCCAATAGTCCCTTGTACGTGTTTAAAACCGTTTCGCTTTATCGTTCTCTGTCTTTACCACGAAATGGAGCCACCCGTCACGACAAATCCTAGTTTAGTGCGCGTAGATAGCGTCCTCTGGGGTAAGCCCCTCTGTTGTGAGATTGCTGTATCCTGCAATAATGTCCGTCTTTTGTGTCTTTAACTCTTGGTGTATTTAGGGATTGTGTTTTGTTGGATATCGTCAATATGATTCCAGTAAGGTTTCAGGATTGTTCACGGCGCGTGGGTGTAAAAATAATTTGTATCTTTCTTCTCCCTCAATGGGTCACTTCATCCTTATTGATTCAGATATTTGATTTTGACCGAGCAACCGAAGCGAACGAAGCGTCTCCGTTTCAGGATTGGGCCAAAAAGCTTTCGGGTGTCCGGAGTTATCCTCTATAGGCCGCATTTCCCAACTGATTCTCGTTAATTTTTGTGAGCAGATTCGACAATTAAATATATATTTTTTGTCGATTCAGTTTATGTAAAATTTTCAAAATGGCGGACATGTAAGGGGTTTTAAAATTAAAAAAAAACCTCTGCAGTCCAAAAAGCTTGACGGATTTGAACAAATGAGTATTCGTTGGATTTGTAGCGACCGTGGGAGTAATAAACTATAATTTTAGTAAAAAGTCAATAGGTTGGGTTTAACACGGCAAAATTTACAAAGTAATTGATGCGGCTCCATTCATACTCCATGTACGTAACCAGGTGCAATAATACGTTTGTTTGTGTTATTAAAAGAAAGTGTCACTCTTGAGGTTTACTGCTCACAGTACCACTAGTGTATTAACCTATAAGCAAGTACAGTATTACCTAACTGATATGGCTTGCCGATGTACCTGCGCAGAAGATGATTTTTTTGATGCTGTTGTTCAATCAGCACGCTCGACGCGTCGCGCGTCTTCCGTTAATGGTCACTAGCTGCCGCCATGCTAGCGCGTAACGTGGCTCGCGTGACTGACACGGAACTAACACCTGCAGTGTACTATAGACCTTAAAGTAGTGAAGTCTAAGGTTGATTAAAATTTAAGCTTTTTTTGGTAATCTTCGGAGCCATACTTTCTTTTCTGCGTGAACGAAGATTCACGACGCGCCTTATCAGTTAGGTAATACTGTACTCGTCCTTATACCAACATTAAATATATACACCAGTCCAGTAAAACTTGTGTACGATAGAAACAAACAACTCCCAAAAGCACGGTCGAAATTTCCGCCGTTGCCAACTTCAGTCGATTCTGAAAACTAGATTTTGCCGCGCTGCCAATATTGCGAGTAAAATTTGTTTTATCAACCTGTAAACGGCGAGTAGCTCATATTTTGAAATACACGTATTCGCTACCAACGGCACACATCCCACCCACATCCCCCGAGGCTAAAAGGCTGCTTCACATAAAATTATGAGTTTACCGGTTCCCTATTTACACGTGATATCCCTCCGGAATTGAATATTAAATGGAAATTGAGCATCCTCGTCCCACGAGTAATTACAAACCAGCTTAACGTGTCGATATCCTTTAAAAGTATCCAGCAGATGAGCCGCCTTATAACTTACCTCGAGTAGCTTGCATCGAGAAAGCTAAAATGGCTTCACAAATATTGACTTGGCGGTTTCTGGGGTTTTTACCGTTTGGCTGTGTGCCAGCAAGAACTGCCACTCGAAGCTACAGCTTAAAATTGCGGGAGACGATGCTGTATCCGGATTGATATATCGAAATATGGATTCATTTTGAATTTGAAAGATTCATTTCGATCGGCCTAGCCGAAGTAATATCCAGTGCTTTATTGATATTGTTGCGTTGTAAGGAACTATTATAATGCTTGGGTGCTTTATCAGAGTGATCACCACACCATATCAACTCATCTATGAATATATGATATGACTTCTTGTTAATATGCATGACATGATTTGGATATGTATAGCTATTTCTTCTCGTCCTTAAAAATATGCAACATACTATTGTGTCGACAGAAACCCTTCTAAGCATTCAAACAATAGCTTTTACTAAATGTACGCTTATAGTATAAGCTCGAGTAGGTATCGCGCTCAAACTATGATTATGCCGAGGGTAGCAGAATCCGCCCGCCCAACAATATCACAAAGTAGGGTAGGACTAAGAAACAACGACCACGAAAGCTTTATAGAATGTATTTATCGAAATATTTCACATACAGAGCTTCTGGCTCCACACTAGGATACTATGTGTAGTGTGAACCAGAAACAGCGACATCACGCACATTCAACATCCAATACCTGGTTTGTTTTGTTTTTCTTCATCCCCAGCCGGGGATCGAACCCGGGACCTCTCGCATGGTAGGCAGAGCCACTACCGCAGTGCCACAGAGGTCGTCAAACTCACTCTTGACATTTATGTGTTAATAGTGGCGAGGTATGAAATCCAATAATTGTCTACAATTCCGTAGTCATTCTATACCCTTCGTTTTTTTAGGGCTCGCGATTCTGAAGCTTATGCCATGGTTATAAAATTTAAAACCTATAACGGATTTTGGGTACTACAGTACCCAAGTGTGCTCGAGTGGAAACAATACCAAAACAAGGCCAGACAATGTATCGAATGAAAACTTCACCGTTAGATTTCTGTGAATCTACATCTTCCCTTTTCTTCTCGAATTAATAAAATCGCAATAGGACGAGTGACCTTTTGACAGGAAATAGTTTGTGGCTCAATCACGCAAAACTACGGAACCCAGTACACACATTGGCGCTAATCTTTTCTGAAGTTGTAATCATTAACAAAGTGCGAGAAAACGTGGGGTCCTCCCGCTCCAATTAAACGAAAAACAAAAACAGCAGCTGGACATACAGACGTATTGGCGCTGCTAATTCTTTCTTGCATTGTTATCATGATTCGTTTGCAACAAAGCCTAAAAGCAAGCCTAAACCTGCAATTCCGTACCGAGCGTTGATGAGACAGTGAGCGTAGTAGACAGGATTGTATCTTTGCTACCACACGCCATACGGATTTTTGGTCCTCTAGAGAAATTTTCCTACATGATAGTATTGCAGGAGTACGATATTTTTCCTTACATTTTGTCCTAAGACAAATTAAAATAATGCTTACATACTTGTTTTTACACCGCGCGCAACCCCATATTACTATTTTCTCGATCGCTCGCGGCTCGCAGCGCATTAAGCGCAAAGGTGGACCAAAGCGCAAAGAAACTGAGGATTTACAAAGTGGCGTAAAATGCATAAAAAAAAAGTTGTTATTTTTTACCATTTTTTATTTCTTTCCATCGACCGTATCTAATTTTGGCTGGGGCCACAATAACTCTGTATAGTGCAAGTTAGGATTTTCCTGATGGTTTAATTTATTTACCTATTGAACCCTCTAATCTATAACTTGTCTAGACTTGGGCGATGCGTTAGCGTTTTATTAAAAGCTCTAGCTTTTAATAAAACGCTAACGCTAACACAGACAACGCAAAGAATGTTACGGAAAGTGTGAAATAAAAAGTATTTCATACACTGCCTGCCAATCTTAGGCATTCTATACATTTCCTAGGCACTGTATACAATGACGGATTTCATACTTTGATTAGATAAGATCAGCAATAATGTACAGCAAACCTTTTACTCTACATTATTTGCCACCCAATAGTCGAAGTCGTAAATCTATTAAATTAAAATTCCCGAATAATTTATGAACCTCGCATTAATTCTCTCGGTACGAAATCCATCACGAAAAGACTCATTGCCTTTCCTCTCCCCATTCTTTCGTAGGCGGATAATTTACTGAAGTGTGTTATTACAGGAATTCCGCGTTATTATAAGTTCGGGTTTATTTACTTACTTCATTACTTCGCGACATTGCCTTCGTTATTTTACTTTGGAGCGGAGACATATTTCAGCATTGGAATTAACGGTCAAGTATTTTAACGTTAAAATACAACTACTTGCTAATAACATTTCTTTGGTTATAAGAAAAAACACAAGTTTAGTAATGCAAGTTTATACGATTTCACTAAAAGTAATTCAATGATTATTTATGTAATAACTGTCTAACTGTTTTTTTATCAAGCAAGTAACTATTTTTGTTCGCACTTGACTCGCACAATTAATACAAGTTTAGTAATCCAAGTTTATACGATTTGTCTAAAAGTAAGTCATTGATTATTTATGTAATAACTGTCTAACTGTTTTTTTTTATCAAGTAAGTAACTATATTTGTTCGATCATAAAACTTACGTGCGTCACTCGCTTCACTACAAACCACGCAACCCAGATACGATTTCTAGTGCGGTAGGATTGCCACGCACTCCAGTTCATGTACTTAGCAGTTAGCTGCTCAAACTAAGCACATTTACATTTCCGACATCGTTTTCAGGCATTCATCTTGGCAGCTCTCGCTATTCCAGATTTAATGACATCAATTTGAATACGACAGCAATGTCGGGTTAACTGCTTTCGGGGTTAATGCAAATTTCGTCCTGGCGTCGCCCCTGGATCGTACTATACAGTTGACTGTGTGCAAGCGCCGATTTAACACCTGAAATGGGCCGTCAATCAGCCGCGATTGTATTTGGAACAATCGCGCCGCTCCATTGAATAACGTCGATCAGAAATTCGAGTTTAATAGTGAGTAAACACCGACACCACTCTATAATCTGATTGGGAATTTACAAGCTCCGTCGACGGTACCGATGTTGGCAGGCGAATAAAGTCCATACGTTCAAGGAATGTTGTCTTTCACAACCGCATAATTCACAACGTTTATGTTTAAAAGTTGTGAAGGACTCACAGGACTAAATTGAAATTGTTTTTGTGTGGGGTCTTCAAGAATTTATTTTGAACAGAATATAAAACACTATGTGACAGTTTAATAATAAAAATGCGTTCTTGGGACTCATCGTGTCGGATAATATAAAATACATTCCTTGGCAGCTCACTTGTTCCGCAGAACAATATCATCGAATCAAACCGTCCGAGCATCCGTGGCCCAAATTGTACCTTTGCTGGCTTGAGCATTGAAAATTCTTTTTTTTATTATCAACCTTCACTCCTAAAGATTAACCATATATTTCTTTACATAATCTTTTATTGTATACGAACACAACAAAATTTTGTTTAATTGCAAATTTTATGTTGAATAAGAGAACATCTTACTGTATAGAATAAAATTAACGTATATGAAGTACAGTGACAACATTGTGGCGTACTAAATAATTTAATAATACCCCGTAACACTTTCCGCAACATGAATTCGTAATACCATTTCAACCTGACAATGTCACAGAACAATATTGGACCAGAAGTTTCAATGCATTACTGTGATAATAATTATTTATTTATTTAGACTCAAATATAACATTAGGCAGGTATGTACTAATTAGAATTAAACTTAAACATTGCAATTTTGTAAATTTTGTATACCTCGGAGAAGCTTCGTCCCGTACACTAATTATAATTTGTATATTAGGGTTAAAGGCTCTCTTAGGCTGTTTTTATAGTTCTTAATATTGCTAGATTAAGTGGCATACATTATTACATTTGTAACCAAAAAAAGGAACCATAACGTGCCATAAATAATTAATTAAATTCGTAGTACATAAATGTTAATGGGACTTATTCCTTGCGTGTGTATGTGTGCATGGATGACTATGGATGTGTGTGATGGTGTGGTATCTGTGTATGGATATGTTGAGTATATATATAGTGTGAAAGATTTAGAAATTGAAGTAGATACAGCCAACAAGTTCTTCGTTTCCTCAAAGTTATTAAGCAAACCCTAGATCACACGATTCACAGAATTATTTGAAATTTCTTTCCAATGGGTGTAAAAGATAGGTTTAGTTGTATTTTGAGCAGTTGTTAGATTTTTTGGTCAGATCAAATCAAATGTTGCACTTCAATATAATAGCAGTTTTTTGTAAATATTGTTTCTTCCCATTTTTCGTTGTGAGCCTTCTGGTACCTCTATGGTTTTCAGCTCGGTGGATTGCAGTTAGTAGATTCATGACAACGCAGACAGCGTTCTTCAACAAACGAAGCTCTTTGCTGAATGTCCGCGCCCCGCACTAAACCGCGCAGGTGGAAAACGGATACAAAATACCCTGCATTATTAGTTTTTGATTTTAATTAGATTTTGTATATAATGAAATCATTTTATCTTTGTTTAGTAGCTATATTTTTATGAGCTTCTAGTATTATTGGGGTGGAAAACACTCACGAAAGAATATCACAACTATTTATGCCCTTCTTCATAAAGTGCCTCCACTATCTCCCCACTATTGCAGGTTAGCGATACGAAACCAAAATGGAATACTATCTCTGACGTCATTCGGATTGACATTTTGAGCACAACTATTTGTCACGATGTATGATTTTGATTGTGATTGCGATTGTTTTTGGAGGATTTTAATGAAGACGAGATCAACGTAATTATTATAACAACTTTAATATACGAAGATGTTCTGAGTTGCACTGTACAGCTGGCGTATTGTATTGAATATTGCATTGTATTCTGTTGAAAAAAGGATGTTATCTTTTACTTTCACTTATCTTAATTAATGTTGTTCCAGTTGATACGACGGCTCAGTACGACGCCGTGCGAGCCTATCTGAAAGAGCTGGACATCTCGAGCGCGGTGTGGGTTGGCCTCATTCGGAGTAATCCGGACGGTGACTTCACGTGGACGTGAGTAACTCTGTTATGTGGCTTTTGGAGTGAATATATCTAAGAGTGCTTAGCTAACAAACCAACAAAACAAACAACACAGCATCGTGCCGATGGGGTGGCTTAAGCACGGTCACGCCCACGTGTAGACAGTATTCTAGTTAGGCAAAACGTTGTAGAGTTTCAAACGTATAGGCGTCTTCTTGATAATATTATTTCATCATGTCACTCTCCCACCTCTCCTCCAGTACGCCACCGTTGGCGATTCTCTGACTGTCTCATCCAGCTACCTGCTGTACTTATTATAATAATTGGGCTTTGCTCCACACGTTTAGGCAAGTTGGCAACTACCTACATATTTCGATCACTGGTTATTCTATAGTGACTACCGTGGTATGAGCGGCGACGGCTACTGGAGCGCCGCCCCAGATTCTCGGTCGGCCCCGCTGTGCGCCGCCGCAGACCCCGCCGCCGACTACCGCTGGGAAGCCCGGGCCTGTGGCGGGCCGATGGTGGCATCCTTTATTTGCGAACTACCTGGTAAGAGCCCAGCTTCTTATTTCGAACGTCTTGCGTCTGTCGGTCGCGGCCTTCATCCACCATATATATATATATATATATATATATATATATATATATATATATATATATATATATATATGTATATATATATATATACCTAGTCGGTCCTTAAGTTCTGTCACAAGGTTTTTGATAGATAAAACTCAGCAATAAATGCAATACATTTTGTACGATTATCGCAATATGATAAAAAACCTTATAACTTGAGACAATCGCGAACCCAAAACACGCCGCAACTGACAAAAATACCACTTACCACAAATGTAATAAAAAAACAGTGTTCCAGATAACCAACAAGGTTTTTTTTATTTATTCTGAAACCTCGATTTTAGACCATGCTTAAGAACTAGCATTTGATTTTCTGTCAGCTTTCAGTTCCAACTGTTCCCAAAGAGAACTTTACGTACTTTTTACGTTTTCAGAAAAACGTATAAAAATTATCTTGTGGGCAACAAGTAGGTACACTACGTAAAATGTGAATATGAAAATTAGTTTTACCCAGACACTTAGTTATCTTATGCTTCAAAATGAAGGTAACGGGTTCAGGGAGGGTTCTGACTAAAATCTCACGTAAGTTTGAAAGGTTTTAAGAGTCATGGAAAAAAGATAAAGTGAATCACGTCCGTATTTTTGGTTGGGTAAAAAAGTGCAAAATCTCTGAAGAAACTAGCATTTGTGTAATATGGCTTTAAGCATTTAAATCCAATAATCGTTTTAATTTATCAGTATTTAATGAGCGATCAAACCATATTATAGTATTAAATAAAATAAAACTTGGTATTATTTACTATGCGGCAAAATATTTGTGACAGAACTTATGGACCGACTAGGTAAATGTCTGTGTATGTATATATGTATATATATATATATATATATATATATATGGAGTTTCAACCAGTGGCTATGCGAGCTATATTCTGGCCTATCAACGACATCATCATCATGGTCAGCCTGTCAGAGAACTCAATGTTGAGTATAGGTCTCGCCATGCACACGTGATGAGTATATGTACCTCCCATGGGATATCGACGACGACACCAGTAATAGCCTTCTTTGCCTTCGAACTAATAACAGGATTTCATACTATCGCAGTACCGCAATGGGCGCTGGGGTCCGAAGGGTGCATGGTTCGGGCGTTACCTGCCTTGACAGTCCTCTACTTACCTGAGAGCGCGTCAGTACAACTAACCACTGATTGCGGACTGGCGGGAGTGAAACGCGTCCAGTGCACTGGAAATATGGTAAGTGAGCTATATAGTTCGGTTTTATCATGACTTATAGATCATTCATTGATGTTCGGATGTTCGAAATTTGGGATTCAAGATGAATAAAACTACGAGGATCCAATTACTAATAGAAGACAATTTCAAGACCAATCTACATAAATCCTCTAAGTAACTGAAATTTTACTGACTTATGTCGAGAGTAAGTTCCATTGTGTTGTTTCAGAAACGTGATAAACTGTTGGGAGACTTGTCGTGCCCCTACGAACCTGAAGAATCTACTACACAAATCTCTTCAGAAATGACAACCGGAACAACTGACGTGATTACTGAACAGGATAATGCACAAGAGTTAACTACTGAGGATAAAATTACCGCTGTACACCTGGACGACGTTGATCAGAGTATGGTCACCACTGCACGTCCCGTCATTCTAAATAAAGAGGAGAAGTCAAACAGGGTTCCGCTCACAAAAGACTTAGAATTTAACAACCTTCTGATACACGATAACAATCTAGAAAGCAACGATATTCCTAAAATTTCAGACAACGGCAATACCTTTTTAAATGAAGAAGAGTCTGAAAAGCTGGAAGATGAAAATAACAAACAACATAAGATGCTACACAACGAACTAGCCCGGCAAGGGAACCTCGGCTACTTCGAGACTATTTTCAGCCAACCAGCTGATCACTTTGTACCACCTCTAGTGATGGCCAAAGCAAAAATGAGCGACGATATGACTGTGCTCTCATTAGAGGAAAAGCACGCACAACAACTTGCAGAACATCGTTTTCTGAAATATAAGAACACTCAGGAGGTAAAGCATAAAGCAGACCCTCATACTGAAGAGATGGTCATAACAGACAAAGTGTCCATTACCGAAAGTCCGATTATTTCAAAGCAGGCAGCAAAATCAAAAGACTTTAAAGACAAAAATTATAAATATGGCACTTCAAAGAAATATAACGAGAAGTACGGTGAAGCAAAAGGAAAAAATATGAAAATTCCAGGTAAACCGGTCAAATATGCAGATAAGGTTCAAATGGAAAAACAGACGGAATTTACTTTAAAACGTATAAAGTCTACGTTTACGATGGCGCTTGAAACAACAACAAGTAAAAATATAATGGATGATGATTCCGCCATCATTGATTTATCTGTCATAATAAGGGAACCTGAAGTTGATGAAAGCAGTACAGTGAACCCAATTTCATCTACTAAATTCGAAAGAACTTCAATTGGTAAAGAAAAAAATGAACCTGAATTAAGCACACGCTCAAGTGAAAAAACAAGTAACCAAAACTTTAATCAATCGGTACAAGAAATGACTCATGAAGTTATAAAAATAACAATTCTAAATGAAGAACATCCGTCGGCCATTCCTACAGTATTTGAGTTTACTACAAGGCTACCGGTATCCGAAAGCAGTAGTTTAGTAAAACAGAATTCTACAGCAGCAATAAGTATAGAAAATATCACTGAAACTTTGCCTGTGAGTCAAGAACCCACTATTACAACTGATGCGTCAGAATCTATCTCAAGTGAAAGTAATTCCAAACTTACTTCGAAATTGCCAGTACTCGTCGCCGATGCTATTGCACCTACCGTTACAGAAAATAACCAAGATATTTTATCAACTGAACATAATAAAGATTCATTAACAACAAATAAACTGGCCACTACTACATTCACACCAATCACTGATGCTACAAGTGTTAGCATCAAGCTTGGTACATCGATTTCTAAAGAAGAATCACCTATCAAAACCGATGCACCGTCTTCAACTACAGAAATAAATTTTATGAATGACACAGAACTGTTGAATAGCACTGAATTTCACGAAGAGGAATTTGAGATCCTTCATGACAACGACGAAGAAGGTCTTCCGCCTGTTTCTGACGATTTTCAGTCTCCATTGCTATCTGCTGCCAGTGAGCCTCTTCACCGCCCTGCTCGGTCCAGGAGACCCCCACCCAACCAACATAAATTAAAGTTCAACCCATTCCGCATATTAGGGTAAATGAAATCTTAGTGTAGTGAGTGATGACTGAATAATTCGTACATTACGTAACTCAGAATGAGAATAATGTTTTGGTTCTAGAGGATAAGTCACAGACATAGTTGCCGCACAGTGCACTTAGCTTGTTTGTGTTGAACGTCAAATATGAGGGAACGTATCATCATCAGAAACTTCATGGAATATGTGGTTGCTGTAGTGATATTTCTAATTCTTCTTTGAATCTTTTAATATCTGTGGAAACGGTAGTTTGCTTCGGTATATGTATTCATTATTGTGACACTGTACTATGTACTTATTTAATAACCTAGATAAAATATTACTTTGAGCTTTTTAAACAATTTCAATTAGTCAAGATTATATTTATAGGTCATATCTTATTATATGCTTGATTAATCATTGAATTATGTCTCAAATCAGGCTTGCATAGCCTGTTTATAAATATTTTTAGTAGCACTTACTACATAGCATAACTTAAGTTTTTACATCTAATCTATAATGTTAGTCAATTCATACATCTCAAACATAGCGTAGCGTCTATAGATATAACTTTATCAATTAAACAAGGTGTTTGCCAAATAGTTATTACTTACATACAACATACATACATCCATGTGAAGAATTGTTGGTTAAAATTTGGACAGGAATTGAAGATATGACTTTACGTGGAATTATTATAAATATCTCTACACGGGGAGTGATAAAATCATAAGTTTTATAAACATAGTCACGGAGCATAACCAGCCTATGTCATACGTAGAACAATTTTCGGAGATGAAGACCTGGGCCTCAATTGTCTTATGGTAGTAGCATAGCGAAAGAAAATTGACAGCATATCGATGGCTCACAAGGGATGGCGCAAAATGCCTTATTTGGCTTGTCAGTGTCATCTATTTTTTGGAGACCGACTGCCAAATACGGCATTTTGCGCCCTTGGGAGCAATTGATATGCTATTACCATAAGACAATTTAAGGCCCTATATTTCATACCTCGCTATCATTTGAGTCGTGGTGAGTGTTAATTATAAAGCTAATGAAATGGGTATATTAAGATGATATCGATGGAGAAACATGTTTAAAAAGATCAATTGGCATGTAGGTATTTTAAACTTATGTTGTACTTATGAATAATGTATTTAAATACAAAAAGATCAAAGTTACACGTAAATCATATCATGTTAGGTTAAGGAGATTATGTTATCTATATGGAATTTATTTTTATGGTCTATTTTAGATTTATTATGTGTGCTGTATGTTTCAAAACTACATAATGATTAGGAAACAAGCTGTCAAACAATAGTCCGCTATTCGTTCGTACTTTTCGGTTCGGTTTTGATTAGAATGTGATTCGAGTTTTTTATAAATAAAGTTTTAAACGGATCAAGACTTTCAATTTTCAATTCCATTATCTCAGAAATACAAAAGAAACTTATATGAAAAGTTTAGGGGGCAAATATTTGTTTGATGAGAACGGATGTTTGTACCCTAGTCATGGTTGCTTATCTATCTAAGTATAATATTATCTATTTAAGTATGTCTATCGTTGTCTATTACCCAAGAAACAGTGAATCCTAGTTTGGGGCTAGATCAATGTGTGTAAGTAGTGTCCAAGGTATTATTATTATTATTAGTTAAGGTGTTGTTGTGAGTCGCATGTATAGAGAAGTGAATAAAGTTGGTCTAACCAAATCCAGTAAACCTGTAAAAAGAATACTATACAATTTTGCAACACCCGGTGTAGGTAAAGAAAGGGTCGCACGTTGCCTGCCACCGTCAATATTTGCCGAGTACCCTCAAGAACCGCACTCAACTTACGTCTTGGTCATACACCCAACTCAATTTTCACTTCGAAATAGCTTATCAATATTTTTACCACACACACCATCACTTGTCGTATACTACACACAATATACGTATACTACAAGATAATAAGTTCAAAACTAAAACCCAACCCCCGCGTGGCCGAGTGGGCAGTGACCCTGCCTACGAAGCCAAATAATCGAACGTCTTTTTTTCTCGTTAGTTTACAAACTATCGATAAGTTGTAAACTGTACCGTACCTAAGCGTACTGCTTACGATATGAGGTGTTACTTTATAATACAACCATTAAATTGTGAACTGGTTTAAACTTGAATTGCAAACGAAATACCAGAGCAAATACTGCGGTAGCTTAGGTGAAGACTAAAGCGGGCGAGCGCTGCGAAGCCCCCGAATAGTATTCGTGTCAGTTCATAAAACATAAAACATAAACATAACTTTATTTAGGAAAAAGATATACAATTACAAAGTTCACTACTCCCTAAAAAAGGGCGAGTCCTGTGGCATAGGACGAGTAGTTACTTCCGAATAGGTGGCACAATTTAAAAATATGTATTATTTTTTGTGTAGATATTTGATAAATTACAATATAATTTTTTAAGACATAGTTATTGAGATTAATTGAAATTGCATAACACAAAAAAAACATGTTGTAATGAATAAAAATGCATTTAAAAAGACATGTTTTCAAAAAATATCTACCCATTCTGATCGTTTCATGAAATAATTGACTATATCATGAAATTAATCCATCGTTAGCTATTTCATGACATGATATAGCAATGACATAAGCATTACAGAACATAAACAATATACAGGCACATTGCTTCTGGCCCCACACTAGGATACACTGTGTCGTGGGAACCAGAAACAGCGACGTCACACACAAATAAACATCCAAGACGACGACGACATATGTATATATTTGTAATGGGCCAATTAAGCCCTTTAAGACGCGGGGTAACGTCTAGCTCGGTCCAATGCCAATATTTGAAGAAACAGGATGTATTTATTTTAAAACTTGGTCGTATTTAACTGATATAAATTAATATTGGAATATCAATTATTATAAATATTATGCAGGAATGAGTAACAACAAAATTATTAATAACGAGTTATATGTTGAGTTAGACCAACCCCATGCACTCTTGTCATTTATGTAATCTTGAACATTGTAATGTCTCTTTGTAGATAAAGACGTTTTACGTGGATTTTAAATTGCTCAAATATCAATTTCAATATCTCCTTAGGTATTTTGGTGTCGTAGTTTATTCTAAGAAACTTTTCTCAACTTGCTTGACATTTGGAAGTGATGATTTGTTAAACTTGGTCTTACCAGCGTTTAACGTAATTATTAACTGTGAACCAATTGAAGGAAAAATACATTATCAACATCATCCAAATCTTTTTTTTGTCTTTAAATTTTGAAGACTAGTGAAGTATCATCAGCAAACAATACTATAACAGTCAATTTCTCCACCATAAAAGGAACATCGTTAATATATACCAGAAAGAAGAATGGTTCCAATATGGTACCTTGACGGACGCTAATTTTTACACCCGCTCCATGGGATTTAATGCCGTTACAATGCATAAGTAGGGGGGCACTAAGAAGGTCCCATCACTAGAGCTCACCTCAGGGGGTCAGGACTTTTAGTGAGTTTGTCTCCTAACTAGTCCAAACAAATTTCCGAAGCTAAACCCTCAATCAACGCTCAGTTTGTGTGAAATATTGCGATGAACATTTGGGCTACATTGTCTGCCGCTGAGTATATACACGCATTTCACCATTTCATGTCACGCATCTCTAGGGCCTATAAAAATCCTTTTTTGGATGGCAGGAGACGGGGAAAACAAAGATAATATTTATGATATGAAAAGTCTAATCTTTACTATATTCACCTGTTTTTCGGTAACTGAACCAATATTAGCCTCACCATAAAATATTATGCTCCTATAACGTGCGCGTCAATGTGACGTATCACAACATTCACTCGTTCCATGGACGTTATCGAAGCAATAACTCTTCCACATGCACAGAAGCGAAATAAAACGCCTTCTCCATACATTTCGAGCGTACGTGGCACTGTAATTCCGAATATGAGAATATTTACCAGAAGTATTATAAAAGTGGGGACTGTACCGGCAAATGTGCACGTTTAGCAATATTTCCTTTTACCTTAATCCCTAATGGAGACGTACGATCTTTATTATGAGCCGGAACCAGCTACATGGAAAGGTCATAAAAGTAATGGCGGGAGCTCAATGAAAAAAAAACTGGCTTCACACCGCACCTGTAGTGTACCGTCGTAATGAAAACGGAACCCTTTTAAGATGCCCGCGGGAAAGGAACGTCTTGCATTTCGAGTAACGATGATAGATAAGCGATATAAAGTGCCTTGCGCTGTTCTAGGATGTCGCCTTGGGAACTTTTACGGGACAGCTGTGTAATATACGGGAACTGTAACTGCGACTAAGCAATAAACGGACGTTGAAACGGTGATGGAAAATATCGTGAGGAAACCTTCAAATCTCTTTAGCTGCCGCGATGTGCAGGCGCATCCTGTCACGCATAATGGATAATTGAATAGCTACAGTATGAAAAAGATAACATGGTGCTTGAGGGTGTCAGTATTAGCGCCAGTTTCTGAATTGAGAAATTCAGTAAGTTAATACTTAATTATCGTTATGTCCCGTTGTTTAATATTTATGCTTCGGAACGCACCGGTTTTTTGTTGCGCGGATCGACCGCGAGTAATCGGGACATCACTAGCGGAAACGGAACCGCAGCTGTCACTCGTACCAACGAGATGAAAAATTAGAGGTTATCTTTTCTTGTCGGGAGAAAAAACATGTCTGCTCATGGCGTCGGGCCATTGACTGTATTTCGGTGTAACAATTGTCTAATACAGGTGTCGGGCCTGGTCGGAGTGTTAATCATCAACATCGTCGGGAAATAAGTAGATTCGCGTCAGCGGTTGAGTGATTCGTGTTGTGAAGGACATCGTCGTATCGGACGGCGACTCCTCGTGTCGGCAAGCAGCACGCCGGCAACAGCGTCGGCGGCAAATAGTGAGATTCGGTTCCTATCGTATCCCAATTGTGCTCCTATCCCGTATTCCTGCCTCGAATCGAGCTTTCGATTTCCGGTCTACGACGGCAAGGTAAAGTAGCAATCACGATTTTCTCCCGTGCTGGCAAAAACCCAGCCCCTCAAGATTCCACGCCGTTCGGTTGAGGCGTGGAATTAAACACCCGTTCTTTCTGGCGACATCTGCAGTTAGTAAAATTCTCAATTCAGATATCGGACGTTAGCCTTTTAGTGAGGGGATATTGCTTATAAACACCGATTAATCAACTCCACTCTTCAAAAATTTGTGAATTGGATGCAGAAAATTTGTATAGATTTTGACATTATTTTTTCAATTTCGATTCTTTCCGATTGTTTTCGTAACATCCCTTGTGTTTTAAAAGTGGATTTTATGAAGTTTTAGGGGATCTGTCACATCACTTCGAAGATTTTATTATTTGTAGGTAAACGTGGCATAGCAGTGGCACGGCCACACCGTATGGTAAAAGGTGTGACGCTATGTTTAGTTTTCTTGCCAGCGATGTCAAATGAAATCCGAAGGCAAATATATTTTTTTTCCGACTTCTAAACTAAAAATATCACCTTCGCCGCTTGATTTCTCACTTGGGTTCTCAGGCGGAAAAATTCTGTTCCTAACTCGTTCGAAAAGGCTTTTTACGAACCTTGCTACGACCATCGCCTTCAGCTCGTGCCCTAAACTTCACGGTTCTTACATAATGCCTTTGCGAACTCGTGGGAAATATACTATTTACGACTTCTGAGCTAAAAATAGCACCTTCGCAGCTTGATTTTGGGTTCTCAGGCGGAAAAATTACATTCCTAACTAGTTCGAAAAGGCTTTTTACGTTTCACCTCAGCAGCTTTAACAAGAGGCTTTTGTTGCGAGTGTGCAAAACTGTGCAACGCTGCATTTTGCTCACTGAGTGAGGCAAAGTTTAGTTTTGAATTAATTTTGAAATCGCAATCAGGCAACGAGTTTTAACTCGATTGCAGTAAGTATCTGTGCTATTACATTCCAAATAATCGAGCCTACTTTATTCTATCTCCTAGCTATTCTTATTGATAATTAATACAATTAGAGAAAAATAGAATAGCTTAGTGTAAATTAGTCGAAGTTTATCGTGAACAATTATTATTTAATTTTTACCAGACTGCTCCAAAAGGAGGGTTTTATTTTTAAATGTATGTATGTATTTTTATTTCTTTAGCATGCTCTGTAGCCTAAACGGCTTGATAGATTTTAGCTTAAGAGGTGCCGTTAGATACGTCTCAACTGTGAAAGTGACACTGGGAATATATTAATAAAAATTAAAAAATGGGCAATTTTTTGCGACTTATGAAATGTCTTAAATATTTATTTTCAAACCTATCGGGTGGGGTATCAAAATAAAGGGTTTCATAAATTAAAAAAAAATAAACTGACAGATTCAAAAAGTATTTGGGTTATTTGTTTTTGTAATAATTACACCTGTTAATGTTGTATTTTTTCGTTCTTTTATTTGGTTTGTTCTCATTGCTGAGATGAAAAGTTGTACGTGCAACATTATACCAAAGATATTTGCATCTCGTGCCTTTGAGTCCCTCGTTCACTCAGGATTCTGACGTAGAATCACTCGCTATGCTCGTGATTCAAATATAGAATCCTTCGCTAATTCGGGACTCAAACAAGCACTCGCAGCAAACATCAACTTTGATCTCTTGTTGCACAATAACTATTTCACCTCAACAGTCTGAACAAGAGGCTGCGAGTTAACAGTGTGCAAAGTTGTATTTTGCTCACTGAGTGAGATAAAGTGGCTTTTTAATTTTGGATGCCGCGGACATAAGGTGAAATCGCAAACGGCCAACGGGCATCGACCTTTAATTCGATGTTCTTTAGCTGTTTGAGATTTAGCCAATGTCACAGTTTTTGACGACCTCTGTGGAACTGTGATTGTGGCATTGCCTACTATTCTAGAGGTCCCAGGTTCGAACCCCTGCTGGGGATTTAAAAAATCAGTTCTTGGACGTTTATTGTGTGAATTATGTCGCTGTTTCAGGTTCCCACGACACAGAATATCCTAGTGTGGGGCCAGAGGCAATGCTTATGTAAGAAAACAAAAACTCGCTTGCAGTATCTGTGCTATTGAAATTGCAATAATCGAGCTTATTTTATTCTAAGAGATCCTAGCCATTCTTCTATTCTTCTTTAAGGGGGTGTAGCTTCTGCACCTGACCCACTTGAGCGGGGCCTTTGTGCATGTCCCCTTCGCCTGCACACCTAGTTCTGCCATCCCAACTCCTGCACCAGCGGGAATAAGAGGCCTGGGTATACTAGGAGCTCGTGGGTGGATGTTGTTTCACCCAGGATAGCCATCCTGGTTTTTATTATGGATGGACATGCCATCAGCAAGTGCTCTACTGTTTCATCCACTTGCATACATCCCCTGCTTGGGAAGCTGTCTGTTCCACCTGTAATTTTCATGTATTTCTACACTTATGTACAATAACCTGTTATTAGACTTTAGTGCATGGCAGTCTCATTAGGTAGTTAGTAAATTTATAGTTATACTTATTCATGAATAGTATTGTGTTTTTGCAGGCTACTCTGCTAGACCATCTTTAATTTTGTTGCAGTACTGTAGCTTCTTTGAGCCTTTTCCGTAAAGTTTCCGCTGATAATGGCGATAATGGTGGAGGGCTAATGGTTGGCCTTCCTGCCACTAATTTTGCTAGCTCGTTTGCCTCACAGTTGCCCTGGCCGCCTTGGTGACCCACTGGACTGTGGCTTTGTTTTCCCCATCTAGCCTGTTAATGCTTCGTGACTCCTCTCCATTCTAATTGATAAATATTACAATCAGATAAATATTCAGTAGTTTAAATAAGTCTAAACTTTTCATGAATAATTACAATAAATGTTTTTTTGATTTTTCGATGTTGTATTATTCATTCTCTTGTTTGGTACGTTCTTTCTTTATCGCTGAGATGAAAAGTTGTAGATGCTAAACAGACCAAAGTTATTGCATGCATCTCGTGCCTTTCAGTCTCACGCTTACTCAGGATTCCAACGTAAAATCACTCGCTACGCTCTTGATTCAAATATAGACTCCTTCGCTCACTCGGGATTCAAACAAGTACTCGCAGCAAAAATCTACTTTGCTCTCTTGTTGCACAAATAACTATTTCAGAACTGCGGAAAAGAAAAGGTTCTACTCCTCCAAAAAATAAAAAAATGCTAGGTCGTAAATAGTCGTAATACGGGACCGATGCTGGAGGTGACACAACGAAACTAACTAAACTAAATTCCAGGTAGTCAGTTTAGTGTCTTTTGTTGGTTTTAAAACCCTGAAGAATCGCACTGATTATCTACTTACAAACTTATGCCTAAACTAAACATCTAAAAAATCTCGATAAATGATACAGAACGTTACGTCGTAAATCGCAGCATGGAGCCAGCTTCTGCGAGAATATTCTGCGCTTCCCAAATATAGGACAGAGGTCGCACGGCGGGGCGTTAGGTGGTGGCCAGTTTCATACATTATTCACAGCCTTCAGCCCGAGCCGCTTCCGCTTACTATACGACCTACCCAATCGTGCCATCTTTTAGTTGTTTTATTATTTAAAAAGCTACATAGAATAGAGTGCAGTTTTCTTTACGAGATTACCTACCTACCTATTTTGGGTTTTTGAAAAAATAAGTATGAGTTAAGTTAAGAACTCCATAGTTTGGTAAGAGCTCCGTGGTCTAATTGATATCACGCTGGCTATGTACCAATGAGATAATTGATTTATGTTACGTAGTGTATCGGGTATTCAGGGTTTCGGATGATACGTTAAGCTGTAGGTCCCGGCCACAATCGCTACGTGGTAGTGGTCGTAAAACGCCTCCATCAACCCGCATTGAGCCAGCGTGGTGTAATATGACTTAATCTTACTCGTATCCGGGTAAAGACCTTTGCCCCTCGGTGGGAACATTAATGGCCTACATTAAGAAAAAAAACGATCAAGTGCGAGTCGAACTCGCGCACCAAGGGTTCCGTACCACCATACAATGGTAGGGATGGTGTGGAGTGCATGGTTTGGATTTTACATAGCAAAATATTGTTGACAAAATTGCTGTTCTACTTTCACACTCCATTTACTTAAACCAGGTCCATTCATAAGTTTGTATGTGGTTTACAGATTTATTTATTTTTTCTGTTTTTTAGTATTTGTTGATAAAGCGGCAACAGAAATATATTATCTGTGAAACTTTCAACTATCTAATTATCACGGGTCATGAGATACAGCCTGGTGAGAGACGGACAGACGGACGGACGGACAGCTGAGTCATAGTAATAGGGTCCCGATTTACCCTTTGGGTACGGAACTCTGAAAATTGTTCAAAGGTTTTTGTTTTGATTAACCAATTTCATCACTGATTTTTTCCATCACAAGCCTGACTTTGGTTTGCTGATTCGCTCTATCGCGTTGTCAATGTAAATGTGAGGAAGTAAATGATCACGTTAAAAAATTACGCGATTCTTAAGTTTCATTTAATAGTACATTACTGTCGCGGTCTATAATGACTGCGTTGCTGATCGCGCTGTTGGTGGCCGAAAGCACAGCACAGCGCAGCTAAAGGTCTACACAGCGCGATCAGCATTTGGACAATCTGGAAGCTTTTATAGCGCGGAAATCAAAGACTGCAATGGTGACCAAGCTTATAGGCCGAGAGCGTAGCTAAGCTAAGCTCGAGGCCTTCATAGTGTGGCCAGCAGTGCAGACCTTGCGGACCTAGGCTTGTATAGTACTTTACTCAAATAATGCGAGTAATTAAATAAAACCCGCTTATTATAAAATTGAGAGTGAGTTTTTTTTTTGTCACACGTAACCAAATTCTGAATAAAGCCTTTTTGCAGTAACTTTTTTAGTGGCAAGAAGATCTCCCGCTCTTTTTTTTTGTCACACATAACCAAAAGTGATATTTTTTGAATATTTTACGAGTGGGGTCTTCCGCCCCCATATCGACACTCTGACCCACCTCAGTACCTGGATCGTGGCTACAATAAGTCTTCGTCCGCGGCTCGAGGCACGCATTATGTAAATCATCTAGAAGGGTCGTGTTAACACAAACCACTTCCCGTAAGCGACGTGATTATTATTAAACTGCGCGGTTTTGCGGGATTCTCCGGGATTGCGCCAATGCCAAGATACAGGTAAGCATGATCAAGGGATTTGAGTAATAGACACGTGAGATCAGAGAGATCGTCTGGGATAACACGTCTTGCAAAATATAATATTGGAAGGGTTGAGGTGCCACGGCTGCTATAAAAGCGCGCGTGGAACCTTTTAAATAACTTATATAACTCTTATATATCAATCTCATAGTAGCGGGGGCCATCTGCCGCCCTAACATGCCGCTATCATACCCTTTGACTGCGAGCTGATGTCCGCTCGTGACATCGGGTAAGCAGGCAAACTCCTCCCATATATATCAAACACACATATATACCTCATGAGGACCTATGTGGCACTGCGGTTGTGGCCTGCCTACAATGTGAAAGATCCCGGGTTCGATCCCCGGCTGGGACTTGACAGATATAGAAAAAAAAAACTCCTTGTCTTGGATGTTTATATGAGTGTGACATCGCTGTTTCTGGTTCCCACGACACAGGGTATCCTAGTGTGGGGCAAGAAGTATTGAATGTGCCTGTATATATCGCCCAAATGCGCAACTTGCAGGAAGAAAGACTTCAGCATATACCGAGGCCATGGCTAGTAGTGACATCTAAGGATAACTGCTCAGACGCATACACACATACAGAGGTTGTTTTATGTCCGTATCCTATACGAGCTGATGCCCACTCAATGTGTTGGCTCCCGGTCCATAGCAGGGAGGTCTGACTCCTGGGCAGGTCAAAATCCATTTTTTCCCCTGCGAAAAAAAATCATACTCGGGCCTCTTGCCTTCGCCTACCCTCTCTGCGTGCGGACATCTACGTGACGCCGGTGTGATCTGTCATCAACTAGATGACCCCTTCTAGTATATTCTTTCGTTTAGGTGTTAATTGTGTTCCTTTGTTCGTTAATTTGTTAAATTGTTTTGTATAATTAATTTTATGATGAGATGTTTATTTTCTATAAGTCTTTGTGTACAGGGTAATAGTAGATTCTTTAAACTCAAATATACGGGTATCAAAGAAGGCACCTATAGCTCCAGATTTTATGAACAAATTGCTACGATCAGTCAACAGGCTTCTTTGCCAGTGGGTGAAAAATATGTTATCTTGTCGAGGTCGAGAAAAGCCCGAAGAAAATATAATTTGATTTGTTCTTTGTTATTATTTAGAAGTCAACACACACTTTTCTGGTTCTTAGGAGAACATTAACATTATTAAAAGCCGCGAATAAGTGAATAACATGTTTACTGTGTATGAAAATGGAATAAATATCCCAATTTCTAGTCAAAAATAATAATAGACTCAATTGATTCTGCATCTGGAAAATCTCTCGTCGTTTTCTGTATGAGTTATAGCATTAATGTTAAGTATTCCATATTGAGACGGAGGTTTTATTATTCCTTTAAGTCGTAAAAAAGTATGAATTTTCAAAAATGAATCGAACTTCGGCTTCGAAACTCGAATCATATTGAGTTATCACGACCTCTTTAGCAGTAATTGTAACAAGGAGGTCAGAGAACTAAAGCAAGTCCGGCCATTGATTCCAATATGTATTTTAACATATTTTTGTGTTATTTTTATTCGTTATTTAAAAATTTCTTCACGATTAAAAGAGGGCGAGAGGGGACGTGGAGGTAGGAGGAGGGGAGTTTATTTTTTGTATGGACTGGCCACTTTTACACGAGTTTGCAGGGGGGAAGCCACGGGCACGTGCTAGTTTAAATAGGCTTGTATTTAATCGCAAATCAAATATTCTGACTTGCACACCAAAAAAAAAAATCAACCAAAACACTTTTTATGTTTTAAATATTTTATCTGTACTTAATTTTATGTTTTAAGTATTTTTTGTTTTTCTTACAGCTTGTATTTAATCGCAAATTAAATATTCTGATTTGCACAACAAAAATAATCAACAAAAACACTTTTTATGTTTTAAATATTTTATCTGTACTTATGTTTATGTTATAAGTATTTTTTGTTTTTCTTACAGTTCAACCTAACAAGAAGGATAAAAAGGGGTTCGCTTCGCTTACCCCCTTTACCCTTCACCTAAGCTACCGCAGTAGTTTGCCCTGATATTTGCTGTGCAAATCAGTATTTTTGATGCGCAGTTTAATATTTCCCGTTTAAATAAAACAGAAGCCGCAAATGTTGCTAGAATTGCAATATACGTAGTAACACCGCAAAGATTCTATAAAAATAGAAGATACAATTTTATGCCACAACTGGACTAATGTATCAAAACAGAAATTTTCACTTTTTATGTAATGTAATAAAATGCAGTTTTTAGTAGCCTATTTATTTTCTTACAGGAGTTGAGAAAATGTGAGTCTACTCCTCGGGGATAAGGCTGTTTTTGTCTTATAAGCCCCTTACTGTTATTGGGAATCTTGGGAAGCACCCGTGACATAAAACTGTGCTTTTTCCCCTTGTTGTATAATATGCTATTAGATTAAGTCAACCATAACCCAATAGGGAATTCGAAAAAAAAATAGGACGCCAAGTTTTGAATATATGAAGACGACCAAGGAGGTTGAATTATTATGTCCATGCGCCGCAGTGAAACTCTTCCGATGTGTCTCCAGATTGCGCCATGGCCGCTGATTAGCAGACCGCACGGCATATCGATCATCGTGCCCCGTGAATGCTTGGTGCATGTTCGGAGCTCGCCGTAACGTTGCAGTGGTGTGTGCGGAATGCCCGGAGCGCTCGAGAAATTACCGAGTGGTGTACCGGCACCCTGATTCACTTTGCAATTGACACCATATCTATGTTGCATTAGCTAAGTATGTCCATTTATTTATTTATTTATTTATTAATTGATAATAAGACTTAACAGTACAACACCATAGCGCACTTATTGCTAAAGACTTAACATTTATTTACTTAGTAGTAAAAAGAGTTGGTACTCTAATTTTGGTATAGAATCAAAGAAAATATCAAGATGATCAAAAATATTAACTAATTTATTGATAAGCGCGACAGTTCTCGCTGTAGGGGCATTCTCGCCTCGGAGAGTTCGGAACACCGGCACCGTGGCCAGCAGCTGCGGCCGCCGCCGTGTCACTCGTGCTCCCAGTTTGGGTACGAATAATGCAATACTAGATAACGTATTTGGATTGTTTACTTGATTACGAAACAAACTAATATAGTGAACAAGGAGTGCCAGTTTTCTTCTAATCTCAAGGGTATTAATTCCAACCATGCCGATAACAAACAAGGAAGGGAAAAGGAATGGATAGTAGCCATATATCCTTTTGTAGAGATACCTAGCAAATCTCTGAATTCGCTCTATCATAAGGGTGTATTTATCTTCGTAAGGGTCCCAAACGACTGAATCAAACTCTAGCCTACTGCGTACAAACGAGTTGAACAATATATTTGCCTCCTTCGTATAAGAGAAACGGGAAGCAGTTCGCATTATGAAGTCTAATGTTTTGCTTGCGTTCTTACAACAAGCTAACATATGATCTTTAAAGGTTAGTTCCTGGTCTAGAAGTAAACCCAAATCTCTAATTTTGTTGACCCTATCAATAACTTGCTCATCTTATGTATACGCGTTTATTGCTGGATCACGAAGTCTGGAAAACGTGATGACTTTACATTTTCCTATGTTTATCCGATGTATGTCCATGTCGCATTTGGTTGGTTAAATCAGATACTTAACTAACTCTCTAGACCGTTAATTAAAAAAAGACGTTTGACCAAGTCACTAGCATTTTGATTTAAATAAAGTGTTAAATCCACGCCTCAACCGAAAGGGTAGGGTTGTTTTACAGTGGAATGTCACAAAGTAGTACTGACCTTGACGCCGTGGCCGGTCCACGGCGTCAAGGTTCATTCGAAAGCTCAATTCGAGGCAGGAGTACGGGATGAGGAACACAAGGGTGGGGGGTGTTGGGAGTCGAATCTTACTCGCGTCGTAGTCCGCTGGTAGTGCCGTCGTGATGCTGCCGACTACAAGGGTCGCTATCCGAACGCGACGAATTGGTGACCGAACCACTTCAACCTTTCACAGCACGACGTTCTGGAGCTCTCGTCTGCTCATCCTGATGATACCATTGTTACGGAACTCATTTACAAATTAAAAAACCAATACGACAACCTGGTCAAAAATAAAAGAGCACACATTTACACGAGCGCAATCACGTCCAGCACGAACGTGAGTAAAGCCATGTGGAACGTGATTAACAAAGAACGAGGGAAAAGCAACCGTACTTGTGTAGACTTCACGGATGTGGCCGTAGACTCGAACGGCATTAAATTTAGCAGCAAGCAAGCCGTGGTGGACGCGATGAACGCTCGGTTCGCCGGTGCCACCGCCGCGTGCGGAGCCCCGGCCGCCGACGTGCCATGCGCCTGTCGTGCCCTGCACGTTGCCCGCCCACCTGCCGACCGCTCCCTGAGACTGCGCCTGTTTACAGCGGACGAGGTACATCGCATCATATCCTTTCGGATTCCGCATAAGCCTACCAAGGATATCTACGAGACCTCGATGGAACTCGTCCACCTAGCTGTTAAACCGTTGGCACCAGTTCTCACTGAATTATTCAACGAGTGCATTAGACGAGCCGTGTACCCAACAGCGCTAAAGAGGAGCAAAATCGCTCCGATATTCAAGGGGAAAGGAAAGAGGGAGAATATCGATGGATACAGACCAGTGGCCGTAGTACCCACGGTATCGAAGATCCTCGAAAATGGTCTCAGCGCCCGACTTCTTGAATTCCTCGCGTCGACTGATGCGCTGTCGGAGCGACAGTATGCGTACCGTGCGGGCCGCTCGACGACTGCACTGGCGCGGAAGGTGGTGCGCCGAGTGCTCGAGGCAAGAGAGAGGAAGTTCCAGGTCGCAGTTCTCTGCTGTGACCTCTCGAAAGCATCTGATGTTGCCGATCACGGCGTGCTCGCCGCTAAGCTCCGTCACTACGGTATAGTGGGGGGGCCTTTATGTCTACTAACAGACCTCCTGCGAAAACGCTCGCAGATCGTCGTTGGTGATGGAGGGAGAACGAGATCAGAACTGGTGATGACACATATGGGGGTTGCTCAAGGCTCTTCGGTATCCAACATACTATTCTCACTACTTCTGAATGACCTGCCACAAGCGATGACCTCCAGCGAATTAGTCATGTACGCAGATGACGTGGCAGGAATCATCACTGACAGGATAATTGGAGGCCTTGAACAAAGCCTAAACCATACTATCACTGAACTGTCTCACTGGTTTCGTAACAACGGTCTCGTTCTCAACATAAAGAAAACTCACTTCCTCCACTTCGACCTATCAGGTCGCCGTCTCGTCCCACTGAACGTCCAAGTGGACGGAATTCGGGTCGAGCAGGTGGAAGCGACAACGTTCCTGGGCTTTGAGCTGGACCGTAGACTCACATGGCGCGCTCACGTGGCGCGACTGTGCGCGCGACTCAGCGGCGCATGCCTTGCGCTGCGGCGGCTGGTGCGCACGGTGCCGCGCAGTGTGGCGCGCGCGTGCTACTTCGCCACGGTACACTCGCTGCTGCAGTACGGAGCCGAGCTGTGGGGGCGCGCGGCGGACTGGGAGAGAGCATTCAGGATGCAAAAGTGAGCCGTGAGAGCGATAGTCCAGGTCCGCCGGGACGTGTCGGTAAAATCTCACTTTAAAGCGCTGCACATCTTGACGCTCCCGTCCATCGTCATACTCCAGGTGGCCGTGTATATGCACGAGAACATCCACTCTTTCCGCAGGCATCACGACATCCACGGACACGCGACCCGCAACGGTCACAGGCTCAGGACGGTTTCACACACCCTGGCCAAGTCATCGAAGTTGACTCACGTCATGGGTCCGACAGTATACAACCGCATACCAGAACATATTAAATCTGCGCCTAATTCCGCATGCTTCAAAAAGCGACTGAAACACTGGCTTTTCGAGCAAACCTTCTACTCATTCGCTGAGTTCGAAGCGACCAATATAAAATGTGATTCCAATTTAATGAAATGAAAATCTAATTTAATTTAATACAATTCAAATTTAATGTAATACTTGGAAATTTTAATTTTAAATAATGGTATCTTAATTTATGGAATATATTTTTATGTGTCTGACATTTTTTATACAGATGTATATTAATCAATTTTTTATTTATAATCTGACATGTAATTGACACTTACCAATAAATATGTTTCAATGTTTCAATTTGCACTCACTACGATGACGTGAATCTACTTATTTCTTGACGATTATTAACGATATTATTATAAATAACATTCAGCCAAAGCCCGATGTTTGACCGCCGACCATTTTTCCACGTGCAAAAGTGTGACATTAGCTAGTTTTTTTTTCTATGCAAGTGACAGCTAGCTAGTGATATCCCGATCACTCGCGGTCGATCCGCGCAACAAAAACCGAGGTGCGTTCCGAAGCATAAATATTAAACATAAAGCATCGGCGAAAACGTTTAACAATCTGCCTTACCAAAAGCCGACGTGTTGGAAAACAAGATGGCGTCACGACAACAGCTGATTGGCACAGCTTATATCAGGGCAAAACATTGCGGTAGCTTAGGTGAAGGGTAAAGGGGGTGAGCGAAGCGAAGCCCCCTTTACCCTTCGTGATAGTTTGAACATTTAAGAACAACGAAAAATACTTAAAAAATAAACTTAAGTACACATAAAAAAATATTTATATTGTATATGTCTTGTTGCCTAGGAACGTTTAGACAACTCGTTAAACGTTTCGTTCACTCACTTAGGAATTTTAGTGACTTGGTTAAACGTCGGTATTTTATTAACCGTCTAGAGAGTTTGTTAAGTTAAGTTAGATTTAACCAACTAACTGCGACATCCACACTATCCCTTTTTAGGGTTTCGTACCCGAAGGGTGCCAAACGGGACCCTATTACTAAGCTTCCGCTGTCTGTTTGTCCGTCCGTCTGTCACCAGGCCGTATCTCATGAACCGTGATAGATTAAATTTTCACAGATGATGTATTCCTATTGCCGCTTTAACAACAAATACTAAAAAACAGACTAAAATAAATATTTAAGGGGTATTCTATACAACAATTCTTTCAAGACTACATGTACTAACTTGTGAATGAACCTGGTTACGTACATGGTGTGTAAAAGTAGCTGCAGCAATAACTTAGAAACAACATTTTGCTATGTTAAAATCCAAAATATTCGCTCAACACCATCCCTACCATTGTACGGTGGTACGGAATCCTTCGTGCGCGAGTTAGACTCCATGTACGTAACCAGGTGCATTCATAAGTTTGTATGTGGTATTGAAAGAATTGTTGTATGGGAGGCCCCTTAAATATTTATTTTATTCTGTTTTTTAGTATTTGTTGTTAAAAGCGGCAACAGAAATACATCATCTGTGAAAATTTCATCTACAGAACTATCACGGTTCATGAGATACAGCCTGGTGACAGACGGACGGACGGACGGACAGCGGGGGCTCCCGTTTGGCACCCGTCGGGTACGGAACCCTAAAGAGGCACAGTTCGGACTTAACTGCAGGCTATTTGATAATGTTCGATGTTGATAATGTTCGTTCGAGATAATTACATACTATCTCGATGCCCCCACAACACAGATTTTCACCTAGCGTGGGGAACAGGTACACAAACACAAACTAAGATACATAATTATCTTTATCCACACACGTATCATAAACCCTCTTTACTGCGTTCAAAAACCGCACGTTACGATCAGCATTATGTTAAACTACTTGGTAAAAACTCGTTTCGTATCTGGAAAACTACACATAATTGTCATTATGTGTAGGTTTTCTACACATTCAAATTTCGAACGCCGACGCCCACCCGCGTGCCGTCCCTAGTTTGTCTGTGAAGTTGGTACTGACATTCAAATTTCGAACGCCGACGCCCGCCTGCGTGAAGTTGTTAAAGAACAAGCTAAACAATTGCAGAACCACAATGCCGGTCAAACATGCGGTTCCTGAACATATCAAAGAGAGCTTATGATATGTGTGTAGATAAACTAGGGTATGTAACTGTACATAATTAGGCATTAACATTCTCGAGTGATATTATTATGAAACTCGCCTTCGGCTCGTTTCATAAACCAACTCTCGAGTTTTAATGCCCTCCATTATGCAGCAGTCACATAAACTACTATAACAGCTATCCTGTGTTTTTAATGTGTCTAATATCCAACTAAAAATGTATTTATTGTACCATAATGCCTTTGGTCGAAAATAGGCTTTTTATAACACAAACACAACTGCAACATAACATAACATAACAATGTGGATTGATAAATTCTTAACCGCGGAATGATTGAAATAAATTAAAAATAATTTCGTCACATCGTCACAACAATTTTTTGGAGAGCTATGAGGGACAATATGTCAGTTTTTGGATGAGTTCATTCAGTACCTAAATGATCCACAAAAAAACAAAGGCCGTCTTAAAACAAGTCTTGGCTCTAGCTAAATAAAGCCCGCTATGGCGTTTGAGAATGGAAATGGTTGCCATGCTGATGTTCTTGTTTTGTACCTGATCTGAATCGCTAAAAGGTTATGGTAAACCCCCAGGAAAGGTTTAAAGACCTAAAAAAATAATACGACAGACAGAGATCTGAGGCAAGATTACGGCACAATACGATATTGTTCTGAATCAGGGCGCAGACAAGTAAGCGCAGAATAATTGGTTTCGGCGTTCGACGCTTCCTCCCCCAAGTGCTCGCTTATTTAGTTTGGGGGCGACATCGACGCCGCTAGGAAATCTACCTAATGCTGTTGGGGTGGCTCTTTCTGCTCTATATAAATGTCGCCGCCATTTGGATAAATTAGGTTCTTAGTCAAAGCACGGGCCGTTAACTGACGGCTAAAGGTCCGCTGGGAAAATAATTGAAGGAAACTTTTAACGTGCCTAGGCAAATTATTGAGATAAGACTGATTGGCCTTACACCATCGCCACGCTCCGCTCCGCTTCGTTTAGCTCCAGTTTGTGCATTACGTTATGACCTAAGCAACGTCACTTTAGTATTCGGACAGAAAATGACTAATAGCAACATATTCGTAACTCGGCTAAGTTGACTCTGAAAGAAAACGGTTCCGACGATGCTAATTTAAATCAAAAGGCTAGCTTAGCTAGTCATTTGCTGAAACGCCGAACCAGGCTATTAATTAAGTGCCTCTTTTAACCAAATAGCGACTTCGTAAATACATACATATGTAGAACGAACACAGTCTTCACAATATCAGTGGGGTGCGTAGATTAATAACATTGTCATTATGTTTTTTTATTTGAAATATTTAATTGACAAAATCATAAGTAGTAAAGTAATATATAATTCGACTGAAAATGTAACCGAATAAGATACATAGTAAATTAAATCTACCTGTTAAGGTATAAGGGTTAGTAATAATTTCGAACGCCTTGTACGAATTAAATTAACAATAAGAGAAAATGAAAACGCTTCTTATTTGCAATCTACTAACATAAACATAAACATAAACATTTATATACAGGCACATACATTGCTTCTGGCCCCACACTAGGATACCCTGTGTCGTGGTAACCAGAAACAGCGACGTCACACACATATTAACATCCAAGACCTGGGGATTGTTTTTTTTTTTTTTTTTTCATTACCCCCAGCCGGGGATCGAACCCGGGACCTCTCGCATGGTAGGCAGAGCCACAACCGCTGCGCCACAGAGGCCGTCCAACAATTACTTAGGTAGTCGAAATAAAAAAAATATGAGGGTAAATGCGACCGTGCGGAAATTAATTGTAAAGAAGGAAAAAGAAGATCTACGAAGATTAACAGATAATATGTAAAAATGTTCCTAAAAAAATCTGTCACCGTGTAAATGTCTGTAAAGATGAAACTAAGTAGACGCTACTAAGTGACACACAAATATTGTCACTTATATTAACATATACATTGATACAGGTGCATACATTGTTGTTGGCCCCACACTAGGATATCCTGTGTCTAGGGAACGAGAAACAGCGATATCACACACAAACATCCAAGGCCTGTTTTTTTATTATGGATCGAACCCGGGACCTCTCGAATGAGTGACAACCGCAGCGCCATGGAGGTCGTCATTACTTACTGACTTATAATTGGGGCGAGCGAAGTGAACCACATGGCAACAATCTCGCAAATCGTTTGTTACCATTTATGAAGAAACAGTAACACTGGAAATTTTCCTTTAATTTTGTAAATCGTGAGTAATATAGGTAAATCATAAGTGGAATTAAATGCATAACAAGAGTTGCTTTTCCGATAAAAGGATAAATAAATAATAAATAAATAAATGTAGCCCATTGATGTCCCCATAGAACAGGCCTCTACACTGCGAGCGAGATTGAGCCATACTCCATCACGGTGGCTCAGTACGGGTTGGTGGAGGGGTTTGACGACAACCAGTACCGATAGTAGCCGGGAACTACAGCTTAAGATGTCATCTAAAACACGGAACGTTCGATTATGTACTCAATTTAAATTGCTTATCTCATTGGTACTTGGTCAGCACCGGATTCGAACCAGCACCTCCCGCGTGAGAAGCAGGCGTGAAATCAACTAGACCACGGAGCACTTATTTTAACTACTAAATCACGAGCCCATCACAAAACTGCGCTTTCTGATAGTATTCGTATTATTATTACTTTTCTCTGATTTATTCTCGAATTATAATTTACCAGACACGGAAATGAAACGAAAAATCGAGCAAGCGTGAAAATGAGAAACGCAACAAATATTTCGTCCACTTTGTACAATGCTATACGTCTTTTGTCCATATTTCAATGTAAATATTTTCTTCTTTTATTAAGGCTGTAAATGGATTTATATTTGCCCATTTCTTCATATTTTACTCCAATATACAAAAGGCAAAAATTCCGCAAAACACTTTTCCGCCCTCAGACCTATTATAATTATCATCATCAGTTGCATCCATCTGCTATAGTACATTATGATACAAGTGTGGTATGTTGGTCATTACACTCGAGTCGGTTTTTAAGCCTGAGCCGAAGGCGAAGGCTTAATGGAGACGAGAAGTGTAATGACCAATGCTCACGTGTTTCATACGACGTTTTTCAACACACTTGCGAGGAAAAGTAAATAAAACTAACGAAATGCAATACTGTGAATAAACTTAACAAACAGAAACCCATTTAAAAGATGGCGGCCGTAATTTTATTTTTTCAGCGCTGCATGCGCGCGCAAGTCTGAGATAAGGGCAACGGCAAAGTAGCTAATCAGCCACATATTTATAAATTTTGAAATTGGGTATTTATAGGTAAAAATACACCGTCAAAATATAAATACCAACAAGCTAACAAGCAGTTTCATGTTTTTTTTTTTATTATTTATCACATTTTGAATTGAATTTTATATTTTATTGTTTCCGGGTGTATTATATGCATTAATTTACATGCTACTGTCATAGCATTTTAAGCAACAACAAGCTCCAATCTGGCACATTCTGGGAAATTAATGTCTGTGTCTGGATTACGTACGGCAGCTCGAATGACCCTCTTCGCGGGCTAAGGCTTTCCGTCCGCTAGGTAGAAACGCTAATCTATCAAAATATTCTTTATTCTGTTGGATAATTACATATCACTCAGAGCAGGTCATTCATTTAATACTAAGTGTATATTACATACTTCTCAGAGAAGAACGCACAAGAAATTCTGAGGTAGCCCTTTTTCAAAGGAAATACTTATAATTAATAATACATCAATTTCACTTATGTATATTTTAAGATAGGTAATGGAAGAACAAGAAGTTTATCTATACTTATTTTAGTTTAGTTTTATTTAGTTTATATTTTAGTTACTTTCATAGTGTGATGTCCTATGGTATCTTGTTGTGGGGGAAAGCAGCGGATATTCAAACTATTTTTATTTTATAGAAAAGTGTCATTCGAGCAATTTATAATTTAAAACGAACATATTCCATACGGGAGCTTTTTAAAGAAATTGACATACTAACAGTAGCTAGTCAATTTATTTTCGAAAATATAATGTATGTACGCAAGAACCTTACAACATTTTCCAAACTTAGCGATAGCTGTAATGTTAACCTGAGAAATAATCACAGACTATGTGCGCCCCGTTTTAGACTCGCGAAGGTTAACAATTCTTTCAAGGGTCAGTGCATTCTCTACTACAATAAGATACCTCTGGAGATTTTGAAATTTCCATTTGAGCAATTTAAAAAGCATGTTAAAGCGACTTTGTCGAAAAAGGGATATTACAATGTTCAAGATTACTTAAATGACAGGACTGTATGGGGTTAATCTGGCTCAACACAGACCATGCTGTTAATAATTTTGTAATTATTTATTCCTGCTTATTAATCATAACAATTAAATTTTTCATACTTGTATTAGTTAAGCAGCTATTTTAAAACAGATCTAAAAATCGATCTGTGGGAGTTTCTACGCCCTTCTTCTCCCACAGTGTTCTTTTTTTTTTATTTATTTATTCAAAACAAATTAAAAGTATTCTTGACATTACTTAGGTGGCCACTCAATCCTTGACAGGTTCAAGTGTGACCACTGTCCCCTGCTTTTACCCTGTTTACATTTTCATCTAATATTTTATGGCATTTATTTAACGCGGCGATAAATTAATCTGATTTAGGGATTTATAAAAAAATTAAGGGGGTAGCAAAAATAATAAGTTGGCGACTAATTGCGCAGACTAGTATAAAGTAAAAAGTAGCAGCTAAGCAATCATTTTACGGCTTTGTTTCAATATAAACTAGCATCGAGTTATTGTTTTGGCGACTGAATTAACTAATTAAGCGGGAACATGACAGCGGATAAAAAGTTGAAAATGGCCTACTCTAATTGTTCAATAATTGTGCATATAAAATAAATCAAGGTCATAAAAAATACTTTGTGCGACACTTTAAGAGCTTTAATCAAAGTTGAAAATTGCATTTATAAATAATAATTTTGGTCTATAGTTTTATTTAGTGGCTCTGATTTTCTTTATGGCGGTGGAAGAAATAAAAGGCAGAAAAGTACATACGTAGAGAAAATGTTTTTATTTAAATAAATTATTTTAATTTATTAAAAATGTAGTTACCTAGTTAGGTAGGTACACTTAATACTTTAATCAACAGTATCATCAGGGCAGGTTTGTTACCGACTTGAAACTTATACTAAGGCTTAATATTTAATTTATATTTATTTATTATTGTATTATCAAGACAGGTTTTGATTTAGTAGGGCGTCCACGCTTTCTTTTTTGTCCTATCGGAATCACTTTTGCTTCTAAAGGTGGCGTGGTTAGTTTTAGCCTTATGGCCAGACCCAGTATATGTTTACATGTATACATTCTGAAGAATTGAGGACAGTTGCATGTAGCTTGCTCCCATTCTGTCTTAGGTAGTTCAACTTTCCAAAATGCAAAGTTTTTTTCTTTATATTCATCAAATGTATGCCACGATTCATCATTTTTAATTTTTCTGTCGCCGCGAAAATAATAAGCCATATTTTATTCTATGAGCGAAATACTATGAGGGGGTTTCACAGGATACGGATATTCCCCGCGCGACAGGCAAGCCGCGATTTCTTAGTAATAGGTCCAATGTAGAGAAGAGGTAAAAAATGACGTTTGCTAAGTATATGTAAATATCTACAGTAATAAAGTACTTTGACTTTATCCCCAAGGAGCTACCTACTTATAAATACTTATTCATAGCGGGATGGTTATAACGGTGATGGTACCTTTGAAGTTTTGTCCAAGATAAACTTTCGCAAGGGTTGCTTTTCTTTTAGTTTGAAGAAATTTTATGAAATAGTTTGTTTGATTGGGCCTAGACAATCTATAAAAACTTACAATATAATTTACAAATTGTTACAATTTCATTTCATTTCATTATTTTTTTCATTAAAAAAACTTTTTACTTAATTACATTTCAAAGAAAACTCACTATCAGACAGCTTGTCCTCAACTTCTGAAATCTTTACGTACTCAAGTAAACGGCTCATTAAAAGTTCTGAGTATTCCGGAAGGAATTCTTTGTGCGAACCACCTTCTTCAACTTGCCATGTTCTACTACGGACCCCGTTTGCGTCGCCCTTTTTATCTCGCGTTTTGGACGCGATAAGAAGTTTGAGATTGATGATCGGAGTCCAAGGTTTTTACTCTCAATAAAACTTTCAAATTAAAATGAGTTTAGGAACTGCTCCATAAATTGCTGGCCCCAGGAGTTTGTAAAGTCGGGAGTAGACTTCGTCTCTGGATGAAGTCCAAGCGCTAAATCACCTCGCCAATTCCACATAGTTTCGTAAGTACCCGATAAAGTTTGCTCGCGAGACCATGTCTTGGAATGTAAATTGTAAACCCCAACTTGAATAGATAGCGATCTTCCAATAACTTGGTATCAATCTTCTATTTCAACTAATTGCTTGACTTCAAACGGATTCGTAGTGATATTGATTGATTCATGATATCTTTCGAGCTTGCTCACAAAAAGAGACTTTTATGATTGAATCATGTAGATATGTCGACGACCGGTTTAGCTTAGCACTTAGTGACCCTGCCTACGAAGCTGACGGTCCTGGGTTCTAATTCGCTAAGGGCAAATTTCTGTGATGAGTATGAATATTTGTTTCTTATTTATCACTATTAAATATATCGTCGTCTTGTACCTATAACACAAGCCTTGTTGAACTTACTATGAGCCTAGTTCGATTTGTGTAAGATTGTCCTTTTATATTAATTTATTTATTAGGCATATCAATCAATCCGAATCATTCCGTGTATAACATACCTAATACTCTACCGGCCTATCGGCAAACAGACACAGAGTTTCGAGCAGAATTCTTTTACAGCTAACAATTACACACAGTAAAACATTTTGCTTCTATTCAAAAGTAAATGACACAAATGCATTTGATTTCCGAAGGGAACTATAAAACTCGTGCCGCACAGTACACATCGAAGTAGAACTCAGCTCTGAAAATAATAATAATAATAATGGATAAATGATAATAATAATACCTTGGACACCACTCACACATTTGGGTACTACACAACGATACACATACTTATATAGATAAATATTATACTTAGATAGATAAACAACCATGACTAAGGTACAAACATCCGTTCTCATCAAACAAATATTGGCCCGCACCGGGACTCGAACCCGGGACCCTTGGCTTCGTAGGCGGTCACTGCCGAATGTTTTGTCTATGGCAGAAGAAAATAATCGCTGCGCCGCAGTTCGGTTAACAGAAAAGAACCACGAATCTAGGGAATAAATAAATAATTGGCTGAAAGTTCGGAAGACTTTGGCCTATTCAGATGGACGAAGAATATAAAAATTACATAAAAATATGGAGTATTTCTAATAACTTCAAAACTATTTAAATTTTCGTTTTATTTATTTATTTATTTATTAACTTTTTCTCTCTCAAGTTACGACTTTAATTTAAAAATAAACTACCTTGTTAAAAAGCGTTCTAAAATCAAAGCGCTTAAAAAAAGTCTTGAACTGTTCATCCGTCTCATATACATAACCATTGTCTGTAGGAATGGCAGTATCGACCAATAACAATTGAAAAGTAATGGTATAAATTACCCACTTATGAGAGATTAAATAAATTTTACCCCCATAACAAATTCACAAATCTAAACATCACCTAAGGAGTTCTACTTCAATTACTAAAACAAAATATTTCGAATAAACTCGTTGAAAATCCTTCTAACACAATACTGTGACGTAGTTTGTCGCGAAATGTAATTACTGCAGCGAACACGTTGCATACGCAACAGCAAATGTGTATTTTACAAAATACTGCGGAATATGCAAATTTCATCACGATACGAATTCGGATTCATCCGCCCACAGCCGGACCGATATTGCGAAGCATAAACTGCATGCTCTTTGGTGCTGACTGTGTTTTGTGTGAATGTGTCTCCTGTGTGACACTTTACTAGACGAGGGTTTTAATTAAATTTATACTAGTGGCCCTTTGGGCAGTATTCCTTGCTAACAGGGGGACTGTGAACCAATTTATAGGTATGTATTTTAGATTCAATCAAAATCAAGTATAAAAGCACCAATAACTTTATAAACCACATTTTGCGATTTAAAATATAATCTTTTGACTTTTCACGAAAATAGTTATAGTCTATTTCACTCTCTCTCATGGTCTGTATAGATCCTCTTTACTAATCCGTCTCCTACTTCGAGGAGTACAAACTTGGTATGATTTGAAAATATTTCTTGGATTACCCCACACGATAGGTTAAAAAAAAAACATACAAAAAATTTATGACGTCACAACCCCCCCCCCCCCCCCCCCCAAGGGGAAAATCGAGAAAAGCTTTTGACAAAAAAACAATTTTAATTCAAGGAGCACGTGTGCCAAGTTTTGTGAGGATCGCTTGAAAACTGTGGCGCCTAGACCGGAACTGACAGACACACATAGAGACAGACGAAAGCAAAATTGGCCTCCTATCTTCTCGAAATGGAGCCCTTTGCTCGCTTCGCTCGCTCGGTCAATAATGGGAGCTGATGAAATGCTAGGTAGCCTAGCCTGACGGTTTGTGGCTGGTAAAATAGTTTTGCAGCTTTGCACATGATTTAATATTCTATATACGATATCTGAAACGGTATTTGACAGGGTATTTCAATAAATCTAGAAACATGTCTCGAACTAAACCAAATAAAAATATAAAAACGTTTGACAATATCAGAATGGCTAGTATTTAATCGCACATCAAAAATACTGATTTGCACAGCAAAAAAGGATCAACAAAACACTTTTTAAGTTTCCAATATTTTATGTTATTCTTACATGTTTTATAGGTAAAACATGTAAGAATAACATGTGTTAGGACACGAAGAGCTAATAAACGGGGCTTCGCTTCGCTCACCACCTTTACCCTTCACCTAAGCTACCGCAGCATTTTGCCCTGATATTTGCTGTGCAAATCAAAATTTTTGATGTGCAGATTAATATTTCACTATCAGAATTGTATATTTCCAGCAGTTAAATTTTCTTAACTCAATTTTGTCTTAAAAGACAGTTGTTGTGACGTCACATATTTCATTGAACTCGTGAACAAAATTACCGTTTTGGCAGTTCCTAAAAATTATGGTTTTTGACTAGCAGTCAAATACCATAGGGTTGGTATATGTTCAGGCTTCTCAGCACCTAATGACCTCGTAGGGGCCCATCAGCTACGAGGTAGCGTAACGATCAGTTGCCAAGAAGTGTGAACGTCGGCGATTCACCGAGCTGAAGTTAATTGGGGTCGATCTAACCTGGTCTGTGCTTTGGTCCCGTCAACCTCCTGTCTCTCTGCAAGGCCCGGGTGCACCCTAGGCTCTTCTTGGTAGACAGGTTCTTCAGCCAACCAGGTATGACTGGCGGGCCAGTTTCAATGAGCACAGTGTTCCAACACAGGTTATGTTACGTGGTAAAAATAATCGGGCACGAAAATGCGAACTTTATCTGGTTCGAGAAACAATAACACACTCAGCTATATTAACAATCCTGAGGGAAACCCGAATACATTCCAGATGGCCTGCGATTTAATTTCAATACCCTAACCAAAACGCGTTTACATTGCGAGGGCTTTCGTCCGTCAGTTGTCAAAAAACTGCTAGGTTGGCAGCTAACGTCAAATTCAAAATGGCCGTTCAGAAACCATCGATCGAATATCGATTTGGAATCGAACAATCACCCGCCCGGACAGGCACCCACCTGTCCCCTAATCTACGGGCAGCCGAGACAACGTTGCTACCGCTCGTTTTAGAACCGAGCCTCCTACTAGAACCTCTGCAGACCGGGGGGTCCCGTCCTTGCCAGGGAACAAGTTAACAATGCGCCCCCTGCGCCAACGTAGTGGCGGTAGGTTAGCATCCTTAACCAGAACGAGGTCACCAACACTAGGGGGGCTAGTTTTGTCAGTCCACTTAAGGCGCTGTTGTAAGATATGCAGATACTCGAGCGACCAACGCTTCCAGAAATTCTGAGTAAACTGCTGCAACATCTGATACCTTGACAACCGATACAATTTCACTCCCTCGAAGGGGTGCTCGGGCAACGCGTTAAGTGGCTGTCCTATCAAGAAATGGCCTGGGGTCAGAGCCTCCAGGTCATTTGGATCCAAGCTGAGCGGACACAACGGTCGCGAATTGAGAACGGCCTCGATCTTACAAAACAATGTCGCGAGCTCCTCAAAAGTCAGCGCGGTCTGACCTACTATACGCCCCAAGTGCGTCTTAGCTGACTTAACTACGGCCTCAAAAATCCCACCCCAGTGGGGGCAAATCGGTGGGCTGAAGGTCCACTGTATACCCCGACGGGAGAGGGCCGTTCCAATATCCACTTTATTTACATTCAAAAAGTTGACTATCTCTCGTAAGTATCGTTCCGCACCGATGTAGTTAGTGCCGTTATCAGAGCGGATCAAAGTTGGAAGTCCCCTTCGAGAAACAAACCTATCCAAACAAGCAATGAAAGCCTCTGTCGAGAGATCAGCAACGAGCTCGAGATGTACCGCCTTGGTGGATAAACAAACAAACACACATAGGTACGCCTTGTATTGCCTAGCGGTACGCAATCGTGAACTCTTCACCATAAACGGTCCTGCAAAATCCGTACCAACACCTGAAAACGGTCTGACCTCATTCACACGATCAGGGGGCAAGTCCCCCATGAGAGGTTGCATCGTGGCAGCCTTAAGTCGATAACAAGGCATGCACCGAAACACGATGTTCCGTATGACACGGCGGGCAGATAAGATCCAAAACTCCCGCTGGAGCGTGGCCAACAACGCGTTACAGCCGGCATGCGCGTTTTTAATATGACGATCAGTCACCAGCAATTCAACTAACTGTCCCCCCTTGGGGAGCAGAAGTGGGTGACGAGCCGAATACGACAGATTCGCATTGCGCAATCTTCCTCCTACCCGAAGTAACCCGGTCGAATCAACAAAGGGGTTGAGACGCGCGACGGCTCCCTTCAATTTCGAACATCCACTTCGTATAATCTCCAATTCTGCCCCAAACTTCGAGGACTGTACCAACCGGACCAAATTCAATAGCGACTCGTTTCGCTCTGCCGGAGTCAGAATAGGGTTCAACGTTCGCTGATCGCGAGGAGTACGACAATTTCGAGCGAATCTCCTAATCCAAGTGGACACGTTTATCAACTTGTCAAGTGAGCTATACCGGTCCAGCAGAAACCCGGCGTCAGGGTCCTCAGCCTTCTGGGTAACATGCACGGCCGCTCTGGGGCCATGATCCAAAGATACTACTACATTGCTGTGGGGCCAGTCCGATTCTCTCTTGGCAAGCCAGGGTGGTCCCCACCACAAATGGTGTCTAACGAGTTCAGGAGCCTGACATCCCCTGGATGCACAATCAGACGGGTTCAATTCTCCTGGTACATGTCTCCAGATCAGTGGGACCTCAGACGACACAATCTGGGAGACACGGTTCGCAACAAAAACCTCTAAGTTATGGACCGAAGCCTTCAGCCAGCACAAAACAATCTGGCTGTCCGTCCAAGCGTACACCGTATCCTCCAAAACCACTGACCCAAGCAACACTGTTAGAGTGTGATTCAAAAGTTTGGTTAAAAGAGCAGCCCCGGACAGTTCCAGTTTTGGAATCGTCATACTTGTCCGAATAGGCGCTACCTTGCTTTTTGCCAAAACCAAACGCACGTCGACCTCCCCGGTGGAGGTGACGGTTCGCAAATAAACCGCTGCCGCGAACCCTCGTTCAGAGGCATCACAAAACCCGTGAAGGGTTGCCCTGTAATCCCCAGCAGGGACCAATTTCCTCGGCAGCGATACATTATTTATGTCCGATAGCGAGGTGAACATTCGCGTCCAATCAGTCAACAAATCACCTGAGAGGTGGGTGTCCTAGGTCAACTGAGCCGCCCATAGCCTTTGCATAAAACATTTGAGAGCAAAGGTGACTGGAGAAATCCATCCATTCGGGTCGAACGTTCTCGCAATCGTTGACAGTACTGACCGCTTCGTCCAGGCCTTCGGTGTTTCTAAAACCACCCGATAGGTAAACTCATCATGGACGGGCCGGTACTGAATTCCAAGTACTGACAACATGTTAGGGTTGTCAGGATTCTCAAAAACGTGCGGGTCTTGTTGAAACTCATCTGGGAGACCAGCCATCAACTCAGGGGAGTTGGACATCCACTTACGTAGTTCATAGCCGCCTCGTTCCAGCAATTGAATGAGCTCGTCACGTCGGTCCAGAGCTTCCTCTACACTGGCTGCCCCTGTGCAGACGTCATCGACGTACAAATCTTGCTCCAGGATAGCGGCGGCTCTAGGATAGCTCACACGGTCACGCGACGCCAACTCCCGCAGGGTACGCATCGCCAAATACGGGCTAGACCGTAACCCATACGTGTTCGTGTTTTACTCATAGACCTTGACTGGCTCGGCCGTGGACTCACGCCACAGTATCAACTGATACCTTCTGTCAGCCGGATGAATTACCGTTTGCCTAAACATCATCGGAATGTCTGCGACAAATACAATCTGGTGCCTCCGAAAGCTCGTGAGAATATCCGAAATATCACGACTCAACTTGGGTCCCGAATGTAGACACTGATTCAGGGACATCCCGTTCGAGGTAGGTGCTGACCCATCAAAAACAACTCGAATCTTGCCGGTAGGGGTTCGTAGGACGGCATGGTGTGGAAGGAAACAATGATCCTCAGATCTCCAGTCCACACCCGATACCGACATATGTCCTAACGACTCATACTCCCTCATGAAATCAACATATTTTTGTTTAAATACGGCGTCCCTTGTCATCCTACGCTCCATCGACATCAATCTCGTCTCAGCCATCTTCCTAGATTCTCCTAGTGGCGGTCGATCGGCCCTGAAAGGCAGTCGAGTTATAAAACGACCAGAACGAAGGCGACCAGTACTATTCTGGTAAAACAACTCGCACTCTTCTTCGTCTGCGTCGACTCGACGAACGGTGGGAGGTTCCTCTATCTCCCAGAAACGTTGGATAACGTCTGACAAAGCTGAGCCAATAAGTATGCCATCTGACTCGGCAGGCCTAACCATTGGCAATGCCGGACCCATGATCACGTGACCAAACTTAGTATCCACAGCAATCAACCCGTCCGTCTGAAGAACTCGCTGATCCGACAACAGAAACCTACCCAGAACGTCTGCTCCCAGTAGCAGGTCGACCGGGGCTGGAGTGTCAAAATCGGGATCCGCCAACTTGAGTCCTGATGTCAGGAATCGAACGGCCGGATTCAACTTCACCAAGGGGTGTCTGCCCATGACATGCGTCATTACTAAAGCTTGCACGGATGTTTTTGTCAAAATGTCATAACGTGGAGAGAACGTGATCACCGATTGACCAACTACATTCGTAACCGTAACATTCCCCACGCCCCGTATTGATTTATAATACCTATTTACCTTGAGGCCCAACCATTTTGCTAAATCATTCGATACAATGCAGCCCTGAGCTCCAGAATCTAATAGGGCGCGAACGTATGTTGGGTTGCCCGCCAAATCCCAAACAAGCACAGAGGCGATCGGTAACACCACCGTCTCCGGTTGGGGGGCAACAAATGGTTGGGCCGCAAATTCCTAGCAAGGACCCCCGGGGCCCCACTGTGCCTGTAACCGATCAGGTATGCAGCTATACGCCAGAGGGTCCCATTGTACAGCTGGCCCACGCGCCGGTTCCATTCCCAACCTACGATTCCCCGTAAAGGGGGGTGGGCGTGAATTCAACCGTGGCCGCTCCATGAGCGGGGGGGACATCACATGTGACCGACGAGGACGAGGCGACGAGCGGAGCGACAACTGAGGCGGCGTCCGAACCGCACCCGCATAGCTCGAAGGTGTCCCATGACACCCGCCCGTTACGGCCTGCTCAACACACCCAATGTCCCGCTGGGTCGGATGCTGAGTCGCAACCGAAAACTCAGGGCCCCCATGTAATGGTCCTGAGTGCGGCCCTGCACCCTGGTACTGCCCTGTGGATGTGGGGACGTTGGCCCCTGAGTTGCGCTCCGAGTCGCAAACGAATTCTCAGGGCCCCATGTCGTGTCACCCTGGGTACGGCCCTGTGGAGGCTGTTGGCCGGACCGGTTCATGCACAACAGATTGTTGTGGGGCCCACCACAATATCCGCACATTTGTGTGCGCGTGCAGTCCCTAGCCATGTGTGGCCCGAGGCACAGGAAACACCAGCTCCGCTGCTTGGCCATCCGGCGCCGTCCCTGAACCCTAAGTTCCCCGAACTTATTGCAATTGGCCACAGCATGGCCAATCTGCCTACAACATGGGCAGGTCTCACCATGTGGGGTCAATTCACTCACAGTCCCATACGACTGCCGGTTGGTGCGGTCCTTCCTCGTCGGAGGGCCCCTACTCACAGCGCTCCCGGCAGCTCTCTGTGGCTCCGAAGGATGGGTGACCGTCAACCCCAAATTCTCTGCCCGTCGAGCCTCCTCTTCCAAGAATCCGACCAAGTCGGAGAAGGCGGGCAGGTCCTCGGCCGACCTCCCGTGAGACTGTTCGAAACGAGTCTGCACGTCAGCGGGTAGGCGGGAAAGTACAATGTACAACAGTAGGTACGACCATTCACCAACCGGAAGTCCAAGATTATCTAGAGCCTTGGTGACGGACAACAATGGGTTCAAAACCTCCGTCTGTATGGCCCCGACCTTGTTCACAACCGGGATACTAAACAAACGGTTCAGTTGGGCATCGGCCAACCTCCGTTTGTTATAGTAACGTCTGACCAACAATTGCCTGGCCGTTTCATAGTTACCCTCCGTAACTGTCAAATGAGCGACCAGCTCCCTAGGCTCACACCTCAATGCTGCCACCAGCTGAGCCATCTTGTCAGACTTGGTAATGTCCGATCGCATGTGCACCAAACTGTCGAACAGATTGATGAAGCTCATCCATTCACCGGACACGCCGTCAAAAGTAGGCATAGTTATGGCAGGTAACCTGGACCCCGATCCCTGAAGCGGCAGAGGTGCTTCAATGTCACCACCATGGCTGGACTCGCGCTGTCTACGTATGTCCGCAGCCTTCTGCGTGATAGCAGCTGCCATCTCCATACATTGGTCGACATCCCCTATCAACCGTGACAGCCTGTCAGGTGCGCAACCATCAACTGATTCCGCCTGCGCGGACAATTCGAGCACCCTATTGTAACGTTCCTTAACGTCCATAGACCGCTCCAATACCACATCATGCCTATCTAAACGGTCTATCAGACCGTGTGCGGAGGAAAACCATCTGAGTTCCTTAGAAACACCCTTCTGGATTTCAGATAACGACATGATCGGAACGATACTTACTCACAATTTGCAGTAACTCAATTTTATTGGACCCTCCAGTCTACAACCCAAACGAGGGAACCCTAAACCACAACTTAAACAATGTTGTTTTCCTTAAACAATAGGAACCGAGTTTTATATCTATACAAATTCTGTAAATACAATTTAGTTTCCCTTTATCATTATAACACACACAGATAGTCAATATTAGTTCAAGTTATAAATTGCTATAAACTGAAAACAATGTAATAGCCTGCTATCAATAGATGTAACTACCTATGTTGACCAAAACATTCATTCAATAGCATTTCTAGACCACTAATAGATTGACTAACTGGTAAATCAATGCAATTTTCAATTCAATATCTGTCTATCTACTACCAGCAATAGACCTATAGCTTACATTACTACCAATCTATGTGGATATAGGAACAACAACCAAGTTACCTAATAACCGCCTATACCTACAGATTGATAGTCCCAAATCGTGCCTTCCTGGAGCCCTTGACGGCTGCAAATCTCAGGAAGCCACGCTCTGCTACCAAAGTGTTCAGGCTTCTCAGCACCTAATGACCTCGTAGGGGCCCATCAGCTACGAGGTAGCGTAACGATCAGTTGCCAAGAAGTGTGAACGTCGGCGATTTACCGAGCTGAAGTTAATTGGGGTCGATCTAACCTGGTCTGTGCTTCGGTCCCGTCAACCTCCTGTCTCTCTGCAAGGCCCGGGTGCACCCTAGGCTCTTCTTGGTAGACAGGTTCTTCAGCCAACCAGGTATGACTGGCGGGCCAGTTTCAATGAGCACAGTGTTCCAACACAGGTTATGTTACGTGGTAAAAACAATCGGGCACGAAAATGCGAACTTTATCTGGTTCGAGAAACAATAACACACTCAGCTATATTAACAATCCTGAGGGAAACCCGAATACATTCCAGATGGCCTGCGATTTAATTTCAATACCCTAACCAAAACGCGTTTACATTGCGAGGGCTTTCGTCCGTCAGTTGTCAAAAAACTGCTAGGTTGGCAGCTAACGTCAAATTCAAAATGGCCGCTCAGAAACCATCGATCGAATATCGATTTGGAATCGAACAGTATACGATGGAGTCACTGACATGTCTAATTCTAATGGACAAGTAGACGTTCCATTGGTTGGCTGCACTAACTGCAAATACATTTTTAACATTTCAGAGAACCTAAACTCCGTTTTTGGCACCAAATTATCATAATGGCTTGGTAATGCGACAACCAATGAAAAATTCTGCATGCTCACGGCTGACGAGAGGTTAACTATACTCCTATACTCGTCAGAGATGACCGTATATCGTCAACGCCATGGCCGATACATAATGTAGTTATACTTACCTAAGAGATTAGTTAAATGAGATCCCCAGGGGCCTCGCGTGAGTGGTTTGTACCGAGCCCTGCCTATTTGCCGCCTTGTTAACCTTAGCTTAACACTTAGATTGGTTCGCCGGGACGGCTACACTCTGCTAGACTCTACGCGACACTACAGTGTAGAATACCATTATACAATAAATGGGGTCAAATAATGTCCCCACCGAGGGGCAAGGGCCTTTACCCGGAAACGAGTAAGATTAAGCCATACTCCATCACGCTGGCTCAGTGCGGGTGGATGGAGGGGTTTAACGACTACTACTACCATGTAGCGATAGCAGTCTTATAACGTTTTAAATCCATAACGTTATTATCATAGTTTTATAGCGCTATATTCAGTCGCGCTATGCACAAAATACGTTATAAATAAGGTTATCATAACGTTATAGGGCATCTCTTTCACGCCTACTTTCTTCGTTATAATCCATCTTATTTACGCATTGCGCGCGTGAGAAATGTAGGAGCAATAACTTTATTCCTAACGTTATTTTGATTTCGTTATGCCCACAGTTTTGTTATCACAACGTTATAATAGCGCTACAATAACGAAACTAATTGATTATAACGTTCCATAATATAGTTCCAACATAGCGATATATTTTATAACCTTACGAAGGTCCATTGCTACGGCAGCACTGCTGCGTACAGCCAAAGTTCGGAATTATATCTACCTTTAGTTTCTGTTTTTTCTTCGAATACATTTAATCCCATATAAAGTCATCTACAGATTAGAATTTTGGGTTAATTGAGTATTTGATTAAAACACTCACTAAAGGAAATTGCGATTGGATGAAATTTTCTCGATAGAATTTAATTGCGAGAAGACCTCTTAATTGTTTTTGTTTCCAGCTGAAATCCTAACTAATATCACTGTATTTGTAAACTCTCCTTAAAAATAAATATTTTTGACAAAAAATAGCGTAATTTATTTTTAAGCGTTATTTTCGTTTGAGTCGAGCGCATTGTTTGCGCTCTCTTTTCTTTCTTATGCGGAAGTAATTAACGCTGTCACATTCGTTTACATTCATATTCCTTTTATACAAATTGCCTTAACGACAAACCAATTGTGGAAGTGGAAAGGTGGTGGTGGTTTCGGTAATGTATTATTTATATGACTGAAGCCAAGAAATATATAAATGATATTAAAATCAAGAGCTAATATCCTATGCCGTATGATATCTTGCCTATGTACATAATTTTCTCTGCCTATTTAATTTGTGATTTTTGTTCTATGCAATAAATATACTTATACGAAAATATTTTCTTCGGACATGACGAAGCCATGAAGTTTACAATGTGACATTTCAGTAGCGGACTCTATTTTAGAGATTTAATTACCCATCATTAAGAACAACTTTCCCCAAGAAACATAGTCGCAAATCAAAAAGATATATTTGTCCATCAGTACATTGACCCGACCAGCTGTTACAAGTTACTATGGGGGACCCGTTTTTTTTTCGTTTGCGGCTTATTTCTTAGGGAAAGTTATCCATAATTATGGGTACTGTCATTCCCTAAATGATGGTCAGCTGATCAAATGTCACCTTGCATAATTCATGGAGTCATGCCATTTATGCCAGCCTGTTTAATTAGCTCAAAATAATGTGCGCAATGAATATCGCTCCTTATCCCGACAAAACAAGGCTTGAATGGACAATTGTACCATTCCAAGATTGGATCATTTCACTCCAATAAGGTCGGATTTCCTTTGAAGTAAACATTGGAGTAATGGACGCCGACTGTTGATGCAGAATGAGCCAATTGGAAGATTCATCTTCATGTCTTTCTCGTTATTCAGGACACATACTATAGATAACTACCTACATGCGTTTTATGTAAATCTGTACATTACAAGGAAATCTTCTTAACTGTAGCGATTTTTTTTATTTATTTATTTAGTCATTTATACACATACAGGAAAAATATAGAGGATAAAATGCAATCTAAAAAATAAATTAAATTACAAATTATCCGTCGTATACGTCACATTACGGAAATGGCTCCAAGTCATTTATACATATACGGGAAAATTATAGAGGATAAAAAGCAATAAAAAATAAATAAAATTACAAATTACCCGTCATATACGTCAAATACAACAAATAAATGTCAAGATTAAACGAAATTTGATTTCAATGAAAACATGTCAAATATAAAAATAATAATAATACAATGGGATAGCCCCAGTTATGCAAAATGTAGTATTCAATAAGTGCCTAAACCTGGGCGGCATTTATCTCCTGCCGTAATTTCCCGTAATAAGGCATAGGTTATATATACTTGAAATAACTACCCAACTAGGAAGTACTTACTGCACAAATCCACGCTGACAATATCTTAATAAGACGGTAAACTTTGTATCATATGTTATTATATTCTAATAACCTTGGACCTAGGCTATATTTCACAGCTTTATGTACACAAGCCATAGAATACAAAACTCGTTAGACCGAACGTTGGCCACGTGTTTACCTGAATTCTTGGCGCGCCCTGTGTACACTGGCGGCCACAAATATTGGCACGCGTCAACTTGTACCGCGAATAAACAAACTACACCCTGAGTGGCGTGAAGGACACGGCCGTAATGATAGGTATTTACTGTACTGTACAGCTCAAGTTTCCTCGGAAGAGCTTCGTTCGTGAATGATATAAGTTTTTAAAATTATATAGTATTTATTGTATTTAGTAGTCTGGTATATAAATATTATATTTTCCGTATTTTAGTATAGATTAGATGTTAGATAGGTACTGTGCACTGCCTACCCTTTCATGATACATTTCCATTTCATGCCTTGGTTTGCTTGCTGGAAGAAATATCTTTTTAGAGATAATCGCGCCTTTGTACATATGATTTCTCCTTTTGTAACCTTTTAAATTTAATATGTGTGTTTGCAATAAATGATAAGGAATTATGAAATTATGAATCTTAATGTGAATGCGTATAATTTTGGGTAAGAGTAATATTTAATGCAGGTTGAATTTGCACTTTTAAAAGTCCAATAATGGTAATTCGTGTTCAACGCTCAATAGCACAAAGAACGGTCTCGCTCCGTAACTTCAACAATATCGAATTATTCATTAACTTGGTACCCATTTCAGTGAAGTTTTCATATCAAAAAGCTATTATAGCTTGCAATAACTGAGTAAAATTGCAGATCGATCGATTATATCGCTTATATGGTGAAATATTCGTAAGAAAATTTATTTGCAATTAACTGTACAGTCATGGGGTTGGTAGGGCAGCGGGCCATAATTTTACTTGAGTTAATTTTATTAGCAAAGTCTGTTTGGTTCTAGGTTTCATTCTGGCGGTGAGTTAAATAACTTTTGGTTGATGATTCCTTCCATTATTTTTCTGTGAAATGGGCCATGCTAAAAAAATATAGACGTAACTTTATATTTATACTAAGACAAATTTTAAGCTATTTTAAGAACCTAATTTGATTAAACGGGAAATGGATGTCGTATTTTATTTTTATAAATTTTTAAAATAACACCCCTCGTGATGTCTCTTTGTACTTGAGGCTGGTTGTTTCCAATTGTAGAACTAAACAACTATAATATCAATATTTGTTTATGTTCCGACTGACATCTGCGTTGTCGACTGACAGGAAAACTGTTGATTCTTGACAGTTTTACAAAACAGCCAACTCAACGGCGAAGGGAATTTGAACAAACTACTAAGGTAGAGGAAATATTAAGTACATTATGTTTTTTACGGATAGAAATTTCAGTAATCCTGTCATATTTTTTGACGGGAATAACGGAATTTATTTAGGAACACAATTATCATGAAATGGTATCTCAGTTTGGTAACTTTGAATTTTTTTACACGGTATTCATGATAATATTTACATTATTATTCGCCGCGTTCCGTGAGTTGGTACTGACATTACTGTAAAACTAAAGAAAACCACATGCCAGGTACCTTAATAACTTAATCTCCTACAGTTAGTCCACATATAATGCAAGTACGCTACGCTGCAATACGCTACAAGTACAATATTTGTACGTTATATTATGGCAGGTATTCAGCATGTATCCAGAGGGTGAGCTTTTTAGTTGAAAGGTGTAATAAACAGACGACCTACATCTCTCCTGCTTCCTAATGCAGCACAACGACTCTCAGTTGTAAGAGGCTTTGTAAAATTCAGCTATTTCTCCGTGCAAACACGTCCCTTTGGCGAGCGAGTGTAAATTCTAAGTTTTCTTGTGTGACTTGTTCCAGACGCAAGTGAAACAGCAGCGAAAACAGGGCGGAAAAAGGCAATAAGATCCATTCCATTGTTTGTGGCGTGTGTGAGCCGCTTGTGATGTACTGTTACTGTTAGCAAAACACAATAGATTACACTGTATGTGTACCGTAAACTTGTTGATAATAAAGGTAAAATGTTAAAACTGCAAAGCTACCATACCATGGAATAAAATGTTACAGTTACCCGGGACCTACATGAGTCTTCTTCAGTTTTTTCTGTCCAAGGCTATCATTTTAAATTTCGACCACGTGTTCTCTACAGGCTTAGGGACATAAGTAAGTTTGTATATTTTCATAAACATGCTTGGAAATGTGAACATTATTGTGATAAACTTTTTTGAGATAAATCAAACTTTCTAAACTGCATTGCTACCCTGGTATGCTTAGCTGCTATGTATGAAAATCCGTAACTGTAGGACAATTTTCATCGTGTTCATTCGTGTTCATCGTATGCATAGACCCGGAGGCTCATATGAAAGGTGAAGGTGTAGTGTTTAGATGCCTGCTAAATGTGTATGAAAACTCCTAACTGTAGTGTTGGAAAACGGAACGGTCTTTTTCTAAGCACTATGGCAACCAAGAAGGTAACTTATCAAAGGTTTTAGTTTTCGAATAGGTTTCCAAATACAAGGCTGTAACAATGATGAAAAAAAAAACATATGAACATATTGACGCGTGAATACGAAATACGACATGTATTTTTGATTGTTTCACTTTCTTTGAATTTCCTCACATTATTAGAGAAAAGCACTATACGAGCCATGGCGACAACCACGGCTCTCGCTTCGGCCAAACAACAAACGTTCATCCTGCAATGTCCTTTTTGTCGGGTGCTGCAGTAATGGTCTATACCTCGCGCCACGAATTAAGAGCGCTGGGCGACGTTGGCGGGAATTACTGCGCATATGTACATGTATTGAAAAGGACTACTTCGCATTCAAGGCCACCGCTCATAACTCGTGGCGCGAGGCATACTAACTACTCTTTATTTTTATCAATATCAGCCCCAGTAGTTGCGGCGCTGCCGCGAAACACCCACAAACAAATATGGACTGCGAAAATAAAAACTCTCCTCTTTGCGTCTGCCTGCCATAGAAAACATTTTACTTGCTGCGCTGCTGATTGTACTTAGGTGTATTGTGGAAGAGGTGGCTTTCGTCGGTGGTTCCGGTAAGGTCGTAAATTGTACGGAACGCTAGGCATTCATTTTAAAAACCGCGTTGGCAATAATATCTCTCGGGATTATTTAATTACGTGAAGATATGCATTTTTATTAATTCCTAAAGTGCATGCTTTGTTCAAAAATTCCATACATGTACATTTTACCGTTGTGTGTAACTTTTTAATGTATATTTCAGTATTATGGTTATTAAATATTCATCTTAATTTGATACTTAAAACGGATGTGTTGAGTTGAGTAAAGCGTTTAAAAATTAAGTTTGTATTCGAACGGATTTCTCTTTCTTAGATTGAATATAATCTCACTCAATCAATTGCACTCACTTGTATCGTAGTCTATTTTACATCACTTTTAATTCCGTGATGAAGAGTTTTTAAATAGTTTTTCTCCCCGAGAGCTGCAGTTTCCGTTGTTCAGTTGTAACCAATTACATTGTTTGTTTTGTTCGTCGGTTCGTAAAAGTTTGACAATACGTTTTTAGTTTTAAATGTTTTGCTCTGGACCGAAATTATAATGAAAGCAGCGATTGCGATATAAGGAAAATGGAAATACATGGAAAATATATTATGAATTATCACGAAAATTAATGAAAAAAATAATACCTAACAAAAAGCTTAATATGTTCTAGCAATTAACTCGCAGATGTGTGGCATGAATCAAGTCGAAATAAAGGAGCTTTTTACGCTTCAATTCAGCCAAGTATTCCAAGCAAACCATGGTTTTTCAATTTTAAAAAACTACCAAAGATATTAGTGACAATTTTATGCAGAATACGCTTAGGTCACTGCTGTTCTCCAGTGTTTTTAAAGAAGATAAAAATCAGAGATTCCTCCATTTGCGAGTGCGGTCTTGAGGATGGGTCCGTTGACCATATTTTCTTTAACTGCCCCATTTATGGCCTTGATTCCTTGTACTCCCTAATACCCTCAATCGGTCTCCCTATCCCTACTAATATTCGCCACCTTCTTTCTCTATTCCCCAACCCAAATATAGTATTTTTATTAGCTAAATTTATCCATATTAACAAAATAAAATTATAATAGATATGTATCCCCTTCCTTCCCTTTATGTTATTGTGTTGTCCCTTAGTTTATTTTGTGTGTGTTATGTATATATTGCATGGAACTAACCGATAATGTAAAACTTTATTTCGGATAGACACCTACTAAAATGTATTCAGCCAATTTAAGATTTGCCCCGCGTCTCTTCACATGTGCCTCCACTACATGATACTGGCAGAAATTGTCTGGCAATAGCAGGACAGATTGCCATTAGTTAAAAAAATGAAATGAAATTAACTCGCAGTTATAACGTGAAGCTTTGCGTGGTAAGTTAAGGGTTCTTATTGTTATATCTCAAGCTACCCATTACTCCCACTAATTATATTATTGATTTGTCTCAAACTTTTACAGGAAAATGACGGGATAATCTCGTGACGCATTATCAATATAGTAAAAGGATATTAAATCTATATTGAGATCACTGCCAAGGCTTAAGTAGATAGATATAAGTAGTTAATGACAGTTCTTTATTACTGTAGGTATTTACATATACTTAGCTAACGTCATTTTTTGCCTTTTCTCTATATGGGTTGTGGTTAACAAACAGTTAACATTCGAAATTTAATTATTATGATTAATAAGCATTTGTTTTTTTTTTATTTATTAACAACAAGGTCTGTGTTGAGCTAGATTAACCTCATACAGACCCATCATTTAAGTAATCTTGAACATTGTAATATCCCTTTTTCGACAAAGTCGCTTTGACATGCTTTTTAAACTGCTCAAATGGCAATTTCAAAATCTCCAGAGGTATCCTATTGTAGTAGAGAATGCACTGACGCTTGAAAGAATTGCTAACCATCGCGAGTCTAAACCGGGGCGCAACTAGTCTGTGTTTATTTCTTAGGTTAACATTACAGCTATCGCTAAGTTTGGAAAATGTTGTAAGGTTTTTGCGTACATACATTATATTTTCGATTGACTTTAGTATTGAAGTTAGCATGTCAATTTCTTTAAAAAGCTCTCTCAAGGAGTCTGTTCGTTTTAAATTATAGATTGCAATAAAAACTAGTTTGAAAATTCGCTGCTTTCCCCCACAACAAGATACCAAAGGACAGGACACTATGAAATAAACTAAAATATACTAGCCTAGATGTAGCCACATCCGTGTTTTGTCTGATGTTTCTAACAGCGTAAGCCGCAGAACCTAATTTACTAGCTTATTTATCCATGTGGGGTCCCCAATGCAATTTGCTATCAATAGTTATTCCAAGAAACTTTGTATCATTTACTACTTCTAACGTGTTGCTGTCTAACACTAAACTGGTCTCAACTTAACTGACATTGTAAGTTGAGAATTTGATACACTTGGTTTAACCAGCGTTTAACAATAAATTATTAACTATGAACCAATTGAAGGTTAAAGACAATACACCATTAACATCACTCTCATACTCATATACCCATATTATATCCTATGTGTTCGGTATTTATCAATAACCCCTTGAATATAGCATAGGTTATGTAAAAGAAACAAATATTAATCGTGATTTATGCAGCCAAAAATAAGAGCAATTAGAAATTTCTTTACAATTACAAAAATCAAATTACAGAAACAATCTTCAGCCTCCACTAGTCACTGCAGAGCATCTGCAAAAACCATAATGACAACACCCAACTGAAATCGAACAAATTTGAACAATTTATTACCAAAATACCTATAGACTAATCAGGCCGTCGCATTGTTGGCAGAAAATGCTCAATTATTTTTCAAAGGCTAATTCGAGTTGTATTTGGAACCGTACGTAACGCAATTAATGAGAAATAAATCCAAGCATTGTTTATGTTGCAGCATGATAGAGATAAACATACATTATATATCCTGTTAAGGAAGTTGCATCCAACGTCCAAAGTCCAACAGGATTTCCGATTTCGTTTGATTATTGTGAAGTTACAGGTGGCAAGCAAGTAAGTGAGTACGTATTTATTGGTAAATTGTAAATTACCATGTCATTTTATCTTTGAATGACATTAATTGATATAATTAGTTACATGTTTATACTATGGATATCGACGTTGTATTTTTAAAAAGTAAATATTGATAAAACAAATTTCATGTTTCGGTACATTGGATTTTTTAAATAAAATAGTTTGATCAAACGATTCACGTCCGAAAGAAGTCTTCAATGCTGTAGTAGGTTCCCTTTAAAAGCTGGTATTTCAGTTGTTTCTTGTTTAATTTCAGATGGTAGCGAATTGTCTATTTCAGGACCCCTAACATTTAGGCACATGTCAGATCTCGCCTGTCTTCTTTTTGGCGATCCAGATAAATTCGTATTACTTACGTACAGATAAAACAATGTCTCTCACACTTCCGTTCTTCTTCCCTAATTGAGTAAGTCCGGGGCCTGTATACGGCTCACATAAAAGCAAGCAGCTAATATTTTATAACAATGACTAAGCTCCATAACTTTTAGCAAAGAAGAGCAATTTTTCACAACTGTTCTCCGTGATGACTCGGGTCCCGGCGGTAAATGGTGTTTTGTTTGCGTTTTGTAGGTGGCGCTCTCTCGGTACGAACCAGTGGCTCATTCATCACGGAAGCATTAGTACGGAGGCAACGCAAATAATGTCTCAACTGTAAAACATGAGTGAAGGAATAAAAACTCTGAGTTGGTTGATAAATGAGATGTTAGGTATTGAAAGGTAGTATAGTCATTAGTTTTGAATCCAGAAACGAAAATGTCCGTCCCTTTCTGGGCTAGCAAAAAAACAATGCAATCGCCACCATCCCGCAATGAGCCAGCGTGGTGGCAAATGACTCAATCTTACTCATATCCAAGTAAAGGTCTGTGCCCCTCAGTGGGGACATTAATGGGCTACATTATATTTGGATTGTTAACTACCCTAACATACCTAATTGGAATGTGCTTCAAACTGCTATCATCATTTTATGTATCATCTAAACTCAACAAAAGTGTGTTGGTTTAAAAATAATTCACCCAAACGAAAGTCTGAAAGTTTCATTTATTTAAGACATACGAGGAAATGAGAAAATTGTTGAAAGTCGTGATATATTACCGCAAGCCCGAAAGGGCATTTTGTTTCTTCGATAAGACCACTTGAAAGATGGCAAAGCTTATCCGGCTGACAATACTAATAGCATAAAAGCTCCATACTTGACACGTTCAATAGACGTCTATACCTCAACTTGTAGAATATGTAGGTGTTCGCTATAATCCAGATAATGACAATCCTAGGTTTTTAACAAATTTTCAGTTACTGCTGTTCATCTTTGAAGTGTTATTCCTCCTAAGCAGACATATTCCAAATCCAGAAAAAATACATAAACCTAAACATTTCTATACGGGCACATACATTGCTTCTGGCCCTACACTAGGAAACCCTGTGTCGTGGAAACTAGAAACAGCGACATCACACAGATATTTAAACAAAAACGGGATCGAACCCAGGACCTCTCGCATGGTAGGCAAAGCCACACCGCTGCGCCACAGAGATCGTCATATGTCATGAAGAAATCCCTTTACTTCAATCGTTGTGTTTGAAAACAACATGATGTTTATGGCAACTATATGTATATATATATATTAAAAATAAAAACAAAATATGTGTTTTTCACCTAACACTCATGGGATCTGAAAAGAAATTTTGGTATCTTTCTTGCGTCAAAATATAAGTATACAAAATATCTTAAAACCTCTAACCTAGAGGTAATCAAATGTTTTTGAAAAATAGATAAAAATTACAACGTTCGCACTGACCTACCGCAGCGGCTACTTAACTACTACAGCAATTACTCTTTGGACTTACGTAACAGCCATGTTACCATGTGAGCTGTTATGTTTTTTTTTTATATTACTAAAATGGCAACGAATCGTGTTGCTAATTTTCCTCTATTGTCATCAACTCCGACTGTACATTTCGGTTATTATCTGGAGATCAGGGTCTTCGATGGCAGATACAACAATCACGATGTTCCTCTTCAACCAAAGATCTAGGAATACTCTATATATAATAGTCTGAAAAAAAATTTGGTGGTTCGATTAGGCCCTGATTTGGTACTGAATCAAAATTACAATTGTTTTGAGCCCGGGGTGTCCCACTGGGGAAAGGCCTCTCCCCCATTTTTCCACTCTTGGCGACCCTAAGCGGTCATGCCCTAGTTCCCCGCCCTAGAGACCTATCTCGTCCCCCATCTCTTCATGGGCCGACCACGCTTACTATTTGCATTTTTTGGAACCCATTCAGTAGCTTTCTTGGCCCAACGGTTCGGATGAAATTTATGGTAATTGTTCATTGAATATGTAGGTCCCACCTCGGGAACCTAAATGATGATGTTATAGGGGTGGGTATCACCTCGGATACCCAAATGCCGAACCCCCGAACTGGAAGATGCACGTGGCTCTGTCCGCTCCCAAAACCACGGAAGATGACTGCAGCAAGTATGTCCAATGCCAGCCAGACCTGATCGTCGGCGCCAATTGGACAAGTTATTGTGGGCCTTCGCTTATGAAGGAAAATTGCCGCGGCACGCGGCGGTCTGCCTTTCCAAAAGGCTGATTAAAGTTTGATGTGTTGAAGTTAAACGCTGGAGATAGTTTGATGATCACGCTGGTTTATTGATTGTTCTAGGACACGTTACAAGTATGAAAAATCGAAAAACTACACGCTGCGCGCTGCAAAACTGAGATTGTACAATATAAAAAGACAGATCGCGCCAAAAGCTTCTTGCAAGAAAAATAAAAGAACGAAAGATTTAGTGATGTAACGATACGAGAAAACAGATAGTATAATGGTGATAATCGATCGTTCGTTGTTAGTATCAATCTTTCAAAAAATCATTCATCATTCATGTTAATTTGGATTAACAGTAAGTCCAATGAGGCCAAAGTCAAAAAAAGTGTTTGTCTATATTTACACTAGAACAGGTCGCCACAGAAAGAAGTCACTTTAGAAGTATTCTCATCTCGCTAACGTGCCAAAATCGGCCAAGCAAAACAAATCTTCAAAGAAAGTTGTCTGGGTCAACAAGCAATTTGCTGCGCTGTCGTGCATGTCTATGTAGATTTAGCAGATGTACGTTTAAATATGTTTTATGGGGCCTACTCCGAAACGAATTGTTCCCTTTACCTCGTTCCCTCTTAATGCCGCTCGTCGCTTACGCATTGAAAGTATTATCATTACGCCGCTTCTCAAAAAATAAATATTCCCGTCTCCCCGCTCGATAGAGTTTTTATTTAAGGGTTTTAGTTTTGCTCAACAGGGCCCTTTTACCGCAGCCAAGGAGCTTGAACATTTCCTCACGATGTGATTTTGTCACCGATAAAACGACAGAATTCGCTGTTCTCGATTAGAGATTATTATAAATACCAAAAGCTTGTTTGTAAATGTATTAAAATTGATGTTAATTATTCATTAATTATTAATTATTATGTTAATAAATTTTATCCCCAATTTTCCAAGGGATCGGGAAATATGAAAATAACGTGAAAAAATTGTTTTAAACACATGTAGATACTTAATTAAATAAAATGGTAAACAAACTCATAAGCACCATGTTAAGACCATATTAGTCACAGGGAATCGCCACCTTAGTAACAGGGTTAGTCACAAGGTGACAGGTTTATATTTAACTTGGCGTTAAACTGAACACTACTGAACACTGACAAGGCCCCGCCATGTCGCGCCCCCTTTTCTTTCAATACAACCCTCAAAAGTCATCACTTGTGGTTGTAGCATCCTAAATACACAAACTCCAAAGTCTATCAGTAGCAACTCAACTTACTTTTGAGATTTGGAATTTAAGCAGATACATAGGTAAAGGTTAATGTGATGTGGAGGGATTTTCCCTTGAGACGGAACTCTGTAGAAAGTCTTGAGTAATACGGTAATAATAGTAATCTTCATGTAAAATATAGCTATCAGAACTTATTTTCCAAAACCACTAAGAATGCCTTAAATAAACAAAATATTGAATTGAATCGAACATTTGCTAAGGTGGCGGTTCCCTATAACTAATATGGCCGTATGTGCTTTATGAGTTTATTAACCATTTTATTTAAGTAAGAAATGTGTTTATACAATTTTTTTACATTATTTTCATATTTTCCGATCCCATGGAAAATCGGGGATATAATATAACCTGTTAGTTATTTTTATTAATTGATTTTTCAATTATGTATATAGAAACAGTTTTTACCTATTATATATTATAAACTAAAACTAAACTATAACTGCACTAAACTAAATTAAAAATTTCCCTGAGTTCGCTGCCGGGCGGGAGGGTGCCCAAGACGCTGGCACTGTTACCTCGCTGTATCGCAATACTGATGCGTTGAGCGAGGTAGGCGCCAGCTCTGCGGTCCCCTGACGCTTCGACGAGCCTCTTAGAGATGTCTTTGAGGACTCTTCGAGCGTCAGGGCCCCACGGCCCAAGGGTCTCAAAGCCGAACGGCATAAACAAATAGTCGTCGCCGAGTGCGGCGTATTTGCGGCTTTTGAGACACTCTGCTGCTGCCGCCGCAGCGCCGGCTGTGGCTGAGGTTGCCGAAAGGTGACACGGTGCCAGCGTATCTACGCAGGTCGCGTCCCATACTAGCGACCTCCCGCTCTGCCAGGGAATGAGTGTTATTCCGTCTGGCCTCTTGCCATCGTCGCGTGCCAGCCCATTGGGTTCAAGTATTGCTGGCACGCCACAGCTGGCAAGGGCCCGACGGATGACGTCATTAAGATTGGCATGACGGGACCATCGACCGGCGCTGCGTTGGCAGGAGAGGCCGTGGTGACCTAGTTGGTCCACCCTAGCACCGCAGCGGCACCGATGGATTTCGTTTGTCTTTACGCCGAGTCGCAGGCAAACGGCGAGGGTAAGGGTGGTACGGTCAAGCAGGGTGCCAATGTGCGTTGATGGGATTGCGCGCAGCCAGTGTCCTGACTCCTTCTCCCTGGTAGCTAGGAGACGAGCGCGCACTGCTGGACCACTAGCCGTTTTTACCAGATCTTCGCGGGTTTTAATGCATAGCGGCTCGTCCCATAGCCGTTGAGAGTTTAAATTTGTTGGAAAATTTTTCCTCGGACAGGCTTGCGTCCAGGCATTCCTGGCCTCGACCAGACATGTGACCTCCACATCACCGAGTGATGGGTTTATGATTTTACCATAGAGATCACGTGTGCTATGGGCTGAAGACAGGAAGGCCGGGAGCGCCACATCTGAGATTTTCCGGATCCCCAAGCCACCGTGTCTGATTGGAAGGGCGGATTGGGTCCAGCTTCGTTTATCGAGATTAATGTTTAAAATTTTTGTTAATGTACTTTTGATAATATCGTCTAAAAGTTTGAGAATGGGAGGGTATTTCCAAAGAGGACAGCATCGAAGTAGGTAGGTAAATTTGGGTACAAAAAGGCAAAACCGTATGATAGACAGGGCCATGTGGGGATTTAGGTCAGTCAGTTTGATAGAATTTTGATTGAATTTAGAGATTTGTTCATCCACGAAGCTGGGGATCCCGTCCTCTAGAACGGGGGCCCCTAGGAGGCGAAGTGAGTCTTTGTCTAGAATTTTAATGTTAGGGGCAGCTGAGTTGAATTTAAAGATGATCTCAGTCTTTTCCGAGAGGGTAATATTATCGGATATGAACAATTCTCATTTCGAGAAATTGAAGTCTAGGCCTATTTTTTTAAATTCTGATGTTAGGTGTTCTAAATCTTGTAATACGTCTTCGACTTTGCCTCCTATGGTCCCGCCGTCTAGGTACCAAATGTTGAATTTGGAATTTAGGCTGGTAATGATCGGATGGATAGCCAAACTGAATATTGCCGGTCCGAGTGGGTCGCCCTGCTGACAGCCGACGGCAGAATTTATAAGATGGTCCCTGAAGATTAATTTATAATGTTTACTGTAACATTGCCACATATAATTGTAGATAGATGGTGTATGCTCTTTAATTTGGGATAGCAGGGCGCCTCTGTTTGCCTACGGCTCGCTTGGATACCATAAGTCTTGCATAAAATGGCTTGTTATGCCCTTGTTGTACAATCTACTATTTTTTTATTTATTTTTTTATAAGTGGTCCAATGTAGAGAAGTGGCAAAAAATGACGATTGCTAAGTATATGTAAATACCTACAGTAATAAAGAGATTTGGAATTTGGAATTTGGAAGTTATTTTATCATTATTTATATCTACGCCTTAAAGCAGTTGTTTCTGTACTAGCCAGTTGATCTTTAGTATCAGCATGCATTCACTAGCGTAAAACTTTCGATTAATTTTGTTTAAACAATCCGAAATAATTAAAAAATTGTTTAACACAATAAAAATGCTAATTCGCACCTCATTTCAACTCATGCGCATTTATTATATAGTATATTGTAAAACAAGCGCACAGAACAGGCCATCTTATCCAAGACTTATGGTATCCAACCGAGCCGTAGGCAGGTTATACACTCTACTTTTCACTTCGATTACGAGGAATGTAACAGTGATAATGTAAAACATACTTACGTTGTATGATAAATTAGCTTGGATTTAGGCGGCAATGTCTGTTCAATCAATAACTCCTTTTGTTTTTTCTGATAGTGTGTTAGGCGTTAGTATTATTTCCTCTTCACGTGATGACATATTAATTAACTTTCATAAAACAACAAGAAAATTGTGCAAAGAAAACAACTAAACTAAATAAAAGTTAAAAAGAAGACAGTCTCTTTCCCGCCACTGTATTTATTTTTGCTTTTTAATTTTCTGCCTGCCGTTTTTAGCTTAGGTAGTACGCGATACTGCCGAGTCATCTTAATGTTTTTGCAACATAGAATACAAATAAATTAAAGTAAATGTATTAAATTAACAAGTTTATTAAATGTAGTCACCTCGTATGTCAGGCTGAACGGATCAAATGTCTTAGTCTAGATGACGACTGTGAAGTCGTTGATCCGTTCAGCGAAGACACGCGTTTGACATGAAAATATGGTAGGACCAACCTATCCCACGGTGGGTCTTGCATTTACGCCAAATATAGCTTAAAAGTGGTAGAAAATCTAGAAAATCATCACCGCATTATCGGTAGAAGAATATTTTGAACTTTCTGCTACAGACCTCACGGACTTTAATGCCACTATAATATGTATTTATACCAACGGTAGACATACAAAGGAATTTCTCAAGTCCCTGGATGGTTTGCTCGACAAGGTCTGCGATTTAGAGTTAGACTGCATCATCGTCGGGGATATAAACATTGACTGGGTGGAGGGATCGTCCGAGAAAGACCAACTCCACAATATACTGTCGGCCCACGGTGTGAGGAACGAGGTGAGCTTCCCCACGCGAGTAACGGCCACCACCGCCACCAGCCTCGACCACCTGTACACCAACCTGGACGCAGGAGACGTGTGCTGTGAACCTGTCGCCACGCACCTGAGCTTCCACCTCGCCATGCGCGCGCGCGTGACGTGCCGCCGCGCCCGCCCCGCGTCCCCCACCCGCCTCGCGCGACAACACACACAGGAGAACCGGTGCAACTTTGTCGCGTCTATTAAGAGCGTCTACTGGCAACACATTTGACGCCGGAAAGGTGAGTCGATTGAGGAATTAGCCGCGTCCGTGATTTTTGTATTAACAAACAAATATGAGATTTGCTTTCCCCTTAAAAAAATACCACAAACAAAAAGTCAATCGTGGGTTACTAACGACCTGAAAAACATAAAGTCATTTGACGACCCGAATGGCCGAGTCGGCAGTGACGCTGCCTACGAAGCCAAGGGTCCCGGGTTCGAGTCCCGGTGGGGGCAAATATTTGTTTGATAAGAACAGATGTTTGTACCCTAGTCATGGTTGTTTATCTATATAAGTACGTGTCTCGTTGTCTAGTACCCAAGATACAGGGAATCCTAGTTTGGGGCTAGATCAATGTGTGTAAATGATATCCAAGGTATTATATTATTATTATATTATTATTATATTAATGTTCGACGTGCTCGAACTCTTGACCGCTCAACCCGATAACGTTTTGATCACTGGGGCTATGGACAAACTCAAAAACCAATATGACTCTCTGGTAAAAAACAAAAGAGCCCATTTCTACACTAAAGCTATCACATCCAGCTCAAATGTTAGCAAATCAATGTGGAATGTTATAAATAAAGAGCGAGGAAAAAATAGTCGTGTTTGTGCAGACTTCACTGATGTGGCTGTTGACTCGAACGGCGTCAAGTTTAACAGCAAGAAGGACGTGGTGGACGCAATGAACGCTCAGTTCGTGTGCGGAGCCCCGCCGGCCGACGTGCTGCGCGCCTGCCGCGCCCTGCAGGCCGCCCGCCCCGCCACCGACCGCTCACTGAAACTCCGACTGTTCACTGCTTAAGAGGTATTTCGCATAATGAAGGTTCAGATCCCCCACAAACCTACTAAAGACATTTACAAAACCTCGATGGAACTCGTTCACTTAGTCGCAGGGCCATTGGCGCCAATGCTCGCTGAACTATTTAATTAATAGCGCTTAAAAAGAGCAAAATAGCACCCATTTTCAAGGGGAAGGGGAAAAGGGAAAATATTGATGCATATAGACCTGTAGCAATAGTACCCACATTATCTAAGATACTCGAGAATGGCCTCAGCTCTCGACTCCTAGAGTTCCTTGCGTCAACTGAAGCGCTGTCGGACCAGCAGTACGCGTACCGCGCGGGATGCTGCACGACTGCGCTGGTGAGGGCGGTGGTGCGACGCGTGCTCGAAGCGAGAGAGAAGAGTCTCCAGGTGGCAGTGCTCTGCTGCGATCTCTCGAAAGCCTTCGATGTTGCCGATCACAGCGTACTTGCCGTTAAGCTTCGATACTACGGTATCGTCGATGCCCCCTTATACTTGCTAACAGACTTCCTGCGAAACCGCTCACAGATCGTCGTAGGAGATGGAGGTAAAGTGAGATCAGAACCAGTGACGACACGCATGGGGGTTGCTCAAGGCTCCTCCGTATCGAACATCCTGTTCTCGCTTCTACTCAACGACTAGCCGGAGGCGATGACCTCCAGCGAACTGTACATGTACGCGGACGACGTGGCAGGTGTCACAACTAACAAAACTATCAGGGGCCTTGAGTTAAGCCTAAACCATACGATCACTAAACTGTCTCACTGGTTCCGCAACAATGGTCTCGTCCTTAACCTAAAAAAGACCCACTTTCTCAATTTCGACTTGTCAGGCCGTTGTCTCGTCCAGCTCAACGTCCACGAGGGCGGAGTGCGGGTCGAGCAGGTAGAAGCTACAACATTCCTAGGCTTCGAGCTGGACCGCGGCCTTACGTGGGGCGCGCACGTGGACCGACTGTGTGCGCGACTGAGTGGCGCGTGTTTCGCGCTGCGGCGGCTGGCACGCACAGTGCCGCGCGATGTAGTGCGAGCATGCTACTTTGCCACAGTACACTCACTGCTGCAGTACGGGGCAGAACTGTGGGGCCGCGCAGCGGACAGGGAATGGGCATTTAGGATGCAGAAACGAGCCGTGAGAGCTATCGTCCAGATCCGCCGGGAGGTCTCCGCGAAGCCTCATTTTAAAGCGCTCGGGACCCTAACGCTACCGTCCGTCGTCATTATGCAGGTAGCCATGTACGCGCGTGAGAACCTTGACTCGTTCCGCACGCACCACAACACCCACGGATGTGCAATACGCCACGGTCACAAACTCGCGTCGGTGCCCCGCAAATTGGAAAAGTCATCGAAGATGACTCACGTCATGGGTCCGGCAGTGTATAACCGTCTTCCTGGCAACATAACCGATGCATCAACCCCCACTATTTTTAAATCGCGCCTGAAGCGTTGGCTTGTCGACCAAGCCTTCTACACATTTGAGGAATTCCTTGACATTTAATTAATTTCAATGAATATGAATTTATTTTAAATTTTAATCTATTAATTACTTGACATATTTTAAATTTTAATCTATTACTTTATCGATTGAATTTTTTACTTTTGTTTTGATGTTTTTTAATTTAATTATTCTATTGACCTGTGCATGTGAATGAATATGAATTATTTTTTAATTTTAATCTATTACTTGACATAATTTTACTTTAAATTAAATTTAATTTATCGATTGAATTTTATACTTTTTGTTATGATGTTATTTAATTGAATTATTCAATTGACCTGTAACTTACGTTGTTAATAAATGAATTATGAATTAATTATTATGAATTATGCAGCCTACATCCTCATAAAGAAGTGAAATAGTAGATTTCCTACAAGTTCGCAAAGGCTTGTAGGGGAATGTCGTAGCGAGGTCCGTAAAGAAGCCTTTTCGAACGAGTTAGGTATAGAATTTTTCCGCCTGAGATCTGAAAATCAAACGGCGAAGTTGCTACTTTGAGGTTAGAATGCAAAAAAAATATTAAGTTATGTCGCTAGGTTAGTCCTCTATATGTGGATATTCAGATTACGATGCTTCCAAAAATCATCTAAATTTAAACGTCTAAGCTCGGCTGGCGGGGTGCCCCAGCCGTTAATATTTTTATACGTACAATTCATTTTGGAGTAGCCACCCTTGTTTCAGGCGGCAAAAAGAAATTAAAAGCTCTCCATCTTACGTTGACGCGGTAACACTTAACTCTTCGCAACTTTCTTCAATAAGCAAAAGGATTTCACGTAGGCATTTTCACGAAAACATTATTTGTTTACAGAGGTAGAGGATGCCTTCGAAATCGATGCCGAGTTCGGCTGACGCGATTGAAACGTTGTTATTAGTTCGGCTGACGCGATTGAAACGTTGTTATTGGTACAGCTATATTAGCCAATGTTGATATGAATTGGTTCGCACAATGTACAGATAGCAAAAAAGGTGATTGATGAACGAATGAATGACTGAATTACGACTTCTGTGTCGACGTTGTAGTGGTCGAGGCTTCGCTTCCCAAGCGAGATATGTCGGTTCCCAGCTGGCAAGTTTTTTTATATGGATGTGTCGTTGCTTTGTATCCTAGTATGGGGCCAAAAAAATGTGTGTGCCTTTAGGTATATATGCATGTTTTATTTATTCTAGTTTTCAATAAAAAATACCCACTTATGAAACAGTGTACCTAAGTATAGTCGAGAAAATTTAGGACGTCAAGTTTAAAGAATTGCACTGAGTTTCGGGGTATGCCATACTATGTCTTGTTCGTTACATAGTCTAGGCTCGATTATCGCGGTTTGGTTGATAGTTAAAAAATGGGAACCACTTTTAGCCATTGGTTTGTCATCCACCCCTAATTTTCATCCAATCTTCGACTTCCAATTCATGGCTAAAGAGGTTATTCAATTCAAGCTGAGTTTGCCGTCGCTAGAAAATCGAAAATAGATTTTAAAATTCAGCTATCAAGTAGCTGTCAACTTTAAATCAACGAAAAAAAATACAGCTTTACTAGAAGATTATACACCAGGGGATAAAGCACTGTTTTATGTCACGGGCGTGATATTAAATCTTGAACGTAACGAAGGACTCTGTTATGAGTTAATTATCCAGCGAAGTCAGTGAATTAAGACTGAGTCCTGAGTGCAGTGAGGGGTTCAAGCATGCTTAAAATAAAAACAGCTCTATCTTCAAGGAGAATACTCTGCTTTTCTCGCCATTTGCGAGACGATAAAAAGGCTACTACAACAGCGTTTTATTATTGTAAATAAAAAGTGAAAATTGATGTTTGATACATTAGTCCAGTTGTGGAAAGCTAATAAAACGTCTTCTATTTTTGTTGTTTTTTTTTTCAGTTTAACCACGTTAATACTCGAATAGCAGCGTTTTAGATACTCGAATAATTTCGACTCGTTCGGCGCATCGCCGAGCCTACCCTCGGGGAGATGGGAAATTAAATTATAAGGACATAACAATAAGAACTATGAGAAGTAAAAATAACATTGTTCACCAGCGGGTTATGATGAAATTCAGGACAACTTTACGAGCCCGCTAAAGCCAAATGCTATCTATATTGAGCAGTTGGGGTGAAAATGTATTTTCCGACTTCTGAGCTAAAAATAGCAACTTCGCCGCTTAATTTTGATTTCTCAGGCAGAAATATTCTATTCCTAACCCGTTCGAAAAGGCTTATTACGAACCTCGCTAAGACCTTTGACAAAGTAACTTTTTAATTTTGAATGCCGCGGATAGATATCATCATCATCATCATCATTTCAGCCTGTTAATGTTCACTGCTGAACATAGGCCTCTCCAATCGCACTCCAGCGTGACCGGTCCGTAGCCACCTGCATCCAACGAGATCCAGCGATCCTCACCAGGTCGTCGGTCCATCTCGTAGGTGGCCGACCCACACTGCGCTTGCCAGTACGTGGTCTCCATTCAAGGACCTTTTTGCCCCATCGGCCATCCGATCTTCGCGCTATGTGGCCTGCCCATTGCCACTTCAGCTTGCTTATCCTACGGGCTATGTCAGCAACTTTGGTTCTTCTACGGATCTCCTCATTTCTGACTCGATCTCGTAGAGAAATACCAAGCATAGCCCTTTCCATAGCTCGCTGCGCGACATTGAGTCTCTGAAAAAGTCCTTTTGTGAAGCACCACGTCTCAGAGCCGTAAGTCATCACTGGCAACACACACTGATTGTACACCTTAGTCTTCAGGCACTGAGGGATTTTGGACGAGAAGACGTTGCGTAATTTACCGAACGCTGCCCAACCTAGTTGGATCCGTCTACTGACCTCTCTCTCAAAATTGGACTTACCTAATCGGACTGCCTGTCCCAGGTATATATATTCGTCAACAACTTCGAGAGTAGAGTTCCCAACAGTTAGTGCGGTGGGTGCAACATGGACGTTGAACATGACCTTCGTTTTGTCCATGTTCATTTTAAGACCCACTTGTTGAGAAACTCTATTGAGATCATCGAGCATTTTTCCAAGATCTTCAAGCGACTCGGCCATGACTACTATATCGTCGGCAAATCGAAGGTGAGTGATGTATTCGCCGTTGATATTGATGCCTAGTCCTTGCCATTCCAGGAGCTTGAAGGAATCCTCCAGAGCAGCAGTAAACAGTTTCGGAGATATTACATCTCCCTGTCTTACTCCTCTCTTTAGGGGGATTTCCTTCGTGGAATGCTCCTGTACTCGAACTGACATGGTGGTGTTGTTATACAAGCACTTCAGCACTTCAACGTACCGATAGTCAATACGGCATCGCTTGAGAGATCTAAGAACAGCCCATGTTTCGACGGAATCGAAGGCTTTCTCATAGTCCACAAACGCCAAGCATAATGGGGTAATTATACTCTTTAGTCTTTTGTATAATCTGCCGAAGTGTATGTATGTGGTCTATGGTGCTATAGCCCTTTCGGAAACCGGCTTGTTCGGTAGGCTGGAAGTCATCGAGCCTGTGTTCGAGACGGTTCGTGATAACTCTCGAGAACAGCTTATAGCCGTGGCTCAGCAGTGTTATGGGCCTGTAGTTCTTCAGTAAGGTTTTGTCACCTTTTTTGAAGAACAGTACCACAACACCCCTGTTCCACGCCTCAGGCGTTTTTCCCTCGAGCAAGGTGGAATTAAATAGCTTCTGAAGGACTTTCAGTACCGGCGTCCCGCCCGCTTTCAGAAGCTCTGTGGTAATACCATCCTCGCCCGGTGCCTTGTTGTTCTTAAGCTGTTTGAGAGCCATCCTAATCTCGTACAGGCTGATGTCCGGGATATCCTCGGTATAGTGTCGGGTTAGCTTGGCTCTGGGGTCCGTCGCAGAGCCAACAGGCTCAGAGGACACAGAGGTATATAACTGTCCATAGAACCTCTCTATCTCCCGTAACACCTCTGACTTGTTCGACGTTACGCTTCCATCCTCGATCTTCAGCTTTGTCAACTGGCTTTGCCCGATAGACATGTCCCTTGCGAACACTTTGGAGCCTTGGTTCCGCTCGATGGTCTCCTTAATACGCTGTGTATTGAAGGAGCGTATGTCGTGTCGCAGGGACTTCATAATCTGTCTATTGAGCTGCCTATAAGACTCAGCGTCATCGGAGGTTTGGAGCGTCATAGAACGTCTACTAGCCATGAGGTTTCGGGTGTGGTCTGATAGTTTTTGAGGTCTATTTTTACGGAGAGTTTTAAAATACTTGGACCCTACCGTGTGGACAGTTTCTACCAAATTGCTGTTAATATCGTCCACTGATGCACAGCTGTCTAGCAATTTGAAGCGATTTGTCAGTTCGAGTTGAAAGCTCTCGGGGTTTTGGATATGTGCATTTGACGGTCGGAGCGTGGACTTCATCATACGCAACCTTTCAAGTTTGACATTGATATTCAATATGCACCTGACGATTCGGTGATCGCTACCGGTTTTGACCTTGTGGATCACCGTGACATCATTGAATATCTGCCTCTTGGTGCTCATAATGAAGTCGATCTCGTTTTTTGTTACACCGTCGGGGCTCATCCAGGTCCATTTCCTATGAGGCGGCTTCTGGAAGAAAGAATTCATCATAAAGAGTCCTTCTTTCTCCAGAAAATCGGCCAGCCTCTGTCCTCTGGCGTTTCGCTGCCCATAACCAAATTGCCCCACTCTCAACTCACCATCGCTTCTACAGCCCAGCTTTGCATTAAAGTCTCCCATGACAACAGTGAAGTGTGTCTTCGAGCTATGTATGGCCCTACTAATGTCCTCATACATATCTTCCACCTCATCATCTGAGTGCGTCGTGGTTGGGGCGTATACCTGTATGATCTTCATCGAGTACCGCTTGGATACTCTGAGTATAAGGCACGCTACCCTATTCGACACACTTCCGATGGACACAATAGCGGATAGATATAGATATAGATATATATAGATCAGATAGGTAAAATCGCAAACAACCAATGAGCATGGACTTATAATTCTCTATTCTTTGGCTGTTTGTAATTTTGCCATTGTCTGTGATTTTTAACTCGATTGCAGTATCTGTTCTATTAAATTTCAAATATTTTATAATATATCCTAGCCATTTTTATTGATAAAAAATACAATTTGAGAAATATTCCGTAGTGTAAATTAGTCAATGTTTATCATGAAAAATTTCAATAAATATTATTAAATTTTTAAATTTTATATTTTGTCATTCTCTTATTTGGTATGCTGTCATCGCTGAGATAAAAAGTTGTATGTGCAACATGAGACCAAAGTTATTTGCATCTCATGCCCTTGAGTCCCTAGCTCACCCAGGTTTCTAACGAAGAACTCGGGACTCAAACAAGCACTCGCAGCAAAAATCAACTTTGCTCTCTTTTTGCCCAAATAACAAATTCACACCACCTGCTCAACAATGCCACATTATACAGAATGACGCGTTTATAGTGGTCTAAAGAGTTTTTCAGCTCGAGGGCATTCTGACTTATCATTTAAAAAAAACATTAATTCATCAAAAAATAAGGTTAAGAAGTTACGATTTTTTTAAACAAACTTTAAATTTCTTTATAAATTTCACATAAATCACTCTGGTGTGGAAACTATACAATGGAATTAAATTAAATTTGGTATAGGAATAGTATATTAACGTATCTAATACTTAATAAGCCATTCTAGAATAAATTATAAGCAGATTTTCTAAAATTTTACTTTTTCGGTATCTTTTATCAGAATTTTCAATAAAAGAACAGATTTTCCATAAAATTCTGTCACAGAAAAGTGTACGACTGAAGTTTTGCTTATGCTTCTAAAAAATACCTCAGCATATGTTTATTCTTCATACTAAAAATCACAGCTGTCCTACTATTGTAAAATTTTTAATAATAGCATCATGGGAATTAACTCATGAGAATCAATAAAAACTATGTTTACTGTAACCATTATTTGAATTTGACTATAACCTGAAATGACCTTGTTACTAATACGATAAAGCCGGGCTGCTGCTTGCACATTGCCTTTTGAGATGCCATAAAAATAAATATACATCTTGGCATATTCACGTGGATAGTAAAGAAAGAAAGAAAGAAAGAAAGAGAGAAAGAAAGAGAGAGAGAGAGAGAGAGAGAGAGAGAGAGAGAGAAAGAAAGAAAGAAAGAAAGAAAGAAATAAAGAAAGAAAGAAAGAAAGAAAGAAAGAAAGAAAGAAAGAAAGAAAGAAAGAAAGAAAGAAAGAAAGAAAGAAAGAAAGAAAGAAAGAAAGAAAGAAAGAAAGAAAGAAAGAAATAAAGAAAGAAAAAAAGAAAGAAAGAAAGAAAGAAAGAAAGAAAGAAAGAAAGAAAGAAAGAAAGAAAGAAAGAAAGAAAGAAAGAAAGAAAGAAAGAAAGAAAGAAAGAAAGAAAGAAAGAAAGAAAGAAAGCATTAATACGTACGGCGTACGACTATGTAGTTGCGCCCCGGTTTAGACTCACGAAGTTACGAATTCTTTTAAGGGTCAGTGCATTGCTTGCACTGAACATACTCTACTAACAAGATCCCTCTGGAAATTTCGAAATTGACTTTACAGCTATTTAAAAACCATGTAAAATCGACTTTGTCAAAAAAGGGATATTAAAATGTTCAAGATTACTTAAATGACGGGACTATATGAGGTTAATCTAACTCAACACTGAACTTGCTGTTAATAATTTTGTATTCCTTTTAATTTTCATAACAATATTTATTTATTTATTTATTTATTTATTATATTTGGGACATCAACAGCGTATATATTATAAATTAGTTACAGTAGGTAAATACAAAAAATTAAGCCGGTAACAGATATCCACAGAAGGTACAATAAAGAAGTAGAAGAAGAAAAAACTTAGCGGTTATCTTAGCAGTATACATATAGACATTCAGTTTTAGGAAATTAGAAATTTTATACATGTACAGGATGATAATAAGGGGATATGTGAGGAGTGTAACTGTATTGTTTGTGTAAGGGTGTGTGTGTGTGTGTGTGAGTGTATTTATGTAAGGGTGTGTTGATTCACTTGTTACCCTCGTCGTCTATCAAGACATTTGTAATATCATGACGGAACTTGGCTTTGGAGGATGAAAATGGATCCAAATCACTAAATTGTTTATTATATTCAGAGGCAAGGCGAGCTATGGTAGAATTTTGGGCATAATTAGTATGTGCTAGAGGGACGGAGAATAATCTATTGGATGTATGGCGAGTGCGGCACTTTGGGACGCAAAAAGATAGTTCAGATAGTAACGGGGGAGAATCGAGGCGGCCAGATAGAATATCGTGGAGTACCATCATGTCTAGTAATACTCTACGATCTTCGAGAGTAATGAATTGATGCCGGTGACAGGACTCCTCGTACGAACGGTCCTGGATACGGGATCTGAAGTTCAGGTGTTTCAGGAATTTGTATTGAATACGTTCAATTCGCTGGATGTAGGTAATGTAGTTCGGGGACCAAATACACGACGCGTATTCTAAAAAACTCCTGACATAGGCATAATAGATCAGCTTTATGCATCCCAGATCGCTGAAAGGTTTGCAGATACGAATGACAAATCCAAGATTCCGAAATGCGCGACCCACGATGCTTTCAATGTGCTTTTGAAAGGTTAGTTTACTATCCAGTATGACACCCAGATCTCGGATCGAGTCGACGCGAATGAGTGGTTGTTTATTAATATTGTAATTATATACTATTGGTACTGGACGCTTGGTGAAGGATATTTGGACACATTTGCTAGCGTTTACAGAAATTCTGTTTTGTTTATAATATACACTAAGGCGATCGAGGTCGGACTGCAGCCTATCACAATCAATACTATTGGTCACATCAAGAAAAATCTTTTTATCATCTGCATATAACAGGAATCTGCATTCACGAAATACTGTGCAAATGTCATAGAGATAGGCGTTATAGAAAAGAGGACCCAAATAAGAGCCCTGTGGTACCCCCGATGGTATGTTTATGAAGTTGGAATTATGTCCCCCAACAACTACAGCCTGCTGTCTATTAGATATATACGATGTATTCCACCGGTAGAGGTCACCGTGTATTCCCAAGTGGAATAATTTGCGCAGCAGTATGACATGGTCTACACGATCGAAAGCTTTCTCGAAATCTGTGTAGACCACGTCAACCTGTCTGCGTCTGTCCATTATGCCGAGAACAAAATTCAAAAATTCAGAAAGATTACTAACGGTGGATCGACTCTTACGGAACCCGTGTTGCTGTGGGGGGATTCCGCGCGAAACAATGGGGTAAATACTGTTGTAAACGGCTTTTTCGAATACTTTGCCAAACACATTGAGGATGGATATTGGCCTATAATGTTCAATATTATCCTTAGTGCCCTTTTTATGGATCGGAAAGTTATGCGCTTTCTTCCAAATATTCGGATACGAGCCTTCCTTCAGCGATCTGTTGAACAGGATGCACAGAGGAAGACACAACTGTTTCGCGCATCGTACTATGAAATATGGTGGTATCTTGTCACTACCTGCACCACCATTGATATCAAGGGACTGAAGCAATTCAAGTATAGAGTCAGGGTGAAACTGAGTGGTACTGATAGTGTTGTTATCGTCACAAAACGGTGGAGCCAAAGGAAGATCGGGATAGGATGTTGCTGGTTGACTGAATACTGAGCCAAAAAAATCGTTAAAACCTTTACAAATGCTAGGACCATCGGAATATTGCACACCATTGTAGACTAGTGATTGCGGGTAGGCCGATTTACATCTACGTGCTTTTACAAATGACCAAAATTGCTTAGGGTTGTCTTTTATATTTGTTTGCATTGATTCAATATAGCGTTTAAAACATTCATCTTGAAGAGCCTTCTGCCTTTTGCGTAGTATTGAGAATTCAGTGTAATCTAAAGGATTATTATAGAGTTTCCATTTCTTGTGACAGTTGGCTTTAACCCTGTTCATTTTAATAAGTGCCTCGCTAAACCACACAGGATGTGACGTTTTTTTCCTTCTGGTGTCCTTAGGTATATGATCACTAATTGTCTTATTGATAGTAACATAAAAAATATTAATCGCATCATCAAGAGTGCCCTCATTGAGGCATTCGGACCAGTCGAACTTGCTGAGTATATTACAGATTGCATCATAGTCGCCCTTGTGAAAGCGGTGTCTAGGACAGTTTGCTTCGGTAAGAGGTTTGGATGTTAGGTCGTTGGCAAGTATTTCTAGGGAAGGGTGGGCTAGATCTTCCTTAATGAGCGGGACGGATGAACGTGAAATTTCAAGTGCGAAGTTGCTGAAAATTAAGTCTAAGGTATGACCGCTCTCATTGGTAATAGTGTTGAACTGATTAAATTCAAGTGCCTGAAATTCATCGACTAAATCAGTAGCTGCTTCTTGGACTGCTATAAGTTCCCTGCGCTGATGCTCAACACCGGTGGGTGACCATCGCAAGCAACGCAAGTTAAAATCGCCAGCGACAATAAAATTTTAATCAGGGTTTAAGGTTTAACATGGTTCACGGATGAAATTAAATTATTAATGTGGAGGTGGAGAACCGGATAGAGGCCGCTTTTTTCGGGAAGATATGCAGCACATACGCATAAGTCCTTGGAAGTACCACGAAGAGCCTTAGCGGGTATGGTTACCCATAGGTATTCCGTGCTAGACGTAGTCCATTCAGTACGCGCAACCGCGTTTAGTGTGCGACGTGCGATAACCAATACTCCACCACCATCCTTCCTACCCGTGGCGATACGGTCGCGGTCAAGGCGAAATACATCGTAACGGTCATCGCATAGTTCGGAGTCCAGCACACCATCTACGAGCCAAGATTCAGTAATAATTATCAGATCAAAATTGTTTGCTAAAATACTATTATATAATGTTAACTTCTTTGTCCTCAGTCCTCTGACGTTCTGATAATAAATATTAAATTGATTAGCCGCGAATGTAGTTCAAGTGAGGTTCTCCAGAGAAACTAGTTACAATAGTGATGAGACAATGCTTGGAACACATTAAAGCCATGATGCGGGAAGACAAGTGAGGGAGGTGTGTGTGTAATAGTGCGTGTAGAGTGGCGATTATCAAATATAATGTTAAAATGTAGAAGCAAATAGCGGCGAAAGTACTAATCACACGATTTTGTGAAAATCCACAGGAGTACGAATACGAATCAGGGGGCAGTTATCAGCTTTCCGGGCATATACATTGCAATGTTTGGTCCATACATAGGTGTAGTTATGCTTATTACATATCTCTTTTAGATCCATAAACATTTTTTTGTTGGATGGTGTGAGATGGTCGTGGACGTAAATTTTTTGCTCATCTCCAGAAAAGCCAATGTCCGATGTTTTGATGCCCTTTGTCTTGATTAGCCCTGCAACGATAGCATCTTTGTGCGAGCGGTTGCGAAGCTTTGTTATAATGACTTTAGGGCGACCAGGTTTAGCCTTCATCGGCTGTGCGCGGTGCGCGAACTCAATGTCTTCGGGCTTGAGCACAAATCCCGCGTGCGCTGCTATTTTGATAGTTATATCACGTGGAGATTCATTTTTCAGCTGGGGGACTCCGGATACCTCCAGGTTGCTCATACGTAGCCATTGTTGATGTGAGCCAAACTGGTACTCAAGTTCCGTGACGCGTTTCTCGGAAGCCAGTAAGTTGTTTTCGAGCACTGCAATTTTGTCGCTTTGTCGCATTGTCGCTATATTTAAAAACAATCTGTAAGAGTTTCTTCGCCTTCCTGCTCCCACAGTGGCCCAATAAAGAGAATTGACGAAAAATGTAGTTTGCTAAGTATATTTAAATATGTATAGTAATAAAGAAATTTGAGTTTGAGTTTGATTACACATGAAAAGAAATGTAGTGCATTTAAGGTAACTTTTAAAATATATAGAGAGTTAGACTGTCACTCATGGCGCAGGGGAGTGCATTCTTCAGCCGAATGACGAGGATTCTAAACCCGTGCTCATAGAACGCGGTCTCACGCCAAAGAATTGTAATCATGGAGGCTGTGGAAGATCTCCGAAGCCTGAACAGAAACATTTGAAACTGTGTCGCAGGAAGCTTGAATAGTGTGGATTCCTTAAAATGTCGTAAAGAAAATTGAGGATGTGGGAATCCTTGATGACATTCATTATCCCATAGCTGCGGCGATGGGCTTGCCTCCTGACACGGAAAATGGAGTATTGACTGGCTAAAGGTAGGGACAGTTGTGCCTTTGCCATCCCGTACGGGAAAAGGCATGACGCATCCACATAGGCTCCATTTTTGTTAAGCAAAATATTGCTAATGTTGGTGTTATTTAAGAATTGTGCCCAATATGGTGATTCATAGAAAAAATGGGTTGTTATAATGTAAGATTACCTACCTAGCTGATCAATTATTGTAATTATAAATCATGAAATAGAAATAGAAATAGAAAATTGTTTATTTTGCCTAAAAAAATAACAATACTGAGGAAAGCGAATGCGTAAGTAGGTATATAAGGCAAAAAAGGGAACAGTCTCAGCGTTTGCTACAAGCTAGCACAGTGCTAGCTTGCAGCGCTGGTTTTCAGACAGTCCCTGACTAAAATTAAGAAAACTAAAACTAACTTGGTAGATACTACCACTAAGACTAAAACTAAAACAATAACTGGGACTGAAACTAAAACTACGACAATATGAAGGAATAAACTAAACAATATTATACATTAAATTAAATAAATAAAAAATAAAATAAAGCAGAGACGTAAGTAAATTAAATTCAAGGAACCAGCAAACAAAAAACAGCAGTTTCTGATATAAAATAAAGTGAAGTGAAGTGATTGATATAGTTATATCAATCACTTCACTTCACTATCATGTAGTATCATTCACTAAATATGTAGTTACATAGACATTTAAAGGAGATAAAAGATAAAAGAGAGATATCATCTTTTGTCTTTCTTCAGTTTCTGACTCACAATATCCGGATTACCTTTCTGATTCTTCCTCAGCATTCCTGTAGTGTGAGTACGTTGTTGTAACAGTTTATTGGACAATCCAATGCTATAGTAAAATTGTCCAAGTAAAATTAATGGCCTTTCATAAGATATAACCATATCTTATGAAAGACCATTAGCTAGTTGTAATGTAATGAAGCTAATGCAACCGCATTAGCTTTATTACAATACTATGAACATTCATCATTATCCATCAATCAAATTTCCATCATCTTCAGTGTCGCGTCCGGTACAAACGGTGAAATTCAAGATATAAACTTGTGCTGTGGTGAGTATATATAGTTATATATACTTTATACCGTATCTTTTCAACAAGGATTCATCTAGTGACAGTTGCTTTTCAGTTGTTTGTAATTAGATTGGAATATAGTTTTTACTTGTTCAAGGAAAAGGCGAACCTTTTCGAATTTTTCGGCTCCACATGTACCAACATTAAAACATCTGAGAATCTGTTCAAATCGCCTATTCGACTTTACAGCTGGAAAAATCGGATGGTACCATAGCGGGTCCTTAAGGCTGAAAGCTTTTCTCATTATTGAATTTCAAAGATTTCCTTGTAGGATGCATAAACATATAAAATCTGTCAGTTCTTTAACTGTAAGCTCTGGAAATACTTTCTTTCTCGCGTGCCTCGTATGTGGCCTGTTTTGAGTACATAAATGTTGGCCATAAGCATTTATTTTGTGACATATAACTTGCAACATGTCTTCCAGGTGATGTGTTCCAGGTCCGCAGACTGGTCCACATTTAGCAGAGTGTTGAAGTGTTCCGCCCATCGTTTAAGTACTTCATCCTTGCTTTTAAGAAGGCGTTTGCCATTTGCAGGCTTAAGAGGCACTTTTTCAAGCGTAGTCGTACCTATCATCTTTCGAGCCTCACCGCACCGTTATTATCGGCAAACTATTTTATTTAGTCAGCTTTGTCCTGCCACCCTTTTTCTTTAGTTTTTTTCCTTATTCTTAGTTTCCTTGGTATGCCTGTGTAGCTCCAAGTTACTCTGTCTGATTTCCGCAATACCACGTTGGTTTGTCCTGTGCTGCCTGAGGAGACGCCGGTGTTTGTTGATTTACTCCTTAGAGCTCTATCATTCTCATCTTACCAAGTCTCGTTCTCACGGACTTTTAGACCCAAGATAGTTGTGGCGGTGTCTAAAATATGAAAAGATAGAGTCCCCCAGCCAGCATCCACATCACCGAAATCCGTGTCGGCGTGCGGCAACGCGGTAGCTAACGCTTTGGTATACTTCTCCCTCATCCCGAAATGCTTTAGCCCGTCTAAGTTTAGACTTGGTGGCTTAGTTCTGACGGATCTGCAAGGACGAGGGAGGTGGAGACGCGGTTTGCAAGCAGTGTGTACCGCGCATGACTCAGGTGATTTGAACTTGGGAAACATCTTTTTGCCTCACTATAGCATAGTCTATGAGATGCCAGTGTTTGGATCTTGGGTGCATCCACGTGTTTTTGAGCTTAGCGGGAAGTCGGAACATAGTGTTCGTGTTGGTCAGGTCGAACTGAGCACAAAGATTGAGTAGCTGGTGTCCGTTGTCGTTCATGCTGCCTACTCCGTGTCTAGGCCATCGACATTGCCTTGCTAACTCGCTGGATCCGCCAGGACTCAGTTGTGCACAACGACTACTTGGAGCCACCGGTAAGAGTTTGTAGAATGCCTGCCAGTACGATTTGCCTTCCCTACAGGTCGGCTCCGAAACCCTGGAGCACCCTAGTACACCCCCTGCGAATATAAAACATGAAATAAACGGCTTACATTTATTTCATAAAAGACAGTCTCAAGAATGAAAAAGAAAATTTATTTCAAATATGTAATTGTCATTGATATTAGAAAAATAAAAACAGATATCTTACTTTTTTATGAACATATCCATATCTGCCAAGAACAGGTCCGTCTACTTTTAAAGTATCACATATAAGGGCTTTATATAAGTGCAAGGGCGACCGTTCCGTTTGTGGTTCCTATCGCGGTATTTCGATTTTATCAGTCTCTGGAAAAGTCTTCGCGAGAGTACTCCAAAACCGCCTGATGAAACTATCAGAAGGGCTGCTACTTGAGACCCAGTTCAGTTTCCGACCTGATCGAGGCACAGCTGAGGTTATCTTCTCAGTGCGTCAACTGCAACTGAAAAGCAGACAGCAGGGCCGTTCCATGTACCTGTGATGTATTGACCTTGAGAAGGCTTTTCACAGTGTCCCTCGAGAAGCCCTCTGGAAGGTGCTCGGAAAGATAGGGAGCACAGAAAGATTTTTGAAACTATTCAAACTCCTCCACGACGACATGCAATGCTGCGTTGCTATCAAAGATGAACAATCAGAGTTTTTCCCCGTTACATGTGGGATCAAACAAGGCTGCGTTTTCGTGCCTACATTGTTCGCGTTATACTTTGCGGTCGATGGCAGTCTTTTTAACCTGGCGAGACTAAAAGCCCGCACAAAAGTTTCACACGCGGTCGTCACTGATATCATCTACGCGGATGACCTATGCTTTCTGACAGAATCCCCAGAAAGCCTGCAACACCTCATGTCTGATCTCGACAAGTCTTGCCGTAAATTCGGTCTGTATATCAGCGTCAAATAGACGGAGGTGATATCTCTAGATATCGAACTTCTAGAGCCGTCCGTCACGAGCCGGTGAACATCAAACTTGGCCAGGACGAGCTGAAGCAGGTCGATAAGTTCCGCTACCTGGGGGGCACTTTAACCTCCAAGTGCGACCTTGATTCAGAGACCAACAGCAAGATCAGAGCTCCAGCTGCAGCATCTGGCAAGTTGGATACTAAGGTCTTATGTTTACATGACATAAATATAGGTAAAAAGATCTCAGTGTTACATGGCGATGGTCCTGCCTAATCTCCTGTATGCTGCAAAAGTGGGGTGCCCTGATTCGGATTTTCTATGTCAAAATAGCAAAACTATGCACGAAAGATCAAGGTCGATGACCTCGAGATCATAAAACTTTGAACTACTTCGAGCGTAAAAAAATGACTAAATTCGTCAATTTCAAGGTCAGGGCTAAGAGGTCACTGAACTTTGGACGACATCTAACGTTAAAAAAACGGCCAAATGCGTCATTTCCCCATCCTAATACGCCCATATCCCCACGGTCTCAAGAAATCATCTATAAATATACTAATAAAGCATAGAAAAAATCAGCAATAGCGTCTGAAACAGCTATCCCTGCTTCGTGTAGTCGTTTGCAAGTCAATAAAAGGGTTCTTGAACTGTGATATTTTCCGTCAAAAATATATATATTTTTTAGAGCTTTATCAGGACATATTTGCGGTTTGCCAAAATATGGTAAATTTTATACGGATTTTTCACGGTCTATGGCTGACGTTTTAATAATATTTGTGATAATCATGACACCATTTTCTGAAATTAAAATGTTTTCCAGTTTAATAAGGGAAAGCGTTTGTACTTTATGAGCGTTACAAATCGCCAATCGCATTTAAAATTTTTTCGTTATTAGTTCTACATAAAGCTCCGTATCATGATACCAGTTGCCTACAAGGTTTAACACTAGATGCGAGTCCTAAATTTATATTTAGGTCTTCTAGGTTTTAGTTTGTAAGCTCCTTTATACGTTTTATACATTTTTATTTATTTATCTATACACGTATCATAAACCCTCTTTACTGCGTCTAAAAACCGCACTTTAAGACCAGCGTAATGTAAAACTATTTTGTAAAAACTCTTTTCTTACCTGAAAATTTGTACATTATGACCATAGTGTACAGAAAATTGTCAAATTATGACATTCAAATTTCGAACGTCGACGCCCGCCTGCGTGCCGCCCCTTGTTTGTCTGTGACGTTGGTACTACAGAACAAGCTAAACAACTGCAGAGCAATGATCAACGCCACAATGCCGGTCAAACATGCGGTTCCTGAACAGCTTATGATATGTGTGTAGAAAAAATAGAGTATGTAACTGTACATAATTAGGCATTATGTAGCAGTCACATAAACTACTATTATGGGCATGCTTGGTGCGTGCTTTGTTAAATAGACAAAAAGTAGGAAGATGGTGCCGCTGTAGGCTGAGTGAAACCTGTACTTTAATGATTTAAAAATCGATTTAAATTACTCTTAATATGGGAATAGTTGACGACGAAATAAAATTGTAGTCTTTATGACTTTGATATGTATACGTTATTATGTATGCTTAATAAATATTATGTATTATATTATATAATATTATTATATTTCAAGAATATTACATTTTATATTATGCATGACAACAGTTAACTCTTCAAACGGCTGCAGCGCTATTTTATAAACCTACCTAATAAAGGTAAGAACCGCATTAAAATAATTCGACCCATTTGAGAGCTTCTGGCGACTTGCCGCCACTACAGTAACGAAACGCATTACCAAGTGCAAAAACAGAGCGCATACACACATGCGTAACTTTCATTCACCGACAAACACAGAGATAATTAGGTCGTTTGCTGTCATTCATTGTGTTCCTCGCCGAGTCTTTTGTGATTTCCTTGTACAATCTTGTTATTTAAGCTTTCAACCTTCTGTGAAATATCATCTATTGGGGTCTGAACTGTGTTGTTATACAATACAACTAAAATTATCATAAAGGAGCGTTGTGTTTTAATCATCAAGACCAACCCCCAAATGCTATCGTGCTACCGAAAGACATATGGAGTTAATATAGACCAGTCAATCAGGGCTTAATATGTAGAATAACCTTTCCAATTTCACAATAATCTTCATAATGATACATCTATTTAGGTGACAAGGCTAGACTAAAACAATGTGCAATGCATTATCGACTATTGATGTATTGAACACCTCAATAAACAATTAATATAAGCGGATGTATCATAATTTGCAGGCCACGAGGTAACTGAATGTGCCGTTCGGTAAATAGAATAAGAGACCTAACTGTACTATATTGAACTCGAATAAATTATTTTTAATGTAAGAAAAAGACAGTACAACGCCTATAGTAATCCAACGCCTACGCATTGAGCGTCCAATATACGCATTCATTACAAAATGCCAATGAGTACATCCGCGTTCAAAATGGTGACACGCCATTACTGCAGCTATTTGCACCGTTTATTGTTATTCCGCGGCACTCGTGGAAAAATGCTACCTATCTCAGAAGCGGCTCACAAAGGAATCCACCTCATTAGATGGAGCGACAACGGTTTAGAGAAATAACACTAGCACTCTGGGGCCATTGCTTAATTTATCAAGTTAAAGATAGGCGCGCTCAGAATATCCAGCGGACGAGAATAATTTAATGTGGGGCTTGGAATAGTTTAAAAGAGGGACTTGTTACGTTACGTTATGTTAATGTCACCAGATGGTACCTCTAGCATGATATTTTTTGTTTGGGTTAACCAATAGACAAAATAACACCTTTATGAAGATTTTTGATGAAGTAGGCAGTCCGTCGCCTCAATAACAACAGACATTCGTTATTGTAGCTCGGTTGTCATTTTATGCATTAGAGCAAAACGTCATCTGGCCGCACAAAGTTTGAAATTCTGTTGAACATGTGTACCTGGGTGCGCGTGATCTAACAACAACCTCCTTATGGATGAGTTAACCAGAAACCTTCTTTGAAACGCCAACGAGCGGCGCAATTTGGTACAGAACTATATCCTAGCTAGTAGATATAGAACTAGTTAATACAGGTGGGGGTGGGTAACTTGTTAAGACAGAACATGTCCCGTGGGCGGGGGTGAGGCGCAACGGGTAGAGGTGGGCTGGACGCCTTACATCCTCAGGGGATGTTTGTTTATGAGCTTAACTCGGACTGGACTGAACCGGTGGGCCTGTCCTGTGGAGTTTAAGAGTATGCGTAACAATTTGGTGCAATAGTTCACACGATTTATCTTCACTATTCGAACTATGGCCCGAGAATATTCTGCTTATTTTTTAAGTAGCTTTACCCTTAATAGGGCCTGAGCATGCAGAATTTTTAATGGTTTCGCATTTATTACCAAGCCATAAGGTTGAAAACCTGGTGGGATGTTTAATCCTTCAGTCCAATTAAGGTTTCAATGTTATTCAAAAGGCAGAAGCAATATAATTCAAATGGCAGAAGTCAACGTCAAATGTGGACAAGACATCTTACATACAATTTTTTAATCAAGTAAAACCAGAATTAAATTTATCATTGACATATCTAAATCAACAAATATCTGAATCACAGAAAATAATATTTTTAGGGATAACGATAGATCCACAGTTGTCATGGAAAGCCCATGTCGACAAACTATGTAAAAAGGTCAATAGTTTTACTTATGCTCTGTTTGCCGACAGAGTGGCAACCGACGGGAGACGGAATAAAAGGCTTGTCACTACATGCTCAGTTAATGTCGTGTCTATTGATTGGAATACAATCCTAACTTATATACTAGGTTGGTACATGTTATTAATGACGTGCATAAGACATAGTACGTGATGAGATATTTCCGCATATCTGTAATATGTGGCGGGCGTACGGGCCGGCACAGATACTCCCCCCTTTACAAAAATTTAAACATTGGACTACAAAATACAAAACAAAACAAAAAATAATATATTCTACAAGACGTGATGCTATTCGATATAGACACCACGAGCGTTTTTTTGCGAGTTCAGCAGTTGCATGTTATGCTTCATAGACAATGTTAGCCCAGTTGCTTACTATTGAAATCACGTTTCTTGCGTGCAAGGTCAGGAATGAAGTTATCAGCTGTCTTGAGTCTGCGCTCCTCAGTGGAAGATTTATGTCCAAAGTTGTTCTTATTGGGGTTTGGTGCTATTTTGTTCTGCATTGACCTTGTCTGCGAGGTCAATTGCGTGGTGATTGCTCCATCTTCTGCTCCTCGTATGGGGTTGATGTTGCACGTGACGTTCTATGATATTCTCAATGTCGTCTCTTTTTTCATAGAGTGGGGTGCAGGGTCAGCGGTCATGGATAGGCCTCTCCATGTACTAGTCACTGCACTATGTCATGACGAAGTGCTCGATGAGATGACTGATGATGATGATGATGATGATTGCTTCTGGCTGTGGAACGTTTGTCTGTTCCGGAACGATGGAACAAAGCGTTGCTTGTTCTTTACTCTTCTCTATTCTTGGCTGTATCGCCGTAATTTTTGATATTATGTGGTGGGGTGTCTTCATAACTCGATATCAACCGATCATTGACCTGCGGTCCACAGTTGAGGTTATGAGGTTGCTGGTGGGCTGCGTATTTCCCACTGCCGCTTCGTTGGCTTAGGATATGCGACCGAAGGCAGGAACTATTTCACCGATATCTCGGCAACTTGATGATGCAGTCTTCTTGGCGCCTGAGTCTCCATTGCGGAAATATTTTGAAAGGCGAATCCAGCTTATTTCTTCACTTCGATGAAGATTTTACCGAAGGTTGCTCGATGTTCACTGTCGGGGTCACCACTTTGCCGACAGAGTGGCAACCGACGGGAGACGGAATAAAAGGCTTGTCACTACATGCTCAGTTAATGTCGTGTCTATTGATTGGAATACAATCCTAACTTATATACTAGGTTGGTACATGTTATTAATGACGTGCATAAGACGTGATGAGATATTTCCGCATATCTGTAATCTGTGGCGGGCGTACGGGCCGGCACACTCTGTATCGACTAACAAAAGTAGCGAGCAGAGAATCAGCTCTTCTGGCCTACCACGGATATGTAGCATCAGCATTACACTATGGAACTGTGATATGGGGTAATTCCGTGGATGTCAAAAGATTTTTCATCATACAGAAACGCTGCATCAGAACTATTTGTGGTGTAAGCCCATATGATTCATGTAGACCGTTATTTAGACAGTTTTAAATCTACTTACGCTAACTATATTTTGGAAATGTGCATATTTGTAAGACTTAACATACATTTATTCACAAAACTGTCCAATGCTACTTCATTCAATACTCGATTTCCTAATCGCTTAGTTCTACCTTGAGCTAATAAAGCATTGCACAGTAGGAACTGCTATGCAATGGCTGTTAAAATATTGAATGGTATTCCAGCAGAGATACCGTATCAACCTCTGCCATTTTTAAAATAATGTTAAAAAATTGGCTAGTACATACTGGTTTTTATGACATGTCCGAATTTTATAGTAGATCCAAATGTATATTTTCTCTCATGTCAATTGTGAACTACGCTGTTATTATCTGACTATTTTGTATTTGTAAGAAACTGTAAATTTTTGACATTAAGTATTTTCAATTCTAATTTTGATGTTTACAAAGGATTTAGAAATAATTCTCTATTATTATCTTAAAAGAAATATGTTAATAATTTGCATGCCCAGGGTTGGCTAAATGTGTGAAACTAAGAAGCTAATGTAACCACATTTAAAACAAATAAATGAATATGAATATGAACGGCGTTAAATCTGATGGATCGGATGTAAAAATTGGCGTTCCACAAGGTTCCATATTAGGCCCATTCTTATAATACCTTATAGTTAAACGCTGGTAAAACCAAGTGTATCAAATTCTCACTTCCAAGTGTCAGGCAAGTTGAGACCAGTTTGGTGTTAGACAGCAGCACGTTAGAATTAGTAAATGATACGAAGTTTCATGGAATAACCATTGATAGCAAATTGCAGTGGGGACCCCACATAGATAAATTAGCTGGTAAATTATGTTCTGCGGCTTACGCTCAAAAAAACTCAAAACTCAAATCATTTATTTAAGTCATAGAAATACATGGAAAATAATAAATCTAATATGATCGACTAAACTCTACCAGTGTTCCGGAAATACGCCCGTCAGAGAATATAGCACCAAGAATATCTACGGGCATGTAATTTTTTTTAATTTTCGTCATTTTTTTATAACACATTGTACGATATAAAAATTAACTAATCTAATGGCAATATTATAACAGAAGTGCCAATAAGATGTCTTAAAATAACAATCTAACAAAATAAATAAATAAGAACAAAGACAAGCTGTAATGAACATAGTTTATGAGAAACCAGACTGGACCAGTCCCCCCAAGCAGCACCCGTTCACGAGTATGACCTGTGCACCAGCCATCACCCCCCTCGCCATATTTGAGGGAGCGGAGCAATTCGCTACACAGAGCCGCCGCAAGAAAATACATTTAAGTGAGCATTATCATAAACTCTGGTTTCTTGGTAACAGACTTGTATCCTACGTTAAAACTAATAAATTGTCATGAGTCATCCTACATAACACTTTTGTACACTTAATTATATTACCAGACTATTAACCTCTTGAACACCAGCGGCGTTAGCTAACACCACTTTTCCGTTACAGGTTTAAAATTTTATTAACATGGTATAAGGTTCAAAATCGCGACCCGTCCCAACTACCCTCGGTTTTTGAGAGGCTAAATTACATTATTGTATTTGTAAAAGTAAGGTTAATTATTATTATCATTATCATAAAGCTAGGGGGCATTTAAGCCATGCAGTTTTGTCTTTAACATAGTCATTAATAGTGTTATAGGCTTTCTTTATGAGATGAGCCTTAATAAATATTTTAAACCTGTGCATTGGCAATTGATCAATTCCCCAGAGGGATTACCAGAGTAACTTGCTGTTAGGAATATCAGACAAAACACGGATGTGGCTACATCTAGGCTAGTATATTTTAGTTACTTTCATAGTGTATATTGTTGTGGGGGAAAGCAGTGGATATTTAAACTATTTCATTTTACAAAAAAGAGATATTCGAGCAATTTATAATTAAAAACGAACAGACTAAGAAAGAAATTTTAAAGAAATTGTCATTTTAACTAAAGCTAGTCAATTTATTTTCGAAAATAGAAATACGCAAGAACCTTACAACATTTTCCAAACTTAGCGATAGCTGTCATGTTAACCTAAGAAATAATCACAGACTATGTGCACTCGCGAAGGTTAGCAATTCTTTCAAGGGTCAGTGCATTCTCTACTACAATAAGATACCTCTGGAAATTCAAAAGCAATTTCAAAAGTATGTTAAAGCGACTTTGTCGAAAAAGGGAAATAAAAATGTTCAAGAATACTTTAATGACGGGACTGTATTAGGTTACTCTAGCTTAACACAGACCTTGCTGGTAAACATTTTGTGATTATTTATACTTGCTTATTAATCATAATAATAAAAAATATATATTACTTAAGCACAACCAATTTTTAAAAGTGATCTAAAAAACAATCTATGGGAGTTTCTACGCCCTTCTTGTCTGACAGTGGTCCAAAGAAAAGAGGCAAAAAATGACGTTTGCAAGTATATGTAAATATCTACAGTAATAAAGAACTTTGACTATTGACTATTCATAACGTTCTTAATTTCAATCAAGCCGGTTTAAAACATGCAGTTATAATATAACTCATACTAATACTTTTCTTAATTATTACTCTCGGACTAATTATAACAAAGTACCTAAATAAGTAAGTATAACTAAATGGGGTTGATGCGTGCGTAAAATCCACAACAATAAATTGCGATTGCGGTGTCCACGGTCTTGATTCATGAGGAAAAAGGATTTTGGTCCTTATTTTGGTACTAAGTAATGGTCTTTTGATACCAAGTATTGACAGGCTAATCAGCCAAACATTTTGTTCAACCTCTACCTATTTCGTTTCGCGACCCCAAAAAAATCCCGAAGAAATCCAACCTCCAACGGAATAAAGACCTTGTTTTTGCTAACGGAACGAACGACCTTTTACGTTATCCTTCCTCGGCATGGAACTATGAAAAATTTGATGCCAAAATGTGATTGATGAGTTGCCCGCCCGCCCAACTTCCGCCCGCCTTGAGCCACGTTCCGACGTCAATTTCTGGTGGCGATAAACAAAAAGCTCCGCCTTGTCATTGTTATTTTTTTTCCGAACGCTGCCCTTGTCTCCGGGAGTTACATGCTTACTGGGAGACAACATTTTCTACTCTTCTTCATTCAAATATTTTTTTAAGGGTTTGGTGTTTCTGTGCCATAATACATAGCCAATGTACATAATCCATAGAATACATAAAGAAAGGCGTATGTTTAAACGATTACCAAAAACGCACCTATTTTACTACCAATAAATTCGAAATGACTGCCAGAATGGATAAATATATCCACCAAATTGAGTTTGGTTACATGATCTCCAAACTTCTTTTTATGTTTTGTGTTCTTAAGTATATGTTTTAAGTATTTTTGTTGTTCTTACATGTTCAACCTAACACGAAGGATAAAGGGGGCTTCACTTCGCTCACCCCCTTTACCCTTCACCTAAGCTACCCCAGTATTTTGCCCTGATATTTTTTGCAACTTTTGGTGTTCATTTATCCATTTTGGGTATGAAAAAAATATTTTGGTGATCATTATATTTGTTGCCATAAATAAACAATAACTGCAAATATACGCATTTTCATAAATAAATCACGTAGGAAAATAATTAAAAATATCCTGTTTCGCGTCTTTAAGTTTTTCTTTCAGTTGCACTCTCGAAATTAATTAGTCTATCCCCTCTATCTGAAAATTATCAAACGTCGCTGTCCATTTCAATTAGCCCAGTGTTTTTTATGTTTCCATACATGAAGGGTCCAAACGGAGCCCTATTGCTGTCAATCACGTGTCCGTCCGTGAGTCCGTCGTCTGTCGCAGCCAAATTTTTAAAGCTACAGTTTTCAAATGTTTTCAGTATAACACGTTAAATGCTATGTAGGTCACCGGTGACCTCACCCAGACTAAAAACTATAAGAAAAAAACTTTTTCGAAACTTGGCGTTAAAAGTGATAAACAACTTGTTGATCCAAAGCCTTACAAATTGTCAAAAAAAAAAATTTTAGGGGGCCTTGAAATAAAAAAAAATGCCACCCCATCAAGTGGTGCATCTTTTTCTGGAGCTCGTTGAGTAGATAAATTCTGTATTTTTTGTTTTAAAAAATATTGGAAAACAAAGTAATGAGAAGCCACCAAATTTACTTTTTTTACAAATAAACTAAAAAGAAATTTTTAACTTCTCATTAACCTATGTACCCTTAATATTTTATATATTACAAACAAATATTGTAAAATCTGATTTTTAGGATTCCGTACCCGAAGGGTGCTAAACGGGACCCTATTACTAAGACTCCGCTGCCCGTCTGTCTGTCCATCTGTCACCAGGCTGTTTCTCATGAACCGTGATAGTAAGACAGTTGAATTTTTTACAGATGATGTATGTCTATTGGTGCTGTGACAACAAATACTAAAAAACTGAATAAAATTTATATTTAAGGGGCTCCCATACAACAAACGTGATTTTTAGGGTTCCGTACCCGAAGGGTTCCAAACGGGACCCTATTACTAAGACTCCGCTGTCCGTCCGTCCGTCCGTCCGTCTGTCACCAGGCTGTATCTCAAGAACCTAGCTAGCTAGAGAGTTGAAATTTTCACAGATTATGTATTTATGTTGCCGCTATAACAACAAATACTAAAAAACAGGATAAAAGAAATATTTAAGGGGGCTCCCATACAACAATTATTTCAATCCCATTTACAAACTTATGTATGCACCTGGTTACGTACATGGAGTGTGAAAGTAACCGCACCAATAACTTTGTAAACAATATTTTGCTGTGTAAAATCCAAACTATTCACTCCACACCATCGCTTCCATTGAACGGTGGTACGGAACCCTTCGTGCGCGATTTAGACTCGCACTTGACCGGTTTTTTTGCTCGTTTTTGCTTGATATTGATAAAGGCAACAGGTCGACGCTTTAAATATTCACAGAATATCAAGTATTTATTTTAAAAATAAATAATGAAATAAAAAAACATATATTTAAGGGGGGCTCCCATACAACGGACACGTTTTTTTCGCCATTTAAATAAATAGGGAATTCTTCATGCGCGAGTCCGACCGTTGGCCGTTTTTTTTTAATTTAATTATTACTAATTTTAGGCTTATATTTTACATTTGTTACGGTACCCTTAAAGTTGCGAAGACACGCCCTTGGCAGATTTTGTAATATCCATTTTGCTGGAGAAAAGCGTCAATCCGTTCAATAATGATGGTGCTATTGAACGACGGCGAACGGTCCCAATCTGAGACCTCAAACGTCATCACGTGTCCTTCTTTGTGCGATACGCTTTTGATCCCTCTTCCTCTACGTACTATCTCTACTTCTTACTTTCTATGGGGCTTTTACCTTGTCTAACTTAACTACTTTTTTTTGGCTGATTCGTTTTTAGGGTTAAGAAAAACAGAACCATTGTTGGATCTCTCGTGTATCTGTCCTAGGAGAGCAAAATATATTAAGGCTACATAATTCTGAACCGATTAAATTAAAAATGTATACTTATGTATTTTTGTGACCCAAACAGGAGCGTCTTACGTAAGCAAATACAATACCTAAATATTACAGAAAAAATAAGGAGAAATGTACCGTTTAAATAGAAGGGGGGGGGGGGGGGGGGGCACATTCGAGGGGCATATCATACATTAAAAAAATGCGTGCAAATTTTATGATGTGATATGACTTGTGAAAGGGCTTATTGCGAGGATCTTAAATTATTATTTATCATAAACCTGAAATTTGTAGTCACAAATATATTTTAGAAAGTAGGCAAAAAAGACCATTCACCAGAGATAAGGATGTTATCTCCGAATGTTTTAACGTAATATAGGTCTTAATTTAAATGTTATAGGAAAAATAATGAGAAATGTCTGCTTTCAATAGAGGGGCACAATTTAGGGGCGATTTAGAAATAAAAAAACAACGTTTTCTAAATCGTACCGTGTGACATGTTCAATAAAAGGAAGATTCCAAATGTATAATTTTAATAAATATTAATAATATATATATATATATATATATATATATATATATATATATATATATAGGAAATTATATAGGAAAAATAATGAGAAATGTCTGCTTTCAATAGAGGGGCACAATTGAGGGGCGATTTAGAAATAAAAAAACAACGTTTCCTAAATCGTACCGTGTGACATGTTCAATGAAAGGAAGATTCCAAATGTATAATTTTTATAAATATTAATAAATATATATATATATATATATACGGAGAGAGATATATATATATATATATATCTCTCCGTCTCGAATCTTCGAGAAGGAGAAACGGTGCAGCAATTGATAGGCTAGCTACTACGCTTAACCACGCGTTGAGTCGGACCTCTTCACTCAGCCTCTTGTCGATAGATGTCGCTACATGTCTTAAAATCCAGGGCTACAGTACTCCCCTCCCAACTAGAGTTATTGCAGGGAACTATCCAGATGCCCTAATATGTTGAGGCCCCTACCCTAACAAAAAATAAATACAAAAAATCTCCAAACCAGAAAAACAACAAACTTTCCAATAATCTCTTTAACAACAGTAAAAAATCAATAATCTAACAAATCACTCCTAATACCCAGCAATAAAAAACTTGAACCAAACGTTCCCATAAAAAAACTACACAAAACATTTCTAAATATCTGACATAAAAACTCAAACCAAATCAATCGATCCAAACCAAACCTTTTAAAACCATCCCAAACTATAAAGATAATTACGTGAGGAGCGTAACCCCCCAAAAAAAGCTCACGACCTCGCTAACATAGAAAGACTATGCTAAGACCCCAAAAAAATATACTAGCCACCAAACGTAGCATCTAAAAACCGCGCCCAACATGTTTCCGACGGCTATAAAGACTCCATGGCAGGAACACTTCCCTGAAAGGTTGGAGTACCAGGTTGCCTTGGCATCAGCTCCACGGACACATGAACGTTTCGGTACACCGAGGCCTTCGGCAACCGAGGGCTCCAACTCCAACTCGGACCTTCTCTCCTTCTTCAAAGAAATGTTGGGTCCTGGTTCTTCACAAGAGCCCAAACCTATGTCAACAAACTCAAAACCGACAAACATCTCGGCAGTCGCGGTCAACTCGGAGGCATCACTCGCGTTAGAGGCAGTACCTCGTCGGTCGCGGGTGACTCGCAGGCCTCACACGCATTGGGGACAGTAACCTTGTCGGTCGCGGGTGACTCGCAGGCCTCAGACGCATTGGGGACAGTAACCTTGTCGTTCGCGGGTGACTCACAGGCATCAAACGCATTGACGACAATAACTTCGTCGGTCGCGGGTGACTCGCAGGCATCACCAGTAATGGTTGAAATAACAAACCCACATAATCTTGCGTGAGATGCGCTGCTGCGCGCGGCTCGCGTGCGCCGAACCGCTACTACCACCGACCTGGGACTACCCGGTAAGCCGCAGAAGTTTTACGTGAATGAGCGACTCACTAAGCTGAACCAGGTACTTTTTTCCAAGGCGCGGGAGCAGGCCCAAGTTAACGGATGGAGATGGGTGTGGACGAGAGAAGGGCGCGTCCTGGCCCGACGTGCCGAGGGTCAGCCATATCACCGCATCCGCAAAGAATTGGACATTAATAGTACATTACTTCAGAGGGAAGAAAGTGACAGTTCCATACCGAGATTATGGCATTTGCGCCACGAGCTTGCGAGGGGCGCAAACCATTCGAGGTATGGAACTGTACTTTATCCTGAGGTATGTATAGTGCTTTTTATTACACCTACGAGGAAAATTATAGACATAAATGCATCCATATTTTACAAAAAACACAAAGATAAATGCTAAATCAATCGAAGTTTTTGCGAAAATGCGCGGGCTTTTCCTTTTTTTATTCGCCCGTTTCTGGAGTAGGCTAAGATCATAAGGTCATGCAGCCACTTCTTCCGTGATTCCGCGCGTTTTATATACAAAAATAATTTCGTTTTTAATTTTCTGTATGCACCAAGGAGGTTGGTAACTGGTAAAAAAAAAACTGTATGTGGCCAGTAACAATTTACTTGAAATTTAATTAGTAGACAGTTAGTCTCTTTGCAGTATGACTGCTGACAAATAAAAAAAAAAAAACCGGGTATGTAATGGAATTTCATACATACTTCCCACCCGTGGGTCGGAAGGATTTTCATACAAACTTCCATACCTTGGGATGAAAGGATTTAAAGGGCGGGATAAAGGCGTTTCTTCCCTCTAATTGGTATAATTAGTATGTATTTTCAGAGCAGGTGTGATAAAAAAATATTTTTGCGGGTGTTAGTATTAGTTCGCCAAAAGCTTGAAATTGAAGAGTTTTATGTTATGTTATGTCATGTTAAGTCGACCTATCGTGGTCAACTTGTTTTATTCGTATATACGCTGTTTACGTTGCCTATTTCATGTCCAGTATATAATTGCCCCATTGAGTGTTTTTCATACCTTTCAGTTATTTGTGCTATCGATAGTAGCTTTATTTTTATTGAAAGGTCGTGGTGTGTCGCTTTTGTTGGTATCAGAGCGAGTGTTGTTTACGCGGCCGGACCGGTTTGCGTTGTGTGCCTGCAATCAAATTTTTATGTTGTATGAAAACTACTCATTACTATGTCAGCCCTCAAAGTTATCATTAATTGCATTATTATTCTTATTATATGTATCTCTTACCTTCTATTACGTATATGGTAGCTGTATACTTGGTCGGTCGAAAAGGTTCATTCAACGTGTGCAAAACGCATGCATAAGTTTTTGTTTCAAAATTCCTCCTAGATCCCATATCACCCCATACTTGGATGCAGCAAAACTTCTGAACATGGAAGCTCGTCGGCATTTACACCTAGCCAAACTACTCTTTGGTGTAATAGACACGGAAACCCCACTCTACTTGTACACCAAGATAAAATGGGCGACCAGACAATGTGGCGTGCACAAGCATAGATAGAATACTTACACCGGCGCATCAAACGGCGACTTTCCGCGGGAGTTTCAGATTTACGGCATCTAAGTGTTGGAATGATATTCCCCCTCCAGTCCGTGAAGCGGCTAGTAGGTGTGCCTTTGGGCGGAAACTCAGGGCACATTTGCTAGATCAGCAGAGACTATTCCCCCCTGTACCAACCTCACGCCGCAATAAGACTTGAGTCTGTGGTCGCTCATTGCCAGTGGGACCGAAAACCCAACACATAAATTTAATGAAAAGATGGATTGAAAAGCGCGGGCCATGTTTATTTATTTAACTTTTTGTATGTATCATATATAACAGCCATATCTATATTTACCATTATTGTTACCTATTTTTTATATATTCTTTATATTTATGTATTTATGGATTGTATTATTATTATGTATTTATTGATTTACCACGTCGCGGTCTGGGGCGCTTTTATAATGACAGTGACACACCACGACTGTCATTTCATTTTATATCATGTGTCATTGCATTTTTTTATCTCTGTGTTTTGTTCCGTTGTTGTAATTGTAGTGTGTTCACTGTCTTTATAATAAATGTTTCTTTCTTTCTTTCTTTCTATCTTCACGATAAAATTATTCTGATTCGGTTTCCAAAATCAAATTTGAACCCACACTCTCCTCGCAACAAGATTGTTCTGATTCGGGCCACGAATCAAAATTTACTTCCTCAGCAACAAAATCTAAGTGATTTTGACTTGAGTCAAGTCCCTCATACAAAGAGTCTAAACAGGAGCGCACGCTCCCTCCAGGTTACGTTGGCTTCGCCAACTCCATCCGCAGATTAAGCTGATGCCTCATGGCCTACGGCTGCAGGACTTTATTAAATTTCAGTCCATGAACACATTTAGAATACAAAAAAAGTCACCTGAAGAAATCCCTCCATCACACAACAAACGAAATTTCAAAATAGGTCAAATTTAAACAACTCCAAACAAACCCGGCCACTTACACTGAGCCACGAACTAGATACAAGGGTAAAAAAAAACCACCAAGGAAAATAAAACTGTTTGCGCCAAATGTAACCTGCATTTAACTCGACTCGGCGAGGGAGAAAGGCTCACCCAAAGCTCACAGCTGGCCTTTTTGACCACCGTGGTATGCCATGCGTGATGTTATTTCTCTGGAATCCGGAGAAAATCCACAATGATGCACTTTCCTACATAAGTACACAGTTAGGGTTCCTATCTCAGATGCTGCTAAATTAATTTCAAAATATGTAAGCTTTCCTTCCACACTCAATATCAAATACATGTAAGATTCACATTTTTCCACAATTCACAAGTTTTCACACTCAATATCAAATAGGTACAAGTAATCTTTTAATTTTAATAAAAGTTTATTTCACTGCGCACATATTCAATCTTGAAATTCTAGTGCATGCCTCTGCAGCCTGTTTGCCGAGATTTCCGGTACCCCTTTTTTGGGGTGAAAGATGGAAAACATTGGTTTGTCGTCGTGCCCCCGCCGAATCGAAATTATTAAACCCACAGTAATTATAGGGACTAAACTACCATTCTAACCAGATGACTTACTTCAGTCATACCTTTTACATAATATCGATCAATAAAAAGCATTATTTATTCGAAACAAAATACGTTTATATTCACCCCATTAGATATGAAAGACATCATTTTCCCTACCTAATGGCTTAAGCGCGACCTTGAAAGTATATTTTTAGATTATCTATTACTTCCTGCCTTTGAAAAATAACTTACAAATATTGGCTCGTGGCCGAATGGTACCCATCGTGGAGGTTAAGCGACTTCTGGCCCGGACGGTGCCTGCATGGGTGACCCTTTTTATGCTGGTGGGTAGGCATCTTCCGTCTAACAGATGCGCCTGCTGTTTTCCTTAGCTTATATGACTGTTTATCAAATTGACTAAAAAGTTGCATCCAAAAAGAAACATCCCAAAAGTTACTAAATGTTACTCAAACTTACTAAATATTTTTCAAAATTGTACATCCTATGGTTACTTAACTACATGGGGTTACGTCGCTTTGCTCAGCATCGCTTCGCCTCCAGGTTCTATTATAAAATTGTGTCCTAACAAACCTAACTATATTATTAGGGCATAAAGTTACTCATAGTAACGGTACGGCTCACAATACGGTTTTGTCAAACTACATGGGAGCACTAAATTTGATGAACATCTAGTAAATTTGGTAGTCAACACTTTTATTGTTAAACAATATATTTGTTGCCTTTATTTTCTATAAACATGAAAGTCTGTAGCTGACAGGCTGCCTTCAATTCACGAATATTATAACTCTGGTATAAATTTTGTGATCATGGTTGGTAAAAATTAATTAATTTACCTGTACGTATATTACGCTACATAATCCGATGATAAAGATCAATGCTGATTCGTAAGAAAAAAAAACAATTCCTGTTTGTTTGTTTGTTTCCAGTATTTTTAGATCCGTTTATGAATCTTAGTCGAATAATTTGATCCCCTGACATCAAGAATCTTATCTATCATAATTCCAGGCGACCCTAGGCTATTATTTAGTTAGCCTGTCTGTACATAGAATATACGCTGAACTTTATTTTTCATGAACTCTAAAAGTGGTATGGTAATTATTCCGAGCAATTTATCAGGGGGATAGGGGGGGATGTAAAGACCGGTCCCAGAAAATGAATTGTGGTGGCCTAGTTTACTTCGATGAATAAGAACAAAGACAAATATCTTTTATGCTATGTATTCATAGGAATCTTGTTAGATTTATTGCGAACAAACAAAGACACAGAAAGCTTGCATAACTACCTATAAGATGAACAATTGTATTTATTATATTACGATGTACCCTGCCTTACCTAATATTAATATAGATAGGTAATCAAGGCTCACGTAGTTATAAAAAAACAATATTGTCCTTGTATACGTATACGTAAGTAATACAAATTCAAAACCAGCCCAATGGCCATTTTTATTGTTTTTATTTTCTGTCACGTCTTTCATAAAAATATCTATCTAGCCAATCACTTAAAATGGGAATCTAATTGCGCTTAAAGTTTTTGCGAACATCAATCCGCTTTATCCAGCTTCGTTCATGAATTCCTGAAACAAAGCTTTCGCTTTTAAACCCAACGCAGACACTCCAAGTCCATTGGAAATAGAGCGAGGCCACCGTCTCTGCAGTAACACCGAACAGTAGAAATTAGAGGTAGAGCCAAAAGCGACGAGGATTTAAAACTGTGTAGCCTCAAATTGCAGTCCACAAAAACCAACAAAACCTTGTTAAAGAACCGCTAGATAGAACAGACGAGAGGCTGTTGAAAATACAAGTTACAAAGCTAGACGTTACGAGTAAATGTAAATAGAGAAATTCCCTCGTTGCATAGTTATGATTTCTTAAGTATTTACCACTTGAAAAATGAAGCGCGGCTGGCAGCCGCTGGAATTGTAGTGGGCAGTAGGTAGTGGTCTAGTCTAGTGGTTTTTTTATGCTGGAATTTGTTTGTTTACAGTTCGAAGCATCGTTGGGTTGGAAGTTATTATTGGTTACGTTCATACAGATACGATAATTCCCGAAAAGGAGGTACAATAGGGAAAATATTTCAGTAGGATCATAGAAGTGAAACCTTAACCAAATAAGCCAAGTATCGGTTACAGTATGTTGGTTTGGAAGCTCATAAAACACACACAGCTACCGCAGACATCAAGCATCGTCCTCGTCGGGATCTCTAAACGACAAATTGATTAGATTACTTAAATTTTTCATCACGACATTAAATGAAAATGTTGGAGACGTCTCAGTATGGATGTCTTTACGATATGAAAAAATCACAGGTCTTGGATGTTTATATGTGTCTGATGTTGCTGTTTCTGGTTCCCACGAAACAGGGTATCCTAATGTGGAGTCAGAAGCAATGTATGTGGCTGTACATAAATTTGTATGTTTATGTTATGATACATGAAATTTAAACCAATATGTAATTTCATAAGTACCTACTAGTACATATATTTATTTAAAAAGGTAATTTTTATTCGCGTCTAGAGGACTTCCTTTATGTCATTGACTATGAATGTCATTAAAAGTGTGTGATTTCGTTGGAACGTTGGCTAAGGAAATTAAGAGTTTTCTCAGGTTACCCACATCTGAAAATTCAGTGTGAATGTCCCCTCACAAGTCTACGTCATCACGTAATAAGGTTCTGAAACAAATAATACATACATGGACGCAAACATATAAATGTATGGATAAAGCATCACGTGCTTAGTGGAAGGCTTTGAGAAATGTTTTCATAAGAGCTGTTCAGCAGCTATTTGCAACCAAAACAATGCAGAAGCCGAAGATCTGATGTATACAGTGAGCTTTCTATATTCACCGCTCGCGTAACGTAATTGCGGAGAGCAAAGCTATTATATCTGTTGAGAAAATCTCATTTCCTGTTTGAGAAAAACGAAGCTGAGCCATCATAGGCCGGCGGAAGTGGGTCGGTACCCGCCAACCGCCCGGGCCGCGTCCTCTGAAAATCCCGTGGGGTACAGCGCTGGGCCGCGTGATGCCCAGGGGCTTTTCATAATTTCAAACCGCTTGAAAAGCTAGAGCGCAACAGCGCGACGCTTGTACCACACGGGGTTTTTCAGCGCTCACATTAACAAGTCTTCATCTGAATAACCCGTGGGGTACAGCGCCTGCAGCGTTGTGTCCCTCTGGCTTTTGTGATTTCGCTTCTAGTTAAAAACTAGAGCGCTACAACACAACAACGCGCCTATGTATTTCCTAATTTAAGTAATTCAAAATTTATAATTCTTATACATCAAGTTCTTTTAAGCTACGGCCGATTTTACAATCTTCAGACAATCTTTATATAATCTAACGGTGATGGAAAACATCGTGAGTAAACCTTCATTACACCATAGCTGCGGCGTTGGGCTAGTCATGCAAAATGGAGCAATGATAAACTGGCTAAAATTGGGCACAATTGTGCCTCTGCTGAAAATCCCGTGGGGTACAGCGCTGGGCCGCGTGATGCCCAGGGGCTTTTCATAATTTCAAACCGCTTGAAAAGCTAGAGCGCAACAGCGCGACGCTTGTACCACACGGGGTTTTTCAGCGCTCACATTAACAAGTCTTCATTCAATTCATTTCAAGTAAGGGAAAAAGTGTAATGCTATTTTATGTTATTTTAAAATAATTTCAAGCGGTTTCAGCGTTGTACCCCACGGGCTTTTCAGAAGACGCGGCCGGGGCCGCTCGCGCCCACGTTATATCACCGAACTACGATATTTGTCACCGGCACAAAGATTGAGGTGAACGCCAGATACCGCCGGGAATCCCCAGCTGCTGAGTCAACAAGAATCAGGTTAATCTCATTCTGGAATATGCCTCAAAGTTTCAGCTGAGCTCAGCGCATAATCGCGTTACTGAGCTGAATAACGACAGACAGGGCAAGCCAAATACTCACATAATCCTTAAAAAGGGTTTTGTAATAATTCATAAGCTACGCTTATTTATATTCATTACTAAGACCAATTTTTTTCCACCTGCGAAACCGCCATCAACCCCTGGATTAGTGCCATGTCTACCTATACCTGCTACGTCTCGCTAATGCAGCGATTCACAATACAAATTATGTAAGAATCGCTCGGGCCCCGGCTAGGTTTATGTATATTCAGATTTTGTCGCTTATCTCATTGTAACCTTCCGAGCCCGCCCCGAGTAATTATATTTGTAGACACAGATAATTGCAGCGAGATTCAGTCCGCTTTCAGTATCGTTTTTACCCGGTATACATAAATATGCTGAGAGCTTCGTGGTATAATACGTTTCACGCTTGCTTCTCATACAGGATATGCAAGTTCGAATCTTGTCCATGTACCAATGAGATTTTTTATTTATCTTAAGTACATTATCAGAAGTTCATTGTTTTGGATGACACGTTAAGCTGTAGTTCCCGGCTACTATCGCTACGTGGTAGTGGTCGTCAAACCCCTCCACCAACCCGCACTGAGCCAGCGTTGTGGAGAACGGCTTCATCTTACTCCTATCCGGGTAAAGGCCTGTGACCCTCGGTGGGGACATTAATCGGCATTTTTTTTTATTTATACCTAAATAAGTCAATGGTAATTTCGTAACTTAATGTTTTAACAGAGCTTTTTAAGAAAACGTCCCAGTTGCCCAATGGTCATTCTCGACACCCTGGCTTGTAGCATTTAATCTGAACTTCATGCGTCTATTCACTATTCCTAACATGATGTGTTCTTTGTTTTCCTTCGGGACTTTTGTGCCCCAGTTTCGCTCGTATATTTTCATGGTAGAAAGAGCTTAGTAGGACATGTGAAGAGAATACATAATAGTTGTTTGTTTTCCCCCCTGGTTCTTAAATCAGTTACTTCTGCGCCGTGAAACGACCCTTGCCCTTATACATTTAGTGCACTGAAAGAGTTTCAAAATTAAATAAACTCAGTTTATATTTATCTACTTTACGCACTTGTAGTTTTCAAACTGCGAACGAATATAAAAAATTGCGGCACTACGAAAATGCAGAAAAAGAATTTTTAACACCCTTGCTCGTAAAGCTGATGTAATTCCACCGGTTTTAAATATGTAAAGAGGGTCATAAAAAATGCGTGTGTTACCAAAGCAAATAGTTAAGTTATAGTCCATACAAATTCCATAACAGTATTATTTGCCATTTCAAATATGGAACTGATCGCCGCCGCACGACTCCAGCTAGTGAGCAGCGCGCTGTTGCTATTCAAATTTCGAACTAATCGCCGCGCGGCGCCAGTCAGTAGACAGTGTGCATTCACAGATTGAGTTTATTTAAAATAAAAATAAAACTGTTTATTCTTGTCTGCATGCTCTAGCGTCTTTGCCAACATTTTCACGCAGCCACGGCAGAAAATAATCCTCGCGCCATTTTTCTCAAATTTTCCTTTCTTTGTACTTGTATTGTGAATATCTAAAAATGACAACTTTCAATAATGAAGATGAGCAATATATTACTTCAACTCCACCGGATATACTAACAGAAGCGCGAACCGCATGCGACAGCTTGCTGCCGTCAATATCCAAGGACAGATACATAACCACGTATGAAAATTTCTTGAAGTGGAAAAACATGAAAAATGCCAAGTTCTGTTTCCTCGCAAATGTGTTAAAAAACGTCGTACGATATACGTGCGTATTGGTTATAACATGCTCGGCAAAATTACGCCCTCGCCTTCGGCTCGGGCTGAAATTCCGCCTCGCATGTTATAACCATCTTAACGCACTAATATCGTAATGTACTATTACTCAAACAAAGCTAGTAATGTGCTCATTATTTTCATAACCTTCTTTGAGCAAAGTTGACATTGCCGCGCTACTTGGAGGAGCCAGAAAAGGTGCCGGCAATTTCCTGTGAAAATCCATTACTGTCGTATTTTAGCGACCGGCAATTTCCTGTCAAATTCCATGATTGTTTCGAAAATGGTAAAAAAAAGGTGGCGCAAAAAGGTTTTATTCAGAATTTGGTTATGAGTGATAAAAAAAGAGCGGGAGATCTTCTTGCCACTAAAAAAGGTACTGCAAAAAGGCTTTATTCAGAATTTGGTTATGTGTGACAAAAAAAAGCACTCAATTTTATAATAAGCTGGTTTTATTTAATTACTCGCATTATTTGAGTACAGTACTATACCAGCCTTGTTCCGCAATGACTGCACTGCTGGCCACACTATGAAGGCCTCGAGCTTAGCTTAGCTACGCTCTCGGCCTATAAGCTTGGTCACCATTGCAGCCTTTGATGGACAAGCTGGAATAAATGCCGAGACCGAAGGTCGAGGCTTTTATAGCGCGGACAAAGCAAAGCTGATCGCGCTGTGTAGGCCTTGAGCTGCGTTGTGCTGCGCTTTCGGCCACCAACAGTGCTACCAGCAATGCAGTCATTATAGACCGCGACAGTAATGTACTAAAACAAATTCTGTCTAATAAGTTGAGTGTGGATAGCACGAATAATTACGCATTGAAGAAGGTTTCGAATTGAATTCGATTTCATCTGAACTTATTCGTAAAGGCGTCGCAATCTCGAATCGCTGGGGCGCGTTCTCTTCAACATTTGGAGTCACGTCAGCAGATCACTCACAGTTCACAGTAGCAATTTTTCCGATGACGAATAGTTTCGCTCATCGACACGGAAGTCTACAATACGGTCACGGTCTGTCTGCCTCAAGTTCTCAAAGCCATCTGAGATGAATGAGGGATTACGACACTTGGCTTGTGTTTCCGGTTGATAAATGCTACCCTGTTTGTTCTTAGTTGAGGGATAGACTTCAATACTTTCTCGACCTCAAAATAATAAACTTATGGAAACTGTGCAAAAATATACAAGGCCTAGTCTATGCCTCAGCTGTTCAGACAGTCGTAGATACACTGTACAGGACAAGACGTCTACTAGCTGACTCAGCAGGGAACCCCACCACTCATATTGGCTCCCGTGGCTTAAAGTCTAGTCAACGAACTATTCTAGATGGAAAAGATGAAAGCAGAAAGTTTGACTTCAGAACTTTGTTGGACTAGTTAGGAAACAAACAGACTAAAAGTTTAGGAGGAGTCTAGGTCCCGTTTTTTTTTTTTTTTTTGTTGTTCACATCTCAGAAAAGAGGCGTCACAGAAATATTTGTTGGAAAACAAAATGTAAGCTGTTACAATTTTCTACAACTTTGATTCAGTATACTTTTTACCTATTCCCAATCGTTGCCTAGGATATGAGCTCCGAAAAAAAATATAAATCTGTTTTCATCTCACTTTTTGTCATATTTTGTTACGAATACTTTTACTTTGTTAAGAAGCTCAAAATCTTTGACAACGATTGTGAATAGGTATTATATGTTTAGAATCAATTTTGTTCAGAATTTTATTAGCTTTCATTGTCATTGTCATTTTCGATATGTAAGCAGAGAAAACTCCTAACTGGTCTTAACTTAGTTCCGAAGTCAAACTTTCCATCTAGAACCCCCTTGAAAGCACTTATTTACTAAGCTAATTCATGAAGAGACATATTCTGAGGCTTAAAGTATATAGCCAGAGATTGATTGATTAATATTTCTTTAATAACACAATTAAACAGCAGTCATTACAAATAAATCAGACAGGTAGAGACAGTGTCATGTCTCAGCTTCAGCGCTGGTTTTCAGCCGGCCCTCCAGAACACCAGAAGGTACAATTTACTCGTGGGTCGATATTAGGTAGGTACTTGTTAAAATAGTAACAAATATTTATACAAAAAGGGAAAAAACTACAAATATTTTCTTTACAAAAAGAAAATACCCGAAACACAATTTAAGAAAATAATATAATAGTAATAAATAACAAAGCACCAATTAGCTTTGGAGCATGCAGCAGCACACAACATCCAGTTTCATCAGGCGACTATGCAGGCCATAACAGTTAGGTCAAAGATAATAAAAATACTTGGTTAGGTTAGTTTAAAGTTAAACTGCAATTATTTGCTCACCTAAAAGATATTTCTAAAGAGATAATTTGAATGCATCTTTATACATAGGCAGTCTTAAGGGCGGTGGTATATCATGCCAAATGTATATAGGAGACATAGGTTCTGGTTAATACTTATAAACTTGTGTAAACTACTAAAACTTTTTTTGTAATCGTGAGTGATCTTCATTTAACATTTGCTGAGCCCTACGGTGGGTGCACTTAGAAAACTGTTGGCTGTGTGTGAGAATTACGCAAATAGTCATGGTCTGCTATATAATGTAAAAAAGAGAATATCTCATATTTAAGGCAGACAGGTCAGGTCAGTATAATAACGGCTTTAGGAGGTTGTTGGCGTTGCCACGTTTCTGCAGTGCATCGGCAATGTTTGTCGAAGCGCGCACAGACGGTTTTCACGCTATAATGCGGAAAAGGGCTGCTTCACTACTAGGTAGAATGCGTGGCAGCAAAAACAAAATCCTGAATGCTTTCTCGGAGAGGTGGGACAGCCCGTTCACCCTCCACTGGATAAAAATGTTAATTTGATTTTTAATTGATAATTTGAATTTAATTTGACATTTTATAATTTGACATTTTGTTTTGATTTAGTTTTATTTATTTTGTAGATATTGTAATAATGGACTATTTATTAATTGTTAATGTAATATTTATTTATTTAATATAATTTTGTTGCTGTACAACTAATTTAATTTGATTTTTAATTGATAATTTGAATTTAATTTGACATTTTATAATTTGACATTTTGTTTTAATTTAGTTTTATTTATTTTGTAGATATTGTAATAATGGACTATTTATTCATTGTTAATGTAATATTTATTTATTTACTATAATTTTGTTGCTGTACAACTATGGATCTCTTGTGTCTGATATGAAAAAATAATAATAATAATAATAAATTAACATGGTAGTATTTTACTATAATATAGAGAAAAAACTTAATATACGGTTCGGAAAAATTAGAACACACTGTTATATAAAGGATTTTTCATTTATCATTTCGTACGCAAAATACGATTTCGCGAATATTATTTAACCATGGATATCTTCCACCTCAGCAAGCATGACTCCCAGGGCATGCAGGAGAACTCCTACTATAGCAATAAATCTGCGTCATAAATTCTGTAGGGTACTGTGAATGAAACATGTATTTCACAATGTGTTTCCACTGCTTAGGCTTTTATGTTGGTAGACGTTCTTCAGAATGTTTCCGGAATATGATAACTCCAAAAAATACTGAATATTTCTTTAAGAGCAGCTTACAACTTTAGCAAGTTAGGCAATACGCAATAAGACGAAAGTCGAGACATGAAATATAAGATTATGATGATATCCAATCGATTCTGGTCACAGCCCGGCCGATTCAACTACTTTGTACAAACCCTTATTCTTTAACTCAAGTCGACCAAAAAATGTGGAAATATCACAGATTTCCCGTACAATTTACGTAATGCGTTGGATTTGATGTGGATTCGAGTTAAGATCAAAGTTCAAATTTCTTTATACCCATAGATCTATAAAAAATGAAGTTTTCTAAGTATATGTAGATATATACTTAGCAAACTTAATTGTTTGCCTCTGCTCATATTTTACTACTGTTACGTTACTGAATATATGTGCTCGCATGTTGCTAATGAGTAGTCTATAGAGATGTATTTGTATTCTAAATTCATGGAAGGCGGGTACGTTATAACGTTGTATTTTATCCTAGCATTTGTGTTCAGTCAACTTAAAACAGAATAATCGAATTGCTATGGTGACTCGATCCAAATAAACTCAATATACGGACAGTTTCCACTTCCACGCTGCTTATCAGAGTTTTACAATTGAGATATCATTAGAAGCGTCTTGATTGACCACTGATTATAGGCTAAGTGACGTCACACTAAAGTTTTTCAAAACAGGGCTGTGTTTTTAACCAAATTAAAGAGTTTTATTAGCATATACCACGTGTTAAAACATTATAAGTCAAATCGTTAGAAGTGTAAGTATTGACCTACCGGTGGTAATAGGTTTCCCACTCTTTTGAGCGCGCGATTTCGAACCTCTTGCCTTGTTTATAAAATCTCGTATAGTTTATTATTTGTACACGATAATTATACATTCTGTGAAAATATAAACTCTCTAAGTATTAGGGCTCCTGAGATAAAGCCCGCTGACAGACGGAGAGACGGACAGCGGAGGCTTAGTAATATGTTCGAACGCTAATTGTCAATTGCCAATCGCATAAAAGTTAACATAAATAGAGTTAGACTGAGCATGTAGTGACAAGTCTTCTACTTATTCTCCTATGCACCATGCATGCACACTATGCACACCATGCACACTATGCTGGAAAATTGTTATGTGGTCGGTTCATTTCTTGTTAAATTTTAAATTCGTAAATTATATTATCACGGTGTAAGAATTCATGGCTTAAAAATTAGAAACGGGTCACTCTCAAAGCTCTCCTAAATGTTGCAGAATATAAATTCAAAGTAGAAGTAAAAACGTCCCTCAATTAAAGCAAAAAAGTCTTTATATTTTTTCAACGACATCCTAATTACATTAGCGACCACCGAGTCTACTCTAGCTAGACGGCGAGACGACAACGAGTGGTTACAGTAAATTTTCAGTAAGCTCAAAAAAAAGTAGCTTCAAATTTGACACCAGATGTCGTTGGAGAGACATGGTTTTTTATGATAGTTGACAGTTCTAAAAGTTCTAATGATATGTGAAAATACCTGAAATGCTATTTTGATGATGATTGAGTAAAGGTCTGGTTCATTCCTCTAAAAGCGGTGGTGATATGTAGCGGGCGTAATATGGTGGCAGTAAAAAGACGGCCGACGACATGTTGAATGTTCAAGACTGACTGCCATCTACGGAGATAAACACAGACTGTGAAGTACGTGTAGACGGTGAAAAATGGACGTTCACATTAATTTTATAATACATGTTCCACTTCCACTTCTGAAAAACAACGGTCTGAACTCATCACCATCAAGGCGGCATCCTGAAAATGGCGGCAACACCTTTTGACGTCACGGTGTCAAAATGCTTTCTAGAAAACTGCGCCATTTGGTTTACAAAGACGACATTTTAGTGAAGTCATACACCGCTGTATTAGGTCCGCTAAATATCGCTACCGCTTTTGGAGGAAATCAGAGCTTTATTCAAAGCTGCTCTGTGTTAAAACCGAAGCACAACAACTGTCACTTATCAACAACAAACAAAACACAATACTTTGTTGTTTTTATTTATATCAACAATATTCTCTTACTTCCTTATCAAAACTATATATCCTCTGTTTTGTGGTTATTACGACCTAAAATCTTTCTACCTGTGAATCACACCCTCTCTTTATAACACAGGCGTGATGACCACAGAAAATATAATAACTAGTTTAGAAAGGCCATAGTGACTTTTTTGAACGGCAACCGCTGTCGCCGCTCCAACTCACTACTACTTATATAATAATAATAATACCTTGGACACTATTTACACACATTGATTTAGCCACAAACTAGAATTCCCTGTATCTTGGGTACTAGACAACGATACACATTAAAAAAAAATATTATGCTTAGATAGATAAACAACCATGACTAGGGTACAAAATCCGTTCTCATCAAACAAATATTTGCCCCCACCGGGACTCGAACCCGGGACCCTTGGCTTCATAGGCAGGGTCACTGCCGACTCGGCCATTCGGGTCGTCGAATAAACGTCATATAAACAAATATGTACAATGTTACCTGTGCGTGAGGCAAAAAAAGGGTTTTCGATTGGTCAAGCTACTCAAACCAACGCAACTTTTACTGTCGTGCCTGTGGGCGTTAAAACAGTTTATTTTACATATACGCTGGGGATTGACGAACGATAAACATTTATCGATGTTTATATTTTTACTATCGATGTTAATTTTGGTGCTATAATGTATAATGTATTTTACTCGAAAATGCTTATACTGTGTTCATTATTCATACTTTGATAAAAGTCGACCCTGCCTCGCTACTTGATTAGGCACCAGCAAATTTGTATGGAGATTCATTGCTGATAAGTTTTAGCCACCACTAACCACCTGTGAAAAGTCAATCTAAAATGTAAAATTTTATCAGCAGTCGTACCTATATATTTTTATACATTTGGAGGGAATTAAAGACGCATTACGTTTTTCTCAATATAATTTATTGACCCTAAAATAAAACATATTTATTAAGCAATTGTCTCTTTGTTTTTTTGAAACATATTCTGTAAAAAATGTACTCTTATATTAATATATTTTGCTATGACGGCTTTCATCAGATCTGTGATATGATTGCCAGTTGGGTACTCCTCAATCTGATGAAATGAGATGTGAAACTTTGTAAGATTTTTGTGACCAAAAAATATTTGTTAAACTTTCGCGAATTATCTGTATGATATCGGATTATTGATTCTGCTTTTTTGCAAATAGTAATTAGATCATCCGACGGATACAAAAGACCGCCTTTGTCTTTACATATAATAAATGTATGCTGTGAATTACGCCAGCGAGATACAAGAGCATCTTTACAAACATCACATTTTAATTTTTACATTTTGGAAAAAAGCTCCAAAAATTATCTTTCTTAACATCCATCATATTCATTGTCCTCTTCGATATAATAAGATGCATCTGTAGTAAATTTATAATTTTGAGATCAGAAGAACAATTGAGGATCGACAGATTCTCCACTGCTGTACAGTACAGTTGCCATTTTCATAATCTTTTAGCTCCACATGTAACAACAGTTTTTTGTACGCAGCTTTAAATTGTCGTGCTGTTGGATTATTATTTGCACCACCATGACGTCTAATGTTGCAAAATAGAAGTTCGAGATGATCTTTGCTGACTTAAAAAAGGAAAGAATAAAAGTTCTTTCGGTTCTATAAGTGTCCTGTAAAAATGCTTGGTAGCCTGAACACAACCATTAAATCCCAAAAACCCAACTTTTCTTGGACTTTTTATCAACAATCAACAATATCTTGAGCTGTAAAAGTTGAAATTTATTCCACAGCCTCATCCAAATAGGTGAATATTTTTGGAGCATGCCACTCATTTATAGCTTTCTTATAACCATACTGATTAAGGCTTCTAGGTTTAAATATGTCAAACAAGTTGAAGATATTTAAATTTTTGTTGTGGCAGAACCATCTTGAAAATCCGACATGTTTAACTTTTCTTTACAAAAGTCAAAAGCATCAGCCACATTTAAACTAAACAGCTGAGTGGCCAGCTTAACTTTATTTTTTTACGTTTTTTTAATTTTTTAAGTGAATGTGACGATATCTTAATTTGTTATGTAAATGTAACTTTTACTTTTCTTGAACTTTAATCCACAAATGTTTGGTATCCCTGAAAAAGTTTGAAATATTTCAAATCAACGCTGTAATTATTGATATTCTATTCTATAATACATAATATCATGTTTATAAAAAAATATATCTTCCTGAAAAGCGTTCCAGATTAATTTTATCACATGTGATGGATCCTATATTGACATCACTTCTTGTTTTGTGACGGCATGTTCAAATGTCATCTTGCCATTTTCAAAGGTGCAACCCAAGTTTTTGATCATTACCAAATTAGATGCACAACCATCAAACGTGGGAGACACAATCTTTATTCCTGTTTCAAAGCACTGTTTTACTAGATCAGAGCGTTGACCTCAGGCTACACCAACAACAAGGAAGTAGGCAACAGGTACTTTCAAATTGCAGTTTATTCCTGTTACTAAAAATACCAAAGCCTCCTTAGCTTCAGTTATGTGGTCGCTGCTTTGTTTATTGCCCAATCTCCACAAAACCACGCAACTTGCATCCGGCCCACTCTATACGGCGTATGATTGCCATCCCATCCATGTTTGATGATTATTCCACTTTCAATTTCAATGCTGCAATTGATTTATTCGTAAACCGTTCTCCTTCAACACTTGAATACCATTTTCTTAATATACGTGTATGACGCAGGCAAGTATCGAATGTGTTGCGAACTTATTCGTACGCTTTCGGTGAATAATAATGTAGCGTTAATGAAAAACTCCGAATTGCTGGAGAGTATTGCTATTTGTATTCTGTTCCGGATGTACTTTTACTTATGTATCTATTGCAGTTGGTTTGTTAAATCAGACACTTAACTAACTCTCTAGACCTTTCTATTCATTAAATGCCGATTTAAATAAAGCATCGTCGAAAACGTTTAACAAGACAAACACACAAGACAAGTCAACAACAAGATAGCGTTACGACAACAGCTGATTTGCACAGCTTATATCAGGGAAAACTATTGCGGTAGCTTAGGTGAAGGGTAAAGGGGGTGAGCGAAGCGTGTAAGGGTGAACATGTAAGAACAACAAAAAATAATTAAAACATAAAAAAATATTTATATTGTATATGTCTTGTTGCCTAGGAACGTTTAGACAACTCGTCAAACGTTTCGTTCGCTCACTTGTCTGAGGGAATTTTAGTGACTTGGTTAATCATCAGTATTTAATTAACGGTCTAGAGAGTTCGTTAAGTGTCTGATTTAACCAACTAACTGCGACATATTGATTGAAGAAATCTTCAAACTGAAAAATTAACACAATAATGTGAACTCGCCAAGTGCAATATATATGATATGTATATTGCACTTGGCGATTGGGATATATGTAACGTATTTGAGATATTTTTGTTGAGATTATCACAACACACATATTCTGTGAAAAAAGTAAAAAAATCACCTGCATATTGGAACTCTAGAGAGTTTCAAATTCCTCATTTCGCAAAAAAAAAAAAATTGTAGATCGTTCATTATGTCTTCGATTTTAGTTAATTTTTTCTTCAGCATTTCTTGCATCTTGCATTTTCTTAATCCGTTTTTTTTGTCTTTTTATGACTTCATCTTTAGTGATGACTGATGGATTAAACATTATAATAATATTTGTGTAAAAAAATAAACCATTACTCGTTGTAGGTTTTTTCATGCTTTTAATTTTACCATTGAATATTTTATTTCTTGACCTGATTAGTTTAATGACTTTTTGGCGTTGATGTGGTTGAGTTTAAAATAAAGTATAGTAAAGTAAAAAAAAAAAAATTGCACAAATAGAAATTACATGGGTTTAAATAACTAAGGTGCATATACTACGTATACACTATTCTCTTACTATTATATAATTTCCAGGGGACCTTGCACTAGGCTAAGCCTTTATCGCGAGGAACCAGTTAAAGTTTCAAACAAAAGTATAATTTAGCTGACATTAATACTATTTTATACATCTGAGAGTGTTGGATATAGAAAATAGATACTTATGAAAAAAGGTAGGTAGGGTTCTAAAATCGTTGTTTTAGCTTCAGGGACTGTGTTTGCTTTGATGTTGCCAGTTTTAACAACGTTGTTGTAGATGTGGGAACTAATATACGGATCGAAACTGCTAGCAAAGGTTGTGTTTATTGTGGGTTTATGTATTTTGTAAACAAGGTTCTCTAGCAGGCGTTAGTAATCTTTGGAGTTTATTATTACTTTATGAGCATTTGGGCAGATGCTCTGAATGAAGAGTTGGCGGACTGACAGGACTTTGGCTTTCTCTTATAGCTCCTTGGTGGGATACCTGAAAGGTTTTTTCAACATTGCTTTAAAAATTGAGCGTTTGGCTATTTCTGCGGTAATTAATGAAATGAAATGTAATAATTTATTTGTGTTGATGTGGTACAGTCATGGGTCTTATCATTGAGTATTATAATAATAGAGCGGCACATTCAGCCAATTTGTGGCATGCAAATAGTATTTGTATGTACAACGACATACGTTCTCTAATATTATAATCGGTAGGACCGTTAGGTTAGTATACTAACCTTAAATCTTATTGAATTAATTAATAATTATTCATATCATAATAGAAACAACACAATACACATTAAATTCAATAAAACCATGATAATATTATTACATAAATTTGTTAACTTTTTATGTCGTTTTGTAAAACTACGTTAAGTTATAAAAGCAATTATTAACAAGCAATTTTCTTAACTTTGACTTAAAAATAGGTAAAGGTAAATATTGTAGATCTGCGGGTAGACAATCAAATATATTTACCGCCATGGCATAACAGTTACATTTTAACAGTTTTGTTGTGGCTCGAGGAACCACTAGGCGGTTTGGGAATCGGGTATTGAATGTACAGGAGATGGAATTTTTTGTGAACAAATTAATATTAAGTCTTACAAAAGTACTCATTTGAAATATGTAAATACCAGTCAGTGTAAGATTTAATTTTTTAAACAGTGGCCTACAAGACTCATATGGGTGCGCGCCACACAAAGTTCGTATGCAGCGTTTCTGTATGATGAACAGACGTTGTATATCCACTGAATTACCCCAGACAACGATTCCATAGCGTAATATGGATGCAACATATCCTTGGTAAGCTAATAGGGCTGACTCCCTTCCTGCTACCTTTGTAAGGCGGTAAAGTGCAAATTTAAAACTATTTACTTTTTTGCACAATTTGTCGACTTGAGCTTTCCACGATAATTGTGAGTCTATTGTTAAACCTAGAAAAACTGTGTCATTTGATTCGTTGATAGATTGATTTTGATATGTCAAGGATAAATTTAATTCCGGTTTTATTTGATTATAAAATTGTACATAGGATGTTTTGTCGACATTCACACAATATTATAAATAAATTATTCATTACTAACCAATTCATAATATCTTTAATTGTATTATTTATGTCATTGTTAAATTCATTGTTATTTGTACATTTTATTATAATAGAAATATCATCTGCAAATATGGAGCAACGGTGCTTTGTAACTTCCGGTATGTCATTAATATATAATAGAAATAACAACAATAATTAGAACTGATTTTGCTGCGCTACCCCACACCAAGATGCTGTACGTCAGTAAGACAGGCCATTCGACCGACCGACTGAAACCAGGACTGTTATTAACAACCGTAAATTCAAACAAGCTCTCAGCAAACCTTACCCGAGATTAGATATCACATCCGAAATAAAAAATAGAGCCCAACTAGATGCCAAAATCTCTGACATAGGCAACAGTCTAAACGAATCCCTAACTGGCGCTTCTTGCAAGGTCCCGGTTCAGGCTAACCATCACTTTGAACTCCCAGGGGACTTGAGACTGCTGCTTAGTGCAGAGAATGCAGCACAGAGAGATTATCATAACTGTCCCTCAGCCAATCACAGAAAACGAATGCATCGCCTCCAACGAGAGCTTACCAGATGCATGCGAGAGCTCAGATGCAGTCGCAATGACTTTGTCTCCAGGTAGTCACACTGCCATTTTTAAATTCAGAAAATGCCTCTAATCCGATGAGATTGTTCCCATGCCCCCCCTTAAACGGGATAACCAACCCGCAGCCTTTGATGACGATGAAAAGGCCGAATGTTTTGCCAATAACCTAGAAACCCTTCTCTCAACCAATAGACCCCGATAATCGTAACATGGTCAAATCTAAGATTAATCACAAAAGCTCTCTCCCCCCATTTGACCTTTCTGAGATCACCCTTGAGGAAGTGTAAAAAGTAATAAAGGTACTCAAACCTAAGAAAGCCCCGGGGCTTGATAAAATCACTAACTCGGCTATAAAATCTTTCCCTCTTAGACTCCTCACAACCGTTACGGTAATTTTCAATGCCTACCTCCGTCTCTGTACCTTTCCAACCGCATGGAAAGAAGCTGATGTCATTGATTTTAACAATTCCCGGGAAGATCGGACCGACCCTACTTACTCTCTTTAATAGGCAAAATCTGCGAACGGCTTATTCTCAACCCACTCAAAGACATTTTCATAGACAAAAACCTCATACCCAACGAGCAGTTTGGCTTTAGAACCAAACACTCGTATGTCCAATAGGTGCACCGCACAAAGAGTTTCACATAACGGCAAAGCCCAAAGATATCGGTGCCATATTCTTCGACGTAGCGAAAGCTTTTGACAAAGCTTGGCACAATGTTCTTTTTATAAACATTACCAACTCAACCTCCCATATAGGCTTGTTCCCATTATCAAAAACTATCTCACTGAGCGCAGTTTTTGTTAGCGAGTAGAAAAATCGCGCTCTAAGACCCACCCCGTAGCCGTCGGAGTCCCGCAAGGCTCAGTTCTCTCACCTACCCTCTTTTCACTTTACGTCCAAGACGTCCTCCGCACGCCATACGTCGAGCTTGCTCTTTACGCCGACGATACGGCGCTCTATTACACCAGTTTATAGAACTTGGCGGAATATAGAACATGATCAACTTCCTTGCATAGGTGCAAGGAAGTTAATCATGTTCTATCTTCCGGCATGTTCTATCTGCGGAAATGGAAATCAAATGACAAACAAATATTGTCACAACACGATTAATGATCATTCCAATGTCGACTTAAAATTTTCTAATAATAACAGTGGCTAAAGTGAGACAGTGTGAGATCTCCGGTGCCGATCTCCCGAAAATCGGTAGCCACCCCAACTTTTTGCGATGTTGAGAAACATGGTCGAATTTGCGAAGTTCGAAGATAAACCGAATCCCGGAGTTCTGAAGTCGCTTGAGTTTATTCAGTTTCTCTTCGTTCGCACTCGCCCAGGCAACATCGGCATAGTCAATTAGCGACAAGAGAAGACATTGTTCAAGGGTAATTTTGGTCTGCCGTGGCAAGAAGTTCTACTGACGCCTGAGGGTATGGAAAGACGCAAAGACCTGTCTGCTGACCTCGCAGTCGAGACCAACACAGCTAGCTATCAAAGATGACCCCGAGGTTTTTAAATTGTAGTATTTACTAAATTGTAGTACCATTATAAGTTACATTAAAAATAGGTTTTTGTAGTAAGGAAAGAGAGTGCTTGGTTCCAATAATCATTGCTTGCGATTTTATCGGGTTAACCAACAGCCCGTGGGACGAGGCCCAGTCTTTTACATTCTCAAGGTCAGCTTTTTCTAAAAATAAGCTGTATTTTGGCCGGATTTAACAAAATTTCAACCAGCCGGCAAATTTCAAAAAGTGCAGGTTAGGGGAACTTTCATAACCGCCCGCAATTAGCCTCTATGCAAGTTACAGAAGGAGTGGATTCGCATATGAATGTTGGGTTTGGGTACCGAGGCCCAGGTTTTGTGGAAGCACATGTATTTTGTTTTTTTGCCATTCAGTGTGAGTAGATTTCTATTCAACCAATTAGCGATACTTGCCATCTCCTGTTCACCTTTTTCCAGGACCTCATCCCTATTGTCGTCATTGAAAACAGCAACAGTGTCGTCAGCATAGCAAATGATGTTTACGTCTGGGGACGGGGCTTTATGAATTTCGTTTATATAAATCAGGAAGAGGGTGGGTCCGAGCACACTTTCCTGGGATACGCCGACGTCAATTGGTAGTTCTCGACTGATGTTTTCGTCTATTTTTATACTGAGTTTCCTGTCGGTGAGGTAGCTTCCGAACCAGTTCAGGGTATGTCCTCGGAGCCCATGGTTTTCCAGCTTCTTGAGCAGTAGGGGTATGGACACGGTGTCGAAGGCCTTTGCCAAATCTAAAAAGACTCCGATGCACTTTTTCCCTGTGTCAAGGTAAGAAGATACCAGGTCAACCAAGAACCCGACGGCATCCTCAGTGGATTTTTCCCTTCTGAAGCCAAAATGTTTGCCTGAGATCAGTTGGTGTTTCTCAAGATAAGAGACCAGTCGCCAGTTCACAAGTCTCTCGAGTATCTTTGAGAGTATGGGAAGCAGGGATATTAGGTCGGTAGTTTTCTGGCAAATTCCTGTTGCCACTTTTATATATGGGTATGACTCTTGCAAGCTTCCACGATTGGGGAAAGATGCCTGTTGATAGACTGAGGTTGAAGATGTAGGTTAAGGGGACAACGATTTCGCTGCACATCTCTTTAATTACTCCAGGTTCAAAATTATTTTCCGCACTTCGTGAATGTCTGCGGATATTAATCCGTCCGTTAATTTAATCGTAAGTATCCCTTTTCTATAACAAATAATATAAAATATGGGTATAAATCACTTTTGATCCGACTTAGAATAATACATTCAAAAAATTTGGCGAATAAAACAGTTGTGCCGTGTTTATACTAATATAAATACAAAACCATTTTGTTAAAACGAAGAGTCATAATTTTTGCGTATTCTATGCTTTATATTTAACAAACGTTCGACAGAACCAAACACCTGCGAGCAGTAAATGGTCGTCAATAATGTTTTTGTGAGCCATTGGCGCTGAGCGCTGCTATGTCGGGCTGAGCTACGCAACTTAGTTCCAGCGCGCGAAAAAATCGACGCAAGCAAGTGGAATCTCTTGAATACCACCGGCGTTAGCTGACGCAACTTTTTCGTTATAGGTTTTAAATTTTATTACCATGGCATAGGGTTTAAAATCGCGACCCGTCCCATCTACCCTCGGTTTTTGAGAGGTTAAATGAGGGACCTGAATGGAGTTAATCTAACTCAACACAAAACTTGCTGCTAACAATTTTGTAATAATTTATTCCTTATAATTTATAATAATTAATATTGAGAGAATTGTATTAGTTAAACACAACCAATTTTCAAGATATATAAAAATCAATCTGTGGGTGATTCTTAGCCCTAAATTGGACCACTGTGGGAGAAGTCCCATAGTGGTCCAATGTAGAGAAGCGACAAAAAAAATTCGTTTGCTAAGCATATGTATATATATACAGTGATAAAAACATTTGATTTTGATTTTGACATTTCAAACTAATAACACCTTGTTTTTGGTCGTTGGAGGTTAAAAATAGCCATTAAACTTGACTAAGAGTTATAGTGTAGTACATCGCGAGTCACAAACAATACCGCGAATTCTGAAGGCGTCAACTAACGTGAAAGTCTCAACGGAGTGGTGTGATCTTTCCGCGGGTGTTTCGCAGGGTGGCTTCCTCCTTCCTTTCACTTCTTCTCTTCTCTCTCTTCTTAGTATACATCAACTCCATCTCTAAGTTACTTACATCGTCTTATCATCTTGACGCAGATGATCTCCTATTATATCGACACTTCTCTCCGTGAGATGTGACTCTGACCTTAGCGGCGTTGAATGCTGACCTTGATAATATCAGGCAATAAGCTCTAGGGCAAATCTCAAGCTATGATTATGGGAACACGGCACACTCTTAACCTGTTACAGAAAATTCCCGTCGCTCCGTTGTATGAGATTATGGTACCATCATACATTACAATGTATGATGGTACCATAATCTCATACAACGAGAAAGCCAAGAACCTTGGGGTTGTTTTCGATAAACTGTTCTCCTAGTTGCCCCATGTCTGTGAGGTTAGCAGACGAGTCTTTGCGTTACTACACTCCCTCCGGAGATTGCAGTATTTCCTGCCACGGCAGACTAAAATAACATTTGCTCTGTACTTTCTACTGCCATTAATCGACTACGCGGATGTTTGCTGGGTCAGTGCGAACGAAGAACAACTGAATAAACTCGAACGACTTCAGAATCTCGGGATTCGGTTTATCTACGGGCTGCGCAAGTATGACCATGTCTTCCAGTGTCGCAAGGAGCCAGGGCGGTTTCCGATTCACCGTGATATACAATTTATCTCGAACCTATTTAATATCTTAAGAAATCCGCGCTACCCTACCTATCTTCGTGAAATTTTCTAACATCTTTTCTCCAAAGATAGGAATCACAAATCCCACACGGTGTCTCTTATCTTAACTCCTCAGCACAACACTATTGCTTACGAACACTCCTTCAGGTTAACATCAATTCGACTGTGGAACGCACTTCCCTGCGCTATTAAGGATAGCCTATCCATCCACGACTGAAAAAAGGATGTCACAGAGGGAAGTGGAGGATTTACTCGCCCGAACTAGACATCAAACTTTCACTTAGCTTCGGAGGGGATATAACAGTGTTTTAGGCAGAAACACTTAGTCTCATACATGGGGCAGTAGAAGTAGAAGGAAGCGTAGAGGAGAAAGACAAAGACATCTCTACTCTACGCACAAACAAAACCACTAACAAAATCCAAACTCATACTGGAGTATCATGAGATACTCATTTACATCATGAAGCCCCTTCGAGGCATAGCTACAGAGGCTGTACTAAAAATAGTGTATCTCGGGCTTGCTGAGGGCATCCTATCCTACTGTATAACTGTGTGGGGAGGTGCATGCAAGATACATCTGTTTAAGGATAAAAGGGTGCAAAGATCAATTCTGAAGGTCATTTACAGGAATCCCTTCCGGTACCCTATAACTAGTCCTTACGAGGAATGCAAACTTATAACCGTCCGTCAATTGTACATATTTTAATCAACATCAAAAATGCATAGGCTAATTCTAAGGAAACCTAATTTGCAGGAATTACTGCATAAAAGAATATTTAGAATACCTGTTCCCCTCATCAGGACTGTTTTCTCCCAAGGTCTGCCTAGATTTCTCCATCCTTTTCTGATTAACAGTATATCTCAAAATTTTAATATAAAATATAATTCTTACTACCATGTTTAGAATGTAATCAAAAAATTGGCTGTCTTCATTGTCATACTGCGATACAGAAAAGCTGCTTGTACGAAACTGCTAATCAAACCAAATGCAATAATTAATCAACTATTAATATTTTATTTTACTTTTTGTTATCTATGATTTATTTTTACTTTCCATTTTTATTATACGCCTAATCCTTTACTCGTAATCAATGTATGAGTAACAATCTCTCCTCTGTAAGATTCCCACGATACAGGTTTGCCTAGTGTGGGGATTACAAGTACTGTGTTTGTTTCATTTTAATTATGCACTTTAAATCCTCACATAAAATGTAATTATTTTCATTGTGTAATTGTGTACTTTTAGTGAAAAACATATAATTTTCATTTTCATTTTACCCAACATCCGCTAGACTGTCACGCGGACACATTTTGACCGATGCAAAACACCCCAGTCTGTCACGCGGACACATTTTGACCGATGCGTAAAAGGCGGTAAATAAGGACCGTTATTTTATCAAAGCGTTTGTCTATCTTGCTCAAACTTCCACTAAACGTTGCCGAAAGAAGGAGAAAGGCATAACATCCTTTGTTTCAACTCTAAAGCAAGCATTAGTGGTTGACCGAGGCAATGAAATATCGCGCCGTCAGTCACGTGCCAGCGCTTATTGAGTGGTGGTGTGGTTGTGGTGATTGCTTTCCAGGATTATTGTATGGGGAGGCATGTTATTGTTATTTATTTATGTGCGATAACGTAGGCGAAAAGAGTAGACTACAAAACACAATTTTTTTCTTAAGGAATAAAATCATAAATAATCGTAATGAGAAAAATACTAACTGGCCTGATTACAGGCCACTGTTCACTTAAAAAACACTGGAAAATTGCAGTTACAACAGATAGCTCCCTATGTAGGGGATGCATGGAAGTGGATGAGATCGTGGAGCACATGCTGCTTGCGTGCCCATCCACCATTGAAACCAGGATAGCAATTCCGGGTAAAACAACAACGACCTAAGAGCTTCTAGAACATCCAGGCTTCCTACTCCAGCTTGTGTAGGAGTTAGGATGCCTGAACCAGAAGAGAGGGTGCAGGGGATATGCCAGGTGCAGGCACTATCATCCCCTGCAAAGAAGAACAAGAAGCAGAAGCCCATCCATTTTTATTTTCAAGAAAAGATGGAAAATGCATCTCCTATCTCTTCCGTATTACGTTTAAGTATGTAAGTATTATGTTAATATATATATGTACATGTAATTTTGATATTTATATTGGACATAGTCTGAAAAATAAACAATTATTATTATGTATATAGATATATAATACCCTGATATTTGTATGAATCAAAATGTATTATTTTACTTTCAATATATCGGCGCAACTTTGTCGCGACAGCAACGACAAAATTACTTTGATTCTATAATTGCCTAATTAGGATCTTCTTATGATTTTTAATATTTCTATACCGTTCAAAGTTAATCATAGTTCGTCGTGTGTGACGATTTATCTCTTTTTAATTAATCAGTGTTTAGTTCGATAAGCGATACCCAGTGGATACCCATGTACTTCCTGTTTATTCATCACTAAGCAACAGATAAGTGATGAATAAACGGTCGTTTATAACCATTGATGAATCCATCAATTGTTATGAACGTTATTATTATCTAAATTAGTTTTCGTTATTTATATTTATTAGTTTTTAGTAAAGGAAAATCTCATTACTACGTTTGAACCTGAAAACCGTTACTCTCGAGACATTGTGAAATTTCGTGAACACTCCTACGACGTAAGTAAGGATATTTCTGAATTTTTGTCACGAGCGTGGGTGTTGTGGCGCCGTGTCACTAAGAACAAACTCGAAAACGGCGATGCAGTTGGAGCAGTCATCGGATGTGTGAGTGACGAACGACTTCGAATCGAGTTGCTGAATGCCCGGGCCACTTCGGTCCCTGAGCTTATTTTGGTGGCTTCCTCAATCAGAACCAAACGCCCTCACGGAGCGAACGCATCTCAAGTGCCAAGTAAGCGGACGCGTTTTGATAATCAACCACCGCTTCACTGTAAATATTGCAATAAAATTGGGCACCAGGCTCGTGACTGCCGTTTTAAGCCGACGAGACGCAGCGGTGATCTCCAAGGTAAACTGCATCGGACAAAAGAAACTGAAACCAATGCAGGTAACTATTGGTGACTTATCATTCCAAGCAGTGTTTGATAGCGGAGCGGAGTGCTCAGTTGTTCGAGAGTCAATCGCAGCCAAACTGCCCGGGCGAAGAATTAACGCTGTAAACTACTTGAAAGGTATCGGTCAGTTTCCCGTTATTTCGCTAACAACTCTAAAAACTATATGTGTTATTGATCAGGTCAATGTGGAACTTGAATTTTTCGTTATACCAGACTACGAAATGTCATCCGGCCTCTTGATTGGCATGGACCTCATCAGGAACACAAATCTTAACGTGCTGGTTACTTCCAACAGCCCGTATTGGTTCGCCAACAAACAATGATGCATCTGCGTTCTAATAATCCAATTTTTGACAAAATAGATTGTGTCCTTACGAACGGTAGTGAAATCGAGCAATTAAAGATCTTGCGCACACGTATTTATCTGTGGTTTCCCGAAAACGCGCGTGAATACCGGCGAATCAGAGATCCGTTTGAAAAACCCGGATAAGTACGTAGAACGTAGGCCATACCGCCTCAGTCCAGTTGAAAGAGCAAAGGTGCAAGAGATTATTAAAGAATTGCTCGAGTTCAATATAGTTCGGGAGGGCAAGTTCCCGTACTCAAGCCCGAACATCCTTGTTAAAAGGAAGAACGGGGATGATCGCCTTTGTGTTGACTACCGGGAAATAAACACAAATACCCTACGTTATCACTACCCTCTTCCATTAATTTAGGACCAAATAGATCAATTAGCTCACGGATATTACTACAGTACTCTGGACATGGCGTCAGGTTTTCACCAGATCCCTGTAGCGGAGCCTTCGATTGAAAAGACCGCATTCGTCACCCCAGACGGTTTATACGAATATCTTACCATGCCCTTCGGTCTGAGCAATGCCTGCTCTGTCTATCAGCGTTGTATTAACAGGGCACTTCAACCGTTGCTGGGCAGTGTCGGCATAGCCCAGGTCTACGTTGATGACGTCCTTAGTAAATGCACAGATTTCTCGCAAGGTATGTCACACCTCGAACAAATCCTGATCTCACTGTAAAGGGCGGGTTTCTCTATCAATGTGGAGAAATCTACCTTTTTCAAACGTTCCATTGAGTACCTAGGCAATGTCATTTCGGATGGTGAAGTCCGCCCTAGCCCACGAAAAGTGGAAGCTTTACTGAAATCACCCATTCCAACAACAGAAAAACAGGTTAGGCAGTTTAACGGCCTTGCTAGCTACTTCCGACGCTTTATACCTAACTTTTCAAGGATCATGATCCCACTTTACGAGCTTACTAAAAAGGACGCAAAATGGGAGTGGACGGAGCGACAGGAAGTAGCGCGCCTTGAAGTCATCCAGCACCTTACATCTGCACCTGTACTGACCATATTCAGGGAGGATGCTGCCATAGAACTGTATACAGATGCAAGTAGCCTTGGATATGGCGCCGGTCTCATTCAGGTAATAGACGGCATAGCATGCGTACAACTGATGCAGAAAGCCGCTACCACTCCTACGAGCTGAAGACCCTGGCAGTTGTGCGAGCCATAAAGCACTTCCGTCAGTACCTTTACGGAAGGAAATTCAAGGTCATCACGGACTGCAACGCCCTGAAGGCGTTTAAAAACAAGAAAGAACTCTTGCCTCGCGTGTATCGCTGGTGGGCCTTCTTGCAGAATTACGATTTCGAGGTGGAGTAGAAAAAAGGTGAAAGGCTCCAACACGCAGACTTCTTCAGTCGTAACCCTGAAACACTGCAGGTAAACGTGATGAACAAAGACTTAGACTGGGTGAAGGTGGAGCAACGTCGAGATGGAACATTACGTCCTCTCATCGACACCCTGGCTGGTGGTAAGCCTGTTCAAGATTACTTGCTTGAAGATGGAGTACTGAAGAGAGTCTACCAGGATCAAGTGCTGGGTCAGAAAAAAGCAGTTGTCGTACCAAAAGCGTTCCAATGAAGCCTCAACACTTACCATAACGCGCTCAAGCATACCGGATGGGAGAAGACTTTGCAGAAGATCAAGGAATCTTACTGGTTCACCAAAATGAACTCGGTAGTACGTACATTTGTTGATAATTGCGTGACATGCAGAACATCAAAAGGCCCATCGGGTGCAGTGCAGGCTCAACTCCATTCGATACAGAAGCCCACTGCCGCCTTTCAGGTGGTCCATATGGACATCACTGGAAAACTAGGCACCACCAACGACCATGCGTACGTGATTGTTACCATCGATGCCTACTCAAAGTATGTACTTTTGGATTACGCTACCAACAAAAACTCCAGCTGCACTCTGGCAGCTTTGAGACGAGCTGTGCACCTGTTTGGCACGCCGGTCCAAGTGATTGTCGACGGCGGCCGCGAGTTCCTCGGAGACTTTAAGATCTACTGCGATCAGTATGGCGTCAACATACATATTATATCGCCAGGAGTAAGCTGAGCGAATGGGCAGGTTGAGAGGGTCATGGCTACACTCAAAAACGCCTTAATAATAATAAAGAATTATGAGACTTAGCTCTGGCATACTGCCCTCGAAGGACTACAACTGGCGATGAACTGCACCGCTCACAGAGTAATGGGTGTAGAACCCTTGACACTGCTAACAAGGCATACACACTGTGTACCGCCGGAGCTGCTGAACCTGGTAAATATCGAGGAAGAAACTGTTGACATTGATCGTCTACAGCAACACGTTCAACAACGAATGCTAACCAATGCCGACAAAGATAAACTACGCTTCGACGAACGAAAAGCACGTATTCATGCTTTTCAAAGAGGCGACTACGTACTAATAAAAAATAACCCTCGCAATCAAACATCAATGGACCCAAAATACAGCGAGCCCTATGAAATATACAGGGTTCTAGAAAATGACCGTTACATTGTAAAAAAAATTGTTGGCAGAGGACGGCCGAGGCTGCGCACGATCAGCTATGTCGAGCGCCGCAGCCGGGAGAGCATGTGACCGTATCGGTGGGTGCTGACGATGACCACAGCGCTGCAGCTGACACAACTGCACAAAATGAGGCACCTGATCCCGTGCCTTCCACCTCGAGATCTAACCTGGATGAGACGAGAGAGCTGTTGACAAAATCCTAGGTAAGTTGAATAACCTATCTACCTATCTTCTTTTTTATTATTTTTTTAATCAACAATATTTTCCATTCCTAGTTGCCTCTACTACCCTGTAAGTATAGGAACAGTGTAGCTGTGAGAGGTTACAAAACAATTACAAGTCCCATTCATTTCAGAGCCCCTGTGTACCACGGTCATAGAGCACAGCATCGACCTTAATCCAATATCCTTTAGAGCCTCTTTGTACCACGGCGTACGAGACCGCCCAGAGTACAGCATCATTCCCTTTAAAACAATCCACGAGAGCAATATTATTTTCCCATTTATTTCAGAGCCCCTGTGTACCACGGTCATTGACCTAGAGCAAAGCATCGACCTTAATCCAATATCCTTTTGAGCCTCTGTGTACCACGGCGTACGAGAGCGCCCAGAGCACAGCTTCATTTCTATTCCTAAAATACATACAACGTTCGTTGACGTATTGAGACGTTCACCGAATAATCAATAATTGCAACCTGTCATTATTGTACGATGAGTTTTACATATGAGACAAACAATTGCTTTTAATGCAAATCTAAATTATTAATAACTTTTCATTGCTTTCGAAATCATGCCCTTTAAACTAGGTAGTTCGGTGGACAGATACCTAATTCAAAAAGAAAAATGTTTCTCCTTCACAGATCAAATTTGGCGGCTGGTGTAGAGCCCACACCGCCTCTCAGAATGGCCGTATCGGCGCAACTTTGTCGCGACAGCAACGATAAAATTACTTTGATTCTATAATTGCCTAGTTAGGATCTTCTTATGATTTTTAATATTTCTATACCGTTCAAAGTTAATCATAGTTCGCCGTGTGTGACGATTTGACTCTTTTTAATTAATCAGTGTTTAGTTCGAGAAGCGATACCCATGTACTTCCTGTTTATTCATCACTAAGCAACAGATTAGTGATGAATAAACAGTCGTTTATAACCGTTGATGAATCCATCAATTGTTATGAACGTTATTATTATCTAAATTAGTTTTCGCAATTAATCTATTGTCAAACTACATTTGTTTACGTAATTAAGCGTTATCCGATTATAAAGTGTTTAAAATGCGTACACCGCGTGGTTTGATGCTATTTCGTTGTTCCGAGAAACCTATTGAGTTTTATTATTATTGTGTGTAAGTGATCTGCAGTTAATTGTGATCATTAGCTAAAATCATAAATTAAATTACTTAAGTTAACATTGTGATTAATCTTATAAGCAATGGCTGTTTAATTATAAAGGGTCTCAATGACTACAAGTTGTAAACGCTGTGAATCTAGGCAAGAGCGCGCGGCTTGTTCTGATTGGTGGACGATATACGAGCTTCCAATAAGGTGGCGCTTCGCGCGTTTTTGTTTGCCTCAATTCACCGCGTGCAAAAATACGTCACTTTTGGCGGAGACGTTACTGTGGGCTGGTCGAAAAATAAAATAACGAGCTAAGTATTCTTACTGATTTATTTTCTCTTGGTTATTTTCTTTCATTCCTTTTAGCTTTCTCTGTCCAATTGTAGCTTCGTTTTTCCCGAAGTGGTTAGGGTCCTAGGTCTATAGCAGATGATAATCGTGATGTCAGCAATGCTGACATCATAGTTTATAAAAACCTTGATGCTGCTCCTCCTTCGTCAAATATAATTATATGTTTTTATATAAGTTAGTAGGTATTTATTTAATTTATTCACTAGACTGCCTTTAATAGCAATATATTTTCCTGTCCTGTCTAGGTTTGCTGGGAAAAATCTCATTTAAGAGAGTTTTTCTAGCTTTTGCCCATAAGTGTTTGTGTGTTTTTACTCAATATTTACCGTGCATTAAAGTATTTTGAAACTTATCTTAATAGCTGTTGTGCAGTCGCCATAGTTTCTACTTCAAAACTCGTTTTATTGGTTAGGTCAGTAGTGATTTGACGCATCTGATATCGGTCTGATTGTCATTATCACGTTACGGGACGTGTCATAGGTTAAACTCTATTTAAAATGTGACTTCTACACGAGTCTAATAATAATGTATTAAAAATTAGGAACGAGCGTCCTTTTCTTTCTTCATGAGTAGAAACGCATAAGCGAGCACGTAGAGTACTGATCACCGCAACAAATTATTGTAAGTGTTTCTTATCACATGACAAGTACCAATCAAAATACAATTTCAGGTACACGTGATAGTACGTGCATATGAATAGATGGCTATAGAGCCATCTATTCATCACAGGCATTTTGATCAAAAAATATTAAATAAAACATCAAAAAAGTCTAACTTACCAATTAAAAGCTTTCTCGGTCTCAAAATTAATACAAATAGTGTCAGTCATTCACTATATGCAATGCTGAGTTATTACTCAAATTGCTAGGTTTATTAGTTTCCAGTAGGTTTATGCTGATATGAGATTAAGGCTAGTGATCATTATAGGGATAATTCTTTGCAAATCAGTTGAAAGTCAATTTGGCAGATATGAACATAGTCATAAAAATCAAAGTAAGTTATCTTTTTTTTCTAACATCAATAACAATTATATATTTCAAATACATTTTTGATTTCATTCTTTCTGTCTTTTACGAAATTGATTTTAGCGGTTTACTTTATACTTAATATTCGCAGGTCAAATGTCCGCTAACATAATCGGCGGTGTCAAAGTACCTATCTAGGCGTATCCTTTCGTGGCTACTATAACGAAGTATGACAATATGCACTATGGGCAGCAGTGAGTACAGTCCGACGTGAGATGATGCTGCCCTATCATCTCACGTCGGACTGTACTCACTGTTGCCTACTGCGTTCAGCCGCTAAGCGACCTGCAAGTATATCTCTGTATGTAATAAAAGTTCGAAGTAACCTTCCTTATTCACTCATTATATTTGGACTTCAGTCCTGTTTGGATAACGCCAAAGGTACGTCACATTTTGCGGAGGCTGAATCTTTACAGCAAACTATTTAAGACAGAATCAATACTATCATAAGAGTTCATTAGTGTCTAGGTTAAAGAGCACAGAATTTTGTATTTTTTTTATAATTTTTGTCAACAGGTGCAACGAAATATCTTGATGGGGACCTGTATAAAATCTGCAATGCTATAGCACATTATAGGTTTCGTCGTCCTAGCACAGACTATCTTGAATGAATACATAGTGTTTAGGCAAAACACGAAACATCAGTTTTCGGTTGCTGGGTTTGGTTACACTGAGGAGGTAGGAGGTGTATTTCCTTCTAAAGGTTTGGTTGATCGTTAGAATAAGCCTAAGAAAATCATGTCAACAGTCAGAAAATTATTATAATTTATAATGCAATGCGATAAAACTTTTTTTTTTCAACTTAACTTTTTTAAACTATCTGCGAAAAGATTTTGCAGAAAAGGACAGTAGTAATAATTCGTATGCTCCCGGCAATATTCAAAGCCTGCTATAAAGGTAGACCAACCTCTAAAAGGAAATGTACCTTACTTAATACACAAATAATGAGATCACTTTCTCCATTACACACTTTATTGATAGTGCGCTGGTGGACGTCACTAGTTGACTTGTCATTATCATCATCAACTTGTCAGTTAATACTTTTGAGTATAGGCCTCCTCATATTCACCTTCATAGATAGGTCCACCACAGATTTGCTAAAGATGGCACGGATCCATTTCGTGGACACGAGGAGTTGCAACCGATCACAAATTGACCCCTAAATCGGCGAAGAGCAAATTATAGTACCACCTATGTTCTGCTCCGTCGGTGAAAAATATTTATATACAGGCTGTTACATTGCTTCTGGCTTCACACTAGCATAATCTGTGTAGAGGTTACCATAGACAGCTACGTTAAACACATATTTTTTTTCATATCCCCAGCCGGGGATCGAACCCAGGACCTCTCACATGGTAGGCAGAGTCACGATCGCAGCGCCACAGAGGTCATCAGTAAGTTAGTCAGTCAGTAAGTCGTAAGTAAATTTCTGAATGCCTGAAAATTTTATTTGATTAAACTTATGACGTTATGAAGTTCACAGTCAAATCAGCAGCTCGGGGACTCAAGTATCGGGAGATCGGAAGGATACAAACTAAATAGATATTGCACCACTTCCTGTAGTACTTAGTGGCAGTGAAACAATACGGTATTTGACTATTAGTCAAAAAACATACTTTTCAGGAACTGTCAAAACGGAAATTTTGTTCACGATTTCTATGAAATACTAGCATGTGACGTAATAGTCAAATGCTGTCTTTTAACACAAAATTGAGTTAATAAAATGCAACTGCTGGTATTATACAATTCTGATATTGTCAAACGTGTTGGTTCAGTTTGAGACACGTTTCTAAATTTATTGGACTAGTTTCAGTTTCAGTTTCAGTTTATTTACACATTTAGAAATACATTTAAAATGTGATTTAAATTATACGTCATAATTAAGATTATCATAACCTATTAATAGAAATTATTATATACTAATTTTATTGCACTGTTTATTACACATAATTCATTAAATACAAATACCTATGTTCAAAAGGTACGTAGGAAGGTACATTATATAAAAATACGAGTCAAGTATTCATCCACACTATAAAACGTCTGCTCGATAAGCCAGTTCTTCAGTTTATGTTTGAAGCCACTTGCTGTTATGGCGGCCGTGATTTCTTGTGGTAGCCGGTTATAGATAGTGGGGCCCATAATGTGCGTGAGTTTATCTGAACGAGCGAGACTTCGTGGGATAGCGGCTAATTTTTCCGCATTTCTAGTGCGGTATTTGTGAAGATCACCCAGTTTAACGAAATTATGGGCGTTTTCCCTTACAAAAGTTGCCACCTGCAGAATTACAATGGAGGGTAAGGTAAGGATTCTGAGGGCTTTGAAATGTGGCCTGGCCGACTCGTCATGTGGCAGCTTCATGATCGCCCGCACGGCCCGCTTCTGCATTCGGAAGGCGCGCTGCCAGTCCGCGGCGCGCCCCCACAGCTCGGCGCCGTATTGCAGTACTGAGTGCACCGTCGCGAAGTAGCAGGTGCGTACTACGTCGCGAGGAACCGTACGCTCCAGGCGGCGTAGTGCGAAGCACGCTCCCGCCAGTTGGCCGCACACCTTATCAATGTGCGAGCCCCAGGTGAGGGTCCTGTCGAGCTCGAAACCTAGGAAGGCTGTTGCCTCGACCTGGTTTATTTTCACGCCGTCTGCCAGCACCTCAAACTGCTTCATAGCTTGACCTGCGAGGTTGAAGTGGAGGAAATGGTTTTTTTGCGTTCAGGACGAGACCGTTCATTCGGAACCACCTGGCTATATTCGAAGCCGTTATATTCAGGCATTGCTGCAGTTGAGGTACGTCTGGCTATGACTACGCCGGCGACGTCATCAGCATACATGAAAATCTCGCTGGAGTCAATGGCTGCTGGCAAGTCGTTCAACATGAGGGAGAAGAGGATGTTCGACACTGACGATCCTTGGGCTACGCCCATTACCGTCGTCAGTGGTCCTGACTTCACCCTCCCTCCATCGCCAACCACTATTTGGGATCGGTTACGAAGAAAATCAGTAAGGAAACTATGGGCCCTACCATCGATACCGTATTGTCTTAGTTTGAGTGCCAGCACATCGTCATCTGCCACATCAAACGCTTTAGACAAGTCACAGCATAAGAGCGCTACCTGCTTCCTGTGTTCACGGGCATCGAGCACGCGGCGCACAACCTCGCGCGCCAAAGCGGTCGTGGACCGACCCTCGCGGTAGGCATACTGGCGGTCCGACATCGCGTCGGTGTCCGTTAGGTACTCGGTCAGCCGACGGCTGATGCCGTTCTCGAGAACCTTCGAGATGGCAGGAACTATAGAGATGGGCCTATTATCCATTTCGGCTCTCTTACCCTTTCCCTTGTAAATAGGAGTTATTTTGCTGCATTTCATCGGGACAGGATAGGTTCCAGCCCTCATGCAGTCGTTATATAGCTTAGCTAAGATCGGTGAAATCTGGACCGCAGCGAGATTCAGCAGCTCTATTGAGGTGCTGTAAATATCTTTCGTAGGTTTGTGTGGGATGCGGGTTGTTATAATCCGGAAGACTTCGTTGGCGGTGAAGAGGTGCAACCTCAGCGAGCGGTCCGCAGGCGGGCGGGCGGGCGCGCGCCAGGGTGGCTGACGACGCGATCTTGTCGGCGGCCGGCGCACCACAAGCTGCTGCTGCGGTAGCGAAACGGAGGTTTATTGCATTAATTGCGTGCTCCTTTGAGGGAAATTTCTGTCCACCAGAGTCTATGGCTACGTCAGTATAATCGACACAAGGTGCATAGTTTTTACCCCTCTCTCTGTTAACTACATTCCACATTGCCTTGGTCGCGTTCTGACTACCAGTAATTTGTTTAGTGTAGAATCTGCTTCTACCCATGTTGAGGGTATTCAAGTACTTGATTTTTAGAGAATCAGCTAAATTAGTCAGGTCACTGTTATCTGGATATGAAACACCTAGTTCAATGATGTCAAATAGTAGTTGTTTAATATTTATGCTTCGGAAACGCACCGGTTTTTTGTTGCGCGAATCGATCGCGAGTAATCGAGACATCACTAGCGAAAACGGCACTAGCAGCTGTCACTCGTACCGGAACGAGATGTAAAATTGGAGGTTATCTTTACTTTTGGTCTGGTCTCATCGGTGAGAACATTAACATGGCGGCTCGGGCCCCGTGGCAGTGATGGTATTTCGGTGTACCAATTGTAATACAGGCATCGGGCCTGGTCAGAGTGTAAATCTACCTCATAGCGTCGGGCTATTGATTGTAATTAGATTCGCGTCAGCGGTTGAGTGATTTGTGTTGTGAAGCCCAGAGTCGTATTCGGACGGCGACTCCACGTCGGCAGACAGCACGCCGTCGGCAGCGCCAGGCAGCGACGGCAAGGGTTCGGTCCCATATCCCATTCCCAACTGTGCCCCCTTTCACGAATTCCTGTCTCGAATCGAGCCTACGATCTCCTGTCTACGGTGACAAGGTAATAACAATTTCATCATTCTTTTCTCTCACGTGCGGGCAGAGGCACACCCCCTCATGACTCCACGCCGTTCGGTTTAGGCGTGGAATTAAACATTTTGGTAGCAGGAGCGTGGTTTCCTAGTGGGAAATCATCGATTCACGGTTGTAGGGCTGCCTTTGTCACATTGTGGTTGGGAGAAAGGAATATCTCAGATTGGCCGGCAATCTGTTTGGCAATGAGTCTGTGGTCGGTACCACAATTAAAGTTCATTTCGGTTAGTGAAAGTATAAGTGTCAATCTAGTTAATAATTGTTATAAAACTGTAGTCGGAAACTACTGTTAGTGCGCATAAAAGATTGAACAGTCATTCTGCGAAGCCTAGATTGTATTACTTGCGATAGAACGTCGGGTTCTATAGTCCTACAGTGTTATTTCGGTTTACACAGCAGGGTCGAGCTATTTAAGGGGTATTAAGCTGATTTTGCTGACCTCAAAGGAAGTGTGGTTCCTATCGGAGGGGCCACTACTAGAAAAATAGTTGTTTTTTTATAATAACCTTTTGTGTGTTATTTGTATTGTACCACATGGTGGCATTCTCTAATTGATTTAGAGTGTATATTATAAGGTGTATGTCCACAGGGCGACCATATTCAATATTGTTTAGGATTTAATTGTTTAGTGGTTGCCTTGGGTTTTACAACTTAGTTTTAATTTCTGTGCCCAGCGCTGACGGGAAAGTGCTGGTATCTGGCTGTGCTTAGTTCGGTAGTGAAGCATAGGACCAGGAACAATTAAATCGGTAACCATGGCACCCTCGCCCTTGACGGTACTGCGATATGGTGTCCGTGAGGAGATGAGATGGCTCGCCCATACTCACAAGTATGTGGAGCGACCCGACATGGACGATGTCCTGCTCAAGCGTGTGGAGGACGCAATGACACGCGTCGGGAAGGTGTGTTGGCTGGCTGCCGAGGCTGAAGCCCTCGGGCTTACGGATGAGGCCTCGGTGGCTGCAGTGAGGCAGCTCTGCGCGGATGCTGACCAAGCGATGGAGTGCTTGGGCGACATCGAGCGTCGCGCCGAAAAAATTAAGCGGTCGTGTCGGGATGACCGCGGGGAGGGTAGCGGAGACCCCCCCCCCCCCTAAGGGTGTGGTTGGACGGCTTCCAACCTGGAGATTCCGGCCTTCGGTGGGGCAATTGATGAGTGGCCGGCATTCATCAATTTGTTCGATAGCCTGGTCCACGGTCGGGACGACCTGGACAGCGCCTACAAGTTGGCCCAGCTATTGATGGCACTGCGGGGTGAACCGAAGGAGTTGGTCGGTCACCTAACGGTTACGGCGGGCAATTATGAGATTGCCCGGGTCATATTGTTTGACCGCTACCAACACAAACGGCGGTTGGTTGATGCGCAGCTGGGGAAGCTGTTCAGCATCCCAAGAGTAACTCGGGATGTTGACATCCGGGTACAGGTGCTCAACCCTGTGCTGGTGGCCACTAAGGCCCTTCAGAACCTTGGTCTGCCGGTAGACCAATGGTCATATATTGTGTTATATATGGTTTTGTCACGGTTGCCTGCAGCTGTTCAAGGTCGGTTTGAACAGCTGCATGGGGGCAGTAGCTCGGAACTGCCCACGCTCGTCCAATTAACGGAGTTTTTGGAGGGTGAATGCAGGCGATGCGACACCATGGATTCGGAGGCCAGTGTGCAGCGCCAACCCGCGCGGATGCGGGAGGGGCCGCGCCCCCCACCCCCACGGGGGGGTGGTCGGTCAAAACAATTTGGCGTTTTGAGTGCCGCGCCGTCGGGTGACGGCTGTGCGCACTGCGACAGTGCCGGTCATGAAGTGACCAGTTGCGCCAACTTTAAGGCGCTCGGTGTGGCTGCCCGCAGGAAGGTGGTCTTCCGCCACCGATTGTGTTTCGGTTGTTTGGGGCCGCACCAGCTGAGCGAGTGCTCACGCGCGACCCCCTGTGAGTGCTGCGGTGGCAGGCACCACGTCGTGTTGTGCCTGAGCCGGTCAGGCCCATCGGACGGCCACCAGGGCCGGACTCAGGTTGGTCGGTCACAGGGCGCAACCGTCCGCGGACCCAGTCCCCCTCCGGGCAACGGGAGTCACCAACGGGGTGACTGGGGTACCCGCGGACGGGACCCCCCCCCGAGGGGAAGGGGGCAGCGCGGGGGGTAACATGCGGGATAGCCGGGGTTCGGTCACCGCTATCCAGGGCCAGCGAGGACTTCGGGCCGCTGGCTCACCGCGTGTTACGGGCGGGTGTCAGATGGCACCTATGAGTGGCGCGAAGGCTGGGAGCCAACCACCTTCTTCGCCACCCTGCCCGTCGCTCTGGGAGGCGAACAGTCGGATGTCGCCCCCATTCCTAGAGCGCCCCAGGTTGGATCCGCTCTCCCCCCTCCATCCACGGTGGCCACCGGGCACACCGTACACAGTCCGGTATGGTCGGGTACCGGGACAGCGAGGGGCCTATTATGCGGGTTGGGACCCCCTAATGTACATGCGGTCTGATATGCCACCGGTGGCATATCAGCAGCCGAGTTACCAGGCCGACGGAGGTCTGAGCGGGTTCGGATCCCGCGGAGGTTCCCGCTAGGGACACGCCGCCCACTTACAGGGTGCCGCCACTCCACAGACGGTCATGCTCCCCACCGCCTCGGTGATAGCGTGGAGTTCGGACGGCAAATCTTGTGTGGCACGAGCACTATTGGACTCGGGGGCCCAGGGGTGCTTAGTCTCGTGCAACCTTGTAAGACGGTTGGGCATTTCGGTAAGGGAGTACCCACATTCCATTCGGGGAATTGGGAACACGGAAGTCGGTTCCGTTAAGGGAGTATGTCGGATTACTCTCTCGTCACGGGTGGATTCATCGGTGAATCTGACGGTCACGGCATTAGTCATGCCTAATGTGATGGGCTCACACCCTCACGTACGGTTGTCGCCCTCGGTGCGACAGTTGGTCGCTGGGTTGTCACTGGCTGACCCGGAGTTCGATATTCCGGGCCCAGTAGACATTTTATTGGGTGTCGATGCCTTAAAATACCTGTTAGTGCCAGGTGTCCACGTGTTGCAGGCGACTGGTCTGGTTTCGGTCAACACCAGACTGGGCCATGCGGTAATGGGTCCGGTCATGCCGGCTGCCCCACGCCTAGCGACTCGTAGTCCCTTATTCGGTTCTGTACTCTCGGAGGTGATACAGAAGTTTTGGGAGGTGGAGGAACCACCTACGGTACGCCGGTTGGACCCGGTTGAAGAAGAGTGTGAACAGTTTTATCGGAACAATACTGGTCGCCTTCGGTCAGGTCGATTTCTCACACGTCTTCCATTTCGGAGTGATCGCCCACCGCTGGGCAGTTCACACCATGTAGCCGAGACGCGGCTTCTGTCGATGGAACGACGCATGAAGCGTGACAGGATTTTCCGGCAGAAGTACGTCGACTTTATGCGGGAATACGAGTCGCTCGGTCACATGTCGGTTTCGGATATCGACTGGAAGCGTGAAGACCACTGCTTCCTGCCTCATCACGCGGTCTTGAGGACCCCGGAGGGCAAAATACGGGTAGTGTTCGATGGATCGGCATCAACATCTAACGGCATGAACCTGAACCAGTGTTTGCATTCAGGGCCGAAGTTGAATCATGACATCGCGGACGTTATCACACGGTTCCGTCGACACAATGTTGTGTTTGTAGCTGACATCCGGATGATGTTTAGACAGACGGTCATTCACCCTGACGATAGACGGTATCAGCTGATACTGTGGCGAGAGAGCCCAGATCAGCCCATCAGGGTGTACGAGCTGAACTTGGTGTTCAGCTCGTACACCCGTACGGGCTACGGTCTAGTCCTTATTTGGCGATTCGCACTCTGCGGGAGTTAGTGGATCGAGAACGGTTAAACTTCCCTAGAGGAGCAGCGATCCTGGAGCAGGATTTCTACGTGGACGATATCTGTACCGGTGCAGATTCCGTAGAGGAGGCGCTCGCTCGACGGGACGAGCTAGTTGAGCTCTTACGGGGTGGAGGTTACGAGCTCCGGAAATGGATGTCGAACTCTCCAGAGTTACTGACTGGTCTTCCGGATGACTACCAGCAGGATCCCCACGTTTTTGAAAATTTGGAAAATCCAAATATGTTGTCGGTATTAGGCGTCCAGTACCAGCCGGTGTCAGACATGTTCTCGTATCGGGTCGAGTTGGACACCCCGAAGGTCTGGACGAAACGGAACGTCCTCTCAACGGTGGCTAGGACATTTGATCCAAACGGTTGGATCACCCCGGTAACGTTTCAGCTCAAGTGTTTTATGCAGCAATTGTGGTCTGCTGAGCTGAAATGGGACGACCCGATCGGCGGGTCACTGAGCTCAGAGTGGGACTCGTTCTTTTCGACCCTCCCTGGCATCAATCGGATTTCACTGCCACGGAGGTTGGTCCCCACCAAACGATACACCGCCACTCTGCATGGGTTTTGCGATGCCTCGGAGAAGGGCTACGGAGCTGCGGTGTATTTGCGTACGGTCGACTCCTCGGGGAGGTTGATGTGCGGTTGGTCATGGGCAAGAGCAAGGTTGCGCCGTTGCGCACTCGCCTGACTATTCCCAAGTTAGAGCTTTCGGGAGCGGCTCTCCTGACTCGTCTGCTCAACCACACGATGACGGTTCTTCGTGGGTCAATAGCGTTGGAAGATACGGTCTACGCTTGGACGGACAGCCAGATCGTGTTATGCTGGCTGAAGGCTTCAGTTCACAAGCTGGAGATTTTTGTGGTGAATCGGGATTCGCAGATTTTGACTTCGGAGGTTCCCTTGATCTGGAGACATGTTCCAGGGGAAATGAACCCAGCAGACTGTGCGTCTCGTGGGTGTCACGCTCCGGAGTTGGTTGGACATCCCTTGTGGTGGGGTCCAAAATGGTTGACTCAAGCCAAATCGGATTGGCCACTGAGTCCACGCGTTACCACGGCGAACGGCGCCTTGACAGTCGGTGTCTGTACGACGCAACCAGAGCCGGAAGAGGGGTTCAGCCTGCTGGAACGGTACAGCTCGCTCGACAAGCTGGTCAATGTGACCGCCTGGATCTGCCGATTTGCGCGGAATTGTCGGAATTCTGAGGCGCAACGAGTGCGGACACAGGTCCTGACACCACGGGAACGGAACCATGCGTTGTTCGCATTGGTACGGAACGTGCAGACGGTGCACTTTAAGTCCGAATTGGACATTCTGAGACGCGGACGCGTCCAACTGAAGGGAGCTGTGGCTCGGCTCAACCCGTTTATTGACCCTCACGGATTGCTGAGGGTAGGAGGTCGGCTGCGGAATGCCAACCTGCCTTATGCGGCTCGCCACCCGTTGTTACTCCCTAGGAAAGGGAAGTTGGTCGAACTGTTGATACAGGATCGACACAGTCGGAATGGGCATGTCGGATGCCACGCCTTGATGGCGTTTCTCCAGCGCGAGTTCTGGATTCTATCGGGAAGACGCTTAGTGCGTAGCGTCGTATTTTGGTGCCTGCCTTGTTATCGGGCTAAGGCGGCTACGATGCAGCCCCAGATGGGCGATTTGCCCTCGGATAGGGTTAACGAAATCCGGCCCTTTGCGGGTGTCGGAACGGATTTCGCGGGACCATTCATGGTCAAGTCTTCACAGCTACGGAACGCCAGATTAGTGAAGGCATACCTGTGCGTCTTCGTGTGCTTGGCCACGAAGGCGGTCCACTTGGAGGTGGTCAGTGACTTCACTACGGAGGCATTTATCGCTTGTCTGGATCGGTTCGTCTCACGAAGGGACCTCCCGACATTAATCCGTTCGGACTACGGCACAAATTTTGTCGGAGCCAGGCGATATCTGCAGGAGGTCACTCAATTCCTGAACGGTAATCAGGATGCCATCGGTACGGCTTGCTCCCGACGAGGGATTGAATGGGTTTTCAGTCCGCCGGGATGTCCTCATTGGGGAGGAATTTTTGAGGCTGCGGTTAAATCGGCTAAGTCGCACCTGACGAGGATCATCGGTGAGACCTCTCTACGCTTTGAAGAGCTTGCGACGCTGTTCTGTAAAATTGAAATGACACTGAACTCGCGTCCGTTGTGCCCGCTCAGTTCGGATCCAAATGATTTGGAAGCGTTGACGCCGGGTCACTTCCTGATAAGTCAGCCCCTTAACGCCCTGCCAGAATACCCATTCGGTGATGTTAAGTTAAGTCGGTTAACTAGGTGGCAGATGTTGCAGCAGATGGCTCAAGATTTTTGGAAACGGTGGTCCCTTGAGTACTTGCACATCTTGCAGCAGCGCCTTAAGTGGACTGACCGGACGAGCCCCCCTCAAGTCGGTGATTTGGTGCTGATTAAGGATGCAAACCTGCCATCATTGAGATGGAGACGAGGACGGATCGTCAATTTGCACACGGGTCGGGATGGCACGCCTCGATCAGCAGAAGTCAAGGTGGGGGACTCGGTCCTCAAGAGAGCGGTCGCAACACTTTCTCGCCTTCCAATTGATTAGGGACAGGTTCGGGCCTGTCCGGGCGGGTGACTGTTTAATATTTATGCTTCGGAAACGCACCGGTTTTTTGTTGCGCGAATCGATCGCGAGTAATCGAGACATCACTAGCGAAAACGGCACTAGCAGCTGTCACTCGTACCGGAACGAGATGTAAAATTGGAGGTTATCTTTACTTTTGGTCTGGTCTCATCGGTGAGAACATTAACATGGCGGCTCGGGCCCCGTGGCAGTGATGGTATTTCGGTGTACCAATTGTAATACAGGCATCGGGCCTGGTCAGAGTGTAAATCTACCTCATAGCGTCGGGCTATTGATTGTAATTAGATTCGCGTCAGCGGTTGAGTGATTTGTGTTGTGAAGCCCAGAGTCGTATTCGGACGGTGACTCTACGTCGGCAGACAGCACGCCGTCGGCAGCGCCAGGCAGCGACGGCAAGGGTTCGGTCCCATATCCCATTCCCAACTGTGCCCCCTTTCACGAATTCCTGTCTCGAATCGAGCCTACGATCTCCTGTCTACGGTGACAAGGTAATAACAATTTCATCATTCTTTTCTCTCACGTGCGGGCAGAAGCACACCCCCTAATGACTCCACGCCGTTCGGTTTAGGCGTGGAATTAAACAGTAGTGATTTCATATTTTTTATGTCTTGGGAAATCCATGATCGTTCCTTTCTAACTGGTTGAAGTCTAAGTGGAAAACAAATATTATACTTATTCGTTATTATATTGATTACTGACGCAGCCAAATCCTCTACCGACGCACTGAAGCGCGAGAACAGGTGGTCCCAGTCCACACTCAGTAAAGCAGCTATAAAGTTAGTTCGGTTGGAGGCCGTGTTCGCACGCACTAGGCGAGTCACTGGCTGGTGCGCCCGCGCCTCGAGCTGCACGCGCGCGCGCACGCCGCGGTGATCGCTGACGTTGGTGGTCACCGGCGCTGCACTCACGGAGCCCTCCGCCAAGTTTGTATAGACGTGATCTAAGCTGGTGGAGGAGTTGCCTACAATACGCGTGGGAAAGTTCACCTCATTTCGCATGTCGTGTGAGGATAGCAAGTCATATAGTTGCAAGTCATATAGTTCGCGAGTTAGATTCCACAATGTAGTTAATATTAAAGTCACCGACCAACACACAAGCATTACCGGTTTCACTGATCTTATCGAGCAGGCGTTCCATGTGAGTCAGAAAGTCTAGCCAGCTAATAGCGTTTGTCCTATAAATACAAAGCAAATACCGTATTGCACCCGTGGCCAAACATTTTACTCGTTTAAGTTACCAACTTCATGAAGCATCCCTGAAGGTTGGCCTTAGAATGAATATGTCCAAGACAGTGATCATGTGTAGCGATCCGGAGCACGTACCTAATGTTATCGTAGGGAGCTGCCCTATAGAGGCAGTATAACAATACACATATCTTGGACATAACTTATCCTTTGGTCAAAGTGCTCACTGCGAAAGAGATCACTAGACAGATCCAGCTAGGATGGGCTGCCTTCGGGAAAATAGAAGACGTCCTAAAACCCCAAATCCCGCAATGCAAGGTATTCAACCAATGTGTCCTGCCAATCCTCACTTATGGTGCCGAGACATGGACGCTCACAAAAGCCAATTTGCACAAAATTAGAGTCGCACAAAGGGCTATGGAGCGTGGCATGCTAGGCATCAGCCTCGTTGACCGCGTGCCTAACCTTGAAATCTGCAGACTTACCAAAGTCACAGACGTGGGTACGCGCATCACGGGGCTAAAGTGGCAATGGGCGGGACACTTGGTTAGAAGGGGGGACGGAAGGTGGACCAAGGCAGCCACAGAGTGGCGGCCGCGAACAGGGCAGAGAACAGCGGGTAGACCACCGGCCCAATGGTCAGATGACATTGTTAAGGTGGCTGGAAAACAGTGGAGCAGAGGCCTATGCCCAGCAGTGGGATGAGAAGGGCTGATGATGATGATGATGATGATGAAGTTACCAATATTCTTAGTTGTATAAAATTCACTTTCAATTTTTATATATTTTTTTTTTATTTATTTGTTTGTTTGTTTGTTTGATGTAGGTAGGGAAACTAAACACAATTATTTGGGTTTATGTAACAAAACAAGTATCTCAAATTCGTATGACTACAAATAATTACGTTATTTCCTTCTCACTCTTGAAATACCTAAATACTTATAAAACTATCTAACAAACTAAATATCTTTTGATTGTGGTTGTTTTGATCTTTCTTTTCTTGACCGTCTATCATGTTGGTTGGCCTACCTAACTTTACAATGAATGACATAAACATATTCTAATTCCATATAGCATGAAGATTGACGTGGTTACTTGGTCATTCACAAAACACACACATACAAATTTACTCTACAAGAAGCTGACATTACTACAAGAACACTCTACTCGATTCTACACGGCCTAAGGTTTATTTGAGTACTATCTGGTTCAGCCTTTTGTCGTAAGCACATAGTGCCTAGACTTCTTCTTACTCATGGACTAGAGAACTACTCGCATACCATGATTAAAAGATGGATTTGTACAATTCGGATTGATTTGACATTGTAGTACAGACCCTGGTCTCATCGCCCCTGTTTAGAGTGAAGTTTACTTCGCTGTAGAATGCCTGTGGATGGCCTGAAATCCGTTAGAAACAAACCTTCACACACGCTACATTATCAATTTAGTGACCTAAGTAGTTACGCTGAATTTACATGTCTTAAAACTAATTTATATATAAAATATCTGGATGAACATCCACATGGTTACGGAATAAAACTTATGAGACGTGTCTCTCAAGATAACCTCAATACCGAGTATGTGCAAATAAAATATCCCGTAACCGATCAACAAACATGTTGGACTGATGGATGAGAGAAATCAAAATATCAAATAATATAAAAATATATCCTTAATAGTCTTTATGTAGTTGATTGGCAGGGAAACTGACTCGAGAGGGATTTGAGTAGATTCAGAAGGTCTCTAGGTGCTGATGTATTCAGTTGGCTAAATCCAGGTCTTCAGCAGTCTTAAATATTGCAGTCACGTAGATTGTATATGGGAATGTTTGGGAGGAGGATGGCCCCAAAACAGGTGAAAGATAACGCCAAAAGCGTACTAATAAACACATAGTTAACCTTATGTTTTCTTATAAATTGTGTTTACAATTTCGAGTGGTTGTAAGCATTTATTTTATAAAATTTAAGCTTATTTTGCTTAGCTAAATCTAACTTCATCTGTCTTGGGTCCGTAGACTCGGTTGACCTCCACTGGTGTTGGGTGGGGTTGTGGGGCCCTTCCATAGGGTTCGTGTCCCTTCTGGCCTTGAGCTCTAGCACAAACCTTCCTTTATAAACACATGTAATCGAAATGTCTTTTAAATGGTTTTTTACTTGGAATTTATTCTAATAAGCACGGACTCGATGCTTATCAATATTTTTATGTCACTTATATTCATCACTGACTGAGGAACCTCTTGACGATACTGTTTAACCAAAACCACTCTAAAAAGAACTTTAGGTTATTACTATCACAACGTCTACAGTCCTTCTCATAGACGATCATCCACTACTTTGGCCAAATCATCTAAATAAGATATTCGCAATCGTTGGTATTAGAATCTTTCCAATTGGAGAAATATTCCAATTAAAAAAATACGTAAGGGTTTAATTCCGTCTGAGGTTAAATCAATGGTTGGTCGGTTATATATTTTAATTTACTTTTCATAGAATCGTTCGGGAAACTCGTAGGGTTCATTCATTGTATTTCAAAGACTTATAGGGGGGGATGTATTGTTACAAGCACCATCAAAACTTTGAATTTACACATCTTGAAGTCATCGGTCCCTGATAAGGATCCCGATTCGAACCTTGGCAGCTTCTTCGATAGAATTGTCCATTTTGACGTTTCCCTTGTAGACTAAGTTTTACACGAATCTTGTGTCCTGCTGACACAGTCTTGGTTTCTTCACCAAAATAATTAATTGGAATGACTTTGCGATTGGTTTAAATACTTTTTAAATCTCTGCTACCACTTTAATAAATAAATAAACCATTGTTGCAGAAAGTACACATTGAATTTTATTGACAGGTAAATCTAAAAGTTACAAGCATAGAAACTCTTTCACAAAGTAGGTCAGTTCTTTCACTAAGAGACTAATAAGATTGAATACATGTTTCACTTAACACTTATGCTCATCAAAATCGCAATTACTGCTCTTTCAGGTATACAAACTATTCGCCAAAGTCCTGTGATATCGCCTCACTATCACCCTAGACGAATACCAGCCTGTCGAACAAGCTGACTTCCGGAGGGCTTACTCGACATTGTATTATATCCATGCGGTCCAGCAGCTGATGGAAAAAAGCAAATAATTAAACCGGCCCTTGTGTTTCACATCTGTCGATAATGAGAAGGCGTTTGACAGCGTCTACCACTGGGCCATGTTCCACTCCCTTCATCGCTGTGGCATTGACATGCGATACGTCGATAACCTCCGAGAGATGTGCAGCATTTCAACAATGCAGTGCATAGGAACACTGACGCCATGTCTACAGACCGGGGTGTCCGACAGGGGAACACTCTCTCACCCAAACTATTCACCAACGTTCTGGAGTACATTATGAAAACGTTGGATTGAAATGAGAGAGGCGTCAACATTAACGAAGCACGCATGTCGCAGATCAGGTTTGCGGATGATCTCATTCTCATCGCTGAATGCGTCTCAGATCTCCAGCATATGCTCACAGAATTGCACGAAGCTTCCCTAAAAGTCGGTCTTAGGATGAACATGTCCGAAACCAAGATTACGACGAGTCGCTCACTAAATGAGTCGGTACTAATTGTTGGCAATGATAGGCTACAGGTAGTCGGCGATTACGTCTATCTTGGACATCGTTTATTCTTTGACCGAGATGCACAGTTCAATCAGATTGAAAGACGCGTTGGATTATAGGGTGGGCTGCTTTCGGGAAACTAAGTAATGTCTTCAAATCCTCACTCCCACAATGACCAAGGTGTATAACCAATGGTCTTGCTCATCCTCAGCTATGGAGCCGAGACATGGACGCTCAGAAAGCATAATGTGCAGACTATAAAAGTAGCACAAAGAGGGACGGAGTGTTCCATGCCGGGTATCTCTCGTTGACCGTTCGCCAAAAGTCAAATTTCGACGGAAATCGAAGGTTGCAGATGTAGGCAAACGAATGACGAGATTGAAGTAGAGATGGGCTGGACACTTGGCTAGACAGGAAAACTGACGGTAGACTAAAGCAGTCACAGAGCGGTGGCCACGGGGAGCGACAAGGCCAATGGGCAGACCACCAGCCCCATGTTACGACGAAATTATCAAGTCGTCGGGATCCCACTGGGTGCGTTTAGCACAGGACGGGGGAGATTGGTGCTTTAGAGAAGAGGCCTATGCCTAGCAGTGGGTCGATGTGGGCTGAATATGATGATGATATTTGGGTTATCCCCATTCAAATTGTATTGCCAAGGTTCCCTTAAGATGGGGAGTATTTCCCCAACCAATACCAAAAGTTTCCCCCGGAGAATAACTGGAGTGATGCTTGGGTGCTGGTTGGTTTGTTCTTTGGGAGAAGATTAATTCTACCAAAGCAAGGTCAAAAAAATGGTGGTTATGGTCATGATTACAGGTTAATGTACAACAAAAAAAAAAGTTGGATTCTCTTTCCTTTAGAGCCGGACCTAAACTTACTTCACATAAAGTTCAACATCGAATGGGCGTCCGACACAAATAAATTATGACGCGGAAGCGTCCTCATATAGTTGCCTTATAAAAGTAAGTACAATATCGACTTCCAACATATTCTGCCATCCAGCTAGGGCAGAAAGAGGTCTAGCAGCTTTTAATTTTTTTAAATACTGGCACAAGTTAGCTTCACTGATCAAGCGTCGTGCGAGTTGTCAAATCTTTTTTCAGGATGTCCCTCGCCTGATGTAGTAATCTTGGCTGGCCTGGCCGCAGGCAATAGCCCCAATGAACAATGACGTGACCCCGCACGCATTCAATTCGGACACCACGTGTACCTAGTGGAACCTAGCACCATTCAGGGCGAGATGTGGAGCAGTCCTACCTTTAGCTAGACTTTAATTTTCTCGTGTCGTAATTGCATGTGTTAGGAATTGAATAGTGTTTAAAAAATATTCTGATAAATTTTATTTTGTTAATAATTAAATTATGAGCTATGTTGTATGAGTTTCAAAAATGAAACCGTAACACAAACGGTTGCTATTTCCGCCACCCGAGGGCGCGCAGCAAAATGGCAGCGGAAGCAGTAACCAACATTAAATTAAATAAATATTAGATAAATGTTGTTAAAATATATCGTCATAATATAATTAGAATTTTTTTATGCTAATAATTTAAGTATGCGATTTACTGTGTGAGTTTTAAAATTATAATCTGTGACAAAAATCGTTGTTACTTCCGCCGCCAGCGGAATGGCGTCGGAAGTAACACCAAAATTAAATTATATGGATAATAGATATCGTCAAAAATACAGAGTTAATTTAGTTATTCAATGTTACAATATTTTGAGGTACAGTTAATTCTATCATATTAGTTAAAATATATTTATTTTCGGTTGATCTATAGAAGCTCGTGATTGTGAGTGGAGCGGGCAATCTTGTACTGATAGTGGATTGGAGCGAAATAAATTGTTCATAAGTCGAGTATATCGTTTTATTGTCGTCGAAAGAAGTAGCTACCAGGAGAAAGAAGTTAACTATCAGAAGTGTGCGATTCCATACGTGTGTTTTAAATTTTAAAAAATGTACTGTTTTAGTTAAGTGACCATACTACTTGGCCAGGGCTACACTCCGCGAGTGCTAGCATGATATTTAAACTATGTCTGCTTTATTAGCTCAGGGTTCACTCCAATAATATGGTAATTGTAGAAATGGGTTATACTTGCCGTATCTAATCGGATTGAAGTTCACAGTCCTAACAGATTGTAACTCTTTTCGAGCGACAATGACAAAGAGATATATGATACCACGTGTTGCCCGCTGGTGGAGTTTGATTCAGGAATTTGACTTCAATATGGTTTATAAGCCAGGTTCGACAATGAGCCATGTCGATGCATTAAGCAGAAACCCTGTAGCCACCAATGATACAGCTCGCGATAGATTTGACCAGACTCTAGTTATGCACATTACAACGGATTGGTTGACAACTTTTCAAATGGATGATGATGAGTCGCAATGGATCAAAATAATTTCAGAAGATCCAGAATATAATGATATAACTCAAGTGAAAGAACATTATTGCTTGAAAAAGGGGTTGATATATAAAAAACAAAAAATGGTTTGAAATGGAAAGACTCCGCTGTTTGTATATGTCTCTGTTTGTCCGTCTGTGACAAGGCTGTATCTCATAAATCGTGATAATTAGACAGTTGAAATTTTCACGGATGATGTATTTTTGTTACCGCGATAACAACAAATACTAAAAAACAGAAGAATTGTAAATTCGCGTCCATTGTCGTTTTGTAAAATGTTTGGGCAACCGACTTCGAGAAAAAAAATGATATTTCAAAAGTTACCTCAGCAGCTCAATTAAATGTAAGCGATTTCAAGAAAGTAAATTTTGTAAGGTGTTCCTGATAGTGCAGCAATCATTTATATCTTTCGTCTGGAGTGGATTTAATATCTTTTAAATCTACTTGTCCCCGACTATTACATTCACTTGATATTATTGGACGATCCATGGTTCCTTTTTTAGTAAAAGTTTTTTTTGCTGTACAAACATGAAAAAGCTTTATGAATGTAGTGACAGATTGCGTTGGAATAAAATATTTTTATTGAAGGGAAAACAGCATTTTATCTTAACCACTATATCCGGTTGATTCATGGCACTTTGTAAAAACACGATAGTAGTCTTCAGATGAAATAATTTCAATGATTGAATCTGATTCAGCTTTTCTTTTCATAATTAAAACTTTTGACTGCACAATAGTCATTATATCATATTTAGTTCCATAATAATACTGATTCCTATTAAGTCATTTACTCAACATTGGCGCCGATATGAATTCTTCAAATAATTTAATTACATTTTCGATCATTTCTGCAGTCCACAACGGTTTATCTCTCTCTCTCTTTCCATTTCTTCATCTTCTTTACAAACGAACTATTTTTTCTGCTCTGAACGTATTTCTCTACTGGTGCTATTGTTTAGTATATGCTGTTACTGTTTAGTATATTGTTATTGTTTTTTATCAGGCGTTATAAGTTTCCCATTTATAAGTTTCAGGAAGTCAAATTAAAAACTAAGTATCGAATAACCCGCCCCGCGCCACTCCAGGTGCAAATGTGCCCATAACACTAGCCGCATTGCCGCTCTGAATAGCTATGGCTAACCTTTGCACCAGAAATGACCCAGAGCGAGGATCAAGACCTCTCTCTTGTAAGCGGCACCCCACTTCCCTAAAAAAGGTTTTGGCCTCCGAGCACCAACACCCAGTAACCTCCACCAGCAACGAATAAATAATTTGAGAGGCCCAAGTACTTGTCCCTCTTCCGCACTGCAACCAGCTCAGCCGCAGCTCCAGGCGCCCGCATGGTGCGACTAATGTGTGAAGCCACAAAAGTGCTGACACATGTAGCGTCCCAGAGGAGACATTTGCCTTTTTGCCAGGGCACCAAGGTTATCCCGTCGGGCCTTTTACCGTCAGAATGGCAAAGCCTTGGGGGCTCCAACGCACATGGCAAATTCGCTGACATGAGCGCCCTCCGGACAATGTCGTTAAGGGCATGGTGACGTGGAAACCTTCCCGCATAACGACAACAACTTCGGGTGCCAAGGCTAAAAAACACCAGGTAAGCAAGCTAACTGAGGCCATCACGGTTAGCTACCACCATGCATGCCCCCTAGCAACTCCAGTGGCAAGGGCCAACGTTGGTGCTGACTGGTGGTGACCTGAGCTGGAGAGGCTTAGAAGGCACCTACTAAACAGGGCAATGAATACAGCCGCAGATGAAGACTGGGACAACTACAAGGCAGCTAAGTCCCTATGTAAAAAGCGCCTACAATACAGAAGTACAAACTCGTGGTGCAAGTTCTGCAGCAACATCGAGAGCTGCGCGCAGGCGAACAGGGTAAGGAAGGTTCTCTGCCAACATTCCAATCAGACGCTTGGATCCCTGCGCAAAGCGGACAACACACGCACCAACACTCCAGAAGAGGCAGAATGTACATTAGTACAGACACATTTCCCTGACTGTCAACTACTGAGGACGGTCAACTGGACGGAGGAAGAAACTACACCGACAGAGGAGCAGTGGGTACTCGCAATCGAGGTTATCAACTCACAAAAAACTCGGTGGGCAATCAACAGCTTTAACTCGTTTAAATCGCCTGGACTGGAGGGCTTATTCCCGGCTTTGTTAAAGTGGGGAGGAGACCAACTAGTTCTGGCACTAACCAATGTCATGGTGGCATGTCTGGCACACAGATATGTACCGAGACATTGGAGGGAGGTAAAAGTAATCTTCATACCCAAGCCAGGTAAGAGCGACTACTCAGATCCTAAATCCTTTAGAACAATCAGCCTTACCTCGTTTCTGCTGAAAACGATGGAAAGGCTATGCGAGAGAAGGCCCTGAGTAACATACCCTTGCATCAAAATCAGCACGCCTACAGTCAAGGTAAATCTACAGATTCAGCTCTTCATTCTGTTGTTTGCAAAATTAAAGAAGCCATCAACAGCAAGTCTATGTGCCTAGGAATCTTCATTAACATTGAAGGAGCCTTCGACAAGACTAAATTCACAAGCATAACAGCGGCACTGGTAAAACACGGAGCAAATACAGTTATGGTGGAGTGGATAGGTAACATGTTGAGTAAAGGGACCATTAAACTCACTACAACCGAATCCCAACACGCATTGGTAGCGAAGGGATGCCCCCAAGGAGGTGTTCTCTCACCGCTGCTTTGGAACCTGGTGGCGAACGACCTCATCACCAAACTGAACACACAACACTATCATACGGTAGGATATGCCGATGATATAGTGATACTCACAAGTGGAATCATCACAAGCACTGTATGTGATGTCTCCCAAGCAGCACTGCGGATCGTGGAATGCTGGTGCACAACGAACGAACTATCAGTCCCAAATAAGAAAAGAACCCAAATAAGACGGGAATGGTAATGTTCACAAACAGGCGCAATCTGGGCAACTATCGCCCACCCAGGTTGTTTGGTACAGAGCTACAATTTGCTGCTGAGGTAAAGTACCTAGGTGTAATACTAGATAGCAAGCTGAATAACAATATTGAATCAAACATATGAAGCAAACATCTGAATAACAATATTGACAAAGCGACTGTCACATTTTGGCAGTGCCGAAGAATGGTAGGTAAACAATGTGTTCGCGAAGGAACATAAATAAAATAGTTTTAGGTATAAATTCACACTTTTATTTGATAAAACGGATTAAAAAGTATGGAGCACATACAGCGAGTTAGAGAGAGAGATTTGAAGAGAGTGAATGAATGGTAATGCCTAATTTTTACATTCATTCATGCTATTTGAGTGTTCGTTGCGAACATATTCCCGAGAGGCGGGTAAAACCCAATTTAAAGTTAAATAGAAAAGATACAATTTTAATTTTATTTCTAGGTACATGCACCTGACGTTTGTTTGTTCTAACAACTTAATATTAAATAAATATTTTGTTGCATATACAACATTTTTTATTTAAAAGTTTACAATTTACAACATTCCTTTCATATATCTATAGGAAGCAAACATAGCTTATTTATAGCTCTACGGGTCGTGCCATTGGCAGTTTTAATATCGGCAACTCTTATTTTTTCATCAGGCCCTTTGTAAACCTTAACGACTCTGCCTGTTGGCCAATGCAAAGGGCAGTATTGTCGTCCCGTAACAGTACTAAGCTTCCCTCAGCCATGTTTTCTTGGCTATTGTGCCATTTAGAACTGCTATTTAGCTGCAATAAATATTGCCTATGCCAGGGTTTCCAAAAATGCTGCTGTATTTGTGTGCAGCATCTCCAGAAGCGAAGCTTGTTTGTAGGAATGGACGTTATGTCAGGCTCTGGTACAGCTGTTATAGGTCTGCCTAAAAGAAAATGGCCGGGCGTTAATATAAAAAAATCAGAGATATCGTTAGACATTCCTGTTATTGGCCTTGAATTGAGAATGCCTTCTAGCTAACTATAATCGTATTAAATTCTTCATATGTGAATAAACTAAGTCCTACTATTCTTTTGAAATGATACTTAAAGCTTTTCACTGAACTTTCCCAGATCCCACCAAAGGTCGGGGAATAGCTGGGTATGTATTGAAAATTGATACCTTTGGAAGTAGCAAAATTATTCATTAAGGCTACATGTTCATTCGACTTGTTAAGCAAGTACAAATCTTTTAATATATTGTCAGCCCCTTTAAACGTTTTAGCATTATCGCAATTTATTGTATTGGGCACTCCGTGCCGTGCGATAAATCGTTTTAATGCTGCAAGGAAGCATTGAGACGTCATGTCAGACACAAGTTCTAAGTGAACCGCTTTGGTGACAAAGCACACAAATACAGCAACATAGTCTTTGGTGATGACAGTTCGTCGCAATGACGATTGCTTTATTTGAAAGGCTCCACAGTAATCTATGCCGACTATACTAAAGATTGAGCCGATTAACTGAGAAGCGCACTTGGCTCTAAATCTGTAACATTTAATGCATTTGTTTATTATTCTTTTAACTTCTCTGTTGCAATTAACGTTCAAATATTTTTGGGACAAGTTACACATAATTAATTTTAACCCAGCATGCATTGAGTTTAAGTGCTCGTCTTGTATAACTATATCTGTTACATGACATTTTTTTGGTAAAATTATCGGATATTTTTGAGAATACGGTATTGACGAGTTTTGTAAACGACCACTTACTCTCATTACACTATTGCCATCTAAGAATGGTGCTAAGCTTGTTAAGCTCGATTTAATAGGTAAATTGTTTTTTACATTTTTCATTTCCTCATGGAAATATATATTCTGAATAACACATATTATTTTAAATCGGGCATTTTCTAATTCTTTTGAAGACAGGTTACCCGTGAGTTTGTTGCTTCTGTTTTTACAGTTATATATAAATCGCAATATCCAAGCAAATATTCTTTGCATTTTGAACCATGATGAATATTGGTTTAATATTGATGGTTCATTGACACCCAAGTGTGCTGCCTGCTCACGCGCGGCTGGCGATATTTTGGCGGCGGCGGCGTCACATAGCGTATGGTTGCATGAAACCGAAAAAGGCAGCGGCTTATAGTTAGGCAAGGAAATTTGAAGAGGCCCGCACCACCATTAGTTGTTTTTTAGCAGATCAGCAGGATCACAGCCCCGAGATAAGCAGTCAGCAGAGATGGATGCTCCATCTATGTGGAAACAGTCACTATCTGATGTAATAGAGTTGATAACATTCACTCTATTTTTGACATAAACAGGGATGGTATTTCTTTTCGACTTTAACCAACATAAGACTACTTGTGAGTCTGAAAACAAGTATTTTCCATGAAATTTAATTTTAGAGTACACAGTCATTACTTTATTGTACAACCTTGCTAATAATAATGCCGCATTAAGTTCGAGCTTCGGGGCAGTCAAGGTGTTTTTTACATGTGAAATTCTTGACTTTGAACACAATAATATAACTGTTACATTTTCATTTTGAATAACTCTTATATAAATGCAACATCCATATGCAATATTGGATGCATCACAGTTCCCAAATATTTCCATGCATTGTGCATTATATGTGTTTAAATTTCTGTTCACTGATATGTCAGGCATTGATATCAAGTTCATATAAAAAGCTTGCCATGCTTTAAGCAATTGTGCCAGTATGGGGGAATCCCATTTAAGATTTTCCTTCCATACTTTTTGTAAAAATTCCTTAGCCCTAACTATAACGGGTCCTGCCAGCCCTAGAGGATTTTTAATTTTATAATGACGATTTCCTAATTTTAAAATGACGCAATCTGTGTTTTTGGGATCCATACAGAAAGCTAGAGTAGCATTGATGGCAGCCTCATAACATAATCTAGTGCCAAATCCTAACTGATATGGTTGAAGATAAGCAGCTATGACCTCTCGCACAGCTTGGCACCCAAGTTTGGCCGTTAAGGGGCGAAATGTGCTGCAAATAGCTATTGATCTTACACCACCGTCATTTTTTGTAAGTGCTCATGACGACGCACCGTAAATGAAAGGGCAAACCACGGGGTTCAGTTGACCATTAAGTAAAAAATTACATAGTTTCGTCAACCACTCAAGCAGGCGGGGACCGTTGTCACCAGCGGAACCCGAAGTAAGTTCCTTCAGATGTGCTGGACCGATACCGTCCAAACCAGACGCAGATCCACTGTTGAAGGAACTAAGAGCCAGAACTACATCTTCCAGCTTGGCAGTATAAGCAGGAATGGATCTGTCGGGCTCTGGTGGGAGAGTAAGTTGGCGAGAAGAAGGCGGGTGCTTTACCTGCAGGGAAGCAAGAATTTCTGGACTCGATGGTGCTACTCCATCTTGTGACATTAGCATATGTACTGCGCCCCTGAAATCACCCTCAAAAACTTTTCGTTCAATAGCTCTCAGGGTTGAGGGTGACCTTATGGCTGCTGACTCTGCGTCTACAAAAAGAGAGTCAATAACACAGGCCAAATCAATATTGTGCTTTACTTTTGAAGTGAGGCTGCCCGTGCCTGTGACTTCTGGCGCTTTCAGTGCAGAATAGGAAAACGAAAGTAAAGCAAACCAGTCACCTGTATCGTTTCTCGTTAGAAATGCATTTCTCAATGAGGTTGCTCAATCTACCTGCTGCCAAGTTCCGTGCGCCCTTAGGGATGTGATGCAACACACGCACAGATTTTTTCAGGTTAGCTAGGTCATCCAAAACTGGACAACGATGGATATCCGGTTGAAATTGGTGTGGCGTCAGTTGTGGAGGTTGAGCCAAGGCCAAGCGGGACACGTTTTTGTAAATACGACCTAAATGTGCTTTAAGACCATGAGCACTGAAGGTGCGAGATGAATTAGGGCAGTGGGGACACAGTATTTGGGTCGCGGGCTGAATTTTCAATAAGAAATACAAATAAACTACACTAAACATAAAATACACACCCACAGTAATAACACATTACAAAAAAAATGCCGATAGTTGATGAACTATTCTGAAGACATCGACTATGGATTTATAAAATACCTACTTAGCTAAAAATTTACAAGATTTTACACAAATGTCACTCAATAAAAATAAACAAATCAAATGTATGTCACTGGAGCCCAAAAAGTGACGGCGCATGCGTTGCTTGGTGTTTCCAAGGAGACGAGGCTGCTTCCCCAATAGAGTTCACTCAAAATTACGGTCAAAAATGACGTGCTGACTTGTTGTTTTTTCCCAGTGTTAAATACTACTCGGCTAATCTAATGAGTCATTCCGCGTCTTCCGCTTCCACATTGAAAGAAAGAAAATAAATAAGAGATATTTATTTGACACACGTCAGAGAACTTTATACATCGATACAATAACTAAATTAATTATGTGTCAAAAAAGTTTTGTTTCCGCATATGTTGCATGGTGTGATGGCAGCACACAATGCTGTATTTCAAGCCAAACTCTTTTTAAACTAAGCGAAACTAAAGTAAATTAAATTAAATTAAATTACTTAATCAATATAATGCATTTTGAATATATATATTAAAAAAATACTTTTAAAAAAAATACAACACAAATTGTAACCACCTTTATAACATTTTAATCTAAGTACATTTATCTACACACGTATCATAAACCCTCTTTACTGCGTCCAAAAACCGCACGTTACGACCAGAATAATGTTATATTACTTGGTAAAAACTCATTTCTTATCTTAATATTGATACATTATGACCATAATGTAACAATTTTCGATAAATTATAATAATAATAATAATAATAAAACGTTTATTTCGGACAACAAAAAGGATCCATATATAGTTAGTATCACACAATGTACTTAATGCTATGTTAGTTACTTAATACTATACACATTTATATACAAATTGAAACCCTAATTCATGTAAATGGGCCTATCTGTTGCCCGACTCATTTTCCCACATACTGTCAGAGTCTCTGTCACGACACTCACCCAGTGTTTAAGTATTGGGCCATCGTGCCGCCCTGCGATGACCTGCAGGATGCTATTGGTGCTGTCACGCGTTCTGCTAAGTAAGGAGGCCGTTCTCTTACGTATGATGGAATGAAATCCATCAGTACGTGCCTCAACAAACATGCACGATGCACTGCAGTAGCGTGGCAGCCCCAGCAGCATCCTGAAAGCATTGTTATACTGGACGCGCAGGGCATTGAGAGACTTTTGGGTATAGTTGATCCATAGGCTGCACGTGTAAAATGATTGACAATAAGCCTTAAAAAGTGTAATTTTGACTTGCCTTGTACAACGTGCGAACCTACGAGCCAACATATTCGCCCGAACTGCCAATGCCCTGCGCTCCCGCTCAATATCAAGATCATCCTTCAGGTCCTCCGTCACTATATGACCAAGGTATTTAAAACTTTTTACTCTATTGAGATTTTTGCCATATAATCTTAATGCCGGCAATACACTCGGAAGTTTACTACCCGCCCCAAAGACCATAACTTCACTCTTCTTTACATTATATTTGAGGCCATGACTCTCCGCATACCGCTCACATGTGCTGAGTAGCTTCTCAAGCCCCCCGGCGATGGGCTCAGCAGCACCATGTCATCAGCATAGCTTAGATTGTTGCAGCTTTTTCCATCGACATAGCAACCTGCATGCATGCTGCTAAGCTCACCCACTAGGTCGTTCACATAAAGGTTGAACAGCTTTGGGGACGTTAGCCCCCCCTGCCTAACTCCACATTCCATACGGTACGCGTCTGAAAAGTCGTTTCCCCATTTTACTACATTAGTTTGGTGCTCATACCAGTATTTAAAGATATTGATGACCTCGCCTGGTAGGTTAGTTTCCCGACACTTATCCCACAGGATATCGTAGGATACCAGGTCAAATGCTTTGGATAGATCCAGGAAACATGCGTAGACATTCGTCTTGCGGTCTGTATAGTACCTAACAGTATGCTTCAAGCCCAGGATTGCACTCTCTGTCGATAGGCCAGGTCTAAAACCAAACTGGGCATCATTGAGTTGTAGATGGGTACTCAACTGTGTATCGAGCAAACCATCGAATACTTTCGCGACTATAGTTGCTAAAGAAATCGGCCTATAATTATTTCTGTCGGAAATATCCCCTGTTCTATTTTTTACAATGAGCACCACAACTGTCTCCATCATATCCCCCGGAAGATATCCATGACCAACACATAAACTATAAAACATTGCTAAGACTCTAGGCATATGTACGCCTGCGTTTTTTAGGTGTTCAACGCTGAGCCCATCGCGGCCCGGTGACTTCCCTCCAGTCATGTTTTTAATGACTATTGCCACATCATTAGAGGTGAATCGAGTCCTCAGGTCAGGGGGGCGTTGCTCAGCGCTGGTCACCTGATTTGAACGAGCTATTAGTGATTTTACCCCGAAATGCTCACGAAATATGTTAGCTATTTCCTTCTGCTCCGTGGCCCCATCAACAGATACTGGAAGGCCAAGTTTAGTATTCAGCTTATTGGTTGACTTCCAAAATTGGTTAAAATTTTTAGCCCTATGGTGTGCAGCTAATATGTCCATAGTTATTTGGTCCTGGTTGTTTTGACACCACTTAAGCTTCGCCTTAAAACATTTCCTACTTAGACACATTTCTAGACAGAGTGGACCTGAGCTAGGTTTTCCAAAAGTAAGCCATAACTGGAACCTCAGTCGAGCTTCTGTATGTGCCACCCTTACATGCTTGTTCCAGCCAGTTATGTAACGTTTTTTACTAGGACTGTTCTGGTTACTACTATTCACAGCCGCTTCACTTAATACTGTTACAATTTTATTGTACATATTATCCAAAACAGATCTATGGACTACGTTATCACAGATATTTTCGGAACAAGCACTAAGTTCATCAGGAAAATCAATATATCTTAGCTTACTATGACACACTTCAGTATACAACTTTACCTCTTCCGGTTGTATGTTACCCCATCGAACTTTACAACACTCTATTTGGTTATTTACATTTATATTTCTACGTCTTACATGCCTAAAGTTACAATAAATAATAATTGGATAATGGTCTGACCATACAACATCATAAAGCACTTTAACACTTGTTACAGTACTATAGGCGGATTGCGTAACTAAGCAATGGTCTAACCATCGTCTTGACCCATGAGCTTCACTCACAAATGTATATGTGTCTGAATCTTTGCCTAACTTTTCTATATCCGCACATATCCATTTCTGGTCATCGCAGAAGCTCAGCATCTCGTCACAAAATGGCGTATATGGGTGTGCATTTAGGTCACCCAACACATACACAGATTCAACATTGTTTTGTTCCACAATCGCATTTATCTCTCCTAGGCACTCCGTAAATTCCGGCAAGTTAACGCTATCATCTGTAGGCATGTACACACTAAATACAAGGATTGATTGCCCACTCAGAGACACTTTTATACACGCAATACGCACATTATTACAGCCTATCACTTGAACTTGTTGAAATACAGCTTTACGCCACAAGATAGCCACACCACCGTGCGGTCTGCCCCTTAGAATGCCTTTCGATGTATCCACCGCTGAGTTACCAGTGTACCCAAAGTTGTTATCCAGGGTATCGAGGTAAGGTATATCATGGGGCATTAACCAAGTATCTTGTAGGGCCACAATATCTGAATCCCGACAGAGTCTTCTTATGCAATCAGCCGATCGCTTCACTGATTTGCAGTTGAAGCTAACAAATTTACTGTTATCGTTTGTGAGATTGTTATTGTTTGCCATTTTTAGTTATGTTAGAATTTGTAGTCCGCAGATCCTTCGTATTTCTGTCTCTAAACACAAAATATCTTCTAAAAAATATGTCATACGGCCAAAGATCATCATCCTCAAAAAGAGATATCTTTTGTCTGGGTATAAATATTTTGTATGAGTCATACCCTTTCACCTCCTTCATACAGATTTTCTCAGGTTTTACCGCCACATTGGTCTTCTTCATTATATATTCAGCAATATTATCAGCGGTAGTCTCTTTTGACACATTGTATATATATAACGGTATATTAATTACCGCCGCTTTGAACTTCGAGTTCTCATCTACTTTAGCCTTGCCTTGCCTATCAGTAAACCGTACATTATAATTCCGTCTTTTGCGTCTCTCAACTCGGGTCCATTCGCCTTCACCCTCCTTATGCGCAACCGCAACTTTCTCCGTAATGTTTGTTGATTTCTTGGGGGCATCATACTGCGATGTGGAGATCAGCTGATTCGCATTCTCGACCGTACTAGTATTGCGTCGATCTACGCTCTCAGCAACAGGTAAATGTGCGAGCGAGACCGTCTTGCGCTCTGCGACATTTGCATAAGAAAGGGATGGCAGGTGCGCCGATGCCGGTTCGGGCCCACAAGCCTTGTTAGTTGCTAAGCGCACGGGCGGGGTCATCGACCGGCTGGAGGCCAACGACCGATTAGCGCTATGTGTCATACCAATCGGGCCGCTATTGCAATAGTCATAACAACTGTCATCGTTCATGCAAAAGTCACCCCTTCTGAAGTTGACGTTCGGTTCATTATTTATTACTCTGGAGTTCGACGTAGACGCTTTCTTCAATGTTTCCATCTCACGCTTTAGATGTTCGAGCTCGCTAACGGTGGCATATTGGACTTCTGTTGCGTATTTCTCTTGAATTTCTCTCAACTCCCTTTGCACCGCCACTATATCTCTTAAAAGTCTTGTCACGTCTACATGGTCGAAAGTAGCGGGCGGCAACTTATGTAGATCGCGAGAAACAAATATCGGCAACTCCTCAGGATCCGTTTCCTTGATCAGGCTTATGATATCATCCAGGTCTCGAGACATATTTCCTTGACCTTTTCGCCTCGTTTTAAGTTTCGCAACACAGCCAAAAAGCAATGATTTTGCCTGTTCAATTTCCTCGTCTGTGAATGCACTTGAACAGATCCTGACCAAGCTTTCCTCGTCCATAATATCCGCCTTATTTTGAATATAAGACAGCGCTTCATTAATAACAATATTGCAACTTGAGCACTTTAACACTTGGGAAGTCATAGTTGATGTGAGTCAATGACCTCCGTCGCGAAAAAACACGGCAGCGCAGCGGAGCGACCGACCATCCATTATGACATTCAAATTTCAAAAGCCGACGCTCGCCTTCGTGACGCCCCTAGTTTGTCTGTGAAGTTAGTACTACTGAACAAGCTAAACAAGTGCAGAGCATTTATCGAAATAAAGAGATGTTTACAGTGGCCGAGTCTGCTTATAGCCTCGTTTAAGGCATCTATTACGTCATCTGTCGTTACAGCCACCAGGTCTGTAGACTGTGCCAACGGCAAGAAGCCATTTCCCGGTAGATTCAGCTCTAGCCACATCTGCTCGAGCGGGGAGAGAGGGTGCGCGATCACGCGAGATCGCACTCCCCGTCGCACGTAGAACCCCACGCCGCCGCCCGTCCTACACTCGCGCATATTGTGTTTTAAATCGTCTCTCTGTTCCAGCATGGTGTCCAAGATGACAACGAGCTGAGACCGCACTGCAGCTTCACAACGCTCTTCAAGATCTTTTGACCTCAAGAGAACTAAATGCTAAATATGAACAAGAGAGAGCTGACAGTGAACTGGAGATTGAGAAAATTCTTATCTCAAATAAGAATCTTAAAAGCCAGTTGAGCCAGCTGCATAGTGATTGGGTCGATGCCTGTGCGGAAAGAGACCAGTTTAGAAATATGTTAGACTTACTTGACGAGTGCTACCATACTCACGAGTTGAGTTTTCAGAGAATATCAGCGCTTGAACAACAGTTACAAGAAGCAAATCAAAGTATACAACAGCTTATGGGAAAAACATATCTCTCTGTACCATGTCAATAGTCAATAGTCAATAGTCAAAGTACTTAATTACTGTAGATATTTACATATACTTAGCAAACGTCATTTTTTGCCTATTCTCTACATTGGACCACTGTGGGAGAAGAAGGGCGTAGAAACTCCCACAGATTGATTTTTAGATCTCTTTTATAATAGGTTGTGCTTAACTAATACAATTATGATTTATTTTTATTTAATAAGCTGGAATAAATAATTACAAAATTATTAACAGCAAGGTATGTGTTGAGCCAGATTAACCCCATACAGTCCTGTCATTTAAGTAATCTTGAACATTGTAATATCCCTTTTTCGACAAAGTCGCTTTAACATGCTTTTTAAATTGCTCAAATGGCAATTTCAAAATCTCCAGAGGTTTCTTATTGTAGTAGAGAATGCACTAACCCTTGAAAGAATTGCTAACCTTCGCGAATCTAAAACGGGGCGCACATAGTCTGTGATTATTTCTTAGGTTAACATTACAGCTGTCGCTAAGTTTGGAAAATTTTGTAAGGTTCTTGCGTACATACATTATATTTTCGAAAATAAATTGACTAGCTACTGTTAGTATGTCAATTTCTTTCAAAAGCTCTCTTAAGGAGTCTGTTCGTTTTAAATTATAAATTGCTCGAATAGCTCTTTTCTGTAAAATAAAAATAGTTTGAATATTCGCTGCTTTCCCCCACAACAAAATACCATAGGACATCACACTATGAAAGTAACTAAAATATACTAGCCTAGATGTAGCCACATCCGTGCTTTGTCTGATGTTCCTAACAGCGTAAGCCACAGAACTTAATTTACCAGCCAATTTATCTATGTGGGGTCCCCACTGCAATTTGCTATCAATGGTTATTCCAAGAAACTTCGTATCATTTACCAATTCTAACGTGCTGTTGTCTAACACCAAACTGGTCTCAACTTGCCTGACATTTGGAAGTGAGAATTTGATGCACTTGGTTTTACCAGCGTTTAACAATAAATTATTAACTGTGAACCAATTCAAGGTTAAAGACAATACACCATTGACATCATCAAAATCTCCTTTTTGTCTTTTAATTTTGAAGACCATTGAAGTATCATCAGCAAACAACACTATGTCAGTTAATTTCTCCACTATGAAAGGCAGATCATTAATATATACCAGGAATAAGAAAGGGCCTAGTATGGAACCTTGTGGAACGCCAATTTTAACACCCGATCCATCAGATTTTACGCCGTTAACTTCTGCCTTTTGAATTCTATTGCTTAGGTATGATCTTAGTAGATCCAACGCTTTATTTGTAACTCCGTAACTATTTAATTTAATTATAAACGTATTATGATCAACACAATCAAACGCCTTCGAGAGGTCGCAAAAAACTTCGATAGCATCCTGTGCGGCCTCCCATGCAGAATAAATATGAGATACAACGGTAATACCTGCATCCGTAGTCGATTTACCCCTAGTGAAACCATATTGTTTAGCGTGGAGTTGTTTTGTACGGTTGAAGTGTGAGAGCATTTGATTGAGTATAATCTTTTCAAATATTTTACTTAGTGTTGGAAGAACAGATATTGGTCTGAAATTTGAAGGATCGCCCTTATCTCCCGATTTGAACAGCGGTATAAGTTTACTGTGTTTCATGAGGTCTGGAAAAGCCCCATCGTCAACACATTTATTGAATATATAAGCTAAGTGTGGGGCTATAACTAGAATTACTGAAAAAATGACTTTGACTGATATACCCCACAGGTCTTCCGTATTTTTTAAGTTAAGTAATTTAAACGTTTTGAAAATGTCCTGGGGATATACATGATGAAATTTTAAATATACATTACTGAAGCTAGTGTTATTTTTTAATAAAGTCTCTGCTTCAAATGGCGTTGAATTTAGACGGTCCGTTGTGAGTACGGGTACATTGGTGAAGAATGTTTCAAAAGCTCGAGCAACATCAGCGTTGGATTTAACAACATCATCACCTATCTTGAGGCAGAAATCACTGTCCCTTGGTATAACTTTGCCAGTTTCGCGGTTTATTATTTGCCAAACTGTTTTCATTCTATTATTTGAATTTTGAATGTTTCTATTAATTTGTAAAGTTTTTGCAGTTCTACAAACCAACTTGAAAGTTTTGGAATATTTTTTAACATAGGTAGTCATGAAATTTTCGATCAAAGTTATAGGTTTTTTGATCATAAAGGTCATACAAGATAACTCTACTTTTACGAATTCCAAACGTTGCCCAGTCATTAAATTTAGATTTACCGTTGTAGTCACTGACTTTCTTTAATTTTAAAACTTTATTGAATTCTGTCTGAATTATGTTGAAGAAGTCTGAGTAGATTTTGTTTGGGTTCTGTTCATTAAAATCCGGTACTAGCAAATTTATATCTAAGTTTTTCGTATATGTCTCTAGTCTATGGGATGTAATAGGCCTATAAAATGATGGACCAGTCTTATCCTTAATAGTAATTGTGAATGAAACTGTTTGACCACTGTGATGAGTAATTCAAATAATAGAATGAAAACAGTTTGATAAATAATAAACCGCGAAACTGGCAAAGTTATACCAAGGGACAATGATTTCTGCCTAAAGATAGGTGATGATGTTGTTAAATCCAGCGCTTATGTTACTCGAGCTTTTGAAACATTATTCACCAATGTACCCTTACTCACAACAGACCGTCTAAATTCATCTCCATATGAAGCAGAGACTTTTTTAAAAAATAACACTAGCATCAGTAATGTTTATTCGAAATTTCATCATGTATATCCCCAGGACATTGTCAAAACGTTTAAATTACTTAACTTAAAAAATACGGAAGACCTGTGGGGTATATCAGTCAAAGTCATTGGTTCAGTAATTCTAGTTATAGCCCCACACTTAGCTTATATATTCAATAAATGTGTTGACGATGGGGCTTTCCCAGACCTCATGAAACACAGTAAACTGATACCTCAGTTCAAGTCGGGAGATAAGGGTGATCCTTCAAATTTCAGACCAATATCTGTTCTTCCAACACTAAGTAAAATATTTGAAAAGATTATACTCAATCAAATGCTCTCACACTTCAACCGTACAAAACAACTCCACGCCATACAATACGGTTTCACTAGGGGTAAATCGACTACGGATGCAGGTATTAACCTTATATCTCATATTTATTCTGCATGGGAGGCCGCACAGGATGCTATCGAAGTTTTTTGCGACCTCTCAAAGGCGTTTGATTGTGTTGATCATAATACGCTTATGATTAAATTAAATAGTTACGGAGTTACAAATAAAGCGTTGGATCTACTAAGATCATACCTAAGCAATAGAATTCAAAAGGCAGAAGTAAACGGCGTTAAATCTGATGGATCCGGTGTAAAAATTGGCGTTCCACATGGTTCCATATTAGGCCCTTTCTTATTCCTGGTATATATTAACGATCTGCCTTTCATGGTGGAGAAATTAACTGACATAGTGTTGTTTGCTGATGATACTTCAATAGTCTTCAAAATTGAAAGACAAAAAGGAGATTTTGGTGATGTTAATGGTGTCTTGTCTTTAACCTTGAATTGGTTCACAGTTAATAATTTATTGTTAAACGCTAAAACCAAGTGTATCAAATTCTCACTTCCAAATGTCAGGCAAGTTGAGACCAGTTTAGTTTTAGACAACAGCACGTTAGAATTAGTAAATGATGCGAAGTTTCTTGGAATAACCATTGATAACAAATTGCAGTGGGGACCCCACATATATAAATTAGCTGGTAAATTAAGTTCTGTGGCTTACGCTGTTAGGAATATCGGACAAAGCACGGATGTGGCTACATCTAGGCCAGTATATTTAAGTTACTTTCATAGTGTCATATCCTATGGTATCTTGTTGTGGGGGAAAGCAGCGGATATTTAAACTATTTTTATTTTACAGAAACGAGCTATTCGAGCAATTTATAATTTAAAACGAACAAAATCCTTAAGAGAGCTTTTTAAATAAATTAACATACTAACGGTAGTTAGTCAATTTATTTTCGAAAATATTATGTATGTACGCAAGAACCTTACAAAATTTACCAAACTTAGCGATAGCTGCAATGTTAAGCTTAGAAATAATCACAGACTGTGTGCGTGCCGATTTAGACTCGCGAATTTTAGCAATACTTTCAAGGTTCAGTGCATTCTTTACTATAATAAGATACCTCTGGAGATTTTGAAATTGTCATTTGAGCAATTTAAAAAGCATGTTAAAGCGACTTCGTTGAAAAAGCGATATTACAATGTTCGAGATTACTTGAATGACAGGACTGTATGGGGTTAATCTAGCTCAACACAGACCTCGCTGTTAATAATTTTGTAATTATTTATTATTGCCTGCTTATTAAAGTTATTAGTTAAGCACAACCTATTTTTAAAAGAGATCTAAAAATCAATCTGTGGGAGTTTCTACGCCCTTCTACTCCCACAGTGGTCCAATGTAGAGAAGAGGCAAAAAACGACGTTTGCTAAGTATATGTAAATATATACAGTAATAAAGTACTTTGACTTTGACTTTAAATCGTATCCCGGTATTTTTCGTGCGCAAATATCTTGGCCGTTCTTCAACCTCGACTTAAGTAGACGTGGTTGAAGAACAAGGTTGAAGAAAAAGAGTAGATACTTAGATTTTAAATCGGTAGGTATAAAATGTATTGTAAATAACAAATACTGCATTTTCATACAATACAAGCGTGATTTTTTGACACCATTGGGATAAAAAGTAAATATTAATACAATATTGAACACTAATTATTAATTTATTTATAAATATTACAATTTATCCCCATTACAGGTCAACCTATTGCGAGGCTAAACCAAACATTATTCAAGAAAAGTTACACAAACACAATATTGTACTTGTGTTACTTTTTAAATAAAGTTTTGAAGTGCATAATACTACATCTGTACCATATTTAGGTAGGTATAGGAAGTTATAAGAAAAATAATGCGGTGAGGTTACATGAGTTGGATTATTATAAATTTATTAATTTGAGTGCATAAATAATTCCTCCCGCTCACATATCGCCAAACATTATTAATCAACGGACGGCCTTATTGCAAAGGTATCGATAACTTAAGTCTAGCTTGGGTAAGGAAACCAAACAAAAAAGAGAAGTGCGGGTTGGTAGCCTTTGTGGTGGTGGATTTAAAAATGACGCCCACTACAGAGAAGTTAATAAATATTATGGACAAAGTAAAATAAAAATAAAATAATAATTCAAAATAAAATTGCTATCTACCTATGTCGATGGTGTTGGTGGAGAGATTAAAATACAGTAGAGGATACATATTAAATATCATAATTATCACTATAATTTGAAGTGAATTCGCAACCATTATTATAAACTCGACCAAGTTGTTGATAATTCCATCAGATTCAGAGCAGATTAATTTTTTATTGAATATAAATAAATAAAGTATCTTATTCAACGTAAAAATTATACTAACTTATAACGACAAATCAATTTTTTTCAAAAGAGACTACACAATTTCGGAAGGTTGGGCTCGGGGTTAAGAAGAAACGGCAAAAAACCCCCATACCTTCTTTTGAAAAAAGTGACTTCACAACAGGTATACTGGTTTCGGTCTAAGGAAATTCGCCGGCGAGTGATAGACTTGATCCATCGCCCCTCGTCGAATTTCTGTGCGCTGAGATGGTATGAGCCATGCAGTTTTATCATCTAAGTATTCCTTAATCATCAAGTTGGCAATTATCATCCTTCTGTTTCTCTTTATCGACATGATCTACACATGCTTGCCATCATTTTGGAGTGATTGTGGCGATTGCTTGATGGAGTTATTCTTTCACTTCACTTAATTTAAAACTTAAATAAAATAAACGAAACAGTTTTTGTGATAAATTCTCCAATAAAAACCAAGAACCAAGTGAAGTGCTTAAGTGAAAGTGTTATCCACAACTTTATTAATGGATGTGCTTCAAAAACAATAAAAATTCATTCAATGACAGTGAAGACCTAAAACAGTGAACTTTGTGAAAAATAAACCCTTAAAATCCATTAATAATGAGCATTCTGCTGTATTCTCACAAAATGAAATAAATATACAGTGAATTATTATAAAATTACGTGTGAACACTTCAAAATACAATTCCCTGTCCTTCACACTGGATTAATTCAAATAGTGCCATCTATTGCACATAAGCGGAACTCACGACATACTTACCTTACCAAAACACCACCGCTATCTAGTGGCTAATATAGGAAAAAACTACTCTACTACTAAAACTACTAACTACAGATCATCCATTCAAATAAAGTCTCCCCAATAGAGGGCGCCTCTATTCCTAACAAATAACCCCTGCTGATTTCATCGGTAAACTTTGACAAAAATGGGAAGCACTCCAGATTATGTGACCCAGAGAAATAAATACAGATCTAACTCAGTAGATGACCTACCTCTCTCCTCGCCGCTGCTTAACAATATCTTGCTGAGTTTACCAAATACATCACTGAACGATATCCAGACATTTACTATAAGCTACGAAGAAGTATAAATACTCAAATACAACCTCATAACAGCAGAACACGAGATATAAAACCTGAACATGGAAAATCAAGCTCTAAAGGAAAAACTTGAAAATTGTACCAAATTGCTTGCTACATACTAAGCCTTCAACTTTTCTAATAGCACCACTATGACTCCAATATCCACAAGAAAAAGGAAAAAACTTAGGAATAACCGAAAAAACACGCCATTGGGTACAATTGCCGACCGTAATCAATCAAATCAAATCAAATCAAAACTCATTTATTTCCATAGGATGTTGTTACATCACTTAGATCCGTCATTACATTTTTTTGGGTGAGTTCACTAACACAATGGCGGAATCTGTGGAGAAGAGCTCACCGAAGAAACTCCACAGTCGTCGCATCTTTTGCGTTACCTTTTTTAAATAAAATATTGTCAAATTACAAAATGAATGCTAATTATATATCGAAACAGCCTGTTACTCAAACAATCTATTCCCATGGACATCTGTCCTCTAAGTAATCAGATATCCTATAGTAACCTTTTTTATACAATTTCTGTTTTATTATTATTTTAAACTTGTCTAAAGGTAAGTTTTTAATATCAGTAGGGACCTTATTGTAATAGCGTATACAATTGCCTTTAAAAGAATTACTAATTTTATGTAGTCGGCTTACATAAGCAACCAACTTGTCTTTATTTCTAATATTAAAATTGTGTATATCACTATATTTCTGAAAATTAGTTATATTTCTTTTTACATACACAAGATTGTCATAGATATATTGAGACACAAATGTCAGAATATTGATTTCTTTAAACTTTTCCCTCAGTGACACTCTAGGCCCTAATCTATAAATTGCACGAACAGCCCGTTTCTGCAGAATAAATATACTATTAGCATTCGCAGCGTGACCCCACAATAAAATACCATAGGTCATTAGACTATGAAAGTAACTAAAGTAGACTAGTCTAGCGGTGTCTACGTCGGTAAGAGCTCTAATTTTTTAACTGCGAACGCTGCCGAACTCAGTCTGTTCGACAATTTATTTATATGAGGATCCCATTGTAGTTTGGCGTCTAAAGTAACGCCCAAAAAGACAGTCGACTGCACAAGGTCCAATCTCTGTCCTTTTATAAATATGTCTGTAGTTACCGGGTTCACATTGGGTAACACGAATTTAATACATTTAGTTTACTTTTCATTAAGTAATAAATTGTTAACAGTAAACCAGTTCACCATACTAGAGATAGCATTGTTTACCTCGTCATAATTTGATTGCTGTCTTTTAACTTTAAATATCAAAGAAGTATCATCGGCAAACAATACTAACCCATGTTTTGCTTTAACAAGGTAAGGTAAATCATTAATATATACTAAAAACAAGAAAGGACCAAGAATTGAACCATGCGGTACGCCCATACTAATTGAAGACCCAGGTGATCTTTTCCCATTAACATCGACCATCTGAACCCTATCTGTTAGATATGACTCCAGAAGGCCAAGTGCCTGATCTTTTACACCATAATGGCGTAACTTCCTGACAAGATGGACGCAATCAAAAGCCTTGGATAGATCGCAGAAGACACCTATTGCATCCATTGCGTCTTCCCAGGCATCAAAAATATTGTCGATTAGTTCAACACCAGCATCGGCTGTTGAACGACCCTTTGTGAAACCAAACTGAGCAATATGAATTAAATTATTGAGATAAAAATGACTTTGCAATTGATTAAGTATGAGTTTTTCAAATATTTTGCTAAGCGTTGGTAGTATCGATATGGGTCTAAAATTGGTGGGGTCTGATGTACTACCAGCTTTGAATAAAGGTATAACTTTACTTAGTTTCATCAAGTCAGGAAACACACCATTATCTATACATTGATTAAATAAACAACAAAGGTGAGGTGCAATACAATCTACAATGGAACTAATAATTTTTACTGATAGACCATGGGCGTCAGCTGTCTTTTTCATTTCCAGGGATTTAAACGCTTTTACAATGTCTTCATTATTTACCTGCCTAAATTTAAAATCTGTTTTACAATCCTCAAAGTTTTGTTTAAGTATAGATTCAGCAGCAGCGGGAGATGAATTTAAAGACTTGGTTGTTGAAACTGGAATGTCCGTAAGGAAATTTTCGAAAGCTTTTGCTACTTCTAGGTCTGTACTTAGCAATTGATTATCTATCTTAAGCTTGAAGTTATTATGTGTAGCTTTGGCCTTTCCAGTCTCTCTGTTTATAATTTGCCAAGTCGTTTTCATTACATTGCTACTAGATTCAATTTTGTTTTTAATGAAATAAGATTTAGCTACGGCACAAACGCGTTTAAACATTTTTGAATAACTACGAACATAATCTAGAAAGGCCGTATTTTTGTTATATGATTTCTCTTCATAGAGTTCATATAATCTTCGTCTGCTGCTATGAATTCCAACTGTCGCCCAATCACTAAACAAAGCTTTGTTATTAACTTTTTTAGTTTTTGATTTAAATACCGTATCATATTCATTTTTGACAAGGTTAAATACTGAGTTGTACAACAAATTTGGATCGTCACTGTATGGTATTTCCCATAGTTTATCTAAAATATTATTCCTGTAGTGTTCAAGCCGAGTGTCACTAACGGGCACACATGTAATATCCTCTTTTTGGTCCTTTTTTATTTTAATGTTGAATATACCTATCTGACCAGAGTGATCAGAGGTTAATTTATTGATGACCGATTTGAAAATGGGCGTAATGTTAGTAAATATATTGTCAATGCAGGTAGCAGATGTTGCAGTAATTCTAGTAGGCTCCAAAAACAGATAGTTCATGTTGTGACATAAAAATAAAGATTTTAGTCTAGTACAAATATTATTATCCTCTAATAGAAAGCCAGAGCTGCCTTCATTAGACAATCTCAAGAAGGAACCCAAAACTACCAGAACAAGATTCCAAAACCCCACATCTCAGCTATATTTACTAAAGAAATAAGGGTAAACATAGGACCAGACAATAACGTAGATCTACGAGAGGATATCAACAATGTAGAGTCGCGCGAGAAGCCATGTAAACACCAAGAGATCAGACATTAACCGAGCGATCAAATATCAACAATGAAGAGTCGCGTGAGAAGCCAGGTATAAAACCGAGCGATCAGGCCAACATAGACTTACGTGAACAGGCTGATTTACAACCGCATGAACAAGCCCATAGAGAGCCAGCCATTTGTAAAGAGAAAAAAAAACATGTTCCAGGAAATCAAAAAGAAGATCCTTCAGAAGCCTCACCAAAAAAGACTGAAAGGACCAATGTAGAGCCCAAAAATGTAGATCCTTTATGAAATAAACCCTCAAAACCTCAAAAAAAAAAAAATTTGGATACAAGCAATGTGTCGGAGCTGCTTCAAAACTCACCAAAATGAGACGAGTCAATAAACACTCACAGGAACACTACAAGATCATATCATTCCTAAAACCAGAAGCCTCAAGCAAAGACATCCTAAATACTTGCTTTCTGCTCGACATAATATGTAGCGACAGAATCATACTGTCCGATGATTATGATCAGAAGTACTTAAGATACAAAGTAAAATCTATTGAAACAACACACGATACACAGGCACACTTACAACCGTAAAGGGCTTTCGACGAATCCATCCCAAAACCTTGGGCAAGCGCGAATGAAGATCTACTGAACAAACTCGAACGACTTCAGAATCTCGGGATCCGATTTATCTTCAGGTTGCGCAAATTTGACCACGTATCGCAAAGAGTTGGGGTGGCTAACGATTCGTCGTCGCCGAGACTTTCATATTCTTTCATATCTTTTTAATATATTGAAAAATCCGCGCTTCCCCTAGCTACCTTCGACAGCGCTTTGAGTATCTCTTTTCAGGAGATCGGCAACGGAGATCTCACACGGTCTCACTCTTAGCCACACCAAGACAAAACACCTCGGCGTATGAGCACACCTTCAGGTTGCAGGCGGTCCGACTGTGGAACGCACTTCCTTGCAAGATAAAAGACATTCCCACTTTTTCTCTTTCAAAAACCGGGTAAAAGAGCACTTAATCTCTCTTTCATGATAGTAGTTATAATATGTTTATTATCACTATATGTGGAGGTTTATGTATCTATTGGTACTTATTTAGTAATTTGGTATATAGATATTTTATAGATATTCAATTTATTTATTTATTATTTATTATAGATAAGTTATTTGATATTGTGCACTGCCTAGCCTTTCTTGGTAATTTTTCCTATCATTGCCTTGGGTTGCTGGAAGAAATCTCTTTTCAGAGATAAGCTCGCCTTTGTACATATGTTTTCAACAAATGAAACTTTTTATTTATCTTTTTGCAATAAAGAATTATGAATGAAAAACCAGGAACTAGACCCTACTATTTAAAAAAAAATACTAATATACATCAAGTCCCTGATCACTACGATTCCATGAAGAAACCCACCAATAAAATAGAAACCATCCCATTCTACTTCGCAAGAGTATCTAAAATTAAAACAAAAACAATTATTCGATCCTCCACATAATAAATATGATCAAACCCCCCGTAAAACTAATAATTACGATAAAATTAAAAATAAAACACAAAACAACCTTATCTATTAACACTAAACATTCTCCATCAAAATATTGACGGTTTAGTAAGTAAATCAGACCTCTTGAAAATTAATTTAAATGAGCTACAAAACAAAAATAAAAATATCGACATTATATGCATTACTGAGTACAACATGATAGACAATAATAATCAGAGCTTAAACATACCCAACTATATACTAGGATCATATTTTTCAAGAAGTAATAGAGCCGGATGCTCCTACATTTTAGTCAATAATAATCATCAATTCAAATCTATGGATGAAATAAACCTAGAAAGCATATCGAACGTAGTTGAATGCAGTGCAATCAAATTATCAACTCACGACACAATAATTATATGCATCTATAGATTTCCGACACATACTAACGCAAGCTACAATATCTAATTGAACACTGTAGAGAAGGTATTATAGCAAAGGTATAGAAGGTTAAATTAAAATCACAAAAACTAATCATATGTGGTGACTTCAATATCGACAGGCTGAAAGAAAATACAGTATCAAATCGATTCGACGACCTTTTAGCATCATTCAACATTAGATTTATCTATATGCATACAGTCAAAGTCAAAGTATTTTATTACTGTAGATATTTACATATACTTAGCAAACGTCATTTTTTGCCTCTTCTCTACATTGGACCACTGTGGGAGAAGAAGGGCGTAGAAACTCCCACAGATTTATTTTTAGATCTCTTTTAAAAATAGGTTGTGCTTAACTAATACAATTATGAAAAATTTAATTGTTATGATTCATAAGCAGAAATAAATAATTACAAAATTATTAACAGCAAAGTCTGTGTTGAGCCAGATTAACCCCATACAGTCCTGTCATTTAAGTAATCTTGAACATTGTAATATCCCTTTTTCGAAAAAGTCGCTATAACATGCTTTTTAAATTGCTTAAATGGCAATTTCAAAATCTCCAGAGGTATCCTTTTGTAGTAGAGAATGCACTGACACTTGAAAGAATTGCTAACCTCCGCGAGTCTAAATCGGGGCGCACATAGTCTGTGATTATTTCTTAGGTTAACATTACAGCTATCGCTAAGTTTGGAAAATGTTGTAAGGTTCTTGCGTACATACATTATATTTTCGAAAATAAATTGACTAGCTACTGTTAGTACGTCAATTTTTTTAAAAAGCTCTCTTAAGGAGTCTGTTCGTTTTAAATTATAAATTGCTCGAATAGCTCTTTTTTGTAAAATAAAAATAGTTTGAATATCCGCTGCTTTCCCCCACAACAAGATACCATAGGACATCACACTATGAAAGTAACTTAAATATCCTAGCCTAAATGTAGCCACATCCGTGCTTTGTTTAATGTTCCTAACAGCGTAAACCGCAGAACTTAATTTACCAGCCAATTTATCTATGTGGGGTCCCCACTGCAATTTGCTATCAATGGTTATTCCAAGAAACTTCGTATCATTTACTAATTCTATCGTGCTGTTGTCTAACACTAAACTGGTCTCAACTTGCCTGACATTTGGAAGTGAGAATTTGATACACTTGGTTTTACCAGCTTTAACAATAAATTATTAACTGTGAACATATTCAAGGTTAAAGACAATACTCCTTTTTGTCTTTCAATTTTGAAGACCATTGAAGTATCATCAGCAAAAAACACTATGTCAGTTAATTTCTCCACCATGAAAGGCAGATCGTTAATATATACCAGACGTAAGAAAGGGCCTAACATGGAACCTTGTGGAATGCCAATTTTTAAACCCGATCCATTAGATTTTACGCCGTTAACTTCTTCTTTTTGAATTCTATTGCTTAGGTATGACCTTGTAGATCCAACGCTTTATTTGTAACTCCGTAACTATTTAATTTAATTATAAGCGTATTATGATCAACACAATCAGACACCTTCGAGAGGTCGCAAAAAACTCCGATAGCATCCTGTGCGGCCTCCCATGCAGAGTAAATATGAGATATAAGGGTAATACCTGCATCCGTAGTCAAATTACCCCTAGTGAAACCATATTGTTTGGCGTGGAGTTGTTTTGTACGGTTGAAGTGTGAGAGCATTTGATTGGGTATAATATTTTCAAATCAACTAAGTGTTTGAAGAACAGATATTGGTCTGAAATTTGAAGGATCACCCTTATCTCCCGACTTGAACAGAGGTATCAGTTTACTGTGTTTCGTGAGGTCTGGGAAAGCCCCATAGTCAACATATATATTGAATATATAAGCTAAGTGTGGGGCTAAAACTAGAATTACTGAACCAATGACTTTGACTGATATACCCCACAGGTCTTCCGTATTTTTTAAGTTAAGTAATTTAAACGTTTTGACAATGTCCTGGGGATATACATGATGAAATTTTAAATATACATTCCTGACGCTAGTGTTATTTTTTAATAAAGTCTCTGCTTCATATGGAGATGAATTTAGACGGTCTGTTGTGAGTACGGTTACATTGGTGAAGAATGTTTCAAAAGCTCGAGCAACATCAGTGCTGGATTTAACAACATCATCACCTATCTTTAGGCAGAATTCATTGTCCCTTGGTATTACTTTGCCAGTGCCGCGGTTTATTACTTGCCAAACTGTTTTCATTCTATTATTTGAATTTAAAAATTTTCTATTAGTGTGTAAAGTTTTTGCAGTTCTACAAACCAACTTGAAAGTTTTGGAATATTTTTAAACATATTCATGAAAATTTCGATCAAAGTTATAGGTTTTTTGATCATAAAGGTCATACAAGATAACTCTACTTTTACGAATTCCAAACGTTGCCCAGTCATTAAATTAAGATTAACCGTTGTAGTCACTGACTTTCTTTAATTTGAAAACTTTATTGAATTCTGTCTGAATAATGTTGAAGAAGTCTGAGTAGATTTTGTTTGTGTTCTGTTCATTTAAATCCGGTACTGGCAAATTTATATCTAAGTTTTTCGTATATGTCTCTAGTATATGGGATGTAATAGGCCTATAAAATGATGGACCAGTCTTATCCTTAATAGCAATGGGGAATGAAACTGTTTGACCACTGTGATCGGAAGGTAAGCAGTTAATAACACTTTTACTTGTGAATGCACACTAAAAACGATATCTAAGCAAGTTTGGCTGTTAAGTGTAAATCTAGTCGGCTCTAAAAATACATGATATAATTTAAACGATTTGAATAAAGTTATTAATCGTTGTTTCATTGTTGTTCCTACAAGCAAATCTACATTAAGATCGCCACAAATAATTAACTTTTTTCTGTTATTACATAGTTTAGTGAAGGCTTCCTCCATAATTTTCTCAAATATTTCGAAATTGCCATGGCCGTTCCCTCGGTGACCTGTAGACACAAACAATAATATGGCTATCTAACTCAACACAGGATACCTCTTGCACTTACTGTTGAAAGACAAATGTCTATCAACAGTAAGTGCAAGAATATCTTTCCGTTGTTTCACCTTAATATTATTTTTCACTAAGATTAAATAACCACCTCTATCAACAGTCTTAATATTGTAACAACTGACAGTTTCGTAATTATTTACGTTAAAAGACATAATATTTTCCTTCCACCAGTGTTCTGTAACACAAATAATATCAATGTCAGATTTTTTTAGAAATAATTCTAAAACAAGTTCCTTACCAGGTAGCCCCTGGATGTTTTGATGGGTAATATTTAACTGGGGCTTACATTTTGACATATTTAGTGGCTCTTGTATGCTATAGATTTCCTCTATTGTCTTATGAACTAATTTAAAATTATTTGGTACAGATTCCAATGTTGCATGCAAATTATGATTAACAGGTGAATTCCCAATAAGGGTGCATGTCATATTGCTTCTAACATAAGCTGATGTCAAGTTTAACTTGGTTAAACCAAGTATAGCTGCGTCGCATATATTATAAGCTAACAATGTAGCTACTCATTTTCTATATTTATTAGACAGGTACAATGTATCCTGTATCAGAATAAAGTTATGAATAAAATTATTCGTGTCGAAATATAAAATAGCATCGCTGTGATAACATGTTAAATTAAATAAATGAATATTCATTCTATGCACAGATTTGTTCTGTAGTTCTGTCAAATTACAGGCATATGGAAAATTGCATAGTATAAATTTGCATTTCATCCTACTATGTAAGTCTAGAAATGTTTCAACACTTTTATTCAAATCATTCCGACTAATGTTTTGATTGATTTCCTACCATAATTACAATAGTGCTGTACTCATCATAGATACCGCGACTAATTATCTTCACAAGATCTACAAATGAACTATTTGGACAGCAAATCTTCGTTACTTTTTGGTTAAGCCGGTAATATAATAGAGGCCCAAATCCTGCACCTACTTTGTCGGAGAACAACAGAGTTTTTCTCTGAGCACATATTTTGGTAGCTGGCGGTGACAAGTGAAGTAGTGGAGCTAGCCATATCTGACCATACAGCACAAATATTGTGCTTTGAAGTGGAAAAAACTTGTATATTTCCATTCTGGTACACAATAGAAAATGATTTGAGCCTTGAAAACATATGTAAATTTCAAAAAAAGACATTTATTCATGTTATAATTCCAATGAAGCCTTCAACCAATTTCATGATTTTTTTCAAATTATTTTACGACCTATGTTTTCCACTCATCAAAATTAAAAATCAAACGAAAAAGCAACCAAAGTGGCTTTCCCGGGAAATAAAACTTTGCTCAAATCGAAAACGTATGCTACTATGGGAATATACAGCAAATCCAAGTTTGGAAAATAATCAAAGACTAAAATTTTATTCTTAAAAATGTAATCAAATCATGCAATTGACACAAAAATCACAAAATACTTATAACCTATTGACATCACAAAATAAATCAAAAACGACATGGCAAATAATTTATAATTCAGTAAGAAACAATTCATATTCATATTCTTTATTGCACAGAAAACATAGATAAACAGACAGTTACAATAAATTTTAAAGGCAAAGGCGAGCTTATCTCTAAAAAGAGATTTCTTCCAGCAAACCTAGGCAAGACAGGAGGGTTTATGAAAAACGATAATCCTAGTGCGCAAAAAAACTGTATACATACGTACGAAAATTACTTTTAAAATATAAATAAAATATACCTAATAAAATATATATATATCTCAACTATATAAAATACACTAGATAGCATGCACATATATAAACTACAAAATATCATACATATACTCACATAAATATTACACCGATTACGAAAGAGAAAGGAAATACGCTTTCAACCTTTTCTTAAAAGTGAAAATTGAGGGACTATCTCTAATAGTGCAGGGAAGTGCGTTCCACAGTCGGATTGCCCTTAACCTAAAAGAGTGTTTGTAGGCGGCAGTGTTATGCCGAGGAGTTGACAGGAGAGACACCGTGTGGGATCTCCGATTACTATCCCTGGGGAAAATAAACCCAAAACGTTCTCGAAGATATGTGGGGTAGCGGGGATTTCGCAAATATTGAATAGATAAGAGAGAATGTGCATATCACGGCGAAGACGGATCGGAAGCCATCCCAGCTCCTTGCGATACTTGGAAACACGGTCGTACTTGCGCAGCCTGTAGACAAACCGAATGCCAAGGTTTTGAAGTCGCTCGAGTTTATTCAGTTGTTCTTCGTTCGCACTGACCCAACAAGAATCCGCGTAGTCTATTAAAGGTAGTAGAAGGGACTGAACAAGGGTGATTTTAGTCTGCCCGTGGCAGGAAGTACTGCAATCTCTGTAGGGAGTAAAATGACGCAATGACTCGTCTGCTGACCTCACAAACATGGGGCGACCAGGACACCAAGTTATCAAATATAACCCCAAGATTCTTAGCTTTCTCGCTGTAAGTGATTATCGTACCCTCATACATCACAGGATCGACGGGGATATTTTGTATTGTGTTAATTGAGTGCCGTGTACCCATAATCATGGCTTGAGATTTTGCCGGGTTGACAAGCAGCCCATATGAAATTGCCCATTTACTGATGTTATCGAGGTCAGCATTCAATGCCTCTACGGTCAGATTTACATCACTAAGAGAGAAGTGCCGATATATTTGGAGGTCATCTGCGTAGAGATGATAAGAAGAAGTAAGAACGTCAGAGATGGAGTTAATGAATACTGAAAAGAGAAGAGGAGAAAGGATACCACCCTGCGGAACACCCGTGGAGAGATTACACCAGTTCGTTGAGATCTCCTCAGACTTAATGCGCTGCTGGCGGACTCTCAGGTAGGAGTCAATCCAGAGAGCTGAGTGCGAGGAGACTCTGAGTGATTTTAGAATTTCAACCAGGATCGAAATCGACGCAGTTGAAGGCGCTACTGAAATCAAGCAGTGTGAGAACCGTAAGCTGCTTCTGATCCATGACTTATTGAATGTCATCGGTGACTTTAAACAATGCCGTGGTAGTACTGTGACCTGGCCTGTAACCTGATTGATATGGATTTAATAAGTTTCTAGAGGAAAGGCATGAGGAGAGCTGACAGTGAACGATTTAGGTAGGGGAATCACAAGTGCCTTTTTCCACTGAGAAGGGAAGCAACATTGTTCAAGCGATACATTAATTATGTGGGTAATGATCGGTAACAGCTCCTCAATGATACAGGTTATCATCTGAGAACAGATCTTGTCCTCACCAATGGCTTTCGACGAGATCGCTAAGATTGCCCTCCTTACTGCGCCGATTCCGACGCGGTTGAAGTTGAAGGGTGAGTTGTGGGCTGCGGTCTTGGACCGTAGGTTACGAAGGGTAGCTTCCTAGACGAGGGAGCCCATCACGACTGGGGGATTAGCAAAATAATTGTTGAGACCGTAGAGGTTGACATTTCCAGCAGCCAAGTCCTGGGACTTACCTACACCAAGAGTCTTCAGGAATTTCAAAACCTGTGCTGGAGTATAGCTCTCAATACACTCGTAGATATGACGACGTTTGGCATCACGACACAGACGAGTGCAACGATTGCGGAGGCGTTTGAAAAATAAAAGATTCTCGTTGGTCGGATCCACCTTATATCAACTCTTGGCATGGTTTCTCTTGGCCATCAGGCTCTTGATGGTGTCAGTAAGCCACGGCGCAGGACGGTGCTTAACCTTAACCCTCTTGACCGGAGCGTGCTTATCAAACAAGCTCAGGACAACAGAGTTAAAGTTTTGGACTTTGTATTCAACGGTCTCGCTACCAACAACAGAGGACCAGTCGACAGAGGCGGCATCTGATTTAAGTGAATTAAGATCCATGCCCTTGAAGCTACGTATGTCAAGGAATTAAGCTGCACGCTTGGGAGGCCTTAACTTGAATGAGAGGTAAATCAAATCGTGATAGGAGAAGGGGGCGTTAAGTTGGCTATGCACAGCAACTTTGGATAAGTTAGAAGTAATCATTCAGATCTAGAAGAGAGGGGGTGCAGTGTGGTTCAAAGTGGGTGGCACCCAGGGGAAGGATGTGTAAGTTTAATGAACTTACAAGAGATTTGAGCTTTGCCGAGCGAACGTTATTTTTGAGAAGGCAAGTGTTAAAGTCGCCGAGAATCAGGGTGTCGCTATAAAGAGGAGTCAGATCATTGAGAAGGGTTTCAAATGAGTTAAAATAGTCAATGCGAAGAGAGGGGCTATAATAGACACCCAGGAGGACTTTATTGTGACGCAAGTACATCTCCAAGAACAAGTGTTCAGCGGTACCAGAGTACAGGCTTGGCGACTGGCTGATGACTTTGCATGGAATATCGGCACGTAGGTATATAGCTACACCGCCATCAGCCTTGCCCGTCCTATCTTTCCTGTAGAGACTAAACCCTGGCAGAGCATACATGGCAGAAGGAAGTGATGGTTTGAGAAAAGATTCCGAAACAAGAATACCATGTATGTTCTAATCGTTAAAAGTAACAAGGAGGTCAGCATAGCTGATGTGAATGCTTTGTGCATTAATATGCACAACGTTAAAGTTTGTACCCAGGTTTGAAAACACCCTCTTCAAGTTGTAGGGTAGCGAGTCAACCGCTGATGACGACCCATCACTTACCGCACTAACGGAAATATCACTTTCAGAGCAAGAGAAGTAGCTATCATCAAAGTTGTAGGTATATATAAACTAGGTAATATAATAAATATAAATACAGAAATAAATACTTAAATGAAATTAACCAAAAAGTTGATACCAAAAAAATCAGATAATTTAGCCTGAACCCAATACACTGGGTTTGCTGGGAAAGAAATTGGACAAAATAACTAAAACAAACTTACAAACATTGAAGTGAAAAACACAAGCTGGACATACAATAAGAAGTAAAATAAACGGAACACAAAACTTAATTTACATTTATAGACAAAAAGAACACGCCCAGCATTCCAACATTACACCATCGCTACTACAACCATTAGGCCGTGGCAGCACAACGTTGGATAAACGTTGGAATATCGGGAACTTGCTTGACACATCGAGATAATATATTTGTTTGTTCGAAAAACTTGACTTGATGAGAAACTAATTGCAAAACAAAACAAAAGGTACCTACACAGAGAAAACTGGAAAGGAATATTAAATCTACCTTGTAATACTAATAATGAGAATAAAAGTATTACCCGTCCAACTTGCGACAACACGATGAAATAAAACAATATGGTTGAGTACGAGATGTTACTTCTTGGTTCCCGCGGAACCAGCGCGCCTGGTGCTGGGTTGACGCTTGCCATGGGCAGGCCCCAAAGAAGCCGTAACAGCACCTGTAGCAACCGCAGCCGGTTTCCGTGCAGGGATGTTAGCCGGTCCGGCCCTAGGCAGAGCAGAAGGAGGGAACTTGGCGGTGTGAACCAGGAGCTCCGACATACGCTCCACCTTCTGTTTGTATTTGTCAGGAAGCAGCAAAACAATTCTGCCCTCATTTGTCCAGCAATTCCACATACCAAAGTGTTTTCTCGCAGCCACAAACACCTCGTGCCTGAATTTTGAAAGAATCTCGGATATAGTTATTCCAGTTCCCTTCAATGCTGTCTTGCCTTTCCAGGCCTCTGATCGTGCACTGAAGTTTGAGAACCTCACCAGCAAAGGACGGGGATTAAAAGGCTTTGTAGTAGATCCCAGTCTATGCACTACACTGATGTTGGACACACACCCAGGGGACAACTTCATTTTGTTGGATAATACTACCCTCATATTAAGTCATCGGCCTGTTCCTTCTCTTCTTCGGGAACTCCATGAAGAAGGAGCACCTTACGTCTGGACGCCATCTCAAGTCGGTCCTGGCCAGCAAGCAGTAACTCCATCTGAAACAACTACCCTAAAGAAGAAATTAGTTGAAAAATCTTCTTTTTTCAACTAATTTCTTCTTTAGGGTAGTTGGAGATGACAAAATTTGTCCTCAAATGATCAGGAGCGTGCTCGACGAGCTGCTTCGTGCAATCACTCATTTAATTAATTATTCTTTATCAGAGTGTTCCTTTCCCAAAGTATGGAAGAAGGCACATGTCATCCCTTTGCCTAAAACATCCAATCCTACCTCCTTCAAAGAGTTTCGTCCCATCTCCATCCTACCTCTCCTTTCCAAAGTTCTAGAATCCGTTGTCCATACCCAGATCTCCCCCTATCTATCCAGAAATAATTTGATCAACCGTTTCCAATCCGGCCTCAGGTCAGGTCACAGCACCGCAATGGCTTTGTTAAAGGTCACGGATGATATCCAGTTCGCTATGGATAACAAACAGCTTTCTGTGCTAGCACTGCTTGACTACAGTAGCGCCTTCAACTGTGTTGATTTTGACATTCTCTCTTAAATATTAGGGTCCATTAATGTCTCGTCTCGCTCGGCCAGCTGGTTTGACTCTTATTTTAGAGATCGGCAGCAGCGCATAAGGTCTGAGAAGACCTTTACTGAGTGGTGCGATCTCTTAGCGGGCGTTCCTCAGGGTGGTATTCTTTCCCCTCTCTTATTCTCTGTCTTCATCAAACTCTATCTCAAATGTTATCTCCTCGCCATATCATCTCCATGCTGATGATCTTCAGATTTATCGTCATTTTCTCTTCAGTGATGTGAACCTGGCTATAGACACACTGAACGCTGACCTTGAGAACATCAGAACCTGGGCTTTGTCATACGGATTGCTGGTAAACCCCAGTAAGTCCCAGGCGATTATTATAGGTACCAGACATTCTTTAAACGTATTGCAACAATTGTACATACCGCTCGTTATCTATGACGGTACTTTAATCGCCTATAGTGACAAGGCCTAAAACCTGGGTGTCATATTTGATAAACAACTCTCCTGGACTAACCACGTCAGCGAGGTCAGAAGGCGCGTCTTTGCAACCTTTCACTCACTAAGACGGCTTAAGAACTTTCTGCCCCATCAAACAAAAATTACTCTTGCTCAATCTCTTCTTCTCCCCTTGATCAATTATGCCGATGTTTGTTGGGCTGGCGCCAACGAAGAACAACTGAACTGACTTGAGTGACTTCAAAATCTCGGGATTCGGTTTATCTTCGGACTGCGCAAGTTTGACCACGTCTCGCAGTATTGCAAGGAGTTAAAATGGCTGCGAATTCATCTTCGTTGGGACACACACATCCTCACTCTTCTATTCAACATCTTAACCAACCCTCGATACCCTAGCTTTCTCCGTGAGCTTTTTCAATTTCTCCCTTCGGCTCGTCTACGTAGAACTCACACGGTTTCCCTGCTTTCTATACCTCATCACAATACCGTCGTATACAAGCACTGTTTTCGATTGCGAGCGATCACTCTTTGGAACTCATTTCCCTGCACTATCAGAGATAGTCCGTCTCTCCCCGTATTCAAGAATCGTTTGAATGAGCATTATCTTTCTCTATCCTAGATTTGAGCTTTGTATATATTAGTTTATTTATGTGTATTTATATTTTTATATAATATTTATGTACTTGTTTATGTAGTGTATCTAACAGTTACTTCTATAGTTCAGTAATATAAGTATGCATGTATCTTATCAGAGCACGTAGGTCTATCCTGTATACTAAATTATTATTATCAACCTTGGGTTTGCTGGAAGAGATCTCTGTTTAAAGATAAGCATGCCTTTGCGCAATGAAAATGACTTTGAGATAAAAAGCTTGAGAGCCAAGAACTCACAGCTTAGAGATAGTGTGTCTACTTTGCGAGAAACACACGAGGAGTCGCAAAATGAGATTCAAAGATTGGAAAAACTTATGGAATCTTTTGAAACCCTGCGCACTGACCTTGCTTCTGCTTGTGATCGCAGTAAATTCCTCCAATACCAACTCAATGAGGCAAACTTGAAGTTGACTGATATGTGCATAGAAAAAGACTACAATGAATCTCGCCACATTACCTCTATCCAACAAGAACTAGAAGTAGCCAACCTAAGCACTATTGTTCAAGCCATGCAGACAAGCAGCAGAAAAATTAAAAAATATTTTAAATTAAATAAATTCATGAAGAAAGCTAGAGGTAATATAAAAGTACTGAAATTAGCCTTGAAACGGCAATCAAACAGAATATTAAGAATCTCCTTAATGCAAGAGCTCCGGGGAAAAAATTAAGGTTTACAGTCAGACCTTCAACATGCCCCGTGTAGAAATCCTGCATCTACATGACCTGCTAGCAAATACACTACAATGTTATGCCAAAGAGCAAAGTGAGTTAGCAGAACTCAGAGCCGCGATGTCTGAGTTAGTACAGCTACAACGCCAGAATGCGGAATTGGTGGGCGTTCTAATTGAGAATGAGGAGAATGAGACCAGCAAGGAGGACGAGCCCACATCACTAACTTTGGTCTCGACCCCCCTCAACGAGAGTGTTGCAGCGTCCACCGCTGCCCCAACCAAAAAACAGCGTCGCCGTCGTCGACGAGGAGACACCTCGCAGCTCAACAGCGCGAGCACCGCGCCGCTCGCTGTCCCTGCTGAGGCGTGTGTCATTCCGCAAGCTGCCCCGAGGGCCGCGCCGTTCGCCGTTGCGCACGTTGCGACGCTCGCTGCCGCGAATGCCGCGCCAACCGCCGCCACGTCCATCAAACCGCACTCCAACACGTGTGTCCCGCCACTCACCTCCACTCGTGTACCGCCAGCAACCAAAATATGTGCTCAGAGAAAAACTCTGTTGTTCTCCGACAAAGTAGGTGCAGGATTTGGGACTCTATTACATAACCAGCTTAACCAAAACGTAAAGAACATTTGCTGTCCAAATAGTTCATTTGTAGATCTAGTAAAGATGATTAGTCGCGGTATCTATGATGAGTACAGCACTATTGTAATTATGGTAGGAAATCATTCAAACATTAGTCGGAATGATTTGAATAAAAGTGTTGAAACACTTCTAGACTTACATAGTAGGATGAAATGCAAATTTATACTATGCAATTTTCCATATGCCTGTAATTTGACAAAACTACAGAACAAATCTGTGCATAGAATGAATATTCATTTATTTAATTTAACATGTCATCACAGCGATGCTATTTTATATTTCGACATGAATAATTTTATTCATAACTTTACTCTGACACGGGATACATTGTACCTGTCTAATAAATAAAGAAAATTAGTAGCTACATTGTTAGCTTATAATATATGCGACGTAGCTATAGTTGGTTTAACTAAGTTCAACTTGACATCAGCTTATTTTAAGAGTAATATGACATGCACCCCTATTGGGAATTCACCTGTTAATTATACTTTGCATGCAACATTGGAATCTGTTCCAAGTAATTTAAATTAGTTCATAAGACAATAGAGGAAATCTCTAGCATACAAGAGCCACTAAATATGTCAAAATGTAAGCCCTAGTTAAATATTGCCCATCAAAACATCCTGGGGCTACCTGGCAAAGAACTTGTATTAGAATTATTTCTAAAAAATTCTGACATTGATATTATTTGTGTTACTGAACACTGGTTGAAGGAAAATTTGATGTCTTTTAACATAAATAATTACAAAATTGTCAGTTGTTACAATAGAAAGACTGCTTATAGAGTAGGTTCATTAATCTTAGTGAAGAATAATATTAAGGTGAAACAACGGAAAGATATTCTTGCACTTACTGTTGAAAGACAAATAGAGGTATCCTGTGTTGAGTTAGATAGCCATATTATTGTTTGTGTCTACAGGCCACCGAGGGATGAAAAAGGCCATGGCAATTTCGAAATATTTGAGAAAATTATGGAGGAAGCCCTCATTAAACTTTGTAATAACAGAAAAAAGTTAATTATTTGTGGCGATCTAAATGTAGATCTGCTTGTAGATACAACACTGAAGCTACGATTAATAACTCTGTTCAAATCATTTAATTTATGTCATGTATTTCTAGAGCCGACTAGAATTACACTTACCAGCCAAACTTGCTTAGATAACGTTTTTTGTGACTGTGCATTCACAAGTAAAAGTGTAATTAACTGCTTACCCTCCGATCACAATGGTCAAACAGTTTCATTCCCAATTACTATTAAGGATAAGACTGGTCCATCATTTTATAGGCCTATTACATCCCATAGACTAAAGACATATACGAAAAACTTAGATATATATTTGCCAGTACCGGATTTTAATGAACAGATCCCAAACAAAATCTACTCAGACTTCTTCAACATTATTCAGACAGAATTCAATAAAGTTTTCAAATTAAAAAAAGTCAGTGACTACAACGGTAAATCTAAATTTAATGACTGGGCAACGTTTGGAATTCGTAAAAGTAGAGTTATCTTGTATGACCTTTATGATCAAAAAACCTATAACTTTGATCGAAAATTTCATGACTATGTTAAAAAATATTCCAAAACTTTCAAGTTGGTTTGTAGAACTGCAAAAACTTTACACATTAATAGAAAAATTCAAAATTCAAATAATAGAATGAAAACAGTTTGTCAAATAATGAACCGCGAAACTGGCAAAGTTATACCAAGGGACAGTGATTTCTGCCTAAAGATAGGTGATGATGTTGTTAAATCCAACGCTGATGTTGCTCGAGCTTTTGAAACATTCTTCACCAATGTACCCGTACTCACAACGGACCGTCTAAATTCATCTCCATTTGAAGCAGAGACTTTATTAAAAAATAACACTAGCGTCAGTAATGTATATTTAAAATTTCAACATGTATATCCCCAGGACATTGTCAAAATGTTTAAATTACTTAACTTAAAAAATATGGAAGACCTGTGGGGTACATCAATCAAAGTCATTGGTTCAGTAATTCTAGTTATAGCCCCACACTTAGCTTATATATTCAATAAATGTGTTGACGATGGGCCATTTCCAGACCTCATGAAACACAGTAAACTTATACCGCTGTTCAAATCGGGAGATAAGGGCGATCCTTCAAATTTCAGACCAATATCTGTTCTTCTAACACTAAGTAAAATATTTGAAAAGATTATACTCAATCAAATGCTCTCACACTTCAACCGTACAAAACAACTCCACGCTAAACAATTTGGTTTCACTAGGGGTAAATCGACTACGGATGCAGGTATTACCCTTGTATCTCATATTTATTCTGCATGGGAGGCCGCACAGGATGCTATCGGAGTTTTTTGCGACCTGTCGAAGGCGTTTGATTGTGTTGATCATAATACGCTTGTACGGAGATGTACGGCTTCGGGCCGTGCACTCTTGATATTGATTGATATGATAAATGATAGAATCGATATGTTTAAAAGTCTTGTATTGATTAAGAACAATTAGTTAACACACGAATAATTATGATAGAATGATATTGATATGAGCCACACGGTGTGCTTGCTGTCCGTACGTGAACTGGTAATAATGATTGATAGGTAAAGCAGGCAACCCGTGTGACCTCAATTACTTACAACTAATGCTACGGTGGCAGTACACCGTACATGCTCCCGAGGGCAGAAAAGGAATAATAACACTTCAAAGAAAATTACTCGATTACTACTCTAAAAATGATATAATGCTAATGTTCCTATAATACCTATTTGCTTGATGTAGGTATGCAACTTGATATAAAGCTTGCTAAGAAATGATTTTATATTAGGTACAAACTAAGTTCATTTAAAACTAATCTCTACCTAAACATGAAATGTAAACTTATGTAAAATTATGATATAAAAACAATTTAACCAATGCTGGGTAGATACTTATACTACTAAAGTCTCATTGATAATGATTTTTTATAAGATCTAGTGAAAGTCGGTGACGACGCTTTGTCTGTTTTACTAGCACTCATTGGTTTTTTAACACAACTTTTCATCTCAATTTGCTCACTGATTTGTTTCTTAATATGCCTATCGGACTCATTAACACTGACACTCGCGCACTTTTCACACACACTGCTCACACTGCTGGGCCCCGGGGCGGGGCGGGTGGCGGGGGCGGCGGACTGAGCACCGAGTCGAGACTCGGGCGCCGCCGCCTCCTCTGCGCCTGCGCGAGGTCCTTGCCGGGGCCGACGTCGCTGCTGCTGCAGTCGTCTCCAACACAGCACTGCTACTACAGAGCATACGATACACACCAACACATAAATTGCTATATAGTGGTGTACTTCATGATAAGAAATTCTGCTTGATAGTTCTGAGTTATCCTTTATCATCTTGATATTGTCTTTAATATCCTGTAACTCCTGAATCGGTCGGCTATCCTCTGTTTCTTCTGCACTTAAATGGGTTGATATTGGTACGTTGATAACGTTGTTAATGGGTGATATTTGTGGGATCAACAAATTTACTTCAGCGTCTAATCTGCTGTAGTCCTGCTTATGGCCATGTAAAATGACCTCATTGGTTTTGATTATGCATCCTTGATCAATGCTAATGATCCCAGTAGCTGTCAGCTGTTGCGCAGACACTTGATCGCCGCACATGACTCTCAGCTGACATATATCACAGCAGAAATAAAGGTACTGATTCAGCTTATTCATTTCGACCCACTTATTAGAGCACGGGCTTGAAACGGTTTGACATGAATTTGAGAGCTGCTCTGCTACGCATAAATCTTGATCTTTATTCATTTGGCGAATCGGCTTCCTGCTCCGACATAAATAGGTATCTCTAAATGCTTGATGTAGACATTCCTTGACATCTACTTCCGAGATTGATAAGTAGGCGTCTTTCTTTAAATTAATTGCTAGGTATTCTGATATTGGTATGACGTTGACCATTTGTTGTTTAATTTTCTGTGGGACTGATATGCTTTTGAATATTTCGTAGGTATCTCTGTTTAGTAATGGGATTTTTATTTCCATTATGAGATACTTTTCCATCATTTTGGTTTTGACTGAGAGAAGCTGATATATTTGTCTCAAGTCTTGATTCTCTCCAGCGGGCAACGTCATGTCTGATGATAAGTGGCCAGATATAATTGTCAACTGTTGATGAAGATGATCTGGCGGCAATAGATGAATGATAGTTTTCCCCTTGTAAACATTTGTGGTAATGTCCAACAATTGTTCTTGAATGGCTTTTAGATTTGATAAGAAGTGGTTTGCTATAGAGAGCGATAGCCATAGCTCTTGGCTTCGCTCGACATTTTGGAGTTCTATATCCATTTTGCCTAATTTATTATTGATTTGATTTAAATGCTTATTGATCTGCTTGTGTTGCTTCTCCATTACTTGTTCTAAGCGACTCAAAACGCTATATTCTGCTTCGATAACCGATGTTTGATTCTTCCACATTGCTAATAAATGATTTTGATTATTTCGAATTAATTCTATGTCTTGCTGATATTGTTGGGCGAACCGGTCATCCAATACTCCGAACAGTGTATTTGTTAGATACCCGACACCATTGATAAGCCCGCGTCGCTGTCTAGGTAGCGACGCGCGCGTGCCGGCGCCGCCGGAGTGCTGCGTCAGGAGAAGTTCATTGTAGTATTGCAGTTCGGAGAATCCTTGTAGTAGTTGGAGTATTACTACGTCATAGCGGGAATCCCTGTCTGCTTGATATAGTGCACATGCTTGCTTCAAATGATCTTGGTAGGCACTCAATGCTTTAATGCCTTCCCAATACGGTTGTAAATCGTAGTACATGATGATTTTCCAGTCTTCTGTAATAAGTTGCATGTTCGAAACCTTGTCCAAATAAAGTCCTTGTTGATTTCTTAATTTGGTGACATTAGTCATGCACTGTGAACTTGATATCAGTGTCATAAACGTCATTAATGCCATTGCCAATGAAACGAAACTATACCCCTTTTGTTGCTTGATAGGTTTGTTTTGAAATGTGACACAGTTGGTTGTTTCGTTGATGGTGGTGGGTTGCGATACTTGATTTGATTCGCTACCATCAGAGTCTTTGCCTGTTGGCAGTACCGACAACTTGATAATCGGCCGCTTCATGTACCCATTCTTGGTTTTTAACGTGACGACTCTCACCAACGAATCCTTTCCACTATGTAACTCGACGACGCGCCCCATAGCCCACTTTCCGGTAGGTACATTGTCGTCGTGAATCAACACCACATCGCCGATCTTGATGTTGGCTTGTGGGTTCATCCATTTGCTTCTTGCAGACAACTGCGCAAGATATTCGCTCTTCCAACGCTTCCACAGATCTTGGAATACCTTTTGTGCTAGTTGCCATCTTGTCCGTTTATCTCGCTCTGTTTCAAATATTGATAATGTTGGCCCACCAGTTAGGAAATGTGCCGGGGTCAAATATTCAAGGTCGTCCGGATTTTCTGATAATGGACATAGAGGCCTTGAATTTAAGCACGCCTCCACTTCTGCTAGTACCGTTGATAATTCTTCATAGGTCAAAACTTGCTCTCCTATGACTCTTCTTAAATGATGTTTGAGGCTTTTCACTCCAGCCTCCATTAGACCGTTTGCTGATGGCCATGCAGGAGCAGTAAAATGCCATTGAATCTCCATTTCAGTGACTTCCTTAAAAAAATCTTGATTATATATCTGCTTTAACTCCTCATATTCTTGCTGGAGGATTCTGTTGCTATGAGTGAAGTTGGTCCCGTTGTCGCTGTATAAGTGGGATACTTTTCCTCTGCGCGCCGTCAGTCTTTTCAGGGCTGCCAGGAATGCTGATGCAGTCAGGTCGGATACCAATTCCAAATGAACGGCCTTGGTTGCCATACATACGAATACTGCAACGTATCCTTTCGTTGTCCTGATCGATCGGGCAGTGCTAGATCGCACTTTTATATGACCTGTATAGTCCACGCCTGTGTGTTCGAAAGGTCGTGATGGGTTGCACCTTGCTTGTGGCAGATCCCCCATCATTTGATGCTGCTTGCTAGGTGCGTGTCTTCGGCACTTAACGCACAGTCGAATCCATTTTTTCGTAGTCCTGATTCCACTGACAATCCAATATCGTTGCCTGATGAAACTCAAAGTTAGTCGCGCTCCTCCATGATAAGTGAGTTTATGTGCTTGATCTATTAATAACTCAGTGAAGCGGCTATCTTTAGGTATGACAATCGGATATTTCATGTCGTCACTGATCGATGCATTTCGCAATCGTCCGCCGACGCGAAGCACGCCGTTGCTATCCAAAAATGGATTCAAACTGTTGAGCCTGCTTTTTGCGGATACGTGTTGATTTTGCTGCAATTCATTTATTTCTGCTCCGAATTCTTTTTGCTGTGTATATTTTATAATAAATGTTCTTGCTTTATTTAATTCCGCGACAGTTAGGTATGATTTTGTTGGACTTTGATGCTTGCTATTTGATATGAACCGTAATACCCATGCTAGTACATTTACGACTTTTGTAAGCGAGCTGTAAGAGATCAACAGGTAGTTGATGACGTCACAATCTTGCTGAGTGACTGCATTCACCTGATGCTGTGTCGCCGGACTCTTGATTTCTTCCTGTGTCTCGTAAACTGGTTGCTCCTGTTTCTCTGCTTGATAGTTTACTAGCCACGCCGGTCCATTCCACCACAGGGAATGCTCATTTAGTTGTGTGGCGGTTACACCTCTACTGGCGCAATCTGCTGGGTTTTCGGCTGATTTGACGTAACGCCAGCACGCTGCAGGCATTACTTTGATTATTTGCTTCGTCCTGTTTGCGACAAATGATTTCCATCGCCCTGGGTCACCCTTGATCCAACTCAGGGCTACCATTGAGTCGCTCCAGCCGAACGTCTTGATACTGTAACTTGATAGAGACTGCGTAACTTTCTCCATTAGTCTTGATAGTAGATGTGCACTTAAAAGCTCTAGCCTTGGTAAGGACACATCTTTGCTCACTGGTACGAGCCTTGCTTTTCCGACCACCAGCACGGTGGAACCTTGTTGCTCCCCGTTTCTCACGATTTTACAATAAATAACGCACGCATACGCCTTGATAGATGCGTCGCAGAATCCGTGTAATTGTATTTCATCTTGCTCTTTTGTACCCAACCATCTGGCAAGTCTTACCTTGTCGATGTTATGGATATCTGATTTTATTTTGATCCACTCTGCTGTAATATCTTCCGGAAGTTTCTCGTCCCACTGGAGCTCCGATTTCCAAACAGATTGGAACAGGATTTTGAGTTTGGTTGATACCGGTGATAGCCAGCCCAAGGGGTCGAATAACTTCGATATTTCCGACAGAAGAGTCCTTTTGGTATATTTTGCTGCTGATGATTCAATCTTTGATAAAAAGGTGAAATAATCTTCCTGAGGGTTCCATGATAACCCCAAAGTCTTCGTTGATTCCGCCTGCTTGAAATCGAAGCTTTCATTGGAGCTAACATTTTTCAGGAGCTCTTTCGTGTTTGAGCTCCATTTCCTTAAATTGAATCCTGCGAACTGCAGTAGAGATATCAACTCCTTCTGTAGATCCTGTGCTGCTGCTACCGAGTGCGAGCCATGAATTAGGTCATCCATGTAGAAGTTTTCCTCGAGAACTTTTGCTGCTACACTCTCTGGTTTGCTCTCTTTCTGCTCGTGAGCTAAATGCTTTAGAGTCATCATGGCCAAAAATGGTGCTGCTTTTGTGCCATAAGTGACTGTGGATAGAGCGTATTCCTGTATGCTTGCTGACGGGGACTCTCTCCAAATGATCTTCTGATACTTTTGATCTTGCTCATTGACCCAAATCTGACGGTACATTTTCTCAATGTCCGCGGTGTATGCAAACTCGTACTGACGCCACTTGATAATCAGTGCTTGCAAATCCTGCTGCAAATTTGGGCCCCTCTCCATCAAGTCATTCAAACTTTGACCCGATGACGTCTTCATACTTGCATTGAACACAACTCGTAATTTTGTAGTCGTCGAATCGGCTCGAGTTACATGATGGTGCGGTAGGTAATATTCCAATTTACCGCTACCTACTGCCGGCGTCATATGGCCTAGCGATAGGTATTCCGCAATAAATAATTTATAATCTTTTGCTATATTTTGATTTCGGTCGAATTTGCGTTCGAGACTACGAAACTGGGCAATCGCTTTTGATTTTGATGAGCCTAGATTCTCTTCAAAGTTCGGTTTTAGGGGGAGCCGAACTTCATATTTTCCATCCTCCCGACGTGTGGTGGTAGACTTGTAGAAGTCGACGCACTGTTGATCACTTGATGATAAACTTGATGGCTCTGTGATGTCTTCTACTTCCCAGAATCTCTGAATGTCCTCAATGTTATTTAGGACGACGTTACACTGGAACGTTTGGACGTTTCCGCATAAAATCCACCCCAAGCGCGTCTGCTGAGCTATGGGCTGGCCTTGATCTGCTCGACATATACCTTCCATGATGATATGAGAGTATACGTCCGCCCCAAATAAAATATCCACCGGGCGACTAATGTGAAATTCCGGGTCTGCTAAACTGATGTTGTAGATATGTGACCACGCCGGCTTGTCGAATGTAAAACTAGGCAGATTGTTAATGAGAGTTTTCATAATGTAAACTTCCGAATTAAAAGTGTATTTGCTGTTGATGGCTTTGCATGCTATGCTCATCATCCCCTTACAGCTGCTTTCTTTGACTCCAACTCCTGATATCACCCCTTTGCATCTCTGACGTCGCAGGCCTAAACGTTGAGCTGCATTTTCCGTGATAAGGGATGTTTGTGAGCCCTGGTCGAGAAGGGCCCGCATGATATGATAGTTCCCGTCCGATCCTTGAATTTGTAACATCGCTGTGGTCAACAAGACTTCAGGAACTTCTCGTTGCAATGATACATGTGTGTTACTTCTCCCTTGCTGTGATTGATCATTCGTAGGGCCGGACGAGTTGTTATGGGCTTGCTTGAACGCTTCACAAAGAGTGCTATTATGAAACCCACGGCAAGTTTGGCATCGCTTTTCCGAGAAACATGTTTTACCTCCATGGTCATAAAGACAATTTTGGCATAAATGTAGTTTTTGTACCAAACTGCGTTTCTTTTGTGGCGTCAACTCTAAATAATTCTTACAAAAATAAATGCCATGTTCATTATTCTTGCAAAGTGGACATTTGAACTGTTCTAGATTATATTGAGAGCGCTGCTTCCCATGTTGCGAAACTGTAGGCACTCGACTACTGCTAAATGCTTGTTTGTTAACTCGATCGTATTTTTGATTGTGATATTTTGATGATGATTGATGTCCTTGATTATGAATTTGTTTCTGCGAAGGGTTTTCTTGCTTCCTTCGGGAGAATTCCAGGCTGGTGAACTTTCCTTCCAGGAACTCCAGAAACTCATTAAGTGATGGCAGCTCCCTTGGGGCCTTGATGTAATCGATGTAGTCATCATGCGTATCTGAGTCCAACTTTTCTGATAATATATAGACAAGTAATATGTCGTTGGCTATGTCACCACCCAGGTTTTTTACGGCATTTAGACACTCGACCGTTGTGTCGTGCATGCGTTTGATAGCATTGACTGAAGCTTGCTGTATGACTGGCAAACTCATTAAAATTTTGACATGAGAGTTGACAATTTTCTTTTTGTTATCATATCTTGCAGTCAAAATGTCCCAACAGGTTACATAATTTTTCGAGCTTATCTGGAGATGTGAGACTAATCTCTCCGGCTCGTCTCTCAGCTTGCTCCTGAGATACTGCATCTTTTGTGCATTGCTAAGTGATGGATTATTATGTATCGCTTCCGAGAATAGATCCTTAAACGGTATCCATTGATTAAATTGGCCGTTGAATGTCGGGATGTCTATCTTCGGGGTTGATCGCTCGCGGTGCACCATTGACCACAGTTTGCTATTGATTGCTCTTTTGATGTTATTGTAGATAGTTTCCGACTTCGTGAACGACCTCTCATAGTCTTGATCTATGCCCTCAAGTTCACTATCTAACTCCCAGTGAACTTTGTCGATAACTTTCCAACGCTCGCCGATGGTACTAAGCAGATCTTCTAACTCCCACTTTTCTGATACGGTCTCCAGATTGATGTTGGAGACAGTGCGCTGGAATGCTCGGAAGTTACTTGCTTGCTTCCGCAGCATCTCATCCGTCTTGCTGTTGCTTCCTGTTGATATCATCGGCTCGCCAAATTGATCTTGGTTTTGCTCTCCCCCCGCCGCCGCTGGTGCAACTTGCTTCACCACGTCGGCTTGTAAATCTTGATAATTTTCCAAGATGTCCTTGATGCTTAAGTACTTTTGCCTGACTACCTCGTAGTAATTTTCTGAATAATATTGATGGGTTTTATCGGTTTCACCACAAAGAGTAATATGATTTACTTGGAATTCATTCCAATAGTCAGATAAAGTGTTAACGCGCTTTTTTAAATAAGAAGAAGTTTTCCTATCGCGACCGTCCTTTTTGAAATTTTCGAGGAGCTTATCCATAGCTCTCTCTAATTCCTGCTGCTTGCTGATCAGATTCATGGTTTCTGCGTCCATGCTGCTTGATAATAAGAGTTAAAATTGGAAATCTCTTACTTGATCAGACGAGATAAGATGAAACGATAATCCTGTTATCTTCGCTCCTCGTCTGCTGCTCCTTGATTGAGTAGCTGGAACGGGCGCCTTGCTGCCTCCGCTCCCTGATAGCGGCAGCTCCTTGATTGAGCCGGGCCGTTGAAGATGCTGATGTGCCGGAATGAGAATCTACTGATCCTCGCCCCACTGACAGTAGCTCCTTGCTTGAGCTAGCCCGTCGCACTTGATTGCTATTGATTATACGATTCGATTCCTTGCTTGAATCGAACGCGCACTGATAGTTTAATAATCCTTGATAGTCACTTGATTCTGATCCGTCCACGCACAATCACTATTCGTATTCACAAATATGACGTACGCTTTTACACGCCGGAGGTCCAAAGTATGTCAAATGTTCCACGCGACGCGACGGTTTCGAAGGACCAAAAAAGATGTACGGAGATGTACGGCTTCGGGCCGTGCACTCTTGATATTGATTGATATGATAAATGATAGAATCGATATGTTTAAAAGTCTTGTATTGATTAAGAACAATTAGTTAACACACGAATAATTATGATAGAATGATATTGATATGAGCCACACGGTGTGCTTGCTGTCCGTACGTGAACTGGTAATAATGATTGATAGGTAAAGCAGGCAACCCGTGTGACCTCAATTACTTACAACTAATGCTACGGTGGCAGTACACCGTACAACGCTTTTAATTAAATTAAATTATTACGAAGTTAGAAATAAAGCGTTGGATCTACTAAGATCATACCTAAGCAATAGAATTCAAAAGGTAGAAGTAAACGGCGTAAGATCTGATGGATCGGGTGTTAAAATTGGCGTTTCACAAGGTTCATAATTTCATAATTTCATAATTCTTTATTGCACACACATATTCAATTTAAAAGGTAACATTAGGAGAAATCATATGTACAAAGGCGAGCTTATCTCTAAAAAGAGATTTCTTCAAGCAAACCAAGGTATGAAAGGGAAATGTATCATGAAAGGGATAGGAGATATTGTACACTGCCTGTGTACAATATCTAATATCTAATTTATACTAAAATACATATAATATAAAATAAGGAAAATAAAATACTTATATACCAGACTACTAAATACAATACATACATATACCTGCAAATATAGTTTATATATTATAATGATATACCTACATACTATAACTCTCACGAAAGAGAGAGGAAGTGCTCTTTTACCCGGTTTTTGAAAGAGACAATAGTGGGAATGTCTCTTATAGTGCAAGGTAGTGCGTTCCACAGTCGGACCGCCTGCAGCCTGAATGAGTGCTCATATGCCGAGGTGTTATGCCTTGGAGTGGCTAAGAGTGAGACCGTGTGAGATCTCCGGTGCCGATCTCCTGAAAAGAGATACTCAAAGCGTTCTCGAAGGTAGCTGGGGTAGCGCGGGTTTTTCAATATATTGAAAAGATAAGAGAGAATATGAGTGTCTCGGCGACGACGAATTGGAAGCCACCCCAACTCTTTGCGATAATGAGAAACATGGTCGAATTTGCGCAACCCGAAGATAAACCGAATCCAAAGATTCTGAAGTCGTTCGAGTTTGTTCAGTAGATCTTCGTTCGCGCTCGCTCAACAGACATCGGCGTAGTCGATTAGCGGCAGAAGAAGGGACTGAGCAAGGGTGATTTTGGTCTGCCATGGCAAGAAGTACTGCAAACGCCTGAGGGAGTGAAAAGACGCAAAGACCCGTCTGCTGACCTCGCTGACATGTGGAGACTAAGACAGGTTCCATATACCAAGGTTCCATATTAGGCCCTTTCTTATTCCTGGTATATATTAATGATCTGCTTTTCATGGTAGAGAAATTAACTGACATAGTATTGTTTGCTGATGATACTTCAATGGTCTTCAAAATTGAAAGACAAAAAGGAGATTTTGATGATGTTAATGGTTTATTGTCTTTAACCTTGAATTGGTTCACAGTTAATAATTTATTGTTAAACGCTGGTAAAACCAAGTGTATCAAATTCTCATTTCCAAATGTCAGGCAAGTTGAGACCAGTTTGGTGTTAGACAACAGCACGTTAGAATTGGTAAATGATACGAAGTTTCTTGGAATAACCATTGATAGCAAATTGCAGTGGGGACCCCTCATAGATAAATTGGCTGGTAAATTAAGTCCTGCGGCTTACGCTGTTAGGAACATCAGACAAAGCACGGATGTGGCTACATCTAGGCTAGTATATTTTAGTTACTTTCATAGTGTGATGTCCTATGGTATTTTGTTGTGGGGGAAAGCAGCGGATATTCAAACTATTTTTATTTTACAGAAAAGAGCTATTCGAGCAATTTATAATTTAAAACGAACAGACTCCTTAAGAGAGCTTTTTAAAGAAATTGACATACTAACAGTAGCTAGTCAATTTATTTTCGAAAATATAATATATGTACGCAAGAACCTTACAAAATTTTCCAAACTTAGCGACAGCTGTAATGTTAACCTAAGAAATAATCACAGACTATGTGCGCCCCGTTTTAGACTCGCGTAGGTTAACAATTCTTTCAAGGCTCAGTGCATTCTCTACTACAATAACCTCTGGAGATTTTGAAATTGCCATCTGAGCAATTTAAAAAGCATGTTAAAGCGACTTTGTCGAAAAAGGGATATTACAATGTTCAAGATTACTTAAATGACAGGACTGTATGGGGTTAATCTGGCTCACCACAGACCTTGCTGTTAATAATCAAGTACATTAATCAAGTATGTGACAATGGCAATGCCCGTAACACAAATAGAAAACTAAACCGAATATGCAACTCAATGTTTGTGCATATCACCACTAGCAATAACAATTTAAAGAACACAAACAGCGTAGGTTACGACAACATTATAACAAAGTTGATAAAAACGACGCGGATTTAATAGCTCAGTCATCAGCTACATTATTAACCTGTGCATTGAAAATGGTACTTTCCCAGAAAGACTTAAAACATCCATAATCATATCATCCTTGTCATATTTTTAAAACCAGGGTTCAAAAAATATGACAAGGAGAACATGAGCTACTATAGACCAATTTCTTTAATACCCATTTTTTCGAAAGTGTTTGAGAAGGCAATCTACCTAGTCGGTCCTTAAGTTCTGTGACAAGGTTTTTGATAGATAAAACTCAGCAATAAACTTTTTCTTATTCGTATTATACATGATTAAAAAGCTTTTTTTAAACGAATCAAATTGCCATACAATACATTTTGTACGATTATCGCAATATGACAAAAAACCTTATAACTTGAGATAATCGCGAACACAAAAAACGCCGCAACTGACAAAAATACCACTTACCACAAATTTAATAAAAAAACAGTGTTCCAGATAACCAACAAGGTTTTTTTTATTTATTCTGAAACCTCGATTTTAGACCATGCTTAACAACTAGCATTTGATTTTCTGTTAGCTTTCAGTTCCAACTGCTCCCAAAGAGAACTTTACGTACTTTTTACGTTTTCAGAAAAACGTATAAAAATGATCTTGTGGGCAACAAGTACACTACGTAAAATGTGAAAATGAAAATTAGTTTTACCCAGACTTAGTTATCTTATGCTTCAAAATGAAGGTAACGGGTTCAGGGAGGGTTCTGACTAAAATCTCACGTAAGTTTGAAAGGTTTTAAGAGTCATGGAAAAAAGATAAAGTGAATCACGTCCGTATTTTTGATTGGGTAAAAAAGTGCAAAATCTCTGAAGAAACTAGCATTTGTGTTATATGGCTTTAAGCATTTAAATTCAATAATAGTTCTAATTTATCAGTATTTAATGAGCTATCAAACCATATATAGTATTAAATAAAATAAAACTTGGTATTATTTACTACGCGGCAAAATATTTGTGACAGAACTTATGGACCGACTATGTATATTCAACTCTATACGTACCTTGAGAAAAGTCACATTATCGCCCCAGAACAAAAAGAGTTTAGAAAGAAAAAACAATAGACATGGCCATATATGATTTCCTTCTGAAAGTATCAACGAACATGGACAATAGAGTACCAGTCTCGGCTTTGTATATGGACCTAGGTCCATTAACTTAAGTAAAACAAAATTAATGTCCTTCGCTTTGCGAGGTAACCCACAATTTACTTTAAATGTAACTCAATCAGGTCGAAAAATAGAGGAAACTCAGGTAACAAAATTTTTGGGTCTGCAAATTGATCGTAATTTGTCATTGCAAGAGCAAATTTACTGTGTATGTAAAAGGTAAGCACAATGATCCTATGCATTGTATAGACTCTCAAAAATTACGAACCAAAAGGCTACTCTTGCTGCATACCACGCTTATGCAGGATCAGCTTTATCAGAAACTCAATCGACATAAGAAGAGCTTTTAAGGTCCAGAAAAACTGTTTGAGAGCTCTATGTAAATTAAGATAGACAGAAACATGTAAGCCCCATTTGATTAAATAAAAAATTCATACATTACCTTGCATGCATATTTACGAAACAGTGACCTTTATAAAAACTAATATGCATCTATTTAGAAAATTACGTAGCAACCGATATACCGACAGACTAGGTATGGCCAACTGTAAAAGCTCCCTCACAAGAAGGAATGTATTTGGTATGGCACCGATAATTTATTATGCTCTTCCTGACTCTATAAAAAGAATACACCATTTACAGCTATTAAAGAGCACATTGCACAAATTATTGATAAACAGGGCATATTACACTGTCGCAGATTTTCTTTAAGATACCTAATGAAAAGACATAAAAGGCTATTGACATTTACCATTAATAACAAAAAATCTGACTATTGTTATAATTTTGACATGGAACTGTATTGTATTATTCTTATTAATTTAATATTAATTGACATCAATATATTGATTATAACTATCAATTTATTTGGCGTAGATACTAGGGTTATTATTGAAATTATGAGGAACCGTACTTATACTTCCCTGAGTTAATTATGTTATATTTACTTTAAATTGTATTTCTATTTATTAATTTGCACATCCTTAGAGGATAAGATATAGTTAAGCTCCTATAAATGTGCATAATATCACGACAACCTATATTTTATATTTGCAAATAAATGCCTTTGACTTTGAAATGATGCGTTGTCCATAAGAATCACGGCATCTTTCTCTTTATTGGGTAGAAATTTTGAAAACCATTTCTCAAAATTGTGTGCATTTATTTATAATTGGTAGTCTCCATCTCCTTTTTTGGCATCAAAAAACAACTCTCCGCTGGCAAGAAATCCTTCAACTTACCCTGTTAACAAGTATTATTAATCAGTAGGTAAAATGTATTTCACCCAAATTAGGGTAACCTGTGTCTTGGGAGACTTATTCTTCTCGTTATACACAATTACGATTACAGATTTTTTTAAAAGAAGTACTTCACATTATTACATTAATAATAATTACAAACGTTTTGTTTTACAAAACAAAATAAAAATAAAACAAATAAAATAATTGGTAATGGGGTGACTGTAAAGTGTAACTGTATGTGTACTGGGTGTAAGGGTGTTACTGTGTGTTTACTCGTTATGTTTATGTGCATGAAGTGTTATGCCTGTTTATGTGTAAAGTAGTTATAGCTTACTAAATCAGTATTTAAACTTAGTAGAATAAAAAAATATTTTTTTATTAGTAACAGGTTTTCTGTAGCGTCATAATCAATTCCTATAAGCCAATTTTTTAGTTCGTTTTTGATTTGGTAGTTATTAAGGTTTTTTATATTCAGAACAGTATTGTTATCGGGAAGGAAAGGTATTATTTTATGTTTATGTAGGATTGGCGTATGCCTAGTACTTTAGTTTTGCTGTGCACAAGTGCGGTTGGTTGTCGGTAGGGAGAAAACAACATGACTTTTAGTACAGCACATTGGGCACGCTCTGCTTCCAACATAATTGTTTTCGATGCACCACCCCAGGCAGAAATACAGTAATCAATTAAACAATGGCATATTCTATGTTTGTATTAAAAGATTAAGATCTGCATATTTTCGAAGATTTTTGAAAACGAATATATACTTTTCCGATTCCTTTTAGATGTGGCTGAAATATGTGCACCCCATACATACATACATGTATACCCCACTGCAGCTTATCGTCAATTATTACCTCTCGGTACCTAATGTTTGATGATCTAGTCAGAGTCTCACAATTTCAGATAATGTTTATCTCTCTGTTGAATGTATGTATAACTAGATTGAAGTCAGCTTTGGGACTACCCGCCGCGGTTTTGCTAAAGCATAGATATTTTGTTTTAGTTGTATTGAGAGACAACAAATTATCCTCTAGCCAAGTAGTTACGGTACTCAAACCTGATTCTGCACGTTGTTTCACATTTTCCCAGGTAAGTCCATGAAACATTAAAACTGTGTCATCCGCAAACATGAGAAGCTCAGTTTCGACAGCATTTAGAATATATAGGGTGTTGATGTATATAATAAATAGACTAGGGTGCAATGTACTGCCTTGAGGTACCCCGTATGTACACGACATGCTTCCACTAAACTTTCCATCGAAACGCACAGATTGAGTACTATCTGTTAGGTAATTTTGGAACCTTTTATGGGGGAGACCACGTATTCCTAGGTTTTCGAGCCGAGAAAGAAATATTGCCGCCGTATCAGACGCCTTTTGGAGATCCAAAAATACCCCTATATATTTGTTGGCATTAACAACATGACGAGTGATGGTTGAAGCTAGTTTCATAACAGCATCTTCAGTGCTTCTTCCGCTTCTAAACCCATACTGGTTGCATGCAAGAAGGTTATTCAATTCCAGGTATTTCACAAGATGCTTGTTCATTGCTTTTTCGAAATTTTTGAGATTGCTGTTATAAGAGTGATAGGCCTGTAGTTATTTGGAAGTCTTTTTTCACCTGCATTGAAAATTGGACAAACAATACCCTTTTTTTAACCTGGAAAGGTTCCAGTGTCAAAACTCAGATTACAAAGATGCGATAGCAGTGTTGCAAGAAGATGTCTAAATGTTTTGATAATGGAAGTCGGAATATTGTCCCAACCAGGCGCACTATTTGGTTTTAATGAAGGTATTATCTGTGCTATTTCCGTAGGATCAGTAGGCAAAAGTGACATTGAGTTGACTGGAGCCGGCAGATTTGAGACTTTATCAATCAGAACTGACTCTGTGTTATTAATGCGATCCTTTATGCTATTTGCTAGGGTGCCTCCAATTGGTGTGAAATAGCTGTTAACATCATCAAGGGACTCAATTTGCGTTGGCTTTATATTAATAAGGACAGAGATATCATCTTTTTTTTATTTAAATAACATATTTCCTTAATAATTTTACATGTTTCTTTTATTTTCCCTGTATTATTATGAAGCTGTTTTGGAAGTATTCTTTTTTTAGACTTTTGATTAGTGTATTGCAGCCACTTCTATATTGCGCATAGTTCTCCAGTATTTTCTCCTTGACGTTATCCTTTTTAGTCTTTCTGAAGAGCTTATCTCTATTTCTAATGCATTTGACTACTTCTATACTGATTCACGGTTTAAGCGGCTGTTTTATTTTCGGGATTTTTGTAATGGTAGGTAGTATTATTAGTAATAATTTTTTGTAGGTCATTAACTATAGTCAGCGCTGCCGAATTTACATCGTCAATAACGTAATAGGGTTCCCAATCATATTTTTAAGCTTATTATCGATTCCCTCCATGCTAACTTGTACCTTTTCATATAGGAGTGTTTTATGCTTGCAGGTAGAGTTATCTAATGATGATTATAGAATGTTCTCGTTATATCATAGAGAGCAGGTAAAACAGAAAGATAAACCGCACATAGTGAATTTATGTATCAAATTCAGGCAAGTTTAACCAAGGACCCACGTTCCTTTTGGTCTTTCGTAAATAATAGAAGAGAGAGACGCAGAAAACTTCATATCACAAAAAACGGAGAAATTGTGCACGAGTATGAGTGTGCGGAAGCATTTGCACAGTACTTAAGATCAATATACGAAAACGGAATTCCTAAACTTAATGTAGAGATGGCCGCAGCAGAGGCAGCAGATAAGTCCGTGGCGGGAGCAGAGCGGGTCCATGAGCTCAACCTCACGCTGCAGGAGGTACTTGCAGCTCTACTCATATTAAACCTACAAAATCTGTAAGTCTCGATGGAATACCACCGTTCATAGTCAAGGACTATGCGTCAGTTTCAGCTGAGCCATTGTTATATCTGTACAACTTATGTCTAGCCTCAGCCACGTATCCGGAACAATGGAAGACAACTCGAGTTAGCCCTGTACCAAAGGGAGGGTCTGACTCCGAATTATCAAACTTCAGAACAGTAGCTGTCCTTTCTACCTTTGCAAAGGTCTTTGAATCGATACTATACACAGACATTTACACACAAATCAGGGAGAGACTCTCTGATTGTTAGCATGGTTTTCGACCAGCTCGGGGAACACCCAGCTACCTTGTGTTTCACGCAAGACGCTGCCACAGCCTTAGACCTAATAGTGGGGGTACAAATGAATGTCGTATATTAGAAGGCTTTTGACATAGTAGATAACGACATATTGTTGGAAAAATTAGCTGTATTTGGATTTACGCCTGCTTTTCTGTCTTTTTTTGCCGACTAACTAACAAATCGCTTTTAATACGCTGGAAATACCTCAGGAATGTATAGGACACCATCAGGCGTGAGTCAGGGCAGCAACTTGGGACCACTAGTATTCATACTGATGATAAATGACTTACCAGAAGTTATCCAGCAATCAAACTGTCTACTGTTTGCAGATGATCTGAAGTTGTACAGAACAGTGAACGATAGGGAGGACTGCGAGAAACTACAGTGTGACATAGATGGTGGTTGAATGGAGTAGGAAGAACAAGCTCTACTTTAATGTATCAAAATGTAGCTTGATGACATATACGCGTGCTATAACTCCTTAACGATATGATTATATTATGGACGGAGTTCAAATAGCTAGGGTCACGTCGAGACGCGATTTGGGTGTCCGCATGCTAAATGATTTAAACTTCCGTGACCACATAATTAACACCTATAAAAAAGCTTTCCAAATTTTGGGTTTTGTGTTGTGTCAATTGAAAGACTTTAACAACTTCAATACAATAAGGACGTTATATAGCATATTGGTAAGAAGTAGATTAGAAAATAGTGGTAAGGTGTGGCACCCTCAGGAGACTAAATACATAGAAATGATTGAAAAACTACAGAATATTTTTTTAAGATATCTGTACTTCAGGTAGTATGGTACATATCCGCTCTACCCAGCAATGTACTTCACGTTGTTTCTACTGGGAATGATAGGATATTACAGGCTGGATGTGAGGAAGCATGTAGCCCTGGTCACCTATGTGTGGGAAGTATTTCGGGGTAGATTGCCCAATCCGAGACTCTTGGAATGTATTTGCCTGAAAGTCCCCAATACGCGCATTAGACAAGCTCCCCGTAATCAACTATTTTCTCTTTCACTGGGCAGAACTAACATATTAAAATTTGCCCCATTGGCTGTTGCCCTTCGCAGTTTAAATTATATTACGATAGAAATTGACATATTTAATTGTACACTGGCAAAGTTCCAAGAAAATGCTTTTAATTATTTGACTAAATTACTGATTTTAATTTTATTATATCGACATGTCATTAGAATAGGTATAATTAGAATGTGATGGTGATATTTTTATAGTTACGAATAAATTTACATAGTTGGTATGCTTGTGATAATTGTTTTGTAAGTACTTGTAGGTCGGATGCTATTTAATAATAATATTATTATAATTGGTAGAAATTACAACTTAATTTACTATGTATATAAGACCCAGCAATGTGTGTGCCTCTACATAAAGGTTATGTTATATATGTATAGCTTCATTAAGATACTTATATGATATCGAATTGGGTCAGACACCTGTAGTGATGTCACGAATTGTTATGTAATTGAATAAATAAATAAAAAAAAAAAAAAAAAAAAATACTAATGAAATTGGGTTGTGATCTGTAAACTTATTAAATACGACTTTGTTTGACTTTTTATCACTCTTAACCATAAATCTAAACCAAAATGATCCAAGCACGTTTCTCCATGTGTAGGAAGAGTTACACCTTGCCTAAGACCGTATGTGGCCTTTAGATTAAAGTATTCAGCAGCGTGATGCGTGATGTTACCAGGAAGAATATTGACATTGATATCACCAGTAAAAAATACATGCTTACTATGGACGCTACCCAGTAGTCGCCCGATAGATGTTATATACTTAGTTAGCAAATTACTATTAGTCATTGTCAAGCTCTAGTACTATGCAATTTCCCTACACTATTTTTACACCCTCGTGAGCATTTACTGGAATATCTGTCAAAGTGTAGACAATTTCGGCGTTGTTTTCCCTCAGGACGACTTCGTCATTTTCTTGAACTTGACACTTTCCTAACTGGTCTCATTTTTAAACTTGACAACTTCCCATCTCGTTCATTTTCTTAAATTTGACACTTTCCTTACCGGTCTCATTTTTAGCTCGGCTCTTTCTTTGTTGGTCTCTTTCATAAACTCGACACTTTCCCAACTCGCATTCCCATCAACCAATGAGGTTTTGATATGATTAGTAAAGTGTATTTTTTAATTAATAGAACCTCCTTGGTGTGTTGTTGACAAGGTTAATGATTGATCTGATAATCTGATCACCTCTTTCAACAGTCTGATGCTTTGGTACTATAAGGAAGAATAAAGGCTGTTTTGGCCACGTGGCGCGTAAATGGCCCCCTTATTATCTAAAATTCAGCAAGAGCTGTTCGCTTATCGATGGCTTTCTTTTAATTTCACCTTTACATACACTTATCAGTTGTACGGCCAACGGCTAATGCTGCCTCTAGCGAGCTATCGCACAACTAAAAAGCATGTTACGTATTACGTAAGCCATAAGGTAGAAATATGTGTATGATTCTACAAAATCTGTTAGGGAGTGTTGTTTGCGTTCAAGCTTTTATCAAACCCAACGCTACCCTAGATCAAGTATTAGGAGATTGCCCCTCTATGTGCAAAGACTATGGCAGGGAGGATACGATAATTATATTGGGAGGGACTAATGACAGCGATCCTATCAAGTTGCAATCTCTATTATACTATAATTTAAGCCTACTTGTAAAAACCAACGTGATTGTCTGTGATATAAGTTTCAGTAAGCATTTTTTTTTTTATTATTTATTATAAACCAAAATATAACACAAGTTCATTTGAAAGAACCACAAAAACCACGTAGGTTTGTGCGTGGTTCCGTGTTACGCAGAAATAATTACAAGTAGGTATTTACACTATTATTTAGATTAGATTACAAAGTAACTAGCAAGTTGGTAATATTACATACAAGAAAATAAGGTACCTAGTTATATAATTAGGGGTTAAGGATGGAAAGGGAGAAATGTTTCTTGAGTTTCCATTTTATGTTATTCTGATTTATTGAATGTTTGAGATCTGTGGGTAAGCTGTTTATTAGTCTCGGAATCAAATAGGCAGTCGTCCGCTCACCGTAATAGTTATTAGCGCGGGTAGTGGTGAGATTGCCTTGAGCTTTGCGACGTGTGCCTACGGGATGATCTATTGTGTGTTGTATGGTGTTGTTAAAGAATTCCTCTTTCAGTAAGTTAAACTTAACTTTGGTGTGAATAGGAAGTGTGCCACTATAAATAAACAAGTTTGGCACATTATTTTCGGAGTATGCGCGTTTTATATTATATGGAACAATCAATTTAAGTAATTTATTTTGTAATGACAATATTTGATCGAGGTGAGTTTTATAAGTTTGTCCGTAGCTAGATAAACCATACGATACTATGGAGTCAATTAAGGCATTATACAGCATGAGTCGTGTCTTAAAGGTGTCGTGTGAGGATACGAACCTAACCAGAACCTAACAGAAAACAACCAGAATAAATTTAGAAATGACAATTTATTTGGGCTATTTACAATGAATTAATTTAAAAAAATGAGAGAAAGATGAAGATGAATGAGGTGAAACAGGTTTTATAAAATACAGATGTCTGGATAGAAAGAAGGAAGCGGAGAACACGAAGAGAAGTAGAACAGTGGGGTGATGACCAGTTTGCGGGCGTATTTGTAGTTGTGGATGATGTTGAAATCGTCGTTGTAGGAACGGTAGCGGCGTACTTGTAGCTACGGCTCGCTGGATCCCGTTGTAGAAATCGTCGTTGTAGGAACGGTAGCGGCGTACTTGTAGCTACGGCTCGCTGGATCCCGTTGTAGATGGAGTATTTGAAGATTTGAAGGAGTTTGAAGGCTTCGCAGGATCCCGTTGTAGATGGTGTATTTGAAGATTTGAAGGAGTTTGAAGGCTTCGCAGGATCCCGTTGTAGATGGAGTATTTGAAGATTTGAAGGAGTTTGAAGGCTTCGCAGGATCCCGGGGTAGAGCGACCCCGGGATAAGGCCTTTAAGTGGTACTTCCAGTTCAGAAGCTGACGTGAGACTCCAGAATTTCAGAAATGTTCCGCTTTTATACCCTTTTTGGAGAGTTCTAAAAATTATTTAAATTAAACGTAATTTTTGTGAGTGGCCAAGAGAGAAAGAGTATTTTTGTAAAAGTATTAAAGCAAACATATCAGACCGCTAACTAGTTTGACAACCAGATAAACAAAGACGTCAACAAACGTCAAAGTTTCTTTTCAGGCTCGTAATTCGGGAAAACCAACAATAAAACCATGAAGTAAATGAAGTAACAATGTATATAAAAAAGTAGCGCACCAGCGCGCATGAAGCCCGAGATTGCAGAGTTTCGGAGAAAGCCAAAAACAAGGTCACCAAAGGTAAACCGCTTCGCTATCGATTTAGAAGTGCTGATAGCATGAAAATGCAGAGCGAACATGATTTATTAATGTGTTCTAATGGTTTAAAACGTTACAGGGTCCTATGGAAGTAAAGGTGATACCAGATAATAAGCTGCACAGCTCACCAAGTATCCAGCGTAATAGAGCAAGGTACCCTGAAGGACAAACAAAAAAGACTGATGGTGGAGCTGGAGCTAAGGGATAGGAAGCAAGAATAGCATGTAAGTAGCATAACACTACATTTTCCCCCGACCCTGGAAACATTTTTGACTCAGCAAAAATTTTGATATGTACAAAAATAAACCATAAAAACACAGCTTTGCAGAAACAGACATCACCAGGCAAAATCAGATATACCCTCTCTTACATTCATCATCTTCATTCCGGTAAGGGTGGAGTTCACATTCAATGACTACCACTCTAAAAGTGTGTTTTCGTAAGGACATTCAGGCTTACTTAAGGAGTTGTCATCCGCTCCTGCGTGGAAAAAAAAAATAAGTAGAGGTAAAGAGAAACAAATTAATCCTAAGATAGCTTTAGTCGCTTTGCCTTAAGAAAAGATTAAGAACGGCCAGAGCGGTAGAGCTCGAAGCCAGAGATCAGCCACATCGCCAACGAGATGTGTCTGAAATAAAGATTAAAAAAATAGGTGAAGACTAACCAACGAAAATTCGAGGTCCTAAGGTAAAATGTGTTGAAGAACACTGGATTAAAGGAAGAAATAAAATAATAAGGTGAAAATGATGGTGATATTTATACATATATACAAAGTAACAGTTAATAGAAGTTAAGAAAATTTAGGATTTAATGTCTTTAATGTGCCACTTGCCTCTAACTCCGTTAGGGTCTTCTAGAACGTATACCAATGGTGAAAGTTTGGTTATTATTTTACACTTAACAAATTTAGGGGCAAGTTTAGCATTAAAGTATGCGCCAGCATTGCTTAAAACATGGTTTTTACGCCAAACAGTATCTCCCACACTAAATTCTTTAAAAGTACGGTGAAGATCATAGCGAGCGCTATTTTTAGCGTGAGCTATGTGAAGTTTAGTTTGAACTCTGTGAAAGATAGATGAGAGGAGACCAGCATTAGACGCGTAAATATCACGAGGCATAAATATCAATTCCTCGAGATTCTGAGTTGGAGTATAGAAGGAACCACAAGATATTGTTTCCCTACCAAAGACTAAAAAGTTTGGAGTAAAGCCAGTAGCAACGTTTGTAGCGCTGTTCATTGCGAACTGAATCTTAGTAAGATGGTTGTCCCAGGATCTATGATCGTCTCCTACTAGGGATGCTAGAGCTGTAATAATCGTACTATTAAATTTCTCTGTAGGATTAACCTGGGGACAACATAAAGCTGTGTGAAAAATACAAGGAACGTTATAAGAATTTAAGAATGAGTGGAATTCTCGCGACTGAAATTGAACAGCGATGTCCATTATTATAGTTTGGGGAATGCCATGAACAAGAAACACTGAATTTTCCAAGACATTAATGATATTAGCTGAAGTAGCCCGTTTAAGGGGAAAAATCATAGTATATTTAGTAAAATTGCAGTTAATTACCAGAATATACTGATTTCTTCTCCGGGTCATAGGCAATGGACCCATAAGATCCGAGGATATAGTTTGAAAAGGTCTGGAGCAAAGTTTAGGTTTACCCATAAGACCATAGGGATAATGATTAGGGTGTTTGTAGGTTAAGCAGGTGTCACATGTCGAGATTAAATTGGCAATGTCCTTAAACATACCCGGCCAATAGTATTTTAAAGATATTTTCTTGAATGTTTTGAAGATACTAAGATGGAGTTCTGAAGGGGAACCATGGCTAACTTCAATAAGTGCATGTCTATCTTGTGGCAGTGGAACTTCTTTCCAAATAAAGTCGTCGTTTAGACAATCGGAAGAATGGATGCAGCGGTAAAGTTTGTTATCCCTGACAGTGTAGTTGGGATATGCGTCTGGGTTGTTGGAGCATCCAAGAAAAATCTTGTTGTAGTGTTCAAGTTCACGATCAGTTGGTTCTTCAATCGTAATAGGATGTACACCTTGAGGTGGAGTTTCTTGTGTATCAGGACGTTCTTTATGCTTATGCCTAGATAAAAGGTCAGGAACAACGTTATCCTTTCCTTTTTTATGTTTCAGGACAAAATTAAAACATGATAAGCGTAGAGTCCAGCGAGCAAGTCTTCCAGATGGATTCGATAAGTTCTGAAACCATTTAAGTGCAGCGTGGTCAGTATATATTGTAAATTCCTTACCATTGTCTAGGTAACATCTCCAATGTTCTAGCGCAGTTATTAAAGCTAATGTTTCTCTTTCAGTAGTTGAGTAGTTTTGTTGATTTTTGTTTAGTGCTTTACTCATGTAAGCATTCACGACTTCTTTGTCATCTTGATGTTGAGTAAGCATTGCTCCTATGCCATAATTTGATGCATCACAATGTACAGAGAAGGGTAGTTCGAAGTTAGGGCAAGCAAGGACAGGAGCAGTTACCAAAGCTTCTTTAAGTTTCTCGAAAGCAGCTGCAGCCCTGGCATTCCATAAAAATTTAGGAGCGTTCTTCCCGGAACAGGTTAGTTGGTTGAGTGGGGAGGCAATAGTGCTGAAGTTTGGAATGAATCTTCTAAACCAGCTGCAAGTGCCTATGAATCTTCGAACTTCTTTTCTGCAAGTAGGTACAGGATATTCTAGAATAGCCTTTATTTTATCTGGATCAGCACATACTCATCCACTAGAAAACCAAGGTATTTCAGTTCTTTCCTGAAGAATTGACTCTTTTCAAAGTTAATAGTCAGATTAGCATGTGAAAGTTTTTCTAGAACTTTCATGAGAAGCGATATGTGTTCTTCAAAAGTCTCGCTAATAATAATGATGTCATCCAGATAGCAAAATACCTTGTTCTCAAATTCAGGAGTAAATAGCGTATCCATTAATCTTTGTTGAGTTGCAGGTGAGTTAGTGAGACCAAAAGCCATTACTTTGAATCTGAACATACCTCTTCCAGGAACATAAAATGCTGTCTTATCTCTATCAGCAGTATTCAAGGGAATCTCCCAAAATGCTTTCGCAATGTCGATGCTTGATAAGTGTTTGGCATTTCTCAGGTTGTCCAAAATTTCGCTTATTAGAGGCAGACTATAAGCATCACGACGTGTAACTGAGTTAAGCTTCCTGCCTGAAACGCCATTCCCCGTTTTTCTTTGGAGTGATGAGGACTGGAGATAACCATGGACTTTCGCATTGTTCAATGACGTTCCATCCCATCATCTTGTCAACTTCATTAATTAAAGCCTTTTGTTTTTCAGGAGATAGTCTGTAACATCTTTGTTTGATCGGAAGAGAATCACCAGTGTCAATCTTGTGGGTGATTAAATGTGTGTTTCCCAGAACACCTTTTTCTTCAAAAGAGATTGTCTTGAAGCGTTGAATGATGTCATTAGCGATGTTCTTTTGATTAGGAGTAAAATGCTCATAAGGTAAAACTTTAATATCTTTAGTGTCGATAGCCAAGCATTTAGGATCTGTAAAGTTAAGAGAAGTTAAAACACTAGGTAGAAGATTAAATTTTCTCCAAAAGTCGATACCTAGTATTAGAGAAGGGAATATTTCAGGGAAAACATAAGCTTTAATCAAGTGAGTTTCGTTATTGAAATGGACAAATAAGTCAAAATAACCCAAGGAATTAATTTTTTGATTATTAGCAGTAGAGACATTAATAATATCTGACTTGAAAAGTTTGCAGCCCAGTTTAAGAATTTCCAAATGAGAATTATTACCCAGAATAGTTACTGAGCTGCCAGAATCTAGTAAACCAGATAAAGTTAAGTCATAAATTTTCACATTAACGAATGGACGATTAAGATTTTGTTCTTTGGAGTAGAGTGTAGAAGAGATTTTGTAGCAAGCAAAGAAGTTTTGAATTGTTTTGAGCCAATTAGTCCACTCGTCCTTATCAAAATTTGAGTTACTCTTCAAGTCAGCAGTTAGTTTTTTGAACTAGTATTAGGTTTGGGAGAACAAGTAGGGCACTCTGCAGTTTTAACACCCTTAAGACCACATCTGAAACAAATCACGAATCGTGGTTGCGTGCAACTGTTCAAAGTATGACCCAGTTTACGACAGCGAACGCAAAAAGAACTTTCTTGGGGAGCTGCAGTTTGAGAGAGACTATTAACTTGTCTAGAAGGGTATTTGTAGGTTGGAGTGAATTTATTCATGAAGGGAGGAGAAGGTCGTGAGTTATTAGAAGAGTTTGGAGAGTCAACTGAACTTGAAGTGGAATGCTTGTAGTTGAATTCCGAAACATGAGGACTTTGTTGCAAATTTGGTTCTTTAAATTGTATGTCTCTGTCTAGGAACTTTTCATAATTTTGGCAAGTGGCCAAAAGAGAATCGATAGAGTCAATGTCTTTTAGAGCTACGAAGACTGAATAACATGGGCGAATATTTCTCAAAATAATCTCCAATTGTTCTGTTTCAGAAAGTCTTTTTGAAAGGCGAGCGAAAATTCCAGACATGATGGATATAAAGATGACGATAGGTTCATCACGACCTTGAGTACGATTCCTAATCGCTTCTAGAAGTTAATGATCATAATCAAAACCACCAAAGTCTTTGATTAGTAAAGAAGAAAGTTCGTTCCAAGTTAAATTAGGATTCTGAAGCAATGAAGGGCATTGTCGGTGAAGATTTCAAACCCCTGAGAAATCAATAAGTCCCTGGATAAGCCACGAGCTAAGCTATATTCTTGAAATTTTTGAAGAAAGGATCTTGGACAGCTTTTACTATTGAAGGTGTGTCTTTTCAAATCCTTGAAGACGTTAGTTGGAGGGAAAGATTGAGGTGGTGGTGGAGGATACGGGGTATGGGTCTGGACAGAAGTTTGAGAAACAAGAGGGGGTTCCATGACAGTCGGGTCAGCAGGAAAGTCCAGTGATGGAGAGTGATTTGCAGTTGAAGGTGGAGCCAAGGATCCGAACTGTTTAGAAATATCGTCAAATTTCAACTTCAAAGTATCGAAACTAGCTTTAGAGTCTAGATATAAGTCCGTATCTATTCGCTCCAATCTGTAAAAAACATGATTAATAAAAGTTTCTATTAATCGTAAGTATTTGGTTTCCCCTTGTAACAATTTTTCTATTTTACAATCCAGGTAAGTTAGAGTAGAACCAATTTGAGATAAGTCAACCTCAATCGGAACTGGAGAAGTCAGAATATCTTCGGGGTGAGAATTCGCAACTAAACGTAAAACCTGTTTTTTAAGAAGCAAAACAGTATTAGCTGGTTCCTCACATCTAATCTTTACTTCGTATTCGAGCTCGGCCTTGTTAAGGAATTCGTACTTAATAACCCTTTCCATTGTTATAGTTAAGTGTAGAGTCAAGTGTTATAGTTAAGTGTATAGTTAAGTGTTATAGAAGTGAAGTGAAGTGAAGTGAAGTGTAGTAATGTAAGTTAAATGTAGGCCTAAATATAATCCAGATGAGTTGAAAAACTAGATGAAGTTTTGTTTTGAATTTGGAAAATGTGAAAAGGATGGATAGATAAAGACTTAAGAGTGAAAGAGAAAGCAAATCAAAGGGAAAGAGACAAGGCGCAGAAAAGGTGAAGAGTGGAGAAGAACTTTTACATTGGGCGCCAAAATGTCGTGTGAGGATACGAACCTAACCAGAACCTAACAGAAAACAACCAGAATAAAATTTAGAAATGACAATTTATTTGGGTTATTTACAATGAATTAATTTAAAAAAATGAGAGAAAGATGAAGATGAATGAGGTGAAACAGGTTTTATAAAATACAGATGTCTGGATAGAAAGAAGGAAGCGGAGAACACGAAGAGAAGTAGAACAGTGGGGTGATGACCAGGTTGCGGGCGTATTTGTAGTTGTGGATGATGTTGAAATCGTCGTTGTAGGAACGGTAGCGGCGTACTTGTAGCTACGGCTCGCTGGATCCCGTTGTAGAAATCGTCGTTGTAGGAACGGTAGCGGCGTACTTGTAACTACGGCTCGCTGGATCCCGTTGTAGATGGAGTATTTGAAGATTTGAAGGAGTTTGAAGGCTTCGCAGGATCCCGTTGTAGATGGAGTATTTGAAGATTTGAAGGAGTTTGAAGGCTTCGCAGGATCCCGTTGTAGATGGAGTATTTGAAGATTTGAAGGAGTTTGAAGGCTTCGCAGGATCCCGGGGTAGAGCGACCCCGGGATGAGGCCTTTAAGTGGTACTTCCAGTTCAAAAGCTGACGTGAGACTCCAGAATTTCAGAAATGTTCCGCTTTTATACCCTTTTTGGAGAGTTCTAAAAATTATTTAAATTAAACGTAGTTTTTGTGAGTGGCCAAGAGAGAAAGAGTATTTTTGTAAAAGTATTAAAGCAAACATATCAGACCGCTAACTAGTTTGAATGGGCATTGCCATGACAACCAGATAAACAAAGACGTCAACAAACGTCAAAGTTTCTTTTCAGGCTCGTAATTCAGAAAACCAACAATAAAACCATGAAGTAAATGAAGTAACAATGTATATAAAAAAGTAGCGCACCAGCGCGCACGAAGCCCGAGATTGCAGAGTTTTGGAGAAAGCCAAAAACAAGGTCACCAAAGGTAAACCGCTTCGCTATCGATTTAGAAGCGCTGATAGCATGAAAATGCAGAGCGAACATGATTTATTAATGTGTTCTAATGGTTTAAAACGTTACAGGGTCCTATGGAAGTAAAGGTGATACCAGATAATAAGCTGCACAGCTCACCAAGTATCCAGCGTAATAGAGCAAGGTACCCTGAAGGACAAACAAAAAAGACTGATGGTGGAGCTGGAGCTAAGGGATAGGAAGCAAGAATAGCATGTAAGTAGCATAACACTACAAAGGGTATTCTATTTCTTACTACATAAAATGATGCAGCGAGAGCCCTGAGTTTGTCGCATACCCGCTGTATATGAGGTCCCCAGCTGAACTTTGCATCGATGAGAAGACCTAGGTAAGTAATAATAATAATAATAATAATACCTTGGACACCATTTACACATATTGATAGTGTGCTTGTCAACGACATCGATGGAAGAGCATCAGCAAGATCTACTGTCATTTGGACTGTGCATACAATCATGCGTATGCGCAATGAGATCAGCTGGCCGCTTACTCTTCAGATATGGTGATTTAATGTGCATAAGCTTGGTTTTCTGTGCATTTAAAACCAAACCTACGTCGTGACACCACCTACACAAGTTGTCAAAGTCAAACTGGAGGCTCTCAAGTGCAGTGTCTACGTCACTGCTGGAAATGATCAGACATGTGTCGTCCGCAAATTGATAGGGAGTGCTGAATGTGAGTACATTCACCATATCATTGAAACCTACGTCGTGACACCACCTACACAAGTTGTCAAAGTCAAACTGGAGGCTCTCAAGTGCAGTGTCTACGTCACTGCTGGAAATGATCAGACATGTGTCGTCCGCAAATTGATAGGGAGTGCTGAATGTGAGTACATTCACCATATCATTGACGTAGGTTATAAAATGAAGGGGTCCTAATACTGATCCCTGGGCTGTGCCATGAGATACGAGGTTGTTTTTACTGAGGCTTTCCCCGATTTTAACGCAAAAGTGACGGTTTCTGAGGTATATATATAGGATGCCACAGTTACCTAGTTTATTTGTGAGCAGATTATGGTCTAGGGTATCAAATGCTCGGGAAAAATCTATAAAAAGTGCAAGGACAAGTTTCTTATCATTAGTGAACTGTTAACGTGATCTGAAAATTTAGATAGCAGAGAGTTGTGCTTTTCTTAGGCTGAAAGCCGAATTGGTTGTGGTTTATAATCTTTTCTTTTTGATAAAAGTTATGTATCTGCTCACAAACAAACCTCTCAACTATTTTGTCGACTTATGACAATAGAGTGATAGGTCGGTAATCGGCAACATTGCCACGTTTACCTTTTTTAAATAGTGGTCTAACGCAACCCAGTTTTAGACCATCCGGATATTTACCGGTTTCTATGCTAGTATTAATGAGATGCGCTATTGCACCAGAGATTTTGTCACTAATTTGATTTATGTCCAGAATTTTAATATTATCTAAGCCCGACGCCTTCCTGCTATTCAGGTTCTGAGTGATTTTCAGAATGCTTCGTGGTGTGGCTTTATGGAATCGCATGCTGACATTTGCCACTTTGCTGCAACTGGCATCGTCCAACAGAGAATTTCTACACTGCGGAATAATCTTTTTGACGGATTCATCGAACTCTGTAGCAAATCTGTTTGCGATTTCAATATCTGATATGTTTTCGGATCTAAAAGCATCTATTATTGCGTCATCGATGCTCTTGGATATTTTACCACAAATATAATTAATTATCTTCCATAGATTTCTAGGGCTTCCATAACTATCTCTTATTTTATTTTGGTAATATTTATTTCTATAGTATTCAATTATTTCATTAGTTTTATTCCGTGTTTTATTATACTGTAGTCTAAGTTCGTGGTTAGTTGTATTTTTCCTCCAGAGCCCAAAAAGAGTATCCCTTTTTTCACTAAGTTGTAGACAAGTTTTGTTTATCCAGGGTTCACGATTTCTACTAAACTCACGTTTTTTCTTAAGTTTTGTGGATGATTCTAAGGCTTCTTGGAACTTTTTTTTTTTATAAATTTAAGGATTTCATCAGCCGTTTTCATGTCATATGTTTGGTTCCAGTTAGTATCATTTAATTTAGTAATTAAATCGATACGGTTTACCGATTGCATATATTGCGTTTTTGGAGCAGCCTGTATATCGGTCTTGCCGGGCGGCGGCAAACCAACGAGGCTGGTAATTGTGACGCGATGATCTGCCAGCACAGTATCGACTGCCGCGGTGTAAGGTTCTAACGTGTGGCATCGAATAAAAATATGATCTATGCAGGATTTTGTCACCAGACTATTGCGATTCTCGATTCGGGTGTAATCAGTGATTCCACACGTTAGTCCGTACACAGAAAGCAAGTCAACATACGAGTTCCTATGTGGATTGTGTAACTTAAGATCGATGTTGATATCACCCAGTAAAATCATTATGTTAGAATCTGAACTGTTGTGGGAAATCAGCCGGTTGAGTACACTGATAAAAATTGTTTTGTTTTTGGAGGGAGGTCTATAAATTGCACACACATAAATTACATCATTTGTGGGAGTTTTTGCTATGCCAGTCAGGTTTTCGAAGGTGTATGTGATGTTAGATTTTGGTGTAAATTTAAGGTTATTGCGAACATACATTATAATTCCACCGCCTTTTTGATTATTACGTAAAAATGAAAGGAAAGTTAACTCAACTTTCCAGTACTTGTGTTCCCGCTTCACACACGTGACCTTCCTGGAAAATTGTAAAAGGAAACATTTTAGAACCACATCGTTCAACAAAATGTATGCGTGTGGGATGATATTAAGGGAAATTATTAGGAAAGGCTATGAACAGAAAATGACTCAAAATGCTAAAGCTCGCATGGAAAATGATATCACAAATCTCCAACTTGTAAATGTAGACTCAGAGTGACATATGTTCAAACGATCATTATGAGTGGCCTGCTCATCAGTCCCAAAATGTAGAGGCGACTAAAAAACAAGGAGCCTTTTTTTGTCAATAATGTTGAAAATTGTTTCACAATCTTTCATCAAAATATTGAAGGTGCTCTAAGTAAAAGTGATGAATTAGAAATTGTTATTTCCGAATTTTTCGACAACAATATAACATTAGATATCATATGCCTCTCAGAAACATATATAGAAAATGGCGAAGAAAAAATCTGAATATTAATGTTTACACATTAGGTGCTAATTACTCAAGGCAAAAAAAACGGGTTGGTACATGTATTTCGTATTTCGTATATATTTATTGCACATAAAACGGCATAAGATATAAAAAAACAGAAAGGACATCTACAAAGGCATGCTTATCTCTAAATAGAGATCTCTTCCAGCAAACCCAAGGTTGATATGAATAATTTAATATACAGGATAGACCTATGTTCTCTGATAAGATACATTCATAATTATATTACTGAACTATAGAACTATATATGATATATATGATACTAGAATATATGCTAGATACACTACATACATAAGTACATAAATATTATATAAAAATATAAATACACATAAATAAACTAATATATACAAAGCACAAATCTAGGATAGAAAAAGATAATGCTCCTTCAAACGATTCTCGAAGACGGGGAAAGACGGACTATGTCTGATAGTGCAGGGAAGTGAGTTCCAAAGAGTGATCGCCCGCAATCGAAAACAGTGCTTGTATGCGACGGTACTGTGATGAGGTATAGAGAGCAGGGAAACCGTGTGAGCTCTACGTGGACGAGCCGAAGGGAGAAATTGAAAAAGCTCACGGAGAAAGCTAGGGTATCGAGGGTTGGTTAAGATGCTGAATAGAAGAGTGAGGATGTGTGTGTCCCGACGAAGACGAATCGGCAGCCATTTTAACTCCTTGCGATACTGCGAGACGTGGTTCGAAGATAAACCGAATCCCGAGATTTTGAAGTCACTCGAGTTTGTTCAGTTGTTCTTCGTTGGCGCCAAGCCCAACAAACATCGGCATAATCGATCAAGGGGAGAAGAAGAGATTGAGCGAGAATTTTTTTTGTTTGATGGGGCAAAAAGTTCTGAAGCCGTCTTAGTGAGTGAAAGGTGGCAAAGACGCGCCTACTGACCTCGCTGACATGGTTAGTCCAGGAGAGTTGTTTATCAAACATGACATCCAGGTTTTTGGCCTTGTCACTGTAGGCGATTAAAGTACCGTCATAGGTAACGGGCGGTATGTACAATTGTTGCAATGCGTTTAAAGAATGTCTGGTACCCATAATAATCGCCTGGGTCTTACTGGGGTTTACCAGCAATCCATATGACGAAGCCCAGGCTCTGATGTTCTCAAGGTCTGCGTTCAGTGTGTCTTTAGCCAGGTTCACATCACTGAAGAAAAAATGACGATAAATCTGAAGATCATCAGCGTAGAGATGATTTGGGAAGGAGATAACATCGGAGTTGGAGTTGATGAAGACAGAGAATAAGAGAGGGTAAAGAATACCACCCTGAGGAACGCCCGCCGTATTTTATGCAAGACCGAATATGAATTTGAGGAAATAGATTTTACTGATATGACAATAGAAAATAGTTTTGACAAATAAACATGATTGTAATTTTTGTATGTACAGGATAGCAAAACCAGCAAATGTTAATATATTTCTAGACAGACTCGATATTTTGTTAAACAATAATTCATAATTCATAATTCATAATAGTTTATTGCAAAGTCACAAAATTCCACAAGGTGGTAAAATAAAAGTTAGTACATTGTGACGCCCTGCTAGGGCACAGCAACATGCGAAGGACAGCCAGTTGTCCATTTTACGAAAAATTGAAAAAAAAATTAAAAATGTTTACATTTATGTTCAAAATTGTATAGAGACAATTAACAAAATATTGTAGAGATTATTATTATTAACCCTTTATTTGACAACGTATAGCACTTTATACGTATATTTCAATAAATAATAGCACAAAAAGTTTACTCTTTCTACCAAAAATATTTTCAAATCTTGATATGGCAACCCTATGACTTGAGAAAAAAATACTTTTGGTTAGTCTATGACAGTTGACAGTTACCATTCGACCGGGAATAACCTGCGAAGATGGATCGCCGCACGACTACTCTTGTGAGTTTTATTTTTCGAGTGTTTTTTCTTTGAATTCAAATGTGTTTTTTAGCTTGATTGACTGTGACTGCACGATACTATGATATAAAATTATAAATAAAGATAATTTTATATCATTTTTTTGCAATAATATACGATAAGGAGAACGTATAACTGGCTATACATTTCACTGTGTTCAGCAAAGTAGGCGGTAAAATATATGTATGACGGGCTATACATTTTACTATGGCCAACAAAGTAGGGAGTAAAATATATGTATAACTGGCTATACATTTTACTATGGAGAACAAAGTTGGGAGTAAAATGTTTGTCTAACAGGGTATACATTTTACATTCTACAGAAAATAAAGATAGTGAAGGAAATGAAAGATGTACAGTCGCGCACAGCTCAAGTTAACCTTTTTGGATTTTGCACAGATATAATTTCGTGAGTAATAATGACTACGATATAATTGGAAGGTGTGACTCGACATGTGCATGACTGTACAGTAGGCTACGCATTTAGTTTGTGCTTTCCAATTTTGCTCGATTTTTATTCATTTCATTCAACAACTTAAAAGACTATTCTACGCATAACCTATCCATCTTTTTTAACCCTTCTCTGTTTCTATTCCTACTTATATCAGAACACCTAACCGCCCCCTAAGACTACAGTAACTTGCACTTGTTTTCAATGCTTTTTCTTTCCTTTGTGCATGTGTTTTTTTTTGCTTTGTTTTAGCCTAAGCTTGGTTCGAGGGCTCAACGAATTTTAGCTTTAGTCCCACCTACGAATGCCGAATCTGATTATAGTGGCGGTTCTTCAGGTGAAGAAGATGACGAAAGACGACTGTATCAAACAGAATACTATGGCCCGCCGAGTTTCTACTCATCTTCTGAAGCTCCATCCATAGACTCTTCTATGGAAAGACTTAATCTTTTTGATGATCATGATGACGATTTATCACGGTCATTACTAACTCGGCGGCAATTTTTTGAACATGACCTTGTTCAGGAGCCTACTGTAGAACAATTGGCAATCAATCAAGACCCAGAAATAGATGTTTTTGCCGAACCATTACCCTCATGCTCATCATGGAATGGAGAATTACGCAGTATGCCATCAAATATATCTTCGTTACCTTCTGATTCGTTTCCTCCAACACCACTCGCAAGAGACACTGCGAATAACAGTGTTGCTCCAAACAGACGTTCTTCTAAAAGAAAACAGAAACCAACATCCAAGGCAGCATTCCCCACGAAGCGAAAGAAGACAAAGAAAATAGTAATTGACTGCGACTGGAAAAAAACGCAATTTCGTCATCGAGCACTCATCGCTACCGATACCTTCTCTGCCGAGGTCCCAGAGAATAAAACAGCCTTAGAATTCTTTTATGACTTCTTTTCCGAAGACATTATCACAGACACCGTAGTAAACACCAATTTATACTCTGTGCAACAAACTGGGCGCTCCATAAACATAACAGATGAAGAGTTTCGAGATTTCCTTGCTATAAAACTGATGATGGGAATAATTGATGCTCCATCATATTTAGATTACTGGGCAGCAAGAACGAGGTGTCCATGTATTGCAGACGTTATGCCGTTGAAAAGATATCAACAAATTCGGAGATTTTTGCACTTTGTTGATAATTCTGACCCTAACTCTGACCCAAACTTCAAAGTAAGACCGCTGATTGAAAAGATAAGAAAAAACTGTCTGAAAGTAGAAGAAGAAAACAGGTTCAGCATTGACGAGATGACGATCCCGTACAAAGGGACAAGAGCTGGTAAAAAGAAGCAGTATAATCCTAAAAAGCCTAACAAATGGGGGTTCAAGAACTTGATTAGAGCAGGATCATCAGGTATAATATACGATTTTTTTCTATATTGTGGTGAAGATAGCTTCAAGCATTTTGACTTTGAGTTTGATGATGACGAAATGAGTTTGGGCTGGGGTGGCAAAGCTGTCATAGCATTAAGCAAGACTATACAAACAAAAGCTTGTGTAGTCTATTTCGACAATTACTTCACTTCGCTGGAAGTGGTGAAATTGCTTCGAGAGAAATATGGCATATTCAGCCTGGGAACAGTGAGATCGAATCGGCTAAGAGGATGTGACAAGGTACTTCCAGATGATAAAACTTTGAAAAAAAAAGGACGTGGCGCTTCTGCTCAGCTGGTTTGTAACAAAAACCAACTTACTGTTGTGAAGTGGTTTGACAACAAATGCGTGACGTTAGTGAGTTCCTACGTGGATTCCTATCCGGTAGGGAAAATAATGAGGTATGACAAACGTGAAAAGAAGAAAGTACCCGTTGACTTTCCTCAGATTGTCAAGGAATATAATGCCCACATGGGCGGTGTTGATCTGGCAGATATGCTTATCGCACTTTACAGGACGGGAATGAAGACTAAACGTTGGTACTTATCAATATTTTCGCAGATGATCGACATTTGTGTCAATAACGCTTGGTTGTCATACCGTCGAGCAAAGAAAGGGACTGGTAAGCATTTGAGTCTAAAAGTATTTCGTCTGCACATCAGTGAAGGACTGCAAAAGTATGAACGAGTTGCAAGTCAAAAAGTACTTGTACCAGTGGTGACGCAGAAGAACCGAATTGCAAAACCAAAAAGAACACGTCCTGTTGACGACGTCAGATTCGACAATATCGGACATAACCAGGTTGGAACAAGTTATGGGCGTTGCAGGTTCTGCAAAAAAGGTCAAACTAATGTGTTCTGTGCAAAATGTGAAGTACGACTATGTTTTATACCAAATAAAAGGAACTGTTTCTATTCTTTTCATACAAAATAAATAACATTCATGAAAATATCTCTTTTATTCTTCTTGAAATATATTATTTTTTGTAGTTTTGTATAGTATTCTATACGAATAATTTAATGTCATATATTCTTACCATAAAAAAATGTATACTATATTATACTAAGGTTTTTTTAAAGTTAATGTTAACAACATTTTTATTTTTTATTTTTTTATCATTGTGGTAGATCATTGATAACGTTCCTTTAAAAAGAATATGTATAAACCACTAATATTTTCTTGCCAAGGTAAGTATTTGGGGTTTTACAAAATAAGATCTACAAGATACCATTTGGTCAATATTTGTAAGTATTCTAATACATTTCTTTTGTAGAATAAAAATATCCTTTATTTCACAACAATTCCCCCATAATATAATACCATACGATAGTCTGGAATGTGCGTATGCGTAGTAGGCTGTGAGCGCAGTTTTGACATCAGTTACCCTTTTTAGTTGATGGAGGGCATAAGTAAAAGATGATAATTTGCTTTGCAATCTCTGTATGTAAGATTTCCAGCTCAAGTTTGTGTCTAGATCGATCCCCAACAAGGTTGCTGTCTTTGTAGTCTCCAGTGGTATTTGTTTATAGCAATATGAAATTTGTAATGGGACTTTTTGTGAGGGTTTGAATTGAATTATATTCGTTTTTTTAAGGTTGAGTTCTAAATTTGATTCATCTAGCCAGTCGGTGATCTTATCTAGGGTCATATCTAAGCTTTGGTTTAATTCGGTGGTATTCGAGCAGGAAAATAATATGGAAATGTCACCTGCGAAAAGGGTGCAAGGGTCATCAATTAGATTAGGTAGATTATTTATATAAATAAGAAATAATAAACATCCCAAGACGCTACCTTGGGGAATAGATCCAGTAGAAAGGACTCTATCTGATCTAACGCATTCTACTTTACCTGTGATAAAATTGGTATTTTCAATCTCTACGTATTGGACACGGTTATGCAGATACGACTTGAACCACCTTTAAGCTAAGCCTCTAATCCCAGAGTCGTATAGTCTTTCTAATAGAGTTTCAAAGCATACTCTATCATACGCTTTGCTCATATCGAGCAGTAAACCCACAGCATACCGTTTATTGTCTATTGATTCAAAAATGTTTTGCACATAGTTATATATTGCCAATATAGTAGACCTATTTTTACGGAACCCGTATTGGTTATCATGTAGTATGTTATATTTTTCATAGAATTTATTCAGTCGTATGGCCATAGCAGTTTCAAAAATTTTTGCTGAAGTAGGCAGTAAAGCAATAGGTCGATAATTATGAATGTCAGTGGCGTTTCCTTTTTTATGTTTAGATTTTATAAGAGATGTTTTTAAGGCTTCGGGAAATATTCCTTCTGTAAAAGATTGATTTATAAGTTTACAAAAGGGTACTGCCAAAATATCCGCGCAATGTTTTACCAGCAACGGAGGAATTTCATCTATACCAAAAGACTTCTTACTCTTAAGGCCTTTTATTATATTAAATGTTTCTTTTGGTTCAACAGGTGTGAGGAAAAAAGAATTTGTTATTTTACTTGCGGGAAGATTGTTTTTCTCTGATCTAGATTTATGTGACTTTCCTATAGATGCAAATAGATTATTGAATTCATTTGCAACTATTTTCGGGTTAGATAAAGTATTGTTTGAAAATTTGAGTCTTATATTTTGTATAATTTTATATTTGTTTGTTACATTGTGTATTATTTTCCACATACATTGGGTTTTATTAACTGAACTATTAAATTTATATATGTTGATAAGTTTCTTAGATTTACAAAATATCCTTTTTAGAGATTTGCAGTACATTTTATAGTAGTTTCGTAGAACTTTATTATTAGTCTGTGATCTTAGTAGTTTTAATTGTCTTTTATTGCGACATGATATTTTTATACCCTTAGTTAGGTAAGTATTTTTCTGGTTTGGCTTATATTTTATTAATATTTTAGGAATACATTTATTTAGGGCTGTATGTATAATATTATCAAATGTATTAAGATTATCATTCACATTTTTATCAGGTACTAATATACTTTCCCAGTCTACTGTTGAGATTTCGTTTTTAAATCTATTTATATTGAAATCGTTAAAATTACGCTTGATCAATGTAAAGTGGTTAGGGTTTTGAATATTAAGAGGAGTAGAGAACAAGACACTTCTATGGTCCGAAAGACCTAATTCTTGGCCATCGACATGGTAGTCTTTTTTATTAAAGTTTGTAAAGATTAAGTCTATGCATTTTGAACTGGTTGGTGTAACTCTCGTCGGCTTTGTGACTTTTTGATGAAAATTATAACTTAACATGAAATTTGAAAGCCTAACTTTTTGGTGTTTATTTAAAAAATCTATATTCATGTCACCAGCTATCATGATGTTTTTAGAATTTTCTTTGGTATAGATATATCTTAAAAGTTTTTCCAAAGAACTGTAAAATGTGTTAACTTCTCGACTACTAATAGGCCAATACAGATTTACAATTAATAAATTAATTTTGGGAATTTCAATTGCACATATTTCGAAAACCATTTCTATTGACATAGATGAGATGTCTACACGTTCTAAATATTCAAATGTATTTTTTATTAATATACAAACACCCCCACCTGTATGTTGTTCACGACAGAATGTCGCGCCTAAATTATAGTTATGAATTTTTAGTAATTTCTTCTTTTCGCTACTTATCCAAGTTTCAGATATGCACAAGACATGTAGGTTAGGTTTTTCCTCGATGAGTGCATCAAGAAGATGTAATTTGTTAGAAATACTTTGAATATTTTGGAACAATACATTAAGGTTAGTTTCGCCATTGGGTATGGTGTTTGAGGATGGTATTGGATTTACATGGTTATCTAATAGTTGAGGGACGTAAAAATGACTGACTATTATTGTTTACATAATTATCAATGTCTGTATCTATATTGTAGTTCCAGTCCTTAATTTCTACAATCTTTTTAAAGATGTCCTCAAACATAACACGCATGCCAAAGTTTTTAATAGTACCCCTACGTGGCTGGAACGTCGTTTCATCGTATTTCAGATTGCGGTTTGAGTCAATCAAATATGCGTACTCGTATTTAATTACATCATCATTTAGTAGTTTATTAAAAATTTCCACTCTCCAGTTGAATACATTGGCATTTCTTGCACAGATGAATGTTGGTAGACAGATTAAAATGTTGGTACTTTGTATTCTTTGTAATGTTGTTCGGATCGATAAAACAAGTTCTCTGTAGTTGTTGGAGCTATTAAAATCGTCTTCACCTAGGAGTATAATACAGAAGTCATTTATTTTATAGTCCACTATCTTCAGCTCTATGTCTTTTAGTAGGTTTTTTATATCACGATTTGGTAGTGACAGAGATCATATTTTTCCTGTTCAAATGTATTTTCTGCAATATTTAGAATTTTGTTTCTTCTGTTTGTACTAATGACACATATTTTATTTCTGGTCTGAGAATTCACAGTGCGAGTTAGCTTCGGTAATGTAGAGTTGTTCGAGTTCTCAATCAGTTTTAATTCTAAATTATTCATTAGGTTTTTTAGCTCTATAATGTCCTTGTTGGCCTGTGATAGTTGTTCTTGTAAATCTAAAATCTGCTTCTCTAATTTAATTTTTTCTATTTCCAAGTTATAGTCTCGTGCAGACGCGGGATGTTGGGGCGTTTTGGATCTGTGACTAATATTAGAAATCCTGTTTTTTCTGGGTGTAGACGAGTTTTGGGCCATTAATGGAGGGCTTGTACATAGGGTTTTAAGGATTCCAACTTCCTGTGTAAGTTTGTCTACAGTTCTTTTTAACTCATTGTTCTCAATGATGGTGTTTTCTATCTCATTCTGGGTAGTCATCAATTCGGAGGTTAGTGTAGTAATCCGGTGTTGTAGATCCTGAGTGCTGCTAATACATGATCGTTCTTCCATACTGTTAGATAGTTGGCCAGGGGGGGAGCATTCATAGCGGGTATTGCCATCTGATAGTAAACTGGAGTCCAGAGAATATGAGTTACCTACGACAGTTTTAGAATGGGTAGAATCCATGTTACTTGGTGTTTCCGATGAAACAAAGCTTGTAGTCTTTTAGGTGTCGTTTTTTTCTTCCTTATGGTTACATTCTGCTGTAAAGTTGTATTAAATTGTGTTTTTGTTGGTTCATTTATACTCTTCTTTCTTCTTTTCGGCAGTCAATAACTGATATAGTTTTTCGGATAGCCCTGAGCAATCGAAATGAAGTCTATGAGTGCAGATAGAGTATTGCACGGTATCTTGGATTTCAGCAGGGATCTTACATATTATGCAATGTGTGGCCATGTTAGTTTGGTTTATGAGGCAATAAAAAGTGATAAAAAGTGATTCTTATGATACTCAGGAATCGAACCCGGATCGTTTGGGTCTGAAGCACTTGTACTGCACTTTACGCCATCCAAGCAATACAAAACATTGCGAAAAGAAGGATTGTACGTTGTGTGCTCTGCACAGGCGACATCTGTGGGGAATTTGTGGTATCACTTAGCCAATCCTTTAGTGATGAGATTTATCCGCAGGATTGTTGCGTTGCGTAGTACTTTAGTTGGTTGCTTATTTTGGTATTTCATAGATGTCGCTATGAGTAAGTAACCGTTAATTAACCGTTATCTTGATATTATGTTTATCCGATAATTGTTACTATTTTCAGTATTTATATATTGCACTGGACATTTTGGTCACTTTTATCTTTTGCACAACATATTCGAATGTTTTAGTTGTAACACACATATGTTTTGTTGGATTTTATTGGCATTTTACAATCACTTATAAGAACTTTGTTGTAGTATTGTTTGTACTGTTTTATATCACTAGATAGCACTTCCACGTCACAATTGGTGTATTATTTACCAAAAAATATTGTTTTAAAGTGATTTTATATAGATTTAGTTATTAAAATGTTTTATTATTAAGGAGCTCAATGTTTACGACTACTAGCGCCATCTGTCACTATCCTAATATATACGACATTAAGAAAAAAAATATAATCTGTGGCGATTTTAACATTAATTTCCAGGGATACTACGTATGTCAGTACATGTTTTGACTTGAACTTAGAAACGTAGAAAGTAAACCACTCACCCGTTTAAAGAGAATAATATCTAACTTTAATATGGACAAACACATTAAACAACCAACCTGGCTCGGAATTTGTATTGAAAATATTTTAAGCAATGCAGGAAATGTTATAGGTTCGACGCATGAACTGAGACTATCTAACCATAACACAGCACAGACTATACAATTTGACAAATCATTTCCAATTAATCCCCCACAGACATGTTTCATCCTAGTTAACAACTATAACGATGAAAACTTATAAAATTTTCAAAAAAACATGCAAAGTATCGCCTTTTCAGAAGTTCTTAATCAAACAAGCGTGAATAAAGCTTTTGACAACTTCCATGATTTATTAATGTTATTCCACGATCTATGTTTCCCCATAATTAGAATTAAAAAACACCTAATAGGTGTTCAGTAAAATGGATAATAAAAGGAGTACAAAACAGCTGCAAAACAAAACGCAAATTAAGATATGAGTACTATTGTAACAAATCACAAGCTTCAAAATAATCTCATAAAAGTTATAGCAAGATATAAAAAAAATGCATTAGACTATTACAAAAGACATCTACAAACAATTACATTCAAAATTCAAAAAACAAATGTAGAGCCACATGGAATGTTGTAAATAGTAAGTTGGGTAAACCTCTGAAAAGTAATGAGATTCATAACATTCAAGAAAACGACAATATTCTTGAAGACATTTAATAGTTATTTTGTTGATATTGTAGCAAATTACCCTATAAATAATAGCAAAACAAACGAAAGTAGCAACAAAAATATAAATATCGATAAAAATATTAAGAATCATGTGATTAAAAGTATTTTTTTGGAACCAACATGTCCTGCAGAAATATATGAAATAATGATGTCTTTACGAAATACAAAAGCAGCAGGATACGACAAAATTAACACAAAAATCTTTAAAACGCTCTATATCACACCATTGCCATTTAAAGTGAACTTATCAATAGAGCAAGGCGTCTTTCCAGAAAGAATCAAGTTCTCAATCGTGGTCCCCTTGCTAAAGAAAGGCAACAAATCCGATAGAGGAAACTACAGGCCAGTTACTTGATCCCAGTTATATCAAAATTATAGAAAAAGTTATTTATAAGAGTCCTAAAATTTTTAAATAAAAATAACATCCTTGCACCCCAACAGAATGGTTTTAGGAAAAAGAAATGTACAACGCTAGCAAGTTTCAATTTAATGTCGAAAATTCTTAATAATTTAAATAATAGAAAACGGGTTATAGCTTTGTTCCTCGATTTTAGCAAAGCTTTCGATTTCGTCTACCATAAACTACTACTGTGTAAATTAGATAAATATGGTATTCGCGGGACGGCTAATCACTGGTTCAAAAGTTACCTAGAGCAGAGGAAACAAATAACAAGAATCTCAAAAGTTGATAATTTCACAAATGCTGTAGAGATATATGATTCAAATATAAGGTTTAATACTCATGGTGTGCCACAGTATATTAGGACCACTACTATTCCTGCTGTATATCAACGACCTACCACAAGCTCTCACTCACGAGTGCGTACTTTTTGCAGACGATACCACTATCATAATTGAATGTGAAAACATTGCTACTTTTGAACACGAAATTAACATGACGCTAAGTCAAGTTATTGAATGGCTAATAATTAATAAATTAAAAATAAATACATCTAAGACTAAATTAATGCAATTTTGAACTAAATTAGGTAATAAAATAAATTTAGACATAAAACATAATAATATTAAAATAGAGCAAGTCAGTCAGACTAATTTTCTTGGACATTTAGTGGATGAGCATTGTGATTGGGAAGCTCAGGTAGACATAACTTGTCAAAAAATAAATAGGTTTGTATTTGCGTTGAAACAATTAAAACTTATTACAAGTGTGGATACTGACGTTATTGTCTACCATAGTCATGTATGCTCAGTCCTGAGATATTGCGTAACTTTATGGGGAAATTCCGCCACTATAAATAAGGTATTTATTTCACAAAACAAATGCATTAGAGCTATATGGGGCACGTGTTGGAGGGAGTCTTGTAAGCCACTTTTCAAAAAACATAAAATACTCACATGTCCCTGCTTATACATATTCGAAACATGCAAGTTTGTTAGGAAATACTTAGAGCTGTTTAAGCTACGGGATAACACTTATAGACGAACAGCTACTCAAAGACCACTTGAACTTCCCGGTCCTCGCTTAGAATTATTTAGGAGAAACTGTGTTATATGGCAACAAAGATATACAATAGTGTACCCAAAAGTATTCAGGCTGCACCAACACAATCCTTCTCTATGAAATTATTTAATTGGCTCACTACAGAAGCATTCTACTCTTTAGATGAATTATTTATAAAATGCAAATAAGTTTTATTTTTATTATTTTGAATTAAATTTTATCTGACATTGTGCTGTTATTCTTTTGAATCAATTTTTTATGACATTGTGTAAATTTACTTTGGTATTTTTTTAGTGTTTTGTAGCTAGTTATTATTATTATTTTGAATTCGTTGTTGCATGTTATTGTGTTATTAATATTTAAATCACATTTTTTTGATATTATTTATTTTAATTAAAGTATTATTTTAGTATTTTGTGAATTCGCAGCCTTAGTCATATCTACATACATATTTTTTTGTAAATGTACCTTTGCATGCCAATATTGGGCTAAATGTGCTGTTCTTATAATAATATAACAACCACTGTAACCACGTTTATGCAAATAAACGAATCTGAATAAAGTTGAAATAAATAAAAAAACAATCGATAAGCGAGCGACAGCTTTTGCTGAATTTTAGATAATAAGGTTTATTTTATTCAGAAATAGATTTCTTGGAGATGAATCTTATGGTACCAGCGAGCTGGTCTGACGATGAAGCTTGGAGGTAGTAACTGGAAACCTGAAATGTTTACTAGTAAACCCATCCCTCTGAAAGGAGCCCTTATCATAATCAGCATGCCTTATTTACCACTTCTGAGCATAGGCCTCTCCCAAAACGCGCCACTCACTCCGGTGTAAGATTGTTAATTTTATTTCCCACTACCTAAGAGACTCGTATTTTATTTTACAAGAAAGTGGTTACGGAACATTTTTATAAGTTACCGGCCAATAGAAAGTAACTATGTATTACTATCATTATTATTGTACTTCATGATGATTATAAGTAACTATGCATTCAAACGAATATATATTTCTGTGTATACATATCATTTTACTTTTTTGCTTAGGTTTACAAAAAAAAACATGTTTTTGTTAACCTAAACATAATACTGTAATTAATAATAATTATTATTATATATTATTAAGTTCTACTGTTAAGTTTTCAAATTAATTAATAATTTAAACACGGTAACACATTCAACTCGCACACTCTCGCACCCTTAAACACATACCGTGACTTTCTCGACACTCTAAAGCTGAAAACAACCCCCTTTTGGCTTTAGAGTGTCTAGAAAGTCACGCCTCTCCCACTTTAATTTTCACTTAACCTAAAGTAAGCTTGAATAAAACTATTTTTCTTAAAAAACTCAATGGTGTCATCGTTCTTTTAATTTAATTGGGACAACTATTTTTTATATTTCGTATCAAAAATTATGTCCTTTGATATTCTGTTTTTTTGGAAAATGGTGAAAGACGCTCCGCATAATTTTGTTGTCGAAGTGTTTCACTTCCTTCTTAAGGATACTGTAAATATTAAAAAAAACAGCGAATTTGGTATTAAGCCTTCTATGGTAGCCCTCAGCTGAATTTGATGTTCTATGGATGTCTTCAGAGCAGCTTAATAATGTTGGATCCTTTGACATCCATTGTTTTTCAAAATACTTTTTGAATGCATTCCATGGTACCGTACTCGGGGCAAAAGCAACAATTTCGTTGTAAGCTTGTTTTATGAAAGAAGCGGGCAGTAAGGCAAGTAACGAGCATAGTCGAGCAATTTTCACGCCTTCTTTAGTTTTGTTGATTATAGTCTCTTTAACTCGTTTCCATATCGCTTGATTATAATGTTGGAAGCAGCCTGTTACTTTGGCCTCTGGATAAACAGCTGTAACCGAGTTTATTTGAGCTTGTTTATAGTCACACTTGAACAATCTGACGCAAAGATTTAACTAAATCTTTGCGTCAACTCGACTCAACTGAGTCTTGAGCAATGTAAAGGTAACGATCTGGTAACGACTGAATAAGTAGGAATTGTTTGAATATATTTTTTTAAATATTGCTGCGCCAGTCGCTAAAAGAGTTTTTGTAGCCATTAAGGGTCATAAGTTAGTAAAGAACACGGGTCGTAGAGCTAGCTGTGCAAGCCGATAGTCGAGTCTCACCGTGTCTATCGATGACTGCGGTTCTGTGGCAGCGGCGATGGCGGTGATGCCGCTCGACATGATGTTCGGTAGTAGGTTGCGCGCTGATGACTCTGTGCTGGTGCAGGCTCCCTCATTATGTCCAACAATGATGCCTTGCGGTGTTCATAGACATCGAGGGCGCGTTTGACAAAACCAACTTCAGTAGTATCCGAATGGGGCTAGAACAACTAGGGACTAGTCCGCACCTGATGCACTGGATAAACATTTAGTTTATCCAGTGTAATCCAGGGTGGAATCTAGGATGATCTCCTTGTCCATCTGCGACAAAATCAAATGCAGAGCAGCAAAGGGCTGTCCTCAGCATTTACTCACCCGAACTAGACATCAAACTTTCACTAAGCTTCGTAGGGGAAACAACAGTGTTTCAGGCACAAACAAACAAACACGTAGTCTCTAACATGGGGCAATACAAGTAGTAGGAAGCGTAGAGGAGAAAGACATTGTCTTTGAAACAGACTGTGCATTTCTACTCTGCGCACTAACAAAACCACTAACAAAATCCAAACTCATACTGGAGTGTTACGAGATACTCAACAGACGTGGTGAGAACAACAAAGTTAAACTGCAGTGGGTAAAAGGTCACTACCAAGATCAAGGAAACTGCGAGGCGGGCAAGGTAACCAAAGCAGGGGCAAGGAGGACAGCGATTGGCCTTCCACCTTTCGCACTGAATAAAACTCAAAGCAGCCACAGCCGACCAACATAATAAGATAAAATCATAATAATAATAATAATAACTTGGGCACTATTTACACACATTGATCTAGCCCCAAACTAGGATTCCCTGTATCTTGAGTACTAGACAACGATTTACATACTTATATAGATAAATATTATACTTAGATAGATAAACAACCATGACTAGGGTACAAACATCCGTTCTCATCAAAGAAATATTTGCCCCCACCGGGGCTCGAACCCGGGACCCTTGGCTTCGTAGGCAGGGGTTCATATGGGCGAAGAGAGTAGACGGCAAAACACTAAATCATTTCTTAAGGAATATAATATAAATTCACGAACTACGTGATGAGATTGCCACACAGTTAAATAAAAATACTAACTCGCCTGATTACAGGCCACTGTAAACTTAACAAACACTTGAAAATTACAGGTGCAACAGACAGCTCCCAATGCAGGGAATGCTTGGAAGTGGATGAGACCGTGGAGCACATGCTGCTTGTAGTGTGTGTACTGTAATACTTGTAGCACTATCTATTTAGCAGCCCTGTGTGGGATATATTAAAGACTTTATATTTATGGGCTTGTATTTTTTATTTGGTTTCTAGTTTATTTTACACTTTTTACAAAAGGGATCCCCAACTGGCTCGATAGCTATTAATCTAATCCTCACTATAATTTAGCTCAGTCACTGGCCGAAGCCTACGGTGAAGTGTGTCACATTGACTTCTCACATCCCAAACCTCTTTCTTTTTTTAAACTACAAACAAGTAACGCTGCCAAAGTGACACCCACTCTAAAGAGGCCCGTATACAATATACAACCTACCTTACAATCATTCCCCCCTCCCTTCAAAAAAAAAATTTCCAACGGATTTTTTTTTTTTTCAAAGTGGCAACCCTAACTCAAAGTATAAAATCTAAAATGACAACCCTATCTCAAAGTCTAAAATCTAAAAAATATTAAATGTTAACTTTAAGTTAGTTTGCTATGCATGAAATCTAAGAGACAGTAAATATGCCGCAAGCATAAATTTAAATAACATCAAGTACCCTAATCCTTATCTGTCCAACCATCCCATTTAACCTACTCAATTAAACATTAAATAACAAAACCAAACTACACTTAAGGTGTGTTGTGATAATATGGAGGTAGTAATAAATAAAGTCAGTCACTATCCAACCATCGTGTTTTATTCACAACATGGTGACAGCGGAATTGTTAAATTAACTAATAACTGTAAATCTGTGAATACGAGTGCTCCTTGACTGTGTAATAAAGTTTGTCCAGTTTAAATTTCATATAAACAATATGGAACACGCAAGACCACCGGCAGAACTTGTTTTGGAAGGTGGGCCGGCGAGTCGCGCTGACGCGTGGCGCAAGTGGCAACAACAGTTCAAGATATTTATAAAAGCTTCGGGAATTCATAAGGAATCTGCAGATGTCCAGGCGAGCCTGCTGTTTAACTTGATCGGACCTGAAGGTTATGACATATACTCAACGTTCAAGTTTACAAAGGATGCAGACAAGGATGACGTTAGCAAAATTTTCTCCATGTTTGACAAGCATTTCAATATTAAACCGAATACTACAATGATAAGGTTTAAGTTTTTTACGAGAAACCAGGAGAAAGGTGAAAGCATTGACGATTATGTGACTGCCCTAAAATTACTGAGTCAACATTGTGAATTTGAAACCCTCGAGGATGGTTTAGTCAAAGATCGCATTGTGTGTGGGGTCCAGGATTGTTCTGTGCGTGACCGATTGCTCAGGGCGGATGATCTGACGCTAGAAAAAGCTGTCAGAATATGTCAAGCCAGCGAGATGTCATCTGAGGAGAATCAGCAGATCGAAGGTGCCAAGGCAAGTGCTTCAGCTGGAGCCGTGGACGCGATTTACGGCGGGGTGCCGAGGTTCGCGAGCGGCGGCGGCAGCGGCGGGGCGTGGCGCGGGCACGCCCGCCCGCCCTCGGGACGAGCCCGCCGGGTCCGCGCGGTGCTGTATGGATTGCGGTGCGGAGCGTTGTGAGAGTCGCTCAAGGTGTCCAGCAAAAAGAGTCAAGTGTTATGTGTGCAATAAGCGAGGTCATTATAAAGTGATGTGTCCAATGAAAAATACAAAAAAAGGTTTACGAGGATGAAGATAAACGGTTTGTTTTATGTATCAACCATAGATGAGCAAGTATGTATCACGAATAATAATAAATGGTATCAATCTTTGAATTTAGCTCCAAATGGCACGGAAATAAGGTTCAAATTAGATACAGGTTCCGACCTTTATGTTTTATCACTGTCAACATTTGAGAGATTAGGATTTAATTCAACTGATATTAAACCAAAAGTAATAAAAGCTCAATCGTTTTGTGGAAATTACATACCTGTACTTGGAACATGTACAATTTCATGGTTATATAAAAACAAAGTTTATAGTCTTTTGTTTGTCATTTCTTCGCACAAATGCCAAAGTGTTTTAGGTAAGAATGCATGTGATGAGTTAGGGTTAATAAAGCGGATCTTATCAATCAGTATGGACCAATATAGTGAATTGTTTACCGGATTAGGAAAATTGCCTGGAAGTTTTAAAATTATATTAGAAAAGAATGCGAGCCCGACTGTGTGCCCTGTTAGGAAAATACCTATTGGTGTTAGGGATAAGTTATTGGATGCATTAAATAATATGGTACAGTTAGGTGTGATTTGGAAGGTGCCTCATCCGACGCCATGGGTCAACGGCATCGTGCTGGCGCCTAAGAAGAGTGGTGAGATGCGAGTGTGTCTCGACCCGCGACCTTTGAACCGCGTCATTCGGCGCGCGCACTATCCGCTGCCGACACTGACTGAGATCGCGACCAAGCTACAAGGGGCTAAGTTCTTCAGCAAGCTAGATGCTCGATCTGGGTTCTGGATGGTCCAGATTGATGACGAAAGCGCAGACCTATGTACCTTCGGTACTCCTTTTGGTAGGTATCAATTTTTGAGGTTACCGTACGGCATAAACTCAGCTTCTGAAGTATTCCATGCGAAGGTAAGGCAACTGCTGGAAGACCTGGAAGGTGTCGATTCCTTCGTTGACGATATAATCTGCTGGGGTTCGACCAAGGATGAACATGACTTGCGATTAAAATGTCTACTCGAGAGGGCTCGAGAGGTAGGTATACGTTTTAACAAGGATAAGTGTGTATTTTGCGTCGAGGAAGTTACCTATTTAGGCCATACGTTCAGCGCGAGAGGTATGCATATCGACAAAAGTAAATTAAAAGCTGTGCAGGACTTGCCAACGCCGTGTGACAGAGCCGGCCTTGAACGTTTTATCGGTATGGTTAATTACTTGTCGAAATTTATACCTCGTTATTCTGAAACAGTTAAGCACACTACAAGTTCTCCGAATTATGCGCAGTCAACTGGTTTAAGCGAAAGAGCGGTTAGGACTATGAAAGACTTAAAAAAAAAGTCGGTAAACTCCAATTTTGATTTCTACTTGGGTCTCTTAAATCTAAGAGCTGCACCGCGAGACGCGCTAGGGTCCTCATCTCAGCTACTGATGGGACGCCGTCTCAACACGCGTCTGCCAGTGTGCGACGAGAAGTTGCAGCCAGACCGCGACAACTCACAAGATTACAGCACTATGATGCGCAACCGTGAGTGCAGCAAACGCAACTATGACGCGCATGCGCGACAGCTGCCCGAGATGGAGCCGGGTGATAATGTAGTTGTTGTTGATGATAATAGGAGGCGTTCTATGTGTGTTCAGTCAAAAGCTGATCAACCTCGGTCCTATTTTGTCCTTGACAAATCAGGTAGAAGGTACAGGCGTAATCGACGCCATCTATTAAAAATCGAGCATATTAATACAGTAGACCCTTCTGAAACTGCACATTCTTCCTATCCTTATTCACATAAGGAAAGTGAAATGAAAGATAGTGCCAGTAGTGGCGAGTCATTTTCTGATGCTTTGCCAGTACACAACGACGGTGTTAGTAACGTCGAGCGCGCCGAGCAGGGGCCGGACGACGCTCACAAACATGTCCGACAGGCTGCACATCAGGCTCGCACTCTTATTAAAAAATATTACACGAATAAATAAGCTTGATTTAATTTATAACAAGCATATCTACTTAGGCGCCTTAAAAATTACTGCGTATTTTAATGTACCTATACCTAAGTACTTGCATAATATGTAGGTAATTATCTACTTAGAACTCAAAGTTCTGTCTTTGTTATAATTGTAAGCAGTTAAATAAGTATAGGAAATCTAGAAATATCTAACGATACATTTTGTTTATTCATGTTATATAAAATAAAAAGAGGTAAGTAATTAAGATAGCTGTAATAATGTTTGTTTAATTGTACGGAAAGTACTTATATTTAAAAGCATTGGTGATGGGATAATCATGTACTTACTTTGATTTACTTAATTAAACTTCTTGTTTTCTATAAGGAAGAGATGTTGTGATAATATGGAGGTAGTAATAAATAAAGTCAGTCACTATCCAACCATCGTGTATTATTCACAACAAGGTGTAGGATATGCACCTTAAAAAACTTAAATTATAACACCCTATGATCCCATCATACAATTATTCGCGGCTTAACACTAACCTACCTAACGCTAGAAAACTCTCAATTACAATACGAAGGCAAACAGCTGAATCTAGCTAAGATTTAGCTTCTCGAATAGTTATCATTCGACAAACTTTCTGACAATAAAAACTAGCGAAAAACTTATCAGACAACTATAATACCTCCGTTCCTAAAATTAACACAACAATGCTTTATGATTGTGAACACATTGTGAACTCTTTCCACCGAATGGAAATATTTCAAAAATTAACGCAGGCAAAGATCAAAGAAAAAAAATTATCATTTTCAAAAATAGGAAACGTCAACCATATTAACAGGTTTAATATATAGAACCGTATTACTAAGCCACAGCCTAAGAATGAGTTCATTAAAATTCGTTCCAATAATACGATGCAATCAACTAGCTTTAAAACCGATACTACTACGTACATAAACCCTAAATGATCCATTGGAATTCAGTAAACTATCTTTTACTATTAACAGTTTAAGATAATCGCCGTGAGTTGCAACCAACTACCCAAGTAAAGACACTACAAAGAATCTCGAATGTGTATCGAATACCCGAGTTATCCCACATCAGAAATTACTTTCATTGAGAAACCTTCGTTACCAACTTCGTTATACAACCCTTACTCTCCCCTTACCAAATCCTCCCAACTCTATACTTTAAGAACGCGGGAACCAAAACAGAACCCTATGACGAATAGCTATTGCCTCGTCATACTGCTATCAAAGATAAAACCAGGCGATCGGTTCAAACAATTATACGAACTGTCGTTTATAAAAGTTTCTCATATAAAGGTAATCTACCACGGAAATCTAGTATGTTACAGGTATTTCATGGGTCTTTGGTGTACGGTCCTCATCAGACATCATAGCTCAGCAACAACATGAAAAGAAACACCGGTTAATAAACAATTCATAACAACACCGTATACACAAACCACAAACCATCAACCGGGATAAAATTATATTATATTCCTAATGTATAATTATTTAATATCCTAATGTTCCTATCCTAATCCTATAATTATTTAATGTCCTAATGTATAATTATTTAATATCAGACGAATTCCCTCAAAGCAGCACAAAGCGTTTTAACCGATTTGTGTTAACAATAACGCCCCGTGACCGTGAGTTCAGACGACGAATCAGCACATTAGACCTCCCAACGATCTCAATGACCTTGTATGGTCCTTGATACAGACGTGCCAACTTCATACATCTTCCCGTTATCCGCCTTGGTACGTATAACAAAACCAAGTCACTCACCCGGAATGACCTGGGTTTTGATCTCATATCATAATACCGTTTTTGTACACGCTGTGCGTTCGCAATATTTCCTAACGCCCTAGTCAGTAGCCTGACCACACGATTTACCCTTTCATCTATGGTTTCGTCTAAACCAACCGCGTTTAATCCTAATGATCGATCCACCACCGAGCACGGTTCCCTACCAAATTAAATACTATACGGCGACACCCTCGTTGACGCCTGCACGCTAGTGTTATACGCATGTACCACCAAAGGTAAAACCGAGCACCATTGCCTTTGATTACTACCTAAATATTTTGATAACATCGAAGTTAACGTTCTATTCATTCGCTCTACCAAACCGTTACTCTGTGGGTGAAACGAACTTGTATGTATAATTTTCGCCCCAAAGTGCTCCACCGTTTCTTTTACAATTCCCACCGTAAAAACCGTTCCTCTATCCGAAATAATCTCCCTAATCGGCCCGAACCTACAGAACACCTCCTCAACTAAAAACCGCACTACATCCTCCGATGTAACCCTAGGTAACGCCCTACATACCGCAAACCGCGACGCATACTCTACCGCGACTATAATAAAACGGTTACCTTTCGACGAACGTGGAAACGCTCCTAACACGTCGATTCCTACTTTCTCAAATATATCCGAGACCCTAATCGGCATCAAATCTGCTACGTTTTTAACTAATTTCCTTTCTTGACACGGCACGCACGAAGCTATATAACGCTCTATCTCCTTATCGGCTTTCGGCATGAAATATTTCGACCGAAACCTGTTCAACGTCTTTCTGAGACCTAAATGACCTCCTGTCCACGCCTCATCATGTAATTCTTTCATTACATTTTGAAACAACGACCTAGGCAATACTAATACCTCCCTAACTTCTCCATCTCTACGTACGCTTTTATATAATAAATAATTTCTCAAGCGAAAACCGCTACGCCACGCTTCCGGACGTTCGCTCAACCGCGTTAACCATCTAATACAAAATGAATCGTTCTCTTGATCCGCCTGTAACGACTCTACATTGATACTGAAAACTTCCAAACCATCATCATCAGGTTCAGAACGAGAAGAAGACTGAGGTCCTTCTGTTTCCCGTTTCCTTTCTTCCATTAGCGGATTCCTACTCAAAAAATCTGCCACTACATTGCTTTTCCCCGAGCAATGAACTATCTCGAAATCCCATTCTTGTATCGCCAACGCCCATCGCGCTGACCTACCAGTCATATCTTTTTTCGACTGTAACCAACATAACGCGCTATGGTCTGTAACAACCTGAAAATACGATCCCCAAAGATAATGCCTATAGTGCCTTAACGCCCATACTAACCCCAGACACTCTTTCTCCGTCGTACTATATTTTTTCTCCGCATCCGTTAACTTCCTAGACGCATAGGCAACCGGACTCATTTTTTCAACGCCCTGCATCAATACTGCACCCTCGTTAGACGCATCCACATAAACTCTCGTAGTAACTGACTATCCCCCGAATAATAGGAAAGTATTGGCACACTACACATAACCTTCTTAATATACTCGAACGAATTCTGCAATTCTTCATTCCATTGAAACTTTACCCCCTTTTTCAATAATTTAGTGAGAGGCAACGATATTCTCGCAAAGTTCGATACAAATTTTCTATAATAAGAAAATAAACCTAATAATTGTTTCACATCCTTCGTACATGTGGGAGTTGGAACCTGTTGCATAGCCTTCAGCTTTTTCTCACTAGGTCTTACTCCTTCATTCGAGATTCGATAACCTAGCATCTCAATCTCGCAAAAACCGAATTTACATTTGGATGGCTTGAAGGTCAAGTTCGCTTCTCTAAACCGCCCAAAAACTTTCTGCAACGTATCGGTAAACTCCTCGAACGTTCTACCGTACACCATTACATTGTCCACATAAACCATAACCCCTTTAAATCTTAAATCCGCTAAAACTTTATCCATCATCCGTTGGAAAACCGCTTGACTCGTTGCCAAACCGAACGGAACAACATTAAATTCATAAAGACCCGTGGTCGAAAGCCGTTTTATGCCTACCTTCCGTAATAACCGTCTGCAATAACCTGAATTGAGATCTAACACCGCAAAATACTTGGCCCCGGCCAAACTATCGACAATGTCTTCTATCCGCGGAATAGGATAACTATCCCTACAAATTTTCTTGTTTAATTTCCCATAATCCATACAAAACCTCCATGAATCATCGGGCTTTTTAATTAACACAAAACACCGGCGAATCGCGATACGGGTGACTATGAACCGGCTCTTCATCATAAGTCTTAATATCGACCGACACTATCTCCGACCTACCTAACTGGTCAGTTGCAAACGCAAATCTATCCGCATTCCTATCCAACAACGCCAATAATACCCGCTTATCATTCTCACATAAATCCTCATTTACGATAAACCGTTTATCTTCTACTCCGATAACCCCGAGAAATAAACGTAATCGCCCTTTCTTAACTCCTGACAGTCAATAGAATTTATCACGTCACGATCCTCGATAACCGTGGCTTCCCCGAAGTTCACTTGTTTCCTTCTAGAACCGTCTAGAAAGTTCGACCCTATCTTTTGTTTTGAAAGAATCCCTACGCACATGACATTTCGTTTTACCGGCATCGTGTTTTGTTTCGTATGGAAATTATTGAAAAACGGTATTTTTCCCTGGAAAAACACATACACGAATGAACAAAATCAATAATCATACCGTTCTTTATTAAAAAATCCACCCCTAAAATAATGCTACAATTCAAATCAGTTACTACTAAAAATTCCTGTGAAAAGCTAAAATTGTCCAAACTAAAATCTATAACACATTTCCCTACAATTTGCAGCAAACTTCCATTTACCGCCTTAACCCGTCTCTTCTCTTCTTGCATACATCTCGCACCCACTTGATTTGCCACGGCTGGGCTGATGCATGAAGCTGTAGCGCCTGTATCTAAAAGAGCTACCATATTTACTCCCGATGCAATTAATAAAAATAAAACCTGCTGATTCGCCTCGACTGCGACGATCTTCCCCATTGGTCGTTCCGCTTCTGTGCTACGCTGCTGAGCTTGTCTGAGGCCCTCATTCTACAGGTCAGCCTGGTCACCGCTATCGGGCTCTAGCGACGACGTGTTGCAAAATCCGCTTGCCTAGGACGCAAATTATAATTATTAGTACTAGAAACATTCGGCCTGTCTCCCCCCCCCCCTATTGCCATGGGCCAAATTCGGTCCAAAAGTTGCCGGGTTCTAAACACATTCACATTATCATCACTTCCCGGACTCAACTTCTCCATCTGTACTAGCACTGCCCTAAGCGCCTTCTTATCTACAAAATGGCTCAACATTAATTTATTTCTAAGATGGTTTTGTAATCCTCTCTAAAATTGCGTCATAAAAACGTCATCTTTAGTAACTCTAGCCTTCCTCGCCAGGTCCCCTTAATAATGGATGTAGTCCAGCAAACTTCTTTTCTCTTGCTTGGCATTGTAGAAATTCTCTGCAAAGTCTGTGCCTCCAAACTCTTCATTAAACTTATTCCCCACCTCGTCAAATGTCTGGGCACTGCCCCTAATTTCCCTAAAAAAATATAAGGCTCCCCCTTTTAAATACGAAGTAAATAATAATTTTAATTCCTCCGACGATATAATTTTCTGCCTCGATGCAGCATCTCTGAAGTCTTCTAGAAAATCTTCAAAGGACTCCTGCGGACCCCCCGAAAAACAAGTTGACAACTCCTCCATCATGAAATAATTTCATAAAATTTTTCACAAAATGTCCGCCGCTATAAAACAATCTTCCCACAACATTTTTCTATTTGAGTCTTCACTCGCTTGGCAGGTCGAGGTAATTCCTAAATAAAAAACTTGAGTACAGAAAAATACTTCCCAATGCACATTCGATCCTTCCTCGATTCAGCAAGGTCTGGATCGACGATCTCCTCTCCTCTTCAATTACGTCACTTCTTATGACGTCACCTTCTGAAGCAGTCTTCCAATTTTTCCGGCCCGTTCGGCACCTCCGCCAATGTAATACTTGTAGCACTATCTATTTAGCACTATCTATTTAGCAGCCCTATGTGGGATATATTTAAAGACTTTATATTTATGGGCTTGTATTTTTTATTTGGTTTCTAGTTTATTTTACACTTTTTACAAAAGGGATCCCCAACTGGCTCGATAGCCATTAATCTAATCCTCACTATAATTTAGCTCAGTCACTGGCCGAAGCCTACGGTGAAGTGTGTCACATCGACTTCTCACATCCCAAACCTCTTTCTTTTTTTAAACTACAAACAAGTAACGGTGCCAAAGTGACACACACTCTAAAGAGGCCCGTATACAATATACAACCTACCTTAAAGTACAGTATATGTAGGTAATGTTGGTTGATTCCAAACTCAACCAACTGCTGTTTTGAGAATGCCTTTTATTGTATACTTATTCTAATAAAGTTATCTCGGTTGGTGTTCAGGAAACTAGCCTCTTCAATAAAACGCTGGTTTGGCTAGTTGTAATGATGATTATATTACGATTTTAACGTAGTTGTAGTTAAAGAATAAATGCACTCAGACGTGCGTGACGTGGTTAGTAGTTTGCGTGTTCGATGCGGAGTGAGACCGCGGCTGCGGCGCGCGGGCGACGCAGGGGTATTCGTGGCGGCGCGGGGTGCGGAGTGCGGCGCGGGCGCGGGCGCTACATTGTCGCAGACATCCTGGGGCCCGGCACGATCAGGTTCTGAAGATGTCTCCAGCTCTAGGTCCTCTTCATGCAGTGGAACCACTCTGTTTAGGGCTCTTTGTTCTAAACCTCGAAAGGTTCTGAACTCGGCAACTCTGGCGATACCGTCCTTTCCTGTACATAGCCGTACTACACGTCCCAACCTCCACTTCATGGGCGATAGATTGTCCTCTCTGAATACCACCATGGCGCCTTCCTTCAGGCCTAGGTAAGGTTTCTTCCACTTGGACCTCCGTTGCAGCTCGGATATGTATTCCTGGCTCCATCTCCTCCAGAAGCTCTCCCGCATTGCGCTGGTCAGGTTGTACCGGATACCTCGCTTCAGGGTGGCTAGGGTCGGTAGAGATGTCAGCGGCCGTCCGATGGGGAAGTGCCCTAAAGTCAATGGAGATAGGTCGTGTGGGTGATTGGATAATGGTATTAAGGGTCGGGAGTTAAGGACAGCTTCGACCTGAGTACAAAGTGTGCTTAACTCCTCGAATGTAAGACTAGTATTACCTAGAACTCTTTTAATATGATATTTAGCTCTCTTAACGCCGGCTTCCCATAGGCCGCCAAATGTTGGCGAATATGGGGGATTAAAATAAACTGAATGCCTTCTTCGGCTGTAAAATCATGAATTAAATTAAGGTTTGATTGCAACACTCTACTGAGTTCGTTGCTCGCACCAACATAATTAGTGCCATTGTCACAAAATAGCTGGCTTGGCTTTCCTCGCCTGGAAATGAATCTTTTTAGACAAGAAATAAAGGCATCTGTGCTTAGGTCACTAACGACTTCCAAATGGACGGCCTTTGTACATAAACAAATAAATATACATAAATAACATTTTGATATTCCATTTCCGCGGCCTTTCTTGCTTGAAATGAGGAATGGACCAGCAAAATCAGTTCCGCTTATTTGAAAGGGATAGTTTTGAGTTACTCTCTTAGCTGGAAGGTGGCACATCAACGGCTCCATGGTCTTGCCTCGAAACCTTGTACAAGTTACACATTGACGAATTACTCTACGGGCCAATATCCTCCCTCGAATGGGCCAATACTGGTCTCTGAAGGCAGCCAAGAGCAGTTGAGGGCCGGCATGCAGAGAGCGAAGATGCTCGGCTCGCATCAACAATATTGTCAAGTGGTGATTTCCGTCAAGTAATGCTGCATGCTTCTTCTCAAAGTTGAAGCTTGTATTGTTGAGCCGACCACCCACTCTCAGCACGCCGTCAACATCGAGAAAAGGAGACAGCTGTAACAATGAAGCGGAGGTAAGTGACTTTTTATTTTTTAATATTTTGATTTCTTCATTATAGGACTGTGATTGTGCAATTTTAATTAAACATTTTAATGACTCTTTAAGCTCATCTTCTTTAATTGCTCCGGTTAATTTTATTCCTTTTTTGCAGTTATTTATAAACAGGTTAACGTACGCGAATATTCTTTTCAATTTTGTTAAGCTAGAGTAGTTATCGAATTTAATGAATTCTGGAGTTTCAGTGATGATTTTAGTTTGTAAGACTTTTATTTCAGGTAAGTTTTTTGTGGTGTTAGGACTTATTACTTAGGATATTATTTTATCGGGACATTCCAGAGCCAATTGCAGTAGGCAACGGGTACTGAGGTATGGGGCGGAAGCCGTGCCATATGTTACAGTGTTTAATTGTAACACCTTAAGGGGGCTAGATTCACGCTCGCGCCACAGTATGAGTTGCAGATTGCGCTGTGACTCATCGATCATTATCTGGCGATACATTTTCTGTATGTCGCCTGTAATAACAAATCTATGTTGGCGGAATCTAAGCAGGATATCAAACAAGTTATCCTGAACAACAGGCCCTACACACTGTATGTCATTAAGGGATTTTTGTGACGTTGTCTTGGCCGAGGCATCGAATACAACCAGGACCTTCGTTGATTCGCTACTTTCACGGATAACTGCATGATGAGGCATGTAGTATCCATAGTCAGGTTTCTTAATGCTTGTTAAATGTCCTAATAGTTGGTATTCTTTTATAAAGTCTTTTTACTGCTGTTTTAAATCAGGATTTTTATTGAGTTTTTTGTCAATATTAAAGAATCTTTTGGCTGCCATTTTGTATGACTCACCTAATGCATTTTCAGGTTGCTCCTTTAGGGGCATTTTTACTGAGAACCTGCCATCAGGCAGGCGAGTAGTGTTTTTAATGAAATGGTCCTCACAAAATTCCTCATCCTCGAACATAAGTGGTTTTGAAGTTGGAATTTCCTCAAGACTCCAAAACTTTGTCAAGTTATCACTTATCTCCTTTGTAAAGTGACAATGAAGTTTGTGCGGACCTTTGTTTTCTTTTAGGTGTAAAGGGCCGGCTATTACCCAACCCAGCTTCGTGCTTTGAAGAATAGGCATGTTATGGCCTAACGATATTTTATCAGGGGTAAGTATATCATAAAATATCTCAGCACTCAACAACAGGTCAACATCAGCTGGACGGAAAAACTGTGGATCAGCATATTCAAGATTCTTAGGTAAACTGAGCTGTGTGACGTCAACTGACATGTTAGGTAATTGACCCGTTATCTGAGGCACTACTAATAGAATCAGGTTTGTGCTGAATGAGCTTGTTATGGATTGTACCGTTACGTTACATGCTTCTGATGTTGGAACTTGTGTGTTATTGTTATTGCCAGATATTATTAATGAATCTGAATGACGATTATCTGTTCCGAGTTTATGTTTCAGGTTTCCGGTCATGAAGGAAGATTGGCTACCCGCGTCAAGGAGGGCGCGAGTAAGGTAAGTATTTTTATTTTCAGGATTAGTGACTTTGACGAGCGCGGTACCAAGCAGAACTTGCCCGGTGGTGCGGAGTGACATTGATACAGGTGAGACTTGTACTTTATTATCTTTATGCATCATTGTGTTGTGCCTCTTGCCACATAGCCGACAACCACTGAGCTGACAGTCCGGCTCGGCATGACCTTTGCGCAAGCAGTTTGAGCAAAGTTCTAACTTAAGGGCTTCATCCAGTCTTCCTTCAGGCGATAAAGATTTGAAAGTTTCGCAATCTATTATTCTGTGATTTTTACTACATAGTGGGCATGAGGGTGGCTTTGAGTACTTCGATGAAGCAGCACTCACTAATGTTTTTTGAAACTTATCGTTAGGTTTAGGTTCAAACGTGTTCATGCTTGACGCCACCGATGAGGGTTTCTCACTTCGGTTTGACTGGGTTGTTTCTAAAACAACCGCCCGATTGCGAAGAAATTCTACCTATCAAAAAACCTACTTAAGGGCGGCAAGTCCTCTAGATTATTTCTATGTTCCTTCCATTTCACACTTGTCACCAAATCTAGTTTGGTTGAAACCATATAAATTATTAATGTGTCCCATTGGTCCACTGGTTGACCAAGTGTTGACAGAGCCCTTAAGTTTTTGCTCACCACATCGATGAAGTACCTCAGGGACTTATGAGACTCACGTATTACTTACTGGTTAAATTTTACATAACGCCCTAAAATGGTTATTAATCAGTATTTTTTTGTTATTGTAGCTTTGACATAGGAGGTCCCATGCTACGGTAAAATTGTCGGATGTGAATTCTATCGATTTTGTTACATGGGACGCATTGCCTTCTAGGGATGAGCGCAAATAGTGATATTTATTTATTTCAGGTAAGGGCTCGTTTTTATGTATTAATGACTCGAAGGTATCCCTAAACTCCAACCAAGTAAAGGGGTTGCCATCAAACATGACAAGTTTAATGATTGACAATTTTACGTTAGAATGTTTATGATTGGAACAAGTGCTCACGTTTGCACTTTTCTCTTGCTGTTGAGAGGGATAATATTCTATTAATGTTTTTGCCCTAGCCATGCTAGAATAGAAAGAACTTTCAAAAGCATCCCTTTCTTTGTTTTGTTTTTCGTCAGAATTCATGATTTCTACTTTAGTTTGAACTTTATCAAAGTCTATGAATATGGATTCTAGTTTTTCACTCCTTATGATTAATTCTTTAATTTGTGATTCAGTAACATTCGCTTGATTGGCTTGTCTAACGGCATTTAGAAAGTTAACATAATTTGTCAGCCTACCCTTCAATGAGCCACGCAACCGAACAAGTTCCTTTATATCGCGTGGCGCTTGAGAATCGTCACTATCAGTATTCGACATTTTAGGTTACAAAATATTCTGCACAAAGACCACAAGTAGACAAATAAAGATCAAATCAATCAAACACAAGTCAAGACAAGAACACGTGTACCTAGGTACGCAAGGTAGGTAGGGTGGGCAATAGGTAGGTAAAAGGAAGGGCACTCCCCTGGTTTATCCGGCTGTTGGGTCCTCGGGTTTGCTCATCTCATCTGTCTATCCATCCAGTCCATCGTGGCTTCTTCGTAGATACAATGTCCGCTGCTAGGTAAGAACGCGTTGCCGGGTGGCAGGCTTTCCTTTGTTCGTCCTGTCACGGTCGCCAAATGTTCAGGAAACTAGCCTCTTCAATAAAACGCTGGTTTGGCTAGTTGTAATGATGATTATATTACGATTTTAACGTAGTTGTTGTTAAAGAATAAATGCACGCAGACGTGCGTGACGCGGTTAGTGGTTTGCGTGTTCGATGCGGATTGAGCCCGCGGCTGCGGCGCGCGGGTGACGCAGGGGTATGCGCGGTGGCGCGGGGCGCGGGGCGCGGCGCGGGCGCAGACAGTTGGCCTAGTTAAAAATCTGCAAACCATGCCTAATGTGCGATTGCTGACATAGCTCGACTGGACTCAAATCCGACTCAAAAGGATAAGGACTAATGAAGGGTAAAAAAGTAAATTTAAAATGTAAATAAAGGGGTAGAAAGCTTAGAACTATCGCAGAGTTTTAAAGTTTACTATATGCTAACATGTGGTAGCTCTTATCTAACGGAGTGACTCCTGTGCAGCTTCTGCGTCGATCTCGGTGCTGTCCCCGGGCTGTCAGTGGTCGCTGGCGGTTTTAAATCCTACGATTGGATGTCCTTGTGCGGGATCGTGGGAACGTGTTTGGTGCTGTCAGCTGCTGGTTTTTGTGGCCTTTTTTTGCTCTGTGCCATCTTCGTAATGACGTAGAATGCCCGTCAGAGTGATGAGTACCAGGATTGAGTACAATACCGAGTACTGATGGACGTCATGTATTGCTAATGGTGCATAGGCTTGTTGTTTCCGGCTGTTGATCTGGGCTTTGATATTGTGCCAGTCGTCTTCGTGATCCTCTTCTTTGTACTTCTCTTCTTTGTTCTTCTTGATGTCTGAGGTGTTTACTATCTGGTTCAAGATCGATGCCTCGGGGATGTCAGATTGTGCTGGAATGACGTTGATGTGACTGAAGTAGTTGTGGTGTCCTCATATGGTGAATGTGTTGCTTCTGATAGAGAAACCTATCGATAACAACCTAGCGATATCGAGTATTCAATTCCCGGTCCATGAGCTCGAGTGCACTTTGCTGTCTGGGTAAAATATGCGCACAGCGCATTCCTCGCAGCATGTATAAATCCACTTATTATTGATATATAATCTGATCCATTGCTCATCACACGCGGCCGTGGCCTTTGTGCGGCACAGTGACCTATTGAGGATGCTCAGGTTACATATGTTGTTTGTTATCGGCAACTCATAGACAGGTTTGTCAATGGAGCAGAGTATTTGATCTGCCGATGTGTGTATGCATCTTTGCATGTCTGCTTCTGTTAGTAAGAGTAGAAGATCCTTTTGAAGATTGAATGCTATGTAAACAGCTGTAGTTTCAACTATGTGGTCCTTGTGTGGTAAGCTGATTATTCTGTCAATTTGAAAGTGCTCCTTGTTCACGAGGGGTATTTTCGCTTCGATGATAAATAACCTTAGGCCTATCTTGACTTTCACCTTATTTTTTTTGTACAGGTTTGCGAGCCTCTGTTTGTCGGCCGGTAGCGTCAAATCGGTGGGCAAGTTGCTGTAAATGATGTTGACTTGCTCTTCCAACTGCTCTGGAGGTATCAATTGCGCGCCCAGGTGACCTTGTGTGAGCTCTGTGATCGTATTGATGTGTTTTTGTTGAACATTTCTTATATTAGAGATGATAATTTCGGCTGTAAGAAGTGTTGATAATGTGAATAACTCGTCGCTGTATTCAACTCGCAAGCGTTGCTCTACTAGCTATAATTCGCTACGAAATATAGCTTCGTTACGGTGTAGTAGGTTTGACTGCGCTTCTATTACGGTCGTTTGATTCTTGAGTAGGTCTTGCAGGTGGTTCTCGTTATAGGATATTTTTTCAATATCCTTCTCATATTTCCTCGCGAAACTGTCGTCCAATACGCCAAACAGGGAGTTTGCGATGTAGCCTACCCCGTTCATGAGACCCCTTTTATGTCGCCTTCAGTTTGACCTTGGCTTAGTATGCGGTTGTAGTGTTGTATTTCTGCTAACTCGTGCTTCAATTGAAATACGATTCCTTTATATTGTTTTGATTGTGCCTTGCTCACGAACTGTAGGTGATTTTCAATATGACTGACGTAATCTTCGATTTCGAGTATTCCGTTCCAGTATGTAGACTGATTGTAATAGATGATCAGTTTCCAATCGTCTTTGATGAGATGCATGTCGTACATCTTCTCGAAATATATGTCTTGATTTTTACTGAACTCGGAAACGTTGTAGAAGCTCGTCGCTGGGGTCAATATGGATAGAAACAGTAAAACCGCCATTGATATGAAGTTACGCGTAAGTTTCCTGACTCGGCGATTTCGCGGCTGATTTGTTTGTAGGTCAGTTGTTGTATTGTTGATAGCTGTCTAAAGAGAGTTACTGTATATAGCTTTTTGTAGTTGTTGGCTACTGCTATTCTCCTCTTTTGTTGGAAGGATCGATAGTTTGATGACCGGTCTCTTCATAATACCATTCTTGGTTTTGAGTGTGACGATGCGGACGTGCCCATTCTTTCCTGGGTGGACCTCGATGATTTTTCCTAGAAGCCACTTGCCGGGAGTTATGTTGTCTTCTTGTATAAGCACGATATCATCTACTTGAAGGTTAGGTCTTGCTCTTCTCCATTTTGTTCTTGTTTGTAAAGTGTTCAAATATTCGGCGGACCACTTCTTCCAAAATTGCTTGTTCATGTTTTGAACGAGTTGCCACCTCGTGGTGAGGTTCATGTTGTCAGGTTCTGTTTGTGGTCTGGCTAATAATGAACCTCCAACTAAGAAGTGTCCAGGCGTCAGATATGCGTCTTCCGGGTTTTCCGTTAGCTCGACCAGGGGTCTGTAGTTGAGGCAGGCTTCTATCTGCTGAAGGAGAGTGATGAACTCCTCATATGTGAGGTTTTGTTCTCCCATGACTCTCCGTAGTTGATGCTTGAAGCTCTTCATATCAGCCTCCATTAATCCGCCAGACAAAGGAAATGCTGGACAATTGAACGACCATTGTATTTGAAGGTCGCCTATTTTTCTAAGATGGTTTTCGTTGATTGTTGCCATGATTTCTTGATATTCTTGCTGGAGGAGTTTGTTTGCCCCCACAAAGTTGGTCCCATTGTCACTATACATGTGGCTTGGGTACTGCGTCGTGCACAGAAGCGACGAAAAGCAGCCAGAAATCCTTGCGTCGAAAGGTCGGATACATCAACTGATCAATAATTGAAGAGGCTAGTTTCCTGAACATTTGGCGACCGTGACAGGACGAACAAAGGAAAGCCTGCCACCCGGCAACGCGTTCTTACCTAGCAGCGGACATTGTACCTACGAAGAAGCCACGGTGGACTGGATGGATAGACAGATGAGATGAGCAAATCCGAGGACCCCACAGCCGGATAAACCAGGAGAGTGCCCTTCCTTTTACCTACCTATTGCCCACCCTACCTACCTTGCGTACCTAGGTACACGTGTTCTTGTCTTGACTTGTGTTTGATTGATTTGATCTTTATTTGTCTACTTGTGGTCTTTTTGCAGAATATTTTGTAACCTAAAATGTCGAATACTGATAGTGACGATTCTCAAGCGCCACGCGATATAAAGGAACTTGTTCGGTTGCGTGGCTCATTGAAGGGTAGGCTGACAAATTATGTTAACTTTCTAAATGCCGTTAGACAAGCCAATCAAGCGAATGTTACTGAATCACAAATTAAAGAATTAATCATAAGGAGTGAAAATCTAGAATCCATATTCATAGACTTTGATAAAGTTCAAACTAAAATAGAAATCATGAGTTCTGACGAAGAACAAAACAAAGAAAGGGATGCTTTTGAAAGTTCTTTCTATTCTAGCATGGTTAGGGCAAAAACATTAATAGAACATTATCCCTCTCAACAGCAAGAGAATCGTGCAAACGTGAGCACTTGTTCCAATCATAAACATTCTAACGTAAAATTGCCAATCATTAAACTTCCCATGTTTGATGGCAACCCCTTTACTTGGTTGGAGTTTAGGGATACCTTCGAGTCATTAATACATAAAAACGAGTCCTTACCTGAAATAAATAAAAATCACTACTTGCGCTCATCCCTAGAAGGCAATGCGTCCAATCGCAATAATGGCGCTGCGACGAATGGCAGCACGAAGAGGATGGCCGCGCCTCATGATGTCGGACAACGCCACGAACTTCCGAGGGGCCGACCAAGAACTGCGAGCCGCCTACGCCGAGTGGGCACCTGCGCTGCGAGACGAGGGACTACTCCACCGTATGGAGTGGCGCTACATCCCTCCAGGCGCGCCGAACCAGGGAGGAGCATGGGAACGGCTGGTGCGCTCAGTGAAAACCGCGCTGAGCATCACCCTGCGAGAGAAGGCGCCGCCAGAAGAAGTGCTGAGGACTCTACTGACCAAAGTCGAGTTCTGCGTCAACGCCCGTCCGTTGACCCATGTCAGCGTGAGTCATCACGACCCAGAGGCACTCACCCCGAACCACTTCCTGTTGGGGTCATCGACGGGCATGCCGACAACGGGTCCCTGCCAAGAAGACGACCGACGTGCTTGGAGAGCAAGCCAGGCGCTCGCTGACCACTTCTGGCAACGATGGGTCAAGGAGTACCTGCCGACCCTGGTACCCCGAGGCGAGCCCAAGAAAGCAGAAGGAGCTCCTCGAGTCGGCGACATCGTGATCATCGCCGACTCTTCTCTACCGCGGAACGTCTGGCCAATGGGAGTCATCGAGCGGACATACCAGGGACCAGACGGCGGGGTGCGGTCGGCTGACGTGCGCACAAGTACGGGGACATTCCGACGTCCCACCAGGAAGATCGTCATCCTGATGCATGAGGAGGCTGCGAGCTCGTCGTCCTGATGGCAAGAGGAGGCTGCGCGAGCTACGCCGGGGGGAGAATGTTATGGACGCCGGGCACGCAAGAAACAAGACTGCAAGCCGCGACACTGTCCTGCTCCAACTCGCTAGCGCTGTCTCGCTCGCACTATGCTCGCACCGCCGCGACTAGTTAAGCTAGCATAAAACTGTATATAAGTAGGAACATTTGTAAATTTAATTCCCGCTACGTGAGGAATGCGATGATCCAGAGGGACCTCAGATGGGAACCAGTGGACCAGTTTGTCCAGAGGCTGGCGAAGGGCATGTTCGCGCGTGCGGATAGCTCACAACATCCGCATATCCGCGACATGGCGCCGTACCACGCGCGCCCGCCCGACCACCACCGCCTGCCACGCGACCTGGTTGCCTAGCCGGCGATCATCCAACGGAACACCCCAAGTGAGAAGATCTCCACCACCCGCGAGGGCCCCCCGATGACCTGTCCATAGGAGTGGACAGAGGCGCTTCTTCAGGAAAAGATCCGATGATCTGACCCTGACTCCCCACGCCCCAGAATGGGTGCGTGAGATGAAAACTTGATTGATTTTAATTCATTCGGATACGAGCATTGGAAGAATAAACATCTCAAGAGCGAACTGAGTTTTCCTGAACCCGAAACACATACAGTCCACAACAATTCCATAGTTGATACCGGTATTGTAAAACTAAAATAAAAATTGTATCGGTTTTTCAAAAACTATTCAGCTGATTACAATTAGTTTTTACTCTTTCGTAATGAAGTCTCCATTGGATATTACTTTTAATATCACATTAGACGACTGTTGTAAGTAAGAAGTTTTTAACCAGACTCTACCTCATTTCTCGACGATTAATTTGAGCAAAATAAGTTTAGAGTCCTTGAAATATGCTACACATAAACTGGATAATTTAGAAGATGAATTAAGTAAGTTACAATCAGAATCTCTCTTTGTTAAATACAGTAGATACTATTCAGGTTTCACTTATGTTCTAACTATTATAATATCTCTGTTTGTTTTGTATAAACTCTATAAATGTTCAGAAATAGAATTGGTAATCGTAACTCTAGATGCTGTATACAGATATTCTATCAATGCAACAATGAGAAGCTGGTCAAACATCAAGCTAAAATGTCTAACTCTATTGAAATATCAGATGTTTCTACTTCAGATGAAGAAAAAAATCTGTAAAATCTCAGCCAGCCCCACATAATAGTTATAAATCTTATGATAACCTTCATGGAATCGAGGTTGCTCATCCTTCTAGACGTAATCTTAACTTCTAAGTGAATTCCGATAATACGTTTTGTACGTTTTGTGTTAACTGTAAGTTTTGTAAGGCTTTCTAAATTTGAGTTTTCTATTTTATAGTTTAAAACTTCGCTTCATTTTAAAGGGATGAAGCTCCGTCAAAATGGGGGAGCTGTTGTAACCCTTATTAATATGTAGTAAAAGCTTAATATAGTATAATTTCTACATGGCTGTATTTTTCCGTGTTAATTACTGTTGATCATCATTTTTAGACTTCGTCGTTTCTTGCTCTTTTGTATTTTAGCAAGTTAGTTTGGAGATATGGTGTAGTAAGTAAAGATATTACTCGGAGTGGACAGAATAAGATGATTTATTTACAGAAAATACGCCTACTTATATACAGAAAGAGGTACTGATCGGGGAGTCCGCGGGGCGCGCGGGGAACGACATCACGCGATCCGCGGGGGGGGGCCCCCCCGCGCCGCTGACGCGCGGTCGCAAGTTAAATACTCGTGGCGCGGGGCCTCGTTCCTTTCTCGTTCCTCCAGCCTCCCTCTGAGGGCGAAGCTCGGGATCTACAAGTGCTACGTGAGATCCCGCCTCACCTACGCGGCCCCGGCATGGTACGCCCTGTGCTCGGAGACGAACAAACGGAGACTCCGAGCCCAAGAGAACCTCTCTTTGCGTACCATCGTCGACGCCCCCCGCTACGTGAGGAATGCGACGATCCAGAGGGACCTCAGATGGGAACCAGTGGACCAGTTTGTCCAGAGGCTGGCGAAGGGCATGTTCGCGCGTGCGGATAGCTCACATCATCCGCACATCCGCGACATGGCGCCGTACCACGCGCGCCCGCCCGACCGCCGCCGCCTGCCACGCGACCTGGTTGCCTAGCCGGCGATCATCCAAAGGAACACCCCTCGTGAGAACATCTCCACCGCCCGCGAGGGCCCCCCGATGACCTGTCCATAGGAGTGGACAGAGGCGCTTCTTCAGGAAGAGATCCGATGATCTGACCCTGACTCCCCACGCCCCAGAATGGGTGCGTGAGAAGATTACTTGACCTGACCTCGTTCCTTTTCTGCGCCCGGACGTCGAGCGAGCTGCATCTCCGCTATCGCCGTGCCGCGTGGTCGTCGCTGCTGCCGCCAGCCGCTTGCTTCAGCTCGCTGTTCAGCTGTTCTTTTCAGAACTCCATTCCTTGTTTCTATACTTGCAACCGATGTGTTTCTTATAATATTGCGAACAGTTCTTTTCAGAACTCCATCTTTGTTTCTTGCAACCGATGTGTTCAATAAAACATTGCGAAATACTTGCTGTTGTTTACTGATGTTATTGGTAATGGTAAGGTGTTGCTTGCTGGTAATGGTAAGGTGTTGCTTGCTGGTGTTGCTTGCTGGTACGGTAAGGTTCTGTAAGGTTGTTGTGGTAAGCAGAATGTGTGTAAGTAGCCACAGTATTCCCCCCTCAAGCGAAGCGTACAGGAGGCTTGATTATTCTGCCCGTGCGTGTTTGTTTGATTGCGGGCGGTGCCGATGTCGCGGCGCTTGGAGATTGCCGACTCGTAGGTATTTGCTGGACTGGCATTGTAGTTGCGGCTTCATTTTTGCTGCTAATTACGTATGCGGGCTTCAGTCGGTCGATTGAGACATTTGCTTGACGGCCAGGTAATTGTATCTTGAATATCTTGTGGTTTCGTTCGACGACACGATAGGGTCCTGTGTAAGGTGGCTGTAGAGGCTTGCGTACCGCGTCGACTCGTAGAAACACGTGACTGCATGTGTGAAGATCTTGATGAATGAAGATGTGTGGCTTGGCGTGGTGAGGTTTCGTGACAGGTCGACAACGCTCGATCGCGTCGGACAGCTGCTTTACGAAGTCGTAGTTCATCGCCGTTTGCCTCGGTGCAGAAGTGAAGAATTGTCCCGGCAGGCGGAGTGCGCGACCGTAGGTTAGTTCGGCCGGGCTAGTGTAGGTATCGGCGCGCGTCGCGGCTCGGAGTCCTAGTAGCACGGTCGGTAGGTCTTCCATCCACTTGTTGGTGTTCTCCAGTCTTGCCATTAGCGCTGCTTTTAGTGAGCGATGCCAGCGCTCGACCATGCCATTGCTCTGCGGGTGGTAGGCGGTGGTCCGTATTCTCTCTATCCCAAGTAGTTTCGTGAGTGCGGAGAATAGGTAGCTCTCGTACTGCCGGCCTTGGTCCGTGCTCAGGGTAGCAGGACAGCCATGCCGAGAGAACCAGCCTTCGTACAGGGTCTTCGCAACGGTTTCTGCAGTGATGTCTTGCATCGGGAATGCTTCCGGCCAACGGGTACATCTGTCGATTGCAGTGAGTAGGTATTTATGTCCGCTCGATGAAGTAGGTAGCGGTCCGACGATGTCTACGTGAATGTGTTCGAAGCGCTCGCTCGTAGGTAGTGTAGCGATGCCACTTGAAGTGTGTCGTTGAACCTTCGCCCTTTGACACGACTCGCATGCCTTTGCCCAATTTCCGACATCCTTATTCATGGACGGCCAGAAATATCGCTGCTGCATTAGCCTGCGCGTCGTTCGTATCCCTGGATGGCTGACATTGTGCACGGTGTTGAAGGCGGTGCGTCGGTAGTCTTCAGGTAGGTATGGGCGGGCGTTTTCAGTAGACACTTCGCAGTATAGGCTGTGTGTTGAGAGCGGAATCACTACTTTCTTGATTTTTAAGCTAGGTTGTTGAAGCAGTTTAGGTATGTAGCTATCTCGCTCTTGCGCGCAGGAAAGTTCTTGATAATCGATCGGTGATGGGCAGGATACAGCTTCGATTCTTGAGAGCGTGTCTGCGACGATGTTCTCTTTTCCACTGATGTGTTGTAGATTTGTAGTGAATTCGCTGATGAATAGCAGTTGTCGCACTCGTCGCGGCGTGTCGTTGTCGGACGGCGGTTTGTTGATTGCGAATGTGAGAGGCTTGTGATCTGTGTAGATTGTTAGCTCGTTGCCCTCGAACATTTTTCTGAAGTGTTTTACTGCCATGTAGATCGATAATAGTTCACGGTCGAAGGTGCTGTAACGCTGCTGAGTCTCACTGAATTTCTTCGAGAAGTAGCCGAGAGGTTGCCAGACTCCCCGTACTCTTTGTTGAAGGACAGCGCCGGCACTCTTGTCAGATGCGTCGCACATGAGGGCGAGGAGAGCGGAGGGGATGGGGTGAGCAAGCAAAGCGGCGTTTTGTATGCTAACTTTGCATGCTTCGAATGCGGCCGTAGCTTCGTCGTTCCATTGAATTTTCGACTTGTCTTTCTTCTTTGAGTTATGTAGGTATGCGTTCAATGGAGCTTGTAGTGTTGCGGCGTGAGGAATGCTTTCACGGTAAAAGTTGATCATACCGAGAAAACGCCTGAGCTCTTCGATGGTCTCAGGCTTGGGGAAGTTATTGATTGCGGCGATCTTATCTTCAGGCGGTTTAATACCGTGCTTCGATACAGTGTAGCCGAGAAATTTGACTTCTTCTTTGCCGAGGACGCACTTTGAGGGGTTAAGTGTTATTCCGTATTCGTCGAGTCTTTGTAAAACAGTTCGCAGGTCTTGAACGTGCTGATCTTCGCTTGCAGACGCTAGGATCACATCGTCGATGAATGGAAATACGTAGTCTAGTCCTTGTAGTACTTGATGTATGAATCGCTGGAACGTTTGACCGGCGTTCTTGAGACCCGGGCACATTCGCGGGAATTCGAACAAGCCGTACGGTGTAGTGATGGCGGTCTTGTCGATATCGGCATCATATATAGGTAGTTGTGCATATGCCCGGTTCAAATCGATGACGGAGAAGATATTTTTCCCGCTCAGCTGGTAGGTGAAGTCTCGGAGTCGCGGTATTGGGTATCGGTCGGGCTTCGTAACTGCGTTCAGTCGTCTGTAGTCGCCGCACACTCGAAGGTCACCGTTCTTTTTAGGTACGACGTGTAGGGGACTTGACCATGGACTTTTGCTGGGGCGGCACAGGCCTTGCGCCATCATGTCTTCAAATTCTTTTTTCACAGCTGCGTATCGATGCGGAGGGATGGGCCGCGCCTTGGAGTGTATGGGCGGGCCAGTGGTTTCGATGTAATGCTCCACGTTGTGCTTGGGACATTCCTTCATTGATGACAGTCGAGTGACGTTCGGGAATTCGGCCAAGATGTCGTGATATTTCTGTTCGACGTCGATAGTGCGAATGGTGGGTTCAGTAGAGTTGCAGATCGGAACTTTGACGGATAATTTCGTTTTCTTGTCGATGATGCTTCTTCCTGCTATGTCGATGATGAGTTGATGATGTTCGAGCAAGTCGGCGCCTATGATTGGCTTGCCGACTGCCGCGATGATGAATTTCCACATGAATGGTCTTCTCAGCCCGAAGTCTAGTTCCAAGGTTTTTTCCCCGTAGGTAGGTATCAGCGTGTTGTTGGCGGCGTAGAGCGAGAACTTCGTAGGCGAGCATTTTGCGTTTTTTGGTTTAGGTATAACAGAGATGTTGGCGCCTGTGTCAATTAGGAATGTTAATTTGGACTTCTTGTCTTGAATGAACAGGCGGTGGGACTTCATAGCGTTGCTTGCCGCCTCACACAACGCTGGCTCTAGTTTTCCGGCTTCTGGTCGAAATTGCAGGGGCGCGTGCATTTAATTGCTTTGCTCCCGAAGCGACGGTGGTAGTAACATATTCCGCTGTTTAAACTTCCGGTTACGGGCGCGCGTGAGTCGTCGGAGGCGGCGGCGGCGGGTTGCGGGCGAGGTATGCGGGGGCGGGAACGCGAGCGCTGTCGTGTGTGTTGCGGCTCGCGATCACGTGACCAGTTGTTGTAGTGTTGTTGCGAGTTCTGCCATTTTTGAGTCTTCAGTTCGGCGATTTCGTGCATTAGAAATTCAAGTTTCTCGTTGATGTCTTGGTTTGAACTTGCTGGTGCTGATTTGTGTGCGTCGACGGCAGCGATTGACGTCCCGACGGCGGCGGAGTTGTGCGACATTTGTGTGCTCTCCATAATCTTGTCGGCCATTTTAGCGAGCTCGTCGATGTCCGCCGTTGTAGCGATTGTAGAGGTGACGGCGAGGACTGCTCGAACGGACGGTGGCAGGTGTCGCATCCACAGGTTGCGCACGGTGTGGTCGGTCATCCCGTCGCCGGCGAGGTGCTGCATTCGGCGAAGGAGCTGTGACGGCTTCAAGTCGCCGAGTTCAGTTTCTGCGAGCAGGCGGTCGAGGCGGCGTTCGTCTGAGTCTTCATAGAATGCTAGGAGTTTCGTCTTGAGCGCTTCGTACTTGTTGGTTTCCGGTGGCTTGAGGATGAGGTGGTCCACGATGTCCAGGTCTTGCTTGTCGAGTTGCCGGATGACGATGTCGAACATTGCTTGGTCGCCTTGTCTGAGCGGCTTCATGATGGCTTCAAACTGAGCGAACCAGAGGCGAAGTCGTTGATGCCAGACGGGTGGAATCCGCATGCTGAGGGATATTGCAGAGACGTCTTCATGATTTCCGAGGCGAGATGGAGCTGGGGCATCTTGCTGAGTTGCAGGTGCAGGGGCAGATTTTTCGTCGGCGCTTGACATCTTGAGGCTTGAAGTGTTTCAGAAGCTGCTTTCTTCCTCGGGGTCACCACTTTGGAGATATGGTGTAGTAAGTAAAGATATTACTCGGAGTGGACAGAATAAGATGATTTATTTACAGAAAATACGCCTACTTATATACAGAAAGAGGTACTGATCGGGGAGTCCGCGGGGCGCGCGGGGAACGACATCACGCGATCCGCGGGGGGGGGGCCCCCCGCGCCGCTGACGCGCGGTCGCAAGTTAAATACTCGTGGCGCGGGGCCTCGTTCCTTTTCTGCGCCCGGACGTCGAGCGAGCTGCATCTCCGCTATCGCCGTGCCACGTGGTCGTCGCTGCTGCCGCCAGCCGCTTGCTTCAGCTCGCTGTTCAGCTGTTCTTTTCAGAACTCCATTCCTTGTTTCTATACTTGCAACCGATGTGTTTCTTATAACATTGCGAACAGTTCTTTTCAGAACTCCATCTTTGTTTCTTGCAACCGATGTGTTCAATAAAACATTGCGAAATACTTGCTGTTGTTTACTGATGTTATTGGTAATGGTAAGGTGTTGCTTGCTGGTAATGGTAAGGTGTTGCTTGCTGGTGTTGCTTGCTGGTACGGTAAGGTTCTGTAAGGTTGTTGTGGTAAGCAGAATGTGTGTAAGTAGCCACATTAGATTCTGTCACTTCGTAAAAGCGGTATAGCATCCCGCTCCCTCAAAATTAGAAAGTTATAAATAAATATTAGTGTTAGTGACTTTTGTGTTTTTTTTTAAAGACAAACGACCCAGGCCGCCTAACAGTACATCACATTTTGCAGCGGCGAAACTTTTACAGCAAACTACATCCTAAGACCGAATCAATGCTGTCATAAGATTTCATCTGTATCGAGGTTAAAAAAGATTTGAATTTTCGTTGGAAATTTGTGAACCTGAAAAGATGTTTTGATATTTTTTGTCAACAGGTGCAACGAAATATACTAATGGGGACCGTTATGATGTCTGCAACGTTATACCACATGATCGGTTTCTTCGCCCTAGCACAGAGTATATTTATTATGGATACGACATTGGACTCGTTATGGTGAAGAAAGACATAATGTTTGGGCCAACAGTGCAAGTAGCTAAAATAGCTGAAGATTATAAGTTTAAAAACACAAAACACACATTTTTGGTTGCTGGGTTTGGTTACACTGAGGAGGTATCATGCATTTCCTTCAAAAGTTTTGGTAGATCTTTATAATAAGCCTAAAAAACGTCGAACATCAGAAAATTATTATAATGCAATACGAAGCTTATTTTGGATTGATTTTTAACTTTACCTTTCACCGGCAATAATCAAAGCCTGGGATAAAGATATATCAAACCTCTTTAAGAAAATGCACTGTACTTACTTAATATATAAATGAATGAGATCACTTACTGCATTACACGCTTTACTATCACAAGTTGTGAGTTTTTTTATAAAGATAGTGCACTGGTTGACTTCACTAGCTGACTTCTCATCGTCATCATCATCAGCATGTCTGTTAACCCGCTGTTGAGTATAGACCTCCTCATGTTCACCTCTAGTAATCGTGACTCAAACATATGTTTCAGGATAAGTCCGTAACAGATTCGCTAAAGATGGCACGGATCCATTTCTTGAACACGAGGAGTTGCAACCGATCACAAACTGACCCCTTAATCGGCAAGCCAATAATAGTACCACCAAGTATGTTCTGCTCCATCGATGAAAACTGGAGTGGAGTCTGCTATGGGGACTCTGGAAGTGGCATTATCTGGAGAAAGTAATTAAAATCAACATAAACATTTACATACATGCACTTACGTTGCTTCTGGCTTCACACTAGCATACCCTATATCGAAGAAACCAGAAACAGCAATGTCACACACATATAAACATCCAAGACCTGGAGATTTTTTTTCTTTATTCCCATCCGGTGTTAGAACCCGGGACCTCTCGTATGGTAATCAGAGCAACAACCGCAGCGCCATAGAGGTCATCAGTATGTTAGTCAGTAAGTCGTAAGTAAGTTTCTGAATGCCTGAGAATTTAATACGTTACAAGTATTATTTATTGCCTAGATTAAACTGATGACGTTATGACGTTAACAGTCAAATCAGGCGCTCGCAGACTCAAGTATCGGAAGATTGGAAAGAGACAAACTAAATAGACATTGCGTCACTTTCTGTAGTACATAGTGGCAGAGAATCAATACGGAATTTGACTGCTAGTCAAAAACTTTGTAGGAACTGTCAAAACAGTAATTTTGATCACGAGTTCTGTGAAATACTAGTATGTTGTATATGTTACACAAATGTGAGTTTATAAAATACAACTGTTGGAAATATACAATTCTGATATTGTGAAACGTTTTGGTTCAGCTTGCGACACATTTCAAGATTTATTGGAGTACCTTGACTAATACCGTATTGCTCCCGTGGCCCAAAATTTAACTCGTTTTAGTTACCTATATTCTTAGTTATACGAAATTCACTTTCAATTTATATTATGACATTAGTATGACTCAATCTTAGTCAAATCAGGATAAAGTCCTATGCCGCTAGGGTGGAAGCATTAATGGGATACATTTATTATTTACTCATTGTTTTTCAGGCAATTAGTTGGTTTAGTATCAATGGGTAGAAGCAAGAACTGCGGTTCAGATATAATGCCGACCATATTTACCGACGCTGTCTACTTCCGCATGTGGATCTTTTCAAATGTTAAGGCACTTGAGAACAAATCATGTAATCAGAAAATGAAGCCATTACTAAATATGCAAAAATATGAAGCACAGCCTCCTGTATGTGCTTTGGGATCGTAATATAATTATAGATTAAATAAAAATATTTTTCAACATAATTCCAAAAATAGTACATAGACTAACATTTCTAACAAGAATTTGAAATTGGCTGCCACTACCAAAAATTCTGAGAAAATTAATTCAACCAAATGCATTGTAGGATCGCATTAACAAAAATAATACTGTTCAAATTTTTTTTATGGAATTTGACGTTTGTTTTCAGTTTAAACGCTGTTTGTTTATTATTTTTTGTGGTAACACGGTGAGGATCTTACCACAACTCCTGTTCAACACTTGTTTAAAGCCGAAAATTTATAAGATATGACATTTATTTTGAGTTTAAACTAAATGTAACTTTTTTTTAGTAACACGGATACTACTCGATACTTTTTTCATTAAAGAATTGATGATCACAAAAAAATGTGGATTTTCTGCCTGTTATTTAAACACATGATATATGTATTTGGACATCAGATTTCAGAACTTCGATATTACGTGCGTTACTAATGATTGATAACTTAATAATGTAAAACCCAAAAGTGTTTATACTTTATAATTTATATAGCATTGACTTCAAAATCTGCTCATAGTGAATGACTGTATGTCTATACATGAGAATACAATAAATCCGAAGCCAGAAACTGCATTTTTTCAAATGTGTTGCTGCAGCGACGAACTTATTATTGATGAAAGAAACTGAGTGCAGTCTGAAGCCTTGAAGACTTGGCGCTTCGGTAGGCGGATGTCATTTCCACAGCATGGTTAATGTATTATATTAATAGATTATATTAACCTCGTAACACCCAATGATATCATATGAATACATAATCAAAATAGCCAGTAGCGCCCATGCTAAAAATTCATCTTAAAAAAATACCGCCCAGTGTAATCATCCGAATACATATTTGAATTTGCCACCTAACTTTAAATATGCGGAAATAGACACGATATTTTGTGGAGATGTGATTGGCTGAAGTCTATGGTCTTTTATACCGGGTGTCACCTTAGTGAACCAATAGCAGAAGTCCTATTTATTTGTGTCAAAATGGCGAACAAGGCGAGGCGGCTAGGACGTGGTAAGTAAATCGAAATTTATTTAAAGAATCTGTTGCGTTTATTGTATAAACATAGATATCCTTAGGTAGCTAGAATCATGAGGTTCCGAGGTTTTGAATATTTTTATTAAAAAAACGCTATAACACATCTAAAAATTGCGTTCAAATAATATGTTTTCAAGTGATAACACAGGGCCTTACCTCCTGTTTTCGCTGCTTTGATTTTGTCATCAACTGACCACATTGGGACGTAACTCAATAATTAAAATATTTCTCATACTTACCTACATTTCATTTATTTAATTGTTTTTATTTATCTACTTGTTGTTTAGTCACTGATTTTAGTAAAATATATCAATCAATAAGACGTGGACTTAAAAGAATTAATAATAAATGTTTATATATTATATATTAATATAATATTTTATATTAATCTGACATGTACACCATATTGACATAGTAACGTTGTTTTATTATTATTTTTATTACCTCACGCACCCTCTCACACACACTCACTCATACTCATAAAACGTTTTATTTGTTAAAAAGTACAGAGTTGAAATTGCTAGAAGTAACAAACCTTAGCCAAATAATAATAACCTACTTAAATAATAAATAAATCTAAAATACATAATACAAAAATAATAAATTGACTTTGTTTTTATTTCAGTACTCGACAAACACATATTAGAGTTGCTGGCCGAATCAGATGTCGAAGATTTTAGTCCCAGTGACGAAGAAGACCCACCCTACACTCAGGAGACTAATACCGAAGAGACCAGTTCAGATTCGGACATAAGTGATGAACCGGAAGTTCCAGTAAACAGGAACACTGAGCCAGTTACTCGTGGAAATCGAGGAAGAAGTAGAGGAAGAGGTAAAGGTACAAGAGGTAGAGGTACAGACAGAGGTAGAGGTCGAGGTCACCAACAGTTGGTCGTCCACCTGCTATCACCAAGTAGTCCTTTCTGTACTGTGAAGCTTGCTAAGGAACTGACTGAAAGGGGAATCGGGTGTACTGGTACTATACAAAAAAATAGAGTACCAGGTGATGCAAGGTCTGTTTTGATGGATGACAAAGAGCTTCAAAAACGTGGCAGAGGGAGTATGCATAACATTGTCAGCGAAGATGGTAAGATTGCTATCATAAAATGGTTCGACAATAAACCAGTAACACTGTTATCGAACGTCGATGCCCTGGAGCTCATGGATGTGTGCCAAAGGTGGTGTAAAAGTCATAAGCAGTATTTGTCAGACGATAGACCAGCAGCTGTGCGCAATTACAATAAATACATGTGTGGTGTAGACCTCGCTGATCGCATGTTATCGGTGTGCCCGAATAGGTACCGTACAAAAAAGTGGACACAGCGTTTTTTTTCGCATATGCTGGATATGGCAGTCTCCAATTCCTGGCTGGCTTACAAAAATCAAGAGATAGAAAAAGGAGTCTATCCAAAGAAAGTAAAGCAGTTGCGGCACTTTAAAATGGAGCTTGGTGAAGCACTGATTGATATTAACTCGAGCTCAGTGGGTGAAGACAATGACTCTGCAGATTCGGACCCAGAGCCGGAGCCCGTTACACGCGGAAGAGGCAAGCCATCATCTACACCTATGCCATCCAAGAAAAGACGAACCACTGCTGCAAGGCACATGCCATCTTTTGAAGAAAAGCAAGCAAGGTGTCGGCATTGCCACTATAATTTGAGTCGCACCAAGTGCACCACCTGCAACATACATTTATGTCTAACGAAGAATAGAAATTGCTATACGCTTTTCCATCAATAATGCGATTGTTAATTGTACATGGTATATATATATATATATATATATATATATAGTACCTACCTCATAATTATGCCAAATTTGTTCCATAGTTCCCAATAAATATAAGATACAATAAATATAATTTAGCATCTTTTTGTTTTTTTTTTTCTATATAAATACATATTTTATTTTACCATAATTATAATTTCTGATATGTAGGTATAGGCCCAATGTAATCACTTGAACTCATATAATTTTGAGGAGATATTGGAATAAAGGCCCAATGTCATCACACGAAAACATAAAAATACCAGATTCCAATAGACGAAATTCATTTCCCAGGGTCAATTCTTTATGACAAAAAAATACCATGATCATCTGTGACTAAGAACACCTTCTCTTGCACTTTTTCTATCGTGGGCTGTAACCACTAAAAAATATATGTTAACAGGTAACAACAATGGGCAGTAGTTTTCCTCTTTTTTTTTAGGCTTGGCCCTTACGAGGTTAATAGACATACATACAGTCATTCACTATGAGCAATGAGGAGCAGGGAGATATAACTTGACTTGATGAGTGACAGACTTTATTAGAATTAGTGCTGCGTTTGATAGACTTCCAAAGAAAATTTGGTTTTTTTCCTGCCTATGTCAAGTCTTGTGCATCATACAATCTTTTGGCCCTTTTAATTACTTTGTTGCAGAAATTTCTATATCCTTTATATGTTATTTTTAGTAATAAATCGTGGGGTGAGGCTTTTGATTTTTTGTGAATTCGATCTCAATTCCGCATACATCTGAGGAGACCAGGTTTCATCCAAGGTTTCAAGATAGTCTTTCTCCCTAGGCCAGGTCTCAGTCAATGTGTATTTTGTTATGACATTGCTGAGAAGTGCATCCAGGGAGTCAGTTGCTAGGTCCGGGTCAGTCAACGTGGTTATATGTGATATATTCAACTCTTTCATGTCCCTATCTAAGGACTCATAGTTTATTATATTAATGACGTTAAAAGCAGGTTCACGAATGACGGTGGTCCTAACACCGATAAGGGTGGCAGAATGGTCAGTAGCAGATGACTCAATTATAATGGTAGTCAGTGGCGCCTTTGAGCGAGTGATTATGTGGTTCAAACAGTTATCGTATCTCGCGGGAAGATCATGTGCCGGTAGGAAACCATGAAGAGCAAATTGATTAAGATAAACCTGGAACCTGTTGTCTATGGAGATGGGCTTAATATCAATGTTGATGTCACCTGATATGACAACCGTAGGGAAGGATTTTAAAGCATCAAGAAGCTTGTCAAGTTGGGATTAGAACGTATCAATATTTTTAATAAAGGGCGAACTATAGATGCAGACTATAGCTTTATCCTTTAGTTTTATTACTAGAGCTGTGGCCGAATCAAAAAAGTCAGGCTCTTCTACTGTAAAGTGTATATGGTTTTTTACATAAATTACCACACCGTCATTTTGATTTTATTAAGACATGATTGACAGGAAGGGTAGTTTATGATTTGTAGTAAATTTGATTTACTAAGACAGGACAGCCAACATTCAGTCAGAATAAGTATATCCATATCAATGTTTATACGTTGTACTAAAGTTTGAAAGCCGTCAAAGTTGGCATTTATCGAACGGATATTTTTTAAAACAATTTCAAGATGGTTGCTATGTAATGGTAAGTATATTTTACAACGTTCGGGGTCGCATAAAAATGTTTTAAATACACTAAAGTCATCAATATTGTCTAGCAAAGAGTCTATTAAATCAGGCATGGGGGATGGGGGAGTGCGTTGGGTAAGGTACAGTGATTTGAGTTTAAAGGAAGTATTAATTCGGAGGTTTTTAAATGTAATCAGTTGATAACATATGGTGGAAGTGAGAGGAAATGTATAAGTATGGAAAGCGTGAGGCGTGTGTAAATTACTGTGTGGTTTGTTGTCTAGTGTAAATTTGTTTTGATTGTGTGTGTATGAGGTTGTGTGTGGGTATAAATCAATTAAGATCAGTTTAACGGGTAGTTGCGATTTTGGTATTGGTCATGGTAGAATGTATACAGGCGGGCAATAATTCATTATTAAAAGAAAGCATAGTCACAGGTTGTTTGGAACAAGGCCAGTAATATTTTAAGTTATCCTTCCTGTTTTATGATAATGTAGAGATCGTTTATTTTTTCTAAGCAAGATTAGGCCGTTAGAGACCCAGCAGTAATCGTGGTCGTGGTCCTTTACAAATCGCCTCACCAGGAAGTGACAAGCATGGTTGTGGTAGGCCGAGTTGTCTTGTACTTAGCTTCTCTTTGGGTTCGATCTGGTTAAAGTCCTTACATGCCTTCAGAAACTGGGACTGAATTAATGTGTTGGAGAATTCCACGACGTGATAGGAAAGAGTGTGTTCCTTCTTTGATGGAAGTCTGGAAACATCACGAATGTCCAAAGACTGTACCACAGTACTGACCACAGTAGGTATACTTAAAAGAAGACAAAATTTATATTAATTATATAGTGAAAAACGATGTACCAACATACCCCATACCAACATACCATATACACTTTACAGTAGAAGAGCCTGACTTTTTTGATTCGGCCACAGCTCTAGTAATAAAACTAAAGGATAAAGCTATAGTCTGCATCTATAGTTCGCCCTTTATTAAAAATATTGATACGTTCTAATCCCAACTTGACAAGCTTCTTGATGCTTTAAAATCCTTCCCTACGGTTGTCATATCAGGTGACATCAACATTGATATTAAGCCCACCTCCATAGACAACAGGTTCCAGGTTTATCTTAATCAATTTGCTCTTCATGGTTTCCTACCGGCACATGATCTTCCCGCGAGATACGATAACTGTTTGAACCACATAATCACTCGCTCAAAGGCGCCACTGACTACCATTATAATTGAGTCATCTGCTACTGACCATTCTGCCACCCTTATATGTGTTAGGACCACCGTCATTCGTGAACCTGCTTTTAACGTCATTAATATAATAAACTATGAGTCCTTAGATAGGGACATGAAAGAGTTGAATATATCACATATAACCACGTTGACTGACCCGGACCTAGCAACTGACTCCCTGGATGCACTTCTCAGCAATGTCATAACAAAATACACATTGACTAAGACCTGGCCTAGGGAGAAAGACTATCTTGAAACCTTGGATGAAACCTGGTCTCCTCAGATGTATGCGGAATTGAGATCGAATTCACAAAAAATCAAAAGCCTCACCCCACGATTTATTACTAAAAATAACATATAAAGGATATAGAAATTTCTGCAACAAAGTAATTAAAAGGGCCAAAAGATTGTATGATGCACAAGACTTGACTTAGGCAGGAAAAAAATCAAAACTTCTTTGGAAGTCTATCAAACGCAGCACTAATTCTAATAAAGTCTGTCACTCATCAAGTCAAGTTATATCTCCCTGCTCCTCATTGCTCATAGTGAATGACTGTATGTATGTCTATTAATATAATCTATTAATATTATACATTAACCATGCTGTGAAATTGACATCCGCCTACCGAAGCGCCAATTCTTCAAGGCTTCAGACTGCACTCAGTTTCTTTCATCAATAATAAGTTCGTCGCTGCAGCAACACATTTGAAAAAATGCAGTTTCTGGCTTCGGATTTATTGTATTCTCATGTATAGACATACAGTCATTCACTATGAGCAGATTTTGAAGTCAATGCTATATAAATTATAAAGTATAAACACTTTTGGGTTTTACATTATTAAGTTATCAATCATTAGTAACGCACGTAATATCGAAGTTCTGAAATCTGATGTCCAAATACATATATCATGTGTTTAAATAACAGGCAGAAAATCCACATTTTTTTGTGATCATCAATTCTTTAATGAAAAAAGTATCGAGTAGTATCCGTGTTACTAAAAAAAAGTTACATTTAGTTTAAACTCAAAATAAATGTCATATCTTATAAATTTTCGGCTTTAAACAAGTGTTGAACAGGAGTTGTGGTAAGATCCTCACCGTGTTACCACAAAAAATAATAAACAAACAGCGTTTAAACTGAAAACAAACGTCAAATTCCATAAAAAAAATTTGAACAGTATTATTTTTGTTAATGCGATCCTACAATGCATTTGGTTGAATTAATTTTCTCAGAATTTTTGGTAGTGGCAGCCAATTTCAAATTCTTGTTAGAAATGTTAGTCTATGTACTATTTTTGGAATTATGTTGAAAAATATTTTTATTTAATCTATAATTATATTACGATCCCAAAGCACATACAGGAGGCTGTGCTTCATATTTTTGCATATTTAGTAATGGCTTCATTTTCTGATTACATAATTTGTTCTCAAGTGCCTTTACATTTGAAAAGATCCACATGCGGAAGTAGACAGCGTCGGTAAATATGGTCGGCATTATATCTGAACCGCAGTTCTTGCTTCTACCCATTGATACTAAACCAACTAATTGCCTGAAAAACAATGAGTAAATAATAAATGTATCCCATTAATGCTTCCACCCTAGCGGCATAGGACTTTATCCTGATTTGACTAAGATTGAGTCATACTAATGTCATAATATAAATTGAAAGTGAATTTCGTATAACTAAGAATATAGGTAACTAAAACGAGTTAAATTTTGGGCCACGGGAGCAATACGGTATTAGTCAAGGTACTCCAATAAATCTTGAAATGTGTCGCAAGCTGAACCAAAACGTTTCACAATATCAGAATTGTATATTTCCAACAGTTGTATTTTATAAACTCACATTTGTGTAACATATACAACATACTAGTATTTCACAGAACTCGTGATCAAAATTACTGTTTTGACAGTTCCTACAAAGTTTTTGACTAGCAGTCAAATTCCGTATTGATTCTCTGCCACTATGTACTACAGAAAGTGACGCAATGTCTATTTAGTTTGCCTCTTTCCAATCTTCCGATACTTGAGTCTGCGAGCGCCTGATTTGACTGTTAACGTCATAACGTCATCAGTTTAATCTAGGCAATAAATAATACTTGTAACGTATTAAATTCTCAGGCATTCAGAAACTTACTTACGACTTACTGACTGACATACTGATGACCTCTATGGCGCTGCGGTTGTTGCTCTGATTACCATACGAGAGGTCCAGGATTCTAACACCGGATGGGAATAAAGAAAAAAAATCTCCAGGTCTTGGATGTTTATATGTGTGTGACATTGCTGTTTCTGGTTTCTTCGATATAGGGTATGCTAGTGTGAAGCCAGAAGCAACGTAAGTGCATGTATGTAAATGTTTATGTTGATTTTAATTACTTTCTCCAGATAATGCCACTTCCAGAGTCCCCATAGCAGACTCCACTCCAGTTTTCACCGATGGAGCAGAACATGCTTGGTGGTACTATTATTGGCTTGCCGATTAAGGGGTCAGTTTGTGATCGGTTGCAACTCCTCGTGTTCAAGAAATGGATCCGTGCCATCTTTAGCGAATCTGTTACGGACTTATCCTGAAACATATGTTTGAGTCACGATTACTAGAGGTGAACATGAGGAGGTCTATACTCAACAGCGGGTTAACAGACATGCTGATGATGATGACGATGAGAAGTCAGCTAGTGAAGTCAACCAGTGCACTATCTTTATAAAAAAACTCACAACTTGTGATAGTAAAGCGTGTAATGCAGTAAGTGATCTCATTCATTTATATATTAAGTAAGTACAGTGCATTTTCTTAAAGAGGTTTGATATATCTTTATCCCAGGCTTTGATTATTGCCGGTGAAAGGTAAAGTTAAAAATCAATCCAAAATAAGCTTCGTATTGTATTATAATATTTTCTGATGTTTGACGTTTTTTAGGCTTATTATAAAGATCTACCAAAACTTTTGAAGGAAATGCTTGATACCTCCTCAGTGTAACCAAACCCAGCAACCAAAAATGTGTGTTTTGTGTTTTTAAACTTATAATCTTCAGCTATATTAGCTACTTGCACTGTTGGCCCAAACATTATGTCTTTCTTCACCATAACGAGTCCAATGTCGTATCCATAATAAATATACTCTGTGCTAGGGCGAAGAAACCGATCATGTGGTATAACGTTGCAGACATCATAACGGTCCCCATTAATATATTTCGTTGCACCTGTTGACAAAAATTATCAAAACATCTTTTCAGGTTCACAAATTGCCAACGAAAATTCAAATCTTTTTTAACCTCGATACAGATGAAATCTTATGACAGCATTGATTCGGTCTTAGGATGTAGTTTGCTGTAAAAGTTTCGCCGCTGCAAAATGTGATGTACTGTTAGGCGGCCTGGGTCGTTTGTCTTTTAAAAAAAAACACAAAAGTCACTAACACTAATATTTATTTATAACTTTCTAATTTTGAGGGAGCGGGATGCTATACCGCTTTTACGAAGTGACAGAATCTAACTTGCTAAAATACAAATGAGCAAGAAACGACGAAGTCTAAAAATGATGATCAACAGTAATTAACACGGAAAAATACAGCCATGTAGAAATTATGCTATATTAAGCTTTTTCTACATATTAATAAGGGTTACAACAGCTCCCCCATTTTGACGGAGCTTCATCCCTTTAAAATGAAGCGAAGTTCTAAACTATAAGATAGAAAACTCAAATTTGGAAAGCCTTACAAAACTTACAGTTAACACAAAACGTACAAAACGTATTATCTGAATTCACTTAGAAGTTAAGATTACGTCTAGAAGGAGGAGCAACCTCGATTCCATGAAGGTTATCATAAGATTTATAACTACTATGTGGGGCTGGCAGAGATTTTACAGATTTTTTTCTTTATCTGAAGTAGAAACATCTGATATTTCAATAGAGTTAGACATTTTAGCTTGATGTTTGACCAGCTTCTCATTGTTGCAATGATAGAATATCTGTATACAGCATCTAGAGTTACGATTACCAATTCTATTTCTGAACATTTATAGAGTTTATACAAAACAAACAGAGATATTATAATAGTTAGAACATAAGTGAAACCTGAATAGTATCTACTGTATTTAACAAAGAGGGATTCTGATTGTAACTTACTTAATTCATCTTCTAAATTATCCAGTTTATGTGTAGCATATTTCAAGGACTCTAAACTTATTTTGCTCAAATTAATCGTCGAGAAATGAGGTAGAGTCTGGTTAAAAACTTCTTACTTACAACAGTTGTCTAATGTGATATTAAAAGTAATATCCAATGGAGACTTCATTACGAAAGAATAAAAACTAATTGTAATCAGCTGAATAGTTTTTGAAAAACCGATATAATTTTTATTTTAGTTTTACAATACCGGTATCAACCATGGAATTGTTGTAGACTGTATGTGGTTCGGGTTCAGGAAAACTCAGTTCGCTCTTGAGATGTTTATTCTTCCAATGCTCGTATCCGAATGAATTAAAATCAATCAAGTTTTCATCTCACGCACCCATTCTGGGGCGTGGGGAGTCAGGGTCAGATTATCGGATCTCTTCCTGAAGAAGCGCCTCTGTCCACTCCTATGGACAGGTCATCGGGGGGCCCTCGCGGGCGGTGGAGATCTTCTCACTTGGGGTGTTCCGTTGGATGATCGCCGGCTAGGCAACCAGGTCGCGTGGCAGGCGGCGGCGATCGGGCGGGCGCGCGTGGTACGGCGCCATGTCGCGGATATGCGGATGTTGTGAGCTATCCGCACGCGCGAACATGCCCTTCGCCAGCCTCTGGACAAACTGGTCCACTGGTTCCCATCTGAGGTCCCTCTGGATCATCGCATTCCTCACGTAGCGGGAATTAAAATTACAAATGTTTCTACTTATATACAGTTTTATGCTAGCTTAACTAGTCGCGGCGGTGCGAGCATAGCGCGAGCGAGACAGCGCTAGCGAGTTGGAGCAGGACAGTGTCGCGGCTTGCAGTCTTGTTTCTTGCGTGCCCGGCGTCCATAACATTCTCCCCCCGGCGTAGCTCGCGCAGCCTCCTCTTGCCATCAGGACGACGAGCTCGCAGCCTCCTCATGCATCAGGATGACGATCTTCCTGGTGGGACGTCGGAATGTCTCCGTACTTGTGCGCACGTCAGCCGACCGCACCCCGCCGTCTGGTCCCTGGTATGTCCGCTCGATGACTCTCATTGGCCAGACGTTCCGCGGTAGAGAAGAGTCGGCGATGATCACGATGTCGCCGACTCGCAGAGCTCCTTCTGCTTTCTTGGGCTCGCCTCGGGGTACCAGGGTCGGCAGGTACTCCTTGACCCATCGTTGCCAGAAGTGGTCAGCGAGCGCCTGGCTTGCTCTCCAAGCACGTCGGTCGTCTTCTTGGCAGGGACCCGTTGTCGGCATGCCCGTCGATGACCCCAACAGGAAGTGGTTCGGGGTGAGTGCCTCTGGGTCGTGATGACTCACGCTGACATGGGTCAACGGACGGGCGTTGACGCAGAACTCAACTTTGGTCAGTAGAGTCCTCAGCACCTCTTCTGGCGGCGCCTTCTCTCGCAGGGTGATGCTCAGCACGGTCTTCACTGAGCGCACCAGCCGCTCCCATGCTCCTCCCTGGTTCGGCGCGCCTGGAGGGATGTAGCGCCACTCCATACGGTGGAGTAGTCCCTCGTCACGCAGCGCAGGTGCCCACTCGGCGTAGGCGGCTTGCAGTTCTTGGTCGGCCCCTCGGAAGTTCGTGGCGTTGTCCGATATCATGAGGCGCGGCCATCCTCTTCGTGCTGCCATTCGTCGCAGCGCCATTATTGCAGAGTCAGGACATATCTCACCTCCACCCAACCTCATTCCGACTTCATGTCATAATAAGGCAAACGCGGGGGAGCAAGCCAACGAGTTAGATTTGCATGGAGCTCTTGTAACCCGCAGCTATTTCTGTGCGTCCCCCACATGGCTGGACTGGCCTTCTGTGCCCTCCGCCTGTACTCTTCCCGCCTCTCTCCATTCGGGGCGCGGGGGAAAAGACAACAGCGTCGCACCCTTCTGCTGATGTGACACACTCAAACGGTGTGAGCTCGGTGCCGATTCCGCACGTCATTTAAAGTTTCAACCAAATTCCCAGCCACATCTCTTTTTATGCCACGCGTGCGCAAACTGCTGTAGCCGTTGGAAGTTCGCCTTTGACGAGACGAGGTCCTCGTAGTAGACTGGTCCTTCATCCGCTCGAGTGATTCCGTCTAACATTTTCTTCCGTTCGTCGTCGTATAGTGGACATTCCCAAAGAGCATGATGCATATCTTCATCTTCTATGCCGCACTCACATACACTCATCGGGCATAACGTCATATCATGCAGTCTCTTCCTGAAGCACCCGTGTCCCGACAATATCTGCGAAGTTTGGTAGTCCGGCTCAACCCAAGAGGCCTTGAGGCGAGCCGCCACGTCCGGAAAGAAACGGTATAGCTCTCGACCTTTCGTCTCATTCATCCAGCGTCCCTGCCATTGTGCAACGACCTCCCCCAGAGTTTGGCGTTTTATCGCTCTGATCTCCGTCTCAGTGCAACCTTCCCGCGCCTCATCACTACGGCCGGCGTGGATGAGCTCCAGGTCAGCCGGCAGCACGCGTGCCAGTACCGGTAGGGCCGCTGTACTGCATGAACGATAAGCTTTGGTCAAGAGCACCAAAGCCGGTCGCTGTGTCCTCAGAAGTGAGGCACGCACAGTGTGGAAGGACGCACGCCTGTACCAGCATGCCGCGGCATACGTCACGGTGGAGATTTAGGTGCCAGTGTACAGTATGCGCAGAGCACGATAACGTACACCCCAACTAGATGCACACTTTTCCTAAGCAATTTGCCGCGCGCTCGCCTATGTATGACGCATGTGCAGCGAACGACAGTCCGGCGTCGAGAACCATGCCCAACACCTTTGCTTGCACGACGCTTCTGACAGAGTCGTCCCTCATCTTGACCGTTGGCGGGTGCTTGAACCTACCCTTGATCGTCATAGTGTGTGATTTTGCCGGAAAAAAGCTCAGGCGGTTTCTGGCGCCTCATTCGGAGACGCCTTCAAGCACCCTAGAGGCCGAGCGTTCGATGGAGGATCGAGAGTTGGACTCTATCAGGATAGTCACGTCGTCTGCGTAGCCTACGAGCATAGTGCATGCAGGCAATGGCAATCGCAGCAGGTCGTCCATCAGCACATTCCAGAGCGTCGGTCCCACCACGGATCCCTGAGGACACCCCATAGTGGAGACCTTCCATTCCACCAGCAAACCGATGAATAGCCCTATGCGGCGGTTAGTGAAGTAATCCACTAACATCTTATAGATGTTAGGGGGTAGGCCTCCACGTTTCGCTTTCAGCAAAATCATCGGCCACCAGGCTTTATCAAAGGCCCCCGAGATATCCAGAAAAATCGCCTGTACATACTTGGCTTTCGAGTCCCTGGCAACGTTAATAATGCTATTCAAGGCTGTAACAGTCGACTGACCCGGAGAGAAGCCGTGCTGGAATTCTGAAATGCCCCTCGATATTTGCGGGGCACAGGCCAGCATAATTCGCTCAAGAATCTTACCGAGGACTGGGAGCAAGGTGATCGGCCTGTAGGCCTTAGGATCCGTCAGTGGTTTGCCATTGCACTTTGGTAGGACTAACAGACGTCCATCCTTCCACTGATTGGGAAATATTCCCTCTTTCACACACTTATCAAATACATACGTCATCTCTGCTGCTGCTGCATGCTACACATGTTTCAGAATGCGAGCTGTGATACCATCCAGTCCGGGGGCCGTGTTAGGCAGAGCCTTGACTATACCCTGCAGGCGATCACGAGATAGCGGCGGGGCATCCGGGCCGGAAGGCGTGCAGGCGGCACATAAGCGTATCTGTCGGTGGTGTATAGAGTCGTTGCGCTCATCGTCATCAGGACAAAGTGCTAGGAGCATTTGTTGCATAGCCAACCGCAAGTCCCCGGCGAAGCCGGTAGCAAGCTCAGTGCCGCTAATAATCGACTGGCCAGTGGGCGCTGGCGCCCACTGGCCAGTCGATATGATCGTCCCCATGGGTCTTCGTTGCCGGTTTCAGCCATCTCCATTAGGAATCTGCTTTCCGCCGCCACCATCTCTTGTCGGTAGCTCTTACGTGCCTCATGAAAATTCTTACGTCTCATCTCTTCCAACAATCCGCCCTTATTTCGCACACTCTGCCAGGCTCTACGAAGGTTATTATGCCTTCTTCTCAGTCGCTCTAACTTGTTATTCCACCATTCATATCCTGTATCATTCTTGCAGCCTTTAGTTCCCAGGCATTCATTCTCCGTTCGTTCTATTACATGAGTGAAGTCAGCACTCAATTCTGCCGCTGGTTTCCTCAGTTGCAGTCTACCCATTCTTTCATGAATCACTGATTGAAATCTTGGCCAGTCCACCCCACGGTCCCTAAACACAGCAGGCTCTGTAACTGGCTTCTCGTGCAGATTTTCGACCCGGTCTCCGAATATGCTGAAAGTGATTAGCTGATGGTCACTTAGGCTTTTTGCCTCGTGGACTTCCCATTCATTTATTCGCACTCCACGCCTTGATAGAGTTAGGTCGATGTTAGACTCGCCGTTAGGCCCCTTGAAAGTCGATGGCTGTCCCTCGACGTTGTGGATGGTCAGGCCGCGGGCTTGGATAAAGCCTTCCATGCTGGTGCGTCGATGCATTTGATTCTGGCCGCCACCAGAGTATTGCCGGCGCTCGCGGAACCATAACGGCGAGTGAGCGTAAGAATCTAGTCCCACGACTATCTTAGTCCCATGGAGCGCTTCCATGACTCTATCCAAGTGAGCGAGATGGACGTCGATGTCGTGTCCGTATTGGCAGTAGACAGTGATTACGTGCAGCTCAATGTCTTTCGCCACGACGTGGGCGACAGTGCAGTGCGTGGTGCATAAATGGTGGAGCACGCAGATGGCAATAGAGCTGGAGGGGACATATATTCCAGCCATAGGGCAGTCCCCGTACTCCACGAGGTCTAGCGTCCCTCTGTATTGCTCCTGGACAAGGACAACATCCAACTTAAGCTCCTTTGCGGTAGTCCGTAGTTCGGTAGTTGCATCTTTCATCCCCTGCAGATTTAGCTGGCCCACCCTGATGTAGATCTAATCTGCCATAATTGGTGTTTCCTAGTAGCCGCTGCTCAGAATGACGACGTGCGGGGCACTTGCGTGCGGCGGTGCTGTGGTCTGTCGCCTCTTTGCGCCCAAATCGAGTGCAGGTCGCACATCGTTCTTGTTCCTCCTTGCAGGTGTCACAGCGATGCCCTTCTTTGCCACATTTACCGCACGTGGTTTCCTTAGCACGACAGTATCGCTCAGGGTGGCCATATTGTTGGCATTTGGAGCAGCACGTCACGTTTATGTGATCTTCAATATTGATCACCTGCCAGCCTATGTAGACGCGTCCACGAGTGACTAGATTTACGCGAAGAGCCAGTGAGCACTCAAACACGCATGTAGAACATGAGCGGCCGCTCCTCCAGCACTTAAAAATCAGCTTCATATTTTTCTGCAGCTCAGCTAGAGGCCACTCAGGGTCGGCAGCAAAGTTTTGTTCGTGTAGCGCGACAATGGTTGCTTCGGGGTTTGGGTCCCCTTCCATATTAAGAAAAGCCACCTGGGGAGTCCTCTGCTGTGGCTCAGTTGCGCGGAGACTTGGTGGTAGTGCTTCTTTAAGTCGCGCTGCTGAGTCTTTGTTGGTCATTTGAATGACCAACCCGGCGTTTTCCACTTTTTGCACTGCTTGAATCTGCACATTTATTTTGGCCGGGTCGGTGAAGCTTTTAAGGGCATTTTTTGTATCGGCCGCAGATTTTAAGGCATCTTCGTGGCCTGCAGCAGGGTATATTGCCATCACGGGTCCTTTGTCAACTGGGAGTGCCTGTGATGTGCCAGATGCAGCTCTAGTGTTGCCACTGCTGCTATGATGCGCTGGCCGAGAATGCCTATATTAGCGATATCAGCCTTGTTCAGTCTGCTGCTATTAGCTGTTGTCGTAATCGTTTCTAAAGCTGCGTGGACTAACTGAATGAGTTCGATTTTATTTGCCGGTAATAGGTTGTGATCACTTTCTATATAGTCGTCAATTTTGGTACGCTTGTCGACTTGCTGTTCACCAGGAGATTCCCTTGGACGTTTGTCCGTGTGAGAGCCCGTCGCTTCACCTTCTATTTGCGACCTGGGGGTGCCGGTTCTAGTGGGCTCCGTTGGCAGTTGAGACTGAGGCTGGTGCTGCAGTGGAGGGGACCTTGAAAGATTTCGCGCCGGAGTAAAAATACCATCGGAGTTCTCCTCTACCTCTTGGAGAGAACTGAACCCATTGAGCGTTGACATACTGCACTGTTATGGCAACGCCCATGCGAACAAGAAATATGTGGCTAATAGTATTCAATAACAATAACAAAGTCGTCGCGTCGAAGCTAGTATGCACGTGAGATAGGGGCAAGCGCGTAGTATTATGTTTGTAGGTATAAGTAAATTAGCAGATAAGCGGCAGAAGCGCAAATTAATATTTTCAGAGCGTTCGATCGCACACTTAAAACTAGAAAGAGAATTTACACAAGCGTCTGATCGCATACTTAAAACTAGAAAGAGTATATTAAACACAAGCGTCTCTTCGCACGCTTGAAAACGGCACTAAAAAAGCATAGTCATAAGCTAGAAAGAATGTCTATTCTGTTTGAAAAGGATATTTTATCATACAGCTGTCCATATCACGAATATATCATACGCCAGCAAGTGATATACGCTTTGTATGAATCACTCAATTCTCTCAGCGTCAGCGCCCAGCAACAGCGCAGAGCGCACGCAGATCGCGCACACCCAAAAGCATATTCACTGTCGCTATATGGTCACACAAACAACACACGCGACGGCCGCGTCAGCTTGCCCGTTCCTCACAATGACGCGCTCAGCGCGCGTGAGCTAGACACCCGACGATTGCGGGCAGCGGTCGCGCTGATCAGAGTATACAAATCACACACACACACGAGGACACTCAAAACACAGCGGAGCGTGGAATCAACACGCGTCTGCTTACAACCGGTATCGGCACCGGACTCCCTATTGCAGAGTCAGTGGATCAATCATGCAATCATGCAATCTTCTCACGCACCCATTCTGGGGCGTGGGGAGTCAGGGTCAGATCAACGGATCTCTTCCTGAGGAAGCGCCTCTGTCCACTCCTATGGACAGGTCATCGGGGGGCCCTCGCGGGCGGTGGAGATCTTCTCACTTGGGGTGTTCCGTTGGATGATCGCCGGCTAGGCAACCAGGTCGCGTGGCAGGCGGCGTCGGTTCCCATCTGAGGTCCCTCTGGATCGTCGCATTCCTCACGTAGCGGGGGGCGTCGACGATGGTACGCAAAGAGAGGTTCTCTTGGGCTCGGAGTCTTCGTTTGTTCGTCTCCGAGCACAGGGCGTACCATGCCGGGGCCGCGTAGGTGAGGCGGGATCTCACGTAGCACTTGTAGATCCCGAGCTTCGCCCTCAGAGGGAGGCTGGAGTTGAGAAGTGGACGCAGCTTGGCGCGTGCCACCTTGACCTGGTTGACGACGTTGTCGACATTTTGCTTCATGGTGAGCCGGCGATCGATGGTCACTCCCAGGTACTTCACCTGCGGAGACCACGCGATGTCCTGTCCTTGGAGCTGGAGTGGTGGTGGAAGGGGGGACTGGCCTGTGATGAGCGCCTGCGTCTTCCCAACGTTGACGGACAACCGCCACTTGGCTAGCCAGTCGGGCAAGATGTCCAGGGTGCGCTGCAGTTTGACGGCAGCGTGCCGTGCCTGGATCGACGACGCGTAGTAGGCAGCGTCGTCGGCGAAGAGTGCCAGCTGGGCACCCGGCCCGACTGGCACTCTTCGCGTCAGAGTCAGTGGAGAGCGATGCAACAAGTTCAATACGGTCTTATGCTAGCTTTACTAGTCGCGGCGGTGCGAGCATAGCGCGAGCGAGACAGCGCTAGCGGGTTGGAGCAGGACAGTGTCGCGGCTTGCAGTCTTGTTTCTTGCGTGCCCGGCGTCCATAACAGGAAAAATCAACAATATTATCATCACATTTCATAGAAAGTTTAGTAGGGTTGTACTGTACTGCACATATATCCATTTGTTATTTTGAAGCTTTTGTCATATACAAATTTGTCCAAATAACAGTTTAGCATTGAGGAGGCAAGGATATTGTCAACCTCCGTGAGGAGTTTCGATTCACAATTCGGATTACCATTACTTGAAAATATTGAGACAAGTTTACAAATGGAGTAGTTATAATTAATTTTCTTACACTTATCTACACTGTCCAACATAGCACAGTGCAATCTGTTGTCACTTAGAGCAATGTAATTATCGGAAGGCTGAATGAGCGCGAAAGTTCTGAAATGTGAGTCATCATGCGGGGTAGGCAGAGGTATATTTTTGTAAACTATGAACCTATCGGAAGTCTGAATCCTTTTGCCAACAAACTGTCGGAACTAATTCCGACTCGTCAATTAGTGAATGAATGGTGTTTATATTTAGTTCAACAGGAAAGTCTAGTCTTATGTTTATGTGGTTGCTGTGTTTTGATAGCTCAGCAAACAGTTTTGAAGGATTTATCAGACTAGGCTGTAGTATCTTAACCTTAGAAAATAAGATAGCATTTAACGTGGTATCTATCAAATAAGAAATAGAAAGTAGGGATCTTTCGATTATTATTAGTAAGCTATTTGTCCTAGACATAGAATATAACACATTATCTGTTTTTGTGATTTGAGATAATATTTCATTCATATTATTAATTTGGACATTCAGTTTAATTTCATTTTGATTGAGTCTATAAATCGTAGAGTTAAAATTATTAATTGTCGATTTAACAATATGAATGTTGCCTTTCATCACATAAAACAGTTCGTTGTCGCTTTTTGTGCAAGATTCGTTAGCTGCATCATATTTCCGAGCGTCGTCCGCGTCTAATATGCCGAAGAAAAACTTTAGAATCTCTCCGCCTAATTATAAAGATCGTTTGACCTTCGTTGGGGTTTGAGTTGAGATTATATGAGGTAGTGATTGCAATTTGATAAAAATAGATTCAACTAAGACTTCAATTGGGCTGGAATCATCCTTACATTGGATGAGGTCTGATGATTGTATTTTATTTCTGATGGGGAGTTATTGGTTTGTTCCATTGGCCGTCGAGACCACGGGGGTGTGGGGATCGCAGGGTAGGGCCTTCATCAGGGACATTGGGCGTTGCTTGAGGGACCGAGGCCATGACTACCGCTCCGGAGCGTTCATGGTGCGAAGGGTCTCACTTGCTGTGCAGCGCGGCAACGCTGCCAGCGTAATGGGTACCTTTGGTCCGGGAGCGTTCTGGGGTGGTTTATTTGTGTAGTTTTATGTATTTTAGATTTATTTATTATTTAAGTAGGTTATTATTATTTGGTAGTATATAATTTTTAAGTTGTTTCCCGGTTACTTAGAACTTGAATGTAATGTGACATATGTAAAGTTTTATTACAAAGATCTTGAGTTTTGTGTTTTCTACATTTTGAAGATATGGTTCTAGGGTTATAAGATCAATGTGCGTGATTACCTTCCAGTGGTCGTTATGAAAGTGAACCGTAAAAATAAATTCCGGGACTATGTACTATCGGAGTAACTTTTGACTCAGCGTAGCATCCATAGAGCAGGGCTTTGGAAATAAATAGAATGGAATAGGTTAAGTTTTAGCAGGCTTAATTTCGTTTGTGTGGTGTTTTATATGTTTACGGCCGACTTGAAGGGTTACATTGTGCTTGTTATGCACTTTTATAATTTTAAAAGGGCATTTCCATCTTCCGAAGTCTATGGTGCTACTTTAAATAAATCATATCACCAGTTTTATATGTGACGTCACGAGATTTTGCGTCATAATATTGCTTTGACCTTTCTTTACTGGCTCTGATATTTTTGATAACTTTTTCGCGGCTAAAACGCATTCCGTATTGCAATGCGCGAATGTACTCGTTATAGGTAGCATTACTAGAGGTCTCATATAAGGAATTTGGAATAATAGGCTTATAACCATAAAGAAGTTTGTGTGGGGTAAACTCAGTGGTACAATGCGGGGTAGTATTGTATGCCAATATGGCAGTAAATAGATAGTAAATAGATACTTGATTTTCAAGATTTCAGTAAGCTGTTTGAACAATTCTGAGGTAAAACAAGTACCTAAATCGGTGATAATTGTTTTGGGAAATCCAAAAAGAGACATAAAATTTACGAGATGTCTAGCTATCTCGTCACTTGTCGCAGTGACCATGGGGTATGCGCTTGAAAATTTAATTAAATCATCCTGTAACGTTAAGATGAATCTAAAGTTTTGGAAACCCGCGTCGGGTAGGGGACCAACCATATCGAGAGCCAATCGTTCAAATGTTCTCGTAGAGGTTGACGTAATCTCCATTGGGGCTTTATTTGATTTTCTTAAAGGCTTATTGACCTGAAAAAGTTTACACTTCTTAACATAATCCTCAATATCACAACGCATGCCTTTCCAGTAATAGGCAGCTTTTATTCTATTGTACATCCGCTTTGATGACCAGCGATAGTAGAATCGAGGTTTTCCTTTAATATTTTTGGGACCTCGACAGGAGTCTGGTAGATCAATTGATTTTTGTAGATATGAATTTTGATTTTAGTGTTATTAAAAACTTGGGAAATCATGTCATAGATTTTCGTAGACGAAATTTTGGACAATAGGTCTGTAAAGTCGGATGTTGCGAGATCAGTGGTTTCAGGGTGATCTTTCAGAATAATATCTCTAAGTTTTATCAACAAGTTGTAAATGTCCTTGTACTTCGTCTCTTCATAGTGATGAACCTCATTGTATGGAAAGTAATATATTTTATTGTTACTATTTACTCTCTGAACAGTAAAAGCTTCTCGCTCAGAATTTAATAAGTGAGCGGAATTGTCGAGTTGCGACAATATCTCTTCACAGTGAGGCAAAGAGTAATCGAGATCTGATGAGACGGGACATGTTATTGATTTTAATTTATTCAGCTATACAGCCTCCGTGTGCTCTACAATAACAGTGTTGGAATCTGGAAGTTTGTTTGTAAACTGCTCCTTGAAATACTTTTCATAGGTTGAATTTAGTAGGGAATCAGCGTGAATTGCGTTGACGGGACAGCGCGAATATCATCGCGAAGAGTTCCTTCTCGGTATTTGAATAATTTCCTTTTGGCTTATTTAATGTACGCGAGGCGTAGGCAATAGGCTGGTCTTTACCTATGTCGCCTTGTGAGAGAACTGCACCAATAGCATAGTTACTAGTATCCGAAGTTATCATAAACGGACCTGAAAAATATTGAAGCAGTGGAGCTGTGGTGAGTTTGTCCTTGAGAATTTGGATAGCATTTTGTTGTTCTGGAGTCCAATCAAATGACACATCCTTTTTAAGCAGTGAAGTCAGTGGTTTTGTTAACTTATAAAATTCTCAATAAATCGTCTGTAATATCCGACTAGGCCTAGGAAGGACTTGATTTGTTTAACGTTAGTCGGAGTGGGAAAATTAGTGATGAATTTAACATTTTCAGGATTCGGAGAAACGCCTTTGTCCGTTATGAGTGTCCTAATTATGCGACTTCGCGGCGTAAGAGCAAGCCGGGATAATGTAAGTTGGCTGATTATAAACAATAGGTAGAAATTGGCCTTTAATTAGCAAAGTTTTTAAGTGGTAGTTAATTTTTACTTTAAAATGACTAAAGAAATCACTGCCGATGATTCCGTCATAGTATTCCAAACTGACTTCATCGTTTGTGACATGAAATTTTTAATTCAATGATTCTTGGGGGATATTAATTACCATCTGAAAGGTTCCTAATGTTTCAATTAAAGATTCAGTGTTACTTATGCCTTTGAGTCTTACAATTTCGTGTGAAAGGTCTGGAGTTTCTCTGAGACTTGAGTTTTTGACAATACTGATGCTCGCTGTATCTACGAGGAAACACAGTGGTTCCGTAGAATGGCTAGTTTGTAAATAAATGTGTGGTAGAGACAGCTTTTTGGTATAGGTCTCAAAGATTGGAATAGAGTCGGTAGTATGATTTAATTCAATGCAGTTAGTAGAAGGGTTCGGTGACTTTGTTTTGAGGACCTCGGTTTATTATGCCGGGATATAGAAGTGGTAGAGTTCGACTTGACACGAGATGTATTTTTTGACTTTGTAAAATTAGTAGGACTCGAATTTTCTCGAGGTGTGTTTTGATTTAAAATAGCATGACTCGACGTATTTTCGCATTGCGGCAGGTGAGGTGTGGATTTAGAAAAACTCTTGTCTTTAGACAGAGGTGGACTTAGTGATTTTTATTTAGAACTCAGAGAATTTAGGGAACCCAGTGTAGGTTGACATGAACTCGGATTTTTCCGAGGCGTGTGACTCGACGTGCTTTGTGAGGTGTGGACTTAGCACGTGAGGTGTGGACTTAGCAAAACTCTTGCCTCTAATTTAAATGTTGTATTTAAGTAATTGTGTATAGTCTAGTTTTGGCAATTAGTTTTATCAGTATGTGTTGTTTGTAGTATAATATATTACTTATATAGTTTTATTGTACTCGCAGGTCATCTCCCGCTCAACCATCACCTTTTGTTTGCAACACAGTTTATACTAGCGTATAGCCCAGGGCTAAATACAAATTGTATTTAGTTTAAGGAAACACCAATACATTTATCTTTATCTCTATCTTTTTGTATCCACCACGATTTTCTGGAAGAAATCTCTTGTTAGAGATAAGCTCGCCTTTGTGCATTTTTCTATTATAAGTTATTTGTTTGTCTGTTTTGAAATTTCGAAATTACGAAGGTTACTTCTAACTTTTATTACATACCGAGATATACTTGCAGGGCGAATGGCGACACAGTAAATCTGCCGGTTATCATGAGGCAGTGAGCAGCAGTGAGTATAGTGCGACGTGAGATGATGCTGCCCCCACAGAGCACCTGGTCATACTTCGTTATAGTTGCCACGAAAGGAAACATCTGGATAGGTACTTTGACACCGCCGATTATGTTACCAGACATTTGACCTGCGAATATTAAGCTTGAAGGAAACCGGTTAAATTTATTTCGTAAAAGACAGACTCAAAAATGAAGTTGAAATTTTATTTAAAATATTTAATTGTTATTTATATTAGGGAAAAAACAGATCATTTACTTTGTTTTTTATGACTTTGTTCATATCTGCCAATTTGACTTTCAACTGATTTACAGAGAATCATCCCAATAATTAACTCTAACATTAGCCTCATATTAGCATAAACTTCTGAGAAATGATAAACCTAGCAATTTAAGTAGGTAGTAACTCGGACTGTTTTTATTAATTTTGAGACTGGGTAAGATATTAATTGGTAAGCATAAGTTAGATTTTTTTGATGTTCGATTAAATACTACACCATCAAAATATCTGTTAAAAAAATGATGACGATAGTAAATGAAACTGAAATTGTATTTTGATTGGTACGTGTCATGTGATGAGAAACTCTAACAATAATTTGTTGCGGTGATAAGTGCACTACTGCGTTTCTACTTGTTTACAAAGAGAGGACCTCAATCCTAATTTTTATAACAATATTATTGAACTTATCAAATACAAGTCACATCAATTTAAATAGAGTTTATCTACTAAACGTCTACTAAACGTCCCGTGACGTGTTCATGACAATAGGACCAATTTGAGACGCGTCACATCACTACTGAACTAACTATGAAAACCAGTATCGAAATAGAAGCTATGGCGACTGGACAAGAGCTAATAAGTTCGTTATTTACTTAGTTGAATTCAGAATTCGGGGCATTGTACATGACTCTGTCACGCGCTGTACTACACTATAACTCTAAGTCAAGTTTACTGGCTATTTCAACCCCCGTCGACCATAAGTGGGGTGTTATAAGTTTGAAGTGTCTCTCGGTATGTCTGTCTGTAGCATCCTATCGGTCAAATGGGTGAAAGGATTTTAATAGAGTTTTCCGTAATTGGTAGGCAATGGTTCTAATAAAAGTTTTGTTAAAATTGGTTCAGTTATTCGAAAGTTATCAGCTTATCAAAGAATAGCGGTCAAAAGGGTGAGCTATGTAGTAGACTTCACTGCGATGGTTCTTAAATATGTTTTCTTAAATCGGTCCAGTAGTTCTAAAGTTATATGGCATTTTTATCCACTTTTTAGTTAAGATTTATATATTTAAGTACTGTCGATGTCGATGGTTACTAAAAAAGGTACTGTAAAAAACGAAAGCTGAATATTATTAAGTAGTGTATTATTGGGCACTTTAGCTCACTTTCGATCCGCTCCGCTCGATCGAAGTGAGCCAATGTGCCACAATAATACACACCTTACTCCTTCGATCGAAATCCATATACATTAGCTTAATTGTGCCCCCCCACTTTCACTTTCAATCCGCTCCGCAAGCATGGAAGTAACAAAAATATAACCTCGACTCACCATCGCCCCGTCACGCCGTGGAGTACAATCACTGTTTATGAAATGCTGACACAAAACACACAATGTAAGTAATTCACTGATGAATGTGATTGTTGGTTTTAAAAGACGATTTTAACCATGTTTCTAATGAGAAAATTCCGTTTTATGTTTGTAGGTAAGCACGTTAACTAGGTTCCATTGCGAAGTTTCATTGTTGTCTGGAATGTGTCACGTTCCTGTTTTGTAAAACCAACATCAAATCAAAGTCATGCTCAGGTTTGTCGTTGATGTCTGAGAGGCTCTTTATATACAATTGATCATAGGTAAGGTTGAGACCATCAGACAATCAAGAGTCATACTCAGGTTGTAAGTGATTTCTTGTTGGAGTTTATAATGTACCACCATCACTAACTCAAACCTTCACTCAGGTTGTAGCTGATATCCAACAGGTTTTCTTAATAATAAACCCATCAGAAATGCAGACCATCGTTCAGATTTTTTTTGTTGTGTGTTAAGTAATACAAAATTGAAAAACCATCAGAAAAATCAACCCTTTGTTCAAGTAGACTCTGTTGGCTGCGAGGTACCTACCAATGATTTTAAAATTGGTATGCAATCAGACATATCGTTAGAGCAAATATCTGATAAGTTTAACAAGAAGCTGTTGTGTGACACAACAAGAAAATCAAGCCTTCGGAAATGGATTAAGGTAGTTAGTTTTGACATTTACCTGACAAAAATAAAGGATTCCATCGGCAAGCTTAGGAAAACCAAAAATCACATTTTTTTTAAGTAATATCAAGCAATGTTTCTTTGTGGGATTCTAAACGAACACTGTACTTATACCATGTACGTATACGAACATGTACTGTAATGGACACCCTGCGTTCCCACGGCGGGCTCACGCTGACGTAGGTGTCCGGCTCTCGGAATCACTTACCTTAATCAGCATAATTGCAATAAAAGTACAGTCAACAGCACATGTAGGTTAACAACTTTGATTAAATTTGGTTTATTGTTTAGCCAAATATACATTGTACCGTGTTATCATAAAAAGTTAGACATCGATTTCAGCACTTGTTTTGAAGTGATGCACAAGAATTTGTAATATCTATTAGCTAACAGCTGTAGCCTACAACTTCACTCGCATCTGGTTATGAACCCAAATATAGTACCAAAATCATAAGATACATATAAAGTTTGTTATCAGTAATTGATGCAAAAAAGTTGCATTTGTCAGCCAGGAAAAAAACAAGGTAAGTACCTATATTGGTATAGTTAGTCCCAACTCAACCCTTAAATATATGATGTTTTCTTTTTTGATGATAAATACTTAATTATATATACTTAATAACTTAAAAAATACTTGAAAAATCTTACCTAATCTTTTCCTTTTTTTAAACTCCCTAAGAACCTATTATTTTAATTTATATTTTGTATGTGTGGACAAAATTAAAAAGTTAAGTTGACAACAAGTTTCATTTATTTTAAATTTAATATTTTTTTTAAAAATGAATATATAGCGATTTTAAAAAATATATCAATTTTACCTTTTTTTTTCTCTGCGATCAAATTTTCGACCTTCCATAACATTGATTGATTTATAAAGTTATGTTTTTTTTTTTCATATTTTTTATGTTTATCTCCATTTTAATATACAATAGTATATTTAACAAAGAATTAAGACACATATAAATTACTTATTTATTTTTTATTGTTTTTTTTTTCGTTGTATCATTTTCGATACAAGATGCATTTAAGGGTTAAACCTAACTAAAATAGAATACGTAAGTTGCATAATAATATAATCCTAAGTCGTCATAATACATGAGCTTGTGATGATGAAACGTTGTAATCGATACCTAAGAATCACACGGTTTTAAACCTTAGTTAGCAGTTTTAACACTAGTCAGGGATACTCAACATTAGGTATTCTTTGGAAAGTTTATTGAATGAGTTTTGCATAGATATCAATTTGATCGTTACATGTTTTGTGTAATACGGTAAAAGGTTGACAACCATTGCTTTTTTATTGTAGTCATCAAAAAATATATATAAAATGACCGAATTTATTACAAAAAAGTTATAATTTCTTCGGCGAGCGTGAAACATCAACCTTCTAAAGTGCAGTAAGATAAAGTGCAGTAGTGAAATCTCATCAGAGGAACAGCAAAAATGTTCGTAAGTTTTTAATTTTTATTGTCCTAACCCTACAGTCTCAACTCAATGGTATCTACGCTGAATTGTAGTCGTCTCGGTACTAGACTAATGTAGTTCTATGGAGACCACTAGAACTCATCACACATAGCGAGCGATCGTATCATTATCTTATGTGGAGACTGCAGGGCGTGGTTAACTCAGTTAGCAGTAGCCGTGCCTTTGTTAAGGGAGTCTCTGGGTTCGAAACCTGGTATAGAGAATCTAAGTAAGACCTCATGTATAGATATAATAATATTAGACGAACCCAATGTTTGTAAAATACGAGTATGTACTATAAGTATTTGTGTCTGTACGTCTAGTATAATACCAACAAAATGAAGGAAAAGGAAATGTTTAGAAAGTGTGAGAGTGAGATTAAATTAAACTATGATATTTGTGATCGTAGTGTATTTGACTTTTTTTTTATAACCAGGTCTGACACCGAGAACGAAACCCTCACCCCCAACATCAGCGAGAAGCAGTGGCGCCAGCAAAGAGCAAACTCGTTACTGAATTTAGATTCAGAAGACCAGGATCACCACTCGTATGTATTTTTATGCGTAACCTATAGTGTGTCTCACTCCTAGTAAAAGACCGTCCCACTCTCAAATATTTTTAAATAAGTTGTGTTTTCATAAAATCAATACTTACATTATTTCCACCACCACTCGGTTGATAACAGCCTTATCTAAATTGCATTTCTAAATCGAGATGAGTAATTTTGATGCATTTTCACTAATAGAATATTGTTTATCATTTCAGGAAGGGTACGACTAAATCACCTAAGGAGACAAAGAAACGTAAGGTGGCAGCGGCAAACACGAGCGGTGGAGGTAGTGCGAGTCGCGACGCAAAGCAAAAGAAGAGCGGCGGTAGCAGCACGTCAGCGACAGCATCAACATCGCGCACGTCAGCGACAGCATCAACTCGTGCTACCTCCGGAGGGAAATTTACTCTCACCGAATTGTTTGGGGAAGAAGAGGATGCAACAACGATAGCTGAAGCTAAGGTGAATCTGCTCAAGTCGGTGCTCTGGCGCCGCGTCGCAGGTGGACTATTAAAACGCAGCGAAGATCTCGAGGGAAACTTATTTGTAGAGTTAAGGGTCTACAATAAAGCTGACATTATAAATGTGAAAGCGCACCAACGCTACTGGAAGGCAGCTGTCAATCTGAGATATCAGGTTGATGACAGCGCACCGGAGCTGGATGCACTCCACACATTTATAAAGTTGGCTAAAGCCAAATTTACCCACGAGGGTACCTTCCAACTCTGAAATGTCAAATATGAATAAGCCATTTATTATTGAAATTGATTTAATGATAAGTTAAGAATCAGATGAATAAATTAACATGTACGCACATATAAACGGTGAACATTGCATCATTTTAAACATTTTGATTTCTTAAAATACAATCCTAGAATTCAACATGCCAGGTAAAGACATATTTTGTGAAGTTTGTGACAAGTCCATTAAAAGTAGAGGGTTTTCTGCACATCTTAGAAGTACTATTCATAAAAATAATAGTTTGGTTGAAGTCAGCACCAATATTTCAAAAATCAACAGTGCATTTAGGAACCGTATAGCTTCGTATCGAGTTCATTCTAATGAACAACTGTTGGAGAGTTCTGAGTCCGACCCAAGTGCGAACCACGACCTACCGATTGAATATATCGCTCGCCTGCGCCGCTACGTTAGACAAATCATTGACGCAAAAGTAGCTTCTTATCATACAGTGAAAGTCAACTTTGAGTTTTTTGCTCAATTTTATTTACCAAGAAACGATGCAACAGAAATAAAGTGATTTGCTACAGAAAATATAGTATTTCTTACAAACAATGATTTCAATGACATCTACAATAGAGTTATAAATATAATCTCAACAAAGATTAGTGAATTTCAAGACCGAGAAAGTGGATGGTCTTTTTTAAATAATTTGTACCTAGAGGTAAATGTAAACAAGTACATTCCATTACGAGGATCAAGCTACATTGAGTTACCTAAGTTAATCAAAAATAAAGGGGCTTGCATTAAAATCAAAAGTTATGACAATTTTTGTTTCTTGTGGAGTGTAATAGCTGCTTTGTTTCCAGCAAAAAAAAATGCAGATAGAGTCACGTCTTATCCCCATTACAGTGAAGTTCTCAATACGAATAATATGACGTTCCCCGTGTCAATTTTAGATATAAAACTTTTTGAAAAAAATAATCAAAAGATAAGCTTAAATGTATATGGTCTTAAAAATAAAAAACATATTATCGGTCCACTGTTTAAAACGGCAAGAAAAAGAGAAACACACATTAATTTGTTATATTTTGAAAACGGTGCGAAATCACATTACTGTTTGATACGTAACCTTGGTCGCTTACTTCGCTCTCAAACAACAAAACATCATGGTAAAATTTATTTCTGTGACGAATGTCTCATATTTTTTAACGACGATGTAAAGCTTAATTCTCACGTTTGTGGTGGTGTCTCTACTCGACTCCCAAAAGAAGGTACCTTTACACAGTTTACTCACTTTGAACGGATGCAATGTTTACCGTTTACTATATACGCGGATTTTGAATCCTTTTTAGAACCTTTACCTATAACAAATGATAATAAAGGGTTCAATGGAACGATTTCAACTCATAACCACGTACCTGCTGCTTTTGGATACTATATTGTTAGTTCATACAACTCTAAACTTAATAAGTATAGAATATACCGAGGACCTAATAGCGATAAGATATTTTTGGAATATTTGCAGCATGACGTTTCAAGAATACATTCTATATTAAAAAAGGAAGTCCCTATGGAATTTAACGAAAATGATACCTATAAAAATGCAAAATGTTGTCATATTTGCTCTGAAATATTACTAGATGACCGTGTGAGAGATCACTGTCACTTGACAGGGCGTTACCGTGGTGCGGCGCATTCTTACTGCAACATTCGGTTTGTTGTACCTAAATTTGTCCCAGTATTTTTCCATAATTTATCAGGGTACGACAGTCATTTATTTATTAAACAGTTAGGAGAAACCTGTGGTCCTATAAAATTTATTGCAAAAAATAAAGAAAAATATATCTCTTTCACGAAATTTTTCAGAGATCAAACAAATAATGAATTTGTGGCTGTTCGTTTTGTTGATTCATTTAACTTTTTGTCTACAAGTTTGGATAAGTTATGTGATAATCTCAATACTGAGGATTTTATTCATTTAAAAAAGTATTTTCCAGAAGGTAAATGTTCTGATTTAATGCGACGTAAAGGTGTTTATCCTTATGAACACGTAAGAGGGTGGAAATCATACAAGGAGAATAGCCTTCCTGAACAAAGCAAATTCTTCAGTACCTTGACTAGTGAACATATTACTGACTTGGACTACCAGCATGCTATAAAAGTTTGGGACACTTTCAATATAGTCGACATGGGGGAGTATACCGACCTATACCTCATGTCGGATGTTATCCTTTTGGCTGATATTTTTGAGAAATTTCGAAAGGCTTGTATGGATAACTATAGGTTAGATCCGACGTTTTACATTACAGCACCTAGTTTAAGCTTAGACGCTATGTTACTTAAAACAAAAGTTAAGCTGAAACTAATTAGTGACTTAGAAATATATCGAATGATCCAAAGTAGTATACGAGGCGGAGTTTGTTTGAGTTCCAATCGTTATGCAAAAGCAAATAATAAATACTTACCAAATTATGACCCAAGTAAAGTTGAAAATTTGCTATACATTGATTGTAATAATTTATATGGTTATGCTATGTGGGGTTATTTACCATGTTCGGATTTTAAAATGATGACTAAAACTGATGTAGATAAACTAGATATTCAATGTATTCCTCATGATTCTCAATTTGGTTATATACTAGAAGTAGATTTAGAATACCCAGAGCACTTACATGATCTGCATAATGATTTCCCTTTTTGCCCACAAATTTTTATTCCTCCTGGTTCGAAAACGTCAAAATTGATACCAAACTTGTACGATAAATTTCGTTATGTTATTCACTACACACATTTACAAACGTGTTTGAAACATGGATTAATATTAAAAAATATTTATAGAGTCATTCAATTCAAACAAAGTCCTTTTCTCAAAAAATACATTGATTTGAATACAGCTTTACGAAAAACTGCAAAATCTCAATTCGAGCAAGACTTTATTAAATTATTGAATAACAGTATATTTGGGAAAACATTAGAAAATGTAGAAAAACGCGTAGATATAAAATTAGTAAATAAATGGAGTGATAATTCAAACAAAACAAAAAATTCATTTGCAGCAGATCTACGGATTGCAAAACCCAATTTCCACAGTGTATCAATTTTTTCGGAAAATTTCGTTGCCATTCAGATGAAACCTGACAATGTACTTTTGACTAACCCATCTACATAGGTTTTACTGTTTTAGAGTTGTCAAAAAGTCACATGTATGAATTTAACTATGAAGTCATGATACCATTCTATAAGGATAAAATTAAAATGTGTTACACAGATACTGATAGCTTTCTATATTCAATAGAGACGAATGATGTTTATGCAGACATAAGGAATAAATTTCATCATTACTTTGACACAAGCAACTACCCTGACAATAATATTTATGGAATAATACCTAAAAATAACAAAATTCCAGGGTTATTCAAAGACGAGCTTGGTGGTCAAAATATTGAAGACTTTATAGGTTTGCGATCCAAACTTTATTGTATTAAATCAACTAAAGGTGATACCAAAAAAGCTGAAGGTATCAAAAAGGCTGCAGTTCGTAGTTTTAATTTATCTGACTACAAAAGAGTTTTAGAAACAGGTGAAATAGTACGACGAAAAAATGTGTTTTTGAAATCATTACAACATCAGATTTTCACCAAGGAACTAAATAAAGTTGCTCTTTCATCGAATGATGATAAACGTATAGTTTTAAGTAATAAGATTGCGACAATGTCTTGGGGTCATTTCCAATCTTTGTTTTAAAATTAAATGTTAGTTATAAGGTTGGTATGCTGTATTGCATAAATGATCGATGTGGGTGGTCATTGTTTTGTTTATTGATGATAAATGTTCTTAAAGCTATAAGTTTGTTTTATTTAACACCTTATACATAGTCAGGTCATAAGTTCTGTCACATGTGCAATATGAAATAATTTAGACATGTTTATTATTTATGTAAACATTTATATAGCAAAATGAACTTAATAAAACATAGATTCGTATGGTAATAAAGTTTATTCAAAATGACCCCCGCGATTTTGAATACAGGCCTTTATTCTGCGCGGCCAGTCGTCTACCGCAGCACGAACGAGGTCCATGTCAATATCGGCGGCTGCCTTAACCAAGGATGCCTTGAGTGACTCCAAACCAGGATGAGGCTTTGAGCAGGCCTTTTCCTCCAAGTGTTGCCATATCTTGTAATCTAACGGACTCAAATCTGGACTGGAGGAGGGCCAGTCTTCGTGCCGGATGAAGTCGATTTCACGCGTCGCCAGCCAGTCTTGTGTGCTTTTCGCTCTATGAGCTGGCGCAGAATCTTGTTGGAATATCCAGTGCCTGTTATTAAACATGGTATGAGAAACAGGTTCCACAAGGTTCTTGAGGACTGTATTTTGATACACAACTGCATTCGTTTTTACGCCTTTCTCACAAAAATGTACCTCAGTTAAGCCCCAATAAGAGACTCCCAACCAAACCATGAGCGAGGATGGAAAATGACCTCGTTGGACACGCGGAATACGGTTGCTCGCTTCTTCACTGCTGTGTGCGTACACCTTATCATTTTGTTTGTTGTAGCTCTCTTCCACGGTGAAAATTTTTTCATCCGAAAAAAGAATTTCCCGATGCTTTTTTCCCGCGTACCGCTTCAACAAAGCGCGGCATCTCTTCAGTCTCAGGTCCATTAAACGAGCGTCCAAACGATGTCCTGTTTTTCTTCGATATGCCCTAAGCCCTAAGTCTTCATTTAACACCCTTTTCACCGTGGTCCTGCTTAACCCCATCTGAAGGGCCAACAGTTTCTGCTTACGTATGGGATTTCTTTGAATTCGCGCCTTCACAGCTTTTATCACTGCTGGAGTCCTAACAGAGCGAGGGCGACCACTTCTTGACCTGTCATCTACACTAGAGTCTTCATTGTATCGTTTTATGGTACGATAAACGAATCTTTTGGTTATATTCAAATTTATCAGTAAGTCGAAAATCTGAATTGGCGCGTAACCGCAACGATGCAACGCAATAACTGCGACACGGTCTTCTTTAAGTGTCCACTCCATATTTAAAAATGAGGAAAATTCTAAAAAGTACACATTTTTATTTTCGTGAAAAATTCGAAATTCGAATTCAATAAACTTTTTTGTGGCCAGCGTTCTAAATTCAAAAGTTTTTATTGTGTGACAGAACTTATGACCTGACTATGTATATAAACCTTAGATATCAACAACTAATATAATGTTATTATGACGTTTAGAGAGCTTAGTTCCCCTTTTGGTTTAGCGCGTTTGACTTCAAAATCGCTTCCATTGCATATTTATTTGTGAGTCTCACGCATCGGGTTTTATTAAGTAGTTGAGTATAACATTTTGATGAGCAGGTGGAATATGATCCATTTTGTGAAATAATGACTACCGGTGCCTTACACGTTTCATTCACGCCGACGAGATCGAAATAAATACACGTGTTCGAATACCAGCTTTAATTTTGGTAAGTAAGCTCAAGAGTAATGTTCTCGTTCTAATTATATTTTTTTAGGGTTCGTACCCAAAGGTAAAAACTGGACCCTATTACTGAGACTTGGATTTCCGTCCGTCTGTCACCAGACATCTATTTTATAACATAACATAGCGTCACGCCTTTTCCCATACGGGAAGGTAGAGGAACAACTGTGCCCACTTTCAGCCAGTGATTCAATACTCCATTTTTCGTGACAGGGGGTTAGTCAATCGCCGCTGTTAAGGAGCAATGAAGGTTTCCTCACGATGATTTCCATCATCGTTAGAGTGTCCGTCCATTTTATAACTCGTATTTTTTTTTTCAGAATAATGACAGAGGACACGAACCCATATTACTACGTGCAGAATATGTTTGCTGGATATGACAGCGATGTGCAGGAAGTTCCCCCTGCTCCGGCTTTACCGCTACCTCCTCTCACAGATATAAAGACGAAATCTCCAAGTAGACCTAGGAAGAGGTCTTCTGTGGAGGATGGTGGATCATTCGTGATGTGTAAGCAGCCACGAAAAGGATTACGACTTATTAAGATCCAGGTGAAGTTTCTATTAAACTTATATCATTAATACATAATTATCTCTTTTATCTATTTAATAATTCATGTACTTGAGCCACTGTTGTGCATCCGTCTTAAATGTTTTTGTTGTATAGTTTACAAAATGCATTGTTAATGTAATTTATATTTTTGTTGTTTATAATTTATGTGTGTAACTGTGTACCATGTTTACTGAATAAATGATTTATCTATCTATCTTATCAGGTGTTCGACCTCGTGGAGCAACACAACGCAAGCAGCAGCAACCAGTCAACGTTGCAGCAGGGGATGGAGCCTATTGTGAGCGCTCAGCACATCATGTTAGATCCAATTGACGAAATTATGGATATGACCGATAATCTTGTTAAGAAAATTGCGAAAAGGATAAGCGATAGTTATTAAAAAAAAATGTTGTTATTTCTAGTGATAGGTTAGTTTGTAATTTTGTTAAATTTTGTACATTAAAACCTTTACACCTAAGTCTCAAATATTATATACAGTTTATATCTTAAAATACTTTGTTTTTTTATTTTTTATTTAGGTAGGTATATGAGGAGTAACTAAAAACGTTATTTGTCCATCAAATATGGAGTCGAAATAAATGCACTCAAATCATAGTGTCCATATAAAATAACAAGTTACCTATAATTTTTAAACAAAATGACATTTTTGTGACTTATCATGTTTTGAAAGTTACCATACAAATTATCGTCCAACCCCACAACATATTTTATGTCCTGAAACTATAGTGCACAAATAAGTCCTACCTTTAAATTCTATGATAAATTGCTGAGAAAGTCATTGTATTCTAAACAGTCGTAGAGTATGAACCTTACACTTATTCAAGATGAGGTTTGTAAAACAGAAAAATTCACTGGAATTTCACAAATATAGTTTTAAAAATATAAAAGAAGAAAGAAGGCACGGCTCTCTTCTACCAAACTCAATTCGTTGTATTATTTGTGGTCCATCTAACTGCGGTAAAACCAATTTGATGATGGGCCTCTTACTCCATGAAAATGGACTCTGCTTTAAAAATGTTTACGTTTACTGTAAAACCTTATTTCAACCTAAATATTTATATTTATAACATGTATTTAGTTTAGTTCCATCGATTGGATGCACAAAATATCATGACAAAGAAGACGTTTTGAAGCCACAAAATGCGCTACCTAATTCAATCATTATATTTGATGATGTCGCATGTGAAAATCAAACCAGTATAAGAGACTACTTTTCTATGGGAAGACATAAAAATATAGATTCTTTTTACCTCAATCAAACTTATAGTAAAGTACCCAAACAACTTATACGTGATAATGCTAATCTTATTGTACTGTTCAAGCAGGATGAGATAAATATGAAACATGTTTACGATGAACACGTCAATGTTGACATGGGTTGGAATGATTTTAGAAAAATGTGTTCCAAAATTTGGAGTGAACCATATAATTATCTTGTCATTAACAAAGATTGTGAAAAAAATAAAGGTTGTTATAGGATGAAATTCGATACCTTTATTGTTGAAAAATAAAAGTGTTATTTTGTATTTATGTTTTGAAAACCTACAATTTCTTCACTAATGCAAGTGGTGTTGTGGAGACAAGACAGAAAATGCAGCTAGAAAAGACGTTAAAAAAAGAGATTGTTAAATCTGCTGATGCAGTTAGAAGAAAATTAAAACAGATTAAAGAACTTAGCGACAACAATAATTTAGCTTTACAGACAATGTTTGAACCAATTACTGATTCATTAAATCAGATTTCTGAAAAACAAGTATCAAAAGAATATACAGATGGAAACACTCGTGCAAAAAAAAAAAACGCTTAAGCTGAAAATCAAAAAACGTAAACACAGCAACTCTGATGATCTAACTTTAGATGATTATAATGACAGTGATAGTGTTATAGTACAAGAAAAGACAGTGTTTGAAAATCCACCAGAAAAAGACAATTCAAGTGAATCAGAAACCGAAATCAATCAATCTAATGTATCTAATATTTCATACAACACTGCTACAGATACTGATGATAAGTACTCTATAACTTACTCAATCAGTTCCAATGTTTACCAAGATGTTCCCTTTGGTGTAAGAGTTGTTCGCGGGAAACATATGTTAGGATCTTGTAGAGTCATAATAAAAGACAAGTTTTTTATCATCAATGAAACCAAGTATGAAGAAACACCCGGTTTGAAAGAATTGTTATTTAAGAAATCTCCTGATATGAACCAAGTTACCTCTGGGGATATGGAAAACTATAAACAATTACTATTGGTCACTAATGCGCATCGAAGAGATTTTGATTCAACGAAACCCATTAAATCAAATAAAGGCTTTAGGTATCTAAGTATTATCAAACCACTATTCAAAAATAATAAAAGCATTTCCAGCAGTGTAGAAAATATAAGTAAAGGTGCTGGTTTACCTGTATTGAAGCGATTTAAAAAAATATAGATTACGTTTATTGGGATGATCCTAACGAGTTAGTAGATAGATTAAAATTACTTGCTGCATCTCGTGATGCTGGCAACACTGGTCATGACGGTGAAATAATGTCAATCTTAAGTGAGTTGCATGAAAGTGGAATCATAGATTAAATAAATATCTATAAATATCTTAAATGTATCATTGTGTTATTATCACCCGAGAAGTCAACACCATAAAAATGAATATTGACAAATTTGTTCATCACGTACACAAAAGATTGCGACAATCACAAAATAAAGAGGGTGATATAGATTTACATCACGCTCGTCTGAAAGGTCTGAATTCACCTCGAACTAGCGACGAAGCTGTAAATAAGGCATACGTTGATAAATTGATTAAGTTAACACTAACAAGGGTGTTCTGAGCGACTACCTCCCAGTGTGGGGGTGCTGAAGTGATGCAGAAGGATACGTCCGACTGCATAACTTCTGCTTCCTCCTGGTGCACCCTGGTAACAGCGGCTAGTGACTGGTCCCCGGACCTCTTACTAGCTGATGGCTAAAAGTCCCTCCGGTTCTGTCGGTTAAGGTGGGTGTATCCGGCAGACTATCTACACTCACCTGCGTCTTGTGGTCTGCGCAGTTGATCACCGTAGGCCAGGATGAAGGGGTCCTGGGGGGTTGAGCCGAGCGTTGCAGTGGATTTAGCTTCGTAAGGCAACACGCCCTCTTTGGCCTGGATTTCAGGCAAAACGGTAGCCTCGCCCGTAGCCGCGGGTTGGGGTAACGGCCAAGTGTCCCGTCAGAGGGCCACGGCTAGGGGTGTAGGGTCCGCTAAGACGTCAGTCAAAGCGGTGGGATGGGTCATGCTGACGAGGTAAGCTTCGGTGACTACAGCGGTGGGACCACGTCGCTGACACCTTGGTTCCCATCGTCCACAGAAGCGAGCTCCCGATGTCGCGCCAAGTACCAGCCCTATGCTCCTATTTCTACTCGGTACTCCTAGCGACTGAAAGCTGTTCCAAGCGAGTAGGCGCTCCCAATTGTGCGGGCTCCGTGGAGGGTGGGAAATCGAGTAGACGAATCTCTATACATTTGACCATGGATTGTGTCAGGTCAAAAAACCCATCTGGAACGCTTCCAGCGGTGAAAACCGCAAGCGTCTCCAAACAGGTGCGAGAATCTGCCTCGGCAGATCCTCAAGCCTCAACTGGCCGCACTGCCACCATCAGTGACCTACCGGTGCAAACCGGTAGTGATTCCACTGTGGAGGTTAGCTGCAAAAAGCCCGAAAGTGAGTCGAGAGGCAGGGCCACGGGGCAACCCGGTGCGCGGAGCCATTCGACAAACATCGCCGAGCATTTCGCCAGCGCCTGGACGACGGTTGGTCGTAAGGGTAAACCACCCAAGCAATCTTTGCAAGGGAAGGGCCCATCGACTAAACGTCCAGATACGGTGCAAACCGGACCAGGGCGTAAGGCGAATCGTCGGTGGAAGAAAAAACAGCGTTTGGCTGCCACATCGGCCGCTGCCGGCGTAGATGGGGTTCCATCTGCCACGGTGGCGACCGCTGTTAATACAGCCGGAGCTGCGGGTAAGATGACCGGCTCCCGTGGTGTCAAAGGGGCAACCCTAGACTCAAACGGGGCTAAACCTACCGTAGCGTTCTCTGGTGGTACAACTTCTAACAAGAAGTTGAAATCTGCCAAGAGATCCGGCAAAAACGAGCGCGCGGCTGCTAAGAGGGCTCGACTAGAGGATAGTTATTCTCCTCGAGTGGAGCCTAAAAAGCAGTGTACGGAAGCGCGCAGAGCTGGGATCACCTATGCTCAGAAGGCGAAATCTGACCAGTACATCGCCGTAACTGACGTCGCTACTGGTCATATTTCACAGGATCTGTCAACGCTCATCCTCAACGAGATTGATGACAAAATCTTGAGGGAAGCGTTGGCGGATCCGAGCAAGGAAAACCCCAAATTCGGTGGCAAGCCTCGTTACGAGGACGGCCACCTTAAACTGTTCGTGGAGGACGAGTACTCCCTGAACTGGCTGCGGGAGTGTGTCTCCGGTGTGTCTACACCATCCAACGTACAGTTGGTGGTGAAACGCCAATCGGAGATGGTCCGCAGGGTTCGATGTGGGGTGCTCATACCCAACGAACGAGGTAAGTGGAAGTCTGCGCCCGACGTCGGCGTAGTCCTCCACTTTATGAACAAGTGGGCACAGGTTGACCGATGGCTCCTCCAGAAAGTGGATGAGCAGCAGGACAACCTGTTTCAAGATGTGGTGCCGACCCTGCTGGGAAGGGGCAGACAGCTCCTTTTTGGTGGTGGTTCGGTCTACCTTAAATTTCAGGGACCCGGTGGGAAATTTGTGAAGGAACCACCGGTGGTAGCGCAGACCAGCTCTAAGCAGGTCATCACTGGGGTTGCATCAACAACAGCCATGCCCCAGAGTTCCACTCCAGAGCGGCAGCAAAAAGGCCCCGATGTAGTCGGGGAAAGTTCTGCTGCTCAACCGCAGGACGGGCACGCGCACTGGGAGGCCATGCTGCTTGGTGAAGGCGATGAGCCAGAACCAGCAGTGGTGCCCTCTGAGGGCGAGGAGCTGTCCATGCGGATGGGGGAGGAACTCGTCTTGGAGGTGGAGGAGGAGTTGACCAAAAATGGCGTCCCTCTCCCGCGATTGTAAAATCCTCCAAGCCAACCTCCAACACAGCCAAACTGCAACGGCCCAGTTAAGACGCTGGTTGGGGGCAAACAGCACTGCCGTAGCTCTGATCCAGGAGCCGTGGATCAACCGCGGCAGCATTCGAGGGCTCGCCAATTTGAGAGGTAAGCTTTTCGGTACAACTGATCACGATAACCCTAGAACGTGTATCATAACTACTAACAACATCCCAGCACAGCCATTAACAAAGTTCTGTTCCAGGGACCTGTGTGCCATAAGGCTGCAACTGCCCGACACAGCTAGGTGCCGCGAACTCGTGGTGGCCTCCGCCTACATGCCTGCGGAGGACAACCCGCCTCCACACGACCTGTGCCGGCTGGTGGACCACTGCGAGAAGTCGGGCCTCCAGCTCATCGTTGGGGCCGACTCGAACGCGCATCACCTACTGTGGGGCATGCCAGATATGAACAGCAGAGGAAAGACACTTGTTGAATACCTATTTACTACAAACCTTAATGTGCTTAACATAGGTTCTGAACCAACTTTTGTTACCAAGCGGAGCAGAACTATCGTTGATATTACCCTGGCAACGGCGGACATATCCGACGACGTTGGGGGCTGGCATGTGTCCAACGAGGCGTCATGCTCTGACCATCGATGGATACGCTTCGAGATCAACGCAGGGTTCTCCCCAACTGTCCCTAAGAGAAACTCACGCAAGACTGACAGAACCAGCTACAGAGCTATCCTAGGTGAAAGACTTGCTTGGGCTGAGACTCTACCAGATCCGGAGGGACCCGAACAAATCGAACAACAGGTAACAGATTTTACTAATACTTCAATAGACTGCTACCATTCATCTTGCCCGCTTAGCACACCAGCGCCTACCAACATCAAGGGGCAGCCTTGGTGGGGTCCTGATCTAGATAGGATGCGTGCTAAGATCAGAAGACTGCTATACAGGGCGATGAACACAAGTGCTGATGAGGATTGGGACAACTATAAAGATGCCAAATCCAAGTACAAGAAACGACTACGGTTCAAAAGCAGCAACTCATGGAGGAAATTCTGCAGCGACATTGAAACCGTTGATCAAGCAAATCGGGTAAGGCAAATAACAACAAGGCAACTCCAGGCTAGGGTCGCTTAAAAAACCCGATGGAACATATACCTCTTCCACCACAGAAACACACAGTCTCTTGTTGGAAACTCACTTTCCCGGAAGTAGAACTATTCAAGAGATTGTGTGGCCGGAAGAGGTTCACCATGAAGCTGTCGACCACTTAGACATAACTAATAATATTATCACTGCTGACAAGGTGAGATGGGCCATTAATAGCTTTAAACCTTTTAAATCAGCAGGACCAGATGGAATCTTCCCAGCACTTCTACAGTGGGGTGGGGAACCCGTCATCAATATAATGGTCCGAATCATGAAAGCATGTCTTAGATTCGGATACGTTCCCAAAAGGTGGAGAGTAGTAAACGTAATTTTCATACCGAAGCCAGGAAGGAGCGACTACACTAACGCTAAATCTTTCAGGCCGATTAGTCTCACCTCGTTCTTGCTTAAGACTCTCGAACGTTTGTGCGAGAGACACCTGAGAGATGGAGCGTTAAAACATATACCCTTACACAAGAATCAGCATGCATATAGTTTGGGTAAGTCTACTGAGTCGGCTCTCCATGCAGTTGTATCCACAATTGAAGAGGCGATTCAAAACAAATGCATCTGTCTTGGAACTTTTATTGATATAGAAGGTGCCTTTGACAAGACGCAGCATAGCAGTATAAGTGCATCTCTAACAAGGCATGGGGTGTCAACAGCTGTAAACAACTGGGTCACAAACATGCTTAACAAACGTATCGTGCGTCTAGCTGGAGAGTCCCTGTCGGCGGAGGTAGTGCGGGGATGCCCGCAGGGAGGAGTGCTCTCCCCGCTTCTGTGGAATCTGGTCATTAACGACCTGATTACCAAGCTTAACGCTAATGGATACTACACCGTAGGATACGCCGACGATTTGGTAATCCTCATCACAGGTAAATTTGCGAGCACAGTATGCAACCTCAAACAAACAGCTCTTCGCATCGTGGAGCGCTGGTGTTTAGAATATGACCTGGCGGTCAACCCAACAAAAACGGAAATGGTCATGTTCACTAACAATAGGGCTCTTGGTAGGTATACCCTACCTAAGCTCTTTGGAACGGAACTCCAGCTAGCAACTGAGGTGAAGTACCTGGGCATAACCTTGGACAGCAAGCTCAACTGGAGTAGCCACATCGACAACAAACTAAAGAAGGCGAGTATTGCTTTCTGGCAGTGTCGGAGAATGGTGGGGAAAAAGTGGGGACTTTCTCCCAACATCATTCTTTGGCTGTACGTAACGGTGATCCGTCCTCTTGTCTGCTACGGAGCTGTGGTGTGGTGGACCAGGACCAAACTAACCACAATGGTAAGCAAACTCCAAAGCTTCCAAAGGCTGGCCTGCATGGCTATCACAGGTAGTATGAGAACTACTCCAACAGCAGCAATGGAGGCCATGCTGTGTCTTCCGCCACTCCAGCTGTATATTAAGCAGGAGGCCGCGTCATCTGCAGTGAGACTCAACACCTTAGGACTTTGGAGGAAAAACAGGACCTCACACACCGCCATCCTAGGGGAAGTTTACAAAAAAATTCCCATCTCTATGGCTTGCAGTGACAGAATCCCTAAACAATTTGTTTTTGACAAAAAATACAATATACAGTTACATGAAGACCATCGGGTTGAGGGGCTCGACGTTAAAGAGCTCAGAATTTTTACCGATGGTTCAAAAACTGAAGCAGGCCCTGGTTCAGGCACCTTCTCGGAGGACCTAAACATCAAGATAGCCATTCCACTGGGTGCCCATAATACTGTCTTTCAAGCTGAATGCATGGGCATCATCTCGGCCGCTAATGCCATAGCATCGAGAAAGGTAAGAGATTCCTCCATTCGAATACTCTCGGATAGCATGGCCGTCCTACAAGCCCTAAATAGCAACACTATTAACTCAGGGCTAATCTACGAGTGTCACAAACGACTAATGGAGGTATGTCAACATAACCGCGTAATCCTTCAATGGATAAAAGGACACAGCGGATCAAGAGGTAACGATGCAGCGGATGAGTTGGCGCGTAAAGGATCTAGCTTGACAGCGTTTGGTCCCGAACCTATCATCCCTCTTCCCTTCAAGATGGTACGCTCTCTCTCAGAAGAGAGAGTCGACCAGGAATGATCATGCCACTCTTTGGACAAACCATGAGGAGTGCAGGCAGGCTAAGCTGGCCTTGCCGTCCCCTAGCGCTAGGCTGGCTAAGACCTTGCTTCGACTTAGTAGGCCGCGCATGCGACTGGTAACTGCAGCACTTACTGGCCATGGTTTCTTTAGTAAACATCTATATGTCCTAGGTGTTACCGACAGCCCCCTATGCAGAGCAATAGTCAATAGTCAATAGTCAAAGTACTTTATTACTGTAGATATTTACATATACTTAGCAAACGTCATTTTTTGCCTCTTCTCTACATTGGACCACTGTGGGAGAAGAAGGGCGTAGAAACTCCCACAGATTTATTTTTAGATCTCTTTTAAAAATAGGTTGTGCTTAACTAATACAAATATGAAAAATTTAATTGTTATGATTAATAAGCAGGAATAAATAATTACAAAATTATTAACAGCAAGGTCTGTGTTGAGCCAGATTAACCCCATACAGTCCTGTCATTTAAGTAATCTTGAACATTGTAATATCCCTTTTTCGACAAAGTCGCTTTAACATGCTTTTTAAATTGCTCAAATGGCAATTTCAAAATCTCCAGAGGTATCTTATTGTAGTAGAGAATGCACTGACCCTTGAAAGAATTGCTAACCTTCGCGAGTCTAAAACGGGGCGCACATAGTCTGTGATTATTTCATAGGTTAACATTACAGCTGTCGCTAAGTTTGGAAAATGTTGTAAGGTTCTTGCGTACATACATTATATTTTCGAAAATAAATTGACTAGCTACTGTTAGTATGTCAATTTCTTTAAAAAGCTCTCTTAAGGAGTCTGTTCGTTTTAAATTATAAATTGCTCGAATAGCTCTTTTCTGTAAAATAAAAATAGTTTGAATATCCGCTGCTTTCCCCCACAACAAGATACCATAGGACATCACACTATGAAAGTAACTAAAATATACTAGCCTAGATGTAGCCACATCCGTGCTTTGTCTGATGTTCCTAACAGCGTAAGCCGCAGAACTTAATTTACCAGCCAATTTATCTATGTGGGGTCCCCACTGCAATTTACTATCAATGGTTATTCCAAGAAACTTCGTATCATTTACCAATTCTAACGTGCTGTTGTCTAACACCAAACTGGTCTCAACTTGCCTGACATTTGGAAGTGAGAATTTGATACACTTGGTTTTACCAGCGTTTAACAATAAATTATTAACTGTGAACCAATTCAAGGTTAAAGACAATACACCATTAACATCATCAAAATCTCCTTTTTGTCTTTCAATTTTGAAGACCATTGAAGTATCATCAGCAAACAACACTATGTCAGTTAATTTCTCCACCATGAAAGGCAGATCATTAATATATACCAGGAATAAGAAAGGGCCTAATATGGAACCTTGTGGAACGCCAATTTTAACACCCGATCCATCAGATTTTACGCCGTTAACTTCTGCCTTTTGAATTCTATTGCTTAGGTATGATCTTAGTAGATCCAACGCTTTATTTCTAACTCCGTAATGATTTAATTTAATTAATAGCGTATTATGATCAAAACAATCAAACGCCTTCGACAGGTCGCAAAAAACTCCGATAGCATCCTGTGCGGCCTCCCATGCAGAATAAATATGAGATACAAGGGAAATACCAGCATCCGTAGTCGATTTACCCCTAGTGAAACCATATTGTTTAGCGTGGAGTTGTTTTGTACGGTTGAAGTGTGAGAGCATTTGATTGAGTATAATCTTTTCAAATATTTTACTTAGTGTTGGAAGAACAGATATTGGTCTGAAATTTGAAGGATCGCCCTTATCTCCCGATTTGAACAGCGGTATAAGTTTACTGTGTTTCATGAGGTCTGGAAAATCCCCATCGTCAACACATTGATTGAATATATAAGCTAAGTGTGGGGCTATAACTAGAATTACTGAACCAATGACTTTGACTGATATACCCCACAGGTCTTCCGTATTTTTTAAGTTAAGTAATTTAAACGTTTTGACAATGTCCTGGGGATATACATGATGAAATTTTAAATATACATTACTGACGCTAGTGTTATTTTTTAATAAAGTCTCTGCTTCAAATGGAGATGAATTTAGACTGTCCGTTGTGAGTACGGGTACATTGGTGAAGAATGTTTCAAAAGCTCGAGCAACATCAGCGTTGGATTTAACAACATCATCACCTATCTTTAGGCAGAAATCACTGTCCCTTGGTATAACTTTGCCAGTTTCGCGGTTTATTATTTGCCAAACTGTTTTCATTCTATTATTTGAATTTTTAATTTTTCTATTAATGTGTAAAGTTTTTGCAGTTCTACAAACCAACTTGAAAGTTTTGGAATATTTTTTAACATAGTCATGAAATTTTCGATCAAAGTTATAGGTTTTTTGATCATAAAGGTCATACAAGATAACTCTACTTTTACGAATTCCAAACGTTGCCCAGTCATTAAATTTAGATTTACCGTTGTAGTCACTGACTTTCTTTAATTTGAAAACTTTATTGAATTCTGTCTGAATAATGTTGAAGAAGTCTGAGTAGATTTTGTTTGGGTTCTGTTCATTAAAATCCGGTACTGGAAAATTTATATCTAAGTTTTTCGTATATGTCTCTAGTCTATGGGATGTAATAGGCCTATAAAATGTTGGACCAGTCTTATCCTTAATAGTTATTGGGAATGAAACTGTTTGACCACTGTGATCGGAGGGTAAGCAGTTAATTACACTTTTAGTTGTGAATGCACAGTCACAAAAAATGTTATCTAAGCAAGTTTGGCTTGTAAGTGTAATTCTAGTCGGCTCTAGAAATACATGACATAAATTAAATGATTTGAACAGAGTTATTAATCGTCGCTTCAGTGTTGTATCTACAAGCAGATCTACATTAAGATCGCCACAAATAATTAACTTTTTTCTGTTATTACAAAGTCTAATGAGGGCTTCCTCCATAATTTTCTCAAATATTTCGAAATTGCCATGGCCTTTTTCATCCCTCGGTGGCCTGTAGACACAAACAATAATATGGCTATCTAACTCAACACAGGATACCTCTATTTGTCTTTCAACAGTAAGTGCAAGAATATCTTTCCGTTGTTTCACCTTAATATTATTCTTCACTAAGATTAAAGAACCACCTCTATCAGCAGTCTTTCTATTGTAACAACTGACAATTTTGTAACTATTTATGTTAAAATACATCATATTTTCCTTCAACCAGTGTTCAGTAACACAAATAATATCAATGTCAGAATTTTTTAGAGATAATTCTAATACAAGTTCTTTGCCAGGTAGCCCCTGGATGTTTTGATGGGCAATATTTAACTGGGGCTTACATTTTGACATATTTAGTGGCTCTTGTATGCTAGAGATTTCCTCTATTGTCTTATGAACTAATTTAAATTACTTGGTACAGATTCCAATGTTGCATGCAAAGTATGATTAACAGGTGAATTCCCAATAGGGGTGCATGTCATATTACTCTTAAAATAAGCTGATGTCAAGTTGAACTTAGTTAAACCAACTATAGCTGCGTCGCATATATTATAAGCTAACAATGTAGCTACTAATTTTCTATATTTATTAGACAGGTACAATGTATCCCGTGTCAGAGTAAAGTTATGAATAAAATTATTCATGTCGAAATATAAAATAGCATCGCTGTGATGACATGTTAAATTAAATAAATGAATATTCATTCTATGCACAGATTTGTTCTGTAGTTCTGTCAAATTACAGGCATATGGAAAATTGCATAGTATAAACTTGCATTTCATCCTACTATGTAAGTCTAGAAGTGTTTCAAAACTTTTATTCAAATCATTCCGACTAATGTTTGAATGATTTCCTACCATAATTACAATAGTGCTGTACTCATCATAGATACCGCGACTAATCATCTTCACTAGATCTACAAATGAACAATTTGGACAGCAAATGTTCGTTACTTTTTGGTTAAGCCGGTTATGTAATAGAGTCCCAAATCCTGCACCTACTTTGTCGGAGAACAACAGAGTTTTTCTCTGAGCACATATTTTGGTAGCTGGCGGTACACGAGTGGAGGTGAGTGGCGGGACACACGTGTTGGAGTGCGGTTTGATGCACGTGGCGGCGGTTGGCGCGGCATTCGCGGCAGCGAGCGTCGCAACGTGCGCAACGGCGAACGGCGCGGCCCTCGGGGCAGCTTGCGGCATGACACACGCCTCAGCAGGGACAGCGAGCGGCGCGGTGCTCGCGCTGTTGAGCTGCGAGGTGTCTCCTCGTCGACGACGGCGACGCTGTTTTTTGGTTGGGGCAGCGGTGGACGCTGCAACACTCTCGTTGAGGGGGGTCGAGACCAAAGTTAGTGATGTGGGCTCGTCCTCCTTGCTGGTCTCATTCTCCTCATTATCAATTAGAACGCCCACCAATTCCGCATTCTGGCGTTGTAGCTGTACTAACTCAGACGTCGCGGCTCTGAGTTCTGCTAACTCACTTTGCTCTTTGGCATAACATTGTAGTGTATTTGCTAGCAGGTCATGTAGATGCTGGATTTCTACTCGGGCATGTTGAAGGTCCGACTGTAAACCTACATTTTTTCCGCGGAGCTCTTGCATTAAGGAGATTCTTAATATTCTGTTTGATTGCCGTTTCAAGGCTAATTTCAGTACTTTTATATTACCTCTAGTTTTTTTCATGAATTTATTTAATTTACAATATTTTTTAATTTTTCTGCTGCTTGTCTGCATGGCTTGAACAATAGTGCTTAGGTTGGCTACTTCTAGTTCTTGTTGGATAGAGGTAATGTGGCGAGATTCATTGTAGTCTTTTTCTATGCACATATCAGTCAACTTCAAGTTGCCTGCTTGGAGGCAGAAGAAACGGCTGCTCACGTCCTCATGGAGTGCACAGGAGTAGCGGACTACAGGGCCAAACACCTCGGTCAATCGAGGGACCTTCCAGGGATAGTCGGTAACGTAAAGGGCCTACTGGCGTTCCTGGAGGAGTTGGGTTGGCTCGAATGATGTCGCATTCCCACCCACACGCAAAATAGGCGCTTTCGTCGTCGAGTTGCGGAAACCAGCCCATCTTACAATTGACAATCGACAAAATTGACACTAACAAGGCAAGAATTCGTTGATGAGCTTGCACATTTAAAAAAAGATATAGATTCATTAGTGGTACGACTTAAGACAAATTACTTCACAAAAGATAAAATTATTAAAATTTCACAAAAAGTATTAAAAGTATAATAATTATGAGCAGACAACAAATTATTGATGATATTCATAAACAAGCACGTAGAAATTTCCCGCGTAGACATGTGGTGTTGAAAGGAATAGATGATCTATAACAAGCTGATTTGATAGATATAAGATCGTTTTCCCATCAAAATAGTGGTTATAAGTTTATTTTGGTGGTCATTGATGCATTCTCGAAATTCGCATGGATAAAACCTCTTATGTCTAAATCAATGATGGAAGTTGCCAAATGTTTCCACGATAAACTTAAATCTGGACGATCCCCTAATAATTTGCAAACAGATCAAGGAACGGAGTTTTATAACCAAAATTTTCAGAAACTTACGAAATTGTATAATATTAATCATTACTCTACATTTTCAGTTAAAAAAGCTTCAATTGTTGAAAGACTAATTAGAACGCTTAAAACCAAACTATTTAAACATTTCAGTTTGAATGGTAATCATAAATGGTTAGGTGACCCCATAACTAACGTGATTAATAGTTACAATGCTTCTAAACATAGAACGATTGAAACGAAAATGGTTTGGGTTGAGTAATAATGAAAACAGTTGGATTAGATAATGTGACTTGGTACAATGACATAAATATAAAAGAAAAAGAACCTTTGTATTATCAACATTAATGTGCGGATAATGACAGGTGGAGGACTTGTTAACACTGTAATAAATAATCTACCTTTCGAGTTACATCTACCTGGCTATCAGTACTGTGGTCCAGGTACATGCTTAATAAAACGTTTAGCAAGAGGAGAAAGAGGTATCAACAAATTAGATAAAGCATGTATGCAACACGATATTGCATACACTTCTAATAATAGCGAATATCGTAAAAAAGCTGGCATTCAATTAATCGACATGGCGAGAAAAAGAATGCATGCCAAAGATGCTAGTAAAGGTGAAAAAATAGCTTCTTGGTTAGCTAATAAAGTGATGAAAACTAAAGTCAAAGTAGGAGGTGGTGTAAAAAAATTTAAAAAAGTTTTTAAGGGTTTGACAGCTAAACTAAAAAAATATAAACCTAAGAGTAACAAATCTGCAATTAAATATTTATTTATTTATTTAGCAGCAAAAAAAAGTTTTCCAAAAAATTGTCAAGTAATACTACCTAGAATTATACCAATACCAAAAACCGGTGGGATTTTACCTCTCATTCCAATATTTGCGGGCCTCTCAGCATTAGGGTCATTAGCTGGAGGTGCAGCTGGTATAGCAAAGGCTGTACACGATTATCAAGCATCTAAAAAGAATTTACACGAATCTGAACGTCATAATAAAATGATGGAATCTATCGCTATTGGTAAAGGTCTTTACATAAAACCATATAAAAAAGGGGACGGATTGTTTGTTCGTCAGACAAAAAACTAAGGAAAAGGCTACCATCCAAACCACTATCTAATCTTGATATTATTAACTTCACTTTGGAAATTCCGTTTTTTCGAGGTGTGTTCATGAGGGATGGACTTCCTAAAAAACCATATAAATATGAATGTGCAGTTGTTAACTTAGATAGTTCGGATAGACCTGGAACTCATTGGGTAGCCTATGCAAAAATAAATAAAAACTGTGAATATTTTGATAGTTTTGGTGATCTTAGACCACCACTCGAACTTTTAAATTATCTACAAAACATTAAAATTTGTTATAACTTTAATCAGTATCAGACGTATGAAACTTCAAACTGTGGGCATTTATGTATTAAATTTTTACGTCAATTTTGGGGTAAATATTTATAAATAACAAGTATCTGAACTTTGGTGTTCAGTTTCATCATGTCCTTCACAGTGTCTATGACAGGGAATGATTCTTTTTTATCAACGTACTATTCACCACCTTTACAACTCGATAGTGATTACGAATTAGGTCTTTTTTTTTTTCAACATTCAATTCTATTCCAAATATAGATGAGAAAAACAATATATTCTACTATGGCGAAGACGAAAGCGTTAAAATACCTGAAGGTTCTTATGAACTTGAAGACATAAACGATTTTCTAAAACAAAATGTGAAAGATTGTGATTTAAAAATAACATGCAACAATAATACCTTGACGACAAAGTTGTTTTGTTCAAAGGATGTTAATTTTGTAAAAGAAAATTCAATTGGATCAATTTTAGGTTATGGTAAAGAGATCTTAAAAAGAAATATATGGCATGACTCTCACTTTCCTATCAGCATTTTACCTACAACCACAGTACGAATCGAATGTGATATCGTGAGCGGATCTTTTGTGAACGGAGAACCAAGTCATATTATAAATGAATTTGCACCTAACGTCCCACCAGGATATAGAATTATAGAAACGCCAAAAAATGTTATCTACTTTCCTATAAATCATACCAGTGTTAACAATATTACTATTAGAATATTGGATGCTGAAAATAATCTTATAAATTTTCGACAAGAAGGGATCCAACTATATTTGCACCTAAAGAAAAGATGATCGATTTTAATAAAAAGGCTCTACAACCATCAATTAAATCTAGTACCAGTCGAGAAATAACAAACAAAAACATCTCGTCCACGAAAACTGACGAAGGAAAATAAAAAAAATCTTAAATTATTAAAAATAATAAAATGAGTATTTTAAACATCTCCGAACCTCTAACATACGATAATAGTATTGAAAATTACCAGTTTCATTCATACAAACCATACATCACCAGCTACAACAATAATGATGAAATCCGTATACCAGTCAATCAACAAGATCTTTACCTTTTACCATCTGAAAGTTCACTACACATCAAAGGGTCACTTAAGATTACTAACAGTGTTACCAAAGAAATAATCCCAACTATGGATTTTACAAATAATGCAATTCTGTTCCTTTTTCAAGATATTCGTTATGAGTTAAACGGAGTTGAGATAGAGGGTAAAAAATGTTGGTGTTACAACAACTATGAAGTCTTTTTTGTCAATGAGTGAGCTAGGAAACAATGCTAGCAAAAATTGGGGATGGGGTGATGATGGTAATAAGGTAAAAGGAGGAAATTTCGCAGTGAACATACCACTCAACAAAATTTTAGGGTTTGCTGAAGACTATAAGAAAATAATGATCAATTGTAAACATGAACTAGTTCTTTTAAGGAGTAATACCAGTTTGAACTCCATACTGCTAACTACAAATGAAGTAATAGAAAAATTTGATATTACTAAAATACTATGGCGAATCCCACATATCAAAGTATCAGACAGAGAAAGAATCAACTTATTAAAATATTTGGAAAAAGATTGTTCCATCAATATTGCATTTAGAAATTGGGATCTGTATGAATACCCACTTTTACCACATACTACTAAACATACATGGGCAATAAAGACTTCTTCACAATTAGAGAAGCCTCGCTATGTAATAATAGGATTACAAACCAATCGTAAAAATAATGGATCAGTTGATTCTTCTCGATTTGATCATTCTAATCTACGTGATGTTAAAGTATTACTCAACTCTATTTATTATCCTTATGAGAGTTTAAACACGGATTTCAATCATGATAAATTCTCTTTAATTTATGAAGCTTACATAAACTTCCAACAGGCATATTACGGTCGTCGTAGTGAACCGTTACTTAATCCAGCTGAGTTCAAAACTAAAGCACCTTTATTTGTAATTGACTTTTGCCGTCAAAATGAAACCCTAAAAACTGGACCAGTAGATGTGCGTGTTGAAATCGAATGCTCAAGTGAAATACCTGACAAAACTAGTGCCTATTGTTTAATAATAAACGATTGTTTAGTAGAGTATAAACCTTTGACGAGCATTGTAAAGAAAATATCATAATGAAACAACACTTAGTGGTGGATTTGCAAGGTTTCAAAGACTATAAAAATAATTTTATCGGTAAAGAATTCGCTTTAGCTACCAACAAGTATTTATTCATCTTTCATCATCAATCAAGTAGCTTATTCATCTTTAATACCTTTTGAAAAAAAAACATGTAAATTGGATTGAGAAAAATCGAGGTATTTACTGGAAAGAAGGATTTATTGACGTGTATGAGTTCAAAAAAGTTATAAAACCATATCTGCAAAACCATGAAATATTTGTGAAAGGTCAAGAAAAAATTCAGTGGGTAAAGAACCTTTGTATCGACTGTAATGTAACTAATATTGAGGAAATGGGTTGTCCTAATTTAAAAACTCTAGGTGAAATAACAAAGAAGAACAATAATAATAATAATAATATTAAGTCTGATGTTACTGTCAGTGATGATGTTTGGTGGGATCATCCTAATGCTAAATTTAATGATTTGATGTGTATAAATCATACTAAAATATGTGCACTGAAACATGTAATACTTATAAGAAATTGGATTGGTAATGATCAATATAATAAAGGAGTATTTTGAACAAACTATCTTTTTTCATTTACCTATCTAACCTGAAAATTAGGCATAGAAAATAAACAAGTATTTCCATTAAACTTGTTATGAGGATGTAAAAATAAATTAATCAATTATTTAAACCAAATAATTTAATGAAGATGAAAAAAAGAAAATTACTTGAAAACTAAATTAGGTGATTCTCGTAGACGTTTTTATTTTTACATCCGTCTTATTTATCGATACCCGTAGGGTGTATACAGCGTGACGGTGAGTCGATGTTTTATTTTTGTTACTTCCATGCTTGCGCGATCCATATCGATTCGAGACAATAACAGCGAGGTGTGCATTATTGTAGCATTCTAGATTGCTTCAATCGAGCGGAGCTCCGAATAAAAGTGAGCCACAATTAAGCTAATGTATATCGATTTCAGTGAGGAGGGTAAGGTGTGTATTATTGTGGCATTTTGGCTCACGTCGATCGAGCGGAGTGCAGTGGAGCGGATTAAAAGTGAAAGTGGGGCCACAATTAAGCTAATGTATATCGATTTCGATCGAGAGAGTAAGGTGTGTATTATTGTGGCACATTGGCTCACTTCGATCGAGCGGAGTGGAGCGAAGCGGAGCGGATCGAAAGTGAGCTAAAGTGCCCAATAATACACTACTTTATTATATTATATTCTTATACTAGTGACCCCGTGGGCAGTAGACCTCGCTAACAGGGGGGACTGTGAACCAATTTAAAGGTAAGTATTTTAGATTCATAATTTCATAATTCTTTAATGAACACAGTTATTTAAAAAAGATACATTAAAAGAAAACATATGTACAAAGGCAAGCTTATCTCTAAAAAGAGATTTCTTCCAGAAAACCAAGGCATGACAGGAAATTTTATCAATAAAGGCAGTGCACAATATCTAAACAATAGTAAACTACATATCTATAAAATACGGTAAACAAAATACATACTCGTATATACCAAACTACTAAATACGTAGGTATTAATACATACATAAACCTGTACATATAGTTTACATATAATAATAATATACATACTACAACTATCACAAAAGAGAGAGGAAGTGCTCTTTTACCCGGTTTTTGAAAGCGAAAAGAAAGGGGCTGTCTCTTATCGTACTAGGAAATGCGTTCCACAGTCGGACCGCCTGCAACCTGAAGGAGTGCTCATATGCGGAAGTGGTATACCTTGGAGTGGCTAAGAGTGAAACCGTGAGAGATCTCTGTTGCCGATCTCCTGAAATGAGATACTCAAAGCGGTCTCGAGGCTAGCGCGGATTTTTCAATATATTGAAAAGATAAAAAAGAATATGGGAGTCTCGGCGACGAGGAATCGGAAGCCACCCCAACTCTTTGCGAAATTGAGAGACATGGTCGAATTTGCGCAGCCCAAAGATAAACCGAATCCCGAGATTTTGAATTCTTTCGAGTTTGTTCAGAAGATCTTCGTTCGCGCTCGCCCAGCAGACATCGGCGTAGTCGATTAGCGGCAGGAGAAGGGACTGAGCAAGGGTGATTTTGGTCTGCATCGGCAAGAAGTACTGCAGACGCCTGAGGGAGTGAAAAGCCGCAAAGACCCGTCTGCTGACCTCGCTGACATGTGGAGACCAAGACAGCTGGTTGTCAAAAATAACCCCAAGGTATTTCGCCTTATCTGTGTACTCTACTGCGATGCCATTATATGATACGGGAACAATGGGTTTTTGTAACAAGGAAAGAGTGTGTCTGGTTCCTAAAATCATGGCTTGTGATTTATTCGGGTTTATTAACAGCCCGTATGATGAGGCCCAGTCTTTCACATTCTCGAGGTTAGCATTCAGTGCCTCCACGGATGAAACTACATCGCAGGGGGAAAAGTGGCGATAAATTTGTAGATCATCTGCGTACAGATGATACGAAGAAGAGAGGACGTCGGAGATGGAGTTTATAAAGACTGAAAAAGAAGAGGAGAGAGAATACCACCTTGAGGCACTCCTGAAGAAAGATCACACCATTGAGTTTCAGTCTCTTCAGACTTAATGCGCTGTTGATGACCTCTCAGGTATGAGTCAAACCAGCCAGCAGCGTGGGAGGAGACATTCAGCGATGTTAATATAGCAACAAGAATGTCAAAATCGACGCAGTTAAAGGCATTGCTGTAGTAAAGCAGGGCCAGCACCGTAACCAACCTCTGACCCATAGCTAGGTGTATATCATCGCTGACTTTTAAGAGTGCTGTGGTAGTACTATGCCCTGGTCTGAACCTAGATTGGAAAGGATTGAGAAGTTTGTTTTGAGAGGTGAGTTGGTAGTGGACAATGGATTCAAGGACTTTGGAGAGAATACGTAAGATAGATATGGGCCTGTAATCTTTGAAGGAGGAGGGATCGGAATTTTTGGGCAGTGGGATGACAAGTGCTTTCTTCCACAGACTAGGAAGAGATCTAGCTGAAAGAGAGAAGTTTATGATATGAGTAATTGGAGGGAGCAACTCTTCAAGGACGCTGTGGATCATCTGATGGCTGACGTTGTCGCCACTAGCAGATTTGGATGTGATAGCTAACACTGCTTTTCTAACTGCGCCAATTCCAATGAGACTAAAGTTGAACGTTGAGGTACAGACTGCAGCCTTCAACCGTAGATGACGAAGGGTAGCCTCCTTTGTGGCGGGGTCTATCGTGAGGGGGGGATAAGAAAAGAACTGGTTAAGACCGTTGAGATCGACATCACCTGAAGAAAATTCCTGGAACTTGCCAACACCAAGGGTTTTAAGAAATTTCCAGACCTGAGCTGGGGTGTAAATTTCAATACGCTCATAGATGTGGCGTCACTTGGCGTCACGGCACATGCGGTTGCATAGGTTCCGAAGGCGTTTAAATGTTAGGGGATTGTTATCGCCTTCGCACGGTTTTTTTGCCATTAAACGCTTGATAGCGTCTGTCAGCCACGGAGCAGGAAAATGTTTTACCCTGACCTTTTTCATTGGTGCGTGCCTTGTCGAACAGCCCCAGAAAAATTGAGTTAAACTTCAGGATTTTGTCATCAACGGTCTCACCAGTTACAACCGGGTGTCCAATCAACAGATGAGGCATCTGATTTCAGGGAATCGAGGTTCACACCTTTAAAGCTTCAAATGTCAAGGAATTTGACTTTTCGCTTAGGGATCCGAATTTTGTATGAAAGGATCGTGATAGGAGAATGGTGCATTAAGCTGGCCATGAGCAGCCACCTTGGCTATTTTGGAGATAATTATGAGATCGAGAAGAGAGGGAATACAGTGCCGTTGAAAGTGAGTAACGTCAAGGAGAAGAATATGTTAGTTAGAGAAATTTACAATAGATTTAGGTTTGGCAAAGCTGGCGTTATTTTTCAGGAGACAGGTATTAAAATCACCGAGGATGAGAGTGTCACTATAGAGAGGAGTCAAGTCACTGAGTAGAGATTCAAAAGAATCAAAGTAATCGATACGAAGTGAGGGGCTATAATATACACCCAGAAGAATTTTTTTGTGGTGCAAGCTGACCTCAAGGAAGAGATATTTAGCCGAACCAGAGTTCAGGCTTGGCGAGTGGCAGATGACTTAACACGGAATGTCAGAAAGTAAGTAGATAGCAACCCCGCCATCTGCTTTACCTGTCCTATCGTTGCGATAGAGCCTGAACCCTGACAGAGAATACATGGAGGAAGGAAGAGCCATCTCTCATCAGAAATGATTCGGATACAAAAACACCATGTATACTCTGATCGCTGAAAGCTTCCAGGAGATCAGCGTAACTAGCAGGAATGCTTTTGGCATTAATATAAACGACAATGAAATTGAACTCCGACTTGGTGAACACTCGTTTCAGATTTCTAGACAATGATGCGTCCGCAAGGGAGTTGACACCTCCTGAACCAAGAAAGTCGCAGTTAGAAGAGCTAGAGAAAAAACTGTCTGTGAAATTATTTATGATATCCATTTAAAATAAATGAATAAATATACTACAATAGCTATAAAATATAATATAAAACTAAACTATAATATCCTCCCTTACGAGGTTTAACACTAAATTCACAATTAAATACAAATTCATATTCATATTTTCATATTCATATTCATATTCATATTCATTTATTTGCTTTAAATGTGGTTACATTAGGTTCTTAAATATTGATAAGTTTCACACATTTAGCCAACCCTGGGCATGCAAATTATTAACATATTTTTTAAAGATAATAATAGATAATTATTTATAAATCCTTTGTAAACGTAAAAATTAAAATTACTTAATGTCAAAATTTACAGGTTCTTACAAGTACAAAATAGTCAGATAATTAACAGTGTAGTTCACAATTGACATGAGAGAAAATACACAATTGGATCTACATAGTACCATGTTAATTGAGTAATCGAGGTTTAATTTTATAAAATTCGGACATGTCATAAAAACCATTATGTACTAGCCAATTTCTTAGTTTTATTTTAAAAATAGGCAGGGGTAGATACTGTATCTCTGCTGGAATACAATTAAATATCTTTATAGCCATTGCATAGCAGTTCCTATTGTGCAATGCTGTATTGGCTCGAGGAAGAACTAAGCGATTAGGAAATCGAGTATTGAATGAAGTAACATTGGACAATTTTGTGAACAAATGTATGTTAAGTCTTACAAATATGCTCATTTCCAAAATGAAGATACCAGTTAGAGTAAGTAGATTTAACTGTCTAAATAACGGTCTACATGACTCATATGGGCTTACACCACAAATAGTTCTGATGCAGCGTTTCTGTATGATAAACAGTCTTTTGACATCCACCGAATTGCCCCATATCACAATTCCATAGCGTAATGCTGATTCGACATATCCGTGGTAGGCCAGAAGAGCTGATTCTCTACTCGCTACTTTCGTTAGTAGGTACAGAGCATAAGTAAAGCTGTTGACCTTTTTACATAGTTTGTCGACATGGGCTTTCCATGACAACTGTGGATCTATCGTTATCCCAAAAAATACTATTTCCTGTGATTCAGATATTTGTTGATTTTGATATGTCAATGATAAATTTAATTCTGGTTTTACTTGATTAAAAAATTGCATATAAGATGTCTTATCCACATTAACACATACATTATTTACTACTAACCAGTCAATGATATGTCTAATTGTATTGTTTATGTCATTATTAAATTCATTCAAAATTGTATTTTTTATTATAATTGAGATGTCATCAGCATAAAGGGTGCAACGGTGTTTCGTGCTTTCCGGTATGTCATTTATGTATAACAAGAACAACAGTGGACCGAGAACACTTCCTTGGGGTACACCAAAATTATTTGCTCGTAGTACTGATTTATTCTCTGTTAGTTCCGATTTGTCATTTATTTTTTTGATAACTACATACTGAGAGCGGTTGCTTAGGTAGGTTTTTATCCAGTCATAGGCTGGTCCGCGAATACCGTATCTCTCACATTTTCCTAATAAGATATTATGATTGACAAAATCGAAGGCTTTAGACATATCAAAAAATACTGTTACAGTCGGTGTCCTAGTATCAATAGCTTCCGCTAATGTTTTCACTAAATTGAAGCATGCGAGAGTGGTAGATTTTCCTTTCTGGAATCCATTTTGTTCGTTTCTAATTACAGAGAATTTTGATAGAAAAGATGAGATTCTGTTGTGCATAATTTTTTCAAAAACTTTAGATAGTATAGGCACCAGGGTAACTGGCCTATACTTGCTCATGTCTGTTCTCTCCCCTTTTTTCTATAATGGCTTCACTACCGAGATTTTTAATTCTTTGGGAAACAGACCTTCTGTGAGAGATTTGTTAACTAGGTGTGTCAATACAGGGGATATTTCTTTATTACAGAATTTTAGAATGTTTGTTGCGATTTCATCATAGCCAGTGGCATTAGTATTATTAAGTTGTTTAAGTGTTTTTGAGGTTTCCTCTATAGTACAAGGTGATAGAAATATGCTATAACTTGATTGAGTTACTTTATAAATTGCGGTATTGTCGGGATGATTGCTTATATTTGTATTGGTCAAATCTATGAAGTAGTCATTAAATGCATTTGCCATCTCTATTGGATCCTCCGTTTTTTTGTTTTTTATCTTATTTCGATGTCAATATTTCCATTTTCAATTTCCTTTTTTATTAACTGCCACGAGGCTTTGCATTTATTTTTAGCATTATTGATGAAATTGTAATTTTGAATTTTTTGAGAGCACTCTATACATCTGCGCAACCGTTTGCTATACCTCAAGTAGTTATTTTTATTTGTTACTGATTTGTTTTGATAGTACTGGAATCTTAGTTTTCTTTTAGTTTGACATGACCACCTTATGCCTTTAGTTAGCCATTTAGGATTGACATTTGTATCTCGTCTAGTTTTCACCCTAATTGTTGGGAAGCATTGATTGTAAAGTAAGACTATCGTATCATGGAATAATTTGAACGCTGGTTCCAATTTTGTACAATTCAAGACTTCATTCCATGATAGGCTATCTAGGTAGCCTTTAAACTTTACCAAATTTTCATCGCTATAATCCCTTTTAGTGGTATACCAAAAATGAATTTGTTGCTTTATTTTTGTCACAGGAACAGTGAGGAATTGCGTTGTGTCATGGTCTGACAGTCCTAGACGTTTAGTTTCCCCATAAGCCGTATTAATATTACTTATTAGATGGTCAATACACGAATTTATTCTTGTTGGTGTATTAAGATGAATGATCATGTTATAGGCTTCTATTATGCTTTTCAACTCTTTTGTCCACTTGTCATATTTCAGTGTATTTATGTTTAAATCCCCAGTTATTATCAATTTGCTATTGTTCAGTTTATGTCTTAGCCTATGTAGTAAGAGTTCCAGTTTATTAAGGAAGTCTGTATTAAGTTTGGCATTTGGAATTTTATACAGACAAAATAAAAATAATTTATATTCTGGAACCTCCACTCCACAACATTCAAAAGAAAATGGTTCGGTCAATTCTTTGGCAACATTTATTTCTTTAGTTTTAATGTGATTTTTGGCAAATATACAGACACCTCCTCGTGATTTATCTGACCTACAGTAAGAGGTGGCTAGTCTGTAATTTTTGAGCAGTAAATTTTTCTCATTTCCTGACTTAACAAGAGTCTCTGACAAGCAGATAAAATCAATGTCTTTGTGGCTTTCCCTTAATTCATTAACAGTTATTGTAATAATGTCCTTCTTACTCTTAAAACCTTGTATGTTCTGGTGCATTATATACAGTTTATCATTTTCGCTATCCGACGACACGAAAAAGCTGGCAACCTGGTACCTTTGGTGAAGTCCTTTATTCCGATTCATCGACCTTAGTAATAAATTTTCCAGTTTTCTTAAAGTAATAGGGTATTGTTCCCTTTTTACCATCTTCTAAGTTTACATGGTTTGCCTCGTTATTATTATTTATGGACATATCGTTGTGGTCGTTATTGGTCAGTACTTTATTTATTTTGGAACAAAGTCTTTTAGTGTAAATCTTTTTGGTTAGGCTTTCATCTATTTTTACGTAATGACAGTTTGGAAACACATTTAATAGTATTTTGATCGTGTCATTCAATTTATTTTCGTTTAGATAGTCACTATTTGTAATACCCACAACAATAACAGTGTTGTTCTTCAAAGCCTTAAGACAAGCGCTAAGTTCCACTGTTAATTTTGTTGGGTTTTTATCATGTTCTCCGACTGATAATATGTAGACATCTTTGTCCTTAATGTTTTTATTGTTTATACCCAAAAATATACTATCACTGGATGCATGAGATTTTGTGCTGGACTGTTTGTTATATTTCCGGTAGTTGTTTCTTGCATCCACAAGTTTAGCCGCTAAATCGACGCATTGTTTTCCTCCAAGTATATGTATTGTGGGACACTTATTTACAGTTACTTTCGACGGTTTTGCGCCTTTGCTTTCTTCACAGTTATTTTCGGGATTAGTGTTGGTAGACTTATCTTTGTTTGTTCTTGTCATGTTGGGAAAACTTTTTCTTTCATGAGATATTTTTTGTAGCTCTTCTTTTTCTGAATTAAGTTTTTATTGTAGGTTGTTTGTAGTTTCTGGTGGAATATGTGTGGTTTCTTCTTCCAGATGTTTTGAAGTGTTCTCCATAAAAAGAACTCTCGCATTCAGGCTTTTGTTTGGTGTGCCTGGATTGGCAGAGAGTCGTAATCGTCTTTGGTCAGTATTCCGTTTCCGTAAAGTTGATGGAAGTTTTTTGGATGTTGAGTCATGTGAGCATATTTTCTTAAGTGCTTCTATATTTTGTTCTTGTTTAGCATTTACTATCCGTAATTCCTGGCTCTCTTCTATAAGCGATTCGATCTCTTTATGGGCACTATCCAGTTGTAATTTTAGTTGCTCGATAGTATGCTGCATTATTTTATATTGTTCACTGTCGTCAACTGTGCTAAGGTCAGGTAAACTTAATGCCTTGACTGAGGATGTATTTGAGTCTAAAGAGTTGAAGACATCCTCGTTGGAGTCACATTTTGTCCTTTTGTCCAAAAAACCTGAACCCAGACACACTGGGCTTGTTGGGAAATAATCTATTACCTACAAGGTTTGAAACAACACAGACAATATAAACAAGCAAAACGCAATGACCAAAACGCAGGCAATCATTACTTTGTTTGATTGTGACGTGACCTACATTTCGTTTCGCTTACTATAGGATAATATGCAGGCAGGCGAGTATGGAACAAATTAACATAAAGTTGTGATTATAAACATAAATAAATTAAAAGTGTCGAGAGTCGAGCGAACAGGAACGAGACGGACTGTGAACATACAGGACAACTTCATATTATGAGTGGAACACGCCCCGCACGTTCCATTTTTCCTTAAAGCAAAGCAAACAAGGAAAGAAAATACGGATGACACTTGACCACAGACTATCATTTGACATAACATTGAATGACATTAGAGTTGTTTTGATATTAATAATTATCAACGTAAATTATAAACTTACCTACCTGCTAAAAAAAAGAAAACACGTATAATCCAAACAATTGTGGAGAACACTTCAGGCAGCAGAACTGATCGATGACATATGAAGTTGTAGCCTACTTTTTCGCGCCTACTGCCAGACCTCACCAGGGGAGTCGCAGCCTAAACGCGCAAAGTCCATCTAACGAGTACACACCCACGACCTTGCTCTGTCTTCCCTTAAATAAAACTTTGTAAATATTGTAAACTCTCTTTTCATAGATTAACCGTTTCAATGCAGCAGAGATAATTTACTTATTTCATGTCGAAGATTGTTTTAAACTCTCCAACCATGTCAAGATAAGCAGATCAAAATTTAACATTGAACCCTGGATAACCCCAGGTCTAAAAATGTATGAAAAATCGTGGCACGCTTTACGCAAAATTCCGGAAAAACCCCAAGTGCGATACAATAAAATTGACATATACACGCTATAGATATCCCATACATCATACATTCTTTACATCAGCTAAAGAACAACTATGAAAAAAAGGAACTAGAGGATAACAAGAATAATCCCAATAAGCTATGGGAAGCCATCAGGGAGATTTTCCATTCAATAAATACAATACAGTGTAGCTACTGACCTGCTCAAAAAGAAAAAAGACCCAATCTTATCCCTGTCAAAATGCAATGAGTACTTTACTACTGTAGGGAAAGATCTGGCAATTAATATTCTGAATGAAATGAAAATGAGCGAAGATGCCCTGGAAAAGATCTCACCAAAGAGGACATCACAGAGTGCGTCAACATTCTTAAATCCTAATGACGAACAAGAACTAAGCGATATAATTCGGCAAATATCATCGAGTACCGCAACCGAAATAAGGTTTTAAGGTTTTAGAATGTATTTCTCAAAAAAACGACAATTAGACATTCAGAGAAACATTAAACTTAACATTAAATAAATGTTAGTAACATGTTTTTTAGCACACTAAACCTACGCAAGTAATTAAATATTTTAGTTGTGTCACTGTGAAGAAAAATGATGATGTTTTGGTTGCCATTTTGTGGATGAATAATAAAGTTAATGTTAAGTAAAACTTTGAGTTATTTCAATTATGTATTAAATTGTATCGGGAATGTAACTTTATTGTGAAATACCATACATATTTAAGTCAAAATTTTCACGCGCTCTCATAATATCCACAAATACGTGAAAAAATTTCAAAATAAAAAAGGCTTTTTGCAAGTATTTTTTTTCACATATTACTTTTACATGTAAACGCTGTTTACATATTCATTTATTTTTGATATAGTTCAGTGCAAGCTTATATTTTCTGATATAAACTAAATGGATAGAAGCTAAATGTTTACAATAATACGCGTTCCGTACTTAAAAATGGCAGATATTAATATTAATAATAATATTAATAATCTTTATTTCAGGCTTACAAAAAAAAAACCATATCTATAAATACCTTACAACTACACTAAATATAATATTTATATATATAAACGAGTGGTCAGTGTTAACTTAAATTTAATGCTAAATGCTTTATAAATGTCCACGCTTGGCTTATTATGGTAAAATATACTTCTCATCGTGTCTTGTAGATTGTAGAGGTTCGTATGTTCTCTCTTTAAATGCAAGTGTTTTAAAGGTACACCTGTGAACCATTATTCAGAAAACTGCACTATTCGTGTCCACAAAATGCGTTTTTGCAGCTGATAGGGTACAACTCTACTGAACGCTGAATAATAGTGAATCTGTGGCGTCTGTGTAGTGCTTAATAGAATCGCAGTAACGAATATTGCATTATATTGGGTCTCAATATTTCCTATGCAGCTATTGCAGTCCGAGTGAACACAAATAACTCCTTAAAAGTGCTAATACAACCGATGTGGACCTTATGTAGAATAATATAATGCAGCTTTGTGCTACTTGGGCAGGACCGTCACCTTCGTAGGCACGGTCACTACCTGCTGGGTTTAGCCGGTCATCAATAACTGACCGAGCGAGCGAAACGAGCGAAGAGCTCCATATCGACAAGGTAGGAGGCTGATTTTGCTTTCGTCTGTCTCTATGTTTGTCTGTCGGGTCCATATTGGCTCATCTAAAGTCTAAGTTCCGAAAATGGTCTTACTATAACGATTTGCACTCCGAATGATCACTCTTCCTAAAATGTTGGAGCCTATTTTTTTCGTTCATACCATTTCTAGTAGGTACTACCGACGAAGATCATAACACTCTGGTTTCCGAAAATTTTTATTACTAATATTACTACTGAAACTGATCTAAACTCCTAAGTGTTTTTTACCATAACGTTGTCATTCGTAAACATGTTTTTCATAATATTGTTTGTTATAGCATAAGCAACACTGACCTAACAGTAGCATTTGACTTTTGCTTGGTATGTTTAGTTCCAAAGTAGTGTTTTTTGTAGTTTTTAAATGTTCTAACCTAACCTAACCTACCTATTGCCAAGATGTTGATTTCGGTAGTAGCACTGACCTAACAGAACCATAATTTGACTTTTGGTTGGTATGTTTAGTTCCAAAGTAATATTCTTTATAGTAGTTTTTTGTTGTTTAGGTAGGTTAGGTTACATATTCTAACCTAACCTACCTACTGCCCAGATGACGGTTTCTGTAGGGTCACTGACCTAATAGTATCCCATTCTGACTTATAGGTAGGAAGGTTTCGTTCTGAAAACAGTGTTTTTTTGTTGTTTTTACATGTTCTAACGTAACCTAACCTACCTACTGCCCAGATGTCGATTTCGGTAGCGACATTGACATAATGAATTGCAATTATCTTTCATCTGCAAATTTTAGAATAAAAACAATTCTACATAACAAATATACGATTTCTAATAATAGAGTAAAAAATAGTTATTTTGAGAAAATATAGGAAAACAAATAGTAGTGCAATGTTTATTGTTACCGACACTATGAAGTTGAATGATTCGGAATTAATAACATGAGGAACAGAGTAGTTATTAATAGTGATTGTTAGGATGAAAAATTGTAGCAACACAATTTTCGGAGTTACAATAATCGAGGTAGAAACCTTAGGTCAACTTTGGCGCACCCGTGTCTGTCAGTTCCAGTCTAGGGGCCACAGTTTTCAAACGATGCTCACAAAACTAGGCGCACGTGTTCCTTGAATATATTTTTTTTTTGTAGAGAGTTTTTCTCGATTTCCCCGTTAGGGGGGAAAGTTATGACGTCATGAATTTTTTGTATGTTTTTTTTTTTTTCTGAAACCTATCGTGTGGGGTATCAAATAAAAAGGCTTCATGAGCCAGTTCTAAAAACACACTACTATTTTTTCGAAATATCCAAGAACTATTTGGACTCCTCGAAGTAGGAGACGGATTAGTAAAGAGGATCTATACAGACCATGAAAGTGAATGAAATAGACTATAACAACTTTCGTGAAAAGTCAATAGATTGTATTTTAAATCGCAAAATGTAGTTTACAAATTAATTGGTGCGGCTACTTTACTACTTGATTTGATTAAATCTTATTACGTCTTATTACTCCCAGATAAGAGTAGGCGGAAGGTGGAGAGTATGGCGGACCTACTGGTGAACACCAGCCAGTTCCTTCCTTCCACCACTCAATCTGAGGGAAAGGAGTCTCCTGCAAAGAAGCCGACCGCTGCTGTTGATGCTCCCTCGGTTGCTGCACCCACGGCTGCTGCAGCGTCGGGCCTGAGCAAACGCACCCCGAGCATCAGGCGCAAAGGAGTGCCGGCGGCACTTCTTTACGCAGCAATGCAATATTCGTTACTGCGATTCTATTAAGCGCTACACAGACGCCACAGATTCACTATTATTCAGCGTTTAGTAGAGTTGTACCCTATCAGCTGCAAAAACGCATTTTGTGGACACAAATAGTGCAGTTTTCTGAATAATGGTTCACAGGTATACATTTAAAACACTTGCATTTTAAGAGAGTACATACGAACCACTACAATCTACAAGACACGATGTGAAGTCTATTAACAAAGATATAATATGCTCAATGCTGCTTAAACGTGACTTTTACGTCATTATTCACTGATAGAGTATACTCCTAAATCAGCATTAATATAGGCCAATATTGTACCAAGTGTGACCTTTTATGCAGTTACACAGCAGCGCCCTGCTATAAATCTGTACATCGTGACCGTCAATTCAGACCTTGGCTGAATAATGGAATTTAATTCGGCATTAAGACTGCTGGTTGAGTTATATTTTACCATTATAAGCCAAGCGTGGACATTTATAAAGCATTTAGCATTTAATTTAAGTTAACACTGACCACTCGTTTATCTGCCATTTTTTTAGTACGTAACGCGTATAATTGTCAAAATTTAGCTTCTATCCATTTAGTTTATATCAGAAAATATAAGCTTGCACTGAACTATATCAAAAATAAATGAATATGTAAACAGCGTTTACACGTAAAAGTAATATGTAAAAAAAAAATTGCAAATAGCCTATTTTATTTTGAAAAATTTTCACGTATTTGTGGATATTATGAGAGCGTGTGAAAATTTTGACTTAAATATGTATGGTATTTGACAATAAAGTTACATTCCCGATACAATTTAACACATAATTGAAATAACTCAAAGTTTTACTTAACATGAACTTTATTATTTATCCACAAAATGGCAACCAAAACAACATCATTTACACGCACAATATTACTAACTGCACTTCAACACTCTTGTATAGCATAAAAATGTGTTTCTGCATACCACAATTTCACAGATAATTTACTTTTAGCTCCGATAAAGCATTTAAGATGACCACACTTATTCCAATTTTGCGAATGATTATGAGAATGACTGCATATTAACTATAATGAGTACCACGTGCCTCGTTATTCAGGCAATGTTCAGCACTTGGAGTAGCTGTTGCCTTTATTTATTATAATTCAGTTGTATAGCAATGTGCCACGTAATTTGTGCCCAAATTAGAGTTAAATCAACATTATAAGCGCATATAATGCTGATATACAGCAATTTTTAACAGCTATTGTGTCCAAGGTGTACTGTAAAAATGCTGTTACACAGAACCTTTGTGCTACTTGGGCGGGTTCGAATCCCGGTAAGGGAAAATATTTGTATGATGAGCATGTATACTTGTTTATTAGTCTTGGATGTTTTCTATTTTTTTATCTCTATTAAATGTATCCGCGTAATAACACAAGCCTTATTGAACTAAGTATGGGCCTGCTTCGATTTTTTCCTCTAATATTTATATTTATGTTTGATTGTTATTTATTTATCGCCTTTTTAATAAAAACTACTATTTAATTAATCAAAATCAAAGGTTATGCATATATTATAATAGTAAGCAACACTTAATCTTCAATCTTCATTCGTTACTGGTTACTCCGACATCTATGTTAAAATAGGAAAAATAAAATAAATAAATCTTCCATCTTCCTTACGTCATTTGAAACTGGGTATTCATTATTATCATAATTCATTTGCCAATATATGATTTTACTAATAATAATTTAATGAACAGAATAAAAACAAAATCTACTCAGACTTTTTCAACATTATTCAAACAGAATTCAATAAAGTTTTTTAACTAAGGGTAGTCAATGACTACATTTCCAAATTCATCTTCATATGAATCGCGGAATTTGTTTAAAAACAACGTGAGTAACGGAGATTTTGAATTGTATCATGTGAACCCCCAGGACATTGTCAAAACTTTTAGATTACTTAACTTAAACAATACTGAAGACCTGTGGGGTATATCAGTTGAAGTCATTGGTTCAGTAATTCTAGTTATAGCCCTACACTTAGGTTATCTATTCAATAAATGTGTTGATGATGGACTCGGAGGATAAGGGTGATCCTTCAAATTTTAGACCAATATCTGCTCTTCCAGCTCTAAGTAAAATATTTAATAAGATTATACTCAATCAAATGCTCTCACTCTCACACTGCAACCATACAAAACAACTCCACGCCAAACAATACGGTTTCACTAGGGGTAAATCAACTATGCATGCATTTATTCTGCATGGAGGCTGCTCAGAATAATTTCGGAGTCTTTTGCGATCTGTCAAAGGCATTTTGATTGTGTTGATCATGAAACGCTACTAATGAAATTAAATCATTACGGAGTTATAAATAAAGTGTTGAGTATACTAAGATCATACTTAGGCAACAAAATTCAAAAGGCAGAACTTGACGACGTGAAATCTGATGGATCGAATGTAAAAATTGGCGGTCCACAAGGTTCCATATAAAGCTTTTTTGTTATTCCTGTCATAAATTACCGTTCGGTCTTTGATGTTGGAGAAATTTACTGACATAGTGTTGTTTGCTGATTATAATTTACTGGTCTTCAAAATTGAAAGACAAAAAGAAGATTTTGATGATGCTAATGGTGTATTTTATTTAACCTTGAATTGGTTCACAGTTAATAACTTATTGTCAAAAACTGGTAAAACTATGTGTTTCAAATTTTCACTTCCAAATGTTAGGCAAGCTGAGACCAGTTAATTGTTATACAGCAACACGTTAGAATTAGTAAATGATACGAAGTGTTAGATTCCTTGATTTATTTAAACTATGGAAATCACAATCTAGTTAAAAGTAAATGTAGAACTCGTTTACGTGTGTTTAAGTGACTGCGCGCAAACAACATACATTTCGATATCACCCTTGGATTATTTGATGGATTTTCATGCTGGATTCAATTCATAGTTATTAATTTCAATTATCAATCGGCAAATTACATACAGTTTTTAAAGCGAGGCAACTTGAATAAACAACCGCCATGTGCTACAAATTCGTCTATAAAAGGTGTTGTTATCCTATTTTCGTATTCAGTCTTGTGTTTGACCATTGTGATGTGCTGAAGTCCAAGAAATATTGATTTATATTTTTTATCTCTCCATTCGAAGTTCCTTTTGTAACAAGAATCGGTTTTCGAGTGTCCGTAGTTCTATATACTAGATCTTAGTTTGTTAGTTATTTTTTGAGCTTTGAAGCCAGAAGGCCCACCCAATGCGCTGCATCCATGGTTTAACAATGGATTAATATATCTTTAAAAACATAACTTATGTATGTGAGGAAAAATATCAGTAGCTTTAAAATCATTGATAACCGCTACAATGTGCAAACTAGAAAAAAACATAAACTTTATTTTCCAATGTTCAGACTCACAAAAGTTAGCAGTTCCTTTATGAGATACTGTATACGCTTCAATAATAAAATTCCGCAAGAAATACTAAACTTAACTGAAGCTCGATTCAAAATATTTGAAAAGCACACTTTGTGCACAAAGGCCTACTACAAAATTAATGACTTTTTACAAAACACCAACATCTGGCATTAAACCAGTTCCTTGCACCCTATATATTATGTATTAATAATTAGGCATCTACTTAATGTTTTATTATGCTTGCTTGATTATGTTATGACGTTCATTAAGTTTCAATTTTTGTGGTATTATGAAAAAATCTTTGAATTGAATTGAATTAAGTGCAGGAATTGGGTTAACGTGGTAAGAAATTTACTTTTGACATCCAATGACATTTTTGATGGATCGAGCTCCTCTCAATTAAGGGTTTTCCCAAAGGGCCTGACATTTTGTTATTGTTGAGTTACGATGCGCCTTTTTCGAGATACCACACTTTATTTATATTTAAAAAAATAATTAGTTTTCTGTCATGAAAAGTAGGTGACATTCTCGGAGGATGGTACCCCTCGCCGTAAGTGTTTTTTATAAAGCTTTTTTCATTTTCTAAAGGGTTTTTTAAAAAACAAAAAACAATTAAATTCTAAGAGAGTGCCTTAATATGGGCCCCAAATTTTAAATTCTTATCCAAGACGCCCCGAATGGCCGAGTCGGCAGTGACCCTGCCTACGAAACCAAGGGTCCCGTGTTCGAGTCCCGGTGGGGGCAAATATAAGTTTGATGAGAACGGATGTTTGTACCCTAGTCATGGTTGTTTATCTATCTAAGTATAATATTTATCTATATAAGTATGTGTATCGTTGTCTAGTACCCAAGATACAGGGAACCTAGTTTGGGGCTGAATCAATGTTGTAAATAGTGTCCAAGGTATTATTATTATTAAGATTATTCCATGGTACTTTTTTGCCGAAATATTGATTATGCTTGGTCATTGACATTGGTTGTTCGTCTACATTTGTGTGTCTTTATCTCAGGCAATGACGGCGGAGACGAAGCTTTAGTCTTATAAAAAGTTAAATAATTACTTTAAGTGTATTAAAAATTAACTGCCTTGTATGGCCACTTAAAGTTGTTTCCATCAATGACCAGCTTAACCTACAAAAATAAAGTAATTGAGATCATTTAAACACAGCACTTACATTACAGGATGTAACGGAAATTATAAAAAGTCTAAATGTGTGTCATTAACAAATCTGACATTATACTTATTTTAACTAACTTCGGCATCGTAATAAAGAATGACGTTATTTCTGAATCATATTTTCAATTGACTTAATCCAGATTTTTTCCCAGAATCCAATTACATCTAGACTATCTTATTGAAGTTTGGGGAACTGCAGCCAGAATCCATCTTAAACAATTAAAAATAGCACAAAATAAATAACTTAGGCTTATTCTAATTAAAAAGTATATTTTTCTTGTATAGTCGATTTTATTTAAGTCACAGTGACACAACTAAAATATTTAATTACTTGCATAAGTTTAGTGTGCTAAAAAACATGTTACTAACATTTATTTAATGTTAATTTTAATGTTTCTCTGAAGGTGGACTAATTGTTGTTTTTTTGAGAAATACATTCTAAAACCTTAAAACCTTATTCCGGTTGCGGTACTCGATGATATTTGCCGAATCATATCGCTTAGTTCTTGTTCGTCATTAGGATTTAAGAATGTTGACGCACTCTGTGATGTCCTCTTTGGTGAGATCTTTGCCAGGGCATCTTCGCTCATTTTCATGTCATTCAGAATATTAATTGCCAGATATTTCCCTACAGTAGTAAAGTACTCATTGCATTTTGACAGGGATGAGATTGGGTCTTTTTTCTTTTTGTGCAGGTCAGTAGCTACACTGTATTGTATTTATTGAATGGAAAATCTCCCTGATGGCTTCCCATAGCTTATTGGGATTATTCTTGTTATCCTCTAGTTCCTTTTTTTCATAGTTGTTCTTTAGCTGATGTAAAGAATGTATGATGTAAGGGATTGTTGCAAAGTATCTATAGCGTGTATATGTCAATTTTATTATATCGCACTTGGGGTTTTTCCGGAATTTTGCGTAAAGCGCGCCACGATTTTTCATACATCATTAGACCTGGGATTATCCAGGGTTCGATGTTGAATTTCGATCTGCTTATCTTGTCATGTTTGGAGAGTTTAAAACAATCTTCGACATGAAATAAGTAAATTATCTCTGCTGCATTGAAACGGTTAATCTATGAAAAGATAGTTTACAATATTTACAAAGTTTTATTTAAGGGAAGACAGAGCAAGGTCGTGGGTGTGAACTCGTTAGATGGACTTTGCGCGTTTAGGCTGCGACTCCCCTGGTGAGGTCTGGCAGCAGGAGCGGCAGCACACAACGGCCACTAGAGGGCCGCGAGGAGTCCGGTTTAACAGAGGGGTTTCGGGTCCAGTGGTGTGAGCAGGAGGGTAGGAAGGCGGGGGCACAGGGGGCACCTGCGGAGGACACATTGTGAGCAGCGGAAAAAAATCCAGGATCCAGGGTTGTCTGCAATGCTCCGACAGGCTCGCCGAGGTGGGAGAGCCGTATAGGAACCTAGCTATCGGAGGCATTGCAGACGGAGTCGTAGCAGTAGGGATGGAGATACACGAGTCATTTACTAAATTATATACCCAGAAAAATAGAAAGGACTACGAGCCAAACAAATTTTTACGTACCCAAGGTGGGGGTCAGCAATCAATTACAGCACATCAAGTAAAGGCTTTCTATTTACACAACACAAGTTATTTACAAAATTATTTATATTGACAATTATGAGGGACTAGCCCATCGCTGCAACTATGGCGTAATGAGGAGATAAAAATAAAACTCAGAGGATACGTCTTAGCTATTCAGAGCTCAAGGAAGGAATGTAGAATACCTATATAGTCTGTGAAGGAATGCATCAAAAACAATCGAAGAGCTACCGGACGAAATACCAGGCTTGAATTCTAAACCTTTCCTTTTCAGAAGGCTAGTCAGCCAGTAAGATTGTTAAATGAAATAAAAAGAAGTTTGACTACAATCTGTTTACTTAAGTACGACTTAATAGTTAGTAGAACTTAATTTTAAGCAGACCATGTTACAGTACCCCCTGTTTAGGATAGGATTTTTCCTATGTAAAATCCGCTGAGACTCTACTAAGTCCTAAAAACTAACAGTCAGACTCTGCACATTCATCACACATTCACATTACTATCAGACATCAGCATCACACAAAGTTCACACCAGAGTCTACACAAATATAGAAAGTGTAGACTCAACATTCCATACAAAAATAAGTTTTAATACAATCTGTTTACTTAAGTACGACTTAATAGTAAGTAGAACTTAATTTTAAGCAGACCATGTTAATAATAATCCTTGATTGCACAGAAAAGACATTGGAAATTATAACAGAAACAGTATGCAAAGGTGAGATTATTTCTAAAAAGAAATTTCTTATAGCTAACCTGTGAAGAAAAGAGAAAAATAAAATATAGAGAGGTAGTCCTAGTGTACAATTAAGAGTTAAAAGAAATAAATAAAATAAATATACTATCAAATAAATCACAATACACCCTACGTAATTACTATAAAATAAATAAATAGAATACAATAAATAAATAGATATACATAAATACTATGAGATACCCACTATTCGGAAGAGAGGAGATGCTGTTTCAATTTTTTCTTGAAAGTGACCAAGGATTTGCAATCCCTTATAGCGCAAGGAAGTGCATTCCACAAACGTATTGCCCTTAACCTAAACGAGTGCTCGTAAGCAACAGTGTTGTGCTGAGGAATTGACAAAAGTGACACCGTGTGAGATCTCCGAAGTCTATCCCCTGAGAAAAGATACTCAAAACGTTCACGAAGATATGCAGGGTAGCACGGATTTGTGTACCTAGTATCATCACCTGAGACTTGTCCGGGTTGACTAATAGCCCATACGAAAGAGACCATTTCCTGATGTTGTCGAGGTCAGCATTCAAAGCCTCAACAGTCGAAGTCAGATCACACAGGGGAAAATGCCGATAAATTTGAAGGTCATCTGCATAAAATGATACGAGGAAGACAATACATCCGAGATGGAATGGATGAAAACTGAGAAGAGAAGAGGGGAAAGGATGCCACCCTGCGGAACACCTGTAGAGAGCTTGCACCATTCTGTAGTGACCTTTTCAGACTTGATGCGCTGCTGGCGGTCTCTCAAGTAAGAGTCAAACCAGCGAGCCGAGTGTGAAGAGACGTTAAGCGATTTTAAGATTTCAACAAGTATATCGAAGTCGACGCAGTTGAAGGCGCTGCTAAAGTCTAGGAGAGTCAGGACTGTCAGCTGCTTCTTATCCATTGCCAGTTGGATATCGTCAGTTACCTTGAGTAGTGCTGTGGTGGTGCTATGCCCCGGTCTAAAACCAGACTGAAAAGGGTTCAGTAAATTCATGGAGGAAATGTAAGAGGACAGCTGGGTGTGGACAATTGATTCAAGGATTTTGGAAAGGATTGCTAGGATGGAAATGGGACGGAACTCTTTGAAGGAGAACGGGTTAGACGTTTTAGGTAGGGGTAACACTAATGCTCTTTTCCACTGGCTCGGGAAGCAGTACTCGCTCAGCGACGCATTGATTATATGCGTTATGGGTTGTAACAAATGATCAAGTACACTGAAAAGCATCTGAAAGCAGATCTTGTCATCACCTATAGCCTTTGACGATATTGCTAGAAAAGCCTTCTTTACTGCGCCAACTCCGACAGACCTGAGGTTGAAAGGTAAGCTACTGGATGTCTTTCTGGTGCGCAAGTAACGAATGGTAGCATCCTTGACAGGGGGGTCCATCACGACAGGGGAGACAGCAAAGAATTTGTTGAGACTGTTGAGGTCGACACTACCGGTTACTGCGTCCTGGGACTTACCAACACCGAGGGTCTTCAGGAACTTCCAAACCTGTGCAGGAGTGTAACTCTCAATACTCTCGTAGATATGGCGGCGTTTGGCATCTCGACAAAGACGGGTGCAACGATTACGGAGACGTTTGTATATAAGGAGATTATCGTCCGTCGGATCCTTCTTATATCTACATTTGGCACGGTTTCTCTAAGCCATCAGACCCTTGATGGTGTCAGTAAGCCAGGGCGCAGGGAGATGTTTGACCCTAACCTTTTTGACAGGAGCATGTTTGTCGAACAAACTCAGGACAATCGATTGTAAATGCTGGACTTTTTCATCAACGGGCTCACTACAGACGACAGGGGACCAGTCTATAGAGGCGGCATCAGACTCAAGGGAGCTGAGATCCATACCCTTGAAACTGCGAATATCCAGAAATTTCCCTGCGCGCTTGGGAGGCCTTAACTTGAACGAGAGATAAATCAGATCATGAAAGGAGAAGGGGGCGTTAAGTTGGCCATGCGTTGCAACCTTGGATATGTTAGAAACAATCATAAGATCCAAGAAAGAGGGGGTGCAGTGGGGCTGGAAGTGAGTTGCACTCAGGGGAAGAATATTTAAATTTAGGGAGCTTACGATAGACTGGAGTTTGGCAGAGCGAACATCATTTTTAAGTAAACAGGTATTGAAATCACCTAGGATAAGTGTGTCACTGTATAGGGGAGATAGATCATTAAGGATGCTTTCAAAAGAGTCAAAGTAGTCGATGAGGAGAGAGGGGCTATAGAAGACACCCAGAAGGACCTTAGTGTGATGGAGGCATAGCTCAAGAAAGAGGTGTTCAGCGGATCCAGAGTACAGACTAGGTGAGTGGCTGATGACTTTGCGAGAAATGTCGGAACGAAGATAAATAGCAACACCGCCACCAGCCTTGCCCGTCCTATCATTCCGATAGAGCCTGTACCCTGGCAGAGCATACAAGGTAGAAGGAAGAGAGGGTTTGAGAAATGATTCGGAGATCAGAATACCATGAATGCTCTGATCGCTGAAGGAGTCGAGAAGGTCGACATGACTGGAATTAATGCTCTGAGCATTTATGTGAACGACGTTGAAGTTCCTACTGAGGTTGGAAAACACACGTTTAAGGGCAATAGGCAAAACGTCGTCCGTGGACGACAATCCACTTCCTACGCTATCGGAAGCTTCACTTTCGGAGTAGGAGAAGTAACTATCACTAAATAAGAAGGTATCCATATGAGTAATTATAATATAATAAATAGATATATAATAAAATAAATACAATAAAACCTACTAAAAACACAAAAAAATAAAAAAGTCAAATCCAAAAAAACAGAAAGGCTCGAACCCAGCCAAACCCTGGGTTTACAAAAGTATAGTGCATATGGAAGGAAATACATTATACAAGATAACAAATAATAGATGAGACGTGGGTGGGCAGCACAAACAAAAAAGAAATGAAGAAACAGCAAAGTGAATCCAAATACGAACATACAAGATCCATTCGCACCGTCCGGTTGCCCGTCCGTTCCGTCCGGCTGTCTGTCTGTCCGTACAATAAATAATAATAATAAAAAAAAAACTTCAAGTACACAGACCACACTATGCTTGTCAAATGAAAGACTGCGTGACCTAAAAATAAAAAGTGAATCATTTAATCTAATCTAATTCAGTCTACCCTTCACGTAAAATTACATTAATTTATAACAGAAAGTAACCCGACCAAATCACGCGACGTATATTGCGCTGCACACGATGGGATACAACTACTTTTTGGTACCTGCCTTCGTCTGGCCGGCAGTGGCACGCCTAGCGCTGGGTTCTCGCTGCTTGCTTGCCGAGGGCGCCGCAGAACCTGCTGCCGCTGCCGCAACCGCAACCCCAGCCACAGGCTTTTACGAGAAGAGTCGGCGACCTTTTGCCCGGATTGCAGAGCAGAGGGAGGGAACTTGCTGGTGTATTTCTGAAGATCCGACATGCGCTCCACCTTCTGTCTAATTTTTTGGGAAGCAGTAGGACAATGTTCCAGCCACATGTTCCAGCATCATTAACTGATAAATTAGAAGTAACGCTGAACCAGTCAATAGTACCAATTTCGTCAAAAATTGCTGCGTAGCCAACCCTTATACGCATTCTATTTACAGAAGGTTTCTTAACGGCAACATTCATAGCAGCAGGCATTATTACCATAGCAAGGTCGTGGTCTGTGATATCCGTCTTAGTAACTTAAGTTTCTGCTTTGAGATGTGATGAAAGGAAAATATGGTCCAGAGACGCGTTAAGGTGGATTGGCATCGTGATTGCTGGTAGCAGTCCATTTTCAGCGGTCATGAAAAGGTATTTCGATTTCATTCATCTTTTACCGTCCGATAGTAAGTATATGTTAAAGTCACCAATTAAAATTGTTTAGAACCAAACGGGCCTACTTGCGGTTTCATCATGACTAGTGTCAATCGGAACGCACCCTTTGTTTGGCTCTATGATAAATAAAAAATAAAACATAACTTCCGTCCGGTTTGGCAAGTGAGTCAAAAAATGTTGTGATCAACCTCCAAGCCTGTTGTTTATTGCCGTGATATCACGAGGGTTTGTTGAGGTCCCTTGGTATTGAGCCGAAAGTTTGGAAGAGATCCGTATCCCAACCGCGAGAATTGATTGGCCGGGAGTCGGCCCCGCGATCGGCTCAGGTGGTTTGAACACTATTTCGGTAAAAGCCAGGGTGTTTTCCACGCTCGTGTGAAGGAAGGGTCAAGGACCTGCCGAGTTGTTTGTCGTGGTTACTGGCGTGAATAGTGGCGTGAGATTGTGTGTTCCGCGGGGAAACAGCCACGCATATATTATATATACAAAAGATAGGGAATTACTTGGCCTGACGGTGGCCTCATGATTGGCTTGAAGAATTGAAGAGGACTCAGGCGTGCCCAGGACACGTCGCTTCGGAAGCCAGGTCACCAGGTATACGGAAGACCCCGTCAGGAAATTTTAGAGGCAGCACGGTGTAACATCGCTGGTTTAAGAACTCTCATGGCGTAGAGCCAGAAGTTCGAACTATTCTATGGGCCCGTGGTTGTGACTGCCGCCCTGAGAGGTTCTTTATTAAAAATAACAGAAGTCCCTCTCTTGAAACCAACAAGGAAATCTTCCATAGAATCAATAAAGTATTGGGGACTTTTCGAGGGTGAAAGATATATTGCCACCACATTAGCAATGCCAAGTATTTCCAAAACAATACGGTTTGCCTCGATGATAGCAGGTTCAAAGGAAGTGGCATTGAGATTATTTTTTACATAGACTACAAGTCCACCAGCTTTGTTAATGAACTTGGTGGATTTGTGCATTGTGTAACTATCTATTATTCCTACTAGTGAATAATCCTGAAGCCAGCACTCTTTTAGTACTATGACATCAAACTCAATTTTAAGTTTTTCAGTAGTACCTGAAATTCGTAGAAGTGCAATTGGATACTTCAAATATTATAGATTAACACTTTTAACTTTGAATTTGTGTGAATATAACTCTCACATTCCTCTGGTAAATCTATTGAAAGGCACTTGATAACAAGAGTATATCCAATTCAATCGCTAATTCGATTTTATCCGTACCCATGACTAATTTGCGGTTGTAGGTTCATTACTTAAGTGTTGGTGAGAGATGGGTGCATACATATAAAAAATACAGCAAAAATATATACACTAAGCAACCAAAACTAATTACCAGGGCAAACTGGCTTAAATTTATGTTGCAATATAAGACTATATTTAAATTTATGGCTACCAGCTTCTTTTTATTCATAAATATGAGCGATAACCGAATCAACCCGCAATCTATGGCAGGCCTTATCCACGGCTTGGCGAGCGAATACTTTGCCATCACGTGTCCAAACAAACTTCCATTGAAGTTATTTCAACCCGATCTGCCAAATAGCTGCCTATTGGTTTTAGTCAGCCTTTCTTTCACGCTGAACTTGTTCGGTGGGCCATGCAGCGGTAGGAACATAGACGCGGCATGCCGGCTTACCCTCCACGGCGCCGTGCATGGGACCCACGTGCGCCGCCCATACGACGTTATGTAGGTCGAAAACATGGTTTCCAGTGCTCTATTTACACGTTCCGTCGGATTTCCATGCGGTCAGGCGGTGTTCTATTCCATATCTTTCCAATCTTCTTTCATCTGTTTGCTGACGTACTGTCTGCCGTTAACGCTTAACAATATTTTGGCGGGCCATTTTTCATTATAACGCATTCTTTTAGAGCTTTAATTATAGTGTTTTCCGTTGCAGTTCTCAACGGTCGTATTTCTTTCCATTTTGTAAATGTATCATTAAATATTATTATGAAATTGTAGTCTTTTGTTGATCTCTGTAATGGTCCTATAAGATTGGTGCATACCCCCTTCCACGGTTCTTCTGCATTCTTGATGTGTATTACTCCCGCTGCTTTTTCTTGCGATGGTAAATGTGTTTACGTGACATTTCCTGATATGGCTCGCTATCCACTTATACATGCCTGGCCAATTGTATCGTTGAGCCACGCGGTTCAGTGTTTTTGCCGTGCCTAAATGTCCTCATTCCGGAATGTCGTGGTTTTTCCTTATGATTTCTTGTCTTTAATTCTCTGGTACACATAGTTTCCATTCCGAATAGGATTCGAGTCTGATACCGTATGCGTTCTTTGTTATTCTCCTGTACATTTTGTCTCCTTTTATGCAGTAATCGCGGTGTGCTTCCGGTGTTCTAGATGTTTTTTTCTTTAGACTGAATTACCATTCGCCGTTTTCGTTTCTGTCGTCATGTAGAAACTAGGGTTCCGTGATAGTTCACCAGCGACCGTGTTTTGTTTGCGTAGCTTGTACGTTATACCGAAATCGTATAAATAATCATATAAAATATGATGTCTTTTAACACAAATAATTACAAAATTGTCAGTTGTAGCAATAGAAAGACTGCTGATAGAGGTGGTTCTTTAATCTAAGTAAAAAAGTAATATTAAGGTGAAACAACGGAAAGTTATTCTTGCACTTACTATTGAAAGACAAATTGAGGCAACCTGTGTGGAGTTAGATAGCCATATTATTGTTTGTGTCTACAGGCCACCGAGAGATGAAAAAGGCAATGGCAATTCCGAAATATTTGAGAAAATTATGGAGGAAGCCCACACTAAACTATGCAATAACAGAATAAAGTTAATAATTTGTGACGATCCTAATGTAGATTTGCTATAATTTTATTAACGACATGTATTTTTAGAGCCGACTAGATTTACACTTACCAGCCGAACTTGCTTAGATAACGTTTTTGTTACTGTGCATTCACAAGTAAAAATGTAATTAACTGCTTTCCTTCCGATCACAGTGGTCAAACAGTTTCATTCCCAATTGCTAGTAAGGATTAGAATGGTCCGTCATTTTATAGGCCTATTACATCCCATAGACTAGAGACATAAACGAAAAATTTAGATATAAATTTGCTACTACCGGATTTGAATGAACAGAATCCAAACAAAATGCACTCAGACTTCTTCAAAATTATTCAAACAAAATTAAATAAAGTTTCGTTAAATTAGAGTTATCTTGTATGACATTTATGAACAAAAAACCTATAACATTGATCGAAAATTTTATGACTATGTTAACAAATATTCCAAAACTTTCAAGTTGGTTTGTAAAACTGCAAAAACTTTACATATTAATAGAAAAATATAAAATTCAAATAATAGAATGAAAACAGTTTGTCAAATAATAAACCGTGAAACCTGCAAAGTTATACCAGGTGACAATAATTTCTGCTTGACGCTTACATTACGCTTCTACAATAAAATTCCGCAAGAAATACAAAACTTAACGGAAATTAATGACTTTTTACAAGACACCGACATCTGGAGTTAAACCAGTTCATTGCATTATACATTTCTACATAATAACTGTTTTTACATGCTTCGAGTCAACAATTTTATTGAAGAACATTTTTATTTTACAACCTTAATATTACCATAATCCTAAAAGTTAAACTTAATAAATAAATTAAAAGATTTCTACAAATTAAGTCTAAGGATTCTTGCTTAGCGTTATTCAACCAACCAAAGTTCCAAATGAGATTCTTGCTATGACAAAAGCCGTAGGCGCTTAACTCACACCAACGAAAAAGCAAAAGATATGTAGACGTCACACTCATACTCGTGGAGCGGGCTGCGGTCATCACGCACTTTGCTCGGGGCTACCGTACCTCAAATTCGCCACCACTACTATGTAGCGCTAATTGCTGATCCGCCCTGCTTGACTCCGGACTACTTCGGTGTCGTCACAAGATGCGCGCCACCTCCTGCCGCATAGCTACGGGGAAGTGGTTGCCTATCAAGGCAGTGTTAAGTGGACTTCACTATAATTGTTAAATCTAGTACTCATAGCATACTCTAAGATCGCAAATTAACGCACATCTAATTGTTGGGCATCCTGGAGTTTTTTTTTTCCTCATTAGTGTTTTGTTTTACTTAGACCCACAACAAGCGTTACAATGGCGCCCATTCAATAGGTTCTCACTGAGCTGTGTTTACTTACATTTATCTGTAGTATTGCATAGTAATCATTGGTGTTGGTTGCTTTGGTTTGGTTCTATCAGTTCGTCATTAAAAGTGTGATTGATTTTATTGTATTACGGAACTAGTAATTTTGTGTTTTAGTATGCCTACGGGTTTTAATTGTTTTATTCCTTTACGTTTTGATGTTTAAACTATTATTTGAATTCCGAAAATCACACTTTTATTGATTTGAATTTTCACCTGAAATTTATTTTAGCGCTGGGTTGATTGATTGTCTTCTATTGTTGTTTATTTGTGATTGCAACACACATTTATTAGGGAAACATGTGTTACCAAATTAAATATTTTTATCTACAAAAGGCTGAACTGGAGTACGAGGTTGGTGTACGGGGTGGTACTATCGGTGAATCGGTTCAGGAGCTTAGGAAACAGATTGTTAAATTAGCCTCACTTCTTCCATCGGAAGACATTCTACAGTCTCACTTGGAGCCGGTTGTTGATTTGGCGCAAGTTAGGGATACCTTAGTGAAGGTCAGAGACAATTAAGATAGCTTAAAGTCTAAATTTGATAAAAATGTTTACTCGAGAACGGAGACGATGCTACATCATGTTTTTTACAGGCTTGTTAGGCACGTTGTTGTAGAGGTCACTTACCTGGAATTTTCTCAAAGATTTAAGGCCTACCTGCAGGAGCTAAAAAAAATTAAAGTTGAAGCTCCGTCAACCTCAACAAACCAGAACCATAGTCCGAGCTGATAACTGTTACTTGCGAGAAGAAATTGGTGTCAGATGTGGTTGGCAGGCTCAAGTTTAATGGGAAGACATGCATTAGATATTTTTTTCAGAAGGCCGAGGAGCTGGTGTTTTTGAGGAGCATGACTAGGGACAAGTTGCTAACTTTGTCTTTGATATTTTTACCGATGACGCGCTACACTGGTTTCGTTGCGTTAAGGACAAGGTTGAGACATGGGATGAGCTTGTTAAGCTCAACATTAACATTAAGTTTCTGACATTAAACGGTAATCATAATCACTCTGACTAAAACAGGATTTTAGTCAGAGTGATTATGATTACCGTTTAATGTCAGAAATTAGGATGCGTACACAGGGTGAACAGGAAAATATCTCTATTTACATTTCTATAATGCACGGTTTGTTTTCTTGATTGAACAAACAGTTACCTGAGGAGGACAACCTAGAAATTCTCTTACACAATATTCGTCCAATTTACGCCAGTACTCTAGCCTAAACCAAACATAACAAGTATTGACGCGCTAAAAGAATTGTGCCGCAGTTTTGAGAATATTCAAGCTCGCACGGCTCAATTTCATGAACCACCTAAGGTCAGTTCTGACACTCTAGCTCGGGAATTCACTTATTAGCAATCCACCATTCCGTATGGGTAAGAAAGCTTGGTCCCATTGGTCCGAATTGAGGGAGACATTTCACAGGCACTTCACTAGCTCCTAAAACACACAATCAAAAGAGTCAGTATGCACCGGGTGAAGCCAATTCGGTACCGTGCGTAAAAAATATGTGAGCTTAGGAACAGCAGAACAGACACGTAGTTAAATAAGAGCAACCTGCGCTGACAGCAGCACCAACCTCTCCCTAGCAAACAGGACAAGTTGCCTTCTCGCCTCGAAGGCTTCAGGGATAGCTTCAGGGAAAATAGGAGGACCCAAGAGGTTAAAGGTGTGGGTTGTTAATTATTTGAGCCCGGGAAGCACGATACTGAACAATGCAAAGGAAGAAACGGAATCAGCGTCGCAGGGGAAAACTTCGCATTTATTGGTCTCTAACCCTTTTTCCCGAAAGTGTGGAATAAGCGTGAGCAGATCCTGCTTTACTTCCTCTGGGGTACCCCCAAGTGCACCGTCATCTAGGTACCAGATGTTCAGCGGAAATTTAAGCTCAAAGATCACCTTTTGTATGGCCAGGCAGAAAATTAAAGGGCACAGTGGATCACCCTGCTAAGTATTAACCTGGGAAAGAATGAGGGATTCATTAAAATACAGGTTTGATGGCGAGGAGTAAACCTGAAAGAGGTAAGGGAAGAGGCAAGGCACTTTCTTCCTAACTTCGCTCAGAAGACTTAAGACTTCTCTTAAACTTCATATCACTAACGACCTCTAAATGTAAGGCGCGAGTGGCCATACATATGAAAAGACAAATCTACCCCTTATAGGCACGATGTCCACGTCCTTTAGTTGTCGTGATCGGATCAGATCGGAAGCCACCCCAACTCCTTGCGATACTGTGAGACATGGTCATACTTGCGCAGCCCGAAGACAAACCGAATCCCGAGGTTTTGAATTCATTCGAGTTTGTTCAGTTGTTCTTCGTTCGCACCGATCCAGCAAACATCCGCATAGTCGATTAAAGGTAGTAGGAGGGACTGGGCAAGGGTGATTTTAGTCTGCTGCGGCAGGAAGTGCTGCAATCTCCGTAGGGAGTGAAATGACGCAAAGACTCGTCTGCTGACCTCATAAACATGGGGCGACCAGGACAACAATTTATCGAATACAACCCCAAGATTCTTGGCCTTCTCGCTGTATGAAATTATGTTACCATCATACACTATAGGGTCGACGGGCATTTTCTGAACTAGGTTATGAGAGTGACGAGTACCCATAGGAGGTAGCCCATTTCCTGATGTTATCGAGATCAGCATTCAACACCTCTACTGTCAGATTCACATCACACGGAGAGAAGTGCCGATATATTTGAAGGTCATCTGCGTACAGATGATAAGTACAGGTAAGAACGTCAGAGATGGAGTTAATGAATACCGAGAAGAGGAGAGGAGAAAGGATGCCTCCCTGCGGAACACCTGTGGAGAGATCACACCAGTCCGTTGAGATCTCCTCAGACTTAATGCGTTGCTGACGGTCTCTCAGGTAGGAGTCAAACCAGCGAGCAGAGTGCGAGGAGACATTAAGTGACTTTAAAATTTCAACTAGTATATCTAAATCGACGCAGTTGAAGGCGCTACTGAAATCAGGTAGTGTTCATCTAACTCCTTCTTCTGTAAATATTTTGCATTCATTTTGTCCTTAATCGTAAATCTTCTACAATAAGCTAAAACTCGCTGTTACCTTTGTAAAGAGGAGAATCTTGTAAAAAGCGATTCCTCTGGAGCTGTCGCAATATGGATATTTATTACTTCTTCTAAAGTCAAGTTCGAATCTTTAGGTTTTGTATATTGTACTTCTATCTCTCGCAGAAATGAGGGACCGCAAAACCAAAGTGTGTCGTCAACTAGGGCTGAGGCTAGCACTCCACGTGATGCACAATAAGCCGGGTTCATCTTCGTCGATACATAAAACCACTGCCATGAATTTAAAGATTTCAACACCTCCTCTACTTTATTTCCCACGAATGTTTTCCATCGACTCGGATGACTATTAATCCACTCGAGGACAATCGTTGAATCGGTCCATGCCCTGATATTTTCCTTGTGGATGCCCAAAACTTCTGCACTCACAACTACCAATTTGGACAGTAGACCAGCTCCCCACAGCTCCAGTCTTGAGATGCTTATTTCTTTATAGGAGTAACTCTAGTTTTTGCTACTGCTAGTGATGTGTGAACTTCACCCTTCACGTCGACAATTTGAAGGTAGAAGACCGCAGAATACGCCGCTTTGGAAGCATCACTAAACCCATGAAATTCTGTGATTACATCATCAGAACGTGAACTCATCCATCGAGGAATTTCTATCTTCGTTAGTAAGGACAACTCTTTACGGTAAGTATACCACACCTCAACTAATACGTGATTTAATTTATCATCCCATCCGAGACCTGTGAGCCATAGTTTTAGGATGAAAATCTTGGCTTTAATAATGTTAGGAGCTATCCAGCCTAGCGGATCAATAGCCTTGCAATATCTGCAATAACTATTCTTTTAGTTATAGGTCCAGTTAGTCCGAGTATTTTATTATTTAGTTTGATCTCTATTTCTTTCCCTTCTTAGTTCTGTTTGTCCTTTTCTTTATTGTCCTGTTTGTCCTTTTCAGCGTTTTTTTCTTGCTTTCCATTAATTTGTTTTTCGTTTTCAGCCGCCGTCGTGGTTATTTTCTGAAACAGTTCTTTACTGTTGCTGTTCCACTTCTGTAGCTTAAAACCACTCTTTTCTAATAGATATGTCATTTACTTGTACAATTTAATTCCTTCTTCGAGATTGTTACATCCTGCCATCAAATCGTCCATGTAAAAGTTGTTTTTATTTTATTTATTTTTATTTTATTTTATTTATTTTATTTATATTCTCCAGAGAGGTAACAGCTGTAATTCTTAAATAGTTACAAGTAAATTACATAGTTATGAGCTAATAATAACCTCCCACAGTTAATTTACTAAACATGTGAACTGGGTACTTCTAAAGCCTGTGACTTATGTAACGAAAAGAGTACTCTTTTCGTTACATAAGTATTTGTTTATCACATTATGTTGATAGTATATCACACTTTGCTTTTGTCGCCCTAACCATTCATTTATAGTGCACCACACTTTCCTCATATCTCCCTTACAGTCTGTTATTGACTTCTTCATAGGTATAGGCCTATTGCGAGCTTTATTAATCAAAGTGTTTGTCTTATTTTTTGTCTCGTATAGCGAAGTCTTAGGTTCATGTTGTTTGTTGACGATTTCCATTGCCCAAACAGTTCGTCTCTTGTACCGATCGACTTTTGTAAGTCCTTATTTACCCAAGGCTGTGTTTGACGTTTATTAAATTTTAGTTGTACAGTTGAACTTTCATATGTCTCTAAATATTTCCACGATCTTCTCATAAAGTTGTAAGGGACAGTTGAGCCCTTCAAACACTGTCCAGTCTTAACACTGCAGACGTTCACTTACTAACCTATTAGTTAATACATGTTTTTCCACCTTACTTGGTTTTAAGTCGCTTACACCAATACTCGCACCTATTTGGTAGTGATCAGCAACCCGCTTTACCACATAAGCACTCGATTTACACATACACGCTCTTCGTTTGAAAATATGGTCAAAACATGATTGCACTAAGCGAACAGCTGTTATGACATTGCGCGTTACCTCTTGAATCCCGTACTGCATACTTTGTTGCGCTAGCAATATTAGGTAATGATGAGATACCGGTTCTGGGTTTGTAGGTAGAATATTGAAGTTGCAGTCTCCTATATATATTATGTCTTGAGTGTTAGGTAATTGTTCCAATGTGTTTTATTTTATTTTATATTTTAAGAGAGGTAACAGCTGTAATTCTTAAATAGTTACAAGTAAATTACCAAGTTACGAGCTAATAATAACCACCCACAGTTAATTTACTAAACATGTGTGTACTTCCAAAGCGACATAATAGCATTAATTGACAAAAACTACGAGTACAACACAAACCACACCAACACTACTCATCATCTAAAGTTGCAACAAATTGCCTTATGAAGTTAACCCTTATTGATTGAGCACTGTCATTAAATATATTAATGCCATCTTCACCATTAACGCCACCGCCACTACAGAGACTGTTAAAAGTAGAACATGCTCTTACCGGAAACGAGTTTTTCCTATAGTTACTATGAAAACGGGGCAACTGAAAGAGAGGACGTCTACGAGCACCAGCAACACAAACTTTCAGTTTAATTTTACTAAGCAGAGAAGGAGAATTTATGGTGCTCTTCAGTATTTTCATAAGAAAAACAATATCGGCGTCATCCCTACGTAGCTTTAGAGGGAGGAGATGCAGTCATGCACACCGATGCTCATAATCAACCTGTGGCAGATTAAACTTGAAGCCGATATATGTACCTTGTAAACTTCCTCTGGATACGTTCTAATCTACGTGTTATAGCAAGGGTTCCAAACCTGCGAGGCGTACTCTAGGTGACTGCGGACATAAGCAAAATACAATATTTTTATCGTTTTCGTGCGCCTAAACGATTTAGACGATCTCATGATGATGAGTGGTCAACACTGGCTGTCAAACGGCAAACAGCTGATTTCACTACGTCCCTAGAAAAATTTATATTTTAATATGATTTAGTGTAATTCTGAGCCCAATTTAGTGTTATTTTAGGATTATAGTGTAATGTTAAGTATTTCTATTGTTTGCAGTGTGTTTTAGTGACGTTTACTAGTGTCTCGAAACATGTTAAATTTGTGACCGTTGCAGGTTATAAATTTGAAAGTATTTGTTATTTCCGTACACTTTCAGCGCTTTTTGTTACCTTATTGTTAAATTATTATATTTAACAACGTTTAAAATATATTTCATAGCAATTAGTGATGTGCAAACGCTGAAAAACGTTACTATTCCACGTAAGTAATTTCGCATTGTTTTGGTGTGCAATTCCTTGATTCTTATCTCAACTGCAACCATGATGACCCGCAGAGCTGCTGCTGTCGCCTCCCGACAGCAGGAAAATGACAAGCTCAAAGTTACCTTACTAGAATTAAAAAAATCAAAGGAAATGGTCACCGAATTACTCTGTGAAAGGGAGGAAAATGAGAAAGAGCTATTATCAGTACTTGAAAGTAGAGATAAGCTAAAGAAACAATTATGTGTATTAGAACAAGAATGTAGTGATGTAATTGTTGAGCGGGACAAGCTGCAGGTCACCGTAGATAGCTTCACTGTATGTAGTGCAGAGTACGAGCAAGCCCTGAAATCGATTGATTCCCTGGAGAAAGCATTGTTCGATGCCCATGAACAAATACATGCACTCCAGGAGGAGAAGGAAAACACCGCAGCGTTGCAGACCCAGAGCCTCTACAGTGAAGTCATAGGGATCAGCCCGCAGCTGGTTACTGTTGCAACTGGAAGCCTTGATGATGTCATTGATTTAACTAATGACACATTGCCCACATCAAGGTTATTAAGTTGCAGCAATAACAAACTAGGTAAAATAAATAGGTATATACGAAAAACTCAGAAATTAATAAAACATAATAAATTGTGTACTAAAAACTTAAAAGTAAGCAAGAAAAATGTAAACTTATTACATGATTTGAATATGTGTGTATTAGAATTAGAAAGTACTAAGTTGATGTATGAAACTGACACACAAAACTTACATTTGAAAATCCAAAGCTTGGAGGATTCATTGAGATCACTAAACAGTGCATATTTGAACTCTGAGAAAGTTATAAATGAATACTCATTGGCTATGGATGATTTAATTCAAGAAATGAACCATAATTGTGAGCGGTTTGAGTCGCTGACCAACAACCATACTTGTCGCTGTGAGCAGAAAGGTGGTTGTTTGACAGCGGGCAACTCTCCGGGCTTGTGTGACAGTTTACCAACACAAGGTGTTACTGATAATAGTTCTGCCAAGTCTGATATGACCACAACACCTGATATTATAATGTACTGTGATGAGATTGGAAGTGGCATGGGCTCAGCACTCCACTCATACTCTAAGGGACATAGTGTTATTAGTAATTGCTCACCTTTTAGCACTGTAGATAATATTATAAATCAAATTTTGAATGACAGCACTATCACAGCCAGTGCCACACTGATAATTTTCATGGGCAATAGGGGAGATGTGAACAAAAATAATTTAATAAAATTTTATGAAACATTGAATGGTCTTAGTGTGAAAAAAATTATATTGTTCACATTTCCGTACTGCAACCAATTGACACAAAATGAAAATGTATATAGACATAATATGAATATAACTATGTACAATTTATGTACATATAATAATAAGTTTGATATTATTGACACTAACAATTATGTTAGTAATTATTTTACTATGACTAAAGGTACATTTTACCTTTCAAATTATTGTAAACGACAAATAGCTATGTCACTATTATATTTATATGACATTACAGCCAAAAATTTGGCTTCTAACTCTGCTTTTACTGAGCAGCCTAATATGAATCTGGTATCAGACCAGAATAACAGGATGCATTTAAATTAGTTCATAGGACAACAGAGGACCCAGGCTCTGGCAACATATGTTCTAGTATATTAGAAAACCCTAAGAATAAGGGAAGCTCACATGCTAAGTATATAAGCCTGGTTCATCAGAATATTCAATGTATTAGAGGCAAAGATCTACAAATAGAGTTATTTTTAAATTGTAATAAAATTGACATTTTGTGCATAACAGAGCACTGGTTAACTATTAATGAAATTATGTTTAGCTTTAAAGATCACCAGGTTGGTAGTTCGTTCACCAGACTTAATTCAATACATGGTGGGGCATTAATCATACTAAACAATCATATGAAATTCAAGGAACGTAAGGACATTGTTTCCTTATCTGTTGAACGAACTATAGAACTTGCAGCTGTGGAATTAGAACAGTTCATCGTTATATGTGTCTATAGGCCACCCTTGAGCGACTTTGAAATGTTCGAGAAAATAATGGAATCCGTCCTAACTATTTCATCACACAGTAAGAAACGATTAATTATATGTGGTGACTTTAATGTTAATCTGTTAGAAAGAACTACTCTCAGCGTTAGATTAATAAATCTTTTCTCATCATTTAGGCTTAGCCATTTATTTATGGAGCCAACAAGAGTGACTGCTACTAGTGCTACATGCATTGACAACATTTTTACTGATGTTATTCCAATCAGTAAAAGTGTTATCAGTGAATTGGATTCAGATCATTTAGGTCAATTATTTCAATTTGATTCTATTAGAGAACCTGTCATTAAAAAAAAAATTTCGTTTGTGCCAATAACTGCTGACCGGTTAGAAAGAATGAGATACTCTTTAGCCCAGGAACTACCGTTTTTGGCTGCTGAACAGTCTCCTAATATAATGTATAACTTATTCTTTGAAACCTTTATGAAACAGTACAGCGCGATATTCACTTCAAAATCGGTTGTGGTTAGTGGTTCAAACGACTTTAGTACGTGGGCTACTGCAGAGTTGCATAAACGCAGGCAAGCATTGTATGCATTGTATGAGGAACGACGGTTCAACATGAGTGACGAATTTAAAGAACAAGTCAAACAGTTCTCCAAACAATTTAAATTAGACTGTCATACAGCTAAACGTAATTTTCTGAGTAGTAAAATTAAGAATAGTTCCGATGTTATAAAAACGACTTGGAAAATAATTAATGAGGAGGCCGGTCGTAGTAAAAAAGCGAGTCACGATTACGAACTAAAAATCAATGGACAGCTTACGAGTTCTAGCTTAGAAGTTGCAACTGAATTTGAATCGTTTTTTACTAATGCACCGGCTTCCACGACTAAGTATTTAAATTCGTCACCTTTGTCTGCTGTTGCAATATTAAAAGATAATGTCTCAGAGTGTGCTTCATACTTGAATTTTAAGCACGTCACAAGTTCAGATGTCGTAAAGGCATTTAAATTGATAAATGTTAAGAAAACGAATGATCTTTGGGGACTCTCTGTTCACGTCGTTAAATCCCTGATCGAATTAATTGCACCTGACCTAGCGGTCATTTTCAACAATTGTATAGACTGCGGTGAATTTCCTGATTTAATGAAACAAAGTAAGATAATTCCCCTCTTCAAAGCAGGTAGTACTCAAGACCCCACCAATTTCAGACCTATATCAATACTACCAACTTTTAGTAAAATTTTTGAGAAATTAATCTTATCACAGCTATTACATCATTTTGAATCAAATAAGCTAATGCATAACAAACAGTTTGGATTCACTCGCGGTCGTTCAACAACAGATGCCGGAATTCAGTTCATTGAAAGTATTTTTGATGCCTGGGAAGAGTCACAAGATGCCCTAGGCATTTTTTGTGACTTATCTAAGGCTTTTGATTGCGTTTGTCATGAAACATTGATCAGGAAATTACATCATTATGGAGTTAGAGACACGTCATTGAATTTGTTAAAATCTTATCTGAACGGAAGAATACAAAGGGTAGACGTAAACGGAGAACGATCACCAGGATCATTGGTTTCTTTGGGCGTGCCACAGGGCTCAATATTGGGACCCTTCCTATTCCTCATCTATATAAACGACTTACCCTATCTAGAAAGGGACTGTCATGATATGGTACTGTTTGCTGATGACACCTCACTTATTTTTAAAACAAAGCGAAACCAACACGCTACTGATGATCACGTGAACAATACCATATCAAGAGTGGTAAATTGGTTTAATGTTAATAATTTGCTATTAAATGAGAAAAAGACTAAATGTGTTAAGTTTCTTACTACTAACGTTAAAAATAATCAGACATGTATAACAATTAAAAATGAGGAATTGGAATTGGTAACCAGCACAGTGTTTCTAGGTATAACGTTGGATTCCAAACTCCAATGGGGTCCACATATTGATAAGCTATCGAACAGACTGAGCTCTGCAGCTTTTGCATGCAGGAAAATCCGTCACTTGACAGATTTAAAAACAGCCAGATTAGTTTATTTTAGTTATTTTCATAGTATTATGTCCTACGGTATTCTGCTCTGGGGCAGTGCTGCTGACATAAATACTATTTTTGTGCTGCAAAAGCGGGCTGTTCGTGCGATTTATAAAATGAATAATAGAGATTCTCTTAGAAATAAGTTTAAAGAAGTAAATATATTGACAGTCCATAGTCAATATATTTACGAGAATATTATGTATGTCCATAAGAACATTGTTAACTTTCGAAGAAACTGTGATATACATAACTTTAATACTAGAAACAAGGACAAACTTGCAGTGCCCACTACTCGGCTCCATAAAATAAAAAACTCGTTCAAGGGTAATTGTGTAAGATTTTACAATAAACTCCCAAGCACTTTGACAGATCTATCAATTAATAAGTTCAAGAAATACATCAAGCAAAGGCTTATTTCTAAAGCTTACTACAGTATTAAAGAGTACATAGACGATAAAAATGCTTGGGACTGAATTGTTCTAATTAATTGTGAGCATCCTCACTGCCAGAGTTTCTTTTACTGGACACTTGGAGGCCTTTTACACCTCCAAAGATTAATTTAATTATACAACTCTTGACTGTAGGGACCATTTACATCTCCTATTATCATTGTATTATTGACTAAAGAGACTATACATCTCTGTTATTTATATTTTAATTATTTTATTATGACATTTGAGACTCTTTACATCTCTCAGAAACAATAATTAAGTACTTTTTTTTTTCTGATAATATGATAATAATACCAAATGTTCTGTAAAAAATGAAATGAAATGACATGTGAAAGTGCCCTTGTGGCCTATTTACAGAATAAACGTTTTGAGTTTTGAGTTTTTGAGTTTTTTGATGAAACCTAGTGCTTTTGACGATTTACTGACAATGGCATCAATGTGGCAGTCAAGAATATGCTTGCTATCCTTAACAACACCAAGGTATTTACTATCAAATGCTGTCATTAGATAAAGGTGCTTAATTTCATAATTAGCCAAACAGGATTTTAATTTTCGGGTAAATGTCACGTAAAAACACTTAGCAGCATTCAAGTCCAATTTATTTATACCACAATAGATATCAAGCTCAAGTAAGTCCCTTTGACGAAATTCTGAGTCGGTGGCCCTATTAACGACCCTGAAGATCTTCATGTCGTCTACGAATAGCAGAAAGCTAGAGCTGTTGAAACATAGGTGAACGTCATAGATAAATAATATAAAGAGAAGTGGCCCAAGCAATGACCCTTGCGGCACTCCGGAGGGTACACTCATCCAAGATGACATAAATCCGTTAAGAACTACAGCCTGAGATCTTTGTGAGACATAAGAGGCAAACCACTTGAGCGGATCACCCCTAATGCCAACCTCGCTAAGCGTATCTAATAGAATGCTATGGTCGATCCAATCAAATGCCTTGCTGTAGTCAGTATAGATGACATCCACTTGGTCATATTTGTCCATACGCTCACTAACGTAATCGCGAAACAGTACAAGGTTGGACACTGTCGATCTGCCTTTTAAGAAACCATGCTGCATTGGGCTGAAACTAGGTTTAAGGGCCTCATAAAGTTATGAGTAAACGATACGCTCAAAAACTTTGGCAATGAGACATAGTTTAGAAATCGGCCTGTTATGTTCAACATGTTCGCGAGATCTTTTTTTATGTATGGGAGAGATATAGGCAGACTTCCAATGTGATGGCATTTGTTTAAGACTTTTTCAGCAGCAAGAGTGTTATTTTGTCCTTCGTCGTGTGCAGTTTGCTGTAAAGCTCTCATTGCAAGATTAGGAGCACATGCTGTCCTAAACGTCAAGGTAAGCAGTTCATAATCCTTTATTTCTTTTTCAGAATCGTCTCTCCATACTATACGCTGGAAAATAAAGACATCATCTGAGACTCTCACTTGTCGGTACATTTTAACTGTGGCGTCACATCAAATAATATCGCCACCTTCAAAACGCTCCGACGCTTCATCTTGGGACACACCCGCTAATCTGCGCCCGCTCGCCTGTCTCACCCCGCGTTGGCCTGCAGCCGACCGGCCCAGCGAGCTAGACGCGCGCAGCGCCTGCGCATATCAGTCTGCTACTCGCTTCGCTAATGAACCCACGTCTGTGCGCGCTTATAGCTTCCGATATTTGTGTCGCTATTGTTGCTTATGCTTTGTAATTACTATTGTATATAACTTTCCTGCTTCAGTAAACTTCTTCCGTCATCTAAATAATACTATTCATTTCGCATAAAGCCTTCACTCATTACCATACCTACCACTACATATGGGAACATTGGTAGGACAAACATCATCTCCCCATATCTGGTGACCCCGACAAGCCGTTTATTCGGTGAATTGGACCTACGCATACTGTGAGTAAGAAGAATATCTGGCTGACGCAACATTCCAACGTTCGTTCGAGAACATACAACAACACAAAGGATTTTGGTGTGTGGTCCAAGTCAAGCGGTGAACGATATTTTATTTTTATCATGGTGGGCTCAGATGAGGATACTGGAGACAAAGGGAGTACAGATCCAAGCCCCGCTGAGGTCTTGCGAGTTGGCGTACGGGTACCCCAATTTTTGGTCGAAGAACCCGCTTTATGGTTCTCACAGATTGAAGGCCAATTTATTTTGTCTAAAATAACGAGTGATTCGACAAAGTTTTATTTTGTTGCCGCACAGTTAGAACCTCAATACGCACGAGTAGTGAAAGATATAATTACAAACCCACCGCTGTCAGACAAGTACCTTAAGCTTAAAACGGAACTTATAAATAGACTTTCAGCATCGCAACAGAAAAAAATTCAACAACTGCTGAACAATGAGCAACTGGGAGACAGGAAACCGTCGCAGTTTCTACGGCATCTACAAGATTTAGCCGGACCTTCAAGAGCCTCAGATTTTATTAAATCGCTGTGGGCGAGCCGACTCCCGCTAAATATTCAAACTGTGATTGCTTCTCAGATTTCAGACATGACGGTTGACAAACTTGCCGAGCTTGCGGACAAAGTTTACGACATCGCTCCAATGACTCCTCAGGTCACCGCGGCCAGCACCTCTGCCTCTATCGCCCCGCCAGCTAGCAACGACATGGCCATGCAGATAAGCGAATTGACAAGGCAAGTAGCACTACTTACAACCAGACTAGACCAAGAAAGAGGACGTTCACACTCACGCTCACACGCACGCTCAGGCTCAAGATCTCGCTCAAGGAGCTATAAACAGCCACCACCCGACCACCCCCACTGCTTTTACCACTACACTTTTGGAGAAAAGGCCCAAAAGTGCAAACAGCCCTGCACCTTTAGGAAGTCGGAAAACTTCCAGGGCGGTCGCAAGTAGCGGCCCATGACTGCCCTACATCATCAGGCCGTCTCTTCATATCGGATCGGATATCAAAAATGCTGTTCCTTGTGGATACTGGTTCCGACTTGTGTGTTTTTCCCCGATCAGCTGTCAAGAGGCCCTGCGCCAAATCTAAATACGACCTAGTAGCTGCAAATAACACAGTTATACATACCTACGGACCAATCAAACTTCATCTTACTCTGGGACTTAGAAGAAACTTTCCATGGGATTTCACTATTGCAGATGTATCGCGACCCATTATTGGAGTTGACTTCCTCAGCCACTACAATCTACTCGTCGACTGCAGACATCAGCGCCTAATTGACAATGTCACTTCTCTCTCCGTCAACGCTGTTAGCTGCCCCGCCGCTGAGGATTTCGCGTCTGTCAAGTCCGTCACCGGAGAGTCTGAATACCATGAGATACTGCGAGAGTTTCCAGAGATTACTCGTCCCCCAGGTATGCACTTACCATATAAGCATAGCACTCTCCATCATATAAGAACGACGTCAGGACCTCCAGTTGCCAGTAAACCAAGAAGACTCGACCCATTACGGATGCAGGCAGCTAAAAAAGAGTTCGAAGACATGCTGGCCAACGGCACTGCTAGGCGATCAGAAAGTGCATGGTCTTCACCTCTCCACATGGTAAGAAAAAAGGACGACAGTTGGAGGCCATGTGGAGACTACAGAGGTCTCAACTACAGAACTGTACCTGACAGATATCCCATCCGTCACATTCATGACTTCTCATACCAACTCTCAGGATGCTCCATCTTTTCTACAATCGATCTCGTGAAGGCCTATAATCAGATTGCGGTAAATCCCGAGGACATTGCCAAAACCGCCATCACGTCACCGTTTGGGTTATATGAATTTCCGTTCATGACGTTTGGGTTACGCAATGCAGCCCAAACATTCCAGAGATTCATCGATGAAGTCTTACTGGGACTCGATTTCTGCTACGGGTATATTGATGACATATTAGTGTTCTCAGCATCAGAGCAGCAACACAAGGCGCACCTACGTCAACTTTTCAAGCGGCTACAACAGTACGGCATCGTGGTAAATACAGCCAAGTGTGTACTTGGTCAACCAGAGGTGACGTTCCTGGGATTTAGCGTATCAGCCGCAGGTACTAAACCACTCGAATCTAAAGTCGACGCCATCAGGGACTACCCGGTGCCTAAAACGGTAAAGGAGCTACGCCGTTTCCTGGGTATGGTCAATTTTTACCGTCGCTTCGTGCCAAATGCAGCTCAACTTCAAGCTCCGCTTAATGACGTCTTCAGCGGCTCCAACATAAAAGGATCTCATCCGGTAGATATGGTTCCGCATTTACTCCAAGCATTTGAAGACTGTAAGGAATCACTATCACGGGCAACACTTCTCGCGCATCCAGATCCAGCTGCTGAGCTTGCAATAGTGACTGACGCATCAGACACGGCCCTTGGCGCTGTTCTACAGCAACGAAAAGGTGACGACTGCGAACCTTTAGCTTTTTACTCTCACAAACTCAACAAGGCGCAGACTAAATACAGCCCCTACGACAGGGAACTACTTGCTGTCTATGAAGCTATAAAATACTTTAATATGGTCGAGGCAAGGATTTTTACAATTTTTACTGACCACAAGCCACTCACTTTCGCCTTCTCCAAGAGTAAAGATAGCTGTACTCCACGGCAGATCAGGCATCTTGATTTCATTGGTCAATTTACAACAGATGTAAGATACATACCTGGTAAGGACAATGTGGTTGCTGACGCACTCTCTAGAATCGAGGAAATTTCATCGTCTGTTGATTTTGATGATCTTGCACGAGCTCAGGACAAAGATCCAGAACTGCAAGACCTGCTTCTTCACGGCTCCGCTTTAAAACTAGAAAAGTCGCACACACCTAATGGTAACTTACCTCTCTACTGCGATACTTCTGTGCAACCGCCCCGTCCATACGTCACACCACAGTTCAGGAAACAAGCCTTCGACGCACTTCACAATCTTCACCACCCTGGATGTACTGCTACAGCGCGGCTGGTCTCACACAGATTCGTATGGCCAGGGATACGAAAGGACTGTAGAGAGTGGACTAGGCAATGTTTGCCATGCCAAAAAAGTAAAGTTACTCGACACACCATTACCCCCCTCTCCCCTTTCCTTACTCCTTCCTCGAGGTTCTCTCACATACACCTCGACATAGTAGGGCCCCTAACTCTGTCTTGTGGTTACAGGTACTGCCTTACCGTCATCGACCGTTTCACGCGGTGGCCTGAGGCATACCCCATGATGGACATCACTGCTGAGACCTGCGCAGCAGCTCTGGTGTCTGGATGGATAGCCCGCTTTGGCTGTCCCGCACGAGTGACCACAGACCGTGGTCGGCAATTTGAGAGTCACCTGTTCAAGGCTCTCACCCAGCTGGTTGGTGCGCGCCACTTCCGCACAACCGCCTATCACCCTGCTGCGAACGGTATCGTCGGGCGTCTCCATCGCCAACTGAAGGCCGCCATCATGTGCCACACGTCGACGCCCTGGACTGAAGCCTTACCTCTCGCCCTTCTGGGGATGCGAAATTCTTGGAAAGAAGATCTACAGTCTACCTCTGCTGAGCTGGTATACGGTCAAACTCTCTCTCTCCCCGGCCAATTCATCTCTCCTAAAGACGACTACAGCACGGCCGACATCTCTGAGTACGCGACCCGCCTTCGCTCCCACATGGCCAAACTCGCGCCGAGAGAAACTTCGTGGCATACCAGTCAATCTGCACCTTTCTACATTCCACGAGATCTACACTCATCATCACATGTCTTTCTCCGCCGAGACTACGTTCGAGCTTCACTTGAACAGCCATACGAAGGCCCATATAAAGTTATAAAAAGACAGCCTAAGTTCTTCACGATAGACGTCAGAGGCAAACCAAATAACGTCTCTGTTGACAGGCTGAAACCAGCGTACATGATGAGAGAAACCAGAATCGTAGAACCCACAATTCCATACACTACAGTTCCAGCGACCAGAACTCCAGAGCCCGAAATTCCCCCAACACCATTTCCTGTTCCGGCGACCAACGCAGAAAAGACGACTCGGAGCGGTCGAAGAGTCAGATTTCCCGATTTTTATCGACCGTAGCAACGGTCTGGCCAGGGGGAATATGTGGCGTCACATCGAATAATATCGCCACCTTCAAAACGCTCCGACGCTTCATCTTGGGACACACCCGCTAATCTGCGCCCGCTCGCCTGTCTCACCCCGCGTTGGCCTGCAGCCGACCGGCCCAGCAAGCTAGACGCGCGCAGCGCCTGCGCATATCAGTCTGCTACTCGCTTCGCTAACGAACCGACGTCTGTGCGCGCTTATAGCTTCCGATATTTGTGTCGCTATTGTTGCTTATACTTTGTAATTACTATTGTATATAACTTTCCTGCTTCAGTAAACTTCTTCCGTCATCTAAATAATACTATTCATTTCGCATAAAGCCTTCACTCATTACCATACCTACCACTACATATGGGAACATTGGTAGGACAAACATCATCTCCCCATATAACAATGTCCGTGATAAAGCCAATGGGATGGACTCTCCATCGCATTACTGTGTGACGTATGTCAGCTTGTAGTTTGGGCCCTACCATTAGCGGGTTATTAAGCGATACGCAATTTTTGTTTTTCTCAGACGCATTGAATACCACACGGACCTTTGTCATAGATTTGTCTTTTCTGATAACTGCGTGGTGCGGTAAGTATATAGCTTCTTCGTTTCTTGTATCTTCGTCTACAACCTCTCTCGTGTGATCTAATTGTAAATATTCGTTAATTACTTCTGTATACTTGTCTTTCATATCTTTATCTCTTGAGAATATCTTTTATAGAGATATCAGCCTAGCTATCGCAATGTTGCGTGAATCATGCATGCAATCATGCATCTGCGAAAAGGAGTTTAACTACATAACGGCCATCGTTTGATCTCACAGTTGTTTCTATAAATAAATCCTCACATTGTTGCTCTTCTTCTGTTAGTATGTTTTTGGCCATACTAACAAAAGAAATCGAAGAACAAATAACGAATATTTGTTCTTCGATTTCCCAAAATCTTTTGAGAGAGTCATCATTGTTGATATGTGCGTGCATAACCATAATGGGGGTTGTACCATTGCCTGTTTCATTCTCAAGTTGAACTACGCCAGATATTATCCAGCAAAGTGTTATACTGTGGACTATCAAAGTGCCCGAAGGGCTTCTTTTCAAAACCTTCTTCATTATTGTGCTATAAACGTCTACTCCCAGTAAAATATTGATTTTATTCGGAACGTTGAACTTCGGATCTGCCAATTTAAATTTTTGTAGATCAATCCATTCAATTGAATCCATGTGTTTCTCCGGAAGATAAGACGTAATATTTCTCAAAACATAAGCATTGATTTGAACTTTGAACTCTGGCTCTAATCTCGACTGAATCATCAGCCTTACCATGGACTTTGTACTTAAATATTCCTTTTGACCATCACCGGAAATCATACCTTTTTCTGGTGTCTTTTTCAGTTTTAAGAGTTGTACTGTAGCTTCGGTGATAAAGCAAACCTGTAAACCTTGATTAAGCAATGCTCTAATCACTTGGACCTGACCATTCTGTGACTCAATGATTATTAGAGCTGTGGTTAATAAAACCTGTCTGGATTTTGTCACCTTGCCAGTAGTTATCGGCGGGTCCGTGATATGTTTATCAGGGTACTTGACAGCTGGCGGCATGTCTTGTGATCTTTTTTCAGGTCCACCAGGTGGATGCAGCAAGGAATGATGCCTGCGCTTGCATACCTGGCATGAAGTAGGTTTTTGCAATTATATACTGTGTGATTTTCCCCTAAACAATTAAAGCACATTCTCTTATTAATCACAAACTCGCGTCTTTGATCATATTGTTGACTAGAAAACTTCTTGCAGAAGCAAAGTTTATGGGCTTCGGAGCAGAATTCACACTTGATTTCAGATGTGACACCTAATAACGCCTTGGTGTTATGAGCATCAGCCCTGTTGCCACTGTTCGGACGAAATGTGTGTCCTTTGGGTTCCAAATCGTATTTCTATGAATGCTTTGAACTGTAGCAAAGTTGGCAACTGGTTGCCTTCTGAATCGGTTATATGCAATTCCCACTGTTTGTGAGTTTCACTATCAAATTAGAAAGCTATAATGCATATTATCATCACATCCCATGTAGTCACGTTTATCTCCAAGTTAGATAAAGCATTTAAAGTATCCAATAATTCTCTAAGAGCCGAAGCAGACTCATTATACAATCTCCTTTGACTAAGTAATCTTTTTAATATACAATTTGCTAAATATCTTTTGTTGTTGTAACGCTCCTCAAACTGCCCCCAGCACTTGAGATAGTTGGAGTCAGTTATTGGGGTTTGTCTAATAAGTTGTTCTGCCTCACTACTCTTGGCTAGTGACTTTTCAGATAGCGTAGTTTCACCATCCAAAGAAGAGTTTTTGTGAATGAGGGATACGAACAAATCCCGAAATTTCGTGCAATCAGCATATTTTATATGTTTATGTTTTGGTTCGGTTATTTTTCTCTTATATTTATTTCCCTTTACGTGGTATTAATTTATTTATTATTCGGTTTTCACGGGGTTTGTTAACTTTTCTTTACGGGTTTTTGCGGATTTTTATTAGTTTTTTTTTCTTTTGCGGCGGTTCGGGTTTTTGCGGTTAAAATCCCTGAATGTCCCTTTGAGATGTGAGATTTTCAGTTGGGTGCCAGTGTGACGGGGCACCCTTTGGGCTAGCTCAACCTGGTTGCCTCGTCCACGAAAGAATTTGCACTTCTGCAATGAGCCTAATTCTATCTCAACTATAGGGTCTAGCTACGTAGCCTAGTATGGGAAACATTCAGGGAAAGATTGGTTTGACGGTACGGTATCCCTAACTAGGTGCCGCAATGTTTATTACAATGACCAAAGGTTATATTATCTAAATCTTAACTAATGCATAATCTAACGCTAGGCTAAGTAATTTACACTTATTATGAAAGACGCCCCGGATTCCTTCCTTCGCAACCCTTGGCATGAACTTACTGGTAACACGGAATGGCCACGCTATCTACAGTTGTGAATGACTATAATGAATACCCCTGAAAACAACGCCTTTACGGTTGCGGTTCGAATAGCACGCAGGCTCGATACTATACGCGGTGACGGGGGTGGGGTGTTGGCAAGGGTGTAATTAGGTGAGGATGGGCTAGGGGACTGCGGGATCCCCCACGCAACCAGGGGGTAACCTTGAGATTGCCTAGGGGTTTGGAGGAACGGGAAGGGAAAGGATACTCCTCAATTAGCAACCAGAGCGTAACCTTGAGATCGCCTAGAGAGGAGGGTAGTTGACTGAGGCCGGAGCGTCGGCCAACTGCCGCTCCGAGTGGCTTGGTGATCTTCTCACACCCCTTCCAGGATGCGGGGTTGCGGTCCCGGGGCAATGGCCCCCTTCCGCGGAGTCTTCCGCTGGCCGTGACTACGGCCGGGTCATTGGGTGGCTGAGGTGTTCGTCGGGTTGTGTGGCCTCAATCCAGGGGTGCTGCCGGCTCGGCAACCAGGTCTCGGGGTAGGCGGCGACGGTCAGGCGGGCGCGCGTGGTATGGCGCCAGGTCTTGCACGAGCGGGTGTTGAGAGCCATCCGCTCGTGCGAACATGTTCGTTGCCAGCCTCTGGACGAACTTGTCCAGTGTCTCCAATCCTAGGTCCCTTGCGATCGTTGCGTTTCTCACGTAGCGAGGCGCGCCGACGATGGTACGCAAGGAGAGGTTTTCTTGGGCCCGGAGTCTCTTCTTGTTTGACTCCGAGTAGAGGGCGTACCATGCCGGCGAGGCATACGTGAGGCGGGACCTGATGTACGTTTTGTAGATCCCGAGCTTCGACCGCAGGGGGAGGCCGGAGTCCAGGAGTGGACGAAGTTTTGCCCGTGCAGCCCGGACCTGGTTTACGACGTTGTCGACATGGGTCTTCATCGTGAGCCGGCGGTCTATGGTGACCCCCAGATATTTTACTTGGTGCAGCCACCCAATGTCCTTCCCTTGGAGTTGGAGTGGTTGTGGCAGGTTGCTCTGGCCGGTGATCATCGCCTGCGTCTTCCCGACGTTGACGGAGAGCCTCCATTTGGCCAGCCATTTGGGTAGGGTGTCCAGCGTGCGTTGCATTTTGATAGCGGCGTGGGGTGCTTTGGTGGGGGATAGTGCCGCAGGTGTTCCTCCACTGCTGCTACATATTCGGCGTCGTCGGTGGGGTTCGGCTTGAACTGCCTCTCCAGGCATTTGGCGAAAATTTCAGCTCGGTCTTTTGCTCTGAATCTCGGGAAGCCGTCGCTGCCCAGTAGCGGTCGAACAGGAGCCGGGGTGGCCGACAGCTGCCGGCATAAGCGATGCACGGAGGGGACGTGATCGCCTACGGACTCGATGTGGCGTTCCCAAGATTCTTCGGCGTGGTCGGCAAGGCCTCTTTTGGTGGTGGCCGTCATGGCGTTGAGGCGGGACTTCAGAGTTGGGCACCGGGTTTATTGCCATAGCTTCCGGAGACGGCGCTGTTCGTAGCTTTCATCACTTGGTAGTTGCTGCTATTTACCGCGGTACCCCGCGGTAATAACAACAAGTGAAAGCTGAGTGTAATTGATTTTTATTCTAGAATACGGTGTGATTTGTCACTAAAACATTACCATGATACTTTCAAGGGTATATAGACAGTATTGAGTCATTTCCATGGCACAGTTTATCAGCTAGAATTCTTAATTTTCGGCAAGAAACATCAGGAATTAAAATATCATTTCTTCAAAGTCCCTAAACAAAAGGACTTTTGTTTTGCAAAAATGACAGATTGTTTGATAAAATTTCTGCAACATAATTATTATGTATGTAGAATAGACATTTAGGTTTCCACTTTTGGATATGATAACACAACTCATTTTAATTTGTGGGTCGGTATAGGATCAAAGCAAAACCTATAACTGATGCTATTACCGACCCGGTAAAATTAACAATCCTCGTTAACAGCACCTATTAGCGAGTGATATGGGTCGGTATAACATGCACATAGTTAATGCATTTCCGATTGAAAATTCTACCTTTTATCAAATTTAGGGTACGGCGGTACAAACGTATGAAGTGTGCCTTAACTTCCATTAAACCTTTTATTTACATTTTAAACTATGATTTGAAGTTGGTTTGTGGCTCAAATTAATTTCTTAATTTCTTATCTTACCCATCCCCATTACTAATGTCGATGCAAATGCCAAAAATTATGCCAATTATTATCGCTTAAGCTTTGTATGCCATTTGTCGGGAAATCCGATGTAAAACCATTTTTACATATACATAGTCAGGTCATAAGTTCTGTCACATGTGCAATATGAAATAATTTAGACATGTTTATTATTTATGTAAACATTTATATAGCAAAATGAACTTAATAAAACATAGATTCTTATGGTAATAAAGTTTATTCAAAATGACCCTCGCGATTTTGAATACAGGCCTTTATTCTGCGCGGCCAGTCGTCTATCGCAGCACGAACGAGGTTCATGTCAATATCGGCGGCTGCCTTAATCAAGGATGCCTTGAGTGACTCCAAATCAGGATGAGGCTTTGAGCAGGCCTTTTCCTCCAAGTGTTGCCATATCTTGTAATCTAACGGACTCAAATCTGGACTGGAGGAGGGCCAGTCTTCGTGCCGGATGAAGTCGATTTCACGCGCCGCCAGCCAGTCTTGTGTGCTTTTCGCTCTATGAGCTGGCGCAGAATCTTGTTGGAATACCCAATGCCTGTTATTAAACATGGTATGAGAAACAGGTTCCACAAGGTTCTTGAGGACTGTATTTTGATACACAACTGCATTCGTTTTTACGCCTTTCCCACAAAAATGTACCTCAGTTAAGCCCCAATAAGAGACTCCCAACCCAGCCATGAGCGAGGATGGAAAATGACCTCGTTGGACACGCGGAATACGGTTGCTCGCTTCTTCACTGCTGTGTGCGTACACCTTATCATTTTGTTTGTTGTAGCTCTCTTCCACGGTGAAAATTTTTTCATCCGAAAAAAGAATTTCCCGATGCTTTTTTCCCGCGTACCGCTTCAACAAAGCGCGGCATCTCTTCAGTCTCAGGTCCATTAAACGAGCGTCCAAATGATGTCCTGTTTTTCTTCGATATGCCCTAATCCCTAAGTCTTCATTTAACACCCTTTTCACCAGCTTTTATCACTGCTGGAGTCCTAACAGAGCGAAAGCGACCACTTCTTGACCTGTCGTCTACACTAGAGTCTTCATTGTATCGTTTTATGGTACGATATACGAATCTTTTGTTTATATTCAAATTTTACAGTAAGTCGAAAATCTGAATTGGCGCGTAACCGCAACGATGCAACGCAATAACTGCGACACGGTCTTCTTTAAGTGTCCACTCCATATTTAAAAATGAGGAAAATTCTACACATTACACATTTTTATTTTCATGAAAAATTCGAAATTCGAATTCAATAAACTTTTTTGTGGCCAGCGTTCTAAATTCAAAAGTTTTTATTGTGTGACAGAACTTATGACCTGACTGTGTATAAGTATATTAATCTATATATGGCCCCCTCACCCGCGCGGACCATGGGAATGTCACCTACGAATCTGACTAGCTATAGTTTTGAAAGGTTTTTGTGTATGCAAAATTGTTATTTCTCACTTGTGAATTAATTGAACTCCACTTGTTATTGTTCCATTGCAGTACCTACCTAATTATTTTTTATTTATTGTTCCATTGCAGTACCTAATGTGGCCTACTTACTCTTATATTACGCTTACACACAAATTACAATCACAATACATAACATTTATATACACAATGTATATTTACATTTACATAATATTTATATACTTACACAATTTATATTTACATACAACATACATACATCCATACATACAGTTACATATTATTTCAAGTAACCGCGTTACAAACATAATGCCTACCTATTGATTGAGTGTCGATATATCGATGAGCTTATCGATACGTAGATTAATCGACCTCGGGGTCCGCACCGGCCGGGCGGCGGCGCTGCGCCCGCGCACGCGCAAAGTGGACAGAGGTCAAGCCAGTCACAGCCTAGATGCGACGCTAACCGCACGCTTGACGTTCTCGCTTCCGGCTTACGCGGCTTGTACTGTTTATTATAATTACTGCTTGTTTTGCTACTTCCGTGCTTTCCTATAAACTATACTTCTGCCTATGAACTAATTCTGTGCTTGTGTTTGTGCCTTTCTCTCTTCTGTGCCTTCTGATTTGGATTCTGTGTACCTACTGGGACAATACAACGATAAACTGTAAGTGGAGTGTTTTATTGAAATCAACACCCGTAGGCAATCAACATATCCTCTAAACTGGTGACCCCTTGACAAACACGATGTCAAAGGAGCAACAAACCGGCGCCGCCAAGCAGCCAGACCCAGGCGCTAGTGATGAGAACGTGTCGATAAGACCGGTCGATGTTTATAAGGTCGGCGTGCGAGTACCACCCTTCTGGCGTGAAGAGCCAGACATATGGTTTGCGCAAGTAGAAGGCCAATTCGCCATATCCGGTATCACCAGCGACACAACCAAATTTAATAATGTGATTGGGCATCTAGACAACCATCACTCTAGAGAAGTAAAGGATGTGATCATTAATCCGCCCGCAACCAACAAATACGACAAGCTGAAGAGCGAACTCATAAAAAGGCTTAGCGACTCCAAATAGAAACGGATTAAGCAGCTGATGATGCACGAGGAGCTTGGAGACCGGAAGCCATCGCAGTTCCTCCGACACCTCCAGGGCCTCGCAGGTACCAACGTCACGGACGAATTTATGAAGACGATGTGGATAAATCGCCTGCCCCACGGAATCCAGACAGTCCTCGCAGGTCAGCCAGTAACCGCAAACCTGGAAGCTCTGGCAGACTTGGCAGACAGGGCAAACGACCTCGCCTCATCTTCGCCGAGAGTAGCAGTAGTGAGCAATGCAGTACCCAGCTCCCTCATCGCCGGCCTCACACGAGAAGTGGCAGAGCTTCGTCGGGAATTCCAGAAGCTAAAAGCGTCAGGAAGGAACTCCAGATCCCGCACACCAACGGCGCAGGGGTCACGGAGCAGGCGCAGCGACTCCAGGCAGCGTTCACAGTCCAACTACGAGAAGTTCCCCTTGTGCTGGTACCACAGCAAGTTTGGAGAGAAGGCCACCAGGTGTACCCGCCCTTGTGACTACACGGCGGAAAACCCAAGGGGCGGTCGGTAATGGCGGCGGACGATTGCCCCACATCTTCAACTGGCCGCCTGTTTGTGACCGACCGGTCTTCAAAGGTGCAGTTTCTGGTTGACACCGGCAGCGACCTCTGTGTCTTCCCGCGGTCGGCACTTCGTGAACGTCGTTCAAGGACAGATTATAGTTTGTGTGCTGCCAACGGCTCTAGTATTGCCACATACGGCTATGTAACTTTAGATTTAGATTTGACCTTGCGTAGAACCTTTACATGGCGTTTTGTAGTGGCTGACGTGACAAAGCCAATCATAGGCGTAGATTTTTAAAATTTTTACAACCTTGTTGTGGACTGTCGCAATAAGCGTCTCATTGATAACCTAACTTCCATTTCAGCTGTTTCCACGTCAGCCAATTGCCCAAATGTTTCGTCAGTGAAGGTGGTGACTGGTGAGACACGGTATCATGGGATCCTCAAGGACTACCCAGAGATCACCCGACCGGCAGGTAGACACCACACTATACCACACAACACTGTTCACCACATACGAACGACACCAGGTCCCCCAGTATTTTCTCCTCCCCGTCGTTTGGCACCAGATAAACTTAGGATCGCCCAAAAAGAGTTCCAGTCCATACTGTCCTGTGGAACAGCTAGACCATCGGAGAGCTCCTGGGCATCACCACTTCATCTGGCGCCAAGTAAAAACAACGGATGGCGTCCCTGTGGCGACTACCGTAAGCTGAATGCCCGAACAGTGCCAGACAGGTATCCGATCAAGCATATCCATGACTGCACCCATAATGTTGTAGGTTGTAGCATCTTCAGTACATTGGATTTGGAGAAAGCTTATAATCAGATACCTGTCAGCCCAGAGGACATTCCGAAGACCGCGATCACAACGCCGTTTGGCTTATATGAATTTCCTTATATGGGTTTCGGTCTTCGGAATGCGGGCCAAACCTTTCAGCAGTTTGTAGACGAGATTACCAGAGGGCTCGATTTCATCTACACATACCTCGACGACTTCCTGATTTACTCCCATAGCGAAGCCGAGCACGAGGAACACTTGCGGATAGTCTTCCAAAGGCTGAAAGACTACGGCATGATGATCAACACAGCCAAGTGTGTCTTCGGCGAGAAGGAGGTAACTTTTTTAGGATACCAGATCTTGCAAAAAGGTTGCAGACCCCTGGACCCCAAGGTACAGGCCGTAAAAGATTTCCCGCCCCCCACCAATGTGCGTCAACTAAGAGGTTTCACGGGCATGCTCAATTTTTATAGGAGATTTCTCCCGAGAGCAGCCCAAATTCAAGCTCCTCTCCACGCCTTGTTAACGGGATCGGCGAGAGGCAAGCAACCCATCACCCTGTCGGAAGACTCATTAGCAGCATTTGAAGCCTGCAAGGAGAGTCTAGCCAATGCAGCTCTGCTTGCTCACCCTGACTGCTCCGCAAAACTCGCTGTGGTGACCGATGCCTCTGATATAGCTCTTGGAGCGGTTCTCCAGCAGTTCAAAGACGGCGCATGGGAACCACTGGCGTTTTTCTCCAGGAAACTCAACCCCTCGCAGACTAAGTACTCACCCTACGACAGGGAGCTGCTTGCAATCTACGAGGCCATCAAATACTTTCGGCATATGCTCGAGGTCAGGCATTTCATTGTCTATACTGACCATAAACCCATCAGTTTCGCTTTTCACGAACGAAAAAGTAACTGTTCACCAAGGCAGTATAGACACCTTGACTACATCTCCCAGTTCACGTCGGACATCCGGCATATATGCGGGAAGGATAATGTGGTTGCCGACACCTTGTCGCGTATCGAAGAACTGGGAGCGCCTGTAAGCCTCGAAGCGTTAGCCGAAGGTCAAGTGTCCGACCCCGAATTGCAAGCGCTCATAAGTGAAGGGTCTTCCCTGCAGCTGCGGAAGCTACATGTCCCAGGTAGCCGGTTGCCATTGTATTGCGACATAAATACCCCAACCTCCAGACCATATGTCGCGAAGCCCTACCGCAGACAGGTATTTGAAAGCCTACACTCCCTAAGTCATCCTGGCTCCAACGCGTCGGCAAAGTTTGTCGCCGAGAGGTTCGTCTGGCCTGGGGTGCAGAAGGACTGCAGGGAGTGGACGCGCGCTTGCTTACAGTGCCAGCGGGCTAAAGTTAATCTGCACGTAACTGCCCCCCTTGGCACCTTCAGTTTACCGCGCGCTCGGTTTAAGCAGGTCCACATTGACCTGATCGGACCTCTTCCCCTGTCGCGCGGCTATCGATACTGCCTTACAGCCGAGGATAGGTTCACTCGGTGGCCAGAGCCAGTACCGATACATGACATCACCGCGGAGACCGTTGCCAAGGCCTTGCTGTCGACCTGGATAGCTCGATTCGGCTGCCCTACAGACATTGTAACTGACCGTGGCAGTCAATTAGAGTCCGCGTTGTTCCAGTGTCTGTCAAAAATAGCCGGATTCGAGCACAAAAGGACGACAGCCTATCATCCTGCTTGCAACGGCCTCGTGAAACGGTTCCATCGTCAACTGAAAGCGGCGATTGTATTACACGCGAACGAGGGGTGGACAGAGTCACTACCTTGAGTATTACTTGGGGTAAGAACGGCTTTTAAAGAAGACTTACAGTCATCATCGGCAGAACTGGTCTACGGAGAACCACTGAGGCTTCCCGGTGAGTTCTTCGACTCACCAACGGGCGGTACCACGGACATGTCCGAATTTACTGCCCGCCTCAGGAACTTCGCTGAAAAATTAAAACCAGTACCAGCTGCCCGACACTGTCATCCTAAGGTCTTTATTTACAAAGAACTCAATACTTGCGATTACGTATTCCTCCGAGAAGACGCATCGCGAGGTTCACTCCAAGCGGCATACACCGGACCCCATAAGGTTCTTTCGCGTGGGGACAAGGTATTTAGGATCCTCCTGAAAAACAAAGAAAAAACAGTGTCCATAGATAGGCTTAAACCAGCCTTCATACTGTCTGCTGACTGTGAAAAAGAAGATCCTGGCCCCGTTACACCTACTCCTGCACCTCATCAACGTACTACCCGATCTGGCCGTCAGGTGAGGTTTCCAGACTACTATCGCCCTTGACGGTCTCTGGAAGGGAGTGGTGTGGCCTACTTACTCTTATATTACGCTTACACACAAATTACAATCACAATACATAACATTTACATACACAATGTATATTTACATTTACATAATATTTATATACTTACACAATTTATATTTACATACACCATACATACATCCATACATACAGTTACATATTATTTCAAGTAACCGCGTTACAAACAGAATGCCTACCTATTGGTTGAGTGTCGATATATCTATGAGCTTATCGATACGTAGATTAATCGACCTCTGGGTCCGCACCGGCCGGGCGGCGGCGCTGCGCCCGCGCACGCACAAAGAGGACAGAGGTCAAACCAGTCACAGCCTAGATGCGACGCTAACCGCACGCTTGACGTTCTCGCTTCCGGCTTACGCGGCTTGTACTGTTTATTATAATTACTGCTTGTTTTGCTACTTCCGTGCTTTCCTATAAACTATACTTCTGCTTATGAACTAATTCTGTGCTTGTGTTTGTGCCTTTCGCTCTTCTGTGCCTTCTGATTTGGATTCTGTGTACCTACTGGGACAATACAACGATAAACTGTAAGTGGAGTGTTTTATTGAAATCAACACCCGTAGGCAATCAACATATCCTCTAAACTACTATGGAGAGGAAAAAACGCAAATGCTACTCAGAAGCGGAACTCAGTGAAGCAATTGCTGCTGTTCGTAGTGGCATGAGTGTCTATCAAGCCTCAAAACAATTTCACATCCCAGAGACAACTTTAAGAGACAAACGAGATGCCAAATATGCAAATGATAAACCAGGTTTGTAGAAAAAATATAGATTTGTATTTGTATAAGCATACTTATTAAATATCATGGATATGTAGAGTCAATTTTACGATATGGTATTGTTAAATAATTAGTTACTTTGTTTCATTTCATATTTGCATGCTAAAATTAACAACTGATAGCTGATAACTGAAACTGTAATTTTGTCATCTTCCTGTACTCATCTTAGCAAAATAAATAAAAATATTTATCTTTATATTTCAGTTGTCCAAGCTGTTTTAACACTGACTGAGGAAACAAAGATCGTTGACTGGATACACTACCTTGGGAGATCCGGATTTCCAGTTACAAATGTTAGGAATTGCACAGTGTTGAATTTAAAAACTATCCTGATAAATGTTATTTTATTAATAATTAAATTTGAGCTATATTGTATGAGTTTTAAAAAATGAAACCGTAACACAAGCGGTTGCTATTTTCGCCACCCAAAAGCGCGCAGAAAAATGGCGGTGGAAGTAGTACCCAAAATTAAATCAATATCGGATAAATGTTGTTAAAATATATCGTCGTATTATAATGAGAAATTTATTATGTTAATAATTTAATTATGAGATTTATTGTGTGAGTTTTAGAATTATAAATTGTTACTTCCGCCACCCGAACATGCGCAGCGGAATGGCGGTGGAAGTAACAATCAAAATTAAAATTATATGGATAATAGACATTGTCAAAAACACAGAGTTAATTTAGTTATTCAATGTAAATAATTACAATATTTTTAAGTATACTTCTTGTTGTCAAATTTGTTAAAATATATTTATGTTCGATTCCTCTAGAGGAACCTATAAAAGCTCGTGATTGTGAGTGGAGCGGGCAGTCTTGTACCGAAACGACAGTGGATTGGAGCGAAATAAATTGTTCATAAGTCGAGTAAATCTTTTTATTGTCGTCGAGAGAAGTACTACCAGGACAAAGGAGTTTTACATATCAGAAGTGTGCGATCTCAAACAACGTCGATATGGATACGAAAGAGGATAGTGATTGCGGTACGACACCGCCACTTAATCAAAGGAAGAGTCGTGTTCGGAAAGCAAGCAGTTCTGGCGATGAAGCCTACATTTATCGGAAAAGGGATAGCAGTGTGGGTAGGCAAGGAGGTAGAGTGAAACGGCGGAGACTGAGGACTCGCAGCCCTGATGAAGAGCGCCGCAGCTGCAGAAGAAGTAGAAGTAAGTCTCCTACTTTTAAAAGCCGTCAAAGGGCGAAGCATAGCATTCCACGAATATCACGTGCAAGCCGTAGCAGATCACGTAGTTCAGAGTATAGAAGGAGCCATAGCCGTTTGATTAGTCGGTATTCTAGTAAGGAAGGAAGGGATAAAGTGAAAGAGCGCCGCTGCACGAATGGTTCGGACCAAATATTTGAATTGTTCAAAAAAATTAGTAAGAGAAGTAGGGAGCATTTTGGGAACACGACTGTGGTGCCCGAATTCGATCCATCCTCCAAAAATCAAACGATTGATACCTGGATTTCAAAGGTTAATGAGATAGCGGCCTTGTCCAATTGGATAGACAAACAAGTAGTTCACTACGCTATACCAAAATTAATAGGGAATGCGAAGCGGTGGTACGAAGGGTTGACAACGGTGAACTTCACATGGCGCGAGTGGCAACGAAAACTTAAATCTGCCTTTCCATCAGACGAGAATTACGGACAGACGTTAACGGACATGCTAGAGAAAAGGGCAAGGTTTGGGGAGTCTCTCGAGGATTACTTCTACGAAAAAACTGCATTGCTAAATAGATGCGATATAAAGGGCAACAGGGCAGTAGAATGTATAATTTTTGGAATAGAAGACAGGGCGGTTCGGTTAGGGGCTGAAGCTGCGCAGTTCTGGGAGCCGGATAAGCTGTTAGCTTATCTACGGAACATAAGAAGTAATAAACAAGAAATGAGTAAAGTACCAATAAGAAGGTTTACCGCGGCGCGTGACCGCCCTACTAGTTCAATGGTTAGCAATCAGAATAAAGGACCTCTTAAATGTTTTAATTGTAAAGAAGAAGGTCATGTTATTGCCAAATGTTTGAAACCCATCAAAAGGTGCTCACATTGCTCAATAGTAGGACACGATGTTATGGAGTGCTACCGGAGACCCAAAACTGACCCAAAAAGTGTTTTGAAAATAAAAAATCATACGCAAAATATAACTGACAATAAATATGTGCAAGAAGTATGGGTTAATGGTCAGGTTAAACGAGGTTTCGTAGATTTGGGCAGCGAATGCTCACTGGTCCGTGAGTCCGACGCGACACAGATACTGGCAGGCTGGAATAGAAACGATTGCACTACGCTAGCTGGGTTTGGGGGTGCAGTAGTGAAATCGTTAGGGTCAGTACTTGTCAAATTAGAAATTCAAGGAGTCAAAGCAGAAACACTGGTACACCTGGTACCAAATATATATTTGCAATATCCTGTATTGATCGGGCAAACGTTTACAGAGTTACCATACGTTAACTTAAGCAATATTGATAACGAATTGATAATAACTGAACAACTTAATGACGATGTCAATATCAAGCTACACGTTTCGGATGAGACCACCATAGGACCTGGGTGTACTTATGTAGATGTTTTCATGACGACAGACGAATACACTGGACCAGTTCTAGTGAACGGAGGCATTAGGTCACGACCAACTGATTACAGTGTAGAAGAAGGTGTATTTAGTTTGGAGAAGGGCAAGGGATTGGTGTTAGTAAATAACCTGTCAGATAAAGATGTAGGTTTCCATAAAGGGGAGGTAATAGTCAGAGCTAGAAAAATCAAAGTATTTACTATTCGACACAATACCGTAAATAAAATAAATAGAGTAGATAATTGGGAAAACTTTACTTTATCGGACCTGAACGTAGGAGAAAACATCAGTGAGGAACAAAAACAACAATTGCTTGAAGTCGTGAATCAATATAGAACTTGCTTTGCACAAAATCTACAGGAGTTAGGACGTACTAACGTGGACCAAATGAAGATAGAACTAACAGATCCGCAGCCAGTCGTTTACAGACCTTATCGGTTGTCACACACCGAGAGAGAGGAAAAACGAAAGATGATAGGTGAGCTATTAGAATACGGTATTGTTAGAGAATCGTCCTCCCCCTTCGCTAGCCCAATAATTCTTGTGAGAAAAAAATCTAGGGAGCAACGCTTATGTATAGATTACAGAGCTTTAAATAGGAAAACGGTAAAGCAACATTCTCCATTGCCAAGGATTGAAGATCAAATGTATAGATTGACAGGATTCAAGCTGTACACAACGCTAGATCTTGCTTCTGGCTATTACCAAATTGAATAACAGGAAGATGCAAAAGTAAAAACTTCATTGGTTACGCCAGTTGGCCAATTCGAATTCAACAGGATGCCTTTCGGAATAACCAATGCACCTGCAGTCTTTCAACGCCCTGTAAATAAGGTTTTGGATTCTCTTCGATTCAATTCGGTTGTAGTTTACATGGATGATGTGCTTTTGCCATTCGTTGAATTTACTGATGGCTTAAATAAATTAAAACAGGTTTTAGATAAAATAGCGGGAGCAGGATTGACGTTAAAACTGTCAAAGTGCAAATTCTTTTGCGGAAATATAGACTATCTAGGATTTGAGGTATCAGGGAAAGGGATCAGGCCAGGTCGGAACAAAATAGATGCAGTGCAAAGTTTTCCAACACCCATGAATGTACACAACGTCCGCCAATTCTTAGGATTGGCTAGTTTTTTTAGGCGTTTTATAAAGAACTTCGCATTAATTTCAAGACCTTTGTCCAAATTGCTAAAAAACAACTGCACCTGATGCTGGGGCATGGAACAAGAGCAAGCTTTTAATGAGCTCAAAAATAATCTTGTCTTTCATCCTATCTTAGCACTCTATGACCCAAAAGCTGAGACTGAATTACATACAGACGCCAGTAAGTTTGGTATAGGGGGCATGCTAATGCAGAAACAAGACGACGACACAATGAAGCCATTTGCTTATTACTGTAAGCAGACTTCCCCGGACGAGCAACACTATTCTTCATATGAGTTGGAAACCTTGACTGTAGTCAGCTGCTTAGTGAAATTCAGACCCTATCTAATCGGACTGAAGTTCACGGTCTTAACAGATTGTAACTCTTTGCGAGCGACAATGACAAAGAGAGATATGATACCACATGTTGCCCGGTGGTGGAGTTTGATTCATTAATTTGACTAAAATATGGTTTATAAGCCAGGTTCGACAATGAGCCATGTTGATGCATTAAGCAGAAATTATGTAGCCACCAGTGATACAGCTCTCGATAGATTTGACCAGACTCTAGTTATGCACATTACAACGGACTGGTTAACAACTGTTCAAATGGGTGATGATGAGTCACAAAGGATCAAAAGAATTTAAGAAGATCCAGAATCTGATGATATAGCTCTAGTAAAAGAAAAACAAAGGATGGTTTGAAATGGTTGGTGCCTAGAGGTGTGAGATGGCAAATACTCCGAGCATGTCATGATAACATAGGGCATTTTTCTTTTGAAAAAACCTTAGACAAGGTTTGGGGGGATTATTGGTTTCCGAAAATTAACAAATTCGTTAAAAAGTACTGTCAATCATGTGCAATGTGCACATGGCAAGATACCAGGTGGAAGACGATCAGGGTACTTACATCCGATTGAAAAGGTCTCAAGACCGTTTCATACCTTGCACGCGGATCACTTAGGTCCATTCAATGATAGTAAAAAGAAAAACAAATATATTTTGGCTATTATAGACGCTTTCACTAAATTTATTTTACTAAAACCCGTAAAGAATACTAAAAGTAATACTACCATATCAGTTTTCAGGGACTATTTTGCCTTGTTTAGAGTCCCAGATAGGGTTATCACTGACAGAGGTAGCACGTTCACAAGTTCAAATTTTAGGGAATTTCTGGAGGGCAAAAGTGTAAAACACGTTTTGAATTCAGTAGCAACGCCTAGAGCAGACGGTCAAGTTGATTGTTACAATCGTAGATCCTTGGTTCATTAACAGAAATGATATACGGAAAAGATGAAAGAATATGGGATGAAGTTCTGACAGACGTACAATGGGGTTTGAACAATACGATCAATAAGGCTACTGGGAAAACACCTGCAGAACTTTTATTTGGACTCAGACTTACAGGGGTGGCAGAAAGTTAATTAAAACTTTCTGTGGCATTAACTGACGATGACTCATTAGTCAGTAATATAGAGGAGGCTAGATCAGAGGCTTTGGAAAATATTAACAAGTCCCAAGAACAACAAAAAAAACGTTTTGATAGGGCACGATGTGCACCACGACAGTTTAAAGAAGGAGAGCTAGTTAGAGTAGAAAGAGATATCATACAGAAGGGTAGTCAGAAATTGGTACCTAAATGTTTTGGACCATATGAAATTACGAAAGTCTATCCAAATGACAGATACGAAGTCGAAGATACACCTATAACAAAAAAAAGGGGAAAGCTAGCTATAAGGGAGTTTATTCGGTAGATAAAATCTATCCCTGGCTAACTTATCACACAATCGAATCTGAATCTTCGGAGGATAATATGGAGGATTGATTTAATTAGGACACCGGCAGTTTTAACAGTCTGGCAATTGTACATAAGGTCATTTAGTAAATATAATTGGATGAGTTTGTATGGTAGCAAAATTAGTAAGGTATTTATTTAAATGGAATATACATAATGTCATTTAGTAAAGTAAAAAGGATGAGTTAGTATGGTAGCAAAGTCAGTATGGTAATCTGAATTGAGTGAGTTAATTGTTATAGTTGGACCTATAAATAATCGTATATAAATGATTGTTTTAAATAAATGAGTGTTTGTTGCTGAAGTGTTGCAGAGATTTTGAATATACGTTAAACAATCTATCTGAAAATCTAGTATAAATTTGTGTAAAAATGGTCAGTTAAATTTTATTCTTTAGTAATGATTTATGATTTTGTAATGGTATAAAGTTATTAAGAAAAACAACATTGCCCTTTTTGAAATATTTATTTTAAAATAAGCAGTGGTATGTACTTTAATATAAATTCGCGAGGAAGCGATGTGGTAGTCAGGATGGGCGAATGTTAGGAATTGCATAGTGTTGAATTTAAAAACTATCCTGCTAAATGTTATTTTATTAATAATTAAATTTGAGCTATATTGTATGAGTTTTAAAAAATGAAACCGTAACACAAGCGGTTGCTATTTCCGCCACCGGAAAGCGCGCAGAAAAATGGCGGCGGAAGTAGTACCCAAAATTAAATCAATATCGGATAAATGTTGTTAAAATATATCGTCATTTAAAAATGAGAAATTTATTATGTTAATAATTTAATTATGAGATTTATTGTGTGAGTTTTAAAATTATAAATTGTTACTTCCGCCACCCGAACACGCGCAGCGGAATGGCGGTGGAAGTAATAATCAAAATTAAAATTATATGGATAATAGACATTGTCAAAAACACAAAGTTAATTTAGCTATTCAATGTAAATAATTACAATATTTTTAAGTATACTTATTGTTGTCAAATTTGTTAAAATACAGTTTCTCTGTTAAAATAAAAGTTCTGCAGGTGTTTTCCCAGTAGCCTTATTGGTCGTATTGTTCAAACCCCATTGTACGTCTGTCAGAACTTCATCCCATATTCTTTCATCTTTTCCGTGTATCATTGCTGTTAACGAACCACGGACCGTACGATTGTAACGCTCAACTTGACCGTTTGCTCTAGGCGTTGCTACTGAATTCAAAACGTGTTTTACACTTTTGCCCTCCAGAAATTCCCTAAAATTTGAACTTGTGAACGTGCTACCTCTGTCAGTGATAACCCTATCTGGGACTCCAAACAAGGCAAAATAATCCCTGAAAACTGAAATGGTAGTATTACTTTTAGTATTCTTTACGGGTTTTAGTAAAATAAATTTAGTGAAAGCGTCTATAATAGCCAAAATATATTTGTTTTTCTTTTTACTATCATTGAATGGACCTAAGTGATCCGCGTGCAAGGTATGAAACGGTCTTGAGACCTTTTCAATCGGATGTAAGTACCCTGATCGTCTTCCACCTGGTATCTTGCCATGTGCACATTGCACACATGATTGACAGTACTTTTTAACGAATTTGTTAATTTTCGGAAACCAATAATCCCCCCGAACCTTGTCTAAGGTTTTTTCAAAAGAAAAATGCCCTATGTTATCATGACATACTCGGAGTATTTGCCATCTCACACCTCTAGGCACCAACCATTTCAAACCATCCTTTGTTTTTCTGTTTATCAATCCCTTTTTTATGCAATAATTTTCTTTTACTAGAGCTATATCATCAGATTCTGGATCTTCTTAAATTCTTTTGATCTTTTGTGACTCATCATCACCCATTTGAACAGTTGTTAACCAGTCCGTTGTAATGTGTTAGAACATACAGCTAGAAGTTGAAGCCAAGCTAGTCAAAAATATGAAACGCAAGAATCCGTTCAAAGGTGGTTTGCCAGGGAGATATTGGTTTGCAAACGAGTAGCTCAAAATCTGCCAACGAGCAGAAACCAACTTACAGAGGAAAATATACGGGCTTGGTTTGAAAGAATTCACGCTTACTTTGAGGCCAACGGTTTACTGCACATTTTTGAGGAGCCACAAAGAATTTTTAACTGTGATGAAACTAGATTTTCATGTGACCTAAGGAGAAGCAAGTGTTAGTAAAAAAAGGAAGTAAACGAGTATATAATCGTGTTTCTAATGACGAAAAAGAATGCTTGACAGAACTTTTAAATGCAGCAGCAGATGGTGCTTTTGCACCACCGATGGTACTGTAGCGCTCTTGGTGCTAATGTGATGCTCCTAGCACCGATGTAATGCTTAATTGATAGTTATAAATCATAACACGTTGGTTTGCGTTTGTGGTTATTTTATTTTCTTTTACACTTTTTACAAAAGGGATCCACAACTGACTCGATAGCCATTAATCTAATCCTCACTATAATTTAGCTCAGTCACTGGCCGAAGCCTACGGTGAAGTGTGTCACTTTGACTTCTCACAACCAAACCTGTTCCTTTTTTAAAACTACAAACAAGTAACGGTGCCAGAGTGACACCCACTCTAAAGAGGCCCGTATACAATATACAACCTACCTTACAATTATTCCCCCCACCCTCCAAAAAAAAAATTTCAAACGGAAAAATATTTTTTTCCAAGTTGCAACCCTAACTCAAAGTCTAAAATCTAAAATGACAACCCTATCTCAAAGTCTAAAATCTAAAAAACATTAAATGTTAACTTTAAGTTAGTTTGCTATGCATGAAATCTAAAAGACAGTAAATATGCTGTAAGCATAAATTTAAATAACATCAAGTACCCTAATCCTTATCTGTCCAACCATCCCATTTAAACTACTCAATTAAACATTAAATAACAAAACCAAACTACACATAAGGTGTAGGCTATGCACCTTAAAAAACTTAAATTATAACACCCTATGATCCCATCATACAATTATTCGCGGCTTAATACTAACCTACCTAACGCTAGAAAACTCTCAATTACAATACGAAGGCAAACAGCTGAACCTAGCCAAGATTTAGCTTCTCGAATAGTCATCATTCGACAAACTTTCTGACAATAAAAACTAGCGAAAAACTTATCAGACAACCATAATACCTCCGTTCCTAAAATTAATATAGATCTTTGCATATAACAATTGTGAACACATTGTAAACTCTTTCCCCCGAATGGAAATATTTCAAAAATTAACGCAGGCAAAGATCAAAGAAAAAAATTATCATTTTCAAATATAGGAAACGTCAACCATATTAACAGGATTAATCTATAGAAACGTATTACTAAGCCACAGCCTAAGAATAAGTTCATTAAAATTCGTTCCAATAATACGATGAAATCAACTAGCTTTAAAACCGATACTACTACGTACATAAACCCTAAATAATCCATTGGAATTCAGTAAACTATCTTTTACTATTAACAGTTTAAGATAATCGCCGTGAGTTGCAACCAATTACCCAAGTAAAGACACTACAAAGAATCTCGAATGTGTATCGAATACCCGAGTTATCCCACATCAGAAATTACTTTCATTGAGAAACCTTCGTTACCAACTTCGTTATACAACCCTTACTCTCCCCTTACCAAATCATCCCAACTCTATACTTTAAGAATGCGGGAACCAAAACAGAACCCTATGACGAATAGCTATTGCCTCGTCATACTGCTCTCAAAGATAAAACCAGGCGATCAGTTCAAACAATTATACGAACTGTCGTTTATAAAAGTTTCTCATATAAAGGTAATCTACCACGGAAATCTAGTATGTTACAGATATTTCTTGGGTCTTTGGTGTACGGTCCTCATCAGACATCATAGCTCAGCAACAACATGAAAAGAAACACCGGTTAATAAACAATTCATAACCGTACCGTATACACAAACCACAAACCATCAACCGGGATAAAATTGTATTATATTCCTAATGTATAATTATTTAATATCCTAATGTTCCTATCCTAATCGTATATTTATTTAATGTCCTAATGTATAATTATTTAACATCAGACGAACCCCTCAACGCAGCACAAAGCGTTTTAAACGATTTGTGTTAACAATAACGCCCCGTGACCGTGAGTTCAGACGACGAATCAGCAGACCTCCCAACGATCTCAATGACCTTGTATGGTCCTTGATACAGACGTGCCAACTTCATACATCTTCCCGTTATCCGCCTTGGTACGTATAACAAAACGCGCTCGAGTATCTCGCAAAATAGCCGAGTGGCCTCCCGGACTATTGAAAAAATTTATTTCATCCGCAGGTCCGACTCACAATTTTAAAAATATTACATATCTAACTTACTTTCTTGACACGGCACGCACGAAGCTTTATAACGCTCTATCTCCTTATCGGCTTTCGGCATGAAATATTTCGACCGAAACCTCTACAACGTCTTTGCGAGACCCAAATGACCTCCTGTCCACGCCTCATCATGTAATTCGTTCATTACATTTTGAAACAAAGACCTAGGCAATCCTAATACCTCCCTAACTTCTCCATCTCTACGTACGCTTTTATATAATAAATTATTTCTCAAGCAAAAACCGCTACGCCACGCTTCCGGACGTTCGCTCAACCGCGTTAACCATCTTCTACAAAATGAATCGTTCTCTTGATCCGCCTGTAACGACTCTACATTAATACTAAAAACTTCCAAACCATCATCATCAGGTTCAGAACGAGAAGAAGATTGAGGTCCTTCGGTTTCCCGTTTACCTTCTTCCATTAGAGGATTCCTACTCAAAAAATCTGCCACTACATTGCTTTTCCCCGAGCCATGAACTATCTCGAAATCCCATTCTTGTATCGCTAACGCCCATCGCGCTAACCTACCAGTCATATCTTTTTTCGACTGTAACCAACACAACGCGCTATGGTCTGTAACCACCTGAAAATACGATCCCCAAAGATAATGCCTATAGTGCCTTAACGCCCATACTAACCCCAGACACTCTTTCTCCGTCGTACTATATTTTTTCTCCGCATCCGTTAACTTCCTAGACGCATAGGCAACCGGCCTCATTTTTTCAACGCCCTGCATCAATACTGCACCCAACGCCTCGTTAGACGCATCCACATAAATTCTCGTAGTAACCGACTTATCCCCCGAATAATAGGAAAGTATTGGCGCACTACACATAACCTTCTTAATATAATCGAACGAATTCTGCAATTCTTCATTCCATTAAAACTTTACCCCCTTTTTCAATAATTTAGTGAGAGGAAACGATATTCTCGCAAAATTCGATACAAATTTTCTATAATAAGAAAATAAACCTAATAATTGTTTCACATCCTTCGTAGATGTGGGAGTTGGAACCTGTTGCATAGCCTTCAGCTTTTTCTCACTAGGTTTTACTCCTTCATTCGAGATTCGATAACCTAGCATCTCAATCTCGCAAAAACCGAATTTACATTTGGATGGCTTGAAGGTCAAGTTCGCTTCTCTAAACCGCCCAAAAACTTTCTGCAACGTATCGGTAAACTCCTCGAACGTTCTACCATACACAATTACATTGTCCACGTAAACCATAATCCCTTTAAATCTTAAATCCGCTAAAACTTTATCCTTCATCCGTTGGAAAACGCTTGACTCGTTGCCAAACCGAACGGAACAACATTAAATTCATAAAGACCCGTGGTCGTAACGAAAACCGTTTTATGCCTACCTTCCGTAATAACCGTCTGCCAATAACCTGAATTGAGATCTAACTCCGCAAAATACTTGGCCCCGGCCAAACTATCGACAATGTCTTCTATCCGCGGAATAGGATAACTATCCCTACAAATTTTCTTGTTTTATTTTCTTTTACACTTTTTACAAAAGGGATCCACAACTGGTTCGATAGCCATTAATCTAATCCTCACTATAATTTAGCTCAGTCACTGGCCGAAGCCTACGGTGAAGTGTGTCACATTGACTTCTCACAACCAAACCTCTTTCTTTTTTAAAACTACAAACAAGTAACGGTGCCAGAGTGACACCCACTCTAAAGAGGCCCGTATACAATATACAACCTACCTTACAGTACTGTTTCCATATAAAAGAGTACCCAACTCTATAAAGGCATCTGTTCCCTCTTGGTGGGGTCTTGGTATCACAGATTCAGGCTGGATGAGTATGGAATCCTTCTATGAATAAGTCACGAATGTACTCTTCCCATGGATCTTGCAGAAAAAAATTGCACTACCGGTGGTGCTTTTTTTAGATGGCCATACCTCTCACATTTCGTTGCCGCTTACTACGTTCTGCAAAGAAAAAGGAATAATATTGGTTGCATTGCTGCCTAGCGCAACTCACTTTTTGCAGCCTTTAGATGTTGCCGTGTTTAGGCTGGTAAAGGGAATTTGGCGAGAAGTCGTTCGTGATTTTAGAGTTGAGAACAATCATGCTAAACTGACGCGAGAAGCATTTTCGAAATCGGTGCAGAAATGCTTTGATCTATCTTTGAAACCAGACACAATAAAAAGTGGGTTTCAATGTTGCGGAATTTACCCATTTGATCCAAAAAATATCAATTATGATAAATTACTTGAAAAGGCCAGAAAACACGCTAGAAAAGAAGCTCAAGCAACTTCATCCAAAACAGAAAAAGGCGAGCTGTTTAAAAAAGAGTTCGAAGGTGTAACGCTATTTGCCTTTCAAAGTGAAACTGAAAATGAATGGACAGGAGATCTTCAATATAAACAGCTGTTTACGTTTTGGAATAATATGACGTCATGCCAGGCAGTTAACCAGACTCTTGAGCTAAGTGATACAACTTTTGTAAATAACGTCGACCAGAAAAGGCCAGAAAACACGCTAGAAAGCTCAAGCAACTTCATCCAAAACAGAAAAAGGCGAGCTGTTTAAAAAAGAGTTCGAAGGTGTAACGCTATTTGCCTTTCAAAGTGAAACTGAAAATGAATGGACAGGAGATCTTCAATATAAACAGCTGTTTACGTTTTGGAATAATATGACGTCATGCCAGGCAGTTAACCAGACTCTTGAGCTAAGTGATACAACTTTTGTAAATAACGTCGACCAAGAAAATGAATCGGAATCGGTAATGAACTTCCAAGTGGGTAATGACAACATACTCATTCTAGATAACCTCAGAGTGGAAGTTGACAGTGGGGTGAACCCTCCGCCAATACAAGAAACATCAGAAAAAATATGTACATCTGAAGATACCCACAAGGTCCTTGACAATGAAGATGACACCAGATACCCAACAATCACTGCATGCAGATTTCTCTGAACGGCAAGAATGTTTATCATCAACAACAAACTCACCTACAATATCACTTAGTATAACATCTACTGGCGCAAAATGTTGATCGAAAACCAACAACACATCTAGACCTGTGCCAGCACTGATTCCACTGCCTCAGAGTTTGATCAAACCTGACAATAAGAAACAAGAAATTATAGCAGAACAAACACTGAATCCACGTAAAAAGGATATATCAGAACCCTCGAAAATCCCAGTACTAAGATCAAAGCTACAAAAAAAACAGAAACCTGCACACAACCCTGTCTTGATCTCTCCTGTGAAATTACCTATGCCTGGTGCCTCTTACTGTACCAAAGTTTGTGATGAAAAAGGATATTTAAGGTCTTCAACGCCTCAATTGGATAAAGCGCTTAGCCCTAAATCTAATCTATCGACTTCAGTAATCGAAAATTCTGATGACGAAGAAATTTTCCCTTTGATGCGCTCTCAGCTCCGCAAAAAAGAAACCGAAGCTGAAAAAACAATATCACACCAAAATCAGGAGACTATTTCTGAGATGAAAACTCCTACAAAATCTTCAGAGACGAATAACAAACAGATAAACAATAAAAACGACGACAGTGACAAAACTACTGTTCCAACACCATTTAAACAGTTAGAAAAACCTTTCAAAAATGCTTTCTATTTCCCGAAGAAAGAAGAAAAACCTCTCAAAAAGAAGATATACAAGAAAAAAACACCCACTGTAGCAATGGCAGAAGAGTTCATGGTACACCAAAGATGAATTGAGAGTGAAAAGGCTGAAAAAGAAAGAATTAAACAGCAAAAAAAACAAGAAGCGTTGAATAAAAAGGAAGCGAGAGACCTAATAAGCAAAAATACAATAAAAAAACAGAAAAAAATTGTGTCTGAAAAAACAACAAAGAAAAACACACAAAAAGTAATCATACACAAGAGAAAACTATCACCAAAACCAAGCACTTATTTTGACCTGCCTACTCACTGCACACCTGATAAAGTTGACATCTGTACAGCACAGAACAATTCTGATAGCGATGATAGTCGTAAAGAATATAGAAAAGAAATAAATAGAAGCGTAAAGCGCCTTTGGTTCCTTGATAATAGTTCGGATGATTCAAGCTCAAAAGAAAATAGTTTCTCGTGATGGCATGAAAATGAGGTGCACCCTCTCCGATATTAAAAATCATTTGCTGCCATTAGGTCTGAACTATTTATATCGAAGCAAAATTTCAATAAATTGCTATCCATGTAGCACTATTTGACCTTACATGCTATTTAAATAGCATGCTATGATAAAGGAAGTTGAGAGATGTAAATTGTTACTTAATATACTTAGTAGCACGTTGATTCTTTCTACAGAAGATATATCATGGTGAGTTTATATCTTTGTCTAAGACATACATTTATTTGTAGAAAATTTTAATTGAAATACTTAAATAAATTTTAACATTAAAAATCCTTTTTTTTAATGTATTATTATTATTATTATATCCTTAATTGCATAATATAACATTAAAAGACAATGACGCAGTGGGAAATAAAATTTACAAAGGCGGGCTTATTGCTAAAAGAAATCTCTTCCAGCCATCCCAGTGTCCATCAATGTGGTTATCGCCTTACTGCACCGTCTACCAGGAAGAACTCCTGGCGATCTGTCAAGCGGTTAGAGAAGTGCTCAAGTACCCGTCGCGACCACATTTGGTGTCCACAGCGACTCGGTGGCGGCTCTCCAGTTGGCAACAAACGACGGTTCTACTCATCCCCTAGCAGTTGAAATTAAAGACAAATTGACACTTTGTAGACGCCGGGACAAGTGTTTCTCTTTGTTCTGGATCAAAGCCCATGCAGGACTAGAAGGGAATGAGACAGACGATAAGCTCGCAAAGGATGCTGCTCTCATATAGGGGGGGGGGGGGGGTTACAAGTTTTATATTATTTTTTTGACTGTGTACTAATTAACGAACTAAATAAGAGTATTATGTAACCTGAATATGCCCTACTATAAGGGGTTGAGGGATGTTTTTTTAAGTCGAATCACGTATTTTCTTATTTGTAATATGCTATAATAAGAAGTCTGAGTACTTGTATAACTTTCCGACATCATTTATTAATAATAATCAATACAAATTAATTATACGTGAAATATGTAGTATTACACAGGATTCATAAAATTATTACAATATCTTAATTATTACGTCATAAAATTTATTTATTTAAATACAATAAATTGTGAATTACCATGTCATTGGAAATACATACATTAAATTATAATATAAATAAAAAATAAAATAAATAAATTACGCTTCAAATAATGTTATATTTATGAAACATAGGTATGTCAAACACATACTCATTATAGTAGCGGTGTCATCGTTCTGATAATTAGTCATTTAGTTTTAGAAATTCATCGTAGCTGTATAGGGTCTCCTCGATAAGCCATCCTTTCAACCTCAGTTTAAAGATGGGCATAGTCGTTGCACTAGTGATAGCTTCAAGTAGTTGTAGACACCCGGACTCATAAAATGGATCGTGTTGCTTGTTTTAGCAAGCTACTGCATAATTGTAGCTAACTTGTTGGAGCTGCTTGTCTCATATTTATGCCATTCTCCAAGTCGTTTGTATTGGTCTATATTCTCACACACATAAATGGCCACTTGGAAAATCAGAGGGCTAAGTAGTGTGAGAATTCGTAAATGTTTGCTTTATTTTATTATTCATAGCTTTTTATTAAATTAACTATACATAACTTGAAGGAGACAGTCTAAGGTCTAGTACCTATAACAACAATAAAATACAATGACATAAATCCTAACTAAACATAAGAAACAAAATACATATCTATAAAAATAAACCGCCCCAAGAAACGCCCGCACCAAACGTGTCCATTACACTGGCAACATTACCGCGCTGCACAGCTAGCGAGATCCTCTGTGACAGGAACGATCCGGAGCGGTGATCAAATCCTCGGTCCCTCAAACGATGCCCGATGTCCTTGACGAAAGCCCTACCCTGCGAACTCCACACCCCTGTGGTCTCGACGGCCAAAGGAACAAACAGATAACTTCCTATTAGCTGTGCGTATTTAATGCATTTCTGACTGCACGCAGGCGAATAAGATGCGCTCCCGTACTCTCCCGCCCATCAAGGGATGACCTGCAAAGGTCTTCATCCCAGGCACGCTACATACCAGGCTGCACCGGCACATCTCTCCCCGGGCAACGGACCTGCCACAGCCGCAAAGCCTCGGCCGCAAAAGGAATGTTCAAATTGTCACCATTAATATTCAAAATGCGAGTGACAAGTTTAAACACCCCATGCGAAGAGGCCAAGAAAGCCGGGAGTTCCGTGTCCTGTAGGCGATGAACGCCGAGACCACCAAATCTGATAGAAATTGCTGCCTATGACCACTGGCAGAGAGACATGTTCACATTCAAAATATTCTTCAAAGCTAAGTCGTATGAATCTGCCTCCCCCTGCATATCCAGACCGGAGCCGCCGCAAAGAATATGTTAACCTCGGCTGGGACAAACAATTTCGCAGAATAATAAGGGCCACATGTGCGGAAAGCTCCTTAAGACGTGGCAAAGCCCCAACCAAGGCCTCTTCGAGGATCTTACTTCGCAGAACGCCAGTTGCACCTTCTACAAATATGGGCGCCCCCAACAGGGTGAAATCTGTTTTATTAAGGACCTTCGCCCTCGGCACTAAACGTTCAAACATCGCTCTTGAGCCTTGTGCCAAAATTCCAGAGCACGGGAATAACTCACATTTCTGTGAGTTAAATTGTAGTCCTAAGACTCCTAGACCACGAATAATCGACTCCAAATCGGCCAGGACTACATCCGGAGGTCCCCCGATAGTACCGTCGGGACGGAGATGGGTGCTTAAGACGTAAGGCCTCCAAGGTCTGCTCATTATCCTCCGCTACAGATGCAGTCTCATAGCAGGATCCGCACAGCACTAAGAGGTGCTGTGCGAATCCTGCTATCAGCATCATAGACCTTTGTCTCGACGTACTTATAAAAAGCTCGCCGATGAACACTCCCGCTCCTAAGACAAACATCCGATGACTGGGCCGATGAAAGGCCATCTAAAGAACCAGCATTAATATTGTCTTTTACCTTAGAAGTAAGGGACCTACTACTGTCATCGGATGATGGGGCCCTCGGACAGGTGTATGAAAAGGTCAAATCAAAGGGCAGATCAAACCAATCATTGGTCCCATTGGTCTGGACGCACCTCTCAATGAGCTCCGACAGCTTGCCCGCCGCCAAGCACCTCGCTCCCTTTGGCACATGTTTTAACACCCTAACCCTCCTTCTCAAGCGAGCCAGGTCATTGAGCGACGGCGGTGTTGAAGAAACGTCCACATTAGCCTGCACACCCTCCTGCGGCTGTTGGCACTTGACATCCCTTTGTACCCGACTAATGTGCACGTTCAAACCACGCGGAACGACAAATTCCTTTGAGGAACCGGGGCAATGAGGACAAACAGCCCTATTCATATTATTTAATCCAAATTGAACAAATTGTAAAATAAAATAAAATTATACATTATTATCAGCTCACTTAAAATAAATAACCAATTAATTTAAATGAATGATAAACAAATTACTAAAAATCTATTTTCTTAGCACAGTCACTCACAGTAGCTCTCGATGACGACAAGCCTCGAAGAACTCGTTGAATGTTTTTTGAATAATTGAGCTAGTTGCAGTAGCGTGATGACGCGCTCCCGGTGTAGACCAATGCCGTCTCATCGTTGATGAGAGTTATTTCTCTGGCAATCGGAATCTGCAGTCCTCAGCAATTAGCTAAGCTAATATCGTAGTATTGAACACTGACTGATCCTATTATTCAGATGGCACAGGTCATTCAAGGTACTACCAAGAACACTAGACCAACTTTTTATTGTATACTGCAGACTGAGTCACAAAATAGCAGTTTAATACGTGATATATTTAAATTTGTAGAAAAATCCTGAAAAGATGTTTGAAGTGTGGTCTCGCAGATTCGTCAGTGCCACGTATAATAGTAGTTTATGTGACTGATACATAATGGAGGGCATTAAAAGTCGAGAGTGGGTTTATAAATCGAGCCGAAGGCGAGTTTCATAATAATATCACTCGAGAGTTTTAATGCCTAATTATGTACAGTTAAATACACTAGTTTATCTATACACATATCATAAGCTCTCTTTGATGTGTTCAGGAACCGCATGTTTGACCGGCATTGTGGCATTGAATTGTCTAGCTTGTTCAGACTACTGAACTGAACAGACTACTGTTGGTACTAACCAACTTCACAGGAGTAGGGGAGGCACGCAGGCGGGCGTCGGCGTTTAAAATTTGAATGTCATGATATATAGAAAATTTACACATTATGGTCATAATGTTCAATATTCAGATAAGAAATGAATTTTTACAAAGTAGTTTAACATTATACTGAACGTAAAGTGCGGTTTTTGGACGCAGTAAAGAGGGTTTATGATACGTGTGTAGATAAAAGTACTTTAACGATTTAAAAAACGATTTTCTATTACTCTTAATATGGAAATTGTTGCTAGTAGACTATATCTTCGAATTAGGCTACTCATACAAAAATTATCGAACTTCACTTGGTAAGTTTGTTTGACCAGTTATTATGCAGCAAAACCATAAATATTATATAAAAATATTTCACATAATCAGTAATTCAGTAATGTAAGTAAGTATTTTTTTTATATTCTTCTTCCCCCAGATATATTTGGTGAACCTTTCAAAATTTTAAAAATCATTATTAGCCAAAAAATGGCACGTAAAACATCCCTTAGGAGATTCCCAACTGAAAATATCTTAAAGCAAGTTAATCGAAGTAAAACCTCACGGTGAAGTATTTTTATAAGAAACTGTGCATTTACAAACTCATGAATCAGACTCAGATTCAATTTTTTATTGAATATAAATTAATTAATTATCTTATTCAACGTCAAAGTTATACTTACTTATAACTACAAGTAATTTTTTTTATATAAAAAGACTACACCGTTTCGGAAAATTGACCTTGAAGAAACGGCAAGAAACTCCCCCATACCTTCTTTTTTTTTAAAGTGACTTCACAACAGGTACTGGTTTCGGTCAAGGAAATTCGCCGGCGAGTGATAGACTTGATCCATCGCCCCTCGTCAAATTTCTGTGCGCTGAGATGGTATGGACCATGCAGTATTGTCATCTAAGTATTCCTTAATACTATAATAGGACTTTCTTGTCAGCTCATTTTTAACATAGTTTTTAAACCTCTTTTCAGGAAGGATCAATGATACCTATGGTATTTTATTGTAGAAGCGAATACAGAACTCCATGAATGGTGCTACTTTACTTAGTTTAAATAATGGTAGTGCCAACCTCTTTCTATTTCTAGTGCTATCACCTACAGTTGCTATCACCTACAGTTTTAAATAAAGCTATGTTTTTTCTTACATGCATGATATTCCCGTACAAATATTGGCAGGTAACCGTAAGTATATTAATTTCTTTGGATTTTTCTCTTAGTGATTCTCTAGCATCTAATTGATATATCGCCCTGATCGCCCTTTTTGTAAAATAAATATCGTATGTATATCTGCTGCTCTCCCCCAGAGCAGTATTCTATAAGACATAATACTGTGAAAATAACTAAATTAAACCAATCTGGTAGTTTCAACATCTGTAAGATATTTGATTTGTCTGACCACAAAAGCGGCTAAGCTAAGTCTTCGTGCGAGATTAGTTGTGTGAGGACCCCATTGAAGTTTCGAATCTATAGTGATTCCAAGAAAGATTGTGTCCTCAACGATGTCCAATCTTTCAGATCCTATTCTTACACTGGTTTCAACCTGTCGTACATTAGACAAACAAAATTTGATACATTTAAACTTCTTTGAGTTTAATAACAGGTTGTTTACATTTAAACAACAACAAACAACACTTGAGAGAGTGTACTATTTGCATCGTCTAGTCTTTTTTCTTGTCTTTTCACCTTGAAAATAATAGATGTGTCATCAGCAAATAGAACAATATGAGTCATTTTTTCCACCATATAAGGTCATTCAAGTACACTAAGAAAAGAAACGGACCTAAGATAGAATATTGGGGTACACACTCATTATGCGATGGATACCGTTTGAAGATAAGGAAAAGGTAAGACAGCTGTTTACTAGTGTAATTTTGCATTTCACCCAGATTAATTTCGAAACCGTTTTGTCGACAGCAGAATAGAATACAAACCTTTTTGGCAATATCCATTGCTCATAGTAAATGACTGTATGTCTTTTAATATAATCAATTAATATAACACATTAACCATGCTGTGGAAATGACATGTGCCCTCCGAAGCGCCACGTCTACTAGGCTGATGTTTCAACTCCGTGGCCACACAGACTGCACTCAGTTTCTTTCACCAATAATAAGGACGATATAAGTTCGTCACTGCAGCAATACATTTGTAAAAATGCAGTTTCTGGGTTTGGATTTATTGTATACTCATGAATAGACATACCGACATTCACTATGAGCAGATTTTGAAGTCAATGCTATATAAATTAAGTATGTAAAGTATGAACACTTTTGGGTTTTACATTATTAAGTTATCAATCAGTAGTAATGCACGTAATATCGAAGTTCTCCTAAACTGATGTCCAAATACATATATCATGTAATTAAATAACAGGCAGAAAATCCACATTTTGTTGTTATTATCGATTCTTAAATCAAAGAAATATTGAGTAGTATCCGTGTTACTAAAAAAAGTTGCATTTAGTTTAAATTTGCAGCTTTAAACAAGTGTTCAACAGGAGTTTATTTTTTTGTGGTAAGGCCCTCACCGTGTTACCACAAAAAATTATAAGCATTGTTTAACCTCAAAACAAACGTCAAATTCCATACATTTTTTCAAAATAAGTTTGATCAGTATTATTTTTGTTAAGGCCCTCAGAGTCTACATTGTATTAGGTTTAATTAATTTTCTTAGTATTTTTGGTAGTGGCGGCCAATTTTAAATTCTTGTTAGAAATGTTAGTCTATGTACTAGTTTTGGAATTATGTTGAAAACTATTTTTATTTAATCTATAATTATATTACGATCCCAAAGCACATACAGGAGGAGGAGGCTGTGCTCCAACTTCATATTTTGATATTTTTTGTGTTGGCTTCGTTTTGTCGTCACACGGTTTCTTCTGAAGTGCCTTTACATTTGAATAGATCCACTTGCGGAAGTAGACTGCGTCTATATTTATGGTCGGCATTGTATCTGACCCGCAGTTTTTGCTTTTCCCTTTTGATACTAAACCAATTAAATGCCTGAAAAACAATGAGTAAATAATAAATGGCGGCCACCAAGCGACATAGGCCTTTATCCGGATTCGACTAAGATTGAGCCATACTAATGTCATAAATAATATTGAAAGTGAATTTCGTATAACTAAAAATATAGGTAACGAAAACGAGTTAAACGTTGGGCCACGGGTGCAATACGGTATTAGACAAGGTAGTCCAATAAATCTTGAAATGTTTCGCAAGCTGAACTAAAATGTTTGACAATATCAGAATTGTATATTTCCATTTGTATATCAGAGTTGTATTTTATGAACTCAAATTTGTGTAATAAATACAGCATTCGGCTTTGACAACACATGCTAGTATTTCATAGAACTCGTGGACAAAATTACCATTTTGACAGTTCCTACAAAGTCTCTATTTTGTCTAGCAGTCAAATACCGTATTGTTTCTCTGCCACAATGTATTACAGAAAGCGACGCAATGTCTATTTAGTTTATGTCCTTCTACTTGATCTCCTCATACTTGAGTCTGCGAGCGCTTGATTTTACTGTGAACGTCATAACGTCATAAGTTTAATCTAGGCAATAAATAATACTAATAACGTAATAAATTCTCAGGCATTCAGAAATTTTCTTACGACTTACTAATTGACTGACTTCCTGATGATCTATATGGCTCGGCTCTGATTACTATACGAGAGGTCCCGGGTTCTATCACCGGTTGGGAATAAAGAAAAAAGATCCCAAGGTCTTGGATGTTTATATGTGTATGACATTGCTGTTTCTGGTTCCTTCGATATAGGAAATGATAGTGTGAAGCCAGAATAAATGTAAATGCATGTATGTAAATGTTTATGTTTATGTTTCATTACTTTCTCCAGATAATGCCACTTCCAGACTCCCCATAGCAGATTTCACTCCATTTTTCACCGATGGAGCAGAACATAGTTGGTGGTACTATAATTGGCTTGCCGATTAAGGGATCAATGTGTGATCCGTTGCAACTCCACGTGTACACGTAATGGATCAGTACTATCTTTAGCGAATCTGTTACGGAGCTATCCTGAAACATATGTTTGAGTCACGATTACTAGAGGTGAACATGAGGAGGCCCATACTCAACAGCGGGTTAACAGACATGCTGATGATGATGACGATGAGAAGTCAACTAGTGACGTAAACCAGTGCACTATCTTTATAGAAAAACTCACAACTTGTGATAGTAAAGCGTGTAATGGGTAAGTGATCTCATTAATTTATACATTAAGGACATTGCCTTTTCTAAAGGAGGTTTGGTCTATCTTTATCTCAGGCTTTGACTATTGCCGGTAAAAGGTAAAGTTAAAAATTTATCCAAAATAAACTTCCGCATTGCATTATAATAATTTTCTGATGTTTGACCTGGTTTGCTTAGGCTTATTCAAAAGAACTACAAAATCTGTTGAAGGAAATGCACTATACCTTCCCAGTGTGATTAAACCCGGCTACCAAAAACGTGTGTCTGGGGTGTTTAAACTTTAAATCTCTAGCTATTTTAGCTACTTGCACTGTCGGCCCAAACACTATGTCTTTCTTCAATAAAAGGAGTCCAATGTCGTATCCATAATGAAGATACTCTGTGCTAGGGCGACGATACCGATCATGTGGTATAACTTTGCAGACTTCATACTGGTCCCCATTAATATATTCCGGTGCACCTGTTGACAAAAATTATAAAAAAATATTTTTAGGTTTACAAGTTTTCAACAAAAATTCAAGATGAAATCTTATAACAGTATTCGGTCTTAGGATGTAGTTTGCTGTAAAAGTTCACCCCCTGCAAAATTTGATGTAACTTTAGTCCAAATATAATGAGAGAATAATGAAGGAAGGAGTTATTTTAAATCAGTTAACGTACATTGTAATTTAAAATCACTAACCTACACCATCCACTTATCATAATTAACTGATCAACTCACTTATTGTCCCATCGTCTATTATATCATCACAAACTAGCGCAATGGACCTATATGCTGAGTTTCAGAAGAACATGGACGACATCACGGAGACCTTTATTGAGTGGATGGGGAAGTACGAGCAGGTACTGCATGCGGCTACATCTGCTCCAGGACCCCAGGACATCACCAAGCTATCATGTGAGTTCTCGGACTTCAGATCTTTTGTCTCAAAGAGCCTCGGGATGCTGAAATCTTCACTGCAGCTACTGACTCTCAAGCTCGACCGGCACGAGACTGCTGCGAGGAGAAAGGTTGCTGGTGCACGGTGTGGAAGAGGCGGCCTAAGAGGAAGCGGACGTCTTTTAGAAAAGAGTGCTCATGGACCGCCGCAAGGTGTCTGCGGAGTGCCTCCGCAACTTGAATGTGGTGCAAAGGCTGGGTGACAAGGGGGCAAAATTTTGGTCCCTGCTTGTACGGTTCGCAACCCACACAGTGCGAAATGAAGTTTGGAGTCTGAAGAAAGGGCTTAAGGGCTCGGGCATAACTGTGTCCGAGTTCTTGACTAAATCCAGACATTGTGTATTCAGTGCAGCACGTAAGCATTTTGGAGTTAGCAATATCTGGGCATTCGATGGTAAAAAACAACTGTTGCTGCCTGACAAGTCGCGGTAAAAACTTGAATGCTGGGCAGACTTACGACCACTATTTGATAAACTTCCCAATAAGGAGGCCCCCTCGCCTACCAGTAATAGGAAGAAACCTGCTGCGGGGGCCGTAGCTGGCATCGCCAAAGGCGTGGTAAACAGGTGACAGGCGACGCAGACACAGGGCAAGAAGCAGAAAGGTTAGGCTCTCTTCGTTAGTCTTCAAGCCAGTCATACTCGGCCTTCCGTTTACGTGGTGTTTATTTGGCTGTGCTAACTATTTGCGAGGTAGTAGCACGTTTTCTTTATGTCCAGTAAGAGTCTTAAGTTCAATTTCAGATTTTTTAGACATTACGACATGTTTGGTCAGTCACTGTTTTTTTAAATTGTGGCAGGCATCTTTGTACTTTTTAATTTTTAACAGTGGGATCGAAACGCAATCATCAAACTTGCTACTAAATATTTTTGAAGTGTTGGCAGTGATGTTCGCGTTTCATTCGCGCTCCATGTCGCGGTTCTTTTTGCATTAACCTCATCCTGGCGCTATACATTTTCTTATTCTGATTTATTTTATGCGTCTATGCCTTCACTGTCAGCTGTTGTTAATTAATTTTGTCTTAGCCTTACTGTGTGTTGTTTATTACTGAACGAATCAGGTATTCTGATTGCTGACAGTAATCCTTGTCTGTTAATGTGGTCTAGGTCACCCTATTTTGTTATTTAACAAATTTTAACTTCGTAATTTTATTTATTGTCTTTATTTATATTTATATCATTGCAATATCTACTATATTTACCTATACATAGTGTGGATATCCATAACGATATCTTTTTGTGATGTGCTTTTAGCGATAAATTTATTAGTGCGGACAGCAATATTTCCACTGTGGAACCACTTTCCGTCAAACTTAGGACTGACTTTGGTGGTTCAGGAAAAAATCTGAACATAATGCACGTCAATGCTCAAAGTATTATTTGTACTAGCTACCCCAATCTCATCGAGGCTTTTTGTGACCAACGTTTGGACTGCATCCTTAACCCTGGGTCGTTTTTAAGCCTTCACTACCTTCATCCACGTACTCTCTTTCAGGCATCAGACTATACAGGAACAACAGAACTAGAAAAGCAGACGGAGGTGTCGCTGTTGATCTGCTTGCGGAAATTGCTTATGAGATGATCAGTGCATCCCCTAGCCGTACTCCGAGTCTGCTGAATATCACTTCCTTCAAATTGTTCTTCACCACAATAAGGTGCTGCTTGGTGTCCTCTATAGCCCCTCTGTTCATGTTGATTACTTCGACAACTTTGAATCCTTTTTTATTGACCTTTTCCTTGCGACAACACTCTCAAGTCTCCTCAAATAAATTAGGTCCATAATTGATTCATTTATTCTCCACATCTTGCTACTTGAGGCCACTCATTTCCAACTGCATTGTTCTGCCTCTCTTATTGACATCATAATCGTCTCCAACTTGGATAGGGTTGCCTCTCACGGTCAACTTAACTCTCCTTTCTCCTTTCACAATCTCATTTAACTCTCCTTTAAGATTAGGTCTTCGAAGATCAGAACAAAATGACTTCAAAATCTCGGGATTTGGTTCATCTTCGGACTGCGCAAGTATGACCACGTATTCCAGCATCGCAGGGAGTTGAAATGACTACAGATTTGGCTTCGACGGGACTCTCATATCTTGTATTTCCTCTATTATATTTTGTGGAACCCTCGTTATCCTAACTTCCTGTTCCGCACGGTTTCAGAATGCGAGCCATGCCACTGTGGAATGAGCTTTCCTGAACTATCAGGGATAGTAAATATATTGAAAAACCGGCTAAAGAAGTACTATCTCCCCCTTTCTAGTTAGATATTTATTTATTAATTTAACATATGGAAAACCAACAGCTTTACATATGTAGAACAATAAAAATACAGGAATAAGAAACATGAAGCCAATAACAAGTTTTCACGGCTAGCTATAAAGTAATAAAATAAGAGATCTTATACACGACAAGTTATCAAGAAAATAATTAAGAGCACCAATCGTCAACGCGGTACCGCCAAACATAAGAAAAAAACATCCGACTTCCTGACTACTTTATTAAAAATTACGACGTATGTAAGAAATAACCGTAGAAATAACGAAGATATCAACAAATAAATTTTCCTTTGTTCTACAAACGACAACTCTTCGAAATCTCACAAAATTTCTGTTAAAATTTTGTGTAGAGATAATCGCCCCAGTATTTTTTTACTTAATTAATCTTTAATTTAAAGACGGCTCATTTCCTGATAAGCTTAAATTTGCAATCACCAGACCTTTATTCAAGAATGCATGTATTGACAACTACCGACTTATAGCTCTAATCTAAAATAAAAATAATTAGTAAAATATTTGAGAAAGCAATGTTTAATAGGATGGTAAATTTTTTAAACAAAAATGGAGTAAAAATAAACATCAGCACGGTTTTCAAAAGGCCAAGTCAACAACCAGCATATGAGTTGATTAACGCTGTAGCTCAAAATTTAAATAACAGTATACTTACAACTACTATTCTATTCGATATTTTAATGGCGTTCGATTTCGTATCCCACAATATATTGATTAAAAAACTATTATTAAACCTAAAGCTCAACTACCCACTCATGACCTTAAACAACTTAGCGAAGATATGATAAACATGCAGTACTCAGACCATTCTAAAATATATACTGACGGATCTAAAACTAGACACGGCTCTAGTTGCGCATTTTATGATGAAGCTGAGAATTTTGGGGTGAAGTTTCTAATTGAAGATCGATGTATACCGATAATGGGGGTTGAACTAACAGCAATTAAAGAAACAGTACACTACATTGAGTCGACCACAAGTAATAAAATTGTAATTTTCACAGATTCTAAGAGCAGTCTACAACATTTAGTGGGATGTGCTAAGGGCAGTATCGTCGGTAGACACGAAACTTACCTCATTATTAAATGTATCCATAGAATGATACGTAACGGGGTTGAAGTTCGTTTACAATGGATTCCTTCACACGTGGGCATCAAGGGTAATGAGATAGCAGACTCACTTGCATCCGAGGCTCTTCGGAACGGCATACCTCTCGATACGGTACCGCACTACACTGATCATTTTCCAAAATTGAAAATTGACAACTACTTTAGATTTAAATCCTATTTCAATGACTGCTCTCAAAACAGAGGCATCTGGTACAGAACCGTTGTAGAAGATCCACCTCGCGTACCTTGGTTTGCCTCACGAAGCTTCAACAGAAGAGAACTAGTTCTTTGCTTCCGAACCCGAACCTACCACATCCCACTTAACAAATTTAGTTTCATTATGAATAAAAGAGACGACCCTAATTGTACCCGATGTGAGAGGGAGGAGGACCTCCTTCACTTAGTTCTCGAGTGTAAAATAAATGAACAACCAAGGCTGGACCTCCTCGAAGAAACTCGGTGCTCTGAGGGGGATCTTCTCTTCCTTTTTCATCGAATTCTAAGCTCTGAGTTCACTGTCGAGTATAGTAACAGATTCTTAAGTTTCTTGATAACCTCTTTGAATCTCAGATGGGAACACTACAAAATACTTATGTAACTAACCAATTTTAGATTTATTTAATGTTATTTTCTTTTGTTAAAGTAATACTGTAAGCACTGTAAACCTCTTTGAATCTCAGATGGAACACTACAAAATACTTATGTAACTAACCAATGTTAGATTTATTTAATGTTATTTTCTTTTGTTAAAGTAATACTGTAAGCACTGTAGCTTTGTTAATTATTTTTAAGCTGACTTAATCATAAGATGTATGGCTTATAAAATAAATAAGATTAAAAAAAAAAAAAAAAAAACATAGGAGTTCCACAGGGCAGCATAATGGGAACTCTATTTTTTCTAATTTACATCCACAACCTCCCTCAAACAACTAAGCAAAAATATGTATTGTATTAACTTGACTTATCAATTTTAGTACCTAACAATAATGACAGTACACAGCATAATAAGGAACTATCAGAAACAGTTATAAACTGGCTACAACAAAACGAGCCAACGGTAAATCTTGAAAAAACGAAATGCATTCAGTTTTGCGATAAGGTATCATCTTGTAAAGAACTCAACGTAAATTTCTAAGGTCAACAAATTAAAAATATACCGAGAAAAATATAACGATGTACATGGGAACCGCATATTAGTCAGTTAAGCAAAAAAAAAAAAGTTTCTCATACGCCTTATGGCGCTTAGTGATGACAGTGAATAGAGCTGCAGCGCTACAAGCCTACTATGGCTATGTTGTTTCTATTCTAACATATGGCATCTTACTGTGGGGAAACACATGTCATGTAAACAAAGTTTTTTTTTTACAGAATAAATGTTTGCGTTCAATTTGCAAAGTACCTTTCTGGACATCTTGTTGACCACTTTTTAAGAATTTTAAATTGTTTACGGTTACATGTTTATACATTTGGAATGTATGCATCTTCGTGAAAACGCATCCTCATTTATTCGAGTCTTGCATCAATCGGAAACCGAATTCTCGCTATCCTCACAAGATGCTGGTTCCGACACGAATTAGACTACAGACGTACCATAAAAGCTGCTTCCCCATGTGTGTTAAAATTTACAACTAAAAAACTGAAGATTTTTTATGTTTACCGGAAACATAAAAAATCTTCCACCGCCTTCCTTTAAAACTAAACTTCGTGAATTATTGATAAACTAGCTTTTGCCCGCGACTCCACACGCGTGGTATTAGTTTTAACAACAGACAAAGCAAACTTTCAAGTCGACATTAATAAATTATATAGCTCTTTGGTACATGGTCAGGATTCGAACCTGCATCTCCTGTATGTTGCATTAGCAAGCCTGAAACCCTTTGTATTTGTGTAATAAAAGGTAGGATATACAGATTTTGTTATTATTTTTATTGGCAATAATCACAGATATCGAGAGATAGGTTGAGGGGCGTGGCACGTGCGAACAAATGTAGCTCCTACAGGTTAGATATTAAAAATTCTCGGTAGTCACCGGGCGACCGCAGTGACGAAATCATTTCCGTTGTTTTTCGAAAATGCCGACCTGTGCAATACTCACGTGCAAAAATAGAAGCGAGATTGTGAACTCCAAGAACGCCGGTGTCATATATCACTTGTAAGTTTCATTCCAACTATTATTTCTTCTTAAAACACAAGAAATAAACATTATTACGAAAATAAATCATTCGCGGAAAATTCGTCACGAATTGACATTAAAGTGACAATGTCATGTTGTTCTCGCTAAGTTTACTATACATTGCTTGTTTTGTATCTTAATTTCACTACTTATTGCCAAGCTAACACGCAATGAATATTTCACACTTATCTAAGTACGAAAGCAAAGATGCATCGTGATACGGAGGTGAACTGTTACACGCACACAGAGACGACATATAGTGATGGGGATAGTGATAGGAGAATTATGTTTTTGAATCGATAGATTTTATCATTCCGCAATTACTAATATAGTTAATGTTATTACATATATTATTATAAAGTTATTTCATTGCTCATAATACGTAAGTTTATTGTTAGTTATTCCAATGATTGCCAAACAGGCAGTTTAGATTTTAAGTTTGTTTAAAACCTCGCCCGACGAAGGTTATTGGGGTGTTCTAAGTATTGATCGGAAATTCCGATGCTTTCAGTCAGGTCCGAAGAGTTCACAGTTATTCTACCTTCAGAAACCACTTTGCCTCTCTTTCTAGCTGTAAGGATTCTGTTGAAAAAAAGAAGAGAGGCAAAGGGGTCTCGTATGTCGTATAAATATGTCGTATTTACAAACAATTTACTATTTTATTTAAAGAACCCGGCATTGTATACGACTTTCTATACCAGTGTCTATAAATTATAATCGATCGATGATACACGCTGTCTTTGCATTGTCCCAACACTAGCTCGACTAGCTAGTATACCTGCGGTAGTGTGGGTGTGTTCGGACGATAGTGCACTGACCAATAAAAGCGGAGGGATTATTGATGTACGAGTGGTGTAAATGTATGCGTGTTCTTAGTTTTCGGCGACACTGGTTCCGATACAAGCTTAGCGCCAAGGGCCTATCTGTCGATATCTGTGGCCATAATCAAAAAAGCCGCCTGCGCCAACAACAGATATGCCTCAGCCTGCATTCGGATAGTACTGTAGATGCAGCTGCCAGCATCTGTAACAAATTGATTATTGCGTTACCTTATCTTTATCGTTTGCGATAATACTAGATATTTCAAGCGTTCAAGCGTAAGCTTGCCCTCCGCAAATGCTGAGTTTCCTTGAGTGTTATGTAAATATTACATTGTCATGTTGCTTTTGTGTTTCTCATACGTATCAAAAACCTAATATTACCTATTAATTTGGTGTTAATTTTCACTATGTAGGTACTTGTATTTCTTTCAGCAGACTGATTTGAAAAATTGTGAATGTTGTGCGCTCTATCTCTACTTGATGCAAACATCCACTTGTGTTTATATTGTTGATGTGCCAGTTACAAATAAATAAAATACCTTTATGAACCCTTTGATATGTTATTAGGCTATGAGATTGCCATTTTTATGGACAATTTTCAGTACAAACATATTTTTCCACGCTAACCTAACCTAATATCTCAACTATAAATACCCTCTTTGATTCTGCATTTCTCATCCACTGTTCCGCAGTTTTAACTGAGCCCTGAGAACTGAGTGGATGGGTAAGCAGATCAGCAGCAAGTTCTTTCCACGCTAACTGAAAATTGTGCTTTCCATGAATGACGGTGAATTTCCTTGTCACCAAGAAAGGTCGCGCTTCCAGTAGAGCCAGGAACACTTCCACTTGATTTCTGCTGGCTTTTGATGTACATCTACGTCTAAAACATTTATTGAAATAAATATAGTGAACAACCTAAATTATAATTCGACAAAAACAATAGCCGGATGGTGCATACATAGGTACTTACTTAGCTACTCTAGGCGTGGCTTGAGAATCTCTCAAAGTCTGCTGCATTTCGTGGTCACTCTCCTCCAATATTTTTTCTATTATCCACAACAATAAATTAATTGGACGAAGAAACAAAGAACAATGAATCAATGACAATGACAGTCTTTTTTAGAGCAATCCTCAGCTTTCGTATTCCTTTATACAATTACATAATAACTAATTATTTGGTATTGCATACAATAAATAAAGTGATTTCAATGTGTCAATGTGTTTTAGTCATAGTTTAAGATAGTTCAAATGTAATATTCAATATAAATTCATGAGTTAATCAAATCATCTTTACCTATTTTCCTTAAATTCGGGGATCTTTCAATCGGGATAATGTTTCACTTGGAATAGCTGGTCTATGAATATGGTTTTTGTTTAATTTAACGTCATCTCTGATTACGATTTTGCACGGTTTTATGGCAGTCGAGACTTGCATTTGTGGTAAACATAGTTACGGCAAGCAATATTTTTCGCTATTTTTAGTCGATCGGTAGTTTACGATAGTGTCGCTATCATTGTCGAGACTGCCAGTCCAGTTCACTAACTCCATCACATCTCTGCAGTAGCTGACCTTTCAGTCTGTAGTATGTATGAAGTGGAAAGCGTTTTATGCTAAACGAAATCAAGAAAGCATTTGATAGGGCTTAGGTCTAATTTGTTGATGCGACAGTTTTCATCGAGTCTTGTTAGATCAGATTGGAGAGCATCCATATCACTAAATAATGATGTACCTATATATATTGGTATGTTTAAACATGTTATACGGTATATATATATATTTAAATGTTGTATATAAGTAATTGTCTATGGTCTAGCTTTGGCAATTACTTTTCAGTTCAATCAGTATGTGTTGTAGTATAATATATTACTTATATTGTTTTATTGTATGCGCAGGTCTTCCCCCGCTTAACCATCACCTTTTGTATGCAACACAGTTTATAATAGCGCATAGCCCAGGGCTACACACAAATTGTATTTAGTTTAAGGAAATACCCATAAATTTATCTTTACCATCACGATTTTCTGAAAGAAATCTCTTGTTAAGATAGGCTCGCCTTTGTAAATTTTTATATTATAAGTTATCTGTATGTCTGTTTTGTGTAGTGAAGAAATTTAATATTAGAAGGTTACTTCTAACTTTAATTACATACCGAGATATACTTGCAGGGCGAATGGCGGCGCAGTTAAGTTTCCGATTGTCACGAGGCAGTGAGCTGCAGTGAGTATAGTGCGACGTGAGATGATGCTGCCCCTACAGTGCATTTTTTTATACTTCGTTATAGTTGCCACGAAAGGAAGTATTTTGATAGGTTCTTTGACACTGCTGAGTATATTACCAGAGATTTCACCTGAGAATATAGCTTGAAGGAAACCGCTTAAATTAATTTCGTAAAAGACAGACTCAAGAATGAAGTCAAAATTTTATTTAAAATATTTAATTATTATTGATATTAGGAAAAAAACAGATAGTTTACTTTCTTCATATCTGCGAAATTGACTTTCAACTGATTTACAGAGAATCATTCCAATAATTAACTCTAACATTTGCCTCATATTAGCATAAACTTCTGGGAAATGATAAACCTAGTAATTTAAGTAGGTAGTAACCCGGACTGTTTTTATTAATTTTGAGACTGGGTAAGATATTAATTGGTAAGGATAAGTTAGATTTTTTTGATGTTCGATTAAATACTACACCATCAAAATGTCTCTGTTAAAAAGATGACGATAGTAAATGAAACTGAAATTGTATTTTGATTGGTACGTGTCATATGATGAGAAACTCTTACAATAATTTGTTGCGGTGATAAGTGCACTACTGAGTTTCTACTTGTTTACAAAGAGAGGACCTCAATCCTAATTTTTATAATAATATTATTGAACTTAACAAATACAAGTCACAATTTACATACAGTTTATCTACTAAACGTCCCGTGACGTGTTCATGACAATAGGACCCATTTTCAGACGCGTCACATCACTACTGGAGTAACTATGAAAACGAGTATCAAAATAGAACTCTTCGGGGGCAACTCGGCCCCCACACCGCTCAGCCCGCGGGCTCAGTTGACCACTTTTATTTTTTCGGTGGTGACTCGGCCCATTAATTTTCCAAGGGGTCTACTCAGCCCGATTGGATTTGGCCGACTTATGTACCATTAATGCGAAATATGTTCAGGAAAGTACAGGAAGGCAGTGAGAAGGAGCTTGGAATTTTCTACTACATTACACGAAACTATGGTAATGGATATGTATTATTTAATAAATCTGACAAAATTAACAAAAATAATTTATCTTAATTCAAATAAAATAATAACTCCTTCTTCGTGTATTAGTCAACGAATAACACGTTCAATATGAATCTAGAATCTTAAATGTTCGATACATAACGCTAAACTTTTTTTATTGTTTTCTATATCCATTAATAGTTCATTAATTCTATCATTAACATCGATTACTTCATTTTTTCTTTTACTAAAGTTATTTTCTCTTAATTTGTTTACATCTGTTCTCATTAGCCGTTGAACACTACCAGAAGTTTTAAAATATCAGGTTTGGGTTTCAAAAGCTTGTTTACTAAATTCGTTATTTACTTAGTTGACTTCAGAATTCGGAGCATTGTACATGACTCTGTCACGCGCTGTACTACACTATAACTCTAAGTCAAGTTTACTGGCTATTTTAACCCCCGACGACCATAAGTGGGGTGTTATAAGTTTGAAGTGTCTCTCGGTATGTCTGTCTGTAGCACCCTATCGCTCAAATGGGTAAAAGGATTTTAATCGAGTTTTCAGTAATTGGTAGGCAATGGCTCTAATAAAAGTTTTGTTAAAGTTGGTTCAGTTATTCGGAATTTATCAGCTTATCAAAGAATAGCGAATGGGCTATGTAGTAGACTTCACTGCGATGGCTATTAAATATGTTTTCTTAAATTGGTCCAGTAGTTCTAAAGTTATATGGCAGTTTCTTTTTCACTTTTTAGTTACGATTTATATATTTATGTGCTGTCGATGTCGATGAATACTAAAAAAAGGTACTCCAAAAAACGAAGTCTGAATATTATTATATTATATTCGTATACTAGTGACCCTGTGGGCAGTAGACCTCGCTAACAAGGACCTGTGAACCAATTTATAGGTAAGTATTTTAGATTCAATCAAAATCAAGAAGTATAGTAGCCGCCCACAGAATTTCATTTAACTTCTTAACATTTGCATACAGGCACACACATTTCTTCTGGGCCCACACTAGGTTACACTTTGGCATGGGAACCAAAAAAGGCGACTTCTTTTTCCTTCTTCTCCAGCCGGGAGTCGAACCCGGGACCACTCGCTTGGAAAGCACAGCCAGGACCGCAACACCACCACCACCAATAACTTCGTAAACTACATTTTGCGATATTAAATACAATCTATTGACTTTTCACGAAAATAGTGATAGTCTATTTCACTCACTCTCATGGTCTGTATAGATCCTTTTTACTAATCCGTCTCCTACTTCGAGGAGTCGAAACTTGGTATGTTTTGAAAATATTTCTTGGATTTTTAGAAAACAGTCGGCCGAAACGTAATGTTGTAGTATATTTTAGGGAAAATCGAGAAAAGCTCTCGACAAAAAAAAACTCAATTTATTTGTGAGGATCGCTTGAAAACTGTGCCCCCTAGACCGGTACTGACAGACACGTATAGAGACAGACGAAAGCAAAATCGGCCTCCTATCTTGTCGAAATGGAGCCCTTCGCTCGCTCGGTCAATTTTTGACGGCCGGCTTAGCCCAGCAGGTAGTGACCGTGCCTACGAAGGTGACGGGTCCGGGTTCGAATCCCGGTAAGGGCAAATATTTGTGTGATGATGTATATTTGTTTATTAGTCTTGGATGTTTTCTATTTTTTTATCTCTAATTAATGTGTCGTCGTAGTACTATAGCCATAACACAAGCCTTATTGAACTTAGTGTGGGCCTGCTTCGATTTTTTCCTCTAATATTTATATTTATGTTTATTTGGTATTATTTAACGCCTTTTAAATAAAAACTACTATTTAATTAATCAAAATCAAAGGTTATACATATGTTATAATCGCAAGAAACACGTAATGAATCTTCATTCGTTATTGGTTACTCCGACTTCTATGTTAAAATAGAAATAATAAAATAAATAAATCTTCCATCTTCCTAACGTCATTTGAAACTGGGTATTCATTATCATCATAATTCATTTGCCAATACCAGATTTTAATAATAATTATAATAATTTAATGAACAGAACCAAAACAAAATCTACTCAAACTTTTTCAACATTATTCGAACAGAATTCAAAAAAGTTTTTTAACCAAGGGTAGTCAGTGACTACAACGGTAAATCTAAATTCAATGACGGGGTAACGTTTGGAATTAGTAAAAGTAGAGTATGACCTTTATTAACCTATCGTTGATATAAAAGTTCATAACTATGCATTCAAGTTGGTTTGTCTTGTAAAACTTACCTAGAAAAACGGCAACAAATAACACAAATAAACAAAATATGCATAAAATCTAAAACTGAACAGGATTATGTCTCAGACCCGAGAGAATTAAAGCGCGGTGTACCTCAAGGTAGTGTCATGGGGCCGTTACTATTTTTATCTCCGAAGATCTCCGAAGTCTATCCCCAGAGAAAAGAAACTCAAAATGTTCACGAAGATATGCGGGATAGCGCGGATTTCTCAAAATATTGAAGAGGAAGGAGAAGTCGACGAAGTCGGATCGGGAGCCAGCCTAATTCCCTGTGATATTGGGACACGTGATCGTACTTGCGGAGACCGAAGATAAACCGAATCCCGAGATTTTGAAATCGCTCGAGTTTGTTAAGTAGATCTTCGTTCGCGCTGGCCCAGCAAACATCGTCGTAGTCAATTAAAGGCAGAAGAAGGGTCTCAACTAGCATTATTTTCAAACGCCGAAGGGAATGAAAGGATGCAAAGACTCGTCTGCTGACCTCACAAACGTGGGGTGACCAGGATAAAAGAGTATCAAAACAACCCCAAGATTTTTGGCTTTCTCGCTGTACTTGACAATGGTACCGTCATAAAGCACGGTAGCAACTGACCTATTCTGCAACAAATTAAGTAAGTGCCGTGTACCCAGTATCATCGCCTGAGACTTATCCGGGTTGACTAATAGCCCATACGAAAGAGCCCATTTCCTGATGTTGTCGAGGTTAGCATTCAAAGCCTCTACAGTCGAAGTCAGATCACACAGGGGAAAATGCCGATAAATTTGAAGGTCATCTGCATAGAGATGATACGAGGAAGACAATACATCCGAGATGGAATGGATGAAAACTGAGAAAAGAAGAGGAGAAAGGCTGCCACCCTGCGGAACACCAGTAGAGAGCTTGCACCATTCCGTAGTGACCTCTTCAGACTTGATGCGCTGCTGGCGGTCTCTCAGGTAGGAGTCAAACCAGCGAGCCGAGTGTGAAGAGACATTGAGTGTTTTTATGATTTCAACAAGTATATCAAGGTCGACGCAGTTGAAGGCACTGCTAAAATCAAGGAGAGTCAGGACTGTGAGCTGCTTTTTATCCATTGCCAGTTGGATATCGTCAGTTACATTGAGCAGTGCGGTGGTGGTGCTATGCCCTGGCCTAAAACCAGACTGAAAAGGGTTCAGTAAATCCATGGTGGAAAGGTACGAGGACAGCTGGGAGTGGACAATTGATTCAAGGTCTTTGGAAAGGATTGGTAGGATGGAAATGGGACGGAACTCTTTGAAGGAGGACGAGTTAGAAGTTTTAGGCAGGGGTATCACTAATGCTCTTGGTGATGGGTTCGGGACCATACGCTTCCAAGCTAGATTCTTTACGCGCCAACTCATCCGCTGCATCGTTACCTCCTGACTTGCTGTGTCCTTTTATCCATTGAAGGATTACGCGGTTATGTTCACATACCTCCATTAGTCGTTTGTGACACTCGTAGATTAGCCCTGAGTTAATAGTGTTGCTATTTAGGGCTTGTAAGACGGCCATGCTATCAGAGAGGATTCGAATGGAGGAATCTCTTACTTTTCTCGATGCTATGGCATTAGCGGCCGAGATGATGCCCATGCATTCAGCTTGAAAGACAGTATTATGGGCACCCAGTGGAATGGCTATCTTGATGTTTAGGTCCTCCGAGAAGGTGCCTGAACCAGTGCCTGCTTCAGTTTTTGAACGATCGGTGAAAATTCTGAGCTCTTTAACGTCGAGCCCCTCAACCCGATGGTCTTCATGTAACTGTATATTGTATTTTTTGTCGAAAACAAATTGTTTAGGGATTCTGTCACTGCAAGCCATAGAGATGGGATTTTTTTTGTAAACTTCCCCTAGGATAACGGTGTGTGAGGTCCTGCTTTTTCTCCAAAGTCCTAAGGTGTTGAGTCTCACCGCAGATGACGCGGCCTCCTGCTTAATGTACAGCTGGAGTGGCGGAAGTCACAACATGGCCTCCATTGCTGCAGTTGGAGTAGTTCTCATACTACCTGTGATAGCCATGCAGGCCAGCCTTTGGAAGCTTTGGAGTTTGCTTACCATTGTGGTTAGTTTGGTCCTGGTCCACCACACCACAGCTCCGTAGCAGACAAGAGGACGGATCACCGTCACGTACAGCCAAAGAATGATGTTGGGAGAAAGTCCCCACTTTTTCCCCACCATTCTCCGACACTGCCAGAAAGCAATACTCGCCTTCTTTAGTTTGTTGTCAATGTGGCTACTCCAGTTGAGCTTGCTGTCCAAGGTTATGCCCAGGTACTTCACCTCAGTTGCTAGCTGGAGTTCCGTTCCAAAGAGCTTAGGTAGGGTATACATACCAAGAGACCTATTGTTAGTGAACATGACCATTTCCGTTTTTGTTGGGTTAACCGCCAGGTCATATTCTAGACACCAGCGCTCCACGATGCGAAGAGCTGTTTGTTTAAGGTTGCACACTGTGCTCGCAAATTTACCTGTGATGAGGATTACCAAATCGTCGGCATATCCTACAGTGTAGTATCCATTAGCTTTAAGCTTGGTAATTCGGTCGTTAATGACCAGATTCCACAGCAGCGGGGAGGGCACTCCTCCCTGCGGGCATCCCCGCAGTACCTTCGCCGACAGGGACTCACCAGCTAGACGCACGATACGTTTATTAAGCATGTTTGTGACCCCGTTGTTTACAGCTGTTAACACTCCATGCCTTGTTAGAGATGCACTTATACTGCTATGCTACGTCTTGTCAAAGGCACCTTCTATATCAATAAAAGTTCCAGGACAGATGCATTTGTTTTGAATCGCCTCTTCAATTGTGGATACAACTGCATGGAGAGCCGATTCAGTAGACTTACCCAATCTATATGCATGCTGATTCTTGTGTAAGGGTATATGTTTTAACGCTCCATCTCTCAGGTGCCTCTCGCACAAACGTTCGAGAGCCTTAAGCAAGAACGAGGTGAGGCTAATCGGCCTGAAAGATTTAGCGTTAGTGTAGTCGCTCCTTCCTGGCTTCGGTATGAAAACTACGTTTACTTCTCTCCACCTTTTGGGAACATATCCGAATCCAAGACATGCTTTCATGATTCGGACCATTATATTGATGACGGGTTCCCCACCCCACTGTAAAAGTGCTGGGAAGATTCCATCTGGTCCTGCTGATTTAAAAGGTTTAAAGCTATTAATGGCCCATCTCACCTTGTCAGCAGTGATAATATTATTATTTATGTCTAAGTGGTCGACAGCTTCATGGTGAACCTCTTCCGGCCACACAATCTCTTGAATAATTCTACTTCCGGGGAAGTGAGTTTCCAACAAGAGACTGTGTGTTTCTGTGGTGGAAGAGGTATATGTTCCATCGGGTTTTTTAAGCGACCCTAGCCTGGAGGTGCCTTGTTGAGCTAGTATCTGCCTTACCCGATTTGCTTGATCAATTGGTTTCAATGTCGCTGCAGAATTTCCTCCAAGAGTTGCTGCTTTTGAACCGTAGTCGTTTCTTGTACTTGGATTTGGCATCTTTGTAGTTGTCCCAATCCTCATCAGCACTGGTATTCATCACCCTGTTTAGCAGTCTTCTGATCTTAGCACGCATCCTATCTAGATCAGGATCCCACCAAGGCTGCCCTTTGATGTTGGTAGGCGCTGGCGTGCTAATCGGGCAAGTTGAATGGTAGCAGTCTATTGATGTATTAGTAAAATCTGTTACCTGTTGTTCGATTTGTTCGGGTCCCTCCGGATCTGGTAGAGTCTCAGCCCAAGCAACTTAGTCAGCGCGTGGGCCAGGCAATATTAAATAACTGTATGCCTGGCGCCACATATTCACAAATATTGAACAAAGTGTTGTCATCGCAGTTTTTAGAACCAACCACCCTAATTATTTTAATTGGTAGAAGGGAAAATGTATCTAAAAAACTAGTTACTAAATACTTTTCCAAATTAAATTCTTTACAAAATGTAGATAGAATAATCTTGTTTGCGTTTCCCTTCAGCCAATCTTTGTCACAACATGAAAATCATATAAGACATGATTATAATACATTTATACACACATTGACATGTCGTCATACTGAAAAATTTCATTTCATAGACACCAATATTTGTATTGGAAAATATTTTTATTTGACTAAGGATAGGTATTACCTATCTAGGTTTTATACAAAACAGATAGCACAGTCACTATCTTATTTTATTTTGAACTCAGTCAAGTTTTTGACTAATGAAACGCCTGCTTCTATTGAGCAGTGTAATAATAATGACATGTACTCCTTGGAATCTGTTCCAAGCTCTTTAAATTAACCCATAGGACAACAGAGAGTAACTCTGGCAGTAATATTAATATTTGTATAAATATACCTTCATCTTGCCCATTAAATCAAGTTACTAGTAATGAAAAATGTAAAAGTAAGAATATTTTAAACGTGGTTCATCAAAATATACAGGGCATGTTAAGTAAAGAACTGGAAATTGAGTTATTCATGAACTGTAATAATATTGATATTTTATGTATAACGGAGCACTTTTTAAAGAGTTATCAGTTCATGTTCAACTTTAATAACCACCACGTTGCTAGTTCGTTCAACAGAAAAACAGCTGATCGCGGTGGCTCCTTAATACTTGTAAATAATAGTTTTAAATATAAGGAACGAGTTGACATAGTGAGCCTGTCTGTTGAGCGTACCATGGAAATAGCCTGTATTGAACTTGAACAACTTATTGTAATGAGCGTATACAGACCACCAGATTCATCCTTTGATTTATTCGAAAAGAAAATGGATGAAGTGTTGATTAAAATCAGCGATAAAAACAAATTTTTTATAATTTGTGGTGATTTTAATGTTAATCTGTTAGAGGATAATAATATTTGTACTAGATTAAAATCTTTATTTTTATGTCACAACATGAACTATCTGTTTTTGGAGCCTACTAGAATTACTGCAACATCTGCTATACCTAGTCCAACATAGGATGATCTCTGACAGCTGTCAGTGTCAAAACACGCCTATGAAGTATCGTATTTTTCGACGGTAAAATGTATAGAGACAATTTAAATACTTTATTGGCAAATAGTGACGTGCTACACTTATCGTAAGACAAGTTATCGATCTTGACTCGAAACATATAATAGAATATTGATGATATTTTGTAAATAAAATAGATTGCAAACAACAAGGTAAATGAAATAGAAATACTATTAAAACAACGATAAAAAATAGTTTTATTTTTGTTAAAAGCAAACTGAATTTTTAACGAGTGGCGCTTCATGGGCGCTCCACACTCGCGCGTGAAACAATAATGAAATCCCATTCATTCATTCATGCATGTTTCGCGGGCTTTGCGCGTGAGTGTGTAGAGTGGGCTTCACCGCGCCATGCCGCCATCTTGTTTGATTGCATTGCATCTGCCATTCTGCCATCTTGTTCAGTACGAGTGCCAACGCCTTGTATACGCCACGTGTTTTCATTCAGTCTCCATTCGGTTATCGTTATTGTTATTAATTTGTTGAGTTTTGCTGTTATTTGTTTGTTAAGTTTGTTCTGTTTTTGGATACAGTATGCCAAAAAGAACAAAGAAAACTGTTTTAAATAGTGAAAGCCGGGAGTTTGTGATTCGCTTGCGCGAATACTTTGAACGCGAGAGTCAAAATGGCGGACCGTTGTTGCCATTAACACAAGCGTGCAACAGAGTTGCTGATGCTCTGGGAATCGGGATTGCTACAGTGATTCGTGTCAGCAGAGAAAAGTATGGTGAGCAATCATCTGCGACAACGACGACAGAGGAAAACGAAGAGCAAAAACTGTCGACGCCAAATAAAAAAAGGAAGAGGACGTGTCCAATATCAAATATTGACGATTTTGATGCCGCAGCAATCCGGAACCATATTTATGGGTACTACACGCGTGGAGAGTTACCAACACTCAGAAAACTACAAACATCTCTTGAAGACGCTGAATTATTTAAAGGTGGCCACTCGTCGTTAGCCAAAACACTAAAAAGCATCGGGTTCCGCTACAAAAAAAGTGACAAAAGAAAAATACTAATGGAGCGGACAGATGTTGCGCTCAAGAGAATTGATTTTCTCCGAAAAATTAAAGAGATCTCAAACTGGGACAAAGTGGTTTTTCTGGACGAAACGTGGCTAAACGCAAATCACACAGTTTCAAGATCTTGGACGGATGACACAGCTGAGTCAACTACAAAAGTGCCCGAAGGCAAAGGGCAAAGATTAATTATAACACATGCTGGGACGTCGTCTGGCTTTGTGCCGAATTGTTTGCTGGCGTTTAAATCAGTAAAGACCACCGAATATCATGAAGAAATGGATTTCGAAAGATTCAAAAAGTGGTTTTTAACTCTTTTGGAAAACCTGAAAGAACCGCATACCATCGTGATGGACAATGCATCGTACCACTCCGTACAAAGAGATAAAGCACCAACGTCAAGCAACCGGAAATTGGATTTAATTTCGTGGCTGCAAAGCAAAGGTATAGAGGCCAACGAAAAGATGTTGAAAACTGAATTACTACGATTGGTCCGTATACACAAACCCCGTACTCCAACATACATCTTGGATGAAATAGCAAAAGAAAAGGGCCATACTGTAATTCGGCTACCTCCATACCACTGCCAGTACAACCCGATAGAGCTGATCTGGGCTCAAGTCAAAGGTAAACGTGCTTATGTGTTTCTTTCACCATCGCTCGCATTTCTCTCGTTTGCTTAAAAAAAGTCAATTAGATTAATATTTGTAATTTATTGTACTCACATAAAATTATAATCAAATACATTTTGATAGCATAGGAAGATAAGAATGTAAAAATATCTCATAAAACATCAATTAGCTAATAAAACATCGATTAGCTATTAAGACATCTCTTCCAACAAGCCATGGTGTGTTTTATATGTATTTTATTTCTTTGTTACAGGTTACGCAGCCAGACATAATACAACACCGCCTTTTACAGCAAATAAAATGCTGAAGTTACTGAAGGATGCATGTGACAGTGTCACATCGGACAATTGGAAGAAAGACATAGACAGAACAAGAAAAATTATGGAAGATGATTGGGAGCGTGACGTACGATTCGACCAATCTACCCAGGAACTGATTATAAATCTACAAGACTGCTCCAGCGAGTCAGAATCAGACTTTGATGATAGTGATTTGGGCTGTGAACCGATTTAACAAGAATAAAAACATGTTACAACATCCTTTTGTTTGATTTGCTTGAAACATTCAGAAACTTTGGTTAGAATATCGATAATTTATTTCGACATTATCCCCATGCCTAGTAAAGTCACAGTGACAAGCTGTCAGAGATCATCCTATGTTGGACTAGGTATACCTGCATTGACAATATATTTACTAACATTACGCCCATTTTCAAATCGGTCATCAATAAATTAACCTCTGATCACTCTGGTCAGATAGGTATATTCAATATTAAAATAAAAAAGGACCAAAAACAGGATATTACATGTGTGCCCGTTAGTGACACTCGGCTTGAACACTACAGGAATAATATTTTAGATAAACTATGGGAAATACCATACAGTGACGATCCAAATTTGTTGTACAACTCAGTATTTAACCTTGTCAAAAATGAATATGATACGGTATTTAAATCAAAAACTATAAAAGTTAATAACAAAGCTTTGTTTAGTGATTGGGCGACAGTTGGAATTCATAGGAGCAGACGAAGATTATATGAACTCTATGAAGAGAAATCATATAACAAAAATACGGCCTTTCTAGATTATGTTCGTAGTTATTCAAAAATGTTTAAACGCGTTTGTGCCGTAGCTAAATCTAATTTCATTAAAAACAAAATTGAATCTAGTAGCAATGTAATGAAAACGACTTGGCAAATTATAAACAGAGAGACTGGAAAGGCCAAAGCTACACATAATAACTTCAAGCTTAAGATAGATAATCAATTGCTAAGTACAGACCTAGAAGTAGCAAAAGCTTTCGAAAATTTCTTTACGGACATTCCAGTTTCAACAACCAAGTCTTTAAATTCATCTCCCGCTGCTGCTGAATCTATACTTAAACAAAACTTTGAGGAATGTAAAACAGATTTTAAATTTAGGCACGTAAATAATGAAGACATTGTAAAAGCGTTTAAATCCCTGGAAATGAAAAAGACAGCTGACGCCCATGGTCTATCAGTAAAAATTATTAGTTCCATTGTAGATTGTATTGCACCTCACCTTTGTTGTATATTTAATCAATGTATAGATAGTGGTGTGTTTCCTGACTTGATGAAACTAAGTAAAGTTATACCTTTATTCAAAGCTGTTAGTACATCAGACCCCACCAATTTTAGGCCCATATCGATACTACCAACGCTTAGCAAAATATTTGAAAAACTCATACTTAATCAATTGCAAAGTCATTTTTATCTCAATAATTTAATTCATATTGCTCAGTTTGGTTTCACAAAGGGTCGTTCAACAGCCGATGCTGGTGTTGAACTAATCGACAATATTTTTGATGCCTGGGAAGACGCAATGGATGCAATAGGTGTCTTCTGCGATCTATCCAAGGCTTTTGATTGCGTCCATCATGACACTCTTGTCAGGAAGTTACGCCATTATGGTGTAAAAGATCAGGCACTTGGCCTTCTGGAGTCATATCTAACAGATAGGGTTCAGATGGTCGATGTTAATGGGAAAAGATCACCTGGGTCTTTAATAAGTATGGGCGTACCGCAAGGTTCAATTCTTGGTCCTTTCTTGTTTTTAGTATATATTAATGATTTACCTTACCTTGTTAAAGCAAAACATGGGTTAGTATTGTTTGCCGATGATACTTCTTTGATATTTATAGTTAAAAGACAGCAATCAAATTATGACGAGGTAAACAATGCTATCTCTAGTATAGTGAACTGGTTTACTGTTAACAATTTATTACTTAATGAAAAGAAAACTAAATGTATTAAATTCGTGTTACCCAATGTGAACCCGGTAACTACAGACATATTTATAAAAGGACAGAGATTGGACCTTGTGCAGTCGACTGTCTTTTTGGGCATTACTTTAGACGCCAAACTACAATGGGATCCTCATATAAATAAATTGTCGAACAGACTGAGTTCGGCAGCGTTCGCAGTTAAAAAAATTAGAGCTCTTACCGACGTAGACACCGCTAGACTAGTCTACTTTAGTTACTTTCATAGTCTAATGACCTATGGTATTTTATTGTGGGGTCACGCTGCGAATGCTAATAGTTTATTTATTCTGCAGAAACGGGCTGTTCGTGCAATTTATAGATTAGGGCCTAGAGTGTCACTGAGGGAAAAGTTTAAAGAAATCAATATTCTGACATTTGTGTCTCAATATATCTATGACAATCTTGTGTATGTAAAAAGAAATATAACTAATTTTCAGAAGTACAGTGATATACACAATTTTAATACTAGAAATAAAGACAAGTTGGTTGCTTATGTAAGCCGACTACATAAAATTAGTAATTCTTTTAAAGGCAATTGTATACGCTATTACAATAAGGTCCCTACTGATATTAAAAACTTACCTTTAGACAAGTTTAAAATAATAATAAAACAGAAATTGTATAAAAAAGGTTACTACAGGATATCTGATTACTTAGAGGACAGATGTCCATGGGAATAGATTGTTTGAGTAACAGGCTGTTTCGATATATAATTAGCATTCATTTTGTAATTTGACAATATTTTATTTAAAAAAGGAAACGCAAAAGATGCGACGACTGTGGAGTTTCTTCGGTGAGCTCTTCTCCACAGATTCCGCCATTGGGTTAGTGAACTCACCCAAAAAAATGTAATGACGGATCTAAGTGATGTAACAACATCCTATGGAAATAAATGATTTTTGATTTTGATTTTGATTTTGCAAGTCTTTCACCTAGGATAGCTCTGTACCTGGTTCTGTCAGTCTTGCGTGGGTTTCTCTTAGGGACAGTTGGGGAGAACGCTGCGTTGATCTCGAAGCGTATCCATCGATGATCAGAGCATGACGCCTCGTTGAACACATGCCAGCTCCCAACGTCGTCGGATATGTCCGCCGTTGCCAGGGTAATATCAACGATGGTTCTACTCCGCTTGGTAACAAAAGTTGGTTCAGAACATATGTTAAGCACATTAAGGTTTGTAGTAAATAGGTATTCAACAAGTGTCTTACCTCTGCTGTTCATATCCGGCATGCCCCACAGTGGATGATGCGCGTTCGAGTCGGCCCCAACGATGAGCTGGAGGCCCGACTTCTCGCAGTGGTCCACCAGCCGGCACAGGTCGTGTGGAGGCGGGTTGTCCTCCGCAGGCATGTAGGCGGAGGCCACCACGAGTTCGCGGCACCTAGTTGTGTCGGGCAGTTGCAGCCTTATGGCACACAGGTCCCTGGAACAGAATTCTGTTAATGGCTGTGCTGGGATATTGTTAGTAGTTATGATGCACGTTCTAGGGTTATCGTGATCAGTTGTAACGAAAAGCTTACCTCTCAAATTGGCGAGCCCTCGAATGCTACCGCGGTTGATCCACGGCTCCTGGATCAGAGCTACGGCAGTGCTGTTTGCCCCCAACCAGCGTCTTAACTGGGCCGTTGCAGTTTGGCTGTGTTGGAGGTTGGCTTGGAGGACTTTACAACCGCGGGAGAGGGACGCCATTTTTGGTCAACCCCTCCTCCACCTCCAAGACGAGCTCCTCTTCCAGCCGCATGGACAGCTCCTCGCCCTCAGAGGGCACCACTGCTGGTTCTAGCTCATCGCCTTCACCAAGCAGCATGGCCTCCCAGCGCGCGTGCCCATCCTGCGGTTGAGCAGCAGAACTTTCCCCGACTACATCGGGAACTGTTGGCTGCCGCTCTGGAGTGGAACTCTGGGGCATAGATACCCCAGTGATTACCAGCTTAGAGCCGGTCTGCGTTACCACCTGTGGTTCCTTAGTAAATTTCCCACCGGGTCCCTGAAATTTAAGGTAGACCGAACCACTACCAAAAAGGAGCTGTCTGCCCTTTCCCAGCAGGGTCGGCACCACGTCTTCAGGGACGTCTGCAATGAGAAACAGGTTGTCCTGCTGTTCATCCACTTTCTGGAGGAGCCATCGGTCAACCTGTGCCCACTTGTTCATAAAGTGGAGGACTACGCCGACGTCGGGCGCAGACTTCCACTTGCCCCGTTCGTTGGGTTTGAGCACCCCACATCGAACCCTGCGGACCATCTCCGATTGGCGTTTCGCCACCAACTGTACGTTGGATGGTGTAGACACGCCGAAGACACACTCCCGCAGCCAGTTCAGGGAGTACTCGTCCTCCACGAACAGTTTAAGGTGGCCGTCCTCGTAACGAGGCTTGCCACCGAATTTGGGGTTATCCTTGCTCGGATCCGCCAACGCTTCCCTCAAGATTTTGTCATCAATCTCGTTGAGGATGAGCGTTGACAGATCCTGTGAAATATGAACAATAACGACGTCAGTAACGGCGATGTACTGGTCGGACTTCACCTTCTGAGCATAGGAGACCCCAGCTCTGCGCGCTTCCGTGCACTGCTTTTTATTCTCCACTCGAGGAGAATTACTTTCCTCGAGTCGAGCCCTCTTAGCAGCCGCGCGCTCGTTTTTGCCGGGTCTCTTGGCAGATTTCAACTTCTTGTTAGAAGTCGGACCACCAGAGAACGCTACGGTAGGTTTAGCACCGTTTGAGTCTAGGGTTGCCCCTTTGACACCACGGGAGCCGGACACCTTACCCGCAGCTCCGGCTGTATTAACAGCGGGACCGCTGACGGTCGCCACCGTGGCAGATGGAACCCCATCTACGCCGGCAGCGGCCGATGCGGCAGCCAAACGCTGTTTCTTCTTCCACCGGCGATTCGCCTTACGCCCTGGTCCGGTTTGCACCGTATCTGGACGTTTAGTCGATGGGCCCTTCCCTTGCAAGGATTGCTTAGGTGGTTTACCCTTTCGACCAACCGTCGTCCAGGCGCTGGCAAAATGCTCGGCGATGTTAGTCGAATGGCTCCGCGCACCGGGTTGCCCCATCGCCCTGCCTCTCGACTCGCTTTCGGGCTTTGTGCAGCTAACCTCCACAGTGGAAGCACTACCGGTTTGCACAGGTAGGTCATGGTGGCAGTTAAGGCTTGAGGATCTGCCGAGGCACATTCTCGCACCTGTTTGGAGACGCTTGCGGTTTTCACCGCTGGAAGCGTTCCAGAGGGGTTTTTCGACCTGACACGATCCATGGTCAAATGTATAAAGATTCGTCTACTCGGTTTCCCACCCTCCATGGAGCCCGCACATTTGAGAGCGCCTACTCGCTTGGAACAGCTTTCAGTCGCTAGGAGTACCGAGTAGATATAGGAGCATAGGACTGGTACTTGGCGCGACATCGGGAGCTCGCTTCTGTGGACGCTGGGAACCAAGGTGTCAGTGACATGGTCCCACCGCCGTAGTCACCGAAGCTTACCCCGTCAGCATGGCCCATCCCACCGCTTTGGCTGACGCCTTAGCGGACCCTACACCCCTAGCCGTGGCCCTTTGACGGGACACTTGGCTGTTACCCCAACCCGCGGCTACGGGCGAGGCTACCGTTTTGCCTGAAATCCAGGCCAAAGAGGGCGTGTTGCCTTACGAAGCTAAACCCACAGCAACGCTCGGCTCAACCCCCCAGGACCCCTTCATCCTGGCCTACGGTGATCAACTGCGCAGACCACAAGACGCAGGTGAGTGTAGATAGTCTGCCGGGTACACTCACCTTAACCGACAGAACCGGAGGGACTTTTAGCCATCAGCTAGTAAGAGTTCTGGGGATTAGTCACTAGCCGCTGTTACCAGGGTGCACCAGGAGGAAGCAGAAGTTATACAGTCGAAAGTATCCTTCTGCATCACTTCAGCTCCCACACACTAGGAGGTAGTCGCTCAGAGCACCCTGGGTTAACGTGGTAAGAAATTGACTTCCAATGTCAGTTTTGACGGATCGTGCTCCTCACAATGAAGGGTTTCCCAAAGGGCATAACATTTTGTTACTGTTGAGTTACGATGCGCCGTTTTCGAGATACCACACTTAATGTATATTTAAAATAAATATTAGATTTATTTAATTTTAAGCGCCGACCATATGTTTTTGAGATTTCCTCTAATGAAATTCTAGTTCTAAATACCGCTGTCTTATGAATCAGACCATGCCACCTGAAATTATGAGTTGGGAAGGCGTTAACAACGCGCAATCAAAGAGGAGCTGAATTGAACCGGATTGAGGTGGAGCTGCAGAGTGAGAGGTTCTCGTTCTCTAGGATACACTGCTCAGAGAGCTCAGCCAGCTGTGACGAGGGAGGGTCGCAGCCGTCGCCGCGGAGGAGAGGAAAGAACGAGTAAGCATTATGCGGCAGACGTGAAAGAATCTCGTGAAACACACCATCTTTTTGGGCCATCGCCGGCTTCAAACTTGGTTATTTATTCATTTATATGATTGGCTTGAGTGTGGTATGAAATCGATATCGATACTGATAAGCTGAGCCGAATGGTAATGAAAGTTATTAAATGCGATTACGCAGAATTATGTCTAATCTTTGGAGGACATGCTCAATAGAATAAATAGTATTTACGTGCCCTTTAAGGATTTTCATTATGAGAAATAAGCTTTTTTGTACCGTTAAAATATAGGTGGAAAACGCACAGTACGTATCATTTATGGGATGAGCGACAAACCACGCGGGCTAGCGCTGGCGCACTACGCTGTATGTACTCATCCCGATAAGTGTCATCAGTTTTAATGAGCAATACAGACACGCCACAACTTTTGACAGATATAAATCTAAAACAAAGTCATAGAGACGCCGACTAGTAACCAAGTAAGTCAAACACCCCTCAGATCCGTGACAAACTCAAATTACGAATTACTTTTTTTCAATTATAAAGATTAGACGGGGCACCCTTCAGGCTAGCTCAGCCTGATTGCCATGTCTACGTAGACCTTTGCTTCTGGAATGAGCCTAGTTATCTCAATGTGAGGACCTGACTAGCTATCCTGTCTAGGGATCGTTTGGGGTAAAAACAGATAATAATTCATGAGACGCTTTTATTTCATTAAACCTATCTACTTACTATACTCTAGATTACTCTCAGACACAGACTCTGGCAGTACTTTATTTACTGATAGCGACCCTACGGCGATGGGACTACATCTTGTGATATTACGGCGGGTAGTTCTTTATTCACCTACGCTAATGCCTATCGTCTAGAATCGTTATTTCACGACCTTCAAGCTGTAATCCTCATCATTGAACCTTCATGAAAATGAAATTTGAAAATGCTAAAAAGTAGTCCAGAAATAGTCCTAAATAGTCGTAGATAGAATAATCTTGTTTGCGTTTCCCTTCAGCCAATCTTTGTCACAACATGAAAATCATATAAGACATGATTATAATACATTTATACACACATTGACATGTCGTCATACTGAAAAATTTCATTTCATAGACACCAATATTTGTATTGGAAAATATTTTTATTTGACTAAGGATAGGTATTACCTATCTAGGTTTTATACAAAACAGATAGCACAGTCACTATCTTATTTTATTTTGAACTCAGTCAAGTTTTTGACTAATGAAACGCCTGCTTCTATTGAGCAGTGTAATAATAATGACATGTACTCCTTGGAATCTGTTCCAAGCTCTTTAAATTAACCCATAGGACAACAGAGAGTAACTCTGGCAGTAAAATTAATATTTGTATAAATATACCTTCATCTTGCCCATTAAATCAAGTTACTAGTAATGAAAAATGTAAAAGTAAGAATATTTTAAACGTGGTTCATCAAAATATACAGGGCATGTTAAGTAAAGAACTGGAAATTGATTTATTCATGAACTGTAATAATATTGATATTTTATGTATAACAGAGCACTTTTTAAAGAGTTATCAGTTCATGTTCAACTTTAATAACCACCACGTTGCTAGTTCGTTCAACAGAAAAACAGCTGATCGCGGTGGCTCCTTAATACTTGTAAACAATAGTTTTAAATATAAGGAACGAGTTGACATAGTGAGCCTGTCTATTGAGCGTACCATGGAAATAGCCTGTATTGAACTTGAACAACTTATTGTAATGAGCGTATACAGACCACCAGATTCATCCTTTGATTTATTCGAAAAGAAAATGGATGAAGTGTTGATTAAAATCAGCGATAAAAACAATTTTTTTATAATTTGTGGTGATTTTAATGTTAATCTGTTAGAGGATAATAATATTTGTACTAGATTAAAATCTTTATTTTTATGTCACAACATGAACTATCTGTTTTTGGAGCCTACTAGAATTACTGCAACATCTGCTACCTGCATTGACAATATATTTACTAACATCAATAAATTAACCTCTGATCACTCTGGTCAGATAGGTATATTCAATATTAAAATATAAAAGGACCAAAAAGAGGATATTACATGTGTGCCCGTTAGTGACACTCGGCTTGAACACTACAGGAATAATATTTTAGATAAACTATGGGAAATACCATACAGTGACGATCCAAATTTGTTGTACAACTTAGTATTTAACCTTGTCAAAAATGAATATGATACGGTATTTAAATCAAAAACTATAAAAGTTAATAACAAAGCTTTGTTTAGTGATTGGGCGACAGTTGGAATTCATAGGAGCAGACGAAGATTATATGAACTCTATGAAGAGAAATCATATAACAAAAATACGGCCTTTCTAGATTATGTTCGTAGTTATTCAAAAATGTTTAAACGCGTTTGTGCCATAGCTAAATCTAATTTCATTAAAAACAAAATTGAATCTAGTAGCAATGTAATGAAAACGACTTGGAAAATTATAAACAGTGAGACTGGAAAGGCCAAAGCTACATATAATAACTTCAAGCTTAAGATAGATAATCAATTGCTAAGTATAGACCTAGAAGTAGCAAAAGCTTTCGAAAATTTCTTTACGGACATTCCAGTTTCAACAACCAAGTCTTTAAATTCATCTCCCGCTGCTGCTGAATCTATACTTAAACAAAACTTTGAGGAATGTAAAACAGATTTTAAATTTAGGCACGTAAATAATGAAGACATTATTAAAGCGTTTAAATCCCTGGAAATGAAAAAGACAGCTGACGCCCATGGTCTATCAGTAAAAATTATTAGTTCCATTGTAGATTGTATTGCACCTCACCTTTGTTGTATATTTAATCAATGTATTGATAATGGTGTGTTTCCTGACTTGATGAAACTAAGTAAAGTTATACCTTTATTCAAAGCTGTTAGTACATCAGACCCCACCAATTTTAGACCCATATCGATACTACCAACGCTTAGCAAAATATTTGAAAAACTCATACTTAATCAATTGCAAAGTCATTTTTATCTCAATAATTTAATTCATATTGCTCAGTTTGGTTTCACAAAGGGTCTTTCAACAGCCGATGCTGGTGTTGAACTAATCGACAATACTTTTGATGCCTGGGAAGACGCAATGGATGCAATAGGTGTCTTCTGCGATCTATCCAAGGCTTTTGATTGCGTCCATCATGACACTCTTGTCAGGAAGTTACGCCATTATGGTGTAAAAGATCAGGCCCTTGGCCTTCTGGAGTCATATCTAACAGATAGGGTTCAGATGGTCGATGTTAATGGGAAAAGATCACCTGGGTCTTCAATAAGTATGGGCGTACCGCAAAGTTCAATTCTTGGTCCTTTCTTGTTTTTAGTATATATTAATGATTTACCTTTAATGATGAACAAACTTAGAGTCACACAAAGAGCGATGGAAAGGTCGATGCTCGGAGTGTCCCGCCGCGACATGATAAGAAACGAGCTCATCCGCCAACGCACTAAAGTTACCGATATAGGAAAACGAGTCGCGCGACTTAAATGGCAATGGGCTGGACACATCTGTCGCAGAAATGACGGAAGATGGAGCTCTAAAGTTTTGTTCTGGAGACCCCGCACAGGAAAAAGAAGCGTTGGAAGACCTGCGACACGGTGGTCAGACGACATAAAGATCACGGCCGGCCTATCCTGGACGAGAATGGCCGCGGACCGCACAAGATGGAGGACAACTGGGGAGGCATATGTCCAACGGTGGACGGTGAAATGCTGAAGAAGAAGAAGAAGAAGAAGAATGATTTACCTTACCTTGTTAAAGCAAAACATGGGTTAGTATTGTTTGCCGATGATACTTCTTTGATATTTAAAGTTAAAAGACAGCAATCAAATTATGACGAGGTAAACAATGCTATCTCTAGTATAGTGAACTGGTTAGTAAACCTTTTCATTAAGTAATAAATTGTTAACAGTAGTTAACAATTTATTACTTAATGAAAAGAAAACTAAATGTATTAAATTCGTGTTACCCAATGTGAACCCGGTAACTACAGACATATTTATAAAAGGACAGAGATTGGACCTTGTGCAGTCGACTGTCTTTTTGGGCATTACTTTAGACGCCAAACTACAATGGGATCCTCATATAAATAAATTGTCGAACAGACTGAGTTCAGCAGCGTTCGCAGTTAAAAAAATTAGAGCTCTTACCGACGTAGACACCGCTAGACTAGTCTACTTTAGTTACTTTCATAGTCTAATGACCTATGGTATTTTATTGCGGGGTCACGCTTCGACTGCTAATAGTATATTTATTCTGCAGAAACGGGCTGTTCGTGCAATTTATAGATTAGGGCCTAGAGTGTCACTGAGGGAAAAGTTTAAAGAAATCAATTTTCTGACATTTGTGTCTCAATATATCTATGACAATCTTGTGTATGTAAAAAGAAATATAATTTATTTTCAGAAGTACAGTGATATACACAATTTTAATACTAGAAATAAAGACAAGTTGGTTGCTTATGTAAGCCGACTACATAAAATTAGTAATTCTTTTAAAGGCAATTGTATACGCTATTACAATAAGGTCCCTACTGATATTAAAAACTTACCTTTAGACAAGTTTAAAACAATAATAAAACAGAAATTGTATAAAAAGGTTACTATAGGATATCTGATTACTTAGAGGACAGATGTCCATGGGAATAGATTGTTTGAGTAACAGGCTGTTTCGATATATAATTAGCATTCATTTTGTAATTTGACAATATTTTATTTAAAAAAGGAAACGCAAAAGATGCGACGACTGTGGAGTTTCTTCGGTGAGCTCTTCTCCACAGATTCCGCTATTGTGTTAGTGAACTCACCCAAAAAAATGTAATGACGGATCTAAGTGATGTAACAACATCCTATGGAAATAAATGATTTTTGATTTTGATTTTGAAATAGTCCACCAAAAAAGAAAATTAGTCCACTTATAGTTTCGAAGTTATAGCTATAGGTTGGTGAGAATTACAGCTTGACGTCAAGCTGTAATCCTCATCCCTCGTGCAAGCAAACGGAAGGGCCTATTGACTTGGTTTGGGTTTCAAAAATTAGTCCAGAAATAGTCCACACGACATGCTAATTTTCATAAATAGTCCTTCAGCGACTCCGACAGTTATTAAGACATCTTGGTGAGGATTACAGCTTGAACATTTGATAACATCAAATATCTCCGGACCGCCTACGACTTTCAGTTTGATATTTGTGCCAAAAAAGTCCAGAAATAGTCCACCGAAACAATAGTTATTTCCACCTGGTTTACTTTGAACTGCATTAAAAATGCAATGTTTAATATCCCATACATTTCAATAAATGTACAGTCGTGTACAAAATAATAATGCGGTAAACCCTAATAAACCGGTTTATACCAATTAATATCCATAGTCTAGTGGTTGCAAACTCGCTTCTCACGCAGGAGATGCGTGTTCGAATCCGGTGCTGACCATATACCATTGAGATAAGTAATTTAACCAATGTACATTATGCAGACGTTCTTACGGTGATGGAAAACATCGTTAGGCAACCTTTTATCTCCATAGCTGCGGCAATGAGCCATGCCCCTGCTGTAGGCACCTAACTACCTACCTTCCTACAAAGGTAAAAATCATCTCATCATTTCCACTCAATATGAGGTTACAATTTTGTTACCCCACTGCGCCAGATCGGCTGCGCTATACGACAAACAGTGTTGGATTTTGGTGCGTTGAATAGGATAGCACAAAAATACAAAAAGGATAGCATTTTGTAAAAAACAGTCTAGTACGCTCTAATACTACTTAAAAAATTATGAAAATATTTAAATCAACATCATTTACATGACTTTACTGCCACTTTCCATAATAATTGAACTCGTTGGGTAAGAGATCTAGCAATTATACTTACAATATTTTGACTGTTTTTCTTAAATATGATAATAAATCATAATTTATAAGTCCATTACATGTGATTTATATACAGGCTGTAAAATAAAAGTGTAGTCAAATTAGAGGTTGTTAGAAACATCTTTCTGAACAACTTTCACTATGAAACCGTTTTTATCAGAGCAATTTTATTTTTCACCTCTATACAGGCTGTTGTTTTGTAAGCTACGCCCGGGTAAGGGACTATAGTACCCCATCATTACGAATAATTTTCCCCAAGAAATATATGGTCGCAAACGAAAAGACATCTTGGGTCTCCCATAGTAACATGTAATTAGCTGATCGGTCAATGTAATGAGCAGGGATCGGAATGAAGGTGTGAATTTACCTAAAGTTTGTAGTCGGACATGACAAGGAGCAGTAACAACCACTTGAGTTGAACCCGTTTGAATTTAACCGGCTTAATTCCGTTTTTTTTGTTTCTCCGGTTAATTTTTGTTAGGGTTCCCTACCCAAACGGGATCCTATTACTGAGACTTCGCTGTCCGTGCGTCCGTCTGTCTGTCAGTAAATGATACGAAGTTTCTTGGAATAACCATTGATAGCAAATTGCAGTGGGGACCCCACAAAGATAAATTGGCTGGTAAATTAAGTTCTGCGGCTTACGCTGTTAGGAACATCAGACAAAGCACGGATGTGGCTATATCTAGGCTAGTATATTTTAGTTACTTTCATAGTGTGATGTCCTATGGTATCTTGTTGTGGGGGAAAGCAGCGGATATTCAAACTATTTTTATTTTACAGAAAAGAGCTATTCGAGCAATTTATAATTTAAAACGAACAGACTCCTATAAGAGAGCTTTTTAAAGAAATTGACATACTAACAGTAGCTAGTCAATTTATTTTCGAAAATATAATGTATGTACGCATGAACCTTACAACATTTTCCAAAATTAGCGATAGCTGTAATGTTAACCTAAGAAATAATCACAGACTGTGTGCGCCCCGATTTAGACTCGCGAAGGTTAGCAATTCTTTCAAGGGTCAGTGTATTCTCTACTATAATAAGATACCTCTGGAGATTTTGAAATTGCCATTTGAGCAATTTAAAAAGCATGTTAAAGCGGCTTTGTCAAAAAAGGGATATTACAATGTTCAAGATTACTTAAATGACAGGACTGTATGGGGTGAATTTAGCTCAACACAGGCCTTGCTGTTAATAATTTTGTAATTATTTATTCCTGCTTATTAATCATAATAATTAAATTTTTCATATTAATAATAGTTAAGCACAACCTATTTTTAAAAGAGATCTAAAAATCAATCTGTGGTAGTTTCTACGCCCTTCTTCTCCCACAGTGGTCCAATGTAGAGAAGGGGCAAAATTGACGTTTGCTAAATATATGTAAATATCTACAGTAATAAAGTACTTTGACTTTGACTTTGTCTGTCTGTCTGTCTGTCACCAGGCTGTATCTCATGAGCCGTGGTAGCTAGACAGTTAAAATTTTCACAGATTATGTATTTCTATTGCCACTATAACAAAAAATACTAAAAAATAAAAGAAATTTAATATTAAGGGAGGCTCCCATACAACTAACGTGTTTTTTTTTTGCGGTTTTTTATATGTAGATTATAGGAAGGAACCCTTTGTGCACGAATTCGACTCGCCCTTGGCCGGTTATTTTTATTAGTTTTACATGTTCCTTACATTTGAAACCCTGAACTATAAACATTTTCATGCTTATGATTCCCAAAAAAATCATTTCAATTTCAATCAAAAACTTTTTATTTTTAAATTTTTCGTAAAAAGAAAAAAATATATATACATATAATTTCTTTAATCTATAAAATTTCAAATTATAGTGAATTTTGTCAAAACCGGTGTTTTGACACCCAAAACATATACATAGCCCTAAAACTAACAACACTTAAGCGAATTTAAATATATACTTCTCAGATTTTAATACATAATCGTAAATTATAGTTGTAAGTTTTAGCGCTACGGGAAAATTTAGGTTATCAAAACACGCGTATTGACTTTTTGAAGGATATTTTGGAAAAAAAAAATGTTAATTTTTTTTGGAGAAAATTTTAAAAAACCACGAATTTTTAGTTTTTTTTTATATATATATTTTTTTTTTGCTATTTTTATATTTTGATTTTAAAGATTATAGAAATTGCATGTATTCATTTTTTCTTTTTACGAAAAATTGAAAAATAAAAAAGTAATGAAATTTTTGGGAATCAGCAGCTTGAAAATTTTAATTTTAAAATTTTATAGTTCGGTGTTTTAAATGTAAGGAACATGTAAAACTAATAAAAATAACCGGCCAAGTGCGAGTCGAACTCGTGCATGAAGGGTTCCTTCCTATTATCTTTAGAAAACCACAAAAAAATAAACACGTTAGTTGTATGGGAGCCCCCCTTAATATTAAATTTCTTTTGTTTTTCAGTATTTGTTGTTATAGCAGCAACAGAAATACATCATCTATGAAAATTTCAACTATCTAGCTACTACGGTTCATGAGATACAGCCTGGTGACAGACAGACAGACCGACAGACAGACGGACGGACGGACGGACAACGAAGTCTCAGTAATAGGGTCCCGTTTGGCACCTTTCGGGTATGGAACCCTAACAAAAATTAACCGGTTAAACAAAAAAAAACAAATTAAACCGGTTCAACTCAAGTGGTTGTAACTGCTCCTTGTTATGTCCGACTACAAACTTTAGGTAAATTCACACCTTCGTTCCGATCCCTGGTAATGAGGGACGATTTTATTCCATTTGCGACCATATGTTTTTGGGGGAAAGTTGTTCATGATGATGGGTACTATAGGCGTAACTTTACAAAACAAAATCCTGTATATTCATTTTTGGAAGAGGTTAAAAATAAAGTTGCTCTGAAGATGTTTCATTGTAAAACTATATTGTCCCTACATATACATAAAGGTGTAGTCAAATATGAAGGGGTAATCCCGTTAAAATTTGACTACACCTTTATGTATACTTATACTCGGGAGGTGCCAATTATTTAGAGATAAGTACTTAATTGAATACCTAAAATTGAAATGATTAAGACTGTAATTAATCAAACAATGTTTGATGTTATATGACGATTATATCAATGCACCGACTGTGATTATTGTGATTAAAACTAAGTTACATATGTATAAAATGAACATAAATGGATCTGTTCTTTTTTCAAATTATATTTTGTAAGTACAGAAGCTAGCATGTTATCCTTTACACATTGATTGTCAGTTCTTAACACTTTTCTCCATTGCAATGATGTTGTTATTGCAATTGTCATGTTCCGATTGACGTGATTTTTAAACACTCGTGCCTTGATTTCCACCGAAAAATACTTTAAGATATCTTCAAAAGTTTCGGCAAAATCGTACTTCCACGAAATTTTGCCAGCGCGTTCGCGATACTAATTCCGCCATTGTTGATTACATCTTAGCTCAACTATATAAATATATAACATATATATCATAGCAACAACCGAAGCTCGAAGACCCGTTCAAAATCCAAATCGCTGTCACGCACTTATGTACAACGAAAAATTCATAGAAATAGTTTAAACTACCTACATAATGAATGTAAACTGCCAGACCGACACAAATAAACCTTTTTAGGTTTCGTGTCACAAATTTGTCAATTAGTACTTAAGATTTTTTATGTTAATAAATAAATAAATAAATAAATAAAATGTTCGTTTCAGTCTTCTAAAGGGTTTTGACAGCCGTTAAAAACAGTTTAAATTAAACACAACTTAAGCACAACAAGCAAAAGGCAAGTAACGTACTCAAGCAGGCCAAGCTTATTGCCTGTCAGCAAGGTTGCCCCTAACCATCCGTGGTTTATTAAGGTTGTATTTAAACTGTATTTAGCGGTTATCAAAACTCTGGTGTAAGTCCGGCTAAATGGGAGAACATAAAAGTTAAGTGTCATGAACGTTAAGGACAAAGCAATGCGCTATATATAGCTCTGTCCCTCATTTTCCTACAATATTACACTACCGTTAGTTTTCAGAGATTAAAAACAGGCCCTTTGATTGAATTAACCGGTATAAACCGGTTTATTATGGTTTACCCTATTATTATTTTGTACACGACGTGTATTGTATGGGAAATTAAACATTTTATTTTTTATGCACTTCTCCAAAGTAAACCAGGTGGAAATCATTATTGTTTCGGTGGACTAATTCTGGACAATTTTTTGGCTCAAATTTTAAACTGAAAGTCTTAGGCGTTCCAAAGATATTTGATGATATCAAATGTTCAAGCTGTAATCCTCACCAAGATGTCTTAATAACTCTGGACTCATTGAAGGACTATTTTTGAAATTTGGTATGCCGTATGGACTTTTTCTGGACTAATTTTTGAAACCTAAACCAATTCGATAGGCCCTTCCGTTTACTTGCACGAGAGATGAGGATTACAGCTTGACGTCAAGCTGTAATCCTCACCAACCTATAGCTATAACTTCGGAACTGTAAGAGGACTATTTTTCTTTCTTTGTGGACTATTTAGGACTATTTATGGACTATTTTTTGGCATTGTCAAATTACATTTTCATGAAGGTTTCAACGGTGAGGATTACAGCTTGAAGGTCGTGTTATTTCAAGAGAATTCATCATACAGGAGGTAACCATGAGACCGAAGACGCAAAAAAATTGTTTTGCGCCGTCGGTCTCATGGTATAGTAATTACTAGTAATTACAAAGTAATTACTTTTTAGACTCTAGTGGTCTGGAATTTACTTTATCGGGGTTGCACTACTTATCTTACGGGTCCTCGTCGGCCAGGGGGTAACCATCGGGCCGACCTCACGGCAACGGGAGGGGGATGGTACCTACAGCGTTCCGTCGGTCAAGGCGCAAACATGGGACCGACGTCACAGGAATAGCCAGTCGGTCAGGGGGTAACCATGAGATCGATTCGCCTATGAGAGCAGTTGACCGAGGTCTGAGCGTCAGCCAACTCCCGACTGCATTTTTTTTTGTTGGAGGAGAAAATTTGGAATTACCCATGCCCAGGAGTCAGACCTCCCTACCATGTCCGGGTCTCCACATATTCAGCGGGCATCAGCTCATATATAGCTGTGGTATACTGATTCTCGGCGATTTTAATACATGTCTTCTAAAAAATGATTTCCTTTCAATTTGCATATTCTTGCTCTCAACGCTACTCATTTCCAACCACATTGCACTGCCTCTTTTCTTGATCTCATGATAGTTTCTAATTTGGACAAAGTTGCGACACATGGACAACTTAACTCTCCTTTTTCCTACCATGACCTGATTTACCTTTCATATAAGATTAAGCCTCCCAAGAGCAAAGAAAAACTTATTCACATTCGTAGCTTCAAGGGTATTGATTTTGCATCCCTTAATTCAGATGCCGCGTCGATTGACTTCTCACCTATTATCTCTAATGAGACCGTTGTTGATAAAAAGATCCACCACTTCAACGCAATTATTCTGGGACTGTTTGACAAGCATTTACCGGTCAAGAAGGTTAAGGTGAAACAACCTTCCAGCAGCCTGGCTTACCGACTGGCAATTTTCAAGTGCAATCAAAACAACCAAAACATTGTCCTGCTGTTTCTTTCGTATTGTGTTTTTTTTATACACGTTAGTAATGGTTCAAGACATGAAAGGTGGTGAATGCGCAGGTGCGGAATTCCTTAGATTATGAGTGATTTAGATTTAGATTAAAGCGTGATTATGCGTTGGGACGTTTGGAACTTATGGAGGAGTCCAATTTGGCAGGTTTTGCACTCAGTACAGACAGGGTTGTTATGTAAGATTATTTTTGAGTTGCGTAGTTCTGAAATGCGCTATACGCATGTCTTTGAGAGTAAAGCCAGGTCAGTGCAGACCACGTTAGCGGTACTCCCCAAATTCAATGGCACACCGCTGGTGAAGAATTGTGAACCAATGTTTGCCGACAGTGTGGCAACCGACGGGAGACGGAATAAAAGGATTGTCACTACATGCTCAGTTAAAGTCTTGTCTATTGATTGGAATACAATCCTAACTTATATACTAGGTTGGTACATGTTATTAATGACGTGCATAAGACATAGTACGTGATGAGATATTTCCGCATATCTGTAATCTGTGGCGGGCGTACGTATAGATACTCCCCCCTTTACAAAAATATAAACATTGGACTACAAAATACAAAACAAAACAAAAAATAATATATTCTACAAGACGTGATGATATTCGATATAGACACCGCGAGCGTTTTTTTAGTTCAGCAGTTGCATGTTGTGCTTCATAGACAATGTCAGCCCTGTTGCTTACTATTGAAATCACGTTTCTTGCGTGCAAGGTCAGGAATGTAGTTATGCTGTCTTGACTTTGCGCTCCTGACTCGATTATTTATGTCCAAAGTTGTTGTTCTAGGGGTTTGGGGCTATTTTGTTCTAAATTTATCATGGATGCGAGGTCGATTGCCTGGTGCTCGCTCCATCTTCTGCTCCTCGTATGGGGTTGATGTTGCACGTGACGTTGTATGATATTCTCAATGTCGTCTCTTTTTTCATAGACTGGGGTGCAGGGTCAGCGGTCATGGATAGGCCTCTCCATGTACTAGTCACTGTACTCTGTCATGACGAAGTGCTCGTTGAGAGTTGAGATGACTGATGATGATGATGATGATTGCTTCTGGCTGTGGAACGTTTGTCTGTTCCGGAACGATGGAACAAAGCGTTGCTTGTTCTTTACTCTTCTCTATGCTTGGCTATATCGCCGTAATTATTGATATTATGTGGTGGGGTGTCTTCATAACTCGCTATCAACCGATCATTGACCTGCGGTGCACAGTTGAGGTTATGAGGTTGCTGGTGGGCTGCGTATTTTCCACTGCTGCTTCGTTGGCTTAGGATATGCGACCAAAGGCAGGAACTATTTCACCGATATCTCGGCAACTTGATGATGCAGTCTTCTTGGCGCCTGAGTCTTCATTGCGGAAACATTTTGAAGGGCGAATCCAGCTTATTTCTTCATTTCGATGAAGACTTTACCAAAGCTTGCTCGATGTTCACTGTCGGGGTCACCACTTTGCCGACAGAGTGGCAACCGACGGGAGACGGAATAAAAGGCTTGTCACTACATGCTCAGTTAAAGTCTTGTCTATTGATTGGAATACAATCCTAACTTATATACTAGGTTGGTACATGTTATTAATGACGTGCATAAGACATAGTACGTGATGAGATATTTCCGCATATCTGTAATCTGTGGCGGGCATACGGGCCGGCACACAATGGAAAAGAACAATGCAGAGTTGGCCTGTGCCATTAGTTATCCGGAGATGTCACCGGGTGATTTGAATGTTACCGCTTGGGAACTTCTGACCAAGCTAATAGTGACAGATTTTTGCATTTAGAAGCCATACAGCTGTCCCTCCTGTTCCCATTCTTGTAGTTGTGATGTGATGTTTGATGATGGCTGTTGTTGTGATGATCCAGGGGTCAATTATCCCTTTCGTGGTCTTGCTGACCTTTCTCATTCGGTGGCTGAAACTACATACAATCATGTTGTCGTCAATGGAAGCGTTAATGGTGGGCGGGGCCGGCTACTGGTATTGCCGTTGCCGTTGAGAGTAGCACGAATCAATGTTTCATTGGGCCTTGTCGCCCCGGCTGCGATTTTTGCAAGATATCTTTTCGAACTCGATTGTTTGTGGGGATGAAGATGCGTCTGAAATCCTAGCTGCTCATTGCATCAACCCCAAAACCCCATGGTCCTGAGTTGGGCTCCTGCGCTGTGCTCTGTTATCGCGTCTTCGATCGTGGAAAGGTTAGGATAAGGATTTTAGGATCTTGTACAAAGTCGTAGATGAGGCTACTGGGAGCACTATTTAGCCATACTTATCGTAATCTGTCGTATTATATTATCTTTTGTCGTATTTATTATATTTTGTCGAAATTGTTATCTGTTGTTAAATCCACGCCTCAACCGAAAGGGGTGGAATTAACATTTTGGTAGCAGAGGCGCGGTTTCCTAGTAGGAAATCGATTCACGAACGGTTGTAGGGTTGTTTTTTTGCCACATTGTAGTTGGGAGAGGGTGGGTACCTCAGATTGGTCGGCAATCATTTTGTGAGTGAGTCTTGTGGTCGGTATACCACAATTTAGGTTCATTTTCGGTTAGTGAACGTATAATTAACGATTTAGTTAACGATTATTATAAATTTGTAGTCGGAAACTACTGTGGTGTGCATAAGGAACAGTCATTCGGTCGGTCTATAGTATTGCAGTCGGGTTCTATAGTATTGCAGTGTTATTTCGGTTTACAGAGCAGGGTCAGGCTATTTGAGGGGTATTAAGCTGATTTTGCTGACCTCAGTAGAAGTGCAGGTCATATCGGAAAGGCCACTTCTAGAAGGTTCACGGCTACCTACATTATATTAAAAATAGTTTTTTTTTATAATACATTTTTGGGTGTTATTTTTTATTGTGCTTTATGGTGGCATTCTCTAATTGATTTAGAGTGTATAGTTACAAGGTGTATATCCACAGGGCGACCATATTAAATATTTTTGAATTTAATTGTTTTAGTGGTAGCCTTAGTTTCGACAACTTAGTTTTAATTTCTGTGCCCAGCGCTGACGGGCAAGTGCTAGTCTCTGGCTATACTTAGTTCGGTAGTGAAGTATAGGACCAGAATCTATTAAATCGGTCAACATGGCACCTTCACTCTTGACGGTAGGAAATGAGATGGCTCGCCCATACTCATCAGTATGTGGAGCGATCGGACATGGATGATGTCCTGCTCAAGCGTGTGGAGGACGCAATGACACGCGTCGGGAAGGTGTGTCGGCTGGCTGCGGAGGCTGAAGCTCTCGAGCTTACTGATGAAGCTTCGGTGGCTACAGTGAAACAGCTCTGCGCGGATGCTGACCAAGCGATGGAATGCTTGGGTGACATCGAATTAAGCGGTCGCGAAGGAATGACCGTGGGGAGGGTAACGGAGACCAACCCCCGAAGGGTGTTGTTGGACGGCTGCCACACCTGGAGATTCCGGCCTTCAGTGGGGCAATTGATGAGTGGCCGGCCTTCATCAATTTATTTGATAGTTTGGTCCACGGTCGGGACGACCTGGACAACGCCTACAAGTTGGCCCAACTATTGATGGCTCTGCAGGGTGAACCGAAGGAGTTGGTCGGTCACCTAACGGTCACGGCGGGCAACTACGATATAGCAAGGTCCATATTGTTGGACCGCTACCAACACAAACGGCGGTTGGTTGATGCGCAGCTAGGGAAGCTGTTTAGCATCCCTAGAGTAACCCGGGATGATGACATCCGAGTACAGGTGCTCAACCCTGTACTGGTGGCCACTAAGGCCCTTCAGAACCTTGGTCTTCCGGTAGACCAATGGTCATATATTGTTCTATATATGGTTTTGTCACGGTTGCCTGCAGCCAGCGGAGGCCAGTGTGCAGCGCCAACCCGCGCGGATGCGGGAGGGGCCGCGCCCCCCGCCCCCAAGGGGGGGTGGGAGGTCGAAACAATTTGGCGTTTTGAATGCCGCGCCGTCGGGTGACGGCGGTGTGCACTGCGACAGTGCCGGTCATGACGTGACCAGTTGCGCCAAATTTAAGGCGCTCGGGGTAGCTGCCCGCAGTAAGATAGTCTTCCGTCATCGATTGTGTTTCGGTTGTTTGGGGCCGCACACGCTGAGCGAGTGCTCGCGCGCGTTCCCGTGTGAGTGCTGTGGTGGCAAGCACCACATAGTGTTGTGCCTGAATCGGTCAGGCCCTTCGAATGGTCACCAGGGCCGGACTCAGGTTGGTCGGCCACAGGGCCCAACCAGGGCCGGACCCAGTCCCCCTCCGGGCAACGGGAGTCACCAACAGGGTGACTGGGGCACCCGCGGACGGGACCCCCCCCCCGAGGGGAAGGGGGCAGCGCGGGGGGTAACATGCGGGATAGCCGGGGTTTTGGTATTTCAATAAAAATCTTAGTCGTGTGTAAACCTGAGGTGACAACTCCCCTGTGCAGACGTAGGCAAGTCAGTGAAACAAGAATAAATACCAAAATCAAGCAAAATTGTTCTACGGCAAAATCGGACTTAAATCACGACTAAATGTTCTGTGAAAATCACGATTAGATACAAGAACACAGTGCTGAAATTAAAATAAACATACAAGACATGAAATAGAATAGTGAAAGGACAACCAATAGTGAACACAGTGATCAAATTTCAAAGGAATGCCAAAAAAGTGACAGAATAACCGTTCAATATTTCAAAACAAAGCGTATTTCAAAATTTCTATCTTGCAAACACCCGGTAGACGACATCACCACCCAACTCCAGAAATAGAACAGTCGCATCCGCTCACCAACAGATGACGCTAATAAAATCAATAAATGATTCTTCTGCTCACTAACAGAGGGCGTTACTAACCTACAACAAATACTTCGTGCTACTCAATAAAAGAGGGCGCCACCTTCAAAATATAGAGGGCGCCATAAAACAAATGGATTAGTACCGTGCCTGGCCGCCACATACATGGCGCCACCAGTAACTCCGTTCAAAACTTTAAACTGCAGACAAGAGGTGTACCTAAGCATGACGAAGAACTGCAAGACTTGCTTGGAAGCTGTCTATCCCTCAGAAATTTTAAGATGCGTGGTCTGCAATAATACATTTCACCATAACTATGTAAATATTACATCGGCATACTATATGGCAAATATCAACGATTTAAAATTGGATTTTAAATGCCAACAATGTTCAGGTTCATGTCGTGATGCTGTTCCCCCAAATACAGAAATAATTATAGATGGTAACGGACATATTTCTACAGATTCTCCACTATCAACAAGGCAGGAAAATGTCACCTATAGAAAGCCTAGACAAATAATGGAACACTCTGAAGCGAATGAGTCGTTCGTAAATCTGTCTTCCCAAAGCTTGCCAATTATATTAGAAAATGGCCAGGGGCTGAATCAGCTTAGGCAGGAAAATGAAACGCTGCGTCTGCAACTCTTAGTTGCTAATAGTGAAATAGATAACTTAACCCTGGAAAATGGTACAATTAAGAAAACATTGGATGAACACAAAAGGAAAATCGAGATCCTTAGGTCTGTTGGAATAGGTGGTGGCGAAACTTCCCCACCAAAATTCTTCTCACCCCAATTCAGACGACAACGTCATAGTATGATGAAAATGGGGTACCCTCGTGTATCACCCGGACAATTCACCAATGGAGTGATCGAACAAATGGCCTCGTTTAGTGGTTCGAATCAGACCCCCCACAACTTACGAAAATTGATCCATATAACCGAAGGCGAGCCGAAAGGGACCAGTAGACCCACTGTCAACAGTGATTATAAAGAGACCTGTTTAACGCCCATGACATTGATGGGCCAGCCATACCATCAACTAAATCCGAGACAACCTGGGATCACTGGGCCATCCCACGGCACATTACTACCGAAACAAGTCTCCGCAAATGAGGCACAGACTGGAACTGGAAACGTCAAAATTCAGCCAACAAAACAGCCAATTCGTTTCACCCTGAAAACTGCGGAAATTTTGATAATTGGCGATGAACAAGTAAAAGGACTAGCAGCCAAGATGATCAACACCCGGAAAGAAAATCTATTGAATAATACCTATAAAGTATCGGCACTAATTAAGCCGAAGACCACAGGATCCCAGATTCTCCATGATTTGGAGGACAGAAGTAATCAGAATCGTGAAAACATATATGTTTTAGCTGTAGGTAAACATGACCAAAACCCTCACAGTCTACTATCAGTACTGAGCATTGCCCTATACAAACTAAGACGTAATAAGGTATTTGTTATTAATGTGCAGGAAACCTGTCATTTGAATGAGAAACTTCTAAACTTTAAGATAAAATCAATTGTAGGAGGCTTCCAGAATTGTGATTTCATCCAACTAACACTGAAATCAAATAATGTGAATGATAACTCCTACCAGGAATTTTACTTGGATACACTGTGCGCTAAACTTAACACGGAAATTGATTACATAAAATATAAAAAACAGTTTATAGATAGTGTCATGTCAAAGTCACAATCCAATATTGTTGCCACAAAAAAACATGAGACAAAAGACTTATGCACAGTCCTTGCAGCAAAAAAGGGTACTATTCCTTACTATTTTGCTAAAAAAGGAACAAAAGTAAATGAAATTGGAGCGGCTACGAACTTGGTCTCAAAAAAAGGTACTCTGCCATACCTGTTTGATAAAATTAAATTAGGACTGATTGGAAAAAGACCAAAGTCAGTGGGACTAGAGTTTTTTCGTGCCTCTTAAAGAAATATCAAGTAACACCAACATTACAGTCTCCATTTTTCATCAAAATTTGTGTGGCATTTCGAACAAAAAAGATGAGTTGGAATTATATCTTGAAAGCCTTGGAAGTAACCAAAAATATGTATGTATTACCGAACATTTCCTTAATAAGGGTTCAATATCGCTATTTAGTATTCAAAATTATAATTTAGCAGCATATAATTATAGAGATTCTAATTCAAGGGGGGGTTCGCTTATACTGGCACTGAATAATTCAAAGTTTGAGGAAATAGAAATCTGTAAAAAGTTGTATCAAGAAGACAGTTTTGAATTATGCGGAATTAGAGACAAAGAAACCAACCTAAACATTTGCTGTTGTTATCGAGCTTCAAAAATAAAAACCAAAAAGCATTATTCGAATCTTTTATGGAGCGATTGGAATTACTATTGGAACATTGAAGTGCATAATAAGTGGAGACTTCGATATAGATATGTTGACGGAAAGTAACCAAAAAAAAGAATTTTTAAACTTGCTGGAAAGCTATGGTTTTAGGCATTTGATTTTTTTCAGCTACATATTTTGATGAAGGATATGAGTCATGTCTAGATAATTTCCTAACGAATATAACTGAATATAATATTTTGCATAACACTGTGGATCAAAACAATATAGGAGATGGGCATGCAGGAGTATTTTGTATTGTACAACTAGAAAATCCAATAGCAGCAGTAAAAAAGGAACAACATATAATTGTACAGCGAAGGGTTTTTAATGAAAGAAATAACATGATGTTCAGAAATAACATTTTAAAACAAGACTGGACAAATATGGGTATAAATATTTTTCTGAAAAGATTTCAAGAAGCGTTTAAAAATAGTTTTAAAATAGTCAGTCAGCAAACAAAACAGCAAGAATTTGAAAAACTTAAATGGGTCACTAAAGGAATTAGGGTTTCTAGTCAAATGAAACGTGTTCTATTGCCATTAAAAGGAGTGAAGGGTGCAGATTATAACCATACATACACTAAAAATTACTTACAAATATACAGAAGAGTATTGAGTAATGCTAGAAAAATTTCCATTCGAGATGAAATAGGAAAAGCTAGAAATTCTACCAAAGCTATTTGGAAAGTTATAAACAAACACAGAAACAAACTTAAAAATTGTAAAGAAGATTCTATTCAGCTGAAAGTTAATGACATCACATTACAAAAACCAAGTGAGGTGGTTAAACATTTCTCTTGTGAATTTTACAAAAAGGGCTCCACATCAGATAGGAATGACATAGCAATACACTTACTAGAAACTAGTACGGACAGAGTACAATGCAGCATAATGTGTGAGTTAACAACTTCGATCGAAATCGCAAAAATTGTAAAAAATATGGATCCAAAAAAGTCATGTGGCCATGATGGTATACCAATAACTGTCATACAAAAAACAATAGACATCCTAGCTGTCCCTCTGACTTACTTTTTTAATAGCTGCCTTAATGAGAGTGTATTCCCTGAGCAACTTGAGCTGGCAAAAGTTGTACCAACATTCAAGAAGGGGTTAAAAACTGATCCTAGTAAATATAGACCAATTTCTCTTTTGCCAATACTTTCAAAAGTTTTTGAAAAAATAATTAAAATTAGACTTTTAAGACACCTTCAGCAGAATCAAGTGATAAATGAGAGACAATTTGGTTACCAGATGAACATTAGCACCACAGATGCAGTGGAAACACTCATAGATGATGTTGTTTCTAAACATAATGTTAAGATGAAAGTTCTAGGCATATTTTTGGATCTCAGTTCTGCTTTTGATTTGGTTGACCATACTATTCTAATAAGAAAACTAGAACATTATGGCATCCGTGGTGAGTTTCTGGAGCTACTAAGATCATATTTAAAACACAGAAAGCAATATGTTGAATTAACATCGTGGGAAAATGGTAAGGAAGCGAAACATCAGTCAAAAATTACCAACGTCGAGAGAGGTGTACCACAGGGTTTGATTTTGGGTCCAATACTGTTTATTGTCTTTACAAATGACTTGGTAGAATATAATTCACGAAGTCAGCTAGTTGTGTTTGCTGGTGATACAAATGCTGTTATTCACGCAGAGCACCTCAGCACTTTTGAGGAAAAAGCTAATGCAGCGCTATTTTCATTCCACCAATGGTTTGACTCAAATAATCTTAAGTTGAACAGCAATAAGACCTGTGCAATACTGTTTAAAACAACAGCGGCTAATAATGATAGGGTTGATCTGAAAATGCTTGGAGAGGGTATTGATTTGACAGACACAGTAAAATTCTTGGGCGTACAAATAGATGCTAACTTAAACTGGAAAGCTGAACTGCAAGCCATCGAAAGTACTCTAAGCTCAGCTTGTTATGCGTTGCGAAGTCTACGAGATGAGCTAAAAATTTACAATTTAAAAGCAGTATATTATGCCCTGGTAGAGTCAAAACTGAGATTCAGTATAAAGTTTTGGGGAAATAGTTACGATTATAATGTCAAAAAAGCGTTCATCATCCAAAAGAGAGCCATAAGAGTAATGGTACGAATACCACAGGTTGTATCGTGTCGTGAATTTTTTATCAAATTAGGTATCCTCACAGTTCCTAGTCTGTTCATATTAATTCAGTCTGTAAATTTACTTAAGCGATTAAATAAAGTAGAGTCTGAGGAAGAACAGGAAAGACGATTGAATACAAGAAGGAAACACCTAGAGAGTTTCACTGTACCAAGACTGAATGTAGTTCAACACTCATCTAGGTATCAGGCGATAAAAATTTATTATATGTTACCAATAGAATTTAGACAAATTACGAGCCCCAATATACTTAAAAATAAGCTTAAAACATTCCTTTTGAACAAGTGTTACTACAGGGTTGATGAGTTTTTTGAGGACAAAAGTTGACTGAATTGATATTATTTATTGTTTTTATTGTTGACAAATTTATTCTTATATTAGGTTTTATTTTACAATTTTACAATTTTGACATTATATAAGTAATTAATTTGATAAATGTATTTGTTGACATTGTTATTTTTTTATAGTGAAATGTATATTATATTGTTTTAATTGCATGATTTGTTAATTAATTATTTTATGTTTTAGTCTGTAAGCAATTTCAAATACAATTTTATATTGTTCATTAATAAATAAACTGAACTGAAACTGGTTCGGTCACCGTTGTCGACGGTCAGCGAGGACTTCGGGCCGCTGGCTCACCACGTGTTACGGGCGGGTGTCAGATGGCACCTATGAGTGGCGCGAAGGCTGGGAGTCCACCACCTTCTGCGCCACCCTGCCCGTCGCTCTGGGAGGCGAACAGGGAGGCGAACAGTCGGATGTCGCCCCCATTCCTAGAGCGCCCCAGGTTGGATCCGCTCTCCCCCATTCATCCACGGTGCGCACCGGGCACACCGTACACCGTCCGGTATGGTCGGATACCGGGACAGCGAGGGGCCTATTATACGGGTTGGGACCCCTTGATGCACATACGGTCTGATATGCCGGTTGCATATCAGCAGCCGAGTTACTCCGAGGCCGACGGAGGACTCAGCGGGTTCGGATCCCGCGGAGGTTCCCGCTAGGGACACGCCGCCCACTTACAGGGTGCCGCCACTCCACAGACGGTCATGCTCCCCACCGCCTCTGTGATAGCGTGGAGTTCGGACGGCAAATCATGTGTGGCACGAGCACTATTGGACTCGGGGGGGTGCTTAGTCTCGTGCAACCTTGTAAGACGGTTGGGCATTTCGGCAAGGGAGTATCCACATTCCATTCGGGGAATTGGGAACACGGAAGTCGGTTCCGTTAAGGGAGTATGTCGGATTACTCTCTCGTCACGAGTGTATTCATCGGTGAATCTGAGGGTCACGGCATTAGTCATGCCTAATGTGATGGGCTCACACCCTCGCGTACGGTTATTGCCCTCGGTGCGACAGTTGGTCGCTGGGTTGTCACTGGCTGACCCGGAGTTTGATATTCCGGGCCCAGTAGACATTTTATTGGGTGTTGATGTCGTGGGATACCTGTTAGTTCCAGGTGTCCACGTGTTGAAGGCGACTGGTCTGGTTTCGGTCAACACCAGACTGGGCCATGCGGTAATGGGTCCGGTCATGCCGGCTGCCCCGCGCATAGCGACTAGTAGTCCTTTATTCGGATTTGTACTCTCGGAGGTGATACAGAAGTTTTGGGAGGTGGAGGAACCACCTACGGTCCGCCGGTTGGACCCGATTGAAGAAGAGTGTGAACAGTTTTATCGGAACAATACTGGTCGCCTTCGGTCAGGTCGATTTATCACACGTCTTCCATTCCGGAGTGATCGCCCACCGGTGGGCAGTTAGAAAGAAAGAAGGAAAAAGAAAGAAAGACATTTATTACACACAAAAAACACACCTTACAGTAGGACAAAACAAAAAAGTATAATAAACAAAACGAAACATCTAAAAACACAACTAATTGTAAACAATTATTGACCAGGGTCACGGTGTGTTCTTGCTGTGCAAAAGGCACTAACTCAGCATTGTGCTGGGGGTGGAGGCCCTCAGCGCTGATTTTCAGTTAGTGCCAGGTAGTGACCGCACGTGCCACAATTGCCGTGTAGTGTGCGTACAATACTTACATAATATTACTTATATTTAAATAAACTATGATCGGTGTGTATATACAAGGCTGAGATAATATGTGCTGTGTGAATAAACTGAAAAATAAATAAATAAATAATACAATAAATTAATAATAACTTAAAAATGTGTGACATAACACAACAGTTCACACCATGCAGCCGAGACGCGGCTTCTGTCGATGGAACGACGCATGAAGCGTGACGGGATTTTCCGGCAGAAGTAGAAGCCGTCGACTTCATGCGGGAATACGAGTCGCTCGGCCACATGTCGGTTTCGGGTATCGACTGGAAGCGTGAAGACCACTGCTTCCTGCCTCATCACGCGGTCTTGAGGACCCCGGAGGGCAAAATACGGGTAGTGTTCGATGGATCGGCATCAACATCTAACGGCATGAACCTGAACCAGTGTTTGCATACAGGGCCGAAGTTGAACCATGACATCGCGGATGTTATCACACGGTTCCGTCGACACAATGTTGTGTTTGTAGCTGACATCCGGATGATGTTTAGGCAGACGGTCATTCACCCTGACGATAGACGGTATCAGCTGATACTGTGGCGAGGGAGCCCAGATCAGCCCATCAAGGTCTACGAGCTGAACACCAACACGTACGGGCTACGGTCTAGTCCTTATTTGGCGATTCGCACTCTGCGGGAGTTAGCGGATCGAGAACGGTTAAATTTCCCTAGAGGAGCAGCGATCCTGGAGCAGGATCTCTACGTGGACGATATCTGTACCGGTGCAGATTCCGTAGAGGAGGCGCTCGCTCGACGGAACGAGCTATTTGAGCTCTTGCTGGGTGGAGGTTACGAGCTCCGGAAATGGATGTCGAACTCTCCAGAGTTACTGTCTGGTCTTCCGGATGACTACCAGCAGGATCCCGACATTTTCGAAAATTTGGAAAATACGAATATGTTGTCGGTATTAGGCGTCCAGTACCAGCCGGTGTCAGACATGTTTTCGTATCGGGTCGAGTTGGACTCCCAGAAGGTCTGGACGAAACGGAACGTCCTTTCAACGGTGGCTAGGACATTTGATCCAAACGGGTGGATCACCCCGGTAACATTTCAGCTCAAGTGTTTTATGCAGCAATTGTGGTCAGCTGAGCTGAAATGGGACGACCCGATCGGCGGGTCATTGAGCTCAGAGTGGGAATCGTTCTTTTCCACCATCCCTGGCATCAATCGGATTTCACTGCCACGGAGGTTGGTCCCCACCAAACGATACACCGCCACCCTGCATGGGTTTTGCAATGCCTCGGAGAAAGGCTACGGAGCTGCGGTGTATCTGCGTACGGTCGACTCCTCGGGGGAGGTTGATGTGCGGTTGGTCATGGCCAAGAGCAAGGTTGCGCCGTTGCGCACTACCCTGACCATTCCCAAATTAGAGCTTTCAGGAGCGGCTTTCCTGACTCGTCTGCTCAACCACACGATGACGGTTCTTCGTGGGTCAATAGCGTTGGAAGATACGGTCTACGCTTGGACGGACAGCCAGATCGTGTTATGCTGGCTGAAGGCTTCAGTTCACAAGCTGGAGATTTTTGTGGCGAATCGGGTTTCGCAGATTTTGAATTCAGAGGTTCCCTTAATCTGGAGACATGTTCCAGGGGAAATGAACCCAGCAGACTGTGCGTCTCGTGGGTGTCACGCTCCGGAGTTAGTTGGACATCCCTTGTGGTGGGGTCCAAAATGGTTGACTCAAGCCAAATCGGATTGGCCAGTGAGTCCACGCGTTACCTCGGCGAACGGCGCCTTGACAATCGGTGTCTGTACGACGCAACCAGAGCCGGAAGAGGAGTTCAGCCTGCTGGAACGGTACAGCTCGCTCGACAAACTGGTCAATGTGACCGCCTGGATCTTCCGATTTGCGCGGAATTGTCGCAATTCTGAGGCGCAACGGGTGCGGACACAGGTCCTGACACCACGGGAATGGAACCATGCTTTGTTCGCATTGGAACGGAACGTGCAGACCGTGCATTTTAAATCCGAACTGGACATTCTGAGACGCGGACGCGTCCAACTGAAGGGAGCTGTGGCTCGGCTCAACCCGTTTATTGACCCTTAATGATTGCTGAGGGTAGGAGGTTGGCTGCGGAATGCCAACCTGCCTTATGCGGCTCGCCACCCGTTGTTACTCCCTAGGAAAGGGAAGTTGGTCGAACTGTTGATACAGGATCGACACATTCGGAATGGGCATGTCGGATGTCACGCCCTGATGGCGTTTCTCCAGCGCGAGTTCTGGATTCTATCGGGAAGACGCTTAGTGCGTAGCGTCGTATTTTGGTGCCTGCCTTGTTCTCGGGCCAAGGCGGCTACGATGCAGCCCCAGATGGGCGATTTACCCTCGGATAGGGTTAACGAAATCCGGCCCTTTGCGGGTGTCGGAACGGATTTCGCGGGACCATTCATGGTCAAGTCTTCACAGCTACGGAACGCCAGATTAGTGAAGGCATACCTGTACGTCTTCGTGTGCTTGGCCACGAAGGCAGTCCACTTGGAGATGGTCAGTGACCTCACTACAGAGGCATTTATCGCATGTCTGGATCGGTTCGTCTCACGAAGGGGCCTCCCGACATTAATCCGTTCGGACAACGGCACAAATTTTGTCGGAGCCAGGCGATATCTGCAGGAGGTCACTCAATTCCTGAACGGTAACCAGGACGCCATCGGTACGGCTTGCTCCCGACGAGGGATTGAATGGGTTTTTAGTCCGCCGGGATGTCCTCATTGGGGAGGAATTTTTGAGGCTGCGGATAAATCGGCTAAGTCGCACCTGACGAGGATCATCGGTAAGACCTCTCTACGCTTTGAAGAGCTTGCGACGCTGTTCTGTAAAATTGAAATGACACTGAACTCGCGTCCGTTGTGCCCGCTCAGTTCGGATCCAAATGATTTGGAAGCGTTGACGCCGGGTCACTTCCTGATAGGTCAGCCCCTTAACGCCCTGCCAGAATACCCATTCGGTGATTTTAAGTTAAGTCGGTTAACTAGGTGGCAGCTGTTGCAGCAGATGGCTCACGATTTTTGGAAACGGTGGTCCCTTGAGTACTTGCACATCTTGCAGCAGCGCCTTAAGTGGACTGACCGGACGAGCCCCCCTCAAGTCGGTGATTTAGTGCTGATTAAGGATGTGAACCTGCCATCATTGAGATGGAGACGAGGACGGATCGTCAATTTGTACACGGGTCGGGATGGCACGCCTCGATCAGCAGAAGTCAAGGTGGGGGACTCGGTCCTCAATAGAGCGATCGCAACACTTTCTCGCCTTCCTATTGATTAGGGACAGGTTCGGGCCTGTCCGGGCGGGTGACTGTTTAATATTTATGCTTCGGAACGCACCTCGGTTTTTTGTTGCGCGGATCGACCGCGAGTGATCGGGACATCACTAGCTAGCTGTCACTTGCATAGAAAAAAATAACTAGCTAGCTGTCACTTTGCACATGGTAAAATTATCGGCGTCAGGCACCGGGGCCTTGGCGGAATGTTAATTATAATAATCTCGGAATAATCGTCAAGAAATAAGTAGATTTCACGTTATCGTAGTGAGTGCTTCGTGCTGTGAAGAACTTAAGAGTTTTCCTAAATCTCCATCTAAATAAATAAAAAGGGTTTCTTATATGCTATCCTCATCAAAATATCCCTTAATTAACGCTGAGCTTATGTAAAAAGCTGCGATGAGCACTTGAACCGATCTTCTGCCGGTGAGTGTATTAGTGACTACATTGAAATATGGAAACACACTGGGATTTAAAGGCGTCAAAACTACGAACTAAACTGACAGCTTGAATTAAACAAATACAAAAAAAAAACATTTACATACAGGCACATTCATAATTCTTTATTGAACACAGTTATTTAAAAAAGATACATTAAGAGAAAACATATGTACAAAGGCGAGCTTATCTCTAAAAAGATATTTCTTCCAGCAAACCAAGGCATGACAGGAAATTTTATCAATAAAGGGTAAGCAGTGCACAATATCTAAACAATAATAAAATACATATAAATAAATTACATATCTATAAAATACGGTAAATAAAATACATACTCGTATCTAACAAAGTACTAAATACGTATCAATACATACATAAACCTGTACATAAAGTTTACATATAATAATAATATACATACTACAACTATCACAAAATTCATTGCTTCTGGCCCCACAATAGGATACCCTGTGTCCATCCAGAGGCACAACCGCAGCGCCAAAGAGGTCGTCAAAATCCAACAGCTCTCGTGACGTGAACTTAAAATCCTACAGTTCCCGTGACGTGAACTATCGGGCCATAGGTTCTGTAGGTATTTTAAAACGCGATTCTCTATTGGTAGTTGTGACGTCTCTGGAATTGGTCAACGGAAATACAAAATATTTTGTAATATGTACACATAATGCCCTAATGAAAACGCCAAAGCATACCTACCCTAGCAAATACCTAAGCGATATTTTGCCACAAGCGCGCTCATTTACATGCACGCCAGCGTTGCGCCCCACTGAGTGAAATACAGGCACTGAATGCAAATTGCGCTCTCGGTAGCAACGTGAGTTGCACTTTAATTGTCACTGCAATACTTATATATAGTAATTAGGGTATATGAGTAGCCGAATGCATAAAATGCTGCTTAAATGAATTGAATCCCTGCCGAGACAGGGCGGCCGGCGCACCGCAATTAGGATCTAGGTGCATCCATATTTTATCTAGGCTAGAAAATGTCGTCATTAATATGAATTGGTCATCATTATGAATATTTTTTCTGAATAGAACGCTTAGTTATTATCTTACCTATATCGATATTATGCATTACAAATTTTCGTTTATTTAAAATTATAACGCATTCGTTCAGCGGGCGTGCCAATTTATTAAAAAAAATGAAAATGGAACACTTAATAACTTTTTGTTTTCTTGCAATCAACGTTGTGTATAAATTGTTGTTGTTGTCTTGTGTTAAACTAGCCTTTTCAAAGCTTTGTGTTCATTTAAGATAACTTTTACATTATTATTGTATTATGAGCTGTGTGCCAATGTTTTTAAAATGCATTCCTTGTGATTTATGATTCGCACCAACAACATAAATAACAAACGAAAAAACTTGCAGAATTTATACCTAACATTTACAGAGACTTCGACTAGGATCGGTTTCCGGTTATGTATGAGAGATTTGAAAAAATGCCATTATTGTTAAATCTAAAATCGAAGCCATGCTTCCTAAAAACAGATGTCGCTATCTCTCATAGTTTCTAACTTCTCCCTACTGATCCATTTGGACTGATCATCCTTTATCCTGTACCAATAAAACAAAAATAACCTAAAATTAATATGTACGTTTGGGCTCGTCCGGGATTTGAACCCGAGATCTGTCGCACCCCTAGACTGCGAGCCTTTATTGAAACAAATAAAATGTGTGGCCGCGTCCGCCAATGTTTCGCTGATTTACTATACCTAATACGACGGCACTAAGCGATTACTATTATTTTGTTGTCGAGTCAGATTTTCCATTTACGTCTCTAGAAATGCTCAAAAAAACTCTTTTTCTTTTTTGGCATTTTGATTTAGTTTTGAAAGCATTGTCTCAAGCGTGACCTATTTTTTACCCAAACTCCCTGAGTTAATATAAAATATGGGTAGCTAAATTATGATTTATACTTATTTTCTATAGTACACTTTCTGAATGCGAAATTGCCTAACCGTTTGTTCTATCAGCCAGGAGAGTCATAAACTGAAGAGTAGTCGACGACCGAACCGGTCTTAGGGTCGGGTTATAGGGTTACCCAAAATTCTGTTAATAAATTTAAGGCGATACGCAGGCTTATTCACGGGCGGTATTTCTATAGCGCACCACACAAAAATGCCTTAATTGTAAATTCGGAATTGCTTCAAGTTATTTCGATATATACATAAATATAATATTTTTATCCACATTCTTATTAAATCTTCATTATAATTAATAGGAATTTTTGGAGAATTATGATCGAATACAATTAGATAGATAATTAAAACGTTACCTCTTGAATACCACCGTTTTTTCCGTTATAGGTTTCAAATTTTATTACCATGGCATAAGGTCCAAAATCGTGTCCCAACTACCATCTTTTTTTTCCCTCGAGAAGTTAAGAAATGGTTGTAATAGTAATTTATAAGTATCATAATCAACTAATTATTCTTGATGAATGGTGCCATTAAATAATGAAATTTAACTAAACATAACATAATAGCATACAAATTATTATTATTATATATTGTATTAAATGCCTGTTCCCACCGGGATTCGAGCCTGCTTGAGAAGCAAGCCTGAAACGCACTAGACCACGAAGCTCTTTTAATAAAACTTACCCAAGTATCTAATAATTTGGATTGGAATTTACTATTAGTAGAACGGATGAAAAAATAATTACGCTACCTTCTACAAGAATTGTTTAAATCCATATTCTACCTGACCTTTCTATTTAAGACTTTACCCTTGCCAAAACCATATTCCCAAAAGCGATAACCCTATCTGCAACGCGAGCAGTCATAAAACCAGCAGATAGCGTCGGTGCCGAACTACCAATCTATTCGTTCACCTAATGTCCACTGTATTGTTTAAGAAATAGAGTGTATTTCTCCTTGAAGTGATGGCTAGAATAATTTGGTTAACGAAAGCCGCCTCCGAAGTACGGAGTCCCGGTACGACGCCGATGCACTATCGAATAAATGTAGAGAGATATCGAATTTATTCATGCCGCCCGAAACTTGGGAGCCTACTCCGAAAGAACGATGTTTGGGCGATCGATCGACAAAGTACGAGTAACATTAACTCTGAGATGTTGCTGACCGATCCTATGAGAGAACTTTAAACCCCTGATTATCTCTGACATGCTGAATGAAGTCAGACTGCAATTACTTGTGTCCCATCATGTCCATGATCACCACAGAACTGTCATCACAATAAACACCAAAACAGGACTTACCACTTTCATCTGTAGTATACTTACCGAAAGCAAATAGTATTTCTTATTAACGGCAATCTTAGATGCAATCTTATTAACGGACCTAACAGCCAGTATTGGAGTAAGTACCCCCTTCTCGGTGTACATCCACTATGAGATGCGAGGCGACTCTTGCTTGTCTGCATTACTCGGTGACTAGAATATAGGTAACATGCATAAATAACAGAGTGAACTAGGTACGCGTAGCTCGGTTCACTGCACTGTGAATATCTTTGGTAACTCCAAACAAAATATGGAGTTGTCAAAGTAATTCAGAGTATAGTATTGATTAGCGTTGGAAGTAGTGGGCCTAAGACTCGCAGTTAAATAAAGTTTACAATAAATTACCCTTCTTCCTCGGGTAAAAATTAAGTTTGTAGACCACAGACTACTCTCTACAGACCACAACTCTACTCTTATGTCTCCTCTCCTTTCAAAGGCATCCATACCAGCTCAATTTTGTTTTATTTTTATTCCGTCGTCAGCCAAACACAAAGAGTTTATTTATTGTTTTGAGTAAAGTATTACAAATTAGTAATCTACAGATTAACACTCATATGAAAAGTATAATAAGACTGATTCTTCATTAATTAAACGCGTTATTAATAACTTTAGAATTAGATTTTATTATTATTATTTACAATATTACATAGTTTATGTCATTTTAGTAAATTAATTAAGTTTATATATCCATCAAATATGTTTTATCTAGTGCCTTTTTTCAACACGACGGAAAACACATACTTTCCGAACCAGTAATTTATGCTATTTCAACGTGGTGGAACAATGGCGATGCCAAAGCGACTGTTCGCTACCTATGTAAAACATTCTGTGCTTCACTGCCCTGAAAGGGGTTTCGTCGATATATCGATGACCATTCATAACGTCTTTTCAATCTTGTAATCTAAATCTTCGCCTTAATTCAGGGCCCTCCAAAATAGGCAACAAAGTGCTGTCGTGCCGTAGTGACACACAAGATTCTAGTTGTTACTTACCTACTGTCGAATTTTACCGTTGAATTAAGTTTACTATACAAAATTTTAACCCTGATATTTCCTTTGTAAATAAACGTAAAAACGATTAATAATTTAACGGTTTTTATACAAACTAACTCGTCATATCGTTAGAAGTACGATACAGTTTATAATTTATCGATAGTTTGTAAAATAACGAGAAAAAGAAACGTTAGATTATAAACTAACGGCTTTTACAATCTTAGCACCTGTCCAAATGCTAAGAAGAAGGAAGCGTGCCACAGGATATGCGCGCTGCTAATATTGTCATCATCCTGCTTCAAGGACCCACTCGTTGTTTGCATCTGTCGGCTAGTCTTTTCTGGTTTACCAGGGACATGTTGGCTTTTACCTATCTGCAGTGATCTAGAGGGACCCTACCCCGTGGATCAGGCGCGTTCACGGGTCGCGGATAGCGTAATGGCCTCCTTCAAATGGAAGGAGGTTAACTGTGAATAAAGTTATTACCCCAAGTAATACTATGAATAAGTAGTCGCGGATGAGGGGGCGACCCATCTGATCTTCTTAAAAGAGATGACGACCGCTGAGGTTTTTTTCGATGCGCTTTACTATATAGGTAAATTACATGCGGAAGACAGCCCATCTGACCTCCATCAGAGGTATGACGAATGGCGATGATAGTTAGTGGTGTATGGGAACGTGGATACCCTAAAAATAATCACGCCCTGTGGGTGGTACGTGCGCACTGCCCACAGTACCGGAACGGCGATGGGGGGAGGCGAACACAAGTTTATTTCTGTTGACAGTTTTGGACAACGCTTAGGCGTTGTCAATGTATTACAACATTGACTGCGGCTTACGTTCTGCCATTTCCGACAAGGTGGGTGAATATGGATGCACAAATTTACTAAAACAGGAGGGTACCGGTGATTCAAAAGTCGGAGAATCCGGAGATTGGACCTTCCCCTGCGGAATAAAGGCGGGTCGTTTTCTGGGGGCCGACAAATTTTTGCGTCGATGGTGGAAGGAGAAGAGAGGGAGGAGTACAAGGAGATGATTTCCTCTGCTGGTTCTGATGAACCGGCAGTAGGAAAACCTCCGTCACACAAGCTAGCTTTCTTGGGGACAATGATTCTACGGATCAAAGTCTCCTCAAGAAATTTAACAGGGATCTCACGATCCAAGAAGAAGAAAACTTATTGATGTCTCCCAAACTCGCGACATTTGAATATTTCCAGCCAATATCTGTGCTTATCGAGTTATAGCTTCTTAAGTCATTCGCTTAAGCTATTCGTTATAATCAAAATATTCAGACCAGCTACATAAGTTATTTATTAGTTTCACAATGCCTGCTTGCTCGTATCGTTACGATATTTCATAGCTAAAGTACAAGCGCATATTCATAGCTACATTTCAATTACCACAAACAATCAACAAGGCCACATAACAAAACCGCGCTTACTTACAATAGATACTTATGCTGCATTCCTGCTACCGCGTGGAAGTAGGATAGCGCACGCATCATCTAGCCTCGATTGAGAATGACGACACTTGTTTACGATTTAGGAATAGCTTTAGAGTTCAGTCTCATCTCACGCTCCAATAAGTAAGTTACAAAATATGCATAGTTATCGTTTACTTTCCGGACCACGATGTCTACTGATCAAGTGCATTCTCAGCCAAGTGCAACTGGCAGTGATCATCTTTTACGAGAGTTAACAGTGCAACATAGCTCCATAAAGGGCCGTATCACGATATTTGGCAAATACTTAGCAAAAATAGTTGAACCAACCACTTTCTGCCAAGTTGAAATCAGTGAGCTAACGACTAAGTTAGAAGTTTTCAGGTGTTTATTCGACAAGTTTGAGGACGTGCAAACACGGATCGAGGTATTAGACTCGTCAAAATTAGACAATGAATTAATTGAGCGAGATGCAATCGAACAACGTATATATGTATGTATAGCTACAGCACACACTATCCTAGGTATTGTTTCTCCATCCAAGAGCAATGAGGAAGGAAAGTCTTCCGGTGGAACAACATGCTATCACCATGATAACATGAGTTTCCGTCTACCAGTTTTACAGATACCAAAATTTGATGGGTCATATTCTAAATGGCTCGAATTCCGAGATACTTTTGAGTCCTTGATACATAAAAATGATAAAATACAAGCAATCCATAAATTTTACTATCTAAACAAGTACTTGGAGGGAGAAGCAGCACGCATTGTTTCAAATATTGAAGTTTCAGATAGCAACTATCCACAGGCCTGGTCTTTGCTTTGCGAAAAATATGATAACAGGAGACAATTGATAACAAATCATCTCAACTCTTTGTTAAGTTTTGATCCCATGATACGCGAGTCATAAAAGGCAATTAGGTTTTTAGTTGATCACATCACCAAGAACCTACGGGCACTCAAAACATTGGGTCAGCCCACCGATTATTGGGACACATTAGTCATTCACATTATGGCTTCAAAACTTGACTCCGTAACTAGTTTAAAATGGGAGGAGCATCGTAATGTGATAGGATCCAAGGAAATACCCTCATTAGAGCAATTCTGCACTTTTTTTAAGGATCGCGCTGACGTGCTGGAGTCCGTTAGTAGATCTTCACGCGAACGAATCGCTGCAAAGTCAAACACAATTTCTAGTATTCCAGGTCAATTCAGGTCAATTTTAGGGCAACTCAAGCAGTTACAATATCCGTATCAAAATCTAAGATTTTCCATTCGCACTATTTCAGCATACGTTGCCGATGAAGCTGTTCTGGGACGCCGCAACAGCTGCTACGTTTGTCACAGCGGGGGGCATCGCATCTACGACTGCCCTGCCTTCAAGGTCAAGTCTCCAAAGGATCGTGGCTCTCTAGCGTCGAGCCTCGGTCTATGCCTCAACTGTCTTCGAGACGGCCATGAAACACAACGATGCAAGTAAAGTGGTTGTCGCATTTGTAAGAGAACACACGAGATACATACACAGTAACTAGCCACACTACCCAGTGCTGGTGGTAGTGTGGCTAGTTACTTCTATTCTAGTAAAAATCAGCATGCCATGCAGTCAGAGCCAAACAATTCAGTCTCAATGTCAGTCACCACCACTAGTCAGGTCCTACTTTAACGGCGCATTAGCGTGTCCATTAGGATGTCATGAATCCAGTAACAGAAGAAAAGGTTAAAGCAAGAGCTTTGCTAGATTCAGGAAGTCAGTCTTCGTATATCACGAACGACTTAAAGCAGCGTCTGAAACTGAATACCCAACCATTACATGACACCAAAATAGTAGGTATAGGTAACTCTACATTATCTACCTCACCACAAAATGCAATATTAACATGAAATCAAGATACAATGAATTCAATGTCACCTTGTCATGCATTGTATTGGCAGAAATCACTGATACATTACCCAAGCTTCCAATTAATATCCAGCATTTAAACCTGCCAGCAGGTATTTACCTCGCAGATCATAGTTTCAACGAACCAAGTAAGATTGATATGCTTATAGGAGCAGATCTATTTTGGGACCTCGTTGGCTCCGAAATACGTCATGTAGGTACTAACATGCCGGTTTTCAAAAGTTCTAAGTGAGGCTGGTTGTTAGCAGGTCCAATCTATGACAACACAAATAGCAAGACAAACAAGTCAAGTATAAATGTAAATGACTCCATTTCCTGCAATTTTTTAGCGCTAGACAGCAGTGACCAGGTCCATCAAAGTCTGAGCAGGTTTTGGGAGTTAAAAGAGTTGCCAGATAAACTTCCACGAATAGATAGTAACGACCCGTGCGAGAAACATTTTGTTGAAAACACCAAGCGTCGTGAAGATGGTACGTTCTCAGTTCGACTTCCCTTAATCGACACAGCTGACTGTTTAGGCGAATCCTATAGCATTGCTAAAGGATGGTTTCTCAATCTAGAAAAGTGCCTCCATCAACAACCCAAGCTGAAACAAGCATATGCAGACTTCATTCGAGAGTATTCTGATCTAGGTCACCTATCCGAGTCTGCCATACGCAAGCCCATGCTAAGTTTCTTTTTACCCCATCATGCCATCCTGAAGGAAAAGAGCGAGTGAATCAAGTTACGAGTTGTGTTCGATGCCTCAGCTCGTACATCCTCAGGCCTTTTGGTAAATGACATTCAAATGGTAGGCAAGAACATTCAAGATTCACTCTATAACATTTTGATTAGATTTAGACACCATAATTTTGTTCTATGTGGTGACATAGAAAAATGTATCGCATGGTCTCAATGAGTGAGGCAGATCGGAACCTACAATTGATGTTATGGCGAGACGATCCATCACAAGACATTAAAACATACAAATTAAATACTGTCACATATGGCTTTGCCAGTGCAAGCTATCTAGGTACAAGGTGCCTCTGGCAGTTAGGAGAAGGGTGTCACGATGACGAGATAAAAACTATTAATCAAAATGACTTCATGGTTGACGATCTCATAACAGGTGCTGATTCTGAGGAGAAACTATGTCAAATTCAAACAAAGGTTTCAAAAACTCTCTCCGTAGGAGGTTTCACTCTGAGAGAATACCGTTCAAACTCAGAATTAGCATTGAAATTGACCTCAATGGATAATAATAATAATACCTTGGACACTATTTACACATATCGATCTAGCCCCAAACTAGGATTCTCTGTATCTTGGGTGCTAGACAACAATATACATACTTATACAGATAAATGTTATACTTAGATAGATAAACAACCATGACTAGGGTACAAACATCCGTTCTCATCAAACAAATATTTGCCTCCACCGGGACTCGAACCCGGGACACATGGCTTCGTAGGCAGGGTCTTTGCCGACTCGGCCATTCGGGTCGTCAAAACACGAACCAGTCTTGTGATCAGTTAATCATGTGACACTCTTGGCCTGAACTGGAATCCTAATACAGACACCCTGCATTTTCCTGTAGATATTTCAAGTCCAAGTTAGATTACAAAGCGATCAATTCTGTCAAGAACGCTCAAATTATTTGATCCTTTAAAAAATGCTTATCCAAAAATTCTCAGTCATGAAGCTCGATTGGGACGAACCAGTCTCTCCAGAATTCGAGCGAGCCTGGAATAGATTCATACATAATTTACCCCAACTCTCATCTCTAAGTATACCCAGATATACAATGAAAACATCTCCCGTTTCAGTCGAACTCCATTGTTTCTGCGACACATCTCAGACGGCGTACGGTGCATGCGTCTACGTCAGATGTGTTAATCAGGCTGGGACGGTCACGATTCAATTATACAGGGCGAAGGCTAGAGTGGCTCCACTGAAACCCACTACTATTCCTCGTCTAGAGCTGTGCGGGGCGCTGCTCGCGGCTAGGTTATCGGGAGCAGTCACTGATGCCCTTAAAAACACCAATAACGCGACATTGCTTCTGGACCGATTCTAGTGTGGTCCTTGGATGGATTCATACAGATCCGTCAATATTAAAGTCTTTTGAGGCCAACAGGGTATTAGCTGTCAGCGAGCTCACTGACCCTTCAAGTTGGCGTCACGTGCCGACTTCCTCCAACCCCGCTGATTTGGCTTCACGGGGCATTGATCCACACCAGATTGTGAATATGAAGTTGTGGTGGAACGGTCCAGAATTTTTGTCGCAACATGAGAACTTTTGGCCCATTCTAGGATCGAAGGTTCCTGTGGAATTACCAGAGATCAAGGTTTTGTCATCGCAGACAGTGGAAACTACTGAAATTTTTTTCGATGTCACAAAATATTCTAGCTTCAAAACTTTACAACGAATTCTCGCTTATGTTTGCAAATTCATTCATAACAGTCGAGTCCCCAGTAACAAATATTCTGGTCCATTAAGTGTCGATGAACTAGAAAAAATTTTTACACATTTGACAAAACTCTCACAGCATGAGTCATTCACCAAAGAATTAGATCAATTGACCAAAGATAAAAACGTTAGTTCGAAGTCTAAGATTTCAGCATTAGCTCCATTTATTGACCCCAAGGGTCTTATCAGAGTTGGTGGAATGCTCTCCAACTCTGAATATTATTTTGACAAGAAGCACCCTATATTATTATGTGCTAAACATCATTTCACAAAGCTTTTATTTACACATGAACACACCCGTCTCTTACGTGCTGGTCCAACTCTTATGCTTGCATCGATTCGTGAATATGACCGATAGGTGGTAGAGATTTGGCTAGGGGCATAGCACGTAGTTGTGTCTTATGTAGGCGCGTGTCGGCTAAGTCTCAACAGAACATCTTGGAAAATCTACCTAGTCAACATTTGATGGCGGATTTCCCTTTCAGCACTGCTTCGGTCTGATCTCTGAGAAATTTTGATTTTGCAGCACCCCCCATATTGGTATGCAACAGCATAAAATAGATTGAGCTGGAGCTACCCAAATTAGACGTCTAACTCCAACGCTTACCATTCCTATTTGTGGAAACCAAGATAACCGCTGATCAACAATTACACCAAGGTACTTCGTTTTCGAAATTTTACAAATAGTAAGGCAGTGACAGTTTTGTTGGTCAGAACAGCTGTGAATTTTGATGTTATAGTTATTGGGTGGTTGCGTTCGGTCATATTTTGTAAAGCAAATATAGTTTGTTTTAGTCGCATTCAGAGTTAGGAGGTTAGCATTTAGCCAGTGTGCTACTGTAGACAGGCCAATTACTGCACTTATGCGAGTTAGGTCCCACGTCTTGTGTGAGAAAACTAAAGCGGTGTCGTCAGCGTAAGATACAATTTTTGTGTTTTAAATGTATACGTTACATAAACAAGAAACAATGTGGGACGCCGTACAATATTTCTGCATCATCACTTGTGTATTGACCCACTTTGACTTTTTGGCGTCTGTCAGATAGGTAGTCGCTGAAAAGACTAAGCGAGATATCCCTTATACCTATCCTCTCCAATTTTTGTTTTAGAATGGGGATACAAATAGTGGCAAAAGCTATTTTTAAGTCTAGAATTACAGCCAAACATTTATTACCTGAGTCAACTTGATCTGTAATATGCGTTGTTAGAGCAGTCAGCATCTTCGATGGACCTTCCATTTCTAAAGCCATATTGAGCCTCAGATAATATATTGTACTTGTTAAGATAATTGGTAAGTCTGGTATTCATGAGCTTTTCTATGATTTTAGAAATGGAAAGTAGAACCGAGATAGGTCTGAATTGCTGGCGTCGTCTTTCTCTCCACTTTTATACACAGGTGTTATGATCGATTTCTTTAGAATGTGTGGAAAATTTCCCAAGGAGAAACAAAGATTTGTAGCGTGACAGATAAAGGGATTAGTTCATACTTGGCCATTTTTAAGGCAAGAGAAGGTATATTGTCGTGTCCAGGAGCACTATCCGACTTTAGACCCATTAGTACCTCGTTAACCTCAACAGCATCTGTTTTCAATAATACAAAGGAATTGTTCTGGGTTATTTGTTCAGTATTTACATTATTATTGGGCTATACTTGATTTCTCTTTATATTTTCGGTTAGCTTGCCAATATTGGAGAAGTAACTGTTGACAAAGTCAACTGATTCCTTATTAGATGATTTAGCGTTGAGTAATTTGAGGTTGTCTGTTTAATAAAACAGACAACCTCAAATTACTATTCTTTTTCTGTTGGTTATTGATTTTATGCTATTCCAAAGACAGTTTTCAGTTGAATCTTCTAGTTTTTTTCTGTCATAATTTCTCTTTAGTTTTTTAATTAAATTATTACATAAATTACGATATCTTCGGTAAGTTATTTTAATTATTTAATTTTCCGGCTGTATTCTTAGTTGCTTTTGTAACTAGTTTCGGTTTCTAATACATTTTAGGATTCCATTTGTCATCCAAGTCTATCCGTCTACTTTTAGGAATGTAAACAGTTCTTGTATTTTCTCGTAGTTTCTCCGTGATTGCCTCAACTAGCCTCTCTATAATTGTATTTGGATTATCACTGAGTAGCAATTGCGGTAGATATTTGGCTGCCAGATCTAATAAGGCGTTATTGAAGTCTGTACAAGTTTTAACCTTTGAAGAACTTTTGCTAATTTGCTGATCAGTTAGATTGAGGGATATCATAGAATGATCGGTGATAGTTGTTTTAATTGATAGTGCTTGGTATTTCTCTACGAGATCGAGTCAGAAATGAGGAGATCCGTAGAAGAACCAAAGTTGCTGACATAGCCCGTAGGATAAGCAAGCTGAAGTGGCAATGGGCAGGCCACATAGCGCGAAGATCGGATGGCCGATGGGGCAAAAAGGTCCTTGAATGGAGACCACGTACTGGCAAGCGCAGTGTGGGTCGGCCACCTACGAGATGGACCGACGACCTGGTGAGGATCGCTGGATCTCGTTGGATGCAGGTGGCTACGGACCGGTCACGCTGGAGTGCGATTGGAGAGGCCTATGTTCAGCAGTGGACGTTAACAGGCTGAAATGATGATGATGATGAGTTGTTTTAAGAACAGCAATTTGTGCTGCCGTTTTTGATTTATCATGCTTAAGCATGAAGTGGTCTTAACAACTTGTCCCTCTCGTAGGTATTGTGTGACCTGTCATTAACCCATGTAGGCACATCATATTTAAATAGTTATGTCTGTTAGAATTTTCATAATTTTGTTTCGTGTCAGATGGAATTAAATCTATATTTATATCTCCCGTTATTATAATATTTTTATACGTTTTTATTGAGCCTAGGTGTGTCTTCGGGAGACGTAATGGATTTATTCACTATAGTAGTTATGATATTAAACGTTGATGTCAATTTCATTAAGATCATATCCATGACTATTTTGTCTATACCTTGTGCATTTGTGTTTATGGAAAGTATGATTTTAGCAATTGCAGTGTCAGGTATGGTGTTCAATTTAAAATTAGCTGAATTGTGTCTGTTTTATTCAAAATATGTTAATTGAGAGAAATTTACATCATTTATGCCGGGAATTGTAGAAAACTGATTATTAATATCGTCGGGGTTATTAAATGTTCTGGAATGTCAATGTTAGATTTAAGACTTGAAGTAACGGTTTGTTTTAAATTTTTCCATAGACGCTTTGGGTTTCTGACGTTTTGATAAATTTGCTGTTCAAAGTAAGCCTTCTTTTCATAGAACATTGAGACATTTACCAATTTTTCAGGGTTTCATATTGATCTTTATGTAACTGATTTTTGGACTTACGAAACTTACCATGTGACTCATCCCGCAGTTTCATCATATACCTTAAGTTACTAGTTATCCATGGTGTTGGTTTATCACGAAGAACAATTTGTTTTTCAGGGGCTTATCGAATAATTCTAGAATAAAACTATTAACGGTAATTAAATTACCATTTCATTTACATTTTGAAATTCAGAGATTTTGTGCCAATCATAGGAATTAAGATCCTCGTTAAATTTGACAACTTCCACCAATTTTAGCGAGCGATATATTATCTTTCTGCTTGGTGGCTTCTCTTTTTTAACCATACCATTACCATAGCATGAAGTCCCAAATCGGATGCATAGCAAACGTCAACATTTTCGACGAGTGTGGAATCAGTGCAAAGCAGGTCTATTAGTGTAGCGATGTTCTCCGTGTAATGAGTGGGTTCCGAAACGTGATTGGTTAAATTTGTTGATTTTAAAAATAGTTCTTATCGATTCAATAGCTTAGTTCGTAGTCTTATTTAAATTATTTGTGTATGTTTGGGAAAAGTTCCTAACTACCTAGTTTTCAGACAATATTATATAAAAACCAAAGTTGGCTACCGATACATGTTATGTTCATAATATGAGTTATTTTGCTTAATTCATTATATAAGTTAAATGAAAATATAAATTGTTTGTTTTATTTCATACGTATGCACATTATGTAAACCTATAACTACTTGCATAAAGATACCACAACAAAATCCTTTTTTTAATATTCTATTATTTAAGCAAGTAGATTGAAATAAAATAAAACAACCTGTATTCTACCAATGGTTCTTTGAACCCACAAGCACGCAACTGAAAACTATTTAATGCTATGCTTCCTCCACATGTTGTGCTCAATATACAAAGTGTAATTTTTACAGCGGCGTTTTGTTCAATATCCACTTTTAAATTTGAAATACTCCGTTTCATATCTGTCCAAATTATGTATTTTTCTTACTGCGCACGTTTCGACAATTCTCACATTCCGCAGATTTCCGTAGACAACGCTTTAGAACAATGGCAAACAAAATAAACGTTTCCTGAAAGATTCGCTCAGTGGTCTGTTGAAAATTCAAACATTGAAGCAGCGATAGGCTCTACTGTGATACTCGTTTTTTTAGTTAGTTCAGTAGTTATGTGACGCATATGAAATCGGTCTGATTGTCATGAACACGTCACGGGACGTTTAGTAGTATAAGCGCTAAGTAAATAACGACTTCTATATAATAAGTCCAAAGTAAAAAAAAAATGGATTGAGGTCCTTTCTTTGTACACGAGTAGAAACGCAGTAGTGCACTTATCACCGCAACGAATTATTGAAAGAGTTTCTAATCACATGACAAGTATCAATCAAAATACAATTTCAAATATTGAATTGAACATCAAAAAAGTATTATCCCTACCAATTAATATCTTCTTCAGTCTCAAAATTAATAAAAACAGCGTCAAAGTCATGACATTCAATACTAAGTCACTACTTAAATTGATAAATTTATTATTTCCCAGTAGGTTTATTCCAATATGAGACTAATGTTAGAGTTCATTATCGGGATAATTCTTTGTAAATCAGTTGAATGTCGATTTAGCAGATTTAGACATGGTCTAAAAAAACAAAGTAAGATATCTGTATTTTTTTCCTAATATCAATATCAATTAAATATTTCAATTAAATTTTTGAATTCATTCTGACTTATGAAATAAATTTAAGCGGTTTACTTCATGTTTGATATATGCAGGTCAAATGTCCGGTGACATAATCGGCGGTGTCAAAGTAACTATCCAGATGTATCCTTTTGTGGCAACCATAGTAAATAGTTTTGAAAGGGTGCACTGTGGGGGCAGCGTCATCTCACGTCGGACTGTTCTCACTGCTGCCCACTGCGTCCTGCGTAATATTGATCATAACCCAGAGCCTGTGTTGCCGAGCTCCCTGATAGTATTTCTCGGTATGTAATAAAAGTTAGAAGTAGCCTTCCTTATTCACTTATTATATTTGGACTCCAGTCCTGTTTTGATAACGCACTAGGTACGTCACATTTTGCAGAGGCTGAACCTTAACAGCAAACTACATCATAAGACCGAATTAATACTTTCATAAGAGTTCATCAGTACCTAGGTTAAAATAACAAAGAATTTTTGTTTGAAACTTGTGAACCTGAAAAGGTTTTTTATAATTTTTGTCAACAGGTGCAACGGAATATCGTAAAGGGGCCATGTATAAAGTTTGCAACACTACAGCGCATCATCGGTTTTATCACCATAGTAAAAAGTATATTAAATATGGATACGACATTGGACTTGTTTTTCTGAAGAAAGACATAGTGTTTGGGCCGACAGTGCAAATCGCCCAAATAGCTAAAAATTATATGTTTAGAAACCCGAAACATGCGTTTTCAGTAGCTGGGTTTGGTCACACTGAGGAGGTATGGTGCATTTCCTTCTAGAGGTTTGGCCGATTTTTAGAATAAGCTTAAGAAGACCACGTCAACAATCAGAAAAGTATTATAATGCAATGCGGTAAAGCTTATTTTGGATTAATTTTTAACTTAACTTTTTTTAACTATCTGGGAAAAGATTTTGCAGAGAATGACAGTAGTAATAATTAGTAAGCTTCTGGCAATAATCAAAGCCTGCGATTAAGATAGACCAAACCTCTTTAAGGAAATGCACTGTACTTTATACATAAATTAATGAGATCACTTTCTCCATTACACGCTTCTATATCACAAGTTGTGAGGGGTGGGTTTTCCTTTAAAGGTGCACTGGTTGACGTCACTAGTTGACTTCTCAACGTCATCATCATCAACATGTCAATTTACCCACTGTTGAGTTTAGGCCTTCTCAAGTTCACCTCCAGTAATCACTGAATTAAGTTTATGTTTCAGGATAAGCACACCTCAGATACGCTGAAGATGTCACGGATCCATTTCGTGAACACGAGGAGTTGCAACCGATCACAATTTGACCAACAATTCCACAGGCCAGTTATAGTACCACCAAGTATGTTCTGCTCCATCGGTGAAAACTGGAGTGGAGACTGCTATGGGGACTCTGGAAGTGGCATTATCTGGAGAAAGTAAGTAAACATAATAATAATGTTTTATTCCATAAAATTGGTACCGTACTTGTTATAGTTATTACATAATAATTATAACTATGGGTGAGACACTAGTCCCTAAATAAGGGTGAATAACTGGGTGAAGACTCTTCGGGAAGAGCGCCCTACTCATCCTAAAACACAGGGGTTTTAGGATGAGTAGGGCGCTCTTCCCTAAGAGACTTTCATATTGCGGTACAAGTTTTTTTATATTGTTGATCTCAAAAGTAGATAATCCCACAAAATAGAATTAAGAAATTATAGAAAACATGATGTGAGAGTTTGTGTGTGTGCATTTATTTAATAATTGTTTTAAATGAGGTTTTTCAATTACTAAGTGTTTGAGAAAATATTTTCAGTTTCATCATATGTTTTAGTTTGGAGCCATTTGAAAACTATTTGTTTGCATTGAAATTTATTTGTATGATTTATATTGAGTATTTTGTTCAGTTTGTTTTGTATAAAGGGGCCTGCCTAGAAATGTGTAAAATCTTGTCATAAAGCTTGGTATGCGCTGCAAAGGTGTCACAAACGATGTCATTTCGACGTTTAGAAATAGTTTGCAATTGAACAGTTTTGTGTTGTAACATAACAATATTCACAATAAAAAATTACCTAATAGATAAAACCTCACAATAACTGTATAAATCACCAGTAGGGAAAAGGATTGGTTTGAAGGTGCAGACTTTTAACATGGATCTTTGTGCACGTTCAAGTTTGAGAATAGATGTCTTATGTGAACCCCTCCAACATAAGATACATATAGATATCTTAGAAGAGATCCACATAGGGCATAGTAGATATTTGTAAGAAGGCTAGGTTCGGCCACATGTCTTAAAACTATATTTTTTTATTTTTTTTTCTAATTTTGTATGTGTTTTTTGAAGTTAAGATTTTGATCAACTATAACTTCAAGGTCTTTAATTTACTGTGTTCTTTATAGAGTTATGCAGGAGCAGTTGTTTCTTTACTAAAAATATGTGTAGTCAAGTTTTGAGATGGCTGGATGGTATTTATGATTGAGAAAGTCAGTTACTTAGTTTTTTCTGCATTAAGTGTTAAAATATTATGCCGTAGCCACTTTGAGACTTTGTCAAAACCTTTTTGAGCAGTCTCAAATGCTTTACCTCAGACATTACCTGTAGAGAGTAGGACAGTGTCATCAGCATAAGACACAACCTTACCATAGGACAGGCTGAGTAAGACTCATATGTCCACCTATCCTGACACTCTGGATGGAAACACCTATCTGCCTTCTGTTGTTTAGGTAGCTTCTAAAAAGACCCAACTGAGTGCCTCTGATACCAATGTCGTGGATTTTGTTTGAGAGGAGTTTAATCAAGACCATATCAAAAACCTTAAAAAGGTCAAAGAAAATTGCCTAATACGTCTTGCGCTTAACCGAGGCTTCCGCGATGAACTTTGTTACCACATGTATGGCGTTAGAGGTTGACTTCCCTGAGCAAAACCCAAATTGATTTTCGGATTGTAAATTATTGTTTTCCAAATAACGTACAAGACTAGAATCGATTATGCGTTCAATAATCTTTGAAAGGCAGGAAAGGATTGAGATGGGCCTATAGGATTCAACACGGTCGGTTTTATACCCCTTCAAAATGAGTAGAACAACAGATATTTTATTGATCTCATGGCTATCATTGATTTTTTCAGCCAGCCATCTTCTAACATTTACATAGTATTCATTTATTGATTCGAGTTATTCCTCTGGTGTATTTGAGATGGTCCGGAGTTCCTGTGTTTGTTTTCTTAGCTTTGTTGTGTGAGTGATAGTTTTATTTACCTGCAAAAGAGATTTATTATTTTTGCCTGCCTGATTTATAAAGATTTTCATGGTTTATTTTTAATTTTTTAAGTAAATTACTACAGAAGCTCCTATATCTCAATAAGGTTACCTTTATTATGTCATTAGTCCTGCTGATTTGAGACTAATTTTTATGAAGTTTGTCTCTATTTCTTAAACATTTAAGTAGACCGGGCGTTGACCAAATAAGGCTTAATTATTCTTTTACTTTATACGACGTATATCGACGTTATACGTTATACGACGGGGTATCCGTATATACCGTGGGTATAATATCTTTGCCCCCAAGCCAACCTTACCTGCACGCCGTGACCTTGCTAACTAACAAACAAAGCTCTGGCGAACCACTTACTAAGACGCACTGACCAACGTGGTGTTAACGGCTAAAAACCCTCTTCAGTAGGGTAAAAACCCACACTTATTAAGACAGATGCCAACAGCCCCGGCCCTCATTCCCCGGCTGCCCCGCTATTCCAAGCTCCGGCAGTGGCTCAGGTTACGGCGGGGAAGTGGATGCTAAGAATCTCCGCCAGAGATCTGGCTGCCAACATACGACGACCCTGGCTACATTAATTCACGGACTTTGAAAGAAGATTATAGCCTCACGGAATTATTGAACGAATTAGTGCAATTTAAATGGGATGTTGTTGGCTTGTCTGAGTTTAAACTTAGAGGTGAAGTTCTGACACGACTAGTTTATGGCCACAATTTCTACTACAGAGACCATGAAGATTCGTCGTACGGGGAAGTAGGATTCCTGATCAACAAAAAACTTGTTTTTATGACGAAATAGAGAAAGCACTAAATGAGAATCCCTGTTTTTACACTACTATAATGGGTGATTTTAATGCCAAAATCGGCCCACCACTGAAAACAGAAATCTTTGTGGGGCAATATGGTCTAGTAGTTCGGAACCTACAAGGGCGTGTACTTGTTGATTTTCTTCAGCATCACAATTTGTTCGCAATGAAAACCTTCTTCAAAAAATGCCCCTCAAGAAAGTCGACTTGGTCCAGCCCAGATGGATGGACTCGAAATGAAATAGACTATTTTGACAGTAAAAAGAACTGCATAACTGATGTCAGCATGTTAGATTGTTTCAAGACAAGTAGTGATCACCGTTAGATAGAAGCAAAATTTAGGTATAACCTGCAGAAAGAGAGGTCGAATATGGTTATCAAACACCATGTGAATTATGATATTACTGCATACTTCAATCTTCAGAAAGAGTTTCAAGCAGAATAAAACTAGGATGTAAACTTGCTGAACGAGAAACTTTGTAACATCACTGTGGAAATTATAAAGAAAAATCTTGATGGCTCCTTACAAAAGGAAAAAAAACTATCACCGGAAACACTTTTTCTATTATGTCAAAGAAGAGATTTGAAGATTAAAACTCAGGTGGATCAAAGAGAAGTAGAAAGGGTAAATAAAACTATATGAAAATGTATAAGAAGGAATTTTATATTATATAGCACAAATATCATTATAGAAACTATTAAATAAAATAAAGGACCAAAAGTATTTAGGCATAAATTAAACAAAGGCAGATCAGAAAGTAATAAACTCAAAGATAACTCAGGTAACCTGATCACAAATCGCCATAAAATCATACAATTAGTTAAGGAGTTCTACGCAAAGCAATATGCGTCACAAATCGAGAAACCAACGACACCAAACACTCACGATCTAAAAGCAGAGCCGATAGACTGACTGAATGACGAACTGTTACCTGCGGTAACAGAGAGTAAAGTCCGACATGCTCTAAGCCAAATGAAACGGCGCAAGGCATCTGGTGATGATGGTGTGTATATGGAGATGTTGTAAACAGGATCTCCAGAAATACCTAAACCTCTTTCCATGCTCGCTTCGAAGGCGTGGGAGAAAGCAATTATCACGATCCTCCATAAAAAATGCGATAAATGCAATCTGAGTAACTATCGTCTTATAAGCCTGCTTTCCCAAGTATATAAATGCTAAGGTCCTTTGCAACAAGTTAACACAAACTCTGGATGAGTATCAACCAATAGAGCAGGTGGGCTTCCGAAGTGGCTACTCAACCATGGACCACATTCACGCAGTCAAACAACTGATGGAGAGATGCCGAGAGTATAACTAGCCCATGTGCCTGGCCTTTGTCGATTACGAAAAAGCATTCGACAGCGTCGAGCACTGGGACATGTTTATTTCTCTCCATCGATGTAATATTGACAAGCGATACGCGGATATCCTCCGGGAGCTCTACCGAAATGCATCTTTTAAGTACGAATGCACAACCTTTCTGTCTTTGTGCAAAACCGGCAGGGTGTCCGCCAGGGGGACACCATCTCTCCAAAACTATTTACAGGTGTGCTCGAAGAAATGCTGAAGACACTTGACTGGGAAGGGCAGGGAATTAACATCTACGGCCGATGTATATCTTTTCATCATATAAAATGTATGCTTTGCCGACGACCTAATCCTACTAGCCGAGAACTATGTGGATCTTCATACTATGCTCGACGATCTGCTCAAAGCTTTGCTTGCAAATCTTGCGGATCCTAAACCTAACAGAATCGTAGGTAACTGGCAGCTAGAGACAGTCGCCGACTAGATCTACCTTGGACACGGTTTATCTTTTGGAAAACACTTGCAAATGAAGAAAATCTTGAGACGCATCCAGCTGGGTTGGGCCACTTTTGGCAAATTGGAAGACGTCTTAAAGTCTAAAATCCCCCAATGCCTCAAAACCAAGGTGTTCAACCAATGTTTTCTGCCTATACTCACTTACGGATCTAAGACATGGCCGTTCACAAAAGAATACATGCGCAAAATCAGAGTAGCACAAAGGGCAATGGAGCGTGCCATGCTCGGAATCTCCATTCTCGACCAAATACCCAACTTGGAGATACGACGGCGAACCAAGGTCGCAGACGTGGGTAAGCGGATCGTGAAGTTAAAGTGGAGTGTCCCGCCCATCTGGGCGAGATACTTGGCCAGGAGGGAAGATGGAAGATGGAAAAAGCAGTAACGGAATGGTGGCCAAGGGACGCAACTCGACCAAGAGGCAGTGGGTGCGGGAGGCTGAATAGATAGATATACGACGTGGTGTGTTTGCCTATAGCTGCTTAAATACATTCGATAAGTTTATTCAGAGCACTATTTGTGTCATACATAGAGCTCTATTTGGTCGTAACAGATCGTCTTTTAAACCCTCATTATTAAGCTTGTTTTAAGTAGATGTGGATATAAAAAAAACTGATCCAGATTAAGATCTATGATCTATCACTGTCAAATGTACCACCAAAGTAACTGCTTCATTTTAAGACCCGAACAGGACATAGTCTATGCATGTTTAACTGGCATCTCTCGTAACAAAATAATGTCCTACTAGAAGTCCATAGTAAGTAGTAAGTAAGATTTAAAAATGATTCAGATCAATATTTAAGTCACCACTAAGAATAACATTATTTTACGAAGAGACACTTTGAAGTACGTTTTTTAGCGATTCATGAAATGTGTCTTAGTTTGTAAACGATGGTGAACGGTAAACGATGACGATCAAGTTTAACAAAAAATACATGTTTAACAATAAGGAGTTTCTATCTACAAAAGAAGACTCAACTATAGAGACGCTTTAGTTGTCTCTGTAATAAACCACAACACCATTATTTTGGTTGTTGAAATGTTGTGTTGCAAATGATACATAATCTTCTAAGATAAGTAGGAAAGAAGCACACGACAGCCAACATAAACATAAACATTTAGATACAGGCACTGTGTCGAGGGAACCAGAAACACCGATGACACACACATATAAACATCCAAAACCTGGAGATATTTTTTTTTCATCGCCAGCCGATGATCGAACCTGGGACCTCTTGCTTGGTAGGCAGAGCCACAACCGCAGCGCCACAGAGGTCGTCAGTAAGTCAATCAGTCAGTAAGTCATAAGTAAATTTCGGAATGCCTGATAATTTTACTAGATTAAACTTATGACATTATGACGTTCACAGTCAAATCAGGCGCTCGAGGACTCAAGTATTCGAAGGACACAAACTAAATAGAGATTGGTCACTTTCAGTAGTACATAGTGACAGAGAAACAATACAGTATTTGACTGCTAGTCAAAATAGATAGCCAACTGTTAAAACTGTAATTTTGTTCATGAGTTCCACGATATACTAGCAGGTGACGTCATAGTCAAATGCTGTCTAATTTACTTAAATTCAGTTTATAAAATAGAACTGCTGGAAATATACTATTATGACATTGTCAAATGTTTTGGTTCAGCTTGAGACACGTTTCTAGATTATTGGATTACCTACCTTGTCTAATACCGTATTGCACCCGTGGCCCAACTAGTTTTAGTTACCTCTATTCTTAGCTATACGAAATTCACTTTCAATTTATATTATGACATTAGTATGGCTCAATCTTAGTCGTATCCGGGTAAAGGCCTATGCCGCTTGGTGGGGACATTGATGGGATTTTCTAATAGAGGGTAAACCCCACTTAAATTTTACCTATCCAAACATGCAGGGGCTACCTGACAAAGACCTTGTGTTAGAATGATTAAGAAATCATCGGTGTCAGAGTTATTAAGAAATAACTCTTACACCGATGTTATTTATATTACAGAACACTGGTTAAAGCAAAATATGATTTCTTTTAACATGAATGATAACAAAATTGTCAGTTGATACAATAGAAAGAAAGAAAGAAAATATTTACAATATCAGCACACAGGGTACGCAAGGGTTGGTCACGTCAGATCCGCGGCCCAGTATAAGGGCGTTTAGTCGCCGATCCTTTTATAGGGCCGTGGAAACGAAGGTTTATGATGGGGACCTAGGTGGAGCGGTAAGGATCTTAATGTCTGACTGCTCAGTAGCTGACAATAGTGAGGAGACATTGGAAGCCTTGCGCCTCAAACATCCCTCTCCGGGTCGTTCTTTAGATTTCCCACCAGAGCCGACCTCCTCAGACAAGTTCCTTTCTGTGGAAGTGTCGGACGTCTCCGAGGCTGTCGCATCATTTTCTAATGGTTCCGCGGCAGGCTTGGACGGGCTGCGCCCTGAACACCTTAAAGAGCTGACGTCGGCTGCTGCGGGCGACAACGGTGGAAAACTCTTGGCCTCAGTTTGTAGTTTGGCGAATTTCACGCTGAAAGGCGAGGTAAATAGGGAAGTTTGTCCTTTTTTATACGGTGCCTCATTGTGTGCCCTTCGAAAAAAGGATGGAGGCTTACGGCCTATTGCCATAGGCAGTGTGATCCGTCGCTTAGTGGCTAAGCTAGGGTGCCGCGCCGTAAGAGAGGAGATGGCTTCATTTCTGCAGCCCCGCCAATTGGGTTTTGGCGTACCCTTGGGTTGCGAGGCGGCTATACATGCTACTCGGGCCTTTGCCCTGTATGAGGCCGATACAAATAATATTGTAGTAAAGGTCGATCTTCGCAACGCTTTTAATGCAGTTGAGCGCGACTCAATTTTGTCCATGATAAAGGAGAAAGTTCCTGCATTGTACCCGTTTCTACACCAATGTTATTACAGATCGAGTAACTTATTTTTAGGAGACAAGTTGGTGGAGTCTCAGGTGGGGGCGCAGCAAGGTGATCCTTTGGGACCTTTAATATTTAGCCTCGCAATTCAGAATGTAGTGTCCACCTTGCGGTCACCTCTAAACGTATGGTATTTGGATGACGGTACCATCGGAGGCAGCCCGGAAGTAGTGATCGAGGATCTGAGAGCACTTGTCGAAGGGTTAGCGAGGTTGGGGCTTGAAGTGAATCCACAGAAATGCGAATTATACCCCTGTTCCAGCCAGGTCTCCCCGGAAGTGCTATCAGAAGTCTACTCCGTAGCCCCAGGGTTAAGATTACTGGATAAATCCAACTTCACTTTATTGGGTGCACCAGTCTTCCCCGAGGGTATCCCGGGTGTCTTATCGGCCAAAACAAGAGCTCTCTTGGCATCCAAGGATCACTTACAACAACTCCCAGCCCACGTCGCACTAACAATCCTGAGGAGTTGTCTGTCAATTCCCAGGCTTACATACACGTTGCGTACGGCTCCGACGTGGCTTTGTAGGGAGGAATCCACTGAGTATGATAACGTACTGAAGACCTCATTAGAATCGATTATAAATATCGAAATGACTTCCTCTCAGTGGTGCCAAGCAGCTTTGCCCATCAGGCACGGTGGTTTAGGCATTCGACGGTTGCGCGACACCGAGCTGCCGGCCTTCTTGTCTTCGTCGCATGGGGTGCGAGACCTTGTCACTCTTATTTTAAATATCCATGGTGATGGTTTTCGTATCCCCTTCGCGGAGGAGGCATTAGGGTTATGGCATGATTGGTGTCCTGGTAGCACTCCGCCCCAGCACCCGCACTCACAACGTAATTGGGATGAGTTATCGTGTGGAGTCACGCTTAGCGAGTTATTGGACCAGAGTTCGGGGGTCGAGCTGGCACGACTGCGCGCAGTTTCGCAGCCAGAGTCAGGGCTCTGGCTCCACGCCTTGCCTTCTCCACAACTAGGAACATTTCTGGACAATGACACGTTGCGCGTGGCTGTGGCCTTGCGCCTTGGCTGTGACATCTGCCAGTCTCATACCTGTGTGTGTGGTGCGGGTGTGGACGTTCATGGTCGGCACGGCCTTCACTGCGTTCGAAGCGCGGGTAGGCTTTCCCGGCACTCCTCTATCAATGACATCGTCAAGCGGGCTCTTGTAACAGCCAATATACCTTGTGTATTGGAGCCCGCGGGGCTGTGCCGTACCGATGGGAAACGCCCGGATGGCCTGACCATGATCCCGTGGGAGAGGGGACGGTCATTGCTTTGGGATGCAACGTGTGTCTGCACATTCGCTCCGTCCCACCTGGCATCGACCGTGACCACCCCGGGGGCCGCAGCCGAAGAGGCAGCGAGGATGAAGACCCAAAAGTACTCTGTGCTTTTGGGCCAGTATATATTCGTCCCGCTTGCCATAGAAACCACCGGGGTCTGGGGAGTGCAGGGCAAGGCATTCATTAGGGAAATAGGGCGCCGCCTGAGGGACCGTGGCTATGACCGCCGCTCCGGGTCCTATCTTATGCAGAGGATCTCCCTCGCAGTGCAGCGCGGAAACGCCGCCAGCGTGATGGGGACCTTTGCATCTGATATGGTCCGGGGCGCTTTATTTTCTTAGTGTGTTTGTGTGTGTGTGTGTGTGTGTATGTTTTTGCATATTTAAGTTTTGTACAAAGTATTTTTAAATGTATGTACATCTCGTTTATTATATCCTATGTCGTTTTATGTGCAATAAATATTCTCAGTGGACCCGCACCCTGATTCATAGAAAGACTGCTGATAGAGGTGGTTCTTTCGTAATTTCGTAATTTCTTTATTGTACTAAACAAAACAGACATACAGATAACTTATGATAGAAAAAACATGTACAAAGGCGAGCTTATCTCTAAAAAGAGATTTCTTCCAGCAAACCATGTTGGATAGGAGACGGAGATGATAGGTAAGGGAAAGAATTGCGCGTAAAATTAAGACTATATTCTAATATAATACATATTACACATACCTAAAACCCTATTGCTAAGAAATATAGACTACATACACAGTTACATAAATACAGCATATCAATAAATATCTTACAAATGTACTAATACTAATACAATAAGTAGCTAAATAGAAAGTGAAAGATAGTGCTTCTTTAGTCGGTTCTTAAAGATATTCAGTGATGGACTGATGGTGCAGGGAAGTTCATTCCACAGCCGTATAGCGCGGATTCTAAACCCGTGCTCGTAGGTTGCAGTGGAGCGTTGTGGGGCTTTAAGCATAGTAGCCATGTGAGTTCTCCGAGGCCTGCATGAAGAAAGAAATTCGAAGCGATCACGCAGGAAGTTAGGGTACCGAGGGTTCCACAAAATATTGTAGAGCAGGCATAGGATATGAGAGTCCCGTCGAAGACGAATCGGAAGCCAATTCAACTCCCTGCGATGTTGAGAAACGTGATCATATTTTCGCAGTCCGAAGATGAACCCAATCCCGAGGTTTTGAAGTCGTTCGAGTTTGTTCAGTTGCTCTTCATTTGCCCTTACCCAGCAAACATCAGCATAGTCAATGAGGGGAAGTAAAAGAGACTGGGCGATAATAATTTTGGTCTGACGAGGAAGAAAGTTCTGAAGTCTCCTGAGAGAGTGAAAGGTAGCGTAAACTCGCCTGCTGACCTCGCTGATATGCGTTGACCAGGTTAACTGGTTATCGAAAACAACACCCAGGTTTTTCGCTGTGTCGCTATACATGATTACGGTACCGTTATAAGATACAGGAGGGACAGACTGTTGCTTCAACAAACATAGTGAGTGTCTGGTACCTATAATCATGGCCTGGGACTTGTTTGGGTTAACCAGTAGCCCAAATGACGAGGCCCATCCTCTAATACCCTCTAAATCAGCGTTTAACGCCTCCACAGCGGAGTTTACATTATCGGGAGAGAAGTGGCGATAGATTTGTAAGTCATCCGCGTAAAGATGATAAGAAGATGAGAGGGCAGCGGAGATGGAGTTAATAAATATAGAAAATAGAAGAGGAGAGAGAATGCCACCTTGGGGGACACCGGAGGTGAGGTCACACCAATCCGTGCAAGTCGTCTCCGTTTTGATACGCTGTTTACGGTCACGAAGGTATGAGTCGAACCAGCTGACAGAATGGGAAGAGAGATTAAGAGATTTGAGAAGTTCAACGAGAATGTCAAAGTCAACACAGTTAAAGGCACTGCTGAAGTCGAGCAGGGTAAGCACCGAAAGCTGCTTCTGATCCATGGCAACCTGAATATCATCCGTCACTTTAAGTAGAGCCGTAACTGTGCTGTGACCCGGTCTGAAGCCTGATTGAAAAGGATTTAATAGGTTGTTAGAGGATAGATATTGGGAGAGCTGGGTATGGACAATGGATTCGAGGACTTTTGATAGGATCGGCAAGATGGAAATCGGGCGATATTCTTTGAAGCAGGTGGGATTGGATGATTTAGGGAGAGGGAAAACTAGTGCATGTTTCCAAGCAGTAGGGAAGGAGCAGTTTGAAAGGGAAAAATTAAAAATGTGCGTTATGGGCGGAAGCAGGTCATCTAGGATAGTGAAGATCATTTTTAGGCAGATGTTGTCATGTCCGACTGCTTTGGAGCTAATCGCCAACAATGCCCTTTTAACTGCGTCAACTCCGACATATCTCGTGTTGAAGGGAGTGGTTTTGGGAAGTGACCTAGAGCGCAGGCTCCGAAGAGTGGCTTGCTTGACAGTAGAGTCCATCACAACGGGCGGTGCGGAGAGAAATTGATTAAGAGCGTTGAGATCGACATTACCTGAATGCGTGTCTTGGGCCTGGGATTTGCCAATACCAAGTGTCCTGAGAAATTTCCACACCTGAGCAGGAGTGTACCTTTCGATACACTCAAAGATGTGGCGGCGTTTGGCGTCGCGACAGAGACGATTGCAACGATTTCGAAGCGATTTGTAGGTGAGAAAATTGTCATCTGTCGGATCCTTTTTGTACCTGCACTTAGCCCGATCTCTCTTGGTCATAAGTCGCTTGATATCATCGTTTAGCCAGGGAGCAGGCAGGTGCTTCACTCTAACTTTTTTAATGGGAGCATGTTTGTCGTAAAGTCCCAGGACAATTGTATTGAAGCTGTGAATTTTGTCATCAACGCTCTCGCTCAAGATGACAGGGGACCAATCGACCAGTGAAACATCAGACTTGAGGGAATGCAGGAGGGAGGCAAGTTGAAACCAGTTTAGTGTTATACAGCAGCACATCAAAATTAATAGATGACACGAAGTTTCTTGGAATAACCATTCATAGCAAATTGCAGTGGGGACCCTACATAGATAAACTAGTTCGTAAATAAAGTTCTGCGGCTCACGCTGTTAGAAACATCAGATAAAACACGGATGTGGCTACATCTAGGCTAGTATATTTTAGTTACTTTCATTGTGTCATGTCCTATGATATCTTGTTGTAGGTAAAAACATTGGATATTCAAACTATTTTCATTTTACAGAAAAGACTATTCGAGCAATTTTTTATTTTGAACGCACAGACTCATTAAGAGAGTTTTTTAAAGAAATTGACATACTAACTTTAGCAAGTCAATTTATTTTCGAAAAATGTATTTACGCAAGAACCTTACAACAATTTTCAAACCTAGCGATAGCTGTAATGTTAATCTAAGAAATAATCACAGACTAGTTGCTCCCCGATTTAGACTCGCGAAGGTAGCAATTATTTCAAGTGTCAGTGCATTCTCTAGATTAAGATACTTCTGGAGATTTTATAATTGCCTTTTGAATAATTTAAAAAGCATGTTAAAGCGACATTGTCGAAAAAGGGATATTATAATGTTCATGATAACTTAAAAGACGGGACTAAATGGGATTAATCTAACTCAACAGAGAACTTGCTGTTAATAATTTTGTAATCCTGCATATTATTTATAATAATTAATATTGTAAGAATTGTTTTAGTTAAACACAACCTTTTTTTAAAAGAGATTTGAAAATCAATTCTTCTTCAAGAGTCTCTTAGCCCTTCCTCTCCCACAGTGGTCCAATGTAGAGGAGAAGCAAAAAATTACGTTTGCTTTGTATATGTAAATATCTGCAGTAATAAAGACATTTGATTTGATTTGGATACATTAATTATTTACTTATTGTTTTTCAGGGAATTAGTTGGCTTAGTATCAATGGGTAGAAGCATGAACTGCGGGTCAGATATAATACCGAGCATGTATATAGACGCTGTCTACTTCCGCAAGTGGATCTTTTCAAATGTAAAGGCACTTGAGAACAAACCATGTCATCACAAAATGAAGGCAGTACTAAATATGCAAAAATATGAAGCACAGCCTCCTGTATGTGCTTTGGGATCGTAATATAATTATAGATTAAATATAAATAGTTTTCAACATATTTCCAAAAATAGTACATAGACTAACATTTCTAACAAGAATTTCAAATTGGCTGCCACTACCAAAAATACTGAGAAAATTAATTCAGCCAAACGTATTGTAGACTTTGAGGGCCTTACCACAACAAATAAACACCTGTTCAAAACTTCTTTAAAAACTTAAATGTATGGAATTTGACGTTTGTTTTGAGGTTGCGCTGTTAAATATTTTTTGTGGTAACACGGTGAGGGTCTTACCACAAAAAATAAACTTCTGTTCAACACTTGTTTAAAGCCGAAAATGTATAGGATTTGACGTTAGTTTTCAGGTTAAACTAGATGTAACTTTTTGTAGTAACTCGGATACTTCTTAATACTTCTTAGATTAAAGAATCGATAATAAAAACAAAATGTGGACATAAGATTACAGAACTTCGATATTACGTGCGTTACTACTGACTGATTAATTGATAATGTAAAACCTAAAAGTGTTCGTACACTTCATAATTTCATGATTCTTTATTGCACACACGTATTAAATGTAAAATGTTACATTAAGAGAAATCATATGTTTAAAGGCGAGCTTATCTCTAAAAAGAGATTTCTTCCAGCAAACCAAGGCATGAAAGGGAAATGTATCATAAAATATAATAATATAGATTAGATATTAGATATTTTGCACTGCCTACCCAGTGCACAATATCTTATATCTAATCTCTACTAAAATTAATATAATATAAAATACGGAATATAAAATACTTACTTAATTTATATAGCATAGATATCCTTATCTGCTCATAGTTAATGTCGTATAAATAAAATGGACCTGTCGAGTCATTTGCATTTTATTTATACGACATACATGCATGACTGTATGTCTATTCATGAGTAGAAATAAATCCGAAGACAGAACCTGCATTTTTTTTAAATGTGTTACTAAAAAAGAGCTCCGTGTTCTAAAGGGTTTCACGCTTGCTTCTCACACCGAGATGCAGGTTCGATTCGATGAGATAATTAATAATAATAATAATAATAATCCTTTATTGCACAGAAAACATAGTGGAAATTATAACAGAAACAGTATGCAAAGGTGAGCTTATTTCTAAAAAGAAATTTCTTACAGCTAACCTATGAAGAAAAGAGAAAAATAAAATATAGTAAGGTAGTCCTTGTGTACAATTAAGAGTTAAAAGAAATAAATATACTATCAAATAAATCACAATATACCCTACGTAATTACTATAAAATAAATAAATAGAATACAATAAATAAATAGATATACATAAATACTATGAGAAACCGAATAGTGGGTTATTCGGAAGAGAGGAGATGCTGTTTAAATTTTTTCTTGAAAGTGACCAAGGATTTGCAATCCCTTATAGCGCAAGGAAGTGCATTCCACAAACGTATTGCCCTTAACCTAAACGAGTGCTCGTAAGCAACAGTGTTGTGCTGAGGAATTGACAAAAGTGACACCGTGTGAGATCTCCGAAGTCTATCCCCTGAGAAAAGATACTCAAAACGTTCACGAAGATATGCAGGGTAGTACGGATTTCTCAAAATATTAAAGAGGAAGGAGAGAATGTGCATATCACGACGAAGTCGGATCGGGAGCCAGCCTAATTCCCTACGATATTGGGACTCGTGGTCGTACTTACGAAGTCCGAAAATAAACCGAATCCCGAGATTTTGGAGTCGCTCGAGTTTGTTCAGTAGATCTTCGTTCGCACTGGCCCAGCAAACATCGGCGTAGTCTATTAAAGGCAGAAGAAGGGTCTGAGCTAGCATGATTTTAGTCTGCCTAGGCAGGAAGAACTGCAAACTCCGAAGAGAATGAAAGGATGCAAAGACTCGTCTGCTGACCTCACAAACATGGGGCGACCAGGATAATAGATTGTCAAAAACAACGCCAAGATTTTTGGCTTTCTCGCTATGCTTGACAATGGTACCGCCAATAGAACGGGATCAACGGACTTATTCTGCAACAAATCAAGTAAGTGCCGTGTACCTAGTATCATCACCTGAGACTTGTCTGGGTTGACTAATAGCCCATACGAAAGAGACCATTTCCTGATATTGTCGAGGTCAGCATTCAAAGCCTCAACAGTCGAAGTCAGATTACACAGGGGAAAATGCCGATAAATTTGAAGGTCATCTGCATAAAGATGATACGAGGAAGACAATACATCCGAGATGGAATGGATGAAAACTGAGAAGAGAAGAGGGGAAAGGATGCCACCCTGCGGAACACCTGTAGAGAGCTTGCACCATTCTGTAGTGACCTCTTCAGACTTGATGCGCTGCTGGCGGTCTCTCAAGTAAGAGTCAAACCAGCGAGCCGAGTGTGAAGAGACGTTAAGCGATTTTAAGATTTCAACAAGTATATCGAAGTCGACGCAGTTGAAGGCGCTGCTAAAGTCTAGGAGAGTCAGGACTGTCAGCTGCTTCTTATCCATTGCCAGTTGGATATCGTCAGTTACCTTGAGCAGTGCTGTGGTGGTGCTATGCCCCGGTCTAAAACCAGACTGAAAAGGGTTCAGTAAATTCATGGAGGAAAGGTACGAGGACAGCTGGGTGTGGACAATTGATTCAAGGATTTTGGAAAGGATTGGTAGGATGGAAATGGGACGAAACTCTTTGAAGGAGGACGGGTTAGACGTTTTAGGTAGGGGTAGCACTAATGCTCTTTTCCACTGGCTCGGGAAGCAGTACTCGCTCAGCGACGCATTGATTATATGCGTTATGGGTTGTAACAAATGATCAAGTACACTGAAAAGCATCTGAAAGCAGATCTTGTCATCATCTATAGCCTTTGACGATATTGCTAGAAAAGCCTTCTTTACTGCGCCAACTCCGACAGACCTGAGGTTGAAAGGTAAGCTACTGGATGTCTTTCTGGTGCGCAAGTAACGAATGGTAGCATCCTTGACAAGGGGGTCCATCACGACAGGAGAGACAGCAAAGAATTTGTTGAGACCGTTGAGGTCGACACTACCGGTTACTGCGTCCTGGGACAACACCGAGGGTCTTCAGGAACTTCCAAACCTGTGCAGGAGTGTAACTCTCAATACTCTCGTAGATATGGCGGCGTTTGGCATCTCGACAAAGACGGGTGCAACGATTACGGAGACGTTTGTATATAAGGAGATTATCGTCCGTCGGATCCTTCTTATATCTACATTTGGCACGGTTTCTCTGGGCCATCAGACCCTTGATGGTGTCAGTAAGCCAGGGCGCAGGGAGATGTTTGACCCTAACCTTTTTGACAGGAGCATGTTTGTCGAACAAACTCAGGACAATCTATTGGAAATGCTGGACTTTTTCATCAACGGGCTTACTACAGACGACAGGGGACCAGTCTATAGAGGCGGCATCAGACTCAAGGGAGCTGAGATCCATACCCTTGAAACTGCGAATATCCAGGAATTTCCCTGCGCGCTTGGGAGGCCTTAACTTGAACGAGAGATAAATCAGATCATGAAAGGAGAAGGGGGCGTTAAGTTGGCCATGCGTTGCAACCTTGGATATGTTAGAAACAATCATAAGATCCAAGAGAGAGGGGGTGCAGTGTGGCTGGAAGTGAGTTGCACTCAGGGGAAGAATATTTAAATTTAGGGAGCTTACGATAGACTGGAGTTTGGCAGAGCGAACATCATTTTTAAGTAAACAGGTGTACGGGACACCGCACATTTTCCCTATTCAGCAGTCCTGCGCGGCCGCTTGTCGTTCCACTCAAATCAGTTCACGTTCGGACAGCAAGAGCTCCGCGTGGCTCACTGCAGTCTATCATTTATCATAGCATTTCTGTAATTGTTCTAAATCAATATAAAACCTTTACACTACAAACTCTTATCAATTATCAATCATCATCAATAACAAGAGCGTACGGTTAAAACCCGTACATCTTTATGGTCCTTCGAGCTTTCGAACAAGCGGGTCCATATCGCGGAATACTGAAGTGAAAAATAACCGACTGTGTTTCGTGTGTGTGGGTTGGCTACAGCAACCTTGTGTGTGAATATACAGTTCCCTCACTAAGGATTTATCAGGCAGAGTAGTTGGCATAGCCGCCAAGCTACTTTGTCAGCAATCATCATCAGCCTTGACTAGTCAGTCAGGCATATCAGCGGCTGTCCTGCATCATCAGCGGGGCTACGTATCAAACCAGCAGTCCTGACCGGTCAACAGGACTTCTCATCAATATCAATCAAGTGAGATCTTTCCTTTTTATCAATCAACTATCAATATGGAGGATCTTATAGCAATACAAAATCAAATTGGGGATCAAATAGAGCGACAGCTTATTAATTTCAATAAAGATGGGCCAGATCGCAAAACCCCTGCTCATATCAAGAGGCGACTGTCCACTTTGGATTCGTATTGGCAAGAGTTTCAGCAAAATCATATCAAGCTTTGCGAATCCGACAAAAGAACGGACAAGTACTTCACGGAAAATCAATATCAATCAACTTTAAATCTCTACAATGACATCAAGAAGATCTTTTTGAGTTATGGTAAAGAAAAACAGCCTCTATGGAGCGAAGATCAGTTTCAGGAGACCGAAGAAAATCCGCTTCCTGAGCAACAAGATCAGTATCAAACAATCAATAATCAAGCATCGACTTCAAGTCACCCTCCTCCAACTCTCGTATCAAAAGGGAGTGCCAGCAAGCTGGAGGAAAACTTGCGCAAGCAACAAAGTAACTTCAAGGCGTTCTCTCGCACTATATGCAATCTGGACCTTGAAAACTTGGGATCAAAGTGGGAATTCGAAGATGCTCTGCATACTTTAAACAAACGCTGGGCCACCATCGATACCACACACTGGGAAATCGACAGCGATTTGTATGAAGATAATTTGGAGTACGAGCAATCATTCATCAAAAACGAAAAAATGTACCTTCAAGCAAAGAAGACAATCAGCAAGAGGATGTGGGAGGTCACTCACCGAGACAAGACAACACCGAAGATCGACATACCAACTTTCAGCGGGAGTTTTCATCAGTGGAACTCGTTCAAAGACCTTTTCAATGAAGCTATCCACAACAACCGTTCAATGTCGAACGCCCAGAAAATGCAATTTCTGAAGAGCAAGATGCAAGGTGAAGCTGACAGGTTACTCCAACATCTCCCCATCAGCTCAGACAACTATTCAGTCTGTTGGGATCTCTTAAAAGGCAGATATGACAACATCAAAAGAATTGTCAACTCTCACATTGATATCATCTTAGCATTGCCCACTTCGCAGCATCAATCAGCTGAGCATATCAAGAAAATTCATGACACTACGAATGAGTGTCTGAATGCTATCAAGTACTTGGGTGCAGATATAGCAAACTGGGACCCAATAATCGTCAACATTCTAGGGAAGAAATTGGATCCTGACACAAATCAAGACTATGACGACTCCCTGGAGAGACCGAGAGAGTTACCCATACTAAAGGATCTTCTAGATTTCCTCCAGAAAAAGTTTACGTCCTTGGAAACACGCCAGCAAGAAGCATCAAAAAAGTTTCCACTTCCACAGCAAGATATCAGCAAAAATTATCAAAAACCGTCGCAAAATAAATCATTTAACAATTACCAAAAAGCATCAAAACCGAACAAAAGTTACCATTCGACCTCAATTAAATGCCCTCTATGCAGTTTCAATCACGGCATTTACCATTGCAACAAGTTTCTCGAATTACAACCGGACGCGAAGCGAAATACAGTTGCGAAATTAAATTTATGCAAAAATTGTTTATTCAATCATAATGGAAATGAATGTTATTCGAAGAAAAGATGCCGACAGTGTGACGGAAATCACAACAGCGTTTTATGCGACACTTATTCAAAAAACCATCATGCGGCACAAAACACATCATCAAAGAAAGACACCAATAACCAGCAACGTCGTAGCAACAACAGCAATCACGTATCGCATGATAATTTATCAGAAATTCTCCTAGCAACTGCTCAGATCAAGATACAAGCAGCAGACGGATCTTATCATAAAATGCGCGCGCTTATAGATCAAGGTTCGCAGACGTCACTGATCACCGAAAACGCAGCACAAAGGTTAGGTCTACCTCGGCAGCGAAGCAAGGGAGTGATCTTTGGAGTCGGGGCAAAAGAAAGCAAATGTCGCGGTGTCATGAGGGTCGTGTGTACAGCAAAAAACAATGAATACAGCTTCAGCACGGAAGCGTTTATCATGAAAAATTTGATCAATCATTTACCAAACCAATCATTCCCAAAGCCGTCATGGAATCATTTGGAAAACATTCAACTGGCTGACCCAGAGTTTAACGTCAGTCGGCCCGTTGACATATTATTGGGAGCAGACGTTTATTCCTCTATCATACTGGGAGGCATTATCAGAGCAGATCAAAACTTACCGATAGCGCAGCAAACGCGCCTCGGATGGATTCTATGCGGAAACGCGAAAACGTTTCATTGCAATGTCGTCCTCAACAACGTGGATGAAATCAAAAAGTTCTGGGAGATAGAAGACATCTCGGAGCCCGAAAGTATCATTTTATCATCAGATGAGCAGCAATGTGTCTCATTTTATCAAAAAACAACTACGCGCCAAGATGACGGTCGCTACGTGGTTAAAATTCCGTTTAGATCAGATTATGTTGAAAATCTGGGAGTCTCGAAGCCAATGGCAGTGGCACAGTTTCGGCAACTAGAACGGAAATTCAGCAAGCAGAAAAATACATTCAACGATTATAAATTATTTATCAACGAATACGAAGATCTAGGTCACATGCGCAAATGCACAAGTAACGAGACACCTAACTGTTACTTACCGCACCACTGTGTGCGACGCGAGGATTCGTCAACTACGTCACTGCGCGTAGTGTTCAACGCATCGGCGAAAACTTCCACGGGGTACAGTCTAAATGACTTGATGTCTCGCGGGCCGAACTTGCAGCAAGATTTACAATCTTTAATTTTACGCTGGAGACAATATGAATACGCCTACACAGCAGACGTTGAGAAGATGTTTAGAATGATTAACATTCACCCAGAAGATCAAAAATATCAAAAAATCATCTGGAGGGATGCACCAGAGCAAACCCTTCGGGAATACCAGCTGTCAACGGTGACATACGGCACCAAATCAGCCCCTTTCTTAGCTATGATGACTTTGAAGCAATTAGCAAGTGACGAAGGTCACAAATACACAGAGAGTCCAGCCGGAAAGGTGTTAGAGGAATGTTTTTACATGGATGACCTACTTAGCGGTAGTCATTCCCTCGTATCAGCAAAGCAATTACAGACTGATCTAATCCAGTTACTAGCATCAGGAGGATTTAATTTGAGAAAATGGACCTCCAACAATCAATTGCTACTGGAAGGCGTGAGCAAGAGCCAAGGCAGTCAATCATTATTCGACTTCAAGCAGGTAGAATCAACCAAAACACTTGGACTGCGTTGGAATCCGATATCAGATCAATTTACATTTTTATCAAAAATCAATAAATCCCCATCAGAAAAACCGACCAAGCGATCACTTTTATCAGATATCTCCAAACTATTTGATCCATTGGGGTGGCTTTCACCGGTTACTACAAAACTGAAGCTACTTTTCCAAAATGTTTGGTTGGCCAACTTACAATGGGATGAATGTCTACCGACGGAAATAATTTCCGAGTGGATAAAAATTAAAGCAGATTTAGACAACATAAATCAATATAAAATCCAGAGATGGTTGGGATGTCACGAGAACGAAAAAATTGAACTGCATGGCTATTGTGACTCATCAACAAAAGCCTACGCATGTGTCATATACAGCAGAATATCAAATGGAAATAATAATCAAGTATCCGTCGTCCTCGTAGCAGCAAAATCAAGACTTGTCCCAGTAAACAAGGAAACATCACTTCCACGTTTGGAGCTCAGTGGAGCATTATTATTATCAAAGTTAATGAGCAAAGTTCAACAAGCACTAGTTGGACATAATATGAAGCTATTCGGATGGTCAGATTCAACAGCAGTCTTGGGCTGGCTCCAAGGCGACCCAGGCCGTTGGAAACCATTTGTAGCAAACAGAGTTAGGCAGATAACAGAAATAATGCCTAAAGACTGCTGGCGGTACGTAAAATCAAGCGAAAACCCAGCAGACTGCGCCAGCCGAGGAATCACAGCAACACAGCTCAAAGAGCACCCCTTGTGGTGGCATGGTCCGTCGTGGTTAGCATCATTCAGCAAGGAATCAAAACAAGAGCCGCCGCCGGTCTACGTCACTGATAAGGAACAAAAGCAAACGAAACAAATCAACGTCACAACTACTACGTATACGAGTAGATGTGATGACATCATCGGTGCGATACTCAGCAAAAATTGCACTTATACACGAGCAGTACGTGTACTAGCGTGGATACTACGCGTTTTATCAAAAGATAAATGTAATCTGAAGCTGCCTTACCTCTCGCTTCAAGAATTACGTCAAGCAAAAATTAAGATTATCAAACACATTCAGCAATCAGAGTTTTCAGAAGATATTGAAAATATCAACAAATGTGGCAAGGTGCACGCAAAAAGCAAGTTATTGAATCTGACACCGATACTAGACAAGCAAGGTCTTCTGAGGGTCGGAGGAAGGCTCAATAACGCAAGCATCAATGAAGACATGAAACATCCCATCATCATTCCGCACGGCGGTCGTTTAACGGACTTGTTGATCGATTACAGTCACAAGATTACCTTCCACGGTGGAGCACGGCTAACATTATCAACGCTTCGCCAAACATATTGGATCATTGGAGGTAACAGAGCAACCAAAAAACGACTCCGCTGCTGTGTGAAGTGTAGGAGACATGATCCGAGTAAGCATCAACAGATAATGGGTGACCTACCGGAAGAGAGAATCAACCCTTCTCGCCCATTCCACCACACAGGGGTTGACTTCACCGGTCATGTGGAAATAAGATCAAATAGAGGTAGAGCAGCCCGAACCTCTAAGGGCTATGTTGCAGTGTTTGTGTGCATGGTGACAAAGGCAGTTCACCTGGAGTTAGTCTCAGACTTAACGTCCTCAGCATTCTTAGCAGCAATCAGAAGACTATCAGCTCGCAAAGGTACACCACGTCACATTCATAGCGACAATGGGACGAACTTTTTGGGAGCAAGCAGGACATTGCAACGAGAACAGATCAATCTTAAAGAAATCATCAACAATGAGTTCTTAGCAGAAATCAATGAAATGGAGATCACATGGCACTTTATAGCGCCATCATGGCCGTCAGCAGGTGGAATTTGGGAAGCCGCGGTGAAGAGTCTCAAATACCACCTTAAACGAGTCATCGGCGAGCAAAAATTAACGTATGAAGAATTTTCGACGTTATTAGCACAGTTAGAAGCATGTCTCAATACCAGGCCTCTGTGTCCGTTATCAGAAGACCCAGAGGATCTAAATTATCTAACACCAGCACACTTTTTAACAAATGGACCTACGTTAACTATCATCGAAACGGAAAGAGACGAAAGAACAAGGTGGCAGTTAGCGCAGAAAATATTCGAAGATATTTGGAAAAGGTGGCGCACCGAGTATCTTTCACAAATCACAACAAAAAGCAAATGGAAACAAGCAAAAGACAACATCAAAATCGATGACATCGTTCTAATACATGACGCTAACTTACCGGCCGGCAAGTGGGCTTTAGGAAGAGTCATTGAGCTACACCCGGGAAAGGACGGCTACGTCAGGGTTGTGACGCTACGAACGAAAAACGGTGTAATGAAACGGCCTATCATCAAATTGTCCATTCTACCTACCTCGTCGGAATCAAATATACCATGTATCAATCAAAGCAAAAACGGAGAAGATCGAAAAGACGCCAAGCAAGCTAAAAGCAGACCTATAAGGTCATGTCGCAAGAAGAAATCAAATTTCATATCGATGTTAATATCATTTCTCTTCTTAATGGCGACTATCACCACTTCGCAGTGTTTATCAACAAACATCAAATCACTTAATCAAAGTCAAGGTTTATACTTCGACAAAATATCAAACATACAACTCGTACGAGATGAATGGAAACTCATCGTCTACTACGACACGACGCCCTATCAAGAAGGAATAACAGCACTCAGCAAATATTCAAAATATCTAAATAACATCTGTTCAGTACAAGAACACGAACATTGCGACACAGTCTTATCGCAACTACGTCACGACTGTAGTGAACTTGAGTACAACAACCGTGTTATGACCAGTCAGCAAGAATCAGAGACACACGCCAGACAAAGGCGTGGGCTTATCAACGGTGTCGGCTACGTCGCACGTAGCCTCTTCGGCGTATTAGATCAACAATTCGCGGAAGACTATCAAAAAGATATCACACTCGTCCGAGACAATCAAAAGCATTTGTTTCAACTATGGAAGAATCAAACATCTGTGGTTGAAGCTGAATTTAATTTCCTGAAAAGGACAGAGGAAGTCATGAACAAACAACACAAAATCATCAACCAACGTCTAAATAATTTGGAAAATTCTATGAACAAGCAGATTCAAGACGTCTCGTCCACAAATGACTTCATCTTATCAGTTATCATAGCAAACAACATGCTACAAAAAATTAAGAGTATTCAGCATACCTTACTTGATACTATCACAGACGTATATCATGGACAACTCAGCATTAATTTAATCAGTGTAAACCAACTTGAAGAGGAGTTCGACATTATATCAAGACAATTATCAAAAGATCTCTCCCTCCCGATCAGCAATTTACAAACAGATATGCACAAAGTATATGGATTACTCAAAGTAAAAGCAAGAATAACTCGGCAATACGTCATATTTGAGATCCGTATTCCACTTATCAATCGAGACACCTACGAATTATACAGGGTATTCTCAGTACCGCAGCAAGTCAATGGAAAGATGAATTATATCAAGCCAGTTGCAGATCACTTAGCGATCAATTTATCAAAGGATACGTATCTGCCCTTATCAATCAACGAAATACAGACATGCAGTCACAGTATGGTCGGGGACACGTATCTGTGCCATCTACAGAACACAATTTATCAAATCAAATCAGACTCAAGTCTTTGCCAAATTGATAAAGATTTAAACAGATGCGAGGTATTCACCAAAGAATGCGAAAATCAGTGGTCTGAATTAAATAATATCAACATGTATTTTTATTTCTGCTGCAAACAATATACCGTCAAGATAATGTGCGAGCGTCAGATTACCGCCGAGCGACTCAGCGAAGTTGGCATTATGACTATAGGTCATGGATGTGTTATCAAAGGGGAACATTTTACTACCTACTCACATAACCAAATGACGAATGAAATCAACACTCATTCTGAAATAGACTTTCCAAAAATAGCAGAAATTAATCATATCATCAATGTCTCCATACCGATCTATAATGAAACAGAAGATGACAATAGTCGGGAGCAAAACCTGAAAGAAATCAGTGAGCAGATCAAGCAGATGAAGGAGAGCCCACAGCTGTCAGAGAGACTGTCATATCACGACGTTCATCAATATGCAGCAATATATGTTGTGGTTGGAGCTGGAGGAGTCGCATGCGTGCTCTACGCGTGCCGGCGCGTGCAGGCGCGCGGCCGGGCGCGGGCGGAGGCTCCTCAACCGCCCGCCGCCGCCGCCGCCGCCGCCGCGCCCGCCATCATCAGCAGTGTCTGTGACAGGCACATCGAGCCTAGTGTGTGTGAGCAAAAAGCAAAATCTAGTGTTGGCCCTCGTAGTTCGAATAATCAGGGCTCCACCCTAAAAAGTGTTAAAATAGCTCGTGGCACTTCGCCTATTCTTTTCAAGACTACGTTCAGTGAGAAAGAAATAAGTGTACCACCTACAGACAATCAAAGACGATGAAATGCGTGAAATATTTAAGTTTCATAATTTGTTATCAAATATTTTCAATTACTTAATCATTTATATCAATGTTACATCTAAAGTTCATTTAGGTTAACTTATCCATCAATCATATCATACACATTTCTTAATTTGTTGTGTTGTATCAATTTTCAATATTATGATCATCATCATGAAACGTGTTAGTACGTTTCATCTCCCGCCCGGGAGCATGTACGGGACACCGCACATTTTCCCTATTCAGCAGTCCTGCGCGGCCGCTTGTCGTTCCACTCAAATCAGTTCACGTTCGGACAGCAAGAGCTCCGCGTGGCTCACTGCAGTCTATCATTTATCATAGCATTTCTGTAATTGTTCTAAATCAATATAAAACCTTTACACTACAAACTCTTATCAATTATCAATCATCATCAATAACAAGAGCGTACGGTTAAAACCCGTACAACAGGTATTGAAATCACCTAGGATAAGTGTGTCACTGTATAGGGGAGAAAGATCATTAAGGATGCTTTCAAAAGAGTCAAAGTAGTCGATGAGGAGAGAGGGGCTATAGAAGACACCCAGAAGGACCTTAGTGTGATGGAGGCATAGCTCAAGAAAGAGGTGTTCAGCGGATCCAGAGTACAGACTAGGTGAGTGGCTGATGACTTTGCAAGAAATGTCGGAACGAAGATAAATAGCAACACCGCCACCAGCCTTGCCCGTCCTATCATTCCGATAGAGCCTGTACCCCGGCAGAGCATACACAAGGTAGAAGGAAGAGAAGGTTTGAGAAATGATTCGGAGATCAGAATGAATGCTCTGATCGCTGAAGGAGTCGAGAAGGTCGACATGACTGGAATTAATGCTCTGAGCATTTATGTGAACGACGTTGAAGTTCCTACTGAGGTTGGAAAACACACGTTTAAGGGCAATAGGCAAAACGTCGTCCGTGGACGACAATCCACTTCCTACGCTATCGGAAGCTTCACTTTCGGAGTAGGAGAAGTAACTATCACTAAATAAGAAGGTATCCATATGAGTAATTATAATATAATAAATAGATATATAATAAAATAAATACAATAAAACCTACTAAAAACACACAAAAAAAATGTGTGATAGAATACATCGTGAGGAAACCTTCATTACTCCATAGCTGCGGCGATGGGCTAGCCCCCTGTCACGCAAAATGTAGTATTGAATAACTCGCTCAAAGTGGGCACAATTGTACCTCTGCCACCCCGTATGGTAAAAGGCTTGACGCTATGTTATGCTATGTCGTTGTGATGGTGCAGCAACAAACTTATATCGTCCTCATTATTGATGAAAGAAAAAGTGCAGTCTGTGTGGCCACGGAGTTAAAACATCAGTCTGAGAGGACGTGGCGCTTCGGTGGGCGGATGACATTCCCACAGCATGGTTAATATTCTTTAATAGCCAGAAGGTTTGTATTCTGTTCCACTGTCGATGAAATGGTTTCAAAATTAATCTAGGTGACATGTAAAATTGCACTGGTAAACAGCTGTCTTACCTTTTCCTAACCTGCAAACGGTATCGATTTGCTTCGCATCATTGTGTGTTTCCTAATTTATATTCGCATAACGAACTTGTTATGGCACAATTTATTATAAAAATACTTCACCTTTTTACCAGTTTTAGTACCACTTTTAGTATATTTTCAGTTGGGAGTCTCATATTGGATGTTTTACATTTCATTTTTTTGCTAATAATGATTTGTGAAATTCTGAACGGCATAGTACATATATCTGGGGAAGTACAATAAAAACAATAAAAAAACATTATATTATCTACTGATTATGTGAAGTATTATTATACATTTTTATGGTTTTGCTGTAAAAGAAGTGATCAAACGAACTTAACAAGTGAAGTTCGATCATTATTATATGAGTCGTTTAGCCATACCATACCACGTAGTCCTTTTAGTCTACTATCAATCAGGGGCCCTTTTAAAGAACCTCGCAAAAGTATTGGACGTGGCGGTCCAGCCAGCTGTGTTATGATACCGGCCCCGCCCCGGTGACGTCAACGCTGTCACCGGGGCGGGGCCGAGGAAGGCCGCGTGCTGTACGTGCTGAACACAGACACATCCACACCGGTATCCCTTTGCTTCGCAACATATATGCTCGGCTCAACGCGCCTTCTAGAAGGGTAGTCCTAAAGCGTAGATAAACTACATCGCGATATGACTAGTCACAAGTCGAAGTAGGGATAAAGCTAGTTGGATTTATCGCAATATAGGTTAGAAGAGAGGAAGTGTGGTGAACTTTCGCCACAGCTTGAAAGACGCGGATTGGGCTATGGGACCCGTGCCGTCTCGTTTGCCACGATGAGTGGGAGGCGCTTAGCGAAGCCTCTCCTTCTTCCTTGCCGCAGTCGCCCGCAGCCTCCAGTACCGCAAGTTACTGCGCAACGTCTGACACGGCAGTGTCTATACCTGACGTTGCGACTTTCGTCTCCCTCTCAGCGAGAGGGTTGCAAGAGGAGGATAGTGGGGGGCGTCCGGCGCCTAGTCGTATAAAAACACTCCTTTTATTTCTTGTAATGATGTTGGCTCGGAGTAGCTTCTTAGAGTTGCTCAATTCACGTAGTAAGTTCTTGTAAAATGCTTGTATAGGATGCGTGAATTCGACACACTGCGGTGGTCGGAGTGTTCACGCGCGAAGCGCGGGAACCACTACGGTTGCGGGGTCGAGGTCTTATTTGTTGCCTCATGCCCGCGGCGTCAACTCGGGGGGTCACGTCCCCCCCCGGTCTTGGGTGGCTCCTACTTGTCAGGGGCCTCGCGTGGCCTTCGTTGTGCTGTGCTTTCGCCTTCTCTTGGCATACAATGGCGACAACGGTGCGGGAGCTTCTTCTTCTTCACTGTACCGTGCTTTCGCCCTCTTCTGCGGGCTTACACTGGCGACAGTGGGATCAAAAGCAACTCTCTAGGTAGAGGTCTGCCTTCAGGCGGTCGTGCGTGGTGCGGTGCGATAACGTGGAGATGTGCGTGGCGGCTGTTGTCGGCGCAATCATACATGCGCCGGTACAGCCGCGCGACAAATTTCTCCACGGTGGGCATCCTGGTATCTCTCGCGATGGTGGTGTTTCGCACGTACCGCCCAGCTCCCGCGATCACCCGCAGGGAGACGTTCTAGAACTGCTGCAGCCGTGCCTTCTGGGTCTCCGACAGCAGGGAGCCGCGAGCGCACATAAGATTTGTACACCCGCAGCTTGGCTCTCAGAGGCAGGCTGGACGACAGAATAGGCCGGAGCATTGCTCGCGCGGCTTTGGCCCGGTTGATGCAGTGTTGCACCATCGGGGCCATGCGCAGCGAGCAGTCGATGTTGCAACCGAGGTACTTCACCGTCGATTGCCACTCGATGTCCCGGCCCCTCAACTGTAGCGGGGTCGGACGGCGGGAGCGGGTAGTCAACAGGGCTGTTGTCTTCCCAACGTTCACCGCGGTCCGCCACTTGTCCAGCCAGGGCAGCAGCAGGTCCAAAAGTCGCTGCATCTTCCTGCAGGCGAGTTCAATCTTGCGCGATGACGCAAGTATGCGCTGTCGTCCGCGTAGAGGGCGAGCATAACGTCTTCCACCCCCTCCTCGAGATGGCCCTCGAGTGTGGGGATGTCGTTGGTGTAGAGCGCGTAGAGCACCGGCGAAAGGCAGCTGCCTTGCGGGACTCCTGCGCTGATGGTCTTCATCTGGGAGTGTGCATTCTCGACCGAGACGAAGAACAGCCGGTCTTCGAGATCGAGGCCTTCAGCTTGGATAGCCCCCGCAGCAGGGGCAGCAATAGATCGCGTCTATCCACGATCGCCTGTATGGCCATGCTGATAAGATCGATGGCGTCGAACAGCGCGGCCATGAGTGGAGCTGGCGGGCGCTCCATGGATAGAGATGCGAGTGCTGCCGGCTCCCGCGGGCGGGGGCGGGCTGGCATTTGAGAGCGGCTGGCTGGTTGCGCAGGCTCGTGTGATGGCTCGGCGGCGGGCTCTCCTCTCCAGCGGCTCCACATCTGGGTGTGTAGAGGGGCCAGGGCGGGCCTCGGGTTTGGCAGCAGCGCGGGCCACGGGTTGGGCAGCCGGGCGGGCCGCAGGTTGGGTACCCGGGCGGGCCGCAGGTTGGGCAGCCGGGCGAGCCTTTGAGCGGGCCGCGGTCTGGGATTTCGGGCGCTGTTGTTGGGGCAGCGATGGCGGCGCAATAGTAATGCCGCGCTTGCGTGGCTCCTCCTCTAGCGCCTTGCAGCGGCGGCTGCTGGCTGGATGGCTTTATCCGCAGTTGGCGCAGGTGGCGGGCTGTGATTTTGACCGCTGGCAATCGCTATCAGCGTGACCCTCACCGCATCGCACAAATCGTACCGGGCGGTGGCAATTCGCCGATGAATGGCCGAAGGATTGGCAGCGATGGCACTGGTGGGGGCCTTTTGGGCCGCGCCATCCTTCGATCGTGTTGCCCGGCATGCACAGCAACTCCTTCACGTTGTAGAGGCGCTTGACATTGTCGGGGGTCGTTTTCTCCTCCAATAGGGCAAAGAATAGACAGCCGGCGCGCCCCATGCAGCCGGGGATTTGACGCACATATTGCGTTGGGAAGCCAACGCTGGCCAGTGCTGCGGCGACCTCTTCGGGCAGGGTGGTTGCCGGGAGTCCTCGAATGGCGATCTTGGAGGGGCGGTCCGCGTCCTGCGAGTAACAGAACTATGAAATGGTCTCGTCGGCGCGGGCCGCCTCATCCAGGTACCGGATGATTTGCCGGTACTCCTCTGGACTCTGCGGCATGAAGCGGACCCCCTTTCCAAAGGGTCGCGCGTTGGGGGCATGGCCTAAGGCTTCCTTCAGCCGGGAAAAATGGGTAGCCCAGGCCGGCAGGTTCTCCACGACGATGGGCGGGTGGTCCCTCTTCGGCTTGGGCTGTTCGGTGGCGGTCGCTGGCGGTATAGTCGGCCGCGGAGATGCGGGTTTCGGTGGCTGCGACAAGGCCGCGGCGTAAGAAACCCCGCTTGGGGGCGTGGAAATTATTTTCACTACGAGCCAACCTAATTTTCTTTATTTTCATATAAAAATCTTAAGGTCTAACACGACAATAGTTTATATCACACTTTAGACAAAAATAAACTCTTGTAGGAAAACATAAAATTTTATGAGAATTCCTACAGGTGTACCCAAGAATCTTATATATTGGATTGCATTGTTGCATAGACAAAGCGACACCTTTTATCTAGGAACAATGCACACGGGATTTGATACAGAACTACTAGTCACATTGGTAATAAAATAATGAAGAAATAGGCAATTTATAACAGACAGAACTGACCTACTATGAATAGTTAATTTCTACTGGATAATAAAGATAATTCTATTTATATTCGGTAGTTACAAAGGCTATGAAAATATAATAATAATGAAATCTAGTGTGATTCCCTGTCTATTCAACTCGGTTTTACAGTCCAATTGTTTTGCCTTTCGGCTTTAAAACCACCCTGTCACAGCGGCAATCACTTAGGCTAGACACTAGACCTAGACTAGCCCAGCTTCTAGGTTCGATCTTAAATAGGATATTTTTACAAACGCATATAAAATTTACGGTTAATATTAGTTCTAAAGCCAGGTTATTGTTTCTACAATTTTCATGAATATGCAGTTAGTTCTTGTCGACTTTTCGAATACACGCGTTACACTTAACTCTCTATACAAATAACCAACTCTGCTAAATGAATGTAATTAGTTTCAAACTATCTTAATAAGATAAAAGCTCATCACGGAAATTACTAGGACCATTTTGAATAAAAATAATTATCGAGACACGTCTACCGAGAGAGACAGTAACATGAGAAAGCAATACTAGAATATGCGGTTTTACTCTTGCTTCATAGACTGGCGCAGACAAGGTACGGGCGACTACCAGTTTTCTTTTTAAAATTTGCAATATTTTACAAGGTATGGAGAGAAGAACAAGATGGCATGAGTGAAATGCTATGTCTCGGTATATCGACTATGTTTTGCTATGAATGGATTATTCACGATCTGCAACACAGGAAGGCAAACAGATTTATAGACTGGCATCATTTAAGTCAAAGTACGAGATATTGTGTATAATTTTAGTTCAACATTGTAAAACTAACTACTTAATGATTCTCGTTTGTAAGAAGATTACACGGCTTTCCAAGAGATTTCAAATGTTAATATTCTAAGGCTATGTGATCCTTGTACCTACTGATTTTCTGCTTATGACGTTTTAATAAGATTTTTACTTAGGCTATGTGATCGATCACATACGTCATCAGCGTCAAGCGTTTTCCTATACTGATTGGCAAGGCACAGTTAGGGCATGTTTAGGTCAGAGGGATGGCGCATCGCTGCTGCAACTATGAATTGAGGAGTTACTAAAATAAAGGTACTAGTACAAGATACCTGCAGTAACGAAGTTGCATGTGTTACTTATGATTTAGGAACGAGATTCAGATGATGAAAATTTAATTGATACAGATTTAGCTAAAATACGAAGTAAGCAATGAGTTCGATAGAGTAACGCAGTCATAGACATAACGCTAATTTAATATAAAGTTTAGTCATAACGCGATGAAGTCCCCCTACGCATTAGGGCCCACCCGACTTGAAGGCCATATTTAATTTCGTGAACATACTCAGGAACAAAATTTATTGTACAGAGCTTCTCCAAAGTTGTACAGAGCTTCTCCAAAGCGTATGTTCGTCCCGACGGATACGTCAGGCTGCGGGCTGGTCACGCGCGCGCGCACTGCTGTCGGTTCGTGCGTCATGCACCAAACAATGGAGAAATTAACTGACATAGTGTTGTTTGCTGATGATACTTCACTGGTCTTCAAAATTGAAAGACAAAAAGGAGAATTTGATGACGTTAATGGTGTATTGTCTTTAACCTTGAATTGGTTCACGGTTAATAATTTATTGTTAAACGCTGGTAAAACCAAGTGTATCAAATTCTCACTTCCAAATGTCAGGCAAGTTGAGACCAGTTTAGTGTTAGACAACAGCACGTTAGAATTAGTAAATGATACGAAGTTTCTTGGAATAATCATTGATAGCAAATTGCAGTGGGGACCCCACATAGATAAATTGGCTGGTAAATTAAGTTCTGCGGCTTACGCTGTTAGGAACATCAGACAAAGCACGGATGTGGCTACATCTAAGCTAGTATATTTTAGTTACTTTCATAGTGTGATGTCCTATGGTATCTTGTTGTGGGGGAAAGCAGCGGATATTCAAACTATTTTTATTTTACAGAAAAGAGCTATTCGAGCAATTTATAATTTAAAACGAACAGACTCCTTAAGAGAGCTTTTTAAAGAAATTGACATACTAACAGTAGCTAGTCAATTTATTTTCGAAAATATAATGTATGTACGCAAGAACCTTACAACATTTTCCAAACTTAGCGATAGCTGTAATATTTACCTAAGAAATAATCACAGACTATGTGCGCCCCGTTTTAGACTCGGGAAGGTTAGCAATTCTTTCAAGGGTCAGTGCATTCTCTACTACAATAAGATACCTCTGGAGATTTTGAAATTGCCATTTGAGCAATTTAAAAAGCATGTTAAAGCGACTTTGTCGAAAAAGGGATATTACAATGTTCAAGATTACATAAATGACAGGACTGTATGGGGTTAATCTGGCTCAACACAGACCTTGCTGTTAATAATTTTGTAATTATTTATTCCAGCTTATTAAATAAAAATAAATCATAATTGTATTAGTTAAGCACAACCTATTTTTAAAAGAGATCTAAAAATCAATCTGTGGGAGTTTCTACGCCCTTCTTCTCCCACAGTGGTCCAATGTAGAGACGAGGCAAAAAATGACGTTTACTAAGTATATGTAAATATCTACAGTAATAAAGTACTTTTGAGTTTGAGTTTGACAATACTTGCACTCGCCCGTCGTCGCGCAGGCGCTGATCAATTCTGTGCTCGCCGCATCTCTACAGTGTGATATATGATATATTCGCGAAGGGGATCGGGTACTTGATGAAGGAGTCTAGAAGAATGATTGCATGACGAATGCAAGCGATTGATTTACTAAAATTGTAATACTTATTATAATGTTTTATATTATTCGTATGTATAGGTATAGGTGAAACGGTTAGGCTCCCTATCTTGTATGAAAAGAGAGTTTACAATATTTACAAGATTTATATACGAGAAGACAGAGCAAGGTCGTGGTTGTGAACTCATTAGACGGACTTTGCGCGTTTAGGCTGCGACTCCCCTGGTGGGATCCGGTAGCAGGAGCGGCAGCACACAACGGCCAATAGAGGGCCGTGAGGAGTCCGGTTCAACAGAGGGGTCTCAGTTCCAGTGGTGTGAGCAGGAGGGTAGGTAGGCGGGGGTACTGGTGGAACCCTGCGGAGGACACAGCATGAGGAGCGGAAAAGAATCCAGGATCCAGATCGTCTGCAATGCTCCGACAGGCTCGCCGAGGTGGGAGAGCCGTATAGGAACCTACATAGCTATCGGAGGCATTGCAGAAGGAGTCGTAGCAGTAGGGATGGAGATACACGAGACATTTACTAAATTATAAACACAGAAAAATGGAAAGGACTACGAGCCACACAAATGTTTACATACCCAAGCGTGGGGGTCAGCAATTAATTACAGCACATCAAGTAAAGGCCTTCTATTTACACATCACAAGTTATTATTACAATTATGTAAATTAACAATTATAAAGGACTAGCCCATCTATGCAACTATGGAGTAATGAGGAGATAAAAATAAAACTCATAGAGGAAACGTCTCAGCTATACAGAACTCAAGGAAAGAATGCGCAAAAAACAATCGAGAGTTACCAAAGGAAATTCCAGGATTGAATTCTGAATATTTGTTTTTTAGAAGGCAAGTCAGCCAGTAAGCTTTTCAAATGAAATAAAAAGAAGTATTACCTACTACAATTTGTATGCTTAAGTACGGTTTAATATTAAGTAGAACTTAATTTTAAGTAACCCATGTTACATAGGTAATATTTGTTCAGATCCACCTTTGTAACGAAATGGAATTTTATTTTATTTTATTACATCAACAAATATCCACAGCCGTGCTTACATTTAATCTTTAAAAAAAGTGATCTATAAATGAGGCCAATGAAGGATTTCATTATATAAACAACATAGGAAATCAAATCTAAAAAACAGTTGTGTGTTTGTAATTTGGTGTTGTATAAATAAACTAGTGGTTCTGTGAGAACAGTAGACCTAGCTTCAATTTCAAAAAACAAAATCCGTCCATATTACCCTACAGCAAAGTTCCCACCCCCCCCCCCTTTTCCCCTCTCCACTGCCCCTTTTTTTCTGCAAAATATTGTGTAGAATGAATTCCTCAAATTTGATTGAAATCCATCGATAAATATCGCTACAGCAAACTTCTCTGATTCCCCCCTTTCCCCCTGCACTCCAATGTCTCAGATGGAAGTTTGCCGAATTTAGGTGAAAATCTACACAACATAAACACCAGTCGACTTAAAAAAAGCGCGAAAACGAATTCACAGTGATACAGGCTGAGATGCGCACCATGCTAACTAACTTCGAAACTCAACAAAACAATAAACTTGCAAACCTACAGGCTACCATTATGGAAATCAAAACACAGAATAGTGACATACAATCGGCAATGGAGATTATTTTCACTAAACAGAATGAGATCCAAAAAGAGTTAGAGGGACTGAAAAAGGAACGTTCGGACCACCTGTCCTATATCAAAGTTTTGGAGAACAAAGTGGAAACGATGGAGAGATACTCGTGCGCCGCCAAGGTTGAGCTTAGGAATATCTCTAATACATTACCGTCTGAAACAAAAGAAGACCTCATCAACATAGCCTCTAGAGTTGGTACTGCTATTGGAGTCCAAGTTCAGAAAGCAGACATAAGAGACATATACCGAGGCTATGCAAAACCTGAGATGACAAAGCCTATAATGGTTGAGTTTTCCTCGGTATTGCTTAAGGAGAACATGATCAAACAACTCAAGAAATTCAACCTTAAAAAGGCTAACAAAGACAAACTTAACTCCAGCCACATACAACTACAGGGTCCTGTAGAGCCAATCTACATTTCGGAGTGCGCTACAACAAAGGCTAGGAAACTTTACTCACTAGCTCGAGACTTTGCTAAGCTGAATAATTTTACGTTCTGCTGGATGTCAAATGGCAGGGTGTATCTTCGCCAGGCTGAAAGTAAGCCCTGCACTAGCATCGACGACGACGCTGATCTGAAAAAAATCTCTGAGAAGATAATGCCCCAATGACTAACTATGTGTACTCTGTCTGCAAATACTAAACTGTTATATTACAACTACTTAGCGCTGAATTCCAATGTCTGCGAATGCACAATTCACTACTACACTACAATTACTATATACAAACTATTTACATACAAAACTATATGCATATACTACACACTAAACAACACACACACATATTCTCCATTCATACATTCTGCTTAGCCAGAATATTCGAAGTATCTCGTGCAATTTCAATGGATTTTTGGTACAACAAGAGAGACTACATGTGGAATCCGATGTTATAGTCCTAACTGAATGCCGCCTATAACGTACAACTACTATTCCCCTAATTTCAAATTATTCTCATTATGCCACTCTTAATAACCCCCTACAAAACGATGGTGTGGTCGTTTATATCAAAAATGAACTAAAGGTCTCAGTTGTGGAATCACTATGCACGGGCGCGAATTGTCTGCTTATTAAAATTGGGATGGAAACAGCAATTGTGGCCATATATCGTTCTCCTTCTGAAGACAATTTGGATCCATTTTTAGAGTCTTTAAACACGATTTTAGAGTCCTTGAAATCTTTTAATAATACTTTAATAATAGGCGATATTATTATAAACATAAAATTACATAATAATGCTAAAGCCAATGAATATTTATGCGCTTTTCACGGCCTCCTCCCGGCACATACGTTACCTACCAAACCAGACAAGTCATGTCTGGATCATATCATTTTAAAGACCATAAAACCCGCTACTACCCTGGATGCCAACTCTACTTTGACCGACCACAACCTTGTTATTATCTCTATTGGCCACAAGCATACAAGATATCGTAGTCAAACCACAACCCATTGGATCAACCAAATAGGTTTAAATGATGCCATACAGAAAATTGATTTGCAACTGTAGTGTATTGTAAGGTAGTTGCACATTTTGCTAATAAAATCAGTCTTGAATTAACCGGCCTTTGAATAACAACGAAATTCTTCAGTGGCGAACGATTGGTGATATTTAGGCGAAAAACGTGAAAATGCCATACGGGAAATTGCACGAGTTTGACCTCGATGGGTCCAGGAACTGGTCGGAGTACGTGCGACTCGTGGAACAATTCATTTTGTTGAATGAAGTGAAAAGTGAGTTGCGCGTGGCCATGTTGGTAACGCATGTCGGGGCGTCGACTTACGCTCTCATGTGTGATTTGTGTGCCCCCAGTCATCCTGAGAATAAAACATTTACCGAACTTGTGAATCTCGTGAAAAACCACCTCGAACCCAAGCGTTCCGAGATTGCCGAAAGACACGTGTTTAGACAAAGACGTCAGGCGAGCGGCGAATCTATCGGAATTTTTCTGCAAAACCTCAAGCATTTGGCCACCCATTGCAGTTTCGGTAACATGTTGGAGGGAAACATTCGAGATCAATTTGTATCGGGACTACGTAGTGAGGAGATGCGGTCGCGGCTATTCGCGGAGCCGACACTCGACTACAAGAAGGCGGTGGAGCTAGCGTTGGCGCTGGAGGCGGTCGAGCGGCACGCGGCGGAGGCTGCGGGGGCCGGCGGGGCCGCGCCCTGGGCGCCGGCGGCCGGCTCGTCAGGACTCGGAGCGGGCGCGGGCGAGGGCGTGCACCGGGTGAGAAGCGCGGGCGCGGGCGCCGCCGGCAGCGGCTGGCGCGCTGGCGCCGCGCACCATCACCGCGGCGGCAGCGACACGGCGCGCCAGCAACCCCGGCAGCCATGTTGGCGATGCGGCAAGGAGAACCACACGTCGAACAAATGCCGGTACAAGTCATATATTTGTGACAAGTGTCAAGTGAAAGGTCATTTATCGGTAGCATGTAAAAGTGGTAAAAGTGCGGGCGGGTCAAGATATCAAAACTACATGGAGGATGACTCTTCGGATTCTGATGATAACCGGTATGAGGGACTTTACAATATTAAAGGTATCTCGGTACAAAATGTGAAAGATGGTCCTTATTATTGCGAATTAATAGTTGCATCTAAACCTATTGTGTTTGAAATTGACACGGGTAGCAAAATATCGGCGATATCAAAAGCATTTTATGATAACTACTTCACAAATTTGCCGATGTAAAAGGATACTGTTAAATTTCAATCCTATACTGGTGATCCAATTGTACCGTTAGGTCGGATTATGGTGCAAGTCAGCTGTGCGGGCTCGGGGCGGTGACCTTGCCATTGTTTGTTATCGCAAACGGAGGGCCGCCACTTCTCGGTCGTCGCTGGCTGAGAGAACTCAATTTGAAGTCAATTAATCTGTTTCACATGAACGATAATCAGAATCCTACCGTATTAAAATTAAAGAACTACTACTATCCCTTACCGCGAATAGAAGAGATCTTTGCAGCTCTGAGGGGAGAGGAAAAATACACAAAGGTAGATCTCAAAAATGCATTTTTACAGCTAAGTTTAACTGATGATTCTCAGCCGCTAACAGCGATCACAACTCATATAAGTACTTTTGTGTATCGTAGGGCTCCGTTCGGACTAAAGTGTTTGCCAGAAATCTTTCAAAAATTGATTACAGAAACACTAATGGGACTTAAATGTGTCGCATTTATTGATGATATTTGTATAACGGGAATAAATACAGAAGAACATGTTACTAACTTAAGAGCAGTTCTTACTCGATTAAGAGATGCAGGGTTAACCGTGAAATATTCAAAGTGTGAATTTTTCAAAGACGAGATATGTTACTTGGGTTATAGGATAAACAAAAACGGTTTGCATACGGATAAAAGCAAGGTAGACGCTATCACTAAAATGCCTGCTCCTGAAAATGTATCGCAATTAAGGGCAGCATTGGGACTAATAAACTATTATTCGCGTTTTATACCAAATATAAGTACTAGATTGCAACCGTTATACGCTTTACTTAAAAAGGGCGTGAAATGGGTGTGGAGCGATGCGTGCGACGTCGCTTTTAGGAGCATAAAAGAGAGTCTAGCAAATGATCCAGTACTAGGCCACTACGACCCGAGTCTACCCCTGGTGCTGGCGGTGGACAGCAGCTCGTACGGGCTGGGCGCCGTGCTGTCGCAGCCGCTGCGAGGTGAGTGCGGGGCGGGCGCGGGGGCGGAGCGCCTGGTGTGCTGCGCCTCGCGCACGCTCAGCGAGGCCAAGCAGCGCTACAGTCAGCTCGACAAGGAGGCGCTGGCGATAGTCTTCGGAGTAACGCGTCACCACCAGTATATTCACGCTACGCAGTGACCACAAAGCTTTGAGCTACATATTTGGGCCCAAAAAGGGAATCCCTCAGACCGCGGCGAGTCGTCTGCAAAGATATGCGGTGAGATTAGCAGCATATGATTTTAACATTGTTTTTGTAGCAACCGAGAAGAATGGAAATGCAGATGCCTTGTCACGGTTGCCATTACAAAAGAGATATTCAGCGTCAGAAAGTGACGACGCCGCATATCTACATTTTGTAGAGGATAAATTTCCTCTGAGTCATCAGGATGTGGCGAAAGCGGTAAAGCGTGACAAGGAACTTTGTATACGGTTACATAATGAGTGGATGGCCGTTCGATGTTAAAGATGAAGAAAAAGCATATTTTCACAGGCGTGAAAATTTGCAAATAGACCATGGTTGCATCGTCTGGGGCTATAGGGTCGTCATACCGGCATCGTTGAGGTCCCAGATATTAGACGAGATCCACGCAGGGCACGTGGGGGTGGTACGTATGAAACACATCGCGCGGAACTACGTGTGGTGGCCGCAGCTGGACGGCGACATCGAGGCGCGCGCGCAGGGCTGCCTCGCGTGCCGCGCGCAGCTTGACGCGCCCCCGCACACCGCGCCCCGCCCCTACGCATGGCCTAGCGAGCCTTGGACCAGGATACACCTGGACTTCTTGCAATATCAGGGTAAGTATTACTTACTTATACTTGATGCACACTCTAAGTGGATAGATGTATTTTTAATGAATAAAGGCACGTCGGCCAATTTAGTAATTGGTAAGTTGCGAGAGACGGATTGCCAAAGCACGCAGTGACGGACGGCGGGCCTCCTTTCAGGTCAGCCGAATTTGAACATTTTATATGGTGCAATGGTGTAAAACATATATTAATTGCGCCTTATCATCCATCCAGTAATGGAGCTGCAGAAAACGGGGTTAAAACGGTAAAAAAGGTGATTAAAAAAGCAGTTACAGAGGGGGAAAACGTCGAACAAGCAATACATAATTTTCTATTGGTGTATCGAAATAGCGCACACTCAACGACACAGCGGGAGCCGGCGGTGGCTATGCTCGGGCGCAGGCTGCGCACGCGGCTGGACATGCTGCGAGCCAGCGTGCGCGACACCGTGGAGGCGGCTCAGCTCAGGCAGACCGAGAACACGGGGGGCTCCGACAGGCAAGTACAGCCAGGTGATAATATTTTATACAGAAATTATTCCAAAGAAGGGGCTAAATGGGAGGAAGGCCGTGTGATGGAGCGTACCGGTCCGGTTACATATAAAATACAAACTAACAAAGGGGAACAACAGAAACATATGGATCAGCTGATATCCTTGAAGAAAAATAGCAGATATTCTACACCAGTACTAGACCCAAATGAGCACGTAAGTATTTCAACACCTAGACAGGGCATAATTTTGTCTGAACAAGCGGCGACCCCGACACAGGAAGCCTGGGAGTCGGCGCCCAACTCTCCGCCAAACCCGGCGGCGAGCCCGGCACCAGCCGCAGCCGAGCCAGTAAGTGACGTCGCCGACATCACCCACAGCCCGTCTAGTTCAGGTCAATATGTCAATACTGGTCCACGACGACAACTGCTAAATAAGTACACAGATGAATAACGAGATATCTTGCTAGTCCATATGCATAAAAGTAGAACAATATTTATGTCATGTTAGATATGTAGTAGTTAAGCACGAATCTAGTAAATAAGTCAATAAGAAAACAGAAAATAAACATATAAATATTTTGTGTAATTAGGTTAATAAGAAAACAGAAATGTGAGAGGGAGAAGTGAAGTTAGAAAAATTATACTTAAGTAATTATATTTTATATTGGTAAATATATGTAAAATATATATATTTTAAGGAGGGAAAATTGTAGTGTATTGTAAGGTAGTTGCACATTTTGCTAATAAAATCAGTCTTGAATTAACCGGCCTTTGAATAACAACGAAATTCTTCAGCAACCTGTCTATTCTTCTTTCAACCCTAACACTGCTCTACAATATCTCACATCTTCCGTCCAACAAGCAATCGATGCTAATACTTGCTCTAAAAAACTTTCACGTCGTCTCAAGGTAATTAAACCCTGGATCATACCAGGCCTTATAAAGTGCATGCGTAATAGAGACAGATTACATAAAAGTCAACTGCCGCACCGGAAAACCTCATTCTCAAAATCACTTATAAAAGATACCGTAATTTCTGTAATAATCTTCTTAAAAAACTCAAGAGAACCCATGAAAAGCATGAACTTTCTAAGGCTTGCAACAACTCTAAGGAGTTATGGAAAACCATAAAAGGGATCACAAACACTGCCAAGTCAAAAAGCGTTGCTACTGAGTTGTTGGGACCATCTGCCAATCAAAATACTACCGACGATGTAAATAAATTCTTCGCAAATGTTGGTAAGGACCTTGCTGAAAATATTAAGAAAGCCGTGGGTCCAACACTTTCCAACAATCCTACATTTCTACCGAGCAGATGTAAATCCTCATTTGCCTTACTAGGGACCGATATGAGTGAAGTGGAAAGATTGATACTTGGCTTGAAGAACGTGTGTGCTGTTGGTTGGGATAACATCTCAAACCGTGTACTTAAGCTCTACAAAAACTTCTTTATTCCACCTCTAACATATATCTTCAATATGTGTCTTACTGATGGCGTCTTCCCCGAGTCCTTAAAGCGATCGATGGTGCTCCCTATACACAAGACAGGTGACAGAGATCGTGTCAACAACTACAGACCAATTTCTATCCTGCCTTCTATATCTAAAATACTGGAACGAATCATCAACTCACGTCTAACTAAATATTTTGAATCAAACAAACTATTATCTGCCTGCCAATTTGGGTTTCGAAATGACATCTCCACCAGTGATGCTGTGCACGAGCTCACTGACTATGTGGTAAAGAACCTTGATAGTGGGCAGAAGGTTATAGGCATCTTCCTTGACCTTGCTAAGGCGTTTGACACGGTCTCTGTCCCTATCCTCTTGGAAAAACTAGATCGACTTGGTATACGAGGGGTACAGTTGAAGCTTTTTGAGGAATATCTCACCGGTCGCTTTCAGTATGTAAAAATCGGAGATCACTATAGTGGTGATCTACCAATTGCGTACGGTGTCCCACAGGGCAGTATATTGGGCCCGACTCTATTTCTCATTTACATCAATGAACTATGTGACCTAAGTCCCGAAAATGGCAGAGTGATTACATATGCTGACGACACTGCCCTATTATTCTCGGCAAAAACTTGGGAAGAGACCTATGAGTAGACATGAGTAGTTCACGAATGAAGGATTCAAATGAAGTACTTCACCGATGTCACTCCTTCATTCACTAGTTCAATTCGGATGCATCTACTTCAGTACTTCACATATCTTCCTACCTTATCATTTACGTACTCACTCGCTCCAAGAGAAATAAAGACACCGCGAATGCCGCGATTGGCGCGTTGCTCGCATCGCGTCAAGGCCGAAGTTATCCGAGACGGCGCCCGAGAATTGCCAAGCGCTCGCAGAGGCAGTCGGATATACTACTCTCACCTCTGCACTGGCGTATTATGCTATCTTACTCAGACATTTGCCTACACTTAGAAAACAAAACGGTAAATGAATCGAAACTACTATTCACTGTACATTGCTTCATATACTAGTTCAGCGCAAAACGCGGGAATGATAAAGTATGAAGGGAAGTCTGTGTAATGTACAAGTAAAAAAACCCAGTGGTAAAATCTATGCTGCACAGCAAACTGTATCAATTATCATCAACAAAAAATATATTTCAATTTTTTCGAGGCGAATCCACCGCGATCGCGATGCATACGGTTCTCGAAAGTCTCAATTATTCCTATAGACATACCTACAAAGTTACATTTCATTTCACACGTTCATTCATTGTATCATTGAACTAAAGCATGCCGCATTCGACTCAATACATAAGTATTTCAGTAAATGAAAGTTAAAAACCCCATGCTACTGAGATAGTTGGATCCGAAGAGCTAGTGAACTAAATGAACTAGATGAGTGATATACTTCACGGTGTACGAAAGATGCATATCAATCTTTTCTTTTCAGTGACACATTTTGCGCATGTCTACCTATGAGGTTGCCCAGCGGGGATTTAATCAAGCCACCCAATGGCTCCAGGACAACATTTTGACGCTTAACTCGGATAAGACTAAATATGTTACCTTCTCCATTAGAAACAGTCAGAGCACATACGACGGTTCGATAACTGGTCACAACTGCATAGACCCTAGTAGTGGAACCTGCTCTTGCCCAGCCCTAGTTAAAACCTTAACTATTAAATATCTCGGTGTTCTTCTCGACCAAAATCTCACGTTTGGTCCTCATATTCACTTGGTAACTGGCAGAATCCGCAAACTTACATATATTTTCAAAATACTTCGCCATGTCGCTGATGCCGGGTTGATAAAACGAGTTTATATGGCACTCTGTCAATCTGTGCTATCCTACTGCATTACCTCGTGGGGAGGCGCATCCAAGACAACTATCCTTCAATTAGAACGTGCCCAAAGAGCTGTACTCAAGGTTTCCACTTTCCGTCCCCTTGTTTTCCCCACTGATCTCCTTTATAATGCTTGTGACGTACTTACGGTAAGGCAACTATTTATGTATCACACTGTCTTAAAACAGCATTCTTATTTAACATATAGCCCCTATCTGCTGACCAGACGGCGGAAGGATAGAGTATGTTTGGATTATACATTATTCCGAACATCCTTTGCCCATAAATTCTTCTGCTTCCTCGGTCCTTTCATATATAATAGAATTAATAGAATAGCTAATATTTATTCCCTCACCAACTATAAACTTAAAAAGATTGTCTATAAAACATTGCAATTACTTAATTATGACCTACTGATCATAACTACCTAGCTACCTTCATAAAGGTGCACAAGGCAGTTCATCAATTCATCTGTTTATATATTATATATTAGTATAATATTTTATATTAATCTGACATGCACACCATATTGACATAGTAACGTTGTTTTATTATTATTTTTATTACCTCACACACCCTCTCACACACACTCACTCATACTCATACTACACATAGAGAGGCTCACCCACACACCCATTTTTTTCATATTTTTATAACCTTGTCTTTAGTCAGTATTAGTCAGTAATTTTGTATAAAAAAGTGTCCGTGTAACTTAAATTAGCTTTATATATATTTTATAGGAAGAGAACTGTGGTCTGAAATACAGGTTTACACCTAGCTCAGGCTCAGATGACTCAATTATCATGTGTCACATTTTAGCTAAGGGCCTTAAATATTGTAAACGTTTTCTGTTTCTTTTCTTTGAATAAAATAAATATTTGAAATATTTGAAATATTTGATACACAAAAAGCTTTCCCTACACACTTATGCCAACTCATACTTACTGCCCGCAGCATGTTGGTACTGTGAAGTTATACATACACGGACAACAACCAAAACCAATATAACCATTAAATTCAACCAGTACCGGTACTATAACACAAAAATCATTTTTAAACACTTGAACACTTATTTTGCGACCTCTTACATTAATACTAAAATTTAATCCCGAAACTGTTATTGTTGCTAGTGAGCTCGAACAAACGGGTGACATCATTTGTCTTAAACTAGATGATCCTACAGAATATTCCACAATATTAAAAGATAAATTCCCTGGTGATTACCTATGTATACTTACAGTAAACATTCGTAGTGTCAATGCAAACCTGGATTCTTTTTTGGTATTTGTGTCTAGCTTGGAAACTTGTATAGACGTAATTGTGCTGACAGAATGCTGGATTACCGAAAATAGTGTAATTCCTACAATAAGCAACTATAACTCTTTTAGCACAGTACGTAGTTACAATCAAAATGACGGAGTAATAGCGTACACTAGAGACTACCTTAACGTGGAAGTCAGCGAACCAGATACTGTTATTGAAGGCAACTGTTTAGTACTACGGGTAAATAGCGACTACTCTATTATATGTTCATATAGACCATACTGCTTCAGCAATCCAGCTAACTATATCGAATCCTTGGACGGTTTGTTAAAAAACATCCACAGCAAAAACATTGTCTTCACCGGGGACATAAATATAGATATTATGCCGGAATCAATTAAGGGTCAAGCAGCCGAATATGTTAATTTAATGGCAGCTTTTGGTCTTGCGCAGGGGGTTGATCGTCCGACTCATCAGAGAACCTGTTTGGACCATTTCATGGTGAAATCAATAAATAAGGCACACACAATAGTGTTCAACGAGCTCACAGACCACAGCCCAATTATGCTGCTAATTAACAGTACTTCAAAATATAGCAAGACAATCAGCTATAATAAAATCCATGTCGATACCGAAGAAATAACTAACAGTCTTCAAGATCACAAATGGGATAAATTTCTTGCAATTACAGGTGCAAACGTCGCAGCTGAAAGTTTTGTAAATACACTTAAAGCTGTCATTGAGAACAATACCACTGTAATTAATATACCCAAACGAAAGCAGCCCATGAAACCTTGGATAACTATGGGAGCATTAAAATCAATAAAAAAAGAGACAAACTACATAAGAAAGTTAAGGCAAACACTAAGAACGACAATACTAAAGAAGGATATACTAAATATCGAAACATGTGTAATAGAATAATTAAACAGTTAAAAAAAAATACTATGAACGTGAATTTTGCAAAAGTACTTGAAATCCCAAAGAAACCTGGAGGGTTATTAAAGAAATTTGTTCATTAAACAAAAAAAAGGTAAGCTCGGTTGAGTTACTTAAAATTAGAACAACATGCGGAGAATCACTGGATGAATTCAATGATTACTTTACATCAATAGGCAACAGACTAGCAAACGAAACCCTAACAAAGCTAAATACAACTGAATCCAACCTAGCTTCCCTCGCGTTTCCTAGGACTGCTCCTTCTAATTCAATGATGCTGTACCCTACAGACCCTACAGAAATATCACAAACAATTAAAATGCTTAAGCCCAGTAGTGCAGTTGGCTGGGATAACATTCCTACAACTATAATCAAAAGATGTAGTCAGTTGTTGGTATCGCCGCTAGCACATATGTGCAACCTGAGCCTGGAGAGTGGTAGTTTTCCGTATATTTTCAAAAAAGGAATAGTTTGCCCTATATTTAAAACTGGAGATAAAAAAATTCCATCAAACTACAGGCCCATAACGCTATTAACCACACTTACTAAAATTCTGGAAAAAATAATGAATAAAAGACTGGTCAGGTATCTGGAAACAAATAACCTACTGTCTGGTAACCAATACGGAATCAGGACAGGTCGAAGCACGGAGGATGCGGTGGTGAAGTTGACGTCGATGGTGACACGATATGTAGATAGAGGTGAAAAGTGCGTGGGTGTGTTCCTCAATCTACAAAAGGCCTTCAATACAGTATGTTTCCCCATCCTATTGGCCAGATTGGAAAACCTGGGGGTCCGCGGCTCTGCACTGGCCTGGTTCGCAGACTACCTAACAAATCGGGAACAAGCCGTCCGAAACGAAAAACAATTGAGTGGGAATGCCACATGTACTTATGGTGTTCCACAAGGAAGTACTCTAGGACCGACGCTATTTCTTATTTATATCAACGAACTTTGTAAACTCGATATTAATAAAGCTGACTTGATTATGTTTGCTGATGATACAGTTATCCTATTTCACGGAAAGAACTGGACAGATGCAAAACATTCAGCTGAGAGTGGGTTAGCCAAAGTTACATGTTGGTTGGAAGATAGTTTGCTATCGCTGAACACCATGAAAACTAAATATCTGTGCTTTAGCAAAACAGCAGCTGGTAGCCCAAATGATAACCTCAATGTCCTGACTATCCACACGTATCCATGTAATAGAAGGTTAGTGGAAGGAGTTTCCTGCAACTGTGACAGTCTACCAAGGGTGCCAACTATTAAATACTAGGTGTTATCGTGGATGACAAGCTTAATTGGGGACCACACATCACATCTACATCAAAGAGGATTAGAAAACTAATATTCATTTTTAAAAACCTTCGTCTATACGCAAACAGAAACATTGTACTCCAGACATATTGTTCGATTCCAAATCGATATTCGATCGATGGTTTCAGAACGGTCATTTTAATTTGACGTTAGCTGTCAATCTGGCAGTTTTGACAACAAAAAAAAAACCCGCAATGAAAACGCGTGTTGATTAGGTTGTTGAAATTAAATCATAGGGCATCTGGAATGTATTCGGGATTCCCTCAGGATTATTAATATAGCTGAGTGTGCCGTTGTCTCTCGAGCCAGATAAAGTTCGGATTTTCGTGCCCGATTCGTATTTACCACGTAGAAACATAACCTGTGTTGGACCACTGTGCTCATTGACGCTGGCCCGCCAGTCATACCTGGTTGGCTGAAGAACCTGTCTACCAAGAAGAGCCTAGGGTGCGCCCGGGCCTTGCAGAGAGACAGGAGGTTGACGGGACCGAAGCACAGACCACGTTATATCTACCCCACATTACTTTAGCTCGGTGAATTGCCGACGATCATCACTTCTTGGCACCTGATCGTCACGCTACCTCGTAGCTGATGGGCCCCTACGAGGTCATTAGGTGCTGAGAAGCCTGAACATTTTGGTAGCTAGACCGTGGTTTCCTGAGATTTGCAGCCGTCAAGGGCTTCAGGAAAGCACGACTTGGGACTATCAATCTGTAGGTATCTAGGCGGTTAGGTAACTTGTTTGTTCCTATATCCACATAGATTGGTAGTATTTGTAAGCTATAAGTCTATTGCTGGTAGTAGACAGGCAGATATTACAGTTTTCCCTAAATGACCAGTTGTGCTGAGATGTGACTCAGCAAGTGTATAGCAATTTATAACTTGAACTAATATTGACTATTATCTGTGTGTTATAATAATAAAGGGAAACTAACTTGTTATTTACAGGATTAGAATATTAGAAGTGTAGCATAATTTATATAGATATAAAACTCGGTTCCTATTGTTTAAGGAAAACAACATTATTTAAGTTATAGTTTAGGGTTCCCTCGTTTGGGTTATAAACTGAAGGGTCCAATAAAATTGAGTTACTGCAAATTGTGAGTAAATATCGTTCCGATCATGTCGTTATCTGAAATCCAGAAGGGTGTTTCTAAAGAACTCAGATGGTTTTCCTCCGCACACGGTCTGATAGACCGTTTAGATAGGCATGATGTGGTATTGGAGCGGTCTATGGACGTTAAGGAACGTTACAATAGGGTGCTCGAATTGTCCGCGCAGGCGGAATCAGTTGATGGTTGTGCACCTGACAGGCTGTCACGGTTGATAGGGGATGTCGACCAATGTATGGAGATGGCAGCTGCTATCACGCAGAAGGCTGCGGACATACGTAGACAGCGCGAGTCCAGCCATGGTGGTGACATTGAAGCACCTCTGCCGCATCAGGGATCGGGGACCAGGTTACCCGCGATAACTATGCCTACCTTTGACGGCGTGTCCGGTGAATGGATGAGCTTCATCAATCTGTTCGACAGTTTGGTGCACTTGCGATCGGACATTACCAAGTCTGTCAAGATGGCTCAGCTGGTGGCAGCATTGAGGGGTGAGCCTAGGGAGCTGGTCGCTCATTTGACAGTTACGGAGGGCAACTATGAGACGGCCAGGCAATTGTTGGTCAGACGTTACCACAACAAACGGAGGTTGGCCGATGCCCAACTGAACCGTTTGTTTAGCATCCCGGTTGTGAACAAGGTCGGGGCCATTGAAACGAAGCGGGACTGTATTCTTGATTTATAAACGCTGATTAAATTCACAATAACTGCACTTTATTATTATTTCGAGGATATTTAAATACAGCGATGCACACACGTTAGCATTGTACAGACCAGAGAGACAAAATTGCCAGATGACAAATTATAATATTTAATGTGGGCAGTGTTCCCAACATGCTGCCGCCTTTAGTAATTTACTGCAAAACTAACAATGAATTTTATACATAACGAAAGTTCGATATTTTTAACATTAATGAATTGATATAGGTTACCTAGCTAATACAGATTAGGTACCTATACAAAATATAACACCCGAGAAACTAAACAACATTAAACACTGTGTTACAAGCTACAACGCAAGAATTACTTATACATAAGTATTATAAGTGCTATAAAACTAAAATGCAATGTTTTGATGTGTCAAACTATATCTATACAAAAGCCACACAAATTCAGCACATCAAATCACTGCACAGAAAGAAACACATGTATAGCACATAGTAACATAAAAATTATGTATCCAAGGGTAGGACACATACTTTTAAAATAGATCGAGTATGGGTTTTACCATTAGCAGTTCTGACCTCAACGGCCCTAACGTGGCCATCATGACCAGGGTATGTATTTACCACTCTAGCCATTGGCCATAACATAGAATGAACATTATCCTCCCTTAGTATCACTAAAGTACCTATTTTAATATTAGGTGAAACGTTTAACCACTTAGGTCTATTTTGCAATACATTGAGATACTGTTTGTGCCACATTTTCCAGAATGACTGCTTTATCTGTGTACATAACTGCCAAAATTTTAACCTATTTTGTGGAACATTAGACACATCATTTTCTGGATACATTGTTAGAGCATTTCCTATCAAAAAATGACCTGGAGTCAAATAGCTATAGTCATTTACATCACTTGAAGATATTGGTAACAAAGGTCTAGAATTAAGTACACACTCTATCTCTACTAACACAGTATTTAACTGCTCATAGGTTAGCTGGTGACCCTGTACTACTCTTCGTAAATGGTACTTAGTACTTTTAACTGCTGCCTCCCAAAGGCCCCCAAAGGTAGGTGAATAACTTGGAATAAAGTGAAAGTCAATTCCTTTTTCTGCTGTAAATTGAACAACTTTGCCTTGGTGGTCCCTGGAAGACAACAAAGTATATAGCTCCACTAACTGATTCCTTGCCCCCTTGAAGGTGCTGGCATTGTCAGAGTATATTTCTTTCGGCAGGCCTCTTCTTGATATTAGTCTACGTAGGCACGCGAGATAGGTATCGGACGTGAGATCTGAGGCTAGCTCTAGATGTATTGCCTTAGTGGCGAAACAAACAAACACACAAATGTAACCTTTACCTATAATCGATCGCCTCACGCGCGCAAGCTTTACATTTACAGGTCCTGCGAAATCTACTCCAACTTTTTCAAAGGGACGACTCATCGCAGTCACCCTCCCGGCCGGCAAGGAACCCATTAGTTGCTTGGAAGCAGTGGCCTTCTGCCTAAAACATTTAATACATTTATTTGTTATTTTTTTTACATATAACAAGCCGTTAGTTATCCAGTATTTCTGGTTTAAATTTGACAATAATAGCCTAGGTCCCGCATGCAGGAGACGCTCGTGTTCAGACCTAACAATGCATTCAGTGACATACGATTGCTTAGGCAAGATCGCCTGATGCTTCTGATTGTATGGGATATTAGCGTGGTGTAACCTGCCGCCTACACGCAGAATACCTATATTGTCTAAGAACGGATGCAAGGTATGTAGGGATCCCTTCACACATTGATTTTTCTTTAGGCATTCGATTTCCTCATGAAAATGTATTTCTTGCTCAGATTTAATGAGCAACATATGCGCACTGTTTAGTTCTGTACTCGTCAAAAAATTATGCGAGGCCTTACTGCCTTTCAAATTGTTGACAAATCTTACTACATATGCTAAAATGCGTGTCATTTTATGGATGCTAGAATATTTGTGTATACCTTGCAATATGTCGTTTACTGGAAGAGCTGCAGATCCCACATTGGAGGAGATCGCTGCGCTGGACCGGCTCTCAGGTAAGTCTGAAGGTAACTCTATATCTTGATTGAACCTGTACTCACTGTCATGCAAAAATCGAGGCCCATGCCACCATAAATCGCAGCCACTAAACTCATGTGGCCTGACCCCTCTGCTTATGTAATCAGCTGGGTTCTCGTTGGTGTTGACATATAACCATTGACAGTCAGCAGTATTGTTAATTATAGCTTTTACTCTGTTCGCCACATAAGCCGTCAACCTCATCGCTTCCGTCCGTAACCAAGCCAGCACGATTTTGGAATCAGAGAACAAGTAAACTCGGCTTATTTTTAATTTTAATTTAAGCGTGTTTGAAACCTTAGCAATTAAAACAGACAGGAGTAGCGCCGCATTTAATTCTAAGCGTGGCACGGTTAGGTTTTTATTTTGAAGCGGGTTTATGCGGGATTTCGAGCAGAGCAAATGTACATGTACTATACCTTTATTATCGGTGACGCGCAGGTATACACAGCAGCCGTATGCAGTCGAACTGGATGCGTCCGAGAAACCTATGAGTTCAACTGTGTCTGAATCAGATATTTGAATATTTCTACTTATATAAATCGGATCCATTTTTGCAAGACTTGACAAGAATTCCAACCACTCTTTTTTAATATTTTCGTCAGGCGTGGCGTCCCAGTCCGTCTGGCTGGACCACAAAGACTGCATTATAGCCTTGGCCTGTACAAAGATGGGACCCACGAACCCCATTGGGTCAAAGAACTTTCCTATGAATGCCAATATTTCTCTTTTGGTAATATTCTTTGCATCAAAAAATTCTGGACTTGCTATTCTAAACTTATCTTGATGCACAACTAACTGCAAACCTAAGGTTTTTAAACTACAGCCGTTGTTTTCAAATTCTAATTCGTCAAAGTGCCGTTCAGTTGAAGGAATATCTTCTAATATCCTACTGTCATTTGACGACCATTTATGTGTCTTGAAACTCCCCTTTTGCAGCAGCCGCTGAAGCTGCGATTTTGCTTCTAAAATCATGTCTAAATCACTATTTGAGTAAAGCACATCATCTACATAGGTGCAGTTGTTCAAAATGAACGAAGCCAAGGGCAGTTCGCGTTCATTTTGCATCGCAAGCTCTTTCAAACAACGTGTAGCTAAATAACTTGAGCTCTTTAGACCATAGCTCACTCTATCCAGCCTGATGCACTTGATGGTCTCATCGGGGCTGTCTCTCCATAGAATATTCTGTAAGGAAGTATGCTCAGGTATTACGCGGATGTTTCGGAACATTTGTCTTATGTCCGTAGTGAATGTATAGTCACCAAAACGGAACAAAAGCAGTATGTCAAAAAGATCTCTCTGTACGGTCGGTCCGTTTAGTAGCAAATCATTTAGCGATACTTTCTTACTTGTCTTCATCGAGGCGTCAAAAACCGTACGTAACTTAGTAGTTTTACTGTCGGGCTTGAGTACCGCCTGGTGTGGGAGGAAGTAGACCGCGTCCTTACTAAGTTGATAGCTCTCGATGTCAACAAAATGCCCGTGATTTAAATTTAAGTAATCGTGTATAAACTTTTGATATTCTATGAAAAGGTTGGGGTCTTTGTGCAATTTCTTTTCGAGGTTTAAAAACCTTTTTAACGCGAAATGAAATGAGTCTCCTAGCGCATCGTTTACATCTTTGAGTGGGAGTTTCAAGGGTAAAGCAACCTCAAAACAATCATCCTTCAACTGAACAGTCTTTTGAAATATATACTCGCAGAGCTCCTGCTCTGAAGACTTTTCATTGTAAATTTCGGGAACGCTCTCGCTCTTCCAGAAGTTTGTTAAATTTTCATTAATATCTGATTCACATGTGACACATTTAAGAACTGCTACCTGATTGCAGACATTTGAAGGCAAGCTTCCCCCGATTATGTAGCCGAACTGCGTATTAATTAGCTGTGGATGCCGTGCACCTGGCGTCGAAAGCTGCGCCCCGCTAGGCGGCGCTGCAGGCCCGTAGATCGTCGACTCCGGTGGCAGCATAGCCTGGAAAAAACAGTCGGCTCCCATTAGCAAATCGATTTGACTGGGGATGTTAAAATCTTTATCTGCCAGCCTTATATTTGATGGGATCGCAAAGTCTGAGAGATCTACTTTTCTCTGTGGTAGCTCACATGTGATCTGTTCAACTACATGACAAGTAGCCGATAGCTTGAATGGATTGACCAATGAATGTATTTCGACTGGCACACAGCGCTTCACGCTGGCCTGAGTGTTGACTATCCCTACTATATTAATATTATTCTGCAGGGGCTTTAAATCTAGCAGCTGAACGGCCCTTTGAGAAATAAAGGACAGCTGTGACCCACTGTCTAGCAGGGCTTTGAAAGTCATCTCGGTGCCATCTCGAGCAAGAAGCTTTACTTGGGCTGTGGGCAAGAGTACATTATTAGTCATAATATTATTCGCCGCCAAAGAAGCGGGTGACACTGCGGCTTGCTGACTGTTCACTTTATCATTATCGCGGTGTAACAGAGTATGATGCTTCTGTTTGCATTCTGCACACCGAAAGTGAAATCTGCATTTCCCTGCATGCGTACCTAAGCATATATGGCATATTCCTTTTTCATCTGCAAACTGTATCCTTTTATTGGCAGGCAATAACTGAAAGCTTTGACACAAGTATAACTTATGATTGGACTTACAGAAAAGACATGATGCTTCAGAGGCTGCTGTGTAGGCTACCAGTTTGCCCGTGGATAAACCTGGACGCTGCTCTTTTACATCCTTGCGTTGCTGGTGTGGCTGGCCATAGATCGGCTCAGAATTCTCCAATGCCAGCGCACGCTTGTCGACGAAGCTGAGGAAGTCCTCCACGGTGGGGTCTATGCTGCTGTCTCTCTCTAGCTGATATGCTCTCGATGTGTAGACATCTAATTTGCGGCAAAGTACACACAAAATTATAGCATCCCAATACCTAACGTTAGGATCCAAATTGGTCAAAGCGGCAAGCTCTTGCTTAACATTCGAAACAAACTCTCTGAGATTGCTCGCAGTTGACTTTATTAGAGGTTTGAGATCCAACAGTGTACCTATGTGCTCATTAATTATCCTAAATTTATTGTTGTACCTATCATTCAACAATGTAAGTGCCTTGTTGTAACTTTCGTGCGTCAAAGGTAAGTTTTTTATTAATTGCAAGGGCTCATCCCTAAGATATGCACGCAAATAATATAGTTTTTGTACATAGTCTATGGAATCATTCTCGTTTATAACAGAGTTGTACAGGTTTATGAATGGAATGTACTCACTAAACTTACCACCAAATATCGGTACATTAATGGGTGGAAGTTTTAGCTTGGAAATTGGAGCAGATGGCGGAGAAGGCGTTGATTCTTGGCTTTCGCGTTGTTTAATTATGCCATTGAGTGTTGATATGATATGGAAGTAATTTTCCTCCGTAATGGACACATCCTCTTTGTCTTTGTCATCCAAGCCTAATATTTTCATATTACACTTCTCATAATCTGCAAACAAATCTACCGCACGTTTTGCTTTGACCTTTAGCGCTTCGGTCGAAGATCCTGCCACACATTCTTCATTGCTAGCAAAGTTAAAAAGCCGTGTCAAATTACCTTTCAAGTAACCTCTAGTCGCGACCAACTGTTGTGACTCCATTTTCCAATTAGGTACACCGCTTAGTAAGCACAACTACACTGATACAATTTTGTGCAATAACCTAATTAATTATTAAACAATACTGTAAACTAAACTGTTTCTTTGACGCAAATTGTTAATACGAATCCAACGAGAAAACTGGGTGGGAAGGTTTGTGCTACAAAATGGCCGACAGCTAGACTCCGACGCAGCAAGCAACCGCAGTAGTTCCAAGCAAGGCCGCCGCTAGCGCTAGTGTCTTCTCTTTGTCGCACGCCTGGCCTCGCTTGCTGTGCCGCGCGCGCAGGTTCCGAACGCACCTTGAGTTCTTGTTGCCAACCACTGAGGAACTTTTTGCCAACTGACCGACACGAAATCGCGCGATCACCGATTCACCGCTGCCCGCCACGTAGAATAAATGGCGGGAATGTAATGAATGAAACGACGTCGCGTCGTCTGAAATCTGCCAGAACTTGATGTTTTTGTATGATTTTAACGGCACTATCACACTGATCTGACCACACTAAGCCCTGCCCAAATGCACTTCACTTGTGTGGCTACGACACGAAATCGCGTACTCGCCGCTCGCCAACCCGTAGAAACAATGGCGGAAGTAGCAGGTGAGCGCGTTGCGGTGTGAGATCTGCCAACAGCTCGTACTTATCCCTCGCTGGATCTCTTCTTGTCGAAGGACCATGAAACGAAGCGGGACTGTATTCTTGATTTATAAACGCTGATTAAATTCACAATAACTGCACTTTATTATTATTTCGAGGATATTTAAATACAGCGATGCACACACGTTAGCATTGTACAGACCAGAGAGACAAAATTGCCAGATGACAAATTATAATATTTAATGTGGGCAGTGTTCCCAACAGCCATACAGAAGGAGGTTTTGAATCCATTGTCGTCCGTCACCAAGGCTCTAGAGAATCTTGGACTTCCGGTTGGTGAATGGTCGTACTTACTGTTGTACATTGTACTTTCCCGCCTACCCGCTGACGTGCAGACTCGTTTCGAACAGTCTCACGGGAGGTCGGCCGAGGACCTGCCCGCCTTCTCCGACTTGGTCGGATTTTTGGAAGAGGAGTCTCGACGGGCAGAGAATTTGGGGTTGACGGTCACCCATCCTTCGGAGCCACAGAGAGCTGCCGGGAGCGCTGTGAGTAGGGGCCCTCCGACGAGGAAGGACCGCACCAACCGGCAGTCATATGGGACTGTGAGTGCATTGACCCCACATAGTGAGACCTGCCCATGTTGGAGGCAGATTGGCCATGCTGTGGCCAATTGCAATAAGTTCGGGGAACTTAGGGTTCAGGGACGGCACCAGATGGCCAAGCAGCGGGGCTGGCGTTTCCTGTGCCTCGGGCCACACATGGCTAGGGACTGCACGCGCACACAAATGTGCGGATATTGTGGTGGGGCCCACAACAATCTGTTGTGCATGAACCGGTCCGGCCAACAGCCACCACAGGGCCGTACCCAGGGTGACACGGCAAGGGGCCTTGAGAATTCGTTTGCGACTCGGAGCGCAACTCAGGGGCCAACGTCCCCACGTGCACAGGGCAGTACTAGGGTGCAGGGCCGCACTCAGGGTCATAACATGGGGGGCCCTGAGTTTTCGGTTGCGACTCAGCATCCGACTCAGCGGGACATTGGGTGTGTTGAGCAGGCCGTAACAGGCGGGTGGCATGGGACACCTTCGAGCTATGCGGGTGCGGTTCGGACGCCGCCTCAGTTGTCGCCCCGCTCGTCGCCTCGTCCTCGTCGGTCGCATGTGATGTCCCCCCCGCTCATGGAGCGGCCACGGTTGAATTCACGCCCACCCCCCTTCGGGGGGCGTCGTAGGGTGGCAATGGAACCGGCGCGTGGGCCATTTGTACAATGGGACCCTCTGGCGTATAGCTGCCTACCTGATCGGTTACAGGCAGATTGGGGCCCCGGGGGCCCTCGCTAGGAATTTGCGGCCCAACAATTTGTTGCGCCCCAACCGGAGACGGTGGTGTTACCGATCGCCTCTGTGCTTGTTTGGGATTTGGCGGGCAACCCAATATACGTTTGCGCCCTATTAGATTCTGGAGCTCAGGGCTGCATTGTATCGAATGATTTAGCAAAATGGTTGGGCCTCAAGGTAAATAGGTATAATAAATCAATACGGGGCGTGGGGAATGTTACGGTTACGAATGTAGTTGGTCAATCGGTGATCACGTTCTCTCCACGTTATGACATTTTGACAAAAACATCCGTGCAAGCTTTAGTAATGACGCATGTCATGGGCAGACACCTCTTGGTGAAGTTGAATCCGGCCGTTCGATTCCTGACATCAGGGCTCAAGTTGGCGGATCCCGATTTTGACACTCCAGCCCCGGTCGACCTGTTACTGGGAGCAGACGTTCTGGGTAGGTTTCTGTTGTCGGATCGGCCAGTTCTTCAGCCGGACGGGTTGATTGCTGTGGATACTAAGTTTGGTCACGTGATCATGGGTCCGGCATTGCCAATGGTTAGGCCTGCCGAGTCAGATGGCATACTTATTGGCTCAGCGTTGTCAGACGCTATCCAACGTTTCTGGGAGATAGAGGAACCTCCCACCGTTCGTCGAGTCGACGCAGACGAAGAAGAGTGCGAGTTGTTTTACCAGAATAGTACTGGTCGCCTTCGTTCTGGTCGTTTTGTAACTTGACTGCCTTTCAGGGCCGATCGACCGCCACTAGGAGAATCTAGGAAGATGGCTGAGACGAGATTGATGTCGATGGAGCGTAGGATGTCAAGGGACGCCGTATTTAAACAAAAATACGTCGATTTCATGAGGGAGTATGAGTCGTTAGGACACATGTCGGTATCGGGTGTGGACTGGAGATCTGAGGATCATTGTTTCCTTCCACACCATGCCGTCCTGCGAACCCCTACCGGCAAGATTCGAGTTGTTTTTGATGGGTCAGCACCTACCTCGAACGGGATGTCCCTGAATCAGTGTCTACATTCGGGACCCAAGTTGAGTCGTGATATTTCGGATATTCTCACGAGCTTTCGGAGACACCAGATTGTATTTGTCGCAGACATTCGGATGATGTTTAGGCAAACGGTAATTCATCCGGCTGACAGAAGGTATCAGTTGATACTTTGGCGTGAGTCCACGGCCGAGCCAGTCAAGGTCTATGAGTTAAACACGAACACGTATGGGTTACGGTCTAGCCCGTATTTGGCGATGCGTACCCTGCGGGAGTTGGCGTCGCGTGACCGTGTGAGCTATCCTAGAGCCGCCGCTATCCTGGAGCAAGATTTGTACGTCGATGACGTCTGCACAGGGGCAGCCAGTGTAGAGGAAGCTCTGGACCGACGTGACGAGCTCATTCAATTGCTGGAACGAGGCGGCTATGAACTACGCAAGTGGATGTCCAACTCCCCTGAGTTGATGGCTGGTCTCCCAGATGAGTTTCAAGAAGACCCGCACGTTTTTGAGAATCCTGACAACCCTAACATGTTGTCAGTGCTTGGAATTCAGTACCGGCCCGTCCATGATGAGTTTACCTATCGGGTGGTTTTAGAAACACTGAACGCCTGGACGAAGCGGTCAGTACTGTCAACGATTGCGAGAACGTTCTGTTATAAGGGGTCCGCGAATTCTCTTTTTAAAAAAAAGAAACACTTTTAAACTATAATAATAGAATATATTCAAAGATCGGGATTAGAAATATGTGTGTCTACAGTATGACCGGCGGAGAGAGACTGACTCCTCGCCAACGACTTCATCAGTACAGGGCCTAGTTAAATGATGATGAAGCAGGTTCATCAGCAATTCACCATACATAGAGGGGATATAACAGCCCCCTGTGTGAAATGAAACTTACCGAATTTCATGTAAGTTTCAGATGAAATTCAGTCAATACGAAGTCGCGGACCAGGATCAGATTCATCGGCTATTTGAATTTCTGGGTTTTCAGGATCACTTTGATCTTTACAGATAAGGGATTGTAGATACTCATACCTTTTACAAAAATATAAAATTATAACACTAACACAAAAGATAATTGATAATACACTAAAAATTGGAAAACTGACATGGTTTACAAATTGTTCTGATGGTTTTACAGATTTTAGGTTTTCGATATTTTGATCAGAGAGTAATTTTAAATATTTAAGATTATCTAGGTTGATATTCGAAATACTCTGATGTGAAGTGTCCAAGTTTAAATCTTTTAATTTTTGTATGTTACAGCATTTATCGTCAGTTATACTATATTCAGGTCTTATGTTAATTATAGATACCTTAGGGTTAGATTTACTTAATAGCTTATTGCTTCTACAATACGCTATACACTCAGTTTCAATATTCAGTACGCCTGCACCGGATATTGTTAATTCCGTGAGGTTTTTATTACAGTCTATCGAAAGCTTAGTAGATTCAGATTGGATAAAAATCAATTTGTCATTACTTAATCTGTGCCAAATGTCTATATATCCGAAGAGAAATTTATGGTTACACTGGTTAGGCATATGAGTGATAGCTTTTGTCATAATTTCGGTTTTACAGGATGGATACCCAATAACACTGAAGATTTCGGTTTCGTCACACATAAATTTGTCCTCAAAGATAGTTTTACATTTCTGAAGGTTTTCCAGAGTCACATACACAGTTTTGTCTTTACTTAAGGCAATAAATGGTTTTTTAGATAAAATCATTGAAAATGTGTTTGATTTATTAACATTTAAGGGTGTAGGCACAGGTATATTTTTAAACAGATTAAACTCTGTGAGTGTAACTAAAGGAATCTTCACTATAAAAAATAGGTTATTATCTAAGAAGTATGATATCAATTCTGAAAGATTCATCAGTAAATGTATATTATTCAGGTATAAATCAACAGGGAAGTTTTTATATTTAGGCATTAAATTGACATGTTTTAAAATATCGTTATACAGCTGTTTAGGAGTAATTATTGAAGGATGCAAAGTATTTGTTTTAGTAAATAGTACAGAATTTACAATATCTTCAACTTTAAATGACAATGTGATCATATTGGCTTGCAAACTGTTCAATGTGTGAGTTATTTGATCTTCGAATGCAAGTTCATTCATTATTTTGGAAACATTGTTTAATGAATGGGTTAAATTTTCAAGAGTGGCGTCCAGTATGGCTTCATTTTTATTTAGTTCGTACAGGGATCGGTTAAGATTTGAAATTGCCGATTGAGATACAATAATGCTGTCCGTCAAAGAATTTGTAAGTTTACTATCGTTATCGTAAAGTATTCGAATAGCATTATTATATTTTTCAGCATCCTCTTCACTTAGGGTGCCAAATATGTGTTTAAATACAGTTCCGACGCCCGAGAACCAGGCTGACCTTCTAGTTGGACTACTTGAGGTGAGATGGGAAATAGAGTTATGGTCTCGTAGAATATCGCTGAAGAGGGAATCGAGTGGTTGCATCATGTTGTGACATTGACCTCTAATGGGTTCATTCTGTTGACATAGGAATCTGACAGTACTAAAGGTTTCACGAATATATTCCAGGTGATGGTTAACGTAAGAGATGTCTATTAGAATAACTACGTGAAAATCGTCATCCACGACACGTAATGTACCAATTGGGTTAAAGAGTATCCCAGGACCCTTGGTGATCGGTTCGACGCTAGTAGCCAGAACTTGATTGTGATTGTTCACAATAAATCTGGAAAAATTTAATAACTACATTAAAATTAGAACATAACTACATATCTTACCTATCTAAGGGGTTATTCACATTCATGTGCTGGTTTCACTTGGTCATAGTGGTGTTTAACATGGCGTCTGTTTATTAGCAATGACAATGTGTTGTTTCCATGTATTTAACCACCTTATATGGGCCTTTCTAGATTGGTGAAAGGGCTTTTCGCAATCTGAGATGGTTTCTTAAGTATACCATATCGCCAACTTTGTATGTAGAGATTCTGGTTTGTCTGTCATAATAAGCCTTGGATTTTTCTTTGGAGAGCCGGATATTTTCTAAAGCCTTTTCGCGGGATAGTTTTAATCGGTGGTTAAGCATTTTTACATACTCTGGATAAGTAACATCTGAGCGTAGATTAAAGACAAAGTCAGGGATATGTGGCTTATGTCCAAACATCAGCTCGAAAGGTGTAAATTGGGTTGTGCAGTGGGTATTACTATTATATGCTAGCATTGCTGTGTACACAAATTTATGCCAATTATTTTGGTTTTCATTTACATACGATTTTAAGTATTCTTTCAGCGTAGAATGGCTCCTTTCAATTGCGCCTTGGGTTTGAGGGTGATATGGTGAAGACCAGATGTGTTTTATCTTAAGCAATTCGCAAGTACGTTTAAAAAGGTCGGCAGTGAAGTTAGTCCCTTGATAGGTTAAAATCATTTTGGGGATTCCAAAGAGCGATATGAAATGAACGAGGCATTCACAGCATTCTTCTGCTGTGGCATTCGAGACGACAATCGAGTATTTTGTCAAATCATCTTGGAGGGTAAGAATAAATCTTAGCTTCGAAAGTCCGGCTTCAGGTAATGGTCCAACTATGTCTAAACTGATACGGTCAAATGGACGAGTTGATGTTGTGGTTATTTGCATAGGAGATCTGTTTATTTTAAGAAAGGCTTTGTTGGATTGACATGACTTGCAGTTTTTTACATACAGTTCAATGTCTGATCGCATATTTTTCCAGTAATAACGCTGTTTGATTCTATTGTACATCCTGGTGGAACCTAAATGGCCTTCAATTGGTATATCATGATTCTCTTTTAAAATCTTTGCTATTTCTGAAGGGACGGCATAAATTATGGTGTTGTGGCAAATGTTGACGTTGATCTGGCTATTGTGAAATAAATACATAATCATGCCATAGATTTTTGTGAAAGCATGTTTGTCGAATGGATTTTGGAAGTCTGATATAGCAATTTCCGTAACATTTTCGGATAGATCATTTTTAACCGATTTCAGACATTGGAATATTTCTGGATAATTGCAGGAATCAAAATGATAGACTTTTGTGAATAGTAAGTAATAAGTTTTTCCTTTGTTTTTCAATTTTTTTGAACGAATGTAGCTCTCTCTCGCTATTTAGAAGTTCTGTTGGATTTTCCATTTCAGATAATAGGTCTTGGATATACATATTTGATTCGTCAAGATCTATTGATGTGGGAACAAGGATGGTTTTGTATTGAGTTTTCATCAAATTTTCATTACATTCGTTTATGTGTGTGTTATATGTTTCGTTTTTGTTGGAAAATGATTTCAGAAATTGGGAGTAGTCGTTGTTGGGAGAGTGTATGATTTGAGGTGATTCTGCTGGCGTTTCAGGGTGTGGTGAAAATGGAAGATCCGGGGGAGTGAAATCTATGTTATCGCCGTAAGGGCTTATATTATCATCACCGAGATCTATTAAGTCACTCAATTGAATTGAGTCAAGATCAGGATCTTGAGTTGACGTTGATGGTTGTGGCTCATTAGATTGTGTTTGTAAGGTTGAGGCTTCAGGATCAGTATCATTATGGAGAATCGGATTTACAGGGTAACGAGACAACGCATCGGCATTGCTATTGATTTTACCCTTTTTATACTCAATTTCATAGTCAAATTCCTCTAATTTCAGTCGCCACCTAACTAATTTAGAACCGGGTTCTTTACAATTGAAAAGCCATTTTAATGGGCGGTGATCGGTCACGATTTTGAAACGGCGGCCATAGAGATATGGCCGGAAGACTCTGGTACCAAAAATGATAGCCAAACATTCCTTTTCAGTAACGCTGTAATTACATTCGGCTTTATTCAAAGTCCGAGATGAATAGGCAATAGGGCGATCTTTGCCAATAGGCCCTTGAGAAAGGATAGCTGAAATCGCATAATTTGATGCGTCACAGGTGAGTACAAAGGGTTTGGAAAAATCGGGGTATGCCAACAAGGGAGCCGATGTCAATGAATTTTTTAAAGTCTCAAATGATAATTGATGTTCATGTTCCCAATTGAATGGAGTGTCCTTTTTAAGGAGAGAAGTTAGGGGTTTGGCGATTTTAGATAATTCCGGGATAAATCTCCGGTAATAAGACACGAGCCCAAGGAATGATTTTATGTCTTTAGGACATTTGGGTAATGGAAATTCTTGAACGGCTCTGATTTTCTCAGGATTTGGCATGACACCTTGATCGGTGATGATATGACCAAGATAAGATACTTCATTACGGAGGAACTCGCACTTATCCGGCTGAAGTTTCAGATTGAAGTCACGGAGCCTTTGGAAAATTTCGGATAGATTTTTGATGTGAGTTTCCAAATCGAAAGAATAGATGACAATGTCGTCGAGATAGACAAAACATTCTATTCCTTGAAGGCCTGAAAGAGCTAAATTTATTAGTCTCTGAAAAGTTGAGGGAGCATTTTTTAGACCAAAGGGCATTCGCGTAAATTCGAAATGTCCCTGAGGGACTGAGAACGCGGTTTTTGAAGCATCGTTATCAGCCATTGGGATCTGATGAAAACCGGAAGCAAGGTCAAGAGTACTGAAGTACTTGCATTTCCCTAATTGGTCAAGAATTTCAGAAATATTCGGAATCGGATAGGAATCTCCGATGGTGATATCGTTAAGTTTGCGGTAATCAATGACGACCCGCCACTTACGTTCACCTGAAGCATCATTTTTTTTTGGAACAACCCATATTGGGGAAGACCAAGGGGATGTTGAGGGTTTTATTATACCCTGACGAAGCATTTTATTTACCTGCGATTGTACTTCTTGTTTATTTATTTCCGGGAATCTGTAAGATTTCGTATTTACGGGAACAGAGGAGGACGTATTTATTTCATGTTTCAGGATATCCGTCGTAGTTAAATTATCATCGGGTAGGTGAAAAATGTCAGAATAGTTAGAACAGAGCTCATTTAGACACCTTTTTTCTTCTTTGTTCAAATGTGATATTCGTAACTGATTTAATACTTCAGTAGTACGGTTAACAGCATCTATTTTCCTTTTGGAGGAAAAATGATTAACTTCGTGGTGCTCATTAAATATTTCATTCACTGGAATTAATTTAATATTCAAATTGGAATTCACAACTATGGGGGATTCGGAGACATTAACGACGGATATATTTATTCTAGAGTTATTCTTTACTTTAACTATGCAGTTAGCAATTAGTAAAGACTCTATTGAATTTTGGTCTAATACGAAACCTTCTCCTACTTCAGGATTCTGTACAGAACACTCGATTACCATCTGTGTTCGTGGAGAAATGGTGTATGTAGGTTCTTGAAATTTCAGGAGTAATTGTGTCTTGTCAATCGTGAGAGTTTGTTTAGTATAATCGATTTTACAGTCTGTTTTTGTAAAAAGGTCATTTCCTAAAATACCGTCATATGGTATTGTGATTCCAGATGCGACATAGAACTGGTGAGTTATTGAATTGAACTCAATCGCGATTCGACCTGGAGAAGACATCAGGTTTTCAGTTTGTCCTATTCCTGAAAATGATATTTTATCTCTTAGAATTTCAGGCATTATTTCAACAGAGCTTTTCTTGACCAAGCTTACGGATGCACCACTATCAACTAAAAGCGTCAAGGGTCGGGTAGAAACGGAGGTAAGTATTTCAATATAGGGTAAGTACTTTTTTAATGGATCTGTATTAATTTGATATATTTTTTCAGATGTCGCTGCTGTGGGTATGGACTCAGAGGATTTAGAAGCCGTTGTTGGACGTATGGATTCAGAGGATTTTGAAGCCGCTGCTGGGCGTATAGATTCAGAGGATTTGGAAGCCGCTGCTGGGCGTATAGATTCAGAGGATTTGGAAGCCGCTGCTGGGCGTATAGATTCAGAGGATTTGGAAGCCGCTGCTGGGCGTATAGATTCAGAGGATTTGTCTTTCCGGTGGGGCTGGTTACCCTGTGGCGTAGACTGTTGTTTAGTCAGATTTTGGGATGAGAAAGTATCGGCTTTTGATGGTTCATTTCCCGCGCGACACCGTACAGGAAAACCTATTCGTTTAAATTATCGATTTCGTCGACTCCTTCACTTTCCTGATCGAATGAGGGTAAGTCAACATGGTGTACAGGGTGGCTAAACTGGCCTTGATTTTGATAGTTGCCGAAACGTTTGTTGTTGAATTCGCGTTTACGGCAGTCTTTAATGAGGTGTCCCTCGTTTTTGCAATATCGACAGACAGGACGAGAACTAGAATTATTTTGACCATTGTCGTTGGACTCGTTGGTAACGTTTATCCCTGCACGATTCTGAAATCCTCGGTTCTGAGGACGCTGGATTTGGCCTGACCGTTGAGATGGATTTTGATAATTGTTAGGATGTTGGTAACGATTCTGATTTTGGAAATTCGATGATTGTTGTGGACGGTTCTGGTAGGAGTTGGCACCGCTATGTGAAGTTGGATGTTTCTTAAGTGTTGCCTGTAATATTTTTTCTTTAGATGAGGCAAAGCTTATTGCCTCATTGAGGGTTGAGGGATTACGGCATCGAATAACGGTTGCCAGTCTTGGGTTCAACCCGGTCACGAATGCGTGTAATGCGAGGTCTTGCATTGCGGCGATGCGGCCAGTCAGTTCTCCTTTTAATTTGGTTGGTATAGTAATATTTATTTCAGTTATTAATTTTGCTAAGCAGGATTCTACGCGGAGGCCGAACTGATTAACCGCTTCGTTACTAAGCTGGCGACAATCTTGCAGCTCAGATAATAAGGCGGCATAATGTTTTTTCTCGCCAAACTGATTTTTCAGAAAATCTTCTAACTGATCAAATGTCTCAAATTCTTTGATAGAACACGCTATTTCCGCGAGTCCTTCCAATTGGCTTACAATATATTTAAATAATATAATTTGCTGGGAAGGCGAAGCAAGGTCTATCGCGTTTTGGCAATTGTTTAAAAATGGAGCAAGTCTGTCGCGACTGCCATCGAATTTGTTTATAAATTTCAATAGAATAATAAGCTCTACGCCTTTAGACGGTCCTGCTTCGTCTTTATCTTTTCCCATTATAGATGCGTGGGCAACACTCAGTCAAAACAATAACACAATTGAGATAAGAATTAGACAATTCGTGAACTCGGTTACACTACAGTTTGTTAATTTAATGTCAATGAATAAAAACTTTTGTAGGACACTTTTAGGTATGCACTTTCACTTTAAACTGGAATGTACTCACATAAGAAGGTAGATGATAGCTGGCATGATGTTACTCGATGTGACGAAATTATGGTCTGAATTGGTATTTGGTTCAGAACGACGTAGAAGGACTAGAATGTATGCTGGAACTGGGTTTGTGCTGGAACTAGAATATTGGAGTCGGTGCTGGGTTGCAGAAGGTAACACGCTGCTGGTGTTATTCTCCTGATCCATTAGGCGCACAGTGAACTCGCTGATAAAGTTGAGGTATTTTGAGTTTCTCGTTTTGCACTTTCACACACTTTTATATGGAACTGAAGGAGACGTCCGGGGACCTTTTGAGATCCCTTCTCGCTGCCACCAATGTTATAAGGGGTCCGCGAATTCTCTTTTTAAAAAAAAGAAAGACTTTTAAACTATAATATATTCAAAGATCGGGATTAGAAATATGTGTCTACGGTATGACCGGCGGAGAGAGACTGACTCCTCGCCAACGACTTCATCAGTACAGGGCCTAGTTAAATGATGATGAAGCAGGTTCATCAGCAATTCACCATATATAGAGGGGATATAACAGTTCGACCCGAATGGATGGATTTCTCCAGTCACCTTTGCTCTCAAATGTTTTATGCAAAGGCTATGGGCGGCTCAGTTGACCTGGGACAACCACCTCTCAGGTGATTTGTTGACTGATTGGACGCGAATGTTCACCTCGCTATCGGACATAAATAATGTATCGCTGCCGAGGAAATTGGTCCCTGCTGGGGATTACAGGGCAACACTTCACGGGTTTTGTGATGCCTCTGGACGAGAGTTTGCGGCAGTGGTTTATTTGCGAACCGTCACCTCCACCGGGGAGGTCGACGTGCGTTTGGTTTTGGCAAAAAGCAAGGTAGCGCCTATTCGGACAAGGATGACGATTCCAAAACTGGAACTGTCCAGGGCTGCTCTTTTGACCAAACTTTTGAATCACACTCTAACAGTGTTGCGTGGGTCAGTAGTTTTGGAGGATACGGTGTACGCTTGGACGGACAGCCAGATTGTTTTGTGCTGGCTGAAGGCTTCGGTCCATAACTTAGAGGTTTTTGTTGCGAACCGTTTCTCCCAGATTGTGTCGTCTGAGATCCCACTGACCTGGAGACATGTACCAGGAGAATTGAACCCGTCTGATTGTGCATCCAGGGGATGTCAGGCTCCTGAACTCGTTAGACACCATTTGTGGTGGGGACCACCCTGGCTTGCCAAGAGAGAATCGGACTGGCCCCACAGCCATGTAGTAGTATCTTTTGATCATGGCCCCAGAGCGGCCGTGCATGTTACCCAGAAGGCTGAGGACCCTGACGCCGGGTTTCTGCTGGACCGGTATAGCTCACTTGACAAGTTGATAAACGTGTCCACTTGGATTAGGAGATTCGCTCGAAATCGTCGTACTCCTCGCGATCAGCGAACGTTGAACCCTATTCTGACTCCGGCAGAGCGAAACGAGTCGCTGTTGAATTTGGTCCGGTTGGTACAGTCCTCGAAGTTTGGGGCAGAATTGGAGATTATACGAAGTGGACGTTCGAAATTGAAGGGGGCCGTCGCGCGTCTCAACCCCTTTGTTGATTCGACCGGGTTACTTCGGGTAGGAGGAAGATTGCGCAATGCGAATCTGTCGTATTCGGCTCGTCACCCACTTCTGCCCCCCAAGGGGGGACAGTTAGTTGAATTGCTAGTGACTGATCGTCATATTAAAAACGCGCATGCCGGCTGTAACGCGTTGTTGGCCACGCTCCAGCGGGAGTTTTGGATCTTATCTGCCCGCCGTGCCATACGGAACATCGTGTTTCGGTGCATGCCTTGTTATCGACTTAAGGCTGCCACGATGCAACCTCTCATGGGGGACTTGCCCCCTGATCGTGTGAATGAGGTCAGACCGTTTTCAAGTATTGGTACGGATTTTGCAGGACCGTTTATGGTGAAGAGTTCACGATTGCGTATCGCTAAGCAATACAAGGCGTACCTATGTGTGTTTGTTTGTTTATCCACCAAGGCGGTACATCTCGAGCTCGTTGCTGATCTCTCGACAGAGGCTTTCATTGCTTGTTTGGATAGGTTTGTTTCTCGAAGGGGACTTCCAACTTTGATCCGCTCTGATAACGGCACTAACTACATAGGTGCGGAACGATACTTACGAGAGATAGTCAACTTTTTGAATGTAAATAAAGTGGATATTGGAACGGCCCTCTCCCGTCGGGGTATACAGTGGACCTTCAGCCCACCGATTTGCCCCCACTGGGGTGGGATTTTTGAGGCCGTAGTTAAGTCAGCTAAGACGCACTTAGGGCGTATAGTAGGTCAGACCGCGCTGACTTTTGAGGAGCTCGCGACATTGTTTTGTAAGATCGAGGCCGTTCTCAATTCGCGACCGTTGTGTCCGCTCAGCTCGGATCCAAATGACCTGGAGGCTCTGACCCCAGGCCATTTCTTGATAGGACAGCCACTTAACGCGTTGCCCGAGCACCCCTTCGAGGGAGTGAAATTGTATCGGTTGTCAAGGTATCAGATGTTGCAGCAGTTTACTCAGAATTTCTGGAAGCGTTGGTCGCTCGAGTATCTGCATATCTTACAACAGCGCCTTAAGTGGACTGACAAAACTAGCCCCCCTAGTGTTGGTGACCTCGTTCTGGTTAAGGATGCTAACCTACCGCCACTACGTTGGCGCAGGGGGCGCATTGTTAACTTGTTCCCTGGCAAGGACGGGACCCCCCGGTCTGCAGAGGTTCTAGTAGGAGGCTCGGTTCTAAAATGAGCGGTAGCAACGTTGTCTCGGCTGCCCGTAGATTAGGGGACAGGTGGGTGCCTGTCCGGGCGGGTGATTGTTCGATTCCAAATCGATATTCGATCGATGGTTTCCGAACGGTCATTTTAATTTGACGTTAGCTGTCAATCTGGCAGTTTTGACAATAAAAAAAAACCCCCCGCAATGAAAACGCGTGTTGATTAGGTTGTTGAAATTAAATCATAGGGCATCTGGAATGTATTCGGGATTCCCTCAGGATTATTAATATAGCTGAGTGTGCCGTTGTCTCTCGAACCAGATAAAGTTCGGATTTTCGTGCCCGATTCGTATTTACCACGTAGAAACATAACCTGTGTTGGACCACTGTGCTCATTGACGCTGGCCCGCCAGTCATACCTGGTTGGCTGAAGAACCTGTCTACCAAGAAGAGCCTAGGGCGCGCCCGGGCCTTGCAGAGAGACAGGAGGTTGACGGGACCGAAGCACAGACCAGGTTAGATCTACCCCACATAACTTTAGCTCGGTGAATCGCCGACGTTCATCACTTCTTGGCACCTGATCGTCACGCTACCTCGTAGCTGATGGGCCCCTACGAGGTCATTAGGTGCTGAGAAGCCTGAACACATATAATGCCCTATGTCACTGTGTTATTGAATACTGCATCTGTGCATGGGGAGGTGCTTCCAAATCAATACTAGTAGAGGCTGAGCGTGCACAGCGTGCTGTACTTAAAGTTCTACTGTTTGCTCCATGGCGGCAGCCCACGACACAAGTGTTTACGGACACAAATGTTCTCACAGTTAGGCAAACATACATTCACAAATGCATTAGGCGGTATCATAGTCTTGTAGTCCCACATCTACCCACTAGCACCAAAAGGATCTTTCGGATTCCAATACCGCTAGTCAAAAGTGCCCATGCGTGCAGACAATTTGACAGTCTCGTGCCTCGTTTGTACAACAAAAATTAATAGGAAAATTAATATAATAAACGATAAAAGTTATAGTGTCAAAACTAAAGTGTATAACTGGCTCAGATCCCTTGACTATGATGCTACTGAAAGCTTATTGACCTCGGCCATCTAGATCCTCCATCTCACTTCTGCTCACGTCATACTCATATAAATATGTATATGTACACATATTACAAAGAAAGCTATTTACATTAAAATGATGTGCATAATATATTCACACTAACACTCACTACACCCCAAATCACGAACACACACTTCATACAAAAAATCTTCCATTCAAGCACAACACTTACACTCACACTTAACAATTTCACATACACTCATCGCAGCACGAACTGATGAATATTGCATTGTATACATTTTTTTTTCTTTTTATTTTGTTTTTCCTCTTCTAATGTTTTCTAATTGTCATAACCATAACTAAATTATTATTATTTTATTTTTTTTTACAAAAAAGTTAGCCAAATGTATTATAAATGTTATTAAGAAACACGTTTTTGGGAAGAACTGTCTCCCTTGATACAGTATTTTACTAGTTAGGAAGACAGGGAACCATATTGTATTGTGTAAAACAATTTGTGAAATAAAGAATTTTTACTTTTTTACTTTTACTCCCCCCAACCCAGCCCCGACTCGTAGAAGAAATAGAATTATTATAAAAAAAAACGCGACTGCATTTTCTTGCAATACCACATACAAACTTATGAATGCACCTGGTTACGTACATGGAGGATGAAAGTAGTAGCACCAATAACTTTGTAACGCTCCACCATTTAAATAAATCTTAAAACTGTCTCGACAAAAAAATATTTAACATTATCGAACCTGCTCAAAAAAATTCACGAGAATAGGTCAGGAAATGCGATCTGTAGGCGAGAACAGACCGACAAGACAGAAGGACAAATGCATTTTTGGCTAATTTCGAAACTGGACGCTTTGCTCGCTCGGTCAATAATTGAATAAATAAATTGTGTGTTTGCGTGTTTATGCGTGGGGGGAGAATGGGGGAGAAAGGGGAAAGTCATAAATTGTAGGTAAGGAGCTGAAACCAAAAACGAATATCCGACGCTCTCAATGAGATACTAGGAAATACAGTAAGGTAAGGTTGACATGATGCTCCTTTTTGTTTTGGGACATATGTATTAAAAAATTAAGTTACTTCTTAGTCTTCTTACATTCTATTAAATTTGAAATTACCATCCGCTTAAAAGTAGGTTTACTTGTGCAGAATGGGTCTAAGTCATAGAATTTGTTGTACATATTAGGTATTGCACAAATTTTGCACAAAATTAGTGCCGAGAAGGGAATAGAAAAAAACTGAGTATATCTGGTCCGTGTCGACGGCACAGATAGTTTTAGCACATAGTTATAGTTATAGTTTATCGCGGGCCACTTTTCCGCATCTCGACGTCTTAACTTTGCGCCTATTTTGCGTGACGTGGGTTGGGGGCACTACTCCTGCCAACCCAGCTCCTGTAGGAAGCCTAGTAGACCCTTAATGTTGCCGTCGACTTCCTGGAGCGAACTCGGCGTCCCAAGGTGTGTTGCCCGGTAGATGGCCACGCCGGAACATTCCAGCAGGACGTGGGTGGCTGTCTCCGCGACCTCCATGCAGGCTCTACACAGGGGGCTGTGTCCGTGACACCTAGAGTGTATAAGTATTTATTTAGCAAAGCGTGTCCAGTTATCGCTCCGGTTACCAAGCGAAGCTTACCCGACAATCCCGGTCTGATCATCGGAAGGGCCTGTCTGGCTTGCTTGCAAGTATCCAAGGTTGACCAATACTGTTGGTGAGTTACCTGTGTGAGTTGTCGTAGGTTTTTCCTCAACCAGCTGAATGGCAATGGTATTATGGGTTCTGGTCCCTCCACCGTCTGTTCCGAACCCAACCTTGCCAAAGCGTCGGCTGCGTCGTTGCTGCGTGAGCCACTGTGTCCCTTTATCCATTGCAGAGTAACAATACTGTGGTTACATACCTCTGACAGGGCTTGGTGACACTCGTATATAAGAACTGATGGTGTTGCTTTGTAAGGCTTGCAGAACTGCTTTGCTGTCGGATAGTATGCGGATAGGGAAATCCTTTATCTCTCTTTCTGCAATAGCTGGAGTAGCCATTATGATGCTCATGCACTCGGCTTAAAAGACGGTGTTGTGGGCACCTAATGATATTAATTTCCTTATGTTTAGATCTTCCGAGAATGCCCCGGTGCCTGTACCTGAGTTTGTTTTAGAACCGTCTGTGAAAATCCTTAGTTCTTTTTGATTGAGGCCCTCCCAAGGGTCTTTATGCAGTTGTATTGTATACCTTTTGTCGAAGACATATTGCTTGGGTATCCTGTCAGTTGCCGCTTCTAATAGCGGCTCCTTGCCTATGTACTCATCGAGTATTTCAGTGTGGGGTACCCTAGCATGTCTCCGTAGGTTAAGTTTTTTAAGACGCACCGCAGTTACAGCCGCCTCTTGCTTGATGAAGAGGTGAAGCGGCGGCAGATCCAGTGTGACTTCCAAGGCCGCTGTGGGTGTGGTCCTCATGCATTCCGTTGCTGCCATGCAAGGCAGCCTCTGGAGTCTTTATAGTTTAGATTCGACAGTGGATAGTTTGGTTCGTGGCCACCAAACTAACGCGCCGTAGCTTATTATCGGTCTGATGACAGCTGAGTATAGTCAAAGGGTAGTTTTCGGGGTTAGCCCCCAGTTTTTACCTATTATTCTTCAGTACTGCCAAAATGTGCGACTGCGCTTTGTCAATCTTGTTATTCAGATGTTTGCTCCAATTCAGCTTGCTATCTAGTATTACACCTAGGTACTTTACCTCAGCAGCAAATTGTAGCTCTGTACCAAACAACCTGGGTGGGCGATAGTTGTCCAGATTGCGCCTGTTGGTGAACATTACCATTTCCGTCTTATTTGGGTTGACTGATAGTTCGTTCGTTGTGCACCAGCATTCCACGATCCGCAGTGCTGCTTGGGAGACATCACATACAGTGCTTTTAACAATTCCACTTAATAGTATCACTATACCATCGGCATATCCTACCGTATAATAGTGTTGTGTGTTCAGTTTGGTAATGAGGTCGTTAGGCACCAGGTTCTAAAGCAGCGGCGAGAGAACACCTCCCTGGGGGCATCCCTTCGCTACCAATGCGTGTTGGGATTCGGTTGAAGTGAGTTTAATGGTCCGTTTCCTCAACATGTTACCTATCCACTCCACCATAACTGCATTTGCTCCGTGTTTTACCGGTGCCGCTGTTATGCTTATAAATTTAGTCTTGTCGAAGGCTCCTTCAATGTCAATGAAGATTTCTAGGTACATAGACTTGCTGTTGATGGCTTCTTCAATTTTGCAAACACTAGAATGAAAAGAGCTGATTCTGTAGATTTACCTTGACTGTAGGCGTGCTGATTTTGATGCAAGGTTATTCTACTCAGGGCTTTCTCTCCCAGATCTCTATCGCGTAGCATTTCCGTCGTTTTCAGCAGAAACGAGGTAAGGCTGATTGGTCTAAAGGATTTAGGACCTGAGTAGTCGCTCTTACCAGGCTTGGGTATGAAGATTAATTTTACCTCTCTCCAGTGTCTCGGTACATATCTGTGTGCCAGATATGCCACCATGACATTGGTTAGTGCCAGAACTAGTTGGTCTCCCGGATTTGTTAAAGTGGGGAACTTTAACAAATCCGGGAATATGCCGTCCAGTCCCGGCGATTTAAACGAGTTAAAGCTGTTGATTGCCCATTGAGTTTTTTGTGAGTTGATTACCTCGAGTGCAAGTACCCACTGCTCTTCTGTCGGTGTAGTCTCTTCCTCCGTCCAGTTGACCGTCCTCAGTAGTTGACAGACAGGGAAGTGTGTCTGTACTAATGTACATTCTGCCTCTTCTGGAGTGTTGGTGAGAGTGTTGTCCGCTTTGCGCTGGGATCCAAGGGTTTGATTGGATTGTTGGCAGAGAACCTTCCTTACCCTGTTTGCCTGCGCGCAGCTCTCGATGTTGCTGCAGAACTTGCGCCACGAGTTTGTATTTCTGTATCGCAGGCGCTTTTTATATTGGGACTTAGCTGCCTTGTGGTTGTCCCAGTGTTTATCTGCAGCTGTATTCATTGCCCTGTTTAGTAGGTGCCTTACTTTACCTCACTAGCTCAGGTCCCCACCAGTCAGTAGCGGCGTTGACCCTTGCCACTGGAGTTGCTAGGGGGCATGCATGGTGGTAGCTAACCCTGATGGCCTCAGTTAGCTTGCTTACCTGGTGTTCTATAGCCTTGGCACCCGATATCCTTGCCGGCACTATCTGCTAATTTAGGAGCTGATCCAACCGTTTGCCATATTGTTCTCGGTCAGTTCGGAGCAGATTGCGCTTTGGTGTTGCCTTGACTGTGTTTACCTGAATATCGTATCGAATCCATCTGTGATCTGTGTACAATGCTTCTGCGGATACGTTGCAGTTTGAGATGGCTCTCGACGCTTCTTCGGTTGCAAGTGTTATATCAATGATTGTTCTACTTCGCCTGGTGACGAATGTTGGTTCTGAACCTATATTAACAATGTTAAGGTTGGTTGTCACTAGATATTCAACGAGAAGTTTACCTCGGTCGTTGTTGTTTTTCATCCCCCAGAGCGCGTGGTGTGCGTTCGAGTCCGTGGCTATTATCAGCTGCAGCCCGGATTCTTCGCAGTGCGTCACCAGCCTTGTCATATCATGCGGTTGTGGAGTATCCTCCTCCGGCATGTAGACGGAGGCGACAACCATCTCTGGTAGTCTGGAATTTTGTACCAAATGTCTCTGGAACAGAAACTTGTTAGAGGTCGCACATGTATATTTCTAGAAGTGTAGATACAGGCTCGGGGGTTAATCGAGCTCGTATCCGAAAACAACTTACCTCCAAGATTTCAGAGTCCGCCTATATTGCCTCTGCTGATCCACGGCTCCTGGATCAGGGCCAAGGCTGTGTGATTAACCTCCAGCCACTTCCTCAGCTGAGCTGTTCCGGTTTCACTGTGGTGGAGGTTTGCCTATAGGATGTTACACGGTGGGAAAGGGGACGCCATCATTATCTGACAGCAGCACCTCCTCATCCGTCCCGAGCCCAGGTTGCCCATTCCCTCAGCACATTCCATCCAGAGCAGAACTATTATCGTCCGCACAATCCAGTGCAGAACTATTATCGTCCTCTCCGGGTTCGTCCGGCCTGGTTTAGGGGCTCAGCTGCAATAACCCCAGCAGTATCCGGTTGTTTAGATGTCGACCGGAGTGCAGGTAGTTCTTCGAGGAACCTTCCTCTGGTCCCCTGAAACTTTACGTACACCGACCCTAGCAAAAATACGAGTCGACGCCCGCGTTGCATCAGGGGTTTGAACCACTTCCTCCGGGATACTGATGAAGACGAATGTCTCCATCTGCTGTCGGTCCGCCTTAAGCAAAAGCCATCTGCTCACCTCCGCCCACGGGTTCTGGTACTGGAGCGTACGCAGGTCCGACAGGTCGCATGTCCTCCCAGACCCCCTTCAGAAGGATGCCACAGCGCACCCTGCGAGGTAGGTCGCTCTTGAGAGGGTTAAGCTGCCTAGGCACAGTGTAAGCCAAGTTAGTGTCCTCTGGTCCTCGCACCAGAGCTTGAGGACACCATTGTCGTGGACCGGCTTTCCCCGAAAAATAGGGCCCGCCTGGTCCGAGGAGAGTTGCATGGCCCCCTGCATCAACCGCCCTTGCAACAGCTCCTGCACTTCTTGGGCTTGCTGCGTCGACAGGTGGCCGGTCCCCTCGGTCGTAACTGCTGCCATGGGTTCCGCCCTAACTGCGTCAGTGAAGCTGGGTTGGGGATCGCTGCGGCGCTCGACCTTTTGCCTCTTCGACTCCCCTCGGGGGGATATGGTGTCGTCGAGGCGTTCCCTTTTTGATGAGGTCGGAGCCCTTGGGTTGCACCCTTTTGCTGCCCTGTTCTCGCTCGATTCCAAAGTCCTTGGTACGTGCCCTTTGGTTATGACTGCTGTTGTTTTCTGAGCGGTACGCGCTGCCTTCTTCCTTTCGCACTGCAGCCTTCTCTTGCGTTTGCGCTTGACCCTAGGACCCTCTTGGGCAGTTTCAAGCTTTTCCTTTTCAGGAGCTCCCTTTGCAGTTTGCCCCTTACTCCGGTTGTGTGCAACAAGTGTCCACCCTGCCTCAAGCTGGATGGGTGTGGAGTTTGAATCCACCGTCTCCTGCACTGGCTTTTGGGCCACAGATTGCTCCGCATGCCCAGCATCTGCACTGGTGATAGTGGCCTGTGTGCTTGTTGACGCGGTACCGCCGGGGGGCAGCGCACACCTTGTGAGGAGCCGTCAGGTTTCCTCTTCGGTTTCTGTGTCATGTTGTTTAGGGATCGTTGTTTATCCATGTTTGCATTGTGTGTTCTTCATCCTTTGGGTTCCCCGCCCTCCATGGAGCCCGCATCTTTGGGAATGCCAAACAATGGCACCAGGGCTACTCAAAAGGTACAGGTGTAGCGGGTTGGGTCTACATGCGCGACATCGGGTGCTGCAGGCAGTACAGCTGGAGGTTACGATCCAGTCACCCCAGTTGCTCCGTACGCCCTTGCTCCTTCAGCATGGCCGAGATCCAGTATCCTTCAGGAGGAACCCACCACCCCTCGCCTGCGGCACTGTTCCCGTCTCTTCCGAACAGGACACGTGTCCATTACCTTGCAGTGGCTAGTTGCAAGGCTACCGTTTTGCATGAAATCCGGAACAAAGAGGGCGTGTTGTCTCCCAAAGGTAATTGACCCGACCCCGTTTGACTCAACCCCCCAGGACTCCTTTATCCTCGCTCACGGCGCTCAACGCAGGACTAACGCAGGTAGGCGTGTGTAGTCTACCGAGAGCGCCTACAACCCCCGGAAGAACCAGAAGATCTTCGTACACATAGCTATCAAAGTGTTGGCAATGCCCCCACTTTAATAGCCTTGGGGGACGATTCTAGTTCGCGTCCGCAGGAGTGTCCCACCGAAACCCTGCACTTGTCCCCCGGGTGGTGCTAAATGAACTGGAAACCATAGGCAAATAGGCTACACTAAGAAGATATCATAACCTTAAAATGGTTACTACAAATCTAAAAGGCTCTTCTCAGAGCCCAACGACCAAGAATGTTGGACCATCCGTCCACATCCTGCAGCTGAACATAGAAGGCATAAACGCCTCAAAATGTGACTTCTTAATTAGGACATTAAACGACCAAAAGATTGAAATCGTATACATTCAGGAAACACATGCTAAAGACACGACAGATCTCGACAGGAGGGGCCAGCTCCCGAGTTATAACTTAGTAAAGGCTCTCCATCACCACCAATACGGCATAGCCACATACGCGAAATCCTCCCTCAGCGGTGTCCAACTTATAAATGCAAATGATGACAACCAGATTTTTACCATTACTATAAAAGTCGACGACTTGACCCTTATAAATGTCTACAAACCACCTAACGCCAAGTGGCCTCAGTCAAGTCCATCACAGCACACCTACCCCTGTGTTTACATGGGTGATTTCAATAGCCATCACACTAACTGGCGGTATCAGAAGACAGACGAAAACGGGGAACAGCTGGTGCAATGGGCGGAACACCAGAGTCAGAGTCAGAGTCATTTTTTTATTGAATAAATAAATTATCTTACTCAACGTCAAAATTATACTTACTTATAACTACAAGTCATTTTTTTTTTTTATATAAAAAAAGACTACACCGTTTCGGAAGGTGGGCCTCGGGGTTAAGAAGAAACGGCAAGAAACTCCCCCATACCTTTTTTTTTAAAAGTGACTTTACAACAGGTACTGGTTTCGGTCTAAGGAAATTCGCCGGCGAGTGATAGACTTGATCCATCGCCCCTCGTCGAATTTCTGTGCGCTGAGATGGTATGGACCATGCAGTTTTGTCATCTAAGTATTCCTTAATACTATAATAGGACTTTCTTATCAGCTCATTTTTAACATAGTTTTTGAACCTCTTTTCAGGAAGGGTCAATGATTCCTGTGGTATTTTATTGTAGAAGGGAATACAGTGCCCCATGAATGATGTGCCTACTTTACTTAGTCTAAATAATGGTAGTGCTAACCTATTTTTATTTCTAGTGTTAATTGTATGGCTATCACCTACAATTTTAAATAAAGCTATGTTTTTTCTTACATGCATGATATTCTCGTATATATATTGACAGGTAACCGTAAGTATATTCATTTCTTTGAATTTTTCTCTTAATGATTCTCTGGCATCTAATTGATATATCACCTCGACCTTCACCTAGTGTTTGACGCCAAAGACATGGGTACCTTCCATTCAGCGAGGTGGAACAAAGACTATAATCCCGACCTCACATTCGTATCGAAAGGTAACACAGTAACAGGTAACAGGGTAACACTGGCTGTCAAACGGCAAACAGCTGATTTCACTACGTCCCTAGAAAAATTTATATTTTAATATGATTTAGTGTAATTCTGAGCCCAATTTAGTGTTATTTTAGGATTATAGTGTAATGTTAAGTATTTCTATTGTTTGCAGTGTGTTTTAGTGACGTTTACTAGTGTCTCGAAACATGTTAAATTTGTGACCGTTGCAGGTTATAAATTTAAAAGTATTTGTTATTTCCGTACACTTTCGGCGCTTTTTGTTACCTTATTGTTAAATTATTATATTTAACAACGTTTAAAATATATTTCATAGCAATTAGTGATGTGCAAACGCTGAAAAACGTTACTATTCCACGTAAGTAATTTCGCATTGTTTTGGTGTGCAATTCCTTGATTCTTATCTCAACTGTAACCATGATGACCCGCAGAGCTGCTGCTGTCGCCTCCCGACAGCAGGAAAATGACAAGCTCAAAGTTACCTTACTAGAATTAAAAAAATCAAAGGAAATGGTCACCGAATTACTCTGTGAAAGGGAGGAAAATGAGAAAGAGCTATTATCAGTACTTGAAAGTAGAGATAAGCTAAAGAAACAATTATGTGTATTAGAACAAGAATGTAGTGATGTAATTGTTGAGCGGGACAAGCTGCAGGTCACCGTAGATAGCTTCACTGTATGTAGTGCAGAGTACGAGCAAGCCCTGAAATCGATTGATTCCCTGGAGAAAGCATTGTTCGATGCCCATGAACAAATACATGCACTCCAGGAGGAGAAGGAAAACACCGCAGCGTTGCAGACCCAGAGCCTCTACAGTGAAGTCGTAGGGATCAGCCCGCAGCTGGTTACTGTTGCAACTGGAAGCCTTGATGATGTCATTGATTTAACTAATGACACATTGCCCACATCAAGGTTATTAGGTTGCAGCAATAACAAACTAGGTAAAATAAATAGGTATATACGGAAAACTCAGAAATTAATAAAACATAATAAATTGTGTACTAAAAACTTAAAAGTAAGCAAGAAAAATGTAAACTTATTACATGATTTGAATATGTGTGTATTAGAATTAGAAAGTACTAAGTTGATGTATGAAACTGACACACAAAACTTACATTTGAAAATCCAAAGCTTGGAGGATTCATTGAGATCACTAAACAGTGCATATTTGAACTCTGAGAAAGTTATAAATGAATACTCATTGGCTATGGATGATTTAATTCAAGAAATGAACCATAATTGTGAGCGGTTTGAGTCGCTGACCAACAACCATACTTGTCGCTGTGAGCAGAAAGGTGGTTGTTTGACAGCGGGCAACTCTCCGGGCTTGTGTGACAGTTTACCAACACAAGGTGTTACTGATAATAGTTCTGCCAAGTCTGATATGACCACAACACCTGATATTATAATGTACTGTGATGAGATTGGAAGTGGCATGGGCTCAGCACTCCACTCATACTCTAAGGGACATAGTGTTATTAGTAATTGCTCACCTTTTAGCACTGTAGATAATATTATAAATCAAATTTTGAATGACAGCACTATCACAGCCAGTGCCACACTGATAATTTTCATGGGCAATAGGGGAGATGTGAACAAAAATAATTTAATAAAATTTTATGAAACATTGAATGGTCTTAGTGTGAAAAAAATTATATTGTTCACATTTCCCTACTGCAACCAATTGACACAAAATGAAAATGTATATAGACATAATATGAATATAACTATGTACAATTTATGTACATATAATAATAAGTTTGATATTATTGACACTAACAATTATGTTAGTAATTATTTTACTATGACTAAAGGTAGATTTTACCTTTCAAATTATTGTAAACGACAAATAGCTATGTCACTATTATATTTATATGACATTACAGCCAAAAATTTGGCTTCTAACTCTGCTTTTACTGAGCAGCCTAATATGAATCTGGTATCAGACCAGAATAACAGGATGCATTTAAATTAGTTCATAGGACAACAGAGGACCCAGGCTCTGGCAACATATGTTCTAGTATATTAGAAAACCCTAAAAATAAGGGAAGCTCACATGCTAAGTATATAAGCCTGGTTCATCAGAATATTCAATGTATTAGAGGCAAAGATCTACAAATAGAGTTATTTTTAAATTGTAATAAAATTGACATTTTGTGCATAACAGAGCACTGGTTAACTATTAATGAAATTATGTTTAGCTTTAAAGATCACCAGGTTGGTAGTTCGTTCACCAGACTTAATTCAATACATGGTGGGGCATATATCATACTAAACAATCAAATGAAATTCAAGGAACGTAAGGACATTGTTTCCTTATCTGTTGAACGAACTATAGAACTTGCAGCTGTGGAATTAGAACAGTTCATCGTTATATGTGTCTATAGGCCACCCTTGAGCGACTTTGAAATGTTCGAGAAAATAATGGAATCCGTCCTAACTATTTCATCACACAGTACGAAACGATTAATTATATGTGGTGACTTTAATGTTAATCTGTTAGAAAGAACTACTCTCAGCGTTAGATTAATAAATCTTTTCTCATCATTTAGGCTTAGCCATTTATTTATGGAGCCAACAAGAGTGACTGCTACTAGTGCTACATGCATTGACAACATTTTTACTGATGTTATTCCAATCAGTAAAAGTGTTATCAGTGAATTGGATTCAGATCATTTAGGTCAATTATTTCAATTTGATTCTATTAGAGAACCTGTCATTAAAAAGAAAATTTCGTTTGTGCCAATAACTGCTGACCGGTTAGAAAGAATGAGATACTCTTTAGCCCAGGAACTACCGTTTTTGGCTGCTGAACAGTCTCCTAATATAATGTATAACTTATTCTTTGAAACCTTTATGAAACAGTACAGCGCGATATTCACTTCAAAATCGGTTGTGGTTAGTGGTTCAAACGACTTTAGTACGTGGGCTACTGCAGAGTTGCATAAACGCAGGCAAGCATTGTATGCATTGTATGAGGAACGACGGTTCAACATGAGTGACGAATTTAAAGAACAAGTCAAACAGTTCTCCAAACAATTTAAATTAGACTGTCATACAGCTAAACGTAATTTTCTGAGTAGTAAAATTAAGAATAGTTCCGATGTTATAAAAACGACTTGGAAAATAATTAATGAGGAGGCCGGTCGTAGTAAAAAAGCGAGTCACGATTACGAACTAAAAATCAATGGACAGCTTACGAGTTCTAGCTTAGAAGTTGCAACTGAATTTGAATCGTTTTTTACTAATGCACCGGCTTCCACGACTAAGTATTTAAATTCGTCACCTTTGTCTGCTGTTGCAATATTAAAAGATAATGTCTCAGAGTGTGCTTCATACTTGAATTTTAAGCACGTCACAAGTTCAGATGTCGTAAAGGCATTTAAATTGATAAATGTTAAGAAAACGAATGATCTTTGGGGACTCTCTGTTCACGTCGTTAAATCCCTGATCGAATTAATTGCACCTGACCTAGCGGTCATTTTCAACAATTGTATAGACTGCGGTGAATTTCCTGATTTAATGAAACAAAGTAAGATAATTCCCCTCTTCAAAGCAGGTAGTACTCAAGACCCCACCAATTTCAGACCTATATCAATACTACCAACATTTAGTAAAATTTTTGAGAAATTAATCTTATCACAGCTATTACATCATTTTGAATCAAATAAGCTAATGTATAACAAACAGTTTGGATTCACTCGCGGTCGTTCAACAACAGATGCCGGAATTCAGTTCATTGAAAGTATTTTTGATGCCTGGGAAGAGTCACAAGATGCCCTAGGCATTTTTTGTGACTTATCTAAGGCTTTTGATTGCGTTTGTCATGAAACATTGATCAGGAAATTACATCATTATGGAGTTAGAGACACGTCATTGAATTTGTTAAAATCTTATCTGAACGGAAGAATACAAAGGGTAGACGTAAACGGAAAACGGTCACCAGGATCATTGGTTTCTTTGGGCGTGCCACAGGGCTCAATATTGGGACCCTTCCTATTCCTCATCTATATAAACGACTTACCCTATCTAGGAAGGGACTGTCATGATATGGTACTGTTTGCTGATGACACCTCACTTATTTTTAAAACAAAGCGAAACCAACACGCTACTGATGATCACGTGAACAATACCATATCAAGAGTGGTAAATTGGTTTAATGTTAATAATTTGCTATTAAATGAGAAAAAGACTAAATGTGTTAAGTTTCTTACTACTAACGTTAAAAATAATCAGACATGTATAACAATTAAAAATGAGGAATTGGAATTGGTAACCAGCACAGTGTTTCTAGGTATAACGTTGGATTCCAAACTCCAATGGGGTCCACATATTGATAAGCTATCGAACAGACTGAGCTCTGCAGCTTTTGCATGCAGGAAAATCCGTCACATGACAGATTTAAAAACAGCCAGATTAGTTTATTTTAGTTATTTTCATAGTATTATGTCCTACGGTATTCTGCTCTGGGGCAGTGCTGCTGACATAAATACTATTTTTGTGCTGCAGAAGCGGGCTGTTCGTGCGATTTATAAAATTTATAAAATGAATAATAGAGATTCTCTTAGAAATAAGTTTAAAGAAGTAAATATATTGACAGTCCATAGTCAATATATTTACGAGAATATTATGTATGTCCATAAGAACATTGTTAACTTTCGAAGAAACTGTGATATACATAACTTTAATACTAGAAACAAGGACAAACTTGCAGTGCCCACTACTCGGCTCCATAAAATAAAAAACTCGTTCAAGGGTAATTGTGTAAGATTTTACAATAAACTCCCAAGCACTTTGACAGATCTATCAATTAATAAGTTCAAGAAATACATCAAGCAAAGGCTTATTTCTAAAGCTTACTACAGTATTAAAGAGTACATAGACGATAAAAATGCTTGGGACTGAATTGTTCTAATTAATTGTGAGCATCCTCACTGCCAGAGTTTCTTTTACTGGACACTTGGAGGCCTTTTACACCTCCAAAGATTAATTTAATTATACAACTCTTGACTGTGGGGACCATTTACATCTCCTATTATCATTGTATTATTGACTAAAGAGACTATACATCTCTGTTATTTATATTTTAATTATTTTATTATGACATGAGACTCTTTACATCTCTCAGAAACAATAATTAAGTACTTTTTTTTTTTCTGATAATATGATAATAATACCAAATGTTCTGTAAAAAATGAAATGAAATGACATGTGAAAGTGCCCTTGTGGCCTATTTACAGAATAAACGTTTTGAGTTTTGAAAAAAAAAAAAAAAAAAAAAAAAAAAAAAAAAAAAAAAAAAAAAAATAAAAAAAAAAAAGACTCTCTAGACCAATCCCTACCTTCAACCCGTCTAGTCCTGCCTGTCTTTCCTAATAGCCAACACCGACCTGTCATACTGGACGTTGGCCTGAAAATCATGTTGTCTTACTCGATGCCTCTGCCAAGGTGGAATTTCAACCGAGCTGATTAGGAGGGATTCAAGGAGAAGTTCGACTCAGACCTTCTATCCGCGGACCTTGAGCCGACCGTCGCAAACTACGACAAATTTATCAACGTAATCATCCGAACAGCCAAGAAAACCATACCCAGAGGCTTCAGGAAAGAATATATCCCAGGTTGGAATGCCGAAAGCGAAGACCTATATAGGGAGTACAAAAACACAGGAGACCACAATAAAGGTGCACAACTACTCCAGGCTATCGATTCCCACAGAAAAGAGAAGTGGAAGACTGTGGTAGAACAAATGGACTACAGAAAATCCAGTCGCAAAGCCTGGAAAACGTTGAATAGCCTAACAGGCAAACACCACACGCAGAATGTGTGCAAAGGCGCAAGCCCAGACGCCATAGCAGCTCGAATGGTTCAGGTAACCCGAGCCAAACGCGATAAGATTTTCACCAAAAAGATCAAAAGGAGTCTTAAGAGCCTCAAAGAGTGTGCACCCTCAAACCCACACCTCTCCAGACCTTTCGGGATAGGCGAAGTAATCAACGGAATCAAGCTCCTGAAAAATAACAAGGCTGCCGGGCCTGACAAGATCTTCAATTAATTCCTCAAACACATGGGAAATGCCGCAGTAAGCTGGACTACCGCCCTGTTCTCTGACATCCTAGCATACAATATACTACCCAAACAATTTAAGATAGCTAAAGTAATAGCAACACTCAAACCTGGAAAAACAGAACAATTGCCACTCGTAATTGCCATTTAAGTACTTCGCGTAAATCTGAGTTATTTGTAAACAACATACCTACTCAGTTGTACTCGTATTTATTGGTTTGTGTAATTTATTTATTGTACCACACAAACAGATATACAATTAACTTACACCGATCGGAGTAAGACCTGCGCGTACAATAAAAAATAATAGTTATATTACTTACTTTATAGGTACAGTCTGGGAGCCGATTGGCTGGGCCGGCCTGCATACTAGTTTATTGTGCGGGCCGGCCCGGCTAGTTTGGGTTTCGGACTGTACACACATACTCATAAGTTTATAAACTTAACTATCTACCTGGTTTATTAAGACGTAAGTGTAATTCTCCAACGTGGAATGAGCGGTCTCCCCTACCACAGGTTTTTATTAACTTAAAAGGGGAGTCCCACGACCTGTGCTGCTGTACTTACTGAAATAAACTATTTTTTTTTTTTTGATTGCCGGAAAACTACCGTCCCATAGCACTTCTCAGTTGCATCTAGAAACTGCTGAAAAGAGTCCTGCTTGGTAGAATTGAATCATACATTGAAGCAGTCACACCGCCAGAGCAAGCCGGCTTTCGAAAAGATAGAAACTGCACAGACCAGGTCCTATCACTCACCAGCTATATTGAGTCCGGTTTTCAAAAGCAGCTTAAGTCCACCGCGGTTTTCATAGACCTAACGGCAGCCTACGACACTGTCTGGAGACAAGGCCTCGTCTACAAAATCCTGACCGCAATTCCAAGTAGAGAGATAGCAAACCTTATCTCAAGCATGCTGACCGAACGCCAATACAAAGTCCACCTAGGAAACGCCAAAAACCGCACTATAATACTAAACGACGGACTACCACAAGGTTCAGTGCTGGCCCCTCAACTCTTTAACCTCTTTATCCACGACCTCCCTCAAAATAAGGGTATTAAATTTATATACGCCGATGACATCGCGCTCGTCACGCAGAGCAGAGATTTCAGCATGGGAGAATCGGTCTTGGCCACCGACCTGGAGACTACCATGGGAGACTACCTGAAATCCTGGCGAATAATTCCCAGTGCAAGCAAGACGGAGGTGTCATGCTTCCATCTAAACAATAAGGCGGCAAACTATAAACCACAAATCCCTTTCAAGGGCTAGATTCTTAAGAACAGCCCCTGCCCAAAGTATCTTGGAGTCACCCTCGATAGGTCCCTGACTTATAGGGAGCACCTTTCGAAGTTATCACAAAAGGTTGCAACCAGAAATAATATTATCCATAAATTCTGCGGTACATCGTGGGGTGCAACCGCCGACTGCTTGCGTACATCTGGCATATCCCTGGTATACTCCACTGCCGAGTATGGTGCCCCGGTCTGGCTGAACATTGCCCATGTAGACAAACTGGACGCCAAGCTAAATGACACCATGCGCTCTATCTCCGGTACCGGTAAATCGACTCCTACTCATTGGCTGCCCGTCCTGAGTCACATCGCCCCTCCACACCTCCGTAGAAGACAGGCACTGAACAGAGAAACTGATAAGATACGAGCCCAGCCCAGTCTGCCTGCACACGACTACTTCTGCAGACCACCCCCGCACCGGCTCAAGTCTCGAAACCCACCTTACGCTCCAGCAAAACATGGCTTTTTAAAAGCATTTATAATCAGTATTACGTGGTGTTTTTTGTGTTATACATGTCAACCTAACACGAAGACTATTCTTACTTCAATGTACTCGTCCTCTTTAATCTTCACCTAAGCTGCAGCAGTGTTTTGCCCTAAAATATTCTTCGTTCAATGAAAGTTCTAATTCAACCATCATATAGTCAATTCTACGATATTGTTAAGACTTATATACACTAATAAAGCAATATCAAATAAAAAATCAGCAAAAGCAGCTGAAACCGTCATCTTTCTAAAAGCTAGCCCTGCTTCGTATGGTCTTTCCGTTAATAAAAGGGTTCTTGAACTAACAGCGCTGATATTTTCCGTCAAAATATATATTTTTTTAGAGCTCTAGCAGGACATTTTCCACAAAATATGGTAAATTTATTACGGGTTCCAAGTTAAATTAAAAATTTAAAAGCCGTTCCACCTAGAACCGTGTCTTGCATCATCAAACAGGACCTTAAGCTTGCCGTTTACCGATGACATACAGGACATCGCTTGACAGCAGCTTTACGTAACATAAGAGCGACCAGAGCGAAAAGCTGTTTCAGAAGCCCGCTACGGGTGGGTACCAAAGAATCTTGTTTACCGACGAGAAAATCTTTACCGTTGAAGAGAAATACAACCGTCAAAATGACAGGGTGTACTCTCACAGCTCTCAGGATGCTTCGCAGAAGGTTGCTAAGGTGAAAAGAGGCCATCATCCGGCATCAGTCATAATTCATAGTCATAATTTGAGTTCCAACTTACATTCCACTCGACGACCAGTAACCAAAAAGAGCCCTTTCATCTCGAGCCATCACTTTTATATTTTCTATTCCCACCAAAATGTCCTACTCCAGGCATGCTCGCCAAACCACAATGTAAAACTCCGCGAGTCATTCTGATTGGTTCGTTTCATTTCCTTTCGAAACTCAGTGCTCTGATTGGTTACTGGTCTACACCGTATACACACTATATATTTTAGATCACACAGTTCAACTAGAAATAGACTTTATAACATCATAAAATAATCTAAATAAAATAATACTCATTTGTTTTCTATATAAAACAACTTATTGCAATTATAGTGAATAAAGTTCTACTTTGAGTTAAACCATCTGGAATTTAAAGGCGATCGAGCGCCATCTGTATTTCCATCATTAAACTAACTACGCATCTGTTTGACCTACCAAACTATATCGTTACTAAACACCCTTACGTATGAATTTCGATTGAATGAGCCATGGTAAATGCGACATTTCAAAACAACATCACAAATGTGTAAAATGGTCATAACTCGATATCCACTGAAAGCAACGGTGAAGTTAAACCATGTTCATTTTAAATTTATGATTTATAATTTATTTTATAGCTCTTAAAGTATATCCAGATTTTGGAGAATGTTTAAACAAATATATTTCTACCTACTGAGAAATAAACCAAATGTTTGTTTCGTCACACTATCCAACTTCCCCATTATCTTCATAATGATACATCTACATTTATTTTGGTGAAAAGGCTGGATTAAAGCAACGTGCAATGCATTATTGACTATCGATGTATTGTACACGTCAATAAACAACTAATATTAGCGGAAGTTTCATAATCTGCAGGCTACGAGGTTACTGAATATGCCGTTCTGTATATATAATATAAGAACTATAAGACCTGTATCATAATGAGCTAAAATAAATTGTTTTTCAAATAAGAAAAAGTCGATAAAATGCAATACGCTCATTGTACATCCGCATTCAAAATAACGAGACGCCATTACTGCAGCTATTTGCACAGTTCATTATTATTCCGCGGCACTCGTGGAAAAATACTAGAAGCGGCTCACAAATGAATCCACCTCATTACATGGCGCGACAACGATTTAGAGAAATAACACTAGGACTCTGGGGCCATTGCTTCATTTATTATGTTAAAGATATGCGCGCTCGGAATATCAAGCGGATGAGAATAATTTCATGCAGGTCTTGGAACAGTTTTAAAGAGGGAATTGTACCAGATGGTACCTCTGGCATAATATTTTCTTTTGGGTTGACCAATAGACAAAATTACACCTTTATGAGGATTTTTGATGACGTAGGCGACTGCCTACTGTCTTTCGCCTGACTAAACAGTACACACTTTCGTTATTGTAGCTTGGTAGAAATTGCATGCATTAGAACAAAACGTAATCTGGTTTCACAATGTCTGAAATTCTGTTGAACATGGTACGCATGATCTAAAAACAATCTCCTTATAAATGAGTGTCTCCTGGTCTTCAGATGTTCAGCAGGAATCCGGCAGGATGTAGGAAAGTCAGATGTTGTCGGTGTTGTGGGAAGTGCAGAGCCGGTAGGTAGGGGGATGGATTTCGGATGGTAGAACAAAGACAGCTTCAGAAAGTGCAGAAGAGCTACTGCAATGTCCCCAGCATCATCGCAGCCACGCAGAGAAGGCGGGAGGCACTTGAGTCATGAAGCACTTGGCCACCCAAGACGGAGAGAAGAGAACTAGCTACACACAAATACATAAATATTTACCCGAATACGCGATAAATTAAAATAGCAACAAACTTAGTAAAAATTATAGAGATATGAAGAATTTTCTTTGACGTCCGTCAAAGAAAACTATGATTTCGAATTTATCTTTAGAGGGATATCATACACTATAGCCAGCTACATATGATAAATAAACTTTAAAGAGATAAATTAAGTGAATTAGAACTGCATGTTACAGAGTTAACCTGAAACCTCATTTGTGCCGCCAGCGAGCGGCGCAATTTTGCAGAGAACTATATCCATAGAGTAATTAAGGCGTATGCCCACCCCAACGACCTCTGGCAATTGGCCTCCCCTCCAGGGAGTTACAGGCGCAGCACCCCGCATGCCACTGCGCAGACGCCCCGCGCCCCTCTACAAAGATCGTGAGCGTCGAAATGATTCACTCCTTGCAAAGCGCGTCTTTTCACGAGTTAGTAATAAGTTTTGTAGCATTGTTTTATACGTTAACCTATAACTTCAACTTTTCAAGCTCAATAGGATGTAATGTGTACATTATGTACCTATGATTGTACGGTGATATTTTGGTAGTTTTGAAAACTCAAACTAATTGTGATAGATCAAAACTCGATATGATCTGCTATGCTAGATCCCCAGGTAATTTTGTATATTACTATCTTCTCTAAACCTCTCGTATTATCCGAGGAAGTAAGATAAGTCATAATCCCTTGAACTTGAAGACTTGAAGTATATATGTAATGAAAATAAAACTATATGAAAAATTAAAATGTATTATAGTATATTATTATTAGACAAGACACAAAAGCATCTTAATCATGTCCGAAAAATGTCTTAATCACATGTCATGGCTAATTATCACGCATTTGAGAATCACGTAACATAAAAATTATTTTTTGCGGTTGTGATTCCCACACTAAATTCAATCGAGGCATCTTGGTTTTTCACAAACTGAGGGAATCTTGGATCGACTAGTTCAGGAAGTAAATGGTAGCTCAACAATATCATCCGCTACGCTATCCTTAGAGCAAGACTTCTGTATCTAAACACTGGCGAAAGTCGTGGGTATTATTTTCTTTATCTTTTTTAAATTTTCGAGGCCATCAGTTTGGCTGATCGCTGACTTTGGTCTTCGAATTGTTTGCGCTTGATTGATTTATAAATGGATTCAAGATTTTCCTTTTTTTGATTTTCCTTGATTGCTGATTCACAAATGAACTGAAGAACCCTGATTTGTTGATTTCGAGGGAACCTTGGACCGACAGATTATTGTATACTTTTGTTGAATGCTTTTATCGGGCACTTAATTTCCACGTTTGTTTCATATGCAATCAAGCCAGTAAGGCTCCAAAAGATATTGGATTTCTTCATCAATTAAAGGACCACACACAGGCTGATACAAATTGATTAAAAATTATAACATTTTAAACGAAAAACTTATTGCCGTAATTGTAATATAAGTGGAGCGTACGCCCAGTAAGAATAAGAGTCACTTTAGTATGGACTCAGATCCACCCTTGTAGTTACTTATTAGTATTTTCAAAGATCTTTCTCCCGGTATGCATTATTATGCATACCGGGAGACTCAGATCCACCCTTGTAGTTACTTATTAGTATTTTCAAAGATCTTTCTCCCGGTATGCATTATTATGCATACCGGGAGAAAGATCTTTGAAAATTCGATTTTTTTGTATGGCAAAAACTTTTTAGCCACTGGGAGACCAAACTTATTCCACTTTGAAATCTCCATATAAAAGTGATCCTGGTTCCTTCTAGGGTACTCTTCACCTATTTTACAATTATTGTAATAACTTTGTTTGCTTTAAGGCTACAGGGTGATATTTGAATATATTTTTTCCTCTTGCTGGCAGATCCAGAGTTTTTTTTCACTGTGATTAAATTCCACGCCTTAACCGACAGGGCGTGGAATCTTGGTAGGGTTGGTTTGCACCAGGAGTACTGACCTTTGACGCCGTGGACCGGAATTCGAAAGCTCAATTCGAAGCAGGAATACGGGATGGGGACCACCAGGGGGGTGAGGGGAGTCGAATCTTACTCTCGTCGTAGCCCGATGCTGTCGCCGTCGCTGCCGAACGCGACGAATTGGGGACCGAACCACTTCAACCTTTCACAACGCGAAGCACTCACTCCGATGACGTGAATCTACTTACTTCCCGACGATTGGACGATTGTTCCGTGATGATTATTACAAATTAACACTCCGACCAGGCCCGACACCTGTGTTAGACAATTATTACTACTGTTCGATTCCAAATCGATATTCGATCGATGGTTTCTGAACGGCCATTTTGAATTTGACGTTGCTGCCAACCTAGCAGTTTTTTGACAACTGACAGACGAAAGCCCTCGCAATGTAAACGCGTATTGGTTAGGGTATTGAAATTAAATCGCAAGCCATCTGGAATGTATTCGGGTTTCCCTCAGGATTGTCTATATAGCTGAGTGTGTTGTGGTTCCCCGAACCAGATAAAGTTCGCATTTACGTGGCCGATTGGTTTTTCCCACGTAACATAACCTGTGTTGGAACACTGTGCTCATCGAAGCTGGCCTGCCAGTCATACCTGGTTGGCTGAAGAACCTGTCTACCAAGAAGAGCCTAGGGTGCACCCGGGCCTTGCAGAGAGACAGGAGGTTGACGGGACCGAAGCACAGACCAGGTTAGAACGACCCCAATAATTATTAGCTCGGTGAATCGCCGACGTTCACACTTCTTGGCAACTGATCGCTACGCTACCTCGTAGCTGATGGGCCCCTACGAGGTCATTAGGTGCCGAGAAGCCTGATCAGTTTTGGTAGCTAGAGCGTGGTTTCCTGAGATTTGCAGCCGTCAAGGGCTCCAGGAACGCACGATTTGGGACTATCAATCTGTAGGTATAGGCGGTTATTAGGTAACTGTTGTTCCTATATCCACATAGATTGGTAGTAATTGTAAGCTATAAGTCTATTGCTGGTAGTAGACAGACAGATATTACAGTTTTCCCTAAATGACCAGTTGTACTGAGATGTGACTCAGAATAGTAGGTACTCAACTTAGGTACATTGTAGGTGAATTGAAATTTGAATTGAATTACCAGTTAGTCAATCTATTGAAGAATGTTTTGGTTAACATAGGTAGTTACATCTATTGATAGCAGGCTATTACATTGTTTTCAGTTTATAGCAATTTATAACTTGAACTAATATTGACTATCTGTGTGTGTTATAATGATACAGGGAAACTAAATTGTATTTACAGAATTTATATAGATATAAAACTCGGTTCCTATTGTTTAAGGAAAACGGCATTGTTTAAGTTGTGGTTTAGGGTTCCCTCGTTTGGGTTATAGACTGGAGGGTCCAATAAAATTGAGTTACTGCAAATTGTGAGTAAGTATCGTTCCGATCATGTCGTTATCTGAAATCCAGAAGGGTGTTTCTAAGGAACTCAGATGGTTTTCCTCCGCACACGGTCTGATAGACCGTTTAGATAGGCATGATGTGGTATTGGAGCGGTCTATGGACGTTAAGGAACGTTACAATAGGGTGCTCGAATTGTCCGCGCAGGCGGAATCAGTTGATGGTTGCGCACCTGACAGGCTGTCACGGTTTCTAGGGGATGTCGACCAATGTATGGAGATGGCAGCTGCTATCACGCAGAAGGCTGCGGACATACGTAGACAGCGCGAGTCCAGCCATGGTGGTGACATTGAAGCACCTCTGCCGCTTCAGGGTTCAGGGTCCAGGTTACCGGCCATAACTATGCCTACTTTTGACGGAGTGTCCGGTGAATGGATGAGCTTCATCAATCTGTTCGACAGTTTGGTGCACATGCGATCGGACATTACCAAGTCTGTCAAGATGGCTCAGCTGGTGGCAGCATTGAGGGGTGAGCCTAGGGAGCTGGTCGCTCATTTGACAGTTACGGAGGGTAACTATGAAACGGCCAGGCAATTGTTGGTCAGACGTTACCATAACAAACGGAGGTTGGCCGATGCCCAACTGAACCGTTTGTTTAGTATCCCGGTTGTGAACAAGGTCGGGGCCATACAGACGGAGGTTTTGAACCCATTGTTGTCCGTCACCAAGGCTCTAGAGAATCTTGGACTTCCGGTTGGTGAATGGTCGTACCTACTGCTGTACATTGTACTTTCCCGCCTACCCGCTGACGTGCAGACTCGTTTCGAACAGTCTCACGGGAGGTCGGCCGAGGACCTGCCCGCCTTCTCCGACTTGGTCGGATTCTTGGAAGAGGAGGCTCGACGGGCAGAGAATTTGGGGTTGACGGTCACCCATCCTTCGGAGCCACAGAGAGCTGCCGGGAGCGCTGTGAGTAGGGGCCCTCCGACGAGGAAGGACCGCACCAACCGGCAGTCGTATGGGACTGTGAGTGCATTGACCCCACATAGTGAGACCTGCCCATGTTGTAGGCAGATTGGCCATGCTGTGGCCAATTGCAATAAGTTCGGGGAACTTAGGGTTCAGGGACGGCGCCGGATGTCCAAGCAGCGGAGCTGGTGTTTCCTGTGCCTCGGGCCACACATGGCTAGGGACTGCACGCGCACAAAAATGTGCGGATATTGTGGTGGGGCCCACAACAATCTGTTGTGCATGAACCGGTCCGGCCAACAGCCACCACAGGGCCGTACCCAGGGTGACACGGCATGGGGCCCTGAGAATTCGTTTGCGACTCGGAGCGCAACTCAGGGGCCAACGTCCCCACGTCCACAGGGCCGTACCCAGGGTGACACGGCATGGGGCCCTGAGAATTCGTTTGCGACTCGGAGCGCAACTCAGGGGCATACGTCCCCATGTGCACAGGGCAGTACTAGGGTGCAGGGCCGCACTCAGGGTCATCACATGGGGGGCCCTGAGTTTTCGGTTGCGACTCAGCATCCGACTCAGCGGGACATTGGGTGTGTTGAGCAGGCCGTAACGGGCGGGTGGCATGGGACACCTTCGAGCTATGCGGGTGCGGTTCGGACGCCGCCTCAGTTGTCGCCCCGCTCGTCGCCTCGTCCTCGTCGGTCACATGTGATGTCCCCCCCGCTCATGGAGCGGCCACGATTGAATTCACGCCCACCCCCCTTTAAGGGGAATCGTAGGTTGGGAATGGCACCGGCGCGTGAGCCATTTGTACAATGGGACCCTCTGGCGTATAGCTGCATACCTGATCGGTTACAGGCAGAGTGGGGCCCCGGGGGCCCTCGCTAGGAATTTGCGGCCCAACAATTTGTTGCCCCCCAACCGGAGACGGTGGTGTTACCGATCGCCTCTGTGCTTGTTTGGGATTTGGCGGGCAACCCAACATACGTTCGCGCCCTATTAGATTCTGGAGCTCAGGGCTGCATTGTATCGAATGATTTAGCAAAATGGTTGGGCCTCAATATAAATAATGTATCGCTGCCGAGGAAATTGGTCCCTGCTGGGGATTACAGGGCAACCCTTCACGGGTTTTGTGATGCCTTTGAACGAGGGTTTGCGGCAGCGGTTTATTTGCGAACCGTCACCTCCACCGGGGAGGTCGAAGTGCGTTTGGTTTTGGCAAAAGGCAAGGTAGCGCCTATTCGGACAAGGATGACGATTCCAAAACTGGAACTGTCCGGGGCTGCTCTTTTGACCAAACTTTTGAATCACACTCTAACAGTGTTGCGTGGGTCAGTGGTTTTGGAGGATACGGTGTACGCGTGGACGGACAGCCAGATTGTTTTGTGCTGGCTGAAGGCTTTGGTCCATAACTTAGAGGTTTTTGTTGCGAACCGTGTCTCCCAGATTGTGTCGTCTGAGGTCCCACTGACCTGGAGACATGTACCAGGAGAATTGAACCCGTCTGATTGTGCATCCAGGGGATGTCGGGCTCCTGAACTCGTTAGACACCATTTGTGGTGGGGACCACCCTGGCTTGCCAGGAGAGAATCGGACTGGCCCCACAGCCATGTAGTAGTATCTTCGGATCATGGCCCCAGAGCGGCCGTGCATGTTACCCAGAAGGGGCAATACATGGCGTACCTATGTGTGTTTGATTGTTTATCCACCAAGGCGGTACATCTCGAGCTCGTTGCTGATCTCTCGACAGAGGCTTTCATTGCTTGTTTGGATAGGTTTGTTTCTCGAAGGGGACTTCCAACTTTGATCCGCTCTGATAACGGCACTAACTACATCGGTGCGGAACGATGCTTACGAGAGATAGTCAACTTTTTGAATGTAAATTAAGTGGATATTGGAACGGCCCTCTCCCGTCGGGGTATACAGTGGACCTTCAGCCCACCGATTTGCCCCCACTGGGGTGGGATTTTTGAGGCCGTAGTTAAGTCAGCTAAGACGCACTTGGGGCGTATAGTAGGTCAGACCGCGCTGACTTTTGAGGAGCTCGCGACATTGTTTTGTAAGATCGAGGCCGTTCTCAATTCGCGACCGTTGTGTCCGCTCAGCTCGGATCCAAATGACCTGGAGGCTCTGACCCCAGGCCATTTCTTGATAGGACAGCCACTTAACGCGTTGCCCGAGCACCCCTTCGAGGGAGTGAAATTGTATCGGTTGTCAAGGTATCAGATGTTGCAGCAGTTTACTCAGAATTTCTGGAAGCGTTGGTCGCTCGAGTATCTGCATATCTTACAACAGCGCCTTAAGTGGACTGACAAAACCAGCCCCCCTAGTGTTGGTGACCTCGTTCTGGTTAAGGATGCTAACCTACCGCCACTACGTTGGCGCAGGGGGCGCATTGTTAACTTGTTCCCTGGCAAGGACGGGACCCCCCGGTCTGCAGAGGTTCTAGTAGGAGGCTCGGTTCTAAAACGAGCGGTAGCAACGTTGTCTCGGCTGCCCGTCGATTAGGGGACAGGTGGGTGCCTGTCCGGGCGGGTGATTGTTCGATTCCAAATCGATATTCGATCGATGGTTTCTGAACGGCCATTTTGAATTTGACGTTGCTGCCAACCTAGCAGTTTTTTGACAACTGACAGACGAAAGCCCTCGCAATGTAAACGCGTATTGGTTAGGGTATTGAAATTAAATCGCAAGCCATCTGGAATGTATTCGGGTTTCCCTCAGGATTGTCTATATAGCTGAGTGTGTTGTGGTTCCCCGAACCAGATAAAGTTCGCATTTACGTGGCCGATTGGTTTTTCCCACGTAACATAACCTGTGTTGGAACACTGTGCTCATCGAAGCTGGCCTGCCAGTCATACCTGGTTGGCTGAAGAACCTGTCTACCAAGAAGAGCCTAGGGTGCACCCGGGCCTTGCAGAGAGACAGGAGGTTGACGGGACCGAAGCACAGACCAGGTTAGATCGACTCCATTTACCTTAGCTCGGTGAATCGCCGACGTTCACACTTCTTGGCAACTGATCGCTACGCTACCTCGTAGCTGATGGGCCCCTACGAGGTCATTAGGTGCTGAGAAGCCTGAACAACTACTAAAATACAGCCAAGGCCCGAATGCCATGTGCCGACAAGTAACCTCTAACTCGTCATCTCGTTTCTATACAAGTGACAGCTGCTAGTTCCGTTTCCGATCACTCGCGGTCCGAGTCGCGCAACAAAAAGAGGTGCGTTCCGAAGCATAAATATTAAACAGTCATCCGCCCGGACAGGCCCGAACCTGTCCCTAATCAATAGGAAGGCGAGAAAGTGTTGCGACCGCTCGGGGGCTCGTCCGGTCAGTCCACTTAAGGCGCTGCTGCAAGATGTGCAAGTACTCAAGGGACCACCGTTTCCAAAAATCTTGAGCCATCTGCTGCAACATCTGCCACCTAGTTAACCGACTTAACTAAACATCACCGAATGGGTATTCTGGCAGGGCGTTAAGGGGCTGACCTATCAGGAAGTGACCCGGCGTCAACGCTTCCAAATCATTTGGATCCGAACTGAGCGGGCACAACGGACGCGAGTTCAGTGTCATCTCAATTTTACAGAACAGCGTCGCAAGCTCTTCAAAGCGTAGAGAGGTCTCACCGATGATCCTCGTCAGGTGCGACTTAGCCGATTTAACCGCAGCCTCAAAAATTCCTCCCCAATGAGGACATCCCGGCGGACTGAAAACCCATTCAATCCCTCGTCGGGAGCAAGCCGTACCGATGGCGTCCTGGTTACCGTTCAGGAATTGAGTGACCTCCTGCAGATATCGCCTGGCTCCGACAAAATTTGTGCCGTTGTCCGAACGGATTAATGTCGGGAGGCCCCTTCGTGAGACGAACCGATCTAGACATGCGATAAATGCCTCTGTAGTGAGGTCACTGACCACCTTCAAGTGGACTGCCTTCGTGGCCAAGCACACGAAGACGCACAGGTATGCCTTCACTAATCTGGCGTTCCGTAGCTGTGAAGACTTGACCATGGAAGGTCCCGCGAAATCCGTTCCGACACCCGCAAAGGGCCGGATTTCGTTAACCCTATCCGAGGGCAAATCGCCCATCTGGGGCTGCATCGTAGCCGCCTTGGCCCGATAACAAGGCAGGCACCGAAATACGACGCTACGCACTAAGCGTCTTCCCGATAGAATCCAGAACTCGCGCTGGAGAAACGCCATCAAGGCGTGGCATCCGATATGCCCATTCCGAATGTGTCGATCCTGTATCAACAGTTCGACCAACTTCCCTTTCCTAGGGAGTAACAACGGGTGGCGAGCCGCATAAGGCAGGTTGGCATTCCGCAGCCGACCTCCTATCCTCAGCAATCCTTGAGGGTCAATAAACGGGTTGAGCCGAGCCACAGCTCCCTTCAGTTGGACGCGTCCGCGTCTCAGAATGTCCAGTTCGGACTTAAAGTGCACCGTCTGCACGTTCCGTACCAATGCGAAGAACGCATGGTTCCGTTCCCGTGGTGTCAGGACCTGTGTCCGCACCCGTTGCGCCTCAGAATTGCGACAATTCCGCGCAAATCGGAAGATCCAGGCGGTCACATTGACCAGCTTGTCGAGCGAGCTGTACCGTTCCAGCAGGCTGAACTCCTCTTCCGGCTCTGGTTGCGTCGTACAGACACCGAATGTCAAGGCGCCGATCGCCGAGGTAACGCGTGGATTCATTGGCCAATCCGATTCGGCTTGAGTCAACCATTTTGGACCCCACCACAAGGAATGTCCAACCAACTCCGGAGCGTGACACCCACGAGATGCACAGTCTGCTGGGTTCATTTCCCCTGGAACATGTCTCCAGATTAAGGGAACCTCCGAATTCAAAATCTGCGAAACCCGATTCGCCACAAAAATCTCCAACTGAAGCCTTCAGCCAGCATAACACGATCTGGCTGTCCGTCCAAGCGTAGACTGTATCTTCTAACGCTATTGACCCACGAAGAACCGTCATCGTGTGGTTGAGCAGACGAGTCAGGAGAGCCGCTCCCGAAAGCTCTAATTTGGGAATGGTCAGGCGAGTGCGCAACGGCGCAACCTTGCTCTTGGCCATGACCAACCACACATCAACCTCCCCCGAGGAGTCGACCGTACGCAGATACACCGCAGCTCCGTAGCCCTTCTCCGAGGCATCGCAAAACCCATGCAGGGTGGCGGTGATCGTTTGGTGGGGACCAACCTCCGTGGCAGTGAAATCCGATTGATGCCAGGGAGGGTCGAAAAGAACGAGTCCCACTCTGAGCTCAATGACCCGCCGATCGGGTCGTCCCATTTCAGCTCAGCAGACCACAATTGCTGCATAAAACACTTGAGCTGAAATGTTACCGGGGTGATCCACCCGTTTGGATCAAATGTCCTAGCCACCGTTGAAAGGACGTTCCGTTTCGTCCAGACCTTAGGGGAGTCCAACTCGACCCGATACGAAAACATGTCTGACACCGGCTGGTACTGGACGCCTAATACCGACAACATATTTGGATTTTCCAAATTTTCAAAAATGTGGGGATCCTGCTGGTAGTCATCCGGAAGACCAGACAGTAACTCTGGAGAGTTCGACATCCATTTCCGGAGCTCGTAACCTCCACCCCGTAAGAGCTCAACTAGTTCGTCCCGACGAGCGAGCGCCTCCTCTACGGAATCTGCACCGGTACAGATATCGTCCACGTAGAGATCCTGCTCCAGGATTGCTGCTCCTCTAGGGAAATTTAACCGTTCTCGATCCGCTAACTCCCGCAGAGTGCGAATCGCCAAATAAGGACTAGACCGTAGCCCGTACGTGTTGGTGTTCAGCTCGTACACCCTGATGGGCTGATCTGGGCTCTCTCGCCACAGTATCAGCAGATACCGTCTATCGTCAGGGTGAATGACCGTCTGCCTAAACATCATCCGGATGTCAGCTACAAACACAACATTGTGTCGACGGAACCGTGTGATAACATCCGCGATGTCATGGTTCAACTTCGGCCCTGAATGCAAACACTGGTTCAGGTTCATGCCGTTAGATGTTGATGCCGATCCATCGAACACTACTCGTATTTTGCCCTCCGGGGTCCTTAAGACCGCGTGATGAGGCAGGAAGCAGTGGTCTTCACGCTTCCAGTCGATACCCGAAACCGAAATGTGGCCGAGCGACTCGTATTCCCGCATGAAGTCGACGTACTTCTGCCGGAAAATCTCGTCACGCTTCATGCGTCGTTCCATCGACAGAAGCCGCGTCTCGGCTGCATGGTGTGAACTGCCCAGCGGTGGGCGATCACTCCGAAATGGAAGACGTGTGAGAAATCGACCTGACCGAAGGCGACCAGTATTGTTCCGATAAAACTGTTCACACTCTTCTTCAACCGGGTCCAACCGGCGTACCGTAGGTGGTTCCTCCACCTCCCAAAACTTCTGTATCACCTCCGAGAGTACAGAACCGAATAAGGGACTACGAGTCGCTAGGCGTGGGGCAGCCGGCAAGACCGGACCCATTACCGCATGGCCCAGTCTGGTGTTGACCGAAACCAGACCAGTCGCCTGCAACACGTGGACACCTGGCACTAACAGGTATCCCAAGGCATCGACACCCAATAAAATGTCTACTGGGCCCGGAATATCGAACTCCGGGTCAGCCAGTGACAACCCAGCGACCAACTGTCGCACCGAGGGCGACAACCGTACGTGAGGGTGTGAGCCCATCACATTAGGCATGACCAATGCCGTGACCGTCAGATTCACCGATGAATCCACCCGTGACGAGAGAGTAATCCGACATACTCCCTTAACGGAACCGACTTCCGTGTTCCCAATTCCCCGAATGGAATGTGGGTACTCCCTTACCGAAATGCCCAACCGTCTTACAAGGTTGCACGAGACTAAGCACCCCTGGGCCCCCGAGTCCAATAGTGCTCGTGCCACACATGCTTTGCCGTCCGAACTCCACGCTATCACAGAGGCGGTGGGGAGCATGACCGTCTGTGGAGTGGCGGCACCCTGTAAGTGGGCGGCGTGACCCTAGCGGGAACCTCCGCGGGATCCGAACCCGCTGAGACCTCCGTCGGCCGTGGAGTAATTCGGCTGCTGATATGCCGGTGGCATATCAGACCGTATGTACATCAAGGGGTCCCAACCCGCATAATAGGCCCCTCGCTGTCCCGGTATCCGACCATACCGGACGGTGTACGGTGTGCCCGGTGGCCACCGTGGATAGATGGGGGAGAGCGGATCCAACCTGGGGCGCTCCAGGAATGGGGGCGACATCCGACTGTTCGCCTCCCTGTTCGCCTCCCAGAGCGACGGGCAGAGTGGCGCAGAAGGGGGTGGGCTCCCAGCCTTCGCGCCACTCATAGGTGCCATCTGACACCCGCCCGTAACACGCGGTGAGCCAGCGGCCCGAAGTCCTCGCTGACCGTGGACAGCGGCAACCGAACCCCTGCTATCCCGCATGTTACCCCCCGCGCTGCCCCTTTCCCCTCGGGGGGGGTCCCGTCCGCGGGTACCCCAGTCACCCCGTTGGTGACTCCCGTTGCCCGGAGGGGGACTGGGTCCGGCCCTGGTTGGGCCCTGTGACCGACCAACCTGAGTCCGGCCCTGGTGACCGTCCGAAGGGCCTGACCGATTCAGGCACAACACGATGTGGTGCTTGCCACCACAGCACTCACAGGGGAACGCGCGCGAGCACTCGCTCAGCGTGTGCGGCCCCAAACAACCGAAACACAATCGGTGGCGGAAGACTATCTTCCTGCGGGCAGCTACCCCGAGCGCCTTAAAGTTGGCGCAACTGGTCACTTCATGACCGGCACTGTCGCAGTGTACACAGCCGTCACCCGACGGCGCGGCATTCAAAACGCCAAATTGTTTCGACCGCCCACCCCCCCGTGGGGGCGGGGGGCGCGGCCCCACCCGCATCCACGCGGGTTGGCGCTGCACACTGGCCTCCGTGTCCAGTGTGTCACATCACCTGCATTCACCCTCCAAAAAATCCGTCAATTGGACGAGCGTGGGCAGTTCCGTGCTACTGCCCCCATGCAGCTGTTCAAACCGACTTTGAACAGCTGCAGGCAACCGTGACAAAACCATAAACAAAACAATGTATGACCATTGGTCTACCGGAAGACCAAGGTTCTGAAGGGCCTTAGTGGCCACCAGCACAGGGTTGAGCACCTGTACTCGGATGTCAACATCCCGGGTTACTTTAGGGATGCTAAACAGCTTCCCCAGCTGCGCATCAACCAACCGCCGTTTGTGTTGGTAGCGGTCAAACAATATGGACCTGGCTATCTCATAATTGCCCGCCGTGACCGTTAGGTGACCGACCAACTCCTTCGGTTCACCCCGCAGAGCCATCAATAGTTGGGCCAACTTGTAGGCGTTGTCCAGGTCGTCCCGACCGTGGACCAAACTATCAAATAAATTAATGAATGCCGGCCACTCATCAATTGCCCCACTGAAGGCCGGAATCTCCAGGTGTGGCAGCCGTCCAACAACACCCTTCGGGGGTGGGTCTCCGTTACCCTCCCCACGGTCATTCCTTCGCAACCGCTTAATTTTCTCCGCGCGACGCTCGATGTCACCCAAGCATTCCATCGCTTGGTCAGCATCCGCGCAGAGCTGTTTCACTGCAGCCACCGAGGCTTCATCAGTAAGCCCGAGAGCTTCAGCCTCCGCAGACAGCCGACACACCTTCCCGACGCGTGTCATTGCGTCCTCCACACGCTTGAGCAGGACATCGTCCATGTCAGGTCGCTCCACATACTTATGAGTATGGGCGAGCCATCTCATTTTCTCCCGGACACCATGTCGCAGTACCGTCAAGGGCGAAGGTGCCATGTTGACCGATTTAATAGATTCTGGTCTTATACTTCACTACCGAACTAAGTATAGCCAGAGACCAGCACTTGCCCGTCAGCGCTGGGCACAGAAATTAAAACTAAGTTGTCAAAACTAAGGCAACCACTAAAAACAATTAAATCCTAAAAAATATTTAATATGGTCGCCCTGTGGACATACACCTTATAACTATACACTCTAAATCAATTAGAGAATGCCACCATAAGGCACAATAAAAATCAACACACAAAAATTTATTATAAGAAAAAAGGCTATTTTTAATATAATGAAGGTAGCTGTGAACCTTCTAGAAGTGGCCCCTCCGATATGACCCACACTTCCACTGAGGTCAGCAAAATCAGCTTAATACCCCTTAAATAGCCTGACCCTGCTCTGTAATCCGAAATAACACTGCAATGTATGGAACCCGACTGCAATACTATAGTCCGACCGAATGACTGTTTCTTATGCACACCGAGTAGTTTCCGACTACAAATTTATAATAATTGTTAACTAAATCGTCAATTATACGTTCACTAACCGAAAATGAACCTAAATTGTGGTATACCGACCACACGACTCACTCACAAAATGGTTGCCGATCAATCTGAGGTATCCACCCTCTTCCAGCTACAATGTGGTAAAAAAAACCACCCTACAACCGTCCGTGAATCGATTTCCCACTAGGAAACCGCGCCTGCTACCAAAATGATTAAATTCCACGCCTTAACCGACAGGGCGTGGAATCTTGGTAGGGTTGGTTTTCACCAGGAGTACTGACCTTTGACGCCGTGGACCGGAATTCGAAAGCTCAATTCGAGGCACGAATACGGGATGGGGACCACCAGGGGGGTGAGGGGAGTCGAATCTTACTCTCGTCGTAGCCCGATGCTGTCGCCGTCGCTGCCGAACGCGACGAATTGGGGACCGAACCACTTCAACCTTTCACAACGCGAAGCGCTCACTCCGATGACGTGAATCTACTTATTTCCCGACGATTGGACGATTGTTCCGTGATGATTATTACAAATTAACACTCCGACCAGGCCCGACACCTGTGTTAGACAATTATTACTACTAAAATACAGCCAAGGCCCGAATGCCATGTGCCGACAAGTAACCTCTAACTCGTCATCTCGTTTCTATACAAGTGACAGCTGCTAGTTCCGTTTCCGATCACTCGCGGTCCGAGTCGCGCAACAAAAATAGGTGCGTTCCGAAGCATAAATATTAAACACACTGTCTTTGACATGCCTTATTGATCTGCCGTGACGCACCTTTCAATAGCATATCTCTTACAATATTGGAACAGCTAATATTATTTTGTCTTTTCACTATTCTTCCAAAGTTTGAAGCAGTTAAAAGGCTTCACCTAACCTCTAACCATTCACAGCAAGAACTTTGTTGAAATGTTTATCGCTCAATTTTTTGCCTGTCGTCTTTGCATTTTTCAAATTTACTAAGAAATATATAATTTTCTTTTACGAATATTTCTTTTCTGCTTTAACAAATAACATCCTGTTCCTTTTCCTCTGAAATTGTCTCAAGTCCATCATTCTTTTTATTCTCCTGTCTTCTAACTCTCTTACGCTGCTTCGAAGACTGCACCCTGTGATAGATTTGTACACACTCGACAGTACTTTATGGGTGTTGAAACAGACTACAGCAGCATGACAACTGACTTGGTAAGAGCCTCTCTTGCTGAAATTATCTCTTTTACCACTGACTATATCATGTATCTGTCTGTTACTGTCGATATCATGTATCAAGCTGGGTCAGGCCTCCGTCACTCGCTCAAGGCCACGCGCTATATGCCTATCGCTCGGCGTATCGTTGACGATACAACCGACAGAGGGCCGCCGAACGCCCGCCTGAGCGGTCGCACCGCACGTTTACCGCCCAGTATTATAATATTTGTGCTCATGCTTACACTTCAAAATGCCGAAACCACGTAATTATTGTGCAGTAGATGGGTGCAAAAGTCAAAAAAACGAATGAAAATGTGTCGATCCAGTTCACAAGAACGTTTTCTAAATTATTCCTCAGTAATATGTTGCAAAATTCACGTACTGTACTAGTAACTGCCAAGAAGATATTTGTGACTTGCTTCAGAGGTCTGATACCACCTCATTTCTTGAACGACCCAAATCGGGGCCAGCGCACAAGGAAAGAACACCTTCAGCGATTGCCTTAAACGGCGAAACTGATTACCGATTTGATTTGCCTGCGAAAAATGCGTTGACCTATGTATCAGGGTATTTATTATATAAGTGTAGTAAAAAACATAACTGCTCTAGCTTCAATGCTTTGTTACAGGAGAAACCTAATGTTGACGAAACTACACTGTTTACTCATTTTAGAAACGTTTAATAATTATATTGAAGAGTTAGAAAAAGTATTTTTAAATAATTTTGACAACGTCATAATGAATCGGCCTGGTAGCACCATATTTACAACTTTTAAAAACCGTTGATTTTCCTTCGCTTTGCTCCTGTTTTCCTTATGATTATTTGTTAAAACTATTGACGCGATTAGGATATTTTCTACTATAAAATTTAATAACAGAGAATTCCGAGAAGGTAAAAAAATTATAAATCATTATATAAAACTAAAACATATTTGATTGACTAATAAAAAATATAGTTGATTCGCACCATTTGTTTTATTACAATAATCATCATAGGTACAACCCTAGCACATTCTTACGATGACGCGTTGGCACGTGACTCGCACGGTGGCCAACACAGTCTCGACTCTACGTGCGCGTAATTATGGTACATTTCTTCTCGTCTTGAGCAGCAGGTATTATTATTAAGATTTTGTAGGCTATTATAGAGTAGGTATTTTCACTTTTGTATGGGAGTGATGCATCTGTTACGTAGTAACTATTTATTAATCTGTGGCTGGGGGCAGTGCTGCCACATTTGACATTAACTTACAAATTCTTGACCACAACGGGCTAGTGTAAAAATCTTTTTTAATATCTGAAGCATTCACTATTTTTTTTTATGTAGCCTGTAAGATAGTGTGCCACTGCTGGGCATAGGCAGTCCCCCCACGGAAGCCGTCATGTGGCACCCAGTCAGTGGCAATTTTCGCCCACCTGACCGGGTGCATACGACTCACGTGTCCGGCCCAGTTCCACTTTAGCTCGGCGGTCTGTGCACCCACATCAGCGATTCCCTATAGAGATAAAAAAAAATGTTTGCATCTTGTGTGGTCATCAAATTCGTGAATATGAGCCAACAATATATCGTTATATAATGGTTCTAAACTACACCGTCTTTCTGATTTTGTTTCTGCTTTATATCCTCTTATAATTTCTAGGATGGCTTTTCTCAGGATCATAATTATATTTTTTGTCAATACTTTACCGAACCTAGGTGCCTACCTATATGTTCTGTAAAGTGATTTGATATGGTTTTGAAGAGCTGCCATCTTGTTTCACAGATTTCAAAGATTGTGATTGCGGTATTCGATTTTTTCTATTATAATATATGGTCGGCTTTTTAGTTATTTTGCGTAGGTATTGAAATCCCCGTCAGATACCATTCTGGCGTTCATCAAGTTATGCATGTCAATCTAACACTTAAAACCTTTGTCTGTATTATATATAACCATATTTATTTATAAATACAATTCATCACTTATCAAGTTATCACCTATAAAAACTTTCGAGTACAAAATGTTCAATGTTCACCAGTTATCAGTTTCCCAGCGATAAGAGCGCGGGACCAACATGCGACACTGCCTCCCCATGCGAACGCTAAGGCAAGGAAGCCACCCATCGCAACCTCGCGCCATGTTTACCCTGCTCGTGGCAGCTAGTTTAAGTGTTAATTGGGTTATTGCTTCACTCAGATGATTATTTTTGATAAAAACTAACTTAATTTTATAGGTCTATAAATTGTTTATAATTTGGAGAACGAATCATTAATCTAATCTAAGCTATGCTGATGACATGGTGCTGCTGAGCCCATTGCCGGGGGGCTTGAGAAGGCTACTCAGCACATGTGAGCGGTATGCGGAGAGTCATGGCCTCAAATATAATGTTAAGAAGAGTGAAGTTATGGTCTTTGGGGCGGGTAGTAAACTTCCGAGTGTATTGCCGGCATTAAGATTATATGGCAAAGATCTCAATAGAGTAAAAAGTTTTAAAAACCTTGGTCATATAGTGACGGAGGACCTGAAGGATGATCTTGATATTGAGCGGGAGCGCAGGGCATTGGCAGTTCGGGCGAATATGTTGGCTCGTAGGTTCGCACGTTGTACAAGGCAAGTCAAAATCACACTTTTTAAGGCTTATTGTCAATCATTTTACACATGCAGCCTATGGATCAACTGGTTAATTTCCACGCCTACCGAACGGCGTGGAATCCCGAGGCGGGTGTGCCTTTGCCACGTGAGAGAAAAGAAGTGATGAAATTTGTTTATTACCTTGTCTCCGTAGACAGGAAATCGAAGGCTCGATTCGAGACAGGAATTCGGGAAAGGGGGCACAGTTGGGATAGGATGGGATCGAACCCTTGCCGTCGCTGTCCGACGGCGCGCTGCTGCCGACACGTGGAGTTGGAGACCGCACAACTTCAACCTTCACCACGAATCACTTGACCGCTGACGCAAATCTAATTACAATCAATAGCCCGACGCTATGAGGTAGATTTACACTCTGACCGGGCCCGATGCCTGTATTATGGTAATTGATACACAGAAATACCAATCAATGCCATGGGGCCCGAGCCGCCATGTTATTCTCCCGATGAGACCAGACCAAGAGGAAAAGATAACCTCCAATTTTACATCTCGTTTCCGATACGAGTGACAGCTGCTAGTTCTGTTTCCGTTCCGAGTCGCGCAACAAGAGGAAGTGCGTTCCGAAGCACAAATATTAAACAGTCACCCGCCCGGACAGGCCCGAACCTGTCCCTAATCAATAGGAAGGCGAGAAAGTGTTGCGACCGCTCTCTTGAGGACCGAGTCCCCCACCCTGACTTCTGCTGATCGAGGCGTGCCATCCCGACCCGTGTACAAATTGACGATCCGTCCTCGTCTCCATCTCAATGATGGCAGGTTCGCATCCTTAATCAGCACCAAATCACCGACTTGAGGGGGGCTCGTCCGGTCAGTCCACTTAAGGCGCTGCTGCAAGATGTGCAAGTACTCAAGGGACCACCGTTTCCAAAAATCTTGAGCCATCTGCTGCAACATCTGCCACCTAGTTAACCGACTTAACTTAACATCACCGAATGGGTATTCTGGCAGGGCGTTAAGGGGCTGACCTATCAGGAAGTGACCCGGCGTCAACGCTTCCAAATCATTTGGATCCGAACTGAGCGGGCACAACGGACGCGAGTTCAGTGTCATCTCAATTTTACAGAACAGCGTCGCAAGCTCTTCAAAGCGTAGAGAGGTCTCACCGATGATCCTCGTCAGGTGTGACTTAGCCGATTTAACCGCAGCCTCAAAAATTCCTCCCCAATGAGGACATCCCGGCGGACTGAAAACCCATTCAATCCCTCGTCGGGAGCAAGCCGTACCGATGGCGTCCTGGTTACCGTTCACGAATTAAGTGACCTCCTGCAGATATCGCCTGGATCCGACAAAATTTGTGCCGTTGTCCGAACGGATTAATGTCGGGAGGCCCCTTCGTGAGACGAACCGATCCAGACATGCGATAAATGCCTCCGTAGTGAGGTCACTGACCACCTCCAAGTGGACTGCCTTCGTGGCCAAGCACACGAAGACGCACAGGTATGCCTTCACTAATCTGGCGTTCCGTAGCTGTGAAGACTTGACCATGAATGGTCCCGCGAAATCCGTTCCGACACCCGCAAAGGGCCGGATTTCGTTAACCCTATCCGAGGGCAAATCGCCCATCTGGGGCTGCATCGTAACCGCCTTGGCCCGATAACAAGGCAGGCACCGAAATACGACGCTACGCACTAAGCGTCTTCCCGATAGAATCCAGAACTCGCGCTGGAGAAACGCCATCAAGGCGTGGCATCCGACATGCCCATTCCGAATGTGTCGATCCTGTATCAACAGTTCGACCAACTTCCCTTTCCTAGGGAGAAACAACGGGTGGCGAGCCGCATAAGGCAGGTTGGCATTCCGCAGCCGACCTCCTACCCTCAGCAATCCTTGAGGGTCAATGAACGGGTTGAGCCGAGCCACAGCTCCCTTCAGTTGGACGCGTCCGCGTCTCAGAATGTCCAATTCGGACTTAAAGTGCACCGTCTGCACGTTCCGTACCAATGCGAACAACGCATGGTTCCGTTCCCGTGGTGTCAGGACCTGTGTCCGCACTCGTTGCGCCTCAGAATTCCGACAATTCCGCGCAAATCGGCAGATCCAGGCGGTCACATTGACCAGCTTGTCGAGCGAGCTGTACCGTTCCAGCAGGCTGAACTCCTCTTCCGGCTCTGGTTGCGTCGTGCAGACACCGACTGTCAAGGCGCCGTTCGCCGTGGTAACGCGTGGACTCATTGGCCAATCCGATTCGGCTTGAGTCAACCATTTTGGACCCCACCACAAGGGATGTCCAACCAACTCCGGAGCGTGACAACCACGAGACGCACAGTCTGCTGGGTTCATTTCCCCTGGAACATGTCTCCAGATCAAGGGAACCTCCGAAGTCAAAATCTGCGAAACCCGATTCGCCACAAAAATCTCCAGCTTGTGAACTGAAGCCTTCAGCCAGCATAACACGATCTGGCTGTCCGTCCAAGCGTAGACCGTATCTTCCAACGTTATTGACCCACGAAGAACCGTCATCGTGTGGTTGAGCAGACGAGTCAGGAGAGCCGCTCCCGAAAGCTCTAACTTGGGAATGGTCAGGCGAGTGCGCAACGGCGCAACCTTGCTCTTGGCCATGACCAACCGCACATCAACCTCCCCCGAGGAGTCGACCGTACGCAGATACACCGCAGCTCCGTAGCCCTTCTCCGAGGCATCGCAAAACCCATGCAGGGTGGCGGTGTATCGTTTGGTGGGGACCAACCTCCGTGGCAGTGAAATCCGATTGATGCCAGGGAGGGTCGAAAAGAACGAGTCCCACTCTGAGCTCAATGACCCGCCGATCGGGTCGTCCCATTTCAGCTCAGCAGACCACAATTGCTGCATAAAACACTTGAGCTGAAACGTTACCGGGGTGATCCACCCGTTTGGATCAAATGTCCTAGCCACCGTTGAGAGGACGTTCCGTTTCGTCCAGACCTTCGGGGTGTCCAACTCGACCCGGTACGAGAACATGTCTGACACCGGCTGGTACTGGACGCCTAATACCGACAACATATTTGGATTTTCCAAATTTTCAAAAACGTGGGGATCCTGCTGGTAGTCATCCGGAAGACCAGTCAGTAACTCTGGAGAGTTCGACATCCATTTCCGGAGCTCGTAACCTCCACCCCGTAGGAGCTAACTAGCTCGTCCCGTCGAGCGAGCGCCTCCTCTACGGAATCTGCACCGGTACAGATATCGTCCACGTAGAGGTCCTGCTCCAGGATCGCTGCTCCTCTAGGGAAATTTAACCGTTCTCAATCCGCTAACTCCCGCAGAGTGCGAATCGCCAAATAAGGACTAGACCGTAGCCCGTACGTGTTGGTGTTCAGCTCGTACACCCTGATGGGCTGATCTGGGCTCTCTCGCCACAGTATCAGCTGATACCGTCTATCGTCAGGGTGAATGACCGTCTGTCTAAACATCATCCGGATGTCAGCTACAAACACAACATTGTGTCGACGGAACCGTGTGATAACATCCGCGATGTCATGATTCAACTTCGGCCCTGAATGCAAACACTGGTTCAGGTTCAGATGCCGTTAGATGTTGATGCCGATCCATCGAACACCACCCGTATTTTGCCCTCCGGGGTCCTCAAGACCGCGTGATGGGGCAGGAAGCAGTGGTCTTCACGCTTCCAGTCGATACCCGAAACCGACATGTGGCCGAGCGACTCGTATTCCCGCATGAAGTCGACGTACTTCTGCCGGAAAATCCCGTCACGCTTCATGCGTCGTTCCATCGACAGAAGCCGCGTCTCGGCTGCATGGTGTGAACTGCCCAGCGGTGGGCGATCACTCCGAAATGGAAGACGTGTGAGAAATCGACCTGACCGAAGGCGACCAGTATTGTTCCGATAAAACTGTTCACACTCTTCTTCAACCGGGTCCAACCGGCGTACCGTAGGTGGTTCCTCCACCTCCCAAAACTTCTGTATCACCTCCGAGAGTACAGAACCGAATAAGGGACTACGAGTCGCTAGGCGTGGGGCAGCCGGCAAGACCGGACCCATTACCGCATGGCCCAGTCTGGTGTTAACCGAAACCAGACCAGTCGCCTGCAACACTTGGACACCTGGCACTAACAGGTATCCCAAGGCATCGACACCCAATAAAATGTCTACTGGGCCCGGAATATCGAACTCCGGGTCAGCCAGTGACAACCCAGCGACCAACTGTCGCACCGAGGGCGACAACCGTACGTGAGGGTGTGAGCCCATCACATTAGGCATGACCAATGCCGTGACCGTCAGATTCACCGATGAATCCACCCGTGACGAGAGAGTAATCCGACATACTCCCTTAACGGAACCGACTTCCGTGTTCCCAATTCCCCGAATGGAATGTGGGTACTCCCTTACCGAAATGCCCAACCGTCTTACAAGGTTGCACGAGACTAAGCACCCCTGGGCCCCCGAGTCCAATAGTGCTCGTGCCACACAAGATTTGCCGTCCGAACTCCACGCTATCACCGAGGCGGTGGGGAGCATGACCGTCTGTGGATTGGCGGCACCTTGTAAGTGGGCGGCGTGTCCCTAGCGGGAACCTCCGCGGGATCCGAACCCGCTCAGACCTCCGTCGGCCTGGTAACTCGGCTGCTGATATGCCACCGGTGGCATATCAGACCGCATATACATTATGGGGTCCCAACCCGCATAATAGGCCCCTCGCTGTCCCGGTACCCGACCATACCGGACTGTGAACGGTGTGCCCGGTGGCCACCGTGGGTGGATGGGGGAGAGCGGATCCAACCTGGGGCGCTCTAGGAATGGGGGCGACATCCGACTGTTCGCCTCCCTGTTCGCCTCCCAGAGCGACGGGCAGGGTGGCGCAGAAGGGGGTGGGCTCCCAGCCTTCGCGCCACTCATAGGTGCCATCTGACACCCGCCCGTAACACGCGGTGAGCCAGCGGCCCGAAGTCCTCGCTGACCGTGGACAGCGGCAACCGAACCCCTGCAATCCCGCATGTTACCCCCCGCGCTGCCCCTTTCCCCTCGGGGGGGGTCCCGTCCGCGGGTACCCCAGTCACCCCGTTGGTGACTCCCGTTGCCCGGAGGGGGACTGGGTCCGGCCCTGGTTGGGCCCTGTGACCGACCAACCTGAGTCCGGCCCTGGTGACCGTCCGAAGGGCCTGACCGATTCAGGCACAACACGATGTGGTGCTTGCCACCACAGCACTCACAGGGGAACGCGCGCGAGCACTCGCTCAGCGTGTGCGGCCCCAAACAACCGAAACACAATCGGTGGCGGAAGACTATCTTCCTGCGGGCAGCTACCCCGAGCGCCTTAAAGTTGGCGCAACTGGTCACTTCATGACCGGCACTGTCGCAGTGTACACAGCCGTCACCCGACGGCGCGGCATTCAAAACGCCAAATTGTTTTGACCGACCACCCCCCCGTGGGGGTGGGGGGCGCGGCCCCTCCCGCATCCGCGCGGGTTGGCGCTGCACACTGGCCTCCGAATCCATGGTGTCGCATCGCCTGCATTCACCCTCCAAAAACTCCGTTAATTGGACGAGATAAGATAAGATAAGATAAGATAAGATAAGAATCCGTTTATTCACTGTTAAGACACACAGGTATGGTTCACAAAAAAGTAAAAAAAAAAAAAAAAAAGCAAAAATGACCAGATTCCCCATGCGGTGTGCACCGCAACAGCGAATGGGTTCCGACTCAGCATGTGCTGCGGGACTTGCAGCAAGTCCCGCAGCGCTGATATTCTGTCGGCACCTAAATATCGTGCGTGGGTATTATATATGGATGGGTGTTGTATAACCTATTTTATTAAAACAACATATAAATTCCTACGTAGAGAGTGAAATAAATAAATGAATAAACAAAAATAACTTGTGTGCATTGTGAAAATATATAAAGTACATAAAAGTATCAGTATCATCCGACTTTAAAACCACAGGGTAACATTATAAAACAAAACACGAGTAACGCGAGTAACGTGAGAGCTCACCGGAACCGAGTCAAACACTTGACTTTTGAAGTGTTAAAAAATGTTTTTTACACATTATTTTAAAATGAGCTATAGACATTAGATCACGGATTGGTGGCGGCAGATTGTTCCAGCACTTCGTAGCCAAATATCTGAAACTGCCCCGAAAAGCAGCAGACCCGTGACGGGGGATCAACAGTAGGCTCGAGGTGGTCCTAGGCTGGTGATGGTGTGGATGTCGCCAGGTAAGTTTTTCGTATAGATAGTCGGGCGTTTTGCGCTTTATTACACCAAATAGGAGCGAGGCCAGATGAAGGTCCCGTCTGCCGGCTATCTTAAGTATGTTGGCATTGTTAAGGAAGGGTGTTACGTGCCCGCGTGAAGGAATAAGGAAACAAAATCTCGCACATGCATTTTGAACCCTTTGGACCAGCCGTTGAGTTCGTTTGAAAAGACAGGGTCCATATACTGATATGCCATAATTTAGCTTTGATAAGACCAAGGACTCGCACAGCGAGATGCGCATTTGCTCGCTTAGAAAGCATCTTATCTTATATAATATACTAAGCCTATAGAAACAGTTCTTGACCATTTCAAGAACATGTTTCTCAAAGCGAAGCTCTTGGTCCATTATAAGTCCAAGGTTGCGAGCCTCATTTACACGCTCAACCAAGACACCCGCGATTGAAATTTGTGGGTTTAGGTTTGTAAGTGTCTTGATTTGATTTTTTGATCCTAAAATCATGTATTTTGACTTAGCTGGGTTCAGGACCAAAGCGTTCCTAACAGCCCAGGCGCCCACCCTATCTAAATCATTATTAATATGGATAACATTGTCATTAAAATTGTCATTATTTAAATCAGTATAAATTTGTAGGTCATCTGCATAAATGTGATATTTGCAATGAGTAATGCATTTTATGATATCAGCACTGTAAATAATAAATAATAGAGGCCCCAATATGGTACCTTGGGGGACACCCCTATCAGTACAGGTGATTTGCGATTCATCACAGGAGCCATCATTCTTCCTTAAAACCACCTGCTGACTACGATTCGTAAGGTAACTTTCGAACCATCTCACCGCGGCCGTGTCAAACCCATAATAACTAAGTTTAGAAAGCAACATACACGAATTGATTGAGTCAAAAGCCCTAGAAAAATCTAAGAGGGTTAGGATAGTGCCATTTCCGGTATCTTGAGCCGCAAGTATATTATCTACGACATCAAGCAGGGCAGTCGTGGTACTCCGGTTCTTTCTAAATCCAGACTGTAGCTTGGGTAATATATGGTTTATTTCCGCAAATGAGACGACCTGATTATAAACAATCTTTTCAAGAATCTTAGATAAATACGGAAGAATGCTGATAGGACGCAAGTCGGATACACGTTGTGGATAATTATTTTTTGGGATCGGCCGCACGACAGCATTCTTCCAGTGAGTGGGGAAAGTGGCCGTAGTAAGAGATTTGTTTACAATATTGGTGATAATTTTAAGAGTTTGCGGTAACGTCAGTATTATCATGCTCATGGTAATGTGATCAGCACCACAAGCGTTAGAACTCATTTTGCAAATTATTTTACCGATAGCATGCTCATTTACTGGTTGAAGCTGGAAGACAGCAGGGCCATGTCTGTGAAACTCAAAGAAAGTGAGATCTGAAATCTTAACAGAGTTGACCCCTGGAATATTTAAAAAGTGCATATTCATTTCGTCGGGAGTCCCAATGTTATCAGGAATATCATTAGTTTTCTTGAAATTTGGTAATGTAGTATCTCTAAGTTTTTTCCACAATAATTTAGGGTTATGGAAGTTTTTGTTAATATTTTCGTCGAAAAATGCTTTCTTCTCCGCGAATAAACTAGTATTAACTAAATGTTTTAGTGACTTATATTCTTGCCGATGAGATTCAGATTTTGACTGCTTATAACGGTCGTGAGCCTTGTTACGAAGCTTCATCATGTACCTGACATTGCTGGTCAACCATGGCATGGGTTTATTCTTTATAACCATTGTTTTTAAAGGGGCAAATTTGTCAAACAACTCAATAATGCATTTTTCAAAAGCATCTAACATAAGATCAACATTTGTATGTTCCAAGATAGCGTCCCAATTAAATTTATTTAAATAGTCGTTGAAACACGGCATATCAATATCTTTTAGAGGTCTGTACGTAATCTTACGCGGTTGATATTTATCCCTTTTTAACTTTAATTCCACTGTAACGAAAGCATGTGCACCGAGATCTGGCATATGCTCAACGGAAAACGGACGAGCGTGGGCAGTTCCGAGCTACTGCCCCCATGCAGCTGTTCAAACCGTCTTTGAACAGCTGCAGGCAACCGTGACAAAACCATAAACAAAACAATGTATGACCATTGGTCTACCGGCAGTCCAAGGTTGTGAAGGGCCTTAGTGGCCACCAGCACAGGGTTGAGCACCTGTACCCGGATGTCAACATCCCGGGTTACTCTTGGGATGCTGAACAGCTTCCCCAGCTGCGCATCAACCAACCGCCGTTTGTGTTGGTAGCGGTCAAACAATATGACCCGGGCAATCTCATAATTGCCCGCCGTAACCGTTAGGTGACCGACCAACTCCTTCGGTTCACCCCGCAGTGCCATCAATAGCTGGGCCAACTTGTAGGCGCTGTCCAGGTCGTCCCGACCGTGGACCAGGCTATCGAACAAATTGATGAATGCCGGCCACTCATCAATTGCCCCAAAGAAGGCCGGAATCTCCAGGTGTGGAAGCCGTCCAACCACACCCTTAGGGGGGGGGTCTCCGCTACCCTCCCCGCAGTCATCCCGACGCGACCGCTTAATTTTTTCGGCGCGACGCTCGATGTCGCCCAAGCACTCCATCGCTTGGTCAGCATCCGCGCAGAGCTGCCTCACTGCAGCCACCGAGGCCTCATCCGTAAGCCCGAGGGCTTCAGCCTCGGCAGCCAGCCGACACACCTTCCCGACGCGTGTCATTGCGTCCTCCACACGCTTGAGCAGGACATCGTCCATGTCGGGTCGCTTCACATACTTGTGAGTATGGGCGAGCCATCTCATCTCCTCACGGACACCATATCGCAGTACCGTCAAGGGCGAAGGTGCCATGGTTACCGATTTAATTGTTCCTGGTCCTATGCTTCACTGCCGAACTAAGCACAGCCAGATACCAGCACTTTCCCGTCAGCGCTGGGCACAGAAATTAAAACTAAGTTGTAAAACCCAAGGCAACCGCTAAACAATTAAATCCTAAACAATATTTAATATGGTTGCCCTGTGTACACACACCTTATAAATATATACTCTAAATCAATTAGAGAATGCCACCATGTGGTACAATACAAATAACACACAAAGGTTATTATAAAAAAAAAAAAAATAAGTGGCTTCTTAAGAACCACACTTCCTTTGAGGTCAGCAAATCAGCTTAATACCCCTTAAATAGCCCGACCCTGCTGTGTAAACCGAAATAACACAGTAGGACTACAGAACCCGACGTTCCACCGTAAGTAATACAATCTAGGCTTCGCAGAATGACCGTTCAATCCTTTATGCGCTGGTAACAGTAGTTTCCGACTACAAATTTATAACAACTGTTAACTAAATTGGCACTTATACTTTCACTAACCGAAATGAACTTTAATTGTGGCATACCGACCACAGACTCATTGCCGACTTGAGCCAATCTGACAATGTGACAAAGGCAGCCCTACAACCGTGAATCGATGATTTCCCACTAGGAAACCGCGCTCCTGCTACCAAAATGATTAATTTCCCACGCCTACCGAACGGCGTGAGAATCCTGAGGGGTTGTGCCTTTGCCAGGTGAGAGAAAAGAAGTGATGAAATTTGTTTATTACCTTGTCTCCGTAGACAGGAAATCGAAGGCTCGATTCGAGACAGGAATTCGGGAAAGGGGGCACAGTTGGGATAGGATGGGATCGAACCCTTGCCGTCGCTGTCCGACGGCGCGCTGCTGCCGACACGTGGAGTTGGAGACCGCACAACTTCAACCTTCACCACGAATCACTTGACCGCTGACGCAAATCTAATTACAATCAATAGCCCGACGCTATGAGGTAGATTTACACTCTGACCAGGCCCGATGCCTGTATTATGGTAATTGATACACCGAAATACCAATCAATGCCATGGGGCCCGAGCCGCCATGTTATTCTCCCGATGAGACCAGACCAAGAGGAAAAGATAACCTCCAATTTTACATCTCGTTTCCGATACGAGTGACAGCTGCTAGTTCTGTTTCCGTTCCGAGTCGCGCAACAAGAGGAGGTGCGTTCCGAAGCACAAATATTAAACATCAACTATACCCAAAAGACTCTCAATGCCCTGCGCGTCCAGTATAACAATGCTTTCAGGATGCTGCTGGGGCTGCCACGCTACTGCAGTGCATCGTGCATGTTTGTTGAGGCACGTACTGATGGATTTCATTCCATCATACGTAAGAGAACGGCCTCCTTACTTAGCAGAACGCGTGACAGCACCAATAGCATCCTGCAGCTCATCGCAGGGCGGCACGATGGCCCAATACTTAAACACTGGGTGAGTGTCGTGACAGGAACTCTGACAGTATGTGGGAAAATGAGTCGGGCAACAGATAGGCCCATTTACATGAATTAGGGTTTCAATTTGTATATAAATGTGTATAGTATTAAGTATTAAGTAACTAACATAGCATTCAGTAAATTGTGTGATACTAACTATGTATGGATCTTTTTTGTTGTCCGAAATAAAGGTTTCAATATTATTATTATTAAAATTGCTTCAGTCGTTCAGAAGCAGTAGGAAAATTATTGCGTAATTCGTAATTCGTAATTTCTTTATTGTACTAAACAAAACAGACATACAGATAACTTATGATAGAAAAAACATGTACAAAGGCGAGCTTATCTCTAAAAAGAGATTTCTTCCAGCAAACCATGTTGGATAGGAGACGGAGATGATAGGTAAGGGAAAGAATTGCGCGTACAATTAAGACTATATTCTAATATAATACATATTACACATACATAAAACCCTATTGCTAAGAAATATAGACTACATACACAGTTACATAAATACAGCATATCAATAAATATCTTACAAATATACTAATACTAATACATTATATAGCTAAATAGAAAGTGAAAGATAGTGCTTCTTTAGTCGGTTCATTCATAGGATTCATAGGATGCTTTAGATTTTTTTAGTGTCGTAAATAAAAAAAGAATAATATATTGAACTTAATTTAAATTTTTGGCATACCCATCATCCATTTTTTTATACATCTGGACCTCCCGTGTAAGAGATGTAGGCTTTCAAATACAGGCTGATATTGCAGTTTGTGTACCTATTTTCTTACCTGGTACCTTATCTTTCAGGTACCTTACCCTATTTTCTATGAACTAAAGTTTTTTGCGATCTGTCGAAGGCATTTGATTGTGTTGATCATAACACGTTACTAATGAAATTAAATCATTACGGAGTTAGAAATAAAGCGTTGGATCTACTAAGATCATACCTAAGCAATAGAATTCAAAAGGCAGAAGTCAACGGCGTTAAATCTGATGGATCGGGGGTAAAAATTGGCGTTCCACAAGGTTACATATTAGGCCCTTTCTTATTCCTGGTATATATTAACGATCTGCCTTTTATGGTGGAGAAATTGACTAACATAGTGTTGTTTGCTGATGACACTTCACTGGTCTTCAAAATTGAAAGACAAAAAGAAGATTTTGATGATGTCAATAGAGTTTTATCTTTAACCTTGAATTGGTTCACAGTTAACAATTTATTGTTAAATGCTGGTAAAACCAAATGTATCAAATTCTCACTTCCAAATATCAGGCAAGTTGGAACCAGTTTAGTGTTGGACAGCAATACGTTAGAATTAGTAAATGACACGAAGTTTCTTGGAATAACCATTGATAACAAATTGCAGTGGGGACCCCACATAGAAAAATTGGCTGGTAAATTAATTTCTGCGGCTTACGCTGTTAGGAACATCAGACAACACGGATGTGGCTACATCTAGGCTAGTATATTTTAGTAACTTTCATAGTGTCATGTCCTATGGTATCTTGTTGTGGGGAAAAGCAGCGGATATTCAAACTATTTTTAATTTACAGAAAAGAGCTATTCGAGCAATTTATAATTTAAAACGCACAGACTCCTTAAGACAGCTTTTTAAAGAAATTGACATACTTACTGTAGCTAGTCAATTTATTTTCGAAAATATAATGTATGTACGCAAGAACCTTACAAAATTTCCCAAACTTAGCGATAGCTGTAATGTTAACCTAAGAAATAATCACAGACTACTTGCGCCCCGGTTGAGACTCGCGAAGGTTAGCAATTCTTTCAAGGGTCAATGCATTCTCTACTACAACAAGATACCTCTGGAGATCTTGACATTGCCATTTGAGCAATTTAAAATCCATGTTAAAGCGACTTTGTCGAAAAAGGGATATTACAATGTTCAAGATTACTTAAATGATGGGTCTGTATGGGGTTAATCTGGCTCAACACAGACCTTGCTGTTAATAATTTTGTAATTATTTATTCCTGCTTATTAATTATGATAATGACTAAATATTATATTTTGTATTAGTTAAGCATAAGCAATTTTTAAAAAGAGATCTAAAAATCAATCTGTGGGAGTTTCTACGCCCTTCTACTCCCACAGTGGTCCAATGTAGAGAAGTGGCAAAAAATGACGATTGCTAAGTACAGTGGACCCCCGGTAATCCGGCAAACATTATGCAGGGCAGTGTCGGACTATCGAATTTGTCGGATTATAGAGCACTGCCTAAGACCCCTATAGTCCGGATTTTTTTACGAAAGAGTACCTTGTAATCCGACAAATTACATATCTAATGACGAGAGTCAATATATTATACGTACATATGTATGTACATACTTTGAAGTACAAATCAGACTTAATTTATGTAAGTCGAATTTAGTAAATTAAATAACAATTGAGAGCTTACGTTTTATTATAAAAATAAGCATAAATGCACATACATACATATCTACCAAAATAATCAAGAATTATTAATCAAAATCATGTAGTGAATACTATATCAAATTATGAAGCTTTGAAATATTCATCATTTTTTTTTTGTTTAAGGTTGTTATAACGCGAGATCAGAGCTTTGTCCCTCAGTCTTCTCAAAAGTAAAAGTTCGTTGTAGGATGTACCATTCTCTTCAGCCCATTGTAAACCTAGCTCAAACGCGTTAACTGCGTCTTGATCTGTGACTTGTGGAGCAGCCGTACCGCTATCACTAGTAGTCAAATTCAAACTAAGTAAAACAATGCATACGCGTCGAGCACAATAGCGGTGGCGCGTACGAGTTGTGACCTGTTCAAACTTGCGTGATCTATACATACATATTAGCAAAGATTGTCAAACATAATTCTGTCATGTCGGATTACAGGGGGCGCCGGATTAGACAGGGGCCGGATTACCGGGGGTCCACTGTATATGTAAATATCTACAGTAATAAAGACGTTTGGTATTTGGTATTTGGTAAAGTTAATATACTGCCTGCTAATATATGCCCGCGGGCAAGGGGAAGAAACCGGCTGCGGTTACAGCGGCAACATCCACCAAGGTTCAAACCAGGAGAGCCGCCCACACACAGGGCGTGAAGAAGTGAAGTGATCAACATAATTGTAAGGTATAATTGTTTCTTTGTCCAAGTCCAAAGTTCACTTTGTTTGTTCTATTATTGTTTTTTCACATGCAAAACCAAGGTAACCTTTCTTTGATTTATTTATTTGTCACCTGTCACTGTCAGTCAACCTTGTTTTTCTACCAGTGTATAAACGAAACGCAAACGTCAGCTTCTTAATTTTGTAACGATCGAATATTTTGCGTTTCGTTCTTGCGTTTGGATGCGGTCCTGAATGCGCGTCGTTATGTGTTCGCATTATTATTTTCTTATTTTTTTTTTAATAACAATGATGTGTATATAACTATATGCGGAGTGAGACAGGGGGGACTCACGTCTCCGAAGCTTTTCAACTTATATGTAAATAATCTCATTGGTGGGCTCAGCAGCATGCATGCGGGTTGCTATGTAAGTGGGAAAAGTGCGAATAACATAAGCTATGCCGTTGACATGGTGCTGCTGAGTCCATCAGTGAGAGGATTGAGAAATCTTTTAAGTACTTGTGAGTCATATGCTGAGACCCATGGATTACGATATAATGTTAAAAAGACTGAAGTAATGATATTTAAGAAGGGAACTAAGTCGCCTAGTAATGTGCTTCCTATAAAATTGTACGGTCAGGAGTTATTGAGTGTTACAAGCTTTAAATATCTGGGACACATTGTAACCAATGACCTGAGAGATGACCTGGATATTGATAGGGAACGGAGGGCGTTGGCGGTGAGGGTGAACATGCTGGCGCGCAGGTTTACTCGTTGCACACATCAAGTAAAAATTATTTTGTTTAAGGCTTACTGCCAATCCTTTTACACGAGCAGCTTGTGGGTTAGCTATACTCAAAAGTCCATAAACGCCCTTCGAGTCCAGTACAATAACGGATTTAGGATGCTGCTGGGGTTGCCGCGATTCTGTAGTGCGTCAGGCATGTTTGCAGAAGCCCGCACGGACGGATTTCATGCAATAATAAGAAAACGCGTGGCCTCACTAATGCCCAGAGTTCGCGGCAGCACCAGCGGTATCCTGACTGTTATAGCAGATAGGGTCGATGGACCTATTTTAAAGATAAAGGTGGTGACCGGCACCTAGCTGGATAAATAGGCTCATCATCATCATCAATCAGCCCACACCTACCCACTGCTGGGTACAGGCCTCTTCTCTGCCTCGCTATCCGCCATAAATTTCTTACTTATTTATTTTTATTTTACTATGAGGTGTAACTAACACAGATTAGGAAATTCTCTTTTTGTACTAACAATACTATTATTATTATTATTATTGTATATAACACCATAATAATCTCAGCTGAGTATTGCATTGAAAATGATGCCATAAGTACTTAGATATCTTTCAGCACTCCGATGGTTAGGGGTATAGGTCACCCTTTATATATATATTTTTTTTTAATTTTTCTTTGTGGTCTACTTAGTTACGTCAGGCGACTCTACCAAAGCTGCTGGACCTAGCAGAATATTCTAAACAATGCTTTTCCTTATGACCACAAAGTAACAGGTCCAGACGCTGAGTCGACAGGCGGATGTTGTCGCGCCAGGCACCTAGAGTGCTCACGGCCTAGTTGATAAGTAGTTTGTAAGTTAGTCTTAGACTTGGTTTAAAAGAGAATAGACCCTCTACATTTAATTAAATAGTATTTTTTAAAACGTCCTCCGCCTACGAGATAACTTGACTGGCGCAGCCGGTAGGATTTCCGCGTCGCGTAACGTAACGTTTTCACGAATTTTTAACGGAAATCGAACCAACAAATAAATACGTCAAACTCTATGTGCCAAAACTGCGTGTGGGGAAAACTTCACCCGATACAACGAAGAGGACTACCAACGTCTAAGGCTCACCCAAAGGAGGGACATGGGCAGTCTGTGAGTAGATCTACTTCACTATTCCTGTCTGCTTACCATTCCTATTCCGTTTTAGTTATAAGTGTCTGAAAGGGTTCGGTAGGGTGTTTCTGACAATCGATTTGGCCCCAAACCATATAACTCTTCCGTTAGACTTCGTTTTTAAGTAAACTATTGTGATTGATTTCTTAAATTAGAAAATAGAGTTCTCCTTCTCTTTATTAAATAAGTGAAATGGAAAATATTCAACAAATCCCGAGAGAACTAGCCGACGTCATCCCCAAATTCGACGGTGACGAAAAGCTTTTAAATTAATTTATAAGAAAATGTGAATATGTAATCCGATGTTGCCGAGTAGAAGGGAACGCGGAACAAGACTTATACGTTTTTCATGTAATAACGTCAAAATTAATAGGCAAAGCAGCTAGCCTTATCAGTGAACGACAGGATTTAGGAACTTGGAACGCATTAAAACATGCTTTATAGCAACATTTCGGTGATCCGCGATCGGAGGAATGCATTGCGATAGAGCTCGAGACACTCAAAATGAATAGCGGAGAGTCATATCTAGAATTCTGTAACCGAATACTAGGAGTGCATTGATTGCCAAAGTAAACGTGATCGGAGATGCGGCTCTCAGAGCTAGTAAAGTAATAATATACGACAATAACTATGGCATTGAACGTGTTTCTGTATAACTTGTTCGAAGATTTGCTCCGTATTGTAAGGTTAAAGGGAGCTATTAGACTCGAAAATGCATTGAGCATTGTGTTAGAAGAGATTAACTTTCTTTTTCAATACAACGCGCGAAATAAAATGACTAAGACACCAAACATCATGCCACCGAGGCCCGTGGCTTTTACTCAGAACTCACCACCACAAAATTCTTTTAAATTTGGTATTGCAAATAATACACCTAGGCAATTCCAACAACAACCACAAATGCAACCCAAATGGCAGTTTGGCATCCCCCAAAGTAAATTGCAACCTCCTGCAGCACCCCAACAATTTGGATATAGACCCCAAATTCCCCAACAACCTTCAGGCTGCAGACCTCAATTCGGTTTTACGCCTCAAACTGGCTATCGCCCAACGCTGAACCAACAGCCACAATTAGGATATAGGCCTGCCCAGCAGAATTTTGGCTACACACCACCAAAACAATTCGGCTTTAGACCGCAACCTAACCAATTTGGCTACAAGCCCCTAACTCAGTTTGGCTATACGCATCCCTAAAACGCATCAAGGCCCCCACAGCCGATAACAACAGACGTCTCTATGCGTACCGCTAGACCGTCTGGGCTCAAAGTAAATGAATTAGAACTGCAACAAAGTAACGAATCACAGTGTTATAGTGACGAGTGTGAATGGATACCAGTAGAGTATGAAGGAATGAATGAACAATGCTTGACTGACGAAAATGTACCTATAATGTACGACCACTATGAGTATGAAGTTGAACAACTCGAACAGAACGATCAAAATTTTCACGTCATAACTACGAACAAAAACCCGAAATGATAAAAATTAATTACAATGGAAACCTCAAGTTGCCCTATATACACATACCCGAAATTTCAGCAAACTTTATGATTGATACGGGCTCAACCCGATCTTTTATAAACCCCGAAAAAACCGAGAAGAACTTTCAAGACTATAAAAGGTTCGAACCCTTCGAGGTTATAAGTACTCACGCTAGCAGCCAACATAATGAGGTGATAGATATCCCTATGCTGCCAATATTCCAGTGCGAAGGCTTCCACACATTTTATGTGTATAACGTAGACCCTGACTATGACGGACTTATTGGGCTGGACCTATTAGAACAACTAGGTGCGAAAATTGACATGAAAACGCACACGTTTATTTATTTATTTAGAAGACCAACAAATGATACACTTGTAACATACATCTAGACTTGAAATAGAATACTAGACAAAGTGATCACTTAATTATAGGTACTTACAGCTATCTTTATAACGAGGAGACATTGAAAGAAAATATCTAAACTAAATTAAACTTTTTCACATAAGTTTAGGTAGGTACTAATAACTAGTAAACATTTAGTTTACTAATGTTATTAGTACCTACCTAAAGGTTAGTTTGCTGTCAATATGAACATGTCATATGGCGATGGACGGGCTCGTTATTTAAGTTCATATGAGGCTCGATTAAAACATTATGGTATCATGTCGCTCACGAATAGGAGAAAACTATTGGATCTTACGTTTTTGCATGGTCTTCTTAGGAACAGAATCAACTGCCCTCAACTATTAAGTAGAATTGAAATAACTATCCCCAATAGGTTGCCCAGATCCAACGTATTCAAGTTATTTAGGCAGCGTCCTTGAAAGTCCAACCTTGGCAGTAACTCCCCCTTGTTTAGAATGAAACAAATCTATAATGCACTACCTAAAAGCGAATTTGACATATTTCACGATGCGTTGAGGTCCTTCAAACAAAACTTGAAAAAGCATATTAATACCACTTAATTTTCACTTGTAAGTTTTTTATTTATACATAAAATTTTAATTTTTTTGTTTCAATTTCTAATGTTTACTAATGTTATTAGTACCTACCTAAAATTATGTAAAAAAGTTTAATTAAGTCTAGTTTAGATATTTTCTTTCAATGTCTCCTCGTTATAAAGATAGCTATAAGTACCTATAATTAAGTGAACACTAGTATTCTATTTCAAGTCTAGATGTATGTTACAAGTGTATTATTTGCTGGTCTTCTAAATAAATAAATAACAAAACATTACTAAAAACAGAATAAAATAAATATTTGAGGGGGTTCCCAATAATTCTTTCAATACCATATACAAACTTATGAATGCACCTGGTTACGTATATCGAGTCTGAAAGTAGCCGCACCAATAACTTTGTAAAAAACAATTTGCTATGTAAAATCCAAACTATTCACTCCACTTGAACGGAGGTACGGAACCCTTCGTGCGCGAGTGAAACTCGCACTTGTTTTTTTTTTACCGTACATATTGACATGTACTTATCAAGCGTCATTTTGCCTCTGCTCTACATTTAGGTAAAAGGAGGGCGAAGTAACTCCCACAAATAGATTTTTAGATATATTTTAAAAAATGTTGTGTTATTCTTATTAATATTATAAATAATTAGCAGGAATCAATTATTACAAAATAAGTCTGTGTTGAGTTAGATCAACCCCATACAGTCCCGTCATTTAAGTAATCTTGAACATTGTGATATCCCTTTTTAAACAAATTCACTTCTTTTACATGGTTTTAACATTACTCAAATCGCAATATACGGATATCGACCCTTATATCGAGTAATTTTGTATGGGAATCACTCGATATACGCTATTTCATCGAGTGGTGACATCGGTGACATTGTGCGGGACTCGGAGCCCTGCACCCGTATCATACCGACCGCGCGGGGGGTTTTGTCACGGTGAAGTGAGGGACAGGGCTATGGGCTATATAAAGCTCTGTTCCTCACCTTACCGTGACTCAAGTGGCTAAATCTTGCACATGAAAAGGAAACTGCATTAACTTTACCAGTTTTTTGGAAATGCGGCCATCAGAGAAGATAGCAGCAAGAAACTCCACGGGGATGTAATTTTTTAAAGTTTCGACATTTTTTGTATGCCACAATGTGCAAAATAAAATTATCTAATCTAATGACGATATTATAAGATCGTATCTATAAGTGCCAATAACATATCTCAAAAAAACAATTTCACAAAAGAAATAAATAAGAATAAACAAAAGCTGTAATTAATATAACTTATGGTGGTAATTCTTAATAGATGGTATCAAAGTATTTTTTTCTGAACCAATGTTCAGTTACACAGTTAATATCGAATTTACAAAATTCTAAAAACTATTCTAATTCTAGTGTGTTGTTCAAAAGACCCTTTATATTCTGATAGAAAATATGAAGGTTACTAGGCCTTCCCTTAGGACTTTGCGATCAGTCGCATATATTATATGCTAACAATGTAGCTACTCGTTTTTTTTTTTGTTTTACCAGACAGGTACATACTATCCTGAGTCAAAGTAACCCCATGTTACGTATTTCATCAACGCGTTCGAAGCTCTCTCCCTTGATTTTGATGTTACGCACTGTACTAACGACATGGTTTTCAAATTGAAGGGCAGTGTCCTTCAGCAAGCCCATGTTACGCATTTCATCAACGCGTTCGATGCTTGATTTTGATGTTAGGCTTCTGAGAAATTATATTTTTTATTTGTTTTTTACTTCCAATGACCATAAATTTTGATTTATTGGGGTTTAGCATAAGGCAATTTTGAATGGACCACGCTTGAGATCTTGATTGATCTTTTCAGTAGCATCATAGGTTTTGTCTGGTTCGAAGGATAAGTATACCTGTAAGTCGTCTGCGTATAGATGATAGGAACAGCTCTCTAAACAGTGCGTAATGTCTGCGCTATATAATATAAATAGTATGGGGCCGAGTATTGATCCTTGCGGGACGCCTCTTGTAATTGGAGAATCGGCTGAGGATAAGACGGAACCGTCTCCTTTACGAACTTCCACCCGCTGGGTCCGGTTTTCTAAGAAAGTTCGTAAAGGAGACGGTTCCGTCTTATCCTCAGCCGATTCTCCAATTACAAGAGGCGGTCCGGTTTTCTAAGTAGCTTTGAAATCAGGTAACGGAGCCTGAATCAAAACCATAGAAGGTTAATTTTTACAATAACAGGTAACATTAATAGCATCGAATGCCCGGTAAAAATCAAGTAAAATCAGCACCGTACCATTACCTAAATCTTGGGAAGCAATAATATTATCTACTACGTTAAGTAGGGCCGTGGCAGTACTCCGTGATTTCCGGAACCCAGATTGCGAACAAGGGAGGATTCTGTTGATTTCTAGATATTCAGTAAGTTGCACGGAGACAGCCTTTTCTAGTAACTTGGAGAGGCAGCAAAGTAGACTTATTGGCCGTAGTTTATTCACGTTTGCGGGGTTTACTTTTTTAGGTTTAGGGCGAACTATCGCAGCCTTCCATAAGTCGGGAAAAGTTGATGTTTGGATGGAATAATTGATTATGTATGTTATTATGTCAGTTTCACTATCCCTTCTAATGTCTTCATACACAACATAGGTAGTATAAAAATAGCAATAGTAAGACTAATCAGAATAAAATTGAATAGTGTATTGATAAGAGTTAATAAGTTCCTACATTGCATAACACAACTTTAATTTAGTTAGGTAATAGAATAACAATAACCTACTTAGTATAAATTAAGTATAAAGTCCATTTATTAAATTTTACCTAGTCTGACTGATTTGTTATTATAGAATAAATATGTACATTAACATTTTGTGTAGTTATTAGGTAAATTTGTTTTTACATGAACGGGTTTCCAGTACTACAACCATATAAAAACACAGCACATACAAAAATCGCCTCCCTTAAACTCTCTTTATTAGAACTCTATATTGTTGTACCCTGTCTCTCGGTTCCAGCATGGAATCCAAGATGAAAACGCGCAGAGTTGAGACCGCCCTGTGCTTCACAACGCTCTTCAAGATCTTTTGACCTCAAGAGAACTAAATGCTAAACAGTTGTTAGACTCACTTGACGAGTGCTACCGTAATCACTAGTCTAGCTTTCAGAGAATATCAGCGCTTGAACAACAATTACAAGAAGTGAATCAAACTATCCAAAAACTGATGGACCAAAAGGCTGAGGAATACACAGAAAAAACATCTCTCTGTACCATGTACCGGAAGGGCAAAATCATATAACTCCAACACATCAGCCAAAACCAATAATTATCGACATAACAAATACTAATAAGAAAACTACACCGCTGTTAAAAACGAGAAAATAAAATAAAAAATCCAGAAAAATTATTAAAGTATTGTCAAGACCCGAAACCGGCTACAGAAGCTTAACAGTTGCAAGACACCGGAAAATAATAAATTTGTTGATTTAGGAATTTCAAGGTTGCTACAAGCAAGAACTAAAGAATATCAGAAAATAGTCACTGATCTAGAGCTGAAAATATCGCGACTTGAGATTGAACTTCAAAATATGGCTACTGCATACTCACTATCAGAAGCAAAACAAATAATAGAACTGGATAAAATAATAGCAGACAGCAACACAAATTCCCAGAGAGTACTCGAGCTTTCGCAACAAACACAAAAATGCCTACACGAGAACTGTCCGATATCTGAGGTCGAGCCTAACACCGCTCCATTCGAGATTCCCACTGGATAGGTCACCATCATCACATCTGACACACGCCACCGGTGGAGTTGCAGGCTGAAAATGTAGGTTTACAGTCAGACCTCCAAGATGCCCGAATAGAAATCCAGCATCTACGTGACCTCCTGGCAAACGTACTCCAATGTTATGCCAAAGAACAGATTGAGTTAGTCGAACTCAGAGCCACGACGTCTGAGTTACTACGGCTACAAAGCCAGAACGGGGAATTGGTGGGTTTTCTAATTGAGGACGAGGAGGATGAGACCAGCAAGGAGGATGGATGAACCCACATCACAAACTTTGGTCTTGACCCCCCTCAACATGAGTGTTGCAACGGCCACTGCTGTCCCGACCAAGAAACAACATCGCCGTCGTCGTCGAAGAGGCACCTCGTAGCTCATCAGCGCGAGCGCCACGCCGCTTGGTGTCGCGCGTGTCGCGCTGCCTGCTGAATCGTGTGTCATGCTGCGTGCTGCCGCGCTCGCCGTTACGCGCGTTGCGCCGCTCGCTGCCGCTAATGATGCGCCACCCGCTGGCACGTGCATCGCACCGCACTTCAACACGAGTGTCCCGCCACTCACCTCCACTCATTTACCGCCAAGTACCGAAATAAGTGCTCAGAAAAAAACAATAGCAAACAAAAGAACTGTTGTTTATTCAGATAAATTAGGTGTAGACAAGCAACAAGTGACAAATATTTGTTGTCCTAATAGTTCCTTTGAGGATATCATAAAAAAGATAGCTGTAGGGAATTTTGATGAAAATACCACCATTTTTATTATGGTAGAAAACCACTGGATCATTAGTCGGAGTGCATTAGATACCTACCGATACTGACGTACTACTCATTGAATAATATTATAAGACGATGTGCAAGTTTATTCTATGTAACTTTCCTTATTTTTTTTTGTTGGCTTTTCAACTCACGTCCAAACATGAGAAAAGTTGGGTGAACCCATGAAAATGGATCACTGAGGATTTTATAGCGAATTGAATCAAGGGAATATTTAGATCTCATGATCTATGCTCATTCCCATGTCATTCATTAGCAATGACAATGGTATTATTATAGCGCTCTACAGTATATACTTGGGGACAGTATTTTATACATTGGGGATCTGGTTCATCGCCATGGGGATCTCTCCAACGACGGCAGTACGCCGCAATAATTATACTTACCTGACGAGGTCTTCCGTAGACCTATGACCTGGCTCTCGATGTGATGATCGAGGCGCGCCTGGCAAATATTTTTGCTTAACTGCTGCAAGAAGCCAATTTGAGGTTACCGTCAAGTCAAGAGTATTTTCCTTATCCTTACTATGCGTGGATGTTTCCCCGCGAAACACACAAATCTGACGCCACTGTCAATACCGGTAACCACGACTAAACTTCCCGGGGGCTACGAGCCCTTCAATTCACGAGGAGTGGGAAACCGTCAGGCTATTCCCGAAATATTGTTCAATCCACTGCGACCGGCAACCGGCCGAACAAAACTCGTGGTGGGATGATGGATTCCTTCTCAACATTCCAACACAATTCGCAGGAAAAGCCTCGTGATCATTCACTGTTACATATTTTCGTCTGTCCAAGTGACATTTTCAATCCGCTCATAGACAATAAATGGTGCGTACTGAATTACACTATTCGTGACGATACCGCAAATAGGCCCGTTTGGTTCTAAACAGTACTTTTGATATTCTATATTTACAAAACAGGTCCTGCAGCTCATTACTAATGAACTGAGCTCCATCGTCCATAATAACGGTCCGTGGAATACCATAGATCAAAAAGACATATTCTTCCAGAATTTTAGATATTATCCTCGTTGTAGCTTTTATTAGGTTTGAAAAATACCAAAACAGGCATGATGATACTTTCTGAAAAGCTCATCTCTTTGTTCTTTAGGAGCAAGTATCCAGTCATATTCAGAAGACAAAACAGATCTAGATCGATGGTATTTATACAAATTGCCGTCCTTGAACATATAGTTAGAGTCTTATTGTAGCATTCATTGTGGATTGAACCTGCAGCAGAATAGGTTCAACTGGAACGGCAAAAGATAGTGCGTCTGATACGGTGAAATTCCTTCCCTAAGAGGGGAAAATTGGTTACTTTGGTCTTATATGGTTGACACTCTATAATAGCAATTGATGTAGCTTTTACAAGGGCAATAACGCTTGCAGGTTACTTTTTGTCACAAACAAAGTTAGCCAATTAATATTATTACAAATTCTATACATTTTTCCTTGTTATTATTTTTTCTTATTTCTTAATTAATGGTCTTACATGGCTAGAAGATTTGTAATGGATATTAAAGGTATTATGGTTCTACAAGGCCAATAACTCTTAGAGATCACCTTTTTTACAAATAAAGTAAGATATTATATTATTAATTTTCATTACATATATGATTGATTTTTTGAAAATTAGATCGCAGACATGTGAGCAGATTGGATCGAGGAGTTACAATCCGACCCGATCCTTGACATCGGATTGTTACTATCGGATCGCACATCCCTAATCGGTTCTAAACCAGGCGTATGCAACTACAAAGGGTAAAGGTATTATGGTTCTACAAGGCCAATAACTCTTAGAGATCACCTTTTTTACAAATAAAGTAAGATATTATATTATTAATTTTCATTACATATATGATTGATTTTTTGAAAATTAGATCGCAGACATGTGAGCAGATTGGATCGAGGAGTTACAATCCGACCCGATCCTTGACATCGGATTGTTACTATCGGATCGCACATCCCTAATCGGTTCTAAACCAGGCGTATGCAACTACAAAATGAACGCGTGGTGGCGGCGGCGGAAAAGCAAGTTTTGCTCCACGACGTGAGGGAGCAAAATGCTACATTTCTGTATAAGCTACTTTTTTATTTATTCATTGTCATGTAGCATTTACACAATGTGCCAATTGAACATAGATCTTAATAAAATAACCGATTGTAATTTCATCGTGATCGATTCAAAACGAGCATGTTTCAAGTTTTAACTGTAACGAAGTTATATGAAAGTTTATGAATTTTTCGTAATATTTAAAATTAAAAAACTTGTCACAATAAATTATATGTTTTACTCAAATCAAAACTCTCGATGACTGTTATTGTGATATAATGAATATTGATATCCGATACCATTGCAATATTCGAATCGATTATTTTATGTGTCCTTTCGCAAATACTTCACAATCCGCCATTATAAAAAAAAAGTTTTGGTTTCGTTGTTCGATTACTATAAAAGTGGTGAAAGTACAATTCAAAAAATGTTCCAAAAAAGTGAAAAAAAATGCATTTTCGGACTCTGAAAGCACACACAACTTCTGCCGCCATTTATGATCCCGGATAAATCGGCTAACTAATCATTAGTTATTTCATTATTTTCAGACCATTTTATTTCGATTTTCCTCATAGTCGGTGGGAAAAGCTGCAGGTGTCACTCGGGAGCAAAATTATTTTCGTCATGGGCGTTAACGCTTGAATCCTTCATTACGCTCAGGATTCAATGTACCGCCCTCGCCGTAAATACGTCATTTTGCTTCCTTGAGACACATATAACTATTTCTTCTTCTATATATGGAGGGTCATACCTCATTTTAGGTCAATTTTACACTGGTAAAATTGAAAAAAACTGATAAAATTTTAGACTTGACACTGGTCAAGTGTATTGGAATGATCACGTGAAGTGTTTCTGAACCTCACCTCAGACGGAAACCTCAATCGAGGTTCTACCAACGGTAGTGATTATATTCTGTTTAGTTCTACCTCAAAAGATAGAGGTGCGTTTCTCAAATCCCTGCCGGGGAAAAAAAAGTCTTAAATGTTTGTGTCGAAGCTGGTTCTGGTTCTCAAGACACATTGTATCGGTGTATGTCCAAAAGCAATATACATATGTTCCTGTAAATTAATATTTACAAGTGGCTCTGTGAACTGGAGACCTCGCGAGCGGCACAGGAAATTTGCGTTCTTTTTCATTATTTTTGACCCCCTTGAAGTTTATCGGATGAACAAGTTCAATTATTGTAAACACAAATAACCCGACTGCATTGTTCTTCAACACCACATAAAAACTTATGAATGCAGCAGCTGATTACGTACATGGAGTATGAAAGTAGCTGCACCAATAACGTTGTAACCCTGTATCACCGCCATTTTGAAAATTTTCGAAAAGCTGAATCGGCAAAGAGAGAAGTTGTGAAATGCGACCTTAGAGGAGAACATCCGGTTAGTCGGAAACCCCGCAGCCATAAGAAATCAGTTCAACTGAAGCAAAAACGATTCGGTCGCGTTACGTGCTCGTTGGGTCTCGTAGTCATCGTCACTTCGGACCACCCATGAAATGGTGAGACTGCAAAAACCTAAAAACCCTGATGATTTTCAATTTCCTTCGTTAAATCCGCGGCTGAGTTATTCACCGCCTCCATGCTTCAATCGCGATAGCGGGAGGACATTAGATTAGTCTTTAAGTATGTAATTAAGAAAAAATATTTAGAATTCATTTTCTTTTAAGGGTGCCGTACCCAAAGGGAAAAAACTGGACCCGCTAACCTAACACTCCGCTGTCTGTCTGTCTGTCTTTCTGTCTGTCCATCACCAGGCTGTATCTCATGAACCGTGATAGTTAGACAATTGAATTTTTCACAGATGATGTATTTCTCTATAACAATGCAATACAAAAAAAAACAGAATAATAGGCTCCCATACAACAATTTCTCCAATACCACATACAAACTTATGAATGAACCTGGTTACTTACTAATAAACGTGGGATAAAATTTGTGACGAGGATTATCCTAGGAATACTCAAAATGTTTACTTATATACTAGGAATAACTTAAACCTAGCTTAACGTCGGCGTAACAGTCCTTTGTACCGCTATTCCAACCTCGACCCTTGTTTAAGTTCGAAATAACCTATTAACGTGGTGCGGTGCGCGTGATTTTGTGTTTGATTTATTTCGGTATTTAATAAAAATGGCCAGAGCAGTTGAGGAAATTGATAACCTGGCGAACCTCATCCATCAATTATATGCAAAACGTAAGAAAGGTGAAAACATTCAAAAGTAGAGAGAACCATTTTAATTGTACAGCGATGAAGAATTTCGTGTAAAATATCGATTTTCCAAAATAGGTGTTATGTTTTTGGATCAACTGATAGGTAGTTATATTTTTTTCCGGTTTATTTAAGTCATGAGACGGAAGCGTGAGTGGCACGTCGGGAAAGTGGTACTTATTTTAACTGCCAGTTCCTATAATATACAAGGATAAGTATGTTTATTGAATTTTTATCTGAGGTCGATCACTTTTCAGACTTGTTAGTTAGGTACTCGTGCTCTTCGGTCTGCCGACGACGCTCCAATGTGGAAGGTGAGGTCTCCCCTAACACAGGTTTTCTGTAAACTTACCAGGGGAATCCTACTATTTGTGTTAAAATCTGACTTGAATAAACGAATTTTGATTTTGATTTGATTTTTTGAGTTCTTTGATTGTGTACAAACGAGGGCGCGGTTGATCTTCAATTCTCCAGATCTTATCTCTAAGATATTGGGGCCGCAATTAAGTAAGTGAGAAAATACATATATAAGTAATATTCATAAGTAACAACACATTTAGTTGTATTACATGTAAATTTTCCTTTTAATTCAGCGGTACTTAGGTACCTAAATAAAATGGTTATGAATTGCAATACATATTTCAGATACAAGATGATGCGGCAGATATTCATGGCTATAGCCAGCAATTAGTCACAACAGTATGCAGACGAGTAGCAAGGGCACTGTTGGAGAAAAAGTTTCATTATATTAAAATGCCCCTAACTCTCAATGAGCAACTCAAATGTATGGAAAAATTCGAGACAATAGCTGGATTTACAACAGTTGTTGGTGCCATAGATTGTACACACATAAAAATAACTAAAGTAAAAGTAACCTAGTGGTCAAATTTATATAAATCGCAAAGCATTTAGCTCCTTGAATGTTCATGTATGTACCTATTCTCTGTAGATTAACTAACTATCAAGTTAGATTACCTAACTTATGAAGGTATTCATAGTTTGTCATTATTTCTGGCCGTTTGTGATGCAACTTTGAAAATTAATAACATTGTTGCACTTTGGCGAGGTAGCACGCACGATTTTAAATGAAAGCCAGCTAAAAGAAAGATTTGAAGAGGGTCAAATATTGCATGGCAGATTGCTAGGGGACTCCAGGTACGCCTGCACCCGTTATTTGTTTACACCGGTGCTAAATCCTACAACTCCTAAGGAAGAAGCATATAATTATGCTCATATAAGGATTTTAGAATAAAATTTCCTGACGAAAAGTACACAAGCACAGACACACAGTTTTTGACAGATGAAAGCAACTATAGTTCCAATTTTTTTTATACTCTTGTCTATGGATTCTGAATGAATGAAGTTATGAGAGTGACGGAACGATGGAATAGATAGGTTGAAGTTATTCCGAGTTTATTTGTAAGAAAATATCCTCTCCCTATTCTTAGGTTGTACTTAGCATAACTATCCTTAGCATAAGTGTGTTTTAAGGATGGTTTAGTACATTTTTATTAGTAGGGCAGCTAGAGTGTTAAAAAGTAGCCGCACCAAATCCAAACTATTCACTCCACACCATTCCTACCATTGTACGGTGGTACGGAACCCTTCGTGCGCTAGTCCGACTCGCACTTGTCCGTTTTTTCTGTCGCGACTGCCGGTAATTGTAATTAGCTTCTCGTATGTTTTATATCCAATGTATGACAAAGACGTAAATAATCTAAAAGTAGACACTGGATACTGTACATAAGTCTCCTCGCGCCATATCTTATTTAAGGGCAAAGGAAAACTTGAAGTCGTCTGATGAATATTGAAATATTCAGATAAACATCGTCCGCACGGCATCTCTCGACTTACTTTCCATGTCTTTGTTTGACAAAAACTCGTCTGCCACCGTTTCACGAACCACTAAGTAAACGTGGAGTTTGTTATAATTCATTTATTCTGCAACTCGAGTTTCTACTTCGCCACAGTATTTTATTCAGATTTCAGTGGCGTCAGTTGAAGCATTAAGAAACTGCGTAACTTCAAATTCGGTCCAATTCCCATCTTTGAAGCGCTATTATATATTATCCTCTTAAACGAGACACTATACAAATCCCGAAAAACAATATGGTATGTAGGCTACCCTCTACTTCAATCTGTGTATTTGAAAATATCATGTCAAAAAAAAACACCTAAAACTTGCTCAAACTTACTATTTCTAGGGATCTAAAAAGAATATTGATATTCATCATAAAGGAGGTATTCACATTTCTCTAAACTGTAAGTATTAAATTGAGAAATAATCTGTGGTTTTGAAGAAATCACAACAAAAAATACAATTTTCGCAATGTTCTGCGGCAGCGACTAACGTAACGTAAAAATTTGCAGTGTGAATGAACTTTATTTTAATATGGTAGTGTCCAGCTGTTATGAACTTTATTTTAATATGGTTGTGTCCAAATTTTCAATCACCACGAATCGAGCTGCTAATTTTACCGATAGACGACCCATAAACAATAAAAAATCGGGATTATCTCACTTGTTATTCTCGATCACTATTTATAATTTTTGCAAAATGTTGGTAATGAGTTAATGTGGCAGTGTCACTCTTATAGCACAATTTCATAAATGGTTACATAAAGCTATAGGTGTAGACGGAACGCCCCGAATTTCCACTGTAATTCTGTATCATGACCTAAATATAAATATTAAAGTAACCTCGACGCTCCCTTTTTTTTAACGCTATCTGTTTGTATTGTAAACGTATCCAGTTTATAGAATATTGACTGGCAGGCTAGAAGACTAATTTTTATTTACTTGTCCTAAGTATTTCTACGTTCTTAAATTCCTTAAAAAAATATGATACACGCTGGCATTCCAAAATAGTCCTTCGAATGCAAGTTCGCAGATCGCTTCAGGAGTATCGACAGAAGAATTTGCATACATTGAGATATAAATCGAAATGAGGGAGCAGGGGGCGGGCAGAGGCTCTTGCAATATCCGCTAGGCAGGATTGGGCTGACATAAGATTGGATCACTCGGGCTTAGCTGAACTAAATTAGATCAACCTGGAGCCTGATTCCACTTATGGCGGTGGTTCGGTGACATTGTAGTGGCAATGGCGGTTTACCTTAAGTAGGTTAGCAGCGTGCCGGATGTCAAGCTAATCAGTTTAGTTGGTAGTTAGTTATGTATGATGCACACTCAGATAATCATACAAGTCAAGTCTTTCTATATAAATTTTTAAGGGGTGGTGTACAGTGTCCGCAGTTGCTCTCGAATGTTGGTGGTGCCACGTCGAAATGCCCGAACTATTAATTATCGCCCATTTTATGTCAATATGTCCAGGACCAATATTGGGATTCATAGCATTGGTAATAGAATTTGCCGATGCCATGATTAACTATTCTCATCTCACCCTGAAGATGCAGATATATTTAATCTTAGGTTAAGTAAATTCAAAAAGAACATTACAGCGGCTTTTACTGTTTGATATAGCTTGTATTTTTATGTGCTTATCTTTTTCTCTTGTTTGTACTTATCATTTTCTCTTGTATATTTATATTTGTCATATTTTCATAACACGAGCACTCCCCTGGTCTTCAGGTGTAGGAAAGATAGAGCAGGTCTTCGGTGGACAGGTGGAGGCTTGCACATCTTGAGGTGAAGTGGTGTAGGAAGGTACAGGTTGCAGAGGAATGATAAAGGGCCGGTAGGTAGGTCTCGGGCGGTAGAGCCTGTAGAGAGCGCGATCACCGGTGTAGGGCCGTGAGTTAGGGTGGAGTTGCTGAGCCGGTAGGAAGATCCTGGAGAACAAAAACAGCTTCAGAAAGTGCAGTAGAGCTATTGCAATGACCCTAGCATCATCGCAGTCACGCAAAGAAGGCGGGTTGCTATGATGAAGCACTTGGCTGTCCAGGACATTGCAGTAGGGATAAAGGAGAACTAGATACACATAAATAGATACATACCTACTTACCCGAATATGGAATAAACAAAATAAAATAAATATTAGGTGACAATCCTACATAAATCGAACTATTTAGGCCTATAGTAAGCTCAATAAGGCTTGTGTTATGGGTACTAGACGACCATATATTTAATTGAGATAAATATTTATGTAAATACATAGAAAACATCCAAGACTAAGAAAGAAATATTTATGCTTATCACACAAATATTTGCTTTTACCGGGATTCGAACCCAGGACCGTCAGCTTTGTAGAAAGGGTGACTACCCGCTAGCCTAAACCGGTCGTAATCAAAAACAGTGTTGCAAACTTTGTAAAAATATAAGAGAAATGAAGAACAATAGTTTGACATCCGTCAAAGAAAACCAGGCAGCTACATATGATATACAAACTGTGAGAGAGAGATAGACTCGAGTGAATAAGAACTGAATAGTACAATGGGTTTCGAGTAAATTAGCTTGTAGCAGCATCGACACAGCGACTCATACTGGAGCTCGGACGGCGCTGCACGGATTAATATATACTGTGAGACAGCCTATCACGCATCTCGCTCGCACTCTCCATACATCACAATCTCTTTGCGCGAGTTTGACTGAGTCAGCTATTTTGTACATATATGTGATCTAATATGAAATAAAGTATCCTAGTTTTGCAAATACAAACCTTCGTCTTATTCATCAGCTGCAGCATCCCTACCTCAACAGTGGTGACCCCGACTTTGATTTAAGACACGCAACACAAATCACACAGAATGGCGAATCAGGAACAAACCCAAGGAACTTCAACTGATCACAAAGAACTCTCCGGCATATCAGTGAATATGAGAATACCACCCATCTGGCGTGATAGACTTCGCCTTTGGTTCGCCCAGTTTGAATCGATCGTCTCTTCTCACAAAAAAGGAGACAAGGCCATGTATGACCTCGTAGTCGGACAGCTGGAGCGCCAAGACATCGATGAAATATGCGACATTATGTTAAACCCACCAGACAACAACAAATATCCAGCAATTAAGAATCGCCTATTGGAAGTATACGAGGATTCAGAGGAGCGCCGAATTCAAAGATTGATTTCTGAAATGGAGCTAGGCGACAGCAAACCCTCCCAGCTGCTGCGGCGCATGCAGTCTCTCGCCGGCAACAGCATTCCCGAGTCCACGTTGCGTATCATGTGGACCAACCACCTGCCCCAGTCAGCACAAGCCGCACTCACGATTAGTGAAACAATTGCCAAGAAAACGGATGTGAACGAACTCGCACTTGTCGCCGATAGAATATTAGAACAGTCCAAAGTTTGCTCAGCCGCACACTCCACTTCAATCGCCGCCGTCGACCACCAACAACAACCATCCACGTCATCCGGTGCGCAGATAAAGGCTGAAAACCATGAAGAAATGAACATCCACGAAAAAATTGATATGCTGGTCTACGAAATTGCAGAATTGAAAGCACAGCGAAGAGACGACCACCGCAGAGCGCCGTTCCGCCGCGACTGGCGCGGGCGCAGTGAGCGCACCTTTCCCCACTCCAGCGGCGCACCTCGGTACTCGCAACAGGGCCCCGCCGCCGCCGCCGCCGCTAACGATATCTGCTACTATCATCGTCGCTATGGAAAAAATGCACAGAGATGCACAAGACCATGCAAGTTTGATCAAAACAACTTTACTTCGTCGTCGGAAAACTAAATACAGCGTTGGCTGAGACGGCAACCGGCGCTTGGAATAATTCACACCGTCTATTCGTCTACGACAAGCAGTCAAAGCTATCGTTTCTGATCGACACCGGAGCAAATATTTCCGTCATTCCCAAACAAAAGGGAAGACGTGCGGAGCCAACGAAACTAACATTGTATGCAGCCAACAATACCGTCATACCAACATATGGAGAGAAAACATTGGACCTGGACCTCAACTTAAGAAGACCCTACCGATGGAAGTTTGTCATTGCGGCAGTCAGTAAACCAATACTCGGCGCTGATTTCTTACAACATCATCAACTTCTCGTCGATATCGCCGGTCGATCACTGATCGATAAAGTCACCAATCTCTCCATCAAAGCACCGTTATGCAGCTCATCGGTGCCTACAATACGTACCATTGACATCGCACAGAAGTACCACGACATTTTGGCCGAATTTCCCGACGTCACACGATTATCATCAATGAAGGAGTGTCCCAAGCATGACGTGGAACATCACATCGAAACCTCGGGTCCACCCATATATTCAAAGGCGCGACCAATTCCCCCGCATCGCTACCCCGCCGTCAAAAAAGAATTTGAAGACATGATGCAGCAGGGCCTATGCCGCCCTAGCAAAAGCCCTTGGTCGACGCCGCTTCACGTTGTACCAAAGAAGAATGGAGACCTACGAGTTTGCGGAGACTACAGAAGACTCAACTCCGTCACAAGACCAGACCGGTACCCAATACCAAGACTGAAAGATTTTACCTATCAACTCAGCGGGAAGAAAATATTTTCAACGTTGGACCTGAACAGGGCGTACCAACAACTGCCAGTATTAGAAGCCGATATTGAGAAAACAGCCATTATCACGCCTTTTGGCTTGTTTGAATTTCCAAGAATGTGCCCAGGACTCAAGAACGCGGGCCAAACCTTTCAACGGTTCATCCACCGAGTACTTCAAGGTCTGGACTATGCGTTTCCATTTGTGGATGACGTCATACTCGCTTCTACCACTGAAGAGGAACATGCGAGGCAACTCCGCGCCGTTTTGCAACGATTGGATCAGTTTGGCATCACTATAAACCCGTCAAAATGCGTACTTGGTCAAGAAGAAGTTAAATTTCTTGGTTACTCAGTATCCAAAGATGGCATTAAACCACTCGAAGAAAAAGCTAAGGCTATCGTCACTTTCCCGAAACCAACAACAATCCAAGAATTGCGAAGATTTCTCGGCATGCTAAATTTTTACCGAGAAAACATTCCAAAGGCGGCGGAAATACAAGCGCCACTGAATGCTTACCTTCACAACTCTAAGAAAAATGACAAGAGTAAAATCATATGGAACGACGAGGCGGAAAAAGCATTCAACTCGAGCAAAGACTGCATACGTAACGCAGCTATGCTCGCGCACCCGTCTGCCTCCGCCCCCCTCGCCCTCATGTGTGACGCATCCGACTCGAGCGCAGGAGCGGTACTACAACAGCGAGTAAACAACACCTGGCAACCACTCGGCTATTTTTCTAAGAAGTTTTCGCCTACACAGCAGCGATACAGCACATACGATCGCGAGCTGTTGTCTATCTACATGGCACTGAAACACTTCAGGAAGATGTTCGAAGGGCAACATCTCATCGTATTCACCGACCACAAACCACTGACCTACGCGATCAACAAGCCGCCGTCTGACAACGACACGCCTCGACGAACGCGTCAACTACTCTTCATCAGCGAGTTCACAACAGATGTACGACACATCAGCGGGCAAGACAACGTCGTCGCAGATGCTCTGTCTCGCATAGAAGCTATCTCATGCCCCGCCCCCATCGACTACAGGGAGCTCGCCGCCGCTCAAGAGACGGACACACAAATGAAACCGCTACTGCTACAAAGGAATTTGCAACTAAAAAAGATAAACGTACCTAACTCAAACGAGAAGATTTACTGCGAGATATCTACATCACACGTTCGACCCTACCTCCCTGAAGACTTTCGTCGCATCGCATTCAACGCCGTGCATGACATAAGCCACCCAGGCATTCGAACCACGCGCAAGCTCATGCAAGAAAAATACTTCTGGCCTTCCATGAACACGGACATCGGCAACTGGGCCAAAACATGTACTTCGTGTCAACAAGCGAAGATTCAAAGACACACATCGAGCAACATAGCGACCTACCCTCCATGTGACCGCTTCGAGCACATCCATGTTGACATTGTTGGGCCGCTATGCACGACAGCTCAAGGGTATCGCTATCTCGTCACTATAATCGACCGCAAGACTCGATGGCCTGAAGCCTTACCCGTGCAAGAAATAACCGCCGAAACTGTAGCGAAGACTGTGTTCGAGGGATGGATAAGCCGTTTCGGATGTCCGGCCAGCCTCACCAGCGACCAAGGCCGCCAATTTGAAAGTCAACTTTTCTCTGCACTGGCGAAATTACTCGGCATTGATAAAATACGAACTACTGCATACCATCCACAAAGTAACGGGATAGTCGAACGCTGGCATCGCTCACTCAAAGCCGCGCTTATGGCCCGTTTAGACAACATCAACAAATGGACGGACGAACTACCTACTGTTCTATTGGGGCTACGAGCAGCGACGCGACCAGACACAGGAACCAGCGCAGCTCAACTTACATACGGGCGCGCACTCCGCCTGCCAGGCGACTTCATCGCATCACCGGCAAGAGGGGCGTCAACGCAGCCACTGCAAATGACTCACAACTTCGTCAATCACCTGGCGCAACAGATCAATGACCTCCGCCCGGTACAACGGAAACAAAGCAATCAGCGAACGATTTTCGTGCACAAGGACTTGCACACATGCGAATACGTCTTTATGCGTATTGACGCTGTACGAAGACCTCTGCAGGCACCCTACGAAGGACCCTACCCGGTGCTACAAAGAAACGACAAGTTCTTTTTACTTCAACTGCCGGGACGACAAGTCAACGTGTCCATCGATCGCCTAAAACCGGCCTATACTATGAGTGAAGAGTCGTCCGATGAATACATAGAACGGAGGACAAGATCAGGTCGTGTCATTCGACCTCCTGTACGCTTCGCTTGAGGGGGAGCACTGTAGCAGCATCGACACAGCGACTCATACTGGAGCTCGGACGGCGCTGCACGGATTAATATATACTGTGAGACAGCCTATCACGCATCTCGCTCGCACTCTCCATACATCACAATCTCTTTGCGCGAGTTTGACTGAGTCAGCTATTTTGTACATATATGTGATCTAATATGAAATAAAGTATCCTAGTTTTGCAAATACAAACCTTCGTCTTATTCATCAGCTGCAGCATCCCTACCTCAACAAGCTTTTCCGTTTTGTTTTTTTCCTAAATTTGTCATTAAGTTTTTAATTGCGGAAAAACTAAATAACGTTAGGTAACTTTTCAGTGCCGTTTGTAAGCTAACACATCAATGATTCAGTGAAATATCTTAAACTAAAAATACACTCTTCTTTTTATGCAGTGGCCCATCAATTCAAGTGATGAGAAAACTTTAACCATTGTATTGCGTATCACTTTTGTGTTGAAAATTAAAAATTGAATAAGTTTTTCTTCCCGGTCACAAAAAAGTTTTCACCATGTGAGAAAAGTACTCCTCGTGGATAAAGCTTTTTAGGTCTTGACAGCGCTTAAACCCCTCATTGCACTCAGGACTCAGTCTTAATTCCCTCGCGAATACACCCTGGCTACTACGCTCGGGAGTTAAATCTAGCGTCCTTCGTTACGTTTAGGATTCAATATCGCGCCCGCGACATAAAACAGTGCTTTATCGCCTTGGTGTATAATCTACTATTATTTATCTGTTCATATGGGTCACTAGCAGCTTATTCTGCTGCGTGAAATTATCGTGCTTACCCCACTGGTCGGGCCCATTGAGGCATCAGATTGGCCGAGATGAAATGAGTAGGCTAAGCTGGAGATCGGTTAAATTAAAACGATTAGTCAAGGCTACCTAGACGTAAATATAGGTACCTATATCGTTACAGTAATGACATAGGTGTGCCCGGAAGTTCGTTATAGGCTGCCGAGAACTAATCATTATAGACTGCATATTGGTCTCTTCCTTAGTCAGTATACTTTACGTTCCAAGATCTCAGTAGATACATCTAGATCTTTTCTTATTCCTCTGGCGTAGGAGTATGTCGTAGTGTGGACAAAGGGAATCTTATTGAGAATATAATTCAAGTTGGAGGAATAACATGTATAACATGTTTCATTGATATTAACTAACCAGCCTAAACCGTTCATGTTTTAAAAAGCAAACGTAGCTAATTATATGATTTCTCTTTTCTCCACAACAGGCCAAGTCACGAGTTGGTGTTAGAAAAATTAAATTCCATCCAAGCGCTTTTGAAGATATCCATTGGAATCTTGGTCCGCAAAACCTTGCAGCAGACGTGTGAGGCATTGTACTTGTCACATTCCTGACTGAATTGAGGAAGGAGACGGACGAGGGGACATGCTGCAGCGGTCAGACACATACCTTGTAGTATTATGTTACTTACATGCTATTTTCCAGTCTGTTCAGCTGGATACTTGCTGAGCTGTACAGCTTGATATTTGGTATCACCTTTATTTTCATAGGACCCTGTAACGTTTTAAACCATAAGAACACAATAACAAATCATTTTCACTTCGTATTTTCACACTATCAGCACTTCTAAATCGATAGCGAAGGGGTTTACCTTTGGTGACCTTGTATTTGGCTTTCTCCGAAACTCTGCAATCTCGGGCTTCGTGCGCGCTGGTGCGCTACCCTTTTATCTATCGCTGTTATGTAATTTTGGCTATGTGAACTTGTTGACTTTCTATTACGAGCCTGAAACCAAAATCTGACATTTACTTTGTTGTTGTTTATCTGGTTGTCATGGCAATGTCCATTCAAACTCGTTAGCGGTCTGATATGTTTGCTTCAATACTTTTACAAAATTCTTTTTCTCTCTTGGCCACTCATAAAAATTGCTTTTAATTTAAATAATTTTTAGAACTCTCCAAAAAGGGTATAAGAGCGGAACATTTCTGAAATTCTGCAGTTTCACTTCAGCTTTTGAGCAAGAAGCATCACCTAAAGGCCTTATCCCGGGGCCGCACTGCCCCGGGATCCTGCGAGCCTCTGCTGTTACGCCTCCTGCCTTGGCGGGCCTCTACCCTGGCCGGCGCTTCGTGGGTCTCCACTTCACCTGCCCGTTCTCTACTTCACCTGCCAGTCGGTGACTTCAGGCCGACACGTTGCGGGCCTCTACCCTGGCCGGCGCTTCGCTACCAGGGCCACTACTTCTGCTGCCCGTCGGTGTCTCCAGGACACTGATGACCGATTGGCTGCCGGCCACGCTCTCCAACTGCAACTGCTACATCGCCCACCAGTGCCTCCACTGACCGGTTCGCCAGACGTCTGCTGCTCCTTCTGCTCCTACTCTCCGTGTCCTCCACTTCCTTTTTTTTATCTGATACCTGTATTTTTTATAAAACCTGTCTCACTTCATCCACCCTCATCTTCCTATCATTTTTCTAAATAGTCATTGTATATACACATAATAAACTGTTATTTCTAAATTTTATCCTGGTTGTTTCTTGTTAGGTTCTGGTAGGTTCTTGTCGCTACACGACATTTTTATAAACTGTCATTTCTAAATTTTATCCTGGTTGTTTCTTTCGTATATTTCGTATTTCGTATATATTTATTGCACATAAAACAACATAAGATATAATAAACAGAAAGGACATCTACAAAGGCATGCTTATCTCTAAATAGAGATCTCTTCCAGCAAACCCAAGGTTGATAAGAATAATTTAATATACAGGATAGACCTATGTGCTCTGATAAGATACATACATATATTACTGAACTATTGAACTAACTGCTAGATACACTACATACACAAGTACATAAATATTATATAAAAATATAAATACACCTAAATACACTAATATATACAAAGCTCAAATCTAGGATAGAGAAAGATAATGCTCCTTCAAACGATTCTTAAAGACGGGCAGAGATGGACTATCTCTGATAGTGCAGGGAAGCGAGTTCCAGAGAGTGATCGCCCGCAATCGAAAACAGTGCTTGTATGCGACGGTGTTGTGATGAGGTATAGAGAGCAGGGAAGCCGTGTGAGTTCTACGTGGACGAGTCGAAGGGAGAAATTGAAAAAGCTCACGGAGAAAGCTAGGGTATCGAGGGTTGGTTAAGATGTTGAATAGAAGAGTGAGGATGTGTGTGTCCCGACGAAGACGGATCGGCAGCCATTTTAACTCCTTGCGATACTGTGAGACGTGGTCGAACTTGCGCAGTCCGAAGATAAACCGAATCCCGAGATTTTGTAGTCGCTCGAGTCTGTTCAGTTGCTCTTCGTTGGCGCTAGCCCAACAAACATCGGCATAATCGATCAAGGGGAGAAGAAGAGATTGAGCAATAGTAATTTTTGTTTGATGGGGCAGAAAGTTCTGAAGCCGTCTTAGTGAGTGAAAGGTGGCAAAGACGCGCCTACTGACCTCGCTGACATGGTTAGTCCAGGAGAGTTGTCTATCAAACATGACACCCAGGTTTTTGGCCTTGTCACTGTAGGCGATTAGAGTACCGTCATAGGTAACCGGCGGTATGGGCAATTGTTGTAATACGTTTGAAGAGTGTCTAGTATCTATAATAATCGCCTGGGACTTACTGGGGTTTACCAGCAATCCGTATGATAAAGCCCTTTTCTTGTTAGGTTCTGGTAGGTTCTTGACGCTACACGACATTTTGGCGCCCAACGTAAAAGTTCTTCTTCACCCTTCACCTTTTCTGCGCCTTGTCTCTTTCCCTTTGATTTGCTTTCTCTTTCGCTCTTAAATCTTTATCTATTCATCCTTTTCATATTTTCCAAATTCTAAAACAAAACTTCATCTAGTTTTTCAACTCATCTGGATTATATTTAGGCCTATATTTAACTTACATTACTTCCCTTCACTTCACTTCACTTCACTTCTATAACACTTGACTCTACACTTAACTATAACAATGGAAAGGGCGGAAAAAATTTGCCTAAATATTTTCCAAATTCTAAAATAAAACTTCATCTAGGTTTTCAACTCATCTGGATTATATTTAGGCCTACATTTAACTTACTTCACTTCACTTCACTTCACTTCACTTCATCACTTTAATATTTTTAACAATGGAAAGAGGTAAAATTTTCTAAACAATTCGAATCCTTGACTCCACCTTCAACTGCAAATGACTCTCCATCACTTGACCTTCCTGCTGATCCGACTGTCATGGAACTCCCTCTTGTTTCTCAAACTTCTGTGCTGAAGGTGATACGAAAGTTTAGCATTAAAGATATAAAATTTTCTTAACTTCTATTAACTGTTAATTTGTATATATGTATATTCTTTATTTCAGACACATCTCGTTGGCGATGTGGCTGATCTCTGGCTTCGAGCTCTACCGCTCTGGCCGTTCTTAATCTTAAGGCAAAGCGACTAAAGCAACCTTAGGATTAATTTGTTTCTCTTTACCTCTACTTATTTATTTTTCCACGCAGGAGCGGATGACAACTCCTTAAGTAAGCCTGAATGTCCTTTTGAAAACACACTTTTAGAGTGGTAGTCATTGAATGTGAACTCCACCCTTACCTGAATGAAGATGATGAATGTAAGAGATGGTATATCTGATTTTGCCTGGTGATGTCTGTTTCTGCAAAGCTGTGTTTTTCTGGTTTATTTTAAAATGTACATATCAAAATTTTTGCTGAGTCAAAAATTTTTCCAGGGTCGGGGGGAAAATGTAGTGTTATGTTACTTACATGCTATTTTCCAGTCTGTTCAGCTGGATATTTGCTGAGCTATACAGCTTGATATTTGGTATCACCTTTATTTTCATAGGACCCTGTAACGTTTTAAACCATAAGAACACAATAACAAATCATTTTTACTTCGTATTTTCACACTATCAGCACTTCTAAATCGATAGCGAAGGGGTTTACCTTTGGTGACCTTGTATTTGGCTTTCTCCGAAACTCTGCAATCTCGGGCTTCGTGCGCGCTGATGCGCTACCCTTTTATCTATCGCTGTTATGTAATTTTGGCTATGTGAACTTGTTGATTTTTCTATTACGAGCCTGAAACCAAAATCTGACATTTACTTTCTTGTTGTTTATCTGGTTGTCATGGCAATGTCCATTCAAACTCGTTAGCGGTCTGATATGTTTGCTTCAATACTTTTACAAAAATACTTTTTCTCTCTTGGCCACTCATAAAAATTGCTTTTAATTTAAATAATTTTTAGAACTCTCCAAAAAGGGTATAAGAGCGGAACATTTCTGAAATTCTGCAGTCTCACTTCAGCTTTTGAGTAAGAAGCATCACCTAAAGGCCTTATCCCGGGGCCGCACTGCCCCGGGATCCTGCGAGCCTCTGCTGTTACGCCTCCTGCCTTGGCGGGCCTCTACCCTGGTCGGCGCTTCGTGGGTCTCCACTTCACCTGCCCGTCGGTGACTTCAGGCCGACACGTTGCGGGCCTCTACCCTGGCCGGCGCTTCGCTACCAGGGCCACTACTTCTGCTGCCCGTCGGTGTCTCCAGGACACTGATGACCGATTGGCCGCCGGCCACGCTCTCCAACTGCAACTGCTACATCGCCCACCAGTGCCTCCACTGACCGGTTCGCCAGACGTCTGCTGCTCCTTCTGCTCCTACTCTCCGTGTCCTCCACTTCCTTTTTTTTATCTGATACCTGTATTTTTTATAAAACCTGTCTCACTTCATCCACCCTCATCTTCCTATCATTTTTCTAAATAGTCATTGTATATACACATAATAAACTGTCATTTCTAAATTTTATCCTGGTTGTTTCTTGTTAGGTTCTGGTAGGTTCTTGTCGCTACACGAATTTTTATAAACTGTCATTTCTAAATTTTATCCTGGTTGTTTCTTGTTAGGTTCTGGTAGGTTCTTGACGCTACACGACAACCTTTATAGCGAACGCAGTCGTAGTAGAATATCTCTGGAAGACAACCATTAAATAATATGGCCCATGATTGTCTCCACAGAGGGACACACGCATAACACTTACTTTGTCATTACAACAGTCATTTGAAACTTTGTAAAATTAACTACAATTTAAAATAACTCGAAATTGCTTTTTGTACAAATAAATGTAGGATATTCACAAAGACCTACATTTCTATAAGTGTCTGGCCCCCTGGGTAACCAACAACCACGAGTATACCTACCAGTTAATACCGGTCATGTACAAGTTTGTTGTAACATAACTTAAACCTGGGTGCACATGAGACTCTAGTAGTACAACTACAGGGTGGGCACATAACAGTATAGACTTTATTTTTTAATTTTATTCTATGAAAAATAAAATTAAACAGTTTTTTGTAATAAGTATTAACAGCCGGCTACTAACAATGAACAATAAATGTTACACAATTGACCAACTGCAGCATGGCAGATGTGAACCTTTTTCATTGCGTTTTTCATTACATTTTTACAGATTTTCCGCGTTATCTCAATTGCTGTGTCTTGGATATTTTGTTTTAATTGTTGAAAGTTCATTGGGCTAGCATGGACACTTTTCTTTCCCCTCCCCTCAGAAAAAAAGTCAGGAGTTATTAAATCCGGGGATCTTGGAGGCCAATCAATGTGTGGTCCAATGTAGAGAAGCGGCAAAAAATTACATTTGCTAAGTATATGTAAAGTAAAGTAAAGTAAAGTAAAGTAAAGTAAAGTAAAGTAAAGTAAAGTAAAGTAAAGTAAAGTAAAGTAGCCTTTAAGAATTCATTAAAAAAAACTCTTTTGGGCTCACAAAAGATGCTCCCCTAGTCCCGCCTGCATTATTAATACATAAATAAATTGTAATCAACTAATTATAAAATAAATTCAGCTATACTCTATTGTTATTATTATATTCTATATTCTTTATTATCTACATAACAGTATTCTATATAGTATTCAATTAACCAATACTAACTAATCCTACTAATATTATCAATTTGTATAGTATAAACTTATACCTTTTAAACTAAAAGTATACACAAACAAATAAGTCAGGTACCTTCTGTTAATGCTTTCAGTTGAGCACGCCGTCTCCCTTGTTCCGGTACTGACGGAAGATCAGCGCCTGAGGAGTCTACTTCTTAGGCACATGCTGAGTCAGAACCTTTTTGCAGATGCCACACCACCCTCAGTTCTAATGCGATATAGGTACTTTAGTACCTATGTCCTACCTGTCTCAAGGTGTAATTACTTTAGGTAACTATAGTTTCTAGTTGTTTCTGAATGTTTATAAGTATGTATTTTTGTTTTCTGCGATGTTATTTTTGTTATGTGGTACCAATGTTATTTTTTGTTAAGTATCTGCAATGTTTTGTGTGTGGGTGTGCGCTTATGCAAATAAATAAATAAATAAATAAATAAATAAATAAATAAATAAATAAATATCTACAGTTATAAAGTACTTTGACTTTGACTTTCACTTCTCCGTTTCTCGAAATTAATCAACCCAGAAACATTATTTTCTATGTCTCGACTGTGGTTTTATTAGTTAAGACACGTTGTTCAACGACGAAAAACGGCCCATAACAAATTTGTCGTATCTACATATACAAAATAATTTTCAATATTCCGCCAAAACCAAATTGCGGCAAAAAAATATTGCCCACCCTGTACATGGAAAAGGTGTGAGAGTGCACAATTTCACATCGTATAAGTAACATTTAAAGACTCATGAGTCTGTACGTACCCAGTTCCAAATATTTTTCGGATAAAATTCAATCCATAAAAACACACGCAATCCACAATGTCCAAAGGATTGACATATTTGACCAATTTAAATTTTATGAAGCGCCAGCATGTAATTTAACGTTTACCTTTAATTCATTTGATCAGAAACAAGCGAAAGTCTCGTATTAGTGAAAATAATAATGCCTCTATTAGTATAACAGCAAAAATATTGCATTAGCAGTATGTACACCACTACAAAGTACCGGAAAAACTATGTCCGAATAATTAATATGGTGTGTAAATTTAACGATCGATTAAAACCGTGTTATTACACTATTAACGGTACAAATTCAATGTTTCCTTCATGATAAAGAACCATTACCCCTTTGAGAAATATCGCGTTGCAAAACAAAAGTAGCGATAAGACAGTCATTTGCTTTAGTCAAATCCCGAAGGATCGGCCAAAGTTGGTGAAGCTTATAAAGCGATAAATATTTCACGATGGTATCTCCTTGTCACTCAAAATATCCTTGCGGCTAGTAATCTGCGTTCGGAATATTTTATTCATTACATTATCGAGAAAAGGCTGCGAAATTTAATGTATGGAGGTGGCGTACGTTTGTCCTCCAAGCCCCCATGGAATAGGGGAGAGTGATCATTGTTCATCCATGACACACTTTATATTTAAATTCTTTCCCGAAATAAATTTCCTTGCGTCATTTGAAGCATTAAGAAACTGCGTAACGTCAAATTCGGTCAAATTCCTATCTTTGGAGCGCTATTCCTCTTAAACGAGACACTATACAAATCGCGAAAAACAATATGTAGGCTACCCTCTTCTTCAATCTTTGTATTTAAAAATATCTTGTCAAAAAAAATAAAACAACTAAAACTTGCCTAAACTTACTATTTCTAGGGATCTCACAAGAATATTTATATTCGTCACAAAGGAGGTATTCGCAATGTCTCTAAACTGTATGTATTAAATTGAGAAATCATCTGTGGTTTTTAAGAAATCACAAAAAATCACACAATTTTCGCAAAGTTCTGCAGCAGCGACTGAAGTTACGTAAAATGTTGCAGTGTGAGCTGTTATGAACTTTATTTTAATATAATAATAATAATAATACCTTCGACACCATTTACACACATTGATCTAGCCCCAAACTAGGATTCCCTGTATCTTGGGTACTAGACAACGATACACATACTTATATAGAGAAATAATATACTTAGATAGATAAACAACCATGACTAGGGTACAAACATCCGTTCTCATCAAACAAACATTTGCCCCCACCGGGACTCGAACCCGGGACCCTTGGTTTCGTAGGCAGCGTCACTGCTGACTCGGCCATTCGGGTCGTCAATATGGTTGTGTCCAAATTTTCAACCACCATGAATCGAGCTGCTGATTTTACCGATAGACGACCCATAAACAATACAAAAATCGGGATTATCTCACTTGTTATTCTCGATCACTATTTACACGATTTTAAAAAATGTCGGTAATGAGTTGTGGCAATGTCACTCTTATAGCGCAATTACACAAATGGTTACATAAAGCTATAGGTGTAGACGGAACGCCCCGAATTTCTACTGTAATTCTGTATCAGGACCCAAAATATAAATATTAAAGTAACCTCGACGCTCCCTCGGCGAACCACAAAAAAACTTCGCAAAAATATTAAATCCCCCAAAACTTTGTATCAGGAAAGTAATAGCGAGCTGTAAGTAAAATACAGGAAAATCCACTTTTCTGTTTAACGCTTCTGTTTGTATTGTAAACGTATCCAGTTTATAGAATATGGACTTGCAGGCTAGAAGACTAATTTTTAATTACTCGTTGTAAGTATTTGTACGTTGTTAATTTCCTAAAAAAATATGATACACGCTGGCATTCCAAAATAGTCCTTCGAATTCAAGTTTGCAGATCGCTTCAGGAGTATCGACAGAAGAGTTTGCATACATTGAGATATAAATCGAAATGAGGGAGCAGGGGGCGGGCAGAGGCTCTTGCAATATCCGCTAGGCAGGATTGGGCTGACATAAGATTGGATCACTCGGGCTTAGCTGAACTAAATTAGATCAACCTGGAGCCTGATTCCACTTATGGCGGTGGTTCGGTGACATTGTAGTGGCAATGGCGGTTTACCTTAAGTAGGTTAGCAGCGTGCCGGATGTCAAGCTAATCAGTTTAGTTGATAGTTAGTTATGTATGATGCACACTCAGATAATCATACAAGTCAAGTCTTTCTATGTAAGATTTTAAGAGGTTGTGTAGACTGTCCGCAGTTGCTCTCGAATGTTGGTGGTGCCACGTCGAAATGCCCGAATTATTAATTATCGCCCATTTTATGTCATTATGTCCAGGAACAATATTGGGTTTCGTAGCATTGGTAATAGAATTTCCCGATGTCATGATAAACTATTCTCATCTCACCCTCAAGATGTAGATATATTTAATCTATTTAATAAAATATATTTAATCTTAGGTTAAGTAAATTCAAAAAGAACATTACAGCAGCTTTTACTGTTTGATATAGCTTGTATTTTTATGTGCTTATCTTTTTCTCTTGTTTGTCCTTATCTTTTTTCTCTTGTATATTTATATTTGTCACATTTTCACAACACGAGCACTCCCCTGGTCTTCAGGTGTAGGAAAGATAGAGCAGGTCTTCGGTGGATAGGTGGAGGCTTGCACATCTTGAGGTGAAGTGGTGTAGGAAGGTACAGGTTGCAGAGGAATGATAAAGGGCCGGTAGGTAGGTCTCGGGCGGTAGAGCCTGTAGAGAGCGCGATCACCGGTGTAGGGCCAAGAGTCAGGATGGAGTTACTGAGCCGCCAGGAAGATCCTGGAGAACAAATACAGCTTCAGAAAGTACAGAAGAACTACTGCAATGACCCCAGCATCATCGCAGTCACACAGAGAAGGCGGGAGGCTATGTTGCTTCATCACAGCCTTGGCTGTCCAGGACATTGCAGTAGGGATAAAGGAGAACTAGCTACACACAAATAGATACATACATACTTACCCGAATATGGGATAAATAAAATAAAAAAAATATTAGGTGGCAATCCTACATAAATCGAACTATTTAGGTCCATAGTAAGCTCATTAAGGCTTGTGTCATGTGTACTAGACGACCATATAATTAATAGAGATAAATACTTATGTAAATACATAGAAAATATCCAAGACTAAGAAATAAATATTCATGCTCATTACCCAAATATTTGTTTTTGCCGGGATTCGAACCCAGGACCATCAGCTTCGTAGGAAGGATGACTACCCGCTAGGATAAACCGATCGTAATTAAAAATAGTATAGCAAACTTAGTAAAAATATAAGAGAAATGAAGAACAACAGTTTGACATCCGTCAAAGAAAACCAGGCAGCTACATATGATATACAAACTGTGAGAGAGAGATAGACTCGAGTGAATTAAAATTGAATATTACAATGGGTTTCGAGTAAATTAGCTTTTCCGTTTTGTTTTTTTCCTAAATTTGTCATAAAGTTTGCGGGAAAACTAAATTACTTTAGGCAACTTTTCACTGCCGTTTGTTAGCTAACACATCAATGATTTAGTGATATAGCTTAAACTAAAAAAATACTCTTCTTTTTATGGTGTTTATTTATTTATTTATTTTATTATCTTAAAAAAATCCACAGCTAAATATATGCATGATTAAACAGCTAATTAAACCTTAACTTAAGCCAATAATGGATTTAAATTCCTTAAGCTAAACATCATGACATTATACTAAGGTGGTTAAATAAGTATATACACAAAGAGAACAGTAAAATATGTTACTAAAAACAAATTCAATTATTTAATTATAAATTTAGAATGTTGAATGCACGGGTAAAATGTGTAGTGTGCAGTGTAGTATAGTGTGGTGGTGTCTTCGCCAAAGTATAAAATATTACCAATTTATCTATTATTTAAGTACTGCTACCCTCACTACGCATTCATCACTCATTCAAACACTCACTCTTCCTTTCGCATCCTTTCGTTCGTTCCTTTCCTGACGGAACCAGTTCAGATCGAGACGCGCGCGCATAAGGGGCAAACCACTACGCTCCCCACAAGAAAATTCCTACAAACGCTAATTACGCTACCTAGTGATGGTGTTATTAACCTAACACCGGTGCAGTGTAGTGTTTGTGAAAACCTATTTGGATTAATGTGAAAATCATAACCTATCTCCTGGGTAGAAGACCAGCGCAAGTAAGGTACCAACATTCCTTTACTTTTCCTTCTCCCAAGTGTTTTGGTCCTTCGAGCCGGATACCTACTCCCTCAGAAAAGGCATCACACGCAACTCATACATAATTTTCTTATATTTCACGCTAATTTTGATAAAATTTATACGCCAACTCATTCATGTCCGCCATTGCAGTGGCCGGGTTTTCTCGTAATTTTCGGTAAATGCACATATTTCTCCCTCATAATACCGCTATTATTATCTCATATACACACCATAGTTTATGTATTGTTTATCAAAATCAGCCGCAAACTCATAGTTTTCAAAATATTCATACTAGTGAGTCGTACCTCACCCCCCGCCCCCCACGCTGTTCAAACACGCGGTTTCTCATTGCCGTAGCCGCGCCGCGGACCGTTTTTGAACTCGATCTACCTAGTAACTAACTTACTACCTACTTGTCTCACATTTGTTTACGCGAAACATAATAACGCTTAAATATGACGCGAAATCAAAATAATGACGAAGAAATAATGATGGAAATTGTTCGTCTTACCGCTAAAAAGGAATGTTTGTTCGTAATTACCCAAAAAATATACGATTTGAGCCTAAAGGTTTCCGATGAAACATGTAGATTAAATTTCTTAACGCAAGTTCAATCGCTAGAAAAAACTAGAACTGAATGTATCGAAACTCTTGATAAATTAGTATCAGCTGAATTGATTAATAATCCGAAATCTAAACCGGATTACTCGGCTATTCAATCTTTTGATGATCTTTATTGTAAAATTAAAGTTTGTGAAAATAAACTCAAAGAGAAGGCTTCAAAAAGCGAACATAAACATGATCTGTTAAATAAAAAACTACCTCCGCTTAGTTTAATGTCATTCGATGGCACTCCTAGCAAATGGTCACTCTTTTACGAAAACTTTAAAAGTCTCATACATGATAATTCACACTTAGCTGACGCGGAAAAGGTTCAATACCTAGTAGGTAAATTGACGGGCAAGGCTTTAACAGTTTGCTCAGGGATTCCACCCACTGCGAGTAACTATAAGATTATTTGGAACTCTTTGCTAGAAAAATACCAAGACACTAGGATCCAAGCTTCCTTTTATATTGATCAGATGTTACATTTTAAACCTAATCAACCGCTGGACGCATTCTTAGAATAGTTTTGTTCTGCAGAAGCTGCGCTGCAAAAATTAAAAATAGACGACTTGTCTGATTTCTTATTTGTTCACATCGCGCTTAAAAATCTTGATAAAGAAACTGTTAATTTGTTTGAGCAATCGCACACATCAACAGAAATACCTACATTCTCGCAACTCACGCAGTTCATGAAAGAACAAAGTAAAATACAAACACTACGCACGCCCGCATACGCAAATAAAAATCAAAATTCTTATAAAAATATAAATAAAAATAAACAAACACACGCTTTTCTTGTAAATACCGATGAAACGGACTTGTACTCGCAACCATCTCACTCATCGCAAACGCACGCATATCTCGCACCGCAAACTCACGCTACTCAAAACTACGCACCACAATTAGGTACGCTATTCGCAATCGCTCGCACCACTCGCACCGCCCGCATTCACTCGCAATCAAAACGCACACTCAGCTCGCTCTCAAAACTTGCATGCTACTCACACTCAAAACGTGCAACCAACTTACTCGCAAAACTCGCAAACCACTCACTCTAAAAACGCTCCCGCACACACTCACGCACCACGCTTTCAAGTCACGCAATCGAATTGCTTGCTATGCAATTCTCACCTTTCGCACGCACTATATAAGTGTCAGTATTTTCTTAGTGAAACTCCGCTTTCACGTAATAATATCGTTGCAAAATACAACTTTTGCAAAAATTGTCTAGGCTTTCACGATATTACAACACACTTGTAATATTTGCCGCCAAAAACATCACACGTTATTGCATGATAATAATATAAATTTTACTCACCCGCCTGTTACGATGCACGCGTCCGTAGATGAAGTCGAATGTTACGAGCTGTCTCGCTCGCACTCGCCGCGCGCTTTAGGTACTCCGCTGCCGCCGCCGCCGCCCGAGTTTCGCTGGACGACGCATCCTATTCCAGCGCCGCAAACGCTTGAACGCGCTTCTAGTTCGAACGTTGCGAATGCGCGCGCTAATTTAAACAACGTTTCGTTATCAGTAACGACTTCTCGTAATATTACCGCAAATAATAGCACGGTTCTTTTGCCGACCGCTTCGGTTTATGTTTACAATAAAAACAAACGCCACAACATTCGTTTATTTATCGATTCGGGTTCTATGAGTCATTTTATTTCGAAAAATTGTTGTGATCGCTTAAACTTAAAAATTACTCCCGCTTCAACAACGATCAAAGGAATCGGTCAAACCGAAAGTTCGTCGCATGGACTCACGACTTTTAAAATTCATTCACGGTTCGATCCTTTGTGTTCGTATGATATAGTAGCTCGTGTTATTGATTCGATCACCGATCAATTACCGAACGCGGAGCTAGACACTTCACATCTTACGCATCTCAATGACTTACCTATGGCCGATTGTAGTTTCCACATGCCGGGTGAAGTAGACTGTTTGATAGGAAACGAGCTCTTCCCGTTCCTCTTGGGACCTAATAAGGTTACTTCTCCACACTCTTCGGTAGTCGCGGTAGAAACTACTCTTGGATACTTAGCTATGGGCAAGGCCCAGACCGCGCATATTCGTCCTCCTGTTCGCAACACAAATAATAATAAAAATTTCTTTTGTTCTATAGAACAAACGCCAACGCTAGAAATGCTCACTGAACGTTTCTGGGAACTTGAAAATGTTCCAAATAAAAAACATGTAAGTCCTGATGATGAGATATGCGAAAAAATATTTCAGTCGACATACTCACGCGATGACACCGGGCGTTATACCGTGCATCTGCCCTTTAAAGAGGACCCTACTCAATTAGGAAATTCCTATTCGATCGCGAAACGCCGCCTTCTCAGTCAAGAGAAAAAATTAGACGCTAATCCGGACTTACGCTCAAACTATAATGACACCATACAAAATTACATCGACCGAGGTTATTTAACTAAGGTTGAGAGCGCCAAAGAGACACCCCCTGATCGCTCTTATTACATCCCGCACCACGCCGTTTATCGCCCCGATAAATCGACTACTAAAACGCGAATAGTTAATGACGCGAGTAGTAAAACTACTAGTGGAAAATCGCTAAATGATATACTTTATAAAGGTCCGAATTTACAAACTAACATATTCGATCTTTTAATAAATTTGCGTATGTTCTCCGTCGCTATGACGGCAGACATTGAAAAAATGTATTTTCAATTAAAACTTACTCCCGAACATCACGCTTTTCAACGCATTCTTTATAGATTTCATTCTCAATCAAATATCGATACATTCGAGTTTAATCGCGTTTCTTTCGGCATATCTATAAAAAATAAAAAGTTGTTAAATAACTCGTTATCAAAACTTAACCCTTTCATCGACCAAGAAGGCATTCTTAGAGTCGGTGGTCGGCTATCTAATTCTCAACTCGATTTTGGTCAAAGACACCCAATCTTGCTTCCTACTAAGGATTTAATTACTCAACTTATTGTTGACAACTATCTTGTAACTAACCTCCACACTGGTCCATCACTTTTACTCGCATTGCTCAGACAGAAATTCTGGATATTATCTGCTAGAAATTTAGTTCGTCAACGCGTGCATAAATGTAACAGATGTTTCAGACTTAAACCTAAATTCACTTTCCCACGCATGGGTGACTTACCGTCATTTCGAGTCTCGCAAACCAAAGCTTTTGTCTACACCGCTTTGGATTATGCTGGTCTTGTTTAAATAACGCCTATAAGACGTCGAGGAATTAAAAGCCATAAGGCTTATGTATGCTTGTTTGTATGTCTTGCTACCAAGGCATTGCATTTGGAATTGGTCTCAGACCTCAGTTCTGAACTATTTCTCGCAGCTTTCAAACGTTTTATTAGTAGAAGAGGCCCAGTTTCCATGATCTATAGCGATGGTGGAACAAATTTTATAGGCGCCAAGCGCAAACTTAATGAAATTTACGATTTATTATAGTCCACAGCTCACCAAACATATATTGGTAATTATTTATCAAATAATAAAATTCAATTTAAACATAGCCCCCCGTATGGCCCACATTTTAATGGCCTGTGTGAAGCAAACGTTCAATGCGTTAAAACTCACTTATATAAAACTATAGGCTCTCAGATCTTAACCTATGAAGAATTCATGACAGTCTTGGTGCAAATAGAAGGGTTGTTAAATAGCAGACCTCTATGTGTTTTAAGTTCTGAACCTGATGTAACCGCACTAACTCCTAATCATTTTTTAAATGTCACTCCTATAAAATTTTTGCCCGCTGAAAATTTTGTAGATCAACCTGATAATCGTTTATCACGTTATCAGTTGTTGTGTAAACTCACACATGATTTCTGGTGACGTTGGAGTCAGGAATATCTCACTTCGCTTCAACAAAGAGAAAAATGGACCAAGCCATCCGATAATATTAAACTAGGCACAGTCGTGGTTATAAAAGATAATAATGCTCATCCTCTTTGTTGGCCTCTTGGAGTTATTGATGAACTCTATCCCGGAAAGGACAATGTAGTTAGAGCTGTTAAAGTTCGCACTGCCTCTGGAAGCTATATACGTCCAGTAATCCGAGTTTGTACTTTGCCTACTCAATAAACTAAACTCAATTTATCTTAAATTAGTATATAAGTCCTGGTTTTTTGGCATTTGAATCTATTTTGTTGTTAACTTTTTAACATACTAATTTTTAACATTCTCTGTTAACTTGTAGCTTAATATAGAGGAAACTTCTAGGCCGGCAGACTTGTCTTCGCCAAAGTATAAAATATTACCAATTTATCTATTATTTAAGTACCGCTACCCTCACTACGCATTCATCACTCATTCAAACACTCACTCTTCCTTTCGCATCCTTTCGTTCGTTCCTTTCCTGACGGAACCAGTTCAGATCGAGACGCGCGCGCATAAGGGGCAAACCACTACGCTCCCCACAAGAAAATTCCTACAAACGCTAATTACGCTACCTAGTGATTGTGTTATTAACCTAGCACCGGTGCAGTGTAGTGTTTGTGAAAACCTATTTGGATTAATGTGAAAATCATAACCTATCTCCTGGGTAGAAGACCAGCGCAAGTAAGGTACCACCATTCCTTTACTTTTCCTTCTCCCAGGTGGTGTACGCCCCTGCTTAACTCTATGACTGTAGTCTTGGGATCGGATCTTTGGCAGCATTACCACTAAGCAGGGTGCATGGGTTTCGGGTCAGAAAATAATTGTTTCCTAAAGGCCTGTTTGGAAGAATGAAAAATGTCTACTTCCCTTTCCTTCAAAACCCCATTATAATTAGAAAGAATTCTATTTATAATGGAGTTTTGTGCATAGTTAGATCGGGTTTGGGGGACGTGGAAAAGAGATGTGTGTCTGGTTCTCTTAGTTGGAACGTTAAGACGTAGCGCAGAGGCAGTTAGCTCCGGTGAGTCGAGACGTCCATTGCAGATGTCGTGGAACAGCAACATATCCAGGAGACTCCGTCTATCCTCAAGTGTCTGCAGCTTGTGATGATCCAATAAGGTAGTGTAATCACTATGACCATAACAGTTAGCGGTACGATAGTGAAGATGTTTGACGAACTTACGTTGTATACTTTCAATTGATTCAGAGTAGGTTTTATACTGTGGTCTCCAGATTGGGCTACAATACTCAAGAACACTACGTACGTAGGAGTAGTATAGTACTTTTAGACATAGTGGGTTAGTAAAAGCCTGGCTAGTTCGGAGGACGAAGCCTAAGTTCTTATAGGCCTTATTTATTATAGCATCTATGTGATATGAGAAGTTTAACTTTGAATCGAGCAGAATTCCAAGGTCTCTTATTGTGTCAGCCTTCTCGATAGGGGTGGTATTAAGTTGGTAGGTGCTAACTATTGGCTTAGTCTTTCTTGTGAAGCTGACGTGTTGACACTTTTTCAAATGAACACTTATCCTATTTTCATTGCAGTAAGTACTCAGCCTAGTCAGATCTTCCTGCAAAAGTACAGAGTCATAAACAGAGACTATTTTTTTATACGACTTTTTGTCATCTGCGTATAAAAGATATTTGGAGTGTCTGAAGCAGCTACCAATATCATAGAGGAAGGCAATGTAGAGTAGAGGTCCCAACAGAGATACCTGCGGAACACCGGACGGAATGGCGACAAACTCAGAACGGTGTCCCGCAACTATGACAGCTTGGCTTCTCTTCTTTATATATGACTCTAGCCACCTAAGTAAGTCTCCTCTTATACCAAGCTCACATAGTTTACGCAGAAGTATGAAGTGGTCCACACGGTCGAAAGCTTTATCAAAATCCGTGTAGATCACATCAACCTGTCCCCCGTTGTCCATACCAGTAAGCACATCACTTGTGAAAATTGCCAAGTTTGTTACCGTGGAGCGTCCCTTGAAAAATCCATGTTGCTCTGTCGGAATATTTTTGGCCAGGACGGGATAAAGATGCTCGTGAGCAATCTTTTCCAGTATTTTGCTGAATACATTTAGTATAGAAAGTGTTTTTATGCATCAATTCAAGTGATGAGTGAAATTTAACCATTGTATTGCGTATCACTTTTGTACTGAAAAATTAAATTGGATAAGTTTTTCTTCCCAGTCACAAAAAAGTTTTCACCATGTGAGAAAAGTACTCCTCGTGGATAAAGCTTTTTAGGTGTTGACTGCGCTTGAACCCCTCATTGCACTCAGGACTCAGTCTTAATTTTTATTTTTTATTTCGTTTATTTTCCAAAAACATATATAATACACAAATTTTACAACAAAAACCCGCCGCTTAAACTACGCAGGGTTTATGTGTGGCAAGTGGGGTCAGAAGTGGCGCACTAAACAATTATTGTTTTATAAAATTTATGAGTAGTTACTAATAGCTAATTATTACAATTGGAGAGAAAGTGTTGTTTCATTATAGATTTACATTTATTCCTATTTATTAAGAGATTTGAAGTATAGCAGTAGGTAGTTCATTTAGTATCATTGGTAGTAGGTATTCCCATGTTCGAGAACCGTATACATTGATATACTTAGGTAATGTGTATGTAGACAAGTTTGACAACACTTTTGACAAACAACGCAACTGCTTAGGTCGCTCTCGTCTCACCAGTGAATCGATCTTATCATAGCCTTCACAAATAATAAACATCTTAAACAAGTTAAATACATTTAAAATTTTACAGTAGTTAAATAAATCGCTTTCGATTTTTATGTGATTCTTTCTAGCGTTTTTGGGAACTGTAAGTTTCAAAATTCTATATATTGTCTAGATAGGTTTTATAGGTTCGACCATAGCTGCTTAGGTCGTAAGTTATGATAGATTCTGCTAGGGATAGGTACATTAATATAAGTACATTAAATGGAAGCTTATATTTAAGTATACATATTTTAGATAAAAAGGCTCTAAGCTTGTTGCATACATGATCATTAAGTGGTTTCCAGTTCAGGTGTTCATCGATTATCAACCCTAAGTACATGTGTTGTCTAGTTAGTTCTAAGGAATCACAGCTGCAAATTATATGGTTTACATGTAAGCATTGGTGAGTGTGAGACTTTATAAAGGGGGTGGATGGTGTTTTTAGGTATGGAGAATGTATGTGTAATAGTTTAGTTTTCTGTGAATTAATAACTAAACCAACGTCGTGTGCCCATTTACATAGAATATTATAGTTATGTTGCATTTGTTCTTGTGCTTTTACTATATCTTTGTTAGCAACCAACAGGCATGTGTCGTCCGCGAATTGATACACTGAACCTTCAGAGAATATATTGCACATGTCGTTTACATACAAAATATACTCCAGGGGCCCAGTTATTGACCCCTTGGCGGTACCCATCTCAGTAGCATATCTTGTGCTATATTCACCAGCTATGCTTACAGTTGTAAACCTATTTGTGTAATAATTTTAAGTAGTTTTAATAGTGGACCCTGTATACCATTTTGTTCAAGCTTTAAAAATAATGTTTCGTAATTAATTGTGTCAAAGGCTTTACTAAAGTCAATAAAGACAGCAAGTACATGCTCACGATTGTTCATGTACTTGCTGACCTCATTAGTGAACTTTGATAACAGCTGTGTTGTACTACGTTTTTTCTGAAAGCCATACTGGTTTTTATTGATTGTATTATTATGAATAAGAAATTTGTTTATTTCATTGCCAGGATATCTTTCGATTATCTTGTCAATAATACATGGCAATATAGTTATAGGTCTATAGTTATTAACGTCTGAGCGAATATCTTTTTTATATATGGGGCGAACTATACCTAACTTGTGTGAATCTGGAAATAGTGACGTTTTCATGCAAGTATTTATGATGTGGGTGATGACTGGTGTTATATTTGATTTTATGGTTTTTATATCTTTAACCCTAATACCATCAATGCCTGGGCTTTTTTTGTCGTTCATATGTGTAATGATAGAATATATGACGTCATCACTGGCCATCTTAATTCTCATTGACAAGTCTGGGCTGTTGTTATACGTTTTAGAACCCAGTAACGGTGTGTCACAATATGTATAGAATTTTTTCACGTTATTACGAAATTCACAAGCAAAGTTTTCAGCCAAAATTGTGATATTATTTTTGAAAGTTTTAACTAACAAATTATCTATGGAAGCAGTAATTTTACCACTAAGTTTGTTAATAATTTGCCACATTTTTTTGCAGTTACTAAAGTTTTTACGTACTTCTTTTTATAATAATTATTTTTTACATTATTGATGTGTTTGTTAGTTTTATTTCTATATTTGCAGTACAAAATTCTATTGATAGGATTACTTTCATCTTTTTTCCATATTGATAAGAGTTCATCCCTTTTCTTACACATATAAGTGATTCTGTCACTTAGCCAGGGAGCTTGATATCTTTTACCTAGTTTTATTTTTACAGAGATTTTACTTTTTTCATACATTAGGGGAATATTCCAATCTATTTTTGTTAATTCGGTTTCAATTTTGGAGCTGTCTAGCTTGGTTATAAATTTATAGTTGTTACATGTCATCTTGGGCATAGTATCCACGATTGTGAAGCCTGTTATATAATGGTCGGCTAGGGCATTATTGATAACAGAGGTGCGAACAGTATGGTTATTGACATTTCTAACGAAAATATGATCGATACATGACTTTGTAATTATGTTTTGTTTCTTCTCAACTCGTGTAAACTGAGTTATACCACAATCTAGACCCGCCCCGTACAAACAATCTGAGTATTGTGTTACAAATGTGTTTGACTTTTTTAAGTCAATGTTTATATCACCTAACATTACATTTTTAGATCAAATAATCTAATTCCTTAATAAAGATAGCCTTACTTAAATCCGGAGGTCTATAAACGGCACACAAGTTAATTCCGTAGTTACACTTGGTCGACACTTCACCAGTTATGCACTCAAAACTACGTGAATACGATTTATATTTTGTAAAGGTTACACTTTTATGGATATACACAATTACACCGCCTCCTTGTCTCTCACGTCGAAGATTGGCGTGCATCTCGTAGCCCGGTAGCTCAAATAAAGGTTTGCATGCCTCGCTGATGTTTGCCTCTGTGATCACGATGACATGTATTGTACTTTTACTGTTTGATACAATTAGCTCGAGTTGCGCAAAGTTTTTTATAAGCGATTGTACGTTTACGCTCAGTGTATTAAGTAAGTTTGACTTGTCTGATTTTGGTATAAAATCATTCCAACAGTTATAATTAAATTCCTTTATGGATGTTGGTATGTCATCTATTTTTAAATTTTAAATGTTGGCATCTTATTGTACATTTAGATACCTAGTTAGAAAAATATAGCAATCACTTGGAGAAAACCTCTTGTAGCCTCTCTATATCGCTCTCTGATCTGATGACGTAAGCTTTATCAGTCTCGCTTTTTTTTGCTAAGACTACTCCATTCTTTAGCCAAACAAACTTACAAAGGCCTGTCTCTTAGAGGTCCTTCTTGGACTTCCACAGTAAGAAGGCGGTACTAGGTGTAAGTGACTCACGTATGTAGATGCGGGTACTGTCCTCGCGTCCCAGATCCCTGCCAGTGATGGATGTGTTCCTGGAGCTCGATAGCCACTTTTCGCGGCTTCCTTCGCGCAGAGCCACCACTATCGCCGATGGGGGTCCTTGTACGGCCACGTTAGGACGCAACTTCCTCTTTCGGTATACTTTAGATACGTCAGCAGAGCTCAGTTGTAGCTTGACGCATATCTTGGAGGTTATGTCTTACAGGTTTTCGTTTTCCGATTCACTGACGCCGCAAATTTCAACAAGATTTGACAATTTTTGTTGTTCCATTGCGTTTATCTTCTGTTCTAGCACGTCGTTCTTCAGTTTAAGATTTTGATAAGAGTGTTTCAGGTCTTTACACTGGTTCTCAACGGTTTTAAGGTTCGATTCGTACATGCATATTTTTTCTTCGTATTCGTCGATCTTATCGGAGTAATATTGGAGGGTAACCTGCAATTCTGTTTTAACGATTTCCCGTACTTCTCGTCGGATGTTGCTAAGAATTTTCTGTGTGAATTTATTTTGCGCAGCCGCTGGTATTGACTCACTATCGGTATTGTCCTCCTCCTCTGCTTCGGATAGAATGCACGAAAGCCGTTTTGGTTTCACATTGCCCGTGCAGTTCCGACATTTCCAATCAATGGAATCCGTCGCAACCATTGCACTTAGCTGCTCCGTGGATATATTTGCACATACACAATTTATCCACTTGCTACACTTACTACATTGTATGCCCGGACTTTTCTTAGTAACAGCTTTGGTACATTTAAAACATTTCACCATTTTGTTTTGTTAGCTAATAGCGCGCGTTTTACAGATCGTGACGTTTACTCACTTCCGCGTCGAGCGACTGACTGAATTCCTTAATTCTTTTGAAGACCCTGGCTACTACGCTCAGGAGTAAACTCTGGCGTCCTTCGTTTCGTTCAGGATTCAATATCGCGCCCGCGACATAAAACAGTTCTTTATCGCCTTGGTATAATCAACTATTATTTCTCTGTTCATATGGGTCACAAGTAGCTTATTCTGCTGCGTGAAATTATCATGCTTACCCCACTGGTCGGGCCCATTGAGGCATCAGATTGGCCGAGATGAAATGAGCAGGCTAAGCTGGAGATCGGTTAAATTAAAACGATTAGTCAAGGCTACCTAGACGTAAATATAGGACCTATATCGTTACAGTAATGACATAGGTGTTCCCGGAAGTTCGTTATAGGCTGCCGAGAACTAATCTCATTAAATCAATATAGACTGCATATTGGCTCGATGCTACTTGATTAAACGTCGGTATTTAATTAACGGTCTAGAGAGTTAGTTAAGTGTCTGATTTAACCAACTAACTGCGACAGATACATCTAGATCATTTCTTACTCCTCTTGCGTAAGAGTATGTCGTAGTGTGGACTAAAGGAATCTTGTTGAGAATATAATACAAGTTGGAGGAATAATTGTATAATATGTTTAATTGATATTAACTCACCAGCCTAAACCGCTCATGTTTTAAAAAGCAAACGTAGCTAATTATATGATTTATCTTTTCTCCACAACAGGCCAAGTCACGAAGATATCCATTGGGATCTTGGTCCGCAAAACCTTGCAGCAGACGTGTGAGTCACTAAACTTGTCACATTCATGACTGAATTCAGGAAGGATACGGACGAGGGGACAGGCTGCGGCAGTCAGACACATGCCTTTTCTGAGACCGCAGTCGTGGTAGAATATTTCTGGAAGACAACTATTAAATAATATGGCCCATGATTGTCTTCACAGAGGGACACACGCATAACACACTAATAAATGTAGGATATTTACACAGACCTACATTTCTATAAGTGTCTGCCCCCCTGGGTAACTAACAACCACGAGTATACCTACCAGATAGTACCGGTCACGTAAAAAAGTTTGTTGAAATGAATGTCCATAACCTAAACCTAATGTGCACCCAACATGAGACTCTAGTAGTACAACTACAGGGTAGGCACATAACAGTATAGAATTTATTTTTTTAATTTTAATTATATGAAACATAAAATAATAAGTTTTTTTATGATAAGTTTCGAATTTACAGCCGGCTACTAACAATGAAAAATAAATGTCAGACAATTGACCAACTGCAGCATGGCAGATGTGAACCTTTTTCATTGCGTTTTTTATTATATTTTTACACATTTTCTGCGTTATCTCAATTACTGTGTCTCGGATATTTTGCTTTAATTGTTGAAAGTTCATTGGGCTGTTAGCATGGAAACGTTCCTTTAGATATCTCCTTAGAAAAAAGTCAGGAGTCTCCTTAGAAAAAGGCAAACGATGTCACCGTTTCTCGAAATGAATCAACCCGGAAAAGTTATTTCCAATATCTCGATTGTGGTTTTACAACGTCGTTAAAAGGTCCATAACAAATTTGCAGTATCTATACAAAATAATTTTCAATTTTCCGCCAAAACCAAATTGCGGCAAAAAAAAGTTGCCCATACTGTATATGGAAAAGGTGTGAGAGTGTACAATATCACATCGTATAAGTAACGTTTAAAGACTCATGAATCTGTACGTACCCACTTCTATATATTTTACGGACAAAGTCTCATCCACTATAACACATGCAATCCACAATGTCCAAAGGATTGGCATATTTGACCGATTTTAATTTTATGAAGCGCCAGCATGTAATTTTACGTTTACCTTTAATTCATTTGATCAGAAACAAGCGACGGTCTCGCATTAGTGAAAATAATAATGCCTCTATTATTATATCAGCAAAAATATTGCATTAGATGTATGCACGCTACTAAAGAGTACCGGAAAAACTATGTCCGAATAATTAATATGGTGTGTAAATTTAAAGATCGATTAAAACCGTGTTATTACACGATTAACGGTACAAATTCAATGTTTCCTTTACGATAAAGAACCTATTACAAATATGGTATTCCCTTTAAGAAATATCGCGTTGCTAAATAAAAGCAGCGATAAGACAGTCATTCGCTTTAGTCAAATCCCAAAGGATCGGCCAAAGTTGGTGAAGCTTATAAAGCGATAAATATTTCACGATGGCATCTTCTTGTCACTCAAAATAACCTTGCGGCTAAGTAATCTGCGTTCGGAATATTTTATTCATAAAATCATCGAGATAAGGCTGCGAAATTGAATATTTGGAGGCGGCGTACGTTTGTCCTCCAAATCCCCATGGAATAGGGGAGAGTGATCATTGTTCATCCATGATACACTTCATATTTAAAAAATTTCCCGAAATAAATTTCCTTGCTTACTCAGCATGGCTAACCTATTTATATGGAGGTTGGCTGTCATGTGTTATATATCTGGCTCTACAGAGAGGCCCGCTGGATGCTTTACATCACCAAACGCTTTTCGCAAAGAGGAGAGGTGCACTTGTGAAGGAAGGTAGCGACAACTCATACAGTTGGCTGCTAACATGAGTGGACTAGCCTCGTTCTTGGTACCGTCAACCAAACTGTGCATTTGACTCACTACCGTTCTTATTTCGTTCATGATAGGGATATATGTCCTGCCATTTTATAACTTGAGCCGACGGTCCTACTGGTATTTTGCTGTTGCCGGGCCATGCTGCTTTTGTACCGCTGGTATTTAATCGCACAAAATACTGATTTGCACAGCAAAAACACTTTTTATGTTTTAAATATTTAATGAGTACTTAAGTTTATGTTTTAAGTATTTTTTGTTGTTTTTTCATGTTGAACCTATCCCGAAGGATAAAGGGGACTTCGCTTCGCTCACCCCCTTTACTCTTCACCTAAGCAACCGCAGCAAATATTAGGTCCTTACATATGAAATTGGCGTTTTGTATGGAGAAAGTGAAGGAAACTCAATTTTCAGTACAAACATTTTTGCATTTTTTTTAGGAATGGCAAATCCTAATTTTATAAAACTTTGTGTGCATGAATTAGACAACATTTAGCTCATAGCAAATTTGATTTAAGTTTTGAAAAGTGTCAGTTTTAAAAAAATATTACGAATCTTATCATAAAAATGGATGACATTTAGGACGAACTGATTCTGCAGATTAAATTTTAATTATAAAACTGGAAATTAAAAGAAAAATTAATATGTAAATGGAAATCATTAAAATTAACTTTGAAACAATGAAAAAATAATGGAAATGACTATTAAAATCACACGAATTATGAACTCCTGAATCTGTAAGAAAAAATCGCCAATTTCATAGGTAAGCACCCAATATAAGGGATATTTGCTGTGCAAATCAGTATTTTTGAAGTGCAATTTAATATTTCCCCTTTTGTACATCTTGAAGAGCATGTCACCAGACAATATTTTACTTTTATGGGTAGCTTACCACTTTTGTACCCAGACTACCTATTGATCCAGGTCAGTTGTCCCTTCGCCGTTAAGTTGGCTGTAGTGCACAGGTCGCCAGACTCGGGAAATAAGATTACTCCATCCCATAATCGTCCCTTATCGGTGCCTTTAGTTATGTACTATTGAAGAAATGCACAACAACTTTAATTATTTATCAATCATAATGCTTTCATTCTTTGGTTCTATTTGGTTTTACAAGATACTTTTGATGCCTTGATAATGTAGGGTACCTACCTATCTAGGCATTCTGTTTCGGTCACTGTTGTGATAGTTTTTCCCTAGCTTTTGGGTGACACCTCTTTTTTAAAGCGAGTAACACTAGTTTCGTTGCTACCAACTTAACGGCGAAGGGACAATTTACCTCAAACGATCTTTAGGTACCAATAAAAAATACAAAAGTACATAAACTTGGTGGCCCATTTGGAACGGTTAGTAAGGCGAAATCGGAAACTATAAAAGATAGAAGTGTTTGTCGTTATGGCATAGATTTTGATAAAAAGCAAAACTGTATCACAATTATTTCTACTAATTTCCTATTACTATTTTCCTAGCCCGGAATTGAATCCGTCGATTTTGAAAAAAAAAAGTTACACTATCCGATAGTGTTGCTGCTAGGGAACAATTTCCGCGAAGTAATGTCCTGTATACCTATATACGAGGTACCACTTACATTACATTATTTTACTTAAGCAGACGATACGTAACGGACATCAAGAATTAGAACTTGTGTTTGACACAGCCCTGGTGATAATTTTCTCAGATTTAAAAAGAGCTAAAACTCAGTGAAATATTGGAAATCTCACCGGAAATCTACAGAAACAGCAGCAGAATAGCTACGGCTTTCCTGTCGTTGAGGCCTGCTTTAAATAAGTTTTCCTAAGATGGTTTTTCTTTTCGTACTTTGTAATTCGTTTTTTAATATCATGGAGTCTTCCCTTCCGTATAATGCCATCGTAGTTAACACGATTATTGAAATCTGGTTTTACTCTAGGATATTTACCATATTCATCTTGAGAAAGGAGAAAAAGTAGGGTAGGTGATTTCAACGCCATCTATCGGATATTGAAATAAATGGTCAAGTGCGAGTCGGAATCGCGCACGAAGGGTTTCGTACCACCTCATCATAGTATAATAAAAAATTGTAAGTTCACAAGGCCCCTATTCGAATGATAACTACCTACTATTGCTCAAACGGCTAGGGTTTTCGCTTAGCGCACCGCCATGGCACGCCATTCTATTGTGTCGCGGCGTTTATAGAAACCGTTCAAGTATTCAGAACACCAGTACCTCTGTGCTGCAGGAGCTTTTAAGCAATTGAACGCGCAGTTTTATGAATGAAATCCTACCCTGATTTTAGCTCTGTAATGCGGAAGGCTTTATAACCACGATAACTAGCGTTATGAATACAAATTCCTACCGCTATTCAGACTAAACTTTGGCTTTCTTTAGCTAGCAGAATACGCTCGGTAAGATCTTAGTAAGTAAAGACTCGTTAATGAATATCATAATACTAACAGACAATAAAATAATTGGAAGGTAATGTAATTTAAAAACTTAGGAGGTAATATTCATACAACTAAAAACAATTAACGAGCGTTAGGCAGATTTTTGCTTTTGTTTTTGGCTATGCAATGTATCTTTTTGGGTGGCTTCCCTGACGAGATGCGGTTTCTAGATTTTTCTCCCATGCCCTTGTCTTTGCTTCTGCTGACGGAAGTTGGGATCAACTCGTAAGCTTGCCCTGTAGTTTGTGCACTCTCGAATAATTTTGTCATCCGTTTAATGTAGCTTAAAGACTTCAAATGTTTATTGTTGCATAGAACTTCAAAACTCGTTTTGTAGTTGCAGGAACGACCCGTCAAATTCCTTTTTAAAACTTTCAGTTTGGGTATCGTCGTCTTCAGTGTTTGAAACGCAGGTTATATCCATAGGTACAGGTGAGTTCAAAGTGTTTGAACGTGGTGCTTTCTATGATGAATTGTGAATGCAATTATCATTTTCGCTCATGTTTCTGTAGAAATCCTCTTTGACATCAAGCCAGTTTTGCAAATAAAATTCTATCTTCAACAATCAACAACAACAAACAACAACAACAACAAACAACATAACAGCGGAGATGTTTTAAATACTGCTTCCGTTTCCTTCTCAATGTGGAACATGTGCTTGTAATATTTCCCACTGTGACCGATTCAGATACTGAAAATATTTAATGAATAATTTATTTGTATTTGTACTTGTTTGAAATTTTCATTCCTTTTTTGAAAATTTGAATACACAGACATGTTTGTTTTTCTTCCATCGAATCGATAGTTTTTGAAAACTGTAGTAATTAATTCTAAAAATGTTGAAAGCTTTACAGTGTTGCAGAATAATGTATAGAATAACTATTATTCTTGGTAGCTCTCTCCATACAAATGTGAAGCCTTTTCCTTTTTTTGCAAAATATTTGGTTTTTCTTTATTTGGTGAACATATAATTTACATGATCTATAGTGGGATTCATGTGGACGTTGACTAACAATTGTGGATCACAGGTGTCTGTACATAATTGTATTTCGTGGTATTCCTTTGCTGCACTGGGGATCATGCCAGAGTCAAAGTAGTTATGAAATTGCGATTCTACTTCGGGATTAAATTTCAAGAATTGGAAGGCTTCAGCTATTTCTACCAGATGAGTATGTGTGAAGCTGATGGCAATTATTGGGGTCCGTGGCTTACGCCCCCAGTGGTCAACGCACCCGTGGTCGAGGCCCCTGGTTATTTAATTTAAAGCAATTTTTAATCAAACGTATTGGCAAGCGTAAAAATATTTTACAAAACTAATAAATATATATTGAGAGATAGAGATTTATGTAATATATTATATCTCAGTGATACTTATAAAATAGAAATGCTTTTATTTTGAATGTATGTTGTTCAAAGAATTGACAGTTTTTATAATGTATGGAATTCAACTTGGGTTGGTCAGAGATGATCCAAACGCTTATGTTTGGGGCATCAACCCAATCGGAATAAAGGCCATGAATTTTCGTATGACTGTTTTTTTATAAATAAAAGTGAAGTTATTTCTAATTATTTCTAAAAACAGGATCTTGGAGATTTTTGTTGACATGATAAGTTATCAATAGACATTTTTTATTATATCAGTAATTCAGCAATGTCAACGCTTGTCTATATCGGACTCATTCACTAAAGGCAGGCCTACGATTAGAGTGAGTGCACCCTCATTGGTGTATTTTCTATCAGATGCATATTGCAATAGTAATTTAACTTTTGTGTTAAATAGAATAAAAATTGTACCTTATTAGGTACAATTTATTTCTTTTTAAAAAAAATTTTTAGTTATTACTAAAAAAGAAAATTCTATTCTATACATATTTATTCTATATTATTCTATTCTTGTCATTTACTGTACCAAGCGCAAAAGCATAAAAAATATTAACTTTATTAGAGTCGGGGGCATCGACCACAGGTGCGTCGACCACTAGGGGCGTAAGCCACGGACTTAACTATTGCGTTAAAGCCTTCTTTTCTTCTCGTAATTTTTCAGAGTATTTCCGATTTCAGAGTATAATAATATTATTTATTTTACTCTGAAAGTATACTCTTAGTATAATAATTAGCTTTATCTTAAAGTCAATATTTGCTTAAGACTGCCTTTTTTTATTCGATTTATCTGGTTCTTGTTTATTGTGCGAATTATGATGGCAAACATATACCTTCCTAAAGGCCAATCGCTGGAGTTGAGAAAAAGTGCGCCTTACTATTTAATTAAAATATTAAATTAGTGTATCCAAGTCGAAAAATTCCAAATGCATTCTGAGCAGAGGTCACTATAGTCATTTTCATGTACTTTAATCTCACTTCAGCGCAAAAAAAAATCATATGCCGGTGAATCATATTTAGTCACAACACAAACACAATCACTGTCGTTTAAAAAAATTTCAAGTCTTTCTTTACTGCATGACATAATTCATTTTCTTTAGTAATCAAAGTCTCAGATACCTTGCACTCGTAACAACATCGAAACTTACAATAATTTCTTCTAATTCACACGTTCAAAAGCGAATATCAATAAATGCGGAAACAATAATTTTCGTGACAAATCGGTAACGGAACTAATTTAAATCAAAACAAACAACTTGCAAACAACAGAGAGATGCCCATGATATCGCTTTCTCTCTCTCGGCACGTGCCGGACGCCGCTTGCGCTCTGAGATCGGGGAGCATAGAGCAGAAATCCCTCCCGCGTTTCATATCGCATTTTATGCTTTCTAGCGATCAGAGTAGATTGAGGGTTTTAATTATGAAAGCTTGATACTACTCCGGAAACAATACCCGAATCAAGACAGTTCGCAACTCTGGATAGCAGAAGGATTTAAGGTAACTTTTTGTTAATTGATGCTTGTAAGCCCTACTGCAGCACAGAGATACTGGGGCTCTGAACACTGGAAGAGTTTCCATAAACGCTGTGTCGCGCGCGAGTCACTGGCAAGTTAGTAGAACACGCACCCTGCGATTCCCGCGGCGGCCGCGGCCGCCCGGGCGAATGACGCAGAGCCGTGGCACGAGTAGGGAATAGGAACAGAAACCAACCTTTGAAAGAGCTTGCAAATTCTTAGATATTTTAGCAGGTATGGGAAAAGAGAATAAACTAAAATCAACTGTGATGATCTTTTCATTAGGTGCAAAAGGTATAAAGTACAGGGTGTAACAGAAAGGGTGCCATCGGTTTGGTGATGAGCTAGCAACTTGTCACTAACTGTTCCTTCGCCACGTTCAGGAATTTTGGGGGTAAGTGTTTATAGAAACACTTACCCCCAAAATTCCTGAACGTGGCTGTAGGATTGCTTTTGTGATCCTGCAGCTCTGGCTACCCCTTTATGGGAATGTAGCCATGAATATATGCGTATGCAAATGACTATTCGGAAACCAAACAGCAAAATTTTTGTAGATTCACCCAATTAGTTATGTAATAAAATACTAATAACAATTACCGGACTAAATAACACGGTTTGTGCGATAGGCACCTATGATTTGGTATTTATTTACAAACCTAGGATACTCCTTGGGATAATTGAAGTATGAAATATATTCTTTTCCTCGTATTTTTAAACAACCATTGTACTATTCCAAAACGTACACTTCTTAATACTTTAATGATGATTTGCTGTTTAATGCACTTAAAACAATTCGATAAGGTAGGTGATGATGAAACAAATAATACGTGATTTGTGCAGTGCAGGCCCTCCGTTTGTCATCATCCCGGACGAGAATAAACCGGTTTTATCCGGTGGCGGCGCGTACGCGACACATGGTATGGTTGTAGTAGGTTACCTACGACGACGACGTGATTCTATCAACTGGCCCTGTGGCCGTGTCTTGTGTCCGACATAATGTATTCTGTGCTCGTACCCTCTGCAACTCGACAATGTGTGCGTGTGGCGGCGTGGGCTTATGCGGAACGCAATATGGCTGTATGTGTGCGGCCACGCTCGTTGTTTTGTTTGAAGTGAACCTGGCCATGACCGCACTATGGTATTTTAGTTTCTTGCTAGGGATTAGGGATATATAGGGATTAGGTAAATTTTATTTTCCTGTGTGATAACTGATAAGTGATAACAGTTTGTGAAACTACTCCAATTGTGTTACCAGGAGCAACTATAAGTTTGTATGTGGCATTGAATGAAATTGTGCTTTCCCCCCCAAATTCAAATGAACGTAACACGTTCGTGTTTTGGTCACAAAATACATAAGTTGAAAGTTTAAATTTAGAATATTTGAACTTTCATAACAATAAACAACAAATTGGTTTAGAATTCGGTCGATTAATATTACACGTACATTTACACTATTACACACTTTTCCTTTTTAAGGCATGATTTCCTAAAAAGCCTGCTCTGAAAGTATTGATATATATCAATGTCATTATGAGTACTGAACTGACTGACACCGGCAAAATCTAGGTGGCGAATAGTGGCGACCGATTTGGGAGACAATGGTTCAGTAGGATAATTATAAAACATGGTTCATAGTGGTAAAATTAACACTACAAATAACTCACGAGAATTCAGCTCGGCTTATCGTGTATAAATTTGTTTTCAGCCTTCAAAGAAGCATTTTCATAACGTACTCATCCGTCGTGAGTCGTGTGTCCTCTGTCTTGAGTCCTTGCCCTGTTTTTAGGTCACGAACTCACGAACGACTAGTGACGGGATTCTACCCAGAAATAAACCCATTTCAAGATAAAAGACGGAATAAATGCGGGAAAAAACCCAAAACGTGTTTTTTTGCGGATAAAAACGTTTAGTGTTACAAGTCTTTCATACATCATGAGTGTGGTGTGGATTGAGGACACTTAAACAAAAACTTAGATACCCTAAAGTGAGCGTTCGTGAAAATATTGAGAGTTAGTATCAACTGCTACAACTCTATTTTTTTCAAAACAAATAAGGTATTCTGTGAGAACCGAATAAGTGCACGATATGTCGAAACGAGAAAATGGAGATCTTAAAATTGCCATTTGAGCAATTTAAAATCCATGTTAAAGCGACTTTGTCGAAAAAGGGATATTACAATGTTCAAGATTACTTAAATGATGGGTCTGTATGGGGTTAATCGGGCTCAACACAGACCTTGCTGTTAATAATTTTGTAATTATTTATTCCTGCTTATTAATTATGATAATGACTAAATATTATATTTTGTATTAGTTAACATAAGCAATTTTTAAAAAGAGATCTAAAAATCAATCCGTAGGAGTTTCTACGCCCTTCTTCTCCCACAGTGGTCCAATGTAGAGAAATGGCAAAAAATGACGATTGCTAAGTATATGTAAATATCTACAGTAATAAAGACATTTGTAATTTGAATTTGGAAAATTTGGAAAAGAGCACCTTAAGTTTTGATAAATCATAGTATACGGGTGAAGCGTACTATCATCATGAATCATAACTTATAAATTGAATATGTCATCTAAGAAGATTTTTATGTATTAAGTTATTAATTATTTCTCATATAAATTATTTAAAATAAATTAAGTTGGCGTCAAGGTAGTGCAGTTATCTGGTTTTGCCTGAAATACTAAAATAAGCTGTAAATCTCTAATAATACAAAAAATGGAGACCTGTTATACTAGGAACCATTAATCATACGATAATTAATGAGTGTATGTTAAAATAGTCGAAATAATCTTCTTCTAAAGACGGTAAAATCTAGAATTGTTAAAAGTTATCCGTTTTTAACTGTATATTTTTTGAAAATTACTGATTTACAAAAACAAATAAGTGATATTTACTTATAACTATAACACGTCACACAAGATAACACGTCCTCTTCATCAACAGCTTTAGGAAAACTTTTCACAGTCTTTATATGTTTATACCATGGCTCCAATTCTTCCAGTATAAACAATAACTGCACTAAACTAAATTAAAAATTTCCCTGAGTTCGCTGCCGGACGGGAGGGTGCCCAAGACGCTGGCACTGTTACCTCGCTGTATCGCAATACTGATGCGTTGAGCGAGGTAGACGCCAGCTCTGCTGTCCCCTGACGCTTCGACGAGCCTCTTAGAGATGTCTTTGAGGACTCTTCGAGCGTCAGGGCCCCACGGCCCAAGGGTCTCAAAGCCGAACGGCATAAACAAATAGTCGTCGCCGAAAACGGCGTATTTGCGGCTTTTGAGACACTCTGCTGCTGCCGCCGCAGCGCCGGCTGTGGCTGAGGTTGCCGAAAGGTGACACGGTGCCAGCGTGTCTACGCAGGTCGCGTCCCATACTAGCGACCTCCCGCTCTGCCAGGGAATGAGCGTCATTCCGTCTGGCCTCTTGCCATCGTCGCGTGCCAGTCCATTGGGTTCAAGTATTGCTGGCACGCCACAGCTGGCAAGGGCCCGACGGATGACGTCATTAAGATTGGCATGACGGGACCATCGACCGGCGCTGCGTTGGCAGGAGAGGCCGTGGTGATCTAGTTGGTCCACCCTAGCACCGCAGCGGCACCGATGGATTTCGTTTGTCTTTACGCCGAGTCGCAGGCAAACGGCGAGGGTAAGGGTGGTACGGTCAAGCAGGGTGCCAATGTGCGTTGATGGGATTGCGCGCAGCCAGTGTCCTGACTCCTTCTCCCTGGTAGCTAGGAGACGAGCGCGCACTGCTGGACCACTAGTTGTTTTTACCAGATCTTCGCGGGTTTTAATGCATAGCGGCTCGTCCCATAGCCGTTGAGAGTTTAAATTTATTGGAAAATTTTGCCTCGGACAGGCTTGCGTCCAGGCATTCCAGTATTATATTCTTTTTAATCAGATTCAACAAATCCTTTTTTTTAACCTCCGAGATAGGCAATGATTCTTCATAATTTCTCTTCAACTCAGTCGGAAATTCATTTTGTTTTGTTCGTGTAACTCTAGACTTCACTTGTTTCTTCTCGAGTATTCTCTTCAAAGTTATCGGAGCATTTAAACGAACACTGAGAACAGTCTATGTGCTGTGGAACCTTTGCTGGCCTATCTTTAGAGCGAGACTAGCAGGGTAAATCAACAGCTCTCCTCCTTTTTGTTATGTTTACTGCCCAACTTTCAGGAATCGACTTTCTCCACCTTTTCATCGGTTTGACCTCTTTCCACGTTTTAGTCAAGATTTCCTCCAATTTACTATTAGCAATTTCAACAGACTCTTTTTGTTTTCTATTTTCTTCTCTTAGTAATTGTAGATAATCTTCGAACAGATCTCTAGAGGCTTCATCATTAGTTGGATGTGAATCTTTTCCTAGTATATCACGAAGAGTGATTACGTCACCATCTTGATTCATATCGTGTCTGGGGAAGGATAAATAGGTTGGATCTTCATTATCAAATACATCGCCGAACAAGCTCTCCATTTCAATCTCGATCGCATCACCGACACATTCATCAGCTCATGAAACTGTTGGCACTGGTTGACGACCTGAAACAATAATCACTTACTGCAGATACACTTTTATTGAAATGATCGACTTGCCATCGACCCTGCATACTAATGCCTGACAAAGTAAACTTGGCACTTCGCTCTGATTAGAATTATTATTATTATGACAGGAATAAAGTTTCACCCTCTCCGATCCTCGATGGAAAAAGACGTGACGCTAAGTAAGTACTTTTGTAAGATCAGAAGTACCTACTCCCTACATAGGCAGGACCACATACCTGATTGTCGACGTTTGGATAAATCAGGTTAGTTAGCCACGTGCACAATTGCAAATCTGTGACGACAGTGACATGTCTACGTATCATTGGTTCGCTATCACTGTCAGAAGAAGAGTGATGACCTAGGAGAACATTAATAATTTTATTATATATTTACATAGTTTTGATTGAAACTTTATAATCTCAAAATTACGTACAGATATTAATAAATACCTTGTGTTGTACTATTATTCGTTACCAACGACACCATCCGTTACCCCCTAGACTTCATTATCACATATCACTTAAGTTTTACACGTTCATAGTATTGTAACAGAGTATTTAAACATCAAAACTCGATTAGTTGTAACAATTGCGTGACGGTGTTAAACTGAGACTAAAAATGTTAGCAAGCAGAACCGAATAAGTGACGGTATTTGTTTTTGCTGTTGAAGTGGAGCACCAAACTTTGTTGCTTGTTGTAACATGCCAGACATGATAATATCACTTATTCTGTTCTATCTGTCAGTAAAATTAAGAATAAATTTTATTTTAACAACGAAAACCGAATAAAAGCAAATTTATTGATTTACCTGTAAATATGAAATTTTATCTTTTACAGATGATCTTCAGGGTAAAGAGAGTAAATGTATTTTTTTTTACTTTATTTTATTATTTAAGAATTGTAATAAGTGATTGTATAACTTTTTCCTTGCTGCTTTACACAGACCATAACTCCGTAGTTAAAGCTTCTGCAGTTATACGGTTTAGCTTGAAAAATTATTCAGAAAAAACTAAGCATCCCTGTGTTTGTAACTTTTTTTTTACAAAAACTGCACTTATTCGATTATCACAGAATACCCTCGATATGGTATAAATGGGTAGAGGGTACCATTATAAAATAAAATAAAAAGCCATTTATTCCCAAATAATAAAAAACACAATGAGATTTACATTATAGTACATTACGATATTAGTGCGTTAAGATGGTTCACATTTGCGAGGAAACAGAAAAAGAAACATTTTATATTTTGTTCATCATATGTGGTTTTGTATCTGTCCTTGGATATTGACGGCAGCAAGTTGTCGCATGCGGTTCGCGCTTCTGTTAGTATATCCGGTGGAGTTGAAGTAATATATTGCTCATCTTCATTATTGAAAGTTGTCATTTTTAGATATTCACAATACAAGTACAAAGAAAAGAAAATTTGGGAAAATGGCGCGAGGATTATTTTCTGCCGTGGCTGCGTGAAAATGTTGCCAAAGACGCTAGAGCATGCAGCCAAGTTTTTAAATTACCGAATAAACTGTTTTTTTTTTTATTTTAAATAAACTCAATCTGTGAATGCACACTGTCTACTGACTGGCGCCGCGCGGCGATTAGTTCGAAATTTGAATAGCAACAGCGCGCCGCTCACTAGCTGGAGTCGTGCGGCGGCGATCAGTTCCATATTTGAAATGGCAAATAATACTGTTATGGAATTTGTATGGACTATAACTTAACTATTTGCTTTGGTAACACACGCGTTTTTTATGACCCGCTTAACATATTTAAAACCGGTGGAATTACATCAGCTTTACGAGCAAGGGTGTTAAAAAACATTTATATCCAATTGGTAAACACGATAACACACACTTACAGTATAATTAAAACATTCTTATACTATCTTTAATATTTTGATGCTTAATTATTCATGGCAACAAATATAATGATCACCAAAATATTTTATTCCTACCCAAAAGGGATAAATGAACACCAAAAGTTGCAAAAACTATCAGGACAAAATACTGTGATAGCTTAGGTGAAGGGTAAAGAGGGTGAGCGAAGAGAAGCCCCCTTTATCCTTCGTGTTAGGTTGAATATGTAAGAACAACAAAAAATACTTAAAACATAAACTTAAGTACACAAAACATAAAAAGAAGTTTGGTGATCATTTATCCAAACACAATTTGGTGGACATTTATCCATTCTGGCAGTCATTTCGAAGTTATTGGTAGTAAAATAGGTGCGTTTTTAATAATCGTTGAAACACAAGCCATTATTCATTAACACATATATTTATTTATTTATTAATTTTATTCGCTTCTATTTATTATTTCAATTATTCACTATATTTCATTCAATACCATATCTATTTAATTACTTAATTTAATCTTATTTTAATTGGGCACCCATACTTGGGTACAGGCCTCCTCCATACTCAGTCTAATTTTGGATGGCCACGTCCAAGTGTGACCTGCCACCTGCACTATATCGTCGCACCAGCGCCGACGAGGTCTGCCAATTGCTCTCCGCCCGTCTCTTGGGTACCAGTGGAGGACGCGCTCGCTCCAGCGTCCGTCCGTTGTTCTGGCTATGTGGCCGGCTCACTTCCATTTGTGCTTGCACGCCATTTGCACAGCGTCTGTCACCTTTGTAGTTTCTCGTATCTCGGAGCATCACACTCTATCTTTTAGTTTTATACCCAGCATTGATCTCTCGGTGGAGCGTTGGAATACCTGTAACTTCCTTATGACATCTTTAGTCAGTGGATAGCTTTGGCAACCGTACAGCAGACCTGGGAGATCTGTGTTGTTCATGATCTTCTTTTTCCGAGGTATATGTAATCGCTGACGTACTCTATGTACCTATTCTCTATTTAAAAGTGTCGCTTTTCTCCATTTGTCATCGCCTTTGTTTCAGAAAGGTTCATGCAGAGTTCAATATTGCAGCTTTCCTGATCTTATAAGGTTAACATGATTTGTAGAGCTTCGTGTTTCTCGGTTAGGATTACGATATCGTCTGCGAATTTTAAGTGAGTGAGATTTTCACCGTTGCTATTTATACCGAATTCATGCCAGACCAGCTTTCTAAAGATGCTTTCCAGTAGAGCAGTAAACAGTTTGGGGGAAATCGGATCATCTTGTCTTACACCCCGTTTTATTTCGAATATTTTACCAGTAGTCTTATTTTATTTTTTCTGATGCGCTTCTATATATTGTTTTTAGTAGTCTTATGTATTTTCTTTGAACTCCTTGTTCCACCATACTATCCCAGAGGCACAGATGCAACACATAGTCGAACGTTTGCTATGCTACATTCAATAAATGACAAAAATTAAGATAAATACAAAAATTTATAAAAATTACCTAACAAAAGGAATCAAAACTTCATGTCGTAATAAAAGATTATTGAGGCTACTCATTATACAAACAAATAACAAAATATAGAATTTATACCAAAATATTTAATAAAAAGGTCCGGAAATAAAAAAAAACTGAGTAACATTAAAAAATACAAAAAATCAGGCAATGATATAAAAACTACGTGGAAAATAATTGTTTAATATTTATGCTTCGGAACGCACCGGTTTTTTGTTGCGCGGATCGACCGCGAGTAATCGGGACATCACTAAGCGGAAACGGACCGCAGCTGTCACTCGTACCAACGAGAGGAAAAAATTGGAGGTTATCTTTACTCTTTTTCTCATCGCGAGAACAACATGTCTGCTCATGGCGTCGGGCTATTGATTGTTTCGGTGTAACAATTCTCTAATACAGGTGTCGGACCTGGTCGGACTGTAAATCTACCACATCGTCGGGAAATAAGTAGATTCGCGTCAGCGGTTAAGTGATCCGTGTAGATTGGACAACGTCGTATCGGTAGCGGCGACTCCACGTGACGGCAGGCAGCACGCCGGCGACAGCGTCGGCAGCGACAGTGAGATTCACTCCATATCCTATCCCAAACTGGTGCTCCTATCCCACATTCCTGTCTCGAATCGAGCATTCGATCTCCTGTCTACGGTGACAAGGTCAGTAAAATTTCATCACTTCTTTTCTCTCACGTGCTGGCAAAGGCACACCCCCTTCGGATTCCACGCCGTTCGGTAGGCGTGGAAATTAAACATTTTGGTAGCAGGAGCGCGGTTTTCCTAGTGGGAAATCATCGATTCACGGTTGCCTTTGTCACATTGTAGTTGGGAGAAAAGAATATCTCAGATTGGCTCAAGTCGGCAATGAGTCTGTGGTCGGTATACCACGATTAAAGTTCATTTTCGGTAAGTGAAAGTATAAGTGCCAATTTAGTTAACAGTTGTTATAAATTTGTAGTCGGAAACTACTGTTGTTGCGCATAAAAGATTGAACAGTCATTCTGCGAAGCCTAGATTGTATTACTTGCGGTAGAACGTCGGGTTCTATAGTCCTACAGTGTTATTTCGGTTTACACAGCAGGGTCGCTCTATTTAAGGGGTATTAAGCTGATTTGCTGACCTCAAAGGAAGTGTGGTTCATAAGAAGCCACCTATTATTTTGTATTGTTTTCATAATCAAGATTTGTGGGTTATTTTTGTATTGTGTTTTGTGGTGGCATTCTCTAATTGATTTAGAGTGTATATTATAAGGTGTATGTCCACAGGGCGACCATATTAAATATTGTTTAGGATTTAATTGTTTTAGTGGTTGCCCTGGTTTTTACAACTTAGTTTTAATTTCTGTGCCCAGCGCTGACGGGAAAGTGCTGGTCTCTGGCTGTGCTTAGTTCGGTAGTGAAGCATAGGACCAGAAACAATTGAATTGGTAACCATGGCACCTTCACCCTTGACGGTACTGCGGTATGGCGTCCGTGAGGAGATGAGATGGCTCGCCCATACTCACAATTATGTGGAGCGACCTGACATGGACGATGTCCTGCTCAAGCGTGTGGAGGACGCAATGACACGCGTCGGGAAGGTGTGTCAGCTGGCTGCGGAGGCTGAAGCCCTCGGGCTTACGGATGAGGCCTCGGTGGCTGCAGTGAAGCAGCTCTGCGCGGATGCTGACCAAGCGATGGAGTGCTTGGGCGACATCGAGCGTCGCGCTGAAAAAATTAAGCGGTCGCGTCGGGATGACCGCGGGGAGGGTAGCGGAGACCCGCCCCTTAAGGGTGTTGTGGGAGGGCTGCCACACCTGGAGATTCCGGCCTTCGGTGGGGCAATTGATGAGTGGCCGGCATTCATCAATTTATTCGATAGCCTGGTCCACGGTCGGGACGACCTGGACAGCGCCTACAAGTTGGCTTAACTATTGATGGCACTGCGGGGTGAACCGAAGGAGTTGGTCGGTCACCTAACGGTTACGGCGGGCAATTATGAGATTGCCCGGGTCATATTGTTTGACCGCTACCAACACAAACGGCGGTTGGTTGATGCGCAGCTGGGGAAGCTGTTCAGCATCCCAAGAGTAACCCGGGATGTTGACATCCGGGTACAGGTGCTCAACCCTGTGCTGGTGGCCACTAAGGCCCTTCAGAACCTTGGTCTGCCGGTAGACCAATGGTCATATATCGTATTATATATGGTTTTGTCACGGTTGCCTGCAGCTGTTCAAAGTCGGTTTGAACAGCTGCATGGGGGCAGTAGCTCGGAACTGCCCACGCTCGTCCAATTAATAGATTTCTTGGAGGGTGAATGCAGGCGATGCGATACCATGGATTCGGAGGCCAGTGTGCAGCGCCAACCCGCGCGGATGCGGGAGGGGCCGCGGCCCCCACCCCCACGGGTGGGCGTTTGGCGTTTTGAGTGCCGCGCCGTCGGGTGACGGCTGTGTGCACTGCGACAGTGCCGGTCATGAAGTGACCAGTTGCACCAACTTTAAGGCGCTCGGTGTGGCTGCCCGCAGGAAGGTGGTCTTCCGCCACCGATTGTGTTTCGGTTGTTTGGGGCCGCACCCGCTGAGCGAGTGCTCACGGGCGTCCCCCTGTGAGTGTTGCGGTGGCAAGCACCACATCATGTTGTGCCTGAACCGGTCAGGCCCATCGGACGGTCACCAGGGCCGGACTCAGGTTGGTCGGTCACAGGGCCCAACCAGGGCCGGACCCAGTCCCCCTCCGGGCAACGGGAGTCACCAACGGGGTGACTGGGGCACCCGCGGACGGGACCCCCCCCGAGGGGAAGGGGGCAGCGCGGGAGGTAACAGGCGGGATAGCCGGGGTTCGGTCGCCGCTGTCCAGGGCCAGCGATGACTTCGGGCCGCTGGCTCACCGCGTGTTACGGGCGGGTGTCAGATGGCACCTATGAGTGGCGCGAAGGCTGGGAGCCCACCACCTTCTGCGCCACCCTGCCCATCGCTCTGGGAGGCGAACAGGGAGGCGAACAGTCGGATGTCGCCCCCATTCCTAGAGCGCCCCAGGTTGGATCCGCTCTCCCCCCTCCATCCACGGTGGCCACCGGGCACACCGTTCACAGTCCGGTATGGTCGGGTACCGGGAGAGCGAGGGGCCTATTATGCGGGTTGGGACCCCCTGATGTACATGCGGTCTGATATGCCACCGGTGGCATATCAGCAGCCGAGTTACCAGGCCGACGGGGGTCCCAGCGGGTTCGGATCCCGCGGAGGTTCCCGCTAGGGACACGCCGCCCACTTACAGGGTGCCGCCACTCCACAGACGGTCATGCTCCCCACCGCCTCGGTGATAGCGTGGAGTTCGGACGGCAAATCTTGTGTAGCACGAGCACTATTGGACTCGGGGGCCCAGGGGTGCTTAGTCTCGTGCAAACTTGTAAGACGGTTGGGCATTTCGGTAAGGGAGTATCCACATTCCATTCGGGGAATTGGGAACACGGAAGTCGGTTCCGTTAAGGGAGTATGTCGGATTACTCTTTCGTCACGGGTGGATTCATCGGTGAATCTGACGGTCACGGCATTAGTCATGCCTAATGTGATGGGCTCACACCCTCACGTACGGTTGTCGCCCTCGGTGCGACAGTTGGTCGCTGGGTTGTCACTGGCTGACCCGGAGTTCGATATTCCGGGCCCAGTAGACATTTTATTGGGTGTCGATGCCTTGGGATACCTGTTAGTGCCAGGTGTCCACGTGTTGCAGGCGACTGGTCTGGTTTCGGTCAACACCAGACTGGGCCATGCGGTAATGGGTCCGGTCATGCCGGCTGCCCCACGCCTAGCGACTCGTAGTCCCTTATTCGGTTCTGTACTCTCGGAGGTGATACAGAAGTTTTGGGAGGTGGAGGAACCACCTACGGTCCGCCGGTTGGACCCGGTTGAAGAAGAGTGTGAACAGTTTTATCGGAACAATACTGGTCGCCTTCGGTCAGGTCGATTTCTCACACGTCTTCCATTCCGGAGTGATCGCCCACCGCTGGGCAGTTCACACCATGCAGCCGAGACGCGGCTTCTGTCGATGGAACGACGCATGAAGCGTGACGGGATTTTCCGGCAGAAGTACGTCGATTTCATGCGGGAATACGAGTCGCTCGGCCACATGTCGGTTTCGGGTATCGACTGGAAGCGTGAAGACCACTGCTTCCTGCCCCATCACGCGGTCTTGAGGACCCCGGAGGGCAAAATACGGGTAGTGTTCGATGGATCGGCATCAACATCTAACCTGAACCAGTGTTTGCATTCAGGGCCGAAGTTGAATCATGACATCGCGGATGTTATCACACGGTTCCGTCGACACAATGTTGTGTTTGTAGCTGACATCCGGATGATGTTTAGACAGACGGTCATTCACCCTGACGATAGACGGTATCAGCTGATACTGTGGCGAGAGAGCCCAGATCAGCCCATCAGGGTGTACGAGCTGAACACCAACACGTACGGGCTACGGTCTAGTCCTTATTTGGCGATTCGCACTCTGCGGGAGTTAGCGGATCGAGAACGGTTAAATTTCCCTAGAAGAGCAGCGATCCTGGAGCAGGACCTCTACGTGGACGATATCTGTACCGGTGCAGATTCCGTAGAGGAGGCGCTCGCTCGTCGGGATGAGCTAGTTGAGCTCCTACGGGGTGGAGGTTACGAGCTCCGGAAATGGATGTCGAACTCTCCAGAGTTACTGACTGGTCTTCCGGATGACTACCAGCAGGATCCCCACATTTTTGAAAATTTGGATAACCCAAATATGTTGTCGGTATTAGGCGTCCAGTACCAGCCGGTGTCAGACATGTTTTCGTATCGGGTCGAGTTGGACTCCCCGAAGGTCTGGACGAAACGGAACGTCCTTTCAACGGTGGCTAGGACATTTGATCCAAACGGGTGGATCACCCCGGTAACATTTCAGCTCAAGTGTTTTATGCAGCAATTGTGGTCTGCTGAGCTGAAATGGGACGACCCGATCGGCGGGTCATTGAGCTCAGAGTGGGACTCGTTCTTTTCGACCCTCCCTGGCATCAATCGGATTTCACTGCCACGGAGGTTGGTCCCCACCAAACGATACACCGCCACCCTGCATGGGTTTTGCGATGCCTCGGAGAAGGGCTACGGAGCTGCGGTGTATCTGCGTACGGTCGACTCCTCGGGGGAGGTTGATGTGCGGTTGGTCATGGCCAAGAGCAAGGTTGCGCCGTTGCGCACTCGCCTGACCATTCCCAAGTTAGAGCTTTCGGGAGCGGCTCTCCTGACTCGTCTGCTCAACCACACGATGACGGTTCTTCGTGGGTCAATAGCGTTGGAAGATACGGTCTACGCTTGGACGGACAGCCAGATCGTGTTATGCTGGCTGAAGGCTTCAGTTCACAAGCTGGAGATTTTTGTGGCGAATCGGGTTTCGCAGATTTTGAATTCGGAGGTTCCCTTAATCTGGAGACATGTTCCAGGGGAAATGAACCCAGCAGACTGTGCGTCTCGTGGGTGTCACGCTCCGGAGTTGGTTGGACATCCCTTGTGGTCGGGTCCAAAATGGTTGACTCAAGCCGAATCGGATTGGCCAATGAGTCCACGCGTTACCACGGCGAACGGCGCCTTGACAGTCGGTGTCTGTACGACGCAACCAGAGCCGGAAGAGGAGTTCAGCCTGCTGGAACGGTACAGCTCGCTCGACAAGCTGGTCAATGTGACCGCCTGGATCTGCCGATTTGCGCGGAATTGTCGGAATTCTGAGGCGCAACGAGTACGGACACAGGTCCTGACACCACGGGAACGGAACCATGCGTTGTTCGCATTGGTACGGAACGTGCAGACGGTGCACTTTAAGTCCGAATTGGACATTCTGAGACGCGGACGCGTCCAACTGAAGGGAGCTGTGGCTCGGCTCAACCCGTTTATTGACCCTCAAGGATTGCTGAGGGTAGGAGGTCGGCTGCGGAATGCCAACCTGCCTTATGCGGCTCGCCACCCGTTGTTACTCCCTAGGAAAGGGAAGTTGGTCGAACTGTTGATACAGGATCGACACATTCGGAATGGGCATGTCGGATGCCACGCCTTGATAGCGTTTCTCCAGCGCGAGTTCTGTATTCTATCGGGAAGACGCTTAGTGCGGAGCATCGTATTTCGGTGCCTGCCTTGTTATCGGGCCAAGGCGGCTACGATGCAGCCCCAGATGGGCGACTTGACCTCGGATAGGGTTAACGAAATCCGGCCCTTTGCGGGTGTCGGAACGGATTTCACGGGACCATTCATGGTCAAGTCTTCACAGCTACGGAACGCCAGATTAGTGATGGCATACCTGTGCGTCTTCGTGTGCTTGGCCACGAAGGCAGTCCACTTGGAGGTGGTCAGTGACCTCACTACGGAGGCATTTATCGCTTGTCTGGATCGGTTCGTCTCACGAAGGGGCCTCCCGACATTAATCCGTTCGGACAACAGCACAAATTTTGTCGGAGCCAGGCGATATCTGCAGGAGGTCACTCAATTCCTGAACGGTAACCAGGACGCCATCGGTACGGCTTGCTCCCGACGAGGGATAGAATGGGTTTTCAGTCCGCCGGGATGTCCTCATTGGGGAGGAATTTTTGAGGCTGCGGTTAAATCGGCTAAGTCGCACCTGACGAGGATCATCGGTGAGACCTCCCTACGCTTTGAAGAGCTTGCGACGCTGTTCTGTAAAATTGAAATGACACTGAACTCGCGTCCGTTGTGCCCGCTCAGTTCGGATCCAAATGATTTGGAAGCGTTGACTCCGGGTCACTTCCTGATAGGTCAGCCCCTTAACGCCCTGCCAGAATACCCATTCGGTGATGTTAAGTTAAGTCGGTTAACTAGGTGGCAGATGTTGCAGCAGATGGCTCAAGATTTTTGGAAACGGTGGTCCCTTGAGTACTTGCACATCTTGCAGCAGCGCCTTAAGTGGACTGACCGGACGAGCCCCCCTCAAGTCAATCAAGTGATTTGGTGCTGATTAAGGATGCGAACCTGCCATCATTGAGATGGAGACGAGGACGGATCGTCAATTTGTACACGGGTCGGGATGGCACGCCTCGATCAGCAGAAGTCAAGGTAGGGGACTCGGTCCTCAAGAGAGCGGTCGCAACACTTTCTCGCCTTCCTATTGATTAGGGACAGATTCGGGCCTGTCCGGGCGGGTGACTGTTTAATATTTATGCTTCGGAACGCACCGGTTTTTTGTTGCGCGGATCGACCGCGAGTAATCGGGACATTACTAAGCGGAAACGGACCGCAGCTGTCACTCGTACCAACGAGAGGAAAAAATTGGAGGTTATCTTTACTCTTTTTCTCATCGGGAGAACAACATGTCTGCTCATGGCGTCGGGCTATTGATTGTTTCGGTGTAACAATTCTCTAATATAGGTGTCGGACCTGGTCGGACTGTAAATCTACCACATCGTCGGGAAATAAGTAGATTCGCGTCAGCGGTTAAGTGATCCGTGTAGATTGGACAACGTCGTATCGGTAGCGGCGACTCCACGTGACGGCAGGCAGCACGCCGGCGACAGCGTCGGCAGCGACAGTGAGATTCACTCCATATCCTATCCCAAACTGGTGCTCCTATTCCACATTCCTGTCTCGAATCGAGCTTTCGATCTCCTGTCTACGGTGACAAGGTCAGTAAAATTTCATCACTTCTTTTCTCTCACGTGCTGGCAAAGGCACACCCCCTTCGGATTCCACGCCGTTCGGTAGGCGTGGAAATTAAACAATAATAAATGAAAGAAACTAACAAAAACCTATCCAATATATCACTGAAAATTAATAATAAAACCTATAATGAGCCTAATTTGTTTGCGAATACATTTAACAACTTCTTTACAGCAATCAGTAACATAACAAAAAAACGAGAAGAACGCATGAACAAATATTCTGAAGTCCAAAATGCATTATTCCTACGACAAGTAGATCAACAAAAAGTATACAAAAAAATAAAAACCTGAAAAATTTAAATAGCTCTGGAATTGATGACATTCACCCAAAATTAATAAAGATGTGTCTAAATTAACTTACCATACCCTACACAAAATTTATGAATTCCTAACAATTATCGTCCAATTGCCTTACTCCCAACCTCAGCAAAAATATTTGAAACAGCAATGGCTAAAAGAATCTACTCTTTCTATGATAAATATAAAGTCCTTCATGGGAATCAACACGGTTTTCGTAAAAATAGATCTACGGCTCTAGCTGTATATATATATTCATGCAAAAAATATTCGACACAATACATAAAAAAAAATGTATTGTATAGGATTACTACTCGACATGAGCAAAGCATACGATAGAGTAAATTATAAAATTCTCCTGCATAAATCATTTCATTCTGGTATTAGAGGCTTCCCCTTTATATGGTCCGAATCCTACCTTGATAATCGCTTGCAGTATACGGAAATAGGAAAGACAGAACCCATGACAGGTAAAATCCATAATATAAGATCAGACCAAATTAAACTAACAGGTGCCATTCCCCAAGGAAGCGTGACCTTCCAATTTTCTTAAATAACCAATACATTTTATTCGCCGAAGATATCTCAATATTGATACCTTGCCACAATGAAACTGAATTACAAAATAAACTTGATCAAATATTAACCAAAATCTCAACTTATCTTAACAACCTAAATTTAGAATTAAACTATTAAAAAAAACAGAATACTCCGTTTTCAAGTATGCAGCGTTTTTTACGAAAGCCGTTACTAATGATTTTTTAACTACGGTAGCGCCCCGAACGAGGGCACTATTACGAACGAAAAATTACCTAATACAATACCCAAATAAATTAAATTGTCGCGTTGGTGAGAAAAATGGGAGTAAATATGAGTAAAGACAGACACACGAAAGTAAAGATTGCATTTGGAACTTTTTATATGGCAACAAAATTTAATAGGTACGTCAAAATAATTGAAGTCCGATACTTTCGTTTTGCAGACTCTATCAAGTATGTAAATTAGGGTGTCCTTTATTTTCATACGCATACCCCCTAATTATTTTTAGTATATTTAGACATTAAAAACCAAATTTCAACCTCTTACGTCAATATTTACTTGTGCTGGCAGGGGAAGTTTGCCAAACTAGAGAAATTTACTATAAATAATTAGCGGTATGCGAATCGATTACTTAAAAAAAACATACCTAATTTTATTACAGACTATGTCCATATTCATACAAGTATAAAATTAAAATATTACAATACAATACAATACAACAATTATGAATAATTTATTAATTATGAACAAACCTAGCCTATCTACCTAACTATCAGCTACATAAAGCCTTACCGTTGAACTAGATCCGACCCCCAGATACTGGGCCCTTCCAGTTCTTATTCGAGGCCTTGTGTAGTCGTCATTAATTTTTAGATATCTTTGAAGATGAGAATTAAGCACACTGTCAAACACTTTTGCCATCACGCACACTGACGCAATGTGCATGACTCAGTTAAACGAAACGCTTTGCTTAATAGACGTAGCGTCAATTTTGGATTGCATACCCTTTTGTTGATGGTTTGGTTTCTTTTGGTTTATTTTTACTCTCCAGAATGAGGTAATCTCGCCAGTATGGTTTATCAGACAACGACAAACAGCATCTGTCATAGTCATAACATAACAAAGACTGAATATTTCAAATCGAAACTTTCGGGAAAACGTTATTTTAATCATAAAAGTGATATATCAGTAAGAAAAATTATAAAATTGCATTAGAAAGTTATTTGCCATGTGTCATATCTGTCTGTCTATCATACAGAGTTAAATTTACATGAGAAATCATAAAATCTTAGGTGAATTTATCAGCTAACACACGTAATTAATTATTGTTATTAAGTAGATTCTCTTGTATATTATACATTTTAATGGATAGCAAAAGATTTCCCAAATTATTTCGACCCAGAAATATGAGAAACACGTTTATAGTAGCGTATTTACAATAATTTATCTTTTAAAAAATTGTCCAAGAAATATGTGAAAATAATATTATCGATACATTGTATAGTAAAAAATGATAGTGCTTAAGTGCAATAATTTGATCTGTATTTATGAACCTTTTCCACAAAGTAAGATTGATATTAAAATTTGCTGTGATAAAATATTACCCTTTTAATTTTTGATTTGCTCGTGAAACACTATTGCTAAATTTTAATGTGTGGATTGCGGCGGTATCTTGCGGGTCGGACGGTGCGGCTGGACGACAAAAACACGCGCGAATTCTCAAGAATATTTTACTGCAGAATGATTTTACCAGCAATAAAAAAAAAACGCAAACGAATACAAACTATTTTACCAACACTATTATCCCGTTCATATCTGTTATTAGAGTAAGAGCTGATTCACACGGGATCCAACGTTCACGATTTGTTAAAATATCCCAACAGACATTATACTTGTAGATTCCTGCTGATATTTTTCATTATATTGTACTGAAATTTTTCTTCGACAAGGTGCATCAAGGGTATTGTATAATTGAATCGTGATTAGTGATCTATATTAATTGATGCTGTGTAAATGAAATTGAGTGTTTAATTTGTTTATTGCTATATAAATGTTGACTTTAATATGTGTATTTTTGTTGTTTTTTTTATTATAATAATTTGTTTCCACAATTCCCAATTCAATCTATTTCATATAAATAGGCCTGCTTGTGGCACGGCTCTGTTTTCCACGCACTGTCACAAACAGTCACACCACGGCCATCGAGCCGACCTGCAATGACCTCTAACTGTTGCTGCTGCCACGCGTTCTGCTTCAGTAGGAGGCCGTTCTCTTACGTATGATGGCATGGAATCCATCAGTACGTGCCTCAACAAACAAGCCTGATGCACTACAGTAACGTGGCAGTAGCAGCCCCAGCAACAGTGTTATACTGGACGAGCAGGGCATTCTGTGGCAGAGCGTTGAGGGTATTTTGAAGAGTGAGATTTTGAGTGGCTTTTTACAATGTGCAATCCTACAAGCCAACATATTCACCCGAACTGCCAAAGCGCTGCGCTCCCACTCTATGATTAGGTCATCCCTCAGGTCCTTAGTCACTTATGACCAAGGTATTTGAAATTGGTTATTGAGGGTATGTAAATAAATTATCACTTCAAGCTAGCAAAATTAGGGGCAGAAAGGCCAGCAATCGGCCCCCCACCATTCTCGCCCTTATCAGCGGAAGCTCTACGAAAAAGGCTCAGAGATGCCACAGTACAGCAACAAAACCTATTATGGTCTAGCAGAGAAGACTGCAAAAACACAAAACTTTTTATAGACAAGTATAACCATAAATTTACGAATTACTTAATGAGACTGGCACGCAGTAAAATAAAAATACTAACAAGCCTTATTACAGGCCATTGTACACTAAACAAACACTTGACAATTACAGGTGCAACGGACAGCCCCCTGTGCAGGGGGTGCATGGAAGTGGATGAAACAGTAGAGCATATGCTACTGGCATGTCCATCCACAACAGAACCCAGGACCAGCTCCTAGAACACCCAGGCCTCCTTCTCCAGCTGGTGCAGGAGTTGGGATGGCTGAAGTAGATGTGCAGGCGAAGGGGACATGCACAAAGGCCCCGCTCAAGTGGGCCAGGTGCAGGCACTACAACCCCCTTGTAGAAGATAGAAGATAGAAATTATCACTTCGACTTTGTTTATCGATATTATTTAAACAGTGATCATTAGCTCATAGGCAACCAGTCTTCTAAAATATCAACAAACAAAGTACGGAAATTATCTATCATTTTTGTTGACAGCCGTTCTTATATCGATACTTACCCCATCGCTAGTTGTCACTAAAATGGTTCGCTAAAATGTCCTGTCAAAACTATATAGGTTTCAGTCATATAAAGTAAAACGGTCGTATGAGTAAAGAGTGTAGGTATATTATCTTATGTTCATGGAAAATAGCCCTCCCTCTATGTGCACGGCTAACAACAACCAAAGTCAAAACTTCTTCGTGAAATAGAACATCTATATGTGAAAAACTGTAGCGATTAATGTTTTTTTTGTTTATAATAATATAAACAAAATCGAAATACATAGCCGTTAAACGTTTAAACGTTTCTGTTTCCCCTATAAATGAATCAATCGGAAAAAGATTTCAATGTGCACCGGAAACACTTTCGGCTGAAGAACTACAGCCCTAAGGACCGAAGTTGCCTTAAATTATTCAAACTGGTCGGTGGATATGTTTTATTTAAGACCCGGCGCAATGCGGCCTCCTAAAATATTTACTAACGACGACCGAGATAGGCAATTTACCTTGCTGTTCAACAGAGGGGCATATTACCTCTAGTTTATGTCTTTGGTTTATACCTAGTGCAATAGGAAGATGTTCTAGGCCTAGGTACAGGTCGTGCCAAGTTTATCTATGTCTGATTGCCGCATGGAGGGGGTTACCTCTCTTTTCTCGTATAAGGTAAGAGAGAGAAAGGTTACCCCCTCCACGCGGCACTCAGACGGAGAAACTGGCGAGCACTGTCCTCGTGGTGGAGCATATGAAGAAGAATTTGAAATTGTAGAGTAACGAATACTGGCATTATTACTAGGTACTAAAATCTTTGTAAAGGTAAATCTACGTAATCAGCCACAGCCTTAATAGTTAAAGTTTTCAATCGACAGACAAGACCAACTACACCATACATTACATAGGAAGGTACAGTACAAGTCAAGTTGGGATGGCACTATTTTAGTGATGTAGTCGATGTCGATAGTTACCAAAAATGTACACGACAAAATGAAGGTTGAATATTTTTTAAATTATTTTATTCACACTAATGTTTTATTGATCACTATCAAAATCAAATGAAGCTATCATCGCTAGAAACACTTAGTGAATCTTCGTCGGTGGTTTCTCCGACTTCTATAATGAAATCTGCCATTTTTTTTCCAGCCACCTTCATCCAGCCAGTAGGTATTCATTTTCTGGTTTCTAGACAAGTTATTAGAATCTTTTTAATATCACAAATTTTCAAGCGAGTTCTCGTGCATCAGAATGGACCATTGCTTTTTCCTTTTCGTACACACGCAAATGAATGTGCAATTTAAATACACCTTGCACTGGTGTAAGCTTCCACGTGATTCATATCTAAGTCGATAAACGGGGTCGATGCGGATTCGCGCAGCACTATGACAAAGGTGACGCAGGGTATTTGCGGGTGCCCGGGACGTAGGCTGGGCGTCACCCCCTCGGCGACTTACTTTTTCCCCTATGGCCATACAAACCTGACGCGAACTAATACTAAAGCCGATATTAGACTCCCTCCCTAGTCCAGTGACTGTTTTAAATGGAATTAAAAAAACGTGGCAAGCGGGAGCCGAACTGGCACATGAAGGGCTCCGTAGCAACATACAAAATGCAAGAGAAAGGAGTAGTGATATTTTAGGGGTTGTTAGGGAGATTATTTGAGCAACTTTCACTATAAAACCGATTTGTTCTGAGAAACTTTATTTTTCACCTCTCCATACAAATCTGCTGACCGGCCGGTCCAAAATGTTCGGATGTGTGAAAAATAAAGTTGCTCTGATCAAATCGGTTTCCAATTGGAAGCTGCTCAGAATCATGTCCTTAACAACCCTCTTATATGACAATACCTTTCCGTTACAGCCTGTATGTACATAATTATTTGATTCATATGAAATTACACCTTCATCACGTAGATTATTAAGTTTTTAGACATAATACATATCTGTATGAGCCAGCGGCGCGACTCTTTATTACTTTTGATAGGTTCAACATGCCAGACAATACGTTAGAGAAGAGGTTCCTGCGTATAAACGGTTCCTCACTATCACAGTCTGACAATGGCGACTCATCGTCCTGCGTTTCATGGTAAGGCCACCGGCGGGATGCAGCACTCGCGGAGGATTCAATACCGACCTGCGCTTCTTCGTGGGGCCGCGGCAGGGATGCAGCACTTGTCGATGGCTGTTCGCTGTCTTGAGCTTCCATCTTGTTCAAATTCCAGGGTACGGGCAGTGGTCAAACGTGAATGCAAGCGGGGGTCCAGAGAACATGCAGATATCGGTCGGTATAAGAATGCACAAGAGTCCAAAAGAAAAGCCAAGGTCATCGTCAATATCAAGAGCAGAAAGAAAGAACACATTCGCGCAACTACGAGAGAAACCGAATGGCGTCTTTGAACTTTGGTGCCATGGCGGCGCGCGGCAACTTTTTCACCCACAAACTTACAAAAATTACAGTTATATCGACAATATAGCGTGATATTGTCTGTGCGTGGTACTATTGACGTTTCGTTACGTCAATTTTTACGTTTCGTTCATACAAATTTTCCAATTTTCATTTACTTTTTTTAAACTAAGCATTTCCTCGCAAAAGGAAAAGCACTTCGTTAAGAAAAGTGACTACCAGCTACCCATTAAATACATCATTACAATTAAACTCAGGAATAACGTTATCAAACCCAACCTCCTAGTTGTGTTGGTCGCGTAGTACTATCGGGTAGTGGTACACTAAAATAAGTATAGGGTCCCGTTGGCAACTGTCTGCTGCGGAACCCTGCAACTAGCCGGTGAACCCATCGGACAGGGCCGGACTCTGTCGGACAGGCGAACGCTTTTCCGGACCCAATCACGCGCGATATTGGGCATCGGGCTGTGACGTCCTCATTGAGCTGAAAACTGCGCTGTGGTAGTTAGCTGGCGTGTTGTTTGCTTTTTTCTTTACAGCGCCTATTTAATATCTTACTAAGTACGCGCGCATCTACGCTATCATTCCCCAAAATATGATCAGCTAATTAAAGGTCACCTTGTATATTTTATTTTACCATCTATATGAATAAAAGTTAATCCCAAATGTGTTGGTAGGCCCGAAACTCGCAAACCGCTGGACTAAAATTTTAAGAACTTAAAGGAAATATACAAAAAATAATTATATAGGGATTTTTCTCAAAGGATTCACGGGTGCAACGCGGCGGAGGACGTCATTGGGATATCGCGCATCCAATTTCGAAATTTGAATTTAGTGTTTTTCGTCCAAACGTTTTGTGGCCTGACCAAAAGTATTACTGACGGGAACTATTAGTAAACGAAAAACGCGTTTGTCAATATGTACCACGGGCGGTTAAAATGGCGCCATTCTTAGAAGTAGCATTTGACACCTTTCAAGTCAACAGAGCTATGCGGTCTCCGATCCTTTTCTAAGCGAAACAAGGAGAAGAGGACTGACGCTTAGCTCTGTCCCTACTGTTGACAGATGTCTACTGCGACTTCTAAGAATGGCTCCACTTTATATTATAAGGTATTAAAAGGATTGTATTAAGGGAAATATTAAACTGCTCATGAAAAATACTGATTTGCACTGAAAATATCAGATAAAAAGTGTTTTGCTGATCCTTTTTTGCTGTGCAAATCAGTATTTTTAATGTGCGATTAAATACTATCCTTGTACTAATTATGTAATGTATCATGCTATAAAATTTTAATCATTCGGATCATGATGACCAATCAAAACAAGCCTATACAGGATGTAACAGAAAGGTGTAGTCATATTTTAGGGGGTTTTTAGGGCCATCATTCAGAACAACTTTCACTATGAATTCGATTTGACCTTAGCAACTTTATTTTTCACTCCTCCTCTCCAGTGTGGGCCGTGTGATCGGCTGTTTTGTATAGATAAGTGAAAATTAAAGTTGCTCAGATCAAATATCGGTTTCATAGTTAAAGTTGTACAGAATGATGCCGATAGCAACCTCCTAAAATATGACAACACTTTTCTGATACAGCCTCAATATCGTAACGGCTTTTCCCCTATTACTCATGTATTGGATGGTAGAGCAAGTAGTTAGTAATACACGTCCACGGCTAGTAATTCAATACTCATTTTCTGCGTCAGACCGAAGACCTAATGATGACCATTTAAATGTAGTCTTTTGATTGTAATGTAATTCACTTGATTTGACACCAACTAATGAGTACCACCATACCTCGGCTGCTGTAAGTTGGATTGGATATACCTTTGTGTCACCGTAAGATTGTCAAAACCGTTAGTTTATAATCTAACGCTTTTTTCTCGTTAGTTTACAAGCTATCGATAAATTGTAAACTGTACTATATGACGCGTTAGTTTATAATAAAACCGTGAACTGGTTTAAACTTGAATTGCAAAGGAAATACTAAGACAAACACTGCGGTAGCTTACATAGGTGAAGACTAGACGGGGCGAGCGCAGCGAAGCACCCGAATAGTCTTCGTGTTAGGTTGACATGTAAGAACATAAGAAACGTAAGATCTAAACCCTGTCGGTCTGGTTTACAATTTGTCTATAGTTAAAAAACTAACGCGGTGGTTTATAAACTAACTGTGACATATACACTGACGAGCAATGAAAAAGTTCTACCCACAAAATGGCGACAAACACCCATCCAATTTTTTAAAACATTTAATTTAAAATTTGAACGAAATATTGACGTTTTTACTTGGTAATATTCTGATCCGCTGTTAAATGTACTTCAATATTAAAGACGGCGTCATTAAGCTAACCTTTCCCGTTTAGGAGTAATTTGGTGCTATCTCACTAGAACTTTTTCATTGCTCGTCAGTGTATTAGTAGTTATCTCCGCTTCTTCAATCTTTATCTGTTTCTACGAATTTCAAAGTGAGCAGAAAAATTGCTGGCGTCTACACACCACCGTGAAGTAGCCTCCACGGTGGCTTTGATTAAATAACACGGTGCAGTCGGTAGCGGGTAGGCTGGTGATGACCCTTGCTGACCCGCCGGTCTGCGGGGCATGCAGGGGCGGGGGAAGGGTGTAATGCATTTTACGAATGCCGGCGAGCTATGGGAGTTTGTAGTTAGAACGCCAATTAATATTTGACGTTATGATTTTACTTGCTAAATCTTGTGTTAGGTCTCATATTATACATATCTACCAAGTACCTTTCCACCATAGAGAGCCTTGTTCGACGCTAGCGACGCCGACGCCGTCACCAGGTCAGTTTATTAGGTTTGTTGATTTGTTGCACTGATAGATACCTACCATAGCTCAGATTCTCTGAAGGTTCCTCACCGGTTCAAGCATCGTAACGCAACTGGCGAATATGGATGTTGCGACTTCGTAAAGGTCATCCAGGTCAGCTTCACAAGCATATACAATACAGGTTCCTGAACAATGCCAAGTTTCAGTTCATTTATTCATAATTGTCAATGGCTAGTATTTAATCGCACATCAACAATACTGATTTGCACAGCAAAAAAGGATTAGCAAAAACACTTTTTATGTTTTAAATATTTTATGTGTACTCAAGTTTATGTTTAAAGTATTTTTTATTGTTCTTGCATGTTCAACCTAACACGAAGGATAAAGGGGGCTTCGCTTCGCTCACCCCCTTTACCCTTCACCAAAGCTACCGCAGCATTTTGCCCTGATATTTGCTGTGCAAATCAGTATTTTTGATGTGCACTTTAATATTTCCCATTGCACATTACAGGTCATATTACATATTCAAAACATTTGTATCAAGCCTGGCAAGGTGGGCCGGTGTGCATATATCGAGGGTATTCTGTGAGAATCGAATAAGTGCAGTTTTTGTAAAAAAAAAAAGTTACAAACACAGGGATGCTTAGTTTTTTCTGAATAATTTTTCAAGCTAAACCGTATAAATGCAGAAGCTTTAACTTCGGAGTTATGGTCTGTGTAAAGCAGCAAGGAAAAAGTTCACTTATTACAAATGCTTAAATAATAAAATACAGTGAAAAAAAAAGCATTTACTCTCTTTACCCTGAAGATCATCTGTAAAAGATTAAATTTCATATTTACAGGTAAATCAATATATTTGCTTTTATTCGGTTTTCGTTGTTAAAATTAAATTTATTCTTCATTTTCCTGACAGATAGAACAGAATACGTGATTTTATCATGTCTTGCATGTTACAACAAGTAACAAAGTTTGATGCTCCACTTCAACAGCAAAAACAAATACCGTCACTTATTCGGTTCTGCTTGCTAACCTTTTTAGTCTCAGTTTAACACCGTCACGCAATTGTTACAACTAATCGAGTTTTGATATTTAAATACTCTGTTACAATACTATGAACGTGTAAAACTTAAGTGATATGTAATAATGACGTCTAGGGGGTAACAGATGGTGTCGTTGGTAACGAATAATAGTACAACACAAGGTATTTATTAATATCTGTACGTAATTTTGAGATTATAAATTTGTATCAATCAAAACTATGTAAATATGTAATAAAATTATTAATTTTCTCCTAGGTCATCACTCTTCTTCTGCCAGTGATAGCGAACCAATGATACGTAGACATGTCACTGTCGTCACAGATGTGCAATTGTTCACGTGGCTTACCAACGTGATTTATCCAAACGTCGACAATCAGGTATGTGGTCCTGCCTATGTAGGGAGTAGGTACTTCTGATCTTACAAAAGTACTTACATAGCGTCACGTCTTTTTCCATCGGGGATCGGAGAGGGTGAACCCTTATTCCTGTCATAATAATAATAATTCTAATCAGAGCGAAGTGCCAAGTTTACTTTGTCAGGCATTAGTATGCAGGAACGATGGCAAGTCGATCATGTCAACAAAAGTGTATCTGCAGTAATTGATTATTGTTTCAGGTCGTCAACCAGTGCCAACAGTTTCATGAGCTGATGAATGTGTCGGTGATGAGATCGAGATTGAAATGGAGAGCTTGTTCGGCGATGTATCTGATAATGAAGATCCAACCTATTTATCCTTCCCCAGACACGATATGAATCAAGATGGTGACTTAATCACTCTTCGTGATATACTAGGAAAAGATTCACATCCAACTAATGATGAAACCTCTAGAGATCTGTTCAAAGATTATCTATAATTACTAAGAGAAGAAAATAGAAACCAAAAAAGGTCTGTTGAAATTGCTTATAGTGAATTGGAGGAAATTTCGACTAAAACGTGGAAAAAGGTCAAACCGGTGAAAAGGTGGAGAAAGTCGATTCCTGAAAGTTGGGCAGTAAACATAAAAAAAGGAGGAGAGCTGATGGGTTACCCTACTAGTCTCGCTCTAAAGATAGGCCAGCAAAGGTTCCACAGCACATAGACTGTTCTCAGTGTTCGTTTAAATGCTCCGATAACTTTTACGAGAATGCTCAAGAAGAAACAAGTGAAGTCTAGAGTTACACGAACAAAACAAAATGAATTTCCGACTGAGTTGAAGAGAAATTATGAAGAATCATTGCCTATCTCGGAGGTTAAAAAAAAGGATTTGTTGAATCTGATTAAAAAGAATATAATACTGGAAGAATTGGAGCCATGGTATAAAAATAAAAAGACTGTGAAAAGTTTTCCTGAAGCTGTTGATGAAGAGGACGTGTTATCTTGTGACGAAAATATTATGTGACTTTCTTTGTTCTTGGTGTCCCATGATTATTTCTATTTTCATTTAAAATATCTCTCCTGTAGAAGCCAATTAAACTAATTGCATTAAACTATTATTATTAATTAAACTGTTAATTAATTAAACTAAAGCATTGCTAGTATTAAAGCAAAACTAAATATCACTTTAAGCTATTGATGAAGAGGACGTGCTATCTTATTTTAATTTCCATTTTATATCGTGTAAAAGCTAATTAAACTGACAAAAGCATTATAATTATAAGTAAATATCATTTATTTGTTTTTATAAATCAGTAATTTTCAAAATTTACACAGGTAAAAACGGATAACTTTTAACAATTCTAGATTTTACCGTCTTTAGAAGAAGATTATTTCAACTATTTTAACATACACTCATTAATTATCATATGATTAATGGTTCCTAGTATAACAAGCCTCCATTCTTTGTATTATTAGAGATTTACAGCTTATTTTAGTATTTCAGGCAAAACCAGATAACTGCACTACCTTGACGCCAACTTTAATTTTTTTAAATCATTTTGATGAGAAATTATTAATAACTTAATACATAAAAATCTTCTTAGATGACATGTTCAATTTATAATTTATGATTCATGATGATAGTGCGCTTCAACCGTATACTATGATTTTTCAAAACTTAAGGTGCTCTTTTCTTGTTTCGACATATCGTGCGCTTATTCGGTTCTCAAAGAATACCCTCGATATGTCCTAAGCGCATACGGACAATAGAAGACGTAAGAGACTTTCCGAGTTTGGCTTTACGGAACCAAGGATTCAGCGGAATTTTTGGTTGTATGTTTCATTCAAACAGTACATAGTCGGAACGATTTGAATATAAGTGTTGAAACACTTCTAGACATAAAAAGTAGGATGAAATGCCAATCTATAATAAGTTATTTCCCATATGCCTGTAATTTGACCGAAACAAATCTGTGCATAGAATGAATAATCATTTATTAATTTAACGTGCCATCACAGCGATGCTATATTATATTTCGACTTGAATAATTTTATTCAAAACTTTACTCTGACTCAGGATACCATTTTTAAATTCTTTCTTGTCTTTGGACTGCTTTATGAAAATAATGTAGCTTGAATGTTTAAATATAAGTTCTTGTAATTTAGTTTCGTGCTATATTATTTATTAAATAAAAACATTATTATTATTATTATTATTATTATCATCGTTGTATATACGTTTTACCTGTCTAATAAATATAGAAAATTAGTAGCTACATTGCTAGCATATAATATATGCGACACAGCTATAGTTGGGTTAACCATGTTGAACTTGATATCAGCTTTATTTATTGAACAGACTAATCAAAAACCTGCCTATGTTACGGGTACGGTGATAGGCACCCCTAATGGAAATTCAACAGTTAATAATATTTTGCATACAACATTGGGATCTGTTCCAAGTTATTTAAATTAGTTCATAAGACAATAGATGAAATCTCTGAGCATACAAGAGCCCCTAAATATGTCACAGGGTAAGCCTCACTGAAATATTACCCATCAAACCATCCACGGGCTACTAGGCAAAGAACTTGTATTAGAATTATTTCTAAAAAAATCTGACATTGCTGTTATTTGTATTACAGAACACTGGTTAGTGGAAAATATGATGTCCCTTAATATAAATAATTACAAAATTGTCAGTTATTACAATAAAAGACTGCTGATAGAGGTGGTTCTTTAATCTTAGTAAAAAATAATATTAAGGTGAAACAACAGAAAAATATACTTGCACTTACTATTGAAAGACAAATCTTGTGTTGGGAATTGACAGATTAATAATACTTTGCTTGCTACATTGGAATCTGTTCCAAATTATTTTTTATTAGTTCATAGTTTGATTTTAACGCAGATGGACAAGGAGATCATCCTACATTCCAGCATTTTGTTTATGCTGGAATGTAGGATGATCTGCTATGGCCCGTCTCTTATGTCCCTTTCACATAATCTTTCTAGCGTTTTTGGAAGGAAAAATGTCAGGCTTATTGGTCTGAAGGATTTTTGTTCTGTGTAGTCTTCATTTCCAAGTTTTGGAAGGAACACCACTTTCACCTCTCTCCAGCTTTTTGGTATGAAGCATATTGCTATATACGGTCGGTATATGGCTACCAGCCGTGACCTAAACAGCTTGTTACCCCATTGTAGGAGAGCTGGGATTATGCCGTCGGGTCCCGGCGATTTGTGTGGAAGAAACGAGTTTATTGCCCAACTAACTTTTTCTTAATTAATCAGGTGCCGCATTTTTTTTCGTGTCTTCTTATGCCTTGTGGTCACCCCGTAGGCATGCCGAAGGACATTGCAGAGTGTGGGTCCGTCAAGCAAGAGTATACCTCTATTTGTCTTTCAACAGTAAGTGCAAGAATACCTTTCCGTTGTTTCAACTAAAACATATTTTACTAAGATTAAAGAACCACCTCTCTCGTAATTTCGTAATTTCGTAATTTCTTTATTGTTCTAAACAAAACAGACATACAGATAACTTATGATAGAAAAAACATGTACAAAGGCGAGCTTATCTCTAAAAAGAGATTTCTTCCAGCAAACCATGTTGGATAGGAGACGGAGATGATAGGTAAGGGAAAGAATTGCGCGTACAATTAAGACTATATTCTAATATAATACATATTACACATACATAAAACCCTATTGCTAAGAAATATAGACTACATACACAGTTACATAAATACAGCATATCAATAAATATCTTACAAATATACTAATACTAATACATTATATAGCTAAATAGAAAGTGAAAGATAGTGCTTCTTTAGTCGGTTCTTAAAGATTTAGATAAAGGTTCGGCACCATCAGATGGTGCAGGGAAGTTCATTCCACAGCCGTATAGCGCGGATTCTAAACCCGTGCTCGTAGGTAGCAGTGGAGCGTTGTGGGGCTTTAAGCATAGTAGCCATGTGAGTTCTCCGAGGCCTGAATGAAGAAAGAAATTCGAAGCGATCACGCAGGAAGTTAGGGTACCGAGGGTTCCACAAAATATTGTAGAGCAGGCATAGGATATGAGAGTCCCGTCGAAGACGAATCGGAAGCCAATTCAACTCCCTGCGATGTTGAGAAACGTGATCATATTTTCGCAGTCCGAAGATGAACCGAATCCCGAGGTTTTGAAGTCGTTCGAGTTTGTTCAGTTGCTCTTCATTTGCGCTTACCCAGCAAACATCAGCATAGTCAATGAGGGGAAGTAAAAGAGACTGGGCGAGAATAATTTTGGTCTGACGAGGAAGAAAGTTCTGAAGTCTCCTGAGAGAGTGAAAGGTAGCGTAAACTCGCCTGCTGACCTCGCTGATATGCGTTGACCAGGTTAACTGGTTATCGAAAACAACACCCAGGTTTTTCGCTGTGTCGCTATACATGATTACGGTACCGTTATAAGATACAGGAGGGACAGACTGTTGCTTCAACAAACATAGTGAGTGTCTGGTACCTATAATCATGGCCTGGGACTTGTTTGGGTTAACCAGTAGCCCAAATGACGAGGCCCATCCTCTAATACCCTCTAAGTCAGCGTTTAACGCCTCCACAGCGGAGTTTACATTATCGGGAGAGAAGTGGCGATAGATTTGTAAGTCATCCGCGTAAAGATGATAAGAAGATGAGAGGGCATCGGAGATGGAGTTAATAAATATAGACAATAGAAGAGGAGAGAGAATGAAACCTTGGGGGACACCGGAGGTGAGGTCACACCAATCCGTGCAAGTCGTCTCCGTTTTGATACGCTGTTTACGGTCACGAAGGTATGAGTCGAACCAGCTGACAGAATGGGAAGAGAGATTAAGAGATTTGAGAAGTTCAACGAGAATGTCAAAGTCAACACAGTTAAAGGCACTGCTGAAGTCGAGCAGGGTAAGCACCGAAAGCTGCTTCTGATCCATGGCAACCTGAATATCTATCTCTATCAGCAGTCTTTCTATTGTAACAACTGAGAATTTTGTGAATATTTATGTTAAAAGACATATTTTCTTTTAACTAGTGTTCTGTAATACAAATAACATCGAAGTCAGAACTTTTTTGTAATAATTCTAATACAAGTTCTTTGCCAGGTAGCCCTTGAACGTGTTGATGGGTAATATGGCCCAAGATCACACAAAACCACTAAAGAGCGCTTTAACGAAAAATAGTATCAAATTATTTCCACCGAATTCATCAGTCTAAAAAAAAAATATCCCCAATGTCATTATCTAGTTTAAATAGGGAAATATTAAACTGCACATGAATTATACTGATTTGTACAGCAAATATACTGATTTTTACAGCAAATATTAAGGCAAAATACTGTGGTATCTTAGGTGAAGGGTAAAGGGTGTGAGCGAAGCGAAGCCTCCTTTATCTTTCGTATTAGGTTGAATATGTAAGAACAAAAAAATACTTAAAATATAAAAAATGTTGTTGCTGATCCGTTTTTGCTATGAAAATATGTATTTTTGATGTGCGATTGAATACTAGCCGTTTAAATACTGTGTCGATACACGATTGGATTAATTTGGCTCGATGGTAAAAAATCCTGAACAGTCTATTATAAAAAGGAAAAATATAATTTAATTATAAAATTTATGGTTTTTCTCATAATGTTATACCTAAATTTACCAATTTCAGAGCTCCTTTATAATCCTTATATTTTATCAATTTATTTATTTCCGTAAATTTTAAAAAACACCTAATTTTTAACGTCGCCGGGCGGCATGATGCTATTCCGCGCTGCCCGCTATCCCGCCAGTTCCACTAACCCGCCAGAAGACGACGGGCGAATGCGGCACCCCTCAGCTCCACAGCCAGAACTGGGCCTTAAGTGGGGCATACCCTTTGGCATATTTAATGGCTCTTGTAGGCTAGAGATTTCCTCTATTTTTTATGAACTAATTTAAATTATTTGGAACAGATTCCAATGTAGCATGCAAAGTATTATTAATCTGTCAATTCCCAACACAAGATAAGTCTATTTGTCACACATAGATAAGCTATCGAAAAAACTCAGTTCCGCAGTTTATGCTGTCAAAAAATGCGTCTTTTTACGGACGTGGAAACAGCTAGACTAGTTTACTTCAGCTACTTCCATAGCATTATGTCTTACGGCATACTGCTGTGGGGGAACGCTGCAGACATTAACATAGTATTTGTGCTGCTCTTTTGCAGCACAAATACTATGTTCGTTCATGCAATCTACAATGTGGGCCCCAGAGAGAGTCACTGCGTTGTAAATTTAAGGAAATTAACATTATGGCAGTGCCGTGTCAGTATATTTATGAAAACCTAATGCACGTCCACAAAAATATTGAAAAATATCCTAAGAATAGCGACAGACACAATGTCAACACTAGAAATAGGAATAAACTAGCTATACCTACTACTAGGCTCCATAAGGTTAATGTATCTTTTAAAGGGCAATGTATTCGCTTTTACAACAAAATCCCAACTGAGTTACAAGAATTGTCTGTAAAAAAAATAAAAATGTTGTTAAAAATCACTTATGTAAAAAAGCTTACTACAAAAAAACAGATTATGTAGAAGATAAGAAAGCTTGGGAAGGTGTTTGCTCCAATTCTGTAAAAAATAACGTATAAAACCTCTTTGCCTCCAGCATCTAAAACATTGAGGTGACGGAATTCAAATTGAGTTCTATATTTCCCTATATCTTATGTATGGGTTAGTTTAAGATTTGACATTCTCCAAATGTAACCTATGTGTTTCTTATGGCAATAAACTCTTTTTGAATTTTGTCTTTCAATAGTAAGTGCAAGTATATTTTAATGTTGTTTCACCTTAATATAATTTTTTACTAAGATTTAAGAACCACCTCTATCAGCAGTCTTCTATTGTAACAACTGACAATTATGTAATTATTTATATTAAGGGACATCATATTTTCCACTAACCAGTGGTCTGTAATAAAAATAACAGCGATGTCAGAATTTTTTAGAAAAAATTCTACTACAAGTTCTTTGCTAGGTAGCCCGTGGATGATTTGATGGGTAAAATTTTAGTGGGGCTTACCCTTGAAATATTTAGTGGCTCTTGTATGCTAGAGATTTCTTCTACTGTCATATGAACTAATTTAAATTACCTTGGAACAGATCCCAATGGTGAATTTCCAATAAGGGTGCATATTATCTTACCCTTAATTAAGTTCTGCGGCTTACGCTGTTAGGAACATCAGACAAAGCACGGATGTGGCTACATCTAAGCTAGTATATTTTAGTTACTTTCATAGTGTGATGTCCTATGGTATCTTGTTGTGGGGGAAAGCAGCGTATATTCAAACTATATTTTACAGAAAAGAGCTATTCGAGCAATTTATAATTTAAAACAAACAGACTCCTTACGAGGCTTTTTAAAGAAATTGAGATACTAACAGTCTGCAATATGCCCTGACGAAAAGTGTTAGTGAAAATGATGAAAGTGAAAAGTAAATAATCTCAGTGAGACGTGTTATCATTTGGACAATGGGACTCTATGTAGCGCTTTCGATTTTATTGGGTACTCTAGCATATAAGTACCGTTTAATAATTTTACAGATGTTCAATCGAAGCTCTGCTCCAGAAGAGAATTCTCCTCCAGAAGAGAGCTTCGAAGGAGGGAGGAGTTACGTCAGGCGACTCTACCAAAGCTGCTGGATCTAGCAGAATATTCTAAACAATGCTCATCCTTATGACCACAAAATAACAGGTCCAGACGCTGAGTCGACAGGCGGATGTTGTCGCGCCAGGCACATACAGTGCGCACGGCCTAGTTGATAAGTAGTTTATAACGCACTACATTTAAATAAATTGTATTTTTAAAACTTCCTCCGCCTACGAGATAACTTGACTAGCGATGTTAGACGAGGGTCAAGCAAGGTCTTATTAATATTACAAATATAAACAACCTATACAAGTATATACAAATTATTCATCCCAACTTGATAATATCTACAAATGGAAAAAATATAAAAAAATCAAATATGTGTGCCATGTATCTACAGAAGGAGAAAACGATCAGTCACCTGCTGAACAGAATGGTGTCACAGGTGTCAATGTGGGTATCGATCCCCGGTCGAGAGATTCCTCAAGCTGTTACTTATTATACGTATCACAGACAAAACCGTATAAGGATAGGGCGATTTGCAATTCGTCGTGCGTGTTTTTGGGGTGGTATAAGTTTTCCAAAACGGAGATTCAAAAATGATTTGAGTTGACATGGCAGCACTATGTTTCAAATTATTTAAGAAAAGCCTTCCCTGTAAGATGTAATTTCTGTCGTTACATTAAGTTGGGTCCAGACATGTTCTTTTGTCCGTAACGTAGGAGTACCTCCGTATGGTATCAGCGTCGTGATTCAAGAACCCTAGTTTGGACGTCCGGATCGGCTCCGATCGAGGCGCGCCGTACTACCGTACCGTGCCGAACGGGCATCCATAGCGTTCTTGGATCTTCGCTCCGCTTTCACCCTCCAATTAGACCGCACGCTCTTACTTTGTTGTACACTGTCGAGGCAAGAAACTACAGATGCAGGCCTTTAAGGGGACAGAGTAGAGAAATTGTATATAATGTGTACATGCAAAACGAAGCCCAGCTAGCTAAAATCAGGTATTTAGTACAAGCCATTTTCAAAGCATCATAGAACGTACTGCGAAGGCAACGGGAGTTTCCAGAAAAAAAGTTGCTGCCATCATAGATAAAAAGAGTCAACTTTCAGAACCAAAAAAAAACGACGTATAGTCAAACGCATCGCGCAACACTCAACGATTTTAATTATCAAGTAATTCGACGGACAAAATACGATTTTCATACAACTGAAAATAGAGTACCCAATTGTCAAAGATTTACTTGAGGTGTTGAAACGTGACCTTAATTTTACCGGAGTACGCGATACATTACGAAAGATTTTGATTAAACTTGATTACAAGAAAACTGAGAATAACAGAGAACTCCTCGCTGCAAAATATGTGCCGAGGTATGAACGATTTACGTCTTACGGATTACTATGAATATAATACCTAAGAGAAATAAAAAATATCAAACCAAGGGAAGAATATTTTTTTGCGGCGATTAAACCTATCTCCATTCTACACTAGCGATGTTGCTATAGCGATAGTTTCGCTATCGATAGTTGACTTTGAAAAACAGGTCGATCGAAAATATCGACATGATGTGATACTATCGATAGTAACGATAGTGAAAATAAGCGAAACTATTGAACTTTCTCAATGCTATCGATTCTATTGATACCATCGAAGTCGATAGTATCGATAGTATTGCGTCAAAAGAGTCTAGTCTTTCCTGGGAAGCTGTTAAGGTCATACTTAAAAAACTTAATCTCGAAACAGGTAAAACACAATCAAGGTGGCATGATGGCGCGCGGGGAGCAGAGGGGGTTAAAATACTGAAACGGAACAAAAATAATAATGTGCAAACAGAAGAGCGAGCTTGCGACTGAAAGTAATGAAAATCCAAATTTGGCTAGATTATTGTGGCTAAAATGCAATTGGGTTTTTAGGTTATGGAACTTTGAAGAATCGAAGCCTGAGCGTAGCAAAGCAGTGCGGGGTGAAGCGTATCCAAATAAAAACTACGTTTAATGATGACGATGATGAATATTAGCTGAAATACCAATTCAGTGTGAAATGTTACCCATTTTGAGGTTTTATAGGTAATTCATGTTTTTCGTAATTTTCTTTAAAAATATTAATTACTTTGTAATGAGAGTGGTATCATTGTAATCGTGGAGCAATGCTCTATCAACTAAAAACACCCTCATGTTACGACATGAGGATGTTTTTAGTGGTAAGCCGGACATTTAATTTTAAGTTTTAACCCAATTACATAATAATAGTTACATTTTTAATCATTTAATATATAAAATATTTATTTCAAAGATACTGACTTAAAATAAGTCAGTATCTTTGTCAGTAGATTAAGTTAGGTACTCACACTGTCTTGCAGATAAATCAATTATCAACTTGGTTCTTGAACTTCTTTTATTTATTCCCCCGCGTTGACTTACTTGTTTATAATCCATCTTGTATCCCAAAGTTTTAAAATATTTTATGTAAATAGAAACATTTTAACATTAGAGCCAGATAAGGTAATATGCAAGCACAGGGCGCCACGTGTCCGTCAATCAACGCTCAATAGATGAATGAAAGATGGTCAGGCGCATCCAGTGTTGCCGTTTAGGAAAAAAAACTCCCTAGACCTCGATGAAATAGTCCCTAGATTTTGAAAAAAAAACGAATAAAAAATCCGCTAGAAGTCGCTAAATATTTCAAAATATTCCATGGTAACAAAATATGGTGTAAATAAAAGCAAATTTATATAATCAAGTATTTAATCATAATAATCAAATCTCTATAGGTTTAAACAAGCAAAAATTTTGTTATCCATTGCGTCATGTTCGACTTCGACAACTTCTAATGGCGCTGAAGCAGCAGAAGTTGATGGCTCCACTGTAGAAGTACTTGGTTTTTAACAGTTTTTGTGATTTTGGTCAGGACATCATATCAAAACAAAAAGTCGCTATAAGTCACTAAATTTATTTTAGTCGCTAGATCGAAATAAAAAGTCGCTAAACACATCTAAAATCCGCTAGATCTAGCGACAAAGTCGCTAAAACGGCAACACTGGGCGCATCTGCACACTAATTCCAGCTACGTTCAAATAATAAAAGCGGCATCTACAAAAGCAATGGAAGAAGGCGGCTTCTACCACTAGATACGGTATTTTACCTTTACATTTTACACGTGCCCCCTTTTTGATCTTTATTAGTACAAAATCCTTGCAGATGCCGCCTTATCGATATCTAAAAATCGTAGATACAGAGCAGACACCGTTTTCTTACTTATGCAGAAAGGAAAAAAAAAATGTGACCATTCCAATGATGCCAAAAACGCGATACAGATTTTTTTGTAGATGCCGCCCTTTCGCTTATGACGGCAGAGTACTACACGATTCCGAAGAAAAAAAAACAGTCAAAAAAAATATTTTAACAAAAAATATTTTAACAAAAAATATCTAAGTCGCTGAAATTGCCGGTGGTATTGTAGATAGCACAACACATTTTTGTCATTACGATATTTTCACTTGCGCGTCGTGTAGGGTGACTTACGTTCATCATTTTATGTCATATGTATGTTTTCCCTAGGACCATTATTTATAGATATGACAAACATAATTATGACGTATGTCTCGAAATCGTGAGGTGCACGAGGAAAATGTTTTAGAAACCAAAAGTGATGGCAAAGAGCAGCTACATTGCTACACGATTCCGAAATAAAAAAGTCAGAAAAATATTTTCATAAAAAAAATTCGAAGTCGCTGGATGAAGAGTCGAAATTTTAAGTATTTTTTTCAAAAATAATAAAATACTTTTTGGGCGCTCTTTTTTTTGCCCCTTATCTAGACATTGACCAGGTTGTCTAAAAGCAAAAAAAAAACTGTTTTTTTCCTTGGCGCCCCCTTATCCTACATCCTACACTCCAACCAAATCCAGGTCCAGGGGCAATGCAGACGCTGTTGATGTTAAATCCACAAAACAACAGAGATGCCCCATCCACAGACCTAGAATAAGGCACAAACAATCAAAGTGATATGAGAAAAAAACGGATTTTCCTTACAGTTGAACTTTAGAGTATGCTACGGATAAATCTTTTAATAAAAATATTAACCTTTAACTGGTTACAAGGGGTCTTACAGGCCCAGCGGCGTCAGTAAAACAACATTTTGGCACCTTCTCCGGGTTTCCTTGGGCTCATCACCTGAGTAGCTTCGAGTTTACTTGCGTCCATGCCTTAGAAGGGGATAGCTGTGTCGGACAGGCTCAAATCGGTAAGTTACATTGGCGTAAAGTTCGGCAGGGGTCTCTCAGACCCCATGTCACCACTTACGTAATTTTTTACGTAATTTTGTTGTATAGTTTTTTCACATTTTTAACCGAGAACAATCAAAATTCCAGGAAAGCAGGAGCCAGTTGTCTTCCTCAATAAAAGCGCCAATCAAATTACCAGTTTGAATCGTGTCCGAAACGTGTGTGCTTGCAGTGTGCAAAAAAATTATACCCAGACTGCATATAAAAATTGGCAAAGTTCGACCATTGTCAATTTCGTGAAAATACATTTTTTCATTAATTTCAGCTATATTTCAGTTGAAATATTTTGGTAAACATCTCATATGTTCTGTATAAAAAATATTTTGACTTAAAATATGAGTAGATCGGATTGTAATCACAACCTCTTTTTATATATTTTTTTATTTTGCGGCTATGGATACTTTTCTTTCAGCCTGACTCACGACCTCTAGGGAGGAATGAAAGAACGAATTCTAAAGCAGAATATGTACCCTGGGCACAATTGTGCCTCTCCCCGTATCGGAAAAGGCATGACGACGCTATGTATGTGTGCTATGTATAATTAAAACCCAATAATTATTTTTTCCTATCGACTAGTCTTAAAAAGTATCAACAGGTTTTAGCGCGGTATATCAACCTCGCTCCAACACACACACAGGTATGGGCGCACGCAGCCTTAGACTATTTACTCTATAGACGGAGTGTCACTTTCGCAATTGCGTCGAAAAATAAGGCGCACAACAGTGGGCCGCCATTCAAACAGTCTTCCTTGAGCTGACATTGGAGACGCACGCGTTGTACAGTTTCACAGGTCATCAAAATTTGATAAAAAATGCCTTGCTGTGCGATTAAAGTATGTAGAAATTACAAAGGACGAATAAAAGCAAATCACAAGCCATCATTTCAACGGGAAGTCAACCTAAATTCGTTGTATTTCGTAAAACATTAAGTAAATTTCTTGTTGATTTCACATGATTCACACTTTACGTTTTATAAGTGTTGCCAGTTTTTCAATGCAAAATTTCCCCACAAATTACAACTATGCTCGCACCAAAGTGCTTTTTAACATGAGGTGATAAACTAGCATCGCCTTTTTCCATATGGGGTGGCAAAATCACAGTTGTGACCGAACTCAATCATACTTCGTAGTTACTAGGTAGTCCGATTTGCTTCAAAATCTATATCTGGGAATCCGGTTGGAGTCAACACACAAGTACAACTAAAACATAATAATGTAATAAATGATGTATATGTTACGGCTAAAGCTAGGTGTGTATCTAAACTTAAGTTTAGCCGGCTAGTCTTAAGATAAATTTCGAGCGTCGGCTAATGTCCGAAATAATGTTCATTGCGATAAATGATTTCAACATTAGTCGGCTAAACTGCAGTTTAGCCTCGACGCTGTTGAGGCTAAAGATGGGTGAGAAAATATGGTTGACATTAGCTTAAGTTAACTAAACTTAAGTTTATTTTTCAGTATACCTAGGCTAATGTTGAAAAATTACCGTCTTAATCTGGAATAAGTGATGATGTGGGATATAGCCGTAAACACTGCGGTAGCTTAGGTGAAGGATAAAGGGGGTGAGCAAAGCGAAGCCTTCTTTATCCTTCGTGTTAGGTTGAACATGTAAAAACAACAAAAAATACTTATACTCGCCTTACTATAGTTTTTCTTTACTCTTCACCTAAGCTACCGCAGTGTTTTGCCCTGATATTAGTAATAGCTTTCATATCTGAAAAATAATTACCCCGCTCCGCTCCCCGCAGTCGCACGAATACTTCGTTTTTAACATTGGCTAACTAATGTCAAACATTAACCGAAACGCATCGGCTAATGTGCAATCTAGCAGATTAAAGATGACATCCGTTATCACAAACGAACATGACTTCGGACATTAACCTAGGCTCGAAATTAATCTTAAGACTAGCCATTTTTAGGGTTCCGTACCCGAAGGGTTCCAAACGGGACCCTATTACTAAGACTTCGCTGTCCGTCCGTCCGTCCGTCCGTCCGTCTGTCACCAGGCTGTATCTCAAGAACCTAGCTAGCTAGAGAGTTGAAATTTTCACAGATTACGTATTTCTGTTGCCGCTATAACAATAAATACTAAAAAACAGGATAAAATAAATATTTAAGGGGCTCCCATACAACAATTATTTCAATACCACATACAAACTTATGGATGCACCTGGTTACGTACATGGAGTGTGAATGTAACCGCACCAATAACTTTGTAAACAATATTTTGCTGTGTAAAATCCAAACTATTCACTCCACGCCATCGCTTCCATTGAACGGTGGTACGGAACCCTTCGTGCGCGATTTAGACTCGCACTTGACCGGTTTTTATTATTTTGAGGTCTGATTTCACATCTCTTACTGCATTTCCAATTGAAAGATGGGCCTGAAAAACCCTGCGCATGTAAGGCGGGGTCTTTTTTGACGCTACCTATTGAAAAAGGATTAAATAAATACTCAGTCATTTTCTTTTCAGTCTAATTTGTTTACCAGTCGCTATATGAATTAGTTTATTACTTGAGAATATTATACATTACGTAGTGCCTATGAATATTACAAATTATGTAGTTCCAAATTAGTCATACCATACCATTAGCTACACGAAAGATAGATATTTAAGTAAAATCTGTGAAGGTGAAAAATATTTAGTTGCATACTTAACCGAAATTCAGCTAACATAATATGGTTAAAATGAGTTTAGTTTATTTACCAAGTTTATTTATTTAGGTTATACTGTAGAATAAATGATCGAAGGTAATCAACCAACTTGTACAGTTTCCCTACTTTTTCCGGTAGTATTGCTTTTGTGGCAACATTTGACACGCACACAGATTAACAGGGCGCGAGCGTTCCAACATGTCGACACGCACACTAGCCTGCTAAAGTTGGCCTGTTTTCACCGCTGTCATTCAGTACTAACGCGGTATCTAGTGTTTGTATAATCTAAGCACGCAGCATAGATACACGCTTCCGAGCTCATAACTAGCGATGCGCGATAGTGAATGATGTGTATGTCGAATGATAGTGTGTGTCGAATGATCAGACGACTACTAATATTATTATTCGACTACAAAATTAGCGATCGCTAATCCTAATAATCGAATGATGACCACTTATTTCAATTCGAATAACGAAACCAGACAGAACCACTGTAGTTTGTTTTGTACTGTAAAATATTGACCATAGGACTGAATCTTGCTTGCAGCCGAATGACAAAAGAAAAGCAAGCGAACATATTGAATAATCGAGTTGGACCAGGTTTGATGAATGATTTCCGAATCGCTAATCGCTAATACGTAATGGTTGCAACTTAAAGTTATACCCATATAATAATAATAATAAATCTTTTTATTTCAGGTATAAAAACCCATATTGACAAATACCTTAAAAACTAGAGATATATAACATTTTATGAACCTAATCTAACTTACTTTAACTTAACTTAAACCTAGCTAGGGATTTTCTTCCTCGTCGGTCTCGCCTCCCTATAGCGTCTGTATACGATGCCTTCCGGCCAGTAGTCCTTGGCCAGGAACATCTTCTTGAGTTCGGCCGGCACCCGAAGTTTAAACGACAGGAAGTCCTTTGGTCTTTCTGACTCTAAAGGACTTATCTGCAGCGTAATCGTCTTCTGACTGCAAGGCGGAACCTGGACTTTCTTTACCCTTTCCTGGATGTGACGCTCAATGTCCTCTTTGGTCATATTCACGTCGAGCCTGGAAAGGTATATCTGCGTCGTGGGAGCGGCAGCTTTGAGGCTGCACTCGGCGGCGGGGGCGGTGCCACGCTGATTGCGGCTGCGTCTGGAGCGGCGTTTCCTGTTGTGGACCAGGATAAATCCGTCTCCATCAACGGTCGCATTCGGCGGGCCGCGGGCGGGCCTGGCCAGCGGCGCGCGCGGCGCAGCCTGCAGCTTCTGTTGTTCGGCGGCGGGCGGTGCGGGGCGCGGGCGGCGGCGGCGGGCACGGCGGAACACAGCAGCATACGTGTCCTTCTGGGGTTCCGGTGTTTTAGATGGACCAGAAGAGACCGCATCAGGTGCTGGTCGAATTGGCTTCGTGACGTCACGAGGCGGTGCGGTATTCGTCGACGCGGGCTTAGCAACCCGCGTAACTAGGTCAGTCCCTTGTTGGGCGTTTTTGCTGACCGTCGCGTTGTCGGCACGCGCGTCGGCTATTCGCTGCGTCGGCAGCGAGGTATGAGCCTGACGCAATACTGACAACTCACGTTTGAGGTCAGCGCAGATGCCCTCCGAAGCCTCCAACTTGCTTCGAATTTCCGTGACGTCACCCTGGAGCCGCACGATATCCTTCAGCAGCCGGGTGACATCGACGTGGTCGAATGTCACCGGCGGCAGCTTGTTGAGGTCGCGGGCCACGTAGGTCGGGACATCATCGGGTTCCGTCTCCTTGAACACCCGGAAGATGTCCTGGAGATCCTTCTTCCCGCTCGCAGCACCCCTCCGCCCGACGAGGCGCACGGTGGTGACGGCGGTTTCCTGCAGCACTTTCTTGGCGGCGGCGATCTCAGCCTCCTTGAAGCTGGTCGAGCAGATCTGCTCCAGCGAGAGCTCGTCCATCACGTCCAGCTTCTGTTGGACGAAGGCGAGCAGCTCGTTCACCAAGATTGTGTCTGCGCGCTTGGCTGGTACAGCCATGGTATTAATATTGCGAAACTAGGTAGTCGCTAATTTCCGGGGCATCGTCACGGACGCTGCTAGGAAGCGACCGTTCGTGCCGGTGTCACAGTTGCAACTGTAGGTTATATGGTTGAATATTGCTTGCAAGTCGGACAGTCGGCCTGTTCTATGAATGATTTTGTCGACTGGCGAATACTTATTAGTGGGGAGCGTCGATTAGTATTCGTCGATCGCTGTCAGTCGTAGTTCGTTGTTGTGAGGTGTCCCTTCGAATGATTTAGTTAGGTGTTCCATTCGAATACGTCGAATGATTGCAATAATCGAGTGATTTCATTAGTGTCATTCATAATCGCGCATCGCTACTCATAAGCGTCGTGCTTAAAACCTTAGCTTGATGCGCGCCGTATTATTGTAAAGTATTGTATTTATTTATTACTCATTTACAATAATCTCTTATTCTAATACAATAGCCCCGCAATACATAGCTTACGCAGTTTGATTGTGGGGTCGATGAGTCTGATTTTTATTTATTTTTTAAACATAAAGATAAAGTACTTATAAATATTTTATAGGTATAAAATGGAGTGTTAATTAAGCAAATATTTCTTTAACTTCGACGAAAACTTATGTCTATTTTTTTCTTGTCTAATGTCCACAGGTAAAGTATTTAGAAGGTATGGAATACGCTTTTTGAGCGTCCTGTTGCCATAATAATTTATAACTCTGGGTACTTCATATTTACCCGTGGATATAGACCTAGTGAAATGAGCATGGGAGACTAGAGAGTGACTCTCTTGGCTGCCATGATTATTCATTAGAATTAAATATTTATGCTTTAAACTTACAGGTAAAATTTTACAGATTTTGAATAACTTTACCAACCTTAAATTTACCAAGTAGTACTCTAAGCTTACCACATACAAAGTCAACATGGGAAGACCATGAGAAGTTTTCTTCTACTTTCATGCCGAGATAAGTAACGCAATTAACTCTTTCTATTGGTTTACAAATACAGTTATGATGATTTATATGTATACATTCAAAACTATGGGTTATAATGGGGGGACATATTTCAGATTGGCTTATGTAAGGTGAGTATATGATTAACAATTTGGTTTTATCTGCATTAAGGACGATACCGTTGTCGTGAGACCACTTAACTACAGCGTCTACATCCTGCTGCACGAGGCGGCAGGTTTCTGCGAGGTCGGTGCCGGCGCGGAGCGCGCATAGGTCGTCTGCGAACATGTGTGCTGAGCAGTGGCGTAGTACGCCGCACAAGCTGGCGCGTTAAGGCTGTTAAGACGCTGATTAAATAAATATGGGGTGCTGTTTTCATGTGTTTTTCAGGAAATACTGGGCAAATCGTAATTAATTTCTGGTATATGTAATTTGACTATATAATCTAGAGATTCTTAATTGGAAAACATGTTTGGATAAAATTTTCTCGATAGAAAATAAATACAAAGTCAACCCTTTTTTTATGGTTATATGGTTTACACCGCAGTAGTAAGTGAATATGACTGTGTGATAATTGCAATGTATGAACAATTGTTATTTCTAACGATTTTCAATTTGAAAGGTAATTCCCTGAAATAGTTTATTTTTTATGATTTTTTTTTACGTTTTGGCGCTTACGTTGTTTCAGATTAGTCGCGAGTTCGTTATTGGCATCCCGCTTTTTCTTAATCGCGAGTAATTATTGCATCTCACTTCCACCCGACAGCGCATTTTTATTCCATCATCGCCTTAAGATTGAACGGTGATGTTCAATCATAAATTTTAATCTCTTCTTATATACGTATCTGATTGACTTTTATTTTACCTACTCTCAGTAATAAAAACAGGGATTCGAAAAAGGGGTCTGTTTCTTTGCCATGAAATGAGTAAGAGCGAGATAGCACAAAATCCTGTTGTTATATTTTAAAAATTAAACTTAACCCTTCCCTGGCTTGACGCGTCAAACTCGTAGGGTCTCTTGCTTTGGCGCAAATCTCGCGCTCCGCGGGTGGAGTGCCGCGCGCCCTGCGCTAGGTTCTAGCCTATAAATCACAAAAGTACTAAATTGTAAGAAACAAGCATTATATATTTGAAAACTAAATTAAATTTCCTTTTTACTGATGTAACAAAAGCTAAGATCAGTTCAGTAGTATAGGTGGTGTCGTAGAATGTAATCTGAGAATAGGAAATTTTTCATCACTTTTTTGTGAAGAAACTATTGTATTACAGAAATAAAACAATGGAAAACCTTGAAATTTTTGTTTTTATGTACAACATTATCCTATTCACATAGGTACATACAAACATTACATAGTTCCATATAAAATTAAAGACAAAAAGTGATTTGAAACAGTGACCTCAACACAACATTCTCATAAAAATATTGAAAATTTCTCTAAAATATGTAGGTGATGTTGTCAGTGGGCGATCAGTGTGCCTGCAGTAGCTTGTCTGGAAGCTGATTTATGGATTTTAGGTCTTCAACTAGGTAAATCAAGAACCCCATGTAGGTAGGATTTGTCCTTGGTGAGTAAATAATACACAAAATAAAAAACTACTAAAATCACATAGTAAGACGTTGGCATTGACAGATCTGTATAAAACTTTTAAAATATGGATTTGTAGGAAGAGATATTACATATCCAATAACTACATGAAATTACCTATCTAGTTCAATTATCACTTTTTAATTAGCCTGCTAGATTAAAAAGTTTTATTGAATTGAAAACTATGAATTTCTTCATACAAACAGAAAAACCACTGGCGAGAAAAGTATGGATACGGCTTTGAAATTCGGAATTCTATACTTTGGTAAGTAGTTAGTAGTAGATTTGCTAAGTTAGGTTTTATAAATTTGTATATGTACAATAAATAAGTATGAAAAATTTATACTTACTATAAAATATTTGAAAAAAAATTACATTTTTCAATTTTACTGAGTGACTTTAAATTAGCCGACCATATTTTGGGGAATGATAGTACCCATCAATATGAGCAACTTTCACCATTAAACATATGGTCGCAAATGAAAAAATATTTTAGATCTCCCATAGTCAGCTGATCATCGGGTCAATACTGGTCAGTACTGAGGGACGAATTTTTTTTTCATTTGCGACCATGTGTTTTATAGTGAAAGTTGTTCATAATGATGGGTACTTTCATTCTCCAACATACGATCAGCTAGTTTAATGTCACCCTGTATTGATATTCATATTCATATTCTTTATTGCACAGAAAACTTAGTTTTTTTTTAAGCAAATGCGAGCTTATCTCTAAAGAGAGATTTCTTCTAGAAAACCTAGGCAAGACAGAAAAGTTTATACAACAGGATAGTCCCAGTGATATTGTATTCTTGTCTAAACCCAATGATATGCTCATTCACATTACACACACAAAAAACACTAATGTATGCACAGATGTAGGCAATGCACACATACAATAAAACACATAAATATAAAATGGTAGACGTAAAAAGACATAAAAAGCTGACACTACACAGCAAAAATGAGCAATGCACATACACACACACATAAAACACACAAATAAATAAAGCTAAGACGAATATGTATGCTGAGTACATACCTACACATAACAGTACTACTATATGCTACAAACCGAACTAAAAAAAATAATAAGAAAATTACGGCAAGTGCATGACATACCATCCCTACACTGTCTGGATGGACTGAAATTCTTTCTATACAAAATTACTCAAAAAGGAAGTAGTTCCTCAGTAGACTTCTCAAGTGGGCGGAAGAATTTTGTAAGTGTGTGGGTGGTGAGTGAAAGGGAGCGTGTATCAGTGATTGAGAGAAGTTGCAGAAGTAAAATTCGGGTGATTGAAAGGGAGCGTGTATCAGTGATTGAGATAATAAATTATTGTACAAGATTACAGTTAGTTACAGCGTATAATTCCGCGAATGATAGAGGCCGTAGCATTTGGATATGCAGAGTGTCACAGTGCATCCCTTGCAGTGGAAAAGGGTTTTTTTGTGGCACTCTGCACATCTATGCCGGCGCCGCCTCTTCGTGCCCGGGTAAAACTCGACATATTCATCTGGCAGATGTTTGAGTATATGGCCTGACCGGTTAGGTGGTAGAGTCGCCGGAATTAAAGCTTGTCGGTCACAGTGACGGGTCAATATGAGGGTCTTCCTGAAGTCCCTATGCACAGTCACTTTTGTCGTGACGTCATTTGAATCGCGCCTGTGGAGTATGAGCGCATTCATCACGCTGACGTTAAGTAGCCGCCTGAAAAACTTCTTGTACCAGCCCCTGGTTCGTTTCCGCTCCAAGGGGTACGTCGCCAGCATCTGGTCCTTTTTGTCGACTCCACCCATGCATACATTGTAATGTACTACGATGGGCTTCGTCTTATCATCTCGGGTGTGGACGCTGTTCCCATGGTATGTCGAAATCATGGCCACACGATTCTGGTCCCTCCATACCACAATATCAACGTCCCCACTGGTGGCGCCGAAAATTTGCCCAACTGCCATCTGCTTCTAAAGAAGTCAACTCCCGCGGCACTAGCTGGCGGTTCGTGCGTAGCGTACCTACGCAATCAAATCCCAGCGATTTCAATGTCCTAGTCAGAGCTGGGCTGTTATAAAAAATGTCCAGCCAGACAGTGAGCCCTATGTTTTCCAACCCTTTTAAGCGTCGTAAAACTAGACGCGGAATGTGTCCCGAAATCGGAGACGCTTCTGGAAGAGGAGCGTCAAAGTCTCGGCCTGCGTGGACTTCAAACCTCCAAAGGTAGCCTGCGGAGGACTCGCACACTTCGTAGGTCTTAATACCGACGGAAGCGGCCTTATTCCCAATGAACTGTTTAATATTCAACCACCCCTTCCACTGCGTCAGGGACTCATCGAGAGCGATGTTTTGGCTCAATCTGTAAAGAAGCTGGAATTTTTGGTTGAGGTGGTTGATGATGGGAGCCACCTTATGGATTTTCGCCGCCGGTGCAGACAGGCGCGAAATGTCCTCGCTATTGTTGGAAAAGTATAAATAGCGGCTCAACAATTGGAACCGTGGACGGCTCATATATGCAGCGAAGTTCGGAGTGCTAAGAGGGGAATGACTATCTTTCTCCCAATACTCAGTCAAATCAGTCTTAACCATGATCCCTGTCGCTTGTATTAGGGCGAAAAACACATAGAGCTCGTCCACGGTGGTGTCGGTCCAATTGTTGGCCCTACTATTAGGATACAACAGCCCCTGCTGTATCTGTACCTCGGTGCAATACTGAGCATACCTATTCGTCTCGGCTGCAATGTGTTCCATTATTGGCCTATCCCATATCGCAGTGAATGCGTCATAGGGAGTCGGCACAGGAGCTGTAGGTCCACAATGTTCTGGAGAGAATTGCTCCCTCCTCTCCGCTGATGGCAGCGGAGGGTCCGGGAACTCTCTCCACACGAATTCAAACGCGGTCATTGGTTCGCGTTCCACTTCGGAAGGAGGAGAAAGAGCAAGCGGCGGCTCAACAGGCCCAGCTTCCATCTCAACTTCAGCCAATGCCTCCGCCTCGATTTCGGCTCGATCTATTGAGTCGGCCACGACCTCTTCCTCATCCCCAGGAAGATTGGGAAACTCAACCAATGTCCGCGGTTGAAATTCATCTTCGTTCTCAGAGTCTTCACTGCCATAATTTAAGATGTAGTCAATTTCCGCCTCATTCAATGAACGGTAAGGCCGTCTCGGCGCAGGTACATGCACAGCCACTGCAGACTTGTCTTCGATCACTACGTCGGCAGGTGCGGCCTCAGACTCTTCGTTTGGAGGGGCAGGCGATGAGGCTGTGCTGCATTCGACGAAACTAGAATACAAATTTCAGGACGTCAATACAATTTAAGCTAGTAAAATGCATAGCGATTTTGAACCTACGCCATAGAATTATAGTCCAGAACCTATAAAAAAAATGTGTCATCAATACTGCCCCCGAAAGTAATAAGGGCGCATCTAACATTTTTTCCGAAATTGAGTTGAATATAGGGCCGTGATCAGCAAAAAAGACGCATCTGCTCATATATTTTTTATTTGTCTAGCTCGTCCGTACACGGAGTTCTGTAACGTATAAGGGCGCATTTGTCAATGCATGATGTACGAGTACTAAGCCAAAAGGGCGCATTGGATATAAACTTAAATGAAAAGGCTTATTTGCGTACATGTGTCCTTTTCTTTCGGAAAATTTCAATCACTTCAGAAATTGAAAAGACACATTTTCTTCTGAACGAAGTAGGTGAGACGTAAGTGATCACATGCGCCTTTGCAATCTATTAATTCACTTAGTTATTTAAACGCATGTGGCAAATGGGCCTATTCTATCTAGTATATCAATTAAATTTTTAGACGCTTGTGGCAAATGCGTCCTACTTTGCTGTGAACTTTTTTTGTCGTCGCTGGAAGACTACATTGGAAAGACGCTAGTGCACATAAGTGCCCTTTAAGCTAAGCACTGGAGTCCCGATCGGGGACGGGAGGGGGTGGCGTGTTCGACGATCGATCAGTTGCGCCCGAGTAGTCGTGCAGAGAGCCTGTGCTGCGCGTGAGCTACGTTGCTCGGGAGCTTGGCTCAGGTAAGATTTTTACGTAATATTTTGGAATCGGAGTAGTTAAACTATTTTAGTATCTGTCGCGCCTAAAGAGTTAACAATGATTTGTTTTATAAAAGTATTTAATTTTGATCGAACACATTGAAAATTACTATTTTTTCAACAATTTTTTTAAGCATTTCTGCCATATTCTTCTTCTAGCGTTCTTTCATACTCGTGATTTTCTATACAAGGTGGGTATTTTCCAAGCAGGTGGGACATCCAATAGGCTATAAAAATAAAAAGGTTATTATATATACACAGCATGCATGCCTACGACTCCTTAACTAGGGTGACCTGGTATTAGGACTCAGGTCAGGACTTCAGGAGCCAGAGCCACAACGAAACAATTTGTTTACAATAATATTGGTTAGTTAGTTGATATTATAGTTGTGGTTATGTTTGTTCTTTATTTGTTTGTGGATATGTTAGTTAGTTATGTATAGAGTGCCCAGGACACATTGTTTATTCAAAACTTCATGGAAATTTTCTGTCTTGTTGCAGAACTCAAACATGAAGGGACGGGGTCTAATGTTAGTTTCGAGAGCGATAACCAATGTTGCTGTTGAGAGTGAAACCTCTTTTCCAGTAAATCAACCCCATAACGAACATAGAGATCACCACACACAACCAATAAACTACTCAAGTTGTTACCCATCGACAAGCTTAACAGGAGATAGTCTAAGCTATGTGCAATGTCCGGAAAATCAAGAAGAAACTACTAACTCCACTTCAGCCACAATTATGTCTTCATCAGGATTTCAAGGCTATGAACTACCTACTGAGAATCAGGAAGAGAACAACACACCTGAAATATTCACTAACCAAACTGAAAGTGCCTATTCTCTCCAAACTCAAAGCAATATGCCGCATAAAGATAACCAATCGATTGAAAAACAATCCGACTCCTGCACCAAATCATCATCAAGTTCGAAAATTGAGAGAAATGATGTAGAAAATGAACAAAATCAAGCACACATGGATAAATCGGATGGTGGTAGCAGCAGCAGTAATACCAGCAGTAGCAGCGAGTCAGACTTTGATTCAGACGATTCAGTTCATGATAAAGATTACATTCCGCCATCTCAAAACGCCCGCAACATCAATCAAGCTGCAAGTGACTCAGATTCTCAAGAGGATATTATCCAATATTCACAACAGCAGCGTAACGTTCGTATAACGGAGTCACCAGAAGTGGAAGATGCATCTGAGGCGGTTGAAATTCAAAACAAAAATGAAATAACTAAAAAGGGTACTGTACGAAAACGTAAGCATCATGACACAAAATAAGCTGAAAGAAAAAAAAATAAAAAAGATTTAAAAAATGAATCCAACTATTGTGTGAAACCAGGGTGCAACGAGTCTTGCAAGAAGAAATGTTCTTCGAAAATTTCAGAACCACAGAGACGTCAGCTTAACAACCTGTTTCGAGGTATGACCTGGAAAGAACAAAAATATTATATCGTTCATCATACATCTCAAACTGAACCTAAAAGGCGAACGCAAAATCAAAATAAAATTAAACGCACTAAGTCTGTTTCGTACGATTTAATCAATGACAATGGCGACAGAATTAACGTCTGCAAGATATTCTTTTTAACAACTCTAGGATTCAATAGAAAAAATGATAAGGCTATCAGGAATGCCTTAAAACGAAACCCAACTGATGAGCCAGAAGACAAGCGGGGTCAAAATCCAAATCCAAAAAAATGACAATGAAAGAATAATAAATCACATTAACTCTTTCAATCCATCGATATCTCACTACAGGAGGGAGCATGCACCCAATAGAAAATATTTGCCATCAGATTTTAATGCACGGGATATGCACAAAGACTTCTGCTAAAAATTTGAAATAAACGAAAATACACCTCCAGAAGATTCAGTATCTTATGATCACTACCGAAGAGTTGTAAAAGGACTTAATATATCTTTTGCCAAGTTAGGGAATGAGGAATGTGAACTCTGTGAAATATACACAATTCATAATCCTGACCACGAACTAATCAGACATCGCAGTTGCAATGAATGTGTAGCGTTCGAAAAGCATCACAGGCGATACATATTAGCAAGATAAAAATATGAAGAAGACAAACTACGACAGATGGCCAACAATCACGTATTGAATAATGATACAGTACATTACTCCGTGGACCTCGAAAAAGTTATTATGCTGCCACGTCTTGACACATTCAAAAAGGTTATATTTTGCCCGCGATTGATTTTGTTTAACGAGAGTTTTGTTCCATTGGGAGATAAAAAGATGTACTGTCCCTGGGAGACATATGCTTGTATATGGCATGAAGCAATCTCGGGACGAAAAAAAGATGATATCATTAGCTGCTTCAGAGCATTCTTTATACAAAATCACGACCTGAAACATATTGTGCTATGGCTAGACAACTGTGCAGCGCAAAATAAAAACTGGGGCTTATTCTCGTATCTGGTGTATCTCATTAACTCAAAGGATGTTAATTTACAAACCGTGGTTATCAGATATTTAAAAGTGAGCCATACATACATGTTGGCAGATGAATTCCACCACCAAGTCGAGCTATCACTACATAAAAAGAAACGACTTTATGACTTCGAAGATTTCCATGCAGCTGTCATGGACACGCATCGAAAAATCACAGTAAAAAAAATGGACATTGGTGACTTTTGCACATTTGAAGACTGTTCATCAGTAAACAAATTGCAAAGTTTATCCCAACGAGCATACTTAAGTGACATGTGCGAGGTCACGTTTCGAAGAAGCCACCATACATTGTTTTACAAGAAGGAGTTCGACAATGAAGAAATCGAACTAGATGTTCTAAGAATGAAAAATGTAAAAATGGGTATACCAAATCCTAAACCGAAAAGAGTGCTCAGAGGGATAACTAATGAGCGCAAATCAGGAATAATTGACAAACTAGTACCTCTAATGCCAGAAAACAGGAGATTATTCTGGCACAATCTACCAGTGAACCATAATGCAGTGGATCTCTGTAATGAATATGAAGAATAATACAGTGAATAAACTTGTCAGGCGTAAGGTGATAGGTCACATGAATGTGTAGTTTTTCAAGTGTAGTGTAGTGATTGAGAATATTGTAAGTAGTTGAGTTAAGTAATTAATGCTATTTTAGATGTTTAAATGTTGTTTTTATGTTTGTGCCAAAAGTTTAAATAAGTATTTTCTGTTTTAAACAGATTGTCAAAGAGTCGTTCGGAAAAGTATAGACTTTATATTTCATGAATAAGTTTTTTGTCTTAAATTACTGTTTATAATTATTTAGTTTAATTTAGATAATTAAAGTTGTGTTTGAGTCGATACAGGGATTCATTAATTTTAAGAGTGGTCAAGTTCCTAATGATGGTCAAGAATTAATGTTAGAAGTTAATCATTTTAGTTAAATGCGTTTCTTTTATTGTTTCTGAATTGAGATTAAAATAACAATTTTCTGTTTTCAACAAATATCAAGAAGTTTGGAAATAGCTTTTATTTTCTGAAAAAATATTTTGTTTTAAAATACAGTACTGTTTATTATTGTTTCATTTAAATATGTACCTGAGATAATTAAGGTTGTTGCCATGACGGTTGTAGTCGATGATAAAGAGATTAATTAATTTTAAGAGTGGTCAAGTTCCTAATGACGGTGAAGAATTAAGGCTGATAAAGAGATTAATTAATTTTGAGTGGTCAAGTTCCTAATGATGGTCAAGAATTAAGGCAGATTTATATTTCGTGTAATAGTATTTCTTTCTTTTGTGGTTTCTTAATAAATGTTTATGTCTTACCAGGTTGTATCAATTTATCATCCTTTCTCATTTATCATTTCAAATATTATATGTACCTATCACATAATTCTGTTAAAACAATAGTGTATTTCTAATGATTATAAATAATTCATCATTTTTATTTTGCCTTTTAACTAAGAATAAGAGTATTGCAAGTATAGTCCATACTAGATTTAAAAGGCGCAAGTAGTCAATTGCGACCTTTTATCTTATGGGATAATCTAGTAAGAAATCAAGAACACTAAAAATAAAAGCAGTGCATTAAATATGCTAAGTTTAAAGGACGTAAATGGCTATTTGCGACTTTTCAACCTGATATTGACTATTTTTCTAACATTTTTTTGCTAAGAAGAAAAGGAAAATTCTTAATAATTCAATAAATAATTAAAATATAGAAAAATTATCAATTACACATTATTATATAATAGCAAACCCATTTTATTGCATCGATAGAATATGTTTATAGTTTTCCTTTGTGAGACAGCCAGGCATTAAAATATTTTTTACATAAAACATTTTTATCTCGGTTTGAACATGATGCTATGCGCCTTTCTTATTATCGGGGGCAGAATAGATGACGCTGGTTGATCTGGTACTAATGATATAAAACTTCTGATGATTCAAATTTCATGACATCAATACAATACATTATAGATAATTCTAATGTTACTTACATCACATGCAATGAGGTTTATATTTCAATGCTTTCACGTTCGGTTCTTGTATCACTGGTCGCCTACATGAAGTATTAAAGTAGCCGCACCAGTAACTTTGTAAACTACATTTTGCGAACTAATATTCAGTTCGGACGTTCCCGCACATGTTTGATCTATTTATCAAAGCAAAGCAAAATATAGTTCTATTCTATTCTATTTTTGTGAATGGCAGTTGGTTGCCTATCGATAAATTCTGCCAGTGTCAGGTTGATTATGACTTTTGTTTGACACATGCACATGAGATGAGATTTTGTTTTTTTGTCCGGTCCGTTTCGATCTGCAGAGTGCGGTACGTTTGAAGTTAACAGAACTTATAGTGAGTTATCGATCGATGATTCACTCGATTACAAATGTATCGATAATGCTACGTTCACACGCGGGGGCAGAAAATTGGGTTGAGCATAGCAGTACTTTGCTGACCTCTTCACTGCCTCACTTTTTTGCTCTCTTGCAAATGCACCATGCGCATTTCACTGACTTTCATTTCTCGATGGACGGCGCCGCGCGCAGTTTCTACTTATCGGGCAGGCCATTTTGTCATTGCATCCGTAGTATTGTATATGTCTATGACTGCGTCCGTTGAAAAAATAGATTCGGATTCATATGAGGAAATTCTGCTTATTGCGGCTACTTATTCTATATTGTTGCCATCTAATTGCGGCAGGCAAATTGTATAATTCCGCCGTTTACATACGGCGTCGCCAGTTTATAAACGCTCGCTGTTATGTAATATTCCGAAGGCAAATTGACAAATTGAAATTAAAATAGCAAATTATCAGGGCAAAACACTGCGGTAGCTTAGGTGAAGGGTAAAGGGGGTGAGCGAAGCGAAGCCCCCTTTATCCATTTTATTTATATTTATTATATATATTTAGGTATTTCAGTTCTTCAATGAAGAAAATAACGTCTACATTTTTAGCGTTGAGCCAATTAGAGAATTCTCGATCAATGGCAAGAGTTGAAACTGTTTTTTGAGATTGCCAGAACCAAAAACAATTGCTATACAGCTGAACTGTTATACAATTCGTACAAAGTAAAGAAAATCCACAAAATAAAGTTTATTTAATGTACATCAAATCAATACTTGGTCAAGTACAATCTGCGCTAAAAGCGTTTGAAGGCGAAAATACTGATCCAACAAAGCTGATACAAACTTTGATCAAATTGCTGGAATCACTTTGTGACAAAGTTGTGATCCCGGGAAGACGTCCTTCCTTCGATATTTTTGAAGGCAATGTGGTAAATAACTTGGACCCGTCACCATACCTCGGCTACAGCTTTGAAAACGCTGTCGAATCCTTCACAGATTCGGAAAAACGGATATTAAGAAAACGTTGCATCGATTTTACAGTAAAACTAATAAATGAATTGCAACAACGGCTTCCTGAGAATGTTAAAATTCTTAAAGATATGAATGTGATGAGTGTCACACAGGTTTTAAAACCGAATAAAGGCATTGTCGAGGTTATGCAGAGCACTTTGGGCAGAATCCAGAAACCATTGATAAAATAGTTTCCCAATGGAAAAGTATTAACAATAATAAATGGGAAAATGTAACTGACACATTGAAGTTTTGGGTAGAGGTATCTGAATATAAAGATGCAAACAACGAAAATCCCTATAATGAACTAGTTTCATTGGCATTTATATTACTATCATTGCCGCATTCTAACGCCGATGTTGAGAGGGTGTTCAGTTCAATGAACATTTTAAAAAATAAACTGAGGAATAAAATGAATTTGGACACTTTGAATTCACTTCTTCATATCCGAACAGGGCTCAAAAGCTTTAATAAAACCTGCCATACATATGAGATTCCCCAAGATATTCTTAAAAAAATAGGCAAAAAAGATATGTACTCATTTAAATTGAAAATGTTCGAAAGCGAACAACCTTATACTTCCACGGCGGATTCAGCGTCAGTACAACGAGAAGCAGAAACAGCACTAGAGACAGATGACAGTGAAGATGATTGGATGTAGTGGGAAATAATTGTTATAATTATTGGCTGATTCAAACAATTATTATCATATTAAACCAAAATTAAACAATTTTATCTTTTTTTTGTCATGTTTAAAAAATAGCACTGTTTTTGTTTTTTTTTATCAATCTAGCACTATTTGAGATGTCATTTAGCACCTACCTAAGATATCGAGTTGGCAACACTGGCTACAGCACGTGCTTATGAAATGGCCATTGGCCACATATAGAAACATAAATACGTACATCACTGGAAAAACATTTTGCTCTATCAGGTGCAGTCGGGTAGGTATAGGAGATTTCAATAATCTCATATTAATTTGTTAGATGGGTTATCGCTGTCACTATTTGAGAATGAATAGAATAGAACAGAAAGCACCTTAACTCCACTGTAACTTGATGGACGCACCTACAAATTTCATAGTTACTGCAAGTCCAGCCGCCATCGCGTCGAAGCTCCGATTGATGGAAATGGACTGATGCACGCACACACACGGACTCACTCACGGTCAATTTTGGCCTGATGAAAACGACTGAAGCTAGCGGATTACAGTTCGCCCGGAAAATCCGTAGTTTGTCGTCAGTAGAAAAAAAGCAGTACACACAAGATTTCACACTCACGGTCGTAGTTTGTCGTCAGTTCCATTTCATCAGTCCATTTTCATTAGTTCAAATCTCCGGGAGTGTCCAGCTTTATCAAAGCGTGACCTTATAATCCCATATATTTTGCCTCCCTACAGTGTTACCGAGCAGTTATCACGAATAGTAATGTACTCTATGCGAGCAGTACACACACAATGTCGCCGAGCCGTAAAGTTGGAATATAAAACGGCCAGAGGTGCACTACAGCCAACTTAACGGGAATTTAGGGCTGAAGTGGACTTTACATTACCTTCTAAGCCGGGCATTACTAGAAAATAAAACAATTCAAAATCGTCAAAATATTTAGTTATTACTTTCTCTGTGAAAATATCGCTGGCTGGCTGGCTGGCACTGGCAGGGCCAGGCAGCCTGCACGAAGCCGTGCCGTACAAGCAGAGTGGTTTTAGCTTGGATTTAAGCAAAAAGGCATCGGGTTAATTTTATTTGCTTTTGATAGTCCCTTCTCCTGGCAAAGCAAACAAAATCATGGAAGACGAACCACCAGAAGACAACAAATTAGAAGTGATGCATCAACTTCTGTGCATGGCATGTCTAACTGCCGGTCCAGATTTGAAGAATCTTGATAACTCTATTCTGAAGCAGTATTACTTGGACATCTTGAATGAAACACTGGTATGACATTGTATTGAATGGTTTTAATTTTCGGGGACAGTTGCTCTCGTCAAGTCTCGTCTGACTTAAATACTTGGATCCCACCGCTCTGCATGGCCGTCCTTGTTTGCTCCTAACGTGCAAAAGATCACCACTAAAATTTCCTGTTCCTCGAAACAGAACCTGGGTTGGAGTGTAGATAAGCTTCCGCCCCCTTATCGACACTGACCAGAACCTGTCCAAGTACGGATGTTATTCTCCTACACACAAAGTTTCTTGATTTCTAAGCCTTCTAATCATTATATTTCTAAGGCCTTTGTAACATTTCAGACTATCAATGTTGTTCCTGACTTGACACTAAGAATCTGTTGGGATTGTAGTGCATTATTGAAGAAATCTGTGCAGTACAGAGAGCAAGTGAAGAAATCTTTTGAAAAATTGTACTCTTCACTGCAGATGCTTGATGATGATGAGGTTTGTTGGTTGTAAAGAATAACTATGGTAAAATGACATTTAGAAAACCAGTGGGACAATTATTTCTGTAAAATTATCGAGCCCCCATTGTAAAAAATACTGTAATTTGATACAAAATTATTATAAGAATGATGCTTGTGAGAATCTGCTATTATGCAAGCTTGTAAAGTAACATACCTACTACACTGTGTGAACTAAAGACCATTACCTGAGTTTGATGCAATGATGCTGATCAAGAAAATCAGGAGTTATTAAAATTTCCCTTTTTTTAGAATGTACTTTCAGTTCTCATGTCTGAACTGAGTCGTCCACCAAGCCTGCAGAAATGCCTTAGTCACTCCATACACATTCAATCACTTGACACAACTGACGATTGTGGAACAGAAGAAACAGCAATTCAAGTCAAGGAAGAGGTTCAGGATGAAATAGATAATCAAAACAGTTCTGCACAACTGCTGTGTATGACTTGTCTGTCTGCTGGGCACACACTAAAAGATATCAGGGATAACTCACTGAATCAGTATTTCATGGACATATTGAAGCAGACACAGGTAAAATATTTATGTCACTTTTTACACCAGCCTCCTAAGAATTGTCTGATTACTGTGACGGTAATTCTAGAGAGAATTATGCTGTGGCTATAATTTGAAAGGCATATATATGTATAACCATAAACTTTCCATGGAATATAAAATAAAGAATGCAAAAGATTTGACTATTGCCAAGTAAGTGCCAACCAATTCATATGGAAAATATTGGTTCAATATTTGAATAGAAATAGGTTTCCAGTAATCTTAAACCATCCGTTTGAAACAATAAATGTTTATACCAGTTTTTAAGGTTCGATTAATATATTATAAAAATATCGCTTTTCAGGTCAAAGACGACATTGATGCAGTGACTCCAAGAATCTGTTGGCAATGCCAGGGTTTGCTGAGGAAAGTGTTGCGCTTCAGAGAGCAAGTGAAGACCTCCTATCAGCTGTTGCATCCATCATTTGAGATGATGCACATAGAGGTGTTTGAATTAAATTTTTAGTCTATCATTCATTAATCACTGATCATAATCTTGTTTTTCTTGGATTTCATGAACTTTGGTATCTTAAGTTCATTATAAGGACATGATAATTGTCAATGGATAATACATTACACCCAGACTACCCAGCAACCCCAAATTAAATCTCAACTTTTTGTATTAATTATACCTTAACCATCTATCAAATACAAAATGTATCACTCTCACGCCAAACATGTTTGCTCTATGCAAAATACAACTTAATTCACACGAGATAAGTTCTCTCTTATTATAAAATAGCTGACTTGGCGCCAGTGGCACGACTTTAAGTTGTCTGCCAGTGCCCACTGGGGCTGTCAAAAGGTTAATGTGCTTGTTATTTTATGAAGTAATATTTTTGTGGTAATTAGATGCTAATTAAATAGGTATCCATTATGAAAATTTATTGGATTCAGCTTTGTCATTTCTGTTTTAGACTTGACTCTTCGATTGTGGTTCAAGTTGACATCTATCAACATATCACCCGCCTCCAATGCACCATAATCGCGATGTGACAACATTCTTAGCCCAATGTTTGGGTATACATTAGGCGATTTGCGCGCGCTTAATTCCATCCCCTAATTTATAGTGTGGGGGGTGATTTACTAAAAATCTTGAAATGTGTGTTTTATTATTTATAACAACGAAACCCTTTATAAAATTTCAGACCTCTCATCAAAGTTTGCGGAAGTCTCGTACAAAATTCAGTTCAGTTCAAAGACTTATTCATAATAGCACAAAAATTGAGGCTTAATGTTCGTCATAACATAATCAAGCATTCCTATTCCATCCCCTAGTTTAAGGGGTTGGGGGTAAAAATTCCATGTTTTTTTTTTGTTGTACTAATAATAGCTTACATACCAAATTTCAGCATTCTAGTTCTTGAGGAAGTAGTCTAAGAATTTCGATGATCATCAGTGACTCAGTGACGAAATCGGGGTATTTTAGACATCAATAAAATCTATAGTGTAAGAGTGGTGAAACATTCTATGTATATTGAGCCCAATACTGACATGTTATCCCGAGAATTTTGTTCAACTGCTCAACTAATCCAGACCCAAGTTGTGAGGGTTCACAAAATCGACGAAGCGTTTCGAGAAAAGGTAGGTAGTGCCCTTGCGCTTCGCTTGCTCGTCTTGGCGGGGGCACGGCCCAGATCCAGTCCAGGCGATTTAAACGAGTTAAAGCTGTTGATTGCCCACCTTGTTTTTTGTGGGTTGATTACATCGAGTGCAAGTTCCCATTGCTCCTCGGTCGGTGTTATCTCCCTTCCGTCCAGTTGACCGTCCTTAATAGTTGACAATCAGGGAAGTGTGTCTGAACTAAGGTGCATTCTGCTTCTTCTGGAGTGTTGGTGAGTGTGTTATACGCTTTGCGCAGGGATCCGAGGGTTTGATAGGATTGTTGGCAGAGAACCTCCTTTAACCTGTTCGCCTGCGCGCCGTTCTCGATATTGCTGCAGAACTTTCGCTTTTTATACTGGGACTTAGCTGCCCCATAGTTGTCCCAGTCATCATCTGCAGCTGTTTTCATTGCCTTGTTTAGTAGGCGCCTTACCTTACTTCTAAGCCTCTCCAGCTCAAGTCCCCACCAGTCAGCACCGGTGTTGACCATTGCCCCTAGAGTTGCTAGTGGGCATGCATGGTGGCATTGCTTACCTGGTGTTCCATAGCCTCGGCGCCGGTACTCTTACTGGCACTCTCTGCTGTTTCAGGAGTTGATCCAACCGTTTGGCATATTGCACTCGGTCGGTTCTGCGCGGATTCCGGTTTGGGGTTGCCTCGACTGTGTGAACCCATCTGTGATCTGAGCACGATGCTTCTGCAGACACGTGCCAGTTTGAGATGGCTCTCGACAATTCTTCGGTTGCAAGTGTTACATCAATGATGTTCTGCTTCGTCTGGTGTCGAATGTTGGTTCTTTATTGGTTGTCGAAGGTTGGTTATTTTTTATCCCCCAGAGAATGTGGTGTATGTCCGAGTCAGTGGCTATGATCGGATTCTTCGCAGTGTGTCACCAGCCTCGTCATGTCATGCGGGGGCGGCGCATCCTCCTCTGTCATGAAGACGGAGGCGACAACCATCTCTGGAAGGCTGGAGTTTTGTGCCTTGTGCAGACTAACGGCACACACGTCTCTGGAACAGAGACTTGTTAGAGGTTGCACATGTATATTCCTAGAGATGTAGATGCAGGCCCGGGGATTATTCGAGCTCGTATCCGCAAAAAACTTATCTCCAAGATTTCGGAGGCCGGATATATTGCCTGTATTGATCCACGGCTCCTGGATCAGTGCCAAGGCTGTGTGGTTAACCTCCAATCACTTCATTGCCTGAGCCGTTTCGGTTTCGCTGTGGTGGAGGCTTGCTTGTAAAATTTTACATGGTGGGGAAGGGGACGCCATCGTTGTCTGATAGCAGCACCTCCTCATCCGTCCCGAGCGCCAGTTTACCCATCCCCTCCGCATATTCCATCCCGTCCCTCGACAAATCCAGGACAGAACTACCGTCCTCTCCAGGTTTGTCGGTGATCGGGTCGGCCTGCTACTTTGGGGTTAGGGGCCCAGGGTTCTCTTCAGCCGTGATGACCTCAGTAGTGGTATCTGGCTGCTGTCGACCGGAGTAATGGTGTCTCTTTGAGGAATCTTACTCTAGTCCGCTGAAACTTTACCGACCAGGGCAAAAAGCCGAGTCGGCGTCCGCGTTCCATCAAGAGTTGAACCACCTCTTCCGGGATGCCGACGAAGACGAATGTCTTCGTCTGCTGCCGGTCCGCCTTAAAGCAGAAGCCATGTGCTTTCTTCCGCTCACGGGTTCTGGTACTGGAGCGTGCGTCTTCCCAGACCCCCGGCAGACGAATATATAATAATAATATAATATTATAGTGGTCATACTAAGAATATATCATTATATGTGTTAGTTTAAGAATTGTCATTCTCAAAATGTAACTTATGTGTTTCTAATGGATATAAACTCTTTTTGTATTTTGATTTTTTTTAATCATGGCTGCTGTACAAGCTGCTATTTCTTAGCTTTGTCAAGTTCTAGTAAGAAATCCAAGAATAGGAATTGCTTGAATGAATCGCGCTTGTTCGAATTGCGAGCTTTTTTTTTTAATTAAGCGAATCTTTTAATTAAGAAAGTAGAAGTATGAAAACAGCCACTGGAACATTACCTTTACGATCGATTTTTCCTCAGTAGATCTGCCTGTTAATTACCGAATTTCTTTGTCTAAAATGTCAAATAAAGTTATCTGAATGTTTATCTGGGGATGGAAAAATAGCCCCTTAAACAGATAAATGTTTGGTTCACTGGGAGAAAACTCTTGTTAAAGATAAGCTCGCCTTTAAACATGGTGTATCTTGTGTGTATTCTATTATAAGGTATCTGTAGGTCTGTTAAATTATGAAAAAACGAAATTAAATTAAATGCTATTTCCAGGACCACAACAGTTTGCTGTTAAGCGGAGTGAGTCGTCCGCCACGGTTGCAGGTGTGCACAACTGATGGTGTCGACATTCATCCCAGCTGTCAAGACCAGCTCCCTGTTGCCGAGGAGTTTCTACTGCCAGATCAACCTCTGCTGGTCAAGCAAGAGAAAATAGAGAAGACGAAGCTAGAGCTAGAGATTGAGTACAATCCAGGTCAGTATGATGTGGCTTTTGAACTGCTGATTGTCGACATTTAATTTCTGACCACGACTGTACGATTAACAATGTATTTCTGTTTTATTTCAAACTGACTAAAGTTGTGGTTGTAACTTGATTGACTTGTGACCTAATATCGTTTCTAATTTTATTTGCAGCTGCTGGATCTGTGGTATCTTACAAGTGCACCGAATGCCCCAAAGAATGTCATAGCAGGAGTGCTCTCAGCTATCACATCAAAACACATGCTCCGAAGGAGTCTCTTACTTGCCCTAAATGTGAGAAAGTTTACAGCCGTGAATATTCTCTTAATGTACACATGAGAACACATATAGAAAAGGAACGGCATCAGTGCAGCCAATGTCCGAAGGCATTTCGTAAAATAATTACCCTGGACAAACACATGATGCATGATCATAGTGAGGCGAAACCTTTTAAGTGCGTTTTATGTGCAAAAGTTTTTAAACACAAAGGATCTTTGAAAACTCATATGACAAAACACGAGGACAAACCTTATCATTGTGCATATTGCTCGAAATCTTTTCATCTCAAAAATAATCTCAAGCAACATTTAAGAACTCATACCGGAGAGAAACCGTTCAGGTGCCGTCAGTGTCCAGAAGCGTTTCGACACAAACCTCAACTAATTATACACATGGCAGTTCACACAGGTGACGTACCTTACGCTTGCAGCCATTGTCCAAAAACATTTTCTCAAAGTGGTAAACTAAAAGAGCACATGCGATCACATACTGGAGAGAACCAATATCCTTATCAGTGCAGCCATTGCCCGAAAGCATTTCGTCACAATTACTCTTTAAATATTCACATGAGGTTACATACTGGTGAGAGACCCTTTCAGTGCAACGAATGCATGAAGTCATTCACTAGAAGAGTTAACATTCTTAAACACTTGAAAGTGCATACTGGACTTAAAGATTACCAATGTAGAATATGCACCAAATCATACACTAAGAAGTATTATTTGTTGAAACACATGGAAGAAATACACCCACAATAAATAAATTGTGTATTATGTAAATACCATTGTTTTTTTTCGCCCACGCACGCCATTTACTAAATTCACTCATAGATTTATTAATTAAAATATTTACCGAGACAATTTATTAAAAAAAAACAATAAAAAGGGTAACCACAATGTAGCGCTAAAAATAGTCAAAGATTGATTGGAACCAAAAAGTCATCTTGTAATAAGCAAGGCTTTAGTTACTTTCAAATAAACAAATACCTATTCATTTATAAATTAAAAAGTATAATATCTACAATTCTGATGTAAAATTAAACAAATTTATTCCATTTTCATTTATTTTCTTTCTTTCTAGCAATTTCTTCGAGTGCTGATGCTATCCTGAAACAAGCAATATAAATTTGTTAGACACTTACTCCTTGCAGAAACGATAGCCCCTGAAATCGCTAATGGGATTAACGTCAAGGTGTGTCGTGAACATTATGGACTCAGAAATAAGAACCATGTTTTTTTCAAAAAACTAAATTTTATGGATCTGACACGTCATTAGCGTTCTGCGGCTTTTAAATTTGACGATCGTTTCTGCAACTGGATGACCCTTTATAAGGCTCTGTCCTCTATATACCCACCAAATTTTCAACCATATGGCTTTGTAATAAAGTTGCATTCTTATGGCCGATAACCAAATAAGCCAAACCTATATTCCACTTTTACTTAACCACTTATGCCCCAAATCCCAAAATGAGCTATCGTGATTTTGAACCAATTTTTATGATAACTAAATTATATAACGGGAGAACGCCATGTCTAGATGACCGTGGAGTCAATGGCCAATTAAATGTAACAAATTTATATTCATGTGAATATGTGGATATTTTGCCGTGACAAGTGCGTCATACATAATAACATCACATCTCACCTTGATAATACTTCTATTTTTTGTACTTTGTAGTCTCGGTCCACATCCAATTTTTCTCTCTCAATCCTCAGCAGTTCCTCATCAAAAGAAACTGAAAGCAAATAGATGACATCATTGAAATTCTCATGTGTTTCCAGTTTGTCACACCCATCTTGATAACACTGTTTGTTACAAATTGGGATTTTCTTCCAACCAACATCTGTGTTCGATCCATACATTACGGAAATTGAGGGTGGTGAATGATTTGCCGCTGCCCGATATGTTTGAACCACCTACCCTCGATTTGGCGTGAAGAAACGGTTGAAGGACCGGTACAACGGTCGTACTGTTCGCTTCAAGCAGCCCCGTGGTGCACTTGAATTTTGAGCCTCAAAGGACGTTCCTTACATTTTACTTGCTCCGTGAGCTTTTGTTATTTCCTACATCTATCTGCCGTGCAGTTTATCTATTTGTGTGTGTTATTGTACGGACTTTACACCAGCACTCAGCAGCTCCGATCTACCAGTGCCAACTTGGATTTGGTTGGTGAAGGCATTGAAGGTAAGTGGTAGATTAATTTGCTTCCTCTTTTCTGTGTGTTTGGATCGTTCGTAACTTTACATCGCATCATCCTACCTAATTAGTATGTTTTATTCTATTATACAGTCCACAACGCTCCTCTTGAAGTGTTTGGTGAAATACCGAACATTTTTTGGTCCTTCGAGCCGGATATTTATTATACATCTTATATATTTAATATTAATAATTATATATTTTACCCCTCTATCCTTATACAAGCCGTGCTTGTTTAGAATTTGGTAAATTCTAATTCTAATTTAACGTATTTTTCTAACGTATTCAATTCAAAATGGCTACCGACAAGGCCCCATCAAAAAGGGAGTTAGAAAATATAAAAAGCCTTAACAGAAATATCGCCATGAAGCAGAGATTATTCTCGCAAATACAATTTCTATATGATCTGTCCACAAAATTAGATTCTCAACCTGGTGATATAGAAATGTTCCTTTTGCGTGCCTCAGAGATTGAGTTGTTGCGTGAAAACTTTGAAAAAACTTGCATGGCGATTTATGTGATACAATTGGACTTAGATCCTGATAGGCAATTTAATCATAATGAGCTAAAGAGTTTTGATGAATTGTATTTCAATGTAAAATTGTGTTCATCTAAGTTTGCACCCAAAATAGCGGACGTTCCGCCAAGTGGTCAAGCGATGACCAGTCAATCTAGACCGCGCCTTCCGAAAATTGATCTTTTTCAATTTGACGGCGATATTGAAAACTTTACCACTTTCTATGAGACATTTTGCTCTTTGGTGCACAACCAGACGGAAATCTCAAATATTGATAAGTTTCATTATTTATTGTCTTGCACTAAAGGTTCTGCACTTAATATTGTAACAAGTATGCCAATTACGTCTAGTAATTACGAGGTGGTGTGGCAGTCGCTACTCGATAAATATCAGGACAACAGAATGCTCCTAGGTAAATACCTAGACAAAATACTAAGTTTCCCGGCTTTAAAAACAGAATCTCCAGCAATTTTAAATAGTTTTATTGAAACTTTCGATCACTCATATAGGGCAATTAACGCCTTAAATATTGATAACTTGTTAAGCTATTTATTTTGCCATATTGCTTTGCGGTCACTCGATCCTAATACAAAAAAGTCATTCGAGATGAGCATCGACCAAAAGACGATACCTACTTACGAACTAATGAACCATATACAAAAACAAGTAAAAGTGTTGGAACATTCGCAATTTACCAACACCAATTATTCTAACTCACTAAACAAAAATACTGTTTCGCATAATGTAAACAAACGGTTGAGCGACTCAAACAATAGACGCGCCTATTCACAATCGACATCGCAAAATGCCGACAGTCAAGATTGTGTGCATTGCGGCCAAAACCACATGATATTCCGATGTGTTCAATTCCGTGAATTGTCACCCACTCAAAGAGTCAGCCGTGCTGATCATCTCAACCTGTGTCACAATTGCCTAAAGCCTAATCATGTATCAGGCGAGTGTAACAGCAAGTTTAAATGTTTTATGTGCAATTGGCGACATCATACGCTGCTACACATCGAGCCTAGTAGCAAACCGGTTCCGCAGTCAGCCTTCCCGAGAACGACTGATAACGCTAGTGTAGGTATGCATTCTAACCTGACGCACTCGTCGAACGGAAACAATAAAAATTATGTTGTGCTATTAGGGACAGCTGTAGTCAATGTCGTGGATGCATTCGGAAGCGAGCAACCGTGCAGAGTACTTATAGATTCAGGTGCTCAGTCGAATTTTATAACAAACAATTGTTTAGAACGGCTAGGGCTGTCACGACAAAAATGTCCTTATAATATTTACGGTTTAGCCGGAAATAATGTAAAAAACTTCGGGATGGCGTCATGCACTGTTAAGCCACGACATTGTGACAATCCTAAATTTGATATCGATGCAATAGTTTTATCTGAATTAACTGCAAATTTGCCTACGGTAGAAATCCTAGAGGAAGTATCCTATAAATTTAAAAATTTACTGTTGGCGGATCCTTTCTTTTACAAAAAATCACCCATCGATATGATTTTAGCGGGCGATATATTTCCGCACATTTACGATGGCAATAAAATCATTTTTCACAATTCATTGCCCACTGCACTCAGCAGTATTTTCGGGTACATTTTATGCGGAAAATTAGAAGTACCGTGTACTTCTGATGATGGTGTCACTAACATTGCAACTTCTTGCAACCTGGTGTCGTACACCGCCGACAGTGATACCATCAATACTCAACTTCGGGCGTTCTGGGAAATAGAGGAGTCACCGTGCGACAACCCTATCGACCCACTCGATAAACTCGCAGAAGAAATCTATTCGGAGCAACACCACCGCGACGCTAGCGGTAGGTACGTAGCCCCTCTTATGTTAGATCCGAACCGCGCACCCCTAGGCGAATCACGTAACCTCGCCATGCGTAGGTTTCTTAATCTCGAGCGACGTCTCGCTCAAACTCCTAGCTTGCATGCAGCTTACGGTGAGTTCATGCGCGAGTATGAACAGCTGGGCCACATGCGTCCGTACAACGGTACCGAACCCAGTAGATATATGATACCACATCACTGTGTTGTACGAACTTCCAGTTCTACGACGCCCGTCAGAGTGGTATTTGACGGCTCGGCAGATACTTCCAACGGTATATCGTTAAATGACACTCTTCTTACAATATGGTTTCACTAGGGGTAAATCGACTACGGATGCAGGTATTACCCTTGTATCTCATATTTATTCTGCATGGGAGGCCGCACAGGATGCTATCGGAGTTTTTTGCGACCTGTCGAAGGCGTTTGATTGTGTTGATCATAATACGCTATTAATTAAATTAAATCATTACGGAGTTAGAAATAAAGCGTTGGATCTACTAAGATCATACCTAAGCAATAGAATTCAAAAGGCAGAAGTTAACGGCGTAAAATCTGATGGATCGAGTGTTAAAATTGGCGTTCCACAAGGTTCCATATTAGGCCCTTTCTTATTCCTGGTATATATTAATGATCTGCCTTTCATGGTGGAGAAATTAACTGACATAGTGTTGTTTGCTGATGATACTTCACTGGTCTTCAAAATTGAAAGACAAAAAGGAGAATTTGATGATGTTAATGGTGTATTGTCTTTAACCTTGAATTGGTTCACAGTTAATAATTTATTGTTAAACGCTGGTAAAACCAAGTGTATCAAATTCTCACTTCCAAATGTCAGGCAAGTTGAGACCAGTTTAGTGCTAGACAACAACACGTTAGAATTAGTAAATGATACGAAGTTTCTTGGAATAACCATTGATAGCAAATTGCAGTGGGGACCCCACATAGATAAATTGGCTGGTAAATTAAGTTCTGCGGCTTACGCTGTTAGGAACATCAGACAAAGCACGGATGTGGCTACATCTAGGCTAGTATATTTTAGTTACTTTCATAGTGTGATGTCCTATGGTATCTTGTTGTGGGGGAAAGCAGCGGATATTCAAACTATTTTTATTTTACAGAAAAGAGCTATTCGAGCAATTTATAATTTAAAACGAACAGACTCCTTAAGAGAGCTTTTTAAAGAAATTGACATACTAACAGTAGCTAGTCAATTTATTTTCGAAAATATAATGTATGTACGCAAGAACCTTACAACATTTTCCAAACTTAGCGATAGCTGTAATGTTAACCTAAGAAATAATCACAGACTATGTGCGCCCCGTTTTAGACTCGCGAAGGTTAGCAATTCTTTCAAGGGTCAGTGCATTCTCTACTACAATAAGATACCTCTGGAGATTTTGAAATTGCCACTTGAGCAATTCAAAAAGCATGTTAAAGCGACTTTGTCGAAAAAGGGATATTACAATGTTCAAGATTACTTAAATGACAGGACTGTATGGGGTTAATCTGGCTCAACACAGACCTTGCTGTTAATAATTTTGTAATTATTTATTCCTGCTTATTAATCATAACAATTAAATTTTTCATATTTGTATTAGTTAAGCACAACCTATTTTTAAAAGAGATCTAAAAATAAATCTGTGGGAGTTTCTACGCCCTTCTTCTCCCACAGTGGTCCAATGTAGAGAAGAGGCAAAAAATGACGTTTGCTAAGTATATGTAAATATCTACAGTAATAAAGTACTTTGACTATTGACTATTGACTATTGACTATCTTACGGGTCCAAAACTACAACAAGATATTTTAAAAATAATTTTCAACTTTCGGCTTTTTGAAATATGCTTTACGGCCGACATAGCCAAAATGTAGCCGATCGTAGCTACCAACATATTTTCTGGAGGGAGTCGCCATCGGAACCGGTTCAAACGTACGAACTGACGACAAATACGTACGGGTTACGCAGCGCACCGTTCATAGCTGTCCGCACGTTGCAGCAGCTGGCGCACGATGAACGCGCCCGGTACCCGCGAGCTGCCGACGTTCTCGTCAACGGTTTCTATGTCGACGATCTTCTCTGGTCTACTCGGAACGTTTCCGAAGCCAGCATGTTGCAGGACGAGCTCGTAGCTCTCCTAAAATTGGGCGGTTTCGATCTTCGAAAATGGGCCAGTAACTCGCCTGAGTTTCTGGACAGGGTTGAAACCGATCGGGCCGTCGCTATAAACTTTAGTGACGACAGCCTATGTTCTCCTATTAAAGTGTTAGGATTAAAGTGGTCGCCAACTCATGACTGCTTTTCTTTCGAGTATAACATGAAAGACAATACTTTCACAAAACGCTCAGTCTTGAAATTGTTAGCGAGCATATTTGACCCTGTTGGGTTTATATCTCCGTGTACCTTTCTCGCGAAATGCATAATGCAGGACTTGTGGAAATTAGATCTCGGCTGGGACGAGCAACTGCCTTCTGAGCTGCGCGACAAGTGGTCTTGCTTCATAAACTCACTGTCCAGTCTCTCCGAGCTACGAATAGAGAGACACATGCTGACACCCGGGTTCGACAAGGTGCACATAATTGCATTTTGTGATGCATCGAGTCGTGGGTTCGCGTCGAATCTATATGTTCGTAGTGTCGGGCAAGACGGTGAGGTGAAGACTAGACTACTTCTTAGTAAAAGCAAAGTCGCGCCGATCAAACCTATGTCCATTCCGAGACTCGAGCTCATGGCTGCCGTGCTCTTATCTAAGCTTGTCTTGATTGTGAAACAAAGCATTCAAAATATTCAGTTCGAATTGACCGCGTTGACCGACTCGAGTGTCGCCCTGGCATGGTTGCAAACGGCACCATATAAATTAAAAACATTTGTGTCTAGTCGGGTGGCGCAGGTGATCGACGTAGTCCCGCCGAACTGTTGGTATCACGTGAGAAGTGAGAACAACGCAGCTGACGTATGTTCCCGCGGCACCATGCCGGCCCAGCTCGTAGCTGACGCCGAGCGATGGTTGCACGGTCCGACTTGGCTATCTGATGACGTTCATCAGTGGCCAATCAGTACATTTTACGTTACTGATAAAACAGACATCCCTGAATTAAAATCTAACGTTGATACCTATTCAATGCCGACACAAAACGTCTGTAACGAAGAAGACGATATTAATAAAACGTTCGAAACGTTTTCAACGTTCCGTCGCCTACAGCGTGTTATCGCATGGTGCTTGCGATTTGTAAACAGTGCCCGACGGTCGAAACAAACTCGAACGCTCGGTCCTCTTTCAACTCTCGAATTAAATGCGTCCCATGACGTAATAATAAAATCTACACAAGAAAAACATTTTGGTAGCGAATTAATAAAACTACAAAATAATAAATTTGTACCGTCGCTACGAAAATTGTCACCCTTCGTGGATCCCCGTGGGTTCCTCAGGGTGGGGGGTAGAATCTCTCAGGCCGATCTACCTTACAACACTAAACATCCTCTTCTATTACCTAAAAATTGTCATACTACAACATTATTGATAGAACATTTTCATAAAATGTACCTACATGCGGGCCCGCGAACCCTACAAGGCATTCTGTGCAAACGATATTGGATCGTATCTGCGCGTAGCAAGATCCGAAGTGCGTTATCGAAGTGCATTAAATGCTTCAAGTGCAGTCCGTGTACTATACAACCTAGTATGGGTACGTTACCCATTGAGAGATTAAAACCTAACAAGGTCTTTTTTCACGTAGGTTGCGACATAGGAGGTCCATTTTACATAAAAGAAAGCTTACGTCGAAACGCTAAAATTCACAAATGCTATATGGCGCTCTTTGTATGTTTCTCAACAAAATGTGTTCACATTGAAGTGTTGAGTGATCTATCAGCAGACTGTTTTCTCGCGACTTTAGATAGATTCGTCGCTCGTCGCGGGTTATGTTCGTCTCTGCATTCCGATTGTGGCACTAACTTTATCGCGGCGGCTAAACATCTACAGGACGTTTGCAAGTTCTACCGCGAAAACAGCGAATCGATCGCTGACGGATGCGCGTCACGACAAATAGACTGGAAGTTCAACCCACCTAGTGCCCCCAACATGGGAGGTCTTTTGGAGAGTGGAATCAAATCGTCTAAGCGATTACTTCAGCGTGCGGTGGGTGATAGGTCGCTTACGTTTGAAGAATTAACTACAGTGTTTTGCAAAATTGAGGCCATTCTAAATTCCCGTCCATTGTGTCCTCTCTCTGACAATCCAAATGAATTTGAAGCATTAACAGCTGGTCATTTTTTAATTGGACAAAGCTTACTGGCCGTGCCAGAATACAGTTGTGATGAAGTAGCCATAAACCGCCTGTCACGTTGGCAGTGCTTGCAGAAAATCTCCCAAACGTTTTGGAAAAAATGGTCTGATGACTACTTACACACACTGCAACAAAGAGCAAAGTGGTTCACATCTGTTCCCAATATTCAAATCGGCGACTTAGTCTTAATAAAGTCAGAACTGAATCGTGCACTTCAATGGCCGCTAGGCAGGGTGGAGCGTCTCCATCCCGGTCCTGATGGCACAGTGCGAGTTGTCACTCTGAGGACGCAAAAGGGCATTTTTAAAAGACCAGTTAACAAACTGTGCCCTTTGCCTTACACTAATTAAGCACACTAATCAATACTTATATATATATATATATATATATATATATATATATATATATATATATATATATATATATCTAATTCACTGACAGATCATATTTAATTTCAATTATTTGTATTCTTTTCATAAACCATCTGTTAAAATACGATAGTTAGGGACGTTCCCTTATAATTTTTATTTTATATATATATATATTTTGTATCCTCCTCTCACTTTGTACTTGAAATCATCACGATGATTTCGGTGGGGGGTATGTTCGATCCATACATTACGGAAATTGAGGGTGGTGAATGATTTGCCGCTGCCCGATATGTTTGAACCACCTACCCTCGATTTGGCGTGAAGAAACGGTTGAAGGACCGGTACAACGGTCGTACTGTTCGCTTCAAGCAGCCCCGTGGTGCACTTGAATTTTGAGCCTCAAAGGACGTTCCTTACATTTTACTTGCTCCGTGAGCTTTTGTTATTTCCTACATCTATCTGCCGTGCAGTTTATCTATTTGTGTGTGTTATTGTACGGACTTTACACCAGCACTCAGCAGCTCCGATCTACCAGTGCCAACTTGGATTTGGTTGGTGAAGGCATTGAAGGTAAGTGGTAGATTAATTTGCTTCCTCTTTTCTGTGTGTTTGGATCGTTCGTAACTTTACATCGCATCATCATACCTAATTAGTATATTTTATTCTATTATACAGTCCACAACGCTCCTCTTGAAGTGTTTGGTGAATTACCGAACAATCTGTTACCAACTGGGAATGAAAATATAATGTGATTCCTATTTTGTCACCCCCTTGAGTAACAGTGTTACAAACTGGGAAGAAAATAGTACCAGTTTGTAACAGTGTTACAAACTGGCACTATTTCCTTCCCACTTGGTCACACCAATGATCATAGATTGTCTTAAGCTATAAAAAAATTGGATCGCAAAAATCTAAATGGTTTATTTAAATATTTATGCTTAAAGTCAGAAGTAGAAGAAAGCAACTGTAATTTGGAATTCGTAGCAATTTTAAGTGTAGGTAACTCCTTATCGTATCAAACACCCCTTGAGTTATTTTAGCTAACACCAGCTGTTTGTTAATATTGGAAACGGACCACAAATAATAGTTGCTGTTAAAGGGACTTTTTATCTACCGTTTAAACAAAGTTTTCATTTTGATTGATGAACTAGAATATTAACACTAAGGTGTTATAATTGCAATACAGATTATTTTATTATTTTTAATTACGTTATTTTTAAATAAATAATAATTGATATTTTCATTCCGCACCAGCCCACACTGAGCCAGCGTTATGGCATATGGCTAAATCTTACTCGTATCCGCGTAAAGGCTTGTGCCCCAACGTGGGGACATAAATGGGCTACATTTATTTATTTATAGCCGGCTCGGCCACTCTTTACTGAGGCTCAGGGCGAGGTTTAATCTGCACGACAGCTTCAACCTCGCCGGGGGAAGAAGGCCGTCCAAACTTGCGAGTCGGAAACTTGTCACTATGAACCGTTCGTGAACCGAACCCGAATGTGAATACTCTATACACTGTAGCGTAGTTACAATACCATAAAATCATATGTATTTGGTGCACTGGATGGATATTATTTTCAGATATTTATGTTTTTGTTTTGTGGAAAATAAATGCCTTTTTAATGTCTCCTTACCCGAAGGGTGGCAACCGGACCCTATTACTAAGCCTCCGCTGTCCGCCTGTCTGTCTGTCCGTTACCAGGCTCTATCTGAGGAACCGTAATAGGTAGATGGTTCAAATTTTCACAGAATTTGTATTTCTGTTGCCTCTGAGCAACAAATGAACTACAATAGATTTTATGAGAACCTGAACATGTTCCGGCAAGAGATCAATATTAGTATTAATTATGTTATAAAGTAGGTATTTTTTATGAATTATTATCAGTCTTCTAGTTCAACAACAGTCAACCATACACGTCTATAAACTGATTTATTTAAAGAAATTGGCTAGAAATCAAGATGACAAGGATTTAACTACATTTGAAATAGTTACGAATTCCAAATAACAGTTCCTTTCTTCTGCTTAACTTTATAAATATTAAAATAATCCATTTTGATATTGACAATCCTATTTTTGTATAGCTAGCTACCTACTGAGACAATCCATGATCAATGGTTACAATGTTTACAAACTGGCACTATTATCTTCCTAGTTTGTACCATGGTTACTCAAGAGTGTGACAAAATGGGAATCACATTCTATTTTCATTCTCAACTGGGAAAAAAAACCCAGTTTGTAACACTGTTACCAAGATGGGTGTGACAAACTGAGAACACATGAAAATTCTTAGGTAATGTGGACGGCTTATGCCAGTAACATATGGGAAATCTGACGCTTTTCCATAATTTTCTGTCAATTTGATTGAAGTGCTGGTTAGGTTTTATTTTTATAACAGCCAAGATTTCACATGCAGAAAATATCTGTATCCAACCCACCATATCTCTTCTTTGCTGGGACGTAATTGCCATTGTCATTCTCAGAGTTCAGTCCATGGTCTGCACTCTGTGAGTTCTCAGCACTGGTGCCTCCACCAACATCATACTGTTGCTGTCGCATTGCACGTTTCTTCGTATTTGATTTGAGATCTCGCCATGTCTGTGAAGTGTAGAAATAATTTCAACTTCAGTGTACATGTTCAGTGAACAAGCATGACTTGATTAATGTATTTGAGAAGGTGGTCACTCATCACATCAATAAAAAATATTGATGATAGTCAAGATCACCTGCTTCCATTTGTCAACAGATTTGACGGAGCCACCCATATTATTCAAAGTTGTGGCGAGTTCCCTCCACTGTGCCTCAAGCTCTTCTCTTTCCAGCCCGGAGTTCACAAGACCTTTAGACAGCTCAGGGTTATCATTCATATAGTCCATCAAAGCAGTGATCTGTGGACCAGTTGCTTGCTTCTTATTCTCCATATCCACTGAAACGATTGGTGGAGTTTAGACTATTCCAATAATAGGACCAATCCCAAATTTCAAGCATACCATTTGAGAACTAGTAAAAATTTAATTTAAGAGATGGCTCTAATAACTAGCTATACTACACTTTAGATGTATGCACTCTATATCTATACGTAGGTACAATGTAGACCAGTCAGTACCTATGCAATCTGTTCCCATGTCATGCCACTTTCAGAACACACTACCTAAGTAGTTTGTTTGGACTTCTGGCGTGTCAGGAAATTTGAAGGCCAATCTTACCTCTCTCTACTCCTACAGAAATGCTGGAAATCTGTCGGAACTAGCAGATTACAGATAATAAATCACAAGTGTTGGCGTTGAGAGCTCCATAACTTTTCCATTACTAATGTATAATTACAACAATTATAAGACATTTAACTAATAATTGCTATAGTGATGAATGGTAGATAAACATTAAAATAGGAAAAAGAGCAAAAGAATGTACAAAATTTTCACAACAATAAAATGCACAAGCACACTTCGACTTCGATCGAATGCAAGCGAAACGCATATGCTATCTCAATTTTGGTACCGAGTTGAAGAGAAATAGAACATATTCATCTTCGGACGCTCTCCAATGTTTTTGACCTCTTGACAGTGCTATGCCATGCGTTCAGATTTTGTACAAACACGCGAAACGAAAAGTAACAAAACAGTTTTGTTTTCTAAATTCATTACACAACTACGTATTTTCTATAGTTCTTTAGTATGTATTTCGTTTTTATACCCCTGAATTTCATTGAATAATCATAGGTAGTCAGCACATCAATCTAGCTCGCATTTTACGTACGCGGCCATTATAGATAATAAAAAGATAACAAACAGTTGTCAAAATATCGACATGCCATTTAATACTTTAATATATGGTGATAAGAAATAAATTAAGTAACAAATGTTTCCCTTCCCCCCTCCCCAGTTACACTTCACTCATTCTAGAGATGAGTTCACGCATTTGAGAAATATCCTGACTAATCCTGAATTAGGTAACTACCATGTCCGTATTTCCATAACTAAGGAAAGAAATCAGTATTTGTGTATATCCCAAACACGATGCACCTCCTTTGGTCTTGGGTAGGTAACTAAGTTCGGCGAGACTGCTGGTTTGGTTATGACACGTGCACAATTTATCAATAAATCAAGTTATCACCTTTTCTTTCAGGGTGCCAATTCTCACGGCCAAGTTGGACAAAACCTAGTCAACGAGCAGGTAGAAAAGCCCACACAAATTCTATCAGACTCCTGGGAAAATGTTCATTCAATATCCTGCGGTGGTGGTCATTCCCTACTTCTGGATAAAAGAGGGGCTCTATACTCCTGTGGCTGGAATCATAGGCAACAGCTCGGCGACACAAACGAGACATATCACTTTCACAGAGTATGGCCCCTGAGCGGCATAAAATTTACCAAATTAGCAACTGGATGGGACTTTAGCTGTGCTGTATCTGATGAAAAATTCCTATTTGTCTGGGGCTCAAACAGCCATGGTCAATTAGGCCTCCCAAAGGACCACTTCACTGAAACTATGAAACCAATCAGACTCCAAGTTAATGCCTGCTCAGTGTCCATGGGATTGAGACACTCAGCCATTGTTAACTCTAAAGGTGAAGTTTGGATAACAGGTTGTGGGAAGTATGGACAACTAGGACTTGGCAATGAAGTTCTGTCAACAGACAGGTTTGAAAAGGTTCCTAAGGTTGGGAGAACATCACACATTGCTTGTGGACAAAATCATACCATAGCCTGGTGTTCAGAAGAGAATGCACTCTATGTGTGGGGTGATAATCGGCATGGCCAGTTATTGCTGAGTCCAGACAAGTACAAGAAGATATTTGATCCTCAGAAGATAGACATAGATGTGCGGCAAGGTGTGAAGAAACTCCTCAGTGGTTGGACAAATGCTTTGCTATGGTTGGACAACGGTAAACTCCTGACATGGGGACGAAACAACTATGGGCAGTTGGGGAGTTCCCATGAAGTAAATTTTGGGAAACTAGTTCACATATCTTTACCAGGTTTGTAAATTATTAACTTTTCGGCTAGCTGATTGGAGATGTAGGCAACATAACATAACTATTTACATTGTTACAGATGATAGACAAATAAAGGATGTAGCTCTAGGATCAGAACATACAATTTGCCTGGCTGCAGATAATACTCTTTGGGCCTGGGGATGGAATGAGCATGCCAACACAGGCACAGGCTCAGGAGATGCAGTGTTCCATCCAACCTTAATACCACTGGAACAGAACCAAACTTCAATTGTCACACAGATTTATGCTGGGGGTGGCCACAATTTTATCGTCACTGAAGACAGTTAGGGATACCAGTGAATATAATAATCAAGAAGAGTAGTTCAATTAAGATAACTTCAGAAACCTCAGAAAAGCATTGTATGGCTGTAATAAGAAATTATCCTAGTGAGAATTACTACAGATGTTGTATTTCATAATTAAGTTTTGACTTTGGTTGATGTTAGTCGTGCACATGCACTCTGGAGCGGTCAACCAGACTATGCACACTGATACAATGTGCATGTGCATGGCTAACAACAACTAAAATCAAACCTTCATTGTGAAATAGAAGATCTGTGCATGTGTAGAAGCAATAACAGTATTAATTTATTTATTGACATGGTGTTGTAAAATTTACATAAGTTTTTGTTAATACATTTATTAAATTAAATGGTTTTATCAACATCTGCCAGATTAAACTCTTGTTGCTTGGGTGATATTTGCTGTAGAGAACACATCAAACATGACACTGCCTACGTCATGCATGTGTCCTAATACCTACTGTACATCTAATTGAAATAAAAGGGTGCAAATATTGCAAAAACATTGTAATATTCTTGTTTTACAAACATGTAGTGTAGGTAATACATTACACAACTACCTATAATTTTATTAATAATTCACATCACAAAATATTATATAATGAATGAATAAAAGGATGAAATACATAATATAAAATACTGCCAGTGTGAGATGGTATGATATGATACAATATGAATGTTGAGGTAAATAGGATAAAATATTGATATAAAATAAAACAAACAATAACCCCTCAAAAGACTATAATATCTTCCCCGCTCAACCATAACTTTTCCCACCCATCATGGTTCACTGAAAGAAATTTCTTGTTTACAAACGAAAATATTATACAACAAGTTTAACATAAGTGGTAAATAAGTTTGCATCTTTTAGATATAAGCTCGCCTTTGTACATGTTTTTTCTGTTAAAAGATATCTGTTTTGTGTAGAAAGCTATTAAATTACATGACTCACTTTTAATTATGTAATTTAATAATTTCTTAAATGTACATGAAAAGATTATGCACACATTATCATCAATATAGAAAGTCTTGCAAAAAATATTTATGTGCATGTTTCGAAAACAACCAAAATTCATATTAAAACTTGTAGCGTGTGTACTCTACATACCTTTTCAATAGGGCATTGCATTGGGTGAGCATGTTGTTTAACATTATAATTTTTTATAATAATTAGTATTTGCTTTCAAAGTTGAATCTTAACTAAGGGTATATAGACAAAATATTGACTATATTGAGTTTAATGCAACTATAAAGCCCATAAATGCACATTTAAAGTAAGCTGTCTTGTATAGTTAATCATTTTAAGATAATATGATGCCTTTTGGTTACCACAAAATGGCGACATATAGATGTAAGGCACTCTCAGTAGAAATTAAACCCTACTAATAAATACTTCATTAAAAACACCAGCAGTAGCAACAGAAATATCAGGTATTGCATTGTTTGTTACAATTCAACTCAACCTACTACACCACCTACATAACTCTGGTAGGTAGAATACTAAATTTTACATGTTGATTTGCCTTGCACAAGTATAAGGCTTGGGAAGCTCTTGTTGCACCTACCACCTGCCTGACTACAAGGCAAGTAGTTGGTCCACTCTATGACGTCACCCACACCCAATTTATTTGATCAACTACACCCTGCACCCACAGGGCCATATACCACAGGGCCTCCTCGCCTTGTGGTGTGCCAAGATTACGGAGTTGGTGTAGTAGCTGTAGTGAGTTACAGTTATAACAGAAGCTGTGCTAGCAACAGCTTGTCTTGTAGCATCCTCTCTGCTACCGCTTTCGCTCGCCTTTCACTGTCTTTCGTTTCTCCTTCTTCTCCTCTTTGAGTTGTTTCTGCTTCTCCCTGAAATATATAATGAGTGTCATATCTACAAACTATATAGAGGACTATACTTATTGTTAAGATTTTTTATGAAGGAAGGGTAATCAATTCAGTATCATTTATAGCGCATGAATTCACTTTACCTGTCTTCTTTATCTTTCTCTTTCTTACGTTGGGCGTCTTGTCGACAATTTTCTCGTCTCTCCCGCACTGCTGCTGCAACATCTGCAGCATTGGTGTTCTTCACAAGGTCTGACTGCTCTTGCTCACACTCAGTGTCCTCTTTTTCCTGGAAAGACATTATATCCTTTGTTGTAATCTTTGGTAATATATTTACACTAACTTTTTATGTATATTATTTTCCAGGATTTCCAAGTGGATATGTGATTAACTGCTATAATACTATTATAGAGTTTGCTCAGTCCTTTGCATTTAGCTAAGTTTCGATAAATATGGCTCTGTAGGATCTTTTACCACCAAGTATCCTTTTTTGGCAGCTGTGAGTTGCTTTGAGAGTTCAAGAATGTGTTTCTTTATTACCAATACCAACCTCATTATCAGAAAGTTGACTGTACTGCGACAGTATGGCCTCACGTATCTTCTTCTCTTCCTCGGAGTACTCCCGCCGGGTGGTGATGGCCAGCGACTGAGACTCCATCAGCTTCGACAACTTGGCACCAACCTCCTCCGAGGAAGTCGATGTAGCCTCCTCCTTTGGTCGACAAGCCTCCCATTTTTCCAGAATCTCAGTCACGTGCGTAGCGATATCACGCTCCTTAATCAACAAGTCTCAATTAATTGGTAACTCAGCCAAACTGCTAAATGGTCAAATAAGTGAGGTTGTAAGTGTTGCAATACTCACCACGAATTCAGAAAGTATACCTTCAAGGGCGTCCTTTTTGTCATCGAGTGTATCTTCTCCATCTAGAATTCCTGATATGTATGAGCCAAATACTCCTTCATCAGTATTTAGCGAGCGTAATTTATCGCTCAACCACGGTTGAAACTCACTCACCAACGCCGCCATATTTTCTAAAATGGAATTTGACGTTTGACAGCATGTTGGTTGACAAGACTGACAGCCAATTGAGCCACTCGTATCAACACTATAATAAGCTAATTTAATGCTACAAGCACATTTGCAATCGATCGATCGATTACACAGCCAGCCAGCCCGCTAAAAACTAGAGCCCTATAAAAAAAAACGAGATTTTTCGTTTGTCATCTCTCGCTGGGCTTGCAATTTTTGTGGTGATTTCTTTTGTTGAGTTAGGATAACTAACTTAAAAGTACAGAGAGATCATGTCTGCCCGTTACGACAGAGCTATTACTGTGTTCTCGCCGGACGGCCATTTGCTACAAGTAGAATATGCCCAAGAAGCTGTTCGCAAAGGTTCCACAGCTGTAAGTAACGATATTTTGTTGGTTAGACTAGAACTAGTTTCCGTAAACGTATTTTCATTTGTAACTACTTCCAGGTCGGAGTGCGAGGCGCTGGTGTTGTAGTGCTTGGTGTTGAAAAGAAATCCGTCGCTAAACTGCAAGAGGAGAGGACGGTGCGAAAGATATGCTTACTAGACGACCATGTCGTAATGGCGTTTGCCGGTTTGACCGCGGATGCGCGTATCCTCATCAACAGGGCTCAGATTGAGTGCCAGTCCCATAAGCTGACTGTAGAGGACCCTGTGACATTAGAATACATTACCAGATACATTGCTGGGTTGAAACAGAAGTACACCCAAAGCAATGGTCGACGGCCTTTCGGTATATCGTGCTTGATTGGAGGGTTTGATGACGATGGTAAACCACACTTATTCCAAACTGAGCCGTCCGGTATTTACTATGAATGGAAAGCTAATGCCACTGGTAGGTCCGCTAAGACTGTTAGAGAGTTTTTGGAGAAGAATTACACAGTTGAAGAAGTTGCAAATGAAAAAGCTGCTGTGAAGGTATGTAGAAAGTGTTTTTATTTCTTCTAAGCCATACAGACAGTATAATTATTTTGAAGCCCTATTCTGACCCTTCCTAATGTCCAAGAATTTAACAAAGTTTATTTCTATTTCCAGCTGGCTATCAGAGCACTACTAGAGGTGGTCCAGTCCGGACAGAAAAACCTGGAGATTGCGGTGATGAGACGCAACCAGCCCATGCAAATGCTGGATGCGGAAACAATCAACTCTTATGTCTCCGTCATTGAAAAGGAGAAGGAGGAAGAGGCAGAGAAGAAGAAGCAAAAGAAGTAAACATTTATTGTAACAACTTTATTATAAGTTTTCTTAAATTACATGGCATAAGGAATTCATAAATGTATAATTCTATATTTTAGCATGATTCCTTGCATACTACAGTGGAGACATTCTTAGAAGTTGCATTTTACATCTGTCAATAGTAGGGACAGAGCTATGTGTCAAGTCTCCTCCTTGATTTTGTTTACAAAAGGAATGGAGACTGACACAGTCCTGCATGTGACTAATATATAATCTTGGCTCCACTTCAGTGCAAGTCATTCTATGAAATGCACTAAACTCGCAATACTAATCTTGTTTTTTCTTTTAACTAAAGAAATGTCCTTCGCCTTTGCAAAATCTTTTAATTTGACATTCATATTATATTTCTTTGAAATGACACCATTGTTTACAAAAAATCACAAGATTAGTAATGCAAGTTCAGTAGGATATGCAAATAATGTTTGCTGTCACAGACATCATACTAAAATTACAGAGTATCCATAGTTGTTTAATTTAATCTAATCATTAAGTAAATCTATAGTTTTAGAAATTTGTGAGTAAAGTTCCTTGAGGTCTGAACTACATTCAGGGTTGGGTCCCTTGTTAGTCATAATGTCATTAAACATTAGGTCCCACTCGCCATGGTAATGACCAGAGTATCCAGAGTTCCTCTGAAACAAAGATCAATCAGTATAGTTCATACAAAAACTGTATCTCTAGAATTTAAGTCTTTTTACCCCACAGTAGTAAGTTCACAAATGGGGGTGGTTTAAACATCTTTAGCAGATGGGCAGTACAGAAGTCACAATATCATAGCATGGTAAGTGTCAATCCGTATATATTTCGTATATATTTATTGCACATAAAACAACATAAGATATAATAAACAGAAAGGACATCTACAAAGGCATGCTTATCTCTAAATAGAGATCTCTTCCAGCAAACCCAAGGTTGATAAGAATAATTTAATATACAGGATAGACCTATGTGCTCTGATAAGATACATACATATATTACTGAACAATTGAACTAACTGCTAGATACACTACATACACAAGTACATAAATATTATATAAAAATATAAATACACCTAAATAAACTAATACATATAAACAAAGCTCAAATCTAGGATAGAGAAAGATAAAGCTCCTTCAAACGATTCTTAAAGACGGGCAGAGATGGACTATCTCTGATAGTGCAGGGAAGCGAGTTCCAAAGAGTGATCGCCCGCAATTGAAAACAGTGCTTGTATGCGACGGTGTTGTGATGAGGTATAGAGAGCAGGGAAGCCGTGTGAGTTCTACGTGGACGAGCCGAAGGGAGAAATTGAAAAAGCTCACGGAGAAAGCTAGGGTATTGAGGGTTGGTTAAGATGTTGAATAGAAGAGTGAGGATGTGTGTGTCCCGACGAAGACGGATCGGCAGCCATTTTAACTCCTTGCGATACTGCGAGACGTGGTCGAACTTGCGCAGTCCGAAGATAAACCGAATCCCGAGATTTTGAAGTCGCTCGAGTCTGTTCAGTTGCTCTTCTTTGGCGCTAGCCCAACAAACATCGGCATAATCGATCAAGGGGAGAAGAAGAGATTGAGCAATAGTAATTTTTGTTTGATGGGGCAGAAAGTTCTGAAATCCATACCTCAGCCATAGCAACATCATCAATTGGATCATTGCTGATGGACGGCAGCACACAATTCAAAGAGTTATGACCATCACTGCTGCTTCTCTTGTCATCGAGTTTGGTAGTAATTCCATCATCATTGTCGTAGTGGATGTTAAACTCAGCGAGTAGTTCCACTCCATTATTCCTGACTGAGTCAAGATCCGGCATACTTAGAAACTGAGATGAGAAGTTGACAGAATCATTTTGTGGAGTTGATTCATCATAGTTCATGAGGCTGTTATCACTGAAAAGAAAAGAGTTTAAAATTGTGAGTTGACATTAATAAGATGCAAGTTCGTAGCCACAGACCATACATAAAATAGAAGTAAATGCCCTAAGCATCCCGTTCACCCCAATATGTATTTTTCATATTCATATATCACGTGATTATGTATTTTATCATATGTTAGAGACACTACACTTACCCATACTGATGATTAGAACTTGTTGCCACCATGCTATCAATAGGATCCAAGTTAATTTCTGCCTCAACCACAGCTGAATATGATAGAGAAAGGATTTGGTCAGGTAAAGGATGATTGTGGATAGAAGTGAGGTAGGTAGGTTAATTTGTATTGGATAATTTGAAGGAGACAAGTGGAAAGAAATAAGGATGTGAAACCTTGATCTGGAACAGTTTGCTCAGTTGTACTGTTATCTGAAGTTTTAGGAATAAGCCAGTCCAATTGTGGTTTCTCTTCACAGTAATCTTCTGGTGTATCTGTAAAAAATATGTTCTCTACAATTTTTTGCCCTCTGGATTGCCTGTCTCTGCATAATGTTATGTATGACAATCCCACACAGTAAGATAATTGTTGTAGGTAGTTACCTTCACATTCAAAATTAAAATTATCTTGCTTTGGTACAGAATGTGAGTATAAGTCCTGCGCTGCCTTCTTAAGAGCCACTTTCAGAGCTTGCCGTGCTCTTTGTAGTGGCGTGTCACACAAAAGATCATCATTATAGTTATCCTGTAACAATTAAAGCCAAGTAAAGTAATTTTACTACTTCTGTATCAAACATAAAACTGGTCTAACTTAGCACACCTTTGGTTTATGAGTCTTCTTCAATGCCAAAGCTTTCCTATTGATCTTATTCAGCAACTCAGGTCTACCAAACTGGAAGTAGTCATGCACATATTCATGCATGTATGGGTTACTTGAGTTGCACAGAGGATCTTGTAAGTGCGAGGTTACTTTCCGGAATCCGTAGAGGTTTAACTGCCTCACGAAACTGGATATGTTAGAAGTCTTGAATATAGAATTATCACATTGCAAGTAATTGTGTAGAATGCGATAGTTTAGCAAAATGGTTCGTCCGGTACCGCCCCACAGGATTGAGTTGGTTCGAAGAGTCAGCAGGTACCACAATTTTTGTGGGAACCGCATCTGGTACATGGCGTTTTTGTCTTCCTGCATTTGTGCAAGTTGCAAACAAAAGATATTTTGTTTCTGAAACTTGCCTCAACAATTTTAAATCGCGCCGCGAGAAGAGAAATTGTTTGCTCTGACATGTTTTTTTTTTTATAAGAGTATAGCTTTTGTAACGAGACCTTGCCAAATCTGGCATGTTTTTTTTTAAAGGCTGGCATGTCCAGTGTTGCCAGGTCCGGTTTTCACTTTACCCCAGATTTAACCTAGATTTTCATAAATTACAGTAAAGAAATTTCCGCATAACCTTTCTTATTTTACAAAATAAAACAAGTAATGTCAACCGTGTTATTGCGTCACACAATTAAATTTAACTCAATTTTATTTAACAGCATTTTTAAATGATTATTAAAAATTTGTTCTTGTGATTATACACCCTGACATTTTAGTGGTTTTAAAGCGGAGGCTAGGTGAATCCTAGGTGAGGCCTTAGCAGTTGGTATCATATTGTCTTTTTTTTATTAACGAAAAATATCTCGAAACAGTGAGAGTCAAAGTCAAAGTAGTTTGTCAATTGTAAGACGGGCTGGTTTCCGCAACTCGACGACTAAAGCGCCTATTTTGCGTGTGGGTCAAAGTAGTTTATTACTGTATATATTTAAATATACTTAGAAAACGTCATTTTTTGCCTCTTCTCTACATTGGACCACTGTGGGAGACGAAGGGCGTAGAAACTCCCACAGATTGATTTTTAGATCTCTTAAAAATTGGTTGTGCGTAATTAACATAAACAAGAAAAAAAAATATCATTATGATTAATAAGCAGGAATAACTAATTACAAAATTATTAAGAGCAAGGTCTGTGTTGAGTTAGATTAACCCCAAACAGTCCGGTCATTTAAGTTATCTTGAACATTGTAATATCCCTTTTTCCACAAAGTCGCTTTAACATGCTTTTTAAATTGCTCAAATGGCAATTTCAAAATCTCCAGAGGTATCTTATTGTAGTAGAGAATTCACTGACCCTTGAAAGAATTGCTAACCTTCGCGAGTCTAAACCGGGGCGCACATAGTCTGTGATTATTTCTTAGGTTAACATTACAGCTATCGCTAAGTTTGGAAAATGTTGTAAGGTTCTTACGTACATACATTATATTTTCGAAAATAAATTGTCCAGCTACAGTTAGTATGTCAAATTTCTTTAAAAAGGTCTCTTAAGGAGTCTGTTCGTTTTAAATTATAAATTATAAAATATAAAGTTTTAAATATTTTCTGCAAAATAAAAATATTTTGAATACCGCTGCTTTCCCGCACAACAAGACAAGAAAGTAACTAAAATATATTAGCCTAGATGTAAGCGTAAGCCGCAGAACTTAATTTACCAGCTATTTTATCTATGTGGGGTCCCCACTGCAATTTGCTATCAATGGTTATTCCAAGAAACTTCGTATCATTTACTAAATCTAAAGCCTGACATTTGGAAGTGAGAATTTGAGACACTTGGTTTTACCAGCGTTAAACAATAAATTATTAACTGTGAACCAATTCAAGTTTAAAGACAATACAACATTAACATTATCAAAGTCTTCTTTTTGTCTTTAAATTTTGAAGACTATAGAAGTATCATCAGCGAACAACACTATGTAAGTCAATTTCTCCACCATGTACGGCAGATCGTTAATATATACCGGGAATAAGAAAGGGCCTAATACGGAACCTTGTGGAATGCCAATTTTTACACCCGATCCATCAGATTTAACGCCGTTGAGTTCTGCCTTTTGAATTCTATTTCTTAGGTATGATCTTAGTAAATCCAACGCTTTATTTCTAACTCCGTAATGATTTAATTTAATTAATAGCGTATTATGATCAACACAATCAAATGCCTTCGCCAGATCGAAAAAAACTCCGATAGCATCCTGTGCGGCAGATGCATCCCATGCAGAATAAATATGAGATATAAGGGTAATACCTGCATCCATATTCGATTTACCCCTAGTGAATTGTTTGGGGTGGAGTTATTTTGTACGGTTGAAGTGTGAGAGCATTTGATTGAGTATATTTTAAAATATTTTACTTAGTGCTGGAAGAACAGATATTGGTCTGGAATTTGAAGGATCACCCTTATCTCCCGACTTGAACAGAGGTATCAGTTTACTGTTTCATGAGGTCTGGAAAAGCGGGGCTATAACTAGAATTAGTCTTGTGCCTGCTCGGGCATCAGAGAGAGCGCTCCGTACTAGGACATTTCAGTCAGTGTACTAGTACCCTCTAACAGCTCTATTAGTACTATTAGGACGTTGGATCTTAAGAATAAAAAATATGCTTGCTCAGTCATCAGAGAGCGCTCCGTACTAGGACATTTCAGTCAGTGTACCAGTAAGCTCTAACAGCTTTATTAGTACTGTAAGGTTCTATATTTGTCTATGCGATAATATTGTATACGGGCCTCTTTAGAGTGGGTGTTCACTTTGACACTGTTACGTAATTTGTAAAAAAAAGAAAGAGGCTTGGATGTGAAAAGTCAATGTGACACACTTCACCTTAGGCTTCGGCCAGCGGCTGATCTAATTTATATAGTTAGGATTAGCTTAATGGCTGTCGAGCCAGTTTGATCCCTTTTATACAAAGTGTAACTATATTCGATCAATAAACACAAGTCTGGTGTTACCAACGTCTTTATCTTCATCTTTATCAATTAGGCAGTGATCGTATAGTGGTTAGGACCCCTACAGTACTATTAGGACGTTGGATCTTAAGAATAAAAAATGGAGCTATAGGTTAATCTTTCCTTTCGTGCAGAGCAGAAACTTGAGCAATATTATACTCTCATCATAACATTAACATATATGCAATTGTATGTGTATGTTTACATTTCAGAAATAAAAAATTAAATTATATTTGATTTCCCTTCATACTTAAATAGGATAGGACAAAATACATTAACTATTGACTATCACAGGCGAGCAATACTTCTCTCGGTTGCGAGTTGACTAAAACAGATAATAACAAAAAATGTAAAGAAATACCAAACACTTACGCACAAAAAAAAACAGAATGGATGGAAGGCAATGGTGTAGTATGGTCGTACATGCAATAGGCTAGATGTTAGAGTGAACTACGACATAATGTACGTAGTGCTGTGTTAGCACTAAGATAGGTATATAAGTGCCCACACAATGAATAAACAGGCTCTTCTACTACCAACAACTATCGTATCATTTATCCTTTATTACATGGCGACCTTGCCTTGGGCCACAATAATCTACTGATTACTCCGGAGAAAATCGAGAAAATAAAGAAAATCAAGAAAATCTAGAAAATCAAGAAAATCAATAAATCAAGAAATACAAAATGGCAACTATCAGATTCACAGTGGGGGAAGTTATTGTGGAGCTGGCGGGACCAATGAAAATTATGAGGAATTCGAAGATAACGCTGACTGAAGGACGACGCCACGTGCAGGAATCAGAAAGCACGATAATGATTGGGACGCCGATAGAAATAATCAGACAGGAGCAACAAAGAACGCAGCTGAACCGCCATCAACACCAGCAGGTACACCAACCATCACTGGCAGCACCACCAGCAGCACCATCATCAACATCGGCAACACCACCACCACCACCACCGAAAGCGCCGTCATCAGCATCGGCAGCACCACCGTCAACACCGGCAGCACCAGTACCAACACCAGGACCAGCACCGATGCGTCAACCGTGGTCTACAACCGGAGGGCGCGGAAGGGGGAGATCTACGGCCGTTATAAGGCCAAGGGTGGTACCGACAAATCAACGGTACTACCATCAGCCGACCCCACCACTGCGACAACCTCAGCGCATGGTACGAGGAATCGGACGAGGCCGACTAGATAATATCTAAAAAGAAGAAGAAAACTAGTCAAACATGTACGAGTGAACCCTGGATTTATTTTATCAGTATGAAGATTTTCTGCGACCGGACGAGGAGTGAGGGTTTCCCGGCTCCAACAGGTCAGGTCTATCCCGGCCATCGAAGCGGACCAGGGTTATCCCGGCCAACTCAAGAAGATGACAACCACGTGCATCTTCGAGCAGTATCCAGTATCAACATGCGTCACGTCCGCCCAGCTGCCGTCATCACCATCCACGCGACGATGACATGCATCGATAGACCTACTTCGACGAAATGTTGTCACTGTGAGGTAAATTAATTAATTGTTTCAGGCAGGATTAGGAACATAGGTTTTGTTATCAAAGTTTCATCTAACATATAATTATGCATGTAATATCTAGTGTCACAGTCATGAGTAAATAATTAGTTAATTCATAATCATTTCAAATCAAAGTAAAGTTTTAAAATAGCATACGAGTAGGTAATTACGTATCGCTAATACAGTGCATTCCGAGTTGAATGACTGCAGAATAATTTCTAGGTCAAGTGGAAAAGACCGATGGCCTTATGATAATAATTGAAAGTAAAGATTTAAAGTAAATGATTTACGTTTGTACATGGTATATTTTATGTTGCGAATTATTATGGAACGGTACTTTATTAATTTATAGGAGATAGGGAGCTATTCCTTCTAGTCATACAGACAGATTGGAGGCCATTGTCTTAAATTGTAGCAGCTCTATCCCCCTATTACAGGTGTACAGAATAAGTGGCCTGATATGCCAATATGAAGGGTGACCATGCCCTCAGGATGTATGTATAATGTAGGAGAATTATGTTCTTGCTCATAGTGTTTGGACTGTCGTGCCCTCGGTGAAAGACTTAATTATTAGGAGATATCTCAGTGAAAGTTGCCAGGAGCAGAGGACTCCTTGGCTTAGTAAGGCATTAGTAGAAATAAGTAGTATACAAGAATAGAATGAATGATAGAAGACACGAAAGGTTAAGGAGATTTGACTGACAAAGTGAGTTGTTAACCAGGAGTTACGATAAATCTTACTTCCTAGAGTATATTTTGTTGATAATCAGAGTAACAGACTGAGAACTACAGGATGCTCAGTAAGGGTTAAAAACCAAAAGTGTAAATGGGTGTTTGGAAAATGGGTATAAATGTGGAAAAAGTACCGAAACCACGATATGAAAATTCATTTTGATCGTATTCACATTAAATTAATGTATTTTTTTTAAGCAGATTTTTAAAGTAAACGTGACACTAGGTAGGTAGCTAATAATTTTTATTATTTTCAAGTAAATGAATAAATTAATGAGTAAAATTATTTGTGAAATGTAATAATCACTTTAGGACAGGGAAATATTCAGTGAAAAAATAATTTTGTGTAAATTCATAAATTAATATTACAGGAAATGGATTATAGGATCACTCTGTACATGTCTTGTGTTGTGTTATTATTATTATAAGAGTTTTATTTTAGTGGAAATAAATAACGAAGTTAAAAGGTATAAAAGTATAAGGTATTTTGATTTCAGATATTTCGATGTGTTTTCGTTTTTCAATAGGTAAAATGTTTCAGTTATGGGTCTTTCCAAAAATAAAAATGTATAAATTGTAATTTTGTTGTATTTGTCTATAGGAAAAATTAATTACTTATCCTTATCAGGAAAATAGGAAGTACAGATAGAAAGGTATTTGATGTGTTTATTCGTTTCAATCAGGTTTCAAAAAGTATTTTGTTTACAGATATTTTTATGTGTTTATTCGTTAATAAAGTGTATTATTAATTGTTTTTCCAAATTGTAGGTATATGAATTGTGATAAAGTGTTTTTTCAAACTGTGTAAATTCTTTTTCAGGAAAATAAATGATTATTTATTTCATGTCTTTCAGTTATAAAATATGTGTATGTAACTTATAGGAAAATAAAGTGTACCTATTTCATTCAAAATTAAATTCCAAGACAGGTAACTAGCAATTATCTAGGTCATTATTTTATCCAAGAATTTCTTTATTCTTTATTGCACAGAAATCTTAATAGTAAGGTAACAAAACATTTTATGAGCAAAGGCGAGCTTATCTCTAAAGAGAGATTTCTACCAGCAAACCTAGGCAGGACAGGAAAAATTGTGCAACAGGAGAGTCCTAGTGCGCAATAAAACTGTACACATCTAATTGTTTACAACTAAAACATAATAAATGATGTAATATAAAAATGAATGAATGAAAATAAAATAAATGATATAGTAAATGATTTACACTAAATAAAATACAAAAGCAAAAAATAAAATATATATCAAACATATACTACTTATATATACATATATAAAAGTACCTATCACGAAAGAGAAAGGAAATGCTCTTTCAATCTTGTCTTAAAAGTGAAAATTGAGGGACTATCTCTAATAGCGCAGGGAAGTGCGTTCCACAGTCGGATCGCCGTTAACCTAAACGAGTGTTTGTAAGCGGCATTGTTATGCCGAGGAGTAGAAAGAAGAGACATCGTGTGGGATCTCCGGTTGCTATGCCTGGAGGAAATAAACTCGAAACGTTCTCGAAGATATGAGGGGTGGCGGGGATTTCGCAAAATGTTGAACAGATAGGAGAGAACGTGCATATCACGACGAAATCGGATCGGAAGCCACCCCAACTCCTTGCGATAATGTGAGACATGGTCATACTTGCGCAGCCCGAAGACAAACCGAATCCGAACCGAATTTGTCCATAGCATACAGCAATCTAACTCTAGGAAACTTGTCAGCATATTTTTACAATAGCTCTGCCTTGCACTTTTATTTACAGTTTATTGCAGTTAGGTAGAGTAGGATTTCACAATATTGTAATGCAAGTACTATCATACCATTTTAGGTTTGAAAAATAATTTCTTTGTTGATAAAGAAATTTTATTTTTTTCGCTACCCCGAGGGTGAAGGAAGTTAAAGGGGAGGTTTAGTATGGTCGTACATGCAATAGGTTGGCCATGTTAGAGTGAACTACGACATAATGTACGTAGTGCTGTGTTAGCACTAAGATAGGTATATAAGTGCCCACACAATGAATAAACAGGCTCTTCTACTACCAACAACTATCGTATCATTTATCCTTTATTACAATGGATTACATTTTGCCTCATTACGAAATAAGCAAAAACTGATCTCTTTGCAATACCTACGCCAGTCAATTGATGGAAAGAGCGAGTTTAGACAGAGAATAATAGACCATCTGGCATGGTCGATATTTATGTTATGGGTCGCACCGCACACCTGCCCGTGCCTGCATCTAAACAACATACGGTGCCAATGTAAAAACATAGATTTTGTACACCAACATCTTAATATATATAAATCTCGTGTCACAATGTTTGTCCTCAATGGACTCCTAAACCACTTAACCGATTATAATAAAATTCGCACACCATGTGCAGTTCGATCCAACTTGAGAGATAGGATAGTTTAAATCTCAAATTATAGTCGCAATTTTAATTTATTGCTAAATATTTGTCTGTTATTATTTGACAGTCACAATTATCTGTTAACTCCAAATGATTCTAAGAGATGTCGATACCTTTCGACTGGGTTGAGTAAGTAATCAATAGATGGCGCTGCTATGGTAAATCTACGAACGTGTCATATAAGCTACATTTTAACAGCATAATTACCACGTGTTGTTGACGCTATAAAATTAATTAAATTTATTTTGTAGTGAACGAAATACCGTATAATTCAATTATTTCCACTTTTTAAATTTTTGGTGTTAGCATAGCCGGCCACGTGTTACTTAGACTGAAGTGTAAATTGAATTCATATTATAATGAAGATATATATAGAATGACGTTTGCTAAGTATATGTAAATATCTACAGTAATAAAGTACTTTGACTACTTTGATAATACAGTGAAATTAATCCTGTTTTTTACTTATTTGTGCTTCATTGATCAAAACTTTATAATTTAAATTGAATATATGTATGTAAGTATTATCACATAATTATAAAATTTAATTAAAATGTCAATGCAAAAATGATACACAATTTCCTACACTTTTTCAATAGTTGTACAAATATTTTTTTTTATTGTTTTTATTTAACCTCTATTAAAAATATTTAGCACTTATTATTTCAATGTGCTATGATAACAAGTTTTTCAGATTTTTTTTCTTGTATTTAAACCATTAAATTAGTATTTCAATTCTTATTGAAATTATTATTTAAACTCTATAATTTAAATATGTACATGTCAGTATTATCACATAATTACAAAAGTTAATTATTGATGTTTTTTTTTTTTTTTTCTAATATTTAAACGATTAATTTATTATTTTCAGTCAAATGCCACGGAAAAAATCTAACCTCAACAACGCGAGCACCAGAGAGGCACGACGCAAACGTATTAAAAGAGCCCATCAGTTGGCAGAACAAATTGAATCAAGAAATCCAGCTCGAAGAATCAGGACAGCAGAAGGTCATGCACAAGAATCTCAAGAACAGTGTAACGAACGTCTTCAAGAGAATATCATAAGAACAAGAGCAGCAGGAGAACGAGACATAGCCACAGTAGGAGCACAGGAACAATAATTTCAATTTATACATGTAAGTAATATCACATAGTTTTATAAAAGTTAATTAATATATCAATGAGAAAATGGCACAAAGCTCCCCACACTTTTTCAATAATTGTACAAAAAATTTTATATTATTTTTATTTAACCTCCATTGAAAATTATTTTGCACTTATTATTTCAATGTGCTATGATAACATGTTTATCAGTTCCTCTTTCTAATATTTAAACGATTAAATTATTATTTTCAGTCAAATGCCACCGAAAAAATCTAACCTCAACAACGCGAGCAGCAAAGGGTCACGACGCAAACGTGTTGAAAGAGCTCAGCAATTACCAGAACAAATCGAAACAAGAAATGCAGCTCAAAGAATCAGGACTGCAGAAAGTCGTGCACAAGAATCTCAAGAACAGCGTGACGAACGTCTGCAACAGAATATTACGAGAACAAGAGCGGCACGAGAACGAAACATAGCTACAGTACGAGTACTAGATCGACAAAGGCAACGGATCAGCCGCTCATTAACACGTGAATCATTCGTTCGGCTTGCCTTTGAATATGCACCAGATATTAACTACTCAGCGCATTCAAAAATTGCTATCGGTGGAATGGATAAAGTATGTCAATATTGTCAGGCATTGAAATTTCGGAATGAAGCAGCCGGCATGTGCTGCGCATCAGGAAAAGTTGTGCTGTCACCTCTACCCGCTCCGCCGGAGCCTTTATTATCCCTTCTTATTGGCAATTCAGATGATTCCAAATTATTTTTGCGTAAGATACGCAAATTTAATTCTTGCTTCCAAATGACGTCATTTGGGGCAACTAAAATTTGCGATCGTGCATCCGATGGACGTAATTTTGAAACTACATTCAAAATTCAAGGCCAGGTGTACCATAAAATCGGATCACTGATGCCAATGCCTGATAACAATCCGAAATTTCTTCAAATTTATTTTATGGGCGATTGTGAAGAGCGCGTGACGACTCGGTGCCTGTATAATTTTATTGAACAAGCAGAGGAAAGAGCAATTGTGATATTATTGGAAATTTTTTTAGAAGATCACAATCAACTAATTCAATTGATCAAAAGAGTTTCGCCACGACTGCAAAATGACAATTATCAAATCGTCATAAAAGCCGACAAAGTACCATTAGGTGAACATGCTGGTAGATTCAACGCTCCAACTGTTGATGAGGTTGCTGTTATCATGGTTGGTGATCCAGTTGACAAAAGATCTATAAAAATTACACGGCGAGACAACACTGTCAGTACAATTTCGGATCTACACCGTTCATATGACGCACTACAATATCCATTGATATTTTGGCAAAGACAAGATGAATATCACCTTAATATCAAACAGTATGATCCAAATACCGGTAAATTTGACAATTATCTATTTACTTTCTTACTGTATGTATAGATTTTAATTTCGTATTGCATTTTATTTTTTATTTTTTTAGGTGATTACAGAAATAATAAAGTTAGCTCGATGAACTACTACGCACACCGAATAATGGTTAGACAACATCAAGACAATTATATCCTTCGATATCGTCAGCTGTTCCATCAATACATTGTTGATATGTATGCTAAGGTCGAAAGCGAACGCTTGCGATTCCTTCGATTCAACCAGGCATAACTACGATCGGAAGAATATATTCACTTACGAGATGCTGTTGCTGGAAACATCGATGGAAATTTAAATCCCAATGACATCGGTAATGCTTTCATTTTACCTTCAAGCTACATCGGCAGTCCACGGAACATGCAGGAATACATACAAGATGCGATGACTTACGTACGTCATTACGGCCGACCGGATTTATTTATTACATTCACATGTAATCCGAATTGGGAAGAGATACAAACTTTACTATTGCCAGGACAACAAGCCATTCATCGTCATGATTTAACTGCACGCGTGTTTAAACAAAAATTGAAATCCTTAATTGATTTTATTGTTAAATATTCAATTTTTGGTATCACACGTTGTTGGCTGTAGACGATAGAGTGGCAAAAGCGAGGTTTGCCTCATGCCCACATTTTGGTTTGGCTTAAAGATAGAATCCGTCCTGAAGAAATCGATCAAATAATTTCAGCCGAAATTCCAGACCCATTATTAATTGATCAAGAATTATTTGATATTGTCACCAAACACATGATCCATGGGCCATGCGGTGCTTTCAACATGACGTCACCGTGCATGGAAAATGGAAAATGTAAAAAAAAACTTCCCAAAGCCGCATACGAATGACACGATCACGGATATTGATGGTTATCCAATGTATCGCCGCAGAAGTACTGAGAATGGTGGCCACACATTTACAATGCGACTGCCGAACTTTCCAAATCAAGTTGAGTTTGATAATAAGTGGGTGGTACCATACTCACCACTACTTTCAAAAACTTACAAAACTCATATCAATGTTGAGCTTTGCAGTTCTGTTAAATCAATTAAGTATATTTGTAAATATGTAAACAAAGGCACAAATAAAAATGACGAAACATAAATAAAAATGACGAAATAGCACGATACGAAATGGGCAGATACATTAGCAGCAATGAAGCTATTTGGCATATTCTCAGCTTTCCCATCCACGAAAGAGATCCTGCTGTCCAACATCTGGCAATACATCTTGAAAACGGTCAACGTGTATACTTCACTGAAGAAAATGTTCTACAAAGAGCGTTCGAAGCTCCGAAAACGACTCTAACTGAATTTTTTACATTGTGTCAAAAACCTGATGTTTTTAGCCAATTCGCGAAGACATTGGTGTATGGTGATGTTCCAAGTTATTTCACATGGAACAAATCCAGTAAAAAATGGGAGCCACGGAAACAAGGAAAACCACATCCTTCCATTACAGGCATATTCAAAGCTAAGACATTGGGGAGACTTTACACGGTACATCCAAAGCAACGTGAGTGCTTCTATTTACGTTTGTTATTGGTGAATGTTCCCGGACCAACGTCTTTTGAATTTTTACGAACAGTTAATGGTCGAGTATGCAATACATACCAGGATGCATGTCGTGAACTGCAATTGCTAGAAGACGATAACCATTGGGACTTAACGCTTGCTGATGCTGCGTTGACATCAACACCGAATAACATTCGTCAGTTGTTTGCAATTATTTTGACGACATGTTATCCCTCGCAAGCACAAACTTTGTGGGAAAAATATAAAAATTGTATGACAGAAGACATCTTGCACCGAATTAGACAAACAAATCAATGCCAAAACATAGATTATACACCAGAGATGTACAATGAAGCATTGGTCTTGATCGAGGATTTATGTGTTCTTATTTCAAATTTACCACTTAATCATTATGGTATGTCATCACCTAATCGTCCAGCCACCGACTTAGTCAATACCGATTTACAACGAGAAAATCAATATGACCATGGAAGTTTAGCAACAATTATCATGAACAGTGAACCATTACTGACAGCAGAACAAAAAATTATTTATGATCGGATTATGCTGGCTGTTGCTGCTGAACAGTGCTGGCGGTTTTTTTTTCTTGGATGCACCCGGTGGAACCGGTAAGACATTTTTAATATCGTTGATTCTTGCCAAAATACGGTCGCAACAAAAAATCGCATTAGCAGTAGCATTGTCAGGCATTGCGGCTACTTTACTGGATGGTGGGCGAACAGCACATTCAACATTCAAGCTGCCATTGGACGTTCATAATAAACCAGATGCAATGTGTAACATCAAAAAGAATAGTGGAATAGCTGCAGTGTTGCGGAAAAGTTCTATAATAATTTGGGATGAGTTCACAATGGCACACAAATATTCACTTGAAGCATTAAACAGAACTATGCAAGATTTAAACAGCAATAATAAACTTTTCGGTGGTGCTATCTTACTTTTGTCTGGTGACTTCCGGCAGACCTTACCGGTTATACCTCGCTCTACTTTCGCGGATGAGATTAATGCATGTTTGAAACAATCATTCTTATGGCGAAGTGTTGAAACACTTCGATTGACCATAAATATGCGAGTACAATTGCAAAATGATCCATCAGCACAAATATTTTCCAAACAACTACTAGATATTGGGAACGGTAAAATAGAACTGCAACCATATACGCAATGCATTAAACTACCAGACAATTTTTGCACTGTTGTTCAGGATAAAAATGAATTGATTCAGAGTATTTTCCCGGATATACAGAATAATTATTTGAATCATGAATGGCTTAGTCAACGGGCGATTTTGGCAGCCAAAAACGTTGATGTTGACGAAATTAACTTCCAGATACAACAGTTGTTACCAGGCGATCTGATGTCTTTTAAATCAATCGATACTGTTGTTGATGAAAATGAAAGTGTAAATTTTCCGATTGAATTTTTAATTCATTAGATATCCCTGGAATGCCACCACATAATCTTCGATTAAAGATTGGTTCCCCTATTATTCTCCTACGTAATTTGAATCCACCTCAATTATGTAACGGTACGCGTTTGGTCATCAAAAAGATCACCGAAAACATTCTTGAAGCAACCATTTTGGCTGGGAAGTTTAAAGGAAAAGTGGTCCTGCTGCCACGTATTACGATGATACCATCAGATTCTACCATACCCTTCAAAAGGCTACAGTTTCCAATTCGTTTAGCTTTCGCCATGTCTATAAATAAATCTCAAGGTCAAACAATGTCTATTTGTGGTTTAGATTTGGAAAATCCATGTTTTTCTCATGGGCAACTATATGTTGCGTGTTCACGTGTTGGGAAACCGTCGAATCTATTTGTGTTAGCTAAAGACAGGTTGACCAAAAACATTGTGCACCGATTGGTGTTAAATTAAATTGAAATTGAAAGTATTTATAATTCAAAAAAATAGATATTAATGTTTAAAAGTTTAAGACTATCTGCCTAGCCTACTATACTGTAATATACTTATATTTGTTATAAAATTAAATGGAAATAATAAATCTGATAAATTTTTATTTTGTACCTATTGATTTCTGCTTAATATCAAGTGTAAGAACATTTTAATTAATTGTGTTCAACGTACTTCCCCTTCAAATCTCAATCCAGTGAATTTGTATACCAACATCAACATTTTCGTCTTTGTTCGTAAATAATTTCATTGTACTAAAGGGTTATAGTAGTAGAAAGTCAAATAAGGAGATCACCATATTTTTTACAAATACCATCTGTGTGAAAAAGCATAGTGGACTCCGTGACTGATGTTCTCTTATTGTTCCTCTTAGATTGTTTACTATAATGTAATATAACAAAAACTTTAGCCACAGCAACGCGTGGCCGGGTCAGCTAGTATGTATATAGATCTTATAATTGACCATAGGCTCAATTGGGGACCTCATATTAACTATGTTTGTGATAAACTTCGCTCATTTGCAAGCAGATTAGCTATACTAAAATAAAAACTACCTTATTCAATATTAAGAACACTTTACCTTGCTCTTGCTGATAGTATAATTAGTTAAGGATTAAGTAGTTATGGAAGAACCTATAAAACTTATCTTATTAATATATATAAATTACAACTAAAATTGTTAAAAACTATTGTACCTAAAAAAACTAAAATTTTGTATGAAAATAATGAAATTGGATTATTTCAACATAGTAACATTCTACCTATTAACCAAAAAGTTAAGATTGCTATTCTTAAGGAAGAGTTTAACTGTATTAGCATATTAAATCCTAAGATTCGCTATAAACCTCTAAGAAAATTAAGTTGCACTAAAAATATATCTTACCCAAGTTTAATAATTTGTATGGAAGAAGAACTAGTGAGTATCTTCTCCCAAATATACTAAATGATATGGATGATGATATCACACAAACATACCTAAAAGAAAAAAACTTCATGTCATATCTCAAAAAACATTTTGCTAATAGTGGTGACTGTGAGTATATATTATAAGTTTATGAGGTATTTGTTTTTCCTTGTATGTGCTCATAGATACCACTACTACCTTGATGCAAGCTTGTTATTGTTTTTGTCTCTGTTGCTATGAATTATCAATTATTGTTAATTAAACATATCAACCTATTAAGTAAGTAGGCACTCAATTTTACTCCTTTTCTTGTATATGTGGATCGCGGGCGGCCCTCACATGCGGGCAGGCGGGAGCGTGTTGTGTGTGCGGACCGACCACGAACACCACCTAATGTTAGGAATAGTTATGGATATGGGCAGCTTACTTGCCTGGAATGATTACCTATTATTTTTAATTTACAAATAAAAATTATATAAGTTCCGAACTCCCAATCACTGATAAATCCTGAGGGTTTTGTGATTGTTGCATGTATGTAATTAAGTTAAGCCTATGAAAATAAAAATACTTAAAAAAAAAAAAACCTGCTCTCTAGGCATGGCTCCCGCCCGCCACTCTCTCGGAGCGATGACCGAATAGACCGAATGTCCGATTAGCGTAGGAAACGTTTCCTTTCGTTCATTGCACCGAAACTTTTCCTAATCGTTCTTCGTACATGACCGACACAAGACTAACAAGAATTACCGAACCAATGACTTTGACTGATATACCCCACAGGTCTTCAGTATTTTTTAAGTTAAGTAATCTAAACGTTTTGACAATGTCCTGGGGATATACATGATGAAATTTTAAATATATATTACTGACGCTAGTGTTATTTTTTAATAAAGTCTCTGCTTCATATGGAAATGAATTCAGACGATCTGTCGTGAGTAAGGGTACATTGGTGAAGAATGTTTAGAAAGCTTGAGCAACATCAGCACTGGATTTGGCAACATCATCACCTATCTTTAGGCAGAAATCATTGTCCCTTGGTATAACTTTGCCAGTTTCACGGTTTATTATTTGCCAAACAGTTTTCATTCTATTATTTGAATTTTGTATTTTTCTATAAATTTGTAAAGTTTTTGCAGTTCTACAAACCAACTTGAAAGTTTTTTTTTTATCAAAGTTATAGGTTTTTTGTTCATAAAGGTCATACAAGATAAGTCTACTTTTACTAAGTCCCAGTCATTAAATTTAGATTTACCGTTGTATTCACTGACTTTCTGAAATGACTGAAATCTTCTTTAATTTAAAAACTTTATTTGGGTTCTGTTCGTTAAAATCCGGTACTGGCAAATTTATATCTAAGTTTTTCGTATATGTCTATAGTATATGGGATGTAATAGGCCTATAAAATGATGGACCAGTTTTATCCTTGCTGGCAATTGGGAATGAAACTGTTTGACCACTGCGATCGCAATGTAAGCAGTTAATTACACAAAAAACGTTATCTAAGCAAGTTTGGCTGGTAAGTGTAAATCAAGTTGGCTCTAGAAATACGTGAAATAAATTAAACGACTTGAATAAAGGTATTAATAGTTGTTCCATTGTTGTTTCTACAAGCAAATTAGTGAGGGCTTCCTCCATAATTTTCTGAAATATTTAGAAATGGCCATGGCCTTTTTCATCCCTCGGTTACCTGTAGACACAAACAATGATATGGCTATTTAACTCAACACGGGATACCTATATTTGTCTTTCAACAGTAAGTGCAAGAATATCTTTCCGTTGTTTCAACTTAATATTATTTTTCACTAAGATTAAAGAACCACCTTTATCAGCAGTCTTTCCATTGTAACAACTGACAATTTTGTTATTATTTATGTTAAAAACTATTCATTCTATGCACAGATTTGTTTTATAGTTCTGTCAAATTATAGGCGCATGGAAAATTGCATAGTATTTTGCATTTTATCCTACTATATAAGTCTAGAAGTGTTTCAACACTTTTATTCAAATCATTTAACTGATGTTTCTATGATTTCCTACCATAATTACAATATTTATACAATAGTAGTCATCATAGATACCACGACTAATTATCTCCACAAGATCTACAAATTAACTATTTGAACAGCAAATTTTCGTTACTTTGCATTTCGAGAAACACTAGTAGCCCTCTTTTACTACGCACGGCGAGTCGGCGACGTCAAAGACCTTCAAAGAAGCTAGCCGAATGCAAGCGCATGCCATTAACCAATCATCGCACTTGCACGCCGCATCGCATGCTGTCTGGCCCCGCCCCCAACCCTTTGATTTTCGGTGCGCGCGTCTTTAGTTACCCATAGCACGACACTCGTGTGATACGTGAGTGAGGCTGCCTAAAAAACATGGGAAAATGGATCGGCTTTACGCATACTCAAATTTGGAGTATGTTACTATGGTGCAACAATACGCTATTGCCAATTACAACACAGCAGAAGCCCGACGGCTGTACGCACAACTGGACCACCTGAACCATCTCAGAATGCAGGGCATCCCAAACCCAATTTATTTTAGCTATGAACCTAGTATGTAGCGAGCCTTTGTTCAGCGTAGAGTGGTTGATATTGGTGAATTAACTGGTGATTTACCGTGGTTTCACATACCGGGCAAACAAAACCATTGCCATTTGAGCAATTTAAAAAGCATGTTAAAGCGACTTTGTCGAAAAAGGGATATTACAATGTTCAAGATTACTTAAATGACAGGACTGTATGGGGTTCAACTGGCTCAACACAGACCTTGCTGTTAATATTTTTTTAATTATTTGTTCCTGCTTATTAATCATAACAATTTATTTTTTATTTTTGTATTAGTTAAGCACAACCTATTTTTAAAAGAGATCTAAAAATCAATCTGTGGGAGTTTCTACGCCCTGCTTCTCCCACAGTGGTCCAATGAAGAGAAGAGGCAAAAAATGACGTTTGCTAAGTATATGTAAATATCTACACTAATAAAGCACTTTGACTTTGACTGACTTTGAAACCCGGCTGACATGATGTCGCGAGGCGTCGAGTTGGACTTGTTACACTCGTGCGAGGATTGGTGGCAAGGACCTGCCTTCTTAGGTAGGCCCAGCCAGGAATGGACAACAGACAGTGGTCCAAACCTTTATCTAAGTGAGTTGCCAGAATTAAAAACCTCTAAAACCGTAATGCACTCTCATACTCAGTCAGAATTATTTCCATTCGAACGTTTTTCGTAACTGCTTACAATTTGTGTTTTATTTCTAATGCACACAACAAAAATAAACCACAACGTCACACAGACACACTTTCAGTTGGAGAACTGAATAACTCTAGTAATGTTTTATCTAGAATTGCAGCAACAATCATTCCCTCAGATTTACAGTGATTTGAAAAATAAACGCTCAGTTAAATCACGGAATCTGTCCAGTCTTAACCTTTTTATTGATGATTTTGATTTAATTCGAGTGGGAGGGATACTAAATAATTTAAAAACATTCACATTCGAAAAGAAGCATACTGTATTAGGTACTTTGTATATGTAGATTGACACAGCTTATTTTCCAGTATCTGCACGGTGTGTTGCTCCACGGCGGTTCCCAGCTGCTGCTGGCCGCGGCTCGCGAGCACTGATTGCCGCTGCGGGATCGCGACCTCGCTAGGCAGACAGTTCACCGGTGTGTTAAGTGCGTGCGCATGAAGGCAGATACTTTGCAAATACAGATGGGCAACTTACCTTCCGAGAGAATCGAAGAGGGTTTAGCATTTTCAAAATGCGGAGATTATTTCGGCCCGTTGTTCATATTAAATCGCAAAGCCAAAGGCGCTAAATTAGAGAAATATTATGTTTGTCTTTTCATATGCTTTTCTACGCGTGCTATACACTTGGAATTGGTCACAAGTCTTACTACTGATGCATACATACTCACGCTGAAAAGATTAATCTCTCGACAAGGTAAACGCTCTGTGATATTTTCCGATAATGCAAAAAAAAATTGTAGGAGCTGCTAGAGAATTTTCATATTTTTTAGATAACAGTAAAGATGATATTTTAAATTTCACTGCAAATCAATGAATTAAATTAAGATAGATAAGATAAGATAATGATTTATTTCACAAAAGAGTTTAAAAATTCACAAATAAAATAAGTAGTTTCTAAGGAATCAAAAAGGTAGTAAAGATTACCGGTGGCCCTCACACTAGGTTAGACCTGTATCGTGAGAGCCCAGTTCTTTGACATAGGAATTACAACAAAGCATTGACTGACGGCATGAGTTTATATAAACTATTTACTGTTTAGCAGATATTAAATTAAGCTTATTAATAAATTACTTAAATCAAGAATTTTATAAAATTGTAGTTAAAGTTAAAAGGATACTAAATAGAAATACATTTTAATAAAGGGAAAGGAGGGACAGGATTATATGATTATTTTCAGGAAATCTTCTGTTTCTTGATATGTAAGCGATTTCAACCACTTTAGTATAACGAGCTTAGAAGCTCTCACTGTACAGTGCTTTATGTCACAGTGTCTGAGAACTTTATTGTAGACGTACGGCATCATGAAGTTGGGGAGACGACGGGCAAATGATGTTTTGGCTGCCGTATGCGGAACACGGAAGATTCTTTTATTCAATAGGTCTTCATAGTTGATACTGTGTAGTGTCTTACCGTGCATATGAATAAAGGTTTTTAGAATAAAGATTTTCCGTACGCTGAGTAGGTCCGCTTCAGCAAACAGAGCAGCAGTGGGGAATCTGTATGTGTTTTTAAGCATGACTTTTATAACCAATCCGCAGTCACGCCAGATCCTCCCCAGACTGTTATGCAGTAGCTCAGTACTGAGTCGCACAGAGCCACATAGACCAGCCGAAGGACATGCTTGCAGGCCGAGTTACGTAACGCACGCATGACATATATAAGTTTCCTAACTCTTTTAGCTGTGTAGGCGATATGCGCTTTAAAGGAAAGTTTCTGGTCGATGATGACACCCAAATATTTGAAGGTTTCAGCACGGTCTATCTCCTCACACTTGCATGACATCGGGTTACAGAAAGAGTGAATCCGCATATGAGTACAAAAGTTAGGCTCTGATGCTCGAGTTTTGTGGAAACACATATATTTTGTTTTTTGGCCGTTAAGTGTAAGGAGATTGGTATTCAGCCATTCAGCAAGACTTGACAATCCTAGTTCTCCCTTTTTTAGAACATCCTCCCAAGTGTCTGCATTGAAATGGCGACGGTGTCATCAGCGTAGCAGAGGATGTTTGCGTCTGGGGGTGAAGCCTTATGGATATCATTGATGTATATGATGAAGAGGGTGGGGCCAAGCACGCTTCCCTGTGGTACGTCGAAATTAATTGGCAACTCGCGGCTTATGTTATTGTCAATTTTGATGCACAGTCTTCTGTTTGTGAGGTAACTTCTGAACCAATCGAGAGTCAGCCCTCGGAATCTTTTGGTTTCAAGTTTTTTGAGTAGCAAGGGTATAGATACGGTATCAAAGGCCTTCGCGAGATCCAGAAATACCCCAACACACTTTTTCCCTGAGTCAAGGTAAGAAGAAACCTGGTTAATCAGAGTCCCGACGGCATCCTCAGTGGAAATTTCCTTTCTGAAACCAAATTGTTTCTCCGAAATCAGCCAATATTTCTCAAGATAGGACACTAAACGCCTGTTCACAACTTTTTCGAGAATTTTTGAGAATATTCCGAGGAGTGATATGGGTCTGTAATTTTCTGGAGATTTCTTATTGCCACTTTTGAATATCGGAACGACTTGTGCCAGCTTCCATGTCTGTGGGAATATGCCCGTTGAGAGACTGATATTGAAGATATGGGTCAAAGGGCCAGCGATTTCGATACATATCTCTTTGATGAATTTTGGGGTGTGACCATCATGACCCGGGGAGCTTTCGTTTTTTAGATTATCGATGATCCTACGTACTTCGAAAACGTCCGTTGGCTGCATAAAGAAGGATTCAGGAGCCACCTCATTGAGTATGACCTCAGAAGTGGCATCCCCTAGTGATTTTTGTTGTTTTTGAAGCAGTTGGCTTGCCAGATTCTCGCCCAAATTGGCAAAGTAGTCGTTACAATGATCCAATGACTCTTGGGGAACAAGTTTTATTTTTGTCAGTTCAGAAGCTGAAGAGGTTTTTGTTGTACAATTGCTGATATTCTTTATTACTTTCCAGAGCCCTTTAGGATCACTCTTTTTGCTTTCTAATTCAGAACTTTCATGAGCAAACTTAAGTTTGCGAAGCAGTTCCACACAAAAGTTTCTGTATCTGCTATAGACAAGCTTAGGTACTGGATCATTTGGATGTTTCCGAGTTTCGAGATGGAGTTTGTCACGGTGTTTGATGCATCTCATCAAACCTGGTGTTATCCATAGTTTAAGGATAAGTTTTGATCTACTGACCCGCTTCAAAGTCGTGTGTCTATCCACAGCATTATCCAAAATCTGGTTGAATTCAAAGACAGCCTTTTCCACCTCGGTCAATTCACATTCATTTCTCCGTATTCTCCCATATGGGTGGATTGTAGGAGGCTGGAGTCAAGTATTCGAAATTCCATGTCCATCGTGTTGTCGGGAACAGTAATTTAACTTATGAGGAGTTTAGCACGGTTTTGGCACAAATAGAATCCGTCCTAAACTCCCGACCAATGTACCCCATGTCCACAGATCTTGCAATGACTTGCTTCCTCTCAGCAACTCACACTTCCTAATCGGAAGGTCGATGATCGCGCCCGCCTGCCTGGACCTGACCACGACTCCCATGCACCGGCTGGACCGCTACGACCGAGTGGAAAAGATACGACAGGACTTTTGGCAACGCTGGTCAAAGGAATATATATCCGAACTGCAGAAGAGGACAAAATGGCAAGCTAATACAGATACACTTGCTGTCAACACTCTGGTGCTGAGTCATAGAGGATAATCTGCTACCTTTACAATGGAAACTAGGAACGGTGGTTCGTACTTTTTATGGCAAGGACGGTATTTCACGAGTCGCGATTATTGGGACTGCGACAAGTGTTATCCAGAGGTCATTCTCAAAAATGTGTCCGCTTTTACCCCATACGACAAAGACGTCACATCTTAACCACAATGAAGGAAAAAGACAACAGCCCTACTAACAATGCTCCTCTTGGAACCTGCTACTTCCAAGGCTGGGGGCATGTCCACGAACATACCCTACTACAGAGGCGCCTCCTAGCGGCGGCGATGAGAACCAAAGGATCGATCGGCCACGTCTTCATTCCACGGTGCTTAGACTGACAAACAGCACGTACTTTCTCTTGTACCTACCTATCTTGTTTCGATGTACTATTTTACAATATAATTTAATTTCGTTGCCTTTAAATAAACGTATTATTGAAGAGCTCCCCATATCCCAGCATCCTTCACGAGGTCACAAAAACTCAAATCTGTAAAGGGTCAAGGTCAAGGACACCCAGCCTACTCCACAGGATGTATACCACCTTTCTTAAAACCGTTTCTAATTATTTTTGGGTCCAGTTCACGCCACACTTTTCCAAGAATTGGACTTACCTCATCTTTCGGCAACTTCGCACCAACATTTAATCGTTGCCATTGCACGAGTTTTTGTCCCAAGTGTTTTTCATTGATTTGAAAACAGACAAATCTAACGGTTGCAATAGGTGGCTTGCATATGATGTGTGGTCACCGCAGCATGTCGGCCGGCGTTGTAGTTGCAGGACAGGCTGTGGTGTCCATATTGGCACACGCTGGCACCGTAGCGGCAACGATGTATCTCGTTGGTTTTCACACCCACAGTCGCAGGCAGAGAGCCAGCATCAGGGTGGTTCTTTCCAGCAGTGTGCCGAGCTGTCTGAAGGGGATGGCATGCAGCCAGTGACCTGATTCTCGCACCCTGTTTGCGAGCAGACGAGCACGCTCTGTAGGGTTAGTTGTGGCGTTAAGGAGGCTCTCACGCATTTGGAGGCAGTGCGGCTCATCCCACTGAATTGAACATATTTTAGACATCTACCTTCAACAGCACCTCACCCCCCTCCTTGGCAAGAAAGGTCCGAGCCGCGTGAACAGCGGCCTCGCATCCTGCCCTGCTGCTAAAGCCAAACGTCGGTGGAAATAAGAGATCCGGTAAAATATATCTGCAGCAGATCTTGGACACTATCCGCCTGATGGTGTTACCGACAGCGATGGGCCTTGAGCCCCTTCTTTTTGAGGGCACAGGTTCGCCCCGTAGAGCAGATCTGTGATGCCCTCATGCACCCCGCCAGAGAGCATCAAGTTGACAAGCTCGGTGATGCCTGTCAGGAGGGTCCGTCCTGCGTCCCCGACGCCACACAGCATGTCTTTGTAGTGTCGCGGTGACAGGCCATCGTGGCTGCCGGCCAAACCACTCCTGAAAGACATCACCGCTGCCAAAAAGTCCTCGGCCAAGGCACGCGGGGTGGGGTCGGAAGGAACGGGGGGGTCAGCTGAAGCTGAAGCGCTGATGTTGGAGCCGGATGCTTGGACTCCGGCGCCTGAAGGGTTTCGGGAGAGTCAGGGGCGATCGCATCGCTGGTAAACAAAAGTTTGGCGGCTCCCTCATCCATCACTAACTTTGATTTATATCGATTTGATGACGTTGTATTGACGAATGGGCCTCAATAGTTGTTTTGAATAGTTTGGACATTATTTTTGCAGTTTTTCTTTATTTTTTGTGTAAGAGAGCCAGCCCCTTGCGTGTTTTCCTTTTTCAATATGCAGCACCCGGAACGAAACTCAGTAGCTGATCCCAGCTCCGATTATAATTTTATGCTGTCACTTGTCTTATGGCTTTGGACAGTTTTTACGATTTTTTTACGATTGGGATGTTCCTTTTGAATTTGGCTAAATCTTTACAAAGGTCCGAGTGAGGGTTGATGGGTAGATTTGGGGATTGTTAGGGCCGAAGGTGTGGGTTTTCTGGGGGTTAATGTTTTTGTAAACTTTTCCAATAGGTATGAATTTTGACACATCTCTGTCCTTTAAAGTAACGGGGCTCGGAACACTCCAGGCAATGCACGGGGCTCCCCAGCGACGGAGTGATGTGCTGGATGCAGGCGGCTACGGCAGACGGGCCGGTTGGCTGCGACATAGGGGTAGCTGAACAAGTTATATAAATATGATATTTATAATGACATAATATTAAAAAGGCATGTCTAAAAACGTATAAAAAGATCTTAAGATAAACAAATTGATTTCAAATTGTCTCGGCACAGGTATAGGGTGTTTCTACACCCTATACCTGTGCCGAGACAATTCTACAATTCTACAATTCTTTGTAGAATTTAAATGTCGTACCACAGATGGCGTCAAAACTCGTAAGGTGCTGGCTGCAGGCGACACTGGCAGACGGGCCGGCTGGCTGCGACATAGAGGTAGCTGTACCATTTATATGAATATGATATTAACAATGGCATTATATTAAAAAGGCATGTCTAAAAAACGTATAAAAAGATCTTAAGATAAACAAATAAAATTCAAATTGTCTCGGCACTGGTATAAGGTTTAGAATTGTAAAATTGAATTGTCGTACCACATATGGCGTCAAAACTTGTAAAACTCATAGGCTTATTTCGCAACTAACGCCTGTCTCGTGGTGGCTGAGTGGTGGTAGATGCGCCTTTTACGCAGGTGACGAGTATCGTGGCAGATGGTGCCACTTCACTGTGAGTCGCGTTGTATCAGGTAAAATTAGAAGACCCTCTATGAGGTAAGTTGTGCACTCTTCTTCATTTCTGATGAAACTTCAGTAGGTAATTCACGAAAGTTTGGATATAAACGAGCAAAATAGATGATTATATATTTATTTTCTTTGTTTTATTTATTCAGAGCTTGTTTACAAAACATGACATTGACACATAAATTGTATTGATGTCGGTGTATTAACTTTTTTCATGGAAAATAGCACTCCTCTATTTACTTACTTACTCTGTGTGTGCTTGTATGAATATAGAAATGATTAATGAGAATGTCACTATCAAACTGTAGATGGCAACATTATTTTAAGAAGTGACGTTTGAATCTGTCAGTGTCATGTTTTCTTCCTCATTGGTGTCAGTACATGTTTTGACTTGAACTTAGAAACGCCATTGTTTTAGTGATAAATTAGTGTTTCTTATTTCAACAACTGTTGGTATCTATGATAATTTGCTTTGAGCTGTACTAAATGTTGTAAATAAATACTTGTTGCGCCATAAACAAGACAAATGTTTTGTTTATTGTTCGATGAACTTTCTTGTCGAGTTTCAGTGTTTTATTTTCGGAAAAGCTATCCCTCCTGTTTCAACCGTATATTTCAGATTTCTTCCAGTTGTGCTTATTCAATGGAGATACCGTGATCTTGCTCTCCGCAAGATGGTTTTTGGAAAGATAGCGTGTGGTAATTATGTTACTTTACACACACAGTCCGGCACAATAACCCTGTTGGATTCCATTGTTCCGACTTCCGTTAGCTACTGTGCCGCGATTACGAATGCCATACAACAACGATAAACTAAGAGTAGATCTTGTGCAGAATAACAATGGAGAAGTCAAGGTAAGATGCTTTTCATAAAAAAAACATCATCTTACTGCTTACATCTATCCAAGCATTGAATGATTGTTTGTTGACTTAGGAATAAAGCATTTGACAAGTGTAGTAGAAGTTTGCATTTGAAAAATCTCTTCTTTCCTTCCTGTCTGCTTTGCTCTTGACCTCAGCTAATTTTATGGATTGTCCAACTCATGAAACCAGATCATATATTCTATGCATGTTGTACCTTTTCTCGTTGCCCGTTTTACATAAAATTATTAATTTAGGTTAACTGGTCAATTGTTTTATAGGTTTTCTATGCTGTTGCTTGAGCCTGGAGAAGTATATTTTGAGGATTACTCATGCACAGTAAGCAATACTGAAAAACTGTCAGGTAACACATTGCAGGGCCGTTTGAAACTCTGTTCCAAATCCCTTGTCTTTGAACCTCACACATGGGAGCTTCCATTGCTAAAGCTACACTACAAAGACACTACAGAAATATCAGAGTTCAAACCTAAGACCCTAGATGCACCCAACAATGTAATACATGTCAAAGTCCAACAATATGTTGAAATGATGGAGGAAAATATATTGGCACCATATAAATTTAAGTATGAAGCAAAAGAGATTTTTATCATCTTTGACTTTGCATCAGCTGATGAATGTCTAAGAAAAATGTTACAACTGCTACGGGCATCAACTTTGCATGCTCCGGAACACAATAGTATGGTTGCCACCATCCTTCACTCGAGGTACATGAGAATGGTGTTTGACCCAGTGATGATGGATGACTTTACTGAGGAAATAATATGTGAAATGCAGGCTGAGAAGATATCTCCTCTTGTGCGGCATCAGGGAAAGTTGGCGATTACACCAAGTATGCTTTACTTTCAACCTTTCAACAATATTGAGAGTGTGAGTTCCAACATACTTACGAAAACATCTTATAAACTTGGGAAAGCTATCTCCGATGAAAACTAATTAAAACATCTATTTCAGAGTCCTATTTTGAAACTACAGTTGAAAAGCGTGAAAAGAATGTACAAAAGGCGATTCCTGCAAAGGCATGTTGTATGTATTTCTCATCACTGTTTCAAGCCATGCTCCTGTGTGTGAACATATTCTTTACTCATATTTGTTTATCTTTCAGGGTCTAGAAATCTACTGTGAGGACTGGAGTTCTGTGCCACATATTTACTTAACATTCCAGTGTGAAGATGACCGTAACCATGTGCACAGCATTGTTGAAGGTTCCTTAAATGTGAATCTCGAGGAAGTTCATACGGAAGAACTGACATTGCAGTGGCAAAATGGCATTGTTTCTAATTATGAGTATCTCATGTATTTGAATTGGTAAGTTTTCCATCATATGACTATGGCAATATTAAAGACATTGGCTCATTAAATAGTAGATCCAATTAAAAAGTCTTACAATATGAGGATATTATTTCCCCTCAGCCTTGCCGACCGAAGCAAGAATGATCTCACCCAGTACCCAGTATTCCCCTGGGTGGTTGCCGACTACAGCACAGAGACATTAGACTTGAACAATGTGGACACTTTCCGGGACCTATCCAAACCCATGGGCGCCCTGAACCCAGACCGATTGGAGAAACTCCTGGAGAGGTATCATGAAATGGGTCACCCAAAGTTCATGTATGGATCACATTATTCGGCACCTGGGCTTGTCTTGTTTTATTTAGTAAGTAAAAGATACTACAGTAACAATTTTTATATCAGCAACCATATTCAAACCCATCAAATACCTAGAATTGAGTTGCTCCAGTGCAAGCTGTAGTCTTCAAAATCAGTTCCACTTCACGTTCCACCAAGTCATGCTTCCCGAGAACAAAATACCCAAATCATTTGTATATTTATGCTCTGCCAGGGTTCAGTCTCTACCGGAACGACAGGATAGGCAAGGCTGATGGCGGTGTTGCTATCTACCTACGTTCTGACATCCCATGCAAAGTCATCAGCCAGTCGCCAAGCCTGTACTCTGGTTCTGCTGAACACCTGTTCCTGGAGATATTCTTGCGTCACAACAAAGTCCTCCTGGGTGTCTATTATAGCCCCTCTCTTCGAATCGACTATTTTAACTCTTTTGAAACCCTTCTCAGTGACTTGACTCCTCTTTATAGCGACACCCTAATTCTCGGCGACTTCAACACTTGCCTTCTCAAGAATAACGGTCGCTCAGCGAAGCTGAATTCTCTTGTAAGTTCATTTAACATGCATATCCTTCCTCTAGAGGCCACTCACTTTCAACCACACTGCACCCCCTCTCTTCTAGATCTAATGATTACTTCTGACATGTCTAAGGTTGCTGCGCATGGCCAACTTAACGCCCCTTTCTCCTATCACAATCTTATTTACCTCTCTTATAAGATAAAGCCTCCCAAGCGTGCAGCTAAATTCCTTGACATTCGTAGCTTCAAGGGCATGGATATAACCTCCCTTAATTCAGACGCCTCCTCTGTCGACTGGTCGCCTGTCTACGGTAGTGAGACCATTGATGACAAAGTACGGAACTTCAACTCTATTGTCCTGAGCTTGTTTGATAAGCATGCTCCGGTCAAGAGGGTTAAAATGAAGCATCTTCCTGCACCGTGGCTTACTGACACCATTAAGGGTCTGATGGCTAAGAGAAACCGTGCCAAGTCTAGATATAAGAGGGATCCGACCGACGAGAATCTTTTAATTTTCAAACGCCTCCGTAATCGTTGCACTCGCCTGTGTCGTGATTCTAAACGCCGTCATATCTACGAATGTATCGAGAGCTATACTCCAGCACAGGTCTGGAAGTTCCTGAAGACCCTTGGTGTTGGTAAGTCACAGGAATTGGCAGCCGGAAATGTCGATCTCCGGGGTCTCAATAGTTTCTTTGCAACTCCCCCTGTCGCGATGGACTCCCTCGTCAAGGATGCAACCCTTCGTAACCTACGGTCCAAGGCAACATCCCTCACCTCAGCATTTAATTTCATCCCTGTCGGAATCGGCGCAGTAAGGAGGGCAATACTAGCAATCTCGTCGAAGGCCATAGGTGAGGACAAGATATGTTCGCAGATGATAACAACTATCATTGATGTACTGTTACCTCTCATCACCCACATAATTGAGGCTATCAGCGCAAAAGTGGTGTAACCCCAGATTTCGTCTTTTGAGATAATGAGGAGTTAAAATTTGGTTGAATTGTTTTTTAATTTAGTTTGATCTATGTTTTTTTTATAATTGTTTTTTAAATAATTTTATAAAAAGATCCCTTAAATCTACAATATTTGTGTACTTTTGTGATAATTAAGCTTAAAAATTACAAAAAAAAGTGGGTTACACCACTTCTGTATTTATCATATTTTGGTTCAATTTTAAATAATAAAAAGGTTACACCAAATAAAGACAAGTTTAATACGAATATAATCAAAATAGTACCACATTTTTATACGTCCATGACAACAAGGTTTATTCTTCATCTGTCTCATCATAATACGCTTCATCTCGGACCATGTTTGAGCTATTTAGGTTAGTATTATAAAAAGTGTGATGAACTGGTGGGATGAACTGCAACAATTCAAGAAGATCTTTCTTCTTTTTTTCAGCGATGGTTGGTTTTTCCAATGCATCGAGATGTGTTATAGTCACTGACTGCCGTTTTTTTACACTGACTTCATTGAAGAGGACTTCTTCATTATTCGAATATTTGTAGAAAATTGAAAATGGATGAAATTCATGGAATTTCAACCACTGAATTTTCAACCATTCTACCTTGCTGTTATCAAGCGAAATTTTTCTGTTAGTTATATTTTTTTCCAGTGATTTCGAGGAAAAAAAATCACTAGCTGTCATTCTTATTATTTTGAATGGTTGTGACTTTCGAGCTGTTTTAATTACTTCGAGCCAGTTCTCTGGAATGTATATTTCTTTGAAATATTTTTTATTCTTCTCTATTAGACCAAAATCTTGGTCGCATGGTAAGTATGAATGCCCACTGACCAAAAATTTATGATCTATTTGTTCAACAGTAAAGTCCGGATGAGATACCACATACTGACAAAACAACGACAACTTTATGTTTCTATTCTGTCCCCCGCATTGGTCAGAATACATGATTACTTTTTTAGTAGTCACATATTTTTTAAAAAAGTACAGCAAGCATGATCCAATTTCTTGCGGTCCTCTTGAAGCATCTGACTCATCCCAAACAAACATGTAGGCATCATCTGTCCCCATGTTGTGAATCCCAAAGCAAAAAGTCCAAAGCTGTCTTTTGTAATACACTATTCCAGTAGTCAACACGGGAGTAGGTAGGGTTTTCATTAAGTCAAAGGTGATTACAGTGATGTCAGTTGATGATTTTGCCAAAGCCGTATCTTCTTGTAATCCCTCTCTGGCACTGTCTGCTTTCCTCTGGTGTAATTCTTGTTCACGTTGCAATTCTTGTTTTAGCTCTTCACTCTCAGCACATTTAATTTTGTTGTTGAAGAGATCACATTTCTTGCAAGAATCACTAATGGGTGCATGGAATCGTAGATTAAAACATTCATTGAAAACTTTACTGAATATGAATTTTGAAACAGCTTCAAGTTTATAAATATTTTCATAAATAGAATACATTCGTCCAAGGCTCAGGTCCGGTGAAAGAAATCTCCTATTCTCACTTTTATGTCTGGTATAATGAGACTCATAGACTGGAAACCGGCTAATGAATTCTTTTACCTCTGTGATCTTGTTGTCTGGTGTTTTGTTTACAGAACTCTGTCGACCTCTCTGATCAACAGGTGGAACAGTTTCCATACTTTTATGCTTCAGCACCCTAGTTACACGACCATCAGAAACTTGAAAAGTTTTTAGGAAGAATTTCTTACACACCTGAAATTCAACACCATCATTACCCAATAAATGATAAATGTTTGTTTTTTTCCTTCTTGATTCCTCTCTTCCTGTGTAACTTCTGCATTTGTTTGTCACTCTAACTAATGAAAACAGTAATGCATTCTGCAATGCAAAATTTGCCAATTCGTAAAAGCTTCTGAATATTTCCAGCTGTCGTTCCTCATTTATTTTTAGATGACATTTTTTAGGACATGGACATTCGCCTGTTGTAGGTGTCTTCGCAGGAACAATGGTCTTTTTGTGGTTTTCATATTGTTCCCCTTTTGCTCGTTTCAATTTACGAATATTTCGCTGCCAAGTCTCTGACCTTTTCACACGCTTTCTACTTTTGAGGACAGGAGTTTCATTTATAGTTTCAGCTGCTGACGTGCTTATTTGATCTTCTGCCGTTGTCGAACTAGACGTGCTTGGTAGTGGCAGTTGTAAAGCCGTGGCTGAACTGGTTCTGCTTTGTTGGACTTCTTCAGAATCATCGTTGCATGATGAGGGCGCAGGAGATGGTAGATATACAGGGCCAAAATCTTCAAAATCTCCAGTTGAACTGGTTCTGCTTTGTTGGACGTCTTCTTCAGAGTCATCGTTGCATGATGAGGGCGCAGGAGATGGTAGATATTCTGAGCCAGAATCTTCAAAATCTCCAACTGTAACCAGCATTGATTCGGTAAGCAAAACAGTTCCTACCTAAACGTTTGCAATAAATAATACATTTGAACTTACCTGAAGTCGTACCATCTCCTTCGTCCATGGTTTATTCACAATATAATAATTCGTTTGATGGGGTATTTCAGATAAAAAAACAATAAATCGTCGTTTTTAGCCTCTCAATTTTTGAATTATACCATACTGACAGGTCACAGTTTTGACGTAAGCCACAGACAAACACAGTGTTGCCCTAATGCAAAAGTGGTGTATTCAGCTTACACCACTCTTGCACTTTATTACTTGGCTGTAACGCCCGGTGCAAGAACAATGTTTCTAGCGCCATCTGTTTTTGGATACAAAAAGGTGGCTTACTCCAATATTGCACTGAAAGGTTATATTGTAAACAATGCATTTTACACCAGAACAGGAAACAATATAAATTGTGGGTTACACCACTTTTGCGCTGATAGCCTCAATTAATGTGTCGCTTGACCAATGTTGCTACCCCAGCCAGTGGAAATTGGCACTTGTGATTCACCTCCCCAAAACGTCTAATCCCGCCTTCTTTAAAGATTTCCGTCCCATTTCTATTCTGCCTATCCTCTCCAAAGTCCTGGAATCAATTGTCCACTCCCAACTCTCCTCCTACCTTTCCTCAAAAATGTTACTGAATCCCCACCAATCAGGTTTCAGGCCGGGTCACAGCACTACCACAGCACTGCTCAAAGTCACTGACGACATTCAATTAGCTATGGATCAAAAGCAGCTTACGGTCCTTACACTGTTTGATTTCAGTAGCGCCTTTAACTGCGTCGATTTCGATATACTAGTCGAAATTTTAAAGTCACTTAATGTCTCCTCGCACTCTGCTCGCTGGTTTGACTCCTACCTGAGAGACCGCCAGCAACGCATTAAGTCTGAGGAGATCTCAACGGACTGGTGTGATCTCTCCGCAGGTGTTCCGCAGGGAGGCATCCTTTCTCCTCTCCTCTTCTCGGTATTCATTAACTCCATCTCTGACGTTCTTACCTCTTCTTATCATCTGTACGCAGATGACCTTCAAATATATCGGCACTTCTCTCCGTGTGATGTGAATCTGACAGTAGAGGCGTTGAATGCTGATCTCGATAACATCAGGAAATGGGCTACCTCTTATGGTGTTCTTGTCAACCCGGGCAAATCGCAGGCCATGATTTTGGGTACTCGTCACTCTCATAACCTAGTTCAGAAAATGCCCGTCGACCCTATAGTGTATGATGGTAACATAATCTCATACAGCGAGAAGGCCAAGAATCTTGGGGTTGTATTTGATAAATTGTTGTCCTGGTCGCCCCATGTTTGTGAGGTCAGCAGACGAGTCTTTGCGTCATTTCACTCCCTACGGAGATTGCAGCACTTCCTGCCTCAGCAGACTAAAATCACCCTTGCCCAGTCCCTCCTACTACCTTTAATCGACTATGCAGATGTTTGCTGGATCGGTGCGAACGAAGAACAACTGAACAAACTCGAACGACTTCAAAACCTCGGGATTCGGTTTGTCTTCGGGCTGCGCAAGTATGACCATGTCTCACAGTATCGCAAGGAGTTGGGGTGGCTTCCGATCCGCCTTCGTCGTGATATGCACGTTCTCTCCTATCTGTTCAACATTTTGCGAAATCCCCGCTACCCCTCATATCTTCGAGAACGTTTCGAGTTTATTTCCTCCAGGCATAGCAACCGGAGATCCCACACGATGTCTCTTCTCTCTACTCCTCGGCATAACACTGCCGCTTACAAACACTCGTTTAGGTTAACGACGATCCGACTGTGGAACGCACTTCCCTGCGCTATTAGAGATAGTCCCTCAATTTTCACTTTTAAGACAAGATTGAAAGAGCATTTCCTTTCTCTTTCGTGATAGGTACTTTTATATATGTATATATAAGTAGTATATGTTTGATATATATAAAATTTTTAGCTTTTGTATTTTATTTAGTATATATCATTTATTAAATTATGATGTTTTAGTTGTAAACAATTAGATGTGTACAGTTTTATTGCGCACTAGGACTCTCCTGTGCACAATTTTTCCTGTCCTACCTAGGTTTGCTGGTAGAAATATCTCTTTAGAGATAAGCTCGCCTTTGCTCATAAAATGTTTTGTTACCTTACTATTTCTATAAGATTTCTGTGCAATAAAGAATATGAATATGAATTTATTTGAAGAGTTCCCTCGATTTCTACGTAATCCTATCATCAGGTCCTGACTGTTATTGATAAATTGTTGAGAAGCTCTCCTGGCTCAGGCCACCATCTCTCTCTTGCAATGCACGTGTTACTATGTAAATTACAAAAATCGCTATTGGTCTGCCTATAACATTTGAAGAGTTCCCTTGATTTCTCCAGGATCCTATCATTTTACAAACTTCTTAAAATTATGTTTAATTAGGAATACCAAATATGGTTGACCATAACTCAGGGGGTGGTATTTCAATTGGCGGTTCTGGGGTAGAAGCAGGGGATCTCATCTCGTAAGGAGGTCTGTCGGTGCATAGAGGTAGACACGACGTTTAATCACGCACAGTACGTGCTAGCATCTGGTCAGCGGCGTATCGCAGGTGTTACGATCCATTTGTCGTCCTCACTACATAGGAGACGGGACCCTCCCTTATCTGTATGGTGGTATTCTGTAACTTTTCTTCCGGTCCGTATATGCGCACGACCACAGTTTGGTTCAGTGCGAAGGACCTGTTAGGCTCGCGCTGCACTGCCGCGCCGAGGTGTTGCTGTCACGGACAGACACCGCTGTGCGATACTTGCGCTCGTTCAACATCTCAGCAGGAGTCGTGTCCGTAGCACTGTTAGGCACAGAGCGAAGCGATTAAGTATTTAACTTTGTATTTTTTTTTAATTCCAAGGCCTGTTGACCGTAGTTGTTCTTCATTTTGTTTTTAAATGTTTGTATGGTTCCCTCAATTTGCCTATTGGTTGCTGGGTGTTAGGGGGTAAATTATTCTTGAGGAGTTTCTAAGTTATAGAATTATACAATTTCGTTGAATCCCTGGGACACAAATATTTTCCCTATAGACCCAATAACTGTGGTACTACTCATCGAGACCACAATCTCTGCCTTAAAACCACTTCTGAGCTGTCAATAATAACTAAGGAGGTTTTTCCTTGAAATAGGCCACAAAATCGACTTCTCAGACACAATCCATACCTTTGGTATTGGTATTCCTCACTGCCTGACAGCTCGCACTTTGCTACAGTCCTCTCTATTCACTGGTCCATTCTGGATAACCACACACATCCTCTTGCATATGTTAAGTGAAGCATGTATTCAATCTTATTGGTCTGTTAGTTACTGACCTACTTTGTGAAAGAGTTTCTATGCTTGTCACTTTGAGATTTACCTGTCAATAAAATTCAATGTGTACTTTCTACAACAATGGTTTATTTATTTATTAAAGTGGAAGCAGAGATTTAAAAAGTATTTAAACCAATCGCAAAGTCATCCCAATAAGTTATTTTGGTGAAGAAACCAAGACTGTGTCAGCAGGACACAAGATTCGTGTAAAACTTAGTCTATAAGGGAAACGTCAAAATGGACAATTCTATCGTAGAAGCTGCCAAGGTTCGAATCGGGTACTTATCAGGGACCGATGACTTCAAGATGTGGAAATTCAAAGTTTTCATGGTGCTGAAGGGTGTACCAGGTGCTAAAGATTTGTTGGAAGGTAGAAAATCCAGACCAGCAAGTTTGCAAGGTACGCCAACATCGGAGCAAATTGCGAAACATGGAAAGGAAGTACAAGAATTTGATAAACTAGATAGCATAGTTTCTGTCTTGATCACTACGAATTTGCCAAACGACATAGTAACAAAGATGATGCGCTTCGATAACGCTAAGGATATGTGGTATGAACTAAATCGGCTGTACGGAGGTTGTATCGTAGACAAATCCTACGAAATGTGTCAAACATTCTTCGGATACGAGAGGGATACCAAGCATGACATGACTACACATATTTCAACTTTAAAGATTCACTGGCACGAACTCAATGTAGCATTAGAAGAGACAAATGAGTTGCCAGCAGCAATATTGATCTATTCGGTAAAGTTATTGGACACTTTACCGAATGAGTATTTGGGATTCAAGTCAAGCTGGAATCTAATGACGAAGACTGAGCGCACGATAGAGAACCTTACAACACAGTTATGCGCACATGAGAAGATCCTAACAAAGCAAGACCAGAACTGAGGAAGATAGTTCAAGTCAGAAGTTAGAGCCATATCGCCAGATTGAACTTAAATTTCGGGGTTTTACGTTGAATCCTCAAACCCAATCGGATCCAAGTGTGGAAGAATCACCTGCAGTTGAAAATGATGAGAAGCCTGAAACAGGGAATGAGCGATCAGAAGAAGTTGCTAACAATAATGAACTTGGAGAGAACATAGTTGACAGTAGTGTAGAACAAACAGATGAGCAGATGGAACAGAACATTGAGCTTGAAAGGGAAGATGACATTTTAATGGAATCTGAACCTGATAAACTGAACGCTATTGAGGTAGAAAATGAGAGAGGGCTAACACTTCGTAGCCGTGCGAACCTTAGACAGCCAAGTCGATACAGGGACTATGTTTGCAATATTTGTCATGCCCAGACTACTACTGATCTAATAGAACCGACTACATTTAAGCAAGCTATACAAAGTGCTGAATCTGAAAAATGGATAAAAGCTATGGAAAACGAAATCAACTCTCTCAACGAGAACCATACGTGGGAAATGGTAGATTTGCCTAAGGGAACGAAAGCAATCCCTTGCAAATGGATTTACAAAGTTAAAACCAATCCTGATGGTACGGTTGATAAATATAAGGCTCGACTCATAGTGAAGGGTTACTAGCAGAAAGAAGGAGTGGATTACTACGAAACATTTAGTCCTGTAGCAAAGACCAGCACTATAAGAGCACTTCTGAGTGTTTCTGCTCAAGAAAATCTGACGTTGTCCCAATTTGACGTTTCAACGGCTTTTCTGTATGGTACATTAAATGAAGAGACATATATGAAGCCACCTGAAGGGTTTAGTGATGATTCAGGAAAAGTATGTAAACTCATAAAGAGTTTATACGGTCTAAAGCAAGCACCAAGATGCTGGAACTACTGTATAACTGAGTACATACTAAAAATCGGATTCAAGCAAAGCCATAGTGATCCATGTCTCTTTATGAGAAACAAGGATAAACAAAAAGTTAATCCTAGCATTATATGTTGATGACGGATTGTTGGCGTCAGCATCGGAGTCTGAAACGCAAGTTTTTCTTGATGAGCTGCGTCAGCACTTCAAGATCACGACAAAACCTGGTTCATATTTCTTAGGCATCGAGATTGCCAGAAACGATGATGGATCGATTACCATAGACCAGAAAGGATATGCAAAGAAACTGTTGGAGCGATTCGGCATACACGACTGCAAAGCTGCCGTAACACCCATTGTGAAAGACTCTGTTACTACAGAAAACGAGATGGAAAGTGATCCATTTCCATATAGACAAGTAGTTGGCGCACTCTCTTATCTAGCAGTTGGGACACGCCCTGATATCATATTCGCAGTGAGCGTAGTCTACAGAACTTTAGATAACCCTTTGCCAGGAGATATAGCCAAAGTCAAAAGAATACTGCGCTATATCAAAGGCACACAACATTTTGGTATTACCTACCATTCATCTGACAAATCGAAATGCCTGAAAGGCTTCAGCGATGCAGATCATGGGGGGGATAACACAAGTGGACATTCAACTTCTGGAATGATTTGTCTCTACTCAGGAGAAGCTATTGCGTGGCAGAGTAAGAAGCAAACTTCAGTAGCCATATCCTCTACCGAAGCGGAAATAGTGGCCGCTAGCGAAGCAGCCCGAGAATTAATATGGCTAAAAAGAATTCTGCAGTTCATGTTGCCACTCAAAGATACCAGAACACTGTTATACCTAGACAGTGAGTCAGCTATTCGACTTGCACATGATCCTCCAGTGGAATGCCATCAAAGGACAAAGCATATAAGATTGAGGCACTTCTTTGTGAGAGAATGTGTCACGACAGGAATTTTGTCAACTCTCAAAGTGAAAGGGGTCGACCAGGTGGCGGACTTCCTGACGAAGCCCTTATTCTGGCCATGACTTAAAGAGCTTGTCACAAGAGCTGGACTCAACATCACCAATAAGAAAAACGAGACGGGATGTTAAGTGAAGCATGTATTCAATCTTATTGGTCTGTTAGTTACTGACCTACTTTGTGAAAGAGTTTCTATGCTTGTCACTTTGAGATTTACCTGTCAATAAAATTCAATGTGTACTTTCTACAACAATGGTTTATTTATTTATTAAAGGCATATATGCTTTCATTTGGAATATTCCGGCTTACGGAGCATCCAATAGCCTAAGTACCCCTCGTTGCAGCGAGGAAGTTACTATGACCCTGTTGCTCCATAGTAAACACTCTCAAATATGTGAAAGGGCCTCTCTTCTTGTCCAAAACAAGTGGTGCAGTGATGGATCTGTATTTACGCGAGGCCAGCCGTGGAGAACATGAAACGCCACTTTCTGGAGTAGAGGGTCCTTCTTCGTTTCACCTGCAATATTTGTAGCCTAGAGATCCCAAACCCCCGGTTGTTCTTCTAACAGGAGTTCCTTCCTCAAGGTGTCTTCGCCAGTATCAGAAGTACCTACTCGCTTTCGTCCATCTACTGTAGGCGTCAGCATTGCCAACTGATTTTACTGGTCTGTACTTGATCACGAAGGCATAACGTCCTAGTTTGAAAGACCACCGCAATATCCGTAATACCTTCTGTGAAATTTGTTCAGGAATCGGTTTCTCAGGAATAAATAGGCCAACTAGCGGCTGGTGGTCCGTAATAATGCAGAATTTACGACCAGCTAAAAAGTCATGAAACTTTGTCTATCCTAATATAGCCAGGGCTTCTTTAACTATCTGGTTATATTTTCATTAATGTGGTTGTAAAACCCTGGAAGCCATCATCATCGGTCTTTATAAAATAAAAATTAGCAATACCTGATGCTCTAAGTCGAATCCGACCAAAGTCATATCGATAAGAGTTATATAGGTAGATTTGTTGTATTAGCGCCAAGATGTCTTTGATTCAAGCAAGCAGTTTCCAGAACAGTCGCCTTATCGAGTAAAAATTCTCGTAGAAATTATACAGCGCTAAAAAGGCACACAAGGTATCCTTGTGAAATCATTGGCGCGTGCTTCTCTTACTCAGTGAAATATTCAGTTATGCAACACGGAATAAATTCCTGACACTTCCAGTCCAAGCGGTTCAAACCTGTTTCGCCCAAACAGGCTGGGACCTTTTCCACGCGCCACTATCAGTTCCACACTGCGCTTCTTAGTTGTCGAGCACCACAAAGAGAGTGCCACACCCACCACTTTTAATGCGTCACTTGTCCATGTCACCAGTTTCTCATTCATGGATCGAAGCGAGGGCGGGCTATTCCACAGCTTTTTATAGGTCTCTTCAGAGATATTCGTTCTTGATGCGCCCGAATCTTCTTCCATTAGAATTTTGGCATTATTTATTTTCACTTCTGCTGTTGGTCGATAATGTTCAGAGCAGAAGTAAACGCCCATCATCTTTTCCGCCGCCAACATCTGTGAACCTCCGGATAAATAATCATCGCTGTCTGTCAGCTGGCGCACCTTGCTTGTATTCTTTTGACATGAATAAGCTATGTACCCTTGCAGTAAAACTCTTGTCTTTCACGAAGGATATCGCTCGCCATCACCATATTGTCGTTTACAACCTTGGCATCCGACCGATTTAATTCTGCCAATGTCCATCTGCATCGGAGCACTATCACTGGCGGGAGTCTGTTTTGGCTCAGATTAGTCAGGGTATATGTCATGGACCAAATCCTGATCGTTGAGGCACAGCTGCACATCAGTCTCGTACGTGAGCTCCTTTTAGTAGAATATCTCTTGGATCGCTCCCAGGCAGAACCTTTAATTCATTTTTATGAAGCTATGAGCTTCACCACGTTTACTTCTTAAATTGCAAGTTTTAGGCAAGTTTTAGGTACAAAAACATATAAAGTTTTTTTTCATATAGTTCCCATTGACGTATGATGTTTCACACACACTCAAATCAAAGAAAAGGGATGTCATCATAACATATATTTTATCGGGATTTGGAAAGTGTCTCCTTCAAGAGGAATAGCGATTTAAAGATGAATTTGACGTTACTCAGCGTCTAGTCCGTGAAATTATACACGCGATAAATAGGCCAAAAAATTCTTGCTCGCTGTCACTTGGCAATTGTTGATATTTATGAATTTTCTTAGCTTGCAGTATTTAATTTTATTGCAGGTTCAAAGAACTTGTCCAATACCGCCAGAATGTCACTGAACCCAACAATAGTAGGCAAACCAGGAACTAGCAGTAAAACTATCAAGGAGAAGGTTTCCTTGTCAGACTGAGATATAAATAACGACCGCGCCTTGCCAAGGTCATCATTTCGCATCCTCCCGCCACAATCAATGCACAAAGAAATCGTTCCTTATATCCACTCCACTTGCCAGTCTTTGGGTTAAATTCACCGGGAAACGCCAGATCGCCATTAAATGATTCTCCAGTAAATGCCAATCAGGAATAACGGAAGACTTAATTAATCAAAAATTACCACATATTAATTAGTATTTGATACAACTAAAGCTATTTTATAGACTGCTATTTAGTTGGCTCAGTAATCATAATAAGTACATTGCCTCCGGGGCTACACCACGGTACCCAGTATCACGGGTAACCCTTGTGGAGGAAAGAGATTAGGCCCTAATATAGACCCTTGCGGTACCCAACACGTTGTGGTGCTGACTTCGCATCGCTTCGATTCCTGCTTGGTATTTTTCGGTTGATAATACATTCATTTCCTTTTCATGCACAAAGCATATGTTTAGATGATTTTGATAAATTTACCAACTTATTATACAGTTGTGAGCAAGTTATAGTTCCCATTGTTTTTGTTGTATTTTAACGAAATATTTGGTTTGATTTGAATGTAAAAAAAAATAAAAAAATGTAATAAATAATAAAATATGCGTTTATTTCCAGGTTCGAAAATACCCTCAATACATGCTGTGCCTGCAGAACGGAAGGTTCGACCACCCGGACAGAATGTTCAACTCGGTGTCAGATGTCTACAACAACTGCCTGCGCAATATGTCCGATTTTAAGGTGAGTGTTTAAATTAGTTCAGTTCAGTTCTTTATTGCCATAAATTACACGTTTATAAAGATCTTATGATAAAAACAATAATGAGTCAGTGTAATTTTACTCATAAGAGTGTAGCAACTTATTATACAAGGATTTAAATACTAACAAGGCAATTATAATATAATTTACACAGTCACAAAGTCATAAAAGAATAAAAACTACACACGATTATTTGAATTTTAATATCCTAAATAATGTCATTTTGTGGAATTCTATTTCGTTATCTTATTATTCATTAATTATAATTATAATATTCATATAAGTCATATGGACACATTTCTAATAGATATTTATTAAGTTTATTAAAAAAGGAGATTCCAGATAAAGCTTTGATATCTTCAGGCAGCTTATTGTAAATTTTTATTGCGGACACCTTTGTGCTACGTGTGTGCGACACTGTTCTGCTCAACGGAATTTCTTAATTCAGTTTGTTTTTATTATTCAGCCTTTCACTTACACCAGGCGGCCTCTGGGGAAACTTTTTAGGATAGCGCCTGACCAACTTGCATAACTCTGTTATGTAGAGTGCTGTAATGGTATGAATCTTAAGTTTTTTAAAAGAACAGCGGCATGAATCCATACTGGACTTAAGATCGTCAAGAATACGGATTGCCCTTTTTTGTAATGTGAAGATCTTTTTAATTTCAATACAACCCCCCCAGACCGCTAAACCATATATTATCCTAGACTGGAAGAACGCAAAGTAAGCATGTAGAGCAGCTGTTTTTGTCGATATCCTCCTAAAAGACCGCAATGCGTAGTAGAAACCACTGAGTCTACCTTCAAGAACTTCAACGTGTCGTTTCCAATTTAAGTTACAGTCTGTATGGATTCCTAAGAATTTGGCATACGGAACCAATTCTATTTTTTTGCCGTTTACTTGAATGTCAAGGTGTGGCAAATGGGTATTGTAGTTTTTAAAATACATGAGTTTCGTTTTGCTAACATTTGTACTCAGATTTAAAGAATTAAACCAATTTACAACAACGCCGATCGTTGTATCAATTTCTTTGGCTAAATCGTCACACTCGCTACGTTCAAATTTAAAAAACACAGAGACGTCGTCCGCAAAAATTACAATTTTATTGTTTACTAAAAGCGGAAGGTGATTGATATATATTAAAAACAAAATTGGGCCCAATATACTACCCTGTGGCACTCCTATTTTAGTTTCGCGGCAGCTTGACTCTACATTTTTTAAGATCATTTTTTCTCCCATGGTTGGTAACAAGACACTCTGTTTTCGCTCGCTTAGGTATGAAACAAACCAATCATTAACCGGGCCCCGTATGCCGTAACGGTTTAAAATCTCCACCAGAATTACATGACTTACGTTTTCGAAAGCCTTTGATAGGTCAAGGAGAACTGTCATGACGTTTGAGTTTATATTTAAGGCTTCAGCAACATAGTCTGTCATGTCGAAAATAGCGTCTATGGTGGAAATGTCTTTTTGAAATCCGAATTGTTCTTTTGCCAATATATTTTCCGCGCACAGATAAAGACTTAACTTTTCTGCCATAACTTTTTCGAACAGTTTTGACAAAACTGGGAGCAACGATATGGGTCTGTAGTTTGTGACATCCAGTAGGTCGTCTTTTTTATGTATCGGTATTACCTGAGCCTTTTTTAGTCTTGATGGAAAGACGCCTTCTCTTAGCGACAAATTTATGAGGTAGAGGAGTGGGATCGCTATGGCATCATATATATGCTTTATGACGCTAGCCGATATAGCGTCATAGCCACTTGATTTCTTATTTTTAAGGTTCCTCGCGTGTTTGTGAAGTTCGCCGATCTCAATTTCATTTACGAACATAGATCTATGGTGGAAATCGGGTAATTTTATTTGAGAATTTCCCCTTGGCATTTCAGACAAATCTGTGAAGTGGTGGTTGAATAAATTTTCTGCTTCATTATTACACTTTGCTGTTTTTTTTCTATCCGTTAGACCCCTGTAATCTCGAATATCTAAATCTTTTCTCCCTTTTATATTCAAGTTTATTAGGTTCCAGGTGGCTTTTACTTTATCGTGAGAGACTAAAATCATTTTTTCGTTTGCAAGTTTCTTTGACATCTCTATAACTCGCCCTAAAATAGTAGAGTATAACTTATAATGCTCGAGCTGCTGAATATTTTTGGATTGCTTAGCTTTAACGAAGAGATCTCTTTTAGTCTTGCTTGACTTTCTAAAGCCTGGGGTGAGCCAGTCTTTTTTTGTTTTGTTTTTGGAGGCGTCACCTCTTACTTTAATTAAAGGACAACAAAAGTCGAAAGCTTCCAATAAAACATCATGAAAGATGTTGAAGCTCTTTTCTAAGTCAGGCTCAGCAAATACTCTATCCCATGATGTTTGCTGTACGCTTTCTTTCAGTTTTTCAAGGTTAGAGATCATAACATTTCTTACTTGTATGAAGTATTTTGTAGGGCCCTTTTTTTGTGGTAGGTTGAGAGAAGCGTACTGAAGTGTATGGTCTGATAATCCTAATTCTATAACACGTATGTCTCCTGAGTCTATATTGGAAATCATGTTATCAATACAGGTTTGGCTGTGGCTGGTAATGCGGGTTGGCTCTTTTATATAAAGCTTTACATTGTACGACTGTAGTACCCCGATAAACTCCCTAGCCTCAACTGACTCTACAAGGGTGTTGATATTAAAGTCACCACATATTATGATTTTACGTTCCCTATATTTAAATACATAAGTTAAGACGTTTTCAAGATGTTGATGGAAATTATCATCTTTTTCTGTCTTGGGTCTGTATAAACTAATTACATAGTATCCATACAAGTCGATCCCACACATTTCAAAGATGTAAGGAATGGAATAGTCTTTTAGCTTTTTTAAGTCAGTATAGCGATTTCCTACCTTTACATATATGCAACAGCCACCTTTACTGGTTCTATTTTTGCGACAGAAGCTGCATGCTAATTTAAACCCAGCTATAATAATCCTCTCTAAATCTTCCTGGACTCTATGATGCTCAGTTATACATAAAACTTCAACACTTTTTTCATTGCTGAGCCATATCCTCAGTAAAGACACCTTTGCAGCGTTTAAACTCTGAATATTTAAATGTACAATTTTTCTAAGTTGTTGCTGATCATTGTGACTGTTTACAAAAAAACCTGGCTTTTTACGGGAGAGTTTAGAGTCGAAGTTGGGTTCGAACTCTCTTCTATTTGGCTGTTTACCGGATATGTAGAAGTTACAACATCTACACAAGTTTGAGTCTCTACGCTAATACACACGGGTCTCCCAGACGCTACATCCCGCGTTTGAGAATTTGAAGTTGAATTGGGGTTCGAACTCTCTTCTGTTTGGCAGTTTACAGAGTATGTAGGAGTTACATCTACGCAAGTTTGAATCTCTACGCTAATATAGACAGGTCTCACAGGCGCTACATCCCGCATTTGAGTGAATTCAGAATATTTTTGGCTGTAGCAGAGTCTTAGAATATCCCTCAATAGGAATTTACATGCGAGTTCCTTAGAGAGTATAGTACGACTTCTATTTTCAGAGTCCCATATATCAATGTAGGTGCTGTGTGAAAAGCGCGAGCTTAGCAGTCTGAGAGTGCTGTTTACTTTATTTTCATTTAAATACCTGTTTTGGTCAACATTACATAGAATGACATTTGTGTTTGCTAGTTGGTTTAGGTTGTAATATAGTAGAGATTTTAATTTTAAGGGATCTTTATCATTTTTTCCCGCTATTATTATAACAATATCGCAGACTGTAAGGTCTTTACAGAGAGAGTTACATGAGTTTAGCACTTGATCTAGAGTGGCATTTGGTTTTATGATAGACTCTACATGAAATTCGCTACCAAGTGTTTTTGATAATATTTTATTCATACCTCTACCGGTTTCATCTGACAGTAGCATAACTCTCCGTTTTGGTTTTCGGCTGGACTCTTTGGTTTTAATCAATTTGTCTTGAATTTTGTTGGCTGTGTCCTCTATTTTTAAGTCTTTGGTCTTCTCTGGCTCACTCGTACTTGACATTTTATTCTTGTTGGTCAGGATGTTGTTGTCGACACGTACAGATGCGAGATCACTAGACGTCTGCCTCGGTTCATCCATGGTATCTGCTATATGGTCCATCTGTGCTACCACTCTACTTGTGAGTTCTCTTGGTGATTTGCGAGGGTACCCCATTTCGATCAGACTGGGTTTGGTACTGATTCTGCGATATTGTGGAGAGTAAAATTTTGGGGATGACGTGTGTGTAGATGGCGCTGGTTCACCAAAACCCAAAGCTTTAAATATCTCGATCTTTTTCTTGCAGTCTGCTAATGTCTTCTTCAAAGAGCTAACTTCCAGGTTGAGACTGTCAACTTCATTATTTGCCACCTCGAGATCCGAGAGGAGTCGGCTATTCTCTTCTCGGAGATCACTAAGCTCTTGGTTGTTTTCTATCGCATTTGGTAAGCTTTGACAGCTAAGATCTAAAAGCGACTCTGGGCTTTGATTTTCTGTATCGGAAATTATCTGCCGTGGCCGTCTCAATGTGACATTTTTACTAGCCAAATGTGTTGAGCAAGGCGTACTGTTGCTGCTGTTTTCAGTGTCTTGTACAGGTATTTTTTTTTGCTTGGTATCCTGGCACTTCTGGCAAGTGAACTTCCTCTTTAGTTCCACAGTGTTCGAGAGGTATTTTGCACTTGAGATGTTGACACAATTATGGTGGTATGCGTCACGACAGATAGTACATGTAAGTAGTTCAGTGGGGTAAACAAATCTTACGCATGCCTTACACTTCATATTGTGGGTTAGCTAGCGACCTCTGGTGGTTCAATCTTTGGTCAAGTCCACCTATGCTCTAATGGCACAACCTCTGTTTGGATGTTCTATCAGAAGATGTCGCCAGGGTAGCATGTAGTGAGGAAAAAGTCGGTTTTAGAAAAGTCCACCACCCGGGATCGAACCCTGTCTTCTTGAGTTTTAGCAAAAACTCGAGTCGCCGACACGCCGGCTTAACCGCTGAGCCACAAGCGATGCTATGCCCTGTGGTGAAAATCTTAAGTCCACTGGGGAGACTCTGTTGTGTTATGCATGCAGTATCTGCATGGTTCAACTTCTCCTTTGTTCCAAGACTTGGACTTTGTACACTGGTTCACGCAATTTGAGAAGATAACGATTTTTATAATCTGTTTTTGTCACATAATTGCCTACACAGTGAATAATGATAAAATTGGTTTTGATACATTTTTGAGGCACTCTTGTTTCTTTATATAGGTATAACTTTCAATTTGTTCTGTTAAAGTAACCGTCACTCCACTATTGTTTTGCTGTTTTCTTGATAAGTTCACTGGTTTTTATCACTGTTTTTATCACTAATTGTGAAATTTACCAATGGTTTTCATAATGTGTAGGAATGTTGCACTAGTTTACTTGTCTATGATTTATTTTAAGATTTTTAGTTGAGGAGCTGTCTAACTCAATGTTTGTGCTGCGGTGGCGCCCTCTCTATTATTTAAACTAATTACAAAAAACAATTAATTAAACTATAAGTTAAGTGAACAGTGTTTTGAATGATTAATGGATAAGGTAACTATATCGGTAAATCATATCCCCCATAATCTGTAAATGATAAACCGCCGACAGCACAAAATATTCTTGAGTTTTTTTTGATCCAGAGATACACTTTGAATGCTTTGATGAAAATAATAATAATTCACCAAGATAAAACCGACTTCAAGTTCAAGCCCCTTTTCTTCCTCGCCGGTTGGCATGCGATGAAGACTGTGTACATTAAAAATCCTCATCAAAACTTTTGCTTCATATAAACATATTTTTTGTATTTGTTGATTTTTTTCAAAAGCGCTAAATCTCTAAAGCGATAAAATTTGTATGGGTCTACCTCTGATGTATGACCTATCAATCAGCACTAGAATCGTCAATATCGATTCATAATTGACGGAGTAATCGCGGAATAAACACACAAAAAAACCAGGCGAATTGAGAACTTCCTTATTTTTGAAGTCGGTTGAAAAATAAGAAACTGCTTAGACAGGTGTCACAAAAGTCATTCGTCAAGGAGACACCGAAGGTAGCCCTTCCCAAGATGCATCGATCAAGCCTAACATGACCTCAGTGAAAGTTGCATGTAATTCGAGAAATCGACAGTTTAATATTTTTTTTATGAAAATCCCAATTTTATACATTGTTAGTGTCAGTTGGTTTCTTGGATATCACTATCTTTTAAGTTTTTTTTTATTTCTTCGCTATCGTGAAGAGTTACTTAAGACAACACAAGTGATTTTTTGTTATGAGATGATGATTTTGTGATTTGATACACAATGGAGTAATAAGGTAATAAATAAATAAATGTAGCCCATTAATCTCCCCACTGAGGGGCACAGGCCTTACCCGGATACGAGTGAGATTGAGCCATACATACTCCATCACGCTGGCTCAGTGCGGGTTGAAGGACGGGCTTAACGATAAATACTTTTAACGTAATACAACTAAGTGCTTTGATCTTAAAATACACTTTACTTAATTTTGTTATTAAATAATGTGTAATTTATGAACACAACGCAACAAATTAAAAGTTACACAAATTTGTCTGAGGAAGAGCGAAAAAGGTACCTTTACCAGTGTAACGTCATATATATTCCAATTCAAAACTCAACCAAGGTCTACGCATTATCAATACCCCAGTAAATTATTTCCAGGAATTACTGCCCGAGTTTTACGACACAGACACAAAAGGCGACTTTATGGTGAACAAGTATGACATCAATTTCGGCGATCGACACAACGGAAAGAAGGTTGACAATGTCCAATTACCTCCTTGGGCAAAGACTGCTGAGGAATTTGTGGCGAAACTCCGAGAGGCTTTGGAGTCTGAATATGTCTCGCGACATCTACATTTGTGGATTGATCTCATATTTGGATATAAGCAGAGGGGCGAGGAGGCTGTCAAAGCGAAAAATGGTTTGTATTTTTCAAACAGTAAATTGAAGGTTGTAGGCTACAACCTTCAATTTGTAGGCTACAACTTGCAGCCTACAAATATCCGCAGCGGATCTGAGTGCTATGAACTACATCGACCACAGGCAGATAGTACGGCCGAACACCGAACACGAAAAAAAGAAAAAAGATTTCCTGAAATAGTACATTATAATACAAGTGTGGAAAGTTGATTAATGTACACGAGGCGGTATTATACGCGCGAGCCGGCAGGCGAGTGCGTTAAGATAGCTAAGGGTGTAATAATCAATGCACGCAAGTATCATGCGATGGTTTTCAAGTCACTTGCGAGGAAATAAATGGACGCAGCCAAACTTCTAATAAACTAATTTACTATTCACTACTTGTCGTTTTCGATATTTTTGATAATAGATTGCTAATCAACAAAAAGGCTACCAAAGATTTGTGCAAATTGGCTCGCTTTTTCTATTTTCACGCGCTGGCGCGCGCAGTTGTTGATGAAGGCACAGAGAACACCGCTAAACAGCCTATGACAATAAGGCTTTAAAAATGCACATTATGGGTAAAATGTAGCGAAGAAAATATAATTTGATGAAATAATGTTAAAAAGATGATCGTTTCATCATAATATTATACATGATGCTATGATATTCACAAAAATATGCATTGTTTGTAAGCATAAAAACTCGCACTTAAGATTGAAAAAAAAATGCAAAGTAAAAAGCAAGAGGGTGTAATATGCGCTATTGTGGCCCTGTATGACTTGCTACAAAGAACCAGTTTACGATCAGGTGTGTTGAAATAGTACATTGTTCACCGAGAGGAGAAAGTGACCGATTACCGTCGAGGGTGTAATTTGAAGCCCGAGCCGTAGGCGAGGGCTTTAAAACACACGAGATCGGGAATCGCACTTTCTCTCGAGTGCTTTATACTACACCTACGATGAAAATAAAAAACTAAATCTTTATTTTACTTTCTACGAAAACTGAATCCTCAAACAACACACAAATTGAAAATGGCGCCAATGGCGTCTGCAATTTTCACATGTTCTTTTTTCAAATTGTTTGACACCATCCAACAGACAGCTAGTGGCCAGTGTCATTTTGCGAACTTGGAGATAAAAACTCACTGTAAAAACTTTTTGGCTTTTGATATTTAGGTTACCGGCGCATAGTCTTACCCAAAATTAAAAAAAAAACACGTAAGAAATGGATTTTCATACACTTTTCTCTCCCGCTCAGATGCGTTTTCTCCCCGCATATTTGTTCGATATGCAATGACGTACTTTCTACCGTAAATTTGATAAAGTATCAAGGTACTTTCCGAGCAGGTGTAGTATAAAAGTTATTTATATTTTTAGCAACCTGTAGTATTCTATATTTGTTCCAGTGTTCTACCACCTCTGCTACGAGGGCTCCGTCGACGTCGCGAGCGTGTGCGACATGAACGACAGGCACGCGCTTGAAGTGCAGATAATGGAGTTTGGACAAGTGCCAAAGCAACTTTTTACTAGGCCGCACGTCAGAAAAATCACACATCAGATACCTAGACTTTTTGCTAATTTGGGCGATAATGTTTCGCCGTATACATTGGAATGTTGCGTGGATGAGATAAACTTGCACAGAGAGGCGGTAACGTGTGCTGTTATCCAGGGCACGAGAGTGGTGTCGGTGGGAAAGGATGGAGCGTTGAAGGTGTATGACACAGATTTGAAGAAGCAGATCAGAAGCGTGATTTTATGTGCAACGCCGCTGAGTTCTTGCGTGATGGTCGACGAGCATATTGTGGCTGCCGGCTCCTGGGACAATGAAATGTAAACATACACAGATTTAATATAGATGACTAACAGCTGACCTAAATGCCTCAAACAGATGATTTTTCTACGAATAGTAGAACATAAATATTGATTTATAATGGTCCTTCCTATTTCAGATACCTATATGACGTAGAATACGGACGTGTTGTGGAAAGCTTTCGAGCCCATGATGATTCTGTCAGCTGCCTCGTGTGGCTGCAAAAAGGTAGGTAATAAGTATATAACATACAAAACGCAGGTGCGATTGGCAAATCCAGCGAAGGAAAAATCATAGAAGTATATAACTAGCGGTGAAAAAAGACCCCACCAAAACTGTATAAGGAGATCTATTTTTGAATCGCTCGCATGACTTTTATGTCACGCGAGCGCTCTTTTCTACTGATTTTTCTTCGACATCCAAAATTTCGTATTTTTCAGTCATTCGCCTGCAACGAGTGGTCAGCACCACTCGTTGCGCAAGTCGAATAGTAGAATAAACGTTAAATACGTCAAAGCAAATGTCAACACAATTTGAAGTGTCAGAGTTTACTGATGTCGCGCGTTTTTTCAAATGTGACATTTGCGACAGATTGAACAGCCCGATTTGTTCCATATTATTGCTAGGATTTAGTAGGCGGCTTAATTGAACAGATACTTGTCATACAGCCAGTTATGAGAGCATTTAACGTTCCGTTTCCTATGCGATAATTACCGGTTTTTACTTTTTCTGCGTGCTACGGATTAAAATTAACATTTCCAAATTTATTGGCAACACCGATGACAAACGATTAAAAAATGCAGAAAATTAACGTCTTGCGACTTGTAAGTCGAACGTGACATATGTCTCTTGCGATATATTATGTCACGCGAGTGATTCAAAAATAGAGCTCCAGGTAGAGTTTAACGTGATGGCGGTTCTAATGGCCGCTCACTGTGTCTACAGATGGACCAAAAAGGGCTGGCCCAGTGTCGCATGACACAGTATGAACCAATCAACAGCCTTTCGCCCGTTTCAGTTACCGTTTTATAATGACAATAAGTTAGAAGCGCTATGTTTTTTTCGTACACTGCACAAAACTGGATTATTTGGCCCGAAAAGAAGCAGGCTTTCATGCAGCCTGGGCAATAAAATCCGATAATAACACCAACCAATGCCCTGCTACATCCGTATTCCGGAACACGTCACTCGTGTGGGACACTCAGCCGACTACGTCATTTGACAATACACTCATAGGCCTATGAGTGTATTGTCAAATGACGTAGTCGAAGACGTCGCGAGGAAATACCGATAAAAAGACCAAGATACAGGACATCCTAGTGTGGGGCCAGAGGCAATTGTATGTGCCTATATATAAATGTTAAATTAACGGATTCATTCATCGACGGCTTGTTTACGCCCACTGCTGGGTATACCTAACCTTTTCACCGCCAGGCTGCGAAGCAAAATGGTGCCTACCAGACGCCACAACAAAAACGTCTCTAAAAAGTCTGGTGATTCCAAAACGAAATATCCATACTATAATTGAGCCTATCTAATAGTGTATATGAGTATTGGAAAAGTTTAATAAATATTTTACAATATAATGTTATAAAATTTTCATATTTTATTAGCGTAATAAATCCTCAACAAAGTATGAAAACACCAAAATGTTCAGACGGTATGCATTGTAATTTAGTAATAGACTTACAACCCTACTTGTTTTTTTGTGAGGTGATGTCGTCACGCGTTGTCGGATCTGGCGGACACGGTTGTCAGAGGCAATGAAAATTGTAATAATACTAGAGTTGGGAAACTGTGTAAGGAACTTTTCATATCGAAATTTTTTTATTGGAATATTCTATTAAAAAGGAATTTTTAAGTGTATAATAATAAGGTCTGCTATATCAGTCTGATTTTGAATAAAATAATAGTAAGTACATATCAAATTAGCTACACAAAAAATCTTAATATAACATAAATTACTAGTGGCTCTGTAAGCTGGAGACTTCGCAAGCGACACGGGAAATTGTGTTTTTTTATTATTTTCCACCACCCCCGAAGCCTATCGAATGAAAAAGTGGAATTATTATAAAAACAAATAATCCGACTGCATTTTCATCCAATACCACATACAAAATTATGAATGCACCTGGTTTCGTACATGAATGAAGTATGAAAGTAGCCGCACCAATTACATTGTGAACTACATTTTGCGATTTAAAATCCAACTATATAGCCTGTGTTACCTCTCAACATGTCACTGCAACTTGACACTGTTAGCGCGCCGAGCTGTGCAGGATGGATTGCACTTTATTGCGCATCATAATCTTTTTGGCAGCCCCCGCCGGTTAGTGCAGCCTGAAAACTGCCGCTCCCACCGCTCAGATATACATTTCCAGGATCGACACGAAAATGACCGGCGAAGACGTTGAACGTCACATCCTGGGAAGCCTGAGGCTGTGCTTTCCGAGAGAGAGTTCGCGGATTCGGATCCCGGCTGGAAAGAAAAAAATATTTCCCAGGTCTATGTTTACATATCTGTGACGTCGCTGTTTCTGGTTTCCACCACAAGAGTATCTTAGTGTGGGGCTGAAAGCCATGTATGTGCCTGCATGTAAATGAGTTATGATGTTCATGAAAAATATACTTGACTGGGTTTTTGATAGTTTTTCTTTGACATTTTAATAGAAACTCAGCAGATGACTAATATTTGTATTATATGTTTAATATATATTTTATTCAATGTATATAGTTAGGTAGTTAATTTAGATATAAATAAATAAATGTGTTGACGACGGAGCTTTCCCAGACCTCATGAAACTCAGTAAACTGATACCTCTGTTCAAGTCGGGAGACAAGGGTGATCCTTCAAATTTCAGACCAATATTATGTCATCACTAAGTAAAATATTTGAAAAGATTCTACTTAATAAAATGCTCACACACTTCAATCGTACAAAACAACTCCATGCCAAACAATACGGTTTCACTAAGGGTAAATCAACTACGGATGCATGTAATACCCATATTTATTCTACATGGGAGGCCGCACAGGAAGCTATCGGTATTTTTTGCGATCTGTCAAAGGAATTTGATTGTGTTGATTATGATACGATACTAATGAAGTTAATCATTACGGAGTTAGAAATAAAGCGTTGCATCTACTAAGATCATACCTAAGCAATAGAGTTCAAAAGACAGAAGTCAACGACGTCAAATCCCGATCAATCGTCAAACGACGATGGATCGGGAGTAAAAAGTGGCGTTTCACAACGTTCCGTTTATCTTATTCCTGGTATATATTAACGATCTGCCTTTCATAGTGGAGAAATTGATTGACATAGCGTTGTTTGCTGATGATACTTCACTGGTCTTCAAAATTGAAAGACAAAAAGAACATTTTGATGATGTTAATGGAGTATTGTTTTTAACCTTGAATTTCGTTCACAGTTAATAATTTATTATTCAATGCTGGTAAAACCAAGTATCTAATTTTCACTTCCAAATGTCAGGCAAGTTGAGACCAGTTTAGTGTTAGACAGCAGCTCGTTAGAATTAGTAAATGACACGAAGTTTCTTGGAATAACCATTGATAGCAAATTGCAGTGGGGACCCCACATAGATAAACTGGCTGGTAAATTAAGTTCTGCTGCTTACGCTGTTAGGAACATCAGACAAAACACGGATGTGGCTACATCTAGGCTAGTATATTTTAGCTACTTTCATAGTGTCATGTCCTATGGTATCTTGTTGTGGGGGAAAGCAGCGGATATTCAAACTATTTTTATTTCACAGAAAAGAGCTATTCGAGCAATTTATAATTTAAAACAGACAGACTCCTCAAGAGAGCTTTTTAAAGAAATTGACGTACTAACTGTAGCTAGTCCATTTATTTTCGAAAATATAATGTATTTACGCAAGAACCTTACAACATTTTCCAAACTTAGCGATAGCTGTAACGTTAACCTAATAAGTAATCAGAGACTAGTTGCTAACGGGTTTAGACTCGCGAAGGTTAGCAATTCTTACAAGCATAATAAGATACCTCTAGAGATTTTGAAATTGCCTTTTGAGCAATTTAAAAAGCATGTTAAAGCGAATGTCGAAAAAGGGATACTACAATGTTCAAGACTACTCAAATGCTGGGTCTGTATGGGGTTAATTTAGCTCAACACAGACCTTGCTGTTAATAATTTTGTAATTATGTATTCCTGCTTTTTAATTATAGTCAGAGATGTCAGATACGTCACCCATAATTTTTATAAAAAACGAAAGCGACCTATTGAAGATCTCATAATTGTTAGCTACTTAAATAACGTACCAATTGCGTTAAATTTAGTAATAGCCTATAAACTTAAAATTATTTTATTACTTTTGTCACTACGAAACAGTAAAAGTTTGAGAGCCGCATCCAAAACCAGCGCTTTTGTTCTACAGTGCAGCGGGTGCGGCGGGGATACCGACCGGGATACCGACCGGTTCGGCTTAAGTACAGCTCTGCGCGTTAAGCTACTCGCACGTGCTCGCGTTCTATTTTCGCTTGCACTGCTTTCGTGTCACTCAGTCGCTGCGTGAACGAGTTAAAATTAACTATTGGGTTTAGTTCAAAGATATTTATTTCTACCTTATTTATTCAATTTATTGGGAGTGTTTGTTATACCTACATGTTTAATTATTTCATACAATTATCTTAATATTACGCGTAAATATGTTATCAATGAAAAGAATCTGCAGTTATCGCTTCTTTTAATACCTAGGGCTTGTTTTATGCTTTTTTGCTTTATGAACAGCTATAGCATAATATGCTTTATAGAGTTTCACTTTTGCTATTGCTTACATGTTAATAATGGCGTCTAATTTAAAACTATTTTATCAAAACACAAGAGGGCTGCGTACTAAGACACATACGTTTAAACGTAACATCTGTTTAAATTCTTATGATGTAATAGCAATCAGTGAGAGCTGGCTTTTAGATGGTATTTATGATAGCGAACTCATTGATGATAGGTATTTAATTTTGAGACGGGATAGAGATTATGATATAACAAAACAAATGTACGGTGGTGGAGTTTTTATTGCGGTGCGCCGTGATCTTGGTGTTTTAGCGCGGCCGGAGTGGCACTCCTCTGCTGAGGATATTTGGGTTACGGTAACCACTAAAAATAGTAACCGAACTTTAAATAAAATTCATATTTGTACTCTTTATCTTTGTAGCGAAAACTTAGGAAATTCATTTAACACGCAACTGACAAATTTTTCTGATAAACTTACTTGTATTGTTGAGTCATGTCCTAAACTGGGTGATTTTAACTTGCCGAATGTAGATTGGTCATGCAGACAAGGAACTTTGCACCCGGCTAACTTATCAGGTTATAGTCAGATTTATTTTTTTGATACTTTGTCATTACAATGCAACTTGACTCAGTTCAATTTTAATAGTAACTCAAATAATAGGATCTTAGATTATATTATCAGTAATGTAGATGTAACGGTTCTTGCTAGTGATTACCCATTGGTCCCCGAAGATGAGCATCATAAATCCTTAGTTATTAATATAAATGATGTTGATAGCGAATCACTTAAATTGAACTCTCGTTTGAAATATTATTATGGCTCAGGTGACTACGACAGCATTAACTCATGTTTGGCTAATGATTACGATTGGGACTCTATTTTAAATAGTAAACCAATAGATGACTCTATTGAGCTATTTTATGCCTGTATTTATGAGCTACGTGATAAATTTGTACCGCACAAGTACATAAATGCATCGTCTTTTCCGCCTTGGTACAGCTCCCCTCTCAGGAGGGTGCTTAAAGAAAAGTACAAATACATTAAGAAATTTCATAAATATGGTAACCAATCCGATTATGAATCTTTTGCTTTTCTTAGAAAAAAGGCGAAAACCCGGGAGGAAGAATGCTACCAAAAATATATTTCAAAAGTTGAAAGTTCCATAATTGAAAACCCCAAATATTTTTGGTCTTTTGTCAAATCTCAAAGGAGAAGTGCCAACTCTATTCCGTCCACTTTATTTTATGAAGGGCTGTCGGCTAGTACTGGAGAGGGAATTCGCAACCTTTTTTCCTACTATTTCTACTCCAATTTTCAATCTCAATCACATAGTTCTTCTTCCGATAACGGCTTGGGAAACAGCCCTTTAGAAAATGATTATCCATGCTCTGTTAGTGACATCGATATTGAACATGCTACTGTATTTAAACTACTTAGGTCGCTTGATATGTCAAAGGGTGGTGGGCCTGATGGCATTTCCTCAGTCTTCATAGTGAGAAGTGCTGAAGGCCTTACATATCCACTGACTCTTCTTTTTTAAGCGTTCTCTTGAGCAGGGCTATGTACCTAAGGTCTGGAAAGCAGAAAATATTTCTCCTATCCATAAAGGTGGTAGCAAGAGTGACGTTAATGATTATAGGCCCATCTCAAAACTTTGTATTTTTGCCAAGGTATTGGAGAAGCTTGTTTATACTGCGGTATATTCAACTCTCTCAACATCATTTATTCCGGAGCAGCATGGGTTTATTCGAAGACGTTCAACTACTTCTAATCTGCTGTCTTTTAATAATTATACCACCTCAAACATGGATGCTGGTGGCCAAGTTGACGCTATTTTTATTGACTATATCAAAGCATTTGACAGAATAGATCACCAGTTGCTCTTACAGAAACTCCTAAGGGCGGGAATCCATGGTAATCTTTATAGATGGTTTACCTCCTACATTGAAAATAGATCCCAGGCCGTGGTTCTTAATGGGTTCTCCTCCTACTCTAGTTGGATAAAAATACCTTCAGGCGTGCCCCAAGGATCATTGCTCGGACCACTCCTTTTTTCTATATTTGTTAATGATATTTGCCACTGCTTTAGGTTCTCAAAATGTTTGGTATATGCGGACGACATGAAAGTTTTTAAACGAATTAGCGACGTCAACGACTGCAGTCTATTGCAGGAGGAGTTAGGAAGGTTTGAATTTTACTGCCAGCAAAATAAACTAGACCTGAATGTGTTGAAATGTTTTGCTATTACTTTTACCCGTAGCCCTAAGCCTACCCAGTTACACATTCAAAGGAAACCCCCTGAAGGTGGTAGATGAGATTCGTGACCTTGGAGTTATTCAAGATAGTAGGCAAGCTTACGACAAGCATATTGATAGCATTATAAAAAGAGCAAATAAGGCTTTGGGTTTTGTTATGAGAACCTGCTCTCAGTTTACAAGTATTAAAGTTATTAAAATCCTGTATTGTGCTTATGTACGTAGCATCCTCGAGTATTGTTCGCAGGTTTGGAACCCTCGATATGAAATTTACATAGATAGGATTGAGTCCATACAGCGTAGATTTCTGCGATATCTGCAATTAAAGTGCAATAATTTTGACTCGGGACTATTCAGCTATATGTAAAAGACACCATACACTCCCCCTACAAGAGAGACGACGAATTGCTGACGTTGTACTCCTTTGCAAAATTGCACAAGGAGAAATTGACTCTCCGCAGCTTCTTGAACACATCAAAATAAAAGTCCCCAATAGAATTAATAAACATCCTATTCATCTAGACATTCCTTTCAGTTTCACAAATTATAGACAAAACTCCTTTTTCAGTAGAGCGGTAGCTACATTTAACGGTTTGGTCGATATCCCCGACCTTGACTTATTCAACTCAAAACCGCAAAGTGTTAAGAAACTCCTGACAAAGCGCTGGTTTACTGCGTTAGCATCTTAAACTAATTAAGTTGTTATTAGGTAATACTATTTGTACCAAATTTTTTTATTTTTTTTTGTGTATTATGTTTTTTCCTTTTACGTACAGTTCTGTCTTTTTGTACCTATAATCTTTTGTTAATTATTATGATTAAATTTATAAATCTTGTCAATTATATATAAGTTATACCTTCTAATGTTGTTATCCAGACAGAACTATATTTTTAATTTTTCTCTGTTTAACCGCAAGCAGGCAGTTTTTAGGGTTCCGTACCCGAAGGGTTCCAAACGGGACCCTGTTACTAAGACTTCGCTGTCCGTCCGTCCGTCCGTCCGTCTGTCACCAGGCTGTATCTCAAGAACCTAGCTAGCAAGAGAGTTGAAATTTTCACAGATTATGTATTTCTGTTGCCGCTATAACAACAAATACTAAAAAACAGGATAAAATAAATATTTAAGGGGGCTCCCATACAACAATACCACATACAAACTTATGGATGCACCTGGTTACGTACATGGAGTGTGAAAGTAACCGCACCAATAACTTTGTAAACAATATTTTGCTGTGTAAAATCCAAACTATTCACTCCACACCATCGCTTCCATTAAACGGTGGTACGGAACCCTTCGTGCGCGATTTAGACTCGCACTTGACCGTTTTTTTTTTTTAGCTTCTACATGCGAGAACACATTAATGGTTATAAGTTATTATATAAGTTTATTAATAGAGTGTGTAAAACTGTTTGTTCTCCTAATACAATAAAATAAAAATAAAAATAAATAAAATAGTAATTAATATTGTAATATTTGTATTAGTTAAGCACAATAATTTTTTAAAAGAAATCTAAAAATCAATCTGTTCGTGTTTCTACGCCCTTCTTCTCCCACAGTGGTCCAGTGTAGAGAAGCGGCGAAAAATTATGTTTGCTAAGCATATGTAAATATCTACAGTACAGTAATAAAGACATTTCATTTGATTTGTTTTGATTTTTAAACAAAAATGGGGTTCTACGCTACGATGGTACGGAACTCTTCATGTTCGTTTCCCACTCGCACTTGACCGATTTTATTTCTAGATGGGTTAAATTACCTGTTATAGAAATTATCATAGCTGTTTTAGGTAATTTTGTATCAATTTAAAACCAACTTTTTGCCACTCTTCCCCGATTCCGTCCCTCTCACACTGCGGTTAATTCCGCCTGGTGTAACGGGGACTTTTGCACGGACGAGGTATCCCCTTAGCATGTACTCCATGACAACTGGGAATTTCTATCGGAATCACTTCAAAATTGACAAATCATCCAATCCTTTGATTGATTTGATTTGTCCATTTGCAAGGGATTCTGTCAGAATAACACAATAAGCCTACTGGGCGTAAGCTGAGACGTAGGCGCAGGTGACGCAGGACGCAGTACTACTTAAAGAACACTAAGTCAAAATAATGTTGATACTTAGTCAGCATAATTGTAGTGAATACTTGAATGAAAGGGTCCGTACCTACCCAACTCGTGCAGCCCCAAATAAAACAATGTCCGTCCCCTTAGTTTGTAATTATTATGGAAAACGTACTCTTAATAACCTAGTGCCCAAGCTACATAATGAATTGTCAAACATAATTGCACCAGTGTCAGAAGGTGACTCAAAGAATAGCCTAAAGATAAGATTAAAAAGACATTTTTGACCTATGTCCGTGAAACCAAATATAAATATAAACCAAATATAAACTGTACCCACTTAGATATTTATGATCATATACAAAACGTAAGCTAACTTGTCTCTGTTATGTCATGCCAATTCGTTTTTGTAATTGATAGTTCATAAAGAGATGCATGATTCAGCGTTGCGACTCATCGTCTGCGCGCATTGTGTAAATAGGGATAATTATATATACCTATAACCTGCTTTGTTATCTATACTTTATGAACTTTGTTATCTGCCAACAAACTGCTACGCAGTTTGGCGAAGATAGAATTTTAGAAGCCTCTGTAATATTAAGGAAAATAAACATGTTTAAAAAAAGTCTTCTGTTTGACGTTCCTTGTAAATTTGTGCGTGGTCTGCGTCGTCCGCGTCTCAGCTTACGCCCAGGCTAACAGGTGTTGTTGCATTGCACCGCAGACCGTCTGCTCCTCTCCGGCGGGTGGGACTGCGTGGTGCGCGCGTGGGGCTCCGTCGGGCGCGCGGGGCAGGCGCTGCGCGGGCTGCGGGCCGAGCTCGACCACGACGGGAAGATCACTGCCATCACTTACCGGTCAGTTGCTGGTAGCAAGCCCGACCCAGAGAGCGGGAGGTTCTCAATGCGTCAGATGTTTTTTATGTATGTTCAGCGATTTCTCCAAGACGGATGGACCGATTGGGATAATATTTTTTTGTTGGAGAGGGTTTACCTTCCGATTGGTTCCATCGCCATCAGGTCAGGATCTGATAATGGGATCCTGGAGAAATCGGGGGAAATCTTCAAGTATTATAGGCAGACCTATAGCGATTTTAGTATTTTTATAGTATCTCATACATTGACTATAGATGGCCACCGGAACTGCTAAATACTAGGTATCCCACAGGTTGCATATGATAACATTATTAAGGTTGGTCAGTAATGTATACGCTCGTCAAAATGCATCACGGTGTAATGGAAGTGATGCTGATGTCCCAGCTTTACTTAATGAAGACACGTTTGAGTATGTTTTGTAACAAACAGGGTTTAATTGATGCCGTGTCTTTCTAAATTTTTAATTTTCGTTTAAATTATTAAGCGATTAAGAAAACCTGTACAATGATATAATCTTTAAGCCTGGGGATAAATGGAGCAACATGTCGAGAAACATGTTGCTCAACAACTACGTGGAATGTCCAGCGAAACAAGACACAAGGCGATCTAAAAAAAACAAAGGTACCAAACTGAGGAAACCATTTCGAGATAATTTGTTCCTAACTAAATTCCGTTATTTCCATCAAAAAATATTACAGGATTACTGAAATATTCCTAAAAAAGATAATGTACTTCATTTGTCCTCTACGGCGTAGTTTGTTCAAATTCCCTTCGCCGTTAAGTTGGCTGTTCTATAAAACTGTCAAGTATCAACAGTTTTCCTGTTAGTCGATAACGCAGATGTCAGAAGGAACGTAAGCAAATGATATTATAGTATTTTAGTTTTACATTCGGAAATAACCAGCCTCAAGTAGAACTGTTCCAAAACTGTGAGCAAATGACGTTACGAGGGCAGTTATTTGTAAAATTATTAAAACATCCATAACAGTCAACCGGGCTAACTTAGGCCCGAAATTATCAATTTTCGAAATATTTAAATTATTTTCTTAAAATAGCCTAAAATTTCACAAAATAAAATAAAAAGTACTACGTATTTTTTTAGCATGGCCCATTGTATGCAAGAGAAGTGCGCTCCATCTCGTCGGTGGGCATGTTTCTGGACAATGTGTAACATAAAGACAAACAAAAAACATTAAAAAAAATATACAGGCACATACATTTGCTTCTGACTCCACACTAAGCTACCCTGTGTCGTGGGAACAGCACGCATAAACATCCAAGACCTGGTTTTTTCTTTCTTTATCCGCAGTCGGGTATCGAATACGGGACCTCTCGCACGGTAGGTAGAGCCACAACCGCAGCGCCACAGAGGTCGTCAAGGTCGCAGCGTCACGAAGATTGAGCGTTGCGCGACATGTCGTGGGACATTTTGTCCCCTAATCCAAGGCACGAAGTACGGACAGTTAGTCACGAACATAGCTTCACGCCTTTTTACCCAACAGCACAAGGAGTACTGTTTTTCGAGCGTATACATGTATATGTGTGTGTATGTATGTATGACCATTTCTTTAGGACGGATTTTATTGAATGAGGTGCCGTTGGATTCGTCTCTGGTGTGGGAGTGTCATAGGCTCTATAGTTTAACTGAAACATTAATAGGTTGGATTTTTGATTCTAGAAAATGTAGCATACAAAGTAATTGGTACGGCTACTCCATGTACATAATCAGGTGCTTTCATAAGAGTACACAGGAATTATGCAAATCGGACGGGCAATTTTCGAGTTTTAGCGAGACTACCCACAGCGTTCCATGATTATAAATATAGATAGACAATTTGTCAAAAAAATTGACGCTTAAACAAATACACTACGTCTTTCCACCCAGACGCCGCCAAGAACGGCACGCCCAGGACATCCACGTCATCTCTGGCACCAGCGACGGAGAAGTGTACATCTGGAGCCTGTCGTCCAAGCAGCTGTTGAACAAGCTGTCTATTAGCGCGTCCTCAATAAGCGGCGCGTGCTTCGTGTTGGCGGGAGACCGAGTGGTGACGGCCAGTGACGAGGGGGATATGAGCGTCACTGACCTGAGCGTGGCTCATTCGGTAGGTGGACTAGCTTCGCCGTTTTTCTTGAATGTTGATGTAACATAACATATTATTAAAGTAGGTGACCCCGTAAACTTCGTACCACCTAAATTTACTAAGTAATGGGGAAGATACGCGAAACTTTTTGGTTGAGAACGCTGGCCTTATAACATGCTTCACTTAATTACAAATATCTCAACGGCTAGCATAGAGGAAAACACACAAAAAAGGAGAAAATACATTATTTTCAAAGTCCCTTTATCTACAACATGCTTAGGTGCAAAACAGTTATCTAAAATGGGGCCCTTTATATATAACAGAGTCAGTAAATACATATATCATCCTATTAACATTGAGTCGGCATGAATGCACCAGAACAATCACACGGTATTTGTTGCAACTTAATTTTGAGGATACAGAGAAATTATTGCTATACATACCTAATTAGCTAAATATTTTATTTTAGACTACACACACACCCTCACACACACTCTCACCCCAAGAAAATACCATAGCACAAGTCCTAGGCTATATCTACAATTACCAATTATACTTTTTTACCTACAAAGTAAATTAATTAATTATAATTTTAATTCATACTTTTAATAAATATAATATTAAAATGTATCACCTCAATAAATATAATGTCAATAAATAAGAGCATAAAACACAGCCGAAGAGAGACGCTGTAACCCTACTATACAAGTTTTACTTAGTGTAGGGGACAGAGCTTCCCTGAGGTACGCAAAACGAATAACACTGTGATAATTAAATGCTATACTTATTATACCCATCTATGTAATTTTTCAGCGTGAATAAATCAATTTGAAATTTGAAATAACTCTGTGATTAATTTGTAACCTCAGAAGAACGAAACTCTTTGCTTACTTACATTGTATTTGTTTCCAACTTTGACAGTTTTCATCCCCATTGGGCCGAATTAACAAGAAAAGTATCACCTGTATATCCTGCCCAATCTTACACAAATTCCCAACGAGGGGGAGGGGCCCTCGGGGGGAACTTTAATGGGTTATATATTCTGTGCTATATACACTTCGTATCCTATCTCTCCCAGGTCTACCAGAAGCAGTTGTCGGAAGGTGTAACCTCGCTATGCTGGGACGGCTCCAGCATCCTCTGGCTGGGCGGCGACGGCGGCACGCTGCTGCAGTGGAACATGGTCACGGTGAACCAAGTCAGTGCGGAGAAGGTGCACGACGGTACGTAGTCAAACGTGTGACCGTAAATCCAGTTTTTGATTGACAAAAATACTGATTATGCCTGACAAAATTACTGAATTGTGCGACAAACTGGGCGCGACTATACACACTGATTTTGTCAGACAAATAACTGAATTGCGCGACTAGGAATCTGAAAAAGAGCAACTTTGAAACCTTAATTCGTGTGACATATAATACAAAACGAGTGTTGGATTTTGTTGTTCTTACATGTTCAACCCCTGCTGGGCATAGGCCTATTTTATCGCGCCAATCCCCACAGTCCTGTGCTTGGTGATAACTAAACACAGTATGATAAAGGATTTATTAGACAGCTTCCGCTGAATCGTTTTCCCGTGCAGTGACTTTCAGAATTCGCATTTTTCCGCGACCTTTTTGTTTCAACTTGTCAAATTTCTTGGTCCGACTTTTATGTTGTACCCAAAATGTTTAATCGCTTCTGGCCTCGATCGCAGGTTTTTTAATTGCAATTTTTCTCAATATCTTGTTTTTATATCAGACATAATCTAATTCTCATATTTTTTCTGAAGTATTTATTTCTAGTTGCATTATTAATATAGTTGAATATAACTCCTTGCTTTTACTAGATATTTTTTTTTTTACTGAAAGCAAATTTAAAATAAGAACAGAGAGCATTTGCGAGTAATGAGCATTTGGCGTCGAATATTCGAGTGGCGTGGACGTTGAGCCGAGCGTTATTATTTATTATAGTTGCTCGCCGGTGATCGCCCGTTTACGAATGCTCGCGAAATAATGCTCTCAGGGTGACGCACCTAAGGCTCATTCTCAGAGAGGTTCTACCTAGCTACGGCCGCCGCACCAGCCCGCCCGACGGGTCTTTACTTGCCATCACAGCGGCGACAGGTCGGACGAATGTTGCTTTCTGCAGCGGATGATCCGTCGACCAATGCGTTGGCTGCCAAATTCCAAATTCCAAATGTCTTTATTACTGTAGATATTTACATATACTTAGCAATCGTCATTTTTTGCCACTTCTCTACATTGGATCACTGTGGGAGAAGAAGGGCGTAGAAACTCCCACAGATTGATTTTTAGATCTCTTTTTAATAATTGCTTATGCTTAAATAATACAAAATATAATATTTAGTCATTATCATAATTAATAAGCAGGAATAAATAATTACAAAATTATTAACAGCAAGGTCTGTGTTGAGCCAGATTAACCCCATACAGACCCATCATTTAAGTAATCAGGACTGCGGCTAGCAGGGTCCTAGCAAGTTAGTATAAATTGCATAAATAGGTAGGAAGATACAAGATAGATAAATATAACTATTAGATATAAATAATATCAAGTCAAATTATGTACATGAACATTTTCAAAAGAAGAAATATTATATTAAGAAACACCGCGAGTTCTAAAATCTTCTTGTGTGTAATTTGATGATTTGAAATAACACGATTTTGAAAACCTGCATTCGAGGCCAAAAGCGATTAAACACTTTCGCTGCAATATAAAACTCGAACGAAGAAATTTTGCAAGTTGAATCAAAGAGATCGCGGAAAAATGCGAATGCTGAAAGTCACTGCACGGGAGAACGGTTCAGCGGAAGTTGTCTCAGTCGTAATCACTATCATGAATAATAAAGGCGTTTGAATCTGAAACTAGCGATTACTGCAGTATACAGTGTGATTCTTCATAAACTGGACATATTAAATAGGGTTAAAGAGGACCCTATTTTATCAACAAAAAATGTTAAAAAAAATCCCATCCACACCTATTTTTTACAGGCCTTTGATTATAAATTTTCGTGAACCATGCACCAATTGCAAAAAATATATATAACTTCGGACTGAAAGGGTTTGTCGTGGTCTAATCAACTGGGTTGTAATGATGAAGAGCAGGCAGTACTGCCAATTACAAAAAAATGCTGAAAAAGTGTTAACTACTTACTATAATTACGCTTTGTTTTTGAACAATTGTGATTTTCGACTACTTTTTTTTTTGTAATTGCAGTATAATTCAGAATTTGGTCCCCATTAAATAACAATTTTATGACGAAATATTATTCTCTATCTAATTAGCTTTCAAATAGCACCTACATTATGTTTCTAAGTTAATTACTTATTTTTTTTTAAATAAGACCGTGACACCCATTTTTCACTTTTCTGAATTAAGATTATTCCTAGCCTAATGATACTTCCAGTGGATTACTGAGGTGAGATAAATAAATGTAGTCCATCAATGTCCCCACCGAGGGGCACAGGCATTTGGATACGAGTGAGATTGAGCCATACTCCATCACGCTGGCTCAGTTTGGGTTGATGGATGGGTATTACGATACATACTGCCAAGTAGCGATAGTAGCAATAGTCAATGATATGAATTGTACATCATATTTTTTATTGTTTTATTACATTCAGTCAATTATTTTTAAAACTAGAAATGTCCTAAATTTTTTCGACTTTGGGTTAAGGGTTGCTTACTTTAAAGATATACACTGGTTGATTGTTAGTTGTAAACTAGTGTTATTGATTCAGTACAATGTTCAAAACCATTCACATCGACATCAGTCTGTATACGCTTAGACTTCTACTACTTTTCTAGGTAAATTAGGCGCCTTGGCAATATTCTTAAACGCGTAATTTTCAGGGTTCCGTACCCGAAGTGTGCCAAACGGGACCCTATTACTTACCCTCCGCTGCCTGTCTATCACCGGGATCTACCGGATCAGCCGTAATAGTTAGAGAGCTGAAATTATCACATAGGGTGTGTTTCTATTGCCGCTATAACAACAAATAATAAAACATTCACCGTGTTACCACAAAAAATATTAAACAGCGTTTAACCTCAAAACAAACGTCAAATCCCATACGATTTTGTTTCTTGAACCATCCCATACAAGTTTTGAACAGTACTTTATTTTTTCCTGGTAAGGCCCCCAGGTTTTTAAGAAAAAAAAACAGTACCAATTCTAAAGGTTATCGGTGAACTGAACTGGACTCTCCCGATATTATCGGAAAAGCTCTTTAACTGCGGGTATTGAGTTTTGTGCCTAGTTTATTGTCATTATAAGATTAATAATTGCTCATTCGAATTATAATAAATAATATTAAGTCTTTTATCATATTTGTTTTAATTTATGAAAATAAGTAAGGTACTCAATTTCTATCCACTTCCGGTTTCGATGAGCAAAGAGTTTCGTTAACATTAACATTAACACATTATGGTCATAATGTGTAATTTTTCAGATAAGGAATGAGTTTTCACAAAGTATTTTAATATTATGCTGATCGTAACGTGCGGTTTTTGTACGTAGTAAAGAGGGTTTATAATACGTGTGTAGATAAAGAATTAAATAGGTACACTCGTACAAAATATTGTCGTTTTACGGTTTTCCGTGTACGGAACCCGTTGTGTATGAGTCTGACGTCATACTCGCACTTGACCGGTTGTATTCTTTATTTTATTTCGAAAGTCATGGTTCGAAAAAATCATAACTCTGGTAACGTTCGATAAGCAAAAGCACGGATTGGTTTATTTCGTATATTTTTGTTGCACATGAAAATTCACATTAAAAGCTTAGAAAAGACATTTACAAAGGCAAGCTTATCTCTAACAAGAGATTTCTTCCACTAAACCTAAGATAAAAAGGATAAATTAGGTAGCAGTTTCAGGTAGACCGTTGTGCAGAAATATAAGCAAATAGTATAATTTTACTAAACTACTAAATATACCGTATTAATACCGTATATAATAGTAGTTTGTGCGACTGCTACATAATGCGAGTATCATAATAATATCACTCGAGAGTTTTAAGGCCTAATTATGTACAGTTACATACACTAGTTTATCTACACACATATCATAAGCTCTCTTTGATGTGTTCAGGAACCGCATGTTCGACCGGCATTGTGGCATTGATCATTGCTTTGCACTTGTTTAGCTTGTTCGGTAATACCAACTTCACAGACAAACTAGGGGCGGCACGCAGGTGGGCGTCGGCGTTCGAAATTTGAATGTCTTAATTTGACAAATGTTGGTACATTGTGGTCATAATGTTTCAATATTCAGATAAGAAATGAGTTTTTATCAAGAAGTTTATCATTATGCTGGTCCTAACGTGTGGTTTTTGGACTCAGCAAAGATGGTTTATGATACGTTTGTACGGTTCTCGGTTCGTAAATATAAGCTTTTGCGAACTGTACTAGTTCACACCTTTCATTCGGAAAAGTAAGTTTTGCGCCACGACGAGAGGGAGCAAAATGCAAGGTACTTTTCTTTTTGAGCTACTTTTTTAATTTATTCATTGGCAAGTAGCATTTAAGCAATGTGCCAATTGAACACCTTCTTATCTTAACAAAATAATCGATTGTAATTTCATCGTAATCGATTAAAAACGAACATGTTTCAATGTTGACTGTTATTGTGATATAATGAATATTGATATCCGATACCATTATAATATTGGATTCGATTATTTTTACACATTGGTAAAAGTAGCACAGGAATATTTTATCTGTGGTGACCTTTCCCTAATCCTTCATAACCTGCCATTATATAAAAATAATAATTAATTGTTAGATTACTGTCAAGGTGGTGAAAGTATAATTCAAATTGGCAACAAATATAATGATCACCAAAATATTTTTTCCTACCCAAAATGGATAAATGAACATCAAAAGTTGCAAAAAATATCAGGGCAAAATACTGCGGTAGCTTAGGTGAACATGTAAGAACAACAAAAAATACTTAAAACATAAACTTAAGTACACAAAACATAAAAATAAGTTGGGTGATCATTTATCCAAATACAATTTAGTGCATGGACATTTATCCATTCTGGCAGTCATTTTGAATTTATTGGGAGTAAAATAGGTGCGTTTTTGGTAATCGTTTAAACATAAGCCATTCAAATTATAGTTATTTCATTATTTTTAGAGCATTTTATTTCAATTTGCCTCATAGTCGGTGTGAAAAGTTGTATGTGTCACTCAGGAGCAAAAATATTTTCGTCATGGGCGTGAACGCTTGAATCCTTCGTTACGCTCAGGATTCTCTCGTAGAATCTGGATTCAATGTACCGCCCTCGCCGTAAATACATCATTTTGCTCCCTTGAGACACAAATAACTAATTAATTGCAGGTTTTGTTTTTTTGTTTCTTTGTCATTGCGATTGACGATTCATAAATGCTCATTCGAATTATAATAAATAAAATCAAGTTTTTATCATATATCTGTAAATACGTTACTCAATTTTTATCCACTTCCGGTTTCAATGAGCAAAGAGTTTCGTTAACCTGAGTACATAGTTCAATACTTGCATACTACATACAGAAAACTCCTTTTCAATGTTTCGATGTACGGCTTTGGATGTAGTCCTATCTAGTATTTAATATTTTATTGTTAAAAATTAAAAAGGTATACTCGTACAAAAGACTGTCGTTTTACGTTTTTCCTTGTACAATGGTATGTAACCCTTCGTGTGCGGGTCCGGCGTCCTACTCGCACTTGACCTATTTTATTAAAAAGGTTATCACGGCTCGTATCAACTATCTTTTCATCCCGTTATTCGATAAGGGTCGTTTTGTTAAAGCTCTTTCCTCCACTACACTTTGAGCGGAAGAGAATGAGATTTGGCAGTACGGCACGGCGCGCCGACATAATAATAATAACTAAAAAAAAGGGCGCGAATTACGTTCCGTTCATCTGTAAACATTATTGTTAACATTTGCAAATGTTTATGAAACATGTGTTGGTGATTGAAAATTAGTGAAAGTAGGTATTATTTAGTCCAGAAACTATTTAAATAGAAGTAAATATTGGCACACCTTTTTACTCACAAAAACTCCGGAAAATATAAATAAATCAACAACAATATTGGTGCCAAATAAAACTGTGACTTTACATTTTCAAAATTGCGCTAGTGTGTCAAATATAAATATAAGTTTGTAATTGGTTTTGATATCATAAATTTTTGCGTTCACATGTATTTTTTATGAATTAAAATTATTCATTTATTACTTTATAGCGTCTCTCACTTATTTTCTCATATAAGGAGATGAAAAGTTGAGGATATCACTCGGGAGCTAAATTATTATTTCCTCGGGCGAAGTACTTTGAAATAAAGACTCCCTCGCTGATCGCTCGGGGTTCTACTATAGACTCGCTCGTTTCGAAATAGCGCCTTCGCCGTAAAATAGTAAATTGTACAATGTGGAACTGGTGCGGTGCAGACCAGAGATTTACTGGGCCAGAACCCAGACTGCTATAACAGCAGCTCAAGAACAAGGAGATTTGGGGAGGGAAGTCGGCTGAATCAACAGTAACCGGTGCTCAAACTCTAAATACATTGGGTTAAATAGTCTCAAAGAGGACTGATTATTCACCCGTTTTCAGCAGGCGCCCCACCCACCTCATCATCTATCTATCTACCCTTGGTACTACCGATGGTGCTTCTGGTAGTATCAATGCTGAGTCAGCTATGCCCAGCCGCACAAATTAAATTTGGTGTATAATATTTCTATATATTTTTTTATATAAAACCATGCATATTCTTAGATTTTTTTTTATTATTATATCATTCTGCAAATTTATCAGCCCACAAGCAATTATTACAATTTGATCCAAGTAGCCCAAACAAAACTGCGAATAATTCTAGAAATATTCTGCGTTCACTTAACGACCCATTCTTCTCGCAAACGTTCTAGAATTGGTACAAATAACAAATCCGGGTTATCACTGCTGTTTGAACACGATGGGACGAACACTTTTTGCTTCCCATTAGGAAAACAATTAGATTTTTTAGTTATATCACAATAATAATCAATAATTTCATATTAGTCAGATTAGGACTGACGTGAGTGACGTGATGTTTGTTTGACAGATTGAATTTTTATTTTTATTTGTAAGAAAACAAACGGTCACTTAATTACAATGACACGATAAATAAGCTTATAAAGTAGACCTTGAGTTTCATGAAAAAAATATAGTTAAAAGTAACATGCCTTGCGAGAGCCAATTGGTGGGTTTGGCAAATTATTGGAACATCAATTAAAATGAAAACATTTAAAATAACAACATGAAAACAATAAAAATAAAAATAATATTCTAAAAATTAAACAATATATGCCATAATTTCAACTTTAATGATCCTAAAGAGATATCAAATATGTCAATATCTGGGCCAGAAAGTTGTTTGTTATAAAAGTTCGGGGTTCGCCTCATGTATGAATTTTGAGCATAGTTGGTACAACAGCGAGTAACTACAAAGTCGTGGGATCTGCTAGATAATCCAGGGATTTTAAAATTTAGATGTTCATGTATGTATGGACAGTCAACAATATTGGAGAGGGTTTTAAACAAGAAGCATGCGTCCAAGAACTGTCTACGGCTTGCTAATAGAGGGATCCTATGAAATTCAGCTGATATTTCAGAAGAGACAAAATAATGAGTTCTTATGTCAAGCGCCTTCAAAAACTTTCTTTGTATTTTTTCGAGCCGGTTGATGTGGGTTTCGTATTGTGGACTCCACACAACAGAACAAAACTCAAGGGTGCTCCGAACGTAGGCAAAGTAAAGAGTCTTATAGGCTTTGGCTGATTTTAAAGGCATAATTGCCGCAGAATAATACCAAGCTGCTTGAAGCTTCGCTCAATTATGGAATCAATATGCAAGTTAAAGCATAGCTCACAGTCCAACACTACACCTAGATCTCTTATTTGATCGACTCTATTAATAACGTTACCATCCAAGGAATAATTAAATCATATGACATTATGTTTTCGTGTAAAAGTAATGACGTAACATTTGTCACAATTAAGTGTTAAATGGTTTTGGCTGCAGTAAAATAACAGATTATTAATATCTGTTTGAAAGTTAAGACAGTCATTATTTGATTATATTATGTGATATAGTTTAGCATCATCTGCATAGAGGAGAAATTACTAAAATTAAGAAATGTACCAAAATCATTTATAAAAATGGTGAAAAGCAAAGGTCCCATGTGAGATCCCTGCGGTACCCCTGAAGGAATTGGTTTAAAAGATGATGTAAATCCCTTTACTGTTACAGCTTGACTACGGTTATTAATATAAGTTGCGATTCTCACTCACAGATGACTTCACTCACATACTTGGCACTCTTTGGTTGACATGACTGCCACTTTTTTTTGTGGTAGGCAAAGATATTTATCCCATTACGTCTCTTGGTGACGTTAGGTTTACTTTTGGCGGGTGAAATATTTTAACTAAGTTTTTTAAACCGACGCAATGAATAAAACCCAAAAATATTTAAATAAGTTTCTTAAAATGGTCTATATTTTCAAAACCAAATAAAAAAAAATGATACCAGAAAAATATATATCAGAAAAATAAATGGCCAATTGTCTTAGTCTAGATTATTAATATGTGGTCTAGATGACGACAACACTATGCATTAGTGCATAAAATGCGATTTTATGCAGCCTACATCCACTATAAAGGACTTTTCGAGCAGCAGAAGTGAAAATATTATTTATCTATACACGTATTATAAACCCTCTTTACTGCGTTCAAAAACCGCATATTACGATCAGCATAATGTTAAACTACTTGGTAAAAACTCATTTATTATCTGAAAAATTACACATTATGACCATAATGTGTAGTTTTTCTACATATTATAACATTCAAATTTCGAACGCCAACGCCCGACTGCGTGCCACCCCTAGTTTGTCTGTGAAGTTGGCACTGACATTCAAATTTCGAACGCCGACGCCCGCCTGCGTGAAGTTGGTACTACAGAACAAGCTAAACAACTGCAGAGCCACAATGCCGGTCAAACATGCGGTTCCTGAACACATCAAAGACAGCTTACGATATGTGTGTAGATAAACTAGTGTATGTAACTGTACATAATTAGGCATTAAAACTCTCGAGTGATATTATTATGAAACTCGCCTTCGGCTCGTTTCAAAAACCCACTCTCGAGTTTTAATGCCCTCCATTATGTAACAGTCACATAAATTGCTCCCTTGTTTATATAGCTATAACTTTTTTCACACGGCTATTTGGCATAAGCTGCATAGCAACTTTTGATATGGGTCACAAGAGCTTTCGAATTATATATGTCACGTCTTTATTGATTCCAGGACCAAGATTCATACATTTATGCCGATCCTCCTTTAACCCTTTACCACAAAATACTTAATAGACTTTACCACATTCTAACCCCTAAATGGATTTCATAGGTTTTTAACTTTATTACCAAGCAATAAGGTTGAAAATCGCGACCCGTCTCGGGTAAAGCCATGCGTTAAGAGGTTCAACTTAATCGGTCCAGAATTCGGTCGTACTTACGTACGTAGAAATATACTTTTACAAACGGTAGGACGGACACACGAGTGATCCTCTAATGGTTCTGTTTCTCCCATATTCATCGCAAGGGCCCCAGTTACGAAATCCCTTCTTGGCCTTCCCTAATACGTAGATTTAGCAAACATATTTTAAAGATTCAAAGATTTATTTATTTCCTTAAAATTGATGATATACCTATTTGTTGTTTGAGCGTGATATAAACAACAAGTGATTTGACTAAGCTGCACATATTAATTTAATAACAAAGGTATATATCTGTAATTTCAATGGTGAAAATCGAAATACTTAGTAGTTTAGGTGGCTGTTGCATAATGAAAGGCATCAAAATACGAGTGTGGGTTTATGAAACGAGCCAACAGGTGTGTTTCATAATTACATCACACGAGTGTCTTAATGCCTAGTTATATACAGTTACGTATACTGCATTATCTACACATCCATATTAAAAGGTCTCTTTGATTAGAATTAGAAACCTCGTTGCGACCGGCATTGCGGCATTTACGTTTAATTTCAAATAGCACGTCATATTGACTGATATTATAATTGAGGACAAATCAAATTGCTTTGTTTTTCGGAGATGTTCAAAATTTGAATGTAATAGGTACATCGAATTCGTTGTTATTATGAAGCAATAATAACATTTTCACAGATAAGAAATTTGTTCAAGAAAAACAGTTTGGGCCTTACCACAAAAATATAAATTACTGTTCAACTCTTGTTTAAAAACAAAAGTGGATTTGACGTTTGTTTTGAGGTTAAACGCTGTTTAATATTTTTTGTGGTAACTCGGTTTATCTTTAAGCTGGTCGTGATTTGCGATTTTGAACGCATTATAGAGAGTTTATGACATGTGTGTAGATAATAGTAGTTTATGTGACTGCTACATAATGGAGAGCATTAATACTCGAGAGTGGGTTTATGAATAATAATCATAATAATATCATTCGGGAGTTTTAATGCCTAATTATGTGCAGTTACCTACACTAGTTTATCTACACACATATCATAAGCTCTCTTTCAGTGTTCAGGAACCGCATGTTCGACCGGCATTGTGGCATTGATAATTGCTCTGCACTTGTTTAGCTTGTTCTGTAATACCAACTTCACAGACAAACTAGGGGCGTCACGCAGGCGGGCGTCGGCGTTCGAAATTGGAATATCATAATTTGACAAATTTTGGTACATTATGGTCATAATGATCAATATTCAGATAATAAATGAGTTTTTACCAAGAAGTTTATCATTATGCTGGTCGTAACGTGTGGTTTTTGGACGCAGTAAAGAGGGTTTATGATACGTGTGTAGATAAAATATAATAAAAAACAACAATAGTAATATTCTCTCGCATATCAAGTGATCTAATCTTGTATTGCGCTTATGAAGTGTTTTTTCAATATGTATATGTCACCGTAATATTGTCAAAACCGTTAGTTTATAATCTAACGTTTTTTTCTCTTTACTTTACAAACTATCGATAATTTGTAAATTGTGCCGTACTGCTTACGATATGACGTGTTAGTTTATAATACAACCGTAAAATTGTGAATTCCAAATGTCTTTATAACTGTAGATATTTACATATACTTAGAAATTGTCATTTTTTTGCCACTTCTCTACATTGGACCACTGTCGGAGAAGCAGGGCGTAGAAACTTTCAGATTTTAGATCTCTTTTAAAAATTGCTTGTGCTTAACTGATACAAAATATATTTATATTATCATTATCTTAATTAATAAGCAGGAATAAATAATTACAAAAATATTATCAGCAAGGTCTGTGTTGAGCCAGATATTACAGTCCCATTAATCTTGAACATTGTAACATTCCTTTTTCGACAAAGTCGCTTTAACATGGTTTTTAAATTGCTCAAATGGCAATTTCAAGATCTCCAGAGGTATCTTGTTGTAGTAGAGAATGCATTGACCCTTGAAAGAATTGCTCACCTTCGCGAGTCTAAACCGGGGCGCAAGTTGTCTGTGATTATATCTTAGGTTAACATTACAGCTATCGCTTAGTTTGGGAAATTTTGTAAGGTTCTTGCGTACATACATTATATTTTCGAAAATAAATTGACTAGCTACAGTTCAATGTCAATTTCTTTAAAAAGCTCACTTCAGGTGTCCTTGCGTTTTAAATTATAAATTGCTCGAATAGCTCTTTTGTGAACTGGTTTAAACTTGAATTGAAAACGAAATACCAGGGCAAGCTCTGCGGTAGCTTAGGTGAAGACTAGAGGGAGCGAGCGCAGCGAATCCCCCGAATAGTCTTCGTGTTAGGTTCAGATGTAATAACAAAAGAAACGTAAATTCTAAACCACCGTTAGTTTACAAACCAACGCTTTTGACAATCTAACGGAGAATTTTACAAAGGCTCTTATTTAATCGCACATCAAAAATAATGATTTTCACAGCAAAAAAGCAATCAACATCATGAGATCAGCAAAAACACTTTTTTTGTTTTGTTGTTCTTACCTGTTCAACCTAATAAGAAGGATAAAGGGGCCTTCGCTTCACTCACCCCCTTTACCCTTCACCTAAGCTACCGCAGTATTGTGCCCTGATATTTGCTGTGAAAATCAGTATATTTGCTGTGAAAATCAGTATATTTGCTCTGCAAATCACTATTATAGATGTGCAGTGTGATAATGTTTGTGAGGGTTCTCATTGATTGATTCAGTTGAGTCAGGTGGCATTTTATTTTAATAGAAGGCCCACCCTATTTGTCGCATTTTCCACTTAATGTCTACCTTGGTCCACAGACGCAATAAGCAGCATTTACCTGGACCACAGTGCCCGCACCCTGGTCACGGCAAGTAAGGACAAAGCTGTAAAACTATGGAAACTGACCAGCGACTCCTGACCGAAGTGTGGAGAACAGTCGGCCAATGTTGACCAGAGTTGACCATGGAAAGGACAGTATTATCGGATTCATGTGTGGTTCGCGATAGCAAGAGGCGTATATACGGGCATGGTTAAATTTGACTGTTATTCGTTCTAAGTATTGAGATGTCCGTAAAACCTGACCACAAGCATCGTGTCCGGGATAGTATTATAGAACTGTAGTGTTCAGATCTATCTTGGGAACGCATCTTGACATCGGATTGGGGCAGCTTAACGGAATGTTTAGGCTGTAGTGTAGTTGTAAGTATAATAATGTGATATTTTACTAAGATTATCAAATTATAATTTTATATTGACAATAATGCTTCTTATGAAATAAATATATTTTCTTCCTAATATGTCTACAACTTCTTGACAGTCTCCTTCAAGCTAGAGTGTGCATGTTGAACGGTGACCTTGGTTTAAATAGCCTAACCTAAGTATGTTAAGTTATTCATAATCGGAATAAGTCGGAAGGGTAGGTAAGGTAAGTAAGGAACTAAGTTTGTATTTTAATATAACTTCTGAAAATACGACTCGATAGATTTGAGGCAACAAGTTATGAAAAGCTATTGTTGTTGATACTCTCCTCGCTCTTAACACGATCAGTGACGATAACGCGTGTAGGCGTTCGGTGTTTCTGACAACGAAAGTGACCGCGGAGTTCATATAATGACAAAGTATAAGTTTTTTCTTTTCATAATTAGTTGCACCTGTGTTGTTTCCAACGATCCAATGTTTCTTTTATTGCAGCTAAATTTTTGACCGCCATATATCAGATACAAAATGTGTTACTCAAACGCCAAACATGTTTGCTATGCTATGCAAAATACAACTTAATCCATACGAGTTAAGGTATCTTTTCATATTAAAATTGTGTCGGCTATAGCCGACGTGGCACTATCAGTTGTCGGCCAGTGCCTACTAGGGGCGGTCAAAAGGTTAAATAAGTCACCCAGATGCCTTGACGCTTCTGTGCGACATACACCTATTTTCCTTTAGTATTCTTTTAGAATGTGGGTTTGTTGACGGTAGATATACTTACAGAAGCTATTGACGTAAAAGGCGGGTCAACTGCGTCATCGATCGGGACCTAAGTGACTACCTACATCTGTAAATCTAAATGCGAGTAGAACTTTAGGGTTCTGTTTCTCCAGGTAATGAATACTGTCGGAGTCATCGTGTAAAGTGTGTTTTCTGACTTATTTGTGGATGATATTTTTTTGCATTAGCATGCACTTTTAAATACAAGAAGTATTGGCTATAGAGCCAAGAAACATACATTCATACATACTGAATCCTTCGAAAAATTCCAACGTCTTTATTCATGACAGAATTTAATTATACTTATTATTACGAGTTGGTGCTTTAGATCAAAAGCAGTAGGTTTAAATGACTCGTGTTATATTTTCGCTATCAACACCATTTCCTGTTGTCGTCCGTAACATGAGCTGTATCTAATTAATGTCCTACGAGTCTTAGCGATATCAGGAACTTAGATCTCTGTCAGGCGATGAACTTGCAACTTGACAATGAAAATACTTTCATTTTATAAAACATGGGTATTTCCCGAAATTATTGTAAAGTTATTTCCTGTGAATTATTTTTATAAAGCAGTTGCTAAGTGAAAAGTTCCATTTACAAAGGTAGGTACATATTCCCAAATCAGCCTAAATCTATGAAATGTTCGGTAAAATAAGCCTTATACTAGGATTTTCTATCATTTTTGTAAGAAATGGCCTTGACGATGCGTTGGGCTGATTTATTACATTGTGTTTTAATTCGTGATTTTTTTATTTGTTTATTTGTGCTAATAAATACACAACTAGGCTTTGAATGCTGTTTCTTTTGAGGTAGCAGTATTCAACAGCTGAATAAGATTTACATAAAATAATAATCATAAGTGAGTATATTTAAGTCGTTAAAATTTCCCAATGACTATAATTGAAACTTAATAACATGATAGTTTAAGATGATTAAAAAGAACAACTAATTCACTACACAGAAACGGACTCTACCATAGTTTTCTTGATAAGCTCGCCGAAGTTCTCACAGACTTCGGTGGAGGGGTCCGACGGCGCGGAGGCCGGGGGCGGTGCCGACGCAGGCTCCGGCGCGTCCTGCGTGTGCTCTGAGTTCTCCAAGCCCATCAGCGTATTATGACTAAACCAATTCTCGTCGTTTTCAGCCATCTGCACCTTGTTGTTCGATTGATATGGCATTGACATCAAGTTTGCATAATGCTGCTCTCCTTTGTTCTCCCCTGTCATCTCGGGTGAGTTTTTGTACATCTCATAGTGGTTCTGCGTCATCTGGTGGTATTGTAGCGTGTTGTGCTGGTGCATGTCAGATGGGTTCGGTTTGTGCAAATAGTTCGGCACGTACATGTGGCCGTACTGACTGAACATGTTCAAGTGGGAGTTGTGCGCAAACTCCTCGAAGCTAGAAGCGGAGAAGCTTTGCAAACTCTTGAAATGTTGGTGATGGGTGTCGTTGTGCTGAGCATAGGTGTAGTTGAGATCGCATGGGAATCTTTGTACGTTGTGACTATGCGCTATGTTAGTGAACCCAATATTGTTAGGAATTGCATAGGGCGGCCCTTTACCTTGCAGCACGCTGGAAGTGTAAGGGTCAGCATGGCTATGCGTACTCGGTTCACTCATGTGAATGACATTATTTTCGCTAATGGTGTTGTGGGTCGGGATAGTTTCTCTGTAACCGTAGGCTGAGTCTGGCATGCTACTACCCTGGGTATTGTTTGTGACGTTGTTCATATCACAGTGCACGTTATTGAAGCTGCCAGCGTTTACACAGGACTCTACTTCGAGTCGAGGGGATAGGTTGACGTCACGTAATAGGCCATCATCTGTTTCACAGTGATTTCTATTGTACGTCGTCGTGTTAGTCAAGCATGACGTTGTAGCGCCATGGCTGTGTGCCATGGCCCACTGTCTTTTTGCAGCTTCTTGAGTAGCTTCATTCTTTTTCTCAAGACCTATTCTCATCAGAGTGTGAATGAAATGAGTCCTCACCCTCACGGGGTTGAACTCAATTCTTCCAGTTGTGTTGCTGCATCCGTCCCTCGTGCATCCGCAGGGGAAATTTAACCTGTCGACTTGACATTTTATACCAGCCAGACTACAAGAACAAGTTTCTGGTTTGCATACACCTTTGCAGGCACAACCGCAAAATTCTCGAGAAGTTCTAATGTCCCTGCAATCGTCTTTTTCATAGGCTTCTATTTTTCTGACGCCCGCGGAGCGTAGCAGTGCTCGCCTCTGTCGCGTCGGTACGGGCTGTAAAAAGTAGTAGCTATCCAAGTCCAGTTCAGACTCAGAAACATCGCTGGCTTCTTCTTCAGTGTCGCTGTCCTCGCTTGAAGAAAACGTAGCACCTTGAAGTGAGTGCCTTTCATTCTTCAACTGCTGCAGTATTTGTCGATGTAATCTTCTCTGTTCCATCGCATGATCTACGAGTGAGAATCGTTCTATATGACTGTGTTCCCACTCCATACCGAGTGTCGAACCGCCCTGTGACGGCACGCATGAGAATCCCTGAGCCCGCGGGAAATAGATCACAGTTACGTCATCGAACTTGATTCCTTCCTTTTTTTTCTTCGCTATAGATTCCCCTGTGGTTTCATCTTCATGTTTTCTTTTAAGGCTGCTTCTGAGGGGTCGATGGTTTTGTGCAAAGGGCACGTTCTCTTCTGATGGTGGATCAGTAATGTGGTTGCTAGACTTTTCACTGATTTCATCGGTAGTATGAGGTATGTTTAGGCCACTACTGCAGGGTAGGTCGAGTGTGTAGTTGGAGGCCTTGGTGTCTTCAGTAGTTTCTGAGCCGAGACCGGAGTCGCTGCCGTCACAGCGGTCTTGTGCATCGTCTTCGCCCTCCGCTGATGCCACGTCGTTTGTACCGTCTACTGTTTCGCTTGCTGTTTTTGCGAGATCGCTCGTAGTGTTAATTTCATCGCTCATTATTACTACCGCAACGCTCCCAGTATCTGGCGCATCGCTGACGGTGTCTGGCGCATTACTTCCCGTGTCTGCTGCATCACTCCCAGTGTCTGCTGCATCACTCCCCGTGTCTGCCCCAACACTCCCCGTGTCTGCCGCATCACTCCCCGTGTCTGCCGCATCACTCCCCGTGTCTGCCGCATCACTCCCCGTGTCTGCCGCCTCGCTTACTACATCAGCAGAATCGCTTGTCATGTCTGAGGGCAAGCTGCCTAGAGCCGAATCCTCACTGTCTGCTGAGGCAGAGTCCGTTTTGATATCGTCTACATCACTTAAAGTATCATTATCATCACTTTTTACAGCATAATCTACCTTACTATCACTTCTCTCATAAAACTGAGAGTTACTAATAGCGTTCACTTCAATATGTTCACTGTCAATGTTATTGTCGTCACTGTTAGCGTCACTGTCCACGCATTTAACGTCTATCATAGATGACGACTCTAGTCCAATGTTTTCTTTCACAGATTCTTTACATTCTTCTTTATTGATGATGGTGTCAATTTCTACTTGCGGCTGGTTGGCCACAGGCTCCACATACTCCACAGACTGGCTGTCTGTACTCGCCATAGTTATCTGAAAACAATAAAAAATATCGCTATTTAGTATTTAGTATGAGTAGGTTAATTGAACCGTCGTCATCTCGTCGGAAGATAAGATGAAATAGGTAACTGAGTAAATAAATACACAACTTGATCAGTCAAACATCCTCTCTTTTCATTACATGTAAGTAAGTAGCTGGCGCAAATTTGTTGGCGCCTGGAGAGGAGAGCGGCGTATAGGTATAAGAGAAATGCATACATGAGCGAGAGAGAGAGAGAGAGGTGACAGTTCGCTCACACGCCTAGGAACCTTGCTGTATCGGTACCTAGTGATTTGATCTATCAGATAAGACTAGTCTTCAACATTACTTTTAACACATGTCAAAATAAAAGCAATGGGAATCCATGGTTGCTTGAACATTAGTCAATTCTAAACTTAAATCCGGATAAGTTTAAACAGAGAGTCTGTTAAATCCGTTGTGTTTAAATTATAATAGGAATAGTAGGTATGGCTATTCTGACATGCTATAATTTTGCTTCATTTTAGATGAGGAGCCTCTAACTCGTTCGACCCGATCTAGTCTTCAACATTAGTTAGTACATGTAAAAATAAAGTCAATGTGAATCCATGGTTGATTGAACATTAGTCAATTCTAAATTTAGATCCGGATTAGTTTAAATAGAGAGTCTGTTAAATCCGTTGTGTTCAAATTATAATATGGATGGTAGGTATGGCTATGCTTATATACTACAATTTTGAACATATGTCAGATGAGGGGCCTCTAACTCCCTCGACCCGATCCAGACACTGCCCTGCGCCACGATAAATCAAACAAAATGATAAATCAAAACCGGTACCTGTTTCAAAAGTGTATGGCCTCGTCGAAGTTCACCGGTTCTGCTGCACCCTCCACCGGATCCTCCAGTCCATGATGAACCACCAGCCGAAGACTACGGTAAGCTCAGCTCCGCGTACCACTTGACATTATGAAATAATCACTATTGGAGCAAGTAATCATATTTTTCCAACAATTCGGTCAAAAACTCTCGTATAGCGAGCAGACGTAATTTCTATGGCACATAGCAATAAGGTCCTCTTTTATCTTCACTCGCGCGCGCCTCGACGTAGAGTTTTAACCCTATTTATTTATTTTCAGTCTGATTTTGATTGTGTCTCTCGGGAAGGTTTCCACGACTTTGTCAACGTATTCGGTTAGTAACCGTCTTGTGCACTTCGAACATCACCTTCCGTACTAATGAGATGAAAGAGATAATAATATTTAGCGCAATATTTATCACGAAACACTCAACACATTCACTTTTTACGGACCAAGCTCCCACCTCGCATAACCGCGGAGAATGACTCGTTCGACGCAGGCATCTGGTTACTCGACGGAGTGGGGTTGCCGTACTTTGTTCGCGCTTGATGCAGAAGCACTAGTATTTTTAACTTGGTCGTGTATATCTCGCGTTGTTCGAGGTGACGTTGCCTCCCCCCGCACGCCGCACCTCGGCCTTGCGTCGCCCCGCCCCGTCGCCCGACGTTGCTGCGCGCAAGCGCGTTCCATTTCTTGCAAATTATGATAGGCCATGCCGGTTAGAATGTATTTGCCCGTGTGGGGAAATGAATACTTATTGCGATATCACCATAAAGATTGAAATTGAAAAACTAGGATCTCTAATTGTAACTAAAGCCTGGTTTCATATTTATTTGCTCAGCTCAATGCCTATTAACATGATCACAGAAGGTAAATTCTTTATTCCACTTAAATAAATAAGTAGGAAATATTAACCTTCAAGTTTCGAAAACACTAATAAGTAAATATTAGTTAAGTGTTTCCCATTGAAAGCGGCATTCGCCGTACCGGTGGCAACACTTGCTTTGCTCTTGGGCCAACTCGACATTTATACGTCATGTCGGCTCTATACATACATCTCTCATGGTATTGTATTCATGAGTTCCCTTAGCTCTACCTATGTGAAAGCATATCATAAGTATCTACAACATTATTTTGCTTCACGCCGTTCTTTTGTGGCTATTTTGTTTTTTACAGTATCTGCTGTAGTTGTCTATATTCTACTTAAATATATGACTCGCCAAGATTATGGAGTCGGCTAGAGTTATGTGTACTATTAGCAAAATTACGCCTCACCAATTTTGGAGAGATAAGGTTGAAATTTCTTTAAATTTAGATCTGATACTAACTTAATATCGTCTTGTAATATTGTTGTCTCTGATAAGTTTACAAGTGCCTCGTCTTGATTGAATTGGTAGTGTACGCAAACTCAGTATGAGACTCAGTTAATCAGCCATGCAAATGCAAAAGCGGGAATTATTAGATATGTATGCCTATTAAGGTATCGTTTTTCAACTAAATTGACATGGCACTAGATAAAGTTAGTGAGACAACATTATACAGGGCGAGGCGATGTGATATACAAACCAACCTGGTGCTGTACGATAATCAATAGATATTTCAGGAGGCTTTCGTGGAGAGTGAAAGCGACAACGGTTGTGTTGCATAGCGCCTTCTCGCTTCCCCGTAATTTACGTAGTATATAGGAATATTTCACATGAACACGATATTGTATGCCTTGTGGTGTTGATAATTATAAAATAACATAAACATTTGTATACAGGCACATACATTGCTTCTGGCCCCACACTATGACCTATATATTAAGACTTTTTGTTAAGCTTCAATGATAACACCATACAAAAACTCTATTGAGTTACGTGAAATTTTGATGTTACAAATAAACCCTCGATTTGCTTAGAGCTTATGTTATACAGAAAAAAACGTGTCACTTGTCGTCAACACCCCACGAAACACCATAGAACGAGGTACAAATGATGACATACATACGCGATACTGGCACTGAAAGTGTTAACATGAATTTAACATTTGTCCTTTCATCACGTTTTTGAAAAAATGCGAATTCGTTTTAGTTATACTACACTAAAGCCTTAATTACCTGTCTCGCCCGTTTACTCGTTACGTGTGATTAAGTGCTTTAGGGTGGTCCTTATTCCTGACTAAAACATTTTTTTTTTCCTTTAATTTCACGGGGCACCTCATATTTTATTATATTACTTATTTTATCTACACACGTATCATAAACCCTCTTTACTGCGTACAAAAACCGCACGTTACGATCAGCATAATGTTAAACTACTTAATAAAAACTCATTGATAATCTGAAAAATTACACATTATGGCCATAATGTGTAATTACTTGAAAGGACTTGAAGTCTCAAGTCCTTTTTTCAAGACTTGTCGGGATGCGAATGTCGTCTTCGAATACACGAAAACGATACAAGAAACCAGCCTAGGTACTTAATACAATACGAATATACGGCACTTAACCCTTTACGGCGCTGAATTGCAGTTCTGCATCATACCATTCAAACTCTTGAAGTTGTTCAAACAAATTAAATCGTACCTTTTAACGCAACAAAGCACATCTTCAACAAAGCATTCTATCGAATGAGTTACTTACATTTATGCTAGATGGCGTTATTTGTATTTTATGGTCAATTTAAGTGATAAATTTGTCGCAAACGGTTTGATTAGTTCGCACGCGATTTCAATTGTTTTTTTTTTTTTCAAAGTTAACGAAAATATCGACCTGCAAATGCTGTGGAGTAACGGTAAGACATTGATTATCACGTATTTGAAGTAATTCAAACGTCATATTGTATATTAACAGAGATTAGTTGCACTTTTGTTGTGATGCAGTAATGCATCATTGTGCAAAAATAGTATATTTTATTACCTTATTTCTAATATGATTCTGTTTCTGTTCCAGGCTCGATATGAGTTCGAAGCCTTCACGTTTACGTTCGAGGCTTGTAGATTTGATGACTGAAGAATTGGAAAACATTTTGGGCCAGTGGCAAGATAGTGAGGATGGCTTAGACTATTCAGATGGCGATGATGTAGCTGATCCATCGTACATTTTGAATGATCAGTATTTACATCCAAACTCAGATGAGGAACCAGTTACAAACCTAGAAGATCAAGACAATGACATATTGCCACCGAACTCTGAGACCAGTACCAGCACTACAGTTCGTCCATGTGAGACAACACCTGCTGTTCCAGGAGCTAGCACCAGCTCCGCAACCACTTCAAGAAGCACACGTATTCCTAAGACAAATGCCATATGGAAAACAAAAAAATTGGAGCTGAACGAAGACCAAAGGTAATGTAGTGGTCCGACTTACCAGGGAGGTACCTACCAACCAAAACTTTAGACTGTTTTTTGACAATTACTACACAACCATACCCTTGATTGAATTCTTATCACGCCGAGGAACTTTAGCATAAGGCACCGTAAGGAGAAACCGCATTCCTAACTGCAAACTCCCAGAAGAAAAGCAGCTAAAAAAACAGCCTAGGGGGACATCAGTCGAACAGGTCACAAGCTATAACGGTATTGATATATCCCTGGTAGCCTGAAGAGATAATAAAATTGTCCACCTAGTATCCAACTTTGCTGGCCAAAACCCCACATCTGTCGTAAGAAGATTTGACAAGTCGCAAAAGAAACACATTACTGTGGAACGGCCTTTTATCTTCGCAGAATATAATCGTCACATGGGTGTTGTGGACCTGATGGATTTCGTTATGGGCCATTATAAAATTAAGCTTCGCAGCAAACATTGGTTTCTTCGACTCTTCTACCATTTACTTGACATGACAATGTACAATGCTTGGCTGTTACATAGGAGAATTCATACTGAGACGAAAAATACTGACATGGTGCCAAATTCTGCTGATTTCCGACTAGAAATTGCTGAGACTTTAGTCAAATATCAAAGAACAAACCGGCTGAAGCGCACTAGCAACGTAGAAACACTCATCCAGGACAAAAAGAAGAAAGGACCATGTCAGTATATCCCACCAAGAGAGGTCAGATTGGATCAGTTAGGGCACTGACCTATATGGACTGAAAAAAGGCTGAGATGCGAAGAGCCAGGATGTACCTGAACAGCCCAAACAGAATGTGAAAAGTGTGGCGTGACGTTGTGTTTGAAATCTTTTCATACTTCCTAATTTTTTATATGTTTTAACACCATGATGCACTTCTGCATCATCAAGTTTTTTTTTCAAAAATAAATACATTTTCTAACATATAATTTTTTTCGTTATTTTTCCCATTACTATATACCTCATCTTAACATATTGCTAATAAAAAAAGTTTAAAAAAACTTCTTGCGCCGTAAAGGTTTAAGTGAAAACAATGGGAGATTGCTACTTTAACTTGTAAATTATTATAATTCAACAAGTTAAAAACTTTAAAAAAATAAGCCCTATTTCTTCCTCCCCGGTCAGGATGCGAATGTCATCAAAATACGAGAAAACAAGGAATGCTACGAAATCTGTCTGTCTGACAGTCTGACAGTCAAGTCCACACCTATTACACGACATAAACGAATATACGGTAGGTACTTAAATACAGAATTCATCTTATGACAATGAAGAAAACACCACAGATAAGCAATAATGCGCAATTTCGTTTACCTGCATGTAGTCATAATTCCAGTGTTTTTGCTTTAGAAACCAAACTACCCGATCGATTTCTAATTTTCAAAAAATTAGACCAAACTGGAAGGTCAGGCCGCCTCCCAGTTTGGTCTTCAAATAAAAAAAATATTTTTGAAATCGGTTCATATAACGTACCAGTTTTGAGGTAACAAACATTTAAAAAAAAAGTATTAAGAACCTTTTGAAGAAGATAATTTTTTGAAGTCGGTTAAAAACCCGCGACATCTAAAACATGGTACTCCTCAGAGCATGATTACCACGGGGCGGTGACTGAAGACTGATAATTCGTTTAGATTTTCTGGTGACACAAATGGACCTACCTACATAACTACAATAGGTCAAAAATAAGGACCACCTCTACCTGCACTATATGGCTATTTTTCTAGCATAGTGTCATTGTCTAATGTCTATATTGTACCATAGACTCGTGATCCAGTATGGATACCTGAGTCCGAATACGCTGATTGAACGAGTAATTAAGTTAAGTTAAGTTTTTGGGTGTTGGCTTCTATCGTGTGGCATCACGATAATTTCGCCAATGTCACGTGTTGAGACCTGTACAATAGGAAAATACGTGGTACAGTTAGTAAACAAATTTGCTAAGTAAATTGACAGAGGATTGTCAACCTGTTAAGAATTATCATTTTCTGAAAACTTAAGGTCAGCAACAAGCGAGAGTTTTTAATTGACCGAGCGAGCGATGCGTGCGCAGCGTCTCCGTTTTAGGATTGGGCAAAAATGCTTTCATATGTCCGACTGGATGTGTGTCCGATGTTATCCTCTAAAGGCCGCATTTCTCAGCTGATTCTCGTGAATATGTGTGAGCAGGTTTGATAGTTAAATACATATATTTTTTTGTCGATTCAGTTTTTGAAAATTTTACAAAATGGCGGAGATGTAGGGTTGAAAATTATAAAAAAATCGCTTCAGCCCAAACGGCTTGATAGATTTTAACAAATGAGGTGTTGGATTTTTAGAGATCGCAAAAATGTCGCAGACTATTTAATTTTAGTAAAAAGGCATTAGGTTGGATTTTAGATATCAAAATATAGTTACAAAGTTATTGGTGCGGCTTCTTTCCATACTCCATGTACGTAACCAGGTGCATTCATAAAATTGTATGTGATATTGAAAGAAAATTTGTTCATCCGATAAACTTCAAGGGGGCGGGGGTGTGAGGGGGTGGAAAATAATATACTAGTGGCCCTGTGGGCAGTAACCTCGCTATCAGGGGGACTGTGAACCAATTTATAGGTAAGTATTTTAGATTCAATCAAAATCAAGTAGTAAAGTAGCCGCACCAATAACTTTGTAAACTACATTTTGCGATTTAAAATACAATCTATTGACTTTTCACTAAAATAGTTATAGTCTATTTCACTCATTTCCATGGTCTGTATAGATCCTCTTTACTAATCCGTCTCCTACTTCGAGGAGTCCAAACTTGGCATGTTTCAAAAGTATTTCTTGGATTTTTAGAAAATAGGCGGCCGAAAGGTAATGGTGTAGTATAATTTTAGAACCGGCTCATGAAGCCCTTTAATTTGATGCCCCACACGATGTTTCAGAAAAAAAACGCTTACAAAAAATTAATGACGTCATAACTCCCAAAAGGGGAAATCGAGAAAAGTTCTTGACAAAAAAATCTTTATATTCAAGGAACACGTGTGCCAAGTTTTGTGAGAACTGTGAAAACTGTGGCCACTAGACCGGAACTGACAGACACGAGCCAGACGAAAGCAAAATCGGCCTCCTATCTTGTCGAAATGAAGCTCTTCGCTGCTCGGTAAAAAAATCGCAAATTTCCTGTATCGCTAGCGAGGGTCTACAGCTCACAGAGCCACTAGTTCTAGGAGTATCTGACTTCCATCGTTATCCTTTACCACCATCAGTCAGTGCGACGCGACGGCGACGCTGTACGTGTAGGTACCGTGGGCATGTAGATGGATAGTTGTATATGTATTAGTGTATGCGGCCTGTGTGTTCGTCGTATCGGCTCATAGAGTCTGAGGCCGTGTTAGTGCTGTGTTCCGCCGCTAGGGGGCGCCATAGTCCGTTTGGAAACCTCGAAAAACAATCTTCCCATGCTATATTGCCTCGTACGTGTGGAGTTGGGTTGAATAAATGAGTACGTATACCTATTGGTTATGCGATATTGTCGTCAATTTGTGAGGGGGTGGGTAGGGGGGGTGAGACGGGGTGGGGTGGCAGTCTGGGGGGGGCACAGAGATTAAATTTCAGCGCCGCTCTCTGGGTACAGCGAGCGGCCTTATCAACAGGGTCATCTTGCATTTATGCTAGTCTGTTAAATATAGCAGTGCTGACAGTTTTGAAAGCTGCTGGGATGGGTTAGTCCCCTGCCATTTTTAAGTTTCGGGAGGCAGTTGCTCGCGTCCGAAGGAGATACTTGGAACCTACAGCCCTTCACGTCCCCCCGGGTGGTGCTGAGGAGCAACATATCAGCACTAAAGTTTCCAGGTTATCGAAAGAGCACCTGTCTAAATACAGTGAAACCTAGAAAAACACGTGACATTGGCGAAATTAACCTAGCTCTTAGACCGCCATTAGACCGCCATTAATTAAGAAATAATAATAACATTTATAATTGTCAATTAAAACAAACAGATGCCTTTTCCCATACGGGGCGGCAGAGCTACAATTGTGCCCACGTTTAGCCAGTTATTCAATATTCATTATTGCGTGACAGGGGGCTAGCCCATCGCCGCAGCTGCACGATGTTCTCCATCACCGTTAAACACACACACACACGTCACACACACACAACACATAACACACACACACATACATACACAAAACACATATACCCTTATTTGTTAATATATAAGAAAAGTAAAAATGCTTACCTTTAACTGTACGCTAGAATCTTAGGAGAAGTTGCGAGTCATTCCCAACACAAGTGTTATTATTACTGACTGGGAAGTCTTGTTATATGCTATGTTAACAGTTTCTATTAAATAAAACAACTTTTATTTAATTATTTATTTATTTACCGTTAGAACGTCCGTATAATGTTCTTAAGAAAAACATATTATGACGACCTCTGTGGCGCTGCGGTTCTGGCTCTGCATACGACGTCCCGGCTTCGATCTTGGATACTTATATGTATGTGTGCGAAGACGCTATTTCTGATTCCCACGACACAGGGTATCCTAATGTGGGGTCAGAAGCAATGTAGGTATGTATATAAATGTTTGTTTATGTTTATGTTTATGTTTATGTTTATGTTTATGTTTATGTTTATGTTTATGTTTATGTTTATGTTTATGTTTATGTTTATGTTTATGTTTATGTTTATGTTTATGTCTATGTCTATGTCTATGTCTATGTCTACGTCTATGTTTATGTTTATGTTTATGTTTATGTTTATGTTTATGTTTATGTTTATGTTTATGTTTATGTTTATGTTTATGTTTATGTTTATGTTTATGTTTATGTTTATGTTTATGTTTATGTTTATGTTTATGTTTATGTTTATGTTTATCTCATTGGTACCTGGTCAGCACCGGGCCCAATTCTCTTATGGAAAACGCATCGCGATAGCATTACGATTGCTCGCAAGGGTGCAAAATGCCGTTTTGGGCAGTCAGTCTCCAAACGAAATAGGCGCCGCCGACACGGCAAATACGGTATTTCGCGCCCGTGAGAGCAATAGTTTAAATCGTGTGGCATTAAAGAAAGGAATTGAATTGAAGCAACAGAAATCATGCTGTCTCATTTGTACACTAAAGACAGCAGTAGTGTGCAAATGAGAAAGCATGATTTAGTTATTTTCTTCAATTGCACACTTAATACCTTAAGCCACTCCAATCTAACGCAGTCGATGTACAGTGAGAAACGGAATCAAATGGGCTGGCCTAGTCGTTTTTCCTTTTCCCACTGTCCCAGCGCGTTTCACTAAATTGCTATGTGACTGCTGCATAATGGAGGGCATTAAAACTCGAGAGTGGGTTCATGAAACGAGCCGAAGGCGAGTTTCATAATAATATCACTCGAGAGTTTTAATGCCTAATTATGTACAGTTACATACACTAGTTTATCTACACACATATCATAAGCTCTCTTTGATGTGTTCAGGAACCGCATGTTTGACCGGCATTGTGGTTCTGCAACTGTTTAGCTTGTTCTTTAGTACCAACTTCACGCAGACGGGCGTCGGCGTTCGAAATTTGAATGTCAGTACCAACTTCACAGACAAACTAGGGACGGCACGCGGGTGGGCGTCGGCGTTCGAAATTTGAATGTCATTATATGTAGAAAAACTACACATAATGACCATTATGTGTAGTTTTCCAGATACGAAACGAGTTTTTACCAAGTAGTTTAACATCGTAACGTGCGGTTTTTGAACGCAGTAAAGAGGGTTTATTATACGTGTGTAGATAAATAGTACATTGTTCACCGAGAGGAGAAAGTGACCGATTACCGTCGAGGGTGTCGTTTGAAGCCCGAGCCGTAGGCGAGGGCTTTAAAACACCCGAGATCGGGAATCGCACTTTCTCTCGAGTGATATATAGTGCTTTATACTACACCTACGATGAAAATAAAAACTAAATCTTTACTAATTGAAATTTATATTGAAATTGTTGCAGTTAGTGAAGCTTAATGTAACACTTTTTCCATTAATGTTTGTTTGAGATGTTTGCGATAATGTAGGAGGAATAACTGGCTGTGCTGTTGGCACTGCGCTCGTAGAAGGCTGTGGTGCCAAAGGGGCAACTGGCTGCTGAGAAGCATCTGGCATCGCCGCGCTCGTTGATGGTTGAGGAGATGAGTCTTGATGCACATTAATCGATCTCGATATTTGGTTATTTATTCGTGTTTTGTTTTCTACGGAATTCTCTATGTAACTTTCTGCAACAGCGGACGATTTCCAACCACCATGACGTTTTATTGTGGTTAAATCAGCACCAGTATCGGCAAGAATAGTCGCTGAAGTTCTGCGAAAGCAGTGGCCAGTGTATTCTAGTGGATTGAGTAAATTAAGGTAGGAAGCTATTTCTCTTGGCACAGTACTTATTTTGTTTTTCCCAATTACTTGTTTCGTACATTTTTTGTTTTTATATTGTAGTAAAAACCGATTGGTTTTGGGGTCACTGGGGCGAATTTCGTTAAATTTCTTCACTATCTCATAAAATAAGCCCGATATAACAAATGATCGCTGAATTTTGGTTTTTGTGTTAGGAATATTGACGATTATTCCATTTTCGAGGATTTCGATATCGTCTGTTGTCATATCCACAAGTTCTTGCGCACGACAGGCCCCATTTACTCCTAAAATCAAAATTACCTGTAAACAAAAATATCAAACATGAAAACCTAGTAGATTTCTACTCATAAATAGGTACGTAATAAATCATAAACCAGTGCATTTTGTTCATAAACTTACCTTTATCAACAAATATTTGTCATCTGGAGCATTCTGCAAAATGGAATAAACATCCTTTGTAGTAAGCACTTTTGATTTCTTACTACGGAATCCCTCCGACTTTCTTTTCAGAAATGCTGTAAGTTTTTTGTATTCTTGAATATTTATGTCGTTTCTTGTCAATATAGTACTTTTCAAATAGTCTAAGTTTTCAACATTGAGTACATAGACCATAACGTACTTGGTTTGTATTTTTGCGCTTTTTCACTGAAATAAGCTAGCAAAACAGTTTCAGAAAAAGATGCCGCATTTTTTTGCAGTTTTCCATTGCAAAAAATCGTCATAAGTTTTATTATGAAGACTTTAAACTCGCCGTAGTTATTCCAATCTTTAAGGCTGGTGACAAACTATCTCCTGGCAACTATAGACCCATATCACTTCTATCAACTTTGTCTAAAATTTTAGAAACGATAGTCAACAAACGGCTAATGTCGTACTTAGAAGATAATAAATATCTATCAACCAACCAATATGGGTTTAGATCAGGTCATTCTACTGAAGATGCAGTTTTAAAATTAACGACTGAAATAACAAATCACCTGGACAAAGGAAAGAAATGCATCGGTGTCTTTCTAGATCTTCAAAAAGCTTTTGATACTGTATCAATACCGATTTTGCTCAAACGTTTGGAAATTCTTGGTTTAAGGGGCCCAGTACAAGATTGGTTCAGGAGTTATCTCAATCAACGTAGACAATTTGTCCACCTAGGTGGCATTTCGAGTGATGAAGAAACATGTTCCTACGGAGTACCACAAGGTAGCACGTTAGGACCGACTCTCTTTTTAGCTTATATCAATCAGCTGGCTGAACTGGACATCTCAGGTGCTGAAATTACTATGTTTGCGGATGATACAGTGCTATTATTTAATGACACATCCTGGGAAAGTCTTCAACTAACAACTGAAAATGGTTTACTTAGGGTAACATCGTGGTTAGAAGACAGTCTTCTTTCTCTAAACACTTCCAAGACAAAATACTTATGTTTCAGCAAAACCAACGCATCTAAGCCACCCAATAACTTCAGCTTAACAATTCACTCTTACCCTTGTAACTCGACTAACCTAATCGATTCCAATCAGTGCCAATGCTCTAAGCTTAGCCGCGTTAATGTGATCAAATACCTGGGCGTACTTATTGATGATAGGCTCCAATGGGTTCCACATATAAAAGCCGTTGCGAAAAGATTACGAAAGCTTATTTTTGTTTTTAAGACACTTCGCTTTGTTGCATCAAACAAGTTACTCCTAGAGACTTACAAGGCTCTCGTTCAGTCCATTATTACATATTGTATTTGTTCTTGGGGGGGAGCGTGAAAAACCCACTTATTGGAGGTGGAAAGAGCACAGAGAGTAGTCCTGAAGGTCCTATTATTCTTACCATTTAGACATCCTACTACCAAGGTATATGAAGAGTGCAAGGTACTCAGCGTGCGTAAACTATTTATATATCAGAGTTTAAGGAGATACCATCGCGTAACCGTACCTTCACTACCCTTGAACAATAAACGAATAGATAACTGCCCCGTACCAAACTGCAAGAGTGTCTTTGCTAGGCGACACTATACCTATACCTCTCCTCGTATTTATAACAAACTAAATTTAAAATATAAAACCAAGGCATTAAGTAATTATCAAATTAAAAGCAAAATCATTGAATGGCTAAATAAGTTCGACTACGACACTACAGAAGATCTCCTAAAAGTAATAAAATAAATCAAAAAATTAACAAAAGGCATTATTTGGCTCAAATTCTATAACTAAGTTTAAAATCATGTAAACAGATATTTATACACAATACCTACATGGCTCGTATAGCCATGTAGGTCATGGCTCGTATTTTAATCAAAATGCATATCTATTTTAATCAAAATGCATATCTACTTACAATATTCAGTGCACTATTAATTTGAATATTCACTTTCACTTTCATACTTACTAACCAAATTAATTTATTTGTATATCTAGTTACTATTAGCAGTTAAATTTAACTATTGCAACTTTTGCCTTGACTGTGCCACATACTGTTTAAAAACTGCATCATTTTATTTTACAACTACCTACCATTAGTATTACTTATAAATAAGTGATATGTAACTTTTAGTTCACCTACATACATCTTTATAGATTTTTAATAAGTAATTTAATATCGTTCATTTTAATATGTATACCTACCCTTGTACTTGATGTAACTCAATGTGGATTGTTAACCAAATGGAAGGAACTGGTTCCTGACATACAGGTTACCCTAGTTTAGGAACCAGGGCTACAATAATTTATACTTTTTGTGTTGCAATAAAGAAATGTTTATGTTCATGTTTATATTTATGTTTATTATATTTTTTAATTGATTTCTGTGGTAAAAGGTTATCAATCAGTATTTTTGCTGTTTCCTTCAACTGCGGCGGAGTTAAAAAATCTTCATCATCACTATCACTACTTATCATTTTGATAGTTTTATTTTACTTTCTAAGAAAACTGAATCCTCAAACAACACACAAATTGAAAATGGCGCCAATGGCGTCTGCAATTTTCACATGTTCTATTTTTCAAATTGTTTGACACCATCCAACACACAGCTAGTGGCCAGTGTCATTTTGCGAACTTGGAGATAAAAACTCACTGTAAAAACTTTTTGGCTTTTGATATTTAGGTTACCGGCGCATAGTCTTACCCAAAATTAAAAAAAAAACCACGTAAGAAATGGATTTTCATACACTTTTCTCTCCCGCTCAGATGCGTTTTCTCCCCGCATATTTGTTCGATATGCAATGACGTACTTTCTACCGTAAATTTGATAAAGTATCAAGGTTCTTTCCAAGCAGGTGTAGTATAAAATATATTAAATTGCTTGATTACTTTAATGAGCTATAGGTAAAATGCAATTTGCTAATTACTTCGCAACTTTGCAGTATTAGTATTGTAGCCTGTTCCCCAATCGATGGGCTAGCCCCCTGTTACGCAAAGTGGATGAACTGTTCACCGGTAAAACACGGAAAATGTACCTTGCTCCGAAAGCCGCACGCACAGCACAGGTAACTCACTCATCACCGGGTGGTGGTTGTCATCAGTTTCCATAGTCGCCAGTCATAATAATACGGGACACCACACCAGGACACTCCCAGCTGCGGCTGCATCCTTGGATCTTCATCCAAAATCTCGAACATTTGGGTACTCGACGGACTCCACAAACGGGTACTTAATTGGCAAAATTTTAAAAAAAAACTCAGTAAATAAATGCACAAAATCTCAGGACCCTCGGCACATTAGGGCAGGCTGGCCTAGCAAGGTCGCCATGTTAGGATGGTTGATAATGATAAGTGAGACGAGTCCTGGTTCAATGAACAGGTGGTTAATAACCAATAATTCATACAATCTGTTCTATGAAAGGGAACCCACCTCGGAAACCTAAATGATGACGTGATAAGGGTATCCCGTGTGTCACCTAGCGACACCCGAATGCTGAACCCCCAAACTGGATGATGCATGTGGCTCTGTCCGCTCCAACGCCACATGTGATGACTGCAGCAGGAAGGTCTAATGCCAGCCAGACCTGATGGATGTCGGTGGCAATTGGACGAGGGTAATGTCGACGAACGAATCGGCGACCCGAATGGCCGAGTCGGCAGTGACCCTGCCTACGAAGTCAAGAGTCCCGGTGGGCGTAAATATTTGTTTGATGAGAACGGATGTTTGTGCCCTAGTCATGGTTGTCTATCTAAGTTATCTATCGTCGTCTGGTACCCAATATAAAGGGAATCCTAGTTTGGGGCTAGATCAATGTGTGTAAATAGTGTCCAAGGTATTATTATTATTATAATGTGGGCCACCAATTTCGCTTACGAAGGAAAATTGGCGCATAACACTGTCTCTTACAAACACTCGTTTAGGTTTAGGGCAACCCGACTCTGGAACGCACTTTCCTGCGCTATTAGAGATAATCGCTCAATTTTCACTTTTAAGAAAAGATTGAAAGTAACAAGTATTTCCTTTCTCTTTCGTGATAGGTACTTTTATATATGTATATATAAATAAGTATATGTTTGATTTATATTTTTTTTTATGCTATTGTATTTTATTTACTTTATAGGTACTTACATAATTTTTGATATTATAATGTTTAAGTTTTGTAAATAATTAGAGGTAAATAATTTTATGGGAACACTAGGTTTGCTTGTAGAAATATCTCGTAACAGATAATCGCCTTTGCACATAAAATGTTTTGTTATCTTACCATTAAGTTCTCTGTGAAATAAAGAATATATAAAAGAATATGTCTACCCTTCCAAAAGGCTGATTGAAGGTTGATATGGTGAAGATTGATGGAATTAAACACTGACTTAGTCTGATTATTTCACTGATTTATTTACTTTAACGCACGGTACAATTATGAGAGGCCAAAGATCGGTCGGCAGACCATCTACCAGATGGTCCGACGATGTGGCGAGGGTGGCAGGAAACCGATGGACGCGGGTCGCGCAGGACCGTTCTAGTGGCGTGTTTATGAGGAGGCCTATACCCAACAGTGGGTCCCCTGAGAGGCTGATGATGATGATGATAATGACAATTATGATAAACTAAAAAACTACGCGCTGCGCGAAGAAAAACTGGAATTATATAATAAAACACAACGGATCGCGACGACAGCTTAATGCAGGAGAAAGAAAATAATGAAAAATTTAGTGACGTTACGATATGAGCAAACAGGGAGTGTAATGATGACAATCGATCGATCGTTGTTAGTATCGATCCTTCACTAAAAAACTATCTTGTCCATTTGGATTAACACAATCAATCGCGGGTGTTCCCACGCACCCCTTCTAGGGCGTTGGGAGTCAGGTACAGATCAATCGTATATATTTACGATGGATGCCATAAAAAAATAAAGCTGTGGAGATAGCCGAAGTAAACTAATCTCGCGGTGTCTACATCCGAAATACGTCAGATTCTTTCCATGGCGTCTGCTGCAGGACTCAGTCTACCCGCTAGTGCATCCAGTTCACAGGAGTGGACAGAGGCGGTTCCTCAGAAAGAGATCCGTTGGTTTATTCTGCAGAAACAAGCTATACTTACGTGCAATTTACGAACTCGGTCCGAGGGAGTCGCTAAGAGATAAGTTTAAGCTTATCAACATTCCGTCTCTGCCTTCTCAGTAAGTTCTTGTGAATATATTGTATGTCAGGAAAAACATCCAACAGTTTAAAAACAATGCGTTAACCATAATTTTGATACTAGAAATAAGAATAAACTGTCGAGCTACTCTAGCAGACTCCACAAAATGTCCAATTCCTTCATCGGCCAATGTAAGTATACGCTGTTACCATAAGGTCCCAGATATATACTATTCAAAGCTTACCGACATATAAATGCAAAACGTTATGTTTGAAGGGATATTACTCGTGTCAAATTATCTAGAAGACGTAAACCCTTGGGGATAAACTGCTTGTTCTTCCATTGGCTATCTTAAAAATAAAGATCAGTGAAATCAATGTATTACTAGTTATAAGTATTTCCTTTGAAAAAGAGTTACCTCAGAATTTAGTTAGTGTCTGCTTTTGGGACGTACACCTAGTATTAAATAAATAGTATGGCCATGCAAAAAAAATATACATTGGTACAATTTTCTATTTTATTTTGTGAAATTTTAGGCCATTTTTTTAAACTAATTTCGTGGTAAATAGCAACATTTGGAAATAAGACAGAAAAATAAGCATATTTGCGCATCTTAAGGTAAACTGCTCTAATTTCGTGGTAAATAGCAATAGGTGGCAATAGGTAATCATATTTTTAGAATTAACAGCATTACAATCAAACATAACATTAATTAAATAAGTTTATCTTTAAGTTATTAGCAAATAAACACGATGCATGATTTTTTTTACTTCGGTGTAACCCTCGAAATTAGGCTGATCCCTTAAAATGAATACTCTAATTTCGGCGTATTTCGGTTTTCCCTTTTTAGGTCATAAATCAATTAAAAATGGCAAAAAAACTTCAATTTATAGGAAATTTATTAAAAGAAAAGTTATAAATATCGTTTTCACTACTTGGAGCGGTAGAAAGACACATTAAACATGGATTGAATTTACACGTGCTCTTACGTGACTTGTTTCTATGGGGAGGTCTTGTCGCGTCGCCCTCGTCGCACTTACTATTTTGTTTTGTTGTATTGCCCTTGATTTGGAATTCCCAGCGCCAATTCTGTGGTGAGGTATTAGATTTCGCACTAACACATATTTTGTGTGTGCACCTATAAAAGCGGATAAAACACGAAAACATAAATACCCCGAAATTAGAGCGTGATTTTGAATACCCCGAAATTAGAGCAGTTTACCTTATTTCGGGTAATCGAAGTCTATTTTTTTTTAATATCATCCCTCGACCCTCCTATCACTTGCTTACACTTTTGGAACGGTTGTACTTGAAGCTGTTTTTTTTCCGATTATAAAACAAAAAAACTATAATTTCATTGTTTGTGTACGTTCCCACTGATATCTGCGTTATTGACTGACAGGAAAACTGTTGATACTTGACAGTTTTACAGAACATTTGAACAAACTACGCCGTAGGGGACAAATGAAGTACATTATGTTTTTTACGGATATTTCAGTAATCCTGAGATATTTTTAGATGGAATAACGGAATTTAGTTAGGAAAATAATTATCTTGAAATGGTTTTCTCAGTTTGGTACCTTTGTTATTTTTTACATAGCCAATTATCCAACAGAATAAAGAATATTTTGATTGATTAATTGATTGATAACTTGCGGGCGGTGGCCCTTCTCACTGATCGCCAGCTAGTCAACCAATAGTTGACACATAGGGATAGGGTGTAATACGTAGTGTTCACACACTACAAAGGAGTAGTGAATAAATGGCTCAACGTAGCGCGGCCTTCTTTAGTAGATCTTTCACTAAAGAGGCTGTATACAATTTTCAGGCGCTGGCCGCAGAACCTTATTTTTGATTTGAGATTCGTCACTCTCTTGTTATTGCTCTCGCTCTGAAGATTGTAACTGATATGCTAGAAATTAAATCATCTCTGGCTATTAATTAATTAAATATATTGTCGTAATATTACTACTAATATTATTGCAAATATTACAGAAAACTGAAATCTTTAAACCATCTGTTAAATACTGTTCTAAATGAGGCTATGCAGATATGCACACATTCAATTATAAGAGTACATAGCAATTTCTTGATAAACGCTATCCAAGACTTATCCGCGCCTCTGAGTGGAGTCTGGTTCTCGACCAGGCATCAGCGATGAGCTTGGAAGGCCACTAGAAGAGTGCACACCTGAGTGCAGCCTTGCTACAAATTGCTCCTCGCCTGCACGTCTACCGTCTTTCCTTCTGCCTTTTCCTGTCTTGAGCTTTCCTGAACCTGAAACCTTCTTCCTGCCTGCCTAGCCTTCCTGACGTTCTGTGCCTTTCTATCAGTGTAGCCTCCACGCGTCTATCTATATACTCAACGGCTCAATTGATTTTGATAAATTATATTTATCAAAATCAATTGAAATAATCTAATGAAATATAATATATTTCATTAGATTAGCCGCGAGTGACACTGGGTATAATATATTTTTTGTAGATAGATTTTGTTTTATTATTAATATTTATGAACCACGCCCTGTTTCATTTATTTTAAATGCTACTACCACTCTACGGCACAAGGCCGAATTGTGCCTCTGCCAACCACTGAAGGAAAAGTCGTCTCTATGTTTGTTTGTTTGTTCAGCTTTCAAGCTTTCAAACTTTTCAAGCTATTTTTAAACCACAGAAAAGAGCTATTAAAAGCAATTTATTATTTAAAACGCAAGGACTCCTGAGAGAATTAAAAAAAAACATGCTAACTGTAGCTAGTCAATTTATTTTCGAAAATAAAATATCTGTACGCAAGAATCTTACAACATTTTCCAAGCATAGCGATAGCTGTAATGTCAACCTAAGAAATAATCACAGACTAGTGGCGCCCCGGTTCAGACTCGCGTAAGCAAGCAATTCTTTCAAGGGTCGGTGCATTCTCTACTATAACAAAATACCTCTGGAGCTTTTGCAATTGCCATTCAATTTAAAAACAATTTAAAAGCGACAATAATCTAACTCAACACAGAACTCGCTGTTAATAACTTTGTAATTATGGTTTCCGCTTATTATTTATTAGTTGTTTATGTGACTGCTACATAATGGAGGGCATTAATACTCATAATAATATCACTCGAGAGTTTTAATGCCTAATTATGTACAGTTACATACACTAGTTTATCTAAACACATATCATAAGCTCTCTTTGATGTGTTCAGGAACCGCATGTTTGACCGGCATTGTGGCTCTGCAGTTGTTTAGCTTGTTCTGGCGTACCCAGGTAGGGGTAGGGGGGGGCTGCTGCACCGACAAACTAGGGGCGGCACGAGGCGGGCGTTGGCGTTCGAAATTTGAATGTCATAATGTGTAGAAAAATTACACATTATGGTCATAATGTGTAATTTTTCAGATAAGAAATGAGTTTTTACCAAGAAGTTTAACATTATGCTGATCGTAACGTGCGGTTTTTGTACGCAGTAAAGAGGGTTTATGATACGTGTGTAGATAAAATAAATAATATCGTAATATTTGTATGAGTTATATCTATATATAACTAATAGCTATTTTTTAAAAGAGATCTAAAAATCGATTCGTGGGCGTTTCTTCGCCCTGTTTCTACCACAGCAGTCCAATGTAGAAAAGCAGCGAAAAATTACGTTTGCTAAGTATACGTAGATATCTACAGTAATAATGAAATGTTGAGTTGTAGTTTGAGTTCCCAAGCGACTCTCACAGCATGCACCTCGAATAAAGGGTTTGAAATGCACGATAAGCTAGCACATGCACGGAAATAATACAACAACTACAACATAGAGCCACTTATTTGCCATGTCATAACAAACCTAAGCAACACCATTTTATTTAGAGGAAATATTCCCAGTAAATTCTGTCACGCTAATATCATATTTCTACACAAGAAGGTAGATAGAACTACAGACCGATTAGCCTAGTTTCACATATTTATAAAATCTTTATCAAGGTATTAGAAAATCCCCCTATTCCATCTATCCCTACCATGACATCCCCCCTAGTATAAATACGTGGAATATTTTTTCTTTCTTCCCCACCGGTTGGGATATTATTCCACATATCCCTACTAAAATCCACTGTGGTAGGGACTCGTGGAATTATTTCCAAACGTCTTCATAAAGTGCCCCCGTGGTAGGGACTCGTGGGATTATTTCCAAACATCTATATAAAGTGCCCCCCTGGTAGGGACTCGTGGAATTATTTCCAAACATCTATACTAACTGGGTCGCCTGGTAGGGACTCGTGGAATTATTTCCAAACATCTATATAAAGTGCCCCCCTGGTAGGGACTCGTGGAATTATTTCCAAACGTCTATATAAAGTGCCCCTCTGGTAGGGACTCGTGGAATTATTTCCAAACGTCTATATAAAGTGCCCCTCTGGTAGGGACTCGTGGAATCATTTCCAAACATCCATCCACACCGTAGCCTATAAACTAGTAACATGTAACATCACACGGTTATTACCCAAGGGTAGCCAAACATTCATAGCTGTGTTCCGGTTTGAAGGGTTATGCTTCAAATCGCAACACAGCTGCTTCGCGGCAGAAATAATAGTAGATACAGAGGTACCTATGCTTAGGCCTAAATGAAATTACAGAAATGAAACCAAAAACGTTATTTATACTTAAAAAATAAACAAAGAATAACAACTAACTACAGAGATGAGTGGAAAAAATTCTAATTGTCCCTAGGGGGGGGGGGGGGGGGGCACTTAGTAGAGAATGATGGAAGAAATTCCGCCTATCCCTACAAGCGGGGGCCAGGAGGGATAGGTGGACAAATTATTTCCATATATCCCAACCGGTGGGGAAGAAAGGAAAAATATTCCACGTATTTATACTAGGGGCGATGTCATGGTAGGGATAGATGCAATAGGGGAGAAAATCGTATTGCTGGACTACTAGACTCTCACCAACCTCCTGGCTGGTGGTCCTGGCTTTTCAACCACAGACCACCTCCATACAGTTAACCGAATAATTTAAAAGTATCAAGAGTTCAACAAACCTCTATACCTAGGGTTTGTTGACTACTCCAAAGCAGTGACGCTGCCTACGAAACCAAGGGTCCCGGGTTCGAGTCCCGGTGGGGGCAAATATTTGGTTGATGAGAACGAATGTTTGTACCCTAGTATGGTTGTTTATCTATCTAAGTATAATAGTATCTATAAAGGAATGTGTATCGTTGTCTAGTACCCAAGATACAGGGAATCCTAGTTTGGGGCTAGATCAATGTGTGTAAATGGTGTCCAAGGTATTATTATTATTGTTATTATTATTATTATTATTATTATTTGACAGTCTTAATCATTCTTCCTTTTTCACCTCACCCCAAAATCAACATATCAATCCCTCATACATCCAAATCTTAGAGACCGTATATCATAACAGTACTGTAGACATTAAACTTAATTTAGTTGGACGATTATTACCTATAGACCGCGGAATGAAGCAGGGGGGCCCGCTGTATTCGAAACTCTTCACCTGCACCCTTGAAGAAGTTTTTAAGAAGCTGGCGGTCCCATGGGCGGATAGGGGTATTGGTGGCCTTGTCCTTTTCGCCTCAACAGCACGGTGAGCCTTAAGGTTGGACTGAAGATGAATCGGTCGAAAACCCAAGTCGTGACCAACAGCACAAAACGTAGGGTCGAGGTAGATGTCGACGAGTACACCTACTTGGGCCAGATAGTCTCCTTCGAGAACAGACAGCATCGAAATTGAGAAAAGAGTCTCAAATGCCTGGAAGAGTTTCTAGTCCATGAAGGAACTAATAAAGGGTACCCTTCAAATGACCTTAAAGCATTAATTCGTCTATATGTGCATCCTACCCGTCCTAATCTACGGTGCTCAGACTTGGTCGCTGACCGAACTTCAGAAGTCCAAACTCAAGGTTTGCCAGCGAGTTATGGAGCGCAGCATGTTGAATGTTCGAAGGGCGGAACGCGTCAGGAACACCACGCTGCGCTCCTTGACTGCCATTGCCGACGAAGGATGTGCAGACTGCCAGCTCAAATGGAACTGGGCCGGCCATGTCTGTCGCATGCACCCGGATAGGTGGGCGATCATTGTCACTGACTGGGTGCCACAGGATGGACGCCGGCGTAGGGGCAGACCTAGACTGCCGGGGTGGACGGACGTGGCCAAGGACACAAAGTTGTGGGCACAACATGGGGAGGCCTTTGCCCAGCAGTGGGACACCTAATGGCTATAAATATGTACAGGGTGCCTCAAAACTCACGCGCCACAGCGACACCGAAGGAAACCTGCCTTAGGCGCATCGAATAAGCCCAACTTGACCTCAGTGAAAGTTTCATGTAATTCGAGATATTGACGGTTTAAAGTTTTTCATGAAATTCCCCATTTTTCACATTTTTAGGACATGCCATTACTTGCCTATCTCTTTTTTTACATGTTCTTTATTTCTAAGCTATCAATGTAATGTAAAATACGAGATAATGATGAATTAATCAAAGCTTAAATCTTTTGCACAAACTTTGACCACTCCTTTGACCGCTTGTCCTGAAAAAAAAAATACTTGGCAAGAAATGAGATAATTTAAAGACTTGCGTATGTTATGCCGATTTGGAAATGGTAGTATACTTGTATCAAGAAATAGCATTAAATGGGAGTTCACGCCACATTTAGTCATCAATCCGGAGCTCCGCCTAGTAGGAAAAAGGTGAACAAGAACACCGATTATCAAATTAGAGTATGCAAAATAAAGAGGATAGTACGATTGTAAAAGATAAACAAACAAACAACGTCACGCCTTTTCCCAAACGGGTTGGCAGAGGCACAACTGTGCCCACTTTTAGCCAGTGATTCAATACTTCATTTTGCGTGACAGGGGGCTAGCCTATCGCCGCAGTTATGAAGTAATGAAGGTTTCCTCACGATAAGTCCGTATAACGTACGTAAAAAGTTAACTAGTGAGACCGATTCCAGAGCCCTCAGGTTTGATCTCATTGGTCGGATCTCAAACTGATTTTTGAATTACACACACTAGTGGCACACTGGTTAGATTATTATGATGTTATGATGGATTATTATGATATGATTGAAGTTAGTTATGGATCATACTTCTTTTCTTTATCAAACTGGCTGCCGTTTTTATTTTCTTCTTGACGCTATTTAATTTTTACTTAAACTGTCTTTATAGCAACTTAAACTAAGATTGGACTACCGAAATATCTTTTTGGGGATTAAAGAGTTTTGTAGAACTTCGGAACAGTTATGGCAAATCGGAATACTTCCCAATATTCTCACAGCGAGTATATGAACTTAATTTATAGTGAGACAAGGCAAGTTTTCACGAGAGGGATTGTGACGTATAACGCTAGAAGAGCTGCATGACTGTACGCGGAAAGGTTTCCGGATCGCAGACCGACGACACACAATGTAATTTTGAGAGTCGTCAATGCGTTTCGTGAAGGAAGACTACCAGGAACGAGTGGCAAAATCGGAGGGAGACCGAGAACTGTTGATGATGACGTTGTCTTAAACGAAATACGAACGGAGCCTGGCACATCAGTGCATGTAATTGAACGGCGTGCTGGCATATCAAAATCCTCTGTCCAACGGATTTTAAAGGGACACAAATACCACCCGTATCACACTCAGCGCGTTCAAGCACTTCGTCCAAGTGATCACGCTCAACGAGTTGTATTTTGCTGTGGTATGCTGCGAAAAATGAGAGAAAATCCAAACTTCTTCAGCGAGGTGTTATGGAGTGACGAATCATCCTGCAAAAGGGATGGGTGCCTTAATATGCATAACACTCATAGCTGGCAGGTATCAAACCCTCATGAAATAAGAGAAGACCTTTCACAGTATCAGTTCAAATTTAACCTGTCGACGGGAATTTTCAATGGACAAATCATTGGACCATTTGAGTTACCGGCTATCCTTTCATTCATTTCATTTCATTCATTCATTTCATTTCATTCATATTTCATCCTCAATGGTCAAGAGTGCTTGCAATTTTTGCTGGCCTTACTTGAGGATACGCCGCTAACAATGCGTCAAAGATCATCGCTACAGCATGACGGTTTTCCAGCTCACTATGCGCGCCTAGTCGGTACAGATGGATAGGTCGATTAGGACCAATTTTGTGGCCACCGCGTTACCCTGACCTAAACCCGTTACATTTTTTTTATTGGGGGCGTTTGAAAGACAAAGTCTATGCAAAGCCGATTCAATCGGAACTTGAATTGCGACGACGTGTTTTCGATGCAGCTCAAGACATATCAGCAATAAGCATAAGACGATTAAGCAGAAACTTCAAAAGGAGATGTCTCCTATGCTTAAGGGTTGGAGGAAGCCATTTTGAGCATCTGATGTAGTGGCTTATAAGTTTTGACGAGGGTAAGGGATACTTTGTTTTAATTATTAACTCTTTGCGGCACAGATTTTTGTTACCGATAAAAGTAAAACAATTTTCAGAAAAATGTAGTCTCTAAGCCTAAAATAAGTCATATCTGTATTTTTTTTTAAATTCCTTACCAGGGGGGTCTAATATAGGGTGGTTACCTAGGGTGACCACTGTGAAATAAACGTACACAATTTAGACGAAAAATAATATATTTATTTAAAATCACAGAAACGAGATCAGAATCAAATTAGGAACATTAGTATTACAAATATTCATGATGATCATTACAACAAGTTTTTCCTTCTCGGTAGCAGAGAGGTACCTCGCATATCCTGCAGCTCCATACAGTACGTACAGGCATGTCTTTTCTGCTACATACACTGCAGCGTCTCGAAGTGCCTCTTACAGGCTGATGGTTTGCTACAGAAACCCTTATTGCACGTGGGACTTCAGGCTTGTGCTTCTTGATGAAAGAGCAGGTAGGTGAGTTAGGTTTGCTGGAGCTGCGCGACAGTCTTTTCTTGTTACTGACATATGCAGGAGCCAACATATCTTGGTAAACATGTCGCCGAAAATCATTCAGGCACAATTCATCTAAACAAGAGTTGGATTCATGTTCTCGTTGTAGTCCTTCAAGGCTAAAGGACATGTAACTTCAACCTTCTCTCCAGTTTTCTCAGTTCATGTCACATGAACCTTATTTCGTGGGTCATGAAAGTTAGTCAAGATGAAAACAGAACGTTTGTCTTTCCACTTCATATAGGAAACCATCTGATTGTCGCTAACTCTATAATCGTACTGCCCGCGTTTCAATTGCCTGTCAGTTTTCAAAGCAGGAAGATGCTTACGAGTATAATTTACCGTACCACATGCATAAACGTTTTTTAGTCGTAAATACCTTGGACACCTTGGACACGATTTTTACACACATTGATCTAGCCCCAAACTAGGATTCCCTGTATCTTGGGTACTAGACAACGATACACATACTTATATAGATAAATATTATACTTACATAGATAAACAACCATGACTAGGGTACAAACATCCGTTCTCATCAAACAAATATTTGCCCCCACCGGGACTCGAACCCGGGACCCTTGGCTTTGTAGGCAGGGTCACTGCCGACTCGGCCATTCGGGTCGTCAATCAACCTGCAATTCATAGCTATTGAAATAATTGTCGAAATATACCCTGTGGTTCTTGTCCTCTAATCCCTCACAGAATCTCTTGTCAACATTTCCTCCTGAGTTAGTTTCCGTTTTATTCCCTATCTTTCTAGTCTACATTTCAAAATCTAAACAATAGCCAGTAGAAGCACACTTCGCAAACACTTTGTACCCTCTCTTTGTAGGTTTCTTGGGCATGTACTGCTTCAAAGTACTCCTGCCTTTGAACTTTATCATGGATTCGTCAATAGCAATTTTTTCTGTGTGACGGTAATTTGCTTTATTAAGATTGTCGGATCTTGTATAATTTGTCGAAATGAGGATCGTTTCGCATAGGCTGTAGATAATTGTCATTCAGGTGTAAGTTACCGAGGATCCAAGAGAATTGATTGAGTGACATAAAAGATGATATGCACTCATCACGTAAATCAGGTGAAGATGACCAGTAGTCTCTGTAAGTTGGATTTTTTTTATACCCATCACTAAGTTCAGAGCAATGAACACCGACATTTCATCCGTAGAACTGGTTTATAGGTATTTCATTTTTGTTCAGAATATAAATTCGTGGGAAATGTTATGTGCTGTATGACGTCGTCTGTCCAAAGCAATTGAAAACTTCTAAGAGGGCTTAACTGCTGGCGTGCTGCTAAACGAGATATTTCTTCAGACAAATGGACTGGTGGTGTATAGTCATCAGGAGCTAAAATTGTGTAAGCTCGTTTCCATTTTGGAGGTCTTATGGCAGGGACTGACGGCGTAACAGCTACGGCAGCGGGCTGTCTATTCTGTACCAGCTGAGCTAGGGGAATCTCATCGTTAGAATCAAACTCCTCATCAGATGGCAAAAAACTCTCACCTAGTGTAATTTCTTGCGAATCATTTGGCCCTTCTTCAATTTCGAGTAGATCTTCTGTGTCTGAGCCATCACCACCAGCACAGCTATCAGTATCTAAAGGTATCTCTTCAAACAACAGCTCGTTTTCAATATCCCGGTCTGATAACTTCTTTTTAGGCATTTCCTGTAAAAATAATCAGTTTATTATTTTTGATCAAAACTTCACAAAAAAATGTTAGTTGTCTCACAGTGGTTACCGCCGCTAACCACATTGAATAAGCTCACTTTTTACAAAAAGTACGGCAGCCGGACATTTATTTTTGCCCAACATGTATTTAGATAAATATACTGCACACAATAAAACAAAAATTAGAATTTAAATGATAATATTCACTTACCAGCAAAAAAATACTCGCATGCACTATAACAACCTCAAATACGACGATTTTGAATGAAAGTTTAGTACAGTAGATGACCGTGGCGCTAGTAACAATTAATTTTCTCTGAGCCGTTTAGGTTCCCTTGAAAGATCGTAGTACACAGCACTTCCGTAAGATAGCGCCATTCTTAAATACGCGCCAAAATATAGGTGGTTAACTATGATGACCACCGTGAAGAAAAGAGAGTTGAAGTTTATTTTTACCTGATGTAAATACGTTTAAGTTTAATAAAAAAATATGATTATTTTTATCTTAATGCGAGTAGTGCCTAGTAACTTTATGCAGCGTAACATAACATAACGTGATCAAACCAAAGATACACTAATCTCACTTATCTTACCCAAACCTTACCTGAGGTAAGGTTAGGTTAGGTTGTGACAAATAAATTAGATTAGTTAAGGAATGTATGCCGTTTTTGGTTATCAATTTAGAAAATGCCAATATCTCATTAGTTACCTGGCGGATATCTCATCTGCTTGACGCCTCTGGAATCGGTCATATCTCATCTGTTTGACGCCTCTGGAATAGGTACCATTTTTAAACATTATAAATTTATCTATCTCGCTTGCTCTCAAATCTTACAAACTTTAATAATGAAAAACAAAAATGAGATTCAGTGTCCTTGTTAACCTTTTTCATACTAAGCGGAGCTCCGGATTGATTAAATGTGGCGTAAACTTTCCGAATTGCGTATGTTTTTAAATACGCAAGTTTTTAAAGGTCTCATTCCGTGCCAAGTATGTTTTTTCTCAGGACAACCGGTCAAAGGAGTGGTCAAAGTTTGTGCAAAAGATTTAAGCTTTGACTAATTCATCATTATATCGTATTTTACATTAGTTATCGACAAAATAATACTAAGGTCGTCTTAAGTATCTAATAGCAATAGCTTACAAATAAAGAACATCTAAAAGAAAGGGATATACATGTAATGACAAGTCCTAAGAATGTAAAAACCGGTCAAGTGCGAGTCTAAATCGCGCACGAAGGGTTCCGTACCACCGTTCAATGGAAGCGAGGGTGTGGAGTGAATAGTTTGGATTTTACACAGCAAAATATTGTTTACCAAGTTATTGGTGCGGTTACTTTTACACTCCATGTACCTAACCAGGTGCATCCATAAGTTTGTATGTGGTATTAAAAGAATTGTTGTATGGGAGCCCCCTTAAATATTTCTTTTATCCTGTTTTTTAGTATTTGTTGTTATAGCGGCAACAGAAATACATAATCTGTGAAAATTTCAACTCTCTAGCTAGCTAGAGGTTCTTGAGATACAGCCTGGTGACAGACGGACGGACGGACGGACGGACGGACAGCGAAGTCTTAGTAATAGGGTTCCGTTCTTACCCGTTGGGTACGGAACCCTAAAAATGAGGATTTTCATGAAAAACTTTAAACCGTCTATCTCGAATTACATGATATTTTCACTGAAGTCAAGTTGAGCTTATTCGATGCGCTTAACCTACCTTCTACCTTCAGTGTCGCTGTGGCGCGTGAGTTTTGGGACACCCTGTATATTATAATAATAATTATATATATTTTTATTTATTTATTTATAGTGTTTGCTGACTTGTATCATTGTTTAAGAAGGAAAATAACGACACCAATGCCTGATTTCATGAGATCTCTATATTATTGGCATTATTTTACGACATTAAGATAAGTATTGCTAATAACAATCACAATTTTACTTTGGCATTTCAACCTCTGGCTTGCTTTTATCATTCACATTTAATTTGTATACCTAATTTAATTACCTACATCTTTATCTATATCTATGTGTATATTATAAACTACATAAATTAGAGATAGTTTTTTATGGCGTAGGATTTTTTTTTCACCTTTCTAATACTCTAAAGGCCTTACTAATAAAACAAGTTATTCACGGTTTAACTTATACAGTGTTTTGTCCTTTTCATACGTCGAGTAAATGTCAAATGTCAAAGCAAGACAAAACACTGTATAAGTTAAACCGTGAATAACTTCTTTTATTAGTAAAGCCGTAATAGTTTCTAAACACTTTGAGTTTACTTATACGCCTTTCTATTTTATAGTGTTCAAGTAAACATATCAAGCTTTACACCTTAGAACTCTACGTCTGAGTTCTATAGTTTATGAGCATATAGAACCTAAATAGAACTAGAAAATAGAAAGTGTAGATTGATGTGATTGACCAGTACAATTAATAGAGGGGAGAGAATATAAATGAGTATTTTACTAAAGTAGATGAGTAAGCTTTTAATTTACAAACTTTGCCGATGAAATCTGCACTTACATAATCTAGACTTTATGTTTTAAATTATTCAACTCATTAAGAGTTTGTTTAAATTATTTTGGCACGTGTATTCACAGTCTTCTATCCATTCTTTAACACTAATACAATTAAACGCACTTTTCTACATTATTTTATCGTCTAAATATAATAGTAAATCTGAGCATTACCTCTGAAATATATTTTTTTTGAGAGGAATTGAACAGATACATTGTAAAAATCTGTATTTAAGTTATTTTTCAAATTTTGGTACACGATACAATAATAAAATACATACGCTTTGGCACCGTGTAGTCAAGGCCCAAATATTCTGTTTTCATTATATTTGTGATACACACAAATCTAAGTAAAATGTTAAACTCTCCTTTAACTTCACCCGCAGAAGCCTCAGTTAGTCGGCGTTAAATGGTGGTGACGCAAAACATCGTGAGGAAACCTTCATTACCACATCTGCGGCGATGGGGTAGCCCTCTTTCACACAAAATGGAGTAATGAATCACTGCTGTGCCTATGCCACCCTGAATGGAAAAAAGCGTGATGATATTTGTATGTATCTGAATTAAAAGGGATGAGGTTCTACGTATATGTTGACACGTAAAATAAAGCATTTAGCGCACTGGCACGACCCTTGAAATTAATTAGAATAATGTTTTACTTAGGGCTAGTATTTAATCGCACTTCAAAAATACTGATTTGCACAGCAAAAAAGGATCAGCAAAAACACTTTTTATGTTTTAAATATTTAATGAGTACTTGAGTTTATGTTTTAAGTTTTTTTTGTTGTTTTTACATGTTGAACCTAACACGAAAGATAAAGGACGCTTCGCTTCGCTCACCCCCTTTACCCTTCACCTAAGCTACTGCATTTTGCCCGTATATTTGCTGTGCAATTCATTTTTGATGTGCAGTTTAATATTTCCCATTAGAATATAATAGAATATTCATTTATTTGATTGACCCATTGAACCCGTTACTTTTCAATACCCTAATTGCTCGAATAACGAAGGAAAATGACTGATCCGACGTTGCCACTTTTTGGTAAATAAATAAATAGTGATGGTTTAGTTCCTTCTGTTTTATCAATACAGAGAATGATATCTTAAAAATGTTACTATAGCTACTAGAAACTACCTACTTTATATTGAGAAAAATATTTATCTTTTTAAACTTTAGCTACATAAAAAAAGAATTGTAGATGGGCATGATTTTAAACCAGTTTTAATTGACAAACCATATGTGACGTTTAAAGCTGTCAGTTTACTTCGTTATTTGAGCAATAATGTTCTGACGGGAGCTTAGTAGGAAGGACTTATTGGCTCAAGGATAAGAAGTATCTCTTTTTAAGCTGAGCTTTATAATCTATGACGCCTAAACTATTTTTAACATAGTTGTCATACATAATAGATACTAAACTAAACTAAAACTTAATGTTGAGCACAAAAGTAATACACGAAGCTGGACGTTTTCTTTCAGCATTTTTTCTTCTTCTTACCCATAAATACTAAATCCTAACTACATTACAATTAGACCTCGTCGCCCTTAGAACAGCTCTTGCTGTTCGAACTCGGATTTTAACCTTGTTACTGCAAGATCACACCCGAATCACGAGTCTAATATTCACTAAAATCGTATTGCTAAGGTTCTTGCTTGACGCACGGGTCTCAGGAGGGGGGTTCGGGGGGCGCAGGGGGTCCCATGGAGGGGGGCTGCAACAGCTTGGCGGCGGCTGGTAGACCTGCCAGGTCGAAGCCGCCTGGGGGTACGAGACCCGCCGCGGAGGCTGTCCCTTGCAGGTATGCTACTAATCTGGAAAGGAAAATAGAACAGGTTATTGCAAAATTGCACTCGTGGTACAGGTAATGATGACAGGTGAGAGCAATTACTAACTCGAGCAGGGTATATGTTACAATTCGATGTTTTACTCTTTACTTACAGTTGTGTCAATCTGATGCTTCTAGACTCTAGTGGGCTAATTGTGTAGTTCAAGCCCAAGTCTCATACCTCAGAACATGAGATTCTATAAATATGGTTATTACTACAGAGACTTGCAATGTCTAAGCGGTCTAGGGCTTTACTTGTAGAAGGAGACGGAGGGAAGTTTTATCAAGGGATGGGCTCGAACTGTCCTCTACAGTCAAGTGAAAGACTGGAAGCAGTACCCGATTACCGATTAGGGAGAGAAGGCAACTGCCTAGGGGCCCCGCATCGGCTGGGGGCCACAGTTATTATTGAATCGTTATATTTCAAATAAATAGCAGAATAATAGGAACATGTGAAAGTTTTTGAGTTAGGACGTTTGGTGATCAATCGCAAAACCGGCTGAACAGATTTGAATGAAATTTAGCACACATATTGATCTGGATCAGTATTTTTTAAACTGTTGAACCAGTTCAGTATTCAGTTTTCTCGTAAAGTATAGATAGCATTTACGGAATTCATAACTACATACAATTGTTTGTAATTGTATTAGTAATTTACCTTATCGATTGCCACCAGTTTGATCTCTGAGCTTAAAAATAAAATTTTTACACAATTGCATACAGTTAGATATAGCAAAAATGTCACTTGCTTGCGCCGCCCCGTCATAGCAGGTCTTGTAAGTGACTACGCGACATGGTAACCATGTAAAATTTCGGAGGTGGCTGTCGCCGCCCCCCATAAAAAGTGTTGCTTGTGGTTATTTACAAGACTTTCTAGCCACGTGAAAATCCGGCTTTAAAGCAAACCCTTGGATGACTCGGTGTTCCACTTGAGGGCCATATATAAATTGGATAGAAATCTCTCAAATGGATGGACCATCCATTCAGCATTCAGTAATTTTCTCGCGGGAGGGTAACAAACATCTAACTATTACATCCTCAAACTCACGTTTATAAATTAGTAGGATATAAAAGGGCGCCAAATACATGACTCGCCCGGGGCGCATATATGTTGAAAGCCGGCATTAAGCATCTTGTAATAATATTAACAATTGTTTATATTCTAGAAATCTTGCCAATACCTTTTGATAAAGGATATCATAGGGGGATTGTTAGATTTCAGGTAGTAAGAAAATTACCATTACCATTTTCTTAGTACCTGAAATTAACCTGTCCAGTGGGCCCCTGCCCAGAGATTTTTATTGCCTAGGCTCACGACATGGTTAATCCGGCCCTGACTGGAAGCCACGAGACTGTGCCATTCGCACGTACCGTTGACTTGATGACATCGCCGGACCATTGGGCCGGAAGATAGATTGGATTGATTAATTTGTTACCTTCGCAGCTCCTCGAGCGCGCTGGCCTGCATGAGGATGTAGTTCTTGGCCAGCAGTAGAGTGGCGATCTTGGACAGCTTGCGTACGGACGGCGAGTGTGCGTACGGGATCACGCTACGCAACTCGTCCAGGGCGTCGTTCTGGAATTCACGAGAAATAAAAATAAAAAATATCTGTTCTAATTACAAGCGATCTATACACTATATACAATGGGAAATTAGAAGGACTGCATCAAACTGCGAAGGGTCCACTCCGCCGATGAAGAGGCTATCCAATGGATGCTCAGGCTGCCGCCTTCGTGACGCTTAGCGACCAAAAGCTGAATATAAAAAATGGTGTTACTACACCAACGTCATACTGTCGTAAAGCTGTGTTACAGGTGATAGAGCAGAGGCCCTAATTTGGAAGTTTGATGACCTCCTCAAATTTGTGGAGGCCTTTGTCAATCAAGTTTACATACTGTCTTTCAGACGATAGAGCGCTTACGACTAACAGATACAGGTTTGCTTACCAGATCGTGCATGCGTCTCCTTTCTCGAGCATTTATGTTAAGTCGGACTGTCTTCCCGCCACGCATTTTCTGTTTGGACTTTCCGTCGCCTGACCTGTAAACATGGAATGAAATAATAAGATATGCTTCGTCTTAATGATTTCTCACTTTTATCAAAAACTATTTTATTTATCATCTACTCTACACTGTCATGGTAGGGCTTGGCATAAAACAGGGGATGGTTAGATAAACCTGTGAATGTATGAGACCTAACTTAATCATAAAGTGAAAAACGAGAAAACTAGAAATGTTCGGACGCGTACGTTTCCAGAGAGTGGTTGACAACTTGTGCCTCGCTTTCAACTTTTAGCGGGTGCAGATCGATTGGGATACAGGAGTGCAAAGTTTTTCTCAATATGAATCCACTGAGCCGAATTTGATTATTTTGATAATATCAGAAAAGTATTTGCCATTGTACTTGATATGTTCATGTCCTTGCATGCATCGTGATAATATTTCACACCACAATATACAATTCGCTTTGCTTCACTGCAAGTAATGTTATCTGACAAATATTGTTCCGTGGTCTACTGGGATAATAGAAATCATGTTGATCGCGAAAATCACTTGTGTTGGGAGGGGTGGGTGCATGATCCCATTGTGTACACATGTTCAAAGTATAGCTCTTTAAGTTCTACTTTAGCGTCCATATGTTCGTTTTAGGAACAATATTCAAATACTAAAGAATGAATTTCTATTTATTTTTCTATTCGAACTTAAACAGTGTTTCTATAATATCGAAATACACAAACGATTATGAATTACGCGTTAGGCTGAGTTAAGCTAATGGATAGCGCGTTTCATTTTACCGCAATGCTTCGTTCCTTCCTGCCTAACCCTGGTGTAATTTGGAGGGGTTATAAGGATATACTTAATTCTTATTACCTTGATACAAATCTAATAAGATTTATTAACCTACTTTGTATAAAGTATGTTATCGGTAAGTCATTGGACAAATCAGTTTAAGCTAGGTAGCCGGTATTATGAATTGTTTTGACGGCCTATGGACTTACCCTCTCTATGTATTAGGTAACGTGTGTATATGTATAAATAATATAAAAGTCTCTATTGTATTCGTACCACTAGATTTAGTCTAGTACTTGTCTAGTTTTAAGTTCCAGAAGCCTGAAGTAGCTTGATAACTTCTGAGGCCCTGTTGGCCACTATTATAACCTAACACCTCCCTTGGAATCAGCCAATCAACAGCGTGGAGTTAGTATTTTTTTAATTACGTGAAAAACCTTAACTCACGCCATGTCGTGAAGACATTATTAATATAATAATGTAAGTTGGGTGAGTTTATAGAGATATTTTCTCCCACAAGCCGTCAATTCAGAGCACATGCGCAAAGTAGCTACCTCATCACCGCGCAGGCGATGCCGGGAAGCAGCTGTTTCTTACCTTTGTCCATAACTGGTCCCTGGCTCCGGCTGGTTCTCATCACTGGTATAACAATGCTGCGGGGGCGGCGGCGGCTGCCCACCTTGCATGTAGAATCCGCCCAGTCCCACCGCCCCCAGGGGCGTCCGCCGCCCCGGCACGGACTGCGGGGGCGAATGGGACTCCAGAGGTACCCCGTCCCAATTCCTCCGCCCCTCCATGGTTTAAAACACTAGCACATAACCACAAAAACGAGAAAACTAGAAATGTTCGGACGCGTACGTTTCCAGAGAGTGGTTGACAACTTGTGCCTCGCTTCCAACTTGTAGCGGGTGCAGATCGATTGGGATACAGGAGTGCAAAGTTTTTCTCAAACGCGTTCGTGTGATATTAGTCCCTTTGTGGTAGAGTATAGGGGAGGGTGGACGGCAAGGGGTAAGTTGGCGCAGCATTACGCAGCTAGGGCGCGCACCCCTCCCGCTCGCGATCTCTCGGTGGACGAGTCTCCATTGTTCTGATTCGATTGTGATTTATTGGGTCGCTGTATGTGTGACGCGGGTTAATGTGGAGCGGTCTAACGAGGGCTTTGGAGGGGTTAAATTAAAAATAATAAATACAATAAATTCACAAAACAAAAGATGCTTGCATATGGTCATATTTCATCGTATGAGATGACGCGGGGGAGCTTTTAAAATAATTTATTTTTTTATGTTTTTTTCCTTAATACTGTAATAATGAAGATCATGTAAAGTTGGTACTGGTAATACAGACGTACATAAATCCTCAAGCCTTTTTCCTAGAGGGGTAGGCAAAGACTAAAGACCTCCGTTTGCCGTAGCAATCGTAATCCAGGCATTCATCTCTCGCTTCCTCAACATTCATAAGTCTCTTCATACAAACTCACCGTTTACGGGTACTTCTAATTTGCCCCTTCAGTAATAAGTCGCCATTTTGGTCTTTGTAAGACCTTCTTGGGCGTCCCCGTCCGAAGGATTCATTCGCACCCGCTGTATAGGTTTGCGTCGTCAATCTTCTTGAAGTCATCTTTTTAACGTGACCAACCATCTAAGCTGATCTTTCTCTATCCGTCACACTATTCTTCTTTCAAGATACAGCGTTCCCTTATAACTTCATTCTTCAATATATCTCTCAATGTTTACCTACACCTCGAGTATTTATCCGTCAAAGGATAAATACTCATAAACACTCGTTTCTACTCGATATATATCCAAAAGTGAGAGTATTTACTTTTATTTAATATTTTTTGCAAAACAACTTACTATTCCGCATTTTCTACGGCGCACACCGCACAAAGGTAAGTTTTGATGTCTTAAATTATTGTTTTACGTTTAAATGACATGTTTGTCAGTTATAATTTGGGTTTGAGATTCTACCAATAGATGGAACTAACCAAATCCCTACATCGCGATGTTGATATGTATTCGCTGACAGATATAGCTTCAATCTTCCAGAAGAGGCCATTTGTGTGTGGTTCTTCTGAAGAACAGAACCGGAGCGGAGGACGCTGGTTTTATGCTCACACGGGACCGGTACGGACCGGAGTGTTGGAGGTCGGTGCGTTTTTTAAGCGATTCCGCAGGAAGCCGGAGCGGACCGCGGCGGGCTAGGTTCACACGCATTTTTTTTATATAAAATTCGCACTTGTAGACTTGGATTTTTTCTGAGAGCTTCTTGACAAGTAAAATATTATGTTCATATTAGATATTTTTTGCAGTAAACTTAGATTTATTTAATGTTATTTTCTTTTGTTAAAGTAATACTGTAAGCACTGTAACTTTGTTCAGATTCTTAAGTTTCTTGATAACCTCTTTGAATCTCAGATGGGAACACTACAAAATACTTATGTAACTAACCAATTTTAGATTTATTTAATGTTATTTTCTTTTGTTAAAGTAATACTGTAAGCACTGTAACTTTGTTAATTATTTTTAAGCTGACTTAATCATAAGATGTATGGCTTATAAAATAAATAAGAATAATAAAAAAAAAAAAGATGGGGCGGCCCAAGAAACAATTAGTTTGGCGAAACTTCACGAGTAATGAGGATAAATCAGTACAATGCAAGCACTGCAACAAATCATACAAGATTGCTAATGTCAACAGAATGACGCATCACCTCATACAGTGTTTCCACTGTCCAGTTACTGTGAAGAATGATATAAAATTTTTACACCCGTATATTTACAATGAAATTTGTAAAGTATGTAACCTCAAAAATAAAACAACGAGGGAAATCAAAAGTGTAGTCCACACCTATCTGCTAAGTCTCACTTATGACGAAGCCGAAAATATTTTAAATCAAGTCATGTAAGGTAACAAGTATACAAACTTATATATTTTATATTTATTTATATTAGGTTATAATCTATATTTATGTATTATTAATATATATTAGTTATATTTACTAACATATATCCTACTAATTCCTTATACTTACTCAGCTAACCGCCACCGCTTATGACCGCCCGCTCCGTCTATGGCACTCGAGACATGGAAGACGATCTCTGCGATACAGGTTCGCCTAGTGCAGAGTTCAAAAGAAATAACCACTGGAGTAAAACCAAAGTACCCACCACTAGTTTTGTTGAGTATTTTATTTTTAGATTTTTGTTTATTCCAATTATGTAATTGATCTGGTAAATAAACTATTTGTATTTGTATTTGTAAAATCGACCAAAGTTTTACAGCCAAACATCAATATTACCAATCTAGTGCACCAAAACGAAGTCCAAGATAGCCATATCGATATGTCACCGTCTACAAGTTTTCAGCAAACTGATGCCAATATATCGCTGACAGAAAAATTTGCGTTAGCTGTAATCGTCACAGGAGCACCCTTTGTGATGGTTGAGCACTCTCTATGGATTGAATTTTTCAAAGAGCTTAACCCCCAATTCCAGTTGCCATCGAGAAAAGCACTTTCAACAACTCATTTAGATAAAGCTTACAAAGATACAAAAGCACAAGTGAGAAAAGAAGTGGATAGGGAAAAGCACATACATCTGCAATGTGACGGCTGGACGAACTTCAATAACGACATCATAACGTCATCAACTTCATTATGACGAATCCAAAGCCCCTTCTGATTGAAAGCATCGCCACAGAAGACCACCGCCACACAAGCGAGTACTTGTGTACAGAAGACCACCGCCACACAAGCGAGTACTTGTGTACAGAAGACCACCGCCACACAAGCGAGTACTTGTGTACAGAAGATCACCGCCACACAAGCGAGTACTTGTGTACAGAAGACCACCGCCACACAAGCGAGTACTTGTGTACAGAAGACCACCGCCACACAAGCGAGTACTTGTGTACAGAAGACCACCGCCACACAAGCGAGTACTTGTTTACAGAAGACCACCGCCACACAAGCGAGTACTTGTGTACAGAAGACCACCGCCACACAAGCGAGTACTTGTGTACAGAAGACCACCGCCACACAAGCGAGTACTTGTGTACAGAAGACCACCGCCACACAAGCGAGTACTTGTGTACAGAAGACCACCGCCACACAAGCGAGTACTTATGTACAGAAGACCACCGCCACACAAGCGAGTACTTGTATACAGAAGACCACCGCCACACAAGCGAGTACTTGTGTACAGAAGACCACCGCCACACAAGCGAGTACTTGTGTACAGAAGACCACCGCCACACAAGCGAGTACTTGTGTACAGAAGACCACCGCCACACAAGCGAGTACTTGTGTACAGAAGACCACCGCCACACAAGCGAGTACTTGTGTACAGAAGACCACCGCCACACAAGCGAGTACTTGTGTACAGAAGACCACCGCCACACAAGCGAGTACTTGTGTACAGAAGACCACCGCCACACAAGCGAGTACTTGTGTACAGAAGACCACCGCCACACAAGCGAGTACTTGTGTACAGAAGACCACCGCCACACAAGCGAGTACTTGTGTACAGAAGACCACCGCCACACAAGCGAGTACTTGTGTACAGAAGACCACCGCCACACAAGCGAGTACTTGTGTACAGAAGACCACCGCCACACAAGCGAGTACTTGTGTACAGAAGACCACCGCCACACAAGCGAGTACTTGTGTACAGAAGACCACCGCCACACAAGCGAGTACTTGTGTACAGAAGACCACCGCCACACAAGCGAGTACTTGTGTACAGAAATAACAACAATAATGAAAGAATACGGTCAAGAAGAAACGGCTACCCTTATCGGAGACAATGCCCGAAATGTGCAGAAGTCATTTGAATTGGTAAAGTTGCAGCACCCACACATAGAGCCATTGAACTGTACTGCTCATACGCTTAATTTACTTTACAACGACGTCTTGAAGAACCATGTCATTCATGCTGGCGTTGGAATGGCAACAGATGTTATAAAGACCTTAAAGAAAAGTCATATTTTGAATGCAGTAATGAAGAAAAACTTAAAAGAAGTGTCAGGAAAAACATTGAAAATGCCTTGTAAAACACGATGAGGCAGTTACTTAACTGCGCTGAGAAGTCTTAAAGACAGTAAAACTGTTTTACAATCGATGGCAGTCGATGAAAACTTACAAAATTCAATGTCTGAACTATTGCAGCAAAAATCGCGCATAAAATACATGAAAGCGTATGAACACTTTATTGAATGGAAAAATAGCGAAATCATTCTAGGAAAGTGTGTTATGGGCTCATTTTAGTGAACTGTCCAAGAAAATGTAGCCATATTAATTGTGTTCCATATACTCCATGCTTAAAAGCAATCGTTTTGAAAACGACAATCAGATGGTTTCCAGTGCAAACAACCAAAAGTTTTCTCAGCTGAAAACATACAGACGTTTTAAAATGAAGCGCCTAACGACAAATATTTAGTGACAAAAGTAAGTTTTACCATTTTTTACATTACTTTTTAACCAACTTATTTTTTTTAGGTACTGTTTGTAAATGGATAACAATATATTGGGTAAATAAGCAAATACACTTAAGTTTTTCTATTATTTCCAAGTTGCGATGATTTTTGGCATTAATATATGCTAAACTAAAAAAATATCGCGTCTTCGTCATTCTTGACGAATTTATGAATATGTTTCAAAAATACCAAGTACTTCGTCAGGCAGATACCAGTACAGCACGATTATTTTTAAATTATAAGAATGGTAATTTAAAAATAATGCACAAAGCAAGTCATAGGAAGAAATAAATTTGTAAATTTTCCCTAAGAGATGCCACATTTCTTAATCTACAAAACACATAACACTACACGGGCCATTGCTTCCGTCGAACATCAGCTGCGCTACTTGCAGACAAGGCGGATGGAAATCGGACCAAGTCGCAGAGGGATACATTGAGAAGTCCATTGAAAATAAAACTAAAATTACTTTGCACATTACAGAATCAATAAACATAAATCGCTCATCATCGCTACGTCCGTCTATTTCTGAGCCCGAAGAAAACCAGTGTGTAATGTCGAGTCAACCAGGGCCATGTACATCATCTGATATTCAGGCCCAAATTAAGCAAACAAACATAAATGTTCATTGTAAAAGCATTAATCTTAATTTTAATCATTGTAATATAATGTGTCTATTAATTTTAACTATTTTAATTTCTCTTCAGTTTTAATTTTCAATTAATTTCCTTACAGCAGTTGAAAGAAAAGCAGATCATGCACCTCGCATTAAGTAATTTATATTACACACTTGCCTTTTGGAGCACTCGTTGGCGCTCGGGCTCCAAATAAGCACTTGATGCGATAATATACTACTTTGTCATTGGTGCAACAATCTACTATTAAATATTATTTATATATGTTTGGTTGGACGTATATTTTGCTAGTTCCTTTTTGCGATACGACGCGACATGGCAGCTATTTGCACATGCGTGTATGTATATGTATACGCCCTCTGAGGGACTACACTATTATTGTTTAGTTCCAGACCTGTGACGATTTAGTAAAAGATCCCAAACAATAGTAAATTGAAATCAAAAGTTTTTGATGGGTAAAGGTGGCCCCCTCAGACGAATGCGTAGATTTTCATATCTCCGAATGTGGTAAAGATATTACGATGAGCTGAACGCCAATATATGTATAGTAAAGAATTTGTTAGTCTAATTAGTTCAAAGATTGCATTTCAATTTATTTCCTTGTGATATTATGCACATTTGATGATGAATTTGATTTGATTGATTTTTATTTTATCCTAATTACGCATATTATGTTAGAAAATTTTTAGAAATCATCCGTAGGGTGACCAAATGATTACCCAATTTATAGGAAGATGTTAACTTTCTGATAAAATAAACTCTGGAATCTAGTGGTTACTGTGGGAACAGTAGACCTTGCTTAAATTTCAAACATTGATTGAAATAATCCGTCCATGTAGAACGCTACAGCAAACTTCCCCCCTTTTCCCCCCAGTCAAAAATTGCGATCTACTGATTTTTTTAATTAAAATTAAGAAACTTGTGTGCCAATTTTCGCCAAAATCGGTTGGAAAATGCGACATTTAGGCGGGAATAGACAGGTGGACTAAAGCATTTTTGGCCAGTCTCGAAACTGAACCCTTCGCTCGCTTCGCTCGCTCGCTCACTAGACCAAAATGACAATTCGTGGGTTGCCGCTCTAAAGTAGGAAAAAATAGTAGGACAATTCTTTCATTGCGAATATTATTGATTCGACATGGACAACTTGGTTACAACTTGGACTTCCAAAGAAAAAAAGAAAATAAATGAAATTTAAATAGGTATTTAAGTAACATTTAACAAGTACCTACTAACTACTATCCAGATTACCTACTAATCTAGCTAGGATGTCAGCTCGTCTCCCTACCTAAATGTACACGCATTCATAATTCTGTACTGTAATACCTTTGATCCTATCGTAATTTATGTACATTTCCTTTCTGAGAAATAAATTATATTTGATTTGATTTGATGTAATCTTTTGATCTGCAACTTTACAAATTAGTGATTCATTTTACAAATAGCAAAATTTTCTTATTAGCTTTAGATATTAATCATTCAAAAAAAAATACAAGTATCATGCACTATTACAAATTAATAATAATATTCTATCAACAATAAAATAATATATCTATATGTCGAAAACTAACTAAACAATCCGCCCCAGGACATCTCCCTGCCAAAGGTTCCCAAGACACTGGCAGCGTTACCCCGCTGCACAGCCAAGGAAATCCTCTGCATGAGAAATGCCCCGGAGCGGTGGTCAAAACCTCTGTCTCTGAGGCGTCGGCCCAACTCTTTCACAAATTGTCTGCCTTGTATCCCCCACATGTCGTCTCGACAGTAAGCGGCACGAAAATGTAGCTGTTAGCTAGAGCGGCATTCTTTTGATACTTCAGCCTAGCGGCTGATTCAGCCGCAGCACCTGCAGTGGCAGTTGTGGAAACCACATGGGAGGCTGCGAACGTGCAGACACAAGTTGCATCCCACAAAAGAGACCGCCCTCTCTCTCATGGCACCAATGTCAGTCCGTCAGGACGCTTCTACTTCTGGATATTAAAAAATATTAAGTAGAATTGAGTAGTCTGAGGGTTCATCTTAATCGAGTGATAACTTTTGATCGGTAAATTTTACAAATTCAACATCGAACTAAATAGTTTCTATAAATTCTTTACTAATATTGGCGTTCAGGTCATCATATCTTAACCACATTCGGAGATCTATGCATTTCGTCTAATAACTTTTTCACCTAAGCAGCTCGAACAAGAGGGTTTTCCTGCGAGTAAACAGTGTGCAAAGTTGCATTTTGCTCACTGAGTGAGACAAAGTAGCTTTTTATTTTTGAATGCCGCGGACAATCGCAAACAGCCAACTGGAATCGATTTATAATTCGATGTTCTTTGGCTGTTGGCGATTTCGCCATGTCACAAATACTGCTATCGATTTTTAACTCGATCGTAGTACCTGTGCTATAAAATTCCAGATAATCGAGCTTATTTCATTCTATCTCCTTCCCATTGATAAATAATACAATTAGATAAATATGCGGTAGTGTAAATTAGTATCATGAAAAAATACAATAAATGTTATTTGTACTTTAAAGTTTGTTACATTAAACATTTACACACTTACATTGCTTCTGGTCACTTACTAGAATACCATGTGTCGTGGGAACCAGAAACAGAGATGTCACACAAATAAAAATCCAAGACCTGGGGATAATATCGAACCTGTGATCTCGCGCATGGTAATCAGTGACGCAACTGCAGCAGTCGTCATGATTTTCATTTGATTTTTTATGTTGTATTTTTTAGTTCTCTCATTTCCATCTCGTGCCTTAAGTCCCTTGCTCAATCAGGATTCTAATGTACAATAATTTGTTACGCTCGTGAACAAGTTATTAAGTTCTAATTTTATATTATTTTATTCTTATATAGTTATATAAGAATAAAATATAGAATCCTTCGCTAACTCGGGACTCAAACAAGCAGTCGCAGCAAAAATCAACTTTGCTCTCTTGTTGCAAAAATAACTATTGGTAACTTTTACAAAGCTTCAATTTGCATTTTTTTGGGATCTTTTACTAAATCGTCATCGGTCTGGAACTAAAAAATCAAGTGTGGTCCCTCAGAGGGCATATACATTAAAAGGTACAATAAAACGAATACGTCATTAAACGCGTTATTAATTACTTTGTACATGCGCTGTAAAGTCAACATACACTTAGCAAACGTCATTTTTTGCCCCTTCTCTACATTGGACCACTGAGGGAGAAGATGGGCGGAGAAACCCCACAGATTGATTTATAGATCTCTTTTAAAATTGGTTGTGCTTAACTAATACAAATATTACAATATTAACTATTATGATTAATAAGCTGGAATAAATAATTACAAAATTATTAACAGCACATCTGTGTTGAGCTAGATTAACCCCAAACACTCCCGTCATTTAATCTTGAACATTGTGTTATCCCTTTTTCGACAAAGTCACTTTAACGTGCTTCTTAAATTGCTCAAATGGCAATTTCAAAATCTTATGTCACCCTTAACATAAGCAGGTTTCTGATTAGTCTGTTCCACTAAAACAGCTGATGTCAAGTTGAACTTGGTTAAACCGACTATAGCTGCGTCGCATATATTATATGCTAACAATGAGCCTACAAATTTTCTGTTTTTATTAGACAGGTACAACGTATATTGAGTCAGAAAAAGTTATCAATAAAATTATTTCTGTCGAAATATAAAATAGTATCGCTGTGATGATACGATAAATTAAATAAATGAATATTCATTCAATGCACAGATTTGTTTTGTTGTTCTGTCAAATAAGAGGCGTATGGAAAATTGCATAGTATAAATTTGCATTTAATCCTGCTATATAATTCTAGAAGTGTTTCAACACTTTTATTCAAATCGTTCCGACTTATGTTGGAATGATTTCCCACCGTAAGTACAATAGTGCTGTACTCGTCATAGGATACAACGACTAATTATATTAAGAAAATCTACAAATGAACTATTTGGGCAGCAAATATTGGTTACTTTTTGGTTAATACAGTAATGTAGTAGAGGTCCAAGCCCTGCACCTAATTTGTCGGAGAACAATAGAGTTTTTCTCTGAGCACTTATTTCGGTAGTTGGCGTACCATTTTTCTATTATTTTGTTATTTTATTACCTCACATAATGGATAGTAAAACGTTGTATGATAGACGCATGTAAGATGATTTCCGCTCTTGTAACACAAATAGCTTACTTCTGAGTTTCAATTTTAGACTGAAGTACTTCGGCGAGATTCGTTGTCATTTCAATAGTAATGTCTTCTAACTTGAGTTTGTGGAAGCTCGACAACAGTTCGTCGACCTCAGACGGGTATGTTTATAGCATTATGAGACCCTTCTAACTATTCAAGTTGGGCCATAGAAGGGTGCTTAAAATACCTATAACCATTACGGACGCGGTTACGATCTGTTGTAACGAGTTGACTCAAGCTCCTCGTGTATAAGAGAGTTCAATGACTCAGTGGCTTCAGTTGTAGTAACTTACCATTCACTTAAGTACAAAAGTATAGTCTTCACGAAAGTGCCAGTCTGCATATCTACCTATTTATGTTTAGGCTGATTCTATGTAGTTAATTATTGGGCAGAGTATATATCTGGTGTTTTCTCGTACACCACGATAGACTATCGACATTCTTTGATTCCCTTTTTGGATGACCATTTAAAGCAAGTACTTATTAAAAATATGTTTATTCATAGAATATTAAAGCTAATTAATTAGCATACCTATTTATTTACAGATAACTTACGTCTTATTCCAATCAGTTCCGACATCTTAGAGTCCAATCAATGACGACAAACAATTTCATAAATGCATTTTTGCACATCGTTCAATACAATAAAGCAGACGCTGGTGTCCTCGTGCAGTGGGGGAGTGAATAACGTTTACAGTCGCCATATGGCAAACATAATGTATAAACAAAGGTTATTCATTCTCCCTTGCATGCCACATTTAGGCATTCATAATTTAGACATCCACTCTAACTATGTATATATACGAATTACATTTAATCTAGTGAATCTTGTACATCTCAGATATTTCAATTAGTTTCTAGTACACATACTAATAATCCATTTATTTAACTAAAACACTTTCCATGAGACCAAAAATGAAGTGAAAATTTTAACATTTTTTATTTTATCCGACATATTTCAGAATTCGTAGAATTTATTCAGAATTTGTAGAATGAAGTAAAATAACAATTCGTTGCTTATAACAGTTTTGTACTTCGCTGACGTAAATAAACAAGAAGAAAAAAACCTTTATGGAAAATTGTTGCGTTATTTAATTTTTAGTCGGTGAAATCGAGTTCAGTTTATCTTGTGAGTTTCTACCTATATAATTATAGGTACTTCAGAGGGCTCTTACAATCTCAACATGTATCCATGCAACCTTTTGCGACAATTATATACACTCTCAGTATCTTTCACAGCCTAAAGTTTATGACTAGAAAAAGACAATTACATGCATTTGGCAAATGTCTACTGAACATAGAGTTAGGTAAAAATCTGTAAAGGAAGTTGTTATCACTCTTTAAATTAATTATCGTATACCGATGCTCACTATATTTTTTTTACTCATCGAATATATCCAGTAGATAATTGTTAATACTCAGAAACGAATATTAGTACCTATCATATTGATACACTTTGCAAATAGCAAATTATAACATTCATATAAACTTACTTATTTGGTTCTTAGAATAATAATACTGTAAAAGAGTAGATTCGAAAGTACTATTGAACACGACCCTTCTAAGGGGTTTTGGGCCAAGGTTTTTGATATAAAAATGGTCTTATTGACAAAGTTCAAACGCAGAGGTAGAGATGAAAGTTGGGGTTGTCGTAGCAGTGCTACGAGCAACAGCCTCTACTGTTTACTCTCATAGCTGCTACATGCTACGCCGTAGTCGACGTTGCTAATGTATTGTTACGGTGGCAATATACACTTAGAAACACTTTCAGACGTTGCTACTGATAATTTTGCGACATTGATAGAACAAAATTTAATTTCCAATACTTTGGCAAATCTTGGGTGTCTTTCAATGTCACTTTGAACATTTAGCTACAATACATGTGTACAGTTGTACAACATATTTACAAAACACCGCTGTACAACAAATTGTTATTGTCCAAAATTTTCTAGCTACAGTATACAGTAGACGACTAGTAAATGTGTTTAACAACATTAGGCGTACCTTCAGCCAAAACTTGGCTTATACGAAAATTAGGCCATTTTTGATGTTTCATCTTCATATGCACCACCAAATCAATAGTCAAATTGCCAGAAAATGTCACTCAGTAGACAAACGGTTTTGTACTCACCAGACACATATGCTAAAGATTTTATGGATATACCCTTTGGATTCGCTCAGTATAAATACCATACGCACAAATCGAAATCTGGAGATCTGTCCACACGAACATTTCCAACGACCCAACCAAATGTAGAATCCCAACCCACGTGTAAATCACCGCAAGTCTAGCACCGTAACTCCGCCAACACTCTGATGGCGGCTAAGCATACATTTACATTCATCATTATGCGTCAAATAGCTCATACAATTTGCACCACTTTCCCATTTTATTAACAATTTTACAGCGTTTGGTCGCATCTCCATCACAAAGTCGGCAGCTTCAGCATCCAACGTTGTGTTTACGTTTCTAAGACCAACACTAACAACGTTGTCTCAATGTAAAACATTACTTCGCGTTTCTAAGACCAGCAAGAATAACCAAACGTTGTAAAACGTTGCGTCAACGTTTATTCTTTTGTTTGCTCGGGCGGAACAGGGTCGGCGGGAGGATGCTTCCGCGCAGGGGCGGCAGCGGTTCAGCGCGTGCGCGGGTCGGGCGGCGCGGGCGGTCAGGGTGCGGCGGCGGCGAGCGCGGGGCGCGCGGGGGCGGGCACCCGGGGGCAGGCGACCACGGAGCCGCTGCGGGAGGCGGTGGAGGTGTTGGTGTTGCCTGTATTTTTGAATAATAATTTTATTTATAATAATATTTTTTCATATATTCTTTTTATAATAATCATAATATTTTTAATAATTATTATATTTTTAATAATAATAGTAATTTGTAATAATAATAATATTTATTCAGCAAAAAAATATGCAGTAGAATCAATTGATTTTATGTGTGTGATGGATGAACAAAGGATGTTCACCATTCCTTAGTAAAGGGCGGACCCTGAGATATAGAATGAGTAGTTGTACTTCCCACCAGTAAATGACACAATAGATATTAAAATTAGAGGTTTCGGATGAGATCGTTAACTAATTAACTAACTATGAATTAAGAGACAGCAGGGAAAAATCCTGTGCTGGCCACTAGATGTAGGGCTAACTTATTTGTATTTTATTCTTGTATCATTGTATTTATTATTATTATTGTTATTTTAGATACATCCTTAATTTTGCCTGACTGATAATGCAAACTAAAAGCTTCTAAATCTCCACACATAATACCCAATACCTTTTCGAAGCCGTAGCATAATAATTAAGTGAGTTACTGCGGTACGAAAGGAAGGTTTTGATTTGATATATCATATATATGATTTCTTGACTTAATGTAGGGACCTACTCAGCTACGCGTGAAGCGATCACTAATCCCGAGCCAGCTCCAATAGTGAAACTCACCTATTAGCGATCCCAGCATCTTGGTGACCGAGAACTTGCGCGTCCGCTGCGGCGGCATGCGCACCTCGGCGAGGAGCCGGTCCACGCAACGGTACAGGTCGCCAGAGTTGTCTGCCACACTCGCCTCGCTGAACAGGGCTCCGTGTGAGGTGCTCGCTGATTGACCATCCTTTGTGGCTACCTGAGATTGGGAGAGGACACTTTTAGTTACAGAGGTAGGATACAATTAATAATAGTACGTAATTGTAAAATAAGTATTTATTTTTATATATGTTATACTATTTAGTAACATAGCGTCACGCCTTTTCCCATACGGGGTGGCAGAGGCACAATTGTGCCCACTTTGAGCCAGTTATTCAATACTCCATTTTGCGTGACAGGGGGCTAGCCCATCGCCGCAGCTATGGAGTAATGAAGGTTTCCTCACGATGTTTTCCATCACCGTTAGAACGTCCGTATATTGTACTTAAGATAAATGAATTATCTGATTGGTACATGGTCAGGAATCGAACCTGCATCTCCTGTGTGAGAAGCAAGCGTGAAACCCATTAGACCACGGAGCTCCTATATATATCCATATTTAGTATCTTTACATTTTTATTTTGGTAGATACTAATGCTTGGTCCTTGGGGTAGTTTTTTCGAGGGAATATTCCAAGCTAATTGATATTTACTTTAATTGCTCGTCAAACATCATTGATGGTGTATGTGTGTCATATAAATAGTCAGTAAATAACCTTGTCATACTGATACATCGTAACGTAGCGCCAATTCATTTACAAAGAACTTCTACGGAGTAGCAAGTACAGTTCTCCCGTAACACCAAACCTAAGTCCTGAATCCTGAATAATTGAATAATAGCTTCGTTGTCAACTACAACACAGTACTACTGAGTGTGAATTTTGAAATGAACATATTCCTCCCGATTGTCCTTCAGCTTCTCATTGACAGAAGTACCTTTGTAGCACGTTGTGAAAGGAGCCTACGTACCGGAAAGGAGACACAAGGGTGGTTGGAAACACTACATGGTTTCAGCAGACATGTTATTGTCAGCGGCTTGCCTATCTTCACTTCAGCCTTTGTCTTTATTGAAGCAGGCTCGAAAGTTGCTCACTGAAGCAAAGTCTTTTTGCATATCTACGAGAAGAGCGACGTTGCACACAATGCTATCTCGGAAAGCAGCTGTCTATTTACGCTACACTGGGTGTTTTGCCATACGATAGATCATTCAGTATAGTTATATGGCGGATAGTTTTGTAATAACTCATCCGAGATATCACTCAATGTAATTTAAACTGACACCCTAAGCTGATGTGAAATGAAATATTTGCATGCTGCCAAATGTTTTTTCACATAGCAACCTACTCATAGGTGTACTCTTATATGTATGATTTGACAAAAAAATATTATTCCCGGAGGGGCTTTATTTTACCTAGACATAATTTTGATTCTAGGTTATTCAAACTTTAGGTACATTGAAATTTTAAATAGCAACCCATTAAAAGAATATGTAAACAAACCAACTCTACGCGAGGTTGCTAGCACGGAAGCTTGCAGTTGAAATATTAACTCAAAGGACGAGCTGGGAAAGGTATTCGTATGTCGAAGATACAGATGAAGGGCAATGCTCAAAAGTGTCAGTCACTTGATAGACAATCAGTAACCGATTTGTAGCGAGGTCGTGTACGTCGTCACCGCCAAATTAGCAACATGTTTACGATCATAGTTTACAACAAATACTTGTGATATGATCATGATCTTAAACCAGCTATTCCAAGGTTGCATCTGACTGAATCTGATGCTCGTAATTCCGAATTTGTAAGTATTTATTACGAATAAACACAGAATAGCTACAATGATAGTAACTAGATAATAGTAACAATGTAGGTGTTAGTGCATGTTCGGGATAAAGTGGCTAATACGACATATTCATGGTTATTCATTACTTTGTTTGTAGGAGTAGGTTAGTCGTGGTTGTGGGTGTACCGTGGTTGATGGCTTGCCTGTACAAAATGGTAGGGTGGAAAATAGTTTTCTCCTTTTTATGTAATCGCTTAGAAAAAAGGACAGTACGGTATGGCAGTCTAAATAAGTTTATGTGCATCAACATTTTAGAAATAAATGGCATTTCCTCATCTTTATTCTGAAATAAATACGTACGCTAATAATTATTCCCGCATAATTTGCATTAAATTTTCATCAAACGAATCTACGAATTTCCATCGTTATTACGATGGATCTTATCACGATAACTTTAAGTATTCTTAAACTTCTAAAGACAAAGGAATTCCTTGTTTTTTTTAATAGATTTAATTCTCATCTTAACTTCGTTATGGGCGATCTTAGGAGTAAATTTACTTCTTTTTAGGCATTTTGCATCTATTATTCTGTTTGATGAAAGATGTGATTCTATAATTTTGTAAAAACTTTTCCATTTTCTCGCACATTATGGGTATCAGAGACTTGGTATTTAGTCAGGCGATGTGTGTGTGTGTGTGTGTGTACATATATCTTCTCTTTCATAGTACTTCCTTTTACTGCATTGCTTTCTAGTATTCGGGACTACCATTTGGAAAAACCACAAGTGTTAAACTACAAACCTGTCTCAGATGGTCTAGGTCAGTCTTATTCCCGAGCAGTGCTAGCGGCATGGGCGCCTGCGCCCCCGCCGGTCCGTGTGCCGTGCTGGCCGACACCGGAGCCCTACGAAGCGCCTCCAACACCTCCTTCACATATTCGAAACTGCTCCTGTCAGTCACCGAGTACACTAGCAGACACGCGTCCGCCCATTGTATCTGTAACAATAAAGATGATAAAATAAAGTTGTTAAAAACCATTTTTCTTTTTGCTAATACTTTATTCCATTGAACACTCAAGAAGCTTTGTGGTTGATTTGTTTTATTCGAGCCTCGTTTCGAGCCTCTATTTACGTAGAGAACATTAAAGAAAGGTACAATGTTTGTTGAGATCATAGAATACGTAATTTCGCCTTATAAACAAAGATAGCCCGAACTTTCTTAACGAAAATTACACATAAATATCTGTAAAAGCATTCCTCAGCGGCCATTCGGCGGGTCTAAAGATCTATGGATCGGTGACGCAGATCATACGCGCACACGGACAGATGCACTCGATTTAGTGATCAGTCCGACAGGACAGGGGCGTCTCCATGAAACGGGCCATGGTGGCGATAATCTATTACCAACAATCTCGGGTAATCCTTAAGTTGGGTACGAATACAGCCCTCAGTTAAGTAAACGGAATCACGAAACCAGATTCTCAGGTGTCGAATATACGTACTTGTATGTTTCCTTTGGAAACTTTTTCTTCAGACGTATATTACTACTACTACTCTACCAACACTTTAGGCCTGGAGCTGAGCTGAGCAGTGCTGAATTAACTTGATATTAAAAGCTAAGAGTGATTGGGTGCTGCAGTAGTAGAGTGAAATATAACTAAATTTTTATGATACCCGAGCCTAATGAATTCCCGCATAGTTCAAACAAGTTCAATTTCTGAGCCAATGCATATAGCGAGAGCGACGGGGCGTGATTTCAGTAGTTCACTCAGAAACTGCATCCGCCCCTGCACAGGACGCGTAGTTTGAAAGAGAATAGACCACTCTGAAGCGTATGATTAATTACAGGGTCGCAGCCAACATTCCGGGGTAAATATATCCATCCTCGGTTCACGGGCGCGCCTACGCATCTTTTGTGGACAAACTCCAATCGACATTCATTGTTTGCACGAAAATACGGCCGACTTAATGTCAAGGGAATAGCGTTTGCCTGCGTTCTTAAATTGCGCGTTTAATTTTGCTTAACAGAGATTTCTTACTTGATCTTGATATCAGATAAAGACGTTGCTAATTAACGTTGTCTAGTAAGTAGATATTCAGTTTTCAGAGCATAAAATAATGAATACTCAAGGTTACTTCAATACGGTGTGTTAATACGGTTGCTCACATCACATCACAAGTGTCTAAACGTGATAAAGGAAACTCAATCTTCGTTGTAGTGCCTATATCCTTTTGTGTATTGAAGCCATTACCTAATGCACAGATATCTCATACCCTCATGTTACACTATGTTATTTTATGGACTGTCAATGATTTAATACAGTAAAGAAAAGAGTATAGCGCAGAGTTCTGAGAATGTCTATAGGTTAATGTTCTGCCTGGCAAGCTGTCATATTTGCATTATTAGGGGTTGACGATGATAGCTTTAGATAACAAAAGACTTGAAGGGGCCTTCTACATCCCGAAAATAAATAACATTACATAGCGCCACGCCTTTTACCATACGGGGTGGCAGAGGCACAATTGTGCTCACTTTGAACCAGTTATTCAATACTCAATTTTGCGTGACAAGGGACTAGCCCATCGCCGCAGATATGGAGTAATAAAGGTTTCCTCACGATGTTCTCCATCACCGTTAGAACGTCCGCATAACTTAAGATAAATTAATCTTCTCATTGGTACATGGTCAGGAATCCAACCTGCATCTCCTGTGTGAGAAGTAAGCGTGAACCCCATTAGACCACGGACCCGAAGATACATACAAAACAAAAGACTTCAGAGATTGACAGTGGGAGATTTAATTAGCTGACCTTATTTTGGGTACATATGGTCGCAAAGGTAAAATAAATATTCGTTCCTCAGTTGACCTGACCTGGTTACAATTTACTATGGGAGACCCAAACAAATTTTTTTGTTGGCCCATATGTGTGAAAAGTGATTCATAATGATGGTTACAATAATATCCCTAGATATAGTCAGCTAATTAAATATCAACCTGTTTATATCACGTCCCGAAAATACATACAAAACAAAAGTCATCTTGAGATGTAATTTATATTATAAATCCCATAGTTTGAAGGTACTTTATGCTTCTCCGTTCACTAGCTATCCTGTTGAAATATAGCCGTGTTTTGTTTCAAGTTAAAGAGAAAAATCTTGGAAAATATATTCTGAGAGAATTTAAAATAATTTAAGTTTTTTTTTAAATACATTAATGTATTTTTCGTCAAGACAGGAACGCAAACGGAAACAATATTTTTATAGCACATAAAAAACTATATTTTTGGCAGGCCAATCAGCAAATATTGGTTTTCCGGATCTCGTATAGCAAATATTGGCTTTGAAGTCCAAAGTCAATATTGCAGAAGAGTCGCCGATCCAAAATCAAAGAGCATTCAAATATTTCATGACAATTTGTGATACCCACCCATTTGTAATTCAATTCACTTCATTGCCGGGTTTCATTCAATTCAACGGGTTGCCATTTAAATTTTCATTTTGTGTAATAGTAGATTACTATTTTGATGAAATAGGCACTTTACAAAAGTATTGATTGGTTGTTATTTGCCTTAATTAACTATCAAACATCAAATCAAATCGTGTCGTTAAATATTTTTTAACACCCTTGCTCGTAAAGCTGATGTAATTCCACCGGTTTTAAATATGTAAAGAGGGTCATAAAAAACGCGTGTGTTACCAAAGCAAATAGTTAAGTTATAGTCCATACAAATTCCATAACAGTATTTTGCCATTTCAAATATGGAACTGATCGCCGCCGCACGACTCCAGCTAGTGAGCGGCGCGCTGTTGCTATTCAAATTTCGAACTAATCGCCGCGCGGCGCCATTCAGTAGACAGTGTGCATTCACAGATTGAGTTTATTTAAAATAAAAAAATAAAACAGTTTATTCGGTAATTTAAAAACTTGGCTGCATGCTCTAGCGTCTTTGCCAACATTTTCACGCAGCCACGGCAGAAAATAATCCTCGCGCCATTTTTCTCAAATTTTCTTTTCTTTGTACTTGTATTGTGAATATCTAAAAATGACAACTTTCAATAATGAAGATGAGCAATATATTACTTCAAATCCACCGGATATACTAACAGAAGCGCGAACCGCATGCGACAGCTTGCTGCCGTCAATATCCAAGGACAGATACATAACCACGTATGAAAATTTTATAAAATGTTTTTTTTTCTGTTTCCTCGCAAATGTGTTAAAAAACGTCGTACGTTATACGTGCGTATTGGTTATAACATCTTAACGCACTAATATCGTAATGTACTATAATCACAATTGTTTTGTGGAATGAATGATCATATTGCACTGGTAGCCCCTGAGATGCTAACAACCTTTGATACAGCTTTCATAAGAAATTATATTTGTATGTATGTACATAGTTTGCGATACACAAATAATTCGAAGAAATCGAAAACTGTGTAATTTGATAGTTCGTGGCCCATTTCGTTTGGGAGATTTGTTAACAAAGTTGTCAATATCATTCGGCATCTGGATTCCTCGCTCATGGTGATTCCCACTATCGAGTTTTTGCTTTTTGTTAAATTGTTGTTGTCTGTTGAAATGTTGTTTCTTTTTGTTATTGAGTTAAGTTTGTTCTCTGTGCGTGAGTCTGCGTTTACGTATGTAAAATGGAACCTCAGCCAGGTCCATCTCACATTAAATATATCCTTTCGCCGCAAAAAAAACGGCCTGAAAAGGCTATGAGTGTTACCGAGAAGTGCATGGTTATGAAGTGCTACAAATATACCTAAAATACGTTGCCTGAGAACAAGTACTGGCTTATTGACTGTGCTAAAAAAGTAGCCGAAATATTAGAAATGTCGCAGAGAACAGTGAGAAGTATTGTAAAAGAACACAAAACTTCCGAACAAAGAAACTCCACCCAAGAAATCCGGCCCCCAATTGACAGTTTTGGATAAACTGGACGCGTTTACGTTTGAAGCTATAAGAAGCACTGTGCTTCAATTTTTCCATCGTAATGAACCTCATATAATTAAGAAGGTGAGTAAATTTTTTAAATCCGAATGTACGTTTCTGCAAAAGTGTTTCACTTCATAGTAGTACACGTAGTTAATAGGCGGGTAGCCAGGTACATAAAATGGCTTTGGAAAAAGTACCATTAGATGGCTATGTAACTTTCTTTCCTCCAGTAACATATAGGTAAACAATGTATTCGCACATTGCCGTAATAATTCTTCTAAATAAACATGTTTAAATGGTAACAGACCACCTGACCCAAAAGGAAGAGATTTGAACTCCAAACTATAATGTAAACACAAATGAGTCACTATTATCATACGTTCAGAGGCAGGTCACTAGACCGCCTGGAGCTCGGTTCACTTCCAGCGCTATTATAAATCCAGACGATTAACCCAGATGTGAGCTGTAAACGCATTCGCGGTTCAACTGTAATCTCTTGGTGAGATAATACTGAAAGTAACAATTTTGTTACTGATAGAGCAATTCATAATACGCACAGCAATGAGCCGTTGTAGCGCAATGTTTGAGACGGATCCTTCAAGAGACTACGAGCACATGTTAGTTCTCGGTTTACAGAACCTTGATAGTTTCGTAATTTGAAAACCATCCTTAATATTCCCGTGATCTATTAGCCTGAGGCATGTTATTGTTTGGATGATAGAGGTCGAGTTTGATTCTAAAACTGTGAAGGTGAGGTTAGGATTGGATGTTCCCGTACCAGACAGCAAGGCCTACGTGAATACCATTAACCTACATTCATGTCTCTATTGAAAACTGCCGCTTAATCTTTGAGACTTCATATTATTCTTTAGCAGCAGCTTGTAATATCGATAGAATGGGATGTTAAGATTTACCATAATAAGTGAATCGCGGATTTAAAAAACCTCTTTGACGACCTGTGTGGCGCAGTGGCTTTGCCTATGCCATGCGAGAGGTCCCGGGTTCGATCCCCGGCTGGGGGTACATAAAAAAACCCCAGGGCTTGGATGTTCATGTGTGTGACGTCGCTGTTTCTCGTTCCCACAACACAGGATATCCTAGTGTGGGGTTAGAAGCAATGTTTGCGCCTCTATGTGAATGTTTATGTTTATATCTTTGATAGGTAGAGATCAGCAAGAGATAGAGCGAAGAGATGATTAACTGAAGTGGACCGAGACCTTGTGCTGCCTTCTTTGCAATAAAAATATATAAAGCAGACTACATAAACCTTAATAAAGCCTAGTTCTTACCTGTTCAGCTGGGAATTTGTCCGAGTTTGTTCCAGATACATCGATGACTTCCAGTTCTACCGGATTGTTGTTTATAGACACTGTTTGTTTGTAAAGTAGATCTGTGGGACAATAATTATAAATCATATCAGTAAAATTATCAGTGCCGCTGATGAATAAGTATTATTTACTGGGGTCCTATTCAAGAGAATATTATGGAAAACTCATGGAGAACGCGATCGATTGCTCTCAAGGGCGCAAAATGCCGTTTAGCTTGGCGGCGCCTCTTTTGACTGAACACTGACTGTTAACTACGGCATTTCATAATTTATTTATTGTCCTGCTATTAACACAGTCAGAAAACTTTTATAATAAAAGTGTGCAAAAGCAAGCTTATCTCTAACAAAAGATTTCTTTCAGCAAACCAATGCGCATTTGTCGCCCTTCGGAGAAATCGATATGCTATCGCTATGCGTTTCGCACAAGAGAATTGGGCTCCTGGAAGACGCAGCAAGCAACCATATTCTCTAAGTCGACGAGTTGGATCCGAATAGTGGGAAAACGCCTCGGATTGTCCTGTACATAACATACTAGTTGTAATAATACTGTTAGTTATACATAATTAACTGACCTGTGTTTGAATGGTATTCTCCTATGTATCTCCTCGTAAGATAGCGAACTATTAGCGCTGAAACAAACCAAATACCAATTTATTTGTAAGCGATAATGATCACTGTCATCAATCCAGCGAAAAGGCATTTACAGAAGACGTTCACGTTTATTTATATCACTAATGTGAGCGTAAATGAATTTATCAGCCAATATCTTAAATTCATTACTCTCTCACGACACTATTAGTTGAGTATAGCGGAAGCTCCTAATTATCGCCAGTGCTGTAAAGTAACTCGGGAATTTACTTTTACACTGGACCGTCCTAAGATAAAATAGTAGTGGCATGAGTCTTGCTTGACTGACGGAATATAAGTGGGGCTATTCGTCTCACCCATTCCGCTATTGCTGAATCATCCGGTCGAGTTCAAAGAAGACGAATTACTTCTACACGCCGAACAAATCTCCCAACTATTCAATTTCGATGATGTGTTGTTGAAGTAAACAATGTACGAGTGTTCATTCGGATTACATCAATTACATCACTCGAGATATTGGTTCACTGATGTACTCATAGGTACTTTGGAGTTTATGTAACACAATCTAGGGCAGGCTGCTCGTGGTCTGGTATTCCAGACTAGCAGGCTGTCTCTCACCACAGAATGAACTACTTTTCATATTTTCACAGCCCTCCCGTAAATCCACTTGCGTTTACTGGTACACTTCGCGGCTCAAAGGACACGTAATGGGTATTACGCGGTTTTGGTTGGGCACCAAAGCTTTTATCGAGGTTAACGACAAAGTTAGTTGGAAAGAATAACAGATGTTGGATAATGGCTTCCATTTGTTGCATTATAATGCGTGATATTTGCAAATGGGTCACCTAGTTCGTGTAGGTCTTTATAACGTGGCATGCGCTGTGTTGGGACCTGGGAGTCCTGTGGCTCATCCGACAGTCGGGATTGTTTTTATTACAAAATCAATAACTATTTACTTGATTTGTGTTTTAACATACCTGACTTGCCAACTCTAGAGCTGCCGATGACTGCTATACGCACACGAGGCGGAGTGGCGCGCTCGTCTCTCATCCTTGCGCCTTTATAAACTGAAACAAGACAAAGACATTTATAATCTCTCCTGTCTGACCTCAACTGTGCCAGATCTCCAGTTTATTTAGGCCTGGTAGTGCCCTTAGTAAAACTGGTCCTAATTAACACTTGATTCGGTTCCAAGCGGTAAATCAGAGTGAGATAAGCAAAAGCTCGCTCCGGCCGTAATTGTCGCGGTCGGATAGCGTTACAGTCGCAATTAGCTTCGAATGACGTCTGCGCACAATACAGCAGATCTAGCGAGTTTTGTGGCTGATTGACGCGAAGTATTGGCACCAGTTGAATCAAATTTCGGAGGTGACTGAAACGCCAGATCTTTGATATCTACCTACGTGCCTCAATAAATAACAGGCGTGAATGCGCCAACCTTTCAGCGTCACCTCTGGCTAGGATGAGGCCAATTAGTCTGTCAGGTCATCGGTGGAGTTATGTGAAATTATTACACGTGATAGTCGGTCACTGAGACAGAGTACGTTGGTGTTTATTTACAGCGAGAGGAAACTGTGAGTGCTTGCGTCAGTGAAGGCGGGCGGGGCGCCGGCGGGGCGCGGGCGGGCGCTTGCTGGCCACTGGTTGAATAACCGAAAAAAACAATATTGTCGCCAACACGCTGCTGCATACGGTAGCTGAGTCATCACTCATTCATAAACAGGTAAACGCAACGTTGTCTCTGCTATTCATGAGCGTATTTCAATCTAATAAATACCCTAGTGAAAGGGTTAGTCGGCCCATTTAGGTGGAAAAACTATTCAATCCAATCATTATGTGTGCGACGCAAGCAACTTAAGTGACGTAATCAATTGATAAAATCACTGAACTTGGCGTGTTTTTATTGAAGTAGTAAATAACATTTTATGTAACTACCTGGTAAATCAAATAAAAGCAATATCACCAAGCTTTCAATGTTATCGACAGTTTTATTAGTTTACAGTGCAGCGACGTAATGCTTTCAGGAGGAGGCTAGGATAAAGATTGAAAGTTTATTTTTAGTTAGCTTTAATGAAAAATCCAGTCTAGTCTAGTCTGGTGTTTTATAATTATAAAAACCTAAAAAGTACTTCAGTACATTTTTTATGATATCTCTGGTATAAATATTTGTGTATTTTTATATACAAAATTATAATTCTCTGGTTAGTATATAAGTGTAGTTAAAATTATTCTATTAAATTTAATAGTTTCTTTTGATTTCGATAGTTATGCTTCGAGTATGTATGTTACCGGAAATCTTTATAATGCAGATATTCTATACAATACCTAGGCAATGAATATAATACCGTAGACGCTCAGGCAATGTATGAAATAATATTAATATTAATGTCCATTACATACTTCACCCAGGTAAGGTATATGTCACCGTAAGATTGTCAAAACCATTAGTTGATAAACTAACGTTTTCAACTATCGACAAATAGAAGACTGACTAGCGTACTGCTTACTGTATGACGCGTTAGTTGATCAACTAACGGTTAAAATCGTTAAATAAGAAACTGGTTTAAACTTGAATTGCAAACGAAATACCAGGGCAAACACTGCGGTAGCTTAGGTGAAGACACCTACTATACAATTGCTAGGGATTGTATAAGCTATTTGGCCACAGCCAATGTGTTTATAGCAAATATCAGGGCAAAACACTGCGGTAGCTTAGGTGAAGGGTGAAGGGGGGTTCGCTTCGATCACCCACTTTACCCTTCGCCTAACCTACCGCGGTGATTTACGCTATTAAATATCAGGGCAAAACACTGCGGTAGCTTAGGTGAAGGGTGAAGGGGGGTTCGCTTCGATCACCCACTTTACCCTTCGCCTAACCTACCGCGGTGATTTACGCTATTAAATATCAGGGCAAAACACTGCGGTAGCTTAGGTGAAGGGTGAAGGGGGGTTCGCTTCGATCACCCACTTTACCCTTCGCCTAACCTACCGCGGTGATTAACGCTATTACATACATCACCATGCGGTTTCGCATTCGGTATTCTGTAGAATACCTAGGCAAAGCATGAAACAAACAAATAATATATCATACATTACCTTCACGTTTTAGGCATTCAATACATTACCTAGGGATTGTATAGAATACCGGATTATACAGATTATCGTGAATATGTACACTGAATAAAATATCCGTCTGTCTGTCCCGAGTCCCGAGTAGTCCCGACAGCGATCACTTGGCGGTCGCGACAACTTTATTTGCGTTTGGCGCCAAATAAAACATAACGAATACCACGCATTATGTATGTGGAGTGCCGAAGGAATGTGTCCAGATTTTTTACAGATCATTCCAAAATAGATAGATACTTCAGAACAAATTGCTGTGGATTTGAACGACAAACTGCTTAATAGCGTGTCAATAAAATGTATGTTCCTGATTTTTTTTCAGGTAATGTAAGCGTTAAACTTAAGATAGCCAGACCATTCAATGAAGCACGTTTCAACAAAACGTATGTAAAGTTCTTTTGGCGGATTACTTTTACACGTGTTACACCATCATGTGGGTATACGATTCCGGGACCACGTGGAATAATAATTGCCAAATTTGTTGGCTTGAGGCGAGTGCACCGGAAAAAATGCATCTCGATTCGTATTGGATGAAATTTGGACAAAAATACAGATCATACTGTTCACACTGCAAAAAGGTTGCTACGCCAGTCGCTGCGGAAGAACAGTGCGAAAATCGTGTGGTTTTTCTTATTTCTATTCCATAACGATTGATTATTTATATGATTATAAGCACTAAGTTTTAAGTTATTTTAAATACCTATTTTTTGACGCAAGAATTATATCAATATTACTTTAAGATCCCAAGAAATGGCAAGTTTTTGGTGAAAAACATCTATTAAGTTTTTTTTTCTTCAAATTAAATTAAATTAAATTGAAACTAATTTACGATATGATGTTTTCAAACACTATGATTAAAGGAAAGGGGTGTCTCCAAAACTATAAATATAATTATAAATATGCATTCCCGAACTAACCTACGAACTATTTTGGTACCAATAAAAGCGCCTCTGTTGGATTTTTTTGACATTTTAAATGTAGTTCTGCAGGCCACGAGGCTATTTTGTGAGTAACTCGAGCGCGTCAGATTAAGATAAGAGAGATTCCTGACACCCTGTTTAGTAACTCCACCAAATAAGTAGCCTTATCACGTAATTCTGACATCCAGGAATTTCAATCGCTTTTGAAAAAAATATCAATCACATCACGATTAACACTTCAAGCGTGTTCGTCCGGCCTTCGGATGAAAACCCGTTATAGGCATTGTATTTTATTATCGTGCCAAAAGATTCAAAATCGCGATGACTCATTTAAAATTACGCGCTGGAAGCAGAGTGTCCCTCTTCTTCCGACGACTACTTCAACCTTTTCCATAATGACCACCTGCAGCAGTTGATATCATGACGAAGCACATGTCCCAGATGTGCAACTTTTATTCTCTGCCAGCTCGACTTCCCTGAACTTCCTCATTCCGCCACCAGGTAAGGAAAAAACCGCTAAGCAGACGAGGAATGCTGGGAAATTACTTGGACGGCTATCTCTACACACTGCTTAACAGCAATCAAACTTTTCTGACCAGAAAATTTAAATGTAGAGATATTCGAGCCATTACATTGCGTGGGTGACCCTTGAAGCCTGAGATGTCGTAACCTATCACGATCACACGCCTATTCTAAGGGTTATTTAATTTAATAAGCGGGGTAATTCCATAGATCTCACATGATGACTCAGTATTAAGATTTCTGGACGAAATTCAAGAAATCCTTGCTACATGCTCAATGCGCGGAGAAAATTGGAATTTCGAATAACCCTGTGTCTACCCCAACAAGGCAACACTTGAATCGAACCCTTAGCGAAGGGCGCGTCCTTGTCGCAAAGTGGCCAGTCATCGATATTAATTCTCGCGTATGTGGTTGCAAGGTCGAGCCTCAAGGCCTTTGCCCTAGGGACTGTTATGACTGATTGCGGTAGTGAAGGCCTTTTAACATGATATTAAGTATATTGCCTGGTAACCTTCGAACTTGTGTGATAATTTGAAGCGGTAGGACGCTTATCCACATGGGTGCGAACTAGTTAAGAAGCAGTTTATCCGACGGTTTCTCTGGTATGAAAATATCTCCTCATTATAAATAAACTGCATGTTCGAATACCGTTTAAAATTGCCTCAACAATCAATCACACTAGAAATTAAGTTAACACCTAATTATAAAAGCATGAGCCGGATTCCGGCTAACACCAATTTGGAGCTCTAAAACAGAAAATCTCAATAGTTTTTTGGGAACCTATGCCTGTCTGCCATTTGATTCATTCTACTAGTCTGCTTGCTCCCAATCCATGTAAATGGGAGAGGAAAACAAGCTTATAATGAGATGAACCTGGATTCGCGGAGAATTTCTCATTTCGCCGCGTAACTAAAGCGGATCATGTTTACACGCCTACAAAGATTCCTGTACAGCTAGTGAAGAACGCGAGGGAATAAATCAAACCCACATGTTGCAGGTTTATTCGTTATTATTTATACAAAATAGTATATATTGAGCATTTGGCGAAATGTCGTAGGTAGGTAATTGACACACTTAATAGCTGGAATGGAACGCCATCCCCACTTCATCATGCTATCGGTCGCCGCGTAATCCGGGTGTAATTTACCGTGACGAATTCATATTTCTTGGATCGGAAAAAAAACCAAACAATGTACCAATTACAAAGCTAAGCTACCCCATTAGCACATGGTCAGCTTCCGCATCCGAACCCGCGTAACAGGCGCGCGGTGTACCACTAGACCGAGGTCTCTCTCGTCGTGTGCGTAATTTGCACATGCTCCCCGAACGTGCGTAATATCTTCATGGGGAGTTTAAAATAGACTGATACGTTAAATATTAAGTGGGTAGGTGTTAGTTTCTCTCGTTTGCTTTTTTTTGTTTGACAACACCACCTTACTGTTGGTCTTACACTGTACAATTTATGTCTAATCAACCGAACAAATAAAAATCGTGAGATAGGCAAGGTGGATATAATTAAGATTGGGCAGCGGTGAAGCTCAGTTTAATCTGCGCTTATATTTTTTACCGTCTTTCAGAAGGATTCCAGAAGGATCCAGTAGATACCTAAATTATTTTTTAGGTTATTGTATTGATGACACTGGTGTTATGGATTCCAAATCATTGATCAAATCGAATCGCAATGTACCGGGGCAATGCCCTCACTCTGATAATTTTTCCAGACTTAAGGAATAAAATATCACAACCTGAGAATAAAATAAGAAACAGGAATAAGGATGAATAAGGAGCGCATTAAATAATCCTTGTTTGGAACTCTTTCTAAAGTGCCTAAGTATAATTTAATGTCTCTGTTAAACGTTTTCGACGTGTTTTCCTAAAGTTCACTGACTCTTTAAGTCTTGAACTCCGAAAATGGTGACAACAAGGTAAATAGGATTATTGTTTGTTTCCACCGTCAATTGTTAATATCAACTAACAATTAAGTAAGACGCAGGTACTGAGGAAATAGGTGTGGGACTTGTGGGAGGATGAGAAAACTTTCCAAGAAAGTATTATTATCAGCTAGGTCTTATTATTAAATAAAAACGTAACGTAACTTCCTAGTTAAAGTTTCAATGTATCTACTTCTTAGTGTATATAGGTATTCTGAATCCGCATGGTTATAAAGAGATAGTTATTTAACAATAACATTAAACTACTCGCATAAACGACCTGTCTTTCCTTTATTCCAAACTCTAAGTGTTTTAAAAATATGGGCAACAGCATTAATAGAATAAACAGTAGCCTCTAGAGTAATAATAAATGTCTCCACCGAGCGGCACAGGCCTTAAGCCGGATTCGAGTAAGATTGAGCCATACCACGCTGTCTCACCCAGCGCGGGTCGGTAGCCTCCATTTTCTATTGTTTTAATAAAGTACTGCCAAGTACTTCTTATTTTTCGTAGAAATTCTCTTAGAATTTTGCTCTACAAAGAGTTGTTATTATTTACCAGCCGATCGGTACCCGATGCGCAAGGGCTTCTTACGAAACCGCTTAAAAATAACGGTGTTGTTCTTGACCTACTATGCCCTACCCTGGGCATGAATACCGTAGAGGAATGTTTCTTCTTCAAAAATTGCGTGGATGGTAATCGCCAATCACACAATTACTTGACTATAGTTACGTTAATTTTGGTTTACTATACTAAGAGGTACTGCTACATCTATTTGTCCACCTACTGACTGGGACTGTGTGTCCCAGTCAGTAGGTGACATGCTATAAAATTGTATAGAAGGTAGTTTCAAACGTAATGCTGTTGACCCTTGCACCTACATACTTTTTACACGTGCACTTGCAATTGAACTGTGTATGAAAATCTTCCGGACTGTTCGTTTTTTCACTTCAATATCCTGCGCTCTATTCCTAAAGGAATCAATACAGACAAGTCCATATTATGTTGGTCTTGACCTAGTTAAACTAATGATTCGTCAGTTATAATTATAAAAGTTCCATACGATGACTCATAGTATAGAATGTGTGTAAGATTATCTTAATCCTCCTTACGATTTATGTATTCATACGTTAATTATGATAATATAATCGTGCCCTACCGTTCTACTATTTCGATCTAAACATACAAAACGATAGACTAGTTTTGCGCTAAGTGGCATTATTTATAGGCACATTACTTTTTATAAATTGATGTAGTCGTGCAACTCTTTCGATAACATCAATTAACGCAGTAATTTTGTGTAATCAATGCATGAAAATTACAAAGAAATTAATTTTTTCACTTTTTTTGGAATATATATATATAAGATACGATAAAAGTGTCAAAGGCACTATCAATGTCTGTTTTGTATCATTTATTATTGTGTAAACCTTCAAAAATCAAAAAGGATTTGTCTCAAAAGATTGCTCATAAAGTCGCATTTCCATATTGAAATCACGTACATTTACACGCGCCGCGCCGGCAGAAGATACATACGTATATCTAGCAACATGTATTTTATATCATTTTAATATTTTTGCCGTCGCTGTGTTGTTTGTGTTCCGAAGACTGTGAAAGGGCCAATTAGACTGTGGTGGCCTCTGAACAACTTTGCCCTTACAGAGTTCGTACGTGAACAGAATGTGTATATTGTACCTGCCACCAAGTAACTTGGCCTCTGAGCGAGCTTCGAGCTCTCCCTCTCTCAGCCCACCTTACCCTAGGCGACGAATAGAGACCGGAGCTCGCTCAGGGGTCAAGATACTTGGCGGCAGGTATACAGCGAGCTTTGTGGTCTAATGGGTTTCACGCTTGCTCCTCACACAGGAGATGCAGGTTCGATTCCTGACCATGCACCAATGAGATAATTAATTTAGCTCAAGTAGGAACGTTCAGTGTTTCGGATGACACGTTAAACCGCGCAGTGGTCGTAAACACCCCTCCATCAACCCGCACTGAGCCAGCGTGGTGCAGTATGGCTTAACTACGTAAAAACCGAGGGAAGTTCGGACCGATCGCGATTTTGAACCCAAAAGTGGTAATAAAATTTAAAACCTATAACGGAAAAGTGGCGTTAGCTCTAAAAGGGGTTAATCTAAATCGTATCCGGGTAAAGGCCTGTGCCCCTGGGTGGATACATTAATGAGCTACATTTATTATACACGCGAGCATCCGTCCACCCTGCGGAGGCTGATTTAAACAGGGTAATTAATTGACTCCGAATTCGAGGCAAGTCCGTGCTGCCCCGATACTGATCTTGGGTAAATAGATTCGGAGTCAGTATAGGTACAGTAGTACACAGTACCACGGCTTCTACTGGTTCTAAACAGTGTCAGAATCAGGCCAGCCTCGAAATCGGAGTCAGTCACTTATCCTGCTTCACTCACCTGCCTCACTTATCCACTTGTCTAATTCAGCCTCTACACGTTTCAGGGCAAGAACTTTCCGAACGGAATCCGCCCGTTGGATGGTTGTATTAGGTTTTCTCCGCAATAAGAGCATACTATCATCATACTGTTACGCACAAGTATTTGAACTGGCTGTGTAAGTAAGCGTGTCTCACGTGTAGAGTATTGGTATCTACTGTATAGGCATCATCTCGCGGAGAACTGGCTTAGAAATGGAGTACAGTTGCTAAGCATTCTACTTTCACAATAGTTCCACTGCTAAAAGCTTAAAATACCTTTGAAATTCATAAATCAAACCTATGCTGCATTATTAGACTAAACCATACGGTGTATATTTATCTTATTCTGTATATTGGCGCTATTATACATCGAGCGACTGTAGAGTAGACAAATTAGCATTAAACTTCTATGATGAGAGAAACTTGATGATGTTTTTTAGGGTTCCGTACTCGAAGTGTGCCAAACGGGACCCTATTACTAAGCCTCCGCTGTCCGTCCATCCGTCCGTCTGTCTGTCACCAGGCTGTATCTCGTGAACCGTGATAGTTAGACAGGTGAAATTTTCACAGATGATGTATTTCTGTTGCCGCTATAACAACAAATACTAAAAAACAGAATAAAATAAATATTTAAGGGGCTCCGCTATACAACAAATATATCAATACCTACCACATACAAACTTATGAATGCACCTGGTTACGTATATGGAGTGTGAAATTACTCGTGCTAATAACTTTGTAAACAACATTTTGCTATGTAAAATCCAAACTATTCACTCCACACCATCCCTACCATTGTATGGTGGTATGGAACCCTTCGTGCGCGAGTTAGACTCGCACTTGACCGGTTTTTTATCCATCCTTTTACACCTGGCTCCGCATGTTTTGCTGAAAGTGTCTGTGGGATCCTCGCGTTCCTACTTTACAAGTTGTTCACCCATGAAGCTTGGCCAACCCAATGATCAAGGAAAATTGAATTCTGTTTGAAATTTAATTTATTTTTAAAAGTTCATTAGCCCGCACCTACTTAATTGTGACTGCTGAGACTCTAATTAATATTTTAGCAGGTTTTCCGCCGAGGTGAATGAACCCACTTTCCAATTAATTGCCAATAAGAATGCGCCGTTTGCGTATCGGAATAATGTGATGCTAACGTTTTCCCATCGGTACTTATTGAGTTTACGGCAAGGTTCAGTTTCCGGTACCACACCTTATATTTGATGTATAATTGGTAAGGCCCGGATGCACCACCGACCACTCAAAGATTTAATTATTATGTATTATATTAGGTACACAAAACAGCAGTGGAGATAACACATCGAACTACAACAAGAGAACACGTAAAAGGGGCTGTCTCCAGCGCCAAAAGTATGTGCACACAGCATGGTGTAAATGGTAAAACTGAAGAATACAGCGAAAGATAAACATTATTACTTTCTTAACTAAATAAGAAAAAGATAACTTAAGTAGATTGTTTTTTTACACTTAAGAAATAAAATAGAATAAAAAATGGTCACGTAACCTGGTAAGAATAATTTATCTGCTTGATGATTTTGCGCATTATGTTTAAAGCAAGGCGACGTGACGAAACGTGACGTGGTAGATGTCAGGAACGTCATCTTCGCTGGCCGAAACTTCATTATAGCGGTGACACATGCGAAGTATGGGGTTATTGGCGCCGATATTCAATCTGCACGTTGGGATTTAGAAAGGACGCGGTACTCGGACTGACCTGCTTGGTACTTCAAAGTTGATTTCTGAGAGAGCAGGGGTTGCGATGGCTCCATTTATTATTTTATGCAGGTCGATCAAGTCCTGAAGTCTACGCGCTAATGGTTCCAATTGGGTTCCAAACGTTCGCATCGGTTTTCGTAGGATTTCAACGCTCGAAGACCACCGTAACGCGCACAGAGCACGCGTCAGAGGCGCTTCTGGAAAGACTCTACATGATCAATGTGGGTTTTGTAAAAACCATATGACAGATGCACATTCCAATCTGCAATGGACAAGGGCATTATACAGCAGAATGAGACTTACTGGTTTCCTAAAAGACTAAGTCACTCGTAAAATGAATCCAAGTAGTTGGTTACATTTTTGACTAAGGCTGATTGAAGCTCAGTTTGTCGTCAAATATAACGCCTAATTCCCGAGCGTCGTGTTTTCTTTGCAGGGTAACATCCCCTATGGTATAATCGGCAAGGAAAGGATTGTGGTTACGAGTCATCGTGGTTACGAAGCACTTGTAAGCAGCCAGAAACATACTGTCTGAGCACCAGTGAGACAGTGTGTTCAAGTCCTCCTGAAGGGTTAAGCAGTCGCGTAGTGTACGAACACGGGCAAAGACTTGAGGTCGTCAGCATATAACAAATAAGGACTTTTGAGTGTAAATTACCAAATCATTAATAAAGATTATGAAGAATAAAGGGCCTAGTAGAGATCCTTGCGGAATGCCAGAGGTATTCATTGTAGTATTTGTGTACTCTTTGGTCAAGCTAGTCGCTCGCTCGGGTGATGACAGCGCCAGTATATCAACCGTAAATACTCGTAGATAAGCCAGTTGATATTTTCTCTGCTAATAAATCAAAATTAATAAATAGGTACTCCAGATACATGAAAGTCGCATAAAGAGCTTTTCGAGAGCTTCGCATTTGGCAGATAACGAAAATGAATGATATTGGTGCAAGTACGTGAAGACTTTGATCTCTTTTTGGGAGTGACATGCTTTAATGGGATATAAAATGGGGTATTTCGTAATTGAGATTCTATTTTGAGTGCCAAAATCGCTGTATCAATTTAAATGGTTATATTTTTTGTTGAAGTTGACAACTACGGAACATTTTAATTATACATTAACTACTTGAGAAAATGGTAGTTATTTAAAAACATGGATTCTCAAGCAGCCTTCGGAAGTCAAAGCCGGTGCTGGCATACACTTGTCGTGTATGGGATAATGTATCCTGCGGCGGGTTTAGTGAGCGTGAGTTTAAAGTGGTATTGTAAAATATAATTAAAAATAACAACCAAAGCGGAGTCAATAGGCAAACAATAAACATTAACAACGCTGTTAACTGTTGAATGAGCTGTAATAGTAGTTTATGTGACTGATACATAATGCCTAATTATGTATAGTTACATTCACTAGTTTATCTACACTCATATCATAAGCTCTCTTTGATGTGTTCAGGAACTGCATGTTTGACCGGCATGGTGGCATTGATAATTGCTCTGCATTTGTTTAGCTTGTTCAGTAGTACCAACTTCACAGACAAACTAGGGGCGGCACGCAGGCGGGCGTCGGCTTTCGAAATTTGAATGTCATAATTTGTCGAAAATTGATACATTATGGTCATAATGACTCAATATTCAGATAAGAAATGAGTTGTTACCAAGTAGTATAACATCATGCTGGTCGTATAACATTATGCGGTTCTTGGACGCAGTAAAGAGGGTTTATGACACGTGTGTAGATAAAATTGATAAAAATAGAGTACCAAAAATATTGTAGTTTCCAACAGCAAGATTTGCAAGACAATTATTAATCGTCTGAATCCTCTTTGGTTTGCCTCAGACTTCAAAACTCTTGTAAACATTTTAGGCCATGTCTGTTGAGGCTGACGGGCAAGCAACACACGTGCAAGCAAGGTGCTAGTCCCCGTTATCAAAGGGATTTTTAAATAAGAACGGTTGTCCGTAAAAACGTATATCTGTTGTTTATAGTGGATATTAGCAAACTTTTGGACTAATACGCGAACGGAAAACAATACGCAGTTGGACCAATATGCAATTGGACCAATCCGCGAATGGACCAATGAGCTCTAATTATTTTTCGATCGCGAACGCTCCGTGGGGCGCAGAATGCCGTATTTGGCTTCTCGGCGGCTTCTATTTTGTTTGGAGACAGTCTGTACAAATGCGGCGTTTTGCGCCCTTCGTAGGGGTCGCGATGCGATCGCGATGCAATCTCCAGTACAGAATTGGTCCCCTGGGCTTGTGTAGGCAGAGGTAAGTTATCTGCAGAACTTGGCACCCATCTAGATCTCAATTTTGACGGTGTGGTTGACGTATGCACATAATATAAAACTGGTTATCTTTTTTCACAGACGTAGGACTGTTTTGATAAGGTTTTTTTTAAAATCGAAGTAAGTATAAAAACCACAAAAGTGTAAAGTGAATTGTTGCATTAGTCCATCCGCGTTTTGGTCCTTTCACATATTTGTCTATTCTCTTTTCGCGCATTGGTCTATCGCGAATTGGTCCAGTCGCGTATTGGTCCTTTCGGGTATTAGTCCTTTTACGTATTGTTGATTGGTTCTAATACATTGCCAAGATCTGAAAATATTGGTCCAAATGCGTGTGTACCGCAAACTTTTATTTGGGAATCTTTTTATTTTTGCTTTTACTACACTAACTGCAACTGTTGTAGTGGGATACTTTCAGAGCAGGCTTTTTTCAAAATCCAACCGACAGCGTTACAGGCGGCCCTACCATTTTTTGCTTGGGCGCATAATGAACGTGGTAAATAAGGGTAGATGTCACCATGTCAAGAACATAGTTCTTAATTATTTCACTTCCAATTATCTCGCTAACGTTATATAGTCATTCATCTTCATTCATAATTTTTTGTTTGTTTAGGTGTCCTCTAGTCATATTTACTGCATTAATCATGCGCTAAAGAAATAAATTCGTATATATAAGCGTCGAAATAAAAGCGTCTACAACGAAATCTGCCTGCTCTCAAAGATTGAATAAGATTCACATTGGGATACAAATTGAGTGCAACTTTATATGATAAATTTGATTACAATACATTGTGAGTTATTAATCCTCTATTTAGTAATGTATATCAAAATCTGCAGAAAGAAAATAAGCTTTTCGCTCTATGACTAAAATATACGGTTAACGTGGAAGATGTCCAGATAATCATGTCATTCGATCTCATATACTCATTGCGTATTAAATCCAAAATCTATAAAAATATCACCGAATAGCAAACATAGTTTAATTTTCTTGATCTTTAAAAATATATGTATCATATACAGCGGCCAAAATATGTTAAAGAAATGAGAAACAATAAATATTTTTCTATTCCACCTATATTCTATTCCAAGGTCGGATACAGCCTAATTAATTAAATTCAACGAATTATTATCAACCAGACGACAGAAACGACTAAAACATGACCTTCATGTCTTCAGTGTTGCTTTCACACACATAAACAGCTGCTGCATTTTCCTGTTATAATAATATCTATACAATGCAAAGGATAAATATTGTGATTAGTGAATGAAGTCGCCTGAAAGAATTTCTCACCTGATCGTTTTACAAGCAACAAGAATGGCGGCGACTCGGGCGCTACAGGTCGGGAACTCTTCGATGCTGACCCAACACAAGGCACTGTCTCCAAAGTCTGTTATCTATCACCGCACCAGTAAAGTCTTTTTCAATGACGAAATATCAAGTTTTCAGTTAGAAAATGATGGAAGAGAATGGTTTAGTCGCGAGAGGAGTGTCTACGTCCGCGCGTGCGGGCGGCTGCGAACGACTGGGCGGCTAACAAACTGCCCTAGCTATATATATGTCGGCGCCCGCCCGCCCTCCGCACTCTTTTTGTGCATACAAAAATATCGGAGGAATCCGGAGCCTAATTTTCGCTGTCACTGCCTTCACTCGACACAATGAGGGCGTTGACCTCTGATCGGCTGCATTCCTCGTTGTGACCAATTTGTATCGAGTGATGGTTTGTTATCCTGTCTGGTGCATATTGCAGCCGACCATTGGGCGGATGATGAATGACTGGCAGAGTGATTCATTCATACTCTCATATTAGGAATTTATTCCACAAAACAGAGGAAAAGGATTCATTCCTTTCCCTCAGAAAAATCAGAACGAGATAAGAGATTTCCTCCAGCAAATTAAGGACGGAGATGCATGATTATTCAACAATCATTCGTTGAGTGTTCCTATATAGGTTCATAAATTATAAGCTATCGATTACGTATTTTCCAGTATTCAAGTGTGCGACCTAAAGGGCGAACTGGGTTATAAGTGAGTAGGCACGTGCCGGCAAGTAGGTATCTAGAAGTTGACCGTAGATTAGAATTGTAAATTTACACGATCCCGGTGGCTATAACGAGAACCAAAGTGGCCGGTATGAAACATTCGCCATTGACACTAGCGACTTGGTCATCGGGCTAGTTAAAGACTCGCCGCTGAGAGAATGCGATCCGGACAGCTCAAACCCCATATTTTTTTGACATCTGCAATGAAAAATATTGCTTAATCGCATTCTAAAACGTCCGAAGTTTAAGTATGTGCACTATACTAGTTACTGTACGCAATGTAGGCACAGACTATATAGGGATACTACGAATGTAGGTCACAGAATACCAAGAGGTCTTTCCCGGGAGGGCGGGCCGAGCCTAATTCAAACTAAACTTAAATTACTTACATGCGAATCCTTGAGCTAAAATATCTTTGCGATAAAAATATATGTCCGCTGCAAAATTGCGAAATTCCCATTGACTTATTTATTTTATTTGGCGTTTGGTCGCTCGCTAGAGAAATAACAGAGCAACATTACTTAATATTTTTGTACCGATTAAATAAATATCAATTCCATAGATTTAAATGCGGTGCGAAATTGTAAAAAAACACTGTTGTGATAAACAGATTTTGTGATAATTTTGGGAGACTTTTCTATCGAGCAAAATAATCAAATCACGTTTATACAATACTGAACGCATACTGACACTCATGATTACCAAGCTTATAAAGATTCCAACAGCATTAATACTCATTATCATAGCAAAACTTGAGATTTACAAAAGGCATGCGCCGCCTGAACATAGTCAAACTGAAACGACATTTGTTGCAAGGCGACATAGCAGTCACCGTCCTAAGGAAAGATAGTAAAACACCACAGCATATCGGATGAAACGGTTTGTTAAATTATCCTAGCTCCCACGTTGTATCCAGGTCGTGTTTGCAGTTCACTTGGTTAGTTTTCTTAGCAATTTCCTTTCTCCAACGGGTGAGCGGAGGGCGGGAAGGCAGGGCGGGGAACTAGGGCGGAGGCAACGCAAGGAACCTCATTAAACAACTTGAGTTGTGTCACTATGTAGCAAACAGCGTTTGTTTACATGCTTACCTGCAGTCTATTATATTGCGGCATTGTTAGTGAAATATACTGCTGAAGCTCTCTGTTTAGAATAGGAGTGTTATTACGATTTGGATGATTTGAGTTCGTTGAGCGAACACCCAACTACCAATAGTCACCTTACATAAATCAAGTACAGAATCAATTTAATAAGTCCTTTGTCTTGCCCTTACTTATATTTGACCCAACAACCTCCAAAGCAGTACCAATAAGACCTATGTACCCAATAATAGGCCTTTATGTCACAAGCAAATTCATTAATCTTGTGAAATGTTGACCATAACTAAAACTCAATAAATAGCATAGTAATGCGACAGATACTTCTTGCTCACAAGAATCTCACAAGAGTAAAATCAGAAAACAAATGGTGAACCTACACAGTGAATAATGGTTCGGTTATACGAGTTTTATCTAATATACATTTTCGGGCAGTCGGTGACTAACACGGTTTCTGTAATAGACCGCTCTCAAGATTACGTATTTTGGTCCCCTGAGGACACTGCGCCCCGGATATCCAGATTCGGTTATTTATTATAGTTTACTTAACTTCCTGTTACATATTACTTATTGGGATAGACTCTGACCTCAATGTCGTCCACGGAGTCTATATATTACTGGTCATACAATATAGGTACAAGTGATCCCTAACACAGGGTATAGGTATGTAAAATTTTCCGCATTTTACGAATGCATAATATATATTTCTAACTTCTGAGCTAAAAATAGCACCTTCGCCGCTTGATTTTGGGTTATCCGGCGGAAAAATTCCATTCCCGACTCGTTTGAAAAGGCTTTTTACGAACCTCGCTACGACCCCGCCTTCGGCTCGTGCCGTAAACTTCTCGGTTCGTAAATATAAGCCTTTGCAAACTCGTGGCAAATGTACTATTTTATTTGCTTATCATCGTTGAGAAAACTCTTAAAATGTATTATCGTCCACGTGTTTTATTTGAGTTTATACTAACATTTTCTAAGTGCGTGCGATTCATTAACAATCATTATAACATATGATTACACCTACGGCTTAAACTATAACATTAAGCTGATAACGTACCCGCAGGTTGCACAATATTTGACACGTGTCACATTTTATCTACTCCCTGCAGAGTTGATGAAGGAATATGAACTTTCCCCGTAATCCTCCTAAGATTTGATAAGGCGCAGAAGCTTTCTTTAGAGTAACTCCTACTCAAAGACTGCACGTTTATACTCAAAGTTCATGAACTGGTCATAAATAGTACTTGAGTGGAAATTGAACCCTTAATCTTTAAGACAACACCCTTGTTATGTACTTATATATCAATCGCAATTGATATATTAACCGATCAGCAATCGCCTTGACAAACTAAGTCGCAATAAAAGTCAGCTCATGTCCAATAACTGTGTTCTAATTTGATGCAAAGTCGCAATAAAAGGCAGCTCGTGTCAAATTATTGTGTTTTAATTGGAAGCAAAGTCGCAATTAAAGTCAGCTCGTGTCAAACGATTGTGTTTTAATTGGACGCAAAGTCGCAACAAAAGTCAGCTCGTGTCAAATAATTGTGTTCAAATTGGTCACAAAGTCGCAACAAAAGACAGCTCGTGTTCAATAATTATGTTCTAATTGGTCACAAAGTCGCAACAAAAGTCAGCTCGTGTCAAATAATTGTGTTCTAATTGGTCACAAAGTCGCAACAAAAGACAGCTCGTGTTCAATAATTGTGTTCTAACTGGAAAGCCGCAATAAAAGTCAGCTCGTGTCAAATAATTGTGTTCTTATTGGACGCAAAGTCGTAATAAAAGTAAGCTCGTGTCCAATAATTATGTTCTAATTGGACCTTTTTTTTTCAATTACGATTAATATTAGAAATACTTAATAAGGCTACTGTTATCTCTTACTCATGGATGTCACTATTTCAGCGAATTAGAACTGTTACTGTCCTCCTGATATTTAAAACCGTGAATTTCTCTGCTATTTATTATTCTTGAAAATCTCTTAGTTCTAACGCTTGGTGCTCGTTCACGTCGAACGCGCGGGCGAGGTCGCGGGCGTATTAACCACAGAATACTTACTTAATAGTACTACGTATATTTACTCCCACCGCACGTGCGATTGTACGTGAAAACTTGCTTATTATGCTATATGTTTGTTATTACGTGCACTGTGTTCAAGCACTGAGTTAACGTGTTGGAATCAATCGAAGCGCTCACGGCGCAATCACATCGGCAGTAGAGTTATGACAACGGAACCAGAATTGCTAAATAACTTCATAAATATAGTCTATGAGACAAAGCAAATACATGAGCCAGACGTTGAAATGGGGTCATCTGATCATCTCTGAAAGTTTGCGGTTAGCATGGCCAGGCTGGCATACCTACCGCCCACGCCAACTTAGACATGCTTGCTTTGCTTACTGTCACTACATTATATAGTTAGCTGCATATTTTTCCAGCCAACTGAAGGAATAGACAATTGGGACGCCCTATTTGAATAAGTTATTCCAAGGACATTTGGGGACGTGTTCGAAGTGACCTAAAAGCCCCAACTATCGCGCCAGCTGCAGCGGATAGCTCTTAGAGGCAGTTTTTACGTCATATTATATAAAACTATCGATAAAAGTACGCCTCTATGGATCAAACTGACCATATAGAAGGCTTTACAGCGATACGACGCGGTTTTGTTCCACTGCACATGCCCAAAAGCCTGGACAAATGAAACCGCCCACACATAGTTTTTTTTTTTATTCGCCTTGTCAGGCAGGCAAAGGTTTTAGACCATACAGCCTACATAGATCTCAAAAAGACATTTGTCGCAGAAACATCGGAAGATGGGGCTGTACAGTTCTGTTCTGGAGGCACCGTGCGGACAAAAGAAATGTCAGAGACCTGCGGCACGATTATGGTCCGTTGACATAAATATTTCGGGCGGCCCAACTTGGACCAGAACTGTCACAGACCGCGCGAATTGGGGAGACATACCTAAGTCGTACAGTGGACAAAAACATAATCAAAAAGGGACGAGAGAAGAGTAGTTCGGCCGCGTGTTAATTTATCAATAGTAGATAAGATATGTTATAATTACTTTCAATTTCTAGCACTATCTTATTATACGTTAGATAAACAAGAGGAATTATTAAAAAAAAAACAAATATCTCGAAAGCATTTTCATTCATTTGGGAGTATCTTCGCCCTGCTTCTCCCATAGTGGTCTAATGTAGAGTTGACGTGACGAAATGACGTTTGCTAAGTACATGTAAATATCTACTAATAATACCATGGTTGGACACTATTATTACAATCATTGAACTAGCCCCAAGCTAGAATTCCCTGTATCTTGGATACTAGACAACGATACACAAATTTATATAGATAAATTTTGCCCCCACCGATACTCGAACCCGAACCAGGGTCACTGCCGAGTCGGCCATTCGGGTCGTCGACATAAAGTCATTTGATTCAGATTCTGATTCAATACCACATACAAACTTATGGATGCACCTGGTCACGCAGATAGAGTATGAAAGAAGCCGCAACAATTACTTTGTAAAATACATTTTGTGACCTAAAATGCAACCTATTGACTTTTCAACCGACTTCAAAAAGGACGAGGTTCTCAATTCGTCTGTTTTTATGTGTGTTTGTTACGCAATAACTCCGTCAATTTTGAACCGATTTTAATGATTCTTGTTTTTATTGGTAGGTCATACTTCAGAGGTGGTCCCATACTATTTTTATCAAAGTTGATTTAGTACTTTTTGAAAAAATCAACAAATACAAAAAATATATACACAGATGACGTTCTGGCTTGTGGTTCCGTGCAGCAAAAGTTTTGATGAGGACTTTTCATGTACACAGACTGCATTCGCATCCCGACAGGGAGGAAGAAATAGGGCTTGAACTTGAAGTAGCATATTTTAAGTTTTTAACTTGATGAATTATTGCTAAAATTATAAAGCCTATGACACTCCTACAACTGAGACGAATCCAATCATACATCTTTAGTGCGTGCTAACGAAATGGTCCTACATACTTACAAACACACATATATACATACATACGCTTGTGCGGTCGGGTAAAAATATTAAAAAACAATTAGCTTCTATAATTTATTCTCTTCTGAAAGATTGCTTTACTTTTACTTTCGTTGCTGCAGCTGGAATGCTGAAAAGAAAGGTCGATTCAGAACAAGTTGATAAATTAACTATCTCAAGTTACATAATTTATAATTTACCAGCCGTTGTTCGCGGCTTCAACCGCGTGGAGTCGTGAAAAAATGCCTGCGTACCAAGATTTTATAACATATATCTATATTTATCTGATAACCACTGCGAAAACGAAAACGTCGAAAGAAACACGTTTCTTTTAATTTCGTTTTTGTACCCCTAATAAATAAGTACGTTCATTGGCCCTGTTGTTAAATACGTTCATACGTTGAGTCTTTTACACGTATCCCTTCACCACCTCTGGACTACGATCTGCCTTTCAGCTTCATAGGTCAAGTAGATGTTCATACAATCTTACCAGTCCCTCCTCTACCTACCCTCCCTCATTTTCTTTCCTTTGGGCAAATTCGAAAACTTCACTGTCAATGACGCCTCCTAACTACAAACAACCTGCGCCACGTCTTTCACCTTCACGTCGAAAAAAAATTGAGTTTCATACAAACCCTAACCCCCTCTTTTCCCTCTTCTGGGTGCAATTTTAGATAAAAGCTTTACTGAACTACCGTCTTCTCTTGTCCAAGTTACAGCACCGTAGGTCAATCCACTTTCCTAATAATTTCCAGAACACAAGCAGCAGTGACTGTACGAAAAGTGACTGGGAGTGTGCCAGCAATTATTATTTATTTACATAAATAGTCCAGTCCCTCCTCTTTTAGAAGGGGCAAATATAAAAAAAAGCTCTTGTTAACTGACGACTTGCACCTATAAACATGTAGTTTATAGGTGCAAGTCGTCAGTCGTCGACCTGCAAAATTTCAGCTTCATAACTCCAGTAGATTTTGATTTTCATGCAAACTTTAACCCGAGCGGTCATTCGGATTCGAACTATATTCCCTGATGCCTAGTAGACGTGTCCTTTGTAATTAGTTTCTAGTTGTACTGTTAGAAAGCATTAAACCTATGAATAAAAAGCAATAATAAGTCGGCTTATTGGTCTGTATAGTTAATCTACATTAGAATAGCATTTTATTTAATATATTAAATCAAATCAAAAATAATTTATTTCCATAGTATGTTGTTACATCACTTAGATCCGTCATTACATTTTTTGGGTGAGTTCACTAACACAATGGCGGAATCTGTGGAGAAGAGCTCACCGAAGAAACTCCACAGTCGTCGCATCTTTTGCGTTTCCTTTTTTAAATAAAATATTGTCAAATTACAAAATGAATGCTAATTATATATCGAAACAGCCTGTTACTCAAACAATCTATTGCCATGGACATCTGTCCTCTAAGTAATCAGACATCCTATAGTAACCTTTTTTATACAATTTCTGTTTTATTATTATTTTAAACTTGTCTAAAGGTAAGTTTTTAATATCAGTAGGGACCTTATTGTAATAGCGTATACAATTGCCTTTAAAAGAATTACTAATTTTATGTAGTCGGCTTACATAAGCAACCAACTTGTCTTTATTTCTAGTATTAAAATTGTGTATATCACTGTCCTTCTGAAAATTAGTTATATTTCTTTTTACATACACAAGATTGTCATAGATATATTGAGACACAAATGTCAGAATATTGATTTCTTTAAACTTTTCCCTCAGTGACACTCTAGGCCCTAATCTATAAATTGCGCGAACAGCCCGTTTCTGCAGAATAAATATACTATTAGCATTCGCAGCGTGACCCCACAATAAAATACCATAGGTCATTAGACTATGAAAGTAACTAAAGTAGACTAGTCTAGCGGTGTCTACGTCGGTAAGAGCTCTAATTTTTTTAACTGCGAACGCTGCCGAACTCAGTCTGTTCGACAATTTATTTATATGAGGATCCCATTGTAGTTTGGCGTCTAAAGTAATGCCCAAAAAGACAGTCGACTGCACAAGGTCCAATCTCTGTCCTTTTATAAATATGTCTGTAGTTACCGGGTTCACATTGGGTAGCACGAATTTAATACATTTAGTTTTCTTTTCATTAAGTAATAAATTGTTAACAGTAAACCAGTTCACTATACTAGAGATAGCATTGTTTACCTCGTCATAATTTGATTGCTGTCTTTTAACTTTAAATATCAAAGAAGTATCATCGGCAAACAATACTAATCCATGTTTTGCTTTAACAAGGTAAGGTAAATCATTAATATATACTAAAAACAAGAAAGGACCAAGAATTGAACCTTGCGGTACGCCCATACTTATTGAAGACCTAGGTGATCTTTTCCCATTACCATCGACCATCTGAACCCTATCTGTTAGATATGACTCCAGAAGGCCAAGTGCCTGATATTTTACACCATAATGGCGTAACTTCCTGACAAGAGTGTCATGATGGACGCAATCAAAAGCCTTGGATAGATCGCAGAAGACACCTATTGCATCCATTGCGTCTTCCCAGGCATCAAAAATATTGTCGATAGTTCAACACCAGCATCGGCTGTTGAACGACCCTTTGTGAAACCAAACTGAGCAATATGAATTAAATTGAGATAAAAATGACTTTGCAATTGATTAAGTATGAGTTTTTCAAATATTTTGCTAAGCGTTGGTAGTATCGATATGGGTCTAAAATTGGTGGGGTCTGATGTACTACCAGCTTTGAATAAAGGTATAACTTTACTTAGTTTCATCAAGTCAGGAAACACACCATTATCTATACATTGATTAAATATACAACAAAGGTGAGGTGCAATACAATCTACAATGGAACTAATAATTTTTACTGATAGACCATGGGCGTCAGCTGTCTTTTTCATTTCCAGGGATTTAAACGCTTTTACAATGTCTTCATTATTTACGTGCCTAAATTTAAAATCTGTTTTACATTCCTCAAAGTTTTGATTAAGTATAGATTCAGCAGCAGCGGGAGATGAATTTAAAGACTTGGTTGTTGAAACTGGAATGTCCGTAAAGAAATTTTCGAAAGCTTTTGCTACTTCTAGGTCTGTACTTAGCAATTGATTATCTATCTTAAGCTTGAAGTTATTATGTGTAGCTTTGGCCTTTCCAGTCTCTCTGTTTATAATTTGCCAAGTCGTTTTCATTACATTGCTACTATATTCGTGTTGTGCCTGGCAATATTAGTGGGAGACAGTTGAAATGTGTACAGTCTCTGTACATAGTCATTTCGTGAAATTTACTCATAATAATAATATAATAACTTGGACACTATTGACACACATTGATCTTGCCCCAAACTAGGATTCCCTGTATCTTGGGTACTAGACAACGATACACATACTTATATAGATAAATATTATACTTAGATAGATAAACACCCATGACTAGGGTACAAACATCTGTTCTCGTCACACAAATATTTGCCCCCACCGGGACTCGTACCCGGGACCCTTGGCTTCGTAGGCATGGTCACTGCCGACTCGGCCATTCGGGTCGTCATAATGCATTTAGGTCGAAAATTCCGTCAATAAATGGCAATTTTAAATTGTCAACACCTCACTCTTTCAGCCTCCGCTGTCCGTCTGTCCGTCTGTCCGTCCGTCTGTCACCGGGCTCTACCAGATCAAAAAAATAGGTAGAGAGGTTAAATTTCCATACAGGGTTTATTTCTGTCGCCGCTATAACAACAAATAATAAAACATACGGGTTTTTAATAATTAAAAATAGTACCCATATAAGAGAATATGTGTATTGTAGTTCCTAGCCATTTTGTTTTATTTGTTTATTAGGTGAACTAAACTGGACTCTCCCGATATTATCGGAAAAGATCTTTAATTGCGGGTATTGAGTTTTGTGCTTAGTTATTTGTCATTATAATATTAATAATTTCTTGTTCGAATTGTAATAAAAAATATTAAGTAATTTGTCATATTTTACTTTATTCCTGAAATAAGTTAATCAATTTCTATCCATTTCCGGTTTCAATGAGCAAAGAGTATCGTTAAACTGAGTACATAGTTCGATACTACATAATATTAGGTCCTTACATATGAAATTGTCGTTTTGCATGGGAGGAACATAAAGTCGTTCTTTTTTTAAATATAATATATTTATTTAATCAAAGTATGTACCATTGCTATCTATATACTTTTGCCATCTCATAGGTAGTTCTTCGATCCCTTTACTAAAAAAACATTCGGACGGGAATCAATAAAATCTTTGAACGCGGTTTGGACTGCCCCATCGGAGTTGAATTTTTTCCCTTTCAAGAAGTTATCCAAATATCGAAAAAAATGGTAATCTGTTGGAGCAAGGTTCGGAGAGTACGGTGGATGTCTTAGACACTCCAATTGAAGCTCCTCTAATATGGTAGCCGTCTGTTGTGCAGTCTGTGGTCTAGCGTTATCGTGAAGCAACAGTGGCCCAGAGCGATTGACCAGCCTCGGTTGTTTAGCAGCTAGCTTTTCCATCATGATTTGCAGTTGCTGACAATAGACATCTGCCGTAATCGTCTGTCCAGATTTAAGAAAGCTGTAGTGAACGACACCAGCACTAGTCGACCAAACGCTCAGAAGTAACTTTTTTGGAGTAAATTTTCGCTTGGGGCATGGTTTGGCTGGTTCGGCAGGGTTCAGCCATTGCGATGAGCGCTTCCGATTATCGTACAGGATCCACTTTTCATCACAGGTAATGATTCGATTTAAAATCCTTTCATTATTGTGCCGGGTGAGTAATGCAACGCAGCAGTCAACGCGCGTTTGTTGATTTGCTTCACTCAGTTCGTGAAGTACCCACCTTTCAAGCTTTTTCACCTTCCCAATTTGCTTCAAGTGGATTAAAACAGTTTTATCACTAACACCGCAGCCTGCAGCTAACTTGGATGTGGTTTGCGATGGATCCGCTTTCACAATAGCCTTAAATTCTTCATTATCAACTTTGGTCTCCGGCCGTCCACGGGGCTTGTTCAGCAGGTCGAAATTTTCGGAACGAAAACGTTGGAACCAAAAACGCACTGTGTTTTCTATTGCGGCACTGTCGCCATACATATCATTAATCCTTCGAGCCGTTTCTGCAGCACTGGTGCCACGGTAGAACTCATACTCGTAAATATCGCGATATTTCATGATTTCCATTTTGTAAGCTGAGTGACGCAAGAAAAAAAACAATTCAGGAAAAAACAAATTAATTATAATTTTAGAAACACAAATACATGAGGAGATATTATTTGAGATCAAAGTGGCCAGTACGGCGAAACGCCAATTTCATATATAAGGACCTAATACATACACAAAACTATTTTTCAATGTTTCGATGTACGGCCTTGAATGTAGTACTACCTATTATTGAATATTTTATTAACAAGAATTAAAAAGGTTGATTAACAAGAATTAAAAAAATTGACGACTGGTTTAGCCTAGCGGGTATTGACCCTGCCTACGAAGCTCACGGTCCTGGGTTCGAATCTCGGTAAGTGCAAATATTTGTGTGATGAGCATGAATATTTGTTTCACAACACAAGCCTTATTGACCTTACTAATAGGACTAGTTCGATTTGTGTAAGATTGTCCTGTAATTTTACTACTAATTTACTCTAAAATACTGTCGTTTTACGTTTTTCCGTCTGCAACAGTAAAGAACCCTTTGTGTGCGGGTCCGACGTCCTACTCGCACTTGACCGGTTTAACAGATAATTCTTGATCAAAACTTACAAAACCTTATATAGTGATATAACATTCTTTGCAAAAAGTTATCTGTTAAAAAAAGAATTTCGTCAATCACAGACATATTTAATCATTTGCCTAGTTACGTATGCATGCATCTTCTACAATCTTGATAGCAACAAACATGCTCTAGTGGCATAGCATAACTCTTCCAGTTTGCCATACGATATTCAACCTTAGGTGGGTTGGAAATGAAATGTCTTTGATCTTACCTAATTACACAATGAGTCTTTCAAAGGTCAAAAGTAATCGGCTCTGGATTTGGAGAAAAAATAATTGGTTATACAATTTAGGTTAAGTTTTGTGGAGTTTCTGTAATAGGAGGCCGAGGGTTCCTTTTGTTCTTCAGGATCATCTGGAAACAAGAATGACACTATTAAGTAAAGGGAAATATTAAACTGCACATATACACAAATATACTGATTTTCACATTCACATATATTGCGGTAGCTAAGGTGCCCCCTTTATCCTTCATATTAGGTTGAACATGTAAGGACAACAAAATAACTTAAAACATAAAAAGTATTTTTGCTGATCTTTTTTTGCTGTTAAAATTAGTATTTTTGCTGTGCGATTAAAAGTAAAACATGGTTGATTTAGGGCACGTAAAAGCACCTTCAGTTTTCTTTATGCTTGATCCAATTATGTAGTATGTAGTATCTATATCCAGACGTTATTGAGTGTATTTGGTTGTTTTGGTTCCACTAACTACACTAAAAGGTTTCTTTGGGCCAGACAGATCCGGAACGAGACAGACATGTTATGTTTCACGTAGTTGCTTGTTTGACGAAACCCTATTTCGATTTAAAGTTATTTAGCGGAATTTTAGTGAATAATGCAATAAGTCTTTGAAATAGGAAGCCCCAAATGAAATGTTGTCATGACATGACACTTCTGCGAAATTCATCATTTCTTTGTCGTATGGGACATGATCGCATAATGCCGCATGAACCCGTATACCTCGCACCACGAATTAAGAGCGCTGGGCGACGTTGGCGGGTATTACTGCGCATATGTACAGGTATTGAAAAGTCACTACTGCGCATTCAAGGCCACCGCTCATAACTCGTGGCGCGAGGTATACACGCGCTAAAAATACAGAGCATAGAAAGTATACAGAAAGGTGTAGTCATGCTTTTAAGGGGTTAATAGGTTTATTATTTGTACAATTTGCACTAGTGGCTCTGAGAGCTTCAACCCCCCTCAGACCCCTAACCCCTCGCAGTTTGTCGGATGAACAAGAGGAATTATTATAAAAATATAACCCGACTGCAATATGAATGCACCCGGTAACGTACAAATTTGTAAATTTGTAATTTGTTATCTGAATCGACTGAAAATTCATATAATCATCGAGCCTGCTCACAAAATTTCACGAGGATCGGTTAAGAAACGCATACTGTAGAGGAGATCAGCCGAAGATCCGGAAACGCCGACTACGAAAGCATTTTTTCCCAACATGAAAAGGAGACGCATCGCTCGCTCGGTCAGTTAGGAACCCGATTCAAACAGAGAGCAACTTTATTTTTGACAATTTCATACGCTCCATGGTCTAATGGGTTTGATTCCTGACCATGTTCCAATGAGATAATTAATTTATGTTGAGTACATTATACGGACAATAGAAGACATCGTGAGGAAACGTTCATTAAAAGGAAAAGAAAAGCTGCGGTGCTGGGCTAGCTCCCCGCCACGCAAAATGGAGTATTGAATAACTGGCTCAAAGTGGGCACAATTGTGCCTTTGCCAGCCCGTGACACTAAGTGTGTTATGTTATTTTCATATGCTAAGGACCGAGCGGCTGACCGATTCTTTTGGAAGGTTTTGAGGATTTCGAAAAATAAAGTTGGCCCGTTCTATTCGAATTAGAGTCATAGTTAAAGTTGTTCTAAAAGATGTCCCCTTAGAACCCTTAAAATTACAACACAGTTTCTGTGAGACCCCGTGAATTGTATAATGAGCCCTATGAGCGTGCATGGGCCCGTAGCTAATTTGTATGTATTTTATTTACGACACCATCAAAGTATTTCTTTAATGTATGCAAACAGGATTTGCAAATAAGGAAAATTTAATAAGTATATTAGCCAGAGAGTAAAATGGGCAAAATACACGTCTTCTGACTGTATTTAGATGTGATAGTGTGCGTCTGTAATTGTAAATACAAAAATTCTCTTATCATGATATATGTTAGCTTAGAACATATTACATATCTAAGTATATCTCGCCTAAAGGTGGTTCACCTTTATGAAAGTGCTCGAATCCCCTTCATCACTTGGCGCCTTGTAATGGCTACTTAATTAATTATTCAGACAAAATACCAACCACCACTTCTAAAAATATCAGGCCAAGCTTAGTTGTGCATTATCTGTGGGCAATAAAGTCGACCATAAATTGTTCAAATTTGAATGAAATAACTTTATGCTCAGCATCGATTTATTTCACAAAAACGACATTAAATACCTAACTAAAGATGGAAATAACAAAATCGCATAAGACATGAATAATATTTACTGTTGGCTCGGTATAAACATAATTCGCTTCCACATCATTCACACACTAAGGTTCTTTGAAAATGCAAATGTTCTTTGTTCAGATCGTAAATGGATATTTCAGTTTCGTGAGAGTTCCATAAACATAGCATAAACATTTACATACCGCACATACATTGCTTCTGGCCCCACGCTAGGATACCCTGTGTCGTGGGAATAAGAAACAGCTACGTTTAACACATATAAACATCCAATCCTAATTCTAAATATTCTTAACTAGTTTTAGATCCTTAACATGCCAGGTGCCTAAGTCCTTTCCCGTCATATCCTCTAAAATGTATACCAAGGGTGATTTCTTAGCGGAGACGCGACATTTGGTATATTTGGGCGCCACTGTGACGTCCCTACTTGGAGAGGAATAAAAAGATTCCAAATAGGTAGCCAACAAGAAATTTTATTTAACGTGGGTTCTCCAAATGTAGTCTGACCCTGGTTACGCAGCAACGAATCTTCCCTGCGGGTTTTGCCGTAGTCGGAGTGCCGCTGACGTCGGAGAAGTAACGGTCCGAATGCAGCCGGAGCAGGGAAGCAGGTTAGCCCGAAGCGGTGTCAGGAACCGGGAAACCGTAGGGTAGTCAGGAAAAGCGGTGATCCCGAAGAGGTGCCAGGAACCCCGAACTCAATCGGGGTTAATATGAAGCACAGACAAAACTAAAACGTAACTACTAGTAGTACGTTATGATTAAACGTAAGTAATTACTGTTTAGAGTCGTTCGTCGGCGTACGGTAAAAAGGGACCGTTACAGAGCGCCAGTAGGACGGACGTGCGTATAGTGCTGAGTGAGTTTTCGGAATGACGCCGGCGCCGCAAAGTCAAGTTGCGGTCACGGCTGGTCAGTTTAAAACGGGCCAATCACAGCAGAGCGAGCGAGCTGTCAACAGTGGAATGCTGCTAGTACAGCGCGTGAAAATTAATACTGTGATTACTAGCCTCATTTGGTAGTTTTATTAAGAGAATTACTACTTAAATTTAAAATAAGACCAGTTAATGATAGAGTGAAGACAACGGTAACTTACAACGTTACAACCTGGAATTTTATTTCAGTTTTCTTGAGAGTTCCATAAACATAACATTAAGCATATAAATACAGGCACACACATTGCTTCTTGCCCCACGCTAAACAGCGACGTTGCACACATATAAACATCCAAGACCTGGGTTTTTTTTTCTGCATCGCCAGCCGGGGATGGAACCCGGGTCCTGGGTAGAGCCACACCCGCACCGCCCCACAGAGGTCGTTGTCATCATAAGTCAGTAACTAAGTAAGTTAGAAGGTAACGCGGGCACCGCCATAGCGGTAGTTAGAATTTCAACTTCAGGTTACTTTTAATAGGCATTCAAATTAAAGAACAAAAGTAGGTATTCTATGTAATCTCTGGGCATGTTATATATTACCTAGGTAGAGTATGTAATCTGCATTAATATTAATAATATTTAATACATTGCCTGAACGCCCCAGGTATTATACATATTGCCTAGGTATTATATAGAATGTCTGAATTATGCAGATCGCCGGAAACAGATAAATAATAGCCCTACAGAAAAATAATACTCGGAGTAAACTTAAAGCAAAAAACAGTCTATTGCACGCGCACCGCGAGGTGAGAACGCTATACCAACCGCGCGACGTTCGTCTGCTTACATCATTGAGCGTACGCGCTAGGGTTGCACAAAGATGACAAAGTGAAATAAAAGATCTAAAGTAATTAAATTATTTTTATTTCAATTATTAAAATGTTCAATTGCATTTTGCCTGACCGAAATTCTCTGTTATTAAATTTAAGGGTTGAAAATAGTCTGAAACTTGTAAATAATTTTAGTAAGTATTGAAACGGAAAACAAAGGCAAAGCAAAAGCAAATAAAATCAATAGAATTCAACTAATTGTACCCTCTTCCGTAAGTCATGCGGCCGGCAGCCCTGTGATTTTGTGTTCCCGGGGGCACGCGAGCGATTAGGCAAATAACGCGCGACCTGTGCGCGAGCGAGTGACAAGGCCTTGCTAATACGGCGCCTTAAAGAAGAAAGTTATTCGATGGCATATAATTCCAGCATAGCTAACGAACAAAACACACCACTTTTCTGTAATAAGCAAGGCTAGTGCCTTGTTCATGATGAATTATAGATAACACTAATTTTAAACAATGCGTTTACAGGTGTAAACGCATTGTTGTTATACATATCGGTACTTTTGTTCATAAACATTCGAATGACAATTGTCACAAAAATACCCATTCACGTCCACGGGATTCGTCATTGAGTGAATCATGCAGATGTGTTTATCATGAAAGACTGAAAATAGTACATACAGGCTGATTTTAAAACCCCTAGCTATAATGAATATCCCGATTCAGAATCATCAGTAGAGCTATTCAACGTAAAAATAAAAAAAAAATTTTTTTCTTTACTCGATTAGATAGACATGAGTTAATTCCAGGGTGGCTTCCGCCGCCCCTATTTCGGTTGTTTGGTACCTTTTGATACCCTTTTTAACATATCACATTCCATACTTTTTATTCGACGGCTGGCTACATGAGAAAGGTAGTGTGTGCTTGCAGCTTGAGATGAATTGGAGCCGATGCTAACTAGACCATGAATGTATGACCCCAGTGAATTGAAAGCTGAATCCGCCCCTGAGTAACATAACATGTATTTGGTACTTCAATCATAGAGTAGGCTCCTTCATCATACCTAGAGGATTTGGGAACTTGGGAGGAACCCAATTTACAATTTAACGGTTTTATTATAAACTAACGCTTCATATTGTAAGCAGTACGGTACAGTTTACAATTCATCGACAGTTTGTAAACTAACGAGAACAAAACGTTCGATTATAAACTGACGATTTTGACAATCTTCCGGTGGCATATTTACGTAGGTGGTCCGAAAAGTAGCCGACCTGGCATATAGATAGCAATACTGGCTGTTTTTTTATTTTTATTCAAAAGTTCGAATCTTTTGGCGCGTAAATTTGAAGAAAGAAGCATCTGCGTTGTTTTGTTTTTTTCATAACCATTAATCGAGATTGATCTCAGGATCTGAGTGATTTTGCAAACATGGACAAAATTGGTCATCGATATGTCATAAAATACTTTCATTTGAAAGGTTTTAGTCCAACCCATATTAAAGTTGAGCTGGATTCTACTCTGGGAGAGTCTGCTCCTTCATTCACAGCAATAAAATATTGGGTCGCTGAGTTCAAAAGAGGTCGAACGAGGTGCCAAGACGAACATCGCAGCGGTCGACCAAATGAAGTGACTTCACCAGAAACAGTGAAAAAAGTACAAAACTAGTATCGGAAGACCGTGGACTAAACGTGCGCGAGTTAGCAGACATTATTAGGGATTTCAAAAAACGCTATACATCGCATATTGACTGACAAATTGGTCATGAAAAAGCTGTGCGCAAGATGGGTGCCGCGATTGCTCAACATTGAACAAAAGCAGCAACGTGAGGAAGTTTCGGAGAAAATTCAACGCAATAAAGCCGATTTTACGACGATTCATCACGATGGTCGAAACATGGGTCCACCACTTCACCCCTGAGATGAAAGAACCTGAGAAGAAGAAGAGTCGAAAGAAGGCGAACTCAGTTTCATCTGCTGGCAAGTTCATGGCGTCAGTATTTTGGGATGCGCATGGGATTTTTTTAATTGATTATTTTCCAAAAGGCGAAACCATCAACGGCGAGTGCTACGTAAAACTATTGCTGGGTTTGAATAAAGGAATTAAGAAAAAACGGCCGCATTTTGCACCGGTTCACAAAAGTCCACTTTTGCAATGGCAAAATTAATGAGTTGAAGTTTGAATTGCTTCCCCAGGCACCTTATTCGCCAGATCTAGCTCTCTCGGGTTATTTTATGTTCCTAAACTTGAAAAAGTGGCTCGGCGGCAAAAGATTTGCCAATAATGAAGAGGTTGAGTCTACTATTGATGGCTATTTTGAGGAGCTTGACACAGACCACTATGAAAAGGGTATCGAAGCAATTGAACATCGCTGGGATTAAAGTGTATTGCGTTAAAAGGAGACTGTATTGAGAAATAAATAAGTTTTGTTGGAAATATTTTGTGTTATCTTTGTTAGGCCCCTTACTTCTGGGACCACCCTCGTATATATACATATAAAGGTTGTTGATTTGTAAAGTTCCGCCCGGCTCAGGAACTAAAGCACCCATTATTATGAACAACTTTCACCAAGAAACATATGGTCGTAAAAGAAAAAATATTTATTTATTTCTAAAAACTTAAGTGTCAGTTTAGGTATAAGTGCTCTTAAACCACCGGGGTTTATCTGGGCACAAAATATATTTATGGTTGTGTCAGAGTTGTACAGAAAATGTTAGGTAGTTTGTAGTTAAAATAATTAAATTTACATCCATTTGGCTTAATTATTCCCACTGCACAGCACAAAAGCAAAAGCCTGTATATCTATTACAGTATCTGAATACACCTAATACTACGAGACTACGAGTATCTGCAGGTGATTGACCCTGCCATGCTGATTGAGCAGCCATGAAATTTAAGAAGGACTCCGCAATGAAGAGAGGAGAATTCCAGCAGTACGTTTGCAAGCCTAGATTGGTGGTCAAATGGAAGGATAACAAATCAGTCCTAATCGCATCTAACTGCACTGGCGCATCCAATACAGGCCTAGTAAAGAAGTGGGACAATCTTCTGAACAGTTGCAATACGATCGAATGTTACCCTAGATGTTATATACTATAGTGGGTACGCGTTAGCGTTGCAATAGCGTTCATCGACTCCTGTCTACCACTGTACGCTCATGATTGGGTTAGCGACACTAACTTATTGCGTGCAACATTTGAAACTATTGTCGTTTAGCGTACCATGGTAGCAGTCGCCGACTGCTATTATTATATTTTACAGTTTCTTGATCCCTTGATGCGTGCATCCGTGGCCTGGAAATGATAGTGCGGGTAGCAACATCTGGCTGAGACGGGTACTGGATGGGCGTCCGCTACTAATAGGCATTTGATTCGGGCGCTTCCGGGTTTCGGAGCTACTATCGCTACTCGGTGGTAATAGTTGTAAAGCTGACTGTGTCAGACCTTGAAAACATCGGACAGTCGGGTTGACCACTAGCCCGACACCCCTCCATCAACCCGCACTGAGCCAGTGCTGTGGAGCATGGTTTAACCTTACTCGTATCCGGGTAAATGCCCGTGCTCCTCGGTGGGGTCATTAATGGGCTACATTATTATTATATCACAATTTCTGGGCGCACTAATTGCTTCGTGAGAATCGTCTATGTTCAGTTATTCACTTCGCAAGATTCTAAACTACACAACGGAATCTTTTCAACTGAAGTGTTCTAATGGATAAAAGGTGTACGTTCTTGTCTTCAGGTTAATTGGGAAAGTTTTGTCGCTGTGAGGTCATTCACTTTGAAATTTCAGGGTAAAATTTAACTTTACCGGTTGCTATTGCCTTGGCATCGTTATGCGAATAATTAGGCTATAGCGTATTTTATGTTATTTATACATACATAGCGTCACGCCCTTTCCCATACGGGGTGGCAGAGGCGTAATTGTGCCCACTTTGAGCCATTTATTCATAACCATTTTGCGTGACAGGGGGCTAGTCCAGCGCCGCAGCTATGGAGTAATGAAGGTTTCTTCACGATGTTTTCCATCACCGTTGGAACGTCCTTATAATGTACTTAAGATAAATTAAATATCTCATTGAAACATGGTCAGGCATCGATCCTGCATCTCCTGTGTGAGAAGCAAGCAAGCGTGAAACCCATTAGACCACGGAGCTCTTTTATGTTATTTACTAATTAAAATAAATAAAATTAATTAAAAACAAACTCGTACAGTTGAACAATTTTCCGATTAATTATTGCTATTCATGTATTTTAATTCAATTATTATTATTATTCCGGTATAGCAAAAGCCAACCAAATATCACTTAATAAATCGTGTGACAGTTCAACAACCTGACATCAAATACAAGAATAGAAACACAAATAAAATTTACGTTTTTTGCGGGCGCCACACCGTCCCCAAAAGGGATGTTTTATTTTGAGAAGGCAGATAAAATAAAACCTTGTGAGTCAATAAAGGTTCAGGTAGAGACGAGACACTTCTTCATATGACGTGAGAGGCTGAGAGAAAAATATTTCACGTGCGATTTGACAATTAATTGCAGCTTTACATTCTAAAAGCATACCCTGATGGGTAATGTTAGCCCGTCCGGAGGCTCAAATTAATCTATAACTAACCTCTAACTAGGTTAACCAACCACCGTAGGTTAGTTAAGCGAATTACACCTCCTGTAGTGAGTGCCCTTAGAATTAGTGGCATGTCGTGACTCCTCGAACATGGTAGCAAGCTTAACTTCTTGATAGGTATAAATTATTCTTGCAAGATGTATTTTTATTCACTACTACAGATCAAAAATAAGTCACGCTTCACTCTATGTTTGATATCGCAGTTTTCAGTCTTTCCTTAGTTTTCAAGGGCATCAGCAAATCCAGCAAGACATAATGCACACAGAACAATGTGATATTGATTTAAACAGAGAATGAAACCTACAACATATGAACATATTCCATACAATAGCTAGCTTATTGTAAAAGCTTGAATATTAGTTAGCTAATTGGAAATGAAACGTATATGCTTATTCTTTGGAGCAGCCCACAACCCACTCAAAAAAAATGTAAAATACCCTAGTTGACCCTTGTTCAGACGGGTCTTCTCATGGTCTCTACTTAGTTACAAACACATCAAATATCATATCAGTGCCCTTACAACGATTTCAGGCTTTCCGCGCAAGAAAGACCGATTATTCGCGTAGGCCTGTCGGATTCAGTCCAGTCAGCATTGTCCCAGGAGACCACTAATCTTTTGCACAACTTGAGTGAACTTTTATTTGTTCACCCCCTTTGTCTTCTGGGTAAACGAACTCTAGTGACCCTTAGTTAAGGTTCACGGACCTCTCACATCTTTCTGCCAGTGTATTGCGTAAATGAATCATTGAATATCGTAAATGCGGTCGGTACAATGTATTTATTATCCCGAGACAAAGGGAATAGGATAGGGACAGGGATAAGAAGCCCTTCATAAGTGATCCGGTCAGGTGTGATGGGTTCACCATGCTTGCCTCCACATCGGGTGTTCCCCGCAGTAACGCAGGAATGTAGCGGCACCCAAATGCCTTTGCTTCTGCGGTTATGCCATGCGGTGTATGGCGTACTTTGCTTACTTTATATTATTTTCAGTAGTAATTTACCAGTCGGATAACATGAGGAGAACTTTACTCAACGTTGTATGCAGGAGGCTGGATAGATTCGTTCACCTTCGATTAGTTTCCCGTAAACATAGCCAAAGCTTATATATGTTACCGTAAGACAGTCAAAAGCATTAGTCGATAAACATATATAGTTCGACAGATAGTAAACCAGTCCGACAGGGTTAAGAATTTAAGATTCTCTTGTTCTTGCATGTCAACCTAACACAAAGACTATTCGGGGGCTTCGCTGCGCTCATACCCTCTAGTCTTCACATAAGCTACCGCAGTGCTTGCCTTGGTATTTCGTTTGCAATTAAAGTTTGAACCAGTTTAATATTTAACGGTTTTACCCGTTATTTTAACAACTAACGCGTCATGTAGCAAGCAGTACGCTACAGTTTACTATCTGTCGATAGTTGACCAACTAATGAGAGAAAAACGTTAGTTTATCAACTGACGGTTTTGACAATCTTATGGTGACATATATACCCGTGGAAAGTTCCAGAAGGTGGGCGCCATCGTCGTCAGAAGCAACTATCAGCGGAAAAATAATGTACATTTTGGGCAATTAAAGTTTTAAGGGACAAAAATAGATTGGTAATTTTAATCTCCTAACGCTTTCACAATCCATCAACAATAAGTGGCCTATCTTTCCAGAGCGGTATTTGGATTATAATCTTCGGAGTAAATACTGATTTAATTTAGTGATATTCTAGGCGACAGTTACGTTATCGTATAAATGGATTTTATTTCACGCCTACGCTTTGCACCCTTCACGCTGGGTAACTGTGAAAGTATTTTTCTTTCGCAGTATTTCAGAGGCCCCGTGGCTCACCGGAGGTCCAAGAACAATCGATTGGGTTTCGCACTTAACGATAATTTGACACTTACTGCGTCACAAGTAGGTACAAGAAGGTTGGTACTGGTTATTAAAGTGGAGGTTATTCTTAGAAGTCGCATTTGTCATCTGTCAATAGTAGGGACTGAGCTATGCTTCATTCTACTTCTCCTTGTTTCACTTGGAAGAGAAAGGGAGACCGACGTATTATCTCTGTCCCTTTCTGTTTACAGATGTCAATTTTAAGACTGACTCTACTTTATTAATATAATAAATAACCATCCCCAGTCTATTCATCATGTCATAACACTCTCCTCTTGTGACGTCCCTACTTGGAGAGGAATAAAAAGATTCCAAATAGGTAGCCAACAAGAAATTTTATTTAACGTGGGTTCTCCAAATGTAGTCTGACCCTGGTTACGCAGCAACGAATCTTCCCTGCGGGTTTTGCCGTAGTCGGAGTGCCGCTGACGTCGGAGAAGTAACGGTCCGAATGCAGCCGGAGCAGGGAAGCAGGTTAGCCCGAAGCGGTGTCAGGAACCGGGAAACCGTAGGGTAGTCAGGAAAAGCGGTGATCCCGAAGAGGTGCCAGGAACCCCGAACTCAATCGGGGTTAATATGAAGCACAGACAAAACTAAAACGTAACTACTAGTAGTACGTTATGATTAAACGTAAGTAATTACTGTTTAGAGTCGTTCGTCGGCGTACGGTAAAAAGGGACCGTTACAGAGCGCCAGTAGGACGGACGTGCGTATAGTGCTGAGTGAGTTTTCGGAATGACGCCGGCGCCGCAAAGTCAAGTTGCGGTCACGGCTGGTCAGTTTAAAACGGGCCAATCACAGCAGAGCGAGCGAGCTGTCAACAGTGGAATGCTGCTAGTACAGCGCGTGAAAATTAATACTGTGATTACTAGCCTCATTTGGTAGTTTTATTAAGAGAATTACTACTTAAATTTAAAATAAGACCAGTTAATGATAGAGTGAAGACAACGGTAACTTACAACGTTACAATACCCCCTCGCCCAGTAAAGGGTTTTCATACGTAATGAAAATCCAAAACCTAATTCTAAATATTCTTAACTAGTTTTAGATCCTTAACATGCCAGGTGCCTAAGTCCTTTCCCGTCATATCCTCTAAAATGTATACCAAGGGTGATTTCTTAGCGGAGACGCGACATTTGGTATATTTGGGCGCTAACTTTTTACTAAAGTACTTGTCTTTATCACTCAAGACATAAGCACGTTTTAGGACAATGTCGCCTACGCTGAATTCTGCCTCTTTCCGCCTAAGATTATAGTGCGCCGTATTTTTTTTATGTGCGTGCCAAAGAGATGCCTGTACCTTATCAAAATATTTTGACAGGTGACCCAGATTTTCAGCGTAAATGTCGCGTGGCAGAAATAGTAGTTCCTCACCCAGATCGTTATCTGTATAATGAGAACCACAAGTAACCGTTTCTCGTCCGTACACGAGGAACGATGGAGTGTAGCCAGTTGCTTCATTGACGGAGTTGTTAATGGCATACTGTATTTTGGGAATATTAGTGTCCCAGGTTCTGTGGTCATTGTCCACGTAGGTGGAAATACATGTAACTATTGTTTTGTTATAGCGCTCGACAGTGTTTACTTGCGGAGTATATCTCGGAGAGAAGAATACGTTAGGTATCTATATTTCTTAAAGAGGGTATTTGTTACCGAGCTAATAAACTGGGTACCATTGTCAAGGAATATTGTCTGTGGGATTCCGTGGACCAGAAACACAGAGTCCTCCAGAGCCTTGACGACAGCTTCCGAAGTAGCGCGTCGCATGGGAAAAATAAGGCAATATTTTGAGAAGCAACATGTTACGACCAAAATATAACTATTCTGCTTTCGACTGACCGGAAGTGGACCTATGAAATCAATGGATATCATTTGAAACGGCCGTGAGCATTGTTTAGGTCGACCCATCGTACCCAGCGTCGGATGGTTTTGTGGTTTGTAAGTGAGACATTTTGAACAAGAACCAACAAAACGTACGACGTCTTGGTGCATGCCCGGCCAGTAGTATCGAAGAAGTAAGCGTCGATAGGTCTTGAAAATACCCAAGTGAGCAGCAGTAGGGTCAGCATGATTCTCCTCTATGACGCTGTCACGCAATTCTTTCGGCACCACTTCCTTCCAGGAAAACTCCGAAATCATTTCGCACTTATTTTTGGAGTGGCGATAGAGAGCACCACCTTCGATCAAGTAGTTAGGAAAGAGGTTCGGCTTTTCTAAACAACCGTTATAAATGTTTTTGTACCATGTGTCAGTAGTAGTCAAATTAGAGTTGACCGTACTGATAGAAGCACATGGGAAAGCACGAGATAGTGCATCTGGAATGACATTATCGACCCCACGACGATGTTTAAGTTCGAAATTAAAGGCAGACAACCTCACACACCAGCGTGCTAGTCTTCCGGTAGGGTTTTCCAGTGACAAGAACCATTTGAGCGCGGAGTGGTCGGTGTAAACGGTAAAGGTTTTTCCGTTTTCCAAGTAACACCGCCAGTGTTCTAGAGCGGTTAAAACTGCTAGCGTCTCCCTCTCGGTTATACTGTAGTTCTTCTCAGATCCCGACAACGCCCTACTCATGTATGCAATCGGATGTTCTTTACCATCAATCGTTTGTGTGAGCATGGCACCAATCCCAAAATTGCTCGCATCAGTGTGTACTTCGAACGGTAAATCGTAATTGGGACAAGAGAGAACCGGGGCTGATACAAGACACTCTTTTAGCTTATTAAAAGCATCATCAGCTTCAGTTGTCCACTGAAACTTGGGTGCGTTCTTCTTACTTGAAGTCAGCTGGTTGAGTGGTCCGGCAATAGTGCTAAAGTTGGGGACGAAACGGCGGTACCACGTGGCTGTTCCAAGGAAGCGTTTAAGATCTTTTTTTTTTGTGGGTGTTGGGAAATTAAGGATAGCCTCGACTTTTTCAGGATCAGTGCGAAGGCCATGCGCATCCACAACATAACCCAAGTACTTCAACTCATTTCTGAAGAACTTGCATTTTTCAAGGTTGATGGATAAGTTCGCTTGTTTTAATTTATGCAGCACGCCTAGTAGTAAGGACACGTGTTCCTCAAAGCTGCTGCTGATGATAATAATATCATCTAAATATGCGAACGCCTTTAGATCAAAATTCCCGAACAGAAGATCGACAAGCCTTTGTTGAGTGGCAGGGGCATTGGTGAGACCGAAAGCAGTGGTCTTAAAACGGAGAGTTCCTCTGCCTGGAACATAGAATGCAGTTTTGTCTTGATCTTCTGGAGCTATTGGAATTTGCCAGAACGCTTTCGACAAATCTACGCTAGATAAGAATTTTGCATCGCGTAGGTTGTCTAATATTTCAGTTATATAGGGTAGGTTATATGCGTCCTTTTTTGTGACCGAATTCAGTTTACGGCTGTCGAGGCAAAAGCGAGGTTGTCCATTCTTTTTATAGACAATGAGGACAGGGGACGACCAAGCGCTCTCGCAAGGTTCAACTACATCTAACGCTAGCATTTCGTCGACTTGCTCTACCAAAATTCGCTGCTTCTCAGGTGACATTCGATAGTAACGTTGTCTTATAGGTTGAGAGTCACCAGTATCGATATGGTGAGTTATAAGACTAGTTCTACCAAGGCCCATACTGTCAGTGGAGATTTCCTGGAATTGACTGACAATTGAATCGGCTGTGGACTTTTGTGAATCAGAGAGATTATCGTAAGACTGTATAAAAGTCTCATTTTTGTCGATACTTATTTCTGCCAAAGAAGAGTTGGACAAGGTGATGCTACCTAAGTATTTGGGACAAATATTGAAAATCCGCCAAAAGTCAATGCCTAGGATAAGTGGGCTGTCCACATTTGGTAACACGTAACCCTTAATAATGTGGAATTGTTCTTCAAAGTGAATGGGAAGATTGATGTAGCCAATACTTTGAAGGGACTGGCCTCCAGCAGCAGTCACGGAGATACAATCATCGGTAAATACTTTTAGACCATGGTCCGACAATAATTTATGAGAATCATTGCCGAGAATAGTGACAGCAGATCCAGAATCGAGTAGACCAGAAGCAGGGATGTCCCCGATTCTAACGGAAATATAGGGTCTACTGTCCTTTGTTGGTTTACTATCCAGAATTGAGGCGACTCTGAAACTAGAGAAGAAGTTTCTAAGGGTTTGTAGCCATTTTTCAAAATCTACTCTATCGAAATGACCCTTAGAACCGTCCCAATTCTGGCTAATTAGTTTTTTTGAACGGTAGGAGTACATTTAGGGCATTCAGGTTTCTTTACACCTTTATTACCGCACCCAAAACAGACGATGACGTCACGACTAACCTTACACTGACGAAGATCGTGAGTGTTAGAGCGGCATCTTAGACAAAAGTTATTTGACTTTACAGTTGTTGCAGGAGCGATCGCAGAGACATGGTTGTCAGATTTCGTCTTACATGGCTTGTAAGCAAATTCGGGTGCTAGTGTGTGTGTGGTAATCGTTGGTGGCTCGCGAAAGTGTGACATACGGGTTTGTATATTTTCGTAATTTTTGCACAACGTTCTCAATACCCCAATATCCACAATCTGAGTTGCCGAGGCCAACGTACTCGCATAACATGGCCGGATATTGTGCAATAGTATCTCTAATTTGTCCTCTTCGGATAATTGTTTCGATAAGCGCGAAAACATTCCTGCCATTATGGAAAGATAAATGGTTATCGTTTCTGATTCGCCCTGAGTGCGAGCCCTAATTTCAGAAAGTAGACGATAATCATAGTCAGTTTGGCTGAAATCCTCTAACAACAGAGATTTGAGATCCGACCAGTTGTTAACGCTATCTCTTATACTTCGGAACCAGTGCAATGCTTGATCGGTGAAAATTTCCGTTGCATAGGACAGAAGTTTGGAGTCCGAAATATTTCTGGCCTGACACAGTTCCGAAACCCTTTCGATAAAAGCCCGAACACATGATTTCCCGTCGTACTTCAATTTGCTAAGTTCGGAAGTATTGCTACGCTCGCAAGTTACAGAAATCACGCTCGCGCCACTAACAGATGGCGTTGATTCCCTACACGCAGTATTAGACGAGGAAGATATTGAAAGGGGATCCTTTGCTTGTGATAAGAGAGCTAGGATCTTCGAATAATATTTTCGGTAATTCTCCGACAGTTGATCATGGCCCGTTTCGAACTTTTCATCCGTAGGTACCCGACTTAATCTGTGATAGACATGGTGCATCAGATTTTGTGTCCTAAGAAGAGAGGATCTATCTGGTGCAGGTCCGTCAAGAGTAGATTGCACTTTGTCCAAGATTTTGACGACTGCAAGTAAGTCGTCCTTAGGTTCAAGGTGAGATAACAGAACGTCCTCTGACGGGTATTCTGTCACAAGTTTAGTTATTTGTTTACGTAAAATTTCTACGGTAGTGCCTGGGTTTTCACCTCTGATGGCAACTTCGTACTCCAGTTCTGCTTTGTTTAGAGAGAGAAACTTAATTTGAAAAGACATGATGCAGCTCAAATAATAAATACCAAAGAGATGAGTAGTGAAAGTGTACTGATTCCTTTAGTCGCCTCTTACGACATGCACAGGAGGAAATGCAACTGCCGTATTCTTTTTTGATTTCCCGGGACAGCACAGGAAGAGAAATCAAGGAATTGAAAATGACGCTACTAATTAGTCTCCGTTCTGTTACAAAATGATTTATGTACGTTAGGTTTTGACGGTATGAATGAAGTGAATGACGATGTAGAAAAAAATATATATGTTAAAACTGCAAATAAAAATATTGCAACTAGTGGGTAGGTGGTTAATTTTTTTATAAGAGAACGAGAAATTAAAACCAACGTAGGAATTTGAAAAAAACACTACAATTTAAAAGTTTGAATAATAACCACGTACACAGAAGTTGCTAAGCAAAACCAAAATTACAACACAGGTAAACGTTTACAAAAACACGCACACACAAACAACTAACTACTTACAGCGTAAGCAAGGCCAGACTAACCACTCACTCGCCACTGTGACGTCCCTACTTGGAGAGGAATAAAAAGATTCCAAATAGGTAGCCAACAAGAAATTTTATTTAACGTGGGTTCTCCAAATGTAGTCTGACCCTGGTTACGCAGCAACGAATCTTCCCTGCGGGTTTTGCCGTAGTCGGAGTGCCGCTGACGTCGGAGAAGTAACGGTCCGAATGCAGCCGGAGCAGGGAAGCAGGTTAGCCCGAAGCGGTGTCAGGAACCGGGAAACCGTAGGGTAGTCAGGAAAAGCGGTGATCCCGAAGAGGTGCCAGGAACCCCGAACTCAATCGGGGTTAATATGAAGCACAGACAAAACTAAAACGTAACTACTAGTAGTACGTTATGATTAAACGTAAGTAATTACTGTTTAGAGTCGTTCGTCGGCGTACGGTAAAAAGGGACCGTTACAGAGCGCCAGTAGGACGGACGTGCGTATAGTGCTGAGTGAGTTTTCGGAATGACGCCGGCGCCGCAAAGTCAAGTTGCGGTCACGGCTGGTCAGTTTAAAACGGGCCAATCACAGCAGAGCGAGCGAGCTGTCAACAGTGGAATGCTGCTAGTACAGCGCGTGAAAATTAATACTGTGATTACTAGCCTCATTTGGTAGTTTTATTAAGAGAATTACTACTTAAATTTAAAATAAGACCAGTTAATGATAGAGTGAAGACAACGGTAACTTACAACGTTACACTCTATAAATCTAAAGACATAGTAAAACTGAAATTGTAATGTGATAGGTAATTTGATGAAGAAGTGGACGGTGGCCTTGCAGTTACCGCACATCGCGAATGATCTTGCTGATTAAGCAAAATCTACTCGAGACTGTTACGGTTCTATGTGGCATTTACATTAGTATTATGGAAGGGTGACCATTGAACAAAGACCACGCTAACCTCGGGCATCAAAAATCATTTATAAATACCCTGATTTTGGTCCATCCACGCAACGGAGCTATAAGCGAAAAATCAAAGACCTAGATAAAACATGCACAACACAAGAAAAAAATATTGATTAAACTTCTAAAAGTATTTTGACAGCATATTATGTAAGGTGCATAATGCCGTCTTTCGTTTTTACAACCTATGCAAAACATGTTTTTCCCCTTTCTTTGTCTCAATCTCAACTATTTAACAAAAATGTGTTGTCCCAAAAGGCGACATAATGACTTCCGAGAAGTGAGTGAAGAAGGGATACAAATTATCCGTTGAAGTACATGGAATTTCCTGAATAGCGCAAATGCAACATAATTGAAGGAATTTCTTGAGAGCATTTATCGTGCTGTCATCAGTCGCTTTCAATCGTGTTTTACCAGATGTCAGACTCGGATAGCATGCCACAGAATATATTCATTCAACTTTCAATATCAGTTTAATGTTGAACCATGCCTGCCACATAGTGTGCTATAGTTTGCAATCCCTCGTCAGACTCCGCCAGCTACACTCTTAGATAACTTTAAGTCTATTAGTTCTTAAATCATTTTGCAGCTGATTCATTGCAGACCTATATGATAAATGTATGACCATAATGGTGCTTGAGATTGTCATTGCCTACTTATCACTATTGATCTGAAATTGACTGTTTGGATGACGTGGATTCAAAACTCTTATCTCTTAACATCTTGAATACCACATGCGTTAGTTAACGCCACTTTTCCGTTATAGATATTAAATTTTATTACGATGGCATAAGGTTTTGGGCACGTACTACCCATATACGTTTGGGTGGAGCTTTAATCCAGTCCAATATGTATTAAGTAAGTATGTAATAAGTATTATTGTATTCGTTATGCAAAACCAATATTTTGTAATACTTATCTAAAATATGTGTACAATACGGACTAAGTATCGTTGTTACTACGCCGAAGATTTACATATAAAATGTGTTAATTAAACTGAATAAATAAGTTTCCTTATGTCTCGTCTTTTTCGATGTAACTCGAAACTTTTCGGTAAGAAAATTGCCTGTGAAAACCCTGATATGCTTTCAGTTCGACTATTTCGAACGCGAGTTAACACCAAACTCGAGTAAACTTTGACAACTCCATACAGCTGTGCTGAAACCGTAACGTTCGTGTCCTCCCTATTTGCTCTTTCGGGAAGAACAAAATCTATGTGCCTGTCAACTCAGCCTGCGGAAGGTATTGAGCCAATGATTTCATGTGTACTCGTTAGCTCTACGTATTTAAATATTAACTATAACAACCAATTCGGTTCTCTCCGCTCCGCTTCGCTCGGCTCCAAGTTGTATCATAAAGTTGTGACCTAACACAACCTAACTTTAGTATTCGAACAGAAAGAGACCTACAGCAACCGATTAACAACATAAAGCGTTGAGACATACACTGTTTTTGTTATTCGTTATGCGCATCATTGAAGGCCGAAGTCGAAGTCTATTCAGCTCCTAACAGAGCTGACTAATATACAGAAAGCGGCTTTACACATCCCGACATACTACGGCTGCAGATGCATGAAAATGAGTACAATACCAGTACCAATATATAATAAATAACCATTCAAAATTTTCCAAAGTTAGTATAGATAGCTGTAATCTTAACCTAAGTAATAATTGAATAACTGACAGGCTTGGTTTCCCTGCGGTTTAGGAATGCGAAGGTTAACAAACATGTGATAAATCAATAACCCGTTAAATAGGGTTTGCACTGTTTGTTTAATTTTACTATTAGAATAAAATGAATACTGCTAGAGCGAAATATTCGAATATTCGGATATTCGTTTTTTTTTTAACATTGATTGAAAATGATACAATGTCCACTCAATACAAACAAGAGCATCTAGACTGGGGTTTGATTTGATTGCAGCATAATAATATTACAATGAAATCAAGTATTTTAATTAGTTTTATTGGTTTATAATAATAAAAAACACATTTATCGTGTTACAGAGTAAATTAAGGTAAGTTTTAGCTCAGGGTTATGAATGGTTAGGATAGGTGATCATAAAAGTAATTATAACTGTAAGTGTACTGGCTTAGCCACTTAAACTACAGCTAGGGTAAATAATATTTTTAATTAGGGTCCAGTTCAGGACCTTTTTATCACAATCAACATTATTAGTGACTAGGATGGAAAATATTTTAATTATAATTTAGTTCTGGTTTACTTATCCTTAACAATTATCACAATCAACATTGATAATTAGAATAAGTTTTAATTGGGGTTTCAGTTCCGGCTTACATAACGTACGTAACACAGTCAACATTATATAAAAGGGTCAGTAATATTTTAATGAGGGGTAAGTTCAGGTTTACCTATCATTATTAATTATCACAATCAACATTTTTTTTCCTAGCCTCGGTTTTGTCCCACAGCTGGTCAAAGGCCTCCCCTATTTTGGACCACTCTTTCCTGTCCAGTGTCACCCCCACTCAGTTCGGCAGAAACCTATCAATATCATCCCACCATCGACGACTTGGCCTTCCTCTACCTCGGGATCCATCAGTGGGTACCTATTCGGTGGAGCAATCAACATTAGTAACTAGAACAAGTAACTAGAGTACGTTATCTTTTAATTAGGGTTCATTTCAAGTTTGCTTAAGTAATACAGTCAATATTACTTATGTATACTTAATAGCCCTATATATCCATATTTATTTTCACGAGAACTAAAATAGGAACTTTGGTTACATTTAACATAACATTCAGATAAGTCAAATTCAAAAAATCAAAAATTCAAAAAATCAAAACGCAACATAAACACTTACATTGCAAATTAACAATTAATTGTTTATTTCATTATACTTTATAATATGAGCGTAAAACAACTAAGGGCGTTCAAAGTATTAGAATTCATCTTTGTTCTTAAGCGGTGACACAAGTAACTCGCCGCAAAACAAAAACACCCACTCAGCTTCGACACTGGAGATGGAGAGCAGTAAATTATAATAATATACTCAAGGTTAAATGTGCCATGAGAGCTATCTCCAATTAGATTTTAGTGCCAAAATCCAAGACCTCTTTTCCGGACTGTCACAGCTGTAGAGATTCAGCTGCGTCATTTTTCATAGACATACCTTTATTGATTTCTGTCTCTTAGTACACTGGGCTGCTACGGCGACGGTCTTCAGCTGTACAATTTGATGATTGTGCTTTTTACTACGTTATTATCGGTACCATTATAACTTTATTAACTATATATGAATTATTCGCATTTGAAATAGGAGCGGATATTCGAATGAAATGAATATTCGAATATTCGAATTGCAAACCCTACTGTTAAAGTGAGAAATTTGTCTCTTTAACCAAACATGCGTGTTCATTATTCATTTTGACCGGCGATTATTTACAATCGGGAAGAAATTGGGAACACTTGGGAAGTATATACATATACATAGTGCTTAGAAGAAATCAAGAAAAAAGAAGATAAATATATAGATAATTAACATGTAAAATTTGTATCTATTAGTGATACACAATAATATTGATCTAAAATCAATCTGTGGGCGTTTCCTTGCGCTTATTCTTCCACAGAGATCCAATCTGCTTCCCGTTGTACAGTCAGGATTCCGTAGAGGCTGTGGAACAGCCCTTGCACATGTCACCGACGAAATTATCGCAGCTTCCGACGAAGGCAGAGGAAGTATTCTTGTGTTCCTAGACTTCTCTTGAGCTTTTGACTGCATTGACCCCAAGCTTCTGAAAGCTAAGATGTCGCACTATAGAGTGACAGACGCAGCAATCCCCTGGTTCGAGTCGTATATGAGAGCCAGAAACCAGTTTGTTGTCGTTGAAGACGGTCGTGGCATTGAACTAGTCTCAAAAACTCAGATGGTCCCCCGTGGCTGTCCCCAAGGTGCTATACTTAGGCCATTATCATTTATTCTCTACACAGCAGATCTCGACAAAAAGCTTATGCACTGTGGCGTGAATCTCTATGCTGATGATACACAATTATTTTACTCCTACCACCCAACCGAAGTGAATGACGCAACGGGTAAAATAAATGATGATCTATACGTCGTTTATGTCACCGTAAGATAGTCAAAACGTTAGTTGAAAACTAACGCGTTAGTTGATCAACTATCGACAAATACAAGCCAGACCGACAGGGTTTAGAATTTACGTTTATTTTGTTCTTACATGTCAACCTAACACAAAGACTATTCGGGGAGCTTCGCTGCGCTAGCCCCCTATAGTCTTCTCCTAAGCTACCGCAGTGTTTGCCCTGGTATTTCGTTTGCATTTCAAGTTTAAACCAGTTTACTATTTAACGGTTTTAAACGTTAGTTTATCAACTAAAGCGTCATATAGTAAGCAGTACTATATGTCAATAGTTGACCAACGAAAAAGAAAAAAATACTTACATACGCACTCGCACTAAACCCCATTAAGTCAAAATTCATGGTCATGGGAACAAAACACCAACGCCTTACGATACTCGAAAGGGAACCATCACTACAGATCAACGGCCAGCATGTAGAGAGAGTCAACAGTGCCAGGAATCTGGGCCTGGTCGTGGACGGCAAAATGCGCTATATGGAGCATGTGAATCTTAAAGTAAGGAACGCATTCTTCCGACTGAAACTTTTATATAATATTCGTGAATTTCTAATGGAAGAAATAAGGGTAATGCTGACGGACTCACTTGTGCTCTCACTTTTCCACCATTGCGGCATTATGTATGGGCCAAGGTTGTTTGCTAAAACAAAGAGTACAAAATGCATGAGCCCGGTTTTGCTTCAATGTCACCACCTCGCGCCACGAGTTATTAGCGGTGGCCTTGAATGCGCAGTAGTCACTTTTCAATACCTGTACATATGCGCAGTAATTCCCGCCAACGTCGCCCAGCGCTCTTAATTCTTGGCGCGAAATATACATAAATTCTGCTCGCCCGCGTTAGCCCTAAACGGGGCGAAAAATGACAGACGTCACCTAGAGTACTAAAGATTCTATTGTGGGCATTTGTGGGGCCTTAATTGTTATATTTTTTTTTTCATTTCCGGAGGGAAAGGGTTTTCTTTGACAATCAGTGACGTTGCCAGCCCATCATCCGTGGAACTCATAACCCCTGAATAATTTTTTCGTAAATTTCGTATTATACGAAATTTACGAAAAAATTATTCAGGGGTTGGTATTTTTTGTTGTAAACTACTGTTATTACAGTAGTTTACAACACATATAGTAGTAGTGTACCTATCTATATCTTTAGAGTAAGTCAACATTAACCCCATCGCGAAGTCGAAAGAAATATGACGACAAGTTTAAAAAAATATTGAGTTTCAGGGTATTCATGTCGTACTATGATTTATTTGTTAAATAGTCTAAGATCGATATGTCGATATATCGATTGTAGGGTTTGGTTGATAGCCGAAAAAAATTGGCACCACTTTAGCCATTTGGTTTGTCACCGCTCATTCTTATTCACTTTTCGATGTCCAAAACTGATAAAGTTATTCACTTCAATAGTTTGCCGACGTCGATGTTTATTTTAATTTGATAACTTTTTGCAGTTTTCTGTTGAGTTTGCTGCCACCACAAAATTGTACATAGATTTAAAAATTCCGCTGTCAAGTAGTTGACCAGTTCACATCAGCCCAAAAAAATACTGTCCAGTTACATAACAAATGATTAAATGTGAAACGAATTCACCTGCTTCCTTAATATCCAAAACACGGGTCCGGCACGTGGAAGAGACACGCCACCTGCCGGGACTAACTGGCATCAATACCGGAAATCCCGCATTCCACGTGACTCCTTAATGTACTATCGTTGGGTTTACATAATTTCATTGGAACACCTACCTACTTGTAGGGCAGAACTGCAAGGTATGGAATAAAAAAAAATATAGGATGCAAAAGTATTTTAACAAAATATATAGCCATTGTTATTTGCATGCATAGTTTGTACCCTGTTTTTATTCCCTGCAAGTCGGCTGATAAATGAGGCCACACATAAATAGTACGCACATAAATAGCAATATTTATATCTTTTGATTGCGTTAACTTTTTTTCACAGGTCAAAGGAACGGCATACCTGAGAAATCGATACTAATTTCAACTATTCATGCGTGTGTTGCTGAGAAAGAGGACATTGACAGACAAACGGACAACGATGTAGATGCCGTAACAATTTATTCCAGTCGTTCAATATTGTTCATATTATTCGATGTACTTTTGATTACCTTCTTCAAATGATTACATATTTATTTGGATTAAATTGGCTAATACAATTGGCTATTTAGTAGGTAGGTCTAACAATGTTTATATGTGTTTAATGTTGTTGATTCTGGTTCCCACGACACAGAGTATCTTAGTGTGGGGTCAGAAGGCATGTATGTGCTTGTATGTGTGTTTAAATATAAAAATCATGTCAAACGAAGAACTTGTATCTATATACAGGTACCAAAATAAACGAAAGGGCTCTTCGATATCAGATTTTTTTTATTTTCAGCAATTATACAGGGGCCCAATTCCGGTACACAATGACAGCTCCAAAACAATAACATGAAGATTATGGTCTACTTTAGATATTCAATATTTGGCGTTTGGAGTATATTTTTAGACAATTATGGTAAAAATTAAGTTAATTGGTAAGCATAATAATTTAGTTAATCAACAAGGAATGGGATAACAAAATCTTCAGTGACATTTTATGAGGTGTAGGTAACCATATTATGGGGATAATCGTACCCAATTGTCAATTGTCAATTGTAAGACGGGCTGGTTTCCGCAACTCGACGACGAAAGCGCCTATTTTGCGTGTGGGTGGGAATGCGACATCATTCGAGCCAACCCAACTCCTCCAGGAACGCCAGTAGGCCCTTTACGATAATCGTACCCATCATTATGAACAACTTTTACCAAGAAACATATGGTCGCAAACGAATTAAAATTACCCTAAATGTCACCCTGTAGGTATTTTATAGAAATAAATTGATGTAAAAAAGACCACCATTTGACAACAATGTGTGGTTATTATTATTATTAATTTACTCGGCCTTATATAAAACCTAATTGACAGAGCGAGCGAAGCATCCGGTTTCAATATCTCGTAACTGGATGCTTCGCTCGCTTCGCTATCGGCCAATAATGCCTTTATCCCTCTGTCTGTTCTCACCTAAAGGTCGCAGTCTTCAACCAATTTTGAAGAAAATTGGCACAAAAGTGCCTTGTTTTTTTTTGTCGGTCGCGATTTTTTATTGACGGCACGTTTGTTGTAGCGTTATTTATCGATGGATTTCAATAAAATTTGAGAAGCACACTAAGGATTTCATTCTAAACAAGATGATGTGAAAAAAATCTAAAAGGAGGAGTGGAAGGTACTTCGGCGTATTTTTGACCCCCCTGTACTGTGTGGTAGATAAAGCCAGACACCTGAATTTTCTTTGAGTAATAGGCCACAAATTAAATTGAAAAACTCCCAAATTTGAACCAATAGATTAGAGACGGCATGAAATATAATATATACAGTAAATTGATACCTCGGTTCAAGTCGGGAGACAAGGACGATACTTCAAATTTCAGATCAATATCTGTTCTTCCAGCACTAAGTAAAATATTTGAAAAGATTATACTCAATCAAGTCTCATCTTTATTCTGCATGGGAGGCCGCATAGGATGCTATCGGTGTTTTTTGCGATCTGTCGAATGCATTTGATTGTTTTGATCATGATACGCTACTAATAAAATCAAATCATTACGGATTTATACATAAAGCGTTGGATCTACCTTAGCAATAAAATTCAAAAGGCAGAAGTAATTAAATAAAAATTGGCATTTACCAAGGTTCCATATTAGGCCCTTTCTTTTTCCTGGTCTATATAATAACGATCTGCCTTTCATGGTGGAGAAATTGACTGTCATAGTGTTGTTTGCTGATGACACTTCACTGGTCTTCAAAATTGAAAGACAAAATGAAGATTTTGATGATGTTTTTTTTTATTATTTATTTATTTATTTAGGCACATCAACAGCACACATATACATATTATTACAATAAAAAAATCTGCAGTTTTGTTCTTATATGAGTGCCTATTATAGATGAGCACAACATTGACCATTTTTGTACTAACTAGTAATTCTGATTTTTATGTAATTAAGCTAAGGTAGTGGAAATAATTTAACTTAAGATTAGGTATTAAATTAATAAAATTTACAATATTCTTTCAAATTTTAAAAATTTGACAATTTTAGATGCAAGTATTTTTCATTTTAATTTTATTCCTAAAGTCAAGCAAGCGATCATGAAATATGTCTATGTTGGTTTGGCTACTAGTGATGTTATAATTGTCGCACATTCTGGCTATGGGTGAGTGCTTGTAGATGTTTGTCCTGCATAGCGGTGTGTGAAGAGTGTTAGGGATGGGTTTGCGCGGATAGTTGTAAGGCACTGTCAGTCCAATCTGACTCAAGATGTTACTGGCATCCAAGTTATTGTTACAGACCTTATGCAGGAATAGGAGGTCCTGTAAATTTCTTCGGAAGTTTAATGTTTCCATTCTGAAGTAGTCTAATCGCCGTTCATAATGTTCCCTGTGAGAAATGCCTGGTTGGCTGTACGCTAAATGTTTAGTGAATGCGTGCTGAATGCGTTCGATTCTTTCGGAGTGAACCGCGTAGACGGGATTCCAGACAACGGAGGCGTACTCGAGATGGCTGCGAACCAGGGCATTGTACAGGAGGATCTTGGTGCTGGAGAGACGAAAACCTTTTGTATTGCGCTTTAGGAAGCCCAGCATTTTCGCAGCTTTGCATACAGTAGTGTTGATGTGGGATATGAACTTTAAGTTGGGCTCCATTATTACACCGAGATCTAGCATTTCGCTGACAGTTTCGAGTTCGATGTTGTTGATAGTGTACGTGGAAGCTATTGGGGTTCTCTTATTGGTAAATGTTATGTGGTAGCATTTTGCTGCATTGAGGACCATTCCATTATTGCGGCACCAATTCGCTATTTCGTTCAGATCATTTTGCAGCAGTTCCACGTCAGCTTCCGACATAATGGTTTTATATATTTTTAGGTCGTCTGCGAACATGGAGTACTTGCAACGCGCAATACGGTTCAACAAGTCATTGATAAATATTAAGAACAGGACTGGTCCGAGGTGAGAGCCTTGGGGGACTCCCGATTTCGCGTAGTAAAGCTGAGATTGGTGTCCACTCACATTCACAACCTGAGGTCTCTGTGACAGGTACGACCAAAACCAGTCCAATAATGACCCGTGGACACCGAGTGCTGCTAACTTACTCAGGAGCAGTTTATGGTTTACCTTGTCGAAGGCGCTGCTGAAGTCAGTATATACGGCATCCACCTGGTGACCACTGTCCATCTCGCGAGACAAATCATTAACGTAGGAGACCAGATTAGTTTCCACTGATCGTCCGCGCTTGAAGCCGTGTTGTTCGGGTGAGATAACCCTATCGATGTGGTGTGTGATAAGTGGGCAGATAAGGGATTCAAAGAGTTTTGAGAAGCATGATAGCATGGATATAGGTCGGTAGTTTTTAACGTCATTTTCATCCCCCTTTTTGTAAACAGGAACAATTCTACTTTTTTTCCATTCGTCAGGAAAACGACCCTCCCTCAAGGAACGATTCACCAATATGAATAGTGGGAAGCAGAGCTCTTGTGCGCAGAGTTTCACAAATACTGCAGGAATGTCGTCAGGTCCCGCGCATTTGAATACATCAAGGGTTTTGCATTTTTTAAGTATATCGCGCTCACTGATTGTGATGTTTGACAGACCTGTTTGGTTAGTTATGTGTGCGTCTGTGGTTGTTACTGGGTCGAGATCAGTATAAACTGTTGAAAAGTGACTAGCAAAGAGCTGTGCGATCTCAGTTCCACTGTTTGCCGATGTGTCATCTTTATACATGCTCGATGGTAGCGTGGAATAGCCTTTTCGCTTTGATTTAATAAAACTCCAAAAAACCTTGGGGTTGACTGGAATACTGGATTCAATATTATTCAGATACGATTTCATACATGTGTCGTATAGTTTATGACAGCGCTCTCGGGAAATCTCGAATTCTATCTTGTCTCGGGGATTCTGATATTTGCGATATCTCTGTCTAATTCGTTCCTTTTCGGCTATCAGTCTTGTTAAATGTTTGTTGAACCAGGGAGGGTGTTTGTTTGTTTTTAATCTCTGTTTAGGGACATGTTTGGCAATGGCGTCTTCCAATGTAGAGTAAAAGAGTGAGGTTATTTCGTTTACATTTCCACAATTCTCGAATGTTTCCTCCCACTTGACTGACCTTAGATGCAACTTTAGCCCTTCGTAGTCGGCTTTGAAGAAGTTGTATCGATATCCAACGTTTGGTTTGAGGTAGGTGAGCCGTGATGTTAAGGGAGTATTGTCTTTAACCTTGAATTAGTTCACAGTTAATAATTTATTGTTAAATGCTGGTAAAACCAAATTTATCAAATTCTCACTTCCAAATGTTAGGCAGATTGAGACCAGTTTAGTGTTTATTTATTTATTTATTTATTTATTCATTAATTTACAATTCGTGATATCATTACGGTCTGACCCAAATAAATATCATATAATCTTAGCGAAGCTATTAATAACATAAACTATAAATGTACAGGCCCACACATTGCCAGTTCTTACATAGCTAACAGTGAATCACGTGGAAGTGTCTACAAAATATAATAATATTATTAATAAATAGTATCTGACTTAACACAATAATAACAAGTAATTATCACATGAAATCGTATCATAAAATTTCAAAAAAATATCACTGTCACATTCTTATCATACCTATAATATATCCTAATAACATATCACTATTTACAATAAAATTAAAATCAGTCATTTAAGTCAAATAATTATATGCATTTTATTGGAACTTCGCCAGTGAAAAATTAAAAATATAAATTTCTATTGCAATATAATTTAAAGTGCGAAGGGCTACAGTAAATGGGGCAAATTTTAATATGTTAGTTCTGCACAGTGGAAGAGAAAATAATTGATAACGAGGCGCTTGTCTAAGGCGCGTATTGGGGACTTTCAGGCAAATACGTTCCAAGAGTCTCGGGTTGAGTAATCTACCTAGAAATACTTTCCACACATAAGTGACCAGGGCTACATGCCTCCTGACATCCAGCCTGTAATATCCTATCATCCCTAACAGAAACAGCGAGGGGTACATTGCAGGGTAGAGCGGATATGTGCCATACTGCCTGAAGTACATATATCTTAAAAATTTATTCTGTATTTTTTCAATCATTTCAATGTATGTTAGATATCAACACGTTAGAATAAGTAAATGATACGAAGTTTCTTGGAACAACCATTGATAGCTTTGCAGTGGGGACCCCACATAGATAAATTAGCTGGTAAATTAAATTTTGCGGCTTACTTTGTAAGTAACATCACACAAAATACGGATGTGGCTACATCTATGCTAATATATTTTAGGTACTTTCATGGTAACTTGTTGTGGGGGAAAGCAGCGGATATTCAAACTATTTTAATTTTACAGAAAAGAGCAATTCGAGAGATTTATAATTTAGAACGCACAGACTCCTTAACCTCTCCTTTCCCGGGAGTTCGAGACGTCAAAAACGACAAATACCGGAGTGTTTTTGAGCGTGCGGGCTGCGCGGCACTTGACTAATATATCAAGTGATTCTGTTGGAATGGTAACACTTAGAATTATGGGAGTTGTATATCTGAGTAGCTAATGAAACCCTCTTTTACACAATGTGTAGAAAATGTCACTGTGACCTTAGTTTATTTTTGTACTGGCATGAGAAACACAGACTTCTATGAAAATGCTCCCTCTCGACACAAATCTAGCCGACATCAGAAAATTATCAACAACATGTACATGTTGTTTGATACCTACGTAATCTACACAAAATAACCTTTTCAAAACAATAAAAACATTAGGGTGTTCTTATAGAAACTTTCGAATATTTCAGCGTTTCAAATTTTCATAAAATACGGAAAGTAAACTGACGCATCGCGCGAATTATGCAAATCTTGTGAAATTACTTGTGAAGAGACTAGACTACCTAGCGTTATATTTCTTAGTTCCTAGGATAGGTAATTTATTCAATAAGAGGAAAACAAGTGGTATTTGCCACTAAATCATAAATGATAAGTGTGAGGACGCCATATCTCGCAAGGAAAGTATAAAATAGGTAGAAATCAACACTTTGTACTATTATTGAATTTATAGGCAATAGGTGATATTTATCATTCTAGAATTAGTGGTTATAAGTAGAAGACAAACTAGGCTTTCTAACAGTGTATCGTACTATGTACCTTTTCATACAAAAATAATTCAAAATCATGCATGTTATTTCGTGTCACGGTGTGTTGTTTCTGGGCTTTCTCAAGGTCTCGGCAGGTGTACGATATGCGTTTATACAGAGTGTGCAAAGATGGAACGAAGAAAATGTTTCGCCGTGATTTGATTTTAGGTAAAATAGCTAAACTGGTGTTTCGTTCGTGTAGGTATGGTGTAAGTTTGAGTTAACTAGTATTTAGTTGTTATGTGTATATGAAGTGTTTCCACGCGGCTCCGTTCACGCGCAAGTAGAGATACCTACTGTTCTTACAAAGTGTAATATTGTGTAATATTGTGTTAACTAGTGTTATGCGAGATCAGATATGTACTTTTGACAATTTAGTGTAAGATTACACAAATTTGTAAAAAATAAACAATTATTTGAAATGTGTAATTAGTAATTAGCTACCACCTACCTAATGTGTAATTGTGTAATTAGGTTTTGGAAAAATAAAAAAGAACAAAAATTTATATAGTTATATATTCACATTCTTTATTGCCCTGTGCATAAAAATGTACTTAAAAGAAATTTTATAACAGGCGAGCTTATCTCTAAAAAGATATTTCTTCCAGCAAAATTTATATAGTTATATATTCATATTCTTTATTGCCCTGTGCATAAAAATGTACTTAAAATAAATTTTATAACAACAGGCGAGCTTATCTCTAAAAAGATATTTCTTCCAGCAAACCTGGGCGAGACATAATTGTTTAAAAAACAGGACAGTACTAATGCACAATGAAACTGTATACATTATATTTACACACACACGAGTACACAATTATGGAAAAGTAGTAAACAGTAAGTAAGTAGGTAAACAATTCTATACAAGTTCTTAGATAGTTGTTTGACTGATATTTGTAACTTTTACCGTATAAAAAATGGAATAAAGTACACAATTACGGAAAAATGAAAAAGAATTTTGTTGCAACTGTTAAAGTAAACAATTTCTATACAAGTTATAAGATAGTTAGGTAGTTGGCCACAAATAGAAATTGTTATTTACACAAACGCATAAATATTAGAAACATAAAAATTCCACACAAAAAGATAGAAACATTGCAACTGTTAAAGTAAACAATTTCTATACAAGTTATAAGATAGTTAGGTAGTTGGCCACAAATAGAAATTGTTATTTACACAAACACATAAACATTAGACACATACACACATAAAAATTACACACAAAAAGATAGAAACATCCGGATCGCTAACGCTATGAAGGAGGAGAATTACAATCACACACTGATGGCTGATTTAGATGTGTCTAGCAAGACATAAATGCCCACAGGAGTCATTGAGCGATTTTATCTCAGCAGGGACGTGTGCCCTTTTGCGATTCATCGTCCCAATGACATCAGTAGCACGGGATTTGAGGTACCTCGTCAAGGGCATTTGGTTATATCAATTGTCCATGAAAGCGATTGCGACTCATCAACTTCCTGAAGGCAGGCATTCCCAACACACCAGTCTTCCACCAGTTTGATGCTGCAACGTGGAAGTTATATGATATGGCATATTTTAGTAGTTTTAGTTACCCACTCAAGCAAGCGATACACCCGACCGAAACCGGTCCAAAGCGAGGTGTGCGTAGTTTTAAAACCCCTATTACAGAGACATATTAACCAGCCATCAGTACACAGTCAGATATCAGTCAGTAGGCATGCCGGCAGCGCCTTGATGTCGACGGCTGCGGGGAGGAGTCGCCCTCGCTCCCGCTCCGGCCCAGAGAAGCTGGTTGCTTCACCATCTCTAACATAAATAAAATAGGCAAATTAAATATAAACAAAATACCAGACTGGCAGTCAGTGACATTTGCAGTATAATTATTTGTGTCCTTTTAGTATAAAACTTCACATTTCCAAGGTAAATATTTAATTATACTTGGTAAAACTATATTCAGACCGTTTAGGCTGCTGAATGGAACAAATTAATGGATATGTATATATATAAATATAAAAGGAAACGAAGCAAAAACGATGCGAGTGAAATTTCAATTATTTACCTTCATCCGACCGGAGCGGGAGCGCACATACACCAGCTTCTCATCGGATAGAATGCGCACCGGCGGCGACCGACGCGCAAGCTGGGCATGATAGTCATGATCCATTCTGAAAAAAGTAGCTAAGGCATTAGGATCAAAACGTACACTCTGTGCACTTTTACAAATTTGTGTAATTTTGCATTTTTTTGTCATTTTACACTAAATTGTCAAAAGTACATATCTGAACTTGCAGGCAAACGAATCCGCCTAAAAAGACAAGTTAACACAATATGACACAAATTTGTTATTTTTTTATTTTATTTTTATTTTTTTTATTTTGATATTTTCACTTGGGCATCGTGTAGGGTGTCTTACGAGCATAATTTTATGTCATATGCATGTTTTCCCTAGGACCAATATTTATAGAGATATCGATATTACAAACATAATATGACGTATATCTCGAAATCGGTGAGGTGCACGAGGAAAATGTTTATAACCAAAAGTGATAGCAAAAAGCAGCACTACACGATTCCGAAGCAAAAAATAACAGTCAAAAAAAATATTTTTTAACACAATTTTTAACACAATTTTTCTAAGTCGCTGGATGCTGGATTTTTCCATTGATAAAAAAAGGGGCTTCCGCCCCCTTATCGACACTGAACTCCAATCATAAACCCGCGGAACCTTTGATATGGAAACCCCAATCATCACATCACCCCGAAACCTATGATATGGAGTTTCACCGAATATGACTGAAAACACCCGCACCCTGTAGTGAGATTCTGTCTGTGTGTGAGTAAAATGGCGTCGCGGAATGCTTATGTGTGCGTGTGAAGCATGTGAATTGGATGCCTGATCACGTTTCTGACGGAAAATCAGCAAATTGGTACATTATTTTGATAAAGAAACCTATAAAAATGGATTCCTTATAAGATTTCCAATAAGATATGTGTATTTTTTATTGAAATCTAACTGTATTTCTCATTGGAATTACAAATAGCATTGGGGGGAATCCGTCTGGTTGCATGACGTATCATGTAAATTTGCCGATTTTCTGGACATCTTGATGAATTTTACTATGATTTGTGGTTTGTTTATCGCAAATAGAGTTGTAAATATGAATAAAACAAATACTTACCTCAATTCACCAAAAAAACCACACTTTTCTCTCAATAAAATTTCACCACCACATACGTTGGGAGCGTCCGGAAGAAAGTGATTTTCAAAACGCGGTTGAATTATTTTTTTCTACGGAAAAGCATAAACTAGCACACAGACCATAAAGTTTGTCTAATTGGGTGTCCACACATGATCGAACCGTAAAAATTGGTCCAACCGTTGGATAAAAAATACCGGTTTCAAAAATATTAGTCATCCCGCTGCTTATGCTGACAGCGGTACATAGAGTGATCGGGGCCGCGCTGCTTATGCTGACGGCGGGAAAGGAGAGGTTAAGAGAGCAAAAATTCAAAAGAAATTGACATACCTACAGTAGCTAGTCAATTTATTTTCGAAAATATAATGTATGTACGCAAGAACCTTACAACATTTTCCAAACTTAGCGATAGCTGTAATGTTAACCTAAGCAATATCCATAGACTAGTTGCGCCCTGGTTTAGACTCGCGAAGGTGAGCAGTTCATCAAGGGTCAGTGGATTCTCTACCACAACAAGATACCTCTGTAGATTTTGAAATTGCCATTTGAGCAATTTAAAAGCTATGTAAAAGCGTCTTTGCCAAAAAAGGGATATTACAATCTTCAAGATTACTTAAATTACAGGACTCTATGGGGTTAATCTAACTCAGCACAGAACTTGTTATTAATATTGTAAGAATTGTATTACTTACACATAACCAATGTTTAAAAGAAACCTAAGAATCGAACAGTGGTAGTTTCTTCGTCCTGCTTCTCCCACATTGGTCCAAAGGAGGGAAGAGGCAAAAAAATACGATTGCTAAGTATATGTAAATATCAACAGTAAAAAAACTGTTTAAAGTTCCGTCATTTTTTTTAACTGACTGACTTGTCATGGATCATAAAATTCTAATGTTTTTCTAGCAGACCTACACGCTTGAAATTTTAAACAAGCGAGACCGATTCCTGACCAATGTACCAATGAGATAATTAATTTATCTTTAGTACATTATACGGTGATGGAAAACATCGTGAGGAAACCTTCTAGCTAGGCTAGCCCCCTGTCACTTAAAATAGAGTATTGAATAACTGGCTCAAAGTGGGCACAATCGTGCCCCTACCACCCCGTATGGGAGAAGGCGTGACGCTATGTTTTTGTATCCTTCTCCTTACCGCGGCGAAAATGCCCTCCCGTGGACGCAATCGGTTACCTCATTTCGATAAGCATATGTTTTACGAGTAGGTACTTGTATTTTTATACGTTAATACTTTAAACAAATAAACAAAGCGTAACGTCATTTTTCATACGGGGTGGCTAAGACACAGTAAATAAGTTTTACCTATTTCTGAATTTATTATTGACATGGAATTTCGCTAATTTTGTTCAACATGAATGAATCCTCTTTGTAAAATCAGTTGAAGATACCGTGATTTTTTATTTCAGGCCAAAGACGTAAACAAAGGACATTATAGAAAATTATTATTATGTCGATTATTGAGAAAAAAATGTAAAAAAAAATAATGAGAATGATAACAAAAAATGTTTTCGACAACTGGAATATCATTTTGACCATAACTTTCTTAGTTTACATCTTTGGCCTGAAATTAAAAATTCCACTTTGAGTAAATTGAATGTTATTGGTACCTATTGAATTCTTCAAATTTTCAATATGGATTTCGGAAATAATATTCTCTGTCCGTTCTCAATCTCATTTTTATCATACTATCCGACAACAAATAAAACAATCTCACAAATTTAAGAAAATTCTAAATATGAATTCTATCCCAGGGTAAAAATATGAGGCCTATCTAACTGGGGCCCAGATCCAGTAGACAATGACACCACAGTCCTGCGGTCAACATTAGCTAACTTTTATAACCTCATTTTCTATCATTATTAACAAAAAAAAATCTCCAAACTCTAATAACTATACCTAAATTTTACCGTCGCTGTCGCGTCGTTGTGACTGGGCGGACATTGTGCTAGCAGAATTGGACGCCTGGTGTACTCCCTCCACGACGGTAGGTTTACCTGTTAGCCAGGCACGTGTTTCACTGCAATTTGTCCTGTAACTGAGATCCTGTTTGTTGGGCGTTAATAGCACCAATCTTCTAATCAGGCGCACTTGGCTCGCTGTTTACGAAAGATGATTGCCCTGGAACTTTCCGATATATCGGCAAGGTACTCCGGAAATCTGTACGCGTGTATGTAGCAGTAGTTATTATTATTTCCACCTCAGCAGCTCGAACAATAGGCTTTTGCTGCGAGTAAACAGGTGCCAAGTGGCATTTTGCTCACTGTCTGAGACAGAGTAGCTTTTTAATTTTGAACGCCGCGGACAACGGGCAATGTTCTTTGGCTGTTTGCGATTTCGCCAATGTCACTGCTGGCCCCACATTTTTTCTGTATCGTCAGCCGGGGATCGAACCCGGGACCTCTCGCATGGTAGGCAGAGCCACAACCGTAGCAGTCGTCATGTTTTTCTTTTGATTGTTCAAATTTTCTATCTCTTATTTGGTAAGTTCTCATTGCAGAGCTGAAAAGTTGTATGTGCAACACGAGATCAAAGTTATTTGCATCTCGTGCCTTGAGACCCTCGCTCACTCAGGTCTCTCACGTAGATCCACTCGCTACGCTCGTGATACAAATATATAATCCTTCGCTCACTCGGGACTCAACAAGCACATGCAGCAAAAATCAAGTTTGCTCTCTTGTTGCACAAATAACTAGTGTGTTACCCAAGCAAAATAAGTACCTCGTCAACCCTTAAGGGAAAATGCGTGACTATACGTTAATTAAAGATGCTATTTGGATACCTACTTATGGATCTGAAAAACTATTCTAAAATATGCAGTGTCGAGAAGTTATTTAACAATCTTGAACAAAGGCGAAAAATTGGACGACAAATATTTGATTTTGTTTCCTAAAGTTTGTTTAACTACAGTCTTCACATAATAAAAGGCCCAGTGGGCCAAACCAAATTCAATATTATTACGTCTGTGACACGGATGCTGTCACCGGGCCTTTTGTAGTGTACCAAAGTATGCCTGCAGGGTGTTTGTGGCTCGGGTCATTGGCCTGTACGTTTCGTGCGGCCTTTATAAAAAAAACCTTCATCGCTCCAATTTCAGCTAAGGATCACGTTTATCGCATTTCCCGCGGATTACCAAAAAAAGGGTACGATAGGTATCTGATTGACATTAATTCATGTCAGTTTGCTGTCATCTTAATTAATTAACCAACCATAATTTTACTAACTACAAAATACAAGAACAAAAATACGCCGCCACCGTGTCAGAGAACCAACAGTAAAAGCTTGGGAAACCCAGTGACCCTGGCATGAGTAAATACCAGCTGCTGAAAAGATACCGTATCTAACAGCCAGTTTATTACATGTAGTAAACATAATTCAGCGTAACACAACACTGAACTAAGCTGATTTTCAGGACGCTAGCAGTGCAGTATTCGCCAACACAATGAGTCACTCCGCGAGGCAAATCCAGGTCAGCTCTGGCCTTCCACGAGGACATCACCCCTCCCCCTGCCGCCGTCAGCTCTCCCCTCCGGCGCCCGGCTCGGTTGCCGTGTGGCCAAGCCTGGTCAGTGCGCTACAATGATACATTCATACAATATTGTAAACAAGAAAAGATGACCTTTCATTCGGAGAATCAGTGGGTTCTTGATTCATTTCCGTTTACAGATATTTTATTGTTAGTAGAGAAGATTATAACATTCTAGGTTGACCACTACTCTACACTATTAGGAAGTAAAAATGAGGTGTAATGGAAGAGATTGTTGGGCAACGGGTCTCCAAGGTATGTCGGTGATGACTCGACAGCGGCGCTACGGTGACAATGTTATGCCACCTGCGCAAACGCACATTCTTGGCGCCCAGACAGAATTCTCCGGGAGATCGCATTCTGACAGAACGCTAATTGTCATGGAATAATGTAAACAATGACTACGTTGCCGACCTGACGGTCAGTTGATAAAATATGTTGAGTATGTAGGTATTGTATAGGTACAGATGTATAATAGAGGAAACGCAACCCGTCGCTGCGATAGGCTAGTTCCCTTTCACGCACAATTTAGTATTGAATTACTGGCTAATTGTGTGCGAAAACGTTATTCTGTCACTCCGGATTGGAAAAGGCGTTAAAAGAGTATTGTAGAGTCTATTACAGAGGAAGTCTCCTCGATTACAGAGGAAGTCTCCTCGATTACAGAGGAAGCAGCATGTTAGTAACGTTACCTTCGTTGTGCAGAGAGAGCTATGACGATGGGCTAGTCCCCTGTCACGCAAAAAGCAGTTGGTGTTGAATGACTTGATATTTGGTATTGAAGAGATTTATATTGTGCGACTTTTATTAATTTTGGTAATGACCCCAGATATAATACAGCTTCAGTGGACGACCCTGCCAACCAACGCCTAATTGTCACTTAGCGAGACGATAAATAAACACAATGTGACTAATTACTCAGCGTACGGACAGAAATGCGTTGTTGAAGGTGTAACGGTGGTATCTGACTAAGGATCTATTCTAAATAAAGAGTCAGATAAATCACCGCGGATAAATCTTATTAACGCATCGTTACAAAGATAAACGCGAATAGCTGTACCTACCTTGATTTGTTTTGCCAAGTGGGGTTTTACCATTTTTCAGCAACATTACGCACTATGAAGGTGGTTAGAATAACTTTACACAAACCTGGTTAAATGTATGAAGCAGTGCATAGAAGACTAGAGCCCGAATACACACACTTCTGCTTAAATAAAATGGTGTTTACATCATGCTGGCGCTGAGATTTCTAGAGCGAAAGATATATTTTACTTAAGTTTGTGCATTATTGCACCTTAAAGAGGAGTCTATAGCGGAACTCCGTTAAACTCAGCTTAGAACATGACTTTTATTCGACACTACAGAGCTCGGACAATTCTCAACTTCGACAATAACTACTGTTCGACAGTACATTACTTCGAAACGACAATTGTTGGACGATATTCTTCTTCGACAACAATGCTACTCGACAGGGGTCAAGATATAAAAGTCATATGTTTTTTCAACTAAACCTGTTCCTTTCAGGAAATATTTGACAGCTTACACTTTTTTGACAGCTGTAACTATTTTTGTAGTGTCAAAGAAAAGTCATGTCGAAACTGAATTTGTCGGAGCTCCGTTATAGACTCAAATAATAGGTAAAGTTATTTGAATTCTTACAGGTAAAATTACATGAATACTTGAAGATAGTGACAGCATGACATTAAGTGAGCGTTTGAGTTTTAGAACTGAGTTGTCGGCCTAAAGCCCCCGTTTCGCTTAGCCCAAAGTTGACGACGTTACCGAATTTGCCGAAATCTGAGCGTAAACTTTGCCGATCGACCGAAACCTTAATAATACCTCTGTGATAGTCATACTCAGTTCAGTGTTGTTTGTTTGAAACATATCTGCTTCAAAGCCAAATAAAGTAGTAGCCTAACGGTTACGTCTAATGGTCTTCGTTCCGAGAACTGTAGTGCCCTATATACTGAGTAACTGCGGACTAGATGCGCGTTTCGCAATTATAACTCCAGACGAGGCATCTGTATCGACAAAGGCAATCGGAGAGAGTTATGCGTGCGCGGGCGCCGTAGTAGCGGTAAGGGCAAAAACTTTTAGGAGCGGAAGTGCCAACCTTGCGTATACCCCTCTCCCTCTGTCTAAGTATAGTTTAGCCATTGTGTTATTTGTCTGGCGCAGTCTTGAATATTAGTGTTTTTTGCGTAATGTTTCTTTGTCGGTTCAGTGAGAAACCCTTAGCTAACTTGATACTAAATTAGTTTTTTACTGTATAGTCATCCCCTGACAATGACAGACAGACTCCTGCAGGGGTTTCAGACGGATGGCACTTCCAGTCTTAACTATACTTTACTCGAGGACGGACAGGAGTGCAGTAGTGTTGGAAGCCAGCCAAATGTGCGTAGTAGTAGGCAGATAGTAGCGTGTTTGAGTGGTACCTGGCATGCACAGGGTGATCCAGTGCGGGGATAGCAGAGAGAATACATCTTCTTAGCTAGCTAAGCATTTCAATGAAATATGTATCGGAGCGTAGTCTTATTTGCAGTTGTTGCTGCAGCGACCTCGTGACCGAGTGGTCAACAATTGTGCCCCGCACGCCAGGGGACCTTTGTTTAAATCCTCCTCAGAAGCAATGTATGCTTTTACATGGCCGATTCCCGAGGGGCGGGCGGGCGCCGCGGGTGGGCGGGCGTCTGTGGCTGCAGTCGTCTTGGACGCATGCCAACTATGCAGTGGAAACTACCGGCAAATTCAACAGTTAAAATGACTATTTCATATATATTGTTCGAAGTTAAATACTGCTTGATGGACTAGATATTCCCCGTGGCGAAGGCGAAACTGAGATGGCGCCATTGATTGAATATAACCTTGCAATATAATTCCATTGGTATTATTAATGGCTCTAACTGTGTAGGAATGCAAGAAAGACGGAAGACTACAGGATGCCAAAATGTTGCCGTAATACATACAATATATGAATGACGCATGAAAAATATTTTGCCAATTTTTGGCAATATCCGCATGACAAATATTATCTTATTGTTTTGTATGATCGACCATGCATCATGTGTTTATTAAATTGATAGCATAGGAGTAGGAAAACAAGAAACGCAAATTGGATAGATTCTAATTGAATGGCGTTTGCGTGAAGTTCTCAATATAGTACATCCATCACACTAATCAAACGAGAATGTAGCTACCGTAGTGATTGGCTTGAAGTATTATTAAATACAAGAAATTATACAATAATAGCACAAAATGATTACATTCATTACCTTGTAGTAGTAGTAGTAGTTATAGTAGTAGAGAATTGGTCAATACTATTGATACAAAAACGCGATTCTACACAATATGAGTTGTACACAACAGCATTTAATCACATTCGAGATTAGGTAACTTCTGTAGAGTTCTGTAAAGTAGGAGTCGAGTTATATGACAAAGGAATTTCTCGAGTGATGCTAAATCTTTGATTAGGTACATCCATAGTTGAGTATTTTTAATCAAAATATTAATATCTCCCACAATCTACGAGTAGATAAATACTTCGTGATTTTATAAAATACATTCTCCCCATCAAATGTTGTTCAAAAGTCAGTCTAACCATGATATTTATGACTGTACAACCGCGCAGCGGCATTCGCTTTCATTCATTCAGAGTGCTGTGCGCGTGCGCTTCTGTTGTGAAACGGTTGGTCTATTCCGAACCGACGCTATTTTGGATGCTACTTCCGTCTTCCTGGAACCGCCTATATTAACTATGTATGATTAGACAATACTTTTGATGTTTTATTGATGTTCCACTGTATATACGTAAGGCCTCTCCGAGATTGCGCCACAATTTGCAATACTCCGGATTCCTCCGTCTGCCTCATCATCCAAATATCTGCCAACTTTTCAAGATACATTTTATCTGTTTGATACATATATAGTGACTTTGTGAGGCATTAAAGAAGAGCCAATTTCCAGCAAATTAAACCATATGGGAATATCCTTTCGGAAAATTAATGGATTTCGAGTAATTTAGGTTTTTATCTTTTTCCAAAATTGTCATAAAGTTATTATTAGATACGTAAAAACTAATTTATTTTGGTCAAATCGATCAGTGCCGTTTTATTGCTAATATATCAATGATTTTGTGGAATAGTTTTTACCTCTGGGTTCCGGGGATCTTTAAAAGAAGACATTATCCCGTTGTAGGTTTTGAACTTTATTATCATGGGATGAGGCTCAAAATCGCGATGCCTCGTTACCAGGTCCAGGCCATCAGGTCTTTAAAAACACTCTTAATTTTGATGCAGTGAGCCCCTCCACTCACGTCTTGAGTAAACTTAAACTTATTTTAAATTTTGTAAAGGCACTTTTGTGAATATTATTGTAAGGAACTAAGCGTACAAATTTATTAAAATTACGTAATTACGACAACTAAAAACTAAAATTTTATTTAACACTATATTATAATAATTTTAATTAAGTCTTACCATGATAGATTTGGAAGATAATAAGAGTTGAAATAAAACGTGAACGTAAAGCACAAACGTATTCTTTGTATTGAAGTCAACAAACATGTCACATATGGTTGCTAAGACAATAAGCCTAACAAGAAGGTTGCGTTCTTAATTAATGTCCAACACTCCCTACAGAACGCAAACCCAATTTACCGCCGCAGTACAAATGCTTCACAAGAGAAGTTCCCTTTCTTAAATTATCAGCCACCATATTGCACCCGTTCACAAATACAAACTTGACTTTAGATTTAACAACACACTCTCTGAGAAAATGCAGACGAATGTCTATATGCTTAGTCTTCGGTTTGTAACAGTAGGTAGTTGCCAATCGAATTGCACACTGGTTGTCGCAATGTATGGTAAGCGCACCATGGTCGCTTTGCCCTAGTTCAGCCTGCAGTTGCTGCAGCCAAAGAGCTTCCTGGGTGGCTAAAGCCATCGCCATGTATTCCGATTCCGCTGTCGAAAGTGCTACTATCTGTTGCTTGCAAGAGTTCCACGAAATACATCCATTCTGAAACAGAAAAACGTAACCTGTGCACGATCTTCTATCCAACGGATCACTGGCCCAGTCCGCATCGCAATAACCAATAATTCCTTTCGAATCCTCTTTGCCATAACATAGCTTTAGGTTCTTCGTTCCTTGAAGGTATCTCATGACCCTTTTCACTCCAAGCTAATGTTAATTTCCTGGACAATTGCAGTACTGACTTTACTTATTCACTGCAAAGCTTATGTCCGGTCGTGTAACATGTGCCAGATAAATAAGACATCCAACCGCCTCCCTGTATGGAAAGGTATTATCTGTGTCTTCAGGATTCTTTTCAAATCAAATTTAGCATTCACTTCTATCGGAGTGCGAACTGGTTTGCAATCAGACATACCAAACCGTTCCAACATCAGTTTGATGTATTTCTCTTGGTCCATCATGATCACACCTGCCTCACGATTTATATTTATATTTATACCAATGCAATGCTTCATCTCACCAAGGTCTTTCATGCAGAGCTCCTTCATCAATTTTTCTTTTATGTCTGAAGTAGTTTTCTTATTATTAGTGAAGATTAAAAAATCATCCACCCACACTGCAATAAATATCATTATTGAATCATTCACTAAATAATAAACACATGGATCAATCTTTGATCTTGCCAGTCCAATTTTAAGTAAAGTATCATTCAATTTCAGGTTGCATTGCCGGCTAGCCTGCTTGAGCCCATAGATTGATTTATGCAAGTGACACACTTGAGCATTTTCTTTGTAGTGATCGGGTTGTGACATATATATCTCAGTGTCAATATCACCTTGAAGAAATGAAAGAAGAAGAAGAAGAAAGAAGTTTATTTGTAACAGGAAACAAAAATAGGAGTCAATATTGAACAACTAGGTACATAAGAATATTTCCTGTCACAAGCCGGCCTCAACTCAGCATATGCTGAATGTGAACAATCAGCGCTGGTCTTCCGTTGTGACCGACGGGTGACAACACGCACAACAATGTGTACTTTTGTGTAAACATTTATAAACACAGCCAGAAGGAAAAACATTTTAAAAGAGAAACATATTTAGACATGAATATTCAGACTTTATAGTAGGTAACAGGTTAATTAAAGGTATAAAATAAATCTGTATAAATATAAAACAGTATTAATATTAAAGATCACAATTTCATATGATATATAGTCAGTTATATTGCGCTAGTGTCATTTCGTATAAACTCTTCGAATTTTTGATGCTCAAAAATGAATTTGCTCAACGTGCATTTAAATCCGTATAAACAACGCAGGTTCCTGATTGGTGGAGGGATATTATTCCAACACTTGGTCGCAGCATAGCAATGCACTTATAGCATCCATCTGGGATATTTCTAAATCATATTTAGCAGCTAGAGCAATCAAGTACCGGACTGACGTATTGTTATGGGGTTTTAATAAAACCCCTTTTTAATTTTTTATTTACTCTAACTTATATAGTAGAAGACACTTTATTTAGTAAATATAGTAGAAGTAATTAAAATTTAGAGAAAATGCAGAGAAAAATGAGTTGTCTGCCCTCGAGAGAGACCGAACTAGAACTGATGTATTTCCCTGCTAATCAAATGTTGTTACTCAAAGGGGGCTGATGCAGCATTTTATCAGCCCTTTCCTATACATGCTCAGGGTATAACAACCCCCCGAACAAGAGGAAACTTACACGTTTTAAATAGATGTGAAGTTTTCGCTATTGAATTCTCAATCTAGGATGGGGATTGGGCATTTCTATTTCTTCGGTATTTTCAGTTTCGTTAATTTTGATTTTCCTCGAAAATCGAGGCAGACAACTTTCAGATCTCTTAACAAACAACACTAGTAAACACAGACACAAAATAAAAGTTACGACACTAAATACAGAAAAGGTTATATGTGTAGTGTCAGAGTAAAGAGGTTCGGTTTTTACATTGTTTAGGTTACTGTTAATATTATCTGATAATTCTTTCAATTCTTGTATGCTACTTAATCTTACTTTTGACACTTTAATGCTAGGAATTACTGATTTAAAATCATTAGACATCTTTCCGTTACAACATTTGTCTTCTATGATGTTAAAATCAGAATGTATATTGACAATGTTTATTTTAGGGTTTTGTTTACTTAGAAGCTTCTTGCTTTTGTAATATATTATACAATTAGGATGTATGTTGAGAATACCTGTACCGGAAATGACAAGTTGATCAATGTTAGAATTAAATTCAATAGAAATTTTCACAGGTAGTGTTTGTGTAAATAGCCACTTATTATTGTTTAGGGGCTGCCAGATGTCCAAGTTACCAATGATATTTTTGTGATTACATTGTAATGACGTAATTACCCTCGTTATCAACTCCAACTCACATGACGGGTTTTCAGATATGGTTGATACATCCGAAATTTCACAAAGGAATATATGGTTTACAATCGGTTTGCAGTCATTGAGACTGTTTAAGTTACAATATGATGTTTCATCTTTACTTAAGGCTATAAATAGTTTTGAAGGTATTATAAAAGAGTATGAACTATTTCGATTATTTCCATCGCCTGGAGTGGGGATTGGCACAGACTTATATAAATTGTATTCCGTAAAATGTACTAATGGTATTTTTAAAATAAAGACTAACAATCATCTACAAAATATGAGATTAATTCTGACAGGTTTATAATTACATGTATGTTATCTAAATCTAGACTAATAGGAAAGTCCTTATACTTAGGTAAATATCTAATGTTACTCTTAATATCTTCGAAGAGCTGTTTAGGCGTAACAATTGAAGGGTGCAAAGTATTGCTTTTTACAAATAATACAGAGTTAATAATATCTTCAATTTTAAATGATAACGTTAATAAATTGGCATACAGTACATTCAATATTTCTGAAAGGTTGTTTCTGAAGCTAAGGTCATTCATAGCTTGGGTTATATTCGTTATTGAAAAGGTAAGTTTATTGATGACGTCATTCAAACGCGCTTCATTTATATTGATTTCATTCAAGCTTTGATTAAAATTAGATATTGCAGATTTCGAAATGACTATACTTTCTTTTACCGAGCTGACTAATTGTTTATCGTTTTCGAAAAGGGTGTTTTGTTATGAGAGGAAACTAAATGAGAGAGCGAGTCAACATCTCTAGTTATATCTTTAAAGAGTGCATCCAGAGGCTGAATCATGTTATGACATTCTGTGTTATCAATCGCTTCGCTCTGCTGGCAGTGAAATCTAACTGTTCCAAATACATTCTTTATGTTGTCGACGTGATGATGTATAAATGAAATGTCTATAGGAATAACGATGTGCATATAATCACTAACTATTTTTAAAGTGCCGACCGGATCGAAGAATATGCCGGGACTTCGGGTAATTTGTTCGACGAGATTCGTATCGTCAGACGCAGAGGTAAGTTTGATAAGGGATACAGCAATTTTGTAAATGTAAATAATATCTCGTTTCAACTTAATTTAATATTTAAAGGCTAAAATACAACTAACTTAGACTAAGTTCTCTGATGCTAGTTTAACTTGGTCAAAATGATGCTTTACATGTCTCCGATTTATAAGTAGTGATAGTGTATTATTTCCGTGAATTTTTACTACCCTGTACGGTCCTTTCCAAACAGGTGAAAGGGCTTTTCGTAACCTCAAGTGATTCTTAAGGTAAACCCAGTCTCCAAGTTTGTATCGAATTGGACGGGTATGTTTATCGTAGTAAGATTTTGATCTCTCCTTGGAGGTTACGATGTTTTCTAGTGCTTTTAGGCGGGATAACTTCATGCGGTGATGAAGCCTTTTGATGTATTCGGGGTATGTAACGTTTGGGTGTAGCTCATAAATAGAGTCAGGGATGTATGGTTTAAAACCAAGAAGAAGTTCGTAGGGAGTGAATTGTGTGGTACAGTGAACATTACTATTGTATGCTAGTATTGCTGTATAGACATATTTGTGCCAATCGGTTTGATTTTCGTTCACATAGGATTTTAGGTATTCCTTCATTGTCGAGTGGCTTCACTCCAAAGCGCCTTGTGTTTGGGGATGGTATGGCGAGGACCAAATTTGTTTAATTTTAAGAAACTCGCAGGTTCTTTTGAAAAGATCAGCGGTAAAATTTGAGCCCTGGTCCGTTACGATGACCTTTGGAATTCCAAATACGGAGATGAAATGAACTAGGCACTCACACGATTCTTCAGCTGTAGCGTTGGAAATGGGATAAGCCATGGAAAATTTGGTAAGGTCATCCTGAAGGGTAAGTATAAATCTCAGCTTTTGAATTCCGGCTTCGGGGAGTGGACCTACTATATCCAAACTGATACGGTCAAAGGGTTTGGAAGCCGTAGTTGTAATTTGCATTGGGGCTTTATTGATTTTTCTAAATGCTTTATTAGATTGGCATGATTTGCAGTTTTTGACGTAAATTTCAATGTCTGATCTCATGTTTTTCCAAAAATATCTTTCTTTGATCCTATTATACATTCTTGATGAACCCAAATGGCCTGCAATAGGAATATCGTGGTTTTCTTTTAATATTTTGGGTATTTCACTTGGGACTGGATATATTACACTATTGTGATATATGTTGACTACAATGTCAGTATTATTGAATAGATAGGATAGCATATTATATATTTTGACAAACTGATGTCTTTCGAAAGGGTTCTTAAAGTCTGGAATGGCTATTTCCTTTGTGGTATTGTTAATTAAGAGCTCATTTCTTATAATTTGTAATGTGTCAAATATATCTTTGCAACTGCTGTCACTAAAATGATAAACTTTATTGAATATGAAATAGTAGGTTTTTCCTTTGACGATGAGTTTTTTGAATGAGTACAATTCCCTTTCAGACATCTTCGCTCGTCAGAATTTTCACAGTTTGAGAGTAGTTCTTGCAAGTAAGGGTTTGAATCATCTAAGTTTATAGAAGAAGGTATAATTATAGTGTTGCTTGAAGTTTTAAGTAAGCTTTCATTATGCTCGACGATTTTTGAATTAAATTGGGTATTCTTTTGTATAGCTGTTAGAAATTGACTGTAGTCATCTTCACATGGATCAGGACTTAGCAAAGGTAGTTCTGCTTCCGTTTCTGGGTTTTCAGGTATAGGTTCGGGAATATTCAATGAGTCAAAATCTACGTTTCCATTATTGAAAGGGCTAAGGTCTAAAGGGCCTAAATCTATTAATTCTGAGGGTTCTTCAAGTTGTCCAGGCGCTGAGATTGGCGGAATACTATCTTTTTGAACTGGATTGACAGGATATCTAGACAATGCATCGGCATTACTATTAATTTTGCCCTTTTTGTATACAATTTCGTAATTAAAGTCCTCGAGTTTTAGACGCCATCTGACTAATTTAGATCCCGGTTCTTTACAGTTAAATAGCCATTTCAAAGGTCTGTGGTCAGTCACAATTTTGAAACAACGTCCATAAAGATACGGACGAAAGTTTTGAGTGCCATATACGATGGCCAAACACTCTTTTTCGGTGACACTATAGTTGCACTCTGCTTTATTTAATGTGCGTGAAGCATAAGCGATGGGGCGATCATTGCCGATGGGGCCTTGAGACAGGATTGCTGATATAGCGTAATTAGAAGCATCGCATGTGAGAATAAAAGGTTGTGTAAAGTCGGGGTAAGCTGGGTAAGATGGGTGCTGTAACAAGTGCTTCTTTCAGAATTTCAAATGATAACTGTTGTTCGTTTTGCCATAAAAATGGAATGTCCTTTTTAAGGAGTAAAGTCAGTGGTTTAGATAGTTTGGAGAAATCGGGGATAAATCGGCGGTAATACGATACTAGGCCTAGAAAAGATTTAATATCTTTAGGACAAAGGGGAGTTGGGAATTTAGTGACTGCTTTTATTTTTTCTGGATTAGGTTTGACACCTTCTTCAGTTATTATATGGCCTAGATAAGCTACTTCCTTTTTCAGAAATTCACACTTATCAGGTTGAAGTTTTAGGTTAAAGTTTCTAAGTCTTTGAAAAATGGAAGCGAGTTTTTCACAGTGAGTTTTCAGGTCATGGGAATAGATAACTATGTCATCTAAATATACGAAACATTTTATCCCTTGTAATCCAGCGAGAGCAGCATTCATAAGCCGTTGAAATGTAGATGGTCCGTTTTTGAGACCAAAGGGCATTTGTGTATATTCGAAATGCCCTTGAGGAACACTAAAAGCAGTTTTGGAAGCATCTGATTCATTCATTTTGATTTGGTGGAACCCAGACGCTAAATCTAATGTGGAAAAGTATTTGGAATGGCCCAACTGGTCCAGTATTTCAGATATTTGTGGAATAGGATAAGCGTCGCCTATTGTTATGTCGTTTAGTTTGCGGTAGTCGATCACGACTCGCCATTTTCGTTCACCAGATGCGTCCATTTTCTTCGGAATAACCCAGATTGGGGAAGACCATGGCGACATTGACGGTTTGATAATTCCTTGATCTAGCATTTGATCAATCTGTTTCTGGACCTCGGGTTTGTGAACTTCTGGAAATCGATAAGATTTAGTATGGATTGGAATAGTAGATGAAGTTGGAATTTCTTGTTTGACAGCATTTGTGCAAGATAGTTTATCTTCAGGAAGATAGAATATATCTGAGAATTTAGAACAGACTTCACACAAAGCTGTAATTTCTTCATTATTTAAATGAGATACTCGAAGTTGGTCGAGTGTTTTCTGGTTTCGAAGCAGAACGTTTTCTTTTCCTGAGGAGATGTTGTAGACATTTTCATGTAAAGATGGCGAGCAGGATATTTCGTCTATTGGGGTAAGAACTAAGTTGAGATTTGAACACAGAGTTATGGGTGATTCAGAAGTATTGACGACAGATATATTTATTCTGTTGTTTGGCTTCACGGTTACTAGACAGTTAGCTATAAGTAAATTATCGGAATATCGTTGATCAAGAACAAGACCCTCTTTTATTTGTGGATTCAAGATAGTGTATTCTATTATAGATTCAGTGCGAGCGGGAATAGTGTAGACAGGTTCTTTGTAAGACAATGGTAGAGTTACATCTCCTAGTATTAAGGAGTCTGTTGTGTAGTCAATTTTGCCATCCTTTGCAATAAAAGCATCGCTACCTATGATGCCATCATATAGAATACTAAGTCCATCTATTACATGGAAATGGTGTGTTACTTTTGCAAATGTAATTGGTATATGACCTAGGGAAGAAATTGGATTGTTTATCGTGTCAATACCTTTTATTTTAATAATTTCTTTTGTAATGTCAGGCATTTTATCAATCGAGCTTCGTTGTATGAGACTAACTGATGCTCCAGTATCAACCAGGAGAGTCAGTGGTTTATTTGAGACGGATGTAGAAACCATTATGTTTGGTAAGTATTTACTTGATGAATTTGTAGTAACGTTATGTATTTTTACTTCTAGTTTTTCAGATGCAGTGAATGTAGGGGATACGGCGGACTTAGAAGATACAGTGGATGCGGAGAACTCAGCGGATTTGGAAGATGCAGAGAATGTTGGGGATACAGCGGATTATGATGAAACAACTGATGCAAAAGACACGCGGGGTCTGACGTGATTGGAGGGTGTAGTGGACTTCTTAAATTCAGAGGATTCAGAGACTTTCGCGTTTCTATGCAATTCAGAGGAAACAGAGACATTCGCGTTTTTACGCAATTCAGAGGATTCAGAGATTTTCGCATTTCTACGCAATTCAGAGGATTCAGAGACTTTCGCGTTTCTACGCAATTCAGAGGAAAAAGAGACATTCGCGTTTTTACGCAATTCAGAGGATTCAGAGACTAAATTGAAAATTGTATCGGCTTTTATGTTGGTGCCATTTCCCGTGCGATACGGTTTTGCGGGAAATTTTAGACGTTTAAATTGTTGTCATTGTATGAGTTATCTACTTCATCACGTCCCTGATCAAAGTTTTGTTCATCACAGTTTTGGGCATAATTGACATTATGGTTACGACTATGGGAAGTGCCAGTATTGTGATTAGGCTGATTATTGTTTTCACTACGTCTGCGGTTGTTGTATGCTAGCTTGCGGCAGTTTTCTAGCGCGTGACCCGCATTTTTGCAGTATCTGCAAATCAAGGGGTAGAACTTTGGCCCAGAGCTTGTTTTGGGTTCAGTAGTCATGTTATGGTTACTTGGTTTAAACTGATCATCCTTATGTTGCACTTCTTGGTTGTAACGTCTTCCAGAAGTATTGGAAGTGTTTTTGTTAAAAGTTGAAGTTTGATATCTCTTGTTTTGAGCCTGAATAATCTTTTCTTCAGAAACAGCGAAGCTTATAGCGTCATTTAATGATTCCGGGTTTTGGCATCTTACATTCATCGATAGTCTGCTATTGAGGCCAGCTATAAAGGTATGCAACGCGAGATCTTGCATCGCTTCGATGCGGCCAGTCAGTTCAGCCTTTTTAGTAGTGGGAATTGAAACATTTATTTCTGCCAGTAATTTAGCAAGACAATTTTCTACACGCAGGGCGAACTGGTTGACCGACTCGTTTCTTTCTTGTTGGCACGATTGGAGGTCAGAGAGTAAAGTTGCGTAATGTTTTCTTTCGCCAAATTGTGATCTTAAAAACTCTTCGAGTTGTGCCCATGACTCGAATTCCTTGATTGAGCATATTGTTGCAGCTCTCCCTTGAAAGCGACTCAAAATATATTTTAACAATATTGGTTGTTGAGCTGCAGGAGCTAATCCAATTGCATTACGGCAATTGTTTAAAAATGCATTTAACTGGTCTCTAGTTCCGTCAAACTTATTTATAAACTTAGTTAAGACGCTTATCTCTACAGTAGGTTATACGTTGGGAGCCATGATTCTTAGAATTGACTTGTCGTCCAGTGTAAACAATAAATTCTTAGCACACTGATAAGACTGTTAATAATAAAGTTTTAGCTCCTATTTGTTGTAACGTAATGATTGAATCTTATTTATAAAGTACAACGACACATAAAACACAAGGATTATAGTTAAGTATTGTTCACTGAATAGTAAATAGTTTTCACTGGGTTTCGTTGTTGTTGTTCACGATTGGAAAAGTTATTATTTGAAGTCACTTACAGTATGTGTAGACACGGTGAGGCACGGAGATACTTTCCCATAACGAGAGATAGAATACCGTGAATACGGTACCGGAATTGTCATAAGTGTTGAGGCTGACTGTACTCAGTAAGTACTTGGGTAGGTTAGCGGGATACCGTGTTGTGGCTGTTTCCGAGTTCTTTTGCTCAGGAAACCGATGACGAAATTCTCATGAAATTTCAGGTCTTCAGTAAATACTGGATGAGGTTTTGTAATCATAAACACTGTTTTTAGATAAAATCACGAAACTGGAAATGTTCACTATGGTGAGTTTACATAGTTCGGGATAACTCGGGAGGCGTTTCCCGGATTTTAGAAATCCCTTAACGCTGCCACCAAACTGTTATGGGGTTTTAATAAAACCCCTTTTTAAATTTTATTTTTTTATTTTCTCTAACTTATAGAGAAGAAGACGAGAGAGTATATTTATATAAGAAGACGAGAGAGAAGAGTATATTTAGTAAATATAGTAGAAGTAATTAAAATGTAGAGAAAATGCAGATAAAAATGAGTTGTCTGCCCTCGAGAGAGACCGAACTAGAACTGATGTATTTCCCTGCTAATCAAATGTTGTTACTCAAAGGGGGCTGATGCAGCATTTTATCAGCCCTTTCCTATACATACTCAGGGTATAACAGTATGTCGTACCACAGGAGCGTATACCTCATCATAATCTGTATCCTTTTTCTGTGCATATCCTTTAATGACTAATCTTGCCTTAAAACGAACGACCTCTCCCTTCTCATTTGTTTTAGTTTTAAACACTCACTTGCATGGCAAAACCTTTTTACCCGTAGGTAAATCCACCAGTGACCATGTTTCATTTTTAATTAGAGACTCGTATTCTTCCTGCATGGCTTTCTTCCACTGGTCTGCCTGAGTAGATGAGAGGGCTTCATCCACAGTCTGAGGATCGTTTAAATCAAGTATCGGACAAAAATAACTTAAATCATGTTCATCCTTCTCTTCATACTGAACAGCTTTACGCGGACGTAAGTTTATAATTCACGCTGGTATTTCAAGCTCGATCGGTTCGTCTGGTATGTAGGAAGGGTCATCATTGTCACTAGAAATGTAGTCATCGCCTGAGGATTGTTCGAAGTTGCTCTCTGTCTCTACTTCTTTCTTGTAGGGTTCTTCAGGATACTGTACTGTTGTCGTACTGCTGTCGGATGCACACGGTATATAAATGTTATTGTCACATTTCTGAACATTTTCTAAAAATACCACATCTCTACTCTTAATTATTTTATTTGTTTTACGATCAAGTAATCGATAGCCTTTAGTAGATTCACAGTATCCGACAAATATCAGCTTTCTGGACTTTGAATCCCATTTTTGGCGTTTTTATTTTGGTACCTGTGGATTTTTGGCTCCGAGGTGATGGACCTCGGAGCCAAAAATCCTAAGATTTGACAAATTAGGTTTCTTGCCGGACCACATTTCCATGGGAGTTCTACCGTCAATCGATTTCGTGGGGGACCTGTTAACAACATAAGCAGCTGTTGCCAGCGCTTCAGCCCAGAACTGTTTTGACAAATCAGCATCATACAACATACACCTAGCTCTTTCCACCAGGGTCCTGTTCCTGCGTTCTGCAAGACCGTTCATCTGGGGGGAGTACGGAGTGCTCTTCTGATGTTCAATCCCATGTCCACGCAAGAAACTCTCAAAGCCTTGGTTACAGTACTCAGTTCCATTGTCTGTGCGAATCGCTTTTAATTTGCCTTCGAGTTCATTCTCCACTCTACTTTTGTAATCTTTGAAAACATTAAGCACATTCAATTTGTTTTTCAAAACATAAACATGAACTTTTCTTGAATAGTCATCTACAAAGGTAATAAAATATTTCATACCTCCCAGAGATTCTTGTTCCATCGGGCCACATAAGTCACTGTGGATCAGCTGCAAGGGTTGCGTTGCTCTCTTGCCTGTATTATTAAAGGGTAGTCTGGTCTGTTTCCCCGTGAGACAGGTAGTACATGTGATAGGACTCTTACTTTTCTCAGGAAATGGATCTACTCCTTCCGCACACTCCAGCAGCTTGCTAACATCTGTAAAATTCAGGTGTCCCATGCGTCGGTGCCATAGGACAGCATCATTTAAGTTAGCTGAACAAGTCAGGTTTGAAAAAACTTCTCGGTGAGTGTTCAACAGATACAAGTTGTTTAATAATGTGGCTGAGCACAACAGTTTCCCATCTCTGTTATAGATATCACAGCCTTTGTCTCTGAAATTTACTTCACAGCCATTTTTCACCATAGCACTGACAGATAAGAGATTGGCGGCAAGTTTAGGTACATACAGAACTTGTCTTACCTGGATTTTGCTGTCTTCATTGCCATTCAACATTAAATTTACCTTTCCCATACTTTCGACTGGTAGCGGTGACTTACTGGCGAGAGTTATAGTTAATATCGGTGAACTTGTGACGTCACGTCAGTTGTTCATGCTCATTGATGCACCTGAGTCCACATACCAAAGATCGGATTGCATGGTCTGTGAAGAAGCTGAAAATGCTGCAACAAAACCTTTACTATCTTCAACTTTTTCAGAGTTCTTCTTAATCGGAGCACGGCAATTCTTCGCAAAATGTCCGCGCTTGTTACATTTGAAACATCGGGGTCCTTTATTGACCTTTGTGGTATTATGACTTCCATGAGTGGCCTTATTCCTCGCGAAGAACGCGGTGCTTTCTGAGCATTGAACTTCCTGCAGGAGTTTTTTTTGATGGAATCTGCGCTGATTTTTATGCCTGAACTCTCTAATCCCATAATCATTGGCTTATACGCTTCAGGTAAGCCAGCCAACATCAGCGTTCGAAGCCATTCATCGTCGATATTGAACTTAATATTCCGGAGTTTGTGAGCGGTGGACATTATTTTATTTACATAGTCATCCACACTTTTAGAGGAATCCAAAGTAGTTGTTATGAGGTCTCTCAATAAAGCAACTCTTTTGTATAATCCGCTGTCATCAAATGCCTGCTCCAAATTATCCCAGACTTCCTTGCATGTAGTTGCGCTCTGCATGTGTACATAGTTGATCGGGTCTAATAGTTTAAAGCTTTAAGTCAAAGCTTTAAAGCTTTTTTGTTTCCTTCTTGGTGTCTGTATTTTTACCAATGACGCAATCCCACAATTCTTCAAGCTCAAAAAATGCTTGCACGGCAAATTTCCAACTCGCGTAGTTTTCTCTTCCGATAAGGCGATCAATATGAAAACTGTTGTGGCTTGAAGAAATTTTTGCGTGGAAAAAATATTTCGATAAACATATGACAGAACACCACTGCCGTTCCAGAAAATTTATACGTCAAGTTCAAATCGTATAAATACGATAAATTTATAACCGAACACAAAATTTACGCTGGCCAAATTTTCTTGTTTTACTGCGTTTATATTTCCGGACTCTATCCGTTATCAACCACGCTCTGCTACCATGATAGATTTGGAAGATAATAAGAGTTGAAATAAAACGTGAACGTAAAGCACAAACGTATTCTTTGTATTGAAGTCAACAAACATGTCACATATGGTTGCTAAGACAATAAGCCTAATAATATTTCCGAACTTGCCTTTTAAAGTTCTTTACCCCACAGGGTTTTGAAAAAAGTGTCGCTAGTCAGCACATACAATTTTTTAAATTGCGTGTACCTAGTAACACTCGCGCCATCAAAATGAATATAATGACGTATTAATTACCAAAATCATTCATCATCATCAAAAATTATCAAAAGCACGAGAGGACACAGGAACAGACATACATACTGTAGTACTCCTAGCACTAATGTAGTGATCCTAACCACTATATGATAATGATGAAGACTGTTTAGTTTAAACTGTTCTGTTTTTATTTCTTTAGTTTACACTTTTTATAAAAGGGATCCCCAACTGGCTTGATAGCCATTAAGCTAATCCTAACTATAAAATTTAGATCAGTCACTGGCCGAAGCCAACGGTGAAGTGTGTCACACTGACTTCTCACATCCAAGCCTCTTTCTTTTTTAAAACTACAAAGTAATAGTAATAGCGTCAAAGTTACACCAACTCTAAAGAGACCCGTATACCATATAATCGCATAAACAAATATCGAACCTTACAATCATTCCCCCCTCCCTTCAAAAAAAATATTTCAAACGGTTTTTTTTTTTTCAAAGTGGCGACCCTAACTCAAAGTCTAAAATCTAAAATGACAACCCTATCTCAAAGTCTAAAATCTAAAATGACAACCCTATCTCAAAGTTTAAAATCTAAAAAACATTAAATGTTAAGTTAGTTTGCTATGCTTGAAATCTAGAAAACAGTAAATACGCCGCAAGCATAATTTCAAATAACATCAAGTACCCTAATCCTTATCTGTCCAACCATCCCATTTAACCTACTCAATTAAACATTAAATAACAAAACCAAACTACACTTAAGGTGTAGGCTATGCACCTCAAAAAACTTAAATTATAACACCCTATGATCCCATCATACAATTATTCGCGGCTTAACACTAACGTACCTAACGCTAGAAAACTCTCAATTACAATACGAAGGTAAACAGCTGATTCTATCTAAGATTTAGCTTCTCGAATGGTTATCATTCGACAAACTTTCGGACAATAAAAACTAGCGAAAAACTTATCAGACAACTACAATACCTCCGTTCCTAAAATTAACACAACTCGATCTTTGCATCAACAATTGTGAACACATTGTGAACTCTTTCCACCGAATGGAAATATTTCAAAAATTAACGCAGGCAAAGATCAAAGAAAAAAATTATCATTTTCAAATATAGGAAACGTCAACCATATTAACAGGATTAATCTATAGAACCGTATTACTAAGCCACAGCTTAAGAATGAGTTCATTAAAATACGTTCCAATAATACGATGAAATCAACTAGCTTTAAAACCGATACCACTACATACAAACATCCTAAATAATCCATTGGAATTCAGTAAACTATCTTTTACTATTAACAGTTTAAGATAATCGCCGTGAGTTGCAACCAATTACCCAAGTAAAGACACTACAAAGAATCTCGAATGTGTATCGAATACCCGAGTTATCCCACATCAGAAATTACTTTCATTGAGAAACCTTCGTTACCAACTTCGTTATACAACCCTAACTCTCCCCTTACCAAATCATCCCAACTCTATACTTTAAGAACGCGGGAACCAAAACAGAACCCTATGACGAATAGCTATTGCCTCGTCATACTGCCCTTAAAGATAAAACCAGGCGATCGGTTCAAACAATTATTCGAACTGTCGTTTATAAAAGTTTCTCATGTAAAGGTAATCTACCACGGAAATCTAGTATGTTACAGATATTTCTTGGGTCTTTGGTTTACGGTCCTCATCAGACATCATAGTTCAGCAACAACATGAAAAGAAACACCGGTTAATAAACAATTCATAACACTACCGCATACACAAACCACAAACCATCAACCGCGATAAAATTGTATTATACTCCTAATGTATAATTATTTAATATCAGACGAATTCCTCAGCGCAGCACAAAGCGTTTTAAACGATTTGTGTTAACAATAACGCCCCGTGACCGTGAGTTCAGACGACGAATCAGCACATTAGACCTCCCAACGATCTCAATGACCTTGTATGGTCCTTAATACAGACGTGCCAACTTCATACATCTTCCCGTTATCCGCCTTGGTACGTATAACAAAACTAAGTCATTCACCCGCAACGATCTGGGTTTTGATCTCATATCGTAATACCGCTTTTGTACACGCTGTGCGTTCGCAATATTTCCTAACGCCTTAGTCAGCAGCCTACCCATACGATTTACCCTTTCATCTATCGTTTCGTCTAAACCAACTGCGTTTAATCCCAATGATCGGTCCACCACTGAGCACGGTTCCCTACCAAATAAAATATTATACGGCGAAACTTTCGTTGACGCCTGCACGCTAGTGTTATACGCGTGTACTACCAAAGGTAAAACCGAGCACCATTGCCTTTGATTACTACCTAAATATTTTGATAACATCGAAGTTAACGTTCTATTCATTCGCTCTACCAAACCGTTACTCTGTGGGTGAAACGAACTTGTATGTATCATTTTAGCCCCAAAGTGCTCTACCGTTTCTTTTACAATTCCCGCCGTAAAAACTGTTCCTATATCCGAAATAATTTCCCTAATCGGCCCAAACCTACAGAAAACTTCCTCAACTAAAAACCGCACTACATCTTCCGATGTAACCCTAGGTAACGCCTTACATATCGCAAACCACGACGCATACTCTACCGCGACTATAATAAAACGGTTATCTCTCGACGAACGTGGAAACGCTTCTAACACGTCGATTCCTACCTTCTCAAAAATATCCGAGACCCTAATCGGCATCAAATCTGCTACGCTTTTAACTAATTTCCTTTCTTGACACGGCACGCACGAAGCTATATAACGCTCTATCTCCTTATCGGCTTTCGGCATGAAATATTTCGACCGAAACCTCTTCAACGTCTTTGCGAGACCCAAATGACCTCCTGTCCACGCCTCATCATGTAATTCGTTCATTACATTCTGAAACAAAGACCTAGGCAATACTAATACCTCCCTATTTTCTCCATCTCTACGTACGCTTTTATATAGTAAATTATTTCTCAAACAAAAACCGCTACGCCACGCTTCCGGACGTTCGCTCAACCGCGTTAACCATCTACTACAAAATGAATCGTTCTCTTGATCCGCCTGTAACGACTCTACATTAATACTAAAAACTTCCAAACCATCATCATAAGGTTCAGAACGAGAAGAAGACTGAGGTCCTTCTGTTTCCCGTTTCCCTTCTTCCATTAGCGGGTTCCTACTCAAAAAATCTGCCACTACACTGATTTTCCCCGAGCAATGAACTATCTCGAAATCCCATTCTTGTATCGCGAACGCCCATCGCGCTAACCTACCAGACTTATCTTTTTTCAACTGTAACCAACATAACGCGCTATGGTCTGTAACAACCTGAAAATACGATCCCCAAAGATAATGCCTATAGTGCCTTAACGCCCATACTAACCCCAGACACACTTTCTCCGTCATATATAGATTTTTCTCCGCATCCGTTAACTTCCTAGACGCATAGGCAACCGGCCTCATTTTTTCAACGCACTGCATCAATACTGCACCCAACGCCTCGTTAGACGCATCCACATAAACTCTCGTAGTAACCGACTTATCCTCCGAATAATAAGAAAGTATTGGCGCACTACACATAACCTTCCTAATATACTCGAACTAATTCTGCAATTCTTCATTCCATTGAAACTTTACCCCCTTTTTCAATAATTTAGTGAGAGGTAACGATATTCTCGGAAAATTCGATACAAATTTTCTATAATAAGAAAATAAACCTAATAATTGTTTCACATCCTTCGTAGATGTGGGAGTTGGAACCTGTTGCATAGCCTTCAGCTTTTTCTCACTAGGTTTCACTCCTTCATTCGAGTTTTTAAACCGAATTACATTTGGATGGCTTGAAGGTCAAGTTGGCTTCTCTAAACCGCCCAAAAACTTTCTGCAACGCATCGGTAAACTCCTCGAACGTTCTACCATACACAATTACATTGTCTACGTAAACCATAACCCCTTTAAATCTTAAATCCGCTAAAGCCTTATCCATCATCCGTTGGAAAACCGCTTGACTCGTTGCCAAACCGAACGGAACAACATTAAATTCATAAAGACCCGTGGTCGTGACGAAAGTCGTTTTATGCCTACCTTCCGTAATAACCGTCTGCCAATAACCTGAATTGAGATCTAACTCCGCAAAATACTTGGCCCTGGCCAAAATATCGACAATGTTTTCTATCCGCGGAATAGGATAATTATCCCTACAAATTTTCTTATTTTATTTCCGATAATCTATACAAAACCTCCATGAATCATCGGTCTTTTTAATTAACACAGCGGGCGCAGCATAAGAACTAGTGGATTCCCTAATAACACCTAGTTTCAACATCTCCGCGACCTGCTCGTCAATAATTTCCCGTTGCACCGGCGAAACGCGATACGGGTGACAATGAACCGGCTCTGCATTATAAGTCTTAATATCGACCGACACTATCTCCGACCTACCTAACTGGTCAGTTGCAAACGCAAATCTATCCGCATTCCTATCCAACAATGCCAATAATACCTGCTTATCATTCTCACATAAATCCTCATTTACGATAAACCGTTTATTTTCTACCCCAAACGCAAATTCGCACGAATCCGATAAGCCCGAGAAATAAACGTAATCGCCCTTTCTTAACTCCTGAAAGTCGAAAGAATTTATCACTTCACTATCCTCGATAACCGTGGTTTCCCCGAAGTTCACTTGTTTCCTTATAGAACCGTCTAGAAAGTCCGACCCTATCTTTTCTTTTGAAAGAATCCCTACGCCCATGACATTTCGTTTTACCGGCGTCGTGTTTTGTTTCGTATGGAAATTATTGAAAAACGGTATATTTCCGTGGAAAAAACACATACACGAATGAACAAAATCAATATTCATACCGTTCTTTATTAAAAAATCCACCCCTAAAATAATGCTACAATTTAAATCAGTTATTACTAAAAATTCCTGTGAAAAGCTAAAATTGTCCAAACTAAAATCTATAACACATTTCCCTACAATTTGCAGCAAACTTCCATTTACCGCCTTAACCCGTCTTTTATCTTCTTGCACACATCTCACACCCACTTGATCTGAACTGCTGGGCTGATGCATGAAGCTGTAGCGCCTGTATCTAAAAGAGCTACCACGTTGACCCCCGTTTAGAATTTAATAAAACTAATGGTCTGACCTGCTGATCCGCCTCGACTGCGACGATCTTCCCCATTGGTCGTTTCGCTTCTGTGCTACGCTGCTGAGCTCGTCTGAGGCCCTCATTCCACAGGTCAGCCTGGTTACCGCTATCGGGCTCTAGCGACGACGTGTTTCAAAATCCGCTTGCCTAGGACGCAAATTATAATTATTAGTACCAGGCCTAAAATGTGGCTCCTGACCACTTGCCGACGGCGAAACATTCGGCGTTCGTCGTGGGTCTTGAGTAGGGCCTTGATTATATTGTGTGTGAATCGGTCTGTCTCCCCCCCCCCCCCCCCCTATTGCTATGGGCCAAATTCGGTCTAAAAGTTGCCGGGTTCCTAAACACATTCACATTATCATCACTTCCCGGACTTGATTTCTCCATCTGTACCAGTACCGCCCTTAGCGCCCTCTTATCTACAAAATGGCTAAACATTAATTTATTTCTAAGATGGTTTTGCAATCCTCTTAAGAATTGCGTTATAAAAATGTCATCTTTGGTAACTCTAGCCTTCCTCGCCAGATCCCCTAAATAATGGAAGTAGTTCAACAAACTTCTTTTCTCTTGCTTGGCATTGTATAACTTCTCTGCAAAGTCTGTGCTTCCAAACTCCTCATTAAATTTATTCACCACCTCGTCAAATGTCTGGGCACTGCCCCTAATTTCCCTAAAAAAATATAAGGCTCCACGTTTTAAATACGAAGGAAATAATAATTTTAATATAAACTTCTTCCTCGATGCAGCATCTCTGAAGTCTTCTAGAAAGTCTTCAAAGGACTTCTGAGGACTCCCCGAAATGCAAGTTGACAACTCCTCCATCATGAAATAATTTCATAAAATTTTTCACAAAATGTCCGCCGCTATAAAAATCTTCCCACAATATTTTTCTATTCGATTCTTCACTCGCTTGGCAGGTCGAGGTAATTCCTAAATAAAAAACTTAAGTACAGAAATATACTTCCCAATGCACATTCGATCCTTCCTCGATTCTTCAAGGTCTGGATCGACGATCACTATCCTCTTCTATTACGCCACTTCTTATGACGTCACCTTCCTTCTGAAGCAGTCTTCCTATTTCTCCGGTTCGTTTGGCGCCTCCGCCAATGTAGTACTCCTAGCACTAATGTAGTGATCCTAACCACTATATGATAAAGATGAAGACTGTTGTTCGATTCCAAATCGATATTCGATCGATGGTTTCTGAACGGCCATTTTGAATTTGACGTTAGCTGCCAACCTGGCAGTTTTTTGACAACTGACAGACGAAAGCCCTCGCAATGTAAACGCGTTTTGGTAAGGGTATTGAAATTAAATCGCAGGCCATCTGGAATGTATTCGGGTTTCCCTCAGGATTGTTAATATAGCTGAGTGTGTTATTGTTTCTCGAACCAGATAAAGTTCGCATTTTCGTGCCCGATTGTTTTTACCACGTAACATAACCTGTGTTGGAACACTGTGCTCATTGAAGCTGGCCCGCCAGTCATACCTGGTTGGCTGAAGAACCTGTCTACCAAGAAGAGCCTAGGGTGCACCCGGGCCTTGCAGAGAGACAGGAGGTTGACGGGACCGAAGCACAGACCAGGTTAGATCGACCCCAATTAACTTCAGCTCGGTGAACCGCCGACGTTCACACTTCTTGGCAACTGATCGTTACGCTACCTCGTAGCTGATGGGCCCCTACGAGGTCATTAGGTGCTGAGAAGCCTGAACAACTGTTTAGTTTAAACTGTTCTGTTTTTATTTCTTTAGTTTACACTTTTTATAAAGGGGATCCCCAACTGGCTCGATAGCCATTAAGCTAATCCTAACTGTAAAATTTAGATCAGTCACTGGCCGAAGCCTACGGTGAAGTGTGTCACATTGACTTCTCAAATCCAAGCCTCTTTCTTTTTTAAAACTACAAAATAAGTAACAGCGTCAAAGTGACACCCACTCTAAAGAGGCCCGTATACCATATAATCGCATAAACAAATATCGAACCTTACAAAACATACATACAGACATATATACATACAGGTCAAACTCATAATGCTCCTCTTTCCCGCTTGCTCTCGGGTAAAAAACTTTCTTGTTTATCATCTAGTTCATTGTCTCACACAAACTTTAGAAACAAAAAACTGCTGCAATAATTGATATGTAGGTGGAGAGCACCCTAGAAGGAACCTACCACTTTTGTATAGGGAATTCTAAATGGAATAAGTTACTCCTCCCAGTCGCAACAAAGTTACCGCCATACAATAAAATATACACTTTTGAAAGACCTTTCTCCCAGTATGCATAATTAATTACTACAAGTTGCTACAAGGGTGGGTCTGAGTCTTTAGAAAAGTGATTTTTGATCTTCTGGGGTATGCGCCAATACTTTGCAATTATTGCAACAGTTTTTTTGTTCTGAAAGTTGTGTAAATTTATTTACCATGGTGGATAGCTGATAGAACAGGGATGTTTTTTTCTCATCACTTGAGGGCTCTGCATCAAACTTAAGAGTGTTTTTTAACTTTAAGTTATTTCACAGAACCATCGACGACTAATAAGCTAACAAAACAAAATAGACAAAAGTTCCCCGAAGTAAGTTAGTTTTTTCGTAATTAATAACGTTATAAATTCTGGAAAAAAAAAAAACCTAATTACTCGAGATCGAGACCCATTAATTTTTGGATAGGGGTTTATAGGAATAAATTTGCTATAAATGGGCTCTTCTTTAACCCCTTGCAATTGTATGTATCGAATTACCAATTACCATAAAGTAGCATGTATTTGTAAAATAAAAGGTGAAGCATAAGCTTACAACCTGTCTGAAATTTGTTCAATACATTTCTTCTGGCATGCCTACGGTAAAAATAATAATAAAAGTAAATCTCTCAACGACCCACGGCATCTTAAGATGCCATTTTCCCGTTATAGGTTTTGAATTTTATTACCATGGCATAAGGTTGAAAATCGCGATGCCTCACAATTTCCGAGGCCTTTGTGAGGTTAAGATTTTTTATCAGAATATTATAATTTGGCTCTTTTTTTGGATATCTTACTTAAGTTGCGAGCGATAAACTTTTTTTTGCAGTTTCTAGGCGATAAAGTATGGATTGTGGTATATCATTTGAAGAGAAATTTTGTAAGCTTTCAATGTGTTTCAATATCATAACCAAAGAATATTCACATTATGTCATGAAACGTAAATCAAAAGGGTATATAAAAACCGGTCAAGTGCGAGTCTAAATCGCGCACGAAGGGTTCCGTACCACCGTTCAATGGAAGCGATGGTGTGGAGTGAATAGTTTGGATTTTACACAGCAAAATATTGTTTACAAAGTTATTGGTGCGGTTACTTTCACACTCCATGTACGTAACCAGGTGCATCCATAAGTTTGTATATGGTATTGAAAGAATTGTTGTATGGGAGCCCCCTTAAATATTTATTTTATCCTGTTTTTTAGTATTTGTTGTTATAGCGGCAACATAAATACATAATCTTGAAAATTTCAACTTTCTAGCTAGCTAGGTTCTTGAGATACAGCCTGGTGACAGACGGACGGACGGACGGACGGACGGACAGCGGAGTCTTAGTAATAGGGTCCCGTTTGGAACCCTTCGGGTACGGAACCCTAAAAAGTAGGCGTAATGTTTCTGTCACTGGGAACACTGGCGCTATAAGAAAATTTAAACCACACCTATAGAAGCCGCTCGCCTTAGGGCTTTAGCCAGTGTGTTCCAAGTGCAATGTGCTGAAGCACTAAGGGAAACACAATAAATAAGGGCGTAGTCATTTATTCTGACAGTCAGGCAGCTTTAAAGGTGCTTAGGCTATCAATTAATAAATCCGGACTATAGTCAAAAAGTGTAAGGCAAGCTCTTTGGGAAAAACATCAGAAATAATTAAGCTGAAGGGATTCAAGGTAACGAAAAAGGAGATGAGCTAGCAAGAAACAGCGCTAATGTGCATTTTATTGGACCAGTACCAGTACCTATATCAGTGACTGTCACAAAGAACATCCTTAATGTGATGGCTACGCGAGATACAAACCTAGAGTTGAGAACACCAAAGACTGTAGGCAGTCTAAGATGTTAATCTAAAGAAAAGACCCCAAAAAGGCTCAGTATTTACTTACTTTACCTCAAACTTAGCAACACTGGTATGTGTGGTGACCGGCCACTGCAAACTAAACAGACACCTGTCATTATGAAAGCACATACAAGACCCATTATGCCCTAACTGGATTTGGAGGAAAGTAGCTAGCATTTTTTGGAAGAATACCTAATGTATTCAAACATAAGATAGCAGGGATGGATAGCATTAAAGTAGATGACTTGTCAAACTTAAAGTTTACCTACATCCTAGAATTCATTAAGCGAACATTTGTTGAACTGTTGGTTCAACAGATGTCCACCAGTAACCAGTGCCCAAACACTGGGAATTGGGTGAAATAGCCACAATAGAGGACCGATCACCCGCCTTTGGTTCAGCCGGCGTCCCACCGCATCATGAACTGATCAATAGACGCCGCTCAAGTCGACTCAGAAAGGGTTGTCTCAGCGTACTATCTCTCGACAGCTTCATCTGAGCCAGTCTTGTGACTAGAAGGTATAAAAAAGGTTCAGGTAGACTGGAAACATAGTCCGGAGACCAGGATGTGGACTACAGCGATGCTCTTCGGTGAGAGATGACCGATTTATTGTCACCACTTCGAACATCACACATCACACTGAAATCGACACCTGACCGGGGCGTGGAGGTCCAGCGGCAGCTCAGAGTAGTTTAAGGGAAGGCTCTCAGCAAGTGGAAAGTGAGGCAAAGAATTAAAGAAGCGAACTTGATCTAAAAAAGGCCAGCCACCAGACCCAAATTATCTCCAGCCCACCGAAACGCCTGGCTTCAGTTTCAGGGTAACACAAATTATTGAGGGGAAATAAAATAAATTGTATTTTATTCTTCATCTTTTAATATTACTTCCTATTCATTAAGACTTACACAACTTTGACCTATTGCAAAAATTCTCTAAATTTAGGTAGGAAATTCAGTTAATTTTGAGTTTTATGATGTCATTTGAAAGCTAACAAAATTAACTTTAAAAATCAAAATCCTTTGTTCATTGCATGGAAGTTGTGTGGATTATTTTGAGTAGCGCGCGATCAAGTGATTCCAGTTTATTGCTCGCGAGTGTGGTTTAGAGAAAAAGTCTTTCGATTATTCTAAAACTACTTTAGTTTATAATGAAAATGATCGCTTTATTCAAAGGGGACCAAACTTCTTGTGATTTGCAAATCCAGTGGAGTGATTTAGCGGAATAAAAAATGTTGCCATGAATAAATATAGGATGGTATTTGGATGGTTCAGGCATATACATAGCAAATTATCAACGGTATCCATGTATTTCTTTATAATGTATCAAACCTTGGAAACGCACCGTACCTTGTTCTAGGTCAAAGTTTCTCACACTAACAGCGTAGATGTCAGATCTGGCATAGCAAAAATACTTGTAAATAATCGAGGGCGGTGTCGAAACTAGTCGAAACGACCGGCCCATCAGAAGCTCTCCTCTTACCTCCAAAACAACTTCCGCGATGAGTCGCCAAAGAATGCCGGCCCTTACACAACACACTCTGTCGCAGATAGATTCATTCAGAGAATTCAGTTGGAGTAACAATTATATTAGCCAAATGCACATAGTGTTGCTCAAATTCTTAATTAATGGCGCTCTTGTTAGAGCTAGGTAAATTTCACTAAATTTCAATGTTACGTGTTTTTATCATTTTCAGTGTATTTGGTCAGGTTCTTTCGAAAACCTGGAAATGTTAGTATTAATTTGTTGCTCGTTAGCACTGACTGGGAGGAGCGTGCAGGGCTGTAGGATCCAAGTATTACTTGCGGATGTGAGCAACTATTCCCCCGACACTTGCTCAAATTGAGTGCCGCTTAAATGTCAGAGGCGCTGTAATTTCCCGCGCGAGAGCAATTTAAGTATTCTTAAAACTTGAAGTTGTTGGTTGTACATGCCTAGGATATGAATCACTTGCAAGTTGCAATATACGAAATGGGAGAAATCATCGGGAATCTTAGACTTGGAGAGTTATCAGGCGATCAGCTAGTAGCCTATTGTCACATTTTTTTTAACGTGGCTGCTTGTCCTTATGCGATCCTGCTGTCCACCAGGGCAATGTGGGTACTTTCAATATTTACAGACCAGAGTCGTTTTTGTCGCGTTCTGATCGAATTTGTCACATAATGATAGTGAAGTTTGGGGCTAGATCAATGTGTAATTAGTGTCCAAGGTATTATTATTATTATAAGTGCACTTAATATGATCGGTGGATACAAAGCCAATCTTTTTTAGCATAGCAACACGGTACGTAGGAACAGAATAAATAAAGTATGCTCATTTGGTACATTTGCATAAAGTGATTACAATTATCTTTCAAATGAATATTTTCGGAGCGGAAAACTTGAGAGCAGAATTTTCCTTTCTTGTGTTACATTATTATTAGAAGTTTTCAGTAGGCACAAATAAACGTGAAACAAGTGGACTTATCATTACGTCATCAAAAGGCTTTCTATTTCAGAAATAAACTCGAAAATTACATACTTAAACTTATATTACTTATTACACTGCCTTCTCGGGCCCATTATTATTAGGGAACCAAAAATAGCGTTCCTAAACATTACATGACCCGCGAGGTACATTTGTTTCATGTCGTCGCGGGTTCAAAAACAAATTAATATTTTTTAAACTCGTAATAGAAATATTATATCAAGCTTGTATACTGAATCTGTAACCTGACTTCCACCATTTACTCAGTCAAGTAATAATAAAGTACATCTGTTATAGCATCAAAGGTTAAAAAGTAAATACTATAAAATAAAAAGTAAATTACTATAAAATAAATAGTACCACAGATGTCATTCTTTAGCTATCAACGAAAATATTTTAATAAAATACAACTGACAAAAGTAGGCCTCTGAGAAGAAATGTGTGCTAAGAAAACATTCTGTCCGATCCGACCAGATACTCTGTTCATTCATAAAAATCTTTTCGATGTTGTGTAATCAAATTAGTCGTAAATTCGGGTCAGATATTATGTAGATTAGTGTAAGACAGGCGGGACAGATGAGTGTTTGTGGCTGGCAAAAAGCTGTTCTCAAACGACACGCGTAACACCTTTTCCTATACTGGGACCATGAATGTATTACATCCATGACTGGGACACAGATGCCATGTCACCTTCGATGTGGAGGTTGAGGCAGAGGATCTCAGGGCGTCTCATGAATGACCAATCACAAAGGCGAGATACAATGAAAAGAACTGCTACTTTGGTAAAGTAAAACAATGAGTCCTCTCTCCTACTTTCGCCGAGAAACAAAAAGTTTTATTGACATTTATTTACCTTAACGATAACGCATCTCTTTGGTGTTTTGTGAGAGACATACGGCCTCTTACTAATGAAAGAAGTTATTCAATGTGCAACTTATACTGTGTTTTGACTTGCTTTGACTTAATCATTTTGATTCTTGCTTTAATCATTTTGATTTCGTCAACAGGTGGGGACGAAATCAAAATCACGGGACGTTTAATTTCTATAGACCGAATTGATTTGGTCACGACGACGAGGGGACGAATATTCAATAGGTTAAGGAAATACGTGTACTGTATGTGGCATGCGCCTAGGGAATACAATCCCGGCCTTTATTTGGGATCCCGGGATTTCGGGACTGAATGAAGACAATCCCGGGATCCCGGGATAGTCCCGGGATTAGGGTCACAAACAAAAACACGTCTAACGAATCAAAGTTTTTAGGTTTATTGGAGACACAGTATTTATAATTTAACTTTGTCAGACCATACACAATATATAGTTCTTAAAAAACAATTACTTAAAATTATACATTTTGTTAATCATCTTACACAAAATGTATCATAATTATCTTAAAATAAAGATAGGAACTTCTATGTTTGGTAATATTTGCAATTGCAACCTCTTTTTATCTAGTACAATGTATTTATTTATTATAATTTAAGTGTCACTTATTCTAAATAAACAAAAATAGGAACTTCTTTTAACTTAACCATTAATAACAAAACTAAACAGTCATATTTCTCAACCTCTCTATTAACTTTCATTTGTTGCGAAAGTATGATCTTAGGAACAATAAGGCGTCCAAAGTTTCGTCGCCAAGCCTGCTTCTCAATTTGTTACACATATTTGCAGCAGCTGAAAAAGCTCGTTCGGCCTCGAAAGATGTTGGAGGTATAGTAATCAGGTAGTTATAAGCTCTTTCAAGATTGTAACCTCGAGTACCTGTAGCCTGTAGGTTAAATAAAAGAAATATGTTACCTGGGTAAATTAAATGGATAAGATAACCCAGGCTGGGTTATCTTATCCATTTAATTTACCCTTTTTTGTCAATCCCGAAAATCCCGGGATTAGCAAATTTTAACCCCAAAAATTTAGGGACTGGAAAATGACCGGGATCCCGGGATCCCGGGATCCCGGGGATCGGGATCCCGGGCTTGTATTCTCTACATGCGCCTAACACAAACTATACCTTACCAAGGCAAACATTAAGATAAACTTACACTTGCTAACTTATCTTATTTACTTTAACGTTTTTGTTATAAACTGAATTTGTATTCTGTAGGTGATAAAGAAATTGTAAATTCAACAAAATTATAAGATTGACTATCAATGTTGCAAGAACGAATACTCCATTTCAACTATCAACAACTAGTAAAGTAATAATTACGAAACCTTCTAATTTCTTTGTTTATTTTTGAAGCATCTTCGAGTCATTCATAAAATCAGCAGGCAATAAGCTCAGACGACATCCCGTGAGTGGATGCCGAGAATAAATCGACCTGGGTATGCTGGCACGTGACTCAACATAAACATCTCATTGGTACCAGGTTAAATGGCACTCTAATACTACTACGATCTGAACATTTGAAGAAAAAACAATCAAGTATTATGCAATTTCAGTGCCAACGTTGGTCACAAAAGTGCCATTATATCATCGTCGATCTATAAGCGATGTATTGTGCCATGGCACATGATAGTTGGGATGTCAGTGGGCTCGTAAAATCGCTGGGTCGTAAAGTAGAACCCCGAACGCCCCACTATGAACCACCAGACAGTCGAGAGTCAAGTAGTTGCGCAATCCTCGCCGGATGAATGGGTTATGAATAAAAATAGTTCATTCATAAAAAAATATATCATAAAGGTGAGCAGGAAAATAGTAATGACTGTTAGATACCAATGGAGGTTGACAAGACTTGTGGGGGCACGAGCCGATACTCGTGGGATGATGAAAAGGTCAACATTCGTTAAAATCGAAGAACGTTTAACAGGGGCGATGACTGCCAATTAAAAAGTTTTGAAACACTCTTTTACTTTCAGTACTAGGATTTTGAACGTTCGATTTTTCATAAGTAGCCTGCAAATGTAAACCCCTTTAAAGTAACATCCAGATATGACGTGGGTTTTTCTGATAGCTGCTCAATTTCTTATGTTTTATAATTTTTGGTTATTGTTTAGATAATCTACCTAAGTAAACTAAGATTGTAATATTATGGGTGAATAAATAGTAGTTTATGTAACTGCTACATAATGGAGGGCATTAATACTCGAGAGTGGGTTTATGAAACGAGCCGAAGGCGAGTTTCATAATAATATCACTCGAGAGTTTTAATGCCTAATTATGTATGTATAACAACCAAAGCGGAATCAATAGGCAAACAATAAACATTAACAACGCTGTTAACTGTTGAATGAGCTGTAATGCCTAATTATGTACAGTTACAAACACTAGTTTATCTACACACATATCATAAGCTCTCTTTAATGTGTTCCTGAACACATTAAAGCATGTTCGACCGGCATGGTGGCATTGATAATACCTTTGAATTTGAATGTCATAATATGTAGAAAAATTACACATTATGGTCATAATGTGTAATTTTTTAGATAAGAAATGAGTTTTTACCAAGTAGTTTAACATTATGCTGATCGTAACGTGCGGTTTTTGTAAGTAAAGTAAGTTTATGATACGTGTGTAGATAAAATGTTTTATGTACTCAGTCAAGTATGTCATTCCAAGCTATCTTTAACATATAACTACAACTTTTGTAAAAGTTTTAGTTTGTAATTATGGGTACAAAATGTGTTTAATAAATTTCGCTTTGCGAATTTGATATCTTATGGAATCATAACAATTTATCATATAAACGTGGAGTTTTGTTTCTAATGTAATAAATAATGCAATATCTGCTATCCTTATCAGCACTTGTAACCACGGTTTCCGTCATTTATTTGCGTCGAAACTTCCAGCCTATCACGTGGCCAGGCAATGTCAACAACATACATTGGTATTGTTGAATAACATGTTAAGCTGGACACTGTTGAGCACACTCACAACTCTAATCGTATTTAATTAACAAGACAGGCGGGTCACGTTTTGGGAATAACTTCTGGAAAAGTTCTTAGCAGATAAGCAACACAAATAATAATCAAATAACGGTCAAGATCCATATTATTAGGCAGAGTAGTAGACTAAGAAGCACCTTCCCAGGATCCTAGAATAATAACATCGTCCTCGATATGTTTAAGATGAGATGAGATGATGATTTAAGATGAGATTATACTGGACAACATATCAATACCTCTGGGCATGGACACGCCGTATCAGAGCAATCAATCGGGGTGTGAGTTGCGGCTACCATGGCTTTACTAGACAAAAAACTGCACGATACCATCAAAAGCTTTGAAAGATAGAAACTGCACATAGAAAAACCGTGCTGTAAGCTAAACAGCTTTGTTTAGCTTACAGCTAAACAAAGCTGTTTAGCTTACACAGAAGCAGCTCTTACTGCATATTTCGGATATGTGCTTTCTATCCTTAGTTACGGTATCATCTTTATCGGAAATTCTACTGATATGAACAAGAGCAAAAATGTCTCAGGGCCATTGCTGGCATAAAAAAGACGGAAAACTGTAAACCCTACTTCAAAAAATTTGATATTCTAACTCTTCCATCGATATTTATCCTAGAGAGCTTAATGTATGCGTGCTATATAGAAATAGCGTTTTTTTATGTCGCCATAAAATAATTAACCTATTACCAAATGCTATAAAAACTTTGGATTTACATTATTTTTTTTAAAAACGATTACTAAAATCTTAAAATATAATAGTAGTTTATGTGACTGATATATAATGGAGAGCATTAAAACTCGAGAGTGGGTCAATTAAACGAGCCGAAGGCGAGTTTCATAATAACATCACTCGAGATTTTTAATGCCTAATTATGTACAGTTACATACACTAGTTTATCTACACACATATCATAAGCTCTCTTTGATGTGTTCAGGAACCGCATGTTTGACCGGCATTGTGGCATTGAGTTGTTTAGCTTGTTCTGTAGTACCAACTTCACAGAAAAAGTAGGGGCGGCACGCAGGCGGGCGTTTGCGTTCGAAATTTGAATGTCATAATATGTAGAAAATTTATACATTATGGTCATAATGTTCAATATTCAGATAAGAAATGAGTTTTTACAAAGTAGTTTAACATTATGCTGATCGTAACGTGCGGTTTTTGGACGCAGGGTTTATGATACGTGTGTAGATAAAATGTATAATTAATACTTCAATGACAAAGAACTGATTACTCAACATATCCGCGTCGTAGTAAATGGGCTGGATTGAGTTTTCTTGCCATTTATTTCTCGTCTTAGCCCATGGTTTGTGAAGCGGTGTAGCATTGCATACCTAGAGTCATAAAATAAAACTATAATAAACTACTTATACTGATACTGATTTAAGTTGTAAATATGTCCACTATGTACTCTAAATATGTTTAGAATTAATTTAGATTTAAGATACCACTGGGTACCATTATTTGAAACACTGTTAATAATATAAAACCTAGTTACAAATGATGATGAACATATGATCATTTTTGTATTTGTATTTAAAAAAAGTCTATATAGGTATTTATTTAGGAAGTAAATAAGAGTGACCTAACCCCTTGGTACCTGGAAACGTATATATTTTCGGTTACCTACCGTTATAGGTTTTGATTTATATTTTCATCGCATAAGGTTCACAATCGCAATGCCTCATAACCAGGTTCGGGTGTTGACTGACCGGTTAAAGCACTCTAAAAACAGTCGAAATAAACCCTTATGAATAATGGACATGTAATGCATGCTAACATTTCCGGAAACCTCTCGTGCCACATTCTTTTCACACGTTTCATCTTTCGGCGACGCTTAAACGTAACATTTCAGTGATATATTTATATTTAATGACATTCGAAAAAGTAACGCGCTTCCCATTAAAAGCCGGTAAGTGTGCATTATTTTAAAAGTGCGGGTTCCGTTTAATGAAGTGCATATATTTTGAAAGAATATTGCAGCGGTAGAGTTACCGAAAATTGTCAAGGAAACCTTAATTATGTAATAGAATTATTTTAGGCAGCTACATTTTTTCCTCAGAGCTCTTGCAGAGATTCTGGTTTTTCTGTTTGTTTGCAGTTTCAAGGCTAATTTTAGTAGTTTTACATTCCCTCTAGTTTTTTTCATGAATTTATTTTATTTCAAATATTTTTTTATTTTCTGCTGCTTATCTGCATGGTTTGAAGGATAGTGATTAGGTTGGCTACTTCTAGTTCTTGTTGGATAGAAGTAATGTGGCAAGGTTCGTTGTGTTCTTTTTCTATGCACATATCAGATAACTTCAAGTTTGCCTTATTGAGTTGGTATTGGAGGAATTTACTGTGGTCACAAGCAGAAAAAGCAGTGTAGGGTGTCAAAAGATTCCACTGGTTTTTCTAATCGTTGAATCTCATTTTGCAACTCCTCGTATGTTATTCGCAATGTGGACGCACTATCTCTCAGCTGTGAGTTCTTGGCTTTCAAGCTTTTAATTTCATAATAATTTTTATTGTGCTGGAAGAGCACAATGAAAATGATTATGAAATGAGTAGCATGTGGTTTAATTCGGTGTGAGGATGGACGTTTCTCACATTAGTGAGAGTTGAGCAGTATGTAGTGTATTAGTATTGCCTATAGTTAAGGTTCAAGTTGTTTACTTGTAAAATATGAATAATAGAAAGCAATACTCGCCGGGTTTGTCCGTTGGCAGTTTGAATTTGGCAAATTGGTCCGTGATCGATTATTTTATCACAGTGACAATTCTAACCAAATTTAGCACTGGCGCACTATTAGTTAACAAACATTTAACACTATATTAACACAAATAGTCGAATTTATACAAATTAATTTAGTTAAAATACAGCACAGCTGTTTTTGACGTGTTGCCTCGGGCGCAGGTCCGAGTGGTCTTAGTAAGGAAAATAAGTTAATGTTACTGACGTTGAGCCATCTGATAATATAGGAAATCTACCTCCTAGTATACTTAAGCTTCTACGTCATTCTTTGCTCTGAAAAAACCATTCGAAAAACTGAGTTCTGAGAACTGAGAAAAAAGAAGACTATTCAAACTTTCAGTGATTCATTATCTCCAGAAGAACTAGCAAGGTGAACAGTAAAATCTTTGATGGAAAATGGTAATGAATACGAAAGCAATATTTTGTACCATCTTTTGAAACATCCTGAAGATATCCATAAGGTTCAGACCAGATTAAGCGAAAAAAATGTATATACACCTGAAAATCCACTGGGTCTTTTCGTGTCAATTAAACTTTCGAAATGGCAATACAAGAGTCTGAGAGAGTCATTCAATGGATTGAATATTGGACTGTTTCCTATAAATAAAATAAATATATTTCAAAGTCGGACAAGAAAATCTGGATTGTTATCCCTCAAAAGAATACTTAACAATTACTGAAAAAGGAGCGCAAATAAATTAGCGTGCCTTGTTCGATTCAACTGTGTTCAGACTCATAAGTGCAAATCATTTAGACTGAACATAAAGCCTAATATAAAACTTGTAAGCAAATGGGGCTGTGATAGGGCTTTAGAACAAAGCAATTATAAGCAAAAGACTGATTTTGATGACTCGAGTATCTTTATAATTAGTTTGGTTCCAATAAGGCTTCTTTCAGATGATGTTATTATGTGGGAAAACGATCGACCGTCATCTAAATTTTACAGTCAGCCTGTTATGTTCAAATTCATGAATCAAACTAAGGAGTAGCTGAAGACCATATTGAAGTCCACAAAGGTCTGTAGTGTATCAGTAGGTCACGAGGTTGCTCTTGAAAATGATAGATGGCAAAATGTCTTCATATATTTCTGACACTTTACCTGCTTCCTCGATATATGTAAAGCAAAGTCTCCAGAAATGAACAATCCTAACTTGATTTACGGAAGACCAGTAGATAGAGCAATGTACCAGTACGGACTTATATCTTAACATGCCTAAATCCTTACATGAAGCAGACATAATTAAACAGTTTGGGCTGGTGCCCATCGGAAAACTTTCTGAATAAGTTTTAGATGCGAGAAACAAAGAGTTTAGAAAAAAATAGAGAACTTTATTCTTGAAAGGTAAGCATGAATTATTGAAATGAGGACATAATGTTTAATCTTCTTTTGCCGTCCGACCCTAAGCTTACACTATGCCGACCAAGAATGACCAAACTCAAGAGCATGACTATCATTCCTGTAGTTCGGGATCTTTGATGCCTGTTAGTCAAGATTTTTTTGAACCTGAATTTATAGACACAAGCAATTTAAGTAATATTGGCGATATATCGCTATACAATAAATACACCAAACTCACACTGCCAAGCGACTAGCATTACAGGATAGAGCGGAGTACCACTCTTTTTAGCAGGATGAAAATAAACGGCATTTCGGCTAAAGCATATCTCCTGTACTATTTTTGATAATAAAAATGTTGAACATAAACATTTACATACAGGCACAGACTTTTAATGGCCCCACAGCGGCGTGACATACATATAAAAATCCAAGACCTGGTTTTTTTTCTCTCCAACAGGGATTCGAACTCACTTGGGAAGTAGACCCTCGAACAGAGGTCGTCATCATGTTTGTACCTATTTTCCTTGTTGTTGTAAATAAAAGTAAAAAAAGTATCCAGTTTCAATATCAGTTAGTTAGAGGTAGGTACTGCACACGCAGTTCACGATAAAGAGTTAGATTGATGGGGTTGTTTGATGTTCTGAGTTATGACGCGACAGACGGAAAGATCGTTCTTGATGAAACCCTAAAAATTAAAAATTCAAGAAACGTCGCCCCGTCGCCGGGCGGCACCGCAGGTCGACGAACTGTGCTTAGGTAGGTGCTGAAAATACCCCTTTCTAATACCTAAAGCTAAATTTGTTCATCGAATGGCAATTCGGAATAGGTATTTTTATCATCAATAATTTAATAGATTATTTTAATGCAACGAAATAACGTAATCAGAGTAAAGTGTGATTTAGTTTAAAATTTTACATAAGTTTAAAGATCTGGTGAGAGGCCTGTCGAATAAATAATTAAACTCTATTTCCAACATTACTCATCCCATCATTCTTATTTAATAAAAAGTTGTTGTAGACGTACAAAGTTACGTAAAAGGTTTTATGAAATATATATGAATCATGATTATTGTCATCGTAAATTTCACTTCCCAGCATCCTGTCGATTATATAGCTCATGAACATATAAATAGCTCAAGTATCAATTACAAAGATAGTCTACTATTCCCGACGTCTCTAGGCCGCTGGAGAAGGCCCACAGAAGGTCGGTATGGAATTCACCTTGATTATTTTAAACTGTTCTTTTAGTGCCGGCAGTTGATAAGAACGCTTATTTGTAAACACAGTAAACAGTAGCTTTGATCTAAGGCCAAGTGGCATAGCTGACGGATTTCCTCGAAAAGAGAATAACGGGGAATTACCGGCATAGATTCGATCAGAGCTACATTATTTTTGTAATCGTATCATCAAAAAAAATTTTTGGCATTTTGATCCAAGCGGGTGACTAATTTTAGTAGGGCCACTTTTGCAGGTCACGTTTGACACTTCATCACAATTCAACAACGTCATCTTGTAATGGAGAACAATTTAAATATAGAATATGTATTTTTATATGGATAAAATTAAATATATTTATATCAAACTTTTCCATATAAAAATACATTTTCTAGTCAGCGGCGGCTCGAACAAGACGCTTTTGCTGCGAGTAAACAGTGTGCAAAGTTGCATTTTGCTTATTAGTGAGACAAAGTAGCTTTTGAGTTTTATTTAAATTTAAATTTTTGAATGTCGCGGTCATAGGCGATATCGCAAACAGCCAACGGACAAGTTATAATTCGATGTTCTTTAGCTGTTTGCACTTTCGCCAATGTCCCAGTTACTGCTATCGATTTTTAACTCGATTGCAGTATCTGTGCTATTAAGTTTCAAATAATCGAGCTTATTTTATTCTATCTCCTAACCATTCCAATTGATAAGTAATAATTATATAAATATTCCGTAGGGTAAATTATTCGAGGTTTATCACGAAAAATTACAATAAATTTTAGGTGTACATTAAAGTTATTGTACATTTAAAAACAGACACAAACATTGCTTCTGGCCCCACACTAGGACACCTATGTCGTGGGAACCAGAAACAGCGACGTCACACACACATAAATATTAAAGACCTGGGGATTAATTATTTTTTCTGTATCCCCAACCGGGGATCGAACCCGGGACCCGTCGCATGGTATTGGATATTATAAAAAAGGTAGCTGTAGGGAATTTAGATGAAAATACTACCATTGTTATTATGGTAGGAAACCACTCAAACATTAGTCGGAGTGCATTAGATACCGGTATAGAGGTACTGCTCAATTTATATAATAAGACGAAGTGCAAGTTTATTCTATGTAACTTTCCTTATTGTTCTAATTTATCGGGGAAACAAAATAAAAGTGTACATAGAATGAACATGCATCTATACAATATAACGTGTCATCATAGTGATGCTATTTTATATTTCGACATGAATAATTTTATTCATAACTTTACTTTGACTCAGGATACTATGTATCTGTATTAACATAAATAATTACAAAATTGTCAGTTGTTACAATAGAAAGACTGCCGATAGAGGTGGTTCTTTAATCTTAGTAAAAAATAATATTAAGGTGAAACAACGGAAAGATATTCTTGCACTTACTGTAGAAAGACAAATAGAGGTATCCTGTGTTGAGTTGGATAGCCATATTATTGTTTGTGTCTACAGACCTCCGAGAGATGAAAACGGCCATGGCAATTTTGAAATGTTCGAGAAAATTATGGAGGATGCCCTCATTATACTTTGTAATAACAGAAAAAAGTTAATTATTTGTGGCGATTTTAATGTAGATTTGCACAAGCAAGTATCTACAAAGATATAACATTGAAACAACGATTAATAACTCTGTTCAAATCATTTAATTTATGTCATATATTTCTAGAGCCGACTAGAATTACACTTACCAGCCAAACTTGCTTAGATAACGTATTTTGTGACTGTGCATTCACAAGTAAAAATGTAATTAACTGCTTACCCTCCGATCACAGTGGTCAAACAGTTTCATTCCCAATTGCCAGTAAAAATAGGACTGATCCATCATTTTATAGGCCTATTACATCCCATAGACTAGAGACGTATATGAAAAAGTTAGATATAAATTTGCCAGTACCGGATTTTGATGAACAGAACCCAAACAAAATCTACTCAGACTTCTTCAGCATTATTCAGACAGAATTCAATAAAGTTTTTAAATTAAAGAAAGTCAGTGAATACAACGGTAAATCTAAATTTAATGACTGGGCAACGTTTGGAATTCATAAAAGTAGAGTTATCTTATATGACCTTTATGAACAAAAAACCTATAACTTTGATCGAAAATTTCATGACTACGTTAAAAAATATTCCAAAACTTTCAAGTTGGTTTGTAGAACTGCAAAAACTTTACACATTAATAGAAAAATTCAAAATTCAAATAATAGAATGAAAACAGTTTGGCAAATAATAAACCACGAAACTGGCAAAGTTATACCAAGGGACAATGATTTCTGCCTAAAGATAGGTGATGATGTTGTTAAATCCAGCGCTGATGTTGCTCGAGCTTTTGAAACATTTTTCACCAATGTACCCTTACTCACAACAGACCGTCTAAATTCATCTCCATATGAAGCAGAGACTTTATTAAAAAATAACACTAGCGCCAGTAATGTATATTTAAAATTTCATCATGTATATCCCCAGGACATTGTCAAAACGTTTAAATTACTTAACTTAAAAAATACGGAAGACCTGTGGGGTATATCAGTCAAAGTCATTGGTTCAGTAATTCTAGTTATAGCCCCACACTTAGCTTATATATTCAATAAATGTGTTGACGATGGGGCTTTCCCAGACCTCATGAAACACAGTAAACTGATACCTCTGTTCAAGTCGGGAGATAAGGGTGATCCTTCAAATTTCAGACCAATATCTGTTCTTCCAACACTATGTAAAATATTTGAAAAGATTATACTCAATCAAATGCTCTCACACTTCAACCGTACAAAACAACTCCATGCCAAACAATACGGTTTCACTAGGGGTAAATCGACTACGGATGCAGGTATTACCCTTATATCTCATATTTATTCTGCATGGGAGGCCGCACAGGATGCTATCGGAGTTTTTTGCGACCTGTCGAAGGCGTTTGATTGTGTTGATCATAATACGCTATTAATTAAATTAAATCATTACGGAGTTAGAAATAAAGCGTTGGATCTACTAAGATCATACCTAAGCAATAGAATTCAAAAGGCAGAAGTTAACGGCGTAAAATCTGATGGATCGGGTGTTAAAATGGGCGTTCCACAAGGTTCCATATTGGGCCCTTTCTTATTCCTGGTATATATTAATGATCTGCCTTTCATGGTGGAGAAATTAACTGACATAGTGTTGTTTGCTGATGATACTTCACTGGTCTTCAAAATTGAAACACAAAAAGGAGAATTTGATGATGTTAATGGTGTATTGTCTTTAACCTTGAATTGGTTCACAGTTAATAATTTATTGTTAAACGCTGGTAAAACCAAGTGTATCAAATTCTCACTTCCAAATGTCAGGCAAGTTGAGACCAGTTTAGTGTTAGACAACAGCACGTTAGAATTAGTAAATGATACGAAGTTTCTTGTAATAACCATTGATAGCAAATTGCAGTGGGGACCCCACATAGATAAATTGGCTGGTAAATTAAGTTCTGCGGCTTACGCTGTTAGGAACATCAGACAAAGCACGGATGTGGCTACATCTACGCTAGTATATTTTAGTTACTTTCATAGTGTGATGTCCTATGGTATCTTGTTGTGGGGGAAAGCAGCGGATATTCAAACTATTTTTATTTTACAGAAAAGAGCTATTCGAGCAATTTATAATTTAAAACGAACAGACTCCTTAAGAGAGCTTTTTAAAGAAATTGACATACTAACAGTAGCTAGTCAATTTATTTTCGAAAATATAATGTATGTACGCAAGAACCTTACAACATTTTCCAAACTTAGCGATAGCTGTAATGTTTACCTAAGAAATAATCACAGACTATGTGCGCCCCGTTTTAGACTCGCGAAGGTTAGCAATTCTTTCAAGGGTCAGTGCATTCTCTACTACAATAAGATACCTCTGGAGATTTTGAAATTGCCATTTGAGCAATTTAAAAAGCATGTTAAAGCGACTTTGTCGAAAAAGGGATATTACAATGTTCAAGATTACTTAAATGACAGGACTGTATGGGGTTAATTTGGCTCAACACAGACCTTGCTGTTAATAATTTTGTAATTATTTATTCCAGCTTATTAAATAAAAATAAATCATAATTGTATTAGTTAAGCACAACCTATTTTTAAAAGAGATCTAAAAATAAATCTGTGGGAGTTTCTACGCCCTTCTTCTCCCACAGTGGTCCAATGTAGAGAAGAGGCAAAAAATGACGTTTGCTAAGCATATGTAAATATCTACAGTAATAAAGTACTTTTGAGTTTGAGTTTGAGTTTGGTAGGCAGAGCCAAAATCTCAGCAGTCGTCATGTTTTTCATTTGATTTTTCAATGTTGTATATTTCATTTACTTATTTGATATGTTCTCATTGCTGAGATGAAAACTTGTAGGTGCAACACGAGAACAAAGTTATTTACATCTCGTGCCTTGAGTCCCTCGCTCGCTCCGGATTCTAACGTAGTATCCTTCGCTAACTCGACACTCAAACAAGCACTCGCAATAAAAATCAACTTTACTTTCTTGTTACACAAATAACTATTTATTGTAATAGTGACAAAAGATGGAAATATCACGATTTGTGACCAATGAACCATTTTATACATTCTATACATGAAATATACAATTTTTGTTCTAAGAAACTGGACAGCGTTACAAGGTTATTGTTAGATGAAATAGTAGGTCCCACCTCGTTGGCCACCAAATGGTTAGTTCCCTCCTGGGAAACCTAAATGTTGAGTGAAGTGGTAGATCTCGCCACGTGACACCCGAATATGAAACTATCAAAATGGAATGGTACGTGGCTCTCTCCGCACAAACGCGCCGTATTATGATGAATCACGAAGGGTCCAATGCCAGACAGACCTGGGATCCCAGCTCGATCGCCGGCGGCACCTGGACGAAGATAATGGGCCACCACCCACGACCCACCCACATTGGTCAAATCTGACCCAGTTTTCAAAAAGTTGTGTACAGTGACAATTTCGGTATTATACTATTAATACTGGAGTCAGCATTGACTGTACTATTAATTTTTTTTTTTTGCTCCGGGAAAAAAAAGTTACAACAAGAAAACTGCCAGAAGATTAAAGGTCGATTCACACTTATCCAGGGGTCCCACCGATCCAGCACAGGTCCGGCACAGGTCCGTGTCAGTCAAAAATATTTTTTGGACCACACGGACCTGTGTCAGAACAGTGGGATTCCTGGTATGTATGAATCGACATTAAAGCTACCTGCACTGTTGTTGTTGCACTCATTGTCATTCTTCATTGTCTTCTCGTACATTAATGGTGCTTCATTGTTTTAGCAATATTTTGTTATTGTCTGTGGGCCTCCCCGCGCCACCCGCACCTGCCCTTATCACACTGCCTTCACACTACACGATCGGCAGGGCACGATTTGTATAGACGTCTCAGCTATGAGGGAACGACTAGAATGAGAGAAAGAGATAGACAGTGAGTCAGACGGGGCGATTTCCCGCGTAGGTGTAATAACTGCTACCACCCCGCGCGTCCTGCCCTCTGTGTCCTCCATCCTGCGTGTGCGCTTAGTCAGTCGCTCCTTAACTATCGGTGTGAACTATCGTTGGTGATCCGTGATTGTTAAAAACTTACGGCTTGTTTTTGGATTTTTTGTTTGCTCTCTGATTTGGACCATTGAAACTGAATTCCTGACAACCAGAGCGTGTTTATTGGACTTATTGCTGCCTTTTGTATTGGTTTGTGTTCTACCGTGAGATGGAAGGCCAAAACAAGTGTGTGCGGTGTCGCCGATCAGCATTACGTCGCAGAAATCACCGACTGACGGCCATCTTTCTCGAAAGACAACAAGATCACGCTGAGCTGTTATTGCAAGAAGTGATGCCGTTTGAGGTAAGTTAGTTATTAAACCATAGTTATTACAGGCACTGTGGGCCTAAGGTTGTATCTTTGAGTAAATATGAGAAGACGCCTCAACTTGACTTTTTGTAGCATTTATTGAAGTCAATTGACCACATTACGCTCAGTCTGTCTCGCTCCGCCCCCCGCGTCCTCTGAAAGTCTGTCTCGCTCGGCCCCCCGCGCCCTCGTCATCAAATCGTGACACCTTTTTTGTTTGAGAAAGCGCCTTTATACGTAGTAATAGTAACTCAATGGGTTGTATTTAAAAATCATAACGAGTGTAAGCTCTGATTGCTATATGTACCTACCTAACGTTGAAGAACGTCATAAATGTGGTTTCGGAATGGTGTGATAATTTCGCGGTACGGAGCTTAGACGCGATAGGGGAGAGCAATGGGCCGGTACCGGCCCAGGGCACAGAATACATAATAGTACAAGATATTTAATTAAATAACGACTTTTTCTATTCAGCTCTGACAGCGCCGCCCGCCAACCGGCAGTGTTTGTCTACAGTATGCATCCTTTACTATCGTTATGTTCTGTCTCTTTATGCACGGCAAGGGATGTTGCAATATAAATAAATAATTTTATTTATTTATTTAGCTTGTTTTTAAAGCAAAACCTCTTGAATAAAGCATTCTTTTTATTTTAAGGTCCCGTTTGATGGCTCAAGATTGATATGCCATGCTTGCTGGGTGACGTTAAATCGCGGCGTACAGAATCTGCACAGGCAAGTTGAACCACCACAACAACAACAGCCTCAACAACGGGATGCGCCACATCCACAGCAACAATTGGAAGATGCTGAGCAAGTTGCTGTGCAAAATGCTGTTCAAGATGCTCCAGTTCCAGAGGAAGAGGAACAAGCAGTTAATCATGTGATGAATTTGGACGGTTTTTCCCGTGCTGCAAACACTGCGAGGCGTTGTATTTTTCATGGTTGCCAAAATCTGAATCTTAGCTTAGTGCCACCTTCTGTTAAGTTTGATTTATTACACAACCACAATTATTATATACCCCCACTAGCTCGAATATGTCTACACCATTTTCAAGCTCATGATTGGGACATGCTCCAAAATCAGAGGGCGATTCTCCAATTCAGTAATATTGATGTTCTTGGCATAGTTAATATATTTAAGTGGGGATTGAATACAGAAAATGATATCGATTTTGAAAATATTGAAACTGTCGATGAGAATGAGCTTCACTATTGGACTGGCGTGACACATAATCAGTTTAATAATATCTTGATGCTCACGCCATCGCTCCGAGAGAGAACGCGGGATCCAGGAACTGTCTTAGGCATGTATCTAATGAAACTAAGGACTGGGGAACCAAATGAACGACTAGCCACGAAATTCAAAATATCAAGAAGAACGTGCGATCGCAAACTTCATTTAGCAAGACAATGTTTAACAATAGATTTTGTCCCACGTTATCTAGGGCTTGATCACATTACGAGGCGACAGACGATGGCCAGAAATCTTACATTACCATCCCATATTTTTGGAGGAAGCAATGAAGCATTACTTTTGATATTAGACGGAACTTATTTGTATGTGCAAAAAAGTGCGAATTTTCTTTTTCAATGAGTTACGTATAGTCCACATAAGTTTCGCAACCTTATTAAGCCATTTCTTTGTGTTTCGTCTGATGGTTACATAATAGATGTTGAAGGTCCATACAAAGCTGTCACATCAGACGCCACAATCATGCGTCAACTAATGCGCGAAGATTCACCGTGGCACTGGTATCTTCAACCCAACGATGTCCTAATCCTTGATCGAGGCTTTCGAGACGCAGTGCCAGCAATCGAAAGATGTGGCTATATAGCCCATATGCCGCCTTCTGCTCCTAGAGGGCAACAGATCACAACAGACGAAGCTAATAAGTCACGCCTAATTACCATGGTCAGATGGGTTGTAGAAACGGTTAACGGAAAGTTCAAAAAAGATTTTTAATTGTTTCGGCACGTTTCCCACAACATTACGCTTCCATATTTAATGGATGATTTCAAAGTAACTGCAGCAATAATTAATGCAACAAGAGTTACATATGAGGACAGCCAATATGTTGAGCAGTTCATTAATATAATTAATGAAAATATTAACAGGGATAATGAGTTGGCTAACTATGTCCTCTAAAACAATTTGAATAGGCAAAGAGCGGCATTCGTGGGAATTAATGCCAATCACAATGTGCAAGATTTTCCAATATTAACCTACGAGGACTTAATCTTATTTTCACTGGGGTCTTATCACTTAAAATTAGCAAGGAGCTATTGCCATGAACACACCAGAGGAAACGGATTGTACGTGTTGGATGTGTACCGTCAACCACAATTAGTCCGGGGTTTCGTGCTACTGAGGGGTAGAATTCAATCACGGCACATACGTAGGATACAATACTACACTTACGTTTTATTCGAGCCGGGAAGTAATAGGAGAGACGGAATAAAGGGACATTATTGTTCGTGCATTCATGGTAGACGAACTCTAGGAAGTTGCGCGCACGTTATTAGTGTAGTATATTATCTATCGTGGGCAAGGCATTTAGATATAAACATGGCTCCCGCAGCTTTTCTGGATGACATAATAGCGCCTATCGATATAGACAGAGCAGAAGAAGAATTATTAGCAGATTAGAAGGAAAATGTGAAATACTTACTTACATCTAGCTTTTAATGTCAGTTTTTTACTTTACTTGCATCTTTGTATGGTTAGTGTGCCATTTAATCTTAATTAAACTTTTGATTTTACATTTGTCTTTTCTTCCGATTCCCATTACCCACAGAGATGCGACTACTACCATTTTAAACTACATGCTCGATTCTATAATGTCACAAAGTTTCATTAGTGTACGCCCTGGGTCACGCTTCCATACATTTTTGACCAATGTCCTTTCAGACCAATATATGTTCTTCCAACACTAAGTAAAATATTTGAAAAGATTATACTCAATCAAATGCTCTCACACTTCAACCGTACAAAACAACTCCATGCCAAACAATACGGTTTCACTAGGGGTAAATCGACTACGGATGCAGGTATTACCCTTATATCTCATATTTATTCTGCATGGGAGGCCGCACAGGATGCTATCGGAGTTTTTTGCGACCTGTCGAAGGCGTTTGATTGTGTTGATCATAATACGCTATTAATTAAATTAAATCATTACGGAGTTAGAAATAAAGCGTTGGATCTACTAAGATCATACCTAAGCAATAGAATTCAAAAGGCAGAAGTTAACGGCGTAAAATCTGATGGATCGGGTGTTAAAATGGGCGTTCCACAAGGTTCCATATTGGGCCCTTTCTTATTCCTGGTATATATTAATGATCTGCCTTTCATGGTGGAGAAATTAACTGACATAGTGTTGTTTGCTGATGATACTTCACTGGTCTTCAAAATTGAAACACAAAAAGGAGAATTTGATGATGTTAATGGTGTATTGTCTTTAACCTTGAATTGGTTCACAGTTAATAATTTATTGTTAAACGCTGGTAAAACCAAGTGTATCAAATTCTCACTTCCAAATGTCAGGCAAGTTGAGACCAGTTTAGTGTTAGACAACAGCACGTTAGAATTAGTAAATGATACGAAGTTTCTTGTAATAACCATTGATAGCAAATTGCAGTGGGGACCCCACATAGATAAATTGGCTGGTAAATTAAGTTCTGCGGCTTACGCTGTTAGGAACATCAGACAAAGCACGGATGTGGCTACATCTACGCTAGTATATTTTAGTTACTTTCATAGTGTGATGTCCTATGGTATCTTGTTGTGGGGGAAAGCAGCGGATATTCAAACTATTTTTATTTTACAGAAAAGAGCTATTCGAGCAATTTATAATTTAAAACGAACAGACTCCTTAAGAGAGCTTTTTAAAGAAATTGACATACTAACAGTAGCTAGTCAATTTATTTTCGAAAATATAATGTATGTACGCAAGAACCTTACAACATTTTCCAAACTTAGCGATAGCTGTAATGTTTACCTAAGAAATAATCACAGACTATGTGCGCCCCGTTTTAGACTCGCGAAGGTTAGCAATTCTTTCAAGGGTCAGTGCATTCTCTACTACAATAAGATACCTCTGGAGATTTTGAAATTGCCATTTGAGCAATTTAAATAGCATGTTAAAGCGACTTTGTCGAAAAAGGGATATTACAATGTTCAAGATTACTTAAATGACAGGACTGTATGGGGTTAATTTGGCTCAACACAGACCTTGCTGTTAATAATTTTGTAATTATTTATTCCAGCTTATTAAATAAAAATAAATCATAATTGTATTAGTTAAGCACAACCTATTTTTAAAAGAGATCTAAAAATAAATCTGTGGGAGTTTCTACGCCCTTCTTCTCCCACAGTGGTCCAATGTAGAGAAGAGGCAAAAAATGACGTTTGCTAAGCATATGTAAATATCTACAGTAATAAAGTACTTTTGAGTTTGAGTTTGAGTTTGGTAGGCAGAGCCAAAATCTCAGCAGTCGTCATGTTTTTCATTTGATTTTTCAATGTTGTATATTTCATTTACTTATTTGATATGTTCTCATTGCTGAGATGAAAACTTGTATGTGCAACACGAGAACAAAGTTATTTACATCTCGTGCCTTGAGTCCCTCGCTCGCTCCGGATTCTAACGTAGTATCCTTCGCTAACTCGACACTCAAACAAGCACTCGCAATAAAAATCAACTTTACTTTCTTGTTACACAAATAACTATTTATTGTAATAGTGACAAATGATGGAAATATCACGATTTGTGACCAATGAACCATTTTATACATTCTATACATGAAATATACAATTTTTGTTCTAAGAAACTGGACAGCGTTACAAGGTTATTGTTAGATGAAATAGTAGGTCCCACCTCGTTGGCCACCAAATGGTTAGTTCCCTCCTTGGAAACCTAAATGTTGAGTGAAGTGGTAGATCTCGCCACGTGACACCCGAATATGAAACTATCAAAATGGAATGGTACGTGGCTCTCTCCGCACAAACGCGCCGTATGATGATGAATCACGAAGGGTCCAATGCCAGACAGACCTGGGATCCCAGCTCGATCGCCGGCGGCACCTGGACGAAGATAATGGGCCACCACCCACGACTACGTGGGCGTGATGATGATTGATGATGATGAATTTAAGCGATGAATATAGTATGATTAGTACACTGATTTATTGTCTGTTAGCACACTGCACAATTATGAGAAATAGAAAATTATACGCCACGCGTTGACAAACTAAGATTTACAAAATTTATCACGACCGACGGTTTTTTCTTTTTTTGTTGGAGGAGAAAAAAATATAATTACCCATGCCCAGGAGTCAGACCTCCCTGCTATGTCCGGGTCCCCACATATTGAGCGGGCATCAGCTCGTGTGGTATACGGACTAAAAACAACCCCTTATCTGTCAAAGAGTTTACTGTGAGCCATGGGTGGGACAAGCGACCGCGACGAAGCCTTCTGAGCCAGAGAAAGAATTAAGGAGTGACTGAGTGACTTTGAGACATGAACCAACGTTATTAGAGACAGATAGCATAATGATGACAATTGATCGGTCGTTCTATATCATCGATCTTTACAAAACACTTTAATTTGGATCAACAGTTATGTTGGTGAACCCTTTTTCTTTTTAAACACTAGGGGTGTTATCCAAAAACTGAATGCAATGCTTACGGCATTGAGCATAAAAATGCCCCTTTAGTAGCAGAGCTTTAGAGCTCGGCTCAAAATGTAAGGAGATGTCAAAAGTAACTTATAAAAGTTTATCATACTGACAAACGAAAACTTTGTTCCAAATATAATTGAATGTCAATGTAACTTTTTAACATTCAAAGCATATCGCGCTTATTTTTAGTACCATATCAGTCTTCCGTGAGCAGTACTGTAACGTACCATTAAAAAAGGTCAGATACCCATATATTAACTAAATATTACACCTTTACCTATGAGGTAAATCTGATCGAATCGGATTCATAATGAAAGCTGTCAGAATAATGTTCGTAACAACCCCTTTGCTGTTGAAAAATCGAATAGTTGTTTATGTGACTGATACATAATGCCTAATTATGTACAGTTACATACACTAGTTTATCTACACACATATCATAAGCTCTCTTTGATGTGTTCAGGAGCCGCATGTCCGACCGGCATGGTGGCCTTGATAATTGCTTTGCACTTGTTTAGCTTGTTCAGTAGTATCAACTTCACAGACAAACTAAGGGCGGCATGCTTGCGGGAGTCGGTGTTCGAAATTTAAATGTCATAATTTGTCGAAAATTGACACACTATAGTCATAATTATTAATATTAAGATAAGAAATGAGTTTTTACCAAGTAGTATAACATTATGCTGGTCGTAACGTGAGGTTTTTGGACGCAGTAAAGAGGGTTTTTGATGATTATGAGGTGGGACGCCCGCTGAGCCACAGGCGGGTGATCGGTCCTCTATCGTGACTATTTCACCCACGGGTAGTATTTCGCAGTAAAGAGGGTTTATGATACGTATGTTGATAAAATAGATTATAGCTACGATAGTTAGGTTAAGTGTGTGGGATGTGTATGTTCTGTCATTGGTGAGACAGTTAAGTTAAGTTAAGTTTACATACGGTTAAGTTGAGCACGCACGATTTAACTTTTCACATTGCGCTCCACTATAAATGGACTGTCCTGATAGAAAGCGAGTTAGCGCTTATCTGGAGCTAACTTTGACATTCCTTAGAGATAAACATGACATGAAATAACTTAGAGATAAACTTAAAAAAGACAAAAATCATACAATTTAAACCCTACCAAATACAACCCATAAACCTCGCTGAAGTTAAAGAACAATTAGGCATAGAAAAAGTAAAAGACGTTAAACTCTTAGGTCTGACAATAGATACAAACCTAAACTGGAAATCACATACCTCTTCAACAAAGGCCAAAGTATCACAATTTATATATACGCTTCGTATTCTCAAAAGAAACACCGGGAAAGAGTGTGCCCTGTCAGATTATTATGCGCTATGTTATGTTACGGGATAATGCCCTGGGGTAACAGCGTCGATGCCAAAGACATATTTATAATGCAAAAGAAATGTGTCATAAAAATAGCTAATATTCAAAACAGTTGCAAACCGCACTTCCAAAAAGATAACATCTTGACTCTACCGTCCCTGTACTTACATATTTGCAATGGCAACCTACGTAAAAAAACATCCTGAACGATATCAACACTGCACAAACGCTAGACGGAAAAATAATTTAATATTACCGGAGCCTAAACTAGAAATTTACATTAAAAAAATCCGAATTATATGACAATTTTAATTTACAATAATCTACCAAATGACATAAAAATAACAAACTATTACTTCATTTAGCCTTCGTCTATAAGGAAAGCAAAAGCTACTATAATTTAAGCTAACTTATGATTGATTTTAAGAAATATAAATTTAATTTTATGATTTTAAGAAAAATCTTTCATTTAGACTTAAGCAAACATTTTAATACCCTTTCAGGGTGCATGTACGCTACTTGTATGTACACCTCCACCTGTAACTCCCATGTTCGTGTTTACAAATATATATATGAATATGAATATGAATAAGAACCTGCTAGTCGCAGTATATTACATTGTGTAAACGGGCTCATAGACAAAGTTGGCAAGCGATATTTATCTTACAACCTAAGATGTAATATAATGGTATATCCCATGGTGAACAGTGAGCTTCAACATAGCGAGAGTTAGCGAGAACGCTGCCGCAATGACGCCAGCGAACTTGCGGATGTTTTTAAGTCATTAAATCTAATTTTACTAAAGCAAATAAAAATATTTTCATCATCAATACGTCGATAAACCTATCCTTTCCACTCGTCGGCTAATTTTGGACCACCATTGGAACTTTCCACGAAAGAAGTCAATACTATTACGGCAAGTTTTATTTGTATGCTATAAATAGGTGCGAAGTGCCGAGTATCAAAGGGCAATTGACCTGTTTCGTTTACCGATAGTTAATTACCCTTTTAAGCTCAAAGGCTGCGTTAGTTTTTTTCTTGTCAGTGGAAGTTATGCGGAATATGTCGGATCAACTGAATTATTAAGAATTAGACTCTTTAATTATCACCTACCTTATAAATAAATTACTTAAAACTTATTGTAAAACAGAACGAGTTTCTAAATAAGTATAAGCTGTATAAGTAACATTATCGGTTGTTCTCTATTTTCAATTCAGTGACATTTATTCTCGGGGTGAAAAAACAATATCGGAAGCAGGAAAATCTTGACTTCACGGAAATCCACCTCGGGAGTGAATAATTATTATAAACGCCAACAGCCTGATGGTATCTTAAATATTGAGGTTACAACGCCGTAAAAATCTTTTATTAGGTTTTGCAAATATGCGAGAGTTAATTAAAGACGGCGAGTGCGTTCAAGAATGCTGTCACGGGATGGGTCTGTAAGCTCTATAATAATAATACAATATTGTTTTTAATAAACTGATGAAGAATGATGCTAGTAGGTATCTTATGATCTTTTTGTGCTGCTATATTTAAAACTTCAAAACTGTCTGTGGAGTACAAAGTTGTTCACATGATGTTTGTCCCCGATATTCTCATTTTGGCGGCAGAATTCATAAAACTATGGTCTAATATTTAATTCCACCGGCTTGTTTGACAAACAAAGTGATACCCTATTCAACAAAAATGTAATAGTGTAAATATTGATGTTATTGTCGAAAAAATAAAGTAAATTACTCGTGTCCGGGTAAATTCCCCCGGTGGGGACATGAATGAGATATATTTTTTATGATACATATAGGAAAACCACCGACAAGAGTAGTAAGGTTTCCCTACTAAATACGCTACCTAATAAAACTCACCTGCAGGATTTCAACAAACACTACATAGTGTCACATTACTCGTTTTCTACTCAAAGCTCGAGGGTCCTGAGATTGCACTGGGTTAGCAACTTTTCCAGTCCAGCCTTATAAAAAGCTTAAGTTATTGGAATTTGCATTTATTTCTTCACGACATTATTGTTTACGAATAAACCATCAAAATGTTTGTTTTGAATTGATTATCAATATTTTGTCTAATCCATGTTTTTAAAAGTACCACTTAGTTCACCCTCCACCTTGGAGTTATAGTTTCCTAGCTTCGGGAGATTACGTCAATTTGAATCCAAAATTTAAAATATGAACGGATTTTAACAAATGAGCTGTCGTTGTATTTGTAGAGACCCTGAGAGTAACAGGCTATATAATTTTGGTGAAAAGTCATTAAGTTGGATTTAACCGCAAAATTAAGTTTAGAAAGTTATTGGTGGTACGTAACCAGGTGCATTCATAAGTTTGTATGTGTTATTAAAAGAAAGTGTCACCCGCGAGGTCTACAGCTCACAGAGCCACTAGTTATATATGATCTATTAGTTATTCTGTGGTTTAATTCATGCAGGCATCAGAAATCAACTTAAATCGAATAATTAGAAAATAATATGCTTCCTAAATAAAATTTTGCCTGAAATTAATTATAAATATTATTACGGTATGAGTCAACACAGAACATATTGATTTAGTTATAATATAAGCCCAAAGAACATTGCAAAGATTTTAAAATAACAGTTAATATCACACAATTATTACTCGTTTGATTCAATTAATAAAGCTAGCAGAAAGCCCCGATTTGTGGATTGCTTTAGGTGGTTTTTGTGAGGGGGTCATTTTAAAAGTTGCCACTTTAGCGATTCTGTCGCTAGGAACATTGCCTAAGCCTTAGCGAGTATTTACATCTTTATTCACTAAATTTTCAAGTAAATATTTAAACTACAGGGTAGCTATACTCATTTTCATAATTTGCTAGACCCTCAACGGTAGGATATTATGGGCTTTCAGAACCTGATTCCCTCCCTGGCTGAATCATTTTAGCGACTTGATGGTCTCTTTTAATATTGAATCTAGCGACACAAAATTTCAGGAGTTGGCAACACTGTTTGAATTAATGTACCTTTTTTCCTAATGTACCTAAGACAGACAATAGACATAAAGATCAATTATTATTCAAGGTGTCAAGGTATTAGGGCTCCAACACAAAATCTATTAAATTCAAACTTACCAAATAGAAAATAGTTTTGCATTATCAATTGTATAGATAAAACGGGAACAGAACAAAACCACGCATCCGACGCTAGGGCTCTAGAATGCGGAGTACCACAGGGAAGTATTCTGGGGCCTCTCCTGTTCCTAGCCTATATAAATGAACTACCAGAAAATGTTCAACATCCTACAGTTTTGTTTGCGGATGACTGTGTTCCGTTGTCATAAAATGTACAGAGCCACTAAATTTCGAACCAGATATAAAAAATACATTGAGTGGGCTTGTCGAATAGCTTCAGAATAACAATCTAAAAATTAACCTAAAAAACCTTAAATTATGCAATTTCATCAACCACAAGCAGACCCACCGAAACTAAACATAAACTATGATAGCAATAACGTATAAATTGTACAAACAATAAAATTCCTCGAACTGCATCTAGACTAGACCAACACTGCGGATGGAAACTGCATATATAAAAACTGTGCTGTAAGATAAACAGCTTTGTTTACCCTCTAAGGAGATTAATGCAGATTGCGACCACAGAGGCTGTTACTGCATATTTCGGATATGTACATTGTACATGCTATCCTTAGTTACAGTATCATCTTTTTCGGATATTCTTCTGATAGGGACAAAATATTTAGGCATCAGAAAAATGTATCAGGGCTATCGCTGGCATTAAAAAGACGGAAAGCTGCAACTCCTCAAAAATTTGATATTCTAACTTTTCCATCGATATTTATCCTAGAGTGCTTAATGTTCGTTAAGAAAAACTATCATACACATTTTATAGAACGAAACACAATTAAAACCATATAGTACTTCCTTCTCCTAAATGCGTACTATATAGAAATAGCGTTTTCTATGTAATCATAAAATATTGAACCTATTATCAAATGCTATAACTTTGGATTTACATTTTTTCAAAAAAACTGTCACTAAAATCCTAAAACATAAAATTTACTATGATATCAATGAATAATTTTATGACAAAGAACTGATTACAAAACAAATCCGCGTCGAAGTAAATGGGCTTAGCCCGCGGTTTGTGAAGCGGTGTAGCATCGCAATATTGGCATACCTAGAGTCATAAAATAACACTTGTAAAATAAAATACTTTTACTGATACTGATTTAAGTTGTAAATATGTCCATTACTCTAAATATGTTTAGATTAAATTTAGATTTAAGATTTTATATAAAAAGGTTAGTATTTGTACACCCTGTACTACTGGGTGCCATCATTTGAAAGACTGTTAATTATTATTAGAAATAGAAATAGAAATAGAAATTGTTTATTTTGCCTAAAAAAAAAACAATACTGAGGAAAGCGAATGCGTAAGTAGGTATATAAGGCAAAAAAGGGAACAATCTCAGCGTTTGCTACAAGCTAGCACAGTGCTAGCTTGCAGCGCTGGTTTTCAGACAGTCCCATTAACATTAACATTAAAGACTGTTAATTATTATTATTAAAACCTAGTTACAAACAATGGTGCACAAATAAACATTTTTGTATTTGTATTTATATCAAAACCCAATGATGTGTATGTACTATCGAACCATCTGAATCATGACCCACCATAAGCTTATTTTGCTAAACCCCTTAAATGCACGTAGGTCGAAATTCGCTTGAAGGTTTATTTCCTTGGTAACGAACTTGTTATCATTTGATTAGACACTGACATTACGATAGATCTTACAAGTTTGAAAGTTTCAAACGAATTATCAGGCAAATGGGTCATGATTCAGTTGGTTCGATTGTACATTAGTCATCGATGAAATAAAACAAAACGACCATTTTATACATATTTATTTACTTATCGTTTTCTACATGATTTTTTGGGTCTTCAGAGCTAATCTAGCGGTAAATCTTCGAACGTTTGAACGTTTGTTTGAAATATTTTCTTATCGTGTTTTATATTTTTTTCACATAACGATAAATTTGCTATGAATCAGCTAAAATTCTAAAAACTGGGTTATAAGCCTTAATCTAAATTATTATATCGAAAACAACGCCATAAATTAATTAATACGCTCAATCCCATAGGAGGTAAAAAGTGCGGTTGACGTTTTCCAACATAAAATTTTGCTACTACAAAAACCTATGTGTAAACAACTTTACTCGTCTTTTTTACTACATCTCCTCATCTTTTACTAAGTCCTCATGGCTGAGATGGGCGCATGACGATGATATTGTAATCAATTCAGTTAAAACGAACCTAGTTGTTATTCAGTCTCCTTACTCATGTAGCCCTAAGGTGTCATGCGGATTGGTCGCACATGACTTCTCTTGTATTCATAATAATTTTTTCAATTGCAATTTTCATACTATTAAAAAAGTACCACAAGTAAAATACCTAGGCCTGTGTATCGATAAAAATATGGGTTGGATAAATCATGTAGATTACATTGTATAGGCAAGCTTAACATATTGTTATGTAAATTTAATCAACTTCGATATAAAGTTCCTAAATTTATGTTGAAACTATTTATCTTTCATTGGTTGATTCCATTGTTAGTTATTGAATTGAGTGCTATGGTTCGACTTTCAAAACTCATATGGACAAAATTGAAACTTTACAAATTAGATTCTTAAAACTACTAAACAAAAAACTAAAGCCAAACTAAATCATGACTATAGAAAGCTGTTTAAGATATGCAATATCCTTCTAGCATCGTTAAAATATAAACACAGTCAGCAACCATGGCAGTCAGAACCATAAAATACCCATGCAGCACGGTCTCAATACAAGATCTGTAGCTCAAGGAACATTTGAAACTACAAAAGTAAATAACTACTTTGACGGTAGAATGCGAAAAAGACAGATTCCTAGATTATTGAATGAAATGCCATCTCATATTAGACTTGAGAAGAACAGAAATAAATTTTCAGTCATGTATAAACCTTCTGGATATTATCATAAGTACCTAATTGCCTACATAAATCATCAATGTATTTTTATTACTATAAAACATAGAAGTTTCTAATTAGCTACTTACCTGCTTACATGTTATATGTCATCATAATTGTATGTCGAACTTTCTGTGTCAACAACTCAACAATACTTGTTCCTTCTTAGATATGTAAATCTAATGGCGACTCCCGACCCACAGACAAACCATACTTACAATTGGTTTTGGGGATGTAGGCGTAGCCCATAAGATTTGTTTTCAATGCAATAAAGTCCTATACTATTATATTCTATCACCTTGCTGCGCCCCCACCTGAGACTCCACCAACTTGTCTCTTAAAAATAAGTTACTGGGTCTGTAATAACATTTGTGTACAGAGCAGAACGTTCTTGCCGCGGAACCATTAGAGAATGATGCGACAGCCTCGGAGACGGCCGCCATTTCCACAGAAAGGAACTCGTCAGAGGAGGTCGGCTATGGTGGGAAATCTAAAGAACAATCCAGAGAGGGATGTTTGAGGCGGAAGGCTTCCAATGACTCCTCACTATCGTCAGCTACTGAGCAGTCAGACATTAAAATCCTAACCGCTCCGCCTAGGTCCCCATATAAACCTTGATAAACCTTCGTTTCCAAGGCCCTATAAAAGGATTGACGACTTAACTCCCCTATACTGGGCCGTGGATCTGACGTGACCAACCCTTGCGTACTCTGTGTGCTGACATTGTTAATGTTTTTTTTTCACTTTGAATGTCAGCGACTGCCTCCGAGTCGAAGGAAGGGACTCTTAAGCATGTGAATGAAAAAGTTAGAAGGGCAAACCGAGTGGGTTGGTTTTTAAACCGTTATAGCTTTTTTTGAATAAAATGATATGCTTAATGGATAGCTGGCACTCGCTTTTCATACCAAAGTGCTTTTCTTTTTGCGCGGAAATGCATAGTTTTTCTGGAAATCCACATTGAAGATTGGTGAACGAAACACATTTTACTACGAAAATCGGCGAAACGAAACGCAAAAGTACCATTCACAGACAAAAATAGTACAATTCACAGACAAAATTATGACGTTTTGTCTGTGGTATTGACATTAATGTTCGTCTGTGGTCGAAAAATGATGCATCTTCATTCCGTTTCTCTCGTAGCTACGCGAATGTACTTTTCCGTGTTATTTCTGAATAGAGGAGCGAGGCGACCCCATCTAGTTTCACTAAACCGAAATGTTTGTTTTAGGTCACTTTCTGTGTAAATACTAAAGATAGGTTGTGTTAGGTCACAACGTTATGAACGACCCGGAGCCGAGTGAAGCGGAGCAGAGCGAGGCGACCCCATCTAGTTTCACTAAACCGAAATGTTTGTTTTAGGTCACTTCCTGTGTAAATACTAAGGATAGGTCTATAAAATTTAATAGATTGGTGTCATAAATATGGTGTTTTTCTTCATTTTCCTATCAAATCAGATGAATCTAACCTTAAAACTTAAAAAAATCATATCTCAAAAAGTATACATTTCCGCACTTTAAAAACTATATGGGGGGGGTAGGGAGACCCCCCCCTCTCCCCCCCCACCCCCCTCCTTAGCTATATCGATTCAAAAATTTACCCCCTGTTATTAATCGGTCATTATAAACAATGCCCGCGTAGTTTGACGATGACATATACAAAATGTAAAATAAAAAAAATATATACATTATTACCTACTTATGTAAAATAAATAACCAATCAATTATACTTAATAAATAATTAATAAATTACTAAACTAATTATTCGTAGGCTTCGTAGCACAGTCACCGGTCGTAGCGCTGTCGATGACGACAAGCCTCGAAGAACTCGTTGGAAGTTTTCGTACAATTGAGCTCGAGCAGCGTGATGACGCGCTCCCGGTGTAGACTAGTGCCGTCTCATCGATGATGAGAGGTATCTCACAATTAGCTTAACAGCTGATATCGTAGTATTGACCACCGACTGATCCTATTATTCAGATGACACAGGTCGTTCAAGAGGAACAGACACACAGAAATGAGGTACTGCCAAAAGCACTAGATTGAACGTAGAATTGAAACACAGGTGGAACTGCTCTTAATCAACTTTTTATTAGTACAGTCTGAGTCGCAAACTAGCGGTTTACTACGTCATACATTTTAAATTTTTTACAAATTTAAAATGTATGACGTAGTAAACCCCTAGTTTCCTGCTAAGCTAAATCTAAATCCTGAAAAGTTGGTTTATTATCAACAAACATTATGCTGGCGATACTTCGTCACTTCCCATTATTTTACACAGTTGATATTATTATTATTTTCTGAACTCTTTGAACTCGAAAAAAACACTTTATCTGGTGCACTTCTCATTGTGTGCTTTCTTTGGCATGATGCAATACCTACAAGGTTTTTTAGCTTCTAATCGGCACCGGTAATAAACAAAACAAATATGAAGTGTGGCAGATGGCAGGTGGCGTGGCATGTTACGTCCTCCGCCGCCGCCGCGATAAATGGCGGCATTGTAGTCGCTAAATTTTACTCCGTGATTCTAATAGTTAAAATAATTATTTGATATAGAAGTATATGAGGATGTTAACAGTAAATATAAATGGAAAAAATTACATCGATATTCTCTATTGTATCGATACATTTGGGCGGCGGTTCTGTGATTACAGGGGTTGATAGGAATAACCCCGTGAAACGGAAGCCTGGAAATGTAAAAAGTTTTAAATTTAGAATATAGTTCCTGAAATAAATTAAAGAGGAGTAGTGAATTATATTTATTTTAGAAAAACCTTTCCTATCTAACCTACCTTAATACTATATACGACCCTAAATAACCTGACCCTGGGCACAGATTAATAAAGAGTTCTGGGGGAGGCTCTTCGAGCGCTGTAGAGTTGGCGCTGCAAGCGAGAAGCAGCAGCAGTGGCCGTCTTGCGTGCCGGTCAGAGGAAGTAGGCGAGTAACGGTAACTGGCAGTAGACTCTGGCGGCTACGATGCGCATCGGTGGCCAAAGGTTTCAGCAGAGTTTTAAAAAAAATCTACGACAGAAAGGTTCCACAGCAGAGATCTTCAAAGTTTCCTGGCCTCCTAATACTTCTCACTTTGTGACTTGAAGTAGACTGACCTAAATCGAATCTAGATTTGTTAGGAAGGCTAGGGTAGATCCCAAGATTCATATTGAAATTTTTGAATTCATATTAACGTAATCTCCATGAGGCGAGTAAAACTATATCTCTTAGGAGGAGGATGAACTATAGAAACAGGTCACACAGAATATTGACAAATAATTCAAAACAAACATTTTGTTTGTTTAAACAAACATAACCCGTTTATATAAACAGGAAATGAAAAAGAATTATAAATTCTAATAACGCAAATCCTTTTGTAAGGCTGGACTATCTATCAGAAGAATGATATCCCAGTGCTTTTGATACCTCAGGATCCTTGACCTTTGGATGGATAGACCGGTAAAGTGACATTTGGATTTTTCAAAACAAACATTTTGACAGTTTTAAACAAACATACATACATATGCTCACGCCTCTTTCCCGGAAGAGGGGTAGGCAGAGACCAAAGACCTCCACCTGCTACGATCCTGGCATACATCTCTCGCTTCCTCAACTATTTATATTCAATAAAAAAAAAACTGAATCTGAATCATACGTCCGTCTGTCTTTCGGTGGGCTTTATATATGTCGCAGTTGGTTGGTTAAATCAGACATTTAACTAACTCTCTAGATCGTTGAATACCGACGTTTAATCAAGTAGCATTTTGATTTAAATAATGCAACGTGTAAAACGTTTAACAATCTTTCTTACCGAAAGCCGGCGTGTTGGAAAATAAGATGGCGTCACGACAAAAGCTGATTTGTACAGCTTATATCAGGGTAAAACATTGTGGTAGCGGTACCTTTATCCTTCATGTTAGGTTGTTGTTGATTGGTTGTTGTTGATTGTTGTTCTAATGCACTAAATAATTTTGAATTGAATTGAATTGTGAACATGTAAGAACAACAAAAATACTTAAAACATAAACTTAAGTACACATAAAAAAATATTTATATTTTATATGTCTTGTTGCCTAGGAACGTTTAGACAACTCGTTAAACATTTCCATCACTCACTTGTCTGACGGATTTTTAGTGACTTGGTTAAACATCCTTATTTAATTAACGGTCTAGAGAGCTAGTTAAGTGTCTGATTTAACCTACTAACTGTGACATATACATCATTAACCGTAACAGGTGAAGAGTAGATATTTTTCCAGGGTTTATAGTTCTTTTGCCGTTATAACAAAAAACAACTAAGTATACGCTTTTATAAACTTTAAAGGGTATTCCCATTGGTTTTTATTTTTTTTCTTGTATGTTGGCACTTAACCATTTGTGACCATAATACACAGTGGATTGCCGGTGACACCAGGTTAGACATAAAATCGGTTAAATTAGAATCGGACTCGCACATAAAATAAAATGAAACCATCTAGTCTAGTCTCATGCATGTAGAAAATTTAATTGTTCTCCTATTAACGCACAGAGAACGGGTTATGTGGATGGAGCTGGTTAATTGTATTGTTTGATCAAAATCATCATTCTGTTCACGACGAAGGTAAATAGTGTATAGGTATTGCTGTGTAAATATGTATGTACAAATACCCTCTATGTATACCTTAATCTTTGCTATACCCCCTAGGGATAAGTTAGTTATAAGTCTAAACTAAAGAGTCCGCTTCCTGAGTATTAACATAAAGGCGAGTTAGCACCTACATACTTTGGAGATAATTTATTTTCACTCTCCTTTTCAAAAAATGGCATCAATTTGAATAATAAATTGTGTTCAACAATACGTAAAACTTTTCCTTTTTTACTTATGTAGTGGAACCTGACAACAGCTTAAAAAAAACCGGTCAAGTGCGAGTCTAAATCGCGCACGAAGGGTTCCGTACCACCGTTCAATGGAAGCGATGGTGTGGAGTGAATAGTTTGGATTTTACACAGCAAAATATTGTTTACAAAGTTATTGGTGCGGTTACTTTCACACTCCATGTACGTAACCAGGTGCATCCATAAGTTTGTATGTGGTATTGAAAGAATTGTTGTATGGGAGCACCCTTAAATATTTCTTTTATCCTGTTTTTAGTATTTGTTGTTATAGCGGCAACAGAAATACATAATCTGTGAAAATTTCAACTCACTAGCTAGCTAGGTTCTTGAGATACAGCCTGGTGACAGACGGACTGACGGACGGACGGACGGACGGACAGCGAAGTCTTAGTAATAGGGTTCCGTTCTTACCCGTTGGGTACGGAACCCTAAAAATATAGGTGAAAATAAAATTAAAAATACATTCCCGAAGAGTTTCTTGGTACTACCTTCTCTGGTGGACGTATTTCCGAAGCAAAGGAGACGGTAATGGAGATTCCTTTTGCGAGATTCAGCCAAGAATCAGCACTTGAAAGGGAAATTTCCTTTTAACAACTTTTATTTAACTTGCAATGTCTGTTGTATGTATTCATGTATGTATGTCGTATGTTCGGGTCAAATATTTCAGGTCAAATTTGACCCACTTTCCGAATTCCGATTGAGCTGAAATTTTACATGCATATGTAAATTAAATACAATTTGATAACATGGAGCGGAAGGTGGCCATAGGAACTCTATAACAAAACGACGCAACCCTATCAGTTTGGGCACGGTATATTCGTCTTGACATGTCCTTTGGTCCTATCTATGTCCTATCTATAATTTTTATGACATGGAGCTGATCTGATTATGGAGCCGGAAGGTGGGCATGGGAAATCTGTAACAAAACGACCCAACCCTATGGATTTTGGGCGCGTTTGATTCGTCTTGACATGTTCTTTGGTCCTATACAATATTTTCATGACATGGAGCTCCATGCCATGAATATCAGCTGATCCGACGATGGAGCCAGAAAGTGGCCAAGGTAACAAAACGACGCAACACTATCGAGTTTGAGCTCGATTGATTCATCTTGACAAGAAGGTACTCTGCTCATAGATTAGATTTTTTAAAGAGACGTCTTCAGAGCTTCTGTAATCCCTCACAGCGTTGTGTTGTTGTGGCACGGAATACCAATTTTCCTAATTATCACCCGATTTCATCATCTAATATCTCCAACAATTGCTCTTCATATTTTAAGGCCCAAGATCACACAAAACAACTGAAGAGAGCTTTGGCAAAAAAAAAAATGGGCTCAAAAAATTATATGTTATTCACAAAGAGATAATCTAGTTTAAATACTACACAGTCAGGTCATAAGTTCTGTCACACGATAAAAACTTTTGAATTTAGAACGCTGGCCACAAAAAAGTTTCTTGAATTCGAATTTCGAACTTTTCATGAAAATAAAAATGTGTACTTTTTAGAATTTTCCTCATTTTTAAATATGGAGTGGACACTTAAAGAAGACCGTGTCGCAGTTATTGCGTTGCATCGTTGCGGTTACGCGCCAATTCAGATTTTCGACTTACTGAAAAATTTGAATATAACCAAAAGATTCGTTTATCGTACCATAAAACGATACAATGAAGACTCTAGTGTAGATGACAGGTCAAGAAGTGGTCGCCCTCGCTCTGTTAGGACTCCAGCAGTGATAAAAGCTGTGAAGGCGCGAATTCAAAGAAATCCCATACGTAAGCAGAAACTGTTGGCCCTTCAGATGGGTTTAAGCAGGACCACGGTGAAAAGGGTGTTAAATGAAGACTTAGGGCTTAGGGCATATCGAAGAAAAACAAGACATCGTTTGGACGCTCGTTTAATGGACCTGAGACTGAAGAGATGCCGCGCTTTGTTGAAGCGGTACGCGGGAAAAAAGCACCGGGAAATTCTTTTTTCGGATGAAAAAATTTTCACCGTGGAAGAGAGCTACAACAAACATAATGATAAGGTGTAGGTACGCATACAGCAGTGAAGAAGCGAGCAACCGTATTCCGCGTGTCCAACGAGGTCATTTTCCATCCTCGCTCATTGTTTGGTTGGGAGTCTCTTATTGGGGCTTAACTGAGGTACATTTTTGTGAGAAAGGCGTAAAAAAGAATGCAGTTGTGTATCAAAATACAGTCCTCAAGAACCTTGTGGAACCTGTTTCTCATACCATGTTTAATAACAGGCACTGGGTATTCCAACAAGATTCTGCGCCAGCTCATAGAGCGAAAAGCACACAAGACTGGCTGGCGGGGCGTGAAATCGACTTCATCCGGCACGAAGACTGGCCCTCCTCCAGTCCAGATTTGAGTCCGTTAGATTACAAGATATGACAACACTTGGAAGAAAAGGCCTGCTCAAAGCCTCATCCTGATTTGGAGTCACTCAAGGCATCCTTGATTAAGGCAGCCGCCGATATTGACATGGACCTCGTTCGTGCTGCGATAGACGACTGGCCGCGCAGAATAAAGGCCTGTATTCATAATCGCGGGGGTCATTTTGAATAAACTTTATTACCATAAGTATCTATGTTTCATTAAGTTCATTTTGCTATATAAATGTTTACATAAATAATAAACATGTCTAAATTATTTCATATTGCACATGTGACAGAACTTATGACCTGACTATGTATGTCGTTACGCGATTGGACTAATTTGTCTCGATCGTAAAAAATCCTGAACATAGTCTATATTTAAAAGGAGATTCAATAATTTTAATGTAAAATTACTGATTTTTCTCATTATTGTTATACATAAATTTACCTGTTTTAGAGCTCCGTATTAATCCTTAAATTTTATCACTAAGCTTATTTCCGTTTTTCAGTAAATTCGAAAAAACACCTAGGGCCTTACCACAAAAAAAGAAACCACTGTTCAACACATGTTTAAATACAAAAGTGTATGGGATTTGACATTTGTTTTGAGGTTAAACGCTGTTCAATACTTTTTGTGGTAACACGGCTAATTTTTAAAGTATCCGGGCGGCCCGATGCTATTCCGCGCCGCCCGCTACCCCGCTAGTTCGTCTACCCCTCCAGAAGACGAAGGGCGAATGCGGCGCCCCTCACCTCAACAGCCAGAACTGGGCCTTAAGGGATTAAATATGGCCAGCGCCAGGGGGCGCGAACAGAATGCATCTTTAGATTCATTTCTAGGCTAAACTAGAGAACATATAAATGTAGAATAAATATCTGTTATAAAAGGTCTATTAGAGATAAGAATGGACTTTTAAAATTACTGGATATCTGTTATATTTAATACTTAAAAATATTTTTCGCAAAGCATTATTATTCAACTAAATGAACAAGCGCTCGGAGACGAATTCAGTTTCCTATATGAAACTTATTTTTTCTTGGTCTCGGAGCTCGGGCTGCCCCGCGGGGCTCTGCGCGGGAGCATGCGTCAGTCTGCTTCGACACGATGCGACGGGTATTTGTTTTCTTTGTCTTATTCTCAATGCCATTGGCCCTTGTTCAGCTCTTAAGAGTCAAATCACAAGAAGGACTCCTTATTGAAGAACTAGACTGTCTAAATTAACGGGAAAACGCTCAGTCAACAATGACGCTTTAAATGAAATATAAACTTTAAATTTAATCAAACCCATCAATTAATTTCATCACACAATTTATTATAATATAAAAGCTTGCTGGAGAGCTGGCCGGAACAGGGGTATAATTTGCATTTCTGTGGATTCACTTCCAGCTCCAATCTCGCTAGCCCCTCGACAAGTGCTCTCAGATCCTCGATCACCACTTCGGGGCTGCCTCCGATGTTACCGTGATCCAAATACCATACGTTTAGAGGTGACACTAAATTCTGAATTGCAAGGCGAAATATATATTGAAGGTCCCAAAGGATCGGACGGGGTCTCGAGTTTCGTGCAGGAGGATATCGACAATATCACTGAGTCTTCTTCTTTTTGGGCCACCCACCGCCCGGCAGCGCGGCGGCGGCGGCGCGGTGTCCGTTTTAGGGCACTTTTAACTAATACACTGACGAGCAATGAAAAAGTTCCAGTGACATAGCACCAAATTACTTCTAAATGGGAAAGGCTAGCTTAATGACGCTGTCTGCAATATTGAAGTACAATCGAACCATCTGAATCATGACCCACCATAAGCTTATTTTGCTAAACCCCTTAAATGCAAGTAGGTCGAAATTCGCTTGAAGGTTTATTTCCTTGGTAACGAACTTGTTATCATTTGATTAGACACTGACATTTACATAGATCTTACAAGTTTGAAAGTTTCAAACGAATTATCAGGCAAAAGGGTCATGATTCAGTTGGTTCGATAGTACATTTAACAACGCATCAGAATATTACCAATTAAAAACGTAAATATTGTGTTAAAATTTTAAATTAAATGTTTAAAAAAATTGGATGGGTGTTTGTCGGCATTTTGTAAGTGGAACTTTTTCATTGCTCGTCAGTGTATAAGTACGTTTCAATTAAATTGCTGGTCCCTACGTTTGACTACATCTGACTTAAAGCGAACTTCAGAATTACAGGAACAAATAAAATAATTAAGAGGTATTTTCATAATCAAATTAATTAAGAAAATTTAATCCAATCGCGTTTTCCTTCAGTGAGAATTTTAATCATACCAAAACTCAAATCTGATGATGATGAAAGATGACTTTGTGAGTGGAGTAAGTCAATTCCAAAAAACCTCCTTTTTTGGTATCGCCTTAAATAAAGCCCGAGCGTTCCTTGCCTGCGACGAAATGTTCCGAGTATTGACGAAGCTGTACAATGCCTGTGTTAGGCACGGTTGTCTACCGGATAACCTTCTAGAACTGTGGCAGTTCCAATCCACAAAAATAAAACAGGTGACTTGTCATCTATTAACCGCTATAGGCCGATTTCCCTGGGTACTATGGTAAGATATTCGAGAGGCTCTTGCAAACTGTACTGGTGAATGGGTTAGTTATTGATGATGCGCAGTTTCGTTTTCGTCCCGGTCTTTCAATCGATTCTGCCATAGTCAAATATTGCCGGATATAGGGATGAAGTCAAGATAACGTTAGTTAAGACCAATTGTCAAAATTTACTTACCTGCCAACTTTGGACACGCTATACGAAAGATCATCATCATATAGCACGTTACGTATTCACTATGATGACGCCTTTCGAATATTACTTAGAAAACCTTGTTTTTGTAGTGCGTCGAGCATGTTCGCGGAGGACAGTGTGCCTGACTTCATCGCGAGACTTTCTTCTTTCTTTCTTTCTTTCATTCTTAGATCTCGTCACGCCTCCTTTTGGCCTGATTTACGTGATTCTCAAAAAGGAAATTTTGACGAATATCGTCAGTTACCCAAACAGTAAAATACTTTCATAATGTTTATCTGTATACCACAGTGGGAGCCAAAAGTAAGGTTGTTAAAAGTAAAATTTTATTTCTTTTATCTTGAAGCGTTCGTGGCCTAGCGGTATTCGTATATCGGAAACGATAATGCGGGTAGCAACATCTGGCTGAGACGGGCACCTGATGGGTGCGCGTTCTATGTGGCATTTGTTTCGGATGACACGTTAAGCTGGAGGTCCTGGCTGCTATCGCTACTCGGTGGTGGTAGTCGTAAAGTTGTCAGAGGCCCTAGTAGGGCAGCTAGTTAACTTCTGACAGTCGTGTTGGCCTTATGGCCAGCTTGTGCCCGACACCCCTCCATCAACCTGCACTGAGCCAGCGTGGTGGAGTAAGGCTTAATCTTACTCGTATCCGGGTAAAGGCATGTGCCCCTCGGTGGGGACATTAATATGCAGCAGCAAAAAATACATTTAAAAATAATATAACTATGAGTTACGTGCCTGAAAATTAACGTATAACGATGTCTCTATGAGATTTGAACAACAGCTTTCGGAACTGAAGGGTTTTTGTTCACCTTTTGCCCTGACTTCTCAAATGCATAATTAATTGTACTAAAGTGTCTACAGATGTAATGCGGAAAGGAAAGTTTAATTGTATGTATCTATTTACATTATACAGTCATGCCGTCATACAGTCTTGACTAGTACGGAGGGCACTACACAACTCACTACCACTATAATAACTCACATAATGTTGTATTATAGAAATACCTAGTTTTTTATGAGTTGTTGTTGGTGTTAGAGTATGTTAAGTTATTTTAAAATAAAGTTATTATTATTATTACAGGTTGTAACGGAAAGGTGTAGACTTATTTCAAAGGGCTGTTAGGGACATCGTTCCGAGCAACTTTTACTATGGAACCGATTTGAGTAACTAGTATACCTTTAAGTACTAAAATCGATAGGATTATAATATAGCCGTATATATAATTATTCATTGTCTCGGTATAAATAATGATTATGTAGACATTATCAATTAAATTAATTAATCACATTGTAAGGTATAGTATTTAGCGGTTAATCCACTAAATACTCGTAGACATCTACTATACATGTGATTTCCACAACTATTTTTAGTCTAAACGCTTGAGACGTTTGCTCAGCAGTGATTGAAGATTTACCGTTAGTTACTATGAGGAATGACAATAATTAAATGGTGGAAAGGAATCCTCCTCTTAATTAAATCTCAATTAATTCCGTTAATTTATTTGCACGATACTGCCGTTAAGCATAATAAACTATACATTTAGCCCAAGCATTGGCCAACCAATCTGTTATTTTAAATATCGGGGTAGGTACAGCCAATTGTTATTAATTTTATACACGAGCCCAATTCAAATAATTCCTACAAATTTTGTAATATTGGGTGCTTAACTATGAAATTGGCGATTTTTTCTTACAGATTCAGGAGTTCATAATTCGAGTAATTCAATAGCTATTTCCAGTTTTTTTTTATTGTTTTAAAATTAATTTCAATATTTTACAACTACTTATTAAATTTTCTTTTAATTTTCAGTTTGATAACTAAAATGTTATCTTCAAAATCAGTGCCTGCTAAATGTCATCAATTTTCATGATAATATTCGTAATATATTTTTACAGCTGACACTTTTCAAAAATTATATAAAATTTTCTTTTAGCTAAATGCTGTCTCATTCATACACACAAAGTTTATAAATTTAGGATCTGTAATTCCTAAAAAAAATACAAAAATGTTTGTACTGAAAATTGAGTTAACTTCAATTTCTCCATACAAAACGCCAATTTCATATGTAAGGACCTAATATAAATTACTGAAAATTCATTTCCAAGTAAAACGGTATTATAGAGATTTCGAATTAAGGTTTTTTTTTAATTAATGAACCATTCAACCCGCGCCGGAAATCCGCGCTTACTTCGTTTCGAATGAATGGACAGCCAAGAGCTCGAAATAGAACGTGCTTCCGTAAAATATCAGGCATGTTAAACTGTTTACGAAGCCCTTCTGAGGCCCTTGTGTCTATTTGACTAAACGAGAGCACCCTGTATTTGTGGTATTATCAACAGCAACGAGGAAGGGCTCATATTATCCCAAATCTTATTATTGCGATGCGTCGTCGCTTACATTTATGTTGGCTATTCTTGATAGCCATACAATTAACACTAGAAATAGAAATAGGTTAGCACTAACATTATTTAGACTAAGTAAAGTAGGCAAATCATTATTCGCTTCTACAATAAAATACCACAGGAATCATTGATCCTCACTGTCAAACCTTGCCTTCTCTCTCCTTCTGAATGACTTGTCAAAAGTTGCCACTGACGGAGAATTGTTCATGTTCGCAGATGATGTAGCAGCTGTAGTCACGGGCAAATCTCTTGACTCATAATCTCACTCATTAATAAAGTCGGAAACCAATTATTGACCTGTTTAAAAAAACGGCCTCGCACTGAATCGTGATGCAATTCAACCTTTCTGGACGCAGGAGACGCTTACTGGATATACGCATGGAGGAAACGAGAATTGAACAGGTCTCCTCCGCATCATTGCAAGCTGTGCGGAAAATTAGCTCTTATTATTGTGCTCAGTAGACTTTCGTCAACACTTCCTAAAGAAGCTGTCCGGACCTGCTACTTCGCCACAGTGCAGTCAGTCCTATTATACGGAATCGAGTTCTGGGGGCGCGCTGCCGACTGGGAGCATATCTTCAGACTTCAGAAACGAGCCGTACGACTGTTTGTTCGGCCTAGGACACATCCGCCAGAACGCACTTTGTGGCACTTGGAACAATGATATTGCCGTCCCTACTCATTTTTTAAGTTGCAACACATGTGAGGGTCAATGTTGATAACCTACCTAAACGTGTTGACCATAATAGTCACACTACAAGAGGTGCAGATAAACTGGCCAGTGTCCCTCATAAATTAGAAAAAATGGCTAAAACAATACAGGTGATGGGTCCGAAGGAAATTGCTACCGAACGACGTTACTAATGCCCCGAGCTTCCCAAACTTAAAACTTAAATTAAAAAGTGGCTTGTCAAGAAGTCGTTCTACTATTATGAAGAATTCATACATTTTAAAGAACGACGTACATAAGTACACATTAATTTATTTGTACCAATCAATATTACATTATTTGCGCTTTGGCAGAATATGTTGGCTCGTAGGATTGCAAGTTGTAAAAAGTCTCTTCAAGGCACATTGTCAATCAATCTACACGTGCAGGCTATACCTCAACTATACCCAAATACTCTCAACACCCTGCTCGCCCAGTATACAAATGCTTTTAGGATGTTGCTGGGGCTGCACTATACTTTAATGCATCGGGCATGTTTGTTGAGGCACATACTGATGGATTCACGCCATCATACGTAAGAGAACGGCCTCCTTACTGAAGCAGAACGCGTAACAGCAACAACAATATCCTAGAGGTAATTGCAGGTCGGCTCGAGGGCCCAATACGCAAACATAGGGTGAGTGTTGTGACTGTTTGTGACAGTGCTTGGAAAACTGAACCGTGCCACAGGCAGGCTTATTTATGTAAAATAGATTGAATTGTGTGTAATATGAAGAAACTAAATAGATTAAGTAGTTTGTCGGTTCCAGCAAAATATGGATCCTTGTGTGTTCAGAGATAAAAATATTATTATTATAATTAAAATATATAATCAATAAAAATACACATAATTATATCGATATAATTATAAGTATTTTTATAGCAACAAACACAAGTCTTTACAAATTAAACACTTATTCGCAATTACACACCAATAATTAATATTAGATCGCTAATCTCGATGCATATATACATTATCCTTGACGTACCGTGACAAAGTAAAATATCCGTAAAACATATTGAAAAAGGGCAGTATTTACACGAGTGACTGTGAATGTAAAGTGACAACAATAATTAATTTCGGTTTATTGTATTACTAAGTGAGCAACTGACTGCGAGTTACGAGAAATCAATAGAACAGCAACTTACAAAAATTAATTTGAGTTACTTAAATACAAAATGAGAAGCTTTTCTTTGCATTCGCTTCGCTCCGCTACTCTCCGGCGGAGATGCTTCTTCTAAGTTCCATTCCAACCTAACCCAATTGAAATTTTGCCACAATTACCTACTCAAGCCAAATTTGGCTTTTCTTTGCATGCGCTCCGCTCCGCTACGCTACGGGGTTGCTTCTTCTAAGTTCTAACCTAACCTATAATCCAATTGAAATTTAGCTACAATAACCTACTCTAGCCAAATTTGGTTTTCTTTTTTCCGTTATTGATGTTGCCCTTTCTGCATTTCTAGTTGCTCACTTAGTAATTTGGTCGCATGGCTAGAATTTTAATATCTGAAATGCCCACTTTTTGAAAGCTCGTTCTGGATTTTATTATTATCAGAAAAAAATGCTCAACTCAGTATTTTTTTCGCTCATTTCAAGCATTTCCGCTGTTTATGGTCATTCGCTCAGTGATCATTCGCTCAATTAGTTTTTAATCGATCGCTTTATAATTCCATTGAAAAATAATAGCAGCATCTACCAATGTAATGACTATTGGGATATTTAGACGAATCGGAAATACTCTCATAACAGATGTGTTGAAGACAGAATTGGAGATTAGTGTTGGTGTAGTAGTTTGTATTAGTCTGCGATTTTTTTATTACTAGTAAAATTATTCTGCAATAAAATCTTCTTGAGAATTCGCGCGTGTTTTTGCCGTCAAGTCGGATCCGCGAGATACCGCCGCAATCTACAAATTGTGCAATAGCTTTTCACGAGGAAATCTAAAATAAAATGTGTAGTATTTAACCACACATAAAATTTCACACATCAATGTTACTTTGTGGAAAAGTTAATGTACAGATCAAATTATTGAAATTAAGCGTTATTATTTCTTATTATACAATTTATCGATAATAAATATTCCATATCACTGTCGATAAATTATTGTAAATACGCTACTATAAACGTATTTCTGATATTTCTGGGCCGAAATAATTTGGGATATCTTTCCCTATGCAATAAAATACAAGGAAATCTACGAATAACAACAATTAATATTTACCTTTGGTAGCTGATGAATTCGCCTGAGTTTTTATGATTTCTCATGTAAATTTTACTCTGTATGATAAACACACGACATTTTTTTTGTAATAGATCACTTTTAAAATGAAAATAACGTTTCCCGAAAGTTTCTATTTAAAAAAATCTGTTTGTATTATATCATGAAGATTGAAGAGTTCCTTGTTGTCAGACATACTAGACACGTGGAAAGTATTACCTTATTCTGCAGAGCAAACATTGTAAAGAAAATGAGACCAAACCAATAAAAAAAAGTATACGTAATCCAAAATTGACGCCACATCTATTTGAGCAGAGTTTCGTTTATATGAGATATAATCGAGTGCTGAATATTGAGTTGCTATGTTTATTAATGTATTACTGAATATAGGGAAACGTTAACCTCATTTTCAACTCTAAAATCTTAAAGGTTTGAATTGTCTCAAATAGCATTGTACATATAATTTATAAATGTTACAGATGAGGACGAATTATGTGCTTTTGATATTCATAATAAGAGGCGTTTATTATTTATTCAATAATTTAAATTATTGAATAAATAATTAACGCCTCTTTCAAGAGGAGGTTCTCTGTAGGAGTTTCATTACGATGGAAAAATTTATGCACAGTACGTCTTATATGTAGCTGAAAACCTAAACTCGTCCAGTTTATCCAAAACTGTCAATTCGGGGCCGGATGTATTGGGTGGAGTGTATTCTTCGCTAGTTTTGTGTTCTTTTAAAATAATTATCACTGTTCTCTCCCATATTCCTAATATTTCGGCCACTTTTTAGCCCAGTCTACACGGAACCAGTACTTGTCTTCAGGCCACGTATTGAAGGTATATTTGTAGCAGTTCATAACCAAGCACCGCTCGGTACCACTCATGGCCTTTTCAAGCCGTTTCTTCGGCGGCGAAAGTTTATCTTTCATATGAGATGGACCAGGCTGCGAATCCATTTTACATGTATAAACGCAGAACTCACGCACAGAGAACAAACTTAACACAATAACAGAAATAAACAACAGTGCGACGGACAACAAAAAAATAACAAAAAGCAAAAAATTAATAAAGGAAATCACCACGACCGCGGAATAGGAACACCTTGTCACAATTTGTCAACAAATCTCCCAAACAAAATGACATGGCGAACGGCTGACGCAACCGCTCTAAAGTGGGCCACACACTATCAAATTACTCATGTTTTCGATTTCCTCGAATTATTCATAATTCATAATTCTTTATTGAACACAGTTATTTAAAAAAGATACATTATGAGAAAACATATGTACAAAGGCGAGCTTATCTCTAAAAAGAGATATCTTCCAGCAAACCAAGGCAAGACAGGAAATTTTATCAATAAAGGGTAGGCAGTGCACAATATCTAAACAATAATAAAATACATATAAGTAAATTACATATCTATAAAATACGGTAAAAAAATACATACTCGTATATACACAAACTACTAAATACGTATCAATACATACATAAACCTGTACATAAAGTTTACATATAATAATAATATACATACTACAACTATCACAAAAGAGAGAGGAAGTGCTCTTTTACCCGGTCTTTGACAGCGAAAAGAGTGGGGCTGTCTCTTATCGCACAAGGAAGTGCGTTCCACAGTCGGACCGCCTGCAACCTGAAGGAGTGCTCATATGCGGAAGTGGTATGCCTTGGAGTGGCTAAGAGTGAGACCGTGTGAGATCTCCGTTGCCGATCTCCTGAAAAGAGATACTCAAAGCGGTCTCGAAGGTAGCTGGGGTAGCGCGGATTTGTCAATATATTGAAAAGATAAAAAAGAATATGGGATCTCGGCGACGACGAATCGGAAGCCACCCCAACTCCTTGCGAAATTGAGAGACATGGTCGAATTTGCGCAGCCCGAAGATAAACCGAATCCGAGATTCTGAAGTCGTTCGAGTTTGTTCAGAAGATCTTCGTTCGCGCTCGCCCAACAGACATCGGCGTAGTCGATTAGCGGCAGGAGAAGGGACTGAGCAATTCGTGTATCGTAAACTACATATAAAAGTAAATTCTATTATTTTAAAACATTAATAATTAATTACATACCAACACAGACTTGAATAGTAGGGACAGGGCACGGAGCGCTTGAAAGTGTCGCTACAAAAACAGTACAAAATCGGGAAAATTGGACTGTTTGCAATCAGTCGCGCTTGGACGGTGACAGCCGATTGACATATCGGCAGCAAAAACAAAAATGGTGACCTGCGACGTAAAAAGGTGTAAATCATACCCAAATCGCAAAACACAAAAACAGGGAGTGTCGTATCACAAGTAAATATTATATTTTCAATTACTATTGGCTTTAAATTGATTATCTATAAAATATTGTTCTTGAAAAAATCCTCAAACGAAAATCAACCATTCGACTGACGTAACTTTGTAGCGACGCGCGACGCACAGTGAAACTGCCCGCTTCCTATATTTGAAAAACGATCCGATTTGGTTATTTTTCTATTCGTATATGATTAGGTAGTTTATTACTTATAAATTAAAATCAAGATCTTAAATTCCAAGTCACGCTACTAATGTGTATCTGTGAGCTTACATCCTCTTTCATAATTTAACGGCAAAGACAAAAATTAATATGCCTATTTAATTATGTTTCAACTTTTTATTAATTAAACATGAGTAAAATTTTAGCTAGATATATTTTATTCTACTCCTAATCACCGATTAAAAGTCACCGGGTATTTGAGAGTTATCCGTAGATCAACTTTCCTAATATTGTGTCTATACACCACAAATCGGAACGTGACCGACCGTGACGCCGTTACAATTTTTCGTACTGTCTTGGTTCCGACGAATTCCGACAGGGGCGCTATTTTTCTTAACCTCAAAATGGTAAGAAATTTAGTACGGGAAGACCTATCCTTAGTATTTATATCGATGCATACCAATGTAATTTCTTGTGATAACTGTACCAAATGTTGTTAACATCTGAAGGGTTACCAGTGCAATATGATCATTAATTCCACAAAACAATCGTGATTAAATATTTAACGCTACGATTTCATTTGATGTATGTGAGTTAACTCAGGCAAATAATCGATTTTTTATCTGTTAAACTACCACCAAATAGCATTAAAGTACATATTTTATTTAGATAAAAGAGGTTTAGACCTCTAAAAGCTTCCGAAATGAATAATAAAAAAATACTATTACAAAAATTAATTTATTGTTTTTCAAAATAAATTTGCGTAAATGCACTTTTTCATACGACAGCTTCTTCTGGTGATGAAAAGCGTTGACCGCGTAATTGGTTCTTAATTTTTGGGAACAGAAAAAAGTCACAAGGTGCCAAGTCGGGACTGCACATAAGTTCTATGCAGGATGACACATAAGTTCTACGTTTTTCCCCTTCAAAAATTCTTTTGGCCGTGTAAGAACCATCATTGTCGTGGTGCAAGTTGATACGGCGTTTACGGTTATTTTTGCGCAGTTCGTTAATAATATCCGGCAAACAAATGGTCCTGGTACCAGTCACTATTCACGGTACGACGATTCTCTAATCTAAATCTAAAGCAATAGTAGCCATGGGTCCAGTTTTATTAAAAAAGAAGCAATCATCCGCTTCTAAGATGCACTTTTCACGCGCGCCGCTTTGGTTGCTTCGGCTCGTATTGAAAGACCGATACGCTCGATTGCTACTTTGTTTTGGGATCGTAGCAATAAATCCATGTTTCTTCACCTGTTACTATTCCCACACCAAATTTGACGCCCTTTTGTTAAATCTGGTAAGCAAGGCATTGCAACAAGTGACGCGGTCCGGTTTTTGAGCCTCGGTCAAATTGTAGATCCACCGCGAGCACAGCTTACTCACATCCAAATGTTTGTGTAGGATTGATTGTATTCGACTTATGCCTATGTCTAAGGATGCCCTAATCTCATGGTAGGTCACGTGCTTGTCTGTTTCGATCATACGGCGCACAACATGGATGCAAAGCGGCGGACGGGTGACCATCGCGAAATTCGTCATTGAGATTGACTCAACCACACTTGAACTCTGCAAACCAACTACGTCTTGCATGGTGCTTCATCGCCAAAAGTAGATTGAAGACGAGCGAGGCTCCGCTGTGCTGTCAAATTAGACTTAAAATTGTAAAAAAACATTCTAAGAAAAAAAAAACGAGTTAAATCGATGTTAATGCCATTTCCATTCGAGTTCCATTTTCAAAAATTGTAATTACTTTTTAAATATTGTTTATGTAAGTGGCCAGTTCCGGAAACATTTAGTGTGATCTTATTAGTAATCTACCATTAACAAAATGAAAAATTTAATGGCAACCCTTTTTAGAACTGAATTAAACATCCGGGTTGTATTTTTTTTTTACTGAAAGCAATTTATAAGTACTATACAAACGGTATAGTATTTATAAATTATTATATTATATTATTACGGTTATCAAAAATTGTAATTACTTTTAAAATATTGTTTCTAAAAGTGACCAGTTCCGGAAACTTTTAGTGAGACCTATGTAGTAATCTACTATTAGACAAAATTAAAATTTTAAGGCTACCCATTTTTTTTTTACTGAAGACAATTTTTAAACGAATACGTGAATCGTATCTCTTTGCTAATCACAACCAAATGTGAGGCAGACGTATGTAATGACAAGTCTGCACTGTTTTCGTGAAGTTTTAAATCGTTTTATTCAAATATAAACCCTATGTCTGGCAGATCATTAAGTTTTAGACAAGTTAATGGACAGTTATAAAGGCTTGACGGTTTGAAGCATCACTTTTTATTTTTTATCTACACACGTATCATAAACCCTCTTTACTGCGTACAAAAACCGCACATTACGATCAGCATAATGTTAAACTACTTGGTAAAAACTCATTTCTTATCTGAAAAATTACACATTATGACCATAATGTGTAATTTTTCTGCATATTATGACATTCAAATTTTGAACGCAGACGCCCGCCTGCGTGCCGCCCCTAGTTTGTCTGTGAAATTGGTAGTGACATGGGGCACGTTGGTACTACAGAACAATGCTAAACAACTGCTGAGCCAGAATGCCGGTCAAACATGCGGTTCCTGAACACATCAAAGAGAGCTTATGTTATGTGTGTAGGTAGATAAACTAGTGTATGTAACTGTACATAATTAGGCATTAAAACACTCGAGTGATATTATTATGAAACTCGCCTTCGGCTCGTTTCATAAACCCACTCTCGATTATGAATGCCCTCCATTATGTAGCAGTCAAATAAACTACTATTACTTACCAAATTATCAAATGATTCGACCAATATTCAAACTTACTTAAATACTATAGGACCCTCCGTAAACTTAATTCACCTGATCTGATTCACCTGGGTGCATTAAGTACACTTTTAGAAAACTTTAAACACGTGGGCGCATTAAAATTATTTTTAGAAAACTTTATTCATCTTATTCACCTGGGTGCATTAAATAAACTTTTCAGTAAACTTTATTTACTTACAAGAAGAACATTTTTATCAGTGGAACTCTTTTTTGCACTTGAAATTTTAAAGTGTTTATGATATCTAATTGTCATTGTTGACACCCAATTTTCTCGCAAAAGAGTGGAAATATTATTATTATCCAGATAAAAGATTTATTCCATTTATTGAAGTGAAAAAAATGTAAAAATTTTAATATATACCTACACGGAGTGTAGTACTATTACTTAACGGACGACAATATTAAAATAAAAAACTACAAAAATGGTGCCTATTAGTGGAGACTGAGGATGTTGCCAAAACTTGTCTACTATTAAATGCACGGGCTCTGTAATAATAACAAAATTCGTTTTTTTTATATTGTTCTTTCGTTAGTGGGTTGCTATAACGTTATTATTACATAAAAAAATAAAAATAAATAATAACCGCCTAAATTTATAATTGAAAAAATTAATCTTATAAATAAAATTCTAGGTAAAATTGATTAGGTATTTGTATTTATAATTCTGTTGTTATTTCCCAAACAGGATGGTGACATATCTAAAGAAACTGCACATGTTACGGATTGTGTCATCGATATAGCAAGATACGAATGGGCAGAACAGATGGAAAAATGTAAGTAACAAGTGATTCCCGTCGATGAACCAGTTTCCAAAATATAAGAAGAAGCTGGGGAAGAAAAAATGGGGAAGGGTGGAAGTCATCTATAGATTTGATTTTTGGGTTAATGTTTATTGAGTATTTTATTAAAATTCTCACTAAAGGAAAACGCGACTGGGGAAATTTTTTTCGATAGAATTTAATAACGAAAATACCTTTAAATTTTAAGTTTTTTTTTGCTTTTTGCATGTTTGGAATATATTGTATTAATTTGTGTAATATGTAATGTACCGATAATTACGATGAAAATATTTAGAATATGCGAGTATAGGGTTACTATGTGGATTTGTGATCGCGCGACAACGCTTGACGAGAAAATTATTTTTCTGCTTATTTTGCACTATTTTTCTGTTATGTTTTTATTTGTCCAATTCCGGCCCCGCTCATTTCTATTCTACTTACTTTTCTTTATTTCTAACTGTCCCACGTAATGGCTAATTGTAAATTTCTGAAAGTTGGCTTTTTTAACGCGGGTTCACTTGGTACAAATCACGATGAATTCATAGGTGCACTCATGAGGGAGTTGCCCGAAGTGATCGCGATAAACGAGACTTGGCTCCGGGCTGGACAGGAAGGCAAGGCGCCGAAGGTTCCGGGTTATAGACTGAGGCATGTACCACGTCCGCTGCACATACGGCGCGGGCTGGGGGGGGGAGTAGGTTTTTATGTACGAAGCGGGGTGGTCGCACGGACGTGTCCACACCCGGCTCCCACGGCACATATTGAACAACTGTGGATCTCGATTAATGTCAAGTCGACTAGGGTTATAATTGGCACTGCTTATCGTCCTGATTGGGTCGAGGTAGATGACTTACTTGACGCCCTCACGGATTCTATCACGGCCTTTTCTAATTACGATAAGGTAGTGCTTTTAGGTGATTTTAATATAGATATTTTAGATACCGCTGATAGTGCAACGATGCGTCTAAATGATTTCCTTAGAAGCATGAATATCAGAAATGTTGTCTCAGAGCCGACACATTTTACATCCCATAGTGCTACACTTCTTGACTTTCTGTGCACTGATGCGTCCGTGTCTTGCGTCTCATTACTGAACATTCCTCACCAGGGCCATGTAATGGTTATGGCAACTTTGAAGATCAAAAAGGAAAAAATTAAACCACGTTATAGTGTGAACAGACCTATACGAAAAATAAACTTAGAACATTTTAAAACTGATCTAAATTTGATAGACTGGGAAGATGTCTTGTTGTACTCATCCGTTGATGATATGGTAGAACGTTTTGGGAGGCACCTTTTAGAGCTATATGACAAACATGCCCCGTTAACCAAGACTATGATTAGGGGCAAACCGACACCTTGGCTTACAAGTAATATACTTCTGATGATGCGGTCACGTGATCAGGCGCATGCTTGTTCACGCATATTAAAAACTGAACAGGATAGAGAGCAGTATAAGTCTCTAAAGCATCTTGTTAATGTGGCATTGTATGGTGAGTAGAAAGCTTATTTTGAGCAGCACATCAACAAGCACATTCATAATTCTAAAAAAATATGGAAAACCTTAAATCATAAAATTTTACCAAATTTTAAAAATAATCGTGGTTTACCTGAACATTTCAATGATCCTGATCAAATTAATTCCAACTTTTTAAAAGTTCCTGGAGCTGGTGCGGTTTCTATTTCACGTCTAAACTATTTTGAATTTAATAGATACAGTCAGGCTGAGTTTTTCTTAGACCAGGTAGATGAGAGCTATGTAGCCAAAACAATCCTTGCCATAAGTTCAAATGCTAGAGGAGCTGATGGAATAACCGAAGTTATGTTTTTACTAACCCTGCATCGTACTCTTGAAGTCATAACTGCTATTGTAAATAGGTCTATAGCCTCTTCAATTTTTCCATCCCAATGGAAGACTGCGAATGTCCATCCTATACCGAAAATTGACAACCCTGTAAATATAAGTGACCTACGTGCAATAAGTATCTTACCGTATCTATCTAATATTCTGGAAAAAGTGATATATAACCAGGTCTCAAAGTACTGTGAGAGTAATAACATCCTGCCTCAGCGCCAGTCCGGGTTCAGAAAGGGGCGTAGCACTGCGTCGGCCCTGTTAGATGTGGTGGATAATATCCTGTCTTCTCAGGACCAGGGCAGGGGACCATACTCGCTCTCCTAGATTTTTCCAGGGCTTTTGATGCTTTAAACATTCCACTAATGCTGTCAAAACTGGCTTTCTATGGCTTCGATGTTCCTACCATAAAATGGTTTAGTAGCTACCTTAGCAATCGCTGTCAACGGGTAGTGCTGGATAAGACAGACGGATCTCAGATGCAGTCACAGCTAGCTACCCTTAATAGTCCCACAAGGATCCATACTTGGACCCCTTCTGTTTATAATATATAGTGCAGACATCACTCGAAGTATAATTAACAGTAGTTATCACTTGTATGCCGATGATCTTCAAATTTATATATCAGTTGACAATGATTCCCGTATGGGAGTGGAGGCTCTGAATGAAGATCTGGGCCGTATATCGCAATGGGCGTCTTCTAACACTCTAGTCCTTAACCCAAATAAATCGAAGTGTATGATATTGGGCTCAAAAAATCAAATACAGGCAATAGCTATGCATGATCCGAAGGTCCTGGTAAATGGGGTCGCCATTACACGGGTCCGGGAAGCACGAAACCTGGGTCTTCTTATGGATGACAAACTTCGTTTTGAGGGACATGTCCTTGAGGTTGTAAGGAATTGCTACTATAGGCTTAGTTTTGTATAGAATCCGTTACCTTCTTAGCGTTGACCTACGAATACAGTTAAGTGAAGCCTTAGTACTATCCAAGCTCAACTATTGTATTACAGTGTATGGAGCGTGTCTATTTGAGAAAACACAAAAACTCATACAAAGAGTACAAAATGCCTGTGCCAGGTTCTGTTTCGTAATTCCCCCCAAAACGACATTACTCCATTTTTAAACAAGGCAAATATTTTAGGGATGAAAGCTAGACAGGATTTGTATTTTTCAACGCTGTTGTTTGAGGTTATAGTGAAGAGGACACCTTCTTATCTTTGTGACAAACTTACCTGGCGTATGTCCCAGAGAGTTGCTCCTTTTCTCTCAATGCCTCGACACAAGGGTGCAGCTTTCCGTGGCAGTTTTAAGTACCGTGCCACCAAGTGCTGGAATAACATCCCACCACCCCTTCGGCTGCTTACTAGTAAGGCTGGGTTTAGAAGTGCCTATAGAAATTATAATTATATATATAGAAATTATTTGATACAACAGCAGAAAACTTAGGGAACGGCACGAAGCTAATCTACCTGTTACCTGTGATATTTATATTGTTTCCAATTATATTATTACTATGATTAATTCCCTACTGATTATTATTATTTTATAATCCTAATGACATTTTCAATTTAATCTTACTTGTAACCCTGACATCAATTTTATTACAAATTGCTATATTTTTTAATTTTATTTCTTTTATTACTATACATTTTAATGATATAATTTTAATGCTATAATTTTAATACAATCTTCTAGAATACAATTTATTTTATTCAACAATTTTATTAAAATCATCATATTTTACGTTGTTAAATGTGTACTTGAGCAGACCGTTGTCTCGTCCGTACTGGCTCTGGCAGAATATCAGCGTCACAGATTCGTCTGTGACATTGCTGAGTCAGGGCCATTTCATTGTCGCGGTACAGTCACAATACCACATAGTTATCCTTACCGTACCTTAATGTTTTGCTTGTATAATTTTATTATTTATTGTTTGTTTTATTTAACTACTGTGTTTTGTTTTCTTTTTGCAGATTTTTCTTCTTAAAGTTTGAGTTAAAATTATGTATTTGTGTGTGTACCATGTTGCAATGAATAAATTAATTTATCTATCTATTTATCTATCTAAATTGTTTGATTGTTTCCTGTAATTCTGAAATCCTAACCCATTTCATTGTGGAACTGCGTTCAAAATGTAGATATTATGTATTCGTAAACTTTTCTTAAAAAACTTTTTAACAAAATAGCGTAGTTTATTTTTAAACAATTTTTTTGTTTCTGTTACTACGATATGACCTTTTTTCCCGATTCCGTCCCTCTCACACTGCGGGTTTTTCCGCCTGGAGTAACGGTGATCTTTGCACGGACGAGGTATCGCCTTAAATGAAATAAATCTTTTATCTGGACAATAATAACATTTCCACTCATTTGCAGGAAAATTACGTGTCAACAATGACAATTACAGGTACAAAACACTTTAAAATTTCAAGTGCAAAGAGTTTCACTTATAAAAATTTTATTCTTGTAAGTGAATAAAGTTTACTTAATTTTTTATTAAATGTACCGAGGTGAATGAGGTAAATAAAGTTTTTTTAAAAATCCGGTGTTTAAAGTTTACTAAAAGTGTACTTAATAGGAGCGTCCTCGCTGAGAGTGATCGCTAATGAACATTAGTCGTGGAAATATTCGAGTGGCGGCGACTTTGAGCCGAGTGTTGTTGTTATTAGTTGTTGTTCGCCTGCGATTTCTAGCGAAATAATTCTCTCAGGGGGACGTTCCTTAGTTCTTCTGTCGTGTTTTTCAGATATTATTGACACATTGACTGCTTAGATACGAGAAGGTTTCTGACGCGAAGGAAATAAACAGAGCTAAGATGTCAATGATTTGTAATGTGTATAAAAGTGAATTAATGCTGACTTAATATAGTTGTACGCAATGTTATGGTACCGAGATAGCCCAAAGCGAGCAGTTCTTTGATTCCAATGAATTTGGAAACTACCAATATAGAAATTACACAAAAATATGTTCGCAACTAACTTTGACCGACATGTTTTGGCTTAATAGAAATAACACAATGTTGATATAGGTAACAAGTTTAATACAACAAAACAATATTCAAGACTTCTTTAACAAAAATCATTGTCCTTAACTTTTATCATAATTTTAAAAAATACCTAGGCATGATGGCACTCAGACATTACCTAAATTAGTATTTTTAAAAAATATAAATTTTCCAAAAATATTTCCAATGAAATATTTCCTTGTAAGGAGCCGCTGACAATTCCTTCAAGTTTGGTGTCCATAGCCACCATGGAATTAATTTCACTTTGTATGATAGTAAAATTTTGTAATTTAGTTTCTTCTTTTAACATTGAAAATTACATGAAGTAAATTTTGATTTTGCCTGATAAGCTTATTTAATTTGCTGTGCCAACCCTCGTACGATGACGTTGATTATAACATGATATTAATCTTGTATTGTAAACTTTAAAACGATGTCATATAAGCGTTGAAAACGTCAATATTTTTTTATCATGGTGCTTTTGCTTGCACACCGGGTTCGATCCCCGGCTGGGGGTAAAGAAAAAAAACCCAGGTCTTGGATTTTTATACGTTTGTGTGTTTCTGGTTCCCACGACACAGGGTATCCTAGTGTGGGGTCAGAAGCAATGTATGTGCCTGTATGTATTTGTTTATGTTTTATGTTTATGTTAACACAGCTGTGGTCAGCTTCTTTTAAAATTTGTTCTTTTTGGATATCGTGTGTGATGGAGCCCTTCCACGGTTTCTTGGCTCACCGCCACACAGACGTGTCCTTCTTATTTTCGCGATTTAGGCGATGCCTGCTGCCATATCTTATTAAAACATAGCCAACGTGGGTGCTAGGGTGAAACCTGAATTCTTCACTTCCATGTAAAGTACGCAAACAATAACCCAAAAAAAAAAAATTTTAAAAACTAATGCACCCAGCAATTTATTAAGGCAACAAATATAATGATCACAAAAATATTTTTTTCCTACCCAAAATGGATAAATGAACACCAAAAGTTGCAAAAAATATCAGGGCAAAATACTGATAAAGGAATGATTAGATCACAACGTTGTCCGTCTGTCAAGACCCTTATTCTCAGGAATGCGTAAAGTATCAATTTGAAATGGGAAATATTAAACTGCACATAAAACATACTGAAATGCTGCGGTAGCTGAGGTGAAGGGTAAAGGGGGTGAGCAAAGCGAAGCCCCCTTTATCCTTCGTGTTAGGTTGAACATGTAAAAACAATAAAAAATGTTTAAAACATAAACTTTAGTAGGTACACAAAACATAAAAAGAAGTTTGGTGATCATTTATCCAAACACAATTTGGTGGATATTTATCCATTCTGACAGTCATTTCGAATTTATTGGTAGTAAAATAGGTGCGTTTTTGGTAATTGTTTAAACATAAGCCATTTATTAACAACGTCAACGACATTATTGTTTCTCTTTAAACACTTTTCCGTCTCTAATTTAAAGAGGTGGCATGTTATTATAAATTGCTTAGGAGGTAGGAAGATATATATAGGTATTACTATGATAAACAAATAATATAAAAAGTCAAATTATGTACTTGAAGATTTTCAAAAGAAAAATGATTATATTAAGAAACACCGCGAGTTCTAAATCTTCTTGTGTGTATTTTTAACGAATTGAAATAACACGATTGTGAAAAAGCGATTAATTATTTTCACTACTACATTAAAGTTGGACCAAGAAATTTTACAAGTTAAAACAGAGAAATCACGGAAAAATGCGAATGCTGAAAGTCACTGCACGGGAAAACGATTCAGCGGAAGCCGTCTAACAAATCAGCATCCTATAGATGCAGTCGGATATAATATGTGATCAAACGAACTTCACAAGTGAAATTCGATCAATATTATATGAGTTGCTTCATTCGAAGATATACAATAACCAGGTAGTGTCCCAATCCTACAGGCAAACCTTGCACGTATTTTAGAGTTAAATAAATCTATAAAATAATTCCGGTTTTTCTACCTCACTACTCCACTCTCGCTCTAGCGCAGCTCCCAGCCCTCATTTCTTTAGAGTTCATGCAAAACTTTTCAGTTCTTATTGGGCTGCATTTGCTTTGGGAGGGCGGGTGTATATCTTCGAATGAAGCAACTCATATAATATTGATCGAATTTCACTTGTGAAGTTGGTTTGATCACATATTATAATATTTGCTTCATTTCTCAGATATACAATAACCAGGTAGATGTTCAGAGGTGGGAAATTTTGCTAATATAAATAAAATTCATAATGAAACGAAATAAATGGTATTTATTTTCTAAATAAATCTTGCATCAAGATCAATCATAGGAAATAATAAAAATCTTAAGAATTAAGTATTAGAGTCTAAGCAAACTGATTTTGCGAAGGTTCCTTCATTAGGTAATACCTCACGATGATAGAACCTGGCGAAAGTTTGGGAGCCGCTGGTCCAACCAGCGGTCTTCCTTATCACATCTACGGAAACTCCCGCGACGCTCGCGGCAGATGTGGCGGCATGCCGCGTGCTGTGCGCGCTGAATGTCGCCACATCCACCCCGCTCTCCGCGAGAACCTGCTTGATCCATCTGCTCACAGTCTGTGCAGTGGCAGGTCGGTTCGGTCGCTTAAACGTAATTAGGAGATGTTCCACAGATTGTGGCCTTAATTCTCGTGTAAGAGAGAGATAGTCTTGAATTACTTTTACAGGACATATACTTAGGTTATCTGTAAAACTAGGGAGATATAACACTGGTTGCTCCCGACCAGGAGCTGACGTCTTAATAATATCCTTAATATAGATTTTAACTCCAGATGGAATTATATGGATGTTATATAGTTTATTCAAGCTGAACGTTTGTACGCGATGGGCTGTACACAAAGCGAGTAAAATTACCAACTTCTTGGTAACTTTTTCCAAGGTAAGGTCAGTATTCGGGAACCATAAACTAATGTGGTTTAATACGATTTAGGGATCCCATGTGAAAGAATATTTAGGTACCGATGGCCTGAGTCTAAAAGCACCTTTTAACAACCTTTTGACCATGTCCTCAGAACCGATGTCATTTCCTAGAAATATTGAGAGTGCCGAACGATGACTGTTCATGGTACCGTAAGATACTCCCATGTTAAATTGTACCGTCAAGAAAGTTACCACAGTAGACACGGAATTGCTGAAAATATCTATGTTATTATCTATGCAGAACTGCCACCAGAGCTTATACGTTACGCTGTATTGTTGTAAGGTATTCGGAGCAACAGAGTTGCTGATTAAGTCCAGAGCTGGTATAGGAGTGTTTCTTCTTAAGAACGCAAGCCGGAGAGCTTCGCGGCCACCAGGGTAAGGTGGCGGTAATGTGGGTGGTGCGACCTGAAAGGAGACCGCAAAAGGTCTATATGAGGTTCAAATATTATTATCTCTGACACTAATAGGTCCTTTATAAGCGGAAACCACGGTTGTGACGTCCAATAAGGAAACACTACAATTCCCGTAGCTTTGTCATTTATTATCTCATGTAGACATTTTAAAATTAAAGCGAATGGGGGGAAAGCGTAAAAGTAAAATGTTCTCCAGTTAATTGTGAACGCATCAATGTGAATGGCATCTGGGTCCGACTTCCACGATATAAAAAGACGCACTTAGCGTTGATTCGAGAAGCGAACGAGTCCACCTCTGGCTCTCCCAGTTTTTCAGTTATCTTATGGAATGCAGCTAGTGAAAGGTCCCATTCGATATCTGGATTGACTACCCTGGATTCTTTGTCAGCTTCGTAGTTATCTTTCGTGTTTATATACGAAGCTAAAAGAAAAATTTTTCGCTCCTCACACCAGTCCCAGATCGCTCTAGTTAGGTTATTTAAATGTGGGTACTGAATGCCCCTCATTCTATTGATGTAGCTGATGGCAGTCGTATTATCCACACGCAATAAAATTGAACAATTCGATTTGTTGCGCGCGAAGCATTTCACACCTAAGAAAATAGCGAGTAATTCTAGGTAGTTTATATGAAACTCGCGCTCATCGTCTGACCAAGCCCCGTTCGTCCGTTCGCCGTTACAGAAGGCGCCCCAGCCCGTTCTTGAGGCGTCTGTATAGATCTCTAATTCGAAATCCGACATGCGCAGAGGACTGGATGCACTCAAGACATTTAGAGACCACCAATGCAGATCCGGTAAAGCGACCCGAGATAAATTAAACCTAGCTTCGTAATTCTGGTTGTTATTTTCTAAGGCCAAGTACTTCTGGCGTTCCAAAATTTTTGTATGTAGCTATCCGTATCTCACAGCAGGACAAGCGGCTGTTAATACCCCTAAAAAGTGAGCGAATTCCCTAATTTTACAAGTTGGTAAACGGGAAAAATTTTGGGCTAATTTTATAATGTACTGACATTTCTCTTCCGGAAGAGATAATGTAAGATCGACCGAGTTATAAATAAAACCTAAATACCTACACGATTGATTAGGTATTAAAGAACTCTTTTTATAATTGATAACAAAACCCAGGGAATTTAATAATTTAGCTGTTTTATTTATATTGTTAAGACAATCATCATAACTGTATCCGATTACCAAAAAATCGTCCAAATAAGAAACAGACCTAAACCCACGAGTTCTCAGATGAGAGACCACCTCTTTCATGATCTTAGTGAACGTTCGAGGCGCAATAGAAAGTCCATAGGGCGTCCTTACTGTTTAATATTAATGCTTCGGAACGCACCGGTTTTCGTTGCGCGGATCGACCGCGAGTAATCGGGGCATCACTAGCGGAAACGGAACCGCAGCTGTCACTCGTACAGAAACGAGATGAGAAATTTAGAGGTTACTTTCTTGTCGTGAGAAAAAACATGTCTGCGCATGGCGTCGGGCCTTGACTGTATTTCGGTGTAACAATTGTCTAACACAGGTGTCGGGCCTGGTCGGAGTGTTAATCATAATAATCGTCGGGAAATAAGTAGATTCGCGTCAGCGGAGTTGAGTGATTCGTGTTGTGAAGGTTGAAGTTGTACGGTCCCCAACTCGTCGTATTCGGACGGCGGCTCCTCGTGTCGGCAAGCAACACGCCGGCGACAGTGTCGGGCTGCGAAAAGAGTGAGATTCGGTTCCTCTCCCCCCACTCGTGCACTCCTTATCCCGTATTCCTGCCTCGAATTGAGCTCTCGAATTCCTGTCTACGGCGGCAAGGTCAGTAACACTCACGATTCTCTCCCTCCTGGCAAAAACTCACCCCCTCATGATTCCGCGCCGTTCGGTTGAGGCGTGGAATTAAACATTTTGGTGGCAGGCGCGGTTTCCTAGTGGGAAATCATCGATTCACGGTTGTTTTTTTGCCACATTGTAGTTGGGAGAAAATAATATCTCAGATTGCCCGGCAATTAGTTTGTGAGTGAGTCTGTGGTCGGTATACCACAATTAAAGTTCATTTTCGGTTAGTGAAAGTATAATTGTCAATTTAGTTAACAATAATTATAAATTTGTAGTCGGAAACTACTCGGTGAGCATAAGAAACAGTCATTCGGTCGGACTATTTAAAGTATTACTGCAATACTTTGCAGTCGGGTTCCATAGCATTGCAGTGTTGTTTCGGATTACAGAGCAGGGTCAGGCTATTTAAGGGGTATTAAGCTGATTTTGCTGACCTCAGTAGAAGTGTGGGTCATATCGGAGGGGCCACTTCTAGAAGGTTCCCGGCTACCTACATTATATTAAAAATAGCTTGGATTTCGGAATCCAGTGTGGTTTAGGGTGCTATATTGTTTAGGTTTATAGTCTCGGAGCCCACCACTTATTATTATTTAATAAATTTTATTTTTTATTTTTTATATAACAAATTTTGGGTGTTATTTTTATTGTGCTTTATGGTGGCATTCTCTAATTGATTTAGAGTGTATATTTATAAGGTGTATGTCCACAGGGCGACCATATTAAATATTGTTTAGGATTTAATTGTTTTAGTGGTTGCCTTAGTTTTGACAACTTAGTTTTAATTTCTGTGCCCAGCGCTGACGGGCAAGTGCTGGTCTCTGGCTATACTTAGTTCGGTAGTGAAATATAAGACCAGAATCTATTGAATCGGTAACCATGGCACCTTCGCCCTTGACGGTACTGCGGTATGGTGTCCGTGAGGAGATGAGATGGCTCGCCCATACTCACAAGTATGTGGAGCGACCTGACATGGACGATGTCCTGCTCAAGCGTGTGGAGGACGCAATGACACGCGTCGGGAAGGTGTGTCGGCTGGCTGCGGAGGCTGAAGCTCTCGGGCTTACGGATTAAGCCTCGGTGGCTGCGGTGAAGCAGCTCTGCGCGGATGCTGACCAAGCGATGGAATGCTTGGGCGACATCGAGCGTCGCGCGGAAAAAATTAAGCGGTCGCGACGGGGTGACCGCGGGGAGGGTAACGGAGACCCACCCCCTAAGGGTGTTGTTGGACGGCTGCCACACCTGGAGATTCCGGCCTTCGGTGGGGCAATTGATGAGTGGCCGGCATTCATCAATTTATTCGATAGTTTGGTCCACGGTCGGGACGACCTGGACAACGCCTACAAGTTGGCCCAACTATTGATGGCACTGCGGGGTGAACCGAAAGAGTTGGTCGGTCACCTAACGGTCACGGCGGGCAATTATGAGATAGCCCGGTCCATATTGTTTGACCGCTACCAACACAAACGGCGGTTGGTTGATGCGCCGCTGGGGAAGCTGTTTAGCATCCCAAGAGTAACCCGGGATGTTGACATCCGGGTACAGGTGCTCAACCCTGTGCTGGTGGCCACTAAGGCCCTTCAGAACCTTGGTCTGCCGGTAGACCAATGGTCATATATCGTTTTGTATATGGTTTTGTCACGGTTGCCTGCAGCTGTTCAAAGTCGGTTTGAACAGCTGCATGGGGGCAGTAGCTCGGAACTGCCCACGCTCATCCAATTAACGGATTTTTTGGAGGGTGAATGCAGGCGATGCGACACATTGGATACGGAGGCCAGTGTGCAGCGCCAACCCGCGCGGATGCGGGAGGGGCCGCGCCCCCCGCCCCCACGGGGGGGTGGGCGGTCAAAACAATTTGGCGTTTTGAATGCCGCGCCGTCGGGTGACGGCTGTGTGCACTGCGACAGTGCCGGTCATGAAGTGACCAGTTGCGCCAACTTTAAGGCGCTCGGGGTAGCTGCCCGCAGGAAGGTAGTCTTCCGCCACCGATTGTGTTTCGGTTGTTTGGGGCCGCACCCGCTGAGCGAGTGCTCACGCGCGTTCCCCTGTGAGTGCTGTGGTGGCAAGCACCACATCGTGTTGTGCCTGAACCGGTCAGGCCCTTCGGACGGTCACCAGGGCCGGACTCAGGTTGGTCGGCCGCAGGGCCCAACCAGGGCCGGACCCAGTCCCCCTCCGGGCAACGGGAGTCACCAACGGGGTGACTGGGGTACCCGCGGACGGGACCCCCCCCCCGAGGGGAAGGGGGCAGCGCGGGGGGGTAACAGGCGGGATAGCCGGGGTTCGGTCGCCGCTGTCCAGGGTCAGCGAGGACTTCGGGCCGCTGGCTCACCGCGTGTTACGGGCGGGTGTCAGATGGCACCTATGAGTGGCGCGAAGGCTGGGAGCCCACCACCTTCTGCGCCACTCTGCCCGTCGCTCTGGGAGGCGAACAGGGAGGCGAACAGTCGGATGTCGCCCCCATTCCTAGAGCGCCCCAGGTTGGATCCGCTCTCCCCCCTCCATCCACGGTGGCCACCGGGCACACCGTACACAGTCCGGTATGGTCGGATACCGGGACAGCGAGGGGCCTATTATGCGGGTTGGGAACTCCTGATGTACATACGGTCTGATATGCCACCGGCATATAAGCAGCCGAGTTACTCCAAGGCCGACGGAGGTCTGAGGATCCCGCGGAGGTTCCCGCTAGGGACGCGCCGCCCACTTACAGGGAGCCGCCAATCCACAGACGGTCATGCTCCCCACCGCCTCTGTGATAGCGTGGAGTTCGGACGGCAAATCTTGTATGGCACGAGCACTATTGGACTCGGGGGCCCAGGGGTGCTTAGTCTCGTGCAACCTTGTAAGACGGTTGGGCATTTCGGTAAGGGAGTATCCACATTCCATTCGGGGAATTGGGAACACGGAAGTCGGTTCCGTTAAGGGAGTATGTCGGATTACTCTCTCGTCACGGGTGAATTCATCGGTGAATCTGACGGTCACGGCATTAGTCATGCCTAATGTGATGGGCTCACACCCTCACGTACGGTTGTCGCCCTCGGTGCGACAGTTGGTCGCTGGGTTGTCACTGGCTGACTCGGAGTTCGATATTCCGGGCCCAGTAGACATTTGATTGGGTGTCGATGCCTTGGGATACCTGTTAGTGCCAGGTGTCCACGTGTTGCAGGCGACTGGTCTGGTTTCGGTCAACACCAGACTGGGCCATGCGGTAATGGGTCCGGTCATGCCGGCTGCCCCACGCCTAGCGACTCGTAGTCCCTTATTCGGTTCTGTACTCTCGGAGGTGATACAGAAGTTTTGGGAGGTGGAGGAACCAACTACGGTCCGCTGGTTGGACCCGGTTGAAGAAGAGTGTGAACAGTTTTATCGGAACAATACTGGTCGCCTTCGGTCAGGTCGATTTCTCACACGTCTTCCATTCCGGAGTGATCGCCCACCGCTGGGCAGTTCACACCATGCAGCCGAGACGCGGCTTCTGTCGATGGAACGACGCATGAAGCGTGACGGGATTTTCCGGCAGAAGTACGTCGATTTCATGCGGGAATACGAGTCGCTCGGCCACATGTCGGTTTCGGGTATCGACTGGAAGCGTGAAGACCACTGCTTCCTGCCTCATCACGCGGTCTTGAGGACCCCGGAGGGCAAAATACGGGTAGTGTTCGATGGATCGGCATCAACATCTAACGGCATGAACCTGAACCAGTGTTTGCATTCAGGGCCGAAGTTGAACCATGACATCACGGATGTTATCACACGGTTCCGTCGACACAATGTTGTGTTTGTAGCTGACATCCGGATGATGTTTAGACAGACGGTCATTCACCCTGACGATAGATGGTACCAGCTGATACTGTGGCGAGAGAGCCCAGATCAGCCCATCAGGGTGTACGAGCTGAACACCAACACGTACGGGCTACGGTCTAGTCCTTATTTGGCGATTCGCACTCTGCGGGAGTGAGCGGATCGAGAACGGTTAAATTTCCCTAGAGGAGCAGCGATCCTGGAGCAGGATCTCTACGTGGACGATATCTGTACCGGTGCAGATTCCGTAGAGGAGGCGCTCGCTCGACGGGACGAACTAGTTGAGCTCTTACGGGGTGGAGGTTACGAGCTCCGTAAATGGATGTTAAACTCTCCAGAGTTACTGTCTGGTCTTCCGGATGACTACCAGCAGGATCCCCACATTTTTGAAAATTTGGAAAATCCAAATATGTTGTCGGTATTAGGCGTCCAGTACCAGCCGGTGTCAGACATGTTTTCGTATCGGGTCGAGTTGGACTCCCCGAAGGTCTGGACGAAACGGAACGTCCTTTCAACGGTGGCTAGGACATTTGATCCAAACGGGTGGATCACCCCGGTAACATTTCAGCTCAAGTGTTTTATGCAGCAATTGTGGTCTGCTGAGCTGAAATGGGACGACCCGATCGGCGGGTCATTGAGCTCAGAGTGGGACTCGTTCTTTTCGACCCTCCCTGGCATCAATCGGATTTCACTGCCACGGAGGTTGGTCTCCACCAAACGATACACCGCCACCCTGCATGGGTTTTGCGATGCCTCGGAGAAGGGCTACGGAGCTGCGGTGTATCTGCATACGGTCGACTCCTCGGGGGAGGTTGATGTGCGGTTGGTCATGGCCAAGAGCAAGGTTGCGCCGTTGCGCACTCGCCTGACCATTCCCAAGTTAGAGCTTTCGGGAGCGGCTCTCCTGACTCGTCTGCTCAACCACACGATGACGGTTCTTCGTGGGTCAATAGCGTTGGAGGATACGGTCTACGCTTGGACGGACAGCCAGATCGTTTTGTGCTGGCTGAGGGCTTCAGTTCGCGAGCTGGAGATTTTTGTGGTGAATCGGGTTTCGCAGATTTTGAATTCGGAGTTTCCCTTAATCTGGAAACATGTTCCAGGGGAGATTAACCCAGCAGACTGTGCGTCTCGTGGGTGTCACGCTCCGGAGTTGGTTGGACATCCCTTGTTGTGGGGTCCAAAATGGTTGACTCAAGCCGAATCGGATTGGCCAATGAGTCCACGCGTTACCTCGGCGAACGGCGCCTTGACAGTCGGTGTCTGTACGACGCAACCAGAGCCGGAAGAGGAGTTCAGCCTGCTGGAACGGTACAGCTCGCTCGACAAGCTGGTCAATGTGACCGCCTGGATCTTCCGATTTGCGCGGAATTGTCACAATTCTGAGGCGCAACGGGTGCGGACACAGGTCCTGACACCACGGGAACGGAACCATGCGTTGTTCGCATTGGTACGGAACGTGCAGATGGTGCACTTTAAGTCCGAACTGGACATTCTGAGACGCGGACGCGTCCAACTGAAGGTAGCTGTGGCTCGGCTCAACCCGTCTATTGACCCTCAAGGATTGCTGAGGGTAGGAGGTCGGCTGCGGAATGCCAACCTGCCTTATGCGGCTCGTCACCCGTTGTTACTCCCTAGGAAAGGGAAGTTGGTCGAACTGTTGATACAGGATCGACACATTCGGAATGGGCATATCGGATGCCACGCCTTGATGGAGTTTCTCCAGCGCGAGTTCTGGATTCTATCGGGAAGACGCTTAGTGCGTAGCGTCGTATTTTGGTGCCTGCCTTGTTATTGGGCCAAGGCGGCTACGATGCAGCCCCAGATGGGCGATTTGCCTTCGGATAGGGTTAACGAAATCCGGCCCTTTGCGGGTGTCGGAACGGATTTCGCGGGACCATTCATGGTCAAGTCTTCACAGCTACGGAACGCCAGATTAGTGAAGGCATACCTGTGCGTCTTCGTGTGCTTGGCCACGAAGGCAGTCCACTTAGAGGTGGTCAGTGACCTCACTACGGAGGCATTTATCGCATGTCTGGATCGGTTCGTCTCACGAAGGGGCCTCCCGACATTAATCCGTTCGGACAACGGCACAAATTTTGTCGGAGCCAGGCGATATCTGCAGGAGGGCACTCAATTCCTGAACGGTAACCAGGACGCCATCGGTACGGCTTGCTCCCGACGAGGGATTGAATGGGTTTTCAGTCCGCCGGGATGTCCTCATTGGGGAGGAATTTTTGAGGCTGCGGTTAAATCGGCTAAGTCGCACCTGACGAGGATCATCGGTGAGACCTCTCTACGCTTTGAAGAGCTTGCGACGCTGTTCTGTAAAATAGAAATGACACTGAATAGAAGTGCCCGCTCAGTTCGGATCCAAATGATTTGGAAGCGTTGACGCCGGGTCACTCCCTGATAGGTCAGCCCCTTAACGCCCTGCCAGAATACCCATTCGGTGATGTTAAGTTAAGTCGGTTAACTAGGTGGCAGATGTTGCAGCAGATGGCTCAAGATTTTTGGAAACGGTGGTCCCTTGAGTACTTGCACATCTTGCAGCAGCGCCTTAAGTGGACTGACCGGACGAGCCCCCCTCAAGTCGGTGATTTGGTGCTGATTAAGGATGCGAACCTGCCATCATTGAGATGGAGACGAGGACGGATCGTCAATTTGTACACGGGTCGGGATGGCACGCCTCGATCAGCAGAAGTCAAGGTGGGGGACTCGGTCCTCAAGAGAGCGGTCGCAACACTTTCTCGCCTTCCTATTGATTAGGGACAGGTTCGGGCCTGTCCGGGCGGGTGACTGTTTAATATTTATGCTTCGGAACGCACCGGTTTTCGTTGCGCGGATCGACCGCGAGTAATCGGGACATCACTAGCGGAAACGGAACCGCAGCTGTCACTCGTACAGAAAGGAGATGAGAAATTTAGAGGTTGACTGTATTTCGGTGTAACAATTGTCTAACACAGGGGTCGGGCCTGGTCGGAGTGTTAATCATAATAATCGTCGGGAAATAAGTAGATTCGCGTCAGCGGAGTTGAGTGATTCGTGTTGTGAAGGTTCAAGTTGTACGGTCCCCAACTCGTCGTATTCGGACGGTGACTCCTCGTGTCGGCAAGCAACACGCCGGCGACAGCGTCGGGCTGCGAAAAGAGTGAGATTCGGTTCCTCTCCCCCCACTCGTGCACTCCTTATCCCGTATTCCTGCCTCGAATTGAGCTCTCGAATTCCTGTCTACGGCGGCAAGGTCAGTAACACTCACGATTCTCTCCCTCCTGGCAAAAACTCACCCCCTCATAATTCCGCGCCGTTCGGTTGAGGCGTGGAATTAAACAGCGTCCTTACGTTGCATTGATATGTAATAATGGTGGAATTATTTCTATTTCTACACTTTGAAATTGAAATCTTAGAAATTTACGATCATGTATGGCTATAGGTACCAGTAGGTAGGCGTCTTTGAGATCGATTGAACCCATGTACCCAAACTCAGGTATAAGATTCGAGGCCGTCCTATAATCCTCCATTTTGAAATGTTCTTTGTTTCTGAACTTATTCAATTGTTTCAAATTGAGGATGAAGCGCTTTTCACCATTTGGTTTTGGCGCCAGAAACGTTGACGAAATAAATTGGTCATCGGAAGGTGAACCGACTGAGATAGCTCCTAAGTCTTAAAGGTTTTCAATGGCTGTTGCCATTTCCTTTCTTGCTTTGTTCGAGAGGGAATTAAAAGGAACAAACGATTGAGTGACTAATCCTGTAAATGGTATGCTGAAACCATTTTTTATCCATTTAAGTACCAACCTATTGCTAGTAATAGTTTGCCAATGTTGATAACAATTACTTAATCTACCAGCATGTACCTTTGTTACTGCTGGGTCGGTGGACGAGGTCTGTGCTCTCTCTGGCTCGTTACAGGCCGAGAAGGTGGAGCTGGATGTGGATGCCAGAGGGGCGGTGTGTATGGTGCTCTGCGAGTCAGCGACGCCGTCGCGTTGTATCGCCTCTGCCCCCCTCGCCCCCCCGTTCAACGGGAAACGAGGGCCCTGCCAGTTTCCCTGACGGGGCGCAGCCGGCATCGTTGGCAACGGAGGAGTCTTCTGTTGAAAAACCCTCTTTATTTGAAGACTATGTTTTTCAATGGCCTTTGATAATTTAATCCTGTCTGAAAGCTTACTCCCGAAGAGTGTTTCGTCTCTTTCGTCATCTTGGATAACGTTCAGGACCGCTTTGTCTAAGCAAGGTGTAATAAGCTTTGTGCGTGCTTGGGTTTCTGTGAAGTGAAGCTCAGACAGTATTCGACATGCGTCGCTCAATGATTTTATGGCGGAAACTCTGTTATTGTTACTGTCTCCTGATAGCAGGACTGTCAGTGCTCGATTAACGGCAGTTAATCCGATACCTAGTTGTTGTTGTACCAATTCTATTTTTCTGTCACGATTTCTTGTCAAATCTGAAATTGCCGCTGATATTTCGGGGTTAAGCCTGGGCGCTTGCAATAAACGGCAGTTATCAGGAACTAAGTACTCTTTCATAAGTTTATCTTTTGTTTCCGTGGGCAGCCCTTTACTCAGTATGGGAAGCCACAGTTTTGGCAAGTTTTCATGGATATTCTTGCCGTAACGCGGTGATTCCTCTGTTGTATCGCCCAAGGCCGTCAATATCTCCGGGTCCAGTAGTTGAGCGGGAACCTCTTGAGCAGAAGCGGGAGCTTCTTGAGCAGGAGCTACCACCATCTGAGCAGATACATCTCCTTGAAGAGGATCATCCGCCGTAATGAGACTATGGATATGAGCTTCGTTTTCTGAGACAAAGAAACGATATTGGTAAAGTGAGGGTAGTTGTTGAAAAAATATTTTCTAATTTTTCCCGATCGATCGACAAATATTGTCTACAATGGGCATTTGGCCATTGTATTTTTGCTATCGTGTTGACTCTCGGCCAACCCCCAAGCTAAAAGCATACTTACGTGTACTCACGGTTAACCTCCAAGTGAAATCGCTCTCGTGATGACTCGCGGTCAACCCCCGAGCTGATCTTTAGCGTGTACTGTTTAGTACTGTAAAGACCCAAGCAATAAGCCCCTATAATACCATATTGATATAACAAATACTCACCCGAATTGTCTTCGAAGTCTGACGAATCCGAGTAAATTATCAAACGTCGTCGTTTCGGTAGAACTACGCATCGTTCTTTCTTGCGTTTAGGCATGTCTGAACATGCACAACTGCAATTGCAAATCCTAAACCGTATACAAAAACTTACGAAAAATAACTGTCTTTGTAATTTTGAATTCAGTTTAAAATTAGAGTAGGCGCGTGCGCGCGTTGCCGTGCACAAATTAGGAATGAGGGCTGGGAGCTGCGCTAGAGCGAGAGTGGAGTAGTGAGGTAGAAAAACCGGAATTATTTTATAGATTTATTTAACTCTAAAATACGTGCAAGGGTTGCCTGTAGGATTGGGACACTACCTGGTTATTGTATAACTGAAAAATGAAGCAAGGATATATAATTGTAATCAGTAAACTATAGTAACTGTTTAAAGTCATCAAACATCAACATCACAGCCCTTTGGAAGGGTAGACCACTGGTAACTTTTTCACGTATGCGTGGGTGGTGGACCAGCCTTCGGTCCTGTGCCGCTTGGTCTGATAGCTCAGGCCTGTCTCGCATTGGACATTCCTTGCTGCAGTCATCATCCGTGGTTATGGAGCGGACAGAGCCACGTGCAGCATCCAGTTTGACGGTTCGGTATTTGGGTATCCCTATCACATAATCATTTAGGCTCCCGGAACCTAACTTTTCAACAAACAAATATATTTAAGTCGGAACTGTTTAAATAGTTAATGCTCAAATATTTCTACTCAATAGATGAGTTTCTCAATCATAACTGTAAATGTGATTTATAGATAGCTAATATATTTTGGTAAAATGTTTAATATTTGATAAGGTGTTAATAAACTATTGTATTACCACCTACTTGTACCCTTATCATTATCTGTCTCTAACTTGGATAAGGTTCGGTCAACCCAATTCTCCTTTCTCTTTTATTGTTCTTATCTATCTTTCGTATAAGATCAGGCCTCTTAAAAGCAGAGCAAAATTTCTTAATGTTCGTAAATTTAGGGATAATGACCTAGAGTCTCATAGGGCGTATGCCTTGTCGATCGACTGGTCCCCTGTAATATCCAGCGAGATCATAGTCCTAAGTCTCTACGACAAGCATTCACCTATAAAAAAGTAAGAGTGAATCACCTACCCGCCCTTTGGCTATCAGATACTATTAGGCGTCTTATGGCCAAGAGCTATAGAGCCAAGTGTAAATTCAATAAGAATCGGACAGGTGACAATTTTCTTTCTTACAAATGTCTACGCAACCAGCTAAGCATCGGGACATCACGAGATTATTGAAAGTTACACAGCAGCTGAGGTATGGAAGATTCTAAAATAGTTAAGTCTTAAATAATGAGAGTTTTTAATTAGCCAAAGATAAATATACCTTTTTGTCTTATTTGTATCGTATGTGCTGTAAACTCTGTAATCAGTAAATTAAAAAAAATTAAAAATTGTTGGTATAGGTAAATCTCAGGACCTATGTTTTCGTATTATTTCGTATATTATTATTTCGTATCTGTATATATATGTAGGGTACAAGTTAGTTGAAGCTCTTCGTTGTATCGTTGTCAAAAGTTGTAAAATTGATTTACCTTCACACGACGTCGTCAATGCATAAGGGTGGACGATACACTTTCTGACTGGTTAAGTTTGTCTGCTGGTGTGCCACAAGGTGGGGTACTCACTCCCTAGCTATTTTCGATTTTTATCAATCAACTTACTACAGTTATCTCATCCTCTTTTCACCTCTATGCTGACGACCTTCAGCTGTATAGGCATTTCTCAATCGCCGAGATTTCGGATGTCGGACGCAGATCTTACAGCTGTTGAAATCTGGGCCAAATCATTTGGCTTGCAAGTCAACCCTTCAAAATCACAGGCCATTATTGTAGGTAGTAGTCGCATGACCTCTAGACTGGGCTCGAACGTGCCGTCTGTTCTGTATGGTAATGCTTGTATTCCCTACACCGACAAAACCAAAAACCCGGATAAGAATATGTCTTCGGTGGCGCACATCAGCGATTTAAGGGATTAAATATGGCCAGAAATGCATCTTTAGCTTCAATTCTAGGCTAAACAAGACACCATAAAAATGTAGGATAAATATATGTTATAAAAAGTCTATTAGAGATAAGAATGGACTTTTAAAATTACCGGATATCTGTTATATTTAATACTTAAACATATTTTTCGCAATGCATTATTATTCAACTAAATGAACAAGCGCTCGGAGACAAAATCAGTTTCCTATATGAAACTTACACGCAAAAATATGTAAACAAAAGGGAAATTTTTTGGTTGTTTTATTTTATTTTTAATGTTATTATTACAGGAGTTTAGTAATATTTTCTATAATTTTCTTGGTCTCGGAGCTCGGGCTGCCCCGCGGGGCTCTGCGCGGGAGCATGCGTCAGTCTGCTTCGACGCGATGCGACGGGTATTTGTTTTCTTTGTCTAATTCTCAATGCCATTGGCTTTGTTCAGCCCTTAAGCAGACGCATTCACTTTTCTTTTCATTCTCTGAGGTGCCTGCAGTACTTCTTGCCGTTCAAAACAAAGGTGTTGCTAGCGCAATCATTACTGCTACCCATTTTAGATTACGCTGATGTGTGCTTTCTCGATATCACAGAAGAACAACTTAACTAGTTGGAGAGTCTTCAGTAGCTGGCTTTGCGCTTCATTTTTGGCTTGCGAAAGTACGACATGTGTCGGATTTTCGCAACCAATTGAAGTGGCTCCCAATCCGACATCGAAGGAACCTTCATATTTTAGTTTTACTTTTTAAAATCCTGCGCAATCCTGGTACTCCAGAGTACCTGCGAAACCGTTTCGCGTATTTACCGCCGCCCTCAAGACCTCGTCGTGCATGTGTCGCATCAAGGGAACCAACCTGTCCGATGGCCAATACCAGTTTCCTGATGAATTCTTACCCAGTCCGTGCTGCGCAGATGTGGAACCTCCTGCCTCCTCTATCCGTGATGGTTTATCGCGTAGCTTATTCGGATCAAGACTGAAAGAATACTACCTATCTCAATTATTGTAGGTTTTATTTATTTAAGTATTAAGTGTTTATGTAATATAATTATCTTCATAGTTATATATATGTTATAAAGTATTTTTGTAATATTTGTGTTTATGTGTACCTAATGTATTCTATTTTTAAATTTAGTTCTTGTTTGCATAAATATTTAGTTATTAGCTGAACCCGCATTGTTTTACTGCACATAATTACTGGGTTGGCTGGAAGAGATTTATTTTAGGAGTAAGCCCGCCTTTGTACATCTTGTTTCCCACTGTGTTAATTATTTTTACTGTTGTTCTATGCAATAAAGGATATAATAATAATGTTTAGAGCCGATTGGTGCCTAGTTGCGATTTTGTCACGATTATTATAAATCGTAACGCACCTATCGTTTTGTCATTGAATCTTTTGGATAACTGTGACTGATGTGACTGTTTGTTCCACGAAAATTGCGACGGAATTTGGAGATTTGTAATGGAAATCCAGTAATACTTATTATAGTGATTAATTCCCAAAACTCGTTGTTGGTTGTCATTGTCGTGACTCCGCGTAAATATCAATGCAATCGGTGAAATATGCTGGCCAGTTCGAATTGTCGCGTCTGTTACTACAGAGTACATTATTAGTCTTGATATAGAGATATCAGTCTGCCTTCACGGCCAGCGCCGTCTGGCGGCGAGTGAAAGAACCAAATCTAACAAAAACATAACTATACCTATACCATAGACTAGCTAAAGGTACATAGCTGTAGCTGTGAAATGTAAGAAGGAAACCTGCAATCATCAATCTTGAAATTGAGTTTATATGGATGACCACTTAAGGTTATTTGTGTGGACATCATACAAACTTAATTTGGAGAGAGATGATTGTAGGCTTCGTTTATTTTCATTCATTTTTAGTGCACTAAAATAAAAAATAGAGTGATAATTCAATAATTTTTAATTTATGAGTATCACATTTTATATCATTAAAACCAACAATTATAGTTTTACAATAATTATACAGGTCTAGGTGTGCACTGTTGGGATGGCATTCCGAAAAAGAGTGTTGGATAAAGCATGATATTTCTCTTTAGTGTTTTTGACATACTCTTCTTCTTTTAAATATCAGTTCCTCTTTAAGAGCCAATACATTTCCCCTATGTTAAAGGTCCATGTCAGGAACCTGTCAGGATCCTTAGCAGGATTGGGGAAAGTATGCAGAGGTATATATATGGTCTTCACCCGTAAATCGAAAAAAGTACATACAATGGACCGAATGAATAAAGATGACTGCTTCAGATCAGTCTTTCAAGACAAGGTTACAAGTTGAGGTATGTACTTGACCAGTGTATATTTTTTGTTGTAAATGTGTACTGATATGGGTACAATGATTGAATTTTCATTCGGGTGTTTAAATGGAGGGCGTGTACCAGTCTTTGATTTTGAATTGGACACTCGAAGTTTGTTTTGAGTGTGACAATGCTACAACGGCCTATCGATTTTAAAAAACTAACCCGGGATAAGCTGACTTATGAGGTGCTTGTACGGGGAGGTACCTGGGTGGCCGAGAATTATGACCTAGTGTGGCAGGTGGAGCAATGGAACAATAGCCTGCCAGCTGATGAGGTAATGACCTACAATGGTGACATTGAGGAGGAGTTGCGGACCGTCTCATCAAAATTTTGTATAATATAAAACATTCTTACTGCACCAGAGGGGATACTGTGTTCTTATGAAGTACTGCTGGGATCCAAAGCGCTGGCTCACCACCTGTACTACCGCCTAAGCCGCATCTACGCACCCTATCCCAGTGAGTATGCCTTAACCTTGCTAGACCACCTTACCTATCACACTCTGGGGTGCCTCGTTGAGTTGTTGGAGCTATGTGAACTTGATGTTCTGGAGGGAGCGGTGGGAGTCGTTTTGTCGCCTGAGAGTGTCCTGCGATTTGCCTAGGTTCACGGTCAAGGTCATTGATTTGGTCAGCGAGATTGTTGACGGTAGTCCAGCTGCGTAGGCCATGTGGCGTCAGATTAATCTGCGGATGGAGTTGGCGATGCCAAGGTGACCTGGAGGGATTGAGAAGAATATGGGGTTTCGGATTTGATTGGTGGAGGCGAGTCAAAGCCATTTTATGGTGGTGTCATGGTGGTGTCATATGTGTGGTGGTGATGAAAAAGGCCATGGCAATTTCGAAATATTTGAGAAAATTATGGAGGAAGCCCTCATTAGACTTTGTAATAACAGAAAAAAGTTAATTATTTGTGGCGATCTTAATGTAGATCTGCTTGTAGATACAACACTGAAGCGACGATTAATAACTCTGTTCAAATCATTTAATTTATGTCATGTATTTCTAGAGCCGACTAGAATTACACTTACAAGCCAAACTTGCTTAGATAACGTTTTTTGTGACTGTGCATTCACAACTAAAAGTGTAATTAACTGCTTACCCTCCGATCACAGTGGTCAAACAGTTTCATTCCCAATTAGTATTAAGGATAAGACTGGTCCAACATTTTATAGGCCTATTACATCCCATAGACTAGAGACATATACAAAAAACTTAGATATAAATTTGCCAGTACCGGATTTTAATGAACAGAACCCAAACAAAATCTACTCAGACTTCTTCAACATTATTCAGACAGAATTCAATAAAGTTTTCAAATTAAAGAAAGTCAGTGACTACAACGGTAAATCTAAATTTAATGACTGGGCAACGTTTGGAATTCGTAAAAGTAGAGTTATCTTGTATGACCTTTATGATCAAAAAACCTATAACTTTGATCGAAAATTTCATGACTATGTTAAAAAATATTCCAAAACTTTCAAGTTGGTTTGTAGAACTGCAAAAACTTTACACATTAATAGAAAAATTAAAAATTCAAATAATAGAATGAAAACAGTTTGGCAAATAATAAACCGCGAAACTGGCAAAGTTATACCAAGGGACAGTGATTTCTGCCTAAAGATAGGTGATGATGTTGTTAAATCCAACGCTGATGTTGCTCGAGCTTTTGAAACATTCTTCACCAATGTACCCGTACTCACAACGGACAGTCTAAATTCATCTCCATTTGAAGCAGAGACTTTATTAAAAAATAACACTAGCGTCAGTAATGTATATTTAAAATTTCATCATGTATATCCCCAGGACATTGTCAAAACGTTTAAATTACTTAACTTAAAAAATACGGAAGACCTGTGGGGTATATCAGTCAAAGTCATTGGTTCAGTAATTCTAGTTATAGCCCCACACTTAGCTTATATATTCAATAAATGTGTTGACGATGGGGATTTTCCAGACCTCATGAAACACAGTAAACTTATACCGCTGTTCAAATCGGGAGATAAGGGCGATCCTTCAAATTTCAGACCAATATCTGTTCTTCCAACACTAAGTAAAATATTTGAAAAGATTATACTCAATCAAATGCTCTCACACTTCAACCGTACAAAACAACTCCACGCTAAACAATATGGTTTCACTAGGGGTAAATCGACTACGGATGCAGGTATTTCCCTTGTATCTCATATTTATTCTGCATGGGAGGCCGCACAGGATGCTATCGGAGTTTTTTGCGACCTGTCGAAGGCGTTTGATTGTGTTGATCATAATACGCTATTAATTAAATTAAATCATTACGGAGTTAGAAATAAAGCGTTGGATCTACTAAGATCATACCTAAGCAATAGAATTCAAAAGGCAGAAGTTAACGGCGTAAAATCTGATGGATCGGGTGTTAAAATTGGCGTTCCACAAGGTTCCATATTAGGCCCTTTCTTATTCCTGGTATATATTAATGATCTGCCTTTCATGGTGGAGAAATTAACTGACATAGTGTTGTTTGCTGATGATACTTCAATGGTCTTCAAAATTGAAAGACAAAAAGGAGATTTTGATGATGTTAATGGTGTATTGTCTTTAACCTTGAATTGGTTCACAGTTAATAATTTATTGTTAAACGCTGGTAAAACCAAGTGTATCAAATTCTCACTTCCAAATGTCAGGCAAGTTGAGACCAGTTTGGTGTTAGACAACAGCACGTTAGAATTGGTAAATGATACGAAGTTTCTTGGAATAACCATTGATAGTAAATTGCAGTGGGGACCCCACATAGATAAATTGGCTGGTAAATTAAGTTCTGCGGCTTACGCTGTTAGGAACATCAGACAAAGCACGGATGTGGCTACATCTAGGCTAGTATATTTTAGTTACTTTCATAGTGTGATGTCCTATGGTATCTTGTTGTGGGGGAAAGCAGCGGATATTCAAACTATTTTTATTTTACAGAAAAGAGCTATTCGAGCAATTTATAATTTAAAACGAACAGACTCCTTAAGAGAGCTTTTTAAAGAAATTGACATACTAACAGTAGCTAGTCAATTTATTTTCGAAAATATAATGTATGTACGCAAGAACCTTACAACATTTGCCAAACTTAGCGACAGCTGTAATGTTAACCTAAGAAATAATCACAGACTATGTGCGCCCCGTTTTAGACTCGCGCAGGTTAGCAATTCTTTCAAGGGTCAGTGCATTCTCTACTACAATAAGATACCTCTGGAGATTTTGAAATTGCCATTTGAGCAATTTAAAAAGCATGTTAAAGCGACTTTGTCGAAAAAGGGATATTACAATGTTCAAGATTACTTAAATGACAGGACTGTATGGGGTTAATCTGGCTCAACACAGACCTTGCTGTTAATAATTTTGTAATTATTTATTCCTGCTTATTAATCATAACAATTAAATTTTTCATATTTGTATTAGTTAAGCACAACCTATTTTTAAAAGAGATCTAAAAATAAATCTGTGGGAGTTTCTACGCCCTTCTTCTCCCACAGTGGTCCAATGTAGAGAAGAGGCAAAAAATGACGTTTGCTAAGTATATGTAAATATCTACAGTAATAAAGTACTTTGACTATTGACTATTGACTATTGACTATTGACTATTGACTATTGTCGACGTTGACTTTCTGAAGTTGTCGGCTGAAAGTGAGGCTGTTGTACCATTAAAGGGGCCCATTAATTTTGCTCTTTTGGCATGGGATGAGCTAGAATATGAAGTGCTTGTGCAAGGAGGTTGTCCGGTCCCGGAGGAGTTCAACATTTTCAGGCAGGTGGAACAACTGAATGAGGAGATACCGACAGATGAGATCATCTACTTTGATGGAGATAGTGAGTACGAGATTCGGGTGATTTTGTCAAAGCTAGATGAAATTCGTAGTTTCCTTCATTGCACTTCGAGGAATCCGTGCTATCTCAAGGATCTTCTTTACGTGCAAGCTCGATGCCATCATCTGCTCGATAAGTTAGATCGATTGCACCTATTCTTTTCACAATCTTGGATGAAATACACACGTAATAAAAAATCCATATCCAATGGCATCTTCACCACCACGTGGAAAAAAGCATTAGTCATCCCTTTACCTAAAACTTCCAGTCTCGCCTCTTTTAAAGAGTATCGTACCCATCCTCTCCAAAGTCCTTGAATCCTCTGTCCACACTCAGCTCTCTTATTACCTGTACTCAAACAATCTGCTCCACACAAACCATGCACAATTCAGACCGGCTAATAGCACATTCACGGCTCTGCCGAAAGTCTCAGATGACATCCAGATAGCCATGGACCTCAAACAGCTTTCCGTGCTGGCTTAACTTGACTTTAGTAGTGCCTTCAACTATGTAGATTTTAACATTATTGTTAAGCTTCTCAGTCTCCTCCTTGTCTGCCAGCTGGTTTGACTCTTATTTGAGGGATCGTCAATAGCGTACCAGGTCGGAGGAAACATCACCTGAATGGTGTGACAGGCGTCCCTCAAGGTGGTATTATTTCCTCTTCTATTCTCGATTTTCATTAACTCCATCTCGGACGTCCTGTCTTCCTCATATGATCTTTATGCTGATCTCCATATTTATCGCCACTTTTCTCCTAACGATTCAAACTGTGCTGTGGAGGTACTCAACGCTGATATTGAGGGTCTAAGAAGTTGGGCTTCAGCCGTCGGACTCCTGGTCAACCCGAGCAAGTCCCAGGCCATGATTATAGGTACCAGACATTTTCTTAACTTGTTGCAGCAACAGCCCATTCCACTGTCACTTTTAATGGTACCACAATCGTATATAGCGATAAAACTAATAACCTGGGTCTTATCTTCGACAACCAACTGTCCTGATCATCACATATCAATCAGTCGCCGAGTATTGGCTACTTTTCACTCTCTCAGGAGTCTTCAGTACTTTTTGAATCGACAGACCAAAATCACTCTCGCTCAGACTCATCGATTATGCTGATATCTGCTGTGTCAGTGCTAACGAAAAACAACTGAACAAACTCGAACAACTTAAAAATCTTGGGATTAGGTTTATCTTCGGGCTGTGCTAATATTACCATGTATCACTACATCGCAAGGAGTTTAAGTCGATGCCGATCCGTCTTCGCCGGGATTCACAAATCCTCAACTTCCTCTACAACATTTTACGGAATCCGCGGAAAACACGCTATCGCTATCTTCCAGCCGGCCTCGGCGCCCTTACGTAGATTACATGCTCACAAAGTCAAAGTCAAAGTACTTTATTACTGTAGATATTAACATATAGGTACTTAGCAAACGTCATTTTTTGCCGCTTCTCTACATTGGACAATTGAGAGAAGTAGGGCGTAGAAACTCCAACAACAGATTGATTTTTAGACCTCTTTTAAAAATAGGTTGTGCTTAACTATTATAATAATAATAATAATCCTTGGACACTATTTACAGACATTGATCTAGCCCCAAACTAGGATTACCTGTATTTTGGGTACTAGACAACGATACACATACTTATATAGATAAATATTATACTTAGATAGATAAACAACCATGACTAGGGTACAAACATCCGTTCTCATCAAATAAATATTCGCCCCCACCGGGACTCGCACCCGGGACCCTTGGCTTCGTAGGCAGGGTCACTGCCGACTCGGCCATTCGGATCGTCGGATAAACATGAAAAATTTAATTATTATGATTAATAAGCAGGAATAAATAATTACAAAATTATTAACAGCAAGGTCTGTGTTGAGCTAGATTAACTCCATACAGTCCTGTCATTTAAGTAATCTTGAACATTTTAATATCCATTTTTCGACAAAGTCGTTTTAACAGCTTTTTAAATTGCTCAAATGGCAATTTAAAATCTCCAGAGGTATCTTATTATAGTAGAGAATGCACTGACCCTTGAAAGAATTGCTAACCTTCGCGAGTCTAAATCGGGGCGCACATAGTCTGTGATTATTTCTTAGGTAAACAGTACAGCTATCGCTAAGTTTGGAAAATGTTGTAAGGTTCTTGTGTACCTACAATATATTTTCGAAAATAAATTGACTAGCTACAGTTAGTATGTCAATTTCTTTAAAAAGCTTTCTTAAGGAGTCTGTTCGTTTTAAATTACAAATTGCTTGAATAGCTCTTTTCTGTAAAATAAAAATAGTTTGAATATCCGCTGCTTTCCCCCACAACAAGATACCATAGGATATGACACTATGAAAGTAACTAAAATATACTAGCCTAGATGTAGCCACATCCGTGCTTTGTCTGATGTTCCTAACAGCGTAAGCCGCAGAACTTAATTTATCAGCTAATTTATCTATGTGGGGTCCCCACTGCAATTTGCTATCAATGGTTATTCCAAGAAACTTCGTATCATTTACTAATTCTAACGTGCTGTTTTCTAAGACTAAACTGGTCTCAACTTGCCTGACATTTGGAAGTGAGAACTTGATACACTTGGGTTTACCAGCGTTTAACAATAAATTATTAACTGTGAACCAATTCAAGGTTAAAGACAATACACAATTAACATCATCAAAATCTCCTTTTTGTCTTTCAATTTTGAAGACCATTGAAGTATCATCAGCAAACAACACTATGTCAGTTAATTTCTCCACCATGAAAGGCAGATCGTTAATATATACCAGGAATAAGAAAGGGCCTAATATGGAACCTTGTGGAACGCCAATTTTTACACCCGATCCATCAGATTTAACGCCGTTAACATCTGCCTTTTGAATTCCATTGCTTAGGTACGATCTTAGTAGATCCAACGCTTTATTTCTAACTCCGTAATGATTTAATTTAATTAATAGCGTATTACGATCAACACAATCACACGCCTTCGACGGGTCGCAAAAAACTCCGATAGCATCCTGTGCGGCCTCCCATGCAGAATAAATATGAGATATAAGGGTAATACCTGCATCCGTAGCATGACACCTCCACAGCATGACACAGCGTCCTAAGAGCCGTGCTCGTAGGACGACTGCACTCCCCTGCACTCCCCTGCACCAGCAGGGACAGTCCTACACCGAAGACCAGAAACGTCACTCTTACACCACTTACTTTACTGGGGCAACAGCACGGATGCAAAGCAATTATTCTTAATACAAAAGAAGTGTATCCGAATTATCGCTAACATTGACATAATGACGAGCTGCAGACCATATTTCGATAAATTAAATATTCTCACACTAACTTCACTTTATATTTTAGAAGCATGCGCATTTGTGAAAAATAATGATCAACTCTTCCCCTTATACACAAGACCAGAAGGATTAAGACCACATAAAAGATTGGCAACATGCTCATCGAAATTACATTTAGTTCATTCAGGCCCCCGCTCGATGGCTGCCAAAATATTTAATTGTATACCGAAATCAATTCAGTCTATAGAAAAAATTAATGTATTTAAAAATGCCCTTAATAAATACTTAGTACGAAAAAGTTATTATACTCTACAAGAGTTTTTTGATGAACATGGCAAAAACTAGGTTTGGAGCTTGTGAGACTTGTGTTATTATATCTTAAGTAAAAGTAAAATATATTCTGTTATTGTTCTTGTTTTAGAGAGTCTATGAAAATTAATAATAAATAAAATAAGTAATCTAGGTAGTAAGTAAGAATTTAAGTTATAACATTTTATAATCCTAAGTTAGCAGCGCCCTAGCAGGGTTCTTGTTTGTTCCTGAAAATACTTATCTAAGACCCTATGTACAACAAGAAAGCTAATAAACGTCTTATTTCTTATTTCTTTAATCTTGTGTCTCATATCTGTCAGTTATTTTATATTTTATGATGATAATAAATACTTTTTACTTTACTTTACTCTGAATACTAAACTGAATTTTTGTGAGCATGTTCGATCATCATGCTCAGCCCACATCAACCCACTGCTGGGCATAGGCCTCTTCTCTATAGCGCCAACCCCTACGGTCCTGTGCCGTCCGCATCCATTGAGATCCTGTCGACTTTAGTATATCGTCGGACCATCGGGCAGGTGGTCTGCCCACGGGCCTTGTTGCTCCCGTTGGCCACCACTCCGTGACTGCTTTGGTCCACCGTTCATCATCCCGTCTAGCCAAGTGTCCCGCCCATCTCCACCTCAGTCTCGTTATCCTCTTACCTACATCTTCGAACTTCGTCTTCCGTCGAATTTCGACGTTTGCTCGAGGTCAATGAGGGAGATACCTAACATGGAACGCTCTATTGCTCGTTGGGCCACCTTGATTTTGTGTATAATTTGCTTAGTAAGCGTCCATGTCCCTGCTCCATAGGTGAGGATAGGCAAGACACATTGGTTATATACCTTAGTCTTAAGGCATCGTGGTAGTTTGGACTCAAACACTTCGTCTAGCTTCCCGAAAGCATCTCACCCCGAGCCAACACGTCTGATGATCTCCTTCACCTGTGCATCGCGGTCAAAGGATAAACGATGGCCAAGATAGACGTAATCGCTGACCATCTGTAAGTTGTCGCTGCCAACAATTATGTTCGGTACATAGAGCGTTTCGTCATGATCTTGGTCTTGGAGATGTTCATCCTGAGAGCGACTTTCAGGGAAGCTTCATGCAATTCTGCGAGCATATGTTGGAGATCTGAGACGCATTCGGCGACGAGAATGAGATCATCCGCGAACCGCGAACCGCATGATAATTAATTATTTTTATTTGTCGAAGAAGAAGATCGAAGAAAAAAGCGATTAAACATTTGCGCAACTACATAAAAGTCGGACCAAGAAATTTTATATATTTAATATTTGAAACAAAGAGATCGCGGAAAAATGCGAATGCCGAAAGTCACTGCACGGGAAAACGGTTCAGCGAAAGCTATCTAACAAATTATATAATTTCAGTGAAAAGTCAATAGGTTGGGTTTAAGACCGCAACATGTAGTTTACAAAGTTATTAGCGCTTTGATACTTTGATACTCCATGTACGTAACCAGGTGCATTCATATGTTTATATAAGTTATTAAAAGAAAGTGTCACTCGCACGGTCTACAGCTCACAGAGCCACTAGTAGTTGTATTTTATAAGTATTTAGTATATTATTATAGTAATTATATCATTTATTTTATCTATTAATATGAACACATAGGTCTATCCCTGCTCAGCAAACAACCTTTCCCATTTTAACCTGGTTTGATGGAAGTGTTACATCTCTTATAAGAGATAAGCTCGCCTTTGTAAACTTTTTTCATGTAACACTTGTGTTTTCATATCATTTATATGCAAAAAATAAATTATGAAAATGATGAGGTCGGTGCTGAACCATCGAAAACAACTCAATTTTTGTGCGGTAGGGGGTAGCAGGAAAGCTTGATGTGGAAGTAAACAATGATCCTCCGATCTAAAGTCCAAGTGCGATACCGACAATATCCTAACGATGCATGCTCCCTCATGAAGTCCATTTGTTTCCCGCGACATCCGTCGCTTCATCAACATCAATCTTGATTGTGCTGTCCTTCTAGATTCTCCTAGCAGCGGTCGATCTGCCCTTAAAGGGAGTCGAGTTATGTATGAAACGACCAGAACAAAGTCGACCAGTATTATTCTGGTAAAACAATTCGCACTCTTCTTCATCTATGTCGACCCGACGGGCGATGGGAGGCTCTTCTATCCACTTCACAGAACCGTTGCATGACGTCAGGCAATGTTGAACCAATAAGTATGCCATCAGACTCAGCAGGTGTTACTACTGGCAGTGCCGATCCCATAATAGCATGTCCAAACGTCGTATTGACAGCAATCAGCCCTTTTAGCTGTAGAACTGTAGAGCCGATCCAACAACAAAAACCTGCCCAGTCGCAGGTCGACCGGAGCTGAGGTGTCCAAATCGGGAACCGCCAGCTTTAGTTCTGACCTCAAGAGTCAAACAGCCGAATTCAACCTCACCAAAGGTTGTCGACCCATGACGTCAGTCATCACTAGACTTGGACGGATGTCTTAAACGAAATGTCACCACGTGGAGAGAACGTGTTCACCAACTAAATTCATTAAAGTAACATTCCCCAAACCCCGAATCGTTTTATCATACTTATTTATTTTAATGCCCAACCATTTCGCTAAATCGTTCGACACAATACAGCCCTGGTCACCGGAGTCCAAAAGGGCGCGAACACATGTTGTGTTGCCTGCCGAACCCCAAACACACACGGAGCCAGTGGGTAAGACCACTGTCTCCGGTTGGGTAGCAACACATAGTTGGGCCACGAATGCTGGTCTCTCTGCTCTGCCTGGTCCCAAATCACACCAAAGCACCAGCCTCGCTGCTTGGCGATCTGACGCCGTGCCTGTACTCGTTGGTCCTAAAAAAAAATACAAGACACCAAGCGATGGCCAACTGGTTTAAATCATGGGCATGCATCACCGGTTAGGTTCAACGCTGACTGGACCAAACAAACAGTTTTCTTCCCTCCCTCCTCTGCGGAAAACCCTTCAAAGATCTGGATTGTTCGTGCGTATTCGTACGTTTCTGCACGAATAAAATTCCCACGAAAACGTGCCTAAAAAGAGCGCGGCCGCATAACTTGAATATACCTAGTCGGTCCATAAGTTCTGTCACAAATATTTTGCTGCATAGTAAATAATACCAAGTTTTATTTTATTTAATACTATATATGGTTTGATAGCTCATTAAATACTGATATATTAGAACGATTATTGGATTTAAATGCTTAAAGCCATATTACACAAATGCTAGTTTCTTCAGAGATTTTGCACTTTTTTACCCAATCAAAAATACGGACGTGATTCACTTTATCTTTTTTCCATGACTCTTAAAACCTTTCAAACTTACGTGAGATTTTAGTCAGAACCCTCCCTGAACCCGTTACCTTCATTTTGAAGCATAATATAACTAAGTCTGGGTAAAACTAATTTTCATATTCATATTTTACGTAGTGTACTTGTTGCCCACAAGATAATTTTTACACGTTTTTCTGAAAACGTAAAAAGTACGTAAAGTTCTCTTTGGGAGCAGTTGGAAATGAAAGCTAACAAAATCAAATGCTAGTTGTTAAGCATGGTCTAAAATCGAGGTTTCAGAATAAATAAAAAAAACCTTGTTGGTTATCTGGAACACTTTTTTTTTATTAAATTTGTGGTAAGTGGTATTTTTGTCAGTTGCGGCGTGTTTTGGGTTCGCGATCATTGTCTCAAGTTATAAGGTTTTTTGTCATATTGCGATAATCGTACAAAATGTATTGTATTGCAATTTGATTCGTATAAAATAAGCTTTTTAATCATGTTTAAAACGAATAAGAAAAAGTTTATTGCTGAGTTTTATCTATCAAAAACCTTGTGACAGAACTTAACACGTTCACGTTAACATGTCAATATCGAAGTGCTATGCGGCGATGCACATATCGTTCTCATACAAATGGGATCGGCGTCTAGTGACGTTGTGCAAATAGCTAGCAAAATGAGAGCTACGATATAGTGCACTGACGTCCTAAGGCGTCGACGTATAAAGACGCCTGTGCTGTACAGGATAGACATAAAGGTACGCAACCGCTAACACCGTATAATAACGTAGACGTATATAGACGCCTGTGCTGTCCAGCGTAGACAAAAATATACACAGCCGCTAACAACGTATAAAAACGTCGACGTATATAGACGCTTGTGCTGTACAGCATAGACAAAAATATACATAGCTGCTAACGCCGTTTAATTACGTCGACGTATATAGACGCCTGTGCTGTGCAGTTATTACAAAAATATACATAGCTTCTAACAACGCATAATAACGTAGACGGATAAAGACGCCTGTCCTGTACAGCGTGGTCAAAAATATACATAGCCGCTAACAACGTTTAACGTCGACGTAAAAAAGCAGGGAGGTACCTAATTAGATTAAATAAAACGTTTTTTTTTAGTTCTTTGTACATACATTTATTTTCTTTATAATCATTAATTCAGTCTCAGAGATCAGATTCAAAACACTACTTTGTAAATCTGCCTTAGTTAGATAACTTTTACAAAATAGGGTACGTTGTTCACAACAAAGCAACAATAGCGTTCTAACAATGGAAAAATTTAAACTAAAAAGTCACTTCTTTATTAACCATAATAATCATGGAGTGACTGCAGATAAGATTCACAATTATTATAATCAAATGTATCTGGATAGAATAGCAATCACTCAGTTGAACTAAATTATATAATAAAAATCACTTTTTTTAGTTTTGGTTCATTACTTTACATAGTCTTATAATAAACTTCTAAAAATAATAGAGTAGTAGGAACTGTCATCTTAACAAGGAAAATTATATTGGGTACTTATAGACCCAGACTATACTTATGGCTATAAATGCCTCACTGGAATTAAATATCTCTGGAATAGTAGTAACAATTAAGTAAATAGACTTAATTAATAGCACGGCATCAGGCAGTTATCTAGATAAAATTAAACAACAAAAATCAGTCTTCAATATGCCACTCTTTAAAGCAAATTGCACAAAGTGCTGGTTTTTCGGGACAGCCCTTGCACCGAAGGCCTGTCTCTCTTCTCAATTTCTTTTTAGCACACATTTTACATTTCATGTAATTTTTGGTTTTCTTTGTTCCAGCTTTTAGTGGAATTTTTTCAGGCCAGTGGCCTTTAATAGTATTATTTTCAATGTTGCCAGTACTCGTAGACGGCGTCTGAGTAGACGGCAATGTACCGGGCCATTCTCTCATTCTATTGTCGTGTTTGTTCCACAGTGGCATCAACATATTGGGCTTCATATCAGGTGATATGTGTAAAAGTGATCGTATCAAACTTTCTCTAAAACTGAGAAAATCATAACGTTAATCACCGCTTTTCAAATGCTTTCTGTAAATGTGAAAAGAATTCCACACGGAAAGGTCAAATATATGGAAAAACACTTTCATATACCAGCGCAGTGATTTTCTAGGGGAAGAATAATATGAGACCATCTGGTCTTTTCTATCAATTCCCGACATATATTTATTATAAATATCTACTTCTTCTGGCTTTTCACGTACATTTCCATGTCTGTCAATCAAACTGGTAATTTTGGGATGTTTTAACGTCGTAATCATTAAAACAGGTCTTTTGTCAACCCATTTAGATACGTAAACCTTGTTTTTACGAACCCATACATGCTGGCCTTTTTTCAGTTTTTTCTTGGTGATCTCTATGGGATTACCTTTTCTATTGGTTCTGAGGGTTCCAGTTACATGAGTCTTTAGATGGACAAGTTTTTGGGAAAGTTCCACAGAATTGTAGTAATTATCCATGAAAAGCCAATAGCCTTTGAATAAGTAATGCTTCATGAGACGCATTACGATCTTTTCTGTTTTTTTCCCTTTTGTATTTTCATGATCTTGATCTTTTCCAGCGTACATGATTATGTTAAGGACAAACCCATCCGAAGTTGTAAGTTCATAAAACTTGATCCCATACTTGGCTTTATTGCTTTTTATATATTGTCTGAATGACAGGCGACCTCTGAATAATAGCATCGATTCATCCAAAGAAAGTTCTTCATCAGGTATATAACAGTCCCTGAAATTCTTGGTCATTAGATCAATGAAATAGACGATTTTATCTTTTCCTTTTGAATTGAGTTCGGATACACACAAACATCTTAGTATTTGTTCGAATCTGCGCGCTGACATAGCGTATTGGAAAATGGGATGATAATATAAAACATCACTGTATGTAAACAGTTTTCGTTTTTGAGGAATATTTACTTGTCCCATGAGTAAACATAATCCCAAGAATTTCTTCATTTCGTCACTATCTACGTCTCTGTACTTTAATTGACGCTGTGGATTGTTTCGTGTGCGTCGCGCATTTGAGGAGCACAATGCCTTTCCATATTCATTGGTCTTTGTAATAATGTACTCCAGAATGTGAGGTGGAAGTAATTTGTTAAAAATGTCTAATGGTGACATATTTAGTGTGATCTCAAACTGGACACCAGTTGACGCTTCATCGAAGTCAAAGTTAGGAATGTCTGAAGTTGTGTTTTCCCATTCTTGAGTTGGCTGAGGACTAAAGTTTCTTGGGCGTCGTTGATATGCTCCAACATCGTCATTACTACTTTCAGGATTTGGTATAAAGGGTTCAGCAGGCTCCAAGTGTTGTCGTGGCAGTGGCAGCACGTGCGAGGTCAGGTCGGAAGATAACGAAGATGGCTGTTCTTGGACCAGGCACGGAGAAAGTGGTAGTGCATTTGGCAACTGCGCTGTTGGGCCTAAGCATTGTGCAGGTAGCTGTTCGTGATTTGAGCATGGAGAATGCAGCTGCATGTATGTTGTTGGGTTCACGGTTGACGAAGACGCCTGGGCTTGTTGTGTAAGGGCCGAGGATGGCATAGGCGATTGCAGATGTGGCGTAGGTTGCATTAGGAGTATGGATGGCGAAGACAACTTTGCATGTGGTGTTGGAGTTAAAGATAGCGAAGACGGCTGCATATTTTCTTGTGGATCTAGATCTTGGGCTTGTGGTTTAGCATTATCTTTCCTACTTTTGGAGTTATGCAAGAGTATCGGCGATTGGTATCCTATATCTTCAAGGTTGTCGAGTGAAAAGGTATCCCCCAAAATACCGTCTCCTACATTTTTTCGCAACACTTCAGAGTCTATCGATATATTGGCAATGCTATCTAGATCACAAACTGATTGTTTTAGACTTGTCTTATTTTTTTTACTCATGGGTTGTTTGCTTGTACTGCATTTCTTTCTTTTTTGAGTGTCAAAAATGCTTTGAGAACTTGAACAATCTGAATCATCAGTGTTATCAAGGGAATCCTCAGATGTGGTATCTGATGAGGATCCACTGTCAGGTTTAAAGTTGGCAGGTGTAAACTTTTTTCCAACCGATGATGACTTTTTATGCAGTTTGCGTTGGGATAAACTCAACTTACATGAGCTGTCATCTTCTTCGTCATAAAGTGGGTCATAATCGCAATCCGAGCCATGTTCTCCGTCGTCTTCGAAAGGGTCTGGAGTTGTTCCCCGGGATGAAGAAGAGGACTCGAAGATTGTCATAGAAGATTTCGGCTGCTTTTGCTTGTTTTTATCCATCTAAAAAGACGTAGAATACAAAAAGATTGTTTAAAAATACTTTCACGGTAACACGTTTTATATAATGTATGTAATTTAACAGAACACTACTTACGATTTCATTTGATATTCGATGCGAACACCTGACGATAGGAAGAAACACACGCGCTTCTCTTGCGATGCGCACAGGCCGAGTGAATCCAAGGACAACTTACCGACACACGACGTACAGCGGCGTTGTGCGTAAACAAAGTAGGTACATTGTTCCAGGGTGGGGAGAATTCAAATAAGTTCAAAATTAAGATGCGGTGTAGCACTAGAGTTTTGAGAATTTGATGTGCCATAGCACAGAAACAGAACTCTTAGTCGGTACTATGGCAAGACGCCGTACTATAACGCTGTGCATAAAAATGACGATGTTTGTTGGGCGTCGTAGTACGGTGTGCCACAACGTGACTACCAAGAAGTGACGTACAATGTCGTTGTTCACAGGAACGTGTTAAGGACCGACTAGGTATTAGTTTCTGGTTGCGGATATGTTTTATTTATATGCTGATGCCCGCACTTCATCTGAGTGTTCCTAGGAATTGTCATTTACCGATAACTTTACCCTCCTTCTGGTGCAGTCGGATAAAAAGTATTATATGTTAATATAGCTCATAAACTATCTCTCTGCAAAATTTTATTAAAATCCGTTCAGCCGTTTTACCGTGATTGAGGCACAAACACACAAACATCCAAACGTCGCTCCTTTCACATTTATGATATTAGTTGGATTCAAATTTTTTCCTGCTGTACACTGCAAATAAAAGATAAGAATAATATCAAGATTGGATAGGGTCATCTTATCAAATTATCTATATATAAGTATAAGTTAATTATAATTCTGGAGATAAAAGCTAATATCATCATGATCATAATGATGCTCAGTCCACTCATCCCACTACTGAGTATATAAAATGTCAATACAGCAAACTATATAAAATGACACTTCTAGATAGATTTAAAAAAACAGGTTTATAAAACATCAATAGAAATATTGGTATCACCTCTAAACCACGAAAGAGGCATTCCTAAACCAGCACTGCGGTCTAAACACAAGGCTCAGTTCAGATCCGAGATCTCAAGAACTAGTAATGTCTTAATCGGTACAATCTTTAAGGGCGCCATTCTCCGGGACGAAGTCGCGGCGGCCATTGACCCGCAGGCAGAGGGCGGCGACCTCAGCCTGCGACAACCGGGCCAGGCCGGGCGGAATGATAAGGGCGGGCGGATATGGGCGAGCGTAAACAGATCCTCTTCCGGGCCTAAGGCGGGTGCTTGCGGAGATAAATTATTATAGAACGTTATATTTTTAACGCATTGCTGGGAAAAATTAACCATGGTTTTACTATAAACATCCTGACGAAACCTCCCTCCTTTTTTTGATTGTTGGCAGAAAACGAATCATAGATAACTTAAGCAACATCGAAGATGCATTATATAACAGCAGCAGGTTATATAAAATCATTCGCTACAGTTCGTGGTAGGGCTCCGATGCTTAACACAATATTCCCGTGACAAATTATTACGGACACAACGGAAATTGGGAAGCAATCGGAAGTAATAACACGTGTGTCACATCAATTGTGTCTAACAGGTCATTGCCCCATGCGGGTGTGTGTTCGTAAGTTAAGCACACGTTGAGTATTGTGATGTTGACTCGTTAATTGTTTACGAAGAGGATATGTTTCAAACACCTACATATTTTTATTAACAACGAAGCCGTTATAAATGGCTCTGTTAGAATTAAAAATACAACTAAATAAATGCAAAATTCGGGTGCGGAGGGTGGGTGTCCTTCGGTTAGTTGTTAGGAAGTAAGCAGCATGTATAATTGATGTTCACGATATTTAGCTTGATTAATTGATTGACTACCCGCTGTGAAATTGTTACAGAAATTAAATTTTACTTGACTAAACATTTATCATTTTCAGTAATTTAATTATTACTGCATAAACGTAGATGCATCATGTGACTACATCTGATGATGTTTGTGTGGGAAAAGACCCTTATAGAAAAATTTTTCGATCTATAAAAATACATTTTCATCCCACATTAAATTAATTATTACCAAAATTGTACACCCTATTTATACTGAACTACGTGAGGTCGCCTCGCTCCGCTCCGCTTCGCTTCGGCTCCAGGTTATATTACAAAGTTGTGACCTAACAAATCCAACTTTAGTATTCAGACAGAAAGTGACGTATGGCAACCAATACCGTTTTGTGAAACTAGATGGGGACACTATATTTGGTGAACATTTCGCATATTTGGGAATCAAAACTTATATTGGTTCGTAAACAATATTTTTGATGCCAAAATAAACTATACATATGTGCATTCACTGATCTCCGTATCACTTATGTAAGGACGATCATAGCTACTATAAAGATTTTGTATGGATACCCGACTTTTGCCGCAAATCTTACTTACAAACTTCTACATGATTTCCCCAAATTTGATCTGCTTTTCTGACGCAATACACCTGCTTGGCTCCACCGGTTGTTGATCCCAGGTACCCTGGTATCCTGGGTCCTAAAACCAAAAGTTAGATATTTGTAATTGTGTACAGATTCTACAAAATTGTAAAGTTGTCCACAGTACGAAGGGGTTTTCTGACAACTAATTTAAAAAAAAACTTAAAGCTGTTACAGGTGGCGTTTAAACACCGATTCATTTGTTTTAATCCCACAGGAGATCCCTCGTCAGTGAAATCCAATATCCAATATCACAAACTTCTATTTTGTTATATTGATTTGATTGTACAGTAAAGCCCAATTTACACACAACAATACTAGGCGGCCGTCGTATTTAAAGTGAACATCAATTCCATCTTTTGCATTTTGTAAACGTTTTTCCCTCGCAACTAGCGATACTTCGCGCTTAAAAATATTAAAGTCGACTTCCGCTTTAATTTAATTCTAGCAAAAGTTCACGATCTGGCGCCACACGAAATGTCATGATACAAACTTTTTTTATATAAATGTATAAAAATTTAAATGAGAACTTCTGGTTACATTGTTCGAATATTATTTTGATCAAATGGCGCCATACGAAATGTCATAAATAGTCATGATACAACCTTTTTTATATATATATTAGGTCCTTACATATGAAATTGGCGTTTTGTATGGAGAAATTGAAGTTAACTCAATTTTCAGTACAAACATTTTTGTATTTTTTTTTAGGAATGACAGATCCTAATTTTATAAACTTTGTGTGTATGAACGAGACAACATTTAGGTAACAGAAAATTTTATATTATTTTTGAAAAGCGTCAGCTGTAAAAAAATATTACGAATATTATTATGAAAATGGATGACATTTAGGAGGCACTGGTTTTAAAGATAACATTTTAGTTATCAAACTGAAAATTAAAAGAAAATTTAATAAGTAGATATAAAATATTGAAATTAATTTTAAAACAATAAAAAAACTGGAAATAGCTATTGAATTACTCGAATTATGAACTCCTGAATCTGTAAGAAAAATTCGCCAATTTCATAGGTAAGCACCCAATATATTAAATATTAAATGAGAACCTCCGGTTACAATTTTCAAATATGATTTGAAGCAAATGGCGCGATACGAAATGTCATGATACAACCTTTTTCTGTGGTATCATGACAACTACGATATTAAATATTAAATGGGAACTTCCGGTTACAATTTTCAAATATTATTTTATGCAAATGACGCCATGAAGTGTTTGTCATGAAACAACTTTAAATTCTTGTATCATGACAAATAAAATATTACAATTATTATTAAATTTATTATTTTAAATAATCGTACACATCTAATTTATAAAAAGCAATCAGAAAAATCGATCCGAAATATAACAAAATTACTAACATTGCTAACACATTTATGGGTCTTTGATAAAGAGAGACCAATGGTCGCGGCTACAAAATATTGAACTGGTTGGTATCCCTGAGCAAGACAAGGAATCCTTACCTGATGTGATCGTGAAGCTTGCCAAGTACGTCGGAGCCCCGCTGCAGCAGAACGATGTGGAGTTCGCCCACCGCGTCCAGGCCAAGCGTCCTACTAAGGGGAAGCCCCGCGCCATCATAGCACGACTCCGGGAACGAGTTACCAAGGATGCCCTGATGCACGCGACTCGCAAATGCCGTGGAATGACGACCAAGGACTTAGGATTGGAAGGTGAACCTTTGAAGTTGCATGTGAACGAGCACCTAACTGTCGCAAACAAAAATCTGCTCAGTAAATGCAGGAAAATAGCAACCGAGAAGGAATATACTTTTGTTTGGACAAAAAACTGCCGAATATATGTACGGAAAGCAGAAAACAAACCGTATATTCAGATATCTAAAGAAGCGGACCTAGAAAAAATCATATAATAATGAAAAGTTTATTTTTTGGTATAATTAATTTCTTTATAACTCACATATTTAACCTATCTATACTATTTTACCTCTTCCTCACACTCACAAACGGACTCATACTCACAGTCAAACACACCCTTCACACAAGTGGAACAAAAACAAAAACAAATATCATTCAGATTAATCGCGCGACCAACACTTTGCTAAGTAACTCGGCACGTAGAATGTATGCTGTTGTTGTTTATCAAAGTACTACCTATGCTTATACGTATTATCACATTTTTAATATGTGTACTGCTCATATTCTTTCGTTAATTAAATAACAATAATGTCCACCAACAACTTACGTATTTACTATCAGAATGTTAGAGGTCTCAATACGAAAACCTTAGTATTTTATAACAGTGTCTTGTACTCCGATCATGATATTATACTCATAACAGAATCATGGTTGCATGATGGAGTACTAGATTCTGAGCTTACTAGCAATAAATATAACATTTTTCGTAGGGACCGCGGGTCGAGGGCTGGAGGTATTTTCATACTATGCACTGCGCGGCTCAACGCTCGCCTGCGCACTGACTGGCAGCGCGATGATCTTGATGTGGAATGTATGTGGATTACTATAGATCACCGCTCGCTTAGTTCACAGCGTGACCTTCATATCGGGTTGGCTTACATACCACCCGATAACAGAAACCATATCCAAGCCCAACGCATACTTAACTTTACTAGCCTGATGACTGATTTTATTACGGCAAATCCAGATGATTTTTATCTAGTGGCAGGAGATTTTAATCTTGGTATGATAAAGTGGGAGACCGGTGAACCTATCCATCTTAGACGCGGAACCGTTGATCTGCAGAACTCAGCACTTGAATTAACTCACCATACAAACCTGTTAGGACAGCGCCAGTTTAATCAATTCAATAACACTTCCGGCAACACACTGGACCTAATTTTTTCTTCCTTTTCTTTACTCATAGACAAATGTGATAACCCTATGGTCAAAGAAGACCCAGCCCACACGACCCTCAGTATCAATGCCAAGGAGATCACTATACCTCCACTTCGTAACACGCCACAACGAAGATATCTATTGAAGAAATGAGACTATGAAAAAATGAATAAAGATCTCATGAATATTAACTGGAAAACCTTTCTAAATTCCGGCACAATTGATGACGCAATATCATCTTTTTATAGTGAATTACGCGATGTAATCCAAGACCATGTTCCCCTAGTTATTACTAGAACTTCCAAGCGCTACCCAATTTGGTATAGTCGGGCTCTAATATGTATTATTAAAGAAAAAAGTAAGGTACATAAACAATGGAAGCGATTCAACAATCCTAACGATTACAGTACTTTCTCTCTACTTAGAACAAGACAAAAATCACTTCAGGATGAATGTTACAAAACTTATTTAAACAGGGCACAAGCTACTATTAAGAACGACCCCAAGTACTTATGGACATATATCAAATCTAAAAGGAAAACAGACTCTGGGTATCCCAGTTCTATGATACTAGAGAGTAAAAGACTAAACGGAGAGAAAGAAATATGCGATGGCTTCAGTATGTTTTTTGAAAAGATGTTTAGGATACCAGCAGCTTCGTACCCTGACTGTTCGATTCAAAATCGATACTCGATCGATGGTTTCGGAACGGCCATTTTGAATTTGACGTTGCTGCCAACCTAGCAGTTTTTTGACAACTCACAGACGAAAGCCCTCGCAATGTAACGCGTATTGATTGGGGTATTGAATTTAAATCGCAAGCCATCTGGAATTGTATTCGGGGTTCCCTCAGGATTGTCTAGATAGCTGAGTGTGTTGTGATTCCCCGAACCAGATAAAGTTCGCATTTACGTGGCCGATTGGTTTTTCCCACGTAACATAACCTGTGTTGGAACACTGTGCTCGTCGAAGCTGGCCTGCCAGCCATACCTGGTTGGCTGAAGAACCTGTCTACCAAGAAGAGCCTAGGGTGCACCCGGGCCTTGCAGAGAGACAGGAGTTTGACGGGAACGAAGCACAGACCAGGTTAGATAGATTCATAATTAATAGCTCGGTGAATCGCCGACGTTCACACTTCTTGGCATCTGATCGCTACGCTGCCTCGTAGCTGATGGGCCCCTGCGAGGTCATTGGGTGCCGAGAAGCCTGAACATTTTGGTAGCAGAGCGTGGTTTCCTGAGATTTGCAGCCGTCAAGGGCTCCAGGAACCCACGATTTGGGACTATCAATCTGTAGGTATAGGCGGTTATTAGCTAACTTGGTGTTGTTCCTGTATCCACATAGATTGGTAGTATTGTAAGCTATAGGTCTATTGCTGGTAGTAGACAGACAGATATTGAGTTGAAATTTGCATTGAAGTACCAGTTAGTCAATCTATTAGTGGTCTAGTAATGCTAATGAATGTTTGGTTAACATAGGTAGTTACATCTATTGATAGCAGGCTATTACATTGTTTTCAGTTTATAGCAATTTATAACTTGAACTAATATTGACTATCTGTGTGTGTTATAATGATAAAGGGAAACTAAATTGTATTTACAGAATTTTTAAAGATATAAAACTCGGTTCCTATTGTTTAAGGAAAACAGCATTGTTTAAGTTGTGGTTTAGGGTTCCCTCGTTTGGGTTATAGACTGGAGGGTCCAATAAAATTGAGTTACTGCAAATTGTGAGTAAGTATCGTTCCGATCATGTCGTTATCTGAAATCCAGAAGGGTGTTTCTAAGGAACTCAGATGGTTTTCCTCCGCACACGGTCTGATAGACCGTTTAGATAGGCATGATGTGGTATTGGAGCGGTCTATGGACGTTAAGGAACGTTACAACAGGGTGCTCGAATTGTCCGCGCAGGCGGAATCAGTTGATGGTTGCGCACCTGACAGGCTGTCACGGTTGCTAGGGGATGTCGACCAATGTATGGAGATGGCAGCTGCTATCACGCAGAAGGCTGCGGACATACGTAGACAGCGCGAGTCCAGCCATGGTGGTGACATCGAAGCACCTCTGCCGCTTCAGGGTTCAGGGTCCAGGTTGCCGGCCATAACTATGCCTACTTTTGACGGAGTGTCCGGTGAATGGATGAGCTTCATCAATCTGTTCGACAGTTTGGTGCACATGCGATCGGACATTACCAAGTCTGTCAAGATGGCTCAGCTGGTGGCAGCATTGAGGGGTGAGCCTAGGGAGCTGGTCGCTCATTTGACAGTTACGGAGGGTAACTATGAAACGGCCAGACAATTGTTGGTCAGACGTTACCATAACAAACGGAGGTTGGCCGATGCCCAACTGAACCGTTTGTTTAGTATCCCGGTTGTGAACAAGGTCGGGGCCATACAGACTGAGGTTTTGAACCCATTGTTGTCCGTCACCAAGGCTCTAGAGAATCTTGGACTTCCGGTTGGTGAATGGTCGTACCTACTGTTGTACATTGTACTTTCCCGCCTACCCGCTGACGTGCAGACTCGTTTCGAACAGTCTCACGGGAGGTCGGCCGAGGACCTGCCCGCCTTCTCCGACTTGGTCGGATTCTTGGAAGAGGAGGCTCGACGGGCAGAGAATTTGGGGTTGACGGTCACCCATCCTTCGGAGCCACAGAGAGCTGCCGGGAGCGCTGTGAGTAGGGGCCCTCCGACGAGGAAGGACCGCACCAACCGGCAGTCGTATGGGACTGTGAGTGCATTGACCCCACATAGTGAGACCTGCCCATGTTTTAGGCAGATTGGCCATGCTGTGGCCAATTGCAATAAGTTCGGGGAACTTAGGGTTGAGGGACGGCGCCGGATGGCCAAGCAGCGGAGCTGGTGTTTCCTGTGCCTCGGGCCACACATGGCTAGGGACTGCACGCGCACAAAATTATGCGGATATTGTGGTGGGGCCCACAACAATCTGTTGTGCATGAACCGGTCCGGCCAACAGCCTCCACAGGGCCGTATCCAGGGTGACACGGCATGGGGCCCTGAGAATTCGTTTGCGACTCGGAGCGCAACTCAGGGGCCAATGTCCCCACGTGCACAGGGCGGTACTAGGGTGCAGGGCCGCACTCAGGGTCATCACATGGGGGGCCCTGAGTTTTCGGTTGCGACTCAGCATCCGACTCAACGGGCAATGGGGCCACAAGCACGCGGCCACCCAGGGGTGCAGGGCCGCACTCAGGGTCATCACATGGGGGGCCCTGAGTTTTCGGTTGCGACTCAGCATCCGACTCAGCGGGACATTGGGTATGTTGAGCAGGCCGTAACGGGCGGGTGGCATGGGACACCTTCGAGCTATGCGGATGCGGTTCGGACGCCGCCTCAGTTGTCGCCCCGCTCGTCGCCTCGTCCTCGTCGGTCGCATGTGATGTCCCCCCCGCTCATGGAGCGGCCACGGTTGAATTCACGCCCACCCCCCTTCGGGGGGCGTCGTAGGGTGGCAATGGAACCGGCGCGTGGGCCATTTGTACAATGGGACCCTCTGGCGTATAGCTGCCTACCTGATCGGTTACAGGCACAGTGGGGCCCCGGGGGCCCTCGCTAGGAATTTGCGGCCCAACAATTTGTTGCCCCCCAACCGGAGACGGTGGTGTTACCGATCGCCTCTGTGCTTGTTTGGGATTTGGCGGGCAACCCAACATACGTTCGCGCCCTATTAGATTCTGGAGCTCAGGGCTGCATTGTGTCGAATGATTTAGCAAAATGGTTGGGCCTCAATATAAATAATGTATCGCTGCCGAGGAAATTGGTCCCTGCTGGGGATTACAGGGCAACCCTTCACGGGTTTTGTGATGCCTCTGAACGAGGGTTTGCGGCAGCGGTTTATTTGCGAACCGTCACCTCCACCGGGGAGGTCGACGTGCGTTTGGTTTTGGCAAAAACCAAGGTAGCGCCTATTCGGACAAGGATGACGATTCCAAAACTGGAACTGTCCGGGGCTGCTCTTTTGACCAAACTTTTGAATGACACTCTAACAGTGTTGCGTGGGTCAGTGGTTTTGGAGGATACGGTGTACGCGTGGACGGACAGCCAGATTGTTTTGTGCTGGCTGAAGGCTTCGGTCCATAACTTAGAGGTTTTTGTTGCGAACCGTGTCTCCCAGATTGTGTCGTCTGAGGTCCCACTGACCTGGAGACATGTACCAGGAGAATTGAACCCGTCTGATTATGCATCCAGGGGATGTCGGGCTCCTGAACTCGTTAGACACCATTTGTGGTGGGGACCACCCTGGCTTGCCAGGAGAGAATCGGACTGGCCCCACAGCCATGTAGTAGTATCTTCGGATCATGGCCCCAGAGCGGCCGTGCATGTTACCCAGAAGGCTGAGGACCCTGACGCCGGGTTTCTGCTGGACCGGTATAGCTCATGTGTGTTTGTTTGTTTATCCACCAAGGCGGTACATCTCGAGCTCGTTGCTGATCTCTCGACAGAGGCTTTCATTGCGTGTTTGGATAGGTTTGTTTCTCGAAGGGGACTTCCAACTTTGATCCGCTCTGATAACGGCACTAACTACGTCGGTGCGGAACGATACTTACGAGAGATAGTCAACTTTTTGAATGTAAATAAAGTGGATATTGGAACGGCCCTCTCCCGTCGGGGTATACAGTGGACCTTCAGCCCACCGAGTTGCCCCCACTGGGGTGGGATTTTTGAGGCCGTAGTTAAGTCAGCTAAGACGCACTTAGGGCGTATAGTAGGTCAGACCGCGCTGACTTTTGAGGAGCTCGCGACATTGTTTTGTAAGATCGAGGCCGTTCTCAATTCGCGACCGTTGTGTCCGCTCAGCTCGGATCCAAATGACCTGGAGGCTCTGACCCCAGGCCATTTCTTGATAGGACAGCCACTTAACGCGTTGCCCGAGCACCCCTTCGAGGGAGTGAAATTGTATCGGTTGTCAAGGTATCTGATGTTGCAGCAGTTTACTCAGAATTTCTGGAAGCGTTGGTCGCTCGAGTATCTGCATATCTTACAACAGCGCCTTAAGTGGACTGACAAAACCAGCCCCCCTAGTGTTGGTGACCTCGTTCTGGTTAAGGATGCTAACCTACCGCCACTACGTTGGCGCAGGGGGCGCATTGTTAACTTGTTCCCTGGCAAGGACGGGACCCCCCGGTCTGCAGAGGTTCTAGTAGGAGGCTCGGTTCTAAAACGAGCGGTAGCAACGTTGTCTCGGCTGCCCGTAGATTAAGGGACAGGTGGGTGCCTGTCCGGGCGGGTGATTGTTCGATTCAAAATCGATACTCGATCGATGGTTTCGGAACGGCCATTTTGAATTTGACGTTGCTGCCAACCTAGCAGTTTTTTGACAACTGACAGACGGAAAGCCCTCGCAATGTAACGCGTATTGATTAGGGTATTGAAATTAAATCGCAGTCCATCTGGAATGTATTCGGGTTCCCCTCAGGATTGTCTATATAGCTGAGTGTGTTGTGGTTCCCCGAACCAGATAAAGTTCGCATTTACGTGGCCGATTGGTTTTTCCCACGTAACATAACCTGTGTTGGAACACTGTGCTCGTCGAAGCTGGCCTGCCAGCCATACCTGGTTGGCTGAAGAACCTGTCTACCAAGAAGAGCCTAGGGTGTACCCGGGCCTTGCAGAGAGACAGGAGTTTGACGGGAACGAAGCACAGACCAGGTTAGATAGATTCATAATTAATAGATCGGTGAATCGCCAACGTTCACACTTCTTGGCATCTGATCGCTACGCTGCCTCGTAGCTGATGGGCCCCTGAGAGGTCATTGGGTGCCGAGAAGCCTGAACACTGACCATCGCTCCTCAACCACATTTGAAAACTCTATTAGTACTTTTACCATTTCTGAAGGATTGATTGTCCAATTGATTAAAAATCTCGATACGAATAAGGGTGCTGGGAACGACGGTATTCCACCAAACTTTATTAGGTATTATATTTAACAGATCTATCCGTGAGGCTGCTTTTCCTTCAAAATGGAAACAAGCTTACATTGTACCGGTACACAAAAGGAATTCCAAATTGGACGTGGAGAATTACCGACCAATTTCTATCTTAAACACGTTCGGTAAAATGCTAGAGAAAATTGTACTTGAACATATTTACCCCGTAGTGATTCAAGGCATCCCAGAAGAACAACACGGTTTTATCAGAGGCCGGTCCACCACGTCCAACCTGGCCATTTTCACCAGTGACGTCCTCCAAGGGATGAGTTCTCATGGTCAGGTCGATGCAGTGTACACCGATTTTGAAAAAGCCTTTGATCGTGTGGATCACGTGATCCTGCTCCGTAAACTTCACGCACTGGGCATACGCGGGGACTTGCTGCGGTGGACTGACTCATATATATCCAACCGTCGACAGGCCGTGGTTTTAGGTGGATTTCGGTCTGATTACATAAACGTACCCTCTGGTGTCCCTCAGGGCTCTCTGTTAGGACCCCTACTCTATGCAGCATACCTGTATGACATTAAAGAGTGCTTCAAAAACGCCAAATTTCTGTTATATGCTGACGATAAGAAAATTTATATGAACGTCCGAAGCAGAAATGACTTAAATCTTCTACAAGAAGATTTAGATAGACTGACTGCCTACTATGATAAAAACCGAATTGGCGTCAATATGTCAAAATGCGTACACATAACTTTTACAAGAAAGACCAATCCAATTTCTTCTGACTTTAGCCTGAACAATACAGTAATAAATAAAAGTGACACTGTGAAAGATCTAGGGATTATTCTCGACCAAAAGTTAACATTCACAGCTCATTTTGAACATATCATAAAGAAGGCCTACCGAAACTTAGGATTCGTCTTTCGTACATGCAAGGAATTTACGGATACCATCTGTATTAAAGTCATTTATTTTGCCTATGTACGTAGTGTTTTGGAATATTGCAGTCCAATTTGGAATCCACATTATACCACACACGAAAATGATATTGAACACATCCAGATGAAATTCCTTAAATTCTTGGACTGGCGCACTAAAAACACTCGTACAGAATACCCCGCCACATGTAGCCGCTACAACTTACTAACATTAAAAGATAGACGTGTCCTGGCTGACATGTCACTCTTACATGACGTATCCACCGGCGCACTAGACTGTCCAAGACTGGTAACAGAGATATTATCACTAGCTGCTCCGGCTAAACGCACTCGACATACTAAATTTTTCTTTATACCCTACAGTCGCACCAATTATACGTCGAACTGTACCTGTCATAGGCTTCCCCGTACTTTTAATAAACGTTTTTCGGACCTGGACCCATTCTGCACGTAAAAGGCTCCATTTAAATGGCAAGTTACACAAGAACTGTTGGGAGAATCACAGGTAGACTCACTTTAGGATGTTACAGGAATCTGTCCCATGTCGCACGCGCGCGCTTCTTTTCTTTATTACGTATAGTCATTTATTTGTTTTTTTTTGTCCTCTCCACTGTACTCACCGGCAAATACATACACACACACACACACACACACACACACATACACACACACACACACACCCTCGCACACAACACAAATACTTACCACATCCACACGCAATCACTGTTTTTTGATACATTGTTCTAGATATTGTGTACATAGTGAAATCCGTAATTGGCCTTATTTTAAGTTTATGTTTCCGACTAGCTATAAGAATGGCTGTGTGATTTTTGTTTATTAATAAAATAAAATATAAAAATAAAATAAAAATTAATAACCAAAGAGTAAAGAACACACATACTTGCTATGGTCAATTCAGGCTTTTCTTGTTCAACAGCTTGAACCCATAGTAGAACCATATAGGTATAGCCAAGATGCTAAAGCATGAATTTACGATACGTCACCACGCATGTGTTAGAATGTGAAGGGTTCGTTTTTGGCTTTTGCACACGTTTAAATTATTTGTTGTTTTTAATTGTTAATTTTACAATTGTGAATGAAATTTGACACGTGATCGTTCTGATCAATTTCTTGTAGTTAGGTGATTTATGTATTTGTTTTAATATTAGGTTTTCATTGGTTGTCCCAGTAAGTGTATATAATGATTTCTCTGGTAGATCAGCAGGGTGATTTTTTGGAAATTTTATTTATTTTTGATGTAGAAAAGTGGGCCCCGTCCACCATAACGTTGACGTTACAGATAATATCAGCTTTTATGCCACGCGATACTAGATCTGTAGGATTTTCCTCAGACGGAATATAGCTACTCTAGTCTACCTCAGTGGTATCTTGTATTTCACCGACTCTACTACGAACAAACTGCTTTAATTGACTTGGTGATTTTTTAAGCCAACCCAAGACGATAAGCGATGAAACGAAACAGTCAATGAAGATTCTAGACAGAGTCTAGTGCCTAGCCATACGCCACAGAGTTCTAGCCAGGATATCGTGGTTGGATTCTTTGTAGATACTTTATTTTTAGAGGCAATTAGTCGAAAACCAATTGTCCCGTCATTCCCGACTGTCCTCACATAGACAAGCACCATACGCTCGTTCTGAAGCTTCTGTAAACACATGAAGTTCTGCAAGCTCATGCTGATCACAGAATACCCATCGAGGAATAAGAAGTGTATTAAGAGAAGGAAGAGAGTGAATGACGACTAGAAATTCACTCTTAAAGTCTAAAAGTTCTTCATCATCCCAGTCACACTTATGAATCCATAACTTTTTAAGTATAATTTTCGCCTCTACAACACAAGATTCCATGCCTGGGATCAAATATTTGATCTAAGAGAGACAAGATAATCGCTTTGTTATTTTATGGCCAACAGTTATTTTGATGGAAAACAGCAAGGTGTCCGGTAGTGAATCCGAAAACAGAACTAAAGTTTTTTAAAGTTTTTTTAGTTATTTCTGCATTTTCTTCAACATTACGCCCTGAGGCTAATACTTCATGGGAATTGGATTGTCATTTTCGTAGTTTAAAATTTGCCGTTTTGAGGAGGCCGACGATTTGTTTGCCAATTGCTAATGCACTCAGCTAATTATCTACGTAGAAATCCTTGCTGATGGCACGTTTCACTTCTGCATTAGGGGCTTGTCCTGCAATAGACACTAAGCATTTGGTCGCTAGATGATGCGGTACCATATGTCACATTATTAAATGAGAAGATTCCGGCTCGAAGGACCATTAATTAATTTATATCCTTATTCCTGGTAGTCTGAAGGTTCTAAATCAAAATTCAGCTAGGTTTATGCTGATAAATAACTAGTATATTAAAGGAAGGAAAGAAGTCCTCACCAATGTAACCAATGATTTTGGGGTCAGTGGTCGTAACAATCACAAAAAAAAATGTTAACGCGGAAAGAAAGTTTTCGATACCATGCACCCACTAATACTCGTATACCTACTAATACAATTATTGTACCTGGGGTCCGATTCTCGCGCATTCGATATCGCCACCTTATTTCGGGTGATTTTGTAGGGAAATCACTCGATATCCGCCATTTTATCGAGGGTGATATTGCACGAGAATCACCTCCCTGATACGCATCACACTATTCAAAACATTTTTTTTACAATGTTTGTGTTGTTAATCTGACTGTTTGATAAATAAATTAAAAGAAAAAGCACAGCTAGCCCGGTCCAGCTAATTCTGTTTCTTACTGACCACGACCTCTGTGGCGTTGCGAGTTGAGCCACTGCCTCCCAAGCGATGGCTCCCGGGTTCGGGGAAGAAAACAAAACACCCCGAGCACATCGCTGTTTCTCGTCCCCACGGCACAGGGCATGCTAGTGTAGGGCCAGAAGCTTTGTATATAATATAATAATACCACTATTTACACACATTGATCTAGCCCCAATCTAGGATTCCCTGTATCTTGGGTACCAGACAACGATACACATACTTATATAGATAAATATTATACTTAGATAGATAAACAACCATGACTAGGGTACAAACATCCGTTCTCATCAAACAAATATTTGCCCCCACCGGGACTCGAACCCGGGACCCTTGGCTTCGTAGGCAGTGTCACTGCCGACTCAGATCGTCAAATGTCGATGCCTGTAGTCGTCAAATGTGAATGTAGATGCCATTCAGATCGTCAAATGTCGTACGTGCCTGCATATAAATGTCTTTGAATATGTTTATTGTACACAATTGAACAGACCTTCCACAACAATAAAGGCCTCATCATCGGTACCCAAAATGCCAAGCAAGCTCTCCAATACTTTATTTTATTTTATATTCATATTTACTTCGAAACAACATTCGATCAACACTACATAGGACGTTACACCTCACTCATACTTTAGCTTCACGTTACCATGCAGATCATCGTTTGCCAAAGGATCATTCCAGGTTGAACTAATATATAGTAGGTACATACCCCTACATTACTAGTTATATTGACACACCTAAATTACAATACCATAATTAATAAACTCTAAAATCATATGTACTTAGACAAAACAGATAAACTCCAGTTTTTTTATATTTTTGTGCGTATACGAAGAATGTGTATAGAAGATTAAATTGAATATCGTGCAGACTAAACTAAGTAGTAAGGGCCCTTTTGACCTTCGTAATTTTTTATGAATAAATAAATATGTAACGTCTAGGAAGGAATGTCGTTATCACATTACGCATAGTCGCGAAGCATCTACCGCTTAGTAGTCAAATGATCATAGATATGCTTTTCACTTCTCATGCTCGAAAAGTCCTACTTTATGCTGGCTGCATAAAATCGCATTTTATTTATTTTATTTTATTTTATCAATTGAGCCATTCAGCCTGACAGGCGAGGTGACTACTAAGTAGATACTTTAATTTATTTGCATTCTGTTTGAATAGTAAAAAAAAAAACTAATAAAAACAAGTATTATTGACTAGGTATTGACAAAAACATTAAAAAACCAAGGTATGACTCGGCAGTATCGCGTACGACCTAAACTAAAAATTACATGAAGAAAATTAAAATAGAATACAGTGGCGGGAAAGAGACTTGTTTTTTACTTTTATTTAGTTGTTTGCTTTGCAAAACTTGTTATTTTACGAAAGTTAATTAATATGTCGTCAAGTGAAAGGAAATAATGCTTACGCCTAACACACTAATGGAAAAAAAGCAAAAAGAGTTATTGAACAGACATTGCCGCTTAAATCCAAGCAAATTTATCTTAAAACGTAAGTATTATTTACGTTATCATTGTTTTATTTCCTTGTAATCGAAGTGAAAAGCAGAGTGTATAACTCGGTCTTAAAACCCATTTTATCATCAACCCAACTATCCAACTTCGCCTACGGCTCGGTTCGATACCTTGTAGTCTTGGATAAAATGGCTTGTTTTATGCCCATGTTGTACTATCTACTATTTCGTAGCGGTCGGAGTCTCGTAACACGTGGCGAGTTCTGATGTAGACGTTTCAAGTTACTCCACAGTTACTCTATGTTTTCAAGATAGATTTTTAATGATTAACACAAAATTTGTAGTTACAATTTTATTTCAGGTAGGTTTGATTTTCCATTAAAATAAATGCTATTAAAATAAACTGAAACCTACGTATCCATCAGAACAAGTACATAAACAAGACGATCACACATAATATCCAAAACGAAATAAATTAGAATACATTACAATACATTTTTTCCTTATTAAGAAAAAATATGTTGTTGAAGGTATCCTGTTACATCTAAAATTTGATATCTAATTTGATTATTATTACAATGTTGCAATATAATATACATTTTATAGCTTTATGCATAAGTATTAATATAACTTTACCTATTTTTTACCGTGCAATAATATGTAACTATACATATATTTAGTTGATTTCCTTGTCAAGTTCATTAAAATCTCATACTTCCAATCACATTTATATCTGATTTTGAATTTCCGTTGCAAAAAGCAACGAATGAAAGCGAATAACAATATCAAATTGAGAAACTTATATTTTCTAAAACTTATTGAGCTCCAAAACAAGGAACCCTTCCGTGATTTGTACTTCGATAAGATTTAGAAAAATAAAAGTTTTTCAAGGGACCACTGTGAAAACGATCTTATCAGTACCTACTACCTGTATATTTTTCAATTCTGCATAATAATTGTGTGGGTCGCTGGACCCAAGTAAGCTTGACCAATTAGCAGATTACAATCGACTATTGTAGTTAGACAATTATTCCAAATAATTAATACAATTATTATAATAATAATTATTCCAAAGTCGAGACATTCTCTATTGGCATCTGTCAACATTAGGAATAGAGGAATGCGTCAGTCTGCTTCTCCATGTTTCGCTTAGAAAAGGAAGGGAGGCCAACGCCTATAGACCGTTCACCATAAGATGTCCCCTGCCGTGATGTTGGCACTATTGCTTGTCAATCTGTTGCTGTCAGATTGTCATAGTGTGAAGTGTTCCGCTCGTTATTGTGTTATTATTTAATATTTTTCGAATTAATCACGCCAAAGCCTTTTAAAAGCAGTGCACTCTTGCACTGTCTCTCTAGAGAGAGACAGTGCAAGAGTGCACTGTCTCTCTCTAGCATCTAGAGATTGTGTTAAAGGTGCGTGTCTTTTGGGAGAGAAAAGGCAAACCAAGCCATGTCAGTGCCAAGCCCCGTTAATTCCACTCAATCAAGTGCGATCTCGCGTCGCCGCCATGACAGGTTAAAGTGGGATTTTTAATTTGAGGCCAAAGATGTAAACAAAGGAACGTCAATTTTTTGTCATTGTTATTTTTCAGAAATAAGGCAAACACAGAATTGTGCTTATCACACAAATGTTTGCCCTGGGCACGATCCCGCCATGTATTCTGTGATCCCGCCTACGGAGCCATCAATATTATCGACGTAATATAAACCTTCCGTGAAACAATATCTAGCTGATTGTTAAAACCGCATAAAAATAGGTAGCGTGGTTTAGGAGTTAGTACAAACAGACAGACAGACAGCGCGGTGGGCGACGTTAGTTTATAAGTGTTAATGAAAGTATTGTATTGTTATAATGTTCTTGTAAACTAGTGGCCCTGTGGGCAGTAGACCTCGCTGACAGGGGGGACTGTGAACCAATTTATGGGTAAGTATTTTAGATTCAATCAAAATCAAGTAGTAAAGTAGCCGCACCAATAACTTTGTAAACTACATTTTGCGATTTAAAATACAATCTATTAACTTTCACGAAAATAGTTATAGTCTATTTCACTCATTCTCATGGTCTTTATAGATCCTCTTTACCAATCCATCTCCTACTTCGAGGAGTCCAAACTTGGTATGTTTTGAAAATATTTCCTGCATTTTTTAGAAAACAGGCGGCCGAAAGGTAATGGTGTAGTATATTTTTAGAACCGGCTCATGAAGCCCTTTAATTTGATACCCCGCATGATATGTTTTAGAAAAAAACCCTGTACAAAAAATTTACGACGTCACAACTCCCCCCCTAAAGGGAAAATCGAAAAAGCTCTCGATAAAAAAAAAAAAACTTAAAACTCAAGGAACACGTGTGCTAAGTTTTGTAAGGATCGCTTGAAAACTGTGGCCCCTAGACCGGAACTTACAGACAGACATAGAGACAGATGAAAGCAAAAATCGGCCTCCTATCTTGTCGAAATGGAGCCCTTCGCTCGCTCGGTCAATAATGGTATTCATTTATTTACTTACTACTATGTAAGGATAAGGATTTTATACTATGTAAAGATAAGGAGGATAAATAAAACAACAATTTTATTCTATATCTGATGTACTTTCCTCAGATTCCGAGTGTGATACATCTATGAAGAATTGTTCAACTTCATCAATTAGGTGATCGAGTGGGCATATTTTGTACTCCACTTTTAGCACGCATTTGGCACATGTTGTCCTCCACTTTTAATGCAGTCATTCCACTTTTTCGGTGTCACATTTCATGAAATAAGGGTTTTACTTCTTCCATTTTGGATGTGTTGTTATTCCTTCCAATGTTCCCTTTTCCCTGTACCCAGATCAGTTCTAGGGGGTTCAATTCCCTCAGGGAGGGGGGGGGGGGGGGCAGTAACTCGTCTACCCTTTTTGATACAAGTGCTTTTCTCTATTCACATTGTCGGTTCATATGGTATATTTCAGGATTGTAATTCTTGGATGGCTGATTTTCGCCATGAGGTGTTAGGTAGGGCAGAACTCCACTTTCCGTGAATGATACGGTGCGTTATCAATAACCAACACTGAATTTGGTTTAAATTGGGTAAAATAATATTCAACCGTGATTCAACCACTCCTAATAAGACGGGACGTCAGACAGCCAAATGACAGCCAGATCAGATTGCAAAATGGCGTCCGCGTGGCTTTTTTTTTGCTTTGGAAGATTCGTTTTATATAAGTTCAACCAAAAAAAATAAAAAGTTACGAACCTCTTTAGTGTTGCAAGTACCATTTTTTTTGCCGGAAAGAACTGTTTTCCTTTAAATAAAATGTATGTTACATATTTTTACAAATCTGTCTGAATGAGTATGTTTAGTTGTTTCAGATGTTTTAAAACAGGATGCAAAGAAAGTGTATCTAATATTTTTCTTAATAATCATTGATATAACAATATTTTTCTCTAATGGTAACACCTTTGTTTACATCTTTGGCATGAAATTAAAAATTCTACGTTAGTAAAATAGGGATATCAGCTTCAGACACAGTGCCTTTAGTATGGATACTAATAATTTACTGACATAAAGAATTAAAATGAAAAAGTACATACCTATCTCAGTGAATTTAATTTATCTCGTTATGATATTGTCTTTATTTGTGTTATACAAATATTTAATTATATAAAGGGGATTGAACTTTATATATATAGGAGGCATATAGACAAACAAAACACCAGTCAAGTGTGAATCGAAATTGCGCACGAAGGGTTCCGTACCACCGTAAAATGGTGGGGACAGTGTGGAGGGAATAGTTTGGATTTTACATAGCGAAATGTTCTTTACAAAGCTATTGGTGCTACTGTAAGTAACCAGGTGCATTCATAAGTTTGTATGTGATTTACAGATAAATAAATTGTTTTATTCTGATTTTTAGGGTTCCGTACCCGAAGGGTTCCAAACGGGACCCTATTACTAAGACTCCGCTGTCCGTCCGTCCATCCGTCCGTCCGTCCGTCCGTCCGTCTGTCACCAGGCTGTATCTCAAGAACCTAGCTAGCTAGAGAGTTGAAATTTTCACAGATTATGTATTTATGTTGCCGCTATAACAACAAATACTAAAAAACAGGATAAAAGAAATATTTAAGGGGGCTCCCATACAACAATTCTTTCAATACCACATACAAACTTATGGATGCACCTGGTTACGTACATGGAGTGTGAAAGTAACCGCATAATAACTTTGTAAACAATATTTTGCTGTGTAAAATCCAAACTATTCACTCCACACCATCGCTTCCATTGAACGGTGGTACGGAACCCTTCGTGCGCGATTTAGACTCGCACTTGACCGGTTTTTTTTGTATTTTTTGTTACAGCGGCAACAGGAATACATCATATGTGAAAATTTCAACAGTAACTATCACGGCTCATGAGATACAGCTGACAGACGGACTGACGGACAGCGGAGTCTTAGTAACTGGGTCCCGTTTTACCCTTTGGGTACGGAACCCTAAAAATGACATGTGATATAATGTCCAAAACTGTCACATTACCTACATAATTAAAGGTAAAAATGGACATGATGAGCGTAAATATGTTCGTTTTATCATATTAAAAGCGGCAAATATAAGCTACAAAGCGTTTTTCTGTTGAAAATGTTATGTGATGGATAATCACATCAATTTTAAAATCAATGTTAAGTTAAGAAAGCTTAACCGATTCGAAGTGCTCGGTTAGAATGCATATCCTTTGTCGTATCGTTGTCTCAGAAGGTCATATTTATCACAAGTTTGAATACCATAACTACAAATAGGGTGGTAAGTCCGTTATTCAAGCCACAGGTGCAATATATTATAAACAAAATATGTTCTTGAAATAACACAGGTGCATACTATTCCATTATATATTATGTATACGTAGTAAAATTATTTCACTATACTTACAAAGTCAAAGTCAAAGTCAAAGTACTTTATTACTGTAGATATTTATATATATGCTTAGCAAACGTCATTTTTTGCCTCTTCTCTACATTGGACCACTGTGGAAGAAGAAGGGCGTAGAAACTCCCACAGATTGATTTTTAGATCTCTTTTAAAAATAGGTTGTGCTTAACTAATACAATTATGATTTATTTTTATTTAATAAGCAGGAATAAATAATTACAAAATTATTAACAGCAAGGTCTGTGTTGAGCCAGATTAACCCCATACAGTCCTGTCATTTAAGTAATCTTGAACATTGTAATATCCCTTTTTCGACAAAGTCGCTTTAACATGCTTTTTAAATTGCTCAAATGGCAATTTCAAAATCTCCAGAGGTATCTTATTGTAGTAGAAAATGCACTGACCCTTGAAAGAATTGCTAACCTTCGCGAGTCTAAATCGGGGCGCACATAGTCTGTGATTATTTCTTAGGTTAACATTACAGCTATCGCTAAGTTTTGATTTGAACACTACAAACATTATTTATTCACTCTTTTCACTCATATCAGATCTCCTGAACATTGCCTCTAAAACGGCATCAGGAGGATGTAATGCACTGTTGATGCCGGGCTATGCCATTAACCAAATATGCACATGACCTGGGCACAGCATTCGAGTATTCGCATTCCTACTAATCAATTGCAATAATATCCTATTATTCGGTTTCTGCATTGCAAATGAATGTCCAGCAAAATATAAATCAGATGACGTTGGTGTCTTGAATGAAATCTGCCTCTTATCAAACAGGGATCATTAGCAACAATGCCGTATTGATTTACATAATAGTCAATACGACGCTGAGATGAAAATATTTGCACTCACTAATGCTATCTTTAACTTTATTTTTCCCGGTAATGTGACATATTTTTGTTACTCTATATATCCTCTATCTAATAGGTAATATGGTGCGACATCATTTAAAAAAAAATAGCGGACCAAGGCGAGTCCAATAAGTTAAAAGCCCTTTTATGTGTCTATTTCAGGCATGTCGGAGACAACCGTGAGTAGAATATCTAAAGAAGGTGCATGGAGACGCAAATATATCGATACTAAGAGGCCAATGGTTCTCTTAGATGAAACATACATTCACGCATCATGTGCAGTGACAAAATGTTGGGACGACCAGGACGGAGTACTAACAAGTGATTCTGCTGGAACGCGATGGATTATTGCTAATGCAGGTGGAAAAATGGGGTTTATTTCTAATGCTCAATTGATTTTTTATCACAGAGTAAATCAGGAGACTACCATGACGATATGAAACGAACAAATTTTATGAAATAGCTTTCAGAGAAACTTATACCCAATTGGGCTCCGAACTCCTTAGTCGTCATTGATAGCGCTCCATATCGTACCGTACAAGTGAATAAAGCACCTTCTATGAGCTCCTCAAAAGTGCAAATGCAAAATTGGATTACAAATAAGGGATTGTCTTATATACCAACAATGATGAAAGCAATATTTTATCAAATTATAAAAGAGCACAGAGAGGCGCTAATTTATGAGCTGACCAATTATTGATAAGTCATGGCCATAAAGTGTTTAGGTGTTATAACTGTATATTATTTAAAATTCCTAGTGTTCCTAGTCTTATAACTGTATATTAATAATAATAATAATAATCCTTTATTGCACAGAAAACACAGTGGAAATTATATATATTATTATATATTATTTAAAATTATGCAAGTAAAACTTATCATCGGTACATGTATGATACGGTTGGCAACATCGTAGGCAACGGCAGGGGTCATCTTATGGTGAACGGTCTGTAGCTATCTCCCTACTGTTGACAAATGCCAAATGCTACTTCTGAGAATGGCTCCACTTTAGGTAGGTACTACAATTAATCTTTAATTACGCAATAATGATTTTGGAAGACGTGCTAATAGATTTGGATGACGTGCTTGGTTATGTATAGCACGGATACCTATACGAGTACCATAGGGGTCAGTGCCCAGTATGCAGATACGTAGGCGAAGGGTCTCAGAGATTCCCATCGAAGTCACATTCCATAGGTGGAAAATGAAAACTGACGTATTTGTGAAGGTATCGGAAATAAGGGTCAAGGACCTCTTTGGCAGTGAAAAAAATATTATTTTCTTGACATTATGACTTCAACAACAAAACTATCAATTGAAGTTTGCTGTCAAAACAATAAATTAATTATTTACTGCAGTGTTTAGTCTACGTTTATCTGTTTTTCTCCGGTAATGGTATATGAGTCAACAAAAATGATATCAAGGGCAAGTCGGAGTGATGCAACGGAAATCTTCAGACAGCGCGCATGCTTCGTCCTCCAGTAGAAGGCAGAGTTCTCTGCTGAACCTGTCTCTTGAGCCGGGAGATGAGGAGTGCTTCTACACCGCCAGCGTCCACTTCCTCAGCAAGCGGCTCCAGGAGAGAACACGAGCTACCTCACACGACTCACAGTCCTGCTGCAACTTCTCCATCCCACCAGATAAACCCGTCTTACCGCCCAAACCAACAAACATCTGTCATGAAACCCCATCGCTGCCCATGGACCAACTGCTTCCCTTCCCCAAAGCCAGCAAGGGCAATTTCTTCGCTCGCCTTACGAGCAAGCTCTGGAAATCCCGACAGGACCGCCAGATGTACGATGCGTTCACAATACCGGAAGACGAAAGAGTCGAGTCGTCTAGAAGTATTTCGAACTTCAAGTTTCCGAGATGCGAGAGGGCTTCTGAAGATCTCCAACAGCCTTATTTCGAAAATCAAATCGAAAATATGCTTGAAGCGGATTAGCAAAACTTGGCGACCGCCATGGATTATAAGAGACCTTGTAGGTAAAGGCAGTATTAAATCTGTTAAGTAAAGTTGCTATTTTGAATCCACCCGCCAGAACATTCTGTACGAATGATCAACAGTGACTTTGTGGCTTTGTTTTGCCATCGAGAAGCCTAAGAGTAAGTTGTTCCATTCATGAGGCTGGGAGGGAGTGTCGCGCCGTCATCGTTGACGTTTTATGACTCACAACGTGGTCAAGTTCTAACAAAGGCTTCACATATTACTAATCAGTCATATAACAAAAGTTGTGATGAACACTTCGACCGTTCTTTCTCATGAGAAAAAGGAGAATGGCCAAAGTCCGTACAAAAAAACCCAGGCCCGGCGCAAAAGTTTTGTATATATCATATTTTAGAATACAATAGTTATATACTAATTATCAGTTTTAATACTTTATAATATCAGTGGCTATATGTATAAATTATTGTTAAAACATAATGATGAAATGAATAATTATTGTTTCCAATTAAATATGCTCGAAAACCTGTTTTTTTCCCCAAAAAAGGGTAGGTACTCTACTAGTAGGAGTTGGTATGGTTGTGTTTCATGACAATAATTCATTACACGACCATTGCAAGCAATCTACCATTCTCTAAAGCCATCACTATAGCGTCAAAGACAAATGGCAATGTCGAACAAAGTCATAAGAAACTACGATTAATTCTCAAAAAAACATGTAAGTCACTGAATTTAGAAATTATAAAAACTGATAATTATTATAACTATTTTATTCTAAAATATGATATACAAAACTTTCGAGCAGGGCCTTGGATTTTTTTGGCCATTCTCTTTTCCTAAAATGACAAACAATCCTTAATTTTCAGCATCTTCTTTAATGTCATCGCTTTATCAAGAAAGAACAATTACAAAATCTATGAAATAGTAAAAGATCCCAGCTTTTAGAATCAACATAGACTATCTTAGCTCTCATGGATACCTACATGGATAAGAAACCATAATTTTAAAAAACCTACTCTAGGAGTTCAAGGAACTCCGGCAAGGACACTTTTTCCAGGCTAGGTCTTGAAAAAGCTCTATGATTCACAGTCAAAGAACTGAGTGAACTAGGGGTATCAAACGTCAACGTGTTTATAAGACGATGCCAATGACTTTTGGAATAAATACGGACAGTGAGATGAGATTGGAATATTCTCAGAGTATTTGACAAGGGGGTCGTTGTCCGAATGTAAAGCGATGTTGGATTAATCAAGCAACTAAGTACTTGCTGAAGTTTACTAATCATCGCTGTGTCGGACAACAATATCGCTAGATTATAATATCAACAATGCGCAGAAATTCAATCATGTTTACCCAATTCAAATCTCCCGACCATTTCAAGAGAATGTTTGTCTGTGGCAATGGCCGTTCGTGAATGCTATGAAATCGGATACCGTTTTAAGTATTATTATTATATAGTTATTCCAGTGAAAAATTACAGGAAAAGAGCTCGATGAATGTGAATAGTCACGGATAATGTGGTACTTATAGATAATCAGATTCCATGATGAAGATTATCGCCTGTTCGATATTTGTTCCCCATATCACGTTATCATGTTTGAATAAACGCTAGGAATTTTTCTAATCTAAATAATTCTTACTCTTGGGTACCGTACAATTTCATTTTGTAGTTCAATAGTAAGGTCTGGGCTTCTTGCTAGGTATAAAGTATTACCTATAAAAATACATCACAAGAAGTTGTAATTATGCTGTCGAGGTATACTTAACTTACTGTAGATCGGTACTCCAAAATAAAAAACGATTCACATTATTTTTTTCATTTTCAGTTCTCATAAATTCTGTATCAATCGGTGTTCCTGCTATATGTAATAACATTAACATTTAGAGGTAGCCTTTGATTCTGGGGAGGGGAACGCACTCTCTCAAAAAACCATTCGCATTATTTTAATAATTTCCATTTGTCATAAATCTGTATCAATCGGTGTTCCTGCCATATGGTGGTACATTTGTGAGAACATAAACATTTAGTAGGTACCTATTTAGGAAAATGCCTTCGATTCTGGGGAGGTGAACGCACTCTCTCAACGTTAAGCTTTTTGTCAAAAGCCTTCGTGGAAATGTTCGAGTCACAGTAACTAAGTGGTATTTGCGGCATATTACGCTTGCGAGATATTCAATCCTATTATCTTATTGTTTTGTAAATGGCATAATACTCCTAGTAAAGGGGATTGAAACAACACGGTACAATTAATAAGTTTCTTTACTAATTAACAAACCTTATTTAACTTATTTTATAAAACTATGTAAAGTTTTGTCAACTTATCGATTATCAAAAAATAATTTTAAACATACTTTACAGTCACTACAATTTATCACAGACTTTTGACGATTTAGTTGCATTAAGCTAACTTTTATATCCTATTTGTTTTATAAAACAAAACATTTACAGAACTACATATAATAATATGGACTCGGAAAACGCCCTTGCGTAAAAGCCCTATGACAACTATGGCCTACAATAAAGTCGCTCAAATAAAGTACAGCTTAAATATGATGCCGGCGCTCATTACTCTACTACCTATATACAGAGCGTCAAACTTTGCGTTAGCAGTTGTGTTCTAACTTAACCATTTCAAGACAAAGCCACCCCTTCTTCCTTCAGCTGCCTGACGACATTAGGACACAACTCATGGTCACGAAACTTATATCCAGAACTGACTAATTCCTTCACCACCTTATGATTCTTCTTGAGGGACTCTAGCCAGATAGTGTAGGAGTAGTCTGGCCAAATACCGCCGTATCTCTTCGGCAAGTGGTCGGGGTGTACGTGTTTGTGCAGCGACGTGACGTCATGTCCGTGGAAGTAGATTTTCGAGCGCATTTGTGCGTTAAGGAGCGGTTTGAACATGGCGTATATCTTGTCGACGATCCACGAGTGGTTGATCACGTGGATAGCGTGGATGGTGACTGGGAAACTCGACTGGAAGTTGGAGAAACGATTGGTTTAATATAACGCTATATATCTGGAAAACATCGTGAGGAAATCATGTCTCCATTGCTGCAGTCATGGTCTAACTGGTCTACCCCTCGATCGAGTTACTGGCTACAGGTGTGTAAAGCTGTGCCTCTACCACCCAGTATGGAAAAAGTGTGACTCTAAACCGCGTGCGGTGTGTGCGACCCATGACCCTGTGAACCTTTTATTAGTCTAATACCCTTTGCTTATAGCCCTCTGGGGTCAATAAAGATGATTAATGCCTAAGGATGATAAATGGTTTGAATGGAACCGCAAATTTAATGGACAATAGGTAATTTACCTTTATTGTTTTCGGTAAATTTGAGCACGAGCCTATGTCAAGAGTACCCGAGAGTTACGATGGATAGCCATACATACATTCAAACTCAATGATTATTGTAGGTAACATATATATTATGCTATTCACAAGCGTAACATACCTATTAATGGCTTAATAATGTACAAAATAGTATTGTTAATGAAATTGTCTCGTTCACTTTCGTTTGCGAATTGTTCATTCGGTGATATCATAAGTGTACTAAAATAATGATGAATACGTCTCACCACGAGTAGTTTAACAATCTTCTGCGCCACCTTTGGCGTGACCTGCCAGGCGTGCTGGGTGCCGATGTCTTCCAGGTCGAACAGAGCCACTCCGCCCAGGATCTGGCTGCGAGGCTCCAGAACTCCCAGCTCTAGAGCCACGATGGTGGCCTTGAAGATGTCGTCGGCTGCAAATGCCTTAGGGTCCCAGCAGCCTGGAAGCAACACAATGAGGTTCTGGAACGACATTCTGGAACTTTCACACACTTTCAATCCTTTTTACCCGACTGCAGCGAAGCGGAGAAGAGGAGGGTTATATCTTTAACCTTTATGTAAATATGTTAAATGTATGTCTGTGCCTGTGTCCCCACGTAACTATACAACGCATCAACCGATTTTGCTAATGATACGTCATTGGATACGTTTTGGAGGCGCTAGTGTCGCTGGATACTTAAAATTATAAAAGGGCTCTAATAGGCGAATAACCAGTGTGCCAAGTTGCATTTTGCTCACTGAGTGAGACACACTAGCTTTTTAATTTTGAATGCCGCGGACATAGGCGAAATCACAGACAGCTGACGGGCATTGAGTTATGTTATAATTCAATGTTCTTTGGCTGTTGGCGATTTCGCTAATGTCACAGATACTGCTATCGATTTTCAACTCGATTGCAGTGTCTGTGCTATTAAATTCCAAATAATCGAGCCAATTTTATTCTATCTCCTAACCATTCTAATAGATTACAAAAGTTAGATAAATATTCCGTAGCGTAAATTATCGAAGATTATCATGAAAAATTACAATAAATGTTATTTGTACATTAAAGTTGTTGTACATTTATAATATTCACATACAGACTCATGCATTTCTTCTGGCCCCATATTAGGATACCCTGTTTCGTGGGAACCAGAAACAGCGACGTCACACACAGATAAACATTCTAGACCAAATTCATTTTTTTTTCTGTATCTCCAGCCGGGGATCGAACCCGGGACTTCTCGCATGATGGGCATAGCCACAACCGAAGAGTCGTCATGTTTTTCATTTGATTTTTCAATGTTGTATTTTTTCATTGTCTTATTTGGTATGAAAAGTGTAAGTGCAATACGAGAATTATTTTATTAGCATCTCGTGCCTTTGAGTCCCTCGCTCACTCAGGATTCTAACGAAGAATCACTCGCTACGCTCGTGCTGATTCAAATATAGAATCCTTCGCTCACTCGGGGCTCAAACAAGCCTCGCAGCAAAAAACAACTTTGCTCTCTTGTCGCACATATAACAATTTAGCACCACCTGCTTGAAAATGACGCTTTATATGTATATCATGCAAACCTTACCTAAAGCAAGTCATTCATTATGGCAACAAATATAATGATCACCAAAATATTTTTTTCCTACCCAAAATGGATAAATGAACACCAAAAGTTGCAAAAAATATCAGGGCAAAATACTGCGGTAGGTTAGGTGAAGTCACAGAAAGTGTTAGTGTTAGGTTGAACATGTAAGAACACAAAAAATACTTAAAACATAAACTTAAGTACACAAAACATAAAAAGAAGTTTGGTGATCATTTATCCAAACACAATTTGGTGGACATTTATCCATTCTGGCAGTCATTTCGAATTTATTGGTAGTAAAGTAGGTGCGTTTTTGGTAATCGTTTAAACACTAGCCATTCATTATAGATCCAGCCTTTAGCGGTGACAAAAAGTTATACTGAATTTCATTATGTCACACCCTAGATGATCACTCCAGAGACTAAAAGATTTTAATTTCTCATAGTTCTTATTGCTATGGCCTTAAAATCTAATTTCGCGAAATACGCGCGGCGCTCACAGCCCCGCTCCACGGGGGCGGGGGTGGCGGCGGAGCGCAGCGCGGCTCAAACTTATTCAAAAATTTAACACATTTTAAATAAATCAAAACCTACATTTTCATATTAATTAACTTTAATAAAATGTTGGTTTTAGTAGCTTTTTTATTGTCTCGCAGAAAGTGCGAAAAGCAGAGTATACTCCTCGGGAGTAAAGCTGTTTTGTCTTGGGTACGCTTGAATCCCTCACTGCACTCAGGACTCAGTCTTAATTCCCTCGCTTTGCCCTGGAATTTACTCATAACATCCTCGCTTCGCTCGAGAGTTGAATCTGGATTCCTTCGTTACGTTCAGGATTGAATTCCACGCTCATAACATAAAACAGTGCTTTATCCCCTTGGTGCATAATCTACTATATCGAATCTCAATTGCTTGTTGAGTGCTGGTTAATAAATCGCAGTCGGTTTTTTTATTTTTTATTACGCAATTTATTCCATACGCGTGGCAGAGGCATAGTTGCGGCCACGTATAGCAGATTATTCATAAGTATTTTTTTCTGACAAGGGGTTAATATCGACGCTACTCCTGCAGATATGTCTGACAAGGGGCAAGTATCGATGCTGCTCCTGCAGATATGGCTGACAAGGGGTTAATATCGACGCTGCTCCTGCAGATATGGCTGACAAGGGGTTAATATCGACGCTGCTCCTGCAGATATGTCTGACAAGGGGCTAGTATCGACCCTGCTCCTGCAGATATGTCTGACAAGGGGCTAGTATCGACACTGCTCGTGCAGATATGTCTGACACTGCTTCTTAAAAGGCAGACCGTTGGTATACCAGAAATAAGAAAGGACCTAGTATAGAAACTTGTGGAACGCCGATTTATACACCCGATCCACCAAATTTAATGCAGTTGTTTCTTAAAAGATCTTATGAAATGAAATGCTTACTCCGTAATGATTTAATTTCATTAGAAGCACATCACACATCACATCACAATCAAATGCTTTCGAAAGGACGGAGACAACATACATAAATACAATAGTAATAGTAATATATGTATGTATCTTTATCAGAGCACAAAGGTCTATCCTGTATATTAAATTATTCATATCAACCGTGGGTTTGCTGGAAGAGATCTCTATTTAGAGAGAGCCTTTGTAGATGTCCTTTATGTTTCATTATATCGTATGTCGTTTTATGTGAAATAAATATATATGAAATACATACAAACATACATACATACATACATACATACATATATACATACATACATACATACATGCATAGATAGATACATACAGGTCAAAATCATAAAATATCGTTTGGCTTCGCTGAAGTCGGTTAAAAATGAATGCACAATGCACACTTTGCGCTGTGGTCATTTTCCCTCCCTGGGTCACCGGCATCAAATATATTAGTAGACGATTGATGATAGTATTATTTGGTAGTCGTGTTGGCACACACACAGGTCGTTAGCGGTTGTGTCGCAAATAGGCTGAGGATCGATGGTCAATGATCCCCTGTACCATTACAGTGAGTGGATGGAACGGTGCAGCGGATGCGGCGGTGACAGGAGAATCGGCTACTTGGCAAGTAGTCGAACAAAATATATGACACATGTCAGAGTTTAAAGCCTTAGTTATACATGGGTGATTATAAGTCAAACGCCACAGCAACAATAGAAGTAGACCTGCGTCAGATGCATCGGACAAGCCTAACATGACCTCAGTGAACGTTGCGTGTATTTCGAGATGTCGGTTTAAAGGTTTTAATTTATATTCATCATTTTTAGGGTTTCGTACCCAAAGGGTAATGGGACCCTATTACTAAGACTCCGCTGTCCTTCCGTTCATCACCAGGCTGTACCTCATGAACCGTGATAATTAGACAGTTGAAATTTTCACAGATGATGTATTTATGTTGCCGCTATAACAACAAATACTAAAAAACAGAAAAAAATATTTTATTTATCTGCAATCCACATACAACTTATGAATGCACCTGGTTACGTACATGGAGTGTGAAAGTAGCCGCACCAATAAATTTGTAGAAAACATTGATATTATGTAAAATCCAGACTATTCACTCCACACCTTCCCTACCATTGTACGGTGGTACGGAACCCTTCGTGCGTGAGTTCGACTCGCACTTGACCGGTTTTTAGGGGTTTGTTCTTAAAAGTACCCTTTTAGAATCACTTCATTGTGCGACGGACGTCTGTCAGGCCCCTTTTTCTCAAGGAACGCCTAAATACATATATCAAGTAGAAATTAAGTTATATCGAGTACTCAAGTCTGTGGTTTTTTTAATGTTGTGAGAAAATCAAACTTATAGGTTTAAGTTTCTTGATAACCTCTTTGAATCTCACATGGCAACACTACAAAATACTTATGTAACTAACCAAATTTAGATTTATTTAATGTTATTTTCTTTTGGTAAAGTAATACTGTAAGCACTGTAACTTTGTTAATTATTTTTAAGCTGACTTAATCATAAGATGTATGGCTTATAAAATAAATAAGATTAAAAAAAAAAAAAACTTATAGGTCACCGCAATCAAAAGTCACAATGAAGCTGAAATTGCTTGATATTCGCGATGGAACCAACACCTATAGGATATTTCCTCTTGACCTAGAATCATGAAATGTGGCACGAAGCAAGGTCTTTATGTCTTTCAAGTTAAGGAAAATATCTGAAAATCGTAAATTTGGAATTCCTTCACAAAAAATATGTGATTTATGCGGAGCCCTCGGTGCGCGAGTCCAACTCGCTCTTGGCTGGTTCTTATTTACACTGTTAGTACCAGCACAGATATTATAATGTACCAGCCATTTCTTAGATTTTCTTTTAGGTTATTTTAATCACTATAGCGTAATATTCCGAATAATATAGTAATTCTGATGACACAAGTGTTATGTTGTTGATGCTAATGTAAAATATGAGAAATTTACGCCTTACTCTTAACTAAAATCTTCAGCAAACTCATTGTCTTAGTATTTGATCAGCTTAACTAAAAAAATACTAGAGATTGAGAAGATACTTTTAAAAACATGCATTATCATACCGATTCAGGAATGGTACATTCAAGGGTGGCCCTATTTTACCTTTCATGGATGGCATCATGATACAACACTAGTATCATAATGCCATGAAATGGGAATTATTGCCACCTCTACGCATCAAACCGGGGCTGCGCCTATTAAGAAGGTGGAAGAAGAACACTGAATATCGCTTTTGCTACCGACTCTTTCATTATCTGTAAGATGTATGAGAGCAAAAGACGCGGGTAGATCAATAAAGTTAACTAGTGCGGCCGATTCCAGAGGCGTCACAACATCACAACTAAACAAATGTTATCATAGAGTTTAAGGTACAAGTACCTAGTTCTAGAGCAGTCGGATTTCATGCTTTGAGACAAGTTCACTAGTTATCAGTTTTGACGCCTTTAGAATAGCACATCGACGCTTTATACTTATTACAAACACCCGTTTTTTGGCAGGAATTTAGATTTTTGGAGATCTTGGATTTTTAAATGAACCTACATTAAAAAATCCAACATTTATCAATCATATCGACCTATATTTCAGACACCTACTGAAAGCTTATCCGATACTCTAGATATGTAATAGATCGCAGATGATAAATCTTCTACGAAATGTATGTCACAGTGTCGTACATAACCACACATTAGTTCCCAGATCCCTCATACAAGTAACTGCTTACATACTCATATATCAAACCATGGTAGATTAGACACCGCTTATATCAGCCCTGTCTAGTCTTCACATGACTAAAGCACTCAAATTATGGCAAGTCATGACGATAAAGCCCGAAAATGGGCCAAGAGCCTATATTTGGGTCTGACTCGATGAGTATTACCGAGCGCCGAAATATAAGTATTAATCTCGTAACTTCTTTGATATTTCATCGATATTTTATGAGCATGGCATGGAAAAGTGAAACTAATTAGGTAACTACTTACTTACTTAGTTTAGTTCTTGTTCTTTTAGTTCATATGATATTACTAAAAAAGAAAACATGTTTACCTAAACTCAAAATGGTGCTAAAATGGGCGTGCTTGCAGTCTTGGAATATTTGTATTACCTGTAGAGAAACTTCTCCTGTTTTGTGAATTTTAGATGCCACGTATTTAAAAAGATAAGATTGTGGTACATTAAGAAAACATCGTTAGGAAGCATTTATATCTTACATAATACGACGTGTCATCGAATAACCCATAATAAGAACCAATTTTTTTCAAAATCAGGAGCAGAGTCGATTTCACTGACTTTAATAGGTCATATCTTTGAAGAAAAAAGAGTTATTGTTGTTGCTCTGTCTCTTTATAGCTATTACTTACTTATTTGTCTATGGCTAAGCTAACTTAGGCGCGACCGTCCAATTTAACTGACCCTTGCCTAGACTCTACTCACGCTGAAACGAAGCTCACATATGTGGCAGCCCACCAAACTGAAACCTGTACCCTGTACGTCTATTATATATGTATATGAGTTGGCAAACGCAACTGACGTTACTATTGTAGTAATTATGCTACTGCCTCTTTATTTTATATGATGAGGGCAAGGATAGAATGATACCATTTTTGGTTCAGCAAAGATAGAGGCTGTACGCGTTGCCATACAAATGCTAAACTATAGTCGCTATCGTGTATAGTTTCAAAAACTCATAATAGACGTACTGATTTGATTTCGCTTTCATTACTAAGCAAAACGAAAGGATAATTTCGTAGCTTCGCTTACTTTCTTCTTCCGTTTGGAAAAAAAGAGACGGAAGGCTTCCCCTTCCGTGATTGGCACGGGTAGGGGTTGATGTCAGGGGAGCGGGGATCTCTTTGTTTGTTTGTTTTGTTTAAACTTTATTTTTTTTATTTGAGGCCAGAAAAGTAAGCAAACAACTGTCATTTTCTAGAACAAAACCGTTGACTGACATTCATGTTATACTTTTTGTATTGAAAAATGACAGTTGTTTGTTTACATTTCTGGCCTCAGCATCAAATTAAAAATCGCAGTATAGTCATAATTCATAATTCATAATTTCTTTATTGCACACAAATGATATAAAAAAGAGTTACATAAAAATAGTGTACAAAGGCGAGCTTATCCCTAATAAGAGATCTCTTCCATCAAACCAGGTTAAAGTTGGAGATGTTGATTGCTGAGCAGGGGTAGACCTATGTGTACAACAATATGACGAAAGAAACGAGAACTTACATAAATATTAATAAATAAAATAAAACATTTAATGACTATAATTATATACTAAATACTTATAATATAATAGTAACTATTACTATTATATATAAATGTGCTAATAAATACATACATACATACTACCTGTAATTCTAAAGAGAGAGGTAATGCTTCTTCACGCGACTTTTAAATATATTGAGAGTAGGACTGTCCCTGATGGTGCCGGGGGAGTGCATTCCACAACCGACTGGCCCGGAGTCTAAACCCGTGCTCATAACATAGGACGCGGTGTTATGCTGTGGAGTTTTGAGCAAAGACAATGCGCGAGTTCTCCGAGGTCTGCTGGTCCGTTAGTCTCCGAGGTCTGCTGGTCCGTTAGTCTCCGAGTCCGTTAGTTCGCGATGGAATTTCGATACAAAAATGTGGAATATTGTGAAATGCTGAAAGTACTTGCACAATGTAATGACAGTGTCAATCAAGCTGTGTCGGTGTACTTTGAGCGTTTCGGGGTACGTACGAGTGTCTCACAGAACAATGCCAGCAAGCCACACAGCGACTACTACATTTCACACAAACGCAGCCCGTAGGTACAGTACCTACATTTGGAGTGATTTCAACTCGCGCACGGAAGTAGGTACCTACCCTACAATACTTCGGAAATTATATGTATAGAGCAAATCAGCTGTTGTCGTGACGCCATCTTGTTTTAGAACACGCCGGCTTTCGGTAAGACAGATTGTTAAACGTTTTCGACGATGCTATATTTAAATCAAAATGCTAGTGACTTGGTTAAACGTCGGTATTTAATTAATGGTCTAGAGAGTTAGTTAAGTGTCTGATTTAATGATTTAACCAACCAACAGCGACATAGGCATTTGAAATGACGATTGAGCGTCCCGCGCTCTCGTCCCTTTTCATACAGGCCCTTCCAAATTTCTGTGGCCCTGAGCGAGCGGTGACTCTCTTGTAAGAAACTTGGCGCGAACTGTAAGGTTAGTGAGGGCGGGCGGGGGCGGGGAATGCGAAGTGCATAGTTTTTTGCTTTCTTTCTATTTTTACTCCATCTTTCCATTGATTTATTTCTAAAAAGGTACTTTTACTAAGAAGTTGGTATGTCAACCCAACTAACCTAAAAAACTAACCTACCTTCAGGTAGGTATTGCTGCCAGTCCAAAGCCTGGAATGTGTGATGGATAATTTGATTGAACTCGCTGGCGGAGGAGCGTTATACACGCGCACAACAGAGTTGTGATTTTGTCAGAAATGATTGGCTAATAAGCCAAATATTTGCTTTTTCTTTCTCAATATTATTAAAAATAAGTTGGGATGTATAAGGTTAAGCGTTTATTCAATGACACGTTCTATAATAATAATACGTTACTTTTTTCAAGATTAAATAAACAACAAGAGTGCATGGTGTTATGCTAAATCAACACAGAAATCGCTTGATAACTTTGCAATTGCTTAGTCCTGCATATTATGTAAGATATGTAATATGTGTGCTAGTTATACAAAAACTATATTCAAAAGAGATTTTAAAATAAATATGTGATAGTTCTTCGCCCTACTTCTCCCACAGTGGTCCAAATGTCGTTTTCTAAACATATGTTAATATTAACAGAAAAATAAAGAATTTTGTATGAGCTTTTCATCGATGAGCTAGCCCCCTAAATGGAGTGCTGAATAAGTGGTTATGCGTGGTCACAATTGCGCCACTGACACCTCGAATGCAAAAGTCGGGGATGTTTGTTTGCTTAATTAAGATAGTGTCAGGGTAGGATCTACCAGTAAGCCATAGAAAGTTTTACACAGCTATTAAATTTAGGGTAGTATTTAATCGCACTTCAAATATGTCATGTTTGCACACCAAAAATGTTCAACAAAAACCCTTTTTTTTATTTTTTTTATTTTAATTTTATTTTTATTGTTAACATATCCAACAGCAGTTTTACATATATAAAGCTAAGTTGTTAAGTAACTTAATTTGTCTTAGCCACTAATAGGATATTGTAGATGCCTTAATTAGACCGAACCAATAAGAAATTAATACTTAAAATAAAGGATGTAAGCAGGACAATTTTTATTTTATATATATTTTAAATATTTTATGTGTACAGTACGATTACCTTAACTTTACCGTTTGACACTTCTCGGTTTTAGTCACTGAAAGACGTCCTGGAAACTTGAAATATGAATATAAAATTTTAGAATATTAAGGAAAGTATCGAGCGGTAAAGTTAAAATAATCGTACTGTAAGTATTTTATGTTTCTTTTGATCTTACATGTCAACCTAACACGAAGGATAAAGGGAGCTTCGCTTCGCTCACCTACCCTTTACCGTTCACCTACCCTGATCCACCTGATTTGCAATTAAATATTTCCATTAAACTTGTCCTTTCCATCCGGGGCGTTTGCTGGTAGAAATATCTTATTAGAGATAAGCTTGCCTTTGTAAATGTCTTTTCCACTGGATTAAAATTTGTTATTTCACGTGCAATAGACATATTCGAAGGTTTACTATCGTAGTAACTTAACTCATATTAAGGAAATAGATCTTTACCACGTTCTGAGCAAATACTCTTTGACCAACTTGTACATTATTTTATTGCTATGGTTGATAAAACCCTCACCTATTCTGTACAGCAGCAGCCGCCGATCGTCCTGCCCTCTGTAGGGCGGCACGGTCACCACGTTAGCGTCTCCAATCATGCGCAGGTCCAGCGGGTACATGCTCTCGAACAGCTCGGGGTTGTCCTCTTTGAACTTATAGTAGTTCACCAGCTGGAAGATGACACGGTTGATTAAAATTTTTGCACTCTTCATTATGTGCCCGCTCTGGCCAGATCCAGCCACTGTTGGGCACCGGCGTGCCAGTGCCCCTCGCAAGGAATCAGGGACTTAAATCGACTATATTTACTTCTTATACAATACACTGAGTGTTGAATTACTGGCCAGCCAACTGTATAGTTACCATAATAAACTATACTATAGAAGCTAATAATAGCATACTTCGAGTTGGTAATAAAAGCATGTAGGTGGAAAAAACGTGCGAATTGAAACGTGGGAGCTGAACGATTGTTCTGTTGCAGCTCTGTTGCCTTGAACAATGAACCCCTTCTTCTTTGTTAACAGAACTTCGGCAACCTATGGGAAATGTGCATCCCTATTAAAGGTTAAGCACATGAAACTTCACTGTACATTTGTCGCAGTTCGTTGGCTAAATCAGACACTTAACTAACTCTTTAGACCGTTATTTAAATGCCGACTGCGTCATATACAATACTGATGATCTTTTATTCGCTACCACATTGACCGAAATATAGATGCTGGACTTCCTAATCTCACTTTTCTTTATTTCCGAACAACGTACTTACTCCAACCAATCATGAATCCTGCTGAACATTGTTCTCATCGATTGAGAAACAACAAAATTGGTTGAACTTTACAAGCAAAGACTGGCGGGCCGACTGGTTGCCCAACACATCTACTCACTAATCTGTGCGCCCGCGCCGGTATGAACTTGCGTGCGCGCAGGAATCTGACCAGAAACTCGTCGTCCATTCGGTGGGGGGTGCACTCGCCACGCTCTGTCGAGTTAAAAAAATATATTGTGGGAATTCGCAATAGAAATGGGGTCTTCTAATTTTTACTTCTCAGGATTTACATGTTGTGTAGTATTTTAAAACTTAAAACCGAGAATGAGCCATCTCTAATCTAGACCGTTCATTTCCCCTTTATTGCTGTAGTAGCATTGGACAGTACCATCAATATAACTAGTGACACACTTGTGCGTCACTAGTTCCATTGATAGTACTAAAGACACATGTCGTTTTAGTACCATTATCCGATAATATGAATGTTAAGTACTAGTGACACACTGTCCCGTGGAACAACCAAGTGGTCCAGTAGTTCCACATTTAAAAAAAACTGTCCGTGGCACCCCCTCTCGCGCTTCAACTCTCCTTAAAGTAGCACAGACTCTTGCAGGAGTTCAATTCCTTATATTCAAAAGGAGTCACTTTAGCACAGCCACAATAACATATCTTTTCTCAGATGGGGTGGCAGACACACAACTTCACATAGATATTAAACATTTTTTTGACAGGTTTCACTACTTTTGACAGGTCTTTATATATATTTATGTCAAAATCTTGACACCTGTCGGAACCATCACACCTGACAAAACCATGTCACCTGTCAAAAAAACATATTTTTTTAATTTATGTGAAGTTGTTTGTCTGCCACCCCATCTGGGAAAATGCATGATGTCAAACCTGTAGTAGTAGTGTACCTAAAGAGTAAAACCTTATTTGCAATTGAACCAAAAAAAAAACACTAGTTCATTCAATCCTAGGATCTATCTTGTTGAATTTGTTTACGTACTGTAAGGTGTGTCTTGATATAAGTAAATGGTACTACAATGATAAGGTGAGCTTGGGATTTTTAATGTAACAAATGTCATTTGTTTAGCAAACAAACCCTGGATATATTACTTAGCGATACACAAGTGTGTCACTATTTCCATTGATGGGTACTGACTGTCCAATGGTACTATAGCAATAAAAGGCTCGTTGCGGGGTAAAATCAAGCAGAACAGCAAAGGTCGTTTAGTTCTTTAGTCCTAAAGAACCTTTAGTCTCCTTTTCCCGTAAGTTAGGTCAATAAGTTGAATAGAGAGCCTTTGCTCGACTGATGAGCACAAGATGGTGAGATGGGCCAGGGTGTAAACAAAATATGAGTAGGTAAATACATACCTATGGCCCGGCCAGGCCTATAGGCCAGGTAACACATATAGTAATTAATGGTACACTTACCAAACACCATGTCTCGGAGCTCATAGATAGCCTGAAGCCGAGTGTTGGGATCCTCGTCGCAGTTCTGACGAGCGTAGTCCAGGAGCTCCAGGGAGGGCTCGCCGAGCTCCATGTCTACACTGTAATCCGGGCTCGGCATCGTGGCTTATTCGCTCTGGGAATGAGGAGACAACAATCTGGTGACGTGGTGACTGTGTTTGCACAAGCGGAGACTTTTAGGTTAAGGTGATACGAAAAAAAAAATGGGGTTTTTTTCGAATCTATTTACTCCACCATGGAGTCATCTACAGATTTGTTTTTGGGGTAACGTTTATTGAGTATTTGATTAAGATTTTCACTAGAGGGAAACGCGATTGGATGAAATTTTCTCGATAGAATTTAATTTCGAAAATACCTCTAATTGTTTTATTTTTTCCTGTAATTCTGAAATCCTAACTAATTTCAATGTGGAACTGCGTCCAAAATGTAGATATTGTGTATTCGCAAAATCCCCTTAAAAAACGTTTTAACAAAATAGCGTAGTCTTTCCGCCTGGAGTAACGGGGACCTTTGCACGGTCGAGGTAGCGCCTTAAGGCATTTTACTGAAACTGAGTAACTTCTTAAACAGACCGAGTTAGACTAAAAAAACAAAACTTTGAGGAATGTAAAACAGATTTTAAATTTAGGCACGTAAATAATGAAGACATTGTAAAAGCGTTTAAATCCCTGGAAATGAAAAAGACAGCTGACGCCCATGGTCTATCAGTAAAAATTATTAGTTCCATTGTAGATTGTATTGCACCTCACCTTTGTTGTATATTTAATCAATGTATAGATAATGGTGTGTTTCCTGACTTGATGAAACTAAGTAAAGTTATACCTTTATTCAAAGCTGGTAGTACATCAGACCCCACCAATTTTAGACCCATATCGATACTACCAACGCTTAGCAAAATATTTGAAAAACTCATACTTAATCAATTGCAAAGTCATTTTTATCTCAATAATTTAATTCATATTGCTCAGTTTGGTTTCACAAAGGGTCGTTCAACAGCCGATGCTGGTGTTGAACTAATCGACAATATTTTTGATGCCTGGGAAGACGCCATGGATGCAATAGGTGTCTTCTGCGATCTATCCAAGGCTTTTGATTGCGTCCATCATGACACTCTTGTCAGGAAGTTACGCCATTATGGTGTAAAAGATCAGGCACTTGGCCTTCTGGAGTCATATCTAACAGATAGGGTTCAGATGGTCGATGTTAATGGGAAAAGATCACCTGGGTCTTCAATAAGTATGGGCGTACCGCAAGGTTCAATTCTTGGTCCTTTCTTGTTTTTAGTATATATTAATGATTTACCTTACCTTGTTAAAGCAAAACATGGGTTAGTATTGTTTGCCGATGATACTTCTTTGATATTTAAAGTTAAAAGACAGCAATCAAATTATGACGAGGTAAACAATGCTATCTCTAGTATAGTGAACTGGTTTACTGTTAACAATTTATTACTTAATGAAAAGAAAACTAAATGTATTAAATTCGTGTTACCCAATGTGAACCCGGTAACTACAGACATATTTATAAAAGGACAGAGATTGGACCTTGTGCAGTCGACTGTCTTTTTGGGCATTACTTTAGACGCCAAACTACAATGGGATCCTCATATAAATAAATTGTCGAACAGACTGAGTTCGGCAGCGTTCGCAGTTAAAAAAATTAGAGCTCTTACCGACGTAGACACCGCTAGACTAGTCTACTTTAGTTACTTTCATAGTCTAATGACCTATGGTATTTTATTGTGGGGTCACGCTGCGAATGCTAATAGTATATTTATTCTGCAGAAACGGGCTGTTCGTGCAATTTATAGATTAGGGCCTAGAGTGTCACTGAGGGAAAAGTTTAAAGAAATCAATATTCTGACATTTGTATCTCAATATATCTATGACAATCTTGTGTATGTAAAAATAAATATAACTAATTTTCAGAAGTACAGTGATATACACAATTTTAATACTAGAAATAAAGACAAGTTGGTTGCTTATGTAAGCCGACTACATAAAATTAGTAATTCTTTTAAAGGCAATTGTATACGCTATTACAATAAGGTCCCTACTGATATTAAAAACTTACCTTTAGACAAGTTTAAAATAATAATAAAACAGAAATTGTATAAAAAAGGTTACTACAGGATATCTGATTACTTAGAGGACAGATGTCCATGGGAATAGATTGTTTGAGTAACAGGCTGTTTCGATATATAATTAGCATTCATTTTGTAATTTGACAATATTTTATTTAAAAAAGGAAACGCAAAAGATGCGACGACTGTGGAGTTTCTTCGGTGAGCTCTTCTCCACAGATTCCGCCATTGGGTTAGTGAACTCACCCAAAAAAATGTAATGACGGATCTAAGTGATGTAACAACATCCTATGGAAATAAATGATTTTTGATTTTGATCTTTGATTTTGACTAAGCTTTCCATATAAAGCTGCGCCGCTAACGGCATGCCCTATATAAGGCAACAAAAATAAGTCCTTACAACTGGGATTTGCTTGAGCGCGTAAGATTAAGATATGGTGAGGTAATGACATGTTGATAAGTGTACACTTCTTATCCCACATCTGACGCGGTTGATTTACTCACGAAATTCCCTCTAGGCCTCCACTAATACAATGTATTTCGATCTCTGCTCTTCGCAATCATGTGAATCATTAATCATAAGAAAATGATGCGTATGCTCATTCTCAATGTCGTATGAGCCGCTTGAGATGAGTTGACAAATAGCATTCGATGTGAACCATCTACGTAAATAAACAAGATACATAGGTACCATAAAAATACAAGGATAGCAAGTTTATTTAACCGCCTATCTAAACAATTATGTTTTAGGAAGAAACGTAAGGATCAAAATAAACACTCAATCAAAATAAAAACATAGTCGCATAAAGTGACAAGACCGGGGTGCTTTACATCAGTATTGTTTCTTTGTTGCATTTGTTTCGGGCGCTAGGTCCCCGCTACTCGGTGGTAGTAGTCGTGAAGCTAGTCAGAGGCCCTAAATAGGGCATGTTAAAAACATCTGACAGTCGGGTTGTCCACTCAATCTTACTCGTACGTGGGTAGGAAAATTAATGTGCTACATTATTCTTATTATTATTATTCAAACCCTTACGCAGAACCTCGACTACTCGGCCAAAGGTCGTCAAAGTCATTACTATTAGTTATTTATTTTCTCACTTACAACAGCAACGCTGTTTTGAGTTACGTGATCGATACTTAAGTCTCTTTTGTCAGTTCACATAAAGCGTCTCTTCAAAGCAGTAATTTGAAGGTCGTGGTCAACAAAACGAAGCATTCCCTGAGCGCAGATGCTGATTGTTTTCTCGATTGCTTTTGGTACAGGTCGTTATGTACTTTTGCGATGTGGCTATCCATAACCCCACTAGTAACTTTCACATAACTAAGTAATGATGGGGCGTTAATCTCACTGAAGGTTATGATTTTATTAATTCAGTAGATATCGAATTTATTATCTACTCAATTATTGATTTTCAGTGCTTTAATATCGCGAAATGACAATTTTAGTATGAAGACTCGAATATAATGTCATTTATTTGCTGTATCAGCACAAAGACACAAAAATATGAAAGTGATACGTAAAAATAAAACTAACTTGCTACTACTTTATAATAATAGACACAGTAAATTTACATAAAACCATTCTATATTTTTTTAAACCACTGAGGTAGGTGACATCTAAGACTATTTAAAATATATCCTACTGAGATTATACGAAAACAAGTTTAAAAAACAACAATTCCCGGAAATACGAGTACACATTCACCGGAGCAGTCCTTAAGTAGCAAACAATACAAATTAACATCGTTTAGCTATTATGAAGAATACCAGAGCTGTACGAGTGCGTTGAAAAACATTGACAAGCAAGGTTGTATTATATCATCGCCTCTCTATTGCGAACTGGAGAGATCCTGAATAAGTATTTGCAATTCTGTCATTTTACAATCCCCTTGGGTTGCTCCCCTCCCTCAAATATGGCGAAGGGGGTGATGGCTGGTGCAGAAGTCATACTCGTGAACGGGTGCTACTTGGGGGTGGTCCTTATGGTTTCTCATTGATTATGTTCATTACAGTTATTTTTTATGTTTCTTATTTATTTCTTTTGTAACAAAATATATCTCGGCATCTTATTAGCACTTATAGATACGATGTTATAATATAAAATGGTATGTTCATTGTGACATGAAAAATGACGATGGTTAATAAATGACATCCCCTAGAGTTTTTTCGTGCTAATCTCTGACGGGTGTATTTCCGAAGAGTATAGTATTTAATCGCACATCAAAAATACTGATTTTCAGAGCAAAAAAGGATCAGCAAAAACACTTTTATATTTTATATGGACTCAAGTTTATGTTTTAAGTATTTTTTGTTGTTCTTACCTAACACGAAAGATAAAGGGGGCTTCGCTTCGCTCACCCCCTTTACCCTTCACCTAAGCTACCGCAGCATTTTGATGTGCAGTTTAATATTTCCCTTTCAGAAGCACTGGTTGAGTTTCCATTTCCTGTGCGAGATTCAGCCATGATTGGGAAGCCACTTGAAACTAAATTTATTTTTTTCTATGTACTTCAACCATTATTAGTTAGTTACTCATTAGTTTAGTTAATAATATTTGATATTTTACTTGTAAAAGTGCATTGTTTTTGCTTATTTGCAATAAAGTATGTGATTTTGTGAGTTTGAGTGTGAGTTCATTTTAGAGTCCGCAGATAAAATTACAAACCACCCGCACTTGGTCAGTGGTCACGTTTCAGTAACATGTTGTTTTAGCGACGACGGATATATGGTGACAGTTACAGGAGACGGGTACACCGTGTAACTAGGCAGAGGTATTATTTTATAGCATGCACCAAAATGGCGATGTGACATGCGCAGGTTACTATGACTAGGGCGGAGTGGTTGCTAGGAGTTTTTACTGAGTAATGCGCATAGATCAATCGTATGGGAAAATTCGTGACGTTGTATGTATGTATATGTCACAGTAAGATAGTAAAAAACGTTAGTTTATAAACTAACGCGTTAGTTTGTAAACTATCGTGGAAATTGTAAACCAGACCGACAGGGTTTAAAATTTACGTTTCTTGTTCTTACATTTCAAACTAATACGAAGACTATTCGGGGGCTTCGCTGCGCTCGCCCCCAGTCTTCACCTAAGCTGCCGCAGTGTTTGCCCTGGTATTTCGTTTGTAATTCTAGCTCATACAAGTTCACAATTTGACGGTTTTATTATAAACTAACGCGTCATATTGTAAGTAGTACGGTACAGTTTACAATTTATCGATAGTTTGTAAACTAACCAGAAAAATAACGTTAAATTATAAACTAACGGTCTTGACAATCTTACGGTGAATATCAACTTCTGTCGGACGACCTCTGTGGCGTTGCGGTTCGAAGCTCGACCTCCCAAGCGGGAGATCCCGGGTTAGAATCCCGGCTGAAAAAAAAAACCCTGATCTTGGTGTGTGACGTGGCTGTTTCTGGTTCCCACGGCGCAAGTGGAGTCAGAAACAAAGTATGTGTATAAAAAAACTCAATGATCATCCAGTCTGTCATCGTCACTTGTTATCACATACCTGCGCATTACAAAGGTATGTGTCAGCACATCCTGCTTGTATCGTATGACGAGATAGCCAGGTCAGGTAGCATAACAAATGTATGGCGTGATGTCGTGCGTGATGATAGCGTTTACCTTCCGTTCATACAATATTCATACAACGGGCTAAATAGGGTAACTTTTAATAGTCGTTTATGTGACTGCTGCATAATGGAGGGCATTAAAACTCGAGAGGGGGTTTATGAAACGAGCCGAAGGCGAGTTTCATAATAATATCACTCGAGAGTTTTAATGCCTAATTATGTACAGTTATATACGCTCTCTTTGATGTGTTCAGGAACCGCATGTTTGACCGGCATTGTGGTTCTCCAATTGTTTAGCTTGTTCTTTAGTACCAACTTCACGCAGACGGGCGTCGGCGTTCGAAATTTGAATGTAGTACCAACTTCACAGACAAACTAGGGACGGCACGCGGGTGGGCGTCGGCGTTCGAAATTTGAATGTCATTATATGTAGAAAAACTACACATAATGACCATTATGTGTAGTTTTCCAGATACGAAACGAGTTTTTACCAAGTAGTTTAACATAATGCTGATCGTAACGTGCGGTTTTTGAACGCAGTAAAGAGGGTTTATGATACGTGTGTAGATAAACTATTTTAAAGTACAAAACTCTTGCTTCTTTTAAGTATCGAGACGCCAGACCAACTATAATAAAATGGTATATCGCAATTAATTCATCTCATTCTGACATATGAAATATGGCTTGTGACGGGTACGAGAGAGAGAGAGGTATATACAATCCTACTGTTGACCAAGTTACACTGTCGTTTGCAATAGGAAATCTCGCACTCCTATACATACAATAATAGAAAATATCCCTGTATTAGTGTTTGAGAAGCCATACAAGTTGTCCTTAACATAGCTCGCTTAATGCAGCGACTAGTCACCTAATGTATAATTATGTATGAACTGGTTACTAGTATAGCCCAGCTGTTTAAACCTATACCACCTATACGCTAGTCAAGAATATGGATCTACTTAATATTAAGAGTTTATATTTATAAAACTATGGCACCCAATTTAAAATATTAATTTAGACAAAACGTCTGGACAAGCTTCTCAGAAGGCTGGACAAGCTTCTCAGAAGGCTGGCGGCGTTTCCTTGCTGTATGGCAAGTCTCTGCCGTTGCCCTAGATATGCTCAAGCCTTCCATGTAAAGGTCCCCGTTACTCCAGGCGGAATGACCCGCAGTGTGAGAGGGATAGAATCGGAGGAAAATTACAAAAAGTCTGTTTTTAATTGATATAAAATTAATTAACATAGCTATCAAAAATTATATTATAGGTAATTTAGGTATTGTCAAACCCATCTAAATATTTTTTTTAAATTTAGATATCTTTGTGCTAATCCGATTTGTTATAAAATTTAAAAAAGTATTAATTTAGACCTCATTTCAATTATTATTTCTATCGAGCGAAATTCCTCCAATCACGTTTCTTTTATTACAAAATCTAGAAAAAGGTCCCAAAATTCATTTAACTTAGGATTTATTTTGAATAGCAGAGAAATAACTTCAAAAAGTGTCGATTTTGTCGATATATCACCTTAAGACGTCGACTAGGCGCGAGGACAGCTCATTGAATTTGGACCCCATTTGCCGAGGGTTTTGACTCCAATTCTCAACTCAAATATGTAGCCCTGTCCGAGGGCAGCATATTTGCTTCTCTTGACAGCCTCTGACTATCCTTGTACATAAGTTGTGTCCCAAACACAATAGTCAGACAAGCGACCGCCCGTTTTTCCATGGAATGAGTGTCATCCCATCCGGCCTCTTGCCATCGTCCCGCGATATACCTCTTGGTTTAGCAGCCTTATGGCGTAAGTCGTCTGAGCTATGACTTTTACGTTTGACACCTTGCACCAGCTTCATCTGTCAAATTGGTATCACGCAAGTAGCATCATAATGGAGGCCAAACCCAAGCTCATTGAATGAATCCTAGAACCTTCGGTGATACCCCGCAATCGATGAAATTGTATGAGTATGAGATGAACCTACACACGCTATGAACTTCAGAGAGTTACGCCATAAGGCTGCTGGTCTAGAATCGCGGGAACGCCTGCGTTGGCAAAAGCCCGATGGATGACATCATGCAGAGCGGCTTGGCGCGACAAGCGTCCCACATTTTAGCACCACGCCAAACCATGGTGGCCCAGTTGGTCCATACCTCTCCCACAGCTGGCTCATCTGTCTTGGCCCCCAGCCCGAGACAAACGGCTAGACTAAACGCAGTTCTCTTCAGTAGAGTACCTCGTCGCTCGTCGAAGGGAGCGCATTCATGAAGCGAATGATTCCGGCTCCAGGAGGCCGGGGACGAGCACGCTCTGCATGGTTTTTCCTCTATTCTATGAGGTTCTTGTGAACCTAAATGCTGAGCGGATGATCCCATAGCCTCCGCGAAGACGGTTTTAAGGGCAGGATTTAGTTCGGACCGGCTATGACGGACCCAGCGCTCCGGGCCTCGGCCAAGCACGTGACCTCAACGTCACCGAATGACGGGTTCATTATTTTACCAGTGTAGCTGAACGTGCCGAGGACCAGATACACTGGTAGTGAGACGTTTTGCGGATACCCATTACGCCTCCTCCGTACCGAATAGTGTACTGTGTTTGTTAACGACGATGTAATCAATCGGTCCCAACTGCCAAGTAGGTCTGGCGTTTTCCAAAAATGTGTGCAGCGCAAGAAGTAAATTAATTTTGGGACGAATAAACAAAATTTCAAAACTGTATATGTCAAAACCGTAAGATAGTCAAAATCGTTAGTGATCAACTATCGACAGATAGTAAACCAGACCGACAGGGTTTAGAATTTACGTTTCTTTTTTTCCTACATATTAACCTAACACGAAGACTATTCGGGGCTTCAGTGCGCTCGCCCTCTCTAGTCTTCACCTAAGCTAATACCGCAGTGTTTGCCCTGGTACCTATTTCGTTTGCAATTCAAGCTTAACCTCTCAACAGCCGAGGGCAGTTGGGACGGGTTGCGATTTTAAACCTTTTGCCATGGTAATAAAATTTAAAACCTATAACGGAAAAGTGGCGTTAGCTAAAGCCGGTGGTATTCAAGAGGTTAAACCAATTCACAAACGAGTCATATCGTAAGCAAAGCAGTACGGTACAGTCTACAATTTAAATTTTAGTTTGTAAATCAACGAGAGAGAGAAACGTTAGATTATAAACTACCGGTTTTGATAATCTTACGGTATCATATATATATGCCACATGCTGGCTAATGTAAGGCGACGAATGGACGATTCATTAAATTTTGAGAGTTGGCCGCTGACGACATTGGAACTCAGGATATCCTCATCCAGTATTGGGGCGCCTAGGAGGCGGAGAGAAGAGACTACGTCAATGATATTGATGTTTGGAGCCAAAATACAGTTACATTTAGAGGTTAATGAACGTTTTTCAGATTTGGGCACAGATATCATCACGGAAGAAATGTCTCAAATCCGTCTCAGAGCCCTAGTAAGGTAAGGTAAAGAATCCTATTAAAGTAATGTAAACAATAACAAGGCCTAATACAATCAGTCAGACACTGACTGCTCTAGAACTGCAACGTAACGATGAAGCTATTCATATGTATTATAAACATATTAACATAATTCATTCATTGCACTTTACAAATAGCTGGAGGCTACTCTACTGTATCAAGGTTCACTAACCCGTAATTAATTGCGCGTGTGGGTTACATAATATTGTTACTTGGTGAACCACTTACGTGTTTAGTTTATGGTTTATGACTAAAAAAATGACTTAGTTATTGTCACTTTCATCATGCTGGTTTTCTTGTGCCTTATTGCAGTAAAAGTATTATTTACGCAACTTTATTTACTCTCTGCTAGCGCTGTGTTTTGTTAGTGAAATGGCAGTGCTTTTACCTGTGATATTTAGGCAATTCTTTATTTGATTAGCAGTTTGTTCATTCGGGCATAATCTTTTCCAAGCACAACCAATATTTCAAAGAGACCTAAAAATCATTCTGTGGGAGTTTCTACGCCCTCCTTCTCCCACAGTGCTCCAATGTAGAGAAGAGGCAAAAAATTACGTTTGCTAAGTATATGTAAATATCTACAGTAATAAAGAACTTTGACTTTTGACTTTGACTTTAAAAATAAAATCAAACCTTTGATTCTTTAAACAAATAAATATAAATATATAGGTAATTGTTCGATGTGATTCCGTTTCATTGTATCCTGCCTTCATACCTATGCACTCAATAAAACCTGCAGGTAACCGTATACATTCCCTTATTACCAATGTAGATTTGCGCATGATGGATTAAAAGTTATCTAAAAAGTAATAGTGACCTAAATAACTTTTTGTTTTTATCAATTAATCCACATTATACAAATAATATTTCATTTTCATTAAAAGTTTCTGTAACAACTTACCTACACGTTGCGTTGCGTTTCCTACATTAGCAAAATGTGTAAAAAAGTGGACTAGTTTATATGGGAAATCAGTAGGTATGTTACATAAGTAAATCGTTACTTCCTTCTCCTATAGTTGATCAATGTACCGTCATTCATGCATGTAATGTAATAAATATTCTTCTGCAACCGCTGCACAATGCGGTAGTTGTAAAGATCAAAACCATAAACGACGAAACACGTCTAACGTTCATTTAGGGAGAGTCACAAGTTTGGAAAGTGAGGTGAAACTGCACCCTGTCGTTGTCGTGGGTAACTGGTTGCTCCATCTCACTGGAGTCACGAATACAGCAGCGGCAGGGTGGCTATACGGCACCCAACATATCGTGTGCAACTGGTTCGTTGGTGATTGCAATACAACCCGAGAAAAGTTAGAATATTACCGATACATGACTCCCTAACTCCCTAGGTATCCCAACTTAATCATTTTTAAACTTAATTTTTAAGAGTTGGGTATACAAGTTTGGTTTGTCAGATCACTGTCATAGTTGCAGGTCGCTGAAATGAGTTCTTTTCTTAGTCTGCACTGGTATTGCTCAAGAGAATGCTGATTTGCTCTACCTATGTGCATACATTGTACAGGCCTAATAAGCCTATCCTATCGTAGATAATATAGGACTCGATACCCACGCACGTTTGTATATGCATATCCTATCTATTCACTTAAAGCCGTGGGAAAAGTTTACTCAATGTTCTATTCTAATGAAGTGCTTCGGTTGTACGCTCCTAGAGTCTATATTTGAGTCTTAATAGATCCTAAAAGAGAAACCTGGGCTAGCTGTGTGTTGTATAAGAACCCTGTATTTATCTTAAAACTGGTAATAGCAATCATTTAACTGCCTTCTAGATCTTACGTTTCCTGGACCCGCGTACGGCGTACATATCCTACCTAATAATTCGTTGTCACTATAATTACTGTTTGTTGCGTGCAAATATTAAACGCTTACTTTACTGCAGTTTAGGACGCTACCGAACTACTTCTTGACTCACCTTGATTCTGCCCGTGCTCTATCTATACTATAGTATCAACTTCTACACAATTCCTGAGCTGTATATAATACAGAGAATATAATACGGTGAAAATGTTATGTATCTTTAGAATTATTTGTTGATTTTATTTTAGAAATATATAAGAAACAATTGTTTTGTGAGAGTGGTGTCATTTTGAGCATTTGACAATAATACATTTTATCTAGGCATGGCGTGATTGAGTAAGATTGTCAAGAATCTAATTATTGTTCAGTGACAACAAGGATGTACCTACTAATTTCATATTCAACATGTAGCCATTTATAGACGTAGATATTAAGATTAATTAGCCACATGTAGCTGTTACAAGGTTATTATAGGCAAACATGGTGATTTCGGAGCCTACTTTGTTGTTTGCTAAGTAAGTGTATTCGCAAGTAACAGGGAAACGAAGGACCGGTTATACCAATGCACAAAGAAATTTACCCATGGACATGGGTAGATGGAAGTTTCAAGGTCCTGCTAACCTTGTCTGCAACTATAACTAGGCACCTACACTGCTCCTATATACAACGATATTCGTATGGTGTTTGAACCCTTGAATGTAGAGGACGTTTGTAAACAAAATGGATTTCCTATGCACAAGGGATATAAAACCTTATCGCTATAGTAATTTATTGTTAATGTGTTAAGAGTTACCGAGATACGAGATCGCGTTATTTGATACGGACGCCACACAGTCGAAGGTTGCATTAATTAAACAATATTATTTAGCTGAAGTTCATGGCATTCGGAAGTGTGGAAGAAAGGTTCATTCATTGTAAATAATTATCGTGTTTTCAGTGCGGTGCAATGCCACCGGGGTCACGGTGCGTAAGATGTTGCTCTTGACATTAATGGTCGAACAGTGACAAGTGACCTGTCGTAAAGGAAATGTGGTTTAACTCCTAGGGCTGTTAACTTGTAGGCATGACTGTATCAGTTCTTGAATGTCCCTTTGACCTATGGCCTGCTCGTATGTTTTCCTACTGCGCCAGAATTTGCGATACTGCAGAGTAAAGCATCTAGAATATTATTCTTGTAATCAAAAGATATTCATTTTCGTAGGTTTGGATCTCATGAAATTCAAATACCCAAAACGTTATGATGGCGATGGCGGAGAAACTAATCTATGAATGGATCACAGACGCACGAGCAACTTCAAAATAAATACAAACACTAGTTTTGAAAGTATGTAGGTAGCTAATACACATATACACACATTGACGTAGATCCATGCACTACACGCAAGAAAGATATTGGCTGAAATAACTGAACAATGAACATACCTACAATGTAAGATGACGGCCATACATTAGTCGTCCAAACACTATGCAATTGCTTTATTGATTTACACGTGAATTGCAGACATAGTTGTTTAATTCTTGTGTCTAAATATAGCGTCTCGTAACATCCAACAAACGTTCCATGTTTTTAGTATGTTACCATCCACAAATATCCGCAATATTGTAAGATTTGAGATGGTTTCCAATGTTTTGCTATTAGCTTATTATTCAAAGTAAGCACATATGTATTATTATATATATAGTACAGTATTTATCACAATCTTTATAGAGAACAACAAAGCAACATTGCATTTAATGACGGGAGCAATAACCCGAAGGACTTATTGCTTGTTAGGTACCTACCTAGTTTGCAATCAATTGCAGCTGCATCTGGCCGACATAGAAGCACGCCATACTGAATATTCTTTGGGAATGTAAGCTGCGGGATCCCTGGCTTGGCTGCATCATTCAAGGCCAGCCGCGTCTCGTGTTATTCACACCGATAGCACCACGAGATGAATAAGTTGGCAATCTGCAATTTATCTATCCACTGATCGCTCTCAACCGTTGGTCTATATCGAGTGTAAGTTACTACGCTCAGTGGATTAGCTGGTTCGTTTTCACAGACATTAATGTTTCTATTACGCAGCATTTGAATCACGTGGTTGTGGCATTCGTAACAGCGTTGCTCTATGTAGAGCGTTTTAGGAACACGTGAACTCTGAAGGCCATTATTTGTTTTGTTTGGGAGTTTAGGTTTTGCATGTGTGCTGTCAACCACTGAGTGAGTGAGTCATCACTAAATATTTGTTTTTTGGTAGGTATTAGCAGAACATTAAAAGGTCCGCGGTTTAGGAGGTTTCACGCTTAAATTGCTTCTCACGCAGGAGGGGCAGGTTCGAATCCCGGTGCTGACCAATGAGATCAGTAATTTATCTAACGTTCTAACGGCGATACGAAACATCGTGAGAAAATTAGTCCATAGCTGCGGCGATGGGCTAGCCCCCTGTCACGCAAAATGGAGTATGGAATAACTGGCTAAAAGTGGTGTCAATTGTGCCTCTGCCATCCCGTATGGGAAAAAGCGTGACGCTATGTAATGTTACGTTATTAAATGCCGGTATAAAACCAACTCAATTCGGCACGAATAGATTGTAATCGTGACTTTGATTAGATTGGTTTACAGAGCATCAAAATAAGTTTTGACTCATAGTCCTATGTTATTATTATTAGATATGTACGACATAATTTAAGGCAAGATATGATATGCTACATAATTTAATGCAAGAGCTAGTTAGTAAATTAGTTATGATTTATCATGTTAGGAATGATAAAGGTTTCCTTCAGCGAAATGTTGTCGATGCCAAAATATATCCTTCCTGTTGATTTTACAATATTAATGAAGTGAATCAATAAATACCTTTGAAACGAGTCATTCAGTCTCACTCAACATTATTTGGTACCTACGTAACATTCTTGCGGGTCCTAAACCTAACATAGTCGTAGGTAACTGCCAGCCGGAGACAGTAGTTAGACTACACAGTTTATTTTTTGGCAAACACTCGTGTGAAGGAAATCTAGAGACGCATCCAGCTGGGTTGGGCCGCTTTTGGCAAACTGGAAGAAGTCTGTCTAAAATCCCCCAATACCACAAAACTAAGGTGTTCAACCAATGTGTTCTGCCTATACTCACTTACGGATCCGATATATGGCCGCTCACAAAGGAATACATGCACATAATCAGATGACTATTGGCCTTTGTGCTACTCTGCTTATCTTATGTCTTATCTCTTATTTATCAGAGTAGCACAAAGGGCAATGGAGCGTGCCATGCTCGTAATCTCCCTTCTCGACCGCATACCCAACGTGGAGATACCTACGACGACGAACCAAGGTCGTAGACGTTGGTAAGCGGATCGCGAGGTTAAAGTGGAGATGGGCGCGACACTTGGCCAGGAGGGAAGACGGAAGGTGGACAAAAGCAGAGACGGAATGGTGACCAAGGGACGCATCTCGGCATAGGGGCAGACCACCCGCCCGGTGGTCGGACGATCTTGCCTACTTTGCTGGGCGCCAGTGGATGAGGCTGGCGCAGGAACGCGTCAGGTGGCGTGCTGAGGAGGAGGCCTATACTCAACAGTGGGTGCGGGAGGCTGAATAGATAGATGGATTACACAGGTAGGTATCGAATATTAGAGATATAGTGAAACTAAACTATTTAAATATTGTGGTACCTACCCTAAGGATATTTAATAACGTGAAATTTGATTTTTATGTGTGAGGAGTTTCACAATCTACCTTCACATAACAATTACCTACAATGACCAACGTAAATGAGCATACCTACAAGCTTCCTATGTTGTTCAACGAAACTATACTATACCATCGGATATTGTAAAGAGTAGAGGGTGAAAAGAAAAGAAAATCAATTCTGCTAAAACATTACAAAGCTGTGTTGTAAGGCATTTTAAATGAGTTTGTGTGAAGTAATAATTAATAATAATTTTTAGTAGGTATTAATAATTAGTATTAATAATAAGTAATATATAATGGAAATTATAAATAAGAATCGTTGCGATCTCACTCTCCGAATATAAACCCGCTTAGGGATTCCGCGGATAGTTCATATTATGTGAACAAATTAGTAATATTTTTGTTATGTAAAAATAAATAAATAGATAAAAAATAAACTTACCAAAAGACTCATGGCCAGCTCAAATGCAATGAAACTGAATTAGGTACCTATGTAAGTAAACCCTCGTCACTGCCCACTTCATGAAGTTTATATTTTTTTGTTAACTTATTTATCATCGTTTATTTTCATCACTTATCATCACCCACCTACGTTACAGTAGGACCTAGGTAGGTATAATAAGTTAATGTATCATAGCGCGTAGAGAGCCATGCATGACCGTATTGATAATACCTATATGTCTATTTTATCAGTATAATATAGTATAGTTCTTAGTAGATGATGCACATAGGGTGACAGCGCCTTGTACCGCACACGTCAAACTTTTTTTACTTTTAGCTTCCTCCAGCTTGTAAGTTAACAACTTGTGATATGTTAGCTATATATTTTTTCCTGTAATAGAACTATCTAAGGTTACAATTATGTAATAAAATAGAACAAATTTGTCTGGGTTTGAAGTTATTAATTGATTTAGCATCAGAGACCCATTTTTCCTGGTATCGCACATTTCGGGTCTAATATCGGTCTGATGGTTTCCTGATATATATTTAATTTTATTGCAGAACATAACAGTTAAATCACATTGCATGTCTTAGAATAATGGTTTTACATATTAAACTTGTGATTCAAATTTAAGATGTCCTGACAGCATGCTTAATTAAATGTTATTTTTCTATATTACTTTATTATTTGACTTATCAAAATTTTTTTTACTTAAATATGTAAAGTGTAAGTAAGAAGTTAAAAGTTAAATCTATGTTTATTTTATGTTTGATTCATTCGATTTGAAGCAAACATATTTGTGTTTGCTTCAAATAAATCGGTACACGGCCTTGGGCTTAGATATTTCGTATAAATCCTGGTATTGCACGGTTGTGCGATACAAGAAAATCATCAAAGAAGTACTCTAATTGGTACATTACTTCATCTTCTAATGCATTCAAAAATAATTAGTATTTGAAATAAAACAATACGAAATCACTTACCCACAAAACCTTCGCATGCTAAGACCGGAGCAACAAAAATAACGAAAGTATACATCAAACCGGTTGCTCTTCCGCACACTACTGACAGGTCCAATGAATAGAAATAGTGATCTTGACAAAATTTGGCACACATATTGTGAAGGAAATTGAGTTTATTTTCCCTTGAAAGTCTTGCATATAAATGAAGTAGATCTACATATACTGAGGAGAGTGTGTCAAGCGTGCGATACATGGTGCTGTGCGATACAAGGCGCTGTCACCCTAGGTACCAACGAGATACTTTCAGATTATATGGCAAGACGTACATATGACTAATCTTTGATTTGAGCATACAATCAAATTCCTCGTAGCCTTTACAAGTTACCTTTAACAGAAAGCTGTAGTCGCAGTAAGGTCACAGTATAAATAGATAAAAGCGTAGTGGTGTAGGTAGTTAATATTTTAACGCGATGTAAAGCCGGTAGTTCTCCATAACTTTAATGGCGAAAAACGGATTCCATCCGGAAGGGTTTGAGGACACTCAGAAGCAGAATAAAAACACCAATTAACTATTTGTTATTATCCATCGTCAATTATTAGAGTACTATATTTATAGGAAACCAATGATAGGTAAAATAACCCTTTGTTCTAAGGAACTACAAGTCAGTTTAGAATGAAATGTCGGGATTTGGTTGGAACAGTTTTTATGGTTAGTTAAGTTAGCCTATAATAACTTACTGTTATTATAGGCATACAAACAGGACATACACCCACATTATCTATTTTACAACCATATATATCTAGGTCAGCCTCTTTGTAATATTCTGCGCATGCAAACCCCTAAAAGAAGTTTAATTTAAGCAATAAACTTATTTTTGGGAGTTTTCATTTTTATAAAAATAAATCGTTCAACTCACCTATCGTGCACAATAGAATCCGATCACGATCGCGGCACAATACGCGGCACGCGCGATCCCCGCCGCAAAATACGTTCAACTGCGCCCGCGCAAAACTGTGCGCGCGCCGTACTTTTGTACACGCCTCAATAAACAACTGCAAGTCGCATACATCAACTATACATTACCCGCTAACCTTCTAATTGGAATGCAACGATAGCGGATAACCAGCAGTGAATAACACCATGCGTTGAAGAGTCGTGAAACCGAAGGGTTTTTGGAAATGCAGCGTCCATGGTCACTATCATTTATTGCAGGAACCAACCAGACACAGGAAAGCGATAATTTTAACATTTCTTTTTTTTTTATTGTACGCATGAGGAATATTTTTTTTCTTTTTCCATGTTCAAACATATTGGTTGAAGGCTGATATCTTCCTTCACCGTGCCTCCGGCGGCAGTACAGAAGTTACATGTCGTGAAATATTGCGAGGCCACTACCTACCTACTTATAATTTGTATATTTAATGAAACTAAACTAATTTGCGGTTAGGTACCTAAAAAAATAACATTTTACGTCGGCAGATTAGTGTATTTTTTTTTCGATTTTATAATGACATGAACTTGCTGTTACTATAATCTAACTAAACTATATCCAAGGACGGGTCATGACCCCGCTGTTCACAAATCCTAGTGTGGGCCAGAAGCAATGTATGTAATTGTTTTGTTATGTAAATGTTATATGGACGGACGTGCCTATGTAACAACAAAATATCTCGCGAGCAACTAAATCTACTCATGCTAAGCGTGGAGTTAGTTACTCCACATCAAAATTCGTGAACTCAAACTCAAAAATCGAATTTCATGTAAATGCTTCTTCAGATTTAAGACGACACCATAGTCGAACATTTTTGCTCGATGCTCCATAATTCAACTATTCCTGAGTAGCTTGGCCCGCCCCTCATAACTGATCTTATTAGGTGCTCAATACTCACGACCCTCAATCTGTAAACCTCACCATTGAAACCTTCATGAAAATTAAATTTGACACTGCAAAAAATAGTCCAGAAATAGTCCTGAATCATCATCAAAGAAAGAAAAATAGTGCACTTATAGTTTCGAAGTTATATGTAGCTATAGGTTGGTTAGGATTACAGCTTGACGTCAGCCTGCAAGCAAACGGAAGGGCCTATCGACTTGGTTTATGTTTCAAAAAGAAGTCCAGAAATAGTCCACACGACATGCTAAATTTAAGAAATAGTCATTCGACGATTCATGAGTTATTAAGACATCTTTTGTGAGGATTACAGCTTGAACATTTGATATCATCAAATATCTCCGGACCGCCTAAGACTTTCAGTTTGACATTTGTGCCAAAAAATTGTACAGAAATAGTCCACCGAAACAATAATAATTTCGGCCTGGTTTACTTTGAATAAGTGCATTAAAATTACTACGTACATACATTTCATTACATGTACAGTAGTGTACAAAATCATAATAGGATAAACCCTAATAAACCGGTTTATACCGGTTAATCAAATAAATCTATCGATCAATGGGCCATTTTAATCTTTGAAAAGGAACGATAATGTAATATCGTAGGTAAGTGAGGGACAGAGCTATATATTGCACATAGCACTGTCCCTCACCTTCCCTCACGTTCACGACACTACTATGAAACCACCCAAAGCCTAAACTTTTATGTACTCCCATTTAGGCCAACTAGCGCCAGAATTTGACAGCCGCTAAAAACAGTTTAAATATCTAAATACAATACGGCTATAATAGGGGAAAACTCGTCATCTTTATAAATTGAAAGCCGTCATCTTATACTTTGCCAAATAGCTTTACTGAAAATATGCTGTCCGGATGGGTTTCCGGATGGCTGTGTTTCAAGTGAATTAAAATAATTTTATGTACCTACCTTCCTATTCATGCAATAGAAAACATAAAATCTAGATCTTGTTTTGAAATTGATATACTGTTTTATAATCCTACAACGGCGGCCGCCTTTTATTTCATTTGTAACATACTGATCTTTGCCCTAAATAAAATGTATAGACTAAATCCGGGGAAGTCCCCGAACATCAATATTCGCGACGTTCGCGAGGACTAAATCCGGGGAATCCCGCGAACATCGTGACGCGAAGACGATTGCTACAATGCTGCTAAAACGTCTTGTCCAAAATATACCCAAAAATACTGACATCCTTGAAAAAAATACATGAAAAATGAAACCTCATTGCTCAAGTCCTAAGCGCACTTTAATATACCTGAGTATAATCTTTTACAGCACTTTGTAGACGTGTAAAAATTAACGTGCTGGCTTCTATACCTACTTACACACTCATATCATAGCTACAATCGGCGATCGGACACCCTAACAAAAAAAACCCTTTCATTACTGGTTGAATGAAACATAAAATTTAAGACTTTATTTTAATTAAGCGGTATATAAAGCATCACGTCTTTTCCCATACGGGGTGGCGGAGGCAAAATTATGTAAACTTTGAACCAGTTATTCAATGCTCCATTTTTCGTGACAGGGGGCTAGCCTAAGGCAAATTGAGAGTAACATTGTATTGGGGAAAGACAAACTAAAACTAGTAGATGAAACTGTATTTCCCGGCATCACTATTGATGCCAAACTAAAGTGGGGTTCTCATATTGTAAAAATAGCACATCAACTTAGCTCCGCAGCATATGCAGTTAAAATAATCAGGGAATTGACTGACGTTGCAACTGTAAGGCTTGTATATTTTAGTTATTTTCATAGCATTATGTCCTATGGCATACTGCTATAGGAATGGGCTGCTGACATTGAGACCAACTTCGTTTTGCAGAAGACAGCGATCCGATTTATTTATAAGCTATGTAATAGGGAGTCTCTGAGAGATTTTTTCAAAGAAACCAACATCCTAACAGTTACAAGTCAATATATATATAAAAACATAATGTATGTGAGGAAAAATATCAGTAGCTTTAAAACCATTGATAGCCGCCACAATGTGCAAACTAGAAATAAACATAAACTTTCTTTTCCAATATTGTTCAGACTCAAAAAAGTTAGTAGTTCTTTTATGGGATACTGTATACGCCACACTTTGTGCTCAAAAGCCTACTACAAAATTTATCACTATTTACAAGACACCGACATCTGGCATTAAACCAGTTCATTGCACCCTATATATTATGTACTAATAATTAGGCATCAACTTCGATATTTCATATAATTCTCAATTTTTGTGCTATTATGAATAAAAATCTTTATCTGAACTGAACTGAACCACAGAATACTTAATAGTACTACGTACAGAAAGATTACTGCGCAAATACACTTAAACAAATAGCTACTCTCGTTGCGCGACAATAAAACGCAATCTAGCTCGCACCTGCGCTACGTACAACAATCGCTAAGCACCTACAGAATCGGTTGTTCCGCCCGTGCAGGCTAGATTGCGCCGCATCACTACACCTGAGAGCTGCTTTTACTCCGACATCACAAGGTCGTCCTGTAAACTCCTGTCTCGCTTGATCACGCTAGGGTTACCTAGGTGCGATTTGTGTTTGTGAATTTTAGTCCACTCTGTGTAAGAGAGGTGTTATATTAGTACTTAATCAGGCTATTGGCAAATTCTAAGGCTAGGAAGGTACCTACATTCTTACTTACGTAATTGTAAATGGTTTTATACCGGGTCTACACTGTTTACTTTTAGGTAAACAAAAAGGTATTCAATTAAAAAGGAATCGAACTTTATTTGTGAACAATTCCTTTAGACACTCTAATATATTAGGTACTTAAATCATTGTTGTTGCAAAAATCACAGAAAAGTTGCTTATGAGGAGCGGCTAACACGCGAGACGACGAGCCAAGCGAGCATCATCATAACTGAATTCTCGTCAGGCAGGTTGGCCGGACGAACTTACTCTGAAGTCTTGAGTAAGACTCCCCTGACTGAACTGATTAAAGGTTTTCTCACGATGTTTTCCATCACCGTCAGAATATCTGTACAAGTTAAATTATTGATCTCATTGGTATGTGGTCTGAACCGGATTCGAACACGTATCTCCTGAGTGAGAAGCGAACACGAAACCAATAGACCACAGACCGGTATAAACCAGTTTATTAGAGTTTACTCTTTTATGATTTTGTACACGACTGTACATCTAGTGAAATATATGGGAAATTAAATATTGTAATTTTAATGCACATCTTCAAAGTAAACCACGTCGAAATTATGATTGTTTCGGTGGACTATTTCTGGATTATTTTTTGGCAAAAATTTCGAATTGAAGGTCATAGGCGGTCCAGAGATATTTTGTGATATCAAATGTTCAAGCTGTAATCCTCACCAAGATGTCAATAACTCTTGAATCGTTGAAGGACTATTTATGAAGTTTGACATGTCGTGTGGACTATTTCTGGACTAATTTCAAGTTGAAAGGTCCTTCCGTTTGCTTGCACGAAAGATGAAGATTACAGCTTGACGTCAAGCCTGCCTACTCGCTGATCGACTTGGTAGCCATCATGTTAAATTTACTTACACACCTCGTTGCATACGTTTTACTCGGCGTGCTTGCAACATGAAAAAGGGATTATGTCCGCTTGCAGCTTGTGACGAATTGGAGCTGATCCTGACTAGACCGCCGCCCTATAACCGCCCCTGACTATAACCACACTTTCAATAAACATAAATATCTTCAATAACAAAGTCGAGACCCTGTCTGTGCATATTCACCACACTTTCCTTAATACTTCGGGATCGTTGCCATTGTTTTGAAACGTTACTTACCAGTATAGTCACTTTTGGGTCAACCCTATGTGAAGGACTATCCCAGTCCTTATGGATCACGAAATAAGCATGATACCAAGCCCAGCGTGGTGATTGTAAGGACAATCTAAACACGTGGCTATCGAAAATAAACTGAACATTGCACACTTCTTGAGTAGTCAAATGGGACGCCACACACGGCCGGCTACTGATTGTGGATTCGTCTGTGACGCTTCTGCGATTCAGTTAGTGTGAATGAGTCAATGCAACCAGCTTACATAGTTCATTTCCAGTAGCTCTGGGTGTTTTCGCAACTGTACCAGATCCTTCGTCATGTAAATCGCAAACCTTTTGAAGTCAGTCTGTCAATCCTCGTGTCTCGGCCCTTGACCCTTGTATTAATATTTAAGTATTTGGTTAGTAAGATAAAGGGTGACGTTGATGACCTCTTGTCACAAAAGGATATTTGGAAAAGTGTGGTCTGGTGACAGTTTAAAATCACTTAAGTTAGGCAACATCTGGTTTTTCGGGACTTGGATTAGTAACAGACAAAAATATCGCAGTGATATTATAATATTAGGATGTTCATTAAACCATGCCCTTCCCGGACATGATTTAAAAGCTATTTTGGCCAAATCGGTTGCTATAGGTCCCTTTCTGTCCAAATGCTAAAGTAGGTTGTGTTAGGTCACGACTTCAACCGTACTACCTAGAACCGAGCGAAGCGGAGCGGGGCGAGGCTACCCCATGCAGTTTTACAGAATCCTAATGTTGCTTAATTAACATTCATTTTCGAGCAGCAGTTAGTACCAGTATCGGGATTTGATCAAATCTCTATATTTGTTTAGGGATATGTTAAAATCATTTCATTATTTTATCATTTCCCGGGATTTGATCAAATTCCTCAGGGATTTCACCAAGTCCCTAATATTACCATATCCCTGTAACATGTACGTACATATTGGTGAGTGGTCGGTCACCCATTCAAGTTCGTTCATTTCACTGGGATAAAAGGATGGTTGCCCACTGCCTCAGAGAGTGTAAAGAGAGCCGGCTAGGTATTAGACATGTTGATAATGTGGGCTTAAAGCTGAAACTCAACGGTGGTAATTTTAGGAAGGTCTGTGACTCTTCGGCATCTTCGGGAAAGAACGAAAGAGCGGTCGAAGAGTTCCCCTGGTCACAAGCTGATCAGACCTCCAAACATGTTCCAAGCGCCTATACAGAGTGATTCTATATAAAGTGCACGTATCAAACAGGGAAGAGGGAAGATTATTTTATCGACGAAAAAAGTTAAAAAAAATCCTCTTATCATTTTTATAGCCATTATTTTTTGTGCACTATGTTCCAACTGCAAAAAAAATTATTAAATTTCGGAATGGAAGGATTTGTTGTAATCAATTTTACTGGATAATGAAAAATTGAAAACTTACAGTCTTCACAAAATACATATACGTCCGTGTCGCTGACGTAATGAGGTTGAATTTAGTTTGGGCCACCGGGTCTTTTATTTTGTGAAAACTGTAAATTACACTTTGTCTAAGAATATTCGTGACTTTTTTAAGTAATAGCTATTTTCCACAAAATTATTTTTTACGGAATATATTCTTCATCTCATTAGCTTTTAAAAAACACCAAAATTATGTTTCTAACTAAGTATAATGCTTTTTTTATAAGTACGTGTATCACGTACGTATAAAAAAAGCATTATATTTTTAATTTTTTTTAAATAAGGTTTTAATTTTAATTTTTAATTTTTAATTTTTCGGAAATAAGGTTAAATAAGCCCTGTATTGACATACTGTGGAATATTAAGATAACAAATAAATAAATGTATTAATGTCCCCACTGAGAGCACAGGACTTACCCGGATACGAGTAAGTTTTATCCATTCTCCATCACGTCGGCTCTGCGTAGCTGCTGACTCAGCAGCAGCACCCGGGGTTACCTATCTCCCACGGTATTAACGTGAGACCGTCCGGACGCATCCCGTCGCTGCGGCTCAATACCAGAGAAACATGTTCTAGAACCGTCGGAATATTCGCAGAGACTAGCGCCCTCCGGACGATTTCGTTAATGGGTGATGGCGAGAGAGTCTCCCTGCACTCCGAACACAGTGAAGCCCATGGCGCCCCAGCGAGTCAACCGCTGCACCACAAACACAGCGATGTGGTTCGCAGATGTCGCAACCTAACCGAAGCGCCATAGCCACATGCAGGGAGTTTTCTTCCAAAAAGGTGCCCAACTGCGGAGACGGCAACGGACGCAGGCAGGCGCCAGACTGTGGCTCGGAGACTGCACGTCGCCGAGAAAGATCCGCTCCCGTACTCTGCGCCAGAAGCAGGTCCTCATCCCAGGCATGCTGCACGCCAGGCTGCTCCGGTACATCTCTCCCCGGGCAACAGACTCGCCACAGCCGCAAAAGAAATTTTCAAATTGTCAACATTAATGTTCAAAATGCGAGTGACAAGTTTAAACACCCCATGCGAAGAGGCGAAAGCAGGGAGTTCCGTTCGCAAAGAATATGTTAACCTCGGCTGCGACAAACAATTTCGCAAAATAATCACGGCCACATGTGCGGAAAGCTCCTTTAGATGTCGCAAAGCCCCAACTTAGGCACACCTTCTACAAATATGGGCGCCCCTAACAGGGTGAAATCGGTTTTATAGAGGACCTTCACCCCAAACGTTCAAACTTCGCTCTTGTGTCTTGTGCATAAATTCCAGAACACGGGAATAACTCACATTTCTACGGGTTTAGTAGAAGGCCCCAGACTCCCAGACCAAGTATAATCGACTGACCATGTATGTACCTATGGAATAATAAATTTATCTAAAATTCATTATCGGACATATTAAGCTGTAGGTCCCGACTACTTGGCACTATTTATCGTTAAGCCCGTTCATCAACTCGCACTGAGCCAGCGTGATGGAGTTTGTATGGCTCAATCTCACTCGTATCCGGGTAAGGCCTGTGCCCCTCAGTGGGGACATTAATGGGCTACATTTATTTATTTATTATCTTATTACTCCACTAGGTATCACTATAGGGCTTATGATTAGGTGTGTGTTAGCTTATGCTTTCAAAAGAGACGAATAATAATATTCCGTAATAAAATATTTCATTTGGGGACCAAATTTTGTGGAAAAACGCAATTACTAAAGAAGTAGGTACTCCAAAAAATGATATTATTCTTACACAAAGTGTAATTTAAGTTCACAGTTAACCCTTTTTTAAGCGAATTTTTGTTACAGGCTGTACCGCCTGTCGTCCGTGGTCACCCTGTTCGAAATGTGTACTTTATAAAGACTTACGCTGTATATATGTTACGGTCAACACAATAAACCTGGTAAGTATACATAATTACCGGTAAGTATTTATACTAACCACAGATTTTAGTGAATGTTATAAATATAGCCAAAATCAGTCCGGTTAACGACTTTAACCGGTTATTATTAATACTCACCAAGAGGGTTTTGTGAAAGTACGATTCAAGTATACATTATTCAAATTTCTTTATTACTGTAGATATTTACACAGATAGTTTAAACTAGGATTGTTAATTTGAGGCCAAATATATGTATACAAAGAAACGTCCCTGTCATAATGACTTTCCAGATGTTGAAAAAAACTTTTTTTTTCATTATTATATTTCAGAAACAAGGCAAACACAAGAATGTGCTCATTACACAAATGTTTACCCTGCGCGGGGTTCGAACCCGCCTACGGAGCCATCAATTATGTTATCGGCGTAATATACTTTCCGTGAAAAAATATCTACCTGATGGTTAAAACCGAATTAAAATCGGTTGCATGGTTTAGGAGTAAACAGATATAAAGACAGGCAGACAAAAGTGCAACTAAATACGCTTATGTCACTGGCGTTCGCGAAAATGTTGTCCGCGTGACTTTTTTTTGGCTTTGCGCAGATTCGTTTTGCATGAGTTCAAAAAAGAATCAAAAGGTTATGAACCTCTTTAGTGTTGCAAGCAACATATTTCCTTTCGCCGGAAAGAACTGTTTTTCTTTGCATAAAATGAATGTTACATCTTTTTACAAATCTGTCTAACTGAGTTGAGTATGTTTAGTTGTTTCAGAAGTTTTAAAACAGAGATGAAAATAAATTATAGCTATTTTTTTTCTCAATAATAGTAACCATCAATCTAGCATACATTTTCTCTAATGGTTATTTACATATTTGGCCTCCAATAAAAATCCTGGTATAGTAAAAACGTATTTTTTTGCCCTTCTCTACATTGGACCACTGTGGGAAAAGCAGGGCATAGAAAATCCCACAGATTGATTTTTAGATCACTTTTAAAAATTGGTTGTTCTTAACTAATACAAATATTACAATTTTAATTATTGTAATTAATAAGCAGGATTAAATAATTACAAAATTATTAACAGCAACAAGACACCCTTATTTTCTTAATTAAAAATGGTTTACTAAAGATAAAATAAAACTAATAAGTAGTTAAATTCTTCATATAATTTTCTGTCTATAATGCACAGTATTGCAGACGATGTGTAGGTACTTAAGTTTATGTTTTAAGTATTTTTATTGTTCTTTCATGTTCAACCTAACACAAAGGATAAACGGGGTTTCGCTTCGCTTACCCCCTTTACCCTTCACCTACCTACCGCAGTGTTTTGCCCCGATATTAGCTGTGCAAATCAGTATTAATCATATTCACCACGGAAGTGTGGTGACTATATGTACTAACCGGTTAACGTGATAAATCTTGCTGTATTAATTACTTTAACCATCGATATTGGTAAGTATGAATAATAGCGGGTTAGTATGCATAATAAACAACTAAATCATTATCTTTACCGTAGCATACACACATTATTTTGACCGTAGCATATACACATTAACTTGACCGCAGCATATACACGTATATTAGGTACTTTTTAGGGTTCCGTACCCGAAGGGTTCCAAACGGGACCCTATTACTAAGACTCCGCTGTCCGTCCGTCCGTCCGTCCGTCCGTCCGTCTGTCACCAGGCTGTATCTCAAGAACCTAGCTAGCTAGAGAGTTGAAATTTTCACAGATTATGTATTTATGTTGCCGCTATAACAACAAATACTAAAAAACAGGATAAAAGAAATATTTAAGGGGGCACCCATACAACAATTCTTTCAATACCACATACAAACTTATGGATGCACCTGGTTACGTACATGGAGTGTGAAAGTAACCGCACCAATAACTTTGTAAACAATATTTTGCTGTGTAAAATCCAAACTATTCACTCCACACCATCGCTTCCATTGAACGGTGGTACGGAACCCTTCGTGCGCGATTTAGACTCGCACTTGACCGGTTTTTTAATTTACTCTATGCTCTAAACCAAACATCATCCATATTTTGCAAAACCATCGCCATCTAGGTACCTGCCTGCAAACCACAATACGCATACTAACCACGGACTAATTTTGCTGTACCTAGTGATCTCATAAATGATATTTAAGATTGTATCATACTTCTGCCATCTGACGGAGAGTAGCAATACTACAGTGTGACAGGGACAACATCATGAAGAGGAAGTGGAGTCTCAAAGGGCCGCTATTTCTCGCCAGATGGCAGTATCATATTTTCTTTAAACAGTAGATGTAGTGGCATTAAGCCAGTGTTTCTCAAACATTATATTCAAATTACTTTAATACATATTATTCATTAAAATTATTAAAACGACATATTATTACCATGTTTTATTATTACCATGTATTATTATTACCGTATATACCATGTCTGTAGAATGCACCCAGACAGGCGGGTGAAGATCCTGACGTATTGGGTGCCTACAAACGGCCACCGGCGCAGAGAAAGGCCCAGAAGGAGATGGCGGGACGACCTGGACAAGTTCCAAACAGAGTTGGCCAATTTAGCTTTGTCTAGAGCAGTAGGATACCGTATAGGCTATGTAAAAAATTATAAAAATAATATATATATTAATTAATACATTAACCTTTACTGTGGATTAGCTTGATTCAGTGAAAGAATTTAGTGAATACTCTTCATAAAATGAAATTTTAACAGTGCACCAATAAGCAATCCTGAAACTTTAAGTCAAGATCCTTGTAAAGATCCGCCAAAAGAGGCCGCTAGCTATAATTAACTATGACATGAACATACCCTTATTGTGTTACTATGATATCAATCGCATTAAAAAATCGTCCAATCAGAACAAGTTTTAATTGACACGAGCTGTCTTTTATTGCTTGTTTAGGCGATTGCGACTCTTGTGCTGATCGATTTTTCAATATCATAAATACATATCAAGGCTACATATTTACTAGGTTAATTTTTTCGTAAATACGTCTCACTGTTAAGCGCGAACTGTTTCGCTTCCGCATGAATTTGACACTTTGCTAGATCCCGCGTCTCAAAATATGGGATCATGACATTCGGCGCATACTCACAGCAGTTATAAGAACAAAGCCCTGTGCATAATATGTACTATAGTCTAGTCTACCAAAAACGATTCTTATTTCCCATGCTACACCCGAGTTAATACTTATCTGATTGAACTGGCTGATTATATTCATCAAACAATAGAGGGTACGTGATAACGTTGCGTAAGTAATAAAACGTACGTATACCCGAACAAAACACGAGATATGACATGCACATGCACCATATTTAGTAATTGCAAAGAGATAAAGGCGAGCAGCGTTCCCATCCAGCGTCGGTGTATCTCATATAGTGAATACAATACGTACTCATCCGCTCCGCAGCTGCCGCCAGTTTCTGGCACAGATAATATTGCTGTACTGGTTCTGCCCACCACCACCACCACCACAATACTGGAGCGCAGTCGCGACCGACACCCGGCAACCGTCGCGTGTGTCAACAACAGACAGTGCATTGACCGGCTGGATACGACGACTCGACGACGCGCCGTCGCATCTCGAACATCTGATTTCATTCTATTATTAGAGACCTTATCAGCCCCAAAATATACAGTCAACTGTTGAAACATAATAAAGTAAAGTTTTAAAATTGTAACGATCGCGCAGGAAAACCCTGTGATATTTCCTTTGTTTATTAATAGCAGAGCGGATAAACTTTGACGTGTAGTAGTTAATAGTATTGTGTAAACAGAAGAAAGAAACCAACCATGCCTGCGGAAGTCGAAGTGGAATCGAAGGTTGTCCTTCGAGAAGTTACGCCGGAAAGTAAGTAACAATAGACAAATGACTTTATAAACAAACTCATATTCGCTTATCGAAGAAGTAATTTTAAAAAAAACCTGCTAATGAAATTTACAGCATTCAACTGATTTTATTTTACATGCTTTAGACGTATTAATTACTGGTCTTCGTAAAATGTATATTTTTGGACGAAATATTCTCGGCCTATATAGTGCCTAAGTCATAGCTGTCCTTTGCCTTCAACTATGACTCAATAATACTGATAGCTCGGATTTGTCATCGGCCCACACAAAGCATTAAAGCTTCTCGGCCATATAGTATTAGTAATAGCTATTTTAAATGAAGCTGAATCGTATGAATTTATTGTACTTTTTACATTTTTATATTTATGGTGTAGAAAGATAGATATTATAAGAATATTGATTTACAATTCATTTTACCTAGGTACTTAGATATATTAACAAAATTACCAGTTTGTAGGTTTGTTGTGAGCAGGAGAATAATTTAATTATAATATGCAAATGAGACACCTCAAAGTCCTTTTCCAATGCAAGAAGCATGACTTTTTAATAATCAGTGCATTGTTGATACAATAGCTCCCGAAGTCAAAATTTCCTTTGAAACACCTATACTGATTAAAAAAGTAAATGTTGCTATGACGATGTCTTTTACCGTGACCTATTCAACATAAAATTGCACAACATATTGAGACAGGCAGCCCGAAAAGTTGCAGGTCAGTTTCTTAATTCCAAAACCCAAGTCTTTTCCACTACCCAAATCAGCCAGCTCTCGACATACATTATTTCTATCTTATGGATAAGAATAATAATAACATTACCCTACTTTTGGTATAGTCGGATAATAGACGTGTCATCTCCACATTTGCCTAGGGCGGAAACGAATGCCCCTCAACAGAATCAGATTTCACGAATCTGGGCATAAATATAAGATTTTTTCATGTTGTGATTAAGCAACCACATTTTTTTTTCTATAGGTCATTATGATAAGATAACGTTTGACTTTTGCCCACATAATGATGTACTCTAACAAAATAGACAAACCTACAGAATAAAATTATTGATTCTGATCAAGATGCTCATCCCGAGATCCGTGAACAAGTAGTAAAGAATAGGTACTTAATTACTTTTTTTAGAAAAAAAAAGGAAAAACGCAACCACTATAGGAAAACTCATGTTTCTGTCCTAGTTATTTAAAAGAAATATTAATAAACAACCGAATTCTGAACCGATTAAATTAAAATGTAGTATGTGTTTTTGTGACCCAAACACGAACATGCTGCATAAGATAAATTTTGAATTTGGAAGGCAATATTAGGGGCAGAACATTAAAAACAAGTTTTCTAAACAGTATCGTGTAACATGTCAAATGAAAGGGCTTTAAGAGGATTTCAAACAGATTTTATTCATAACTTTGTTGTTTTTTTTAAAAGAAAATAGGCAAAAAAAGACCGTCATCATACCATACATACCATTATCGTACTTGTTGAAGGTGATATCTATGAATGTACATATATTTAAAGATACAAGCTGAATGAAGCAGGTACTATGCATTTACAGTTAGAGTTGAGTTGAGTTCGGTCTTTAGAGGCAGCTTCGATTATTGCTGGAAGCATACCTCCGACTTATTACGTCCGACAGATAACGTTTATTTGACTATTTCTCTGAGGAATTTGACAGAATTTGCAAGTGTGAGATGTAAAATAAAGTTTATCTGACTGTATACCTGGGGATGGAACAATCGCCCCTTAATGAAATACAAGGTTATGAAAACCACGCCAACAATCAGAAAATAATTATAATGCAATGAGGTAGCTTAATCCGTCAATAATCAAAGTCTGCTCTAAAGACTGAACTACACTCACTGTAATATCACGGTATTAGTTGCTATGTTTGGCGCTACGATTTAGTTATATATTACAGAGAACTATAAAAATCTATTTGGCAACTGAACAAGAGAACGTGATCTCCATAACATTTATTGAGGTCCGTTGATAGTACGATTTTATTATTATTTAACTTTGCCGCTCGGCACTCCTGGGTTTTAGTCGCTAAAAGTGATCAAGATGTCTTGTAAACTTGACATTTAGTACAGAGGTGTATCATGCATAGTTTATGAAGGCAAAAATCTAAAAACAGTTAATTGATTTACGATAAAAATATATCAGAAACCGAAGAAGTTTCGAGCGGTAAAATAAAAATAATCTTATTGTACATAGATGTAATAGTACATTACTTCAGAGGGAAGAAAGTGACAGTTCCATACCGAGATTATGGCATTTGCGCCACGAGCTTGCGAGGGGCGCAAACCATTTGAGGTATGGAACTGTACTTTATCCTGAGGTATGTATAGTGCTTTTTATTACACCTACGAGGAAAATTATAGACATAAATGCATCCATATTTTACAAAAAACACAAAGATAAATGCTAAATCAATCGAAGTTTTTGCGAAAATGCGCGGGCTTTTCCTTTTTTTATTCGCCCGTTTCTGGAGTAGGCTAAGATCATAAGGTCATGCAGCCACTTCTTCCGTGATTCCGCGCGTTTTATATACAAAAATAATTTCGTTTTTAATTTTCTGTATGCACCAAGGAGGTTGGTAACTGGTAAAAAAAAACTGTATGTGGCCAGTAACAATTTACTTGAAATCTAATTAGTAGACAGTTAAAATCTCTTTGCAGTATGACTGCTGACAAATAAAAAAAAAAAACGGGTATGTAATGGAATTTCATACATTCTTCCCACCCTTGGGTCGGAAGGATTTTCATACAAACTTCCATACCTTGGGATGAAAGGATTTGAAGGGCGGGATAAAGGCGTTTCTTCCCTCTAATTGGTATAATTAGTATGTATTTTCAGAGCAGGTGTGATAAAAAATCACTTATAAAATACAGGTATACACTGATGATGAAATGATAATATACAGTGCCTAACAGAAATGTGTAGTCATATTTTAGAGGGTTGTTAGGGTCATCATTCTGAGCAACTTTCACTATTAAACCGATCTGAACAGAGCAACTTTATTTTTCACTTTTACATAAAAATAGCTGATCGCTCGGCCCAAACTATAAGGGCAAGTGAAAATTTAAGTAGCTCAGATCAAATACAAATTCAAATTGAAAGGCATTTATTTGCAAATAAAGGCGTTTAGGATGTTATGTATAATTGTTGAACATAACTATATTTTATCCTATGAGGATGTACAAATGTTATTGAATATTTTCAGTAATATAATAAAATGACAATTAATATTACAATTAAAAAGAGCCATACCAAGAGACCAGTTAACACGTGCAAATAAAAGTTTTTACTTTTATTAGAAAGGATATCATTTTAAGTTAGAATTAATTAATGTCAAATTATACAATAATATAAATGTCAAATTTATAGAATATGTGAGTCCTACAAAATTTTATATTACATTAAACTATTTTGGCAATTGTTGTCCGTTTCATAGTAAAAGTTGCTCAGAATTATGTCCCTAAAAATCCTCTAAAATATGACAATACCTTTCTGTTAACCCTGTATAAGTACGTACACGTACGACTTTAATTAGCTAGTAGCCCATTCTAGCAGGTTACTACGATTGCATAGCATGTGCCATCTCCAAAACATATTTTTATTGCTTCATTGTTATGAATTATAAATAGACCTGCCTTACCTCATCGCGATCTTTCATCAGATTCAGTCAGGAAAAAAAAATTTGCCAGAAATTATTAAAGAGAATTCAAATCAAATCTTTTCAACATTTTGGGTGTCTAGTAATGTCATAACATTCAATAATTTTTTCAGATAGATAGTTACGTATACAATAATAAATAAACGTAGTCCATTAATGTCCTCAACGCGTGGCACGGGCCTTTATCCTGATACGAGTAAGATTGAGCTATACTCCATCACGCTAGCTCAGTGTGCGGGTTGATGGAAAGGTTTTGGGCTCGTGGCCAAACCGACGGTCAGACACAGCTTTATGACTACTACCACCGAGTAGGGATAGCAGCCAGGACCTACAGCTAAACGGGTCATCCGAAACACGGAAGCATCCGAATCAAATGCCACATAGAAACGGACATCCATCCAGTGCCCGTCTCGGGCAGATGTGGCTACCGCACGAACGTTTCCATGTGCGAATAGCGCAAGGCTACCAACGCTTCACGTAGCATAAAACAACGATATCATACCAATTGGTTATTCATGTACACATTAAAAGTATAAAATCCATATTATGAAATGCTGGTGTGGTGACCATATATTATACGCGTCTATTAACTTCATATTGAAAAAGTGTGTCAACAGCGATTGTTACTCCTTTTATCATTGACTGGTTTCCTTTTATCTTTTTATTGGCTGGCTTCATGACCCTTTTTGAAATATGGCGTCTGACTGGTTTAATACCAATAAAATTGCATCCTTTGTTTAATAAAGATGTGAACAAAGCTTGGGAGTTTTGCGATCTCTGTACTTATGACTCATCAGGAAATAATATTTCCCTCGTTCTCATTAAGAGGTTTGTTTTATTTGGTTTTTTCAATCCAGTTTTCTAGTAGATACACTAACATAACTAACATCGTCATCATTATGTAGCATACGTATATATTTATTTATTTACTCTGCTGGTCAATAACCTCAATCTGGTCAACTTTCTGAGTTTTTTTGATATTCTTGACCTACATCTACATATATAATTTCAAGGTGAACGAGATAGATTTTGCAAAATAAGTAATTCAATTAATTACATACTAAAAGGCTCAGTTTAAGTTAAAACGTACATTCTATAATATATTTTGCATGACATAAGTCACAGGTTTCTTTTACAGCCTATAGAAAAAAATTGCTATAGCCTACCACTATTTAGAAGGAAATCACAAAACAAGCACACCAGATTTCACAGTTGATTTATCTTTGTAGCTCAACCAAGCAATTAAAACTAGCCACATAAAGATTGATTGGTGATTAATACATTAAGTCAGACGGAGATGATTAGGTACCAATCGGAGTGTTAGTAATGAAATATTAGTAAAAATTGTTAGGTAGTTACTATTAAAACCCGCTATTTTACCCAACTAAGTATTCATGAAATAGAAATACTAGAAATTGCGCCTGGCGATATCTAACATGATCAGTAAATAAAATCATAAATACATATTTTTAGATGCTTCTGAAAGTATTTTTGAATGGAATTATATTTTCCCAACACCTCTTTTGTTGTTCGTCGAGAAGTGTGTCGGAAAATATCCAGCCAGTATTTGCAAACAGTATAGTAAGTAATTGCCGTTGTCAGAAAAAGATACAATAGTAGATGACAGTATTTACTCCATCAAGCACGCCAATTCAACTGCAATAGGTTACTAATTTTTAAGGAGACCTCTTTTTCCAAATTAATATCTTTCGTACATTATGTACCCCTAGATTATGAAATGTAAAAGTGCATTTATGATACATAAAGCATAAGATGTTATTGTTTTTTGAATAACTTGAAGGATAACTTGGCCAATCAAACAACTTAATCTCACGTGCGTCACAAAGTCATAGATTACAAATAGGGATGAAGACCACTTTATTTATTTATTATTAAAGTAAATTTGTACATCATAAAGACAATCCAAATCGTTGTTAAACTTTCAAAACCACTAACGTTTATCAAAAAAAAACATAAGATTAAATACAATATCAATTTATAAGGTCATGTCATTTAAATTAATGTTTATCATCACATCAATAACAATTTCATACGATAAAATAATTGCAAGACAACACTATCAAGCATTCTTCTCACAGAACCTTCCAAATTCACAAGAGTGATTAGTAAACCACTTGCTACAACTATGGCAACAATATATACGCTTGTGAACGGGTTTCATTAGTCGCTTGCTTGCTGCTCGGTTGTCGAGTGGAGTGCAGTGCCCTCGCCCCTCGTGGCTAGGGATACCATGTGCAAATTAAAAGTCTCATTCTTGCAAAACAATGCGAATATTACTATCCAAGATTAACGGCCGTACCCAGAGTTTAAGGATTACTTGGTAAACGATTTTGTATATCAATTCAAATTTAGAATCAGATCGATGGTTCATTAAATGACTTAGTAACGCGGTTAGGACTAAACTTAAAACAAAAAAAACACTACAGAGGTTAATTACTGATAAATTGCTGATTGGATCATTAAGTTTAGAACCTAGGTTTCGTTGTATCAGTCGGTAGACACTAAGCTGTGATCATGATACCCACAACCAGTTACAGAAACGCTCTTTAAATTTTAAAGCTCCATTAAACGCTAAGTACTAACCGAGTGAACTGTCACTTATATTTTGTAATCAGATATAAGAGACATGCTTTATCAAAAAAAAAATATACACCCGATCCGCGTGACACACGGACTAATCAATTAACTCTAGGATAATCAGTGAAAAGTCGGACTATGAAAAAAGTTTTTTTTTCTAGAGAAATCCGAATTTATGGCAGCCCTACCATTACTAGATATAGAAGCACACCGCTATAGCAGCTACGCTAGAGCTCTAGTGCGGGGTTCTAGGTCAGGGGCTGGTTACGTGGTAGGTAACCAGCTACGAACATTTTATAAACCAAAAAATGCGCGTGCAGCACCATACACATGAGATAGATGACCTCTGTGGAGTTGCGGTTGGTGCCGTGCTTCCCGAGCGAGAGGTCCCGGGTTCAAATCCCAGCTGGAGAGGAAGAAAAAAAAATGACCATGTCTTTGTGATGTCGCTATTTCTCGTTCCCACGACGCAGGGTGCTAATAGCAATGGATGTGCCTGTTATGTTATGCTGTTAGATCGTAGATGAATTGCCTGTGTGGAAAAATATTAAAAAAAAAACATGAAATGGCGTTTGTTTTGTTCGCAATATTTCGAAAAAAAACTTGACTGCTTGAATTAATATATAGTTATTTTATTGCTTTATTTACTTTTGCTCTGCCTAATTAACGTTCTTTATCACGACTTTATTTGTAAACATAATCTGCCCTGTTAAAGACCTGTTAAAAATCGTTTTAAAATCAATGCGTCCGTCACATATTTAAAAAAAATCCCCCCATCAAAAATTTTATAACTTTAGGAAGTTTTACTTTTTTTAAAATGCTTTCATGTGTATTATTTGATTTATTACAGTCACAGGTCTAGGTCCAACATCTGAGGTCTGAAAACGAGGCAACTTTTAAGAACGAAGAATGTCGAAGAAGTCTCAAGATTTAAAAAGTCAATGTCCGCGTGGTCCAATCAGAGGTGTGGAGTTACAATCCCGGTAAAATAATAAAACTTCGGAATTAGATGTTGATCATTTCAGTAGGTCCTTATGCTATTAACTGAGAAGCTGTCTATTTTATGTAACTTCTAAACTAAATTCCATTTTAATAGTACGTTTTTAGGGTTCCGTAGAGAAACAAGGATTCCTTATAGTTTCGTCAAGTCTGTCTGTCTGTCCGTCCGTCCGTATGTCACAGCAACTTTATGCAGAAACTATTAGGACTACACATTTGAAACTTGGTATGTAGATGTATTCTGTAAATCGCTTTACGATCTTTATATAAAAATTAAAATAATTAAAGGGGGCTCCTCATACACGGAACTGAAACCAAAAAATATTTTTTCATCTAACCTCTATGTGTGGGGTATCTGTAGATAGGTTTTTAAAAATGACGAATGAGTTTCCTAAAACCATTTTTCCTCAAAGTAAATCGTTAAAGAGACAGACCCTTCCAAAGTGGAAAAATGTGTGCAACACCCCTCCCCCCCCCCCCCTCCAACTTTTAAAGTATGAGAGTGACAAATCTACAAAAAATATATGCTGTGTATCTCAATATACACTTTAAACGAAAATTAGTTTGAACAAAATTTAAAGATAACTTTGTCATTCATACAAACACTATGAAAAAAAAAGTTACAACACAAACATCCAGTCACAAAATTACTTGCTACAACGGAACCCTTCATGGGCGAGTCAGACTCCCCCTTGGCCACTTTTTCATCAGAGTTCCGTACCCGAAGGGTGCCAAACGGGACCCTATTACTAAGCCTCGGCTGTCCGTCCGTCCGTCTGTCCGTCAGTCACCGGGCTCTACCGGATCAACCAAAATAGGCAGAGAGTTGAAATTTTCACGGATGGTGTATTTCTATTGCCGCAATAACAACAAATAATGAAATTTACCGGCTTTTAAGAATTAAAAGAAGTATCTAGGTATACAAGAAATAATTGGTATGGCTATTTTCTTAGCCATTTTGTTTTATTTGTTTTCGGTGAAAACTGGACTCTCCCATCTTATCGGAAAAGAAATTTAATTGCAGTTATTGAGTTTTGTGCTTAGTTATTTTTCATTGTACGATTAATAATTGCTCATTCGAATAATAATAAATAATATTAAGTTTTTTACCATTTTTAATTTTACCGGTTTCAATGTGCAAAGAGTTCCGTTAACCTGAGTAAGTACTTAGTTCAATACTTATATGTTACATGGGTACATAAAACTCTTTTTTCGATGTTTCGATATACGGCCTTTAATGTAGTCCTACCTAGTATTTAATATTTTATTATTAAAAATTATAAAGGTATATTTGTACAAAAGACTGTCGCTTTACGTTTTCACGTATACTATAGTATGGAACCCTTCGTGTGCGGGTCCGGCGTCCCACTGGCACTTGACGTGTATTATAAGTGCTGCCCTCTGCTATTGAATAGCGGAAAATAAATACTTACATTGAAGTTCATACATACCGCTATTCGACACTAGATGGCGTCAGTATATAAATTTACGCTGTTCTGTGGCGTGGATTCTTTGGACGAACCATGCATACGGTTCGTCCAAAGACAAAGAATACATCCCGCGCCCGGTTTCTAGGCCTCTGAAGACAGCTGTAACCTCTCTCGCCCATGCATGCATCTCTCTTGTACCCATGCGCCGCACAGTGGGCGATATTTTAGTTTTAGACGACATAGCCACTTTGGCTTCCAAGTGTCCATTTTTAGGGTTTCGTACCCGAAGGGTGTCATACGGGACCCTCTCATTTGAAAATTTCACAGATGATGTATTTCTTTTGCCGCTATAACAATAAATACTAAAAAACAGAATGTGAAATAAATATTTAAGGGAGCTCCCATACAAACATTCTTTCAATACCACATACAAACTTATGAATGCACCTGGTTACGTGCATGGAGTGTGAAAGTAGCCGCACCAATAACTTTATAAACAACATTTTGCTATGTAAAATCCAAACTATTCACTCCACACCATCCCTACCATTGTACGGTGGTTCGGAAACCTTCATGCGTGAGTTCGACTCGCACTTGACCGTTCTTTTTCTTATTGATATAGCGTTAGCTAATCGATACAACGCCAAAAAATAGCGGCTGTAGAGATTTAACACAAAAATTCATGACTTAGATTTTTTTTTATCAAAATGAACTTTGGTATGTAAAATTTGTAAAAAGAACTTATCCTCTGACGGTATTTTAGAACATTTTTTGTGATTTTTTGACATATTCCATAAAGCGGTCACAGGTGCATTTTATTAAAAATCTGTAATAAAAAAAAATTAAAACTGCCAGTAAAGTAACAATTAATTGCATATGCAAGAAATAAAGAGTTCAAAACTAAAACCAGCCGGCTAAGTACGAGTTGGACTCCCGCGTCGACATCGTAAGTATATTTTTTTTTCACGTATTAGATATTTATTTATTTTGGAATATAATTATTAGGAATTGAAGAAATAAAGAGTTGAAAACTAAAAGCAAACGGCCAAGTTCGAGTTGGAGTTGGTAAATATATATTTTTTTCGTGATGTAACTACAAATTTACTTACGGATTTCGGATCTGTTTCTTTACTTTTGCGCTATGACCATCCTCCTTGCCAAATTTCATGATTACGTTTCATGAACGGGACGTACCCTATACAGCTGATATTTAATTAGCTGACCATATACAAAACAATACCATATATGCTTTCCGCAAGAAACATATGGTCGCAAATGAAAAAATAATTCGTCCCTCAGTACATTGACCCAATCAGCTGATTACGAGATTCAAAAAAAATTTGGGTATCCCAAGACTCAATTTGTTGTGCGTTTGTGACCATATGTTTCTTCAGCAAAGTTGTTCATAATTATGGGTTTTATCATTCCCTAAAATATTGTCGCCTAATTAAATGAAATTTCACCCTTTATAGGGTATTACTTATAAGAAACGTAATCATGAAATTTCTAAGGGACTCCAGACCAGGGTAATCAATATTTATTTCAACTTGATATACCTGCATGCTTTCTGACAAAAGGGTCTTGACAGATGGACAACAAACTGAGTATAAGACTTGTTTGTTATTTTTTACGTTTTGAAAAAATGAGGCGATTATTATCACAGAATACTTAATAGTACTACGTATGTTATTATTTTATTATTTTATTATAATTAATTAATATTTACTTATCTACATGATTAATACATTAAATGATGATTCCTAATTAGATAAAGTAATCGGATGAAAATATGACCAAGCTCATTACATTTGCGAAATAGCATTTAATTGCGGTAATTGAATAATCAGTTAATTTACTAATTAGTCATAATTTTACCTATATACTGAGTGTATGACACACATAATACCAATAGCAATGGAAGCTAAACAACAATAAATAGGCCATTAGTTATGTACAATTTATTATTTTTATTTATTTTGTTACTAATTCGGTAATAATGATGATATGTTATAAAAAAAAGGTTTTATGCCAGGTGCATGCATTTATTTAAAAGCATTTATAAACACTTAAGTAAGACTCATAAATAAATACTTATGATATTGAAAAATTATAAATAATACTATCACAAAGATAAAATGTTTAAAACGACTAATTTATGTAGTAAACTCTAAACATGTAGATTTATTCTAGGTTTAGAATAGACACAAATAATAATAGGATTTTAAATTAATAATATCAATATTTTTTAAACAATATTGCCTAAATTTCTTCAGTACCGTCTTTTGATTCCAATTCGGGATCTGGGTCCAAATTGGATCCATCCACAAACTCTTATAGTGTCTGATAGTTGAAGCAATCTAGAGTTTCCGTAAAAAATGCCTTTTTTTCCTTGACACCAAAACTTAAAAGCATATTCAGAATGTCTTCTTTAGAGGCTATACATGAATGATGTTCTCTGAACTTTCTAAAGTCCTTGTTTCGAGATTCTGAGGCCCCTTCTGAGAGGCTTCCGATTGGAGCCAATAAATTGCTGGCTATGATATCTGCTCCATGTAACAGCAACTTGTGGACGGTTGAAGACATACCCATCGTACAACTCCACGTACTGTCTTAATGTTATAACATCAATTTGTTCACCAGATGCTTGCAGAATAACTGCAAATCTTCGCACCAGTACTTTATCCAGTCCGGTTATTGCTGCAGTATTTTCAGGAAATAAAAAAACCGGTCAACTGCGAGTCTAAATCGCGCACGAAGGGTTCCGTACCACCGTTCAATGGAAGCGATGGTGTGGAGTGAATAGTTTGGAATTTACACAGCAAAATATTGTTTACAAAGTTATTGGTGCGGTTACTTTCGCACTCCATGTACGTAACCATGTGCATCCATAAGTTTGTATGTGGTATTGAAAGAATTGTTGTATGGGAGCCCCCTAAATATTTCTTTTATCCTGTTTTTTAGTATTTGTTGTTATAGCGGCAACAGAAATACATAATCTGTGAAAATTTCAACTCTCTAGCTAGCTAGGTTCTTGAGATACAGCCTGGTGACAGACGGACGGACGGACGGACGGACGGACGGACGGACGGACGGACGGACGGACGGACGGACAGCGAAGTCTTAGTAATAGGGTCCCGTTTGGAACCCTTCGGGTACGGAACCTTAAAAAAAGAAGCTTTGTTCAAATTTATATATATTTATATACATTTTTGCATCAATCATAGTCATCATCAGGCAATGGGTCACTTCATTATTATTATACTGGCTAGGTGTAAGAGCCTTCATTTCTTCATACATTTAATGAAACTAAAGAAAGATTGTCTGACATTCGTCAGGGTATAAACAAGTCAAGTCAAGCATTTAGGATTAAAACCCAATTTAGCATAGGGGAGGTAGAAACTATTTTAATAAAAGTTTTGATAAGCATGCTTCGATTGTTTTTTTATTTGTTATATTAAGTTGCTTTACTGCGTTGAGTTTATTTTTGTGATTGCTTAATTCATTTCCATCTTTCGTTTAAAGGTAGGTGATGAAACTAAAGAAAGATTGTCTGACATACGTCAGGTTGTAAACAACTTGTCAGATTAGTTGAAAATAAATATGGATTGTGTAACACAGTGTATGCTTATATAACTATAGTTTAATACATTTCCCTCTTATGGTTGATAGGCACCGCTTCGCTTTCCTCAAGAAGGATTATTTTCACTTTTGATAAAAACAAACAAGTCTTAGTTTGTTACTAAACTTTCCATGAGGGTACTGTACTATATGAAATTGTTGACAAGTTAAGGCGTAGAACATAAATAAATAAATAAATAAAAACGGCCAAGTGTGAGTCTGACTCGCACACGAATGGTTTTGTACCACCGTACAATGGTAGGGATGGTTTGGAGTGAATAGTTTAGATTTTACATAGCAAAATGTTGTTTACAAAGTTATTGGTGCGGCTACGTTCACACTCCATAGACGTAACCAGCTGCATAAGTTTTTATGTGGTATTGAAAGAATTGTTGTATGGGAGCCCCCTTAAATATTTATTTATTCTGTTTTTTTTTAGTATTTGTTGTTATAGCGGCAATATAAATACATCATCTGTGAAAATTTCAACTGTCTAACTATCACGGTTTATGAGATACAGCCTGGTGACAGACGGACAGACAGACAGACAGACAGACGGACAGCGGAGTTTTAGTAATAGGGTCCGGAACCCTAAAAATGAAACTAACGGCCTATATATTGTTGTTTAGCTTAGAGTGTTATTAGTATTAGGTGCGTCATTGAAGATACAGATACAATTATGATCAATTAGTAAATTAACATTATTGTCAAATACCGTAATAAAATAATCATTTCTGAAATATAATTAGGCATAATTATTTAATGCATAACTCAGGTAGGTGCCGAAATAAATAAAATAATAAAGTACTAATCGCTCACTCATTTTTCCAAAAGGTAAAAAGAACAAATCTTATACTCACTTTATTATCCATCTGTCAAGACCATTTTCTCAGGAAGGCATAGAGGTCTTAAGTTAAAATAAATTTTGATTACCCTGGTCTGTGATCCCATAAACTCAAATATATTTACGATTAGATGTCCCGGTGAACTTCGTACCACCTAAAATGTGGTTGTAATGTAAGTAATATGGTACCCTAAACTGTCGCGTTGGCGAGAAAATTAGTAATAAAATAGTTGGTCGTTAAATAAGTCGTTAGTAATTTACATGGAGATAAGTGAAAACCGTCCGCTTCTAACGCCATCTATCTTTTGCATAGTAACTTTAAGCATCCCACAGCTGTGGAAATGAGGATTGTAAGTCTAAATTACTGCACGGTCACTCTTGGAGCATTACTTTAATTTGGTCGTGTTATCATTGAAATTGATATGATAAAATTTGGAAATTTTAATTTCATGTTTTTTTACGACGGTTTGTTGTCAAAAGTAAATAAGTATATACTAAATCACTAACTTTCACTAAATGCTATTAGTGAAATTTTGCGGTGAACAAAGTACATCCTGCCTATTTTGGGGTCAATGACTTTGCGTCCATATTTTTCACAAATTTGTTATTTTGGTGAAACGGCTTATCCTAAGGCTTTTGTCAATTTGGTGTTGCCATAGTATTGAGTAAAATGTATCATTGTGTATATCTTGTACCACTGCGCGTTGCTTTGAAATAAGAACTATACATATAGTCCCGAACGGTATAATAATAGAAGAAAGTAATTTCATACAAAATACAAACAAATTAGAAACCACTTATGTTCTGTCTGGCAAGATTTGTGTGTTTTCTCAAACCAGCATTTTGAAAACGTGATTCTAACAGGAATCGGAATATCACTGAAACCCGTGGACACACAAATTTGGCATTTCGGTAACATTTACCACACATGCACAGCACACTAAATACCCATAGAATTTTAATCTTTCCATTTTACACTTTCTTGCTAGGATCACGTTTCAAAACGTGATTCTAGCAGGAAGTGTTTTTTGTTAAATATTTTAGTCCCCGCCAACAAACAAAAAAAATCCGGGCACATTCTAACAACAGACTAAATAAGTAGTATCTGCATAATCAAGATATTCCTAAATCATACTTTCATGCTAGGATCTCGCACTTGTCAATGGAAATCCGCCCGCAAAGTTGGAAAGGCTCGGCAAGCCTCGCTAGTAGGTAATAAAAGGCGCACGCATGGTGTGCGCGCGCGCAGAATCGCCCAGAACCTCCGTCAGAGGCGAGTGAACCACAGTTCGTGAACCAACCGGCAAAAAGGGATATAAATAGAAAATATTAAGTACTAAAATTAATACTAACCTTGAAATACGAGTGCATTGGAGTTCGAACATTATGGGAAATTGTAAGTACATAAAGAATAATCTAAAAGTACCAATTAAAATGATATGTAAAAGCGGGAATGCGAATCTAAACGAAAGTGACAACGTTAAATACTACCACATAAGAAAAAAAGAGAGCGCAAACAATGCTTTCAAAAAATATTTTCAAGGAGAGTTTACGAATACATAATATCCACATTTTGAATGCAATTCCGCAATTAAATTAGTTAGGATTTCAGAATTATTTTAGTACCTATTTTCGTAGTTAAATTCTATCGAGAAAATTCCATCCAATGGCGTTTACCTTCAGTGAGAATCTAAATAAAAAACTCATAAACATTTACTCAAAAAAATAAATCCCTAGATGCTAGTGGAGCAAATTTATTCGAAAAAAAAAACTTGTTTTTGCTATAGTTTTAATGTCCCTACTGAGGCACACAAACTTTTACACGTATTCAAGTATGATCCAGTTATAAGTAAACCACCAAAGAATGGATAAAAATAAAAGGAGGTAAAGTAAAAACACGCAAAGAGGTGTATCAAATTACTGGCTAAACGTGAACGAGACTATGACTGGGCCTCTGCCATCCCGTATGTGAAAAGGCGTGACGTGGTGTTTACCCTTGAATAAGAGGGGTATTATAAGTTTCAAGCGTATGTCTGTCTGTCTGTCTGTCGCTGTGTCTGTCCGTGGCACCCTAGCGGTCACATGGTTGGACGCATTTTAATGCGGTTTTCTGTAAATGGCTGTAGACTCTCTTGCGATGTACCTTAGCTAAGTTTTATTATAATCGATTAATCGATTCCAAAGTTATCAGCTTAACAAGGAAGCAAGTCAGCCAAAATATAGATTTCATTTATTGTGTCGAGGGTGTTTTAAATTTTACTCGAGTCAGCGATAGTGAATTGAGAGGCTTCTGACCCTTTGTTACCACCAGGTGATATGACAGTGGTGGAACCAGAATCATTGACGTCAGAGCTCAGAGGAATCCTTGTCTGAGCTCCTGACGTCAATGATTCTGAGCCTAGCAGAAAAAAAAACTATTAAAAGTTATTTATAAACTACCTGTCTTAAAAATAACTTTTAGTATTTTCTTTCGATAGGTATGGTACGTAACTCCTTTGTTTACCCATGGTTCGGTTGTTACGTTATGAATGTATTCATTACTTTACTTATTAATTCGCCCTAACTACTGAACTGATTTAACTGAATTTGAATTTAATGATGATGATTTAATGATGGCTGTTAATAAATAAATACTGAATGTCCATTCTGTTCTAGGTTTATGTTCCTCGTTCACGAGGTATATAAACCTAGTATAAACTCCTATTGATTCCTATCTAGAGGGAGGTAGATAGATCATAATGGTCATAGCAACAGATAAATAAATAACCCTATTCTAATGATGGTGATGTTGATCCGAACTGAGCCACCGTGGCGGAAAGTGGTCCAATGCAATACGCGTGCTACACGCGTATTGCAGGGTGCTTCATAAAATCATCATCTCATAAAACAATAACACAATTTTATATTCTGTTCCTACCTACGCGCCGCGTAATAACATAGATCAGCAAAGGTGCAATGTGCACGTTAAGATTGCTGAGTAAGTAAATAATCACCAATTTACGTTATATGTAGAAGCTCAGATACTACATATATGCAGAAGCTATCTAGGTATAGGATAAAGGGTAGACATGATTAAATCAAATCAGACATACTAACATGTCACTTCACCGGATTCATAGATGAGACCATATCTATGAATATACATATAATTGGGTAAGAAATCTTAAAAAAAAACCTTTACAAATAGATAGGTGTCAAAACTAACTATTAGCGTCGAAAAGACAATTTGGGATTTTGTAGTCTTATTTGCTCTGGATTTTACTTGGCGTCTGCTTTTGTTCGAGTGTAGCATCGACGTAAACCAAGTAATTGCTTACCTCGATGGAGTGTAGGTTCAAATTAGGCTCACCGGTTTGGTCAGGTCGATACAGATTTTCGAACACGTTGAAGGTTTTGTGAATGCATATAAAGTAGAGTACATATGTGATGCAAGCTTTACACGGAGATCAACGAAAGTTAAAATATGTTGGAGTAGTCCTTTCCTTTCTCCCTGGTGGGCTCATTAACCAGTTTGTGGGTAATTAGTAGAGATAGGTACCCACATTGTGTTGGCTATGCGGTTGCTTAAGCTGGGTCCAGATATGTTCTTTTGTCCGTACCGTACCTCCGTTTAGTATCAGCGACGCGATTCAAAAACTCTGTACGCGAAGTGAAATAGGGCGTATCTCCGTTAAGCTGGGGCCAGATATGTTCTTTTGTCCATACCGTAGCTCCGTTTCGTATCAGCGTCGCGAATCAAAAACTCTGGACGCGAAATGAAATATCCCGTATCTCCGTAACGTCGCTCCCTTCGCTGCGTTCATCTTACCACCGTAACGTACCGAACAGCGTCCAAACAAGCGTTCTTGGATCGCGGGATACGCAACAGAGGTAGATTACGGACAGCAGCTTTATATACTCGTTTTTGGCGTTTACTTGGTTATACACGCATCTGCTGTACTAGTACGTAGTGGTTGTATACTCTTTGGGTTGAGATACTGGTGGTATATATGGTACCAAATATAACAATAATTCCTTGCTTCGATGGGAAATTGCTCTTGGGACTGTAAGAGTTAAGGACGAATGTCTCCTTAGCCGTTTACAATTTGTGGTCAATTTGATCATGTCATGGTGGACCAACAGCCAGTTGCAGAAAGGATATTATAATTGTAAAGCCCCGCACAGCTCTCAGGCGTGTCAGTTCCATAAAATGTTGATTGATAGGGTTCCGTACCTTAAAAGAAGAAAAGGAAGCCATATAGGATCACTTCGTGTGTCCGTCTGTTACGACCCTCTTTACCAAGAACGCGTGGAGGGAGGTGTCAAATTGAAATTAATATCGATTACTCAAGTCTAGTCTCTTGTAGTTGTGAAAAAATTAACTGATAAATCAACGCTATCGAAAGATACCGCCTTTTATGTCACAATTTTGCTGAATTTGCTTGAACTCGCAAGGGAATTCAAAACGGATTGAATTCTTCCCGATGACCTAGAATCATGAAATTCGGCACGAAGCTAGGTCCTTATGGCACAAGTAAAGGAAAATCTGAAATCAGTAAATTTGTAAAACTTTTAATGTATTCAGCCTTAAGACTCTTTGTTCGGTTGCTTAGTGAAACTCATTCGAAGCTTTATTATTATAACTTGAGTAGGTACCTCACCTTGGCTATAAATTAGTAGGCTAACCTGTCAATCATTTGTCAATTTCCAACCAAAATATCAAACAAAAATAATAATTTTCTTGGGTGCTTAAGAGAGGAACGCTCAGATATTTCTGTAAAATGAAAGAAAAACTATGTAAGTAACCTCAAGTAACTTTGTTTTAGTATTTAACTACTGATGCTTAAGACAAGTAGTACTATTAAGTATTATGTGGTTGTAGGTACAATGTCTAGTATTACTTGGTAAGCAAATGTATGTAAGCAATACTTAATTTAAAGTTGTTATCACAAAGGACTTGCTGATTGCGTTTATACAGAATAATGTGCATATTGTCTTTTTATTACTTACTCACATCACACAAGCCTCTATCGCAAGTACCTACAATGGTCCAAGAAAAGCAATAACTGTTTTTACATGGTTTTAGCACGGGGACACTGTCAGATATTCTGCGAATGTGTAAGTAAATGTCGTACAGAAAAGGCTAAACGAAGACAGTATCTGTACTATGAAGTATAAAAAATTTGTTACTAAGTCCTTAATAAAGTCACAGATATTATAATACGACGTTCATTCGCTGTAGTTCCGTTGCCTAGTTCCATGATGGAACTACTGCGAATATATTTCCGCACTAGTTCCATTCCCGCGTAGAAACCCAACGATGGAACTATAATACCTAGTCGGTCACTAAATGAACATAAACATTTATATACAGGCACTTACATTTTTTCTGGCCCCACACTAGGATGCCCTCTGTCGTGGGAACCAGAAATAGCGGCATCACACACATAATACACGATTAATAAATACTGTCACTCGTTTAATATGTCTTAAAATCAAAACAATAAAATATATTTTTAAAATTATGTATTTGAGTGAAAGCCTAATAAATCGAGATTTTGTTTTTACATAATTTATTTGAAACGACCGCCGCAATTGTCATTCCGGGCTTTATTCTCCGTGGCCAAGTAACGATCATTGCACGAACAATTTTCGCCACTACGTACAAGTATGTAGGTATGTCAGTGATGACTTCTGGCTCTCCAAATTTTTATAAGGTTCCAGAGTTTCCCCTCCACAATTCATTATACATTTTAATCCAAAGAGCTAATGACTGGGCTAGAGGAAGCAGGTCAATCTCCATAGTCTTATAACATCGATTTTCTGGCTCTGGAAACAGGCCGAGAGGTTTTGGTCTTGAGCGCCGGTTCGGAGTTTGGGGTCGATATTTCGCATATTGTAAACAGTGATTTGGTATGATTTGGCACTGGTCTCGAGACTTTCGCTCAAAATAATAATACAAGTTGATGACTATGTTGAACACGAGGAATGGTATCCGTAAAACTTGTGGAGTACACGCAGTACACCGTATCATTTTGTTGTTGTACTTTACTTTGATATCGAACATTTCTTCATCAAAATACACCATATCGCGAGCTTGTTTCTTGCTTGCCGCTGCAACAAAACTCTCATAAATTTTTCACATTGATGGCTTTTGGGTGCGCAGTGAGAAGACCACTATTTTCCTAGAAACTCCCAGTCTGAAGTCCCATTTTTAAATGTTTCTCCTTACGCCTATATATAAGTAAACCATCAATTTCTGTTTTCGGGCTTGATTTCCCACAATGCGTGCCTAGACTGCTTTGATGGCTGCTGGCGTCCTGACAAATCGGGGATTGAATATTGTGTTTGGCGAGTGACCAAATCGGTGAAGAACAAATGCTGCCACTTGGTCATCTGCGACTGTCCACTACGGGGCGAGAAATAAACTGTTACTTATTAGATTGTTTTACATATCATTTATCGACAATAACGACAAAATATTTTTTTCTTACCCAAAATGAGTAAATGATCATCAAAAGTTGCAGAAAATATCAGGGCAAAATACTGTGGTAGCTAAGGTGAAGGGTGAAGGGGGTGAGCGAAGCGAAGCCCCCTTTATCCTTCGTGTTAGATTGAACATGTAAAAATAACAAAAAATACTTAAAACATAAACACACAAAACATAAAAATAACTTTGGTGATCATTTATCCAAACATAATTTGGTAATCATTTACAAATTCTGGCAATAATTTCGAATATATTGTTAGTAAATTTTAGAATTTTTTGTTAATCGTTTTTAAACACAAGCCATTTGCAAATCGAATGCAATTTAATTTTCCTGTGTACCAATAAAATATTGTAAAATTTTGCTTATAGCAGAACTTCTTGACCGACTGCAACATTACGATTATACAGTAATAAAGAAATTGTAATACTTGAATACTTTAACGATTATGCAGTTCTATCAAGAATAATAAAAAGCAAAAAGTTACATATTTTCTTAAAAAAATAAACGTTTTGCTAACTTGAGAAGGTTCTTGATACTTATGTACAAGAACCTAGGATGTGAAAAATCAAACAAACATCATCATATTTTTGAAGATTAATCGTCATTCTTCATGTATATTTTTAACGTCAACGTCATTGATGTCATCGACATCCACTTGAGTAGTTCAAAGCTACCTCGTACCAGGAGCTGAATGAGCTCATCGCGGCGATCCAGGGCTTCCTCCACACTGGCTGCACCGGTGCAGATGTCGTCCACGTACAAATCCTGCTCCAGGATGGCAGCGGCCCTGGGTTAGTTCGGACGGTCACGTGCCGCCAACTCCCGCACTGTACGAATATACGGGCTAGACCGTAACTCATACGTATTCGCCTACAGAGTAAAATTCGTCGGCCGATTGTCAAATTCGCACATTATAATGTGCTTCGCCATATCCTGATTAGTTATTATTTATTTATTATTTATTGTTATTAACAATGTTTACAATAATAATAAAAACTTACAAACTAGTGAAAGTCCTGCAAAACTGCTTATGCCGTTTGACTTCGGGAACAACGGTCTCAATATCATAAAAGTTTTACAGTGTGTTAAGATCGTTCCTTAACAACTTACAAAATTATTTTTGGTTTCATTCCTTATATTAGTTGGTAAGGTATTTAATAAATAAGGGACACGTTTGCCCAGAGTTCTATCAACGTAATAATTATTAATCCTGGGTACAAATCCTTACAAATCAGCTGACCGCCCGGACCAAAATGTATGAAGAAGTAAAAAATGAAGTTGATCTGATCAAATCGGTTTCCCAGTGAAAGTTGTTCAGAATTATGTCCCTAACAACCCCCTAAATATGACTAAAACTTTCTGTTACACCCGTATAACATGTCTGTTCACGCATTTCCTTAGTGTCACCGAGGCTCGCACATAGGTCAGATACGTTGGACTCGCATGAAGTTGATATAATTTTAGTAAGAATACCGACCAATAAAATTTAATTCAAGTACGTCATCAATCATCATCATTAGGCCCAGACGATCTATACAGAAACACAGGTATATCCAGTATTACTCACGATTTAATTGTGTTTTCACTTTATTTGGTTGATAAACAAAAATGCGAGCATTGGTGGTTAGGTTAGGTTTTCCTCATTTCTTGTTGGTTGGTGCGCTATAAATAGGCGAGGTATATCGATTGGACCTCTTTAGTTAGTGCCTCATATCACTCTAGCTTGCATAATGGATAGCCGTGCAAAAAGTGTGTTTTTACGAATCTATTCATTAGTTGGCTTTATTTTTAGAACTATGTACTCTTACGACCCGAATAAAAAAACGTTTTTTAGAACACTTTATTATACGCATCGGCATCGTGCTCATATATGTAACCAAAACAGAGTATTTGTTTTTTTGGGGAAGAGTAAAGCGAGCGAATAAAAACGAATTGAGCGACAAAATTGCTAAAAAATGTGCTATGTGGTGGTCAGGGTAGGTGAAGGATAAAGGGAGTGAGCGAAGCGATTTCGTAAAACAACAAAATCTAACCCTCGTTTTGTATTGTATGTTACTCGAATTAGGGTGAAAACCCTGCTGTTTTTCAGATTTTTAGTCGCGTAATTCAGTAACTTTGCAAATGCAGTATTTCTAGCCGCGTTCAGTTTGTCGCACAATTCAGTAATTTTGACAGACAAATCAGTATTTTTTTCAATAAAAAACTGGATTTACGGTGTTTTTTTTTGTGTGTTGTGTCGTACTTTACGGTCATACTTTAAAAAACTGCCCATTTTTTCTTGTGTTTCTATTAAAGAACAAGTAGCAACAGATAGTTCAATAAAGTAATACAAAATATACTTCTAATATGTTAATACGTGTAAACTGATTTGACACGATTCTATATTTTTCGATAGGCAGGCATATTTTTCAAAGTTTGGATTTTCTTAAACAATTATTTTTAAGTTAGTTACTGGACACAGACAATATATTAAGAAACCCACGTTTTGATCTGCAAGTTTCTTGGCGTATGAGTGAACTCTTACCTCTCTCTCTCTCGCCCATTTATGCATCTCTCTTGTACCCATGCGCCGCTACTCCCTACGCGCGGCACTCAGACGCCAACAAAATTTACGTCAGCTGTACCCTACATGAAGACTAATTCCCACAAGCCGTGCCACATGTTTATTTCAAATCTCTCTTCCAGTATCCAAGCACATGCTGACGGACGTGGAGAAGCTCCCCGCAGTCCAGCTGGGAGACTTCCTGCTGCAGATGGAGCTGGACGAGCCCAGGGAGGCGGTGCGAGAGGTGGCCAGGAAGGAACTGCGCGAGACGCCTGAGGTGGTGGCGCCGGCGTTGGACGCGCTCAGGAGGCTGCTGGAAGGTGAGCCACTGTCACTTGATGTGTGAAAAAGGGACATAAAACATGGGTGGTGGAGGCTCTGAGAGTCTGAGGAGGCTGCTGGAAGCTGAGCCAGCTATTATGGAAAAAGTGGAAAAGGAGATCCAATAAAAGAGGTGGGGTAGACATAGTGGAGAAAGGAGTAGCTGCCCGTAGTTCAGCTGGGAGACTTCCTGCTGCAGATGGAGCTGGACGAGCCCAGGGAGGCGGTGTGGAAGGTGGCCAAGAAGGAGATGCCTGAGGTGGTGGTGCCGGCGGTGGACGCGCTCAGGAGGATGCCTGAAGGTGGGCCACTGCCATTTATAGTAGGAAAAAAGCGAGAAGCGGAATAAATAATCAGAGGTTGTGGTGCGGGTGGTGGCAGCTCGACGCTACTGGAAGGTAACGGAGAATAGACGAAGAAGAACAGAGTTGGCGGCTTTTCTAACTTTTATCTGGGACCGAGCCCTGCTCGGAGGTCGGTTGGTGCAGCTGGTCGCGCCGATAACAAATCATCAGACTGGACATCACTCATCCTAAGATTTTAAACCGTTATACCTACGTCTAGGCTGAATGATTGAATACATTTTGCCTTATGACCAAAAAAATCGCGTGCTTGTTTGTTTAAGCAAGGAGGATTTATATTCGACGCATTTGAACGAAACTTATTGGTTAGCTTCTCCCTCTGACGCACTTAATACTTTTACGTGATGTTAAGGCGGGAATCTTACGGGAATGACTTTATTTATTAATTCCATCTTAGTTTACATTTTCACAGATAACGATCTAAAGCGTTACACACAGCACATATAAAATATAAAATCATGATAAAAATAGAATTTTCAAATAAAATTAGAATAATATCAATAAAATAAAATTAGATTAATGTCAATAAAATAAAATTAGATCAATGTCAGATAACATTTCAATACAAACAGTTTAAATTACAACATCACACAGTACTTTCACACATTCTCCACGCAGAGCCTGCCACAATCTCGCACAATATGCCTCCATGCATCACCAAACTGATCAGACAATGGTGCTGCAGCCAACATAGCGTTGAGACTGTCCCGAGCCCTCACCAGCGGAGACTGCTGGCGCGCCACCGTGCTTCTTTCAAGATCTTTTTGCAGCAAACCACAATCATCCTCTGAACTTATGGAAAGGGTCAGTTTCAGATCGTCCGCATACAGAAGGCAATTGGTGTGTTTAAGGTCTAATTCCAGGTCATTTATCATAATGATAAATAACAAAGGACCAAGAATAAACCCTTGACTAACGCCCGACCGTGAATGGTACGGACGGGACTCGAAACAGCCGTGTCGCACATATTTTTGGCGGTCCTTCATGTAGTCAGCGAAGAAAACCAACACCCTTGGGGCAAACCCAATGGCACATAACTGCTTCATACGGAAGTCATTATCGACACTGTCGAACGCTTTACGGAAGTCCATGTAGGCGTCGTCCACCTGACATCCCTGATCCATGCACTCTGAGACAATCTCAACTAAAGTCAGTAAGTATGTGTTTACCGAGCGGCAGCTCCTGAATCCGTGTTGCGAGTCGTTCAGATACGGCGCAATCTGCGAACAGATTTGGTCTTTTATGATCGACTCGAACAATTTTGCTATTGAGTTCAGGATTGCTATGGGTCGATATTGATCAACGGAGGAAGTTTCACTTGTCTTAGGTATAGGACTAACTCGAGAAAGCTTTTAGCTGGTGGAGTATTGAACTTGCTCGAGAGCGAGATTGAATATCCGGATTAAGGCTATAGGCCTTTAAAAAGTAACGAGGGACGTTGTCCGGTCCAATTGCACTCCTTGGCCTCAGCTGCTTCAGCCCTTCCTCTATATCCCTACGGGAGATTTATTTTATTTATTTCTTAATATAGTTAAATGCACAACATTATTCAGACAATGTCCAATTCATTGTACATATACAAATATACAAATAACAAATATACACTTCCATTTGAATCATAATAAATTATAGTATTTTACATGTCAGTTCAAAAAAAAAATGTCAATAATAATAATAATAATTCAATGATAAAAATGTCATTGCAGTCATTTGGAATTATAGCTTAATTATATAACAACCCTGTCATACATTCTCCTCGCAGAACCTTCCACATTCTCGCACAATATGCCTCCATGCATCACCAAACAGATCAGTCAGTGGTGCTGCAGCCAACAGAGCGTTGAGACTGTCCCGCGCCCTCACCAGCGGAGACTGCTGGCGCGCCACCGTGCGATGCGCGCCGCACGCTAATAGCCGCCGGTGCCGGCGCGCGCGTAGATATTTGATGGGCACGAATAGCGCACATACGGCACCGACAAGCGCGACACAGTCACTGTCGCCTCGCAACAATCGACACACAGTCAGAAGCTGCTCGGTATTACGTCTAACCTCTAGTGAGTTGTATCCGAGCATACCCAATATGAAAGCGGATGGATAAAGGTAAGGATAGTATCCAAATTTCCTCTTATAAAGGTATCGTAGGAAAGCTTCGTGTACCTTCTCGAGCAAAAGTATGTAAGAGCTTTCGTGCGGATTCCAAACAACTGAGCTAGATTCGAGTTTGGTTCTCACTAGGGCCGTGTATAGAAGCTGGACCACACCCAGATTCCGGAAATCCTTACTATTTCGTATCACGAACCCTAATCTTTTAAAGCATTCCTTGGCTAAAGTGCTCATGTGCTCATGGAATGGAAAAGTTTGGGGTCGAACGTAACACCGAGGTCCTTAATCGAATACACACGAGTCAAAGACTCCGTACCGAGTGCATACGTCGCGCTTATAGGCTGAGAAGAGCGCGTAAATGACATAACATAACACTTGGCATTATTAAATAGGAGTTTGTTGTTCACACTCCACCTAAGAACCGCGTCTAGATCCTCCTGCAGCAAACTACAATCATCCTCTGAACTCACGGGAAGTATCAGTTTCAGATCGTCCGCATATAGAAGGCAATTGGCGTATTTCATCTCTAATTCCAGGTCATTTATCATAATGATAAATAACAACGGACCCAGAATAGACCCTTGGCTAACGCCCGACCGTGTATGGTACGGTTGGGACTCAAAGCAGCCGTGTAGCACATATTGCTGGCGGTTCCTGAGGTAGTCAGCGAAGAAAAACAACAGCCGTGGGGCAAAACCAATGGCACACAACTTCTTCATTAGGACGTCGTTATCGACTCTGTCGAACGCCTTACGGAAGTCCATATAGGCGACGTCCACCTGACATCCCATGTCCATGCACTCAGACACAATCTCGACTAGCGTCAGCAAGTTGGTGTTTACTGAGCGGCGACTCCTAAATCCGTGTTGCGAGTCAGTCAGATAAGGCGCAATCTGCGAACTGATTTTGCCATATATCTTGCCATATGTCACTTGTCTTGGGGATAGGACGGACTCGAGAAAGCTTCCAGCTGGTGGGGTACTTACCTTGTTCTAGAGCAAGATTGAATATCCGACCCAAAGGTAGAACCAGCTGATCACTGTAGGCCTTCAAAAAATAAGGAGGGACGTTGTCCGGTCCAATTGCGCTCCTTGGCCGTAGCTGCTTCAGTCCTTCCAATATTTCCCTACGGGAGATATGAGAAACTTGTATGTAACTAGCAGAGCACGTGTCATCAGAACTGTTTACCAGATCCGGATCGAGCACTGGCTCATCAGGGAGGAAAACGTCTGAGAAGTAGTGTGCAAATGCGGCTGCTGCTTCTTCATCAGCACATTCCCGTCCCCGATGCGTGACCCGAGGTTCGAAACCACCCTTCGATCGTAGGCCACTCACGTGTTTCCAAAATGCGCGCGGGTTATGTCTTATATTGCTTTCTATAGTACTCATGTGGTTGGCGTGGGCAGTATCTATATGCGACACTTGAGGTTGGCTCTCAGCTTGCTGAATGAGTCGTAGTCAGTCGGCCTCTTCCACGTTTTCCAATTACGGTGGAGCTTTGCCTTCGTGGCCAGGTCCCTTATGATATCACCAGTGAACCACACTGGGTATCTCCTAGTAGGCTGGGTTGGTCTGGTCTTCTTCGGGATGGAGTTGTTGAAGACTTCGTAAATGGTATCGTAGAAGCGACCGACTGCCGTCTCAACATCAGTGACTTCGAGAACACCGTCCCAGGAAACGCCACTCATGAGTTCGTACATGACTGCGTGGTTGCCCTTGGCAAAGTTCCAGTCATTGCGGCCACCAATGTTGCTGGGATCCATGCGGCCGGATCGCTGGTCGGCGGCCCGCGCACGCAACACGGGCACAATGACGTCGAGAGGCGGGTGGTAGGCGTCAGTGCGTGGCACCAGGCTTCCTGTCACGGAAGCGCGCTGATGGAAGCACGGAAGCGAGATGTGCGTAATCTGCACGTAGTTGGCTGAGCACGATTCATCGGACCTGTTTACCAATTCCGGTTCGAGCGCTGGCTCATCAGGGCGGAAAACGTTGGAGAAGTAGTCTGCAAATGCGGCTGTTGCTTCCTTACCAGGGCATGTCTGTCCCTGATGCGTGACCCGAGGTTCGAAACCACCCTTCGATCGTAGGCCACTCACATGTTTCCAAAAAGCGCGCGGGTTATGTCTTAGGTTGTTTTCTATACTACTCATGTGATTGGCGTAGGCAGTAGATACTGCCTACGCATAGATATGCGACACTTGAGACAGGCTCTCAGCTCGCTGAATGAGACGTAGTCAGCCGACTTCTTCCACGTCTTCCATTTACCATGGAGCTTGCCTTTCGTGGCCAACTTAAGTATCATTATAGAATGGTAGAATAATGTGTAGGTATAATACTAACCTCGAAATGATCTTTACAGAAGTATAAAGTACTTTTAGTTGAAAGGGGGCGTGGGTCTTCTTTCCTCGTTAACTCCACCACTTCTTTATATCTTTGGGACACAAAAAAAAACTATTTGTCCGGCGTAGCAACACTTGTATTTTTCGCATTGTGGCACAATACAATATTGGTAAGACGACATTATCCATTTACGTGCACTACGAGTCAACGCGCTACAAGCGCAAACGACTGAGGTAGATCGCGCGGTGGCGACGGCGGCGGCGAACGCGATCGTGGCTGATGACGTCATCAGCGAATCGTGTATATTGGTGACCGTTTTTTAGAATGCGGCGCGAAAATCGCTCTAACTTCGTAATTTTTGGTCCAATTTCAATATTCACTGAAATAATTGGTTTTGATGTGACTGTAATCCTACATATTTAATTAAAATCCTCATTGCGATTGTTGAGTTTTGTGCTTTTGTTCTTGATTAATGATATGATTAATAATGGCTTATACGAATTATAATAAATAATTATAAGTTTCTTATCATATTAGTTTTTATTTCTATTAATAAGTCACTCAATTTCTATCCACTTCCGGTTTCAATGAGCAAAGAGTTTAATTAACCTGAGTACATAGTTCAATAATTACATACACGTACAAGAAACCCCTTTTCAATGTTTCGATATGAATGTAGTCCTACCTAGTATTTAATATTTTAATATTAAAATTAAAAATGTATACTCGTACAAAAAACTGTCGTTTTACGTTTTTCCGTGCACAATGGTATGGAACCCTTCGTATGCGGGTCCGGCGTCCTACTCGCACTGGTTTTATTTTGATTGTCCTCGGAATTTCTGCCTCAGTTTCATTTCATTGTCATATTATATCACCGATCCATTGTGCGGAACTGACAAGAGCATGAAAACTCGAAAAATCCCGTTTTCCCTGTTATGAGAGCTAGTTAGATCGATTTTTCGCCAAAAACCCCTATGTAGCAAACATCGAAAACTTTAGCGCCGTTTGCAAGAACTCAAAACATCATATACTCGTAGTGACAAATATTCCTCGTTTAATAGTGGCTCCCATCTCCCGCTCTTGAGCTTGCTTGTGCCGTCTGAAGTCCCACCAATAACATGGTCCAGCAGATTTCATAAACAGGAAATAGAGACATCAACTACTTATGTGTGAATTATCTACTCGTAGAAATAATAAAGAAAACCTTGACCATTACGGTCCGTAAATAGTATTTAAAATTGTTTTATGCCTCTAGCTAGATGATGATATAAATTTAGATTTTCACCGTCAGCGACCGTCGTGGAAATAATGCTTGTTCAATAATTATATCATTCATCATCAACCAAGTTACGATTAAGCGCTGAATATTAAAGATGAGTAAGAGTGGCTAGTATTTTTTTTGTTTTTTTCAATCGTTAGTTATATAAAATTACCCACTCATCTAGCTTATTTGCAGATGTCCGTCACTTAATTAGCAAACAATCGTGAATATCACAGTAAGTTATGTACCTATGTAAGTACATAACCTACTGTGCTATTGGCATGCTGTGTGGTAAGTACCAAGATTCGTGCATTTATTTATTCAAAATCGGTAGAAGCTTGACTCTGGTCACTGGTGGTGGTGGTGGCTTCCTAACACTTATCATAACATCACGCCTTTTCCCATACGGGGTGGCAGAGGCACAATTCTTCCCACTTTTAGCCAGTTATTTTATACTCCATTTTACGTGACAGGGGGCTAGCCTATCGCCGTAGCTATGGAGTAATGAAGGTTTCTTTACGATGTTTTCCTGTAATGTACTTAACATAAATTACTTATTTCATTGGTACATAGTCAGCACCGGGATTCGAACCTTCACCCCCAGCGTGAGAAGCAAGCCTGAAACCCAATATACCGCGATTTTTTATTTGAGGCCAGGAATGTAAACAAACCACTGTCATTTTCTAGAACAAAACCGTTGGCTTTGATATTCATATTATACTTTTGTACGGGATAGACCATAAAGCACTTCATTCCTTCTTGGTTTCCTAAAATAAACTTTATCATGACTTAAATATGTAATATTAACCGACATGATTTTTGAATTACTTTATTAATCACTAACAATCAATTAAAGAATGATGCGCCTTAAAAAAACAACATAATATATGTTTATTTTGTTGTTTTCGGAAAGCTCAAACCAAGACTTTTAGGATCGCAGGGCACGTTGGAAATATTGTATAACCGTCGTCGGTGATATAATAGTAGGCAACCGATGGACAACTTGGTGATCCCACCTCACCAAGTTGTCCATCGGTTGCCTGCCCTAATCTGCTAACCAATTTTGGTAAGACAACCTTCACCTTCATTAATTACCACCATTAGCAGCGATACCCACACAGTGAAGTTTTGTGACGTTATTCACTGATTCCATCGTTTCTATGTATAATAAAAATTTATTGACATGTTATTATTTAAATATTATTTGAGCCACCTTTTAATAATTTAGTTTTAAACTTGTATGTTTATATTTAACTTAACAAAATGTAAATACCTCACACCTCTTAAAAGGAGGTATTATGTATGTGTTCTACTTTACTCGTAGTACATGTAGTCTCAACTTATGCTATTTCTTTTTCAGATGACAAAGACCTGCACGTACCGTTGGACAATGAGTCGTGGCTCATTCGGTTCCTGAGGCCCTGCAAGTTTTATCCAGAGAGCGCTCACAATCTGGTTAGTAGATGATAATAATAATAATCAATAATGATGTAGCCGGTTAATGTCCCCACCGAGGGCCACGGGCCTTTACCCGGATACGAGTGACAGGCGGCCGGTCTCACAGTTAGCGGAGGGGCCCGGTGTGCCAGATGAGCCGTGAACTTCTCATAAGAGTTCGCGATTTATCTGTCGCGTGGGCAGCATCGGCGACCTGTGAAAACGGGTCATGATTCAGATTCCGATTCAATTTTTTATTGAATATAATTAATAAATTATCTTATTCAACGTCAAAATTAGACTTACTTACTACAAGTATTTTTTTTTATATAAAAAAGACTACACCGTTTCGAAAGGTGGGCCCCGGGGTTAAAAAGAAACTGTAAGAAACTCCCCCATACCTTTTTTTAAAAAAAGTGACTTTACAACAGGTACTGGTTTCGGTCTAAGGAAATTCGCCGGCGAGTGATAGACTTGATCCATCGCCCCTCGTCGAATTTCTGTGCGCTGAGATGGTATGGACCATGCAGTTTTGTCATCTAAGTATTCCTTAAAACTATACATGTCGATTGGGTCCGTCAGCAATTAGTCAGCAATAAATAGCTGAGATAATAAAGAGACATGATAATACGAGTGTAATCCACTTATAAATTTATTGAATTTACCTTTTCCATGTTTTGTGCGGGGGACAGTGGTTACACTTAAACCTGTCAAGGATTGAGTGACCACCTATTAATTTTAAGAAGTTTATATATTTGTCGTGAATAAAATAATGATAAAAAAGTAGATATGTAATTAAATTAAGTGGTGAAGTCAGACCCGATAAAGATGTTTTATTAGTGTAATTCGACCAAACTATCTATCGTACTTGAGGTACAGAATAAGAAACGATCTAAGACGGAGACGGGGGAGAAACGCATCTTTCGCGATCTCTGAATAATGGACCGAATGGATGACTCATGCCGCTTTGGCATCTCATAAAATCTAAAAAGTTGTGATTTTATTTACACTGGGTATAGGTAATTATGTCTTCCATGAACTTCAATGCGAAATATCATATAGAGCTGTGATTTTATTTGTTCCCTGACAACGTAAAAGTTTAATTACTATGTACTGTTCACAGATAAAGCGTTACTACGCCTTCAAGGTGAAGCATAACAAACAGTACGATGGGCTGGTGCCGAGCAAGGAGCAGAATATCTTCAACCAGAATATCCTGACCGTCCTGCCCAACCGCGACCAGCTGGGGAGACGGGTGTTAGTCATCGAGCTCGGCAGTAAGCAGCCTGGATGATTATAGGATACTTAGACCGACTTGCAGCAGACTTTTGGTACCGACGCGGCCATGTTGAGTGGGAACCTGGCCTACATGCAACAACCTTGCCGGGCTTGACTACGTTACTTGACTGTGTTGTACTTAAGTTGGGTTTAAACTCCATTTACCAGCTGTCAAAAGTCTGCTGTAAGGTGGCCTTACTTTTTAACGATGGTTATAGTTATGACGACCCGAATGGCCGAGTCGGCAGTGACACTGCCTATGAAGCCAAGGGTCCCGGGTTCGAGTCCAGGTGGGGGCAAATATTTGTTTGATGAGAACGGATGTTTGTACCCTAGTCATGGTTGTTTATCTATTTATCTATAAAAGTATGTGTATCGTTGTCTAGTACCCAAGATACAGGGAATCCTAGTTTGGGGCTAGATCAATGTGTGTAAATGGTGTCCAAGGTATTATTTATTTATTTATTATAACGATGGTTATAGTTGCGGCGACGAGCTAGCCGCCTGAGCGTCACGCAAAATAAAGTATCGACTGGTCTTACGTTGGCGCGTCTTACACGGAGTGAACATGTCAGCATAAAGAGTTCTTGTCATGTGGTACTTTTGGTACAACTACAAAGAATCACTCAACATCCGATAAATATAATTATATTCAACTTCATCCGATGCGTCTAGTTCCGGTTTAAGCCGGTAGAGAGTTTCGCGATCAAACTCTTACAACTTTTTCGCATTCGTTTCTCCTCGGCGTGACATCTGCAAGTATATCAATATAATGGAATGGAAAGTTCTTACGATGCGTTTTACGTGAGTAAATCGAATGTATGATTCCAAGGTTTGTTTCTTGTGTGACGCGCGACGACGCGGGACTGACGCAGGCCCCAAGATTGTAGGTTTGCTCGCAGGCGCAGGCGCGGGCGGCCGGGACCGAAACACCAAGATTGTAGGTTTGCTCGCAGGCAGGCGCGGGCGGCCGGAACCGAAACCACCACTTAGAGTTGAGGTACAAAATCCATTTGCCTTCGTCATCGTTAACAATCGTAAGAAGAGGGGCTACTTATACACGGTGTTGTTTTAAAAAGTTTCAACAGACCACAGACTTGAGTAATCGATATTAATATAAACTTTATATAGTATTTATGCGTTCTCGAGAAAAAGGGACGTGTCAGACAGAAATTTGCAGTTTCCGGATTGTTCCCTTTATTTTATTGTGTCATATATGCTTTAAGCCCTTGCTTCGTGCCAAGTTTCATGGTTCTAGGTCAACGGGAAGTACCCTACAGGTTTTGATTCCCTTGCGAATATTAAGCAATTTCAGCAAAATGTGTCATATATGGTGTTATCTTTTGATTGCGTTGCCCTACAAGTTTGATTTTTTCTCAATTGTAACAAGCCACAGGCATATATAATTGACATTAATTTCAACTTTTAATATTTTGACGCGTTCCTGAGAAAAAGGTTCTTGACAGACTGACAACAGGGCAGGCAGACTGACAACGAAGTGATCCTATGAGGGTTCCTTTATTATTTTTAAGGTAAGGAGCCCTAAAAAAGATTTATTCGAATCGGTCCATAAATAATACCAGTTTCGAGGTTACAAACATTAATATATTATATATATATAAATATTCAACCGAATTGTGTACCCCTCATTTTTTAAGTCGGTTAAAAATACCAGGTAATTACAAATAATTACATTGAAATTAAGCGTTCATCAGATTACATTCTAGCAGTAATCTGTTGCTAACATCCATTTTGGTAATTTGGGTAACTCAGTATTTATAACACCTCGGACACTATTTACACACATTGATCTAGCCCCAAACTAGGATTCCCTGTATCTTGGGTACTAGACAACGATACACATACTTATATAGATAAATATTATACTTAGATAGATAAACAACCATGACTAGGGTACAATAATCCGTTCTCATCAAACTTCGTAGGCTTCGTAGGCAGGGTCACTGCGGGCCATTCGGTTCGTCGTATTTATAATCTGGTAGATTCGAACGCTTCTCTAAAATCTCTCTCTCTCTCTTTTCCTGGCCCTAAAGAAGGAATAACCTGAGAAAATAAAAGTCTGGAGTGCCTCAGGTAAAAGAACCATTTGTTGCCGACGCGACGAGAATAATTGCCGGTGACAAATGCCACTTACATAGATTGCGTCACGGCTTTTCCATACATGTAACGACCTCTGTGGCGCAGCGGCTGTGGCTCTGTGCACCATGCGGGAGGTCCCGGGTTCGATCCCCGGCTGGGGGTGAAGGAAAAAACACAGGTCTTGGATATTTATCTGTGTGTGACGTCGCTGTTTCCGGTTCCGGGTCACGACACAGGATATCCTAGTGTGGGGCCAGAAAGGCAGTTACAATCTCGATTCTAATCGAACCCGCAAATCGCGTTCCAGAGAAATGGAAGCACAACGAGTGCTCCCTCGACGAAGTGTTCAAGGGGTGCGTCCTGTTCCTGGAAGCCGCCATGCTGGAGCCGGAGTCTCAGATCTGCGGCGCGGTGGTGGTGTTCGACATGGACGGGCTCTCCATGCAGCAGGTGTGGCAGTTCACGCCGCCGTTCGCGAAGAGGATCGTGGACTGGCTTCAGGTACAACGCCAGCCAATCTTATAGCGTCGCAGATAGCACTAGTAGACCAAACAAGGTTTTCTCTCGATGTTACACTTGATAATTTCATAATTTGTTCATAAAAGATAAAAGCGTATAAAGGCGTGTTTATCTCTAACAAAAGATTTCTTCCAGCAAACCATTCTTTGGACAATAGAAGCAGGGAATAAATATGCATATGTCACCGTAAGTTTGTTGAAACCGTTGGTTTATAAACCAGACCGACAGGATTTAGAATTTACGTTTCTTTTGTCCTTATATAACAACCTTGGCTGCGCTTCGCTGCGCTCGCCCCCTCTATTCTTCACCTTAGCTACCGCAGTGTTTGCCCTGGTATTTCCTTTGCAATTGAAGTTTAAACCAGTTCACAATTTAACGGTTTTATTATAAACTAACGTGTCATATCATAAGCGGTACGGTACAGTTAACAATTTATCGATAGTTTGTAAACTAATGAGAAAAAAACGTTACATTATAAAACTAACGGTTTTCACAATCTTACGATGACACATACAAATAGAAACATTTCTGTCATTATATTGTGCAACTTTTGCACCTACCTACTTTATGAGTAGGCTTTTTTCAAAATCGAATAAAAATTTGTGAAAACCCTGCTTAGAAATAATCTCATTGGGTCCCAGGTGTTTTAACACCACTTATTTGTTTTGTTTGTATAAGTCGTGACATTTCTATGATTGAGGTGTCGATGTAAATATGGTGTGTCTACGGCTATCTCTAGTAGGTATAAAAATAATGTAGTTGCTCAATCAAAAATTGCTATCTACATAGCATAATCTGTATACCAGTGCCACAGCAGTACATTTTATAGTCCTAAGGCATGAAGGCCCTGAGAATTGCGATTGTATGCGTGCGCAGGGCCGGCCAATGGACCATTTGATGAAAGTTCACTACACTGTAACTTACATAGACACGTCTCACACTTCGTTGAAGTCTTATACAGAAGGGAGTGTAGAGATGTATTTTTTTTATATTATTTTTTCATTCGCTATTTCCTACGATTTATTTTTTCTCTACGTTTTTTTTACTACTTAATAGTATAATTTTCTACCCGCTTTTATTTCTATCGTTTTTTGATGCCAGTACATATATTTTCCAATTTATTGATTTTATCAATCCGTATTTTTCGTATACATTTCCTCTACACTTAATGCTTGATTTAATTCATACAAAAAACAAGGAAAATATTATTTCGGAAAAATCATTATACATACGGATTGAAGCACTCCCGCAAAAGCATTTCTCAGGTCCCGCCTTCTGGACTGTAAATCTATAGAATGAAAACATATCTTACCACCCTTGCCTCACTATACCAACGAAAAATCACTCATTTTCCAGGAAAGCATCCCGCTGCGCATCAAAGGCCTCTACATCATCAACCAACCTTATATCTTCAACATGGTGTTCACGCTGTTCAAGCCGTTTCTGAAGGAGAAGCTGCGCTCACGCATCATCTTTGTAGGCAGTGACAGAGACAAGCTGCATCAGCTGATAAGCCCCAAGTGCCTGCCGGAGTGCTACGGTGGTACCCTGACGATGCCGAGGGTGACGGGGCCGCAGTGGCTGGAGTTGTTGCTGATGTGCGATCAGGAGTTCTCTGGTAAGTGCTACGGAAGTACGAAAGTAGCATACTTGGTATCCGTGTTTTTCCCACTGCGAGATGTTTGCAGAAATATATACAAACCGAGGGCAAATTTTAAGAACTTCGATAGAGATCTTTGGTTAAGATATTTATCGCATTTAATGATATTTTGAGACCTAAAAACATATCAAGCCCCTCTTGTGCACGACTTTCAACAAAATTACAATTTTATATTAACATGGAACGGAAAACGTTCCGTTCCATGTTAAATAACGATTTATAACACACTTCAGCATCTATTGCCAGCAAAATACTTCTTGTTAAGGTACAGAGCCATGCGTCAGTCTAGCTATGTCAGATGAACAAAACTCTTTGCCTTAATAGATGTAGCGTACATTTTGGATTTGCTTACACTTTCTTCATTGGTTTGGTCCTTTGGTTTACAATTTTTGCTCTAAAGAATTAGGTAATACTCGCCATGTGTATAATTTGTCAGACGACAAAGACATCTTCAATTGCATCGAACAGCAGATCTGTCATTGTCATAACATAAACAAAGACTAAATATTTTTAATCTAAACTTTCGGGTAACGTGATTTTAATTATAAAAGTGATCTATCAGTGAGAAAAATTATAAAATTGTATTAGAAAGTCATCACAGACTAAATAGGGATACTAGGAAAGTCATTCGCCATGTCGTGTATCACACAGTATAAAATTTACTGAGCAATCATAAAAAATCAGGTACCACAGGTAAATATTAATTGATGTAATTCATAGATTGTCTTGTCTTTTATACATTTTATTGGATACATTAGGATAGGGGGAGATAAGAACCCAAATTCTTTCGGCCCAGAAATATCAGAAATACGTTTATACTAGCTAATTTATGACAATTGATCTTTTACTAATTTGTCCAAGAAACATCGATAATGAAGTGATAAATGTATTCCATCAATTGTAATAAGAAATAATAATGGATTGCGGCGGTATCTCGCGAATCTGGCTTGACGTCAGGAAGAGTTGTTTTACCAGCAATAAAAAATTGTGTAATGGTACACGAGAGTCGGTACATTTGATACTTCATTCTGCGTGATAGAGGGCTAGCCCAACGCCGCGCTGTTTTGAATACGAATCGGTTCAGATAACGTTTGGGGGTTTTGCGTAGCTAAGTGGCAAGTTAGCAAAAAAAAAACAGAGCCGACGCTTGGGATGGTTCGGAGAAGTTTACAGGTCAGTTTTTTTTGTCGCATTCCTGCGAGATGTGTAGAGATCAGAGCCGATTTGGCTGCGCGTTGAATAAAATTATGAATAACTAAATAATGAAAGGTTATTATGGAACGATACGGAGAAAGCTATTATGTTGATTGCAAATACACAATTGCGATTGAGGTATGATATGGAGAGTCTGACACCGCTAGTTTGGATAGCATTCTAGTGGTCTTTGCTACGCGCGTCTAGCGGTCGGGTATGCTTAATTAATCGCAACAAGCTTTTATTGGTCAGCGATCAACAGATTCTGTGTATCGGCAGTACCAAATGATTTGAGTGATCACCTACGGTTGATCATAGTGAATATGCGTACACACAATTTGTAGAACGGCGGATCTGCATGGCATGGTTGAAATTAGACCCTGTGTAGTTAGTGATAAGAAGCTTCGCTTGGGCAGAGCGTGTTCGCAAAGGACGCATATAAATACGAGAGCGTGGGAGGGGAGGGCATTCAGTCTCAGCGTCTAGCTACTGTGACAGTCGTCTTTCACGAGTTCTAAACAGTTTTGTCTGCCGTGTTACGCGTCAGAACTATACGAAATTGTGATTGCGAAGTTTCAGTGGGTTTTCGTGAGTGTCTGAAGCGCCGAGATATACCTCGGTTCCTAACCTTTATATCAACCAACCCCAAATTCCAAAACTATCCTTGGGTCGTTAGGAAAGAACTTGTAAGTCAAATATCTGAGTCTGAGTCTGGGCTTGGAGCGACCCTAAATTCCTTTTTCCTTCACCATAGGGTTCCTGGATTGGCTCTTAGGATATTCGCGGGCTAATCCTCTCCTCATTCCTTTCGAGTAGCAAGTTTTGAAATTCCCACACACACAGTCATTAAACATTCAAGCACATTCAAATCAAACTCAACCATTTTCGAGTGGTGTCGATAATGGACGTGGTATAACACTAGGTTTTTAGACTAGGCTAGACAGGAGTTTAGTTGCGGCTAAACCTAGGTTGGCAGGGCATAGGGAGACTGTTTGATCGATGAGGTTCCGCGGATGGAAATAACTAATTCAGAACAAAGTTAAACCGGTGTCAACACAGATAACATATCCTGTTGATATTTTGACATTTGAGTGTTGTCGGGGACGCGCGAAGAGATCAATTTACAGTCTAAAGTTCATTGTTTAGGTCCGGGTAGGTGTTTTGCATTGCCTTGGGTCAGGTTGGATTCAAGTTGCATCTTTAAATTAAATGTAAATTTCGCTGGAGGTCTAATGTGTAGGCTGAGTCGGTATATATGATTTGGCTCAGCCCAGGACGTGCTGAGGCTAGTGGAATTCATAGTTCGGTATTTATCGAACTATGCACTTCGCTATGGTGTGGGTTAGATCTCCTAAAACAATAATGCTTGCGTTTCGATAACATCCAGCTCAAATTGCGCAGAGTTGAAGGTTTCAAAACGTTACGGACCTTTTGAGGTAACCGCTAGTTCAGAACCCATTTCGGAAAATCAAATCGCAATTGTGTAAACCGGTCTTTTCGGATCGTTATTGCCGTGAACCAAATATATAATTGGAACCACCACAAGCCGCTACTAGCGAGCATATGAAATATCATTGAGTACTCACGTCGTAAAACTACGACGGATATCTATACGATATCACAAACAAATATTATAAACTGTGGTCGACCACTAAAACAAAAAGAAGTTCCAATCGCCCATATACACAAAAACCAATTGCTACCATCAACCATAAAATATAACAACGATCGTTTTGGCGCAATACACCGCTGACTGATGCGAATTACCGGCTCGCGGACATATATGCTTTCTCTGTCTAACTTGAAACTGTAACTTCCTGAACCAAACTTCGTTCGACTATTGTACGCCTAACGAACTTCTCAACGAACGAGAAATTCAGACTTATCATTCTTAACTTACAAATCTTACAGCTGAATCGGGTCCTCTCATTTTGGGATAGATAGAATAGACGATCATAGCTACTGATGGCGGTGGCGCGACCTTAGCCCTGGGGCCGTTACAATTGCAGACTAATACAAACTGCTATACCAACACTACATGTCCCGTTCACATCTGTTAAAAGAGTAAGAGCTCATTCACACGGGATCTGACATTCACGATTCGTCAAAATATCCCAATAGACATTATACTCGTAGATGCTGCTAATATTTTTCAAAAGCACGCAGTTTGTTGCAGTACCTACTTCGTCACGGTACCTTAAGCGTATTGTATAATCGAACCGTGATCATTGATCGAAATGTGTTGTTAAATTGATTGTTTAATTTTTAAACACATGTGTTTATTCTTATGTAATTATCAATTTAATTATGTGTAAATATTTTGTTTATCGATTACATATTTTTCGATAATAATAATAATTATAATTTTATTTTGGAGCACAAAAGGATCCAGATTTTGTTAGTAACAGACACCACTTAATCTATCTTAGTTACTTCATATTACAATCAATTAAATCTTTTATATAAATAGTCCTGTCTGTGGCTCAGCTTTCCACACACTGACAGTGGCCCAGGATCAACACTCAACCAGTGCTTCAGTATGAGGCCTGCCTTATACTGAAACAGCCGCCCAGCCGATCCGTGATGACTTTCTAGGATGCTGTTGATGCTGCCACGCGTTTTGCTCGGTAAGGAGGCCGTTCTCTTACGTATGGTGGCGTGGAATACAACAGTACAAGCCTCAACAAACATACCCGATGCACTAAGTAGCAAGGCAGTGGCAGCCCCAGCAACATCCTAAAAGCATTGTTATACTGGACGAGCAGGGCGTTCAGAGTATTTTGGGTAAAGTTGACCCATAGGTTGCTCATGTAAAATCATTGACAGAGTTGGTCGGGTATCCGTTTGTATAGTTCCGGCACTACCTGGTCCATACCGGGCGCTGTTCCGTTGCGCATTTGGCTAACTTTAGTGATGTAACGAATACGAATACGAATATTCGTATTCGCCGAATAATAGACATTTACAGAATATTCGTATTCGGCGAATACGCGCGTCGGTCGTCGGCACGTAAAAATACGACGATCCAGTGGCCTTTTGGCGAGAAGATGTCCATTATCCAAGTCTGAAAAAACTCGACCAAAAATATTTTTCACTGAAGCCATGTTCAGTCGCCTCGGAAATACTTTTTTCAATAGCTGGAAACATCCAGACTGAAAAAAGAAATCGCCTAAAACCAGAAAATCTACAAATTTTATGTTTTTTAAATAAAAATTTGCCTATTGCAAATTGTAATTACTCGTACTTACGTACTTACATACGTATTCGTAAAAGTAGTATTCGTTGAATCACTACTAATTATTGTGTTAATTTCGGATGTCGACGGGCCGTTACCAAGATATCAGATGGCGCTCGCCAATGCGCTGATGGAGGCCGCCCAACATCTTGTCGACTGTATAGGTATAAACCCGGGCCGCTACTATGGTCGTGGAAGCGATGGAATTATATTGAAGGAATAATAAATAAAGGTTCTTCATACCATATAAAAGTATAAAAGTGATCTGATTAAAAGACGCATGGTATAGTATGTATGCATGGTAAAAGACGCATGGCATATATGTAGAATATATATAGAATAATAAAGAAATTAACATAAAACTGCCTGCCATCGCCATCAAACAAAGTATTATCTGGTGATGTTATTTCTAATATTTCTTGTTCCATTTAAGAAATTAATATCCCTGGGAGGATAGGGCCAACAGCCGCCATCTTTGTTCTTCGAGATCTAGAATAATAGAAACAATTTCACTGAAATTCATAAATGTAAAAAGTAGGTAGATCCACCCACTAATTTATAGTAAACTGAGAACCACGGAATAGTTTTAAATGCAGTTTAACTTAATTATCAGCATTACATGGTGTTTAATTTTTAATCTCTAACCATGATTCTAATGAAAATTTATGGTAGGTAAATGCACCATTTTGATCTATGACAATAATTATATTATTTATCTAAAGAATAATAACTTACATTCAGTTGGTATTTTGTCCTCTTCTGTCTCTGGAAAGACCACCATGCAATCGGGTCAAACAGCTATAATTGCATCAGCATAAGCATTTGCTTACAGATGGCTGACTTAAACCTAAATACTGCCTCTTGTAGTCCTGCTTTGGTGCCTCCGTGTCCAACTTAGAAGCTAGAACCTAAATAACAAAGTTGATGTTATTGGCGATCACAGGCAAGTCAGGAACTCAGCTTAGTCCTTACTTATATCTACTTGGTTGCTTATCGTATGGTTCTATGAAGGCAGGCTAGATTAATGGGGAAACACTTCGACCCAATGGAATCATTTGTTGCTTACTTTGATATGGACAGGAATCCCGTGCTGCCTTTGCCGATTTAAATTCTGTTCCTTTGGAGGGCCTGTATAATTTTGCGCTAACATTCTCGCAGCTTTGAAATAAAATGTTAGGTTATGCCGTACGTATACAAAACAAAGCAGTTATTACATAAAAATCGTTTTTTTTTTCTTACACATACTGTTGCTGTTCTTCATAGATTCTACTTTCAGTGAGCAGTGTTTCAAAATATTTAATTAGGTCCCATTTGTTTACGGCTTGTGTTTAAAGGATTACCAAAAAATTCGAAAATTTACTACCAATAAATTCGAAATGACTGCCAAAATGGATGGATGTCCACCAAATTGTGTTTGGATAAATGATCACCAAACTTCTTTTTATGTTTTGTGTACCTACTTAAGTTTATGTTTTAATTATTTTTTGTTGTTCTTACATGTTCAACCTAACACCAAGGATAACCCTTCACCTAAGCTAACGCATCATTTTGCCCTGATATTTTCTGCAACTTTTGGTGGTCATTTAGCCATTTTGGGTAGGAAAAAAATATTTTGGTGGTCATTATATATGTTGCCTTTGTTTATCTCACCCCTATTTCCAAACGTGAGTATATTAAGTTTGATTCAGGTGTCAGATCAAGTGCCTTTGTTTTTTTTGCATAATACCATGAAAACTGGAGTTTGATAAATGCCTAAATAATAATAATATGCCTAAGTTTCATAAATCACAACAGTTTTCCTTGTGATGTTTTTGTGCGAACCTGAAATCTTGGGTCGGATACTTATTTCGGGGCTTTTGGGTGAAGCTGGTCTCTCCGGCTGTTGCACGGAACGTTGGTAGTCACACAAATGATTGGCCACCAAAGAGTCATAGCGTTCCTGATTACTACGAGACAGTTAAAGCAGCTCATCCATGGCTAGGGAGTACTCCTTAATGGCCTATTGAGATTTTTCATAGCGGGCAGTAATTGATCTCAAGCAGCCATTGACACTGGCAAGTTTACACTCAAGATTTTGCAGGTCTTTCTCATATTTTGTTTTATTAATTTCTATTTGTAATACACATTTTAAATTTTTCAAAAATTTCAATTTTAATCTTATTATTTATAACTCCTATTGAGAATTTTATGAGATTTTAACATTTTTGATGTTTTAGTGGTGTGTTGTTTTAATTTTAACATATATTTTTGATGCGTTTTTGCTACATGTTGAACCAGTGCCCACCACTGAGTCTTCATGAGTCAAATCAATCACTGAACTGGACACATCTCTAAATGCAACAGAAACTTGGCCGACAAAATTATCCGCTCAATCAATTCCTCAAATAAATTTTGGGTTTTTAGTGGGCATCACACAGCTCCCGCTCTAGGATAGATATTCGCTTCAAAGCCTACTCATATTCAGCACCGCACTGATTAAAACCATGAATTATCATTTGTAACCTATTTTGTTCTTCAAGTACATTTTCATATTGTGAGCGTAACGTAGACAGCTCGGTTTTTAGTTTAGTATTATTACCTAATGCTTCTAGCAATATCTTTTCAATGTCTCCCGTTCACAAGTCAACTGGCTACACAATTGCCTAGATAGTATGTATGAATTCCTCTAAAGAGATCTAAATTAAAGATATGAATAATAGAATAGTATTCAATTATTCATATCTATAGTCAATAAACTTCTAACTAACTAGGTAGGATTATTGTCAGCCAATTGAGGTTAAGTCTGTACAAACACCAGTCTTCTAAAATATTATATCGATAAACATAGTAGGTAAACTATCTAATCACTTATATCGATAGCCTTACTTAGTTCGATACTTGCCACATCACTGGCTGCCACTAAAATTGAATGCGAAAAGAACCTTTCTTGTCAAAACTATATTGGTATCAGTCATACAAAGTGAAACGGTCGTATGAGTAAAGAGTGTCGGTATATTATTTTTCTTCATGGAAAATAGTCCTCCCTCTATTAACTTACTTAATCTCTGTGCTCTGTTCCTTACAGGAAATGTTTTGCTGTTGTAGGTCTGTTTTCTCGCCAAACAGTCAATTGTCAGTTAGAAAACGCAATTTTATAATGTGCTCTAGGTCCATTCGACATGAGATATGTTTTCTTTATTGATATTGCTTTTGAAAATATTGTGTAAACCTTTATCTTTTGCTATTGAAAAAAACGATCTTAGCTAACCTGGTGGCCATAACAAGAACTAAAGTTGCTAGTATGAAATCTCATTCTTGTGCTATTCTTGACAATAGCGATAACCACACCAGGGGTTATGTCTGTGTCACTGTTACATATTGACGAAGCTTTCTGACTCACAGTCACTGCCTCGTCTATATCACAATAAGTGGATCCTGAAACGTTTTTGCTTCATACGAAATCATAAGAATAAATTATCCTACTCTTTTTTTGCAGCTATCAACTCATTCGGGTACAAAAAGCAGTGAAAAAGCATCTACTGCCACGCCTCGACGTCACTGGACGTATTTTTCAAGTGTTTGTGATATTCTTGTAAATTAGGTACATGTGTAATGAATGAATTATGTGTATTTAACCTTTTAGTTACCTATCTATTCGGTTTCGGAATTTAAGTGGCTCATTAGTGGCTTTCGGACACTATCAGCAAACATAGCAACTTTATTAGACAACTGTTTAACTACTGACATTAAGGCCCACTTGTGTCAGTCGGTCAACGTAGAGCTAATGAAATAACACGGTAATTATGACATTTGTATTATGATGAACATGTCATAATTAAAGAGTTATTTCACTAACACTGCGTTAATTAGACTAACGCAAGCTCCCCAAAAAGTACCAAAAAACTGTTTCACAATCTAATCTATATTTACTTATCTAAGTCTGTGCATGTACTGTTAAAACATATCAAGCATTTTTAGAATTAGTCGACTTAGATAATAAGTGGTAAGCTGATATATCTTAAGACCCTTACATTCCTCTTCGAATGCCCATCTCATTTATTTATTCACGTGTTTCAAATGTTTGGCGTGCCTGAGGACTAGAATGATAGAATGATGCCAAGAATGATTGTTAAATATTCGTTTTTGAGCAATATAGTTATGTAGTTTCCCAAGGAATTGCCATAAAACAGTCTTCTCTAAATCTATCGTTTAATACCAGGTCTCTTATTCCAACACCCTAAGAAATACATTTAAATACGAAAGAATAATAATTATCGTTGATTGGGCTGTGATAGTATACAAAAACTTAGCTTTAGCATTTATTACAAAATATTGAACCACTCCTACTTTATTAGCGAACTACTATTTACTTAGCGAAGAATGTGGAAAAGTAATAGTAATGTATAATAAGTGTGTGGTTTTCTCCATTAGTATAATTTATTGTTAAGTTTTATATCTATCAGTATATTTGTAACAGCTGGGGTGTAGATGTTTCCTTACAAAACATTACTGTCAAGTTTAGTCTCATTATTTTTGCAATAAAAAAACAAGTTTTTGAAAAACCATTTTATTTCCTATATCAATTATCACAATATTTCCCCTGTATTAGATAACTACTTACTTAACTACAAAATACAACTACTTCATTAAAAAATATGTACTAGTAGTTCATGTGACATAATGAAAGGCATTATAATATGAATGTGAGTTTATGAAACGAGCCGTCAGGCGCGTTTCATAATAACATCAAACGAGTGTTTTAATGCCTAATTATGTAAAGTTATATACATTATTTTATTTACACATAACACATATTATAAGCTCTCTATGATGTGTTCAGGAACCGCATGTTACGACAGACATTGCGGCATTGAGGTCAAATATTGTTTTTCAGAATGTTCTAATTTGAAGGTAATAAGAACATCGAATTAGATGTTATTATGAATTTTGCTTTGTTTTTAAGATATGTACCTAACAAGAACATCGTATTCAATGTTATTATCAGGCAATGATCACTTTCACAGAGAAGAAAAGTGTTCTAAAATTATTTATATTTTTAGCAGATCGTCGTAACTTTGGGTTTTTGAACGCATCATGGAGGGTTTATGTTATATTAAGTGATTAGATAAACATATTTTATTCATGTTTGTCATGTATTGGAATAATTTTAAATCACAGATTGTTCCCAAAACCATTTTGAACTCTCAATATTCTAGATATTATTAATTATTCGGTATATGTTTGGGCTGTTGCTCTTTAAATCGGTTTAAATAATTAGACTAAATTGGTGAGTTCGAGGTGGTCAAATCAATTCCTGACTTTTTATGACAAACAACTTTAAATGTTTACACACTGTGCCACTGCAATCCCGTATGGGAGTAGGCGTGGCGATATGTTGCTGTTGTAATTTAATATTAAACATTTGATCAATTAATTTATTTTATAATGAAATCAGGATAGCATCAATTAGAAACATAGCAAAAGTAACCACCCACTCCCATTTTGACCACTCCCAATTCAACCACTTTCCAATTTGACTATTTCCCAATTCGACCACTTCCTATATCGTCAAGTTTTTACTCCGTAACTCGTAGGCAGGCCCCATAGAGTTATAGGTCTAGCGAGAGAAGGTTAGCTATGTAAAGTTTTCGCACTTGACTTACAGACGAAAAGCAGATGCTATTGGAAGTGGCAAGTATTGAAAGATGTCACTATGAACCCTATAAAAATCAAAAGCTGATGAAGTGGTAAGTGTTCTCATAATGCACCTAAAGGAAAACTAAAGCAAACAATAACTATTGTTGGATGTTGATGGAATTGTTCATTCTATCTGCTTCTTGACACATTCATACCAGAGCACCTCATCTGACAGCATCATTGTCGGTATCCGTATGAACTTGCCACTAAAATAAGAAAAATACATCTGTTTAAAAGTATTCCCTACCGGTGGCTAACGTGAAGCGAGGTACAGAACAGTAACTTTATACTTATATTCAAAAAATTCGTGTTTATTCCAGAATGATTTTATAGGATAAGAGATCTTTTCTGTAAATTTGCACTTACCTTCAAAGTTTTTCTCATAATGATGCATCATCTGCCATTGCAGTTCCCCAGATATTTCCGGTTCCGGCAGTGTGCCCCCGTGTCTCTTGCGCAGCGCCTTTTGAGGCAAACAAAATATATTAATTTAATATGTTTACTACTTATCGGCTAAGTAGTAATAGCTGTTATATATTCATAACATAACATAGCGTCACGCCTTTTCCCATACGGGGTGGCAGAGGCACAATTGTGCCCACTTTGAGCCAGTTATTCAATACTCCATTTTGCGTGACAGGGGGGCTAGCCCATCGCCGCAACTATGGAGTAATGAAGTTTTCCTCACGATGTTTTTCCATCACCGTTAGAACGTCCGTATAATGTGCTTAAGATAAATTAATTATCTCTTTAGTAAATGGTCAGGAATCGAACCTGTATCTCCTGTGTGATAAGCAAGCGTGAAACCCATTAGACCACGGAGCTCTATATTCATATATTTTATACTCTTTGGTGGCAAATTTAGCCAGTAGAATGACGTTCCACTCGCAAGACCACATTGACTAGCAGTCTGTTCTAAGGTGGCTTTACGCAACACGTCCCTCGATGTCGATGTCGAGGTGAAAGGTCTACATTGAAGCTTTGATGTCTTTGCTTAAAATACTGCGGAAATGACGCTTGTATTTCTTGAGTGTGTTTACCTTCGCATCGATGTGTGCCAGCAGCGACTGCCTGTTAGAGCCGTGGAAGTAGATGCGCGAGCGCAACTTCTCTCGCAGGAACGGCTTGAACACCGCGAACACCATGTTGAACACATAAGGCTGGTTCACGATGTGCACTGCCTTGATGCGGATGGGGGCGCAATCCTTGTAATAAAAGATAATATTTTTATTATTTATACTCCACGGTGTCCCGTTAATAGGAAAAGGCCACCCCGGTTCGAGCCCATATATTAAAAGAAGGAACGAACACTGATCCATTCTGGCAGGAATATTATTGGTACAGACGTATCCAGAAATATGACGAGTCAGATGTAAAAAGTAATACGACTACGAATGGAAATATACTGTTGATCCTGTCGATGTCCTGGTTCAGTCGTGTGAAATATGAAAATAATGAAACAAAAGATTGCAAATACCAGAGAACCATAAAAAGTAGATATGCAATAATTATTTGGGGACCAAACACCCTATTTTATAATTTTTAAGTATCATAATGACCTCATGTTTCTGCTCAATAACCTGCCTCTTACTTGAAAAAACAATGTTGCTGATGTTTTTGAGCCTGATTGTGCACTATACTAGAGGCAATTTATTTTGTGGGGTCCTATCTGAACATAATGTCCAATTTGCCCATCCTTTGAGCAAAACAACTTTCAAATCACGAAGTCACCTTGCAGATGTTCTTACGAAAAATCCTTCGTACTTGTTGCATGCAATCAAATGAGTTGGAAGACGACAGACAGGCATTTTAGTATGTTCGATCAAACTATATGCTGAAAACGTCGAAAATATTCAAGTTCAAGGTCCATTAGAAAGTGCGTTGATGTCAATCAGTCTGAGTTAGCCATAGCCATAGGGCAGGTACGCATGGCTCACAACCACGCCAAGAATTATCGAATCCAATCTTCGTTTGCATCTCCAATTTCATTCCGTATTCCTATCATGTTGGCATGAGCGCCTCTACTGCAACCTACTGCAGCTAGCTTGCATCGCATACTAAACGATGCAATCTAATTCAGCCAATTGAGAACTTCTCGTCAATGTTCAACCGCCTTCTAGACTTACCTACTGCACTACTGACGATGGTAATTAAATATATACTCATTCATTCATAATTTCCATCTACATGCGTATAATACGATACGAATGGTATCTAGCTAAGAATACTGGACCTATTGTTGATTTAGAATTGTGATGTCCAATGAGCAATCAATTTAGCTGGAGATCCTGCGATCTAGATAGGTCTAGACCTACAAACAGTTATAACAATTGATACTTAAGAATATTTGTGAAATAAATATTATGGCAAACAATCCCACGCACAGTCGATCATTACCAGAGTAAACGTATAAAACGAGTAAAGAACGATAGAAACAATGAGACTCTCATGTCAGGATACCTTCTGATCTGATCTTAGATAAGGGTCTTACCTGAACCCAGTCCACAAGCATCTTGGCGAAGGATGGCGTGAACTGCATCACTTGTGTCAAGGAAAGTCCCTTCATGTCGAGGATGGTGATGTTACCGCAGATCTGGGTTGGTGACTCCGTCATGGCAGCCTCCAGGCCCAGTTGGACTCCGCGAAACAAGTCCTTGATAGGAACTTCCCGGGGCACCCAGTGTTCTGGAATTTTTTCGGGGTAGGTCAGCACTGGATTTTCTATACATTTCCGCGGCAACTACAGGAGTTTTGATGAGTTGAGTGGGAGTAGTCTTCGTTGAAAGTTTGAAATTCGAACAGCGGATTTCTGATTGGCAATTTGTCTTAGCCGTTTAAAAAACCGCAATTAATTACAGCGGAGCGCAATTAATACCATTTTCAAGGTTAGCTAGCACTGTCTGGTGCACCAGTCAGTGTGAGTTACAGTATGACAAATTTAATAATACTCGTTCTAATCACACAATCCTTAGGAATGTAGCTCGAAATCGAGATGAATATCGTAGTGATTTCTATATATGGATGTCGTAACCATATCGTAGAATTGAACTTATCGTGATGTATGTGATTGACAATTTCATGACATAGCCACCTCAAACTGATCATATCATGAAATGGCCTGACCAGATGATCACCTGAATGTTCAGCGTTTGATGATGATAACAGAAAAATGCATGACTATTTCATGATGTGGTTAAACGTTAGTGATCACATCGTAAAATAATTATATTAACAACCGCTAGAGTCGCTGATGTCGATTTGTTGTTGATGTTATTGTAATTCATGAAATGGCCAACCATGGTTGAATTATAACTTTTATTGAACGAAGAAATATATTAGGGCAAAACACTGCGGTAGCTTATTTGAAGAATAAAGAGGGCTAGCGCAGCGAATCCCGGAATAGTCTTCGTGTTAGTTCGACATGTATATCACAAAAAAAACATTAGGTAGCACTGAATAAAAATGCTTTCTTTTTTTTTTTAAACGGTGGTTCAGATCATGAAGCGGTTGGCCATTTTATGAAACGATCATTGTATGATTTGGCCACGACAGATACCCTAAATTATTATTATTTGTCGATATGGCCAAACGTGAATGGCCATATCGTCAAACGTTGATGTTTAAACGATCTGGTCAGTTTGAGTAGCGTATTTCATGAAATATAGTTACATTTCGTAGCAACGACATGGATAATGATTATAATAATGGGTTATTGCGTGGCTTCCAAGCCTTTGTAGGAATGATCCATGCGCACTATCAATTAATTCTCTAGTAGACGACATTAGAGAGAGGCTCATACTTACAATCCGTAAGTATTATAAGTGATAACCACTATCCAACTGATGCGATGATACAACCATGAGCGTGATTTAGAGTTTTAGACACTTTTATTACATGGCATGTAAACGAAATGGCCTCTACCAGCGGTCCTGAACCATGATTTATGAGGGAAGATGACATCCAAAGTGAACCACCAGAATCGCAGAGAAGGATCCGTCTGCCGTGCTGGTCTCTCGGTGAGAGGATCGACACGATGTTGTGGTCGAAGGCCGATTTGACATTCTCCGGTTGCAGGTTGTCGCAGTGCTCTTTGTGGTTCAGGTGGAACTTGTAGAACGCTTGGATCTGGGGGGGGGGGGAGAGATGGGAACTTTCAGAAAATGAAAAGGATTTTGGTGTTTCTCCAAACGTAAACTTGTTATTATGCGAAGTTGTGCCTCTGTCACCACATGTGAGAAAAGACATGTTATTGTGACCGGCATGGCTGTGCTGTCACTCTGTAGAGGCAGACGCGAATCCACGTAATATGAGTTGTTCTAGAGAGAACAACTCATATTACGTGGATTCGCGAATGGGTAGAATCGCGTATGTGTAGAGTATCGATCAGTTCATAAAACCTATAATAGTGTGATCAAACAAAACGTGCTGTACTGGCTGTGGCTACCCAAACAAACCGGGATAAAAAAATACTGGGCGTCCTAAAACTCCTTTATCATCAGAGAACCAAAGGGCCCGTTTGATTTATATGAACGATCATAAAATATGATATTGCGATGCTATTTTGCATATTTCAATAGTGTGTGTCTTACCTTCTTGAAAGCGCTTACTACGTAAAATTTGCACGGTCGCAAAAATTTCATGAGGAAATGGTCATCATCCAGCGGCACTACCAGATTCTTCTCTCCTGAAAATATAACAAAGAAATAATTAATTAAGTTGGAGTAAAATGTACATTCGAGGAACATCCCATCGACATCTCTAAGAATAAGTAAATTCAAATTTTAGATAGTAAGTAGAAAATAGTGGACAGACACTTAAGAATAACTCAATGAAAGTGCCTCTCCCCTCCTTAGCAATCAGTATGCATATATGGGAGGGAAATCAATAGAAACAGCTCTACACAACCTAACGATAAAGGTGGAAAGAGAGTTTGCCCTGGGATGTTTCTTTGATGTAGAGGGATGGTGTAGAGCTTTCGACAGGGCAAACTTCTAAGCAATAGAGGGATCCCTTAAGCGGGACGGAATACATGAACAGTTAGCAAAATGGGTGGTAACCATGCTCGAAAACATGGTGATCACTGCATACCTTGCTGGGACTAGGTGCTCGATCGGAGCAAATAGGGTGATCACTGCATACCTTGCTGGGACTAGGTGCTCGATCGGAGCAAATAGGGTGATCACTGCATACCTTGCTGGGACTAGGTGCTCGATCGGAGCAAATAGGGTGATCACTGCATACCTTGCTGGGACTAGGTGCTCGATCGGAGCAAATAGGGTGATCACTGCATACCTTGCTGGGACTAGGTGCTCGATCGGAGCAAATAGGGTGATCACTGCATACCTTGCTGGGACTAGGTGCTCGATCGGAGCAAATAGAGGATCCCTATTAAAAATACTATTTCTAAGAATAAGGCTCCTGTCACATTCAGTCAGTCATACATAACATAACTCAAGTCATACTGTTTACGTTTTAAGTTGTCAGGTAAAAAAATACATTTACAAATTGTACCTACAAGCTAGAAAAAAAACACAAAACAGACACAAACATTATTATTTACTATTGTTAACCCCGGACAGTGCAGGTAGAATGAGGTTCCTGCCTGACCCATGATATGTACATACGTGTGGTTGACTTCTAATCCGGCTTTGTTATTATTCTTATTGTTACACATTTTAATAACATCCAACTTGAGCGATATCACGTTGCAAGGCACAAGCACAAGGAAAGGACGGCTAACAATTGGTAATGCTAAGATATCTAATTATAGCTACGTATGAGCGTTGCTATAATTAGATATCTTCATTCAGGGCATGAACCCTAAGTTTTTTTTCCGTACTTTATGCTATCTATACCGAGGTCAACTGTAACAGCCAGTTATATTATCCTCCCTTATGACGTCAATTCCACGAAACAAGTCATGGACCCATGTCGAAGTTGACGTCAAGGATCCATGTGATGTTTGGCGATATTTAGCAAAATTAAACGTATAACGACGACCGACACCACAACATTCAGTCAGACATGAAAAGCTGAACCCAATTTGTTGAGATAAGATCAATAGTTCCCGTGTCGTTTCCCATTCGCGAATCCACCTATCTCTTTAAACCTAGTTGAATACCATCATCGTAACATAGGTTAACGAAATAATGAATATAATTTGCATACAGGTAAATACATAGCTTCTGGCCCCACACTAGGATACCCTGTCACGTAGGAACTATAAACAGTGACGTCACCCACATGTAAACATCCAAGGCATGGGGATTTTTTTTTCTTTCTCCTCTCTTCTCTCTCTCTCTTATAACTCAATACATTACTGTCGTGATACCTTTAAGAAGACTAAATATCCTGTAACTGTTTATCTATTGCTCGTAAACTAGACATCCTAGTAATTAAAATGTTGCGTGACGGTGGACTTGAAAATCTTTATAGTTCCATATTAGAACAGTTTTACGAGATGTTTAAAAAATAACTAAAAACTAAAATATGTTATTGCCGCCTTTGTCTTACGCAACTAATATAAATTTTTCGTGGTTTTTTAAATATCACAAGTATCTTGTGAGTAAAATATCGATAAAAATATTCTGAAATGCAAAAATAATAATTTCGGAGGTGAGCCATTAATAGTACATTACTTCAGAGGGAAGAAAGTGACAGTTCCATACCGAGATTATGGCATTTGCGCCACGAGCTTGCGAGGGGCGCAAACCATTTGAGGTATGGAACTGTACTTTATCCTGAGGTATGTATAGTGCTTTTTATTACACCTACGAGGAAAATTATAGACATAAATGCATCCATATTTTACAAAAAACACAAAGATAAATGCTAAATCAATCGAAGTTTTTGCGAAAATGCGCGGGCTTTTCCTTTTTTTATTCACCCGTTTCTGGAGTAGGCTAAGATCATAAGGTCATGCAGCCACTTCTTCCGTGATTCCGCGCGTTTTATATACAAAAATAATTTCGTTTTTAATTTTCTGTATGCACCAAGGAGGTTGGTAACTGGTAAAAAAAAAACTGTATGTGGGCCAGTAACAATTTACTTGAAATTTAATTAGTAGACAGTTAAAGTCTCTTTGCAGTATGACTGCTGACAAATAAAAAAAAAAAACCGGGTATGTAATGGAATTTCATACATACTTCCCACCCTTGGGTCGGAAGGATTTTCATACAAACTTCCATACCTTGGGATGAAAGGATTTGAAGGGCGGGATAAAGGCGTTTCTTCCCTCTAATTGGTATAATTAGTATGTATTTTCAGAGCAGGTGTGATAAAAAAATATTTCTGGTGCAACATGATGGCAACAATTACATAAGTGTCTCTATACTGAAAACAGGAATCCTGCTCTTTGCTCTGTTATTACGGGTGAAGGTTGAGACGACCTACGTGACTATGTTTCCGTATTCTAAGTTGGAAAAAATGTGCAAAAGTTTCCGCTAAAAGATCTAAGGTCCATGACACTATGACCTTAGTTAACAATACGCTATTCTTAAATATATAAATCTCTTGAAATTAGAAGACTTAATACTTTTTATATATTGAATAGGTGCCTATTCAGGTCTAGGCAGTCTGGGGGACACGTCATGAAAATTTATACTAGACAGTTATAGTAGTTTATGTGACTGATACATAATGCCTAATTATGTACAGTTATATATGTCACCGGAAAATAACACGATCCGCAAGTTTATAAATTTCTTAGGAAATTTATAAACTTCCTTGTAGATTATATTAGGCTAGGTTAGGTTAGGTTAGGTTATGTTAGGTTAGGTTAGGTTAGGTTAGTACATTTATAAACATGCGGAATTTTTTTAGGAAATTTATAAACTTGCGGATCTTGTTATTTTCCGGTGACATATACACTAGTTTGTCTTCACACATATCATAAGCTCCCTTTGATGTGTTCAGGAACCGCATGATCGACCGGCATTGTGGCATTGATAAATTGCTCTGCAGCAGTACCAACTTCACAGAAAAACTAGGGAGGCATGGAGGCGGGCGTCGGCGTTCGAAATTTGAATGACATAAAATGTAACAAACAATATACAGATAAGAAATGAGCTTTTACCAAGTAGCGTGCTGGTCGTAACGTGCGGTTTTTTGACGCAGTAAAGAGGGTTTATGATACGTGTGTTTGTTTTCTAGCGGCAGGGGGTCTCAAACGGCACAAATACGCAACACTCGGCGACGGCTTCGGGACCCTCGGGCCGTGGGGCCCTGATGCTGGACAAGTCCTCAAAGACATCTCTAAGCGGCTCGTCGAAGCGTCAGGGGACCGCAGAGCTGGCACCTGCCTCGCTCATTGCATAAGACACAGCGCGGTTGCGGTGCCAGCGGCGCGGCGTCTTCATCTCCCTCCCCCGCCCGGATGCGATATGGACGATTTTTTTCATCTAGTCTAGTTTTAGTTTAGATTTATTCTATATTAAGCATGATAATTAATGGCTTATGTTTAAACGATCAACAAAAACGCACTTATTTACTACCAATAAATTCGAAACGACCGCCAGAATTCGTAAACGACCACCGAATTGTGTTTGGATAAATGATCACCAAACTTCTTATTATGTTTTGGGTACTTAAGTTTATGTTTTAACTATTTTTTGTTGTTCTTACATGTTCAACGTAACAACCTAACGAAGCATAAAAGGGGCTTCGCAGCGCTCATCCCCTTCACCCTTCACCTAAGCTTCCGCAGTATTTTGCCTGATATTTTCTGCAACTTTTGGTGATCATTTACCATTTTGGTTAGGAAAAAAATATTTTGTTGATCATTATATTTGTTGCCATATTTAATTATCTAGATAATTGTAAACACATACATATATTTATGTCTATATTCGAGAATATCTATCGACGCAAAGAGCACGTAAGTGAATCGTGTAAACCGTAGATACATCGTTACATCAATTTGCTTGTTGTCAGTTGTCAACACAAGAGGAAGCAGCAGCCAGCAGCCTGGAGCCTAACAGATTTACTCGACTCGATTGTGACGTCATGAAGATGATAATTTAAAAAAAAACTGTCATTCGCGCAGTCATAATTAATGTAATAATACAAAAAACAAGCCAAACCAGTTGCCATGACCATGACTTTGAAGTATGAAACAATCTTTACCAAAATAAAATTCAACAAAAAACTAAACACAAGATTTTATAACAATTATGGGTTCCGTCGTTAAATACGATGACATCGAAATTTTCGCAGCTATCTACTAACCATTATCCAGCCGTAGATTTCGCGGTAAGAAAGAACCGAAGCGGATTATACGGAAGAGTTTGTGACGGGACCCTAAAAACCCAATGTTGAATACAAATCGCAATTGCAAGGCGTTTTAACCATAAGGATATTAAGTTCAACATGATATCGACAAATAAAACATGATACCTATCGATAACCGTTAAAAATAACTATTATCGCTGTGGAAGATTCTCTAGACCTTACCTACACCCACAATGTTGTTTGCGTTCCCTAGATTTGGTTTATTTTCGAATTTTGGTTTGTCCCTATGTATTGATTTATTCATAAATTCACAAACTACCTAATGCGTAAACTACCTTAGGTCTGCCATGCATTGACTAATCAATCAATCAATCAAATCTCTTTATTACTGTAGATATTGACATATACATAGCAATCGTCATTTTTTGACACTTCTCTACATTGGACCACTGTGGGAGAAGAAGGGCGTAGAAACCCCCACAGATTGATTTTAGATCTCTTTTGAAAATTGAAATTGTATCTTGTAATCTTGATCATTGTAATATCCCTTTTTCGACAAAGTCGCTTTAACATGGTTTTTTAATTGTTCAAAAGGCAATTTCAAGGTCTCTTGTTGTAGTAGAGAATGCACTGACCCTTGAAAGAATTGCTCACCTTCGCGAGTCTAAACCGGGGAGCAAGTAGTCGGTGATTATTACTTAGCTATCGCTGTTATGTTACAGCTATAGCTAAGTTTGGAAAATGTTGTAAGGTTCTTGCGTACATACATTATATTTTCGAAAATAAATTGACTAGCTACAGTTAGTATATCAATTTACAGCTAAGCCTTTATAAGTGACGCCTAATAGGCGTCACGTATCTGATCCGTGATCGGCTGTCAAACTGTTAAGGAGTCTGTGCGATTTAAATTATAAATTGCTCGAATAGCTCTTTTCTGTAAAATAAAAGTAGTTTGAATATCCCCCACAAAAAGATACCATAGGACATGACGCTATGAAAGTAACTAAAATATACTAGCCTAGATGTAGCCACATTCGTGTTTTGTCTAATGTTCCTAACATCGTAAGCCACAGAACTTAATTTACAAGCTAATTTATCAATGTGGGGTCCCCACTGCAATTTAGCTTACCCACTTTGAGCCAGTTATTCAAGATTCCATTTTGCGTGACAGCGGGCTAGCCCATCGCCGCGGTTATGGAGTAATGAAGGTTTCCTCACGATGTTTTCCATCACCGTTAGAACGTCCGTATAATGTACTTAAGATAAATTAATTATCTCATTGTTACATGGTCAGGAATCGAACCTGCATCTCCTGTATGAGAAGCAAGCGTGAAACCCATTATATCACGGAGCTCTCCCATTAGACCACGAAGCCATGGTAGAAAAGGTGAGATAAATAATTAAATCATGTAATTTTTGCCGGTAGTGGCCAGGAACTGTTCTGTTGACACTAATTTCACGTATGAAATTAAAATAAGCATTGTTTCGAATTATTGAATTACGTCAGACAGAATTATGAACATCGGTCAGTTTTATGAGTCGTTTTGCCACGCAAACTTATCTGTAAAAAGATATTTCTTCCAGCAAACCAAGGCATTATAGGAAATGGTATCATAAAAGGGTAGGCAGTGTACAATAAATAGTTCATCATAATAATCATTTATATGAAATGTCCAGGAATAAATTAAATATCTATAAAATACAGACAGTAAATACTAAATATTTACCGATATATACTGACTAAACTTTGCATATGATAATATAAATACAACAACTTTTACGAAAGATAGAGGTAGTGCTCTTAAATAAGTTTCTTAAAAGAGAAAAGAGTTGGACTGTCTCTGATATTGTAGTGCAAGGAAGTGCGTATCATCTTTTCTAGAGCTCCGTGGTCTAGTGGGTTTCACGCTTGCTTCTCACGCAGGAGGTGCAGGTTCAAATTCCGGTGCTGACTATGTATGTACCAATGAGATAAGTAATTTTATGAATGTATAAACGGTCGTTCTAACGGTGATGGGAAACATGGTGAGGAAATCTTCATTACACCAAAGCTGCGGTGATGGGCTAGCCCACCGTCACGAAAAATGGAGTGTAAAATAACTGGCTAATAGTGCGCATAATTGTGCCTCTGCCACCCTGTATGGGAAAACGAGTGACGCTATGTTATGTTATCTGTTAGTTTCATTGCTTTGGGAGTTTTTGTCACGCTTTTATTAGGTTCATCTGTAACTAAGGTAGTAACTATGTTAACATCCCACTTCCCGGTTTCCGATTGAGCTGAAATTTGGAATAATTATGTACGTACATTGACAATGCAATATTATGATACCATCTAGCTGTGACCCAATTCTGGTACACAATAACAGCGTCATGACAATTACATGACGATTACGGTCAACTTTAGATAACCAATTGTTGGCGTTTGGAGAATATTTTTTGAGGCAATTATGGTAAAAAATAAGTTAATTGCTAAGCATAATAATTTAGTTAATCAACAAAGGGAATCGGATTACAAAATTGTCAGATATTCGATATCTAAAGTTGACCGTAATCGTCATGTAATTGTCATTGAGCTGTCATTGTGTACCAGAATTGGGCCGCTGGTCTGATGTTGGAGCCGGATGGTGGTCACCGGAACTCTGTAATAAAATATAATCGTCTCGGTGATCTGATGATGGGACCTGAAGGTGGATTGTGGAACTCTTCAACAGCAACAGTAAACCCCACGAGTTTGGACTCGTTTGATTTGTTTTAACGTGACAAATACTTGCGTGTATTTTTAGTTTTTTAAACTACTAGTTTTTTTTAAATATCATCAGAAATCATCACGGATGTAAGTGATTTCAATACCTACAGAAGCAACATGTTGCAACTGATACTCATAATCATAAGCCGATAAATCAAATATTGTTATCTCATGCATTAATTTGCTGACTATCTCCCTTTTAGATAAGTCATGTCTGTTGCGAGTTTAAAGTACTCATAATCAGGTCTTGCACTAAGCGATGAGGTAGCAACTTTTGTCATATAGTATGTAGGCCATGTTCAACTTATGTTTAACGCCAATATGGGATTCTTATAACATCCTGCAGAAATACATTATTCAAACGTATAATAAACAGACTGTCCCGTAGGCAATGGAAAACTCGGGAGCTACTAATAGGCGTCATCATTTTACATTTTACATGCATGCACTTAAAACATTTTCATGTAAAATGTTGCCAAGATGAGACCGTATGGCTCGCACTGTCAAAAAGTTATCAGATCTCATGTAGAGCGAAGCTTCTAACTCTAGTCTATACGAACCTAGACGTCGAGTCTGAGCAGAGTCGTTTGAGGTCGGCAGCTGCACTGGTCTGAAGTGGCAGCGGGTGCGCGACGGGCACCATCTCGTATAGATCCGCGCACCACACGAGATGGTGCCCGCTCGATGTGTAGGAACCGGACATAGCGGGGGTACACGCCCTAATTTCACAAACTCCTACCTTAGTCAAAATATGTGGCTTGGCCGTTTCGCTACCGTCCATGGGCGTAAGGTGAAAGATTAATTCACTGTCCATTACTTTTCTGTTATACAATAGTTCTTGTATGAAAATTTACACTGTGACGAAATCGGGGGTTTTTAGATATCAATTAAATCTAAAGTGTCAGCAATTGAAACTTTAATGTTTAATGAGTCTATTCTATTGAAATTATACCAGATAAACAAAATTCTCGAATCGAATTTTGTTTATCTGGTGTAATCCAAGCGCAAGCTATGAGGGTTCAATAAAACGACGAAGCGCTTCGAGAAAATGTAGTAGTGCCCCTGCGCTTCGCTTGGCTCGTCCTGGCGTGGCGGGGGCACTGCCCTACCCCCAGATTAAATGATAGCCTAGTGTATTGGTTTAGCCCCGAAATAGGTTGATCTGTAATGGATAGCTCTATTACAGTTGTAATATATATAAATAAACAAATATTTTATTTTCAACTCCTTACATTTTGGGTGCATGTCGAAGTGTAAAAGGATATGCATCTGCATAGTGCAAGTTGATGATGGGGCCTGTCAACAACTCCGGGGTTATCGGGATTAAAATATAAATTAAATGAACTGCTGTATTATCTTGAATTTATTTGCTAAAGTTTTGGTACATAAATAACAAGAGCAACTAAGCACGTGTCCCGTAAATTGGAAGAGCGCTGAATCCTGAAATACAGGTTTAACCGCCTAGCTCAGGTTCAGATGATTCTGTTTGTATTGAAATAATTTTATCATGTAATAATTAGGATCATAACCTATGTACCTCTTTATGGTGAATAAATATTATTATTATAGTTTATATCCATTGTTCACGGGACTCTCCGTTTACTTATTATTTATCCCAAGTAGTTATGTATTATTCGGACGTTCTAAGTCTAACGGTGATGGCAAACATAGTGAAGCGTCCTTCATAACCTTCCTGTGTCCATAGCTGCTGCGGCAATAGGATACTCTGCGTGATTACAAAACACAGAGAAAGTAATCACTATGTTACAAAAGCCTTGTGATTTCGGCCACTCACTTGGCCCAACCACTCGACCTTTTAAAGAAGACACGCTCACTTTAATTCCCAGAGTGTTTCGGCCAACATTGTGGCCCGAACCATCAGGCTATCAAAGTACTCCAACCGTCTAGTGCTATTATATATTCTGAGCCCCATCTACAAAAGCCCGAGCGTCTCAGCGTTTATCGCAACACGGAACTGTAGTGCAGTTTTGCTTTCTCTAAAACACAGAGATGTGCAACACAGCTCCCAGAAACCTTTTTTCAGCCGATTTTTCAATCTTATTTATTTTTATTTTTCAATTAAATACAGGCACACTTATTGCTTCTGGCCCCACACTAGGATACTCTGTGTCGTGGGAACCAGAAACAGCGACATAACACACATATAAACATCCAAGATCTGGCGTTTTTTTTTCTTTATCTTCAGCCGGGGATCGAAACCGGGACTTCTCATGGTAGGCAGAGCCACTACCGCATCGCCAGAGAGGCAGTCAAACTCCAAGCAGCCGTGCTGTATGAACAAATTTCTAAAGATCTGCTTGTCAGTGGTATTAAATATGAATTTAAAACTGATGTTATAAAAATTACTACAATACAGAAAAAAAATTATCCATCTTAAAGACTTCAGCCAGAGGCAGAAAATTCTAATGGGCTTAATGTCAAGGCGTGTGAACTGTCATGAACATTATGTACTCAGAAATAAGAGCCATGATTTATCACAAAAATATCAAAATGTAATGGAACTGACGCGCCATTAGGGTTTTGCGGAGCTTTAAAAATTAAAGATCGTTTCTGTAACTGGCTGTCAAGGAGCCCACATCATCCTCACATCATCCCCACATGATCCTCACATCATCTGACATTTCATACAAAAAATATGGTCACAGAGCGAAAAAGACAAGAGTCCAACCAACCACTATCGCAAGAAGAGTCCAAAGAGGTATAAGAGGAGGACATCAGATTCAGTTTGGACGAAAACGCTTGAGAAAAAGCTTACAAAAGGCCTCATAATAATAATTAAATGCCCGCAACTTCATCTGAGTGTTCCTAGAAAGTGTCGTTTATCGAGATAATGTTACACTCCTTCTGGTGCAGTCGAATAAAAAGTATCCTATATGTTATCTAGCTCATAAACTATATCTGTGCTAAATTTCATTAAAATCTACTACTTTCATACTCCATGTACGTAACCAGATGCATTCACAAGTTTGTGTGTGGTATTTAAAAAAAATGCAGTCGGGTCACTTTATAAGGACTAAGGAAATGCAAGAAATCGCCAAAACGCATGCTCTGCGTCAGCATAGTAATTGGAAAATTCAAGCAGCTGAAGTTCAATTACAAATTGGACTTTCTTCGTTAAATTGTAGCGCAAAATAAACTTATATCGCATTATAATAAAGCCTTTTGTCCGTCAGTCGTGACATTATGTTTGAGTATGTATGTCGAAGGGCTCGCGAGGTCTACTGTTCTCAAAGAACCATTAGTGATATTATAGATGGAGTAGTTGGATATCAACAAATCATCCCACCCTACCGTCTGCACCTGTCTCTCAGGGCTTTGCAGTTATTATAAAACGCCGTCTGATTTCGGCCCTTAACTGGCCCAAACACCCTAGGGATTAAAGTGGGCCTACTTTAAGACCCAAGATCACACAAAACCACTGAAGAGAGCTTTGGCAAAAAAAATAAAACCAATGAACACAAAGAGATACTCTAGTTTAAATACTATGTCGTCACGCGATTAGATTAATTTGGCTCGACCGTAAAAATCCTGAACATAGTCTATAAAGGAGATTCAATCATTTTAATGTGAAATTACTGACTTTTCTCATAATTTTTAAACCTAAATTTTTCTCTTTTAGAGCTCCGTATTAATCCTTAAATTTTATCAATTAGCTTATTTCCATTTTGCAGTAAATTCGAAAAACACCTAATTTTTAAAGTATCCGGGCGGCCCGATGCTATTCCGCGCCGCCCGCTACCCCGCCAGTTCGGCTACCCCGCCAGAAGACGACGGGCGAATTCGGCGCCCCTCACCTCAACAGCCAGACCTGGGCCTTAAAAGCCCCAGTGATTTCACCAGGTAACTGGCTGAAATCAGCAGGCTATCGTAATCATGCGGGTAGACTCCAGTTAGGCAAGATGGACAGCCAGCCATAGTTTAGCAAAACGTGTACCCAATGAGCACACCCCACCCACCCCACATAGATAAATTGGCTGGTAAATTAAGTTCTGCGGCTTACGCTGTTAGGAACATCAGACAAAGCACGGATGTGGCTACATCTAGGCTAGTATATTTTAGTTACTTTCATAGTGTGATGTCCTATGGTATCTTGTTGTGGGGGAAAGCAGCGGATTCAAACTATTTTTGTTTTACAGAAAAGAGCTATTCGAGCAATTTATAATTTAAAATAAACAGACTCCTTAAGAGAGCTTTTTAAAGAAATTGATATACTAACAGTAGCTAATCAATTTATTTTCGAAAATATAATGTATTGTACGCAAGAACCTTACAACATTTTCCAAACTTAGCGATAGCTGTAATGTTAACCTAAGATATAATCACAGACTATGTGCGCCCCGTTTTAGACTCGCGAAGGTTAGCAATTCTTTCAAGGGTCAGTGCATTCTCTACTATAATAAGATACCCCTGGAGATTTTGAAATTGCCATTTGAGCAATTTAAAAAGCATGTTAAAGCGACTTTGTCGAAAAAGGGATATTACAATGTTCAAGATTACTTAAATGACGGGACGGTATGGGGTTTATCTGGTTCAACACAGACCTTGCTGTTAATAATTTTGTAATTATTTATTCCTGCTTATTAATCATAACAATTAAATTTTTCATATTTGTATTAGTTAAGCGCAACCTATTTTTAAAAGCGATCTAAAAATCAATCTGTAAGAGTTTCTACGCCCTTCTTCTCCCACAGTGGTCTAATGTAGAAGGGAGGAAAAAAATGTCGTTTGCTAAGTATCTATGTAAATATCTACAGTAATAAAGTACTTTGACTTTGACTTTGAGCCTATGCCACCTCATGTGGGAGATGGCGGCTCATGTGGGAGATGTAGTGACACTATGTATGTACTACGCCACAAATTTATCTTACGTCGCGCCTCCCTCTGGCGCTCGCTCTCGCCCTCGGCGCTTCAGTAGGACAGTGACGGACGCTATGACGTCATCAGAGCGAGGTGCAATGTTTTACTTCGGCGTGTAGTCGGTACGTATGTATGGCAACTGTGTCTAGAGCCGGTAGAGCGTACTCATTTTGTAGAGTGATCTAGTCACAGTTTTGTATAATTCCTAGCAATTTACTTTATTGGTGGGTATGAGTTGAGTACTACCAGTAAAATTATTCAGGTCCATTTTCAATTCTATGACGTTGCTTGACAATAATGAAGAAAAAAAATTATACTAAAATACTTTACAATTATGAAGATTTTTAGACCATAATATTACGTAATATATACAGGGTGTAACAGAGAAAGTTGTAGTCATATTTCAAGGGGTTGTTAGGGACATCATTTTGAACATCTTTCATTATGAAACCGATTTAATCAGAGTGTTAATAAGTTAATCATCCGTAAACAAATGCGATTTGTGCAAGGGTTCCCCTTGGTGCACGAGTCCGGGGTTCCCCTTGGTGCACGAGTCCGGGGTTCCCCTTGGTGCACGAGTCCGACTCGCTTTTTAATTTAGGCATTAACCTTAGTCAAATAACTGCGTTTACAATATAATATTCGATTTCAAGGTTGACACAAACGTCATTCAGGTTTAGCTGCGGCAACGAGTCCAATTAAATCAGATCTAATACCACAGAATTAATTTAAGTGAGTGGCTCAAAGTTTGACTAACACTCTAAATCATACGTTTTAAACATATTTTACGATTATTAGTTATATGTATATACGATTACGATATATACATACATAAAATTTTACGATTATAAAAAAGCGTTTGATACGCTTCAGGCGCACACTTTGTGAAACGCTATGAATGAGGAATGTGGTGTGAGTCAGCCGTTCCATAAGTGGTTCTGCGACTACCTCACATCGCGATCCTACAGAGTGAAGGTGGGAGATGCGCTCAGCGACGAGCAGGCGGTCCAGCCAGTGCAGCGTGCCACAGGGCTCGGGCTGTGGCCCGGGTGAGCTATCTGCTGCGTGGCTGCATGTCAACAGTCTCTGTGGTGTGATGCAGCACTGCTCCGCACATATGTTCACGCACGACCTGTGCGTACTGCGTGCCGGCACAGACCTCACCGAGACGTGCCAACAGCAAGATGTAGACGCGGTTGTGAAGTGGTCCCACAATAACGGGATCGTTTTGAATGCCGATAAGACAATTTTTTTAATAATTCATTCCCCATATTTACCTCTGAAGGAGGTCCCTTCTGCCATATTCACTCACTCGTTGGAATGTTTTCATAATTAGCTTATTAATTGTAAATGCGAACCCATATAAAGGGTCAAATGTGTAACTTATCGTGGAATGAAGGTCGAAGAACATTTTTCCTGGACTAGTCACGTGGATTTTGTTTGCAGCAAATTAAGAATATTGTTGAGTAAATTTTATCATTTAAGTTTTAAAGTACCCACTAGCACATTGAAATGCATTTATTTTCTTGTCATTGGTCGATTCTGTCTTGAGTTACGCCCCTGATTATTACGGTCTTTCTGTTAAAACAAAGATTGTCAAGTTAGAAAATATTCAGACAAGGTTTTTAAAAGTGTTAGCAAACAAAAAAATATATAAAAAAAATAAAAAATCAAAACGACTATAATAAATTATTTAAAATCTGTAAAATTCTTCTAGTTAAATTAAAACAAAAATATCTACTTGTCGTAATTAATTATGACAATCAGAAGCGTAACTTATTCCCAGCTAAGTTTATCAACAAGCATAACACAAGAACAATGTCCTCGGGTAAATTTGTTGTTGCTTTGGTTTTATATAAAAAAAATATATAATTTATATAAAAAAGTCATGCTAATACTTATTCAAGATTTAATTTGGGGTTGCTGCATAGTTTGGGGGTCTTAAATTACTTGTTATATATTTACTAGCTGATTCCCGCAACTTCAACTGCGTGTTCCTAGGAATTATCATTTACCGAGATAACGTTACCCTCCTTCTTGTGCAGTCAGATAAAAATTATCCTCTATGTTAGTTAGCTCATAAACTATCTCTGTGCTGAATTTCATTCAAAATCGTTCAGCCGTTTTAGCGTGATTGAGGCGCAAACACACAAACATCTAAACATCGCTACTTTCACAGTTACCTATAGTATTAGTTGAATAAAGTTCATTTTTATGGTAAGTGCTAAAATGCCTAGTTCTTAATTAAGTACCCATTATTACAATACATCATGTATTCAAAAGTAACAAAATTGGGAACGGGGTAGCACTGGGAAGCAAGACGTAAAATCATTCCGGCGCGCTGCCAGTATTTATGGGATGTATCATGTATTCAAAAGTAACAAATTAAGAACGGGGGGGTTGCTGGCAATTATTCATGTATTCAAAAGTAACAAAATTGAGAAAGAAAAATCATTCCGGCGCGCTGCCAGTAGTTATGCTTAAATGTCGCACACAAACGCTGATAGTGCGTTTGTGTGCGACATTTAAGCTGCAGTTAACTTGAGAAGTACTCTGTATATTCGACACCATTTAGTGTCGACTCTACATCTATGGATGCAAAGATGTTGGTAAATAATTAATTTGGATGTTACGCTTGCTCGCATTGCCTTTGAAGATTAGGAACACAAAATCTTCCTTTTCTAGGGTTCCGTACCCGAAGGGTGCCAAATGCGACCCTATTTCTGAGCCTCCGCCATCCGTCTGTCCGTCTGTCACCGGGCTCTACCGGATCAACCGAAATAGGTAGAGAGCCGAAATCTTTACAAAGGGTGTAGTACTCGTATTTTTATTGCCGCTTTGACAACAAATAATGAAACATCCCGGTTTTTCCATTTGCTTAGCCATTTTGTTTTATTTGTTTATCGGTGAAAAATGGACTCTCCCGATCTTATAAATAGGAAAATATCTTTAATTGCGGGTATTGAGTATTGTTCTTAGTAATTTGTCATTATACGATTAATAATTGCTCATTCGAATTATGGTAAATAATATTAAGTTTTGTATCACATTTGATTTTATTTCTGAAAATAAGTTACTCAATTTCTACCCTCTTCCGGTTTCAATGAGCCGAGTTTCGTTAATCTGAGTACATAGACAGTGCTACAAGGATCATTTTGCGCGTGGCCAAAATCGGAACTAACGCTGCCATCTTGTAAAGCGTTAGAGAGAGCGAGAGAGGTGATGCTATAAAGCTAAAAGTGGCGCCCCCTGGCAATGTCATCAAAACGCCAAAATATCCATATAGCATTATACATACATACTATAATATATATACACAAAACTCTTTTTCAATGTTTCGATGTACGGTCTTGAATGTAGTCCTACCTAGTATTTAATATTTTAAAAATATTTAAATGATATTATATTATTATTTAAATATTTAAATTATATTATTAAATATTAAAATATTTTTAAAATTAAAAAGATATACTCGTATAAAAGACTGTCTGACTGTTTCTCCGTGTACCCTTGGTATGGTATGGAACCCTTCGTGTGCGGGGTCCGACGTCCTACTCGCACTTGACCGGTTTTATTCAATATTCTTTCACTATGGTCTCATTCATTATTTTCTGAGGTCACCGCGGCAATAAGCTCTCTATCAAATGTTGAGTTATTTTCTTTATGAAACAAGTTAAAGCGGCGGCGACGAAGTTGTTGATATGATACAGACCAGACAGATTGTTAATCATTTAGATAAGTATGTTACCGGCAATCTGTATAATGCAGCTATTCTCTATAATACCTAGGCAATGTATATAATACCTGGGGCCTTCAGGTAATGTATAAAATATTATTAATATTAATGTCCTACCTAATATCAGGGTAAAACACTGCGGCAGCTTAGCTGAAGGGTAAAGGGAGTGAGCGAAGCGAAGCCTCCTTTATCCTTCGTGTTAGGTTGAACATGTCAGAACAACAAAAATACTTAGTTTTAAGTATTTTTTGTGTTAGGCTGAACATGTAAGAACAACAAAAAATACTTAGTTTTAAGTATGTTTTGTTGTTCTGACATGTTCACCCTAACACAAAGGATAAAGGGAGCTTCGCTTCGCTCACCCCCTTTACCCTTCACCTAAGCTACCACAGTGATTTACGATTTTACAAACATTACCGGCTGCGCATTGGGTATTATATATAATACCTAGGCAAAGTATAAAATAAAGGGAAATATTAAATTGCACATCAAAAATACTGATTTGCACAGCAAAAATCCCTTATATTTGCTGCGATAGCTTAAGTGTTTATCCTTCGTGTTAGATTCAACATGTAAGAACAACAACAAATACTTAAAACATAAACTTAAGCACTCATGAAGTATTTAAAAGATAAAAAGTGTTTTTTTTTATCCTTTTTGGCTGTGCAAATCAGTAATTTTGAGGTACGATTAAATACTAGCCTAAAATAAATAATGTTTCATACATAACCTGCACGTTTTAGGCATTACATATATTGCCTACGGATTATATATGATACCGGATTATACAAAATGGCCGGTAACACATACACACAAGAAATCCGTATGGTATTACGGGGTGGCAGTAACAATGTACTCGTTTACACCCCCTTACCTCCTAGTAATTAACTATTAGAACTAAATCTAGAGGTAGGCATATTTTATCTTGTAATTGAACAATGATCAGTCATGAAAACAGTTCGATAGTCTAAGTCTAAAACAATAAAATTTAATATGAAGTCACAAACCTTTCAACAGCTCCCGCAGCTCCTTCAAAGCAGTCTCAACAATTTCCGGAGTCTCCCTCAACTCTCGTTCCGCCTTGTCTGTGTAATACTTCCCCATTGGACCATTCTCCATCTCTATCTTATTCTCACCCCACATTACGAACGGGGTACCATCTTCGTTGTACTGAATCTTCATTCTCGTACGATTTGTCTGGCCGGTTGGTAAATCTTCTATTGATGATGCTCTATTTCAAAACAACCTGTCGCTTCTAGGTCAGCTCGGTCGGAACCGACAGCTTTAAAACTTAGGGTCCCTTCACTTTGATCTCAAAACTCTCTCGGGGAAAGCGAACTGCCCCGGCAACAACTAACTTCAAGAAGTGTTTAGTTGTGTCCACGTATTCTGTCGCAGTTGTCTCTATTTTGCGTGAATATTTTCTTGTGCTCGATTAAATTGGCGAGCGAGAGTGGCGAGCTGTGCGCTTGCGCCGAGCTGATTGGCAACTGAGAGTCTCGCGCAGGCGCAGTAACGGTTGCTGCCACCACCAGGCTGGACCACTCGTGTCTCATGAGGAAGCTGGTTTTGAGTAGGTAACCAGTAACCAGTCACGGCGGTTATTTGGCCGCGGATCAGGGTTCAAATCCGAGTAATTTGCATACTCCTCACTATTTATTCGTTGTTTGTTTAGATTTTATGTACCAAATTTCGGACTATTCTACCTTTTGGCTTTATCCCCGCGCATTAAAGGCCAATATTGTTACAATACGTGTGTTTGTTCGACCTTAGATACTTATTTATTATCTCTACGTTATGTATATAGTTGGAGATATTAACGATATGTTATGTAATAGTAAATTCAAATGTGAGATATGTACTACAACCTTAGGAAAATATTTCTTATATATATTTATATATCTTGTTGGTATAGACCTACTAGAAATAATCCAACCTAAGTAGAGCGTGCCAAGTCAGTGCTAAGGTGGAAAAGATGAGGTCGAGGATGAGGACGCCCGCTGAAGAACAAGCAGGTGATCGGTCCTCTATTGTGTCTATTTCACCCAATACGGTATTTGAATGCTAGTCAAAACATATTCTTTTTAGGAACTGTCAAAACGGTAATTTTCTTCACGAGTTCTATGAAATACTAGCACGTGACGTCATAGTCAAATGCTATCTTTTTAATACTTTTAGTTTAGTTAATAATTAATAATTTTAGCTTATAAAATACAACTGCTGGAGATATACAATTCTGATATTGTCAAACGTTTTTTATTGAAATAGATTCAGCTTGAGACACGTTTCAAAATTTTTGGACCACCTTGTCAAATACCGTATTCCCAGTGCCTTGGCACCGCTTGGTTAGTTCAACAGATGTCCTTCCACAAATGTTCTTGTTCATCTAATAAATTCCACTATTTCGCTAACGTTAAGTTTGACAACTCATCTACTTTAATGCTATCCATCCTTAATGTACGGCAACTTACGTTTGAATACATAACGCATTCTCCCAAGAAGTGCTGTCTATATTCCTGCAGGCCACTATGAGAACATGAGGGGTTTTTTATAAGCTTTAATAATGATAGGGGTCTATGAAGGTTTGAGAGACAGAGAGTCCGTCAACGAGCTAGATTCTCAGTCAGGTAAAGATATTACATAAACAAACACACCTAAATACTTTAAATACAGGCACATATGTACATCTCTTCTGGCCCCACACTACGCTACCCTGTGTCGTGGGAACCAGAAACAGCGACGTCACATACATATAAACATCCAAGACCTGGGATTTTTCTTTTTCTGTATCCCCAGCTGGGAATCAAACCCGGGACCTCTCGCATGGTAGGCAGAGCCACACACAACCGCAACGCCACAGCGCGCTGCTGCGGTCGATGGCTGGATGTCGACGGTCGCTATCGAAGGCTGAACGCCTGATGCTTTCACTAGAGCAGCGCAACGGATGGCAAGGCAATGTCAAATTGGTTGAAAGAGGATGGGCCCATATTTACAATTAAATATAAATATTATATTATTTACATTATATTAGGAATTATCATAACAACCTATATTATCATATCAACCTATATTACCACGACAGTAAGTTACTTGTTGAATACAAATAGAGAGAGATCGGTTCAAGAGTGAAACGCCTTTGAAAATAAAATAATTGTGTCAATGAGGAACTAAGCCATAGACAACTGGCAGGAGCAAACCAAGTAAGTATCTAAATTGTGTCAATGAGGAACTAAGCCATAGACAACTGGCAGGAGCAACACCAAGTAAGTATCTAAATTGTGTCAATGAGGAACTAAGCCATAGACAACTGGCAGGAGCAAAACCAAGTAAGTATCTAAATTAAAGTTCTGGGAGTCCCAGATCATAACATGCATATAAATTCAAAAAAATTCCAAAATTCCAAATGTCTTTATTACTGTAGATATTTACATATACTTAGCAATGGTTATTTTGTCATATACGAGTTTAGTGTAGGTGTACCCATCAAATTACCACCTTTCCTAATTTATCAACCAGGTGATAGTCTGACACGGGCGTAGCTGTTTCATTTAGGAGGAGTCCGTGGGTACAAAACATTACAAAAAATCCGTGTTGTCTGATGTTCCTAACAGCGTAAGCCGCAATTATAAAAATCTAACGAACAAAAGAGAAGCTTCAGTCAAGATATTTATCACATTTAATAATATTTCGAGACTTATATTAACGGGCCCCTCTCTTGCAAGTTTATTAATATAAAATAAAATTATTTAGTATCGATTTTCAACGAAAAATACGTTTTAAAACACCTCATGAGAGGAAGTGACGTAACAGTTGTTTTCAGTAAGAGACATAGCTATGCATCAGTTACCCTTTCCTTTTCAATGCGAAAGAAAAGAAAAGCTCTGTCCCTTACTGACAACAGCTATTACGTCACTACCGCTGCAGGTCCATTTTCGCACCAAACTGTCAACTAGCAGTTTGAAATTAGAACCCGCGATTTTTGTCATATTTTAATGTTTACAGGCGTATCATAAACCCTCTTTACTGCGTCCAAAAATCGAACGTTACGAGCAGCATGATATAACTACTTGGTAAAAACTAATTTATTATTGGAATATTGATAATTTGGATATTGGTATTTCGACATATTATGATATTCAAATTTCGAACGCCGACGCCCGCCTGCGTGCCGCCCCTAGTTTGTCTGTGAAGTTGGTACTACTGAACAAGCTAAACAAGTGCAGAGCAATAATCAATGCCACAATGCCGGTCAAACAGGCGGTTCCTGAACACATCAAAGAGAGCTTATTATATGTGTGTAGATAAACTAGTGTATGTAACTGTACATAATTAGGCATTAAAACTCTCGAGTGATATAATTATGAAACTCGCCTTCGGCGACTTTGATAAACCCACACTCGAGTTTTCGAGTTAAATTTTAAAGATTTTTATTCATAATAGCACAAATATTGAGACGTAATGAACGTCATAACATAATCAAGCAAGCCTAATAAAATATTAAGCAGGTGCCTAATTATTAGTACATAATATATAGGGTGCAATGAACTGGTTTAATGCCAGATGTCGGTTTCTTGTAATAAGTTATTAATTTTGTAGTAGGCCTTTGTGCACAAAGTGTGCTTTATACATGTTTTCAATCGAGCTTCAGTTAAGATTTGTATTTCTTGCGGAATTTTATTGTAGAAGCGCATACAGTGTCCCATAAAAGAACTACTAACTTTTGTGAGTCTGAACATTGGAATTTTCTAGTTTGCACATTGTGGCGGCTATCAATGGTTTTAAAGCTACTGATATTTTTCCTCACATACATTATGTTTTCATAGATATATCGACTTGCAACTGTTAGGATGTTGATTACTTTGAAGAAATATTTTAGAGACTCTCTATTACCTAGCTTATAAATAAATCGGCTCACTCTCTTCTGCAAAATGAAGATGATCTCAATGTCAGCAGCCCGTCCCCAAAGTAGTATGCCGTAGGACATAACGCTATGGAAATAACTAAAATATACAAGCCTAGCAGTTGCAACGTCAGTCAATTGCCGGGAAAAACAGTTTCATCTACTAGTTTTAATTTGTCTTTCCCCAATACAATGTTACTCTTAACTTGCCTTACATTAGGTTAAGTGAATTTCATGCATTTTGTCTTTTTTGAATTCAGAAGCAAGTTATTCGAAGTTTACTAGTCTAGTACTCGCAAGAGAGCATTATTTGTTTCCTGTAAATCATTTTCCTCTCTCCTAATTTAAAAAATTAGTGACGTGTCATCTGAAAATAATACTATCTCTGACATGTTTTGTACCATGAATGGCAAATCATTGACATACACGAGGAAAAGGAACGGACCCAGAATATATCCCTGTGGGACTCCCATCTTCATCTGAGAACCCGAAGATTTTGTCCTATTAATGTCAGCTTTTTGAAACCCTCCCTTCTAAATACGATCTCTTAAGCTTAGAGCTATTGCCTTTTACACCATAGTGTTTTAGCTTTAAGAGCAATGTTTCGTGGTCTACCCAGTCAAATGCCTTGGACAGGTCACAAAAAACACCTATAGCGTCCCTACGATCTTCCCACGCATTAAAAATAAGTTTAACTAACATGACTCCAGCATCTGTTGTCGACCGCCCTTTTGTAGATACAAACTGCTGGCTATGGAGAACTTGATACGCATTGAAGTGCGCCAGAAACGTACCCAAAATAATCTTCTCAAATATTTTACTCAATACTAGTAGAACCGAGACTGGTCTAAAATTAGTGGGGTCACCCCTATCGCCGCTTTTAAATAAAGGTACTACTCTACTAGCCTGCTGTGTTTCATGAGATCAGGGAAAGTACTCTCATCTACACATTTATTGAAGATTTTAGCTAAAAGTTCGTCTATCACCGAGCTAATAATTTTTACTGAAATGCCCCAGAGATCCTCGGATTTTTTCAAATTTAACAAATTAAATGCTTTAATTATACCATAGGGCTCAATATATGCGAATGAGAAATCTTGATTGCACTTTTGAACATTGTCTTTTAAAAATGATGCAGCTACGGTCTCCTGATTTTGTTTACCTGCTTCTCTATTTATGATATTCCAAATTGTTTTAGTTTTCTTCGAAGATGATCTGATGAGAATCTTCATTTTTATGTGTTCGCACTTAGCTTTAAGGCAGACGGCCCTAAATAGTTTTGAATATAATTTTACATGTTGAATAACAATTGGGTCATGTGTAGATATTTTTTTGCCATAAAGTGCATAAAGTGTATCTCTACTTTTACGGATTCCTTTTGTTGCCCATTCATTAAACCCTTCTTTGCTATCGCTATTTGGAAGTTAATGTAATTTTAAATTGTTTTCATAACTATTTGAAAGCTTGTTGAATAAGTCCATATAGTGATCATTCGCTTTTTGAGTATTATTTTGAGTAGGTAAACTACTTTGTAAATCTTGTTTAATTTTTTTTTTTGTTGTGATTGGCCTCCATAAGACTTCTTCCTGTGATTTTGAATCTACTTCTAAGTTGACAATTTGCCCACTGTGATCAGATTTTAAACAATTTACTGTACACTTCTTCAAAAATTCGCAACCGCACACTACGTTATCAAGGCATGTTGCAGTAGTTTCAGTTATTCTTGATTTCAATGTCCTCCATTATGTATCAGTCACATAATAGTAGTTTATGTGACTGGTACATAATGGAGAGCATCAATACTCGAGAGTGGGTTTATGAAACGAGCCGAAGGCGACTAGTTTATCTACACACTAATCATAAGCTCTCTTTGATGTGTTCAGGAACCGCATGTTTGACCGGCATTGTGGCATTGATCATTGCTCTGCAGTTGTTTAGCTTGTTCGGTAGTACCAACTTCACAGACAACCTAGGGGCGGCACGCAGGCGGACGTCGACGTTCGAAATTTGAATGTCATTATTTGACAAATTTTGGTACATTATGGTCATAATGTACAAATTTTCAGATAAGAAATGAGATTTTACCAAGTAGTTTTACATTATGCTGGTCTTAACGTAAGGTTTTTAGACGCAGTAAAGAGGGTTTTTGATACGTGTGTAGATAAACTACTATAATATGCTCGTTCTCTATTCGACATGGTATAAGTTAAAATGAAAGTAAAAATAAAAATAATTCATTATTCGTATTGGCAAGTGGTCGACATGGACCTAAATGACTGAAAAGATGATTAGGACTGTGAAAATAAGACTATAAAATAATAATAAATTCGTTTTATTGATTAACGAATTTTGTAATAAAATATTATTCCCAAAATTGTATCTCTATAATCTAGGTTATTTGAGCAATTCAGGTATTTTATTAACTTTTGGCATGTACTAAAATAAAAGCAAGACGTTTACATAAGACACCCACGTCTGCGAAACCTTCATTTATTTGTTTATTACACATATCATTAAAAATATCAAATATTTACTAATCATTTGTTTTATCGCATCTACGTTCATACAACTATATGGAATTCGAATAATTATCTAAAATGTCATGATTATTCTAAAGGTAGGTATGGTAACAGATATAACTGGCACAAAACAGTACTACATTATCACATCCCCAGCCTCAGTACCTATTTAATTCATTTATTCATTTAATTTATCCTAAAACATAATAATATCTAATCGATCGTCCATTAAATAAATAACAGTATTTTGTCGGTTACACATCGGTCGATCTTCACAAACACACCAAAATCTTGTCATGAAATCCGCTCACAAACAGCAGGGCGGCAATAACAACTTGGTTGACAGGTCACTCATTAAATACTTGGTTGACTTTAAGCAGCGGGCATATAGCGACCTGCGGGTCCAGTATAATAACGCTTTCAGGGTTCTGCTGCGGCTGCCGCGGTTCTGCAGTGCCTCTGGCATGTTTGCGGAGGCGCGTACGGATGACTTTTACGCTATAATGAGAAAACGAAGCGCATCCATGCTGGCTCGCCTCCGCGGCAGCACCAACAGAATCCTGAGCGTATTTATAGACCGGTGGGACTCCCCAATGTTGAGTCGTTGGGTGCAGCTCCACACTACGAGATGAGATGCTCGCGTGTGTGTGTATTTTATTTTAATTTTATGTTTGTTACTAACTCTAGACTTTAAGATATTGTTACTAACACTATGGACTAAACGGTCTGAAATAAATGAATATTGAATTGAATTGAATTAAATAACCATGCATTAGCATAAGTAAATAACCATGCATTAGCATAAGTAAATAACCATGCATTAGCATAAGTAAATATGACAATAATTATTAAAATATAGATAACCTGTCTCGCAAAGTTATTTGGTATACCTTCTGTTATATCTTGAATAAATTGTATCAATATATATTTACGTAAGGCACTCAATTTACAAAAGAACGAAGAGTTCGAAATCACAGAACTTTCTTATTCTCCTTATTCAAAATCCTAGCTACTCCCATATTTTTTAAAATATTAGCTGCATCGTTTTACCATTGCATCTAGAATATCATTTAACTAACAATCTAGTAACCCTGCCTTAATTTTCGTTTTGTTAAGCTACCACCTCCCCGTAACGGTTACTTTACTATGAAGTAAACTTCATACAATAATCTTACTAAATAAGTAACATTTTTACAGGCTTGCCACCTACGAGCGCCTAGGTTAGATACAACAATATTTTGAATCATTGAAGATTAAAACCTGGGAATGTTTAGGTGCGCTCGTCAGTAGCAAGTTTCACAAACATAATGTACCTACGACGAAACCTATGAACAACATAATTTAGTCATAAATGCGTCACAGCATAATTCTCATCACAATAAAGCCTCGTGCAACCCGCGAGCGAATAATTCGTGAGCCAAAGGCCAGTTTCGCAGTTTTCATAAAGCGATATTTTCCCAGACACATAAATCGTCATTGCATATGAAACTGGCGCTAAATATCGATTTTTTTTCACCACAAGCGGCTAATGTACGAATCGCGACTCCGTGAGAACAGGCTTGCACAAAGCCCTACAAACTTGAGACTGCAAGAAGGATCAATCAGTTCTCTAACTCGCATCTCCTCAGCAGACATGTCCCGACGACCTACGCCTTCTTCACAAACCCGTAGGAGTTCCAGTTGGTGATGTGCGGCAGGACTTCATTGATGACGGGGTACCATTCAGCACCGGAATAGTCTATGGCGGGGAGAACACCGCCGTAGTCCGCGGGGAGGTGGGACGGCTCGAGGTGCTTGTGCAAGGAGGGCATGTCGTTGCCGTGGAAGAAGATCTGGGAAATATCAAATACTAAGTTATGAATTACTAAACTTCATCACCTGTCCTTACATCACTTCTTTCTTCTTTTTGTTAGAAGTCTTATAAACATGTAGATGCTTGATGCGATGAGGCGTTAACCCCTCAGAATATATTTGAACAATATTTCTTGATAGCTAGGTTATACCATTCAAGTTAGTACGATAGCAGTTAGTTTCGTATTTTGTCACTCTTACTCGGTTTCTCAGCTTCTCCCGGATGAAAGGTTTGAACATGGCCCACACGATGCTGAACATGCGGGGCTGCTTCACAAAGTGCACCTCCTTCAGGCGAAGAGGCATGGCGTCTTGGATGAAGGTCAGGAGCCGCTTGGAGAAGGAAGGCGTTAGACCCCTGGCCTGGAGGAGAGGGAGACAGAATAAGTCGAGGAATAAAATGGCCGAAAGGGTATGTACAGTTACCACAAATGGTATTTCTGAAGTACCATTGGAGGCCAGGGGATCTCTTCTCTACATCACATTTCTGTTTCTGGCTTAACTTTGGTGCAGTCTGTAGCTACCTTTGCCACTTTATATGATCATAAGCGTAATAGATCTGCTTACAGCAGTCATCCGACATAATCGGTGGCGAAAAAATAATATACAACAGTTGAAATGGTAATCAAGAAACGTACTGTGTGGAAAAATAATGCTGTTGTTAGACTTTAAATCGCTTATTAAATAATATCGGCAAAGCCTGACTGCAGCAGGAAAGATAGATGATGACATGACATCGATTAAGGCAGAAATAGCGCACTGAAATTTGTCATCATTTCGCATCAGTATCACAGTGACCTAGATTTTCTTTCCGCGCAGTACACTACTGAAATTAAATACCTTAGACTAGTATGATAAATTATTATGATTCAGTGAATATTGTTTTTATTGGCTAGTATTTAATCGCACATAAAAAATACTGATTTGCACAGCAAAAAAGGATCAGCAAAAACACTTTTTATGTTTTAAATATTTTATCTGTGCTCAAGTTTATGTTTTAAGTATTTTTTGTTGCTCTTGCATGTTCAACCTAACACGAAAGATAAAGGGGGCTTCGCTTCGCTCACCCCCTTTACCCTACACCTAAGCTTCCGCAGCATTTTGCCCTGATATTTGCTGTGCAAATCAGTATTTTTGATGTGCAGTTTAATATTTCCAGTTTTTATTTATTCTACAATTTTTGTAAATCACCAGCTCGTATAGGATTTAGTCGTGGTTTAGACTAGACTGCATTTGCGTCCTTCCTACCTTTTCAGTTCGTGGTTAAGGCTTAGGACTTATCGAGATTTTATATAATAGCTCTAAGACTGATGTTTATTTCTTGTAAATGTAACTACGCTTAGCGTGATAGGTCGAACGGAGCCTCCGTTACGGAGGGATCATTAAAAATCCTGTAACTCTTGACTCGTTTTTGGGATTGACCCACTGAAAATGTGTAAACATTTTGTTTGTAACAATGTCACCAACGCTATTTTTCACATAACTTTTTACCTACCTGCAATATATTTATATACATTGGTCACTACATAGTCCTCGGACTATGGTCATACAACTCATACAAGAGTGCTACATACTAAATGACCCGTGTGTTTACCCAGGCGATCACGTCTGAACATCCTTGCTCGATGTACTCGTTCATACGACATACGAGGACAATCCACTTCCGTCCATCTCTGAGGACATTGGGCGGATGTTTAACTATGATATTGGTTCGTGGAATATTTAAATTTTGATTTTGCTTGTTCAGAGATAAGCTTGCGAGCGGATGTTGAAAATAATGAAACAAAACGAGAGTAGATAGTGTAAAGTTTGAGTATACATTGTATTTGTTCATGAGTAATCATGAGACCATAACTAGGATTAATTCGGGATATGCAAAAATATCCCTCGTCCATGGTCATACATCAAACAATTATTGACGTCAGTCCTATGTAGACTTATCCAAACTAATACAGTTTTCAACATTTTAACACATGCTTGTCATTCCTAAATGCAGAGTTGTGGCATTTAATTTACTTCGTTATTCTGGATATCCTTTGCCTCGGTATTTATAGTCCAGAGTTACCACCGACAGAATCAATCAACATTCCATAACACTTTTATGAAAACCCACATCCAGAAATGCGCTTAAGCCGAAGAATGACGATTCCAACGAACACTATGTGCATCCACAAGTGCGCAGGGGCAACCTCGCGCGTGACACAGGATGCCCCTTGAATTGGAAACAACCCTGAGGCATATTTTCCTGAGATTTCTTCATTGAAATATATAGTTCGTCTATCTTGGTCATCCACGCATGGCGTACACTCTCTGACAAGAGTTAGCTGGACAAGCCTAAATAGATAAAGCCCTTAAACAGGCCAGAAATGTTTTGTTGTCAAAAATATGATTTAAGGAAAGAAATTTAAAAAGAATGGGTTATTATTATTATAGGATAATTAAATAAAGAAATATCAACTTTCCCTTTTTAAATCCGCATTTTACGCTACTATACGCGTTCGGTCACCCTTGCGCTCAACGCGTCGTGAGCCGCGAGTGACCGAGAACGGTAATAATGGGCGGTGCGCGCGGTGAACCAACGAGTAAGTGAGCATAATTTTAATTTGAGTTAGGACAAAATGGCGGGAAAATGTAAAAAAAAACATAAATTGATTGTTCTCCTCCAATACTATGAAGTGAAAAAATTTGGCTGAGCTACCTAGGTTCAATATGTACTATCAGTATCAGGTATGTGTGATAGTAGCAAATATCATACATACCTACCCGGAATTCATTAATTCTAAACGATCCTTATATGTTCTAAGTAGTGTCTAGTCTACCGGCGAACTATTGTCTAAATCGGTACCTACATAACCCATTTAATGCGCTTGCGCTACTATCTTAGACAATTGACCTTACATTGTCTGTGTTTATCGAGTGCGTGATAAGAATTTATTTACCAATCCTCTGACGATGACCCCTCGTGACCTCTTAATTTCAGATGTTGTCACCTAAGTTACTTATCGACAAACACTATTTAGACAAACCGGAGCACAGTGGCTAGAACAAAATTTACCTAGATTTTTATTTTACAGTCCGCTGATAAAATAATAAACTATATGCACCGCACGGGTAATAATGTAATAAAGTATCACTAATTAGACAACGTGGATTTACGGTCTTCTTTAATCTCTAGATCCTGTTTCGGTATCTGATAAACTTAATAGCCCAAAAAAATCAATTTCGCAACTACATGTTTACGTGACCACATCGACACTAGGCAAATAACAAATAACATCTACAACATATAAACTAAGGCTTCTGTGGAAATAACTATATTTTTATGCTTAAATACTTTAAAGCATGTGTGTTCAGTATTCACTGTTCTGAGTATGTACCTACTTTATATGGTGACAAAAATAAACACACTTTGTTAACGCAAATGGGTGTATGAATCACTTCACTTCCCAGTCAACACTCGTACATGTATTCACTGGGACATGGTTTTTCACCAACTTTTATTTTGCCTTTGTGATGCCTACAAAGGGTGAAGAGGCCAATGGCAAAACAAAGACGCACATGTCTACCTACCTATTGAATGATATTGCAAAAGATGTGACATCATCGATCAGCCAGCTTCGACTGTTACACTGTCACTAGCAACACACAATGCGCACGCGCGTGCCTAGTGAAAGTAATTTGCTATTCCCCCCGGCTCGTTGTCCACTATGTCTGGTGTAGTCGTTGTTATCGAAAACATTCAAATGTATTCAGTTCAAGCATTCACACAACGGCGAAAACATTTCATGGACACCTTTTTCACGATCACTGGCGGAACATTCAGATCAATAACCAGGACATGCAAACAATGACCTAGATAACATCTTAACTTCCTGAAAAATTATCGGGCACTCGGCCAGTGCATTGTGTACCGTGCGCTAAGCAATAGTAAGTCTTATATCAATAGCACCTGGTGCTGATATTATTCTGTCAGTGTGGCAGCAGGTGCTTATTGCTCTATTCTTTCATAACAAGACATTATCCTTTGTTTAATAGGCTTAATTACATTTGGGCGATAAAACAAAGGGTTGCAAAACCGTGTTATTATGATCCGTGGGTTTTATTCAACGTCTTTATTGATAAGTTGCTGTTCTGCCAGCAATGTACATCATTTTAATGTACGAGAACTCTTGTCACAAAGTTATCTTATCGTTTGATGAACAATGGGCTGCATTGTTAGTTAGTTAGATTACTACCATTTAGGTCAGTGCGCAAGAGGTGAAAGACTCTTTATGTAGCGAATTGCGATGATCGCTACTTGTCTCTTATTTGTGCATCATTTATGACTTATGAGATATTCAAATTATTTAGATAAATATACTGGATAGAGAAAGAATCTTTCCTGTTATCTGTTTATCTGGTAATTTGAAAACATTTCTACAATATCAAGGGTAACAAAATAACTAGATAGTTTAGTTTATACAATCAAATATATCGTCATGACTTTTCCAATGCGTGGAGGCAGTGCCACAGTTGTGCCAAAGCACCTTTACGCCAGGATTCGAACCCCCGTCCCCTGCGTAACACCGGTGCAACCTTCACGGTTCAGTTGTTTCTGCATCTGTAAACTTTAATATCAGAATCAGTACACACCTGTGACCAGCCCATGTCATGGAAATCCATGAGGACAACCGTGCCTCGAACCTGGGACTCCGGCTCCAACATGGCGGCTTCGTGGATGAGGAAGAACAGCCGGAACAGCTGGTCTGCAGACACCTTGCTTGGGTTCCATTGCCCTGGAATAACGCATCACATTGTTCTAAAAAAACCACTGCTGCAGTTGGATTAAGATTAGTTAGACAGAGATAGATTTGGTTTAGATTAGTTAGGTGTTGCTTGTTAGAACGCAGGGAAAACGTGCAGGGCGGTGAGCTCAAACACTTTCCTGCGGACGAGAGCAACTGTATCTCCATCTACTGATAATGTACCTAGTGATATGCCTAGAACCTTTTCAATTGTGCAGTTCGCAAGTTACAATTATAACGTATGTGAATATCCATCTACCAAGATCAGAAGTGAAAATAACGATGATGCGACCAGAAGACACTCTACAATCTGGAACCTCATGCATGGCTATTAAAACGACAAACTTAACGCCTCGCGCGCTTGGGTACGCCCACTTAATTAGGTGACTACAAACTGCCGCAACACCTTAGTCATGGCGTAGGTGTAGTCACTTATGATTGCAAGTGTCCAATAGCTGACCACCTGTTTATAAATAACATAGTTATAAAATCCAACTGTAAACACCACATGTCGTAGCTCTAATGGTCACAATCTTAAGGAACTTTGGACACTCGGCTTCACAATATACAGACTAGCTGATGCCCACAACTTCATCTGCGTGTTCCTAGGATTTATCATTTACGTAGAATACAAGTCTGAGTCTGTTGCCAAGAAACCAGAGTTTATGGTCATGCTCACTAAAATGTATTTTCTTGCGGCGGCTCTGTGTAGCGGGTTGCTCCCCTCCCTCAAATATGGCGAGGGGGGTGATGGCTGGTGCACAAGTCATACACACTCGTGAACGGGTGCTGCTTGGGGGGACTGGTCCAGTCTGGTTTCTCATAAGTTATGTTCATTACAGCTTGTCTTTGTTCTTATTTATTTTGTTTGATTATATTTTGAGACATCTTATTGACACTTATGGATACGATGTTATAATATTGTCATTGTATTAGATAATTTTTATATCGTACATTGTGTAGTAAAAAAAAATATGACGAAAATTTAACAAATGCCATCCCCTTAGAGTTTCTTGGTGCTATCTTCTCTGACGGGCGTATTTCCGAAGCACTGGTAGAGTTAATGGAGTTTCTTTTTCCTGTGCGAGATTCAGCCATTGAAGGAGAAATTTCCTTTTTCGCACCATAATCAGTTATGTACTTATTAGTTTAGTTGATCATATTTTTTATTTTTTCCATAAGTGTTTGACTTGTAAAAGTGCATTATTGAGACTACTTGCAATAAATGATTTGAGTTTTGAGTTACTCTCCTTCTGGCGCAATAGGATAAAAAGTATCCTATATGTTATTCTAGCTCATAAACTATCTCTGTGCAAATTTTGTTTCAAATCCGTTCAGTCGTTTTAGCGTGATTGAGGCACTAACATCCAAACATCGCTACTTTCACATTTATAATATTACTTAGTCGGATTATATTGCATGCATTTCGTCAGAGCACAATGGCCAGAATAGGACTATGGGAAATGGTCCATAGATGTCCACTGACATATGATCGAAAATCAAAATGATAGCCATGGAAAGAGAAAAGTTGAGAAGACTCATATCGGCCCAGCCCACACCACGTAAACGGACTTAAATACTTATGTAAGTGGTGAAAAACCAATATAATGGGTCTTACCTCCAACGTTAACTACCAAGACTCTTCTGCCTTTGTGGTCGCGGCCTTTCAGTACATTGGCGACTTTGTGGTTGAGGAAGGCCTCTTTCTCGTCATCAGGCAGCAGATTATCCAATAGCGATGCGTTATCTCTCTTGAATTCTGCTATACGGCGCATCTGTCGGACAAAATAAGTAATTTAGCAGTGGTTTTGGAGGCGTTGGTTTGTGGGCGGTTGATATAAAGAATTTTCATAATACACGATATCGAAATCTCAGCTGAGTTAGAAAGCAACCAAATAAGTAATTTTGAGCACGGATCCTCTAGCAATTTTGAGCGCAGAAATGGGTGTCTTGGTAAAGGTAAGATATGTAAGGAAGGAAAAACATAAAAAAATGACGGGTAGGTACTAAGAATATATTTGTAAATATCTACAGTATATAAATGATATTACGAGAGGACGATGTTCAAACATGGTAGATTTTTCCACAAACAAACCAAATCTTTCATGTGACTTCGAAGAACCTTATCACGAAATCCTATCAGATTAACATAATGTGAAAAGCGAATGCGACCATATCTAACACTGTGAAAAAAGCTACAACATAAATAACTAGTTATATCAGTACAAATGGGACTGAAACGATCCGCAATTGCACATTGTTATCATAATATCGGCAGTTTACAGTAAGCAGTCGCGTACAATAACGCGGGGAGTTTCCTCGGCGTTTCGATAATGTGCAATATTACTGCAACTGAGGAAACTATACCGTAATATAATCAGCCAGCGAGCTACAAAGGTCGTGGAAACCACAATAAAACACAGGGCGAGTTGTTACTATCAAAGCGTTGACTCTTAGTTAATCAATCAGTTTTGTTAAAAATGGCAGTCCACCCCATTCATCATTAGCATCACTCAAGGAACTCCTTCGTGTTTGCTTCGTCCCCTTATTATTATAACATACAGTTAACGTTCAAAATATATCGATAAGGATCGATTTAAGATTTACATTTAATGGAGTATATTATAGTTATTGCTATAATAACACTTAAAAGTAACGAAATAAGTAACTAATCCTCATTTATAGAATAATTGCAGCAAAAACATTGTGTGGCGTATAGTACAAACAGTATCGCAAAACTGCGACCATTGAACTATGCACATCACATCACAACACAACGAAATGAAATACCCTGCAATCAACCCACTTCCATTTGGTCTTCTAACCATCACGTGGTCTCGCATGCCCTCATGAGCGGGCGTGCTATGGCTTGACCTCGTACAAGTCATTGTTTGATAATTGTGTTACGCTAAGTTGTGAGTGATACGAGCAGGTTGCTCAAGTCTTAGGTTAGCGACTGTCTGCAACCGACTTTTTGGGTGTGGGCATGTGTCGGCGACATTGCATGCTCGGCTGCAACGATGCGGTATTCGTGTTTCTACTAATATCGTCTATATGACATTACGATTAAGATGATTTACAAATGCATTATTTTTTGATTGTATCTTATGGAATTATTAGGCATTTTATCTAAATTGGCCCCTCTTGAAATCGATTCATCTTTTCACGTAGTAATCTTCGTTTAAACCACTCAATTTTATTGCCATGACACATTAGCAGTCACATAATATCGTGCTTTTAATTACAAATTACCTACTATGTTGCTAAAATTCTGCTCACTGAAATAGACTTGCTAATTTGAAATGTCTATTCTACAGTAGATACTTGATATTGTACATCCTGTTCCACGGGACCGGGACCGGGTGGTTCGACGATCAAAAGGTTAGTTATGAACTCGTGCCTTTTTCCAAATGGGGCGGCAAGGGAAAACCATAAAAGAGAAAAATAAAATATACCACGCCATTTCTCAGATGGGCTACCCTATCTAAAAATGAATAGGGGCACGCCATGCCCAGCAAGTCACAATAACATGTCTTTTCTTATTTGAGACGGTAGAGGCACAGCATACATGCTAGTCACAATGTCATGTATTCTTTCTCAGAAGGGGTGGCAGAGGCGCTGAGCTCTGCCACCCCTTCTGGGGAAAAGGTACGCGACATTATCCGTGTTACCACGAAAAATATTCAAACGTCAAATCCCATATTTTTTTGTTTTTAAACAAGTGTTGAACAGCAGTTTATTTTTTGTGGTAAGGCCCAACATCGTTCGATATGTTGAACCACGGGTGTTTGTTGAACCACCCGGTTCAAGCCTTTTATCTGCATTATGAACATTCGCGGTGGAGCAATATTTTATTATTCGACTTAAATAGTTAGAATAGTTTATTTATATTTATTAAACACTTATTATCCAGTACCTAAATAATAATTACTTAATCATTGGTTTATTTTAAAATAATTCGTTTTATCAGTTGCCCAATACCGTAATACACCGAGGTCACATAAGACCTTCTTAAAATGTAAAATCAGGTCATGGATTCATTCAAATAAGCAGTGTGTATTAGCTCCAATTGAACGTTTGAAGTATGTACACATTTCTGTAAGTGAGTAAATATCCGCAAATAAGTACAGAAAAAGGTAATATGCCGGCGTTTTTAAAAAACTGAACTTGAAAACGAAACACTTCCATCACACAGTATATAGGTTCATCCAGGGTTATTTATAACTCTTTATAGGAAAAGAGAAGAGAAAAGTTTCTAACAAGTTACAAGACAGTTGCACTGCAAGCCCCTTTAAAGCTTGCTGTTTACATTTCGGCCCCAGAATCTAATATGCTGTATTTTCAGACAACTACTACTCTAATGCTTGGTATCAAATCAAGCAGCCGTACATTATTATGTGAATACAATATTGCCCGTGCTGGCATATTGCATGCCGATATCAGTATCTACGTCCGGTTGCTATCGGGCGATAGCCCTTGCCTTTGGTGCTCTTCAAATACTCTTAATGCTTCTCAAACCTAATTTACTACTTGTTATTTGAACTCTTATTGATAGGAAAGACTCCTCGATTAGACATGGGACTCGCTTGATGCAAGAATGCAACTTCGTGGGCAAACGGAATGTTTTGTAAGAACTTACATATGTGCCACTGAAAAATTCAGCTTCTTTGTAATCCGCAAACATTGAGATATTGACTATTCATTCATACAAAAATACCCGTTGAAACAAGCATAATACCTAATTATTTAAGTATTATAACGAGCAACACTTAGCCCAAAGTAAAATTTTGAGATCCTCAGATGTCCTGACAAGTAAATAGAGTTTGTAAGCATACCAGTTCGAATATATGGACTTGCTCTTAATAATTAAACATAACTTGTTTTGATCTACCGCTCAGCTCGTTTACGATCACAATAAATTGGTAGAACAAACATGATATTGCTAATATTAATATACTTATCTATGTGTATTGTCAGCAAAATTGACATGGCTAAAATATGCTTTTAGTCTGATTCATTTACTCTGTCTCTGTGATCTGACTAATAAATTTCGTGAGCAGTTCGGTAATTATATGGTATTTTTTGTCCATTCAGTTTTTGGTTTTTTTCACAACGGTGGAGATTTGGGGTTGAATATGTACAAAAACCACTAAAGCCCAAACGGCTCGGCAGATTGTAACAAATGAGGTATCATTGAATTTGTGGGGACCACGAAACTGACATGGATCACAAATGTAAATGTTATTGGTGTACTGTCATACTTCATGTATTGTATGCAACCAGGTGCATTCATGTTTGTATGAGGTATTGAAAGAAAATGCATTCGGATTGTTTGTTTTTATTGGTTTTAGAGTTCCGTACCCAAAGGGTAAAAACGGGACCCTATTACTAAGACTCCGTCTAAGACTGTACTGTATGTCTGTCTGTCCGTCTGTCACCAGGCTGGATCTCATGAACCATGATAGTTAGAAAGTTGAAATTTTCACAGATGATGTATTTCTGTTGCCGCTATAAAAACAAATACTAAAAATCAGAATAAATAAACATTTAAGGGGGCTCCTATACAACAACTCTTTCAATACCACATACAAACTAATGAATGCATCTGGTTACGTACATGGAGTGTGAAAGTAGCCGCACCAATAACTTTGTAAACATTTTGCTATGTCAAATCCAAACTATTCACTCCACATAACCCCAACCATTATACGGTGGTACGGAACACTTCGTACGCGAGTCCGACTCGCACTTGGCCGGTTTTTTATAATAATTGCAATTGTTCATCCGTCAAGGGGTGTGACGGGTTGGAAATTAATGAAAAAAAAACGCAAATTTCCTGTGTAGCTCGTGAGGTCCACAGCTCACAGAGCCACTAGTATAGTTAAGTTCCTATAAATGTACGTACATAACATAACCACCTATAATGCAAATAAGTGTCTTTGATATTTGACAATATTTCTTCGATTAAGTATGACACAAGTTTGCACCACACACAACACACGCATATTATTTAATTTACAAATACCTAACCTATCTTAGTCAACAAATCTATTTTTTTATATGCAACTTTACAATGGTAAATCGAAACAAAAAACCAACCTACACCCTGCACCTTGAGAAGTTATCCGCATTTCGTCCCCATCGAGAACGGTTTCCTTTCAGTGGCGCAAGCAGGAACCAATTACCAGAGTGAAAAAGTGTTCGAGTTCAGATAAAATTAACTTTATGTCATGGTGCATAAGAGTCACTGACAGTTCGATTCGTATACTTTTTCGACGCGTAATTATTCCTGTTTCCTACACTGAGCCGCAATAAGCTCGCAACCCCAGTTCAATTAAACCGTTAACTATCTATGATCTTACTTTATGTAATTTTTATAGCATAACATAGCAGTTGCCTTGTCCTGACCTGCGTGCGGTCAAAAGTCCTTCATGAGACTGCGAAGGAATAATGTCCCACAGAAATGATGGGCAAAGCTAAAATATTATTTATTATTGCGGTCTTCTCTGCGGATTTTTTATTATTTTTTTGGAAGCGAAGCGATCCTTGGGAAGAATTAAACTTGTTGTTAACTTCACTTCCGTATTTTATCCCTTGTTCAGTAGGTGTGCAAAGTTAAATGACATTAAAAAATTCAATGTGTCGTTTGTCACACATTGTTCAGAGTGGAAAGGCCAGGTCTTGACTATTGTACGTTACCTAAACCTTTGAACATTTTAAATACTTCCTTTGCAAAATGTTTTCAAATTATGAAAAGACTCAAGGGAGGGCAGAGGTTAAGCATCAAAGAATGAGTAACTGCAAAAACAGATATGTAGGCAGGTTTTCTGGTAATAGGAATTGTTGATTCGTTGCAAAAATCTTGAAATATTCAGCAGAAACAATAAAGATCAACTAATAACCGACCCATCCAAAATTAGATTTTCAGATTGAAAAGGAATAAGGATTGTCTAAAAATTGTAAATTTTGACTTTCAAATCAAGTCTAAACCAAGGGAATCACAGTCCCTGATTGTTCCACGTTGTACCAAAGGGTCTGATGGATGCACGTTATGTACACTTAGATCGTAGCCTGAAGAGTGGGAAAAGTTACCTATCCTCACTTCTTTTCAGATATGATGGTATTATTAATATGTATATGGAACAAACAAACCGAGTCCGAAACCTCGCAACATGTCATATATTATCGTTTTATCATATCGAATAACATCCTTGTTTGTTATAAATTATTTATTACAGTGTTTGCAGGTTTGTTGTTTTTGTTACAGCTCGTATTGTAAAATGTCGGTGTTGCTGAAATTGTGAATGATTTGACGAATTGTAAAATTCCACTAATCTGTGTCCTCCCATTTTTTGTTAAAAAATATCTCGCGACCTTTGGTACTCCCGTTGTGCGTCACAAGGTTTTTCCTACAGTAAATCATTAATTAAAACCATACATATAATTAGTTTTAAGAATTTGTAACAAGGGGTACAATAGATAATGAATGAATGAATCTATCGATCAATAGTAAAAATTCATGTCTAAAATGTACTAAACACTGACACATAGCTAAAAATTCCTAAATATAACTCGCTGTCATATCAATCGACTTAAAAATGGACAAAATCGTTTCGGATATCATTTACGGAAATTATGATCCACTGTTATTAGTTTATGTACAACATGAGTTTATTATTATGGCAACAGACATAAATGCTTCCTGAAGCTCATCAGTTGACATAATACAAAAGTTATCTTGTGCAACTCTTCAATTTATTTATTCATTCACCAACATTTGACCCTAAGTTCGTCTACCACATGCGTCAAACAGATAGTAAGTACTATCAGAAACATTGTGGAAGTCAACAGTATCATTGAATTCTGAAACCTATGATCAATGGTAGAAGGCTTTAAAGTGGTGAGTTCGACTCTACCCGTTATCGGGAATCCTTATCGGATGAACTTTGGCATTGCTCCTATTAGCTATCTCTAGCTCTCCTTCCGAGTTACTTCATGATCATCGGCATTTTACTCTCTATGCTATTATTTTAGCCGTTAATTATTAAACTGGTGGCTCTGTGAGCTGTAGACGTCGGAAGCGACACAGAAACCATTATTTTTCAACCCCACACCTCCGACCCGTTGAAGTTTATTGGATGAACAAGTGAAATCATTATAAAAACCAATAAAAACAAATAAACCGATCACATTTTCTTTCAATAAAAAATACAAACTTGTGAATCCACCTGGTTCCTTTTATGGAGTATGAAATTAGCCGTAGCAACAACTTTGTAAACTAAATTTGTAATCTTAAATCCAACATATAAATTTTTGGCTAAAATTAAACAGCCTATCTCACACTCACTGTCTCCACGAATCGTAAAACACCTCATTAGTTAAAATCTGTCAAGCCAAGTCAAGTTTTTTTTAAATTTTCAACCCAGAATTCCGTTGAAAATTTTCCAAAAACTGAATCGACAAAAAACATATAATTAGCGAACCTGCTCTCAAAATTTTACGAGAACCAGTTGAGAACCGCGACCTGTAGAGGAGAACAGCAGAAATACCAAAGCATTTTTGCCCAAGCTGATGGAGACGCTTCGGCCGCTTCGCTCGCTCGGTGAGCTAAGCATCAGAAGATACGTTAGGCACAAGATATACCTAGGCCTTAGAATAAGTCCCTGTGGTACGCCCCACGAATGGAAGATACGTTAGGCACAAGATATACCTAGGCCTTAGAATAAGTCCCTGTGGTACGCCCCACGAATGCACAGACTAACATTTAGCTTGTTATTTTAAATAAAGTTTCCTCACTAGAATTTCAACATAATTTATTGCCTGTCCAATTGTCCGTAACCTCTGAGCCAGCAAAACATCAACATGCAAAATCTCGGAGTTGTTAGTAAACCAACAAAAAGCCGCATCCATAAAACGATTACTGTCAAAACAGTAGACCAAGTTTAATTATCGGGGTCTAGGACACAAAGGAACGGCCACAAAGCGCAACTACTCGTAATTGATGCTTTAAAAAACGCATTACATTACTTCACTGCTTGCGCAAGCGCAAACGTTGCTTTAGTAAGAGTACGTTGGCCTATAAGGCGCATGCGTGAACGAACTGTGGATGGAGTGCTGTGCAACTGCGAATACAGCCAGGAGTTTGTGGGAAATACTCATAAGACCATATTGAACAGATACATTCAAATAAAATTATATTGTTAATTTAATAACTGAACTACACTGTAACGTCATGAAAAATTTATTGAATTTATGAAACCTTTCAGTAATTTGTTGCCAATCGGGGATGTAATAATTCAAGGGCACTAAACTATGTGTTATAATGTGTATTGAAAATAAACTCCGTTAATCATATCCAAAAAAATTATAATTTTACTGAAATCTCCGTAAAAAACAGAATATCCTCAATTTATGAATTAATTGATCAATGTTTGCATAATTACCTACGCCATTGAGTTGCCTGTCCTGTAAAGCTGTCAAATGTCAATAGATTTCCCGTCAGTAGTAACTGAGTTGCCAGTCAGACCCGAAAAATATATCATATCATAGTTTTTAGGGTTCCGTACACAAAGGGTAAAAACGGGACGCTATTACTAAGACTCCGCTGTCAGTCTGTCTCTCTGTCCGTCTGTCACCAGGCTGTATCTCATGAACCGTGATAATTAGACAGTTTAAATTTTCACAGATGATGTATTTCTGTTGCCGCTATAACAACAAATACTAAAAAACAGAAAAAAAATATATTTAAGGGGGCTCCCTTACAACAATTATTTCAATACCATTAAGGGTTCCGTACCACCGGTGGTACGGAACCCTTCGTGCGCGAGTTCGACACGCTTTTGACACGTTTATTTTATTTTTTTTAATTTAAAGCGATCTCAGATTGTATCAGTCTTTTATATATTTAAATTAAATTTAAATTTTATAAAGTTAAATCCTAAAATTAGAACAAGACAATCATACCTAGTGTAATAAAATGGTTCCAGATCCACTCAGGGAGAAGTATAAACCATCTAAAATGTTTAGCATTTCGGCAGCATTCATTGTGAGTTTTCTACAATTTTACAATTTATAGTATTCGGGACGTGTGCTAAATATACGTAAAACTGTAAAACATTGCTCATCATTTACAGGGAGAGTTACTTTTAAGCGTATTTTGCTCAATTTTCTGAAATGATTTTGTTGTTATGAATGTATAATAGTGACATTATTTTTTTCGTTTAAAACAACTAGCCGCAAGTAACTTTAAAAAAAAAACAAGTGACGTCACTATGGTGTTATTTTAAGCCTGATTTAAAATAGTAGATTGTGAACAAGGGCATAAAACACCCGAGACGTTGATATCCACTCGAGCCGCAGGCAAGGGTGGATAGTTAAGTCGGGGGTAAAATGGAGTTTATGAGCGAGTTATACACCCAGCTTTTCACTTCGATTGCGACAAAATTAAACAGTGATAATGTAAAAAATACCTTGTGAGAATGTATTGCCTTGTTTGCCGCTTCTCCAGAGCATGATATTTTCATACGTTTTAAGATAAATTTGCTTGGATTGAGGCGGCAGGCAATGTCTGTTCACAACTCTTTGTGCTTTTGTTTCCATTATTGTGTTAGGGGTTAATACTATTTCCTCTTCACTTGAAGACATAATAATCAACTTTCGTAAAACAACAAGTTTTGCAAAGAAAACAACTACATAAAAGTCAAAAACAAGTCTCTTTTCCGCCACTGTATTTAAATTTTTGAGTTTTTCTATTTTCTGCATGTCATTTTTAGCTTAGGTTATACGCGATCTGCCCGAGTCTAACTTGTTTTTTTTTATGTTTTTGTTAATTATACTTGTTTTTATTAGATTTAAGTTTCTTTTTTATTACTGTGCAACATATAATGCAAATAAATTAAAGTAAATGTGTTAAAATAAAAATGTATTTAATGCAGTCAACTCGTCTGTCAGGCTGAATGGCTCAATTGTCTTAGGGCCTTACTAATAAAAAAGTTATTCTCTGTTAAATAATACAGTGTTTTGTCCTTTTCATACGTCGAGTAAATGTCAAATGTCAAAGTAAGACAAAACACTGTATAAGTTACACAGTGAATAACTTATTTCTAAGGCCGTTAGTCTAGATTATTAATCTGTGGTCTAGATGACGACAACACTTTATGCACTAGTGCCTAAAATGCGGTTTTATGCAGCATAATGAAGGACTTTTCGAGCATGAGAAGTGAAAAATAATAAACATCAAGGGCCTTACCACAAAAAAATAAACTACTGTTGAACACTTGTAAAACAAAAGTGTACGATTTGACGTTTGTTTTGAGGTTAAACGCTGTTTAATATTTTTTGTGGTAACAAGGCAAATGTTCCATAAAAATCAAATAAAACCAGTCAAATGCGAGTAGGACGTCGGACCCGCACTCGAAGGGCCCTTAAACTCGCGTAACTCGTATACCATTATACAAGGTAAAACGTAAGTATTTAACTAACGAAACTCTTTGCTCATAGAAACCGGAAATGGATAGAAATTGAGTACTTATTTAAAAAATCTTAATATTATTTATTATAATTCGAATGAGCAATTATTAATCTTATAATGACAAATAACTAATCATAAAAATCAATACCCGCAATTAAAGATCTTTTCCTATAATATCGCGAGAGTGTACACCGATAAACGATAAACAGATAAAACAAAATGGCAAATGGCCATACAAATAATTTCGTGTTTGAGTACTAATTTAAATTCTTGTTTTATTATTTGTTGTTATAGCGGCAATATAAATACACCCGCTTTGAAAATTTCAGCTCTCTAACTGTTTCGGTTGACGCGGTAGAGCCCGGTGACAGACTGACAGATGGACAGGACAGCGGAGGCTTAGTAATAGACCGCCTTTGGCACGAAACCTTAAAAACAGGCCCGGCGAGAACGAAACATATCTCAAAATGATGGGTATATCTTACTAGGATTGGCTACATTTCGTTCATGCCATTGCGTGGGTTTGTTTTGCATCTTCTTTCATAAAATAAAATAATAGTAGTTTATGTGACTGCTGCATAATGGAGGCAAAACTCGAGAGTTTTAATGCCTAATTATGTACAGTTACATACACTAGTTTATCTACACACATATCATAAGCTCTCTTTGATGTGTTCAGGAACCGCATGTTTGACCGGCATTGTGGTTCTGCAATTGTTTAGCTTGTTCTTTAGTACCAACTTCACGCAGACGGGCGTCGGCGTTCGAAATTTGAATGTCAGTACCAACTTCACAGACAAACCAGGGACGGCACGCGGGTGGGCGTCGGCGTTCGAAATTTGAATGTCATTACATGTAGAAAAACTACACATAATGACCATTATGTGTAGTTTTCCAGATACGAAACGAGTTTTTACCAAGTAGTTTAAAATAATGCTGATCGTAACGTGCGGTTTTTGAACGCAGTAAAGAGGGTTTATGATACGTGTGTAGATAAAAAGTATTTTTAGCATGGCTAATTAAATCTGTAAGCAAAACATTATTAGTGTTTACTTGCAGCCTTTAATTAAATACCGATTTACATATTTATCTTAGCAATGAACTATGAGTTGAATCCTGCAAATACTTACTGCGTGAACTTAAGTTAAGCACTACACGGTGAAGTAGACAATGAACGTCAAATGAAGGTAATTAATTAACATTCACCTTTTGCATTGCATGTTAAACAAAAGAGCCCTTATGGCCTAAGATTCCTCAGATAACTTCAATCAAAACGCAATTTTCGTGAATGGTGAGAATAATTGTGAACGTCAAAACGTGCCTAATTTTCTTTCCCAACCACGAGGGTGCGTTAGGGTATGAGAGAAACACGACACAGATTAACATTAATCAAAATTATATTTTATCTTCGCGCTTGAATATTGACCGTGAATAGCCGCTGTACACTCCTATTACAGTTAATTATGACTTTTTACCTTAAGAAAATGACCACTTAGCTAGGACGTTCGTGAGCTTCAGGTTAAGGAACTCAATAGTTTTAATCTATGATTTTTTGAAAATCATCAAAAAGTACATTTGAAGTAACGAAACGCCAAAATAATCCCAAAAAACCTTATGTTCCGTTGAACACTTAATTGTAAGATGAAAATTCATAGAGAAAATCGTGGATTATATTTACGTCAAAGGAATTGTTTTTTGATTTGAGCTTATTTCAATGCGCAGGTTCTGATGAAATGTTCATTAAAATAATGATATTATTGTTTTAGTAACGAAACGTAGCCATTTACGACATGGGCCATGATGTTTACATTTTAGGTTAGAAGCGTTACAAAAGAATCAGTCTGGTTAGGTCCTATAGAATAGAAAAAATGAGAGCTCCCCACTTTCTAGGTCTTGTGGCTAGACTTTAGAGGGTTTTTAATAAGCCAGAGGCACGGAGGGGCGGAGGTGACCGCGCGCAGTTGCGCACCTAACCGGCGGAGCCGACCAGCAAGCCGAGGCTGCTTAAGAGCGTCGTGGGTGCGCTGCAGTGAGGGGGCATCATCGCAGCGCCGGAGCTAAGGCGATTTCGAATCTAGTATCCAAAACTATGTAGCTGAAGTACAGATTACTCTCTCCCTGACCCCCTCAAGGTCAAGGTCAAGAGGTCAATAAATAAGGGGGAGTAGCGGGGTGGGTATCTACACCCCACCTGAAGAAATGTCTAGTTTTAAGTTTTTTTTATTCTCTCGCAATTACCAATATCAGATACATATATATATATATATATATACTGAAAAACGCAATGTAGGTACATCAGTATCGGGTTATTTCGCGCGAGAGTGTACATTTACTACAGCGTATAGCGGCCATGAGATATTCACATCTGTGCATCTGCAAAGTGTTGATGTTCATTGTACACTGTATAGTGTACATACACTAAAGTCAAGTAAAGATTCAGTGACAAAGAAAAATTCAGCCGGCCAATGTCAAGTTCCTACTTCGAGTCAAATTACGTATATTAATTACTATTATATTTATTGTTAGTGTTAATAAATTATGTAGGTACATTTAAATTAATTAGGTGTGGTATAATGCATAAAGCTATCTAGACAAATAATCTTATTTTTATAGAGGCGACCTTTGTTGACTGATAAGTGATAACATATGGCAAGGAAATAAAACCACATATTGACTACAAGAGGTCTGATAGCAACGAACTGTAAATAAGTACCCGATCGTAAATACTCGTATCACAACGAAGAATAATAAATAAATAGTCGAAAACAATTTTGTTTTTAATAGTTAACGAGCTCATGGGAATGTCTGTTTTCTAATTATATTAGAGTGACAAAGAAAGAGCCACTAATTAAAAGAAGATTTAACAAAATCATATTAAAATTAACTTTCATTAAGAAAGTTGCGCCAGAATTTGAGCCTGTGGAATACTTCCAATTTGTTGTGTGTTTATATTGGCTTGTGTTTAAAAGATTACCAAAAATGCACCTATTTTACTACCAATAAATTCGAAATGACTGCCAGAATGGATAAACGTCCACCAAATTGTGTTTGGATAAATGATCATCAAACTTCTTTTTATGTTTTGTGTACTTAAGCTTATGTTTTAAGTATTTTTTGTTGTTCTTACATGTTCAACCTAACACGAAGGATAAAGGGAACCTTTACCCTTCACCTGAGATACCGCAGTATTTTGCCTTGATATTTTTTGCAACTTTTTGTGTTCATTTATGCATTTTGGGTAGGAATGAAATATTTTGCCTTGATATTTTTTGCAACTTTTTGTGTTCATTTATGCATTTTGGGTAGGAATGAGATATTTTGCCTTGATATTTTTTGCAACTTTTTGTGTTCATTTATGCATTTTGGGTAGGAATGAAATATTTTGCCTTGATATTTTTTGCAACTTTTTGTGTTCATTTATGCATTTTGGGTAGGAATGAGATATTTTGCCTTGATATTTTTTGCAACTTTTTGTGTTCATTTATGCATTTTGGGTAGGAATGAGATATTTTGCCTTGATATTTTTTGCAACTTTTTGTGTTCATTTATGCATTTTGGGTAGGAATGAGATATTTTGCCTTGATATTTTTTGCAACTTTTTGTGTTCATTTATGCATTTTGGGTAGGAATGAGATATTTTGCCTTGATATTTTTTGCAACTTTTTGTGTTCATTTATGCATTTTGGGTAGGAATGAGATATTTTGCCTTGATATTTTTTGCAACTTTTTGTGTTCATTTATGCATTTTGGGTAGGAATGAAATATCTTGTTGATCATTACATTTGTTGCCGTTTACATTTTGCTTTCAGCTCTGTAGATATTCAATAGGGATTATGAACTACACTTCGTTGTAGATATTCAATAGGGATTATGAACTACACTTCGTTTTGGCTAATAAATAACGCGATTGTCGGTAGTGTATATTGCAACGGAATATAGCGATAATCTTGCCCCTGAAATGTACTCGTAGATGTAGATTATGTTGTTGCAGTTGTATATTATGATATGTCATATTAGTTGAGAAGCATTTTACTTAGATAGTTAGTTAGCAATGTTGCTATTCAAGATAGCAACCTATTTAAATAATCAATTCATGTAGATTACGACCGTATTGTATTTCTCTTTACTTAGTTGTAACTATCAATTGCGTAATCATAAATGTCATTATCATAATTATCACGGAAGGCTCGCTGCATTAATAAATCCGTAAATCACAGATTTCTGTAGCAAAGTTCAGCCATTCAAGTACTCGTTCGTGCATTGACTGTTACTAATTTCTGCATTATAAACAGTAATGTAAATGATTTTATTTGTATTTGTTTCTATTTTTCACAATGTTAGCTATCGATTTAACGACGCAATAATATTGATAGGAAATAACTTAAGCGTGAAAGAAAGGGCGTAAAAGGCAAAGGCAACTTAACAAAAGGTGAAGAAATTAAGTTACACGAACTTGAATTTACATGTTCCCTTTGTCCCCTGAGTTCCAGAGCCTGTTTTCTAATCCTCTTTATTTTTTCCCTAACAACTATCCCCTAACTACCTTAAGGTAATCTTTAAGATTGTTGTGGTCTCATGGGTTTCATGCTTGCTTCTCACACAGGAGATGCGGGTTAGATTACTGAGCATGTACCAATGAGATAATTTATTGATCTTAAGTACGTTATACGGACGTTCTAACGGTAATGGAAAACATCGAGGGGAAACCTTCATTACTCCATAGCTGCGGCGATGGGCTAGCCCCCTGTCAAGCAAAATGGAGTATTGAGTAACTGGCTTAAAGTGGGCACCATTGTGCCTATGCCACCCCGTATGGGAAAAGGCGTGACTATGTTATGTTATGTTAGACACGACTTTTCAAAGAGGCCAGTGTGGCTTCTGTATTCACTATGGCTCCAGAATATTTCAGCAAATTTTACTTGCAAATGCTGCAGCAAGATTGCTTAGTGAAGAATAATTGGTGTAAAAACTAGTAATACTCACAAGTGCGAGAGCGCTCTCAGGATACCACTTGCAGGGTCGCAGGAAGATTGTCAGTGTTTCGTCGTCATCAGCATAGTTGAGGTCCGGATTGTCTTTGAGCAGCTCCCGAAGCCTCTCTAGGGCTTCCTTGACGCGTTCCGGAGTCTCCCGGAGCTCTGTCTCAGCAATCTGCCGGGTCTCAGGGCTGAGGTCAGCGCTTCGCTCCAGTCGGAAGTCTCTTGGTGAAGCCATGGTGACGGTGATCTACCTGTAGAGAGGAGAAGATTTCCATTTCGTATATATAAAAAAAATAAAAAATTATATACGACCCGAATGGCCGAGTCGGCAGTGACCCTGCCTACTAAGCCAAGGGTCCCGGATTCGAGTCCCGGTGGGGGCAAATATTTGTTTGGTGAGAAAGGATGTTTGTACCCTAGTCGTGGTTGTTTATCTATCTAAGTATAATATTTATCTATATAAGTATGTGTATCGATGTCTAGTACCCAAGATACAGGGAATCCTAGTTTGGGGCTAGATCAATGTGTGTAAATAGTGTCCAAGGTATTATTATTATTAATATTATTCATATGCATCACACGTATTGCACCATAAGGATTCCCTCTGTTGCTGGAACCAGTAATAGACACGTTACTCAAGGCTCGATAAATTACGAGCTAGATTCGAGGCGGTTCAAAATTTGGATATAACCATATTAACATAAAGTTGACAACATATCACACTGCAACATGGCTGTTACGTCAGTCGCTGCCGCAGAACATTGCGAAATTGTGTGTTTTTCAGTTATTTCTTCAAAACCCCATGATTTCAAACTCACAGTTTTAAAATATTTAGAATACCTATTTTTTGGTGCAAGAACCATATTCTTTTTATTTTAGATCCTCAGAAATAGCAAGCTTTAGTTGAAAACCATCTGTTTTATTTATATTTTTTTCATGTAGTTCCTATTGACATACGATGATTCTAAACATTCAGATGGAAGAAAAGCGCTGTCTTCATAATATATATTTTTTCGGGATCTGGGAAGTGTCTCCTTTAGGAGGAATAGTGCTTCAAATGGACATTTGACCGAATTGACCGAATAAGTCGCCGGGTCTTAAACATAAATTCTCGCGGTTCTCGCGGGGGGGGGGAGAGAACTTTGCGAAGTAGCGTTATATATGGACGGATTTTAATGTTTGAAATCGATGCGAGGTATACTGTACTCACAGAACCACTATTATATTCTCTTATTGTTTGATACACCACCATGAGAAGCAGGAGGATCAGAAGCGAGAGATGACGAAGTTAACCATTCCGGGGAAATACATCACTCATGCTGTGAGTCGGAGGACCAATTCTGTTAGCCAATGAAGTTGTTATTGCACCTGTCTCCAAAGCTTTACTGAATTGTGGCTGTGGAATCTTTGGCTGGACTAGCTACCCCTATGTGTGATAATGAATGTGTGGATGTAAGTGAGACGAGTAGATGTTCATCAGGTCCAACCACAACGTCATCACACATGCCGTGCCATGCTGATTATTCTTTAGATTAGAGAAAAAATAAATAACGGATCAAGATCAATCAGTTACACAATCAGGATTGCATAATGAACAATGAACAGTCTCAAGCACAAGTTCACTTCATTTGCAAGTAGACAAGTCACACCAACCAACATTATAACCGGCATTTGTCGTACTCGGAGCATTTGTTGGGTTTGGTATTTGTGTAACGTGAACGTGTATGTAAATACATAGTATGCAATAACCGGTATATATGTACCGGCACATGTTAGTTTCATTTCAACGCTGAGATAAGGGACATATGCTACAGAATTTAACTTATGCATCATCTTTTGTGCTGGTATTTTTCACTTAAGGGCTGAACAAGGGCCAATGGCATTGAGAATTAGACAAAGAAAACAAATACCCGTCGCTTCGTGTCGAAGCAGGCTGACGCATGCTCCCGCGCAGAGCCCCGCGGGGCAGTCCGAGCTCCGAGACCAAGAAAATTTTAGAAAATATTACTAAACTCCTGTAATAATAACATTAAAAATAAAATAAAACAACAAAAAAAATACATTTCTTTACCTATTTTTGCGTGTAAGTTTCATATAGGAAACTGATTTCGTCTCCGAGCGCTTGTTCATTTAGTTGAATAATAATGCATTGCGAAAAATATTTTAAGTATTAAATATAACATATATCCGGTAATTTTAAAAGTCCCTTCTTATCTCTAATAGACCATTTATAACATATATTTATCCTACATTTTTATGTTGTCTAGTTAAACCTAGAATTGAAGCTAAAGATGCATTTATTTGTTGGCGTCCCCTGGCGCTGGCCATATTTAATGCCCTAATATGTGAATGGCTATATGCACTCACAGTCTCAGTGTGATTATCTTTGTCATGACTCGATGTTCTCTTAGTGCTATTTCAAATCTGTACGATAAAAGCATTACAATATGTTTTACTTTGGAATGGTTGACCATACTGCCCATCAGCAGCAGTGCAAGAAACTCGTTAAAGAGTTTCTTCTTTTTTGTTGACATTTAAGAAATAAGACAAGATACTACATAGGGGGCGTCCATTAATTACGTGAGTCGTTTATGAAAATGTTCTGACCTGGTCGAGGCGCAGTGAGATGTCGTAAGATATCGCACGACCTGCTCCCCGTCCCCCCATATTTTAATCTCACAAGAGAGACAACAAGTAAGAGTTTGCAAAAATTGTAATTTCTAAGTAAAACTTAATTTGCTTTATTAATTTATCAGATTGTTGTCTAGAATCTTGTATGGCGGCGATTTGAGTATCAAACTGAAGTTTCGAGTCGCCTTCGACTTAACTTCGCCTAAACAATCGAAGGGCTACTATGCATTGTAGAACGATACGGATATAGCCAAAAAGCTCAAGCATCAACTGGCCTTGTAAAAAAAAAATAGGTACCAAACTGAGAAAACCAAAATTGCGAAATCATTGAGTACCTAACTAAATTCCGTTATTCCCGTAAAACATAATGTACTTCATTTGTCCTCTAGGGCGTAGTTGGTTCAAGTTCCCTTCGCTGTTATGTTCAACAGCTTTCCTGTCAGTCGATAACGCAAATGTCAGTAGGATTATTTTCTTTCTCCTTTTTTTATCTATTTATCTTTTATTTAATATTATAAATTATTAAGTAAACAAATTGATATTATAGTTTTATAACCGGAAACAACCAGCCTCAAGCACTCCAAAACTGTGAGCAAGTGAAGTCACGAGGAGTGTTATTTTAAAATAAAATAATAAAAAAATAAGTAGAAATCGTCGAGGGTTTCATTAGCTACTCAGATCTACAATTCGTATAGTTCTAAGAGTTACCATTCCAACAGAATCACTTGATACGTCAGTCAAGTGCCGCGCGCGGGTGGGCTCAAAATATGCCGCGGATCCTAGCTGTTTCGCGCCGGGGCGGCCCGGATTCACAGAGGTTAATCTAAATATTCAAATTTGTTTCTCAAAATAATAATAATAATAATTCTTTATTGCACAGAAAACACAATGGAAAAAATACAACGAACAATATGCAAAGGTGAGCTTATTTCTAAAAAGAAATTTCTTACAGCTAACCTGTGAGGAAAGGAAAAAATATTTATAGAGAGGTAGTCCTAGTGTACAATTAAGATTTAAAAGAAAGAAATAAAGTCAATATACTATCAGATAAATCACAATACATCCTACACATACTATAAAATAAATTAATAGAATACAATAAATACATAGATACACATACATACTATAAGATACCCACTATGCGGAAGAGAGGAGATGCTGTTTCAACTTTTCCTTAAAAGAGAACAAGGATGTGCAATCCCTAATAGCGCAAGGAAGTGCATTCCACAAACGTATTGCCCTTAACCTAAACGAGTGCTCGTAAGCAACAGTGTTATGCTGAGGAATTGACAAAAGTGACACCGTGTGAGATCTCCGAAGTCTATCCCCAGAGAAAAGAAACTCAAAATGTTCACGAAGATATGCGGGATAACGCGGATTTCTCAAAATATTGAAGAGGAAGGAGAGAATGTGCATATCACGACGAAGTCGGATCGGGAGCCAGCCTAATTCCCTGCGATATTGGGACACGTGATCGTACTTGCGGAGACCGAAGATAAACCGAATCCCGAGATTTTGAAGTCGCTCGAGTTTGTTCAGTAGATCTTCGTTCGCGCTGGCCCAGCAAACATCGGCGTAGTCAATTAAAGGCAGAAGAAGGGTCTGAACTAGCATGATTTTAGTCTGCCTAGGCAAGAAGTAGTGCAAACGCCGAAGGGAATGAAAGGATGCAAAGACTCGTCTGCTGACCTCACAAACGTGGGGCGACCAGGATAAAAGAGTATCAAAAACAACCCCAAGATTTTTGGCTTTCTCGCTGTACTTGACAATGGTACCGTCATAAAGCACGGGAGCAACTGACTTATGCTGCAACAAATTAAGTAAGTGCCGTGTACCCAGTATCATCGCCTGAGACTTATCCGGGTTGACTAATAGCCCATACGAAAGAGCCCATTTCCTGATGTTGTCGAGGTCAGCATTCAAAGCCTCTACAGTCGAAGTCAGATCACACAGGGGAAAATGCCGATAAATTTGAAGGTCATTTGCATAGAGATGATACGAGGAAGACAATACATCCGAGATGGAATGGGTGAAAACTGAGAAAAGAAGAGGAGAAAGGATGCCACCCTGCGGAACACCAGTAGAGAGCTTGCACCATTCCGTAGTAACTTCTTCAGACTTGATGCGCTGCTGGCGGTCTCTCAGGTAGGAGTCATACCAGCGAGCCGAGTGTGAAGAGACATTGAGTGTTTTTATGATTTCAACAAGTATATCGAAGTCGACGCAGTTGAAGGCGCTGCTAAAGTCAAGGAGAGTCAGGACTGTGAGCTGCTTCTTATCCATTGCCAGTTGGATATCGTCAGTTACCTTGAGCAGTGCGGTGGTGGTGCTATGCCCTGGCCTAAAACCAGACTGAAAAGGGTTCAGTAAATCCATGGAGGAAAGGTACGAGGACAGCTGGGAGTGGACAATTGATTCAAGGACTTTGGAAAGGATTGGTAGGATGGAAATGGGACGGAACTCTTTGAAGGAGGACGAGTTAGAAGTTTTAGGCAGGGGTATCACTAATGCTCTTTTCCACTGGCTTGGTAAGCAGTACTCGCTCAGCGACGCGTTAATTATATGCGTTATGGGTGGTAAAACATTATCGAGTACACTGAATAGCATCTGAGAGCAGATATTGTCATCACCTACAGCCTTGGACGAGATTTCTAGAATAGCTTTCTTTACTGCGCCAACTCCGACAGACCTGAGGTTGAAAGGTAAGCAACTGGATGTCGTTCTAGTACGCAAGTTACGAAGGGTAGCATCCTTGACACAGGGGTCCATCACGACAGGGGAGACAGCAAAGAATAAATTAGTTTCTTAAATTTTATAAAATAAAATAAAAAGTAGTATGTATTTTTTATGATTAGTTTTCACCTGCCAACCTCATTCTGAAAACCTCACACAATTAATGGACGCCCCTAGGCAAAAGGGTAATAGGCCAACTTTTTACTACGCTACATTATTTTCATAAGACCCGCAATAGCTTTACTAGACTGCAGATTGCAGGTAACAAATGGATAGAAATGGTAATGTACCACTTTCAATTAAAAGTCAGATTGCAGCAGCTTTAGAATTCCGATAGCTTCAATTGGACCAATGAATTGAATTATTCGTAATATCGCATTTCAAATTAAGCAAGTTTAATTTCCGATCGCACTGTGGTAAAAAATTCAGTCAATATCAAGCGACTGTTCAATAATACTGGAGATACCGTGTTGGCTAGTTTGTCAGTAATTAGTTATCAGCCGACTGCAAAAAGGAGAAGTTCTCAATTCGTCAGTTTTTGTGTTTGTTACGCGATTACTCCGTCAATTATGAACCGATTTTGATGATTCTTGTTTTGATTGGTAGGTTATACTTCAGAGGTGGTCCCATATTTACCAAATTTGTTACCAAATATGTTTTAGCGCTTTTTGAAAAAACAACAAATACAAAAAAATATACACAGATGACGTTTTGGTTTGTGGTTCCGTGCAGCAAAAGTTTTGAAGAGGACTTTTCATGTACACAGACTTCATTCGCATCCCGGCGGGGAGGAAGGAATAGGGCCTGGACTTGAAGACGGTTTTTTTAGGTTTTTAATATGGTGAATTATTTATACTTAGGAAACACCACTTTTACTGTCGCTACTTTAAACGCTCTAGAGTATATTCTCTGTGGTTAGCTAAGTATCAGACATAATATTCTGTGTATAATATGTATAATGGTGCGTGTTTGTTGGTTTTAGAATGATGGATGCTTATACTTACTTAAAGTAAGTACCACATTCAACACATCGAACATAGCAGTGACAAATTACAAGTAGTAAGTAATTGTTCATTCTTAACGAGTATACTACGCTCGTGTGTGTAATACTAAACGTTATACTTATTCGATTGATAGGTAGATCTACACAGCGAGGACCCACCTTAATTTATTACGCGAATGGCTACTTATTTTAAACAATGACAAGGAATGTCACAAGAATAGCTAATTAGTATTACTCGGGCATACTGGCAATTTGTTACGTGAAATAAACTAACAATACTATGCATTTACTGTACCCATAAAAACGATAATTGTTAGAATCCTGCTTCGGGCAATCACATCAAGTGAAGTTAAAATAGAGGTCAAGTCAAATCCCGGGAAATGAAAAAATAATGACATGATTTTGACATACTACTAAACAGATCGAGGGATTTGACCAAATCCCCGCACAAAATTTAGTGAATTGGTCCAATCCCTTCACAATGTCAGTAAAATGTCAGTTCTTGTTTCTTGCCCTGCCCCCTTTTTTACCGCGCCTAGATTATTCTAGAATTTAGATCCAAATTGGTTGCTATAGGTCACTTTCTGTCCAAATACTAAAGTGAGGTTGGGTATGGTGATATGGTCACAACTTTATGTACTACCTGGAGCCGATCGAAGCGGAGCGGAGCGAGGCAACCCCAAGTCGTTTCATAGACCCGTATGAATGCTTATTTGCCATTTATTTAACTTTTCGACCAAAAGTTAAATACAAACTTTGTTTTTGTAATTTCACTAAACCAGTTTCGGGATTTGATCAAATCCCTAGCTAGATCTGTTTATTATGTCATTATTTTATCATTTCCCGGGATTTGATCAAATCCTCTAATAGGGATTTGGCCAAGTCCCTGATATGCAAACCTATAGTTTGAAATTTTAAAAATATTATCGTATTCTCTGATTTAATTTCTTGGCCAAAAATCGCCACAACTACTGCTGTCAAATCGACACTTTGATTTTCTGACAGCATCACACACAAAGCTACAATTTCCGATTGATTTGACCTCGATTTGACGCAATGAAACTAGTGAATAAGATGCGAGTGCAGAGCTGCTTTGTACGAATTTATTTGCTTTTGTAACGTTTGCACTTCTTCTATGAAAATACGTGGATTCATCAATTTGTTCACTTACGAACACAATCAATAACAATAAATTAAACTTAACTATTTCTTAAAAGCCTCGTGGTCTATTGGGTTTCACGCTTGCTTCTCATACAGGAGACGCAGGTTCGAAACCTGACCATGTACCAATGAGATAATTTATTTATCTTAACCACAGTATCGGACGTTAAGTGTTTCGGATGACACGTTACGTAGGTCCCGGCTACTATCGCTACGTGGTAGTGGACGTAAAACCCCTCCATCAACCCGCACTGAGCCAGCGTGGTGGAGTATGGCTTAATCTTACTCGTATCCGGGTAAAGGCCTGTGCCCCTCGGTGGGGACATTAATGGGCTATTGATCTTAAAAAAATCGCCTTATTTTGTCCATAACTCCGTCGACGGAACCCTCTGCTTATGCAACTAAATTAGGACTTAGCCGAAAATAATATTTATATAGTGTGTAACCATTCTCGAGTGACACGACACGATAGCCTCGATAAATTGTGGCTAAATCTACATAAAAAGCTGATGCGAGACAAGAATTTAACGTGTAATGTGATTAATTGATGTTGCGACCTCTGTGGCGCAGCAGTTGAGGCTCTGCCTACCATGCTAGAGGTCCCAGGTTCGATCCCCAGCTGAGGATAAAAAAGAAGAAAAAAAGGTCTTGGATGTTTATATGTGTGTGACGTCGCTGTTTCTGGTTCCCACGACACAGGGATTTGTGCCTGTATGTAAATGTTTGTTTATGATTAATTGATAATACAGATGCAACTATTTCACATTTTTGAAACTGAATTGTTTTATTGTTTATATAGTTGTAGGTATCTAATCACTTACGCTAGAAAATGATTAAATAGCAAATTATATTCGATAGGTATATACTTCTTGTATTATGATAATGATAAAGCTAAAGAGGTTTTATCTCCCACTGTATTGACGAGTGCGACCAAAGTCGATGGCGATAGCAAACAAGCAGTAAAGTACGGACCTACAGAAGATAAGTATTCGCTAAACAAAGCGCAAACAAAACAATTTAAAAGCCAGCAAGCGATACAAGAGACCGATTATACAAGGCTGAGAATCATCTAAATGCATGCAGTGAGCTTACGGACTCATCTAACAAGCGCGAGAAGAAACTTAGGAAAATTCAGCGAGCGCGCGCGTCAATTTGTGTGTTTACAAATATCGTAGCGAGCACCCTCGGAAAAATGCATTCGTCGCAGCCATACACTCTGGTATGCTAGGCATTTCGTGTCTTACAAATGTCTGGCACAGTCGTCACACATTACTTGTATGCGCACGTTCTTAAGCATCACTCAAATCTACTGGGCATTGTGGAAATCGTCTATAATTGATAGCATATACGTCATAGCGTCACGCCTTTTCCCATAAGGGATGGCAGAGGCACAATTGTGCCTACTTTTAGCCAGTTATTCAATACTCCATTGTGCGTGACAGGGGCCTAGCCCATTGCTGCAGCTATAGAGTAATGAAGATTCCCTCACGATGTTTTCCATCACCGTTAGAACTTCAGATGTACTTTAGATAAATTACTTTTCTCTTAACAGCAACAGCAACATAGATTATATTTTATTAGTAGGCATTTTCTCTCCAGCGGTCAATCGATTATTTGCTGATTCTTATGGGGAACTGACAATTAATTAATTTTTCATGGTCGCATTGGTTTTATGAGAAATATAACGTTAGAAGGAAGAAATCTAGAGTTTCCTTATCGCCATTGTATCGGAAAAATTTACTCGGTTCATGGTAGTTGAAATTTTGGTCTCAAACATATTAAAATAAAGTTCATAACAGCTCACACTGCAATATCGCTGTATAGTCAATTTTATTTTTATTTAGTTTTCAAAAATCACTAATTATTTCTTAATTTCAAACACTCAGTTTAAAGATATGTTTAGAACCTATTTTTTGACGCAAGAACCATATCAATATTCCTTGAGATCCCAAGAAATAGCTAATTTTAAGTAAAAAAAAAACTCTTTTGATTAATGTTTTCAAACGGGATTTGGGAAGTATTTCTTAGAGGAATAGCGCTTTAAATATGGGAATTGGACAATACTTATCGCCTTAAAACCTTTAAAAAGGCCCCGACTTTTTTACACCCCGTATAGAGCAAGTTTCTTTCATAGTTGGACGCGTGCAAAGTTGATTGAACCACAGACATACAGATAAACTGCTGAATCTCGAACTTTTATTTAGAGTCAGCACCACATTTGTCACACTTTTAACATCTAACACATGGTGCCGTTTTCATTTAATTCATAACACATCTATTGAGTATTTTTCAAGAAACACATTTAAATACATTTTTCTAAGAATAAACGCTATCCTTCACCAAAAGGTTTATATGCGGTATGCCGAGATCGCAAACGTAGGTATGCTAAACAAGACTTATCATTATAATTGATACTAGCTGATGCCCGCAACTTCATCAGCGTGTTCCTAGGAGTTATCATTTACCTAGATAACGTTACCCTCCTTCTGATGCAGTCGGATAAAAAGTATCCCATATGTTAACCTAGATCATAAACTATCTCTGTGCTAAATTTCATTCAAATCCGTTCAGCCGTGTTTAACGTAATTGAGGTACAAACATCTAAACATCGCTACTTTCACATTTATAATATTAGTTGAGTTGGTATTAGTTGGATAACATAACATCTACATTACACAGCCACAGGCTGCTGATGTTCAAGAAAATACTGCTTTAAGGTACTTCTTCGCTTTTTAACGTTAACATATCTAAGGTTATCCAAACACCGGTAGGTAGTTCATTTAATAATAAAGATGGCATGCATTGCCATATGTTCTCATACCATAGGTGTTACTATAGGTAGGTAGTTCACAAGTGGGTAGGTACGTTAGGTTTCCTTATCCTAGTTTATTAAATGACGAGTGCGTGTTAACCTTTGTATGAAATTATGTGTCATGTCACAGGGTCTACATATGTAGTGCAATGGGCTAACTCGAACTGCCCCCTTAGGCCCACTACTTCGAACGCGAGCCAAAGCTATTCTTTGGATAACTTTGACAACTGCATTCCATACAATCTGTTGAGTTGTCAAAGTTAATCCGAGAATAGTGCTGCTCGCGTTTTATCTGACGGGCCTATATCACTAGCACAAATTGTCCGGCATAAATTAGCCGCATAGTAAACAAGGTTTGAAAAAATATTTTGATTAATAAATTATACTTATAAAATCAACCGTTAGGTTTCCTTATCCTAGTTTATTAAATGACGAGTGCGCGTTAACCTTTGTATGAAATTATGTGTCACGTCGCAGGGTCTACATATGTAATGCAATGGGCTAACTCGAACTGCCCCCTTAGGCCCACTACTTCGAACGCGAGCCAAAGCTATTCTTTGGATAACTTTGACAACTGCATTCCATACAATCTGTTGAGTTGTCAAAGTTAATCCGAGAATAGTACTGCTCGCGTTTTATCTGACGGGCCTATATCACTAGCACAAATTGTCCGGCATAAATTAGCCGCATAGTAAACAAGGTTTGAAAAATATTTTGATAAATAAATTATACTTATAAAATCACGTTAAAATTAGGGTAAGAATTTGATACCAAGGTAGGTTCAATGCGTGATTTTTTCTTCAAGGGTACCTATAATATTCAGGGGGTGCCAACAAAGGGCTACGGTACGGACAGAAAAACATTTTTCGGTGGATTCAAGAGAACAATTCTACATTAATTCGTTTTCTAACTCGTAGGTACTATTGGCAGTGACTTTTGACACGTTTTATTTAAAAAAAAAACATGAACATGTTTGAATTTTATGTTTTCAAAACTTTTCCACAGTACACCAACAATAAAACTTACGAGTAGAAACACAAAGGCAATACTTTTCCAAGCAACAAAATTAAATATATGCAAGCGAATAATTTTTACGAAACATAACATACATGCACTTGACGGGTAAGCGAAACTATTGAAACACAAGACTATCACACAACCAGTTACTACGCTCTACTTTGCACGAATCGTACTGAGGTCCACTGAGGAAATCACTAACCTCACTCGCGAAGGAAACCGCACGCGCAGAACAATAGGGCGGGAAGCGATCGTGCGGCGATCGTCGATTGGCGGGGGCAAGTGAGCGCCTGCGCATCCCACTCGCCGCTTTATACCGCGCGATAAGACACGGCTTTGTGATTGTGAGTCCAGCGTCCGCGCCCCTGACTGAAGGGATGACATCGCCGCTGATAACAAAACGCATTGTCCTGGTGACAAATTACGAGGCGAAAATACTCGTATTTATTCAAAGGTGGCTTTTGCGAGGTGGTAAAGACGCAAAGAGAGATTTACTCAGAATTATCAGGGAAATTAATCAAACTGTATTCGTACTTATTAAGATAGACAGGACATTTTGTATCTTGAGTTAATGAGAGTTAACAATATTAGAAATACTTACTATCTAAGCAGCATTAAGTATTTAGAGTCTTAGATACGCCAATAGAGACCCTCCAGCAATGGACACTTCTTTATTTATCTCTGACCGACCTTAGTTTAGCTTCATTCAACATTCGTTATTTAGAAATATAATGAAATAAAACAATTACAGAGTACAGCCACAATAAACAAACGTCATTCATTGCATATTTTAATTGAACCTTTAATTTATCTTTTATTTAAGTATTTTCTTGTTGTTTGCTGAATCTACTCGTGTGTAAATAAGTACGTTGACATCCCCGAAATAAAAACTTCACTGATAAAGATCCCTCTGGTACCTGTTTTTTTTTTTCAATTAAGGCCTGTTTTCTGTAATCAATCATCATTCACAATTACCTTATCACGTTCCAAATAAATTCGGCGTGTGTTTACATTCATTCAAAGATAACTGTAAGTTATGAGTTAAAAGTGATGTGTGATCTGAGTATACTTATTTTCAGTTACCTAACCACGCGAATAGTTTAGCCGCTCGACCCGCAAGACATATGAAACATTGGACTTGGGTCAAGCAAGACTGTTGAGAGGAGAAACACCTCATAAAATATGACACACATTCCTTTACATACTCCCTATGTTTAGGGATGTATATGATGATTCGTTCTTGTTTCGTCACCTTTGTTAAATCTAACGCTAAAGTAGCTCGAGCTTTCGAAACATTCTTCATCAATGTAACCTTACCCACAACAGAGCGTCTAAATTCATCTGCATATGAAGCAAAGGCTTTGTTAAAAAAACAGCAATAGCATCAGTAATGTAGATTTTAAATTTCATCATGTATATCCCCAGGACATTGTATATCCCCAAATCGTTTGGATTACTTAACTTGAAAAAATGGAGACCTGTGGGGTATATCAGTCAAAGTCATTGGTTCAGTAATTCTAATTATAGGCTCCACACTAACACACTGACGAGCAATCAAAAAGTTCCAGTGACACAGCACCAAATTACTCCTAAACGGGAAAGGCTAGCTTAATGACGCCGTCTGCAATATTGAAGTACATTTTACAGCGCATCAGGATATTACCAATTAAAAACGTAAATATTGTAGACGTAATATTGGTTCTATGTGTTAGGAGACATTAAGGTGTTAGTCGGCATTTTGTGGGTGGAACTTTTTCATTGCTCGTCAGTGTATTTTCAATAAATGTGTTGACGATGGAGCTTCCCCAGACCTCATAAAACACAGTAAACTGATACCTCTGTTCAAGTCGGGGGACAAGGGAGATCCTTTAAATTTCAGACCAATGTCTGTTCTTCCAGCACTAAGTAAAATATTTGAAAAGATTATTAATAAGTTACTCAATCAAACGAGTGTGAGAGACACTCAACCGTACAAAACAACTCCATGCCAAAAAATACGGTTTCTCTAGGGGTAAATCGACTACGGATGCAGGTTTATTCTACATGGGAGGCCGCACAGGATGCTATCGGAGTTTTTTGCGATCTGTCGAAGGCATTTGATTGTGTTGATCTACTACTAATTAAATTTAATCATTACGGAGTTAGATAAAGGGTTGGATCTACTAAGATATACCTAAGCAATAGAATTCAAAAGGGAAGAAGTCAACGGCGTTAAGTCTGATGGAGCGGGAGTAAAAATTTATATTCCACAAGGTTCCATATTATCCCTTTCTAAATCCTGGTATATATCAACGATCTACCTTTTATGGTGGACAAATTGATTGACATAGTGCTGTTTGCTGATGATACTTCACTGGTCTTCAAAATTTAAAGACAAAGAGAAGACTTTGGTGATGTTAATGAAGTATTGTCTTTAACCTTGAATTGGTTCAAAGTTAATATGTTATTGTTAAACGATGGCAAAACCGAGTAAATCAAATTCTCACATCTAAATGTCAGGCAAGTTGAGACCAGTTTAGTGTTAGACAGCAACAACTTAGAATTAGTAAATGATACGAAGTTTCTTGAAATAACTATTAATCACAGCTATTAATGGCACATTGCAGTGGGGACCCCACGAAAAGATAAATTAGCTGGCAGATTGAGTTCTGCGGGTTACGCTGTTAGGAACATCTGACAAAACACGGATTTAGCTAAATCTAGGCTAGTATATTTTAGTTACTTTCATAGTGTCATTCTTCTATCATGTTGTGGAGGAAAGCAGCGGATGTATTTTTATTTTATTTATATATTTAAGTATTAAGTTTATCATACTTATACTATTTAAGTATTCGTTTATATAGTTAGCCTATGTATTACAATTGTACACATTAGTCTATCCCCGCTCAACAGTTACCTCTCACTCTCCAAGTCGGTTTGCTGGAGGAGATCTCTTATTTAGATATAAGTACGCATACGCAGTTGTGCACTGTTTTTGTATTAAATGTAACTTTGTTTAAAATGTTGTGTGCCATAAAGAAATTATGAATTATGAATATTCAAACTATTTTAATTTTACAGAAAATAGCTATTCGAACGGTTCATAATTTAAAACGAACAGATTCCTTAAGAGAGCTTTTTAAATAACTAACTAACTGCAGCTGGTCAATTTATTTTCGAAAATATAATGAATGTACAACATTTTCCAAACTTAGCGATAGCTGTAATGTTAGGCTAAGAAATAATTATAGACTTTTTGCGCAAATCAAATCAAATCAAATCAAAAATCGTTTATTTCCATAGGATGTTGTTACATCACTTAGATCCGTCATTACATTTTTTTGGGTGAGTTCACTAACACAATGGCGGAATCTGTGGAGAGAGCTCACCGAAGAAACTCCACAGTCGTCGCATCTTTTGCGTTTCCTTTTTTAAATAAAATATTGTCAAATTACAAAATGAATGCTAATTATATATCGAAACAGCCTGTTACTAAAACAATCTATTCCCATGGACATCTGTCCTCTAAGTAATCAGATATCCTATAGTAACCTTTTTTATACAATTTCTGTTTTATTATTATTTTAAACTTGTCTAAAGGTAAGTTTTTAATATCAGTAGGGACCTTATTGTAATAGCGTATACAATTGCCTTTAAAAGAATTACTAATTTTATGTAGTCGGCTTACATAAGCAACCAACTTGTCTTTATTTCTAGTATTAAAATTGTGTATATCACTGTACTTCTGAAAATTAGTTATATTTCTTTTTACATACACAAGATTGTCATAGATATATTGAGACACAAATGTCAGAATATTGATTTCTTTAAACTTTTCCCTCAGTGACACTCTAGGCCCTAATCTATAAATTGCACGAACAGCCCGTTTCTGCAGAATAAATATACTATTAGCATTCGCAGCGTGACCACACAATAAAATACCATAGGTCATTGTACTATGAAAGTAACTAAAGTAGACTAGTCTAGCGGTGTCTACGTCGGTAAGAGCTCTAATTTATTTAACTGCGAACGCTGCTGAACTCAGTCTGTTCGACAATTTATTTATATGAGGATCCCATTGTAGTTTGGCGTCTAAAGTAATGCCCAAAAAGACAGTCGACTGTACAAGGTCCAATCTCTGTCCTTTTATAAATATGTCTGTAGTTACCGGGTTCACATTGGGTACACGAATTTAATACATTCAGTTTTCTTTTCATTAAGTAATAAATTGTTAACAGTAAACCAGTTCACTATACTAGAGATAGAATTGTTTACCTCGTCATAATTTGATTGCTGTCTTTTAACTTTAAATATCAAAGAAGTATCATCGGCAAACAATACTAACCCATGTTTTGCTTTAACAAGGTAAGGTAAATCATTAATATATACTAAAAACAAGAAAGGACCAAGAATTGAACCTTGCGGTACGCCCATACTTATTGAAGACCCAGGTGATCTTTTCCCATTAACATCGACCATCTGAACCCTATCTGTTAGATATGACTCCAGAAGGCCAAGGGCCTGATCTTTTACACCATAATGGCGTAACTTCCTGACAAGAGTGTCATGATGGACGCAATCAAAAGCCTTGGATAGATCGCAGAAGACACCTATTGCATCCATTGCGTCTTCCCAGGCATCAAAAATATTGTCGATTAGTTCAACACCAGCATCGGCTGTTGAACGACCCTTTGTGAAACCAAACTGAGCAATATGAATAAAATTATTGAGATAAAAATGACTTTGCAATTGATTAAGTATGAGTTTTTCAAATATTTTGCTAAGCGTTGGTAGTATCGATATGGGTCTAAAATTGGTGGGGTCTGATGTACTACCAGCTTTGAATAAAGGTATAACTTTACTTAGTTTCATCAGGTCAGGAAACACACCATTATCTATACATTGATTAAATATACAACAAAGGGTAGGTGCAATACATTCTACAATGGAACTAATAATTTTTACTGATAGACCATGGGCGTCAGCTGTCTTTTTCATTTCCAGGGATTTAAACGCTTTTACAATGTCTTCATTATTTACGTGCCTAAATCTAAAATCTGTTTTACATTCCTCAAAGTTTTGTTTAAGTATAGATTCAGCAGCAGCGGGAGATGAATTTAAAGGCTTGGTTGTTGAAACTGGAATGTCCGTAAAGAAATTTTCGAAAGCTTTTGCTACTTCTAGGTCTGTACTTAGCAATTGATTATCTATCTTAAGCTTGAAGTTATTATGTGTAGCTTTGGCCTTTCCAGTCTCTCTGTTTATAATTTGCCAAGTCGTTTTCATTAAATTGCTACTAGATTCAATTTTGTTTTTAATGAAATTAGATTTAGCTACGGCACAAACGCGTTTAAACATTTTTGAATAACTACGAACATAATCTAGAAAGGCCGTATTTTTGTTATATGATTTCTCTTCATAGAGTTCATATAATCTTCGTCTGCTCCTATGAATTCCAACTGTCGCCCAATCACTAAACAAAGCTTTGTTATTAACTTTTATAGTTTTTGATTTAAATACCGTATCATATTCATTTTTGACAAGGTTAAATACTGAGTTGTACAACAAATTTGGATCGTCACTGTATGGTATTTCCCATAGTTTATCTAAAATATTATTCCTGTAGTGTTCAAGCCGAGTGTCACTAACGGGCACACATGTAATATCCTCTTTTTGGTCCTTTTTTATTTTAATATTGAATATACCTATCTGACCAGAGTGATCAGAGGTTAATTTATTGATGACCGATTTGAAAATGGGCTTAATGTTGCAGTAATTCTAGTAGGCTCCAAAAACAGATAGTTCATGTTGTGACATAAAAATAAAGATTTTAATCTAGTACAAATATTATTATCCTCTAACAGATTAACATTAAAATCACCACAAATTATAAAAAAAATGTTTTTATCGCTGATTTTAATCAACACTTCATCCATTTTCTTTTCGAATAAATCAAAGGATGAATCTGGTGGTCTGTATACGCTCATTACAATAAGTTGTTCAAGTTCAATACAGGCTATTTCCATGGTACGCTCAACAGACAGGCTCACTATGTCAACTCGTTCCTTATATTTAAAACTATTATTTACAAGTATTAAGGAGCCACCGCAATCAGCTGTTTTTCTGTTGAACGAACTAGCAACGTGGTGGTTATTAAAGTTGAACATGAACTGATAACTCTTTAAAAAGTGCTCTGTTATACATAAAATATCAATATTATTACAGTTCATGCAATTTCCAGTTCTTTACTTAACATGCCCTGTATATTTTGATGAACCACGTTTAAAATATTCTTACTTTTACATTTTTCATTACTAGTAACTTGATTTAATGGGCAAGATGAAGGTATATTTATACAAATATTAATATTACTGCCAGAGTTACTCTTTGTTGTCCTATGGGTTAATTTAAAGAGCTTGGAACAGATTCCAAGGAGTACATGTCATTATTATTACACTGCTCAATAGAAGCAGGCGTTTCATTAGTCAAAAACTTGACTGAGTTCAAAATAAAATAAGATAGTGACTGTGCTATCTGTTTTGTATAAAACCTAGATAGGTAATACCTATCCTTAGTCAAATAAAAATATTTTCCAATACAAATATTGGTGTCTATTACATGAAATTTTTCAGTATGACGACATGTCAATGTGTGTATAAATGTATTATAATCATGTCTTATATGATTTTCATGTTGTGACAAAGATTGGCTGAAGGGAAACGCAAACAAGATTATTCTATCTACATTTTGTAAAGAATTTAATTTGGAAAAGTATTTAGTAATTAGTTTTTTAGATACATTTTCCCTTCTACCAATTAAAATAATTAGGGTGGTTGGTTCTAAAAACTGCGATGACAACACTTTGTTTAATATTTGTGAATATGTGGCGCCAGGCATACAGTTATTTAATATTGCCTGGCCCACGCGCTGACTAAGTTGTAAACCCATATTTTTTCCAAGATTTAGACGCCCCGGTTTAGACTCGCGAAGGTAAGCAATTCATTCAAGGGTCAAATGTATTCTCCTCTACAACAAGATATCTCTGGAGGTTCTGACATTGCATTTGACGACGACCGGTTTAGCCTAGCGGCTAGTGACCCTGCCTACGAAGCTGACGGTCCTGGGTTCGATTCCTGGTAAGGGGAAATATTTGTATGATGCGCATGAATATTTGTTTCTTAGTCTTGGATGTTTTCTATGTATTTGCATAAGTACTTGTCTCTATTAAATATATCGTCGTCTAGTACCCATAACACAAGCCTTATTGAGCTTACTATGGGCCTAGTTCGATTTGTGTAAGATTGGCCTCTAATATTTATTATTATTATTATTTGAAAAATTTAAAAACCATGTAAAAGCGACTTGTCAAAAAAGGGATATTAAAATGTTCAAGTTTACTTAAATGACGGGAATGTATAGTGTTAATCTAACTCAACACAGAACTTACTGTTAATGATTTTGTAATTCTTCATATTCATATTTTTTATTGCAGTTACAAAATTTCACATCTGGTGCAACAAAGGTAAGTATATTGTGACGCCCTGCTCGGGCAGAGCAACATGCGAAGGACAACCAGAATTATTTATTCCTGCCTATTATTTATAATAATTAATATAGTAATAATTGTATTAGTTAAGAACAACCAATATTTAAGAGATCTAAAAAAGTTTCTACGCCCTGATTTTCCCACAGTGGTCCAATGTAGAGAAGAGGCAAAAAATTACTTTTGCTAAGTATATGTAAATATCTAGTACAGTAATAAAGACATTTGATTTGATTTGTCACTGTTTCGTCAGTACATTTCTCTCAAGTCTTCTGAATTTCAACTACAAGTAACTATATCCTTAATTAATATCAGAGTCCATATCATAATATATCTCTTGCTGCACCGATATACTTAGTGACTAGATTACGAGTTCCTCCGTTGATAAGATAGTTAGGTAATAAGGAGCAAAGAGCGAACAACCAATCTTTATCAGCCGTGGGTGGCAAGGACATATGATGACATGAACGACGTCCACGTAGGTCTTACTTAGTGGACTATGAGCCCTCTGTGCTAAGAGTGATTCACGGAGTCCAAGATATGCTTCATGTTGAGATCAATAGGTGCATTTTAGTTATGAGATGATTCATTTACTTGGGTGCAAAGTGTAGTATTTAAAAATATGACATACTAATATTCATAACTAGCTGATGCCCGCAACTTCATCAGCGTGTTCCTAGGAAGCATAGAATAGAATAGAAATGTGTTTATTCGGGGCGTCACAATACACAGAACACAACATAGATAGGTACAAGTGATAAGCAAATAAACAAAACAAGAAAGATTGAAATAGAATTATATGAGCTTCGAACAAAGACCATTGGAGGGACAATGAATTGCGCTGGCTCAACATAATGCTACAGGAAGACCTGTAGTGCTGGTATTCTGTCGGAATCGAATGTATCTGAGTGTGTTGATCAGTCCACAAATTATGCATATGCAATTATGGTACATCATATATTAGATAATAAAGTTAAAATATATAAGATAAAGAATTATAATATATCATATATAACATAAGGCGTAAGGAAGGTTATAAATAGTGCTTTTTAGGATTCCGTACCTGAAGGGACCCTATTACTAAGCCTCCGCTGTCCGTCTGTCTGTCCGTCCGTCCGTCCGTCAGCGGGCTCTATCGGATCAACCGAAATAGGTAGAGAGCTGAAATTTTCACAGAATGTGCATTTCTGTTGCCGCAACAGCAACAAATAATGAAACATACCGATTGTCAAGAATTAAAAGAAGTACCCATAGAATAAATTATTAGTATGGCCATTGTCCTAGCCATTTTGTTTTATTTGTTTATCGGGGAAAATGGACTCTCCCGATCTTATCGGAAAAGATTTTTAAAGTTTTGTGCTTAGTTATTTGTCATTATATGATTGATATTTTTTTTTATCATATTTGATTGTATTTCTGTAAATAAGTTACTCAATTTCTATCCACTTCCGATTTCAATGAGCAAAGAGTTTCGTTACCCTGAGTACATAGTTAAATACCTTACATATACTACATACACAAAACTATTTTTCAATGTTTCGATGTACGGCCTTGAATGCAGTTCTTCCTAGTATTTAATATTTTATTAATAAAAATTAAATAGGGATATGTACTCCTACAAAAGACTGTCGTTTTACATTTTTCCATGTACATAGGTATGGAACCTTTCATGTTCGGGTCTGATGTCCAACTCGTACTTGACCGGTTTTATTAAATTATATCTTTATGTGTTATTTCGTTTGCGACCATATGACGACCATATTCGCAAACTAAATAAAATTTTGGTTCCCCCATAGTAACTTGTAATCAGCTGATCGGGTCAATGTACTAAGGGACACATTTTTCTCCTTTTGCGACCATATGTTTCTTGGAGAAAGTTGTTCATAATGATGGGTACTACCATTCCACAAAATATGGTCAGATAATTAAATATCAACTTTTATGTGAAACTGAAATAACATATTTAAGACCTAATGTTAACCATGATACTCAAATATAGTATCTTATTTTTATTTCTATAATCTACATAAACTACCTCAGCATTTTTTAAATACAAGGTACAGTTAGAACAGAATTAGGTGAGCCAGCGCATATATAGGATGTAACAGAAAGGTGTAGTCATATTTTGAGGGGTTGTTAGAGATATGATTCCGAAAAACTTTCACTATGAAACCTATCTGATCAGAACAACATATTTTCCCTTCTCCATACTTTGGGCCGGGCGGTCAGCTGATTTGTGTGGAGAAGTGAAAAATAGCGGGAAGTAGGTACGAGTTAGAATTAGGGTTTTGCAAGTTTACGTTAGATGCCAATCATTACGTGTTGTTAAGCCGCTAATTCGCCACTAGTGATGCCAACACAAGGTGTAAGAATTTGTATTTGAAATCACGAATCCTTTAGCTCCTCGGCAGACCATTTGAGGGCGACTATTTTTTATTTATTTTTTTTGCCCAATACATTTATACACTTTGTGGGTAGCGTCCCATACTAGAAAAATCCGTATCATGGGACACAGCTTAAGGTTACATCGAGCCTATTTAAGTAATATTCTAATCTAACATGCATTAGATAAAGTTAACCATCAGAATAAAAAATTAAATAAAATAAAATAATGAACAATGTTGTCGCACTTTGATCTCTATGTAATTGCCAAAAGAAAATTCTTAACAGATTCATATTCTGCAGTTATTTGCCAATTTTTCAACTAATTGTTATGTATTTTGCTTATTTGGTTACAGGAACATCAAGTCTAAAATGACGTTTATTTTTGCTGTAATATGACGAGCTATGGACAATTCATGACATTAGTGAATTAATGAATAGGTTTCCTTCATAATAAAGAACATCCGTACTATACCTAATGGGGTTCTTAAACATCACTTTTAAGGGCTGAACATAGGCCAATGGCATTGAGAATTAGACAAAGAAAACAAATACCCGTCGCTTCGCGTCGAAGCAGACTGACGCATGCTCCCGCGCAGAGCCCCGCGGGGCAGCCCGAGATCCGAGACCGAGAAAATTATAGAAAATATTACTAAACTCCTGTAATAATAACATTAAAAATAAAATAAAACAACCAAAAATTTTCCCTTTTTTTCCATTTTTGCGTGTAAGTTTCATATAGGAAACTGATTTCGTCTCCGAGCGCTTTTTCATTTAGTTGAATAATAATGCATTGCGAAAAATATTTTTAAGTATTAAATATAACAGATATCCGGTAATTTTAAAAGTCCATTCTTATCTCTAATAGACCTTTTATAACATATATTGATCCTACATTTTTATGTTGTCTAGTTTAGCCTAGAATTGAAGCTAAAGATGCATTTCTGGCCATATTTAATCCCTTAATACTATACTCTTTCGAGGCGGAGCAGGTAAACCACAATTAATAGTTTGTTTACATTATCATATCAAAGTGTAGACATTTATTTGTCATATTAATTTCATGCATATTCAAGACGAGGCAAGAAAGATTTATAATTGCAGCCGTAAATCATGAATATTTATTTGTACGATTTTGCGGCGCTCCTCGAGACATAGACAATTACAGGCTAGACATAGTCATAGTCATAGTCATAGTACTTTATTACTGTAGATATTTACATATACTTAGCAAACGTCATTTTTTGCCTCTTCTCTACATTGGACCACTGTGGGAGAAGAAGGGCGTAGAAACTCCCACAGATTGATTTTTAGATCTCTTTTAAAAATAGGTTGAGCTTAACTAATACAAATATGAAAAAAATAATTGTTATGATTAATAAGCAGGAATAAATAATTACAAAACTATTAACAGCAAGGACTGTGTTGAGCCAGATTAACCCCATACAGTCCTGTCATTTAAGTAATGGCTGCAACCACACTCCTGTAATACATGTTACACACTCATAGGTAGCTCTCTTGACGGATCACTATGAGCTGTTTTAGAAAAGCTGATGTATTTGGTTTTTGTAGAATTCAAGCTCAGCAAGTTTTTGGACAGCCATTCACCTATTATCGCCATGCCATATTTCACTTTGCTGTAGGTCTCTTGCAATGTTACTCCTGTGAAAATAGCAACTGTATCATCAGCGAAAGATATGATGTGACCATTGGCAGATCTCTCCAGTTCAGCTAAATCATTTATATAAACTAAAAACAACATGGGGCCAAGAACACTACCTTGCGGCACTCCAAACTTAACCGTAGCAAATTTGCTAAGTTGTGAGTCAAGCTTGTCAGCTTGCTTCCTATCGTGCAGGTAGCATTTCAGCGAACTCAACGCCAGACCTCTGACACCATTATTTTATAGTTTATGCAATAGTAGTGGAATTGAAACGGTGTCAAAGGCCTTGGTTAGGTCTAAATATACTGCTAAAGTTTGATAAGCGTTTCCTAGAGATAGAGTACTGAATATTCTACTGTGGGAATTTGTGGGGCAACAACACAAAATTTGCTTTAATTTTTATGTCATCATTTTTTATTTCCAGCCAGCGGAGAAGTGAAAGGGTTAAAAGGAAAAAATGAACACTTATAGGATCACTTCGTTGTCGGTCTGTCTGTCTGTCGGTTAGTCAAGACCGTTTTTTCAGGAAAGTATTCATTTGGAAAGTATTCTCGTGGAGGTATTCATTTGAAATTAATATCAATAACTTAGTTAGTGGTCGCTTGAACCTGTCCAAAAATAAACGTCTAGGTAAACGTAATCAAAACATACCTACCCGTATATGCCACATTTTTTCTGAATTTGCTTGATATGCGCAAGGGAATCAAAACATATAAGAAGGGGTACTTCTCGTTGACCTAGTAACATGAAATTTGGCATGAAACAATATCTTATAGCACAAGTAAATGAACAATATCCGAAAACCGTAAATTCGTATTCTTTTACAAAAAAAAAGTGATTTGTGCGAACCCTCGGTGCGCGAGTTTAACTCGCACTTGTCCGGTTTTATTTTTATTTTGAAACAGCTTCTTTGTTATTAATTCATCTATGCATACTATCGCAACAGAATATTAAACAGCCAGTGCCAATTCAGAAACAACAATTAATAGGTATAACGCAGCGGTAACAATAAAATTTTAACATCATAATTCACTAAGTTAAAAACATAAAAAACCGACTTCAAGTCCAGGCCCTATTCCTTCCTCCCCGCCGGGATGCGAATGAAGTATGTGTACATGAAAAGTCCTCATCAAAACTATTGCTGCACGGAACCACAAACCAAAACATCATCTGTGTTTATTTTTTTGTATTTGTTGATTTTTTCAAAAAGCGGTGAACCAATTTTGATAAAATGTGTATGGGAACACCTCTGAAGAATGACCTACCAATCAAAATCAAGAACAATCAAAATCGGTTCATAATGCACGGAGTAATCGCGTAACAAACACACAAAAAAACAGACGAATTGAGAACCTCTTCCATTTTGAAGTCAGTTGAAAATTTATGACTCAGCAGTAAATTTTGTAAGTGGGCTTTTTTACATATTTTAGAGATTCAACAACTGTCCGGCAATAATATCAAATTCTAGCCTCAAAACTTGTCATCGAATTGATATATTCAATAAATAAATTAATAAATGATATTCATTCAAGCTGGCAATGTGTTATACATAGACATATTACAAAGTCAATTACCATGATGCTGATCGTATCAACCATAGCTTTTATAGCAGCAGTTGATAGAAAAGTATTAAATTTGATACCTCTTAATTCAGTAAAAATTAAATAATATCGGAGTCGAAACTGGTATTTTAAAGGAACTGCATTGAATAATACCCTTAATTGATTATACATATTCATACATTTCAATGTCATACAGGTACTTCGGAATATGCAATATCTATTTTTAGTCACAAATTTCAAAGGGTTCAAACTTCAACGGTTTTTGCGCCATAGATCTCCATTGTGAGCATTATTTGTTGAGATTTATAAGAAAGGACGTCTATTATCTGAATAATAGTAGTTACATACAAAGTTTATGACATATTTTTCCATTCAAAGAATGTTTTACAAAGATTTCTGAAATATTACATACTTACATACACATGGCCAATCACTTCATACACCTCATAGGTCTCGTTTTTTAGGGTTCCGTCCCAAAGGGTATAAACGGGACCCTATTACTAAGGCACCGCTGTCCGTCTGTCTGTCTGTTCGTCTGTCGCCAGGCTGTATCTCATTAACCGTGACAGTTACACGGTTGAAATGTTCACAGAAACATGTATTTCAGTTACCGCTATAACAACAAATACTAAAACAAAATAAAATAAATATTTAAGGAGGCTCCCATACAACATACAAACTTATGAATGCATCTGGTTACGTACGTGGAGTGTGAAAGTAGCCGCACCAACAACATTGTAAACAACATTTTGCTATGTAAAATCCAAACTTCTCGTGCGCGAGTTCTACTAGCACTTGAACGTTTTGTGTTTTTTGCGCTTACATCTCAAAAATGTCGCGTCATAGGAAAATGTAAATTTGTTGCACTACAGGTGATAAAATTCTCTACAGCTTTGATTCTGGACACTTTTTACGCATCGTTGTTGACAACATTTGGAGCTCAATCCTTGTATTGAGCTCCAAAATTTTCAAAGGATGACGAATAAGCATACCTATGTATATACATTTTTGAATAGCTATTTAACTCTATACTCTCTTTGGGGCACTTTTCCTCAACTGAACTGTTACAAAGTTAAAAGGCAATGTATGACAAAAACGTGAGTAAATAACACATTTTTTATTATTTTTTCGGACCTCATATTCTTCGGACTTCAATATTTTTACGGACTAGTCTATCATAGTAACTGACACTTTAATAGGGCGAATCGTTGTATTTTCTAATTAGATTGGTGAACAGAAGTATGGTGACAACACCCCACTTCTTGTGGTAGAAGTCGAAATAGCGAGCATTGACTCCGCTGTCTATCACTGATGATGACCACTGTACGCTCGTGATTAGGGCGATACCTACTTACTTACTCGGTCGGTAGCTCAATCGGGTCATTGCCCGCTATTGCCATGCCAACGCGTACATATAATAATGCTATACCTATACCTCGCCTATGGCACGGCCCTCAATCTCACTCGCCCATCTATTGCTCACTTTCCAGCCTCTACAACAATGTAGGTACTACTTATTTATCAGCCTTATTTAGAAAATTGTTTTTCTGCCTTCTGACCTCAAAATAGCACCTTCGCCGCTTGATTTTGGATTCTCAGGCGGAAAAGTTATATTCGTAAATCGTAACTCGTTCGAAAAATCTTCTCTCGTAGGAAATTTACTATTTCACGTCTCATGCTTGCAAAGTTCGTGTTTGTACTGGTTGTATACTGCACAAAATGACACTTTTATGCTCTAGTGCTAGTGCATAAAGTAATATTGTTTTAAAGACTAAGATATTCGGCCCTAACAGCCACACGCACAATAAAACTTCGTATAATAAACTTTGTTATTTTATTTGCTTCAAATTTTCACATTCGTGTTTTCTATTACTAAATAATTAAAGCTAGATAAAATAGAAGTCAATTATTATTTCAAAACGTTTCGAACCATTAAATGACTTGGCAGTATGAAGTGCCTTAGTCTAATGTCACAAGTCGAACATTAAAAAAAATGGCGGGAAGCTCTTGTGATTCTTTGCAATTTGTTGCTGTTTTATGATTATTGTTTAACGATCATTTCTATGCCATTGTTTCATTTTCTCGCAACACGGTATTTAACTGCTAGTCAAAATAAATACTTGTTAGTAACTGTCGAAACGGTAATTTTGTTCACGAGTTCTATGAAATACTAGCTTTTGACGTCATAGACAAATGCCGTCTTTTTAACACATAATTTAGTTTAACAAATACATCTGCTGGAAATATAGAATTCAGATATTGTCAAACGTTTTTGTTGAAGTAGGTTCAGCTTGAGACACGTTTCTAGATTTATTGGACTACCTTGTCAAATACCGTATTGAAGTGAAAAGCAGGGTGTATAACTCGGTCATAAATCCTATTTTACCCTAGACTTAACTACCCACCTCGAGTGAAATGGCGTGTTTTATTGCCCTTGTTGCACAATCTACTATTCATGTTGGAGAGGGGATAATAATGATTTCCATATGTAATAGACAGTAATGTTCTTTTGTCAGACATGCGCAGAAATTTTCATATTAAGTTCGGAAATACAAACGCCAAACTCTAATCTTATTTTTTTAGAAATGCACACTTATTTGAATTTCGAAATAGTTCGTGCCGGAAAAGTAAGTATGAAAGGGTCGTTTTATTTAAATGTCGAACATGAATTGAATATGCATAATTATCAAAAATCGGTCATACAACATCGCTTAGCCGTATCATCGAGTTACCTTTGCCTAATTAAAGCATACGAAAAAAATAACTACCACTAGTGGCTCTGTGAGCTGTACACCTCGCAAGTGACTCTTTCTTTTAATAACACATACAAACTTATGAATGCACCTGGTTACGTACATGGAGTATTAAAGTAGCCGCATTAATAACTTTATCTACACACGTATCATAAACCCTCTTTACTGCGTTCAAAAACCGCACGTTACGATCAGCATTATGTTAAACTACTTGGTAAAAACTCGTTTCGTATCTGGAAAACTACACATTATGGTCATTATGTGTAGTTTTTCTACATATAATGACATTCAAATTTCGAACGCCGACGCCTGCCTGCGTGCCGTCCCTAGTTTGTTTGTGAAGTTGGTACTGACATTCAAATTTCGAACGCCGACGCCCGCCTGCGTGAAGTTGGTACTACAGAACAAGCTAAACAACTGCAGAGCCACAATGCCGGTCAAACATGCGGTTCCTGAACACATCAAAGAGAGCTTATGATATGTGTGTAGATAAACTAGGGTATGTAACTGTACATAATTAGGCATTATGCAACAGTCACATAAACTACTGTTATAAACTATGTTTTGCGGTCTTAAAGCCAACCTACTGACTTTTATCTAAAATTTTACACGGTCACCGTCTCTACGAATCCAGCGACATCTCATTTGTTAAAATGCGTCAAGCTGTTTGGACTGTAGCGGTTTTTTGAAATTGTAAAAACTCCCACATCCCCGCCATTTTGAATAATTTCCAAAAACTGAATCCACAAAAAAACAAGTACTTAATTGTCGAACCTGCTCACAAAAATTCACGAGAATCAGTTGAGAAACGCGGCGAGGATAACATCCGGACATAAGAAATTATTTTTGCTCAATCCTGAAACGGGGACGCTTCGCACGCTCGGTCAATTAAAAGCTCAAAAAAAAGCTGAAAAGAAAGTGTGAGAACAACAATATGAACTCCGCCAAATTTAAGTGCGGAGTCAAAATTGGCCATGGAAAATTTGTTACTTAAGAAGTCCAGGGAAATGTATACAAAAGCTTACGAGAATTTCATGTCCCGGAGACATGAAAAAGGTTTTTTAATAGAATTTTCATTCTTTTCCTTGCATTTTTTTTAGAAAAGCACCATATACAAGCCTCGCCGGAAATGGCAATGGTCTGACTCGTATTATTGAAGTCTTCGCCTTCACTAATATGGCCTATCAGATTTGACGAAGTTAACTTTTTCCTTTTGAATTCTATTGCCTAAATATGATCTTAGTAGATCCAACGCTTTTTTTCTTACTTCGTAATTATTTAATTTCTTTAGAATCATATCATGATCAACACAATCAAACGCCTTCGACAGATCGCAAAAAACGTCGACAGCATCCTGTGCGGCCTCCCATGCAGAGTTAATATTAAATATTGATGAGTCTTTATCATTTCCTTCAGAAGAGTTCCCTAGAGTTGTCCAACATTGAGAAGCTCTCCTGGTATGTCACCGTCACCTCAACATAAGCATTATGACGAGCATACATCATATAGCAACCGTAATAAAGTAATCATATCACAATATCTGGGATACCTAGTATTGAGTAGTTCGAGTGGTCATCTGGGGTCTCCATCATCAGTTCCAATTCACAAAATGATGTTTCCCGAGAGTGAATGCACGAGTTACTATAAAAACACGAACATTGATATTGATAGGTCTGCCTTTAGTATTTGAAGAGCTCCTTCGATTTCTCCAGCGTTCCTTCATCGGACTTGACCTGATGTCAATAAGACCAATTAAAAGGTAAACATTTCAAACAAAAAATTATAATTTCCAAATCGGTCCATCCATCTTGGAGAAATCGGGGCACATCCATACAAAAACAAAATAAAAGATTTCTTTCTGTGTGTAAATGCGACTTTGTTTGACTAATAAATTCGCAACATCTTATTAATGATGGTTAACAGGAAAAGGTGTAAATCATTTTTTGCACATAATATTATAATGATTGAACTTTTGTTTAAACTGTTTTTTGATTACAGAAAAATGCAAACAGCCGATGTTTTAACCTTTGACGCTTTCAGCTCAATGCGAATTCATGAAACCTCCAATGACTATTTTGACTGGAATATTGTACTATATAGGAATGATGAAATTTGACGGCCGCAAAATAACTTATCTCTGTTGAGTTGTCGACCATATGATTACCATACATTTTTGATACGGCCGCAAACTGACCCCCTCCTACTACTGATAACCAGTTAGATTGCGACCACATGGATATTTTTCACAGGATTTAATAATATACTGGCAGCCGTTAACTAACAGTGAACTAACAGTGAACTAACAGTGAACTAACAGTGAACTAACAGTGAAGGAATATCAAATCCACAAAATTTAAAACAGGTTGACAACCATGAACCTTAGACTCAAAGCAAAAATAAAGAAGAAAAATATATTCGATTCATTATGTCAACATTTCACATAACCATCCATTTCTGGTCCCACTGCAAAGTAAAAGTCTCCTCTTCGGTACGCGATTTGTATCGGCCTTGCAAAAAAACGATACCAACACCTACCATAGTTTCTCTGAGTCTTAATTTGCAATATCTAAAATTGAACATAATAAGATACTTTTCTCTCACATAATTCATGTATTCAAGCTTTCGTTGGGATAATTGGAGGAGGTGCTCGCTTCTTCATCGTCGAAGTTCTGCTCTTCATCACTGCTGGGTTGCTGCAAAGGAAACATAAACTTAGTTTAATTGCTGCCGCCGCCTCACAACTGTGGGCCCGTTCCAAACTCCATAGCCTCATACCTCAATACATGTAGCGATGGGATTGATTGGAATAAGCCTCTTTCACGCTAAATGGGGTATTGAATAACTGGGTAACCCTGGGGAGAGTGTGCTTTGCCACTGTGGGAGAAACTGTTTTGTCTCTATTAGATTGATACAAAGTATAAGATTCAGTTAGTAAGGCCTATTTTACGCTTCACGTGAAGTCTGACTTCAGCGACAATTGTTCAAAGTCACTCCAATGAGTACAGTTACATACACTATTTTATCTACACACATATCATAAGCTCTCTTTGATGTGTTCAGGAACCGCATGTTCGACCGTCATTGTGGCATTGATAATTGCTCTGCAGTTGTTTAGCTTGTTCAATACTACCAACTTCAAAGATAAACTAGAGCGGCACGCGGGTGGGAGGCGGCGTTCGAAATTTGAATGTCATAATATGTCGAAATATTGATACATTATAGGATACATTATAGTCGTAATGTATCAATATTCAGATAAGAAATTACACAATCTCCTTCGTGAGTGTCCATATTTCAGCACCGTATGTGAGAGTGGGCAGTACACATTGGTTAAATACCTTTGTCTTCAGGCATTGAGGGATGTTAGAGGTCAGAACATCCCTTAGTTTTGCGAAAGCAGCCCATCCTAGCTGGACTCGTCTAGCGATCTCCTTTACCTGGCTCTGTCGACCAAAAGACAAACAATGCCCAAGATAGATATACTCCTAAACCACTTCTAGGGGACGGTTATCCACAGTAATGTCGATACCGTTGCTTGTGGGAGTGCCTGTCATAATCTTTGTCTTGGACATGTTCATCTTGAGTCCGACCCTCAGGAATGCTTCACGCTCATGGATAAACGTTATGTCTAACTCAGGCGGATAGTAAGTGTAGTTACCTCGAGCTTGAGCGTCGCGAGCAGCGTCTGCTTGGCGTACCGGAAGATGTGGTCGCGCGCCGTCGCGTCCACGCCGGGCGCCAGCCAGCCGCGCGTCGCGTGGCACAGCAGGCCGGGCGGCGGCGCCGGCGCCAGCAGGGCTGACACCTCGCCCAGTTTTATGTCGCAGTACTGTGGATGTCAAAGCCCAATTTGTTTTTTGGCCATATATATTGTTCACGCGATTTTTATTATTCTGTAAAATTGGGGTTTATTAGAAGCTGCCCTGTCCCCCTAGTGTTATGTAAATTATAAGTGATTCAATTTTGCTAATATTTGAGGTTATATATGTCACCGGAAAATAATACGATCCGCAAGTTTATAAATGTCCTATGAAATTTATATCATGATGATAAATAACAACTGACCAAGAATAGAGCCTTGGCTAACGCCCGACCGTGTGTGGTACGGCTGGGACTCAAAACAGGCGTGTCGCACATATTGTAGGCGGTTCTTCAGGTAGTCAGCGAAGAAAACCAACAGCCGTGGGGCAAAACAAATGGCACACTTAATTAGGACGTCGTTGTCGTCTCTATCGAACGCCTCACGGAAGTCCAGATAGGCGACGTCTACCTGACATCCCCGATCCATATACTCTGTGAATCCATCTCGACCAACGTCAGTAAGTTGGTGGTTACTGAGCGAAGGCTCCTGAATCCGTGTTGCGAGTTGCACAAGTACGGTGCAATCTGTGGACTTATTTTACCGTATATATTGACTCGAACAATTTTGCCAAAGAACTCAGGATCGCAATCGGTCGATATTGATTTACAGAGGCAGTGTCACTTGTCTTGGAGATAGCACTGACTCGAAGGAGCTTCCAGCTGGTAGTACTTTCCTTGCTCTTGAGCTAGATAGAAAATGTGATCCAAGGATAAAACCAGCTGATCGAGATACACCTTCAAAAAGTAAGGAGGAGCGTTGTCCGGTCCAATTGCGCTACTTGGCCTTAGCTGCCTCAGCCCCAGTTCTACATCCCTACAGGAAACATGTGTAATTTGGACGTAGTTAGCAGTGCGCGAGTCATCAGAACTATTCACCAGATCCGGTGCAAGCGCCGGCACGTCGCTGTGGAAAACACCCTTTGATCTGAGGCCAATCGCCGACTTGATTCTGGCTCTCAGCTCACTGAATACGGAGTAGTAGACGATTTCCATTTATGCTTAGTGGCGAGGTCCCTCATAATGTCACAAATGAACCCTGGATAACACCTGGTAGGTTTGCTCGGCCTGGTCTGTTTCGGCATGAGTTGTTGAAAATCTCGTGAACGGTATCGTAAAAGCGACCAACCGCCGTATCTACATCCGGAGCTACGATAACGATTTCCCCAGATACAATTTGCCCCTTTGACAAAATTACAGTCATTGTGGCCGCCATTGTTGCTAGGATCCAGGCGGCCGGATCGCTGGTCCACGCCCTGCGCTTTCAACAGCGGCACAATGACGTCGAGAGGCGGGTGGTAGGCGTCAGTGCGTGGCACCAGGCTGCCTGACAAGGAGGTGCGCACGGTTATACCACGTACACTCTCCTGGTACATTTCCTCGCAAAAAAAAAACTATATGAGAGGGTACAGGGCAGCTCCCCCCCGGTGGGGGGCTGCGCATGCCAGTGGCGGTGCTGGTCCACCTTCCTGTGCCTGACTTGGTGCGCTGCCCTGCTCACCATACTCCATTCTATACTGAACAGTAAACTCCAATAACAAACCAACTGACTTGATAGAAGACCTGCCGCTGCGAGAGCGCGATCCCAGGGCGGAAGATGACCGAGCCCTCTGGCACCACCTCGCTAGCCTCGTCGGCTGCGGGCTGCGCGTGCCAGTGGCGGTGCTGGTCCACCTTCCTGAGCCGGACTTGGTCCGCTGCCTTGTTCACCATCGTGTTTACGCCGGCTGTATAATAAATAAAGCACTAACATTAATGGTTAGGTTTATCTACATCATAGGCCTATCCTACTGTAGTAACTTGTTACTGACGGTTCTTAAATACCAAGTTCAAAATATTCAATTCCGTTGCATTTCAATGTTAAAGACATGGTGTTACCTAGAAACTGTTATTTACGAACAGATTTGTAGAATTATATCTTTATTAAAAGGGTTTACCTACTTTCAGATTGGTCCCATTATTGGAAGAATTTTTATTAATCTACTAGGCCAGGAAATTCCGTTAGTTTTCGTGTGCAATATTTTGATAAAGATCATGCGAAAGTTCCCGGATTCCAATCCCAAACGGGGAGGAAGAAAAAAGGTTTGAATGGTTGTAGATATCTTGGTGGTATAACTTACCAGCTTGTCTCACTCTGAAGTCTAAGGTCTGATAGAATCTGGCACCAGGATCCTTCCGAGGGTCATATCCATATCCGACCCAGAGCTTCCTCCATGGTCCATGGCACATAAACAAAGCCAACGTTGGTAAGATGAGTTTCAGGGTTACTTTCTTGATTTTTGACATGTAATTTAGTGCATTTAGAGTCCATATCGGTCTTTCTTCAAACATCTAGAAAATAATCATAATAATACCGATTATTTTTAAGTAAGGTAACATGCACTTGACCAGAATTTATTCTTTTAAAAAATCCTAAAAATTACGACCTCTGTGGTTGTGGGTCTGCTACCATGCGAGAGATCCCGGGTTCGATCCCCGGCTGAGGATAAGAAACAAAAAAGAAATAGAAATGAAAAAATGTAGCCAACTGCGAGTCGGACTCGCTCATGAAGGGTTCCGTTGTAGGTGACTGCATGTTTATGTTGTAACTTTGTTTTTCATAGTGTTTGTATGAATGACAAAGTTATCTTTGCGGTTTTTAATAAATGTTTTATATCTTAAAAAATACCTATTTTATTTTGTTCAAACCAATTTTTGTTGAGAGTGTGTACACAGCATATATTTTTTGGAGATTTTTCACTCTCTTACTTTAAAAGTTAGAGGGGGGGACACACATTTTTCCACTTTGGAAGGATCTGTCTCTTTAACAATTTACTTTGAGGAAAAATGGTTTCAGGAATCTTAACATAATTTTTAAAGACCTATCTATAGACACCCCACACATATATGTGTGGGGTGTGTTTGGTGAACAAATATTTTTTGGTTTCAGTTCCATTTATGCCCTCTTTATTTTTTATTTTTTTTGAATAAAAGTCGTATAGCGGTTTACAGAATACATCTACACACCAAGTTTCAACTGTGTAGTCCTAATAGTTTCTGCATAAAGTTGTTATGACATACGGACGGTTCCTTGTTTCTCTACGGAACCCTAAAAATCCCCAGGTCTTGTTGTAAGTGATGTTGATGTTTGTAAGTGTCATGTCGCTGTTTCTGGTTCCCACGTGACAGGGCATCCTTGTGTGGGGTCAGAAGCGATGATTGTGTCTGTACATAAATGTAAATGTATCCATGTACGTATTAATTAATTAAGACGAAATGACAGTTTCTTATTCTCTGGTTGGTCAATGCAAAGTTATAAATTTAAAAAGGCTTATTATTTAAAAAGGCTTTTGTTCTACTGTTAATCAATTAAAGCACATTTTTTTTTGGATATTTAGTAAATTTGGTAGTCAAAACGGTATTTTGGTAAACAATATCTATATTTGTAAAAAAATAATGGTGGAATTTTTGTTGGTCACGTCCGTAGCAAATACTTGGATCCCACCGCCAGTCATATTTTCTCTGGATAGTGTGAACAAGCAACATACCAACACTAAAATTTCTGCTATTATTATGAATTTGATAAAAAAATAACCTTTTTCAAAGTCTCAGCATCAGTCGCAAATTCCGGTGTGAGCTTAGCCCTCGCTTTCAGTCTCTGAATATAATATGGGTCAGGCTCGCTGGGCAATTCATCAATCAAGTTGAAGTTGAAATGAAATGGGTGTTGATTTGTGAGCCCCTTCATCAATACATCATCGCCTGTCGCTAGACCAGACTTCTTTTCGGTGTAGCGGTAGATAAAGCTTTTGTCGGTTCTTGTGAAAAATGTGGGTGCTATGAATGGCTGTACTGATTCTCTGAAAAGATATACATAGGTGAAAGTTTAGTGAAATCGTCTAATTTCAGTGATGGTTTTGACTCCCAGCCATTGTCCAATTTATAGTTCTTTACTTCAATTCAATCAAAAGCTTATTATTCATGCAAATGTAAATTCTACATAATATCACCTCAATAAAAAATCTGGTGTTTCAAGCCCAGTTGGCATTATTGATTCATGAATGCACTCCATCTTATTTTCTGTTGTATTGAGCTGAACAGGCAGATACTGGAAGTCACCCAAAGCTGCAAAGAAAATTAGTTGTATTAATTACAATTAATTTGACAAGTACCATCTAAACAGCAAAGTTACTGGGCATGCGAAAAATCCTCAACCAAGGCAAGAAAACTACTACCAAAAATGTTCTATTTCCCCTGTCTACATATCCAATCTGGTTTGCTGGAAGTTATCTCTTTTATGTGAGCAATAAGCTCGACTTTATACAGACAATATTTAGACCTATCATATGTTATCATGTTATATACAATATGGAAACTGCAATAAAAGGACAGCTACATTACAAACTTCAAATCATAGAAATAGAATATGATCATGACCATGAACTGCATAAACTCACCATCAAATTTAAAAACTTTTATGACTGTCCCAACCACAGTAGTGGATACTACTTCTCTCTTTACTTTATCATCAACCTTGGTTTTCTTTATCTTCACTTTTAACAATACCCCACTAGATTTCTTTGGATCTGCAAATATCTTCTTGACATAAGCATTATTGGGTTGGAAACTTAGATCCATACGCTTCTTGTTGTTGGCATAAACCTGCAATAAACAGATGATTGATTGAGTGAGAGTTTTTTAGCAGTAATGAGTGGAAGTTTTTAAGCAGTAATATTATACTCATCACTGCTTATAATACAATTATATTGGTTATAATTATACAAGAGTATCCTACTTGGGTACAGTGGCAGATACTGAAAAAACTCAAGGTATTAAAAGACATCTTGGCTGTGGGTGTGATAACTAATACTACTAAATCTGTACTTCAAATGTGAGTCTATCAAGTCCAGTTTGTTATGCATTTTAAATGGAGTAGTATGATGAGCAGAGATAGGATAGGTGCATATTTACCTAACCGCTTGATTGCCTTGGGATACAAAATTATCCCAAGATTTTTTGCAGTAGATTGTCTCGGGATACTTTTGTATCCACAACTTTTTTCTTCGTAGATTGTCTATGGATACTTTAGTATCCAGAGAAAAATGCAACGACTTTCTGCCAGAAACCTTTTATCTCTATTACACCAATGAAGTACTTCGTAAGGTGTTCTCACTCACTCCTTCCCAGTGGGATTACCAACATTTAGACATACAACACCACCAGCCAATCATAGCGCTAGATCTAGTTTGAATACAATTTCATTCCGCCGCGTCAGTGATTTTTGTTTGTTTGTTGTGCTGGGATAAATAATAAAAAATGTGAGTATTTAGCTTGTATTGTTCTGGACTAATCATTTTCTTAGAGATTAGTTCCTTCCACTACTGCTTGATCAAAAGGATTTAGCTAAAAACCCGATTTTGTGCCATATTTCTTTTGCTTGTTGTTGTTCTGTTGCTGTTTTTGTTCCGTGTTGCCAACAGGTAAGTTGGAAATGTTTTGCTTTATTTTAGAGTAAAATAAAGTGTTTTATGTCAATATGAAGTTATTATCTTGAAAAACCATTATCTTACATGAGTTTTCAGTAAAAACATTAGAGAAATTGTATGAGCAACATAAAATAAGACATTTTTTTTTAAATCTGTCATAATAATTACGGTGCGCTAGCAAATGTGAGTGAAATCTTAAATATTAATAAAAAAATATTTTTGTTGGAGATAAGTGAGTTTATTTTTTTTTCATACGTAATATTAATACAGGATTCTGTTAAATACATATAATTAGTAGGTTCACGATTTACTTTTTCAAATAAGATATTTTATATTGACCCTGGTACATTTTACGCCTGAAGTATATGTTTACAGCTATGTATGACTGTATGAGTCGTTAATACAGTCAACACTTATTCCAGTAAAATGCCTATTTTATCAGATGTTGACAATAAATATTTAAATAACCCGAGAACTAGAGTCGGAAATAATGTTTATGTGAGGCGGCCCAACGCGATGCGGGCGTTCCGTCGATGGTGGCAAAATAGGTACCATTTTGTTGGGGCGCAAAGGCAAATCGACGGGTTTTCTTGCCGCGGCCAGAACAATCAAGCGGCTAAAGTAAATTTTTGGCTATACATTTATGGAAGCCACTTCCAGGATGCCAGGAAATCCGTGAATGTATAACTTATCGGATGCATAGTATGGAAGCAACATTTAAAAAATATTTTATTTAAAATGACCCAGTTTTCTGGGACCAAAGAGTGACCAAAAATAACTACGGGACGTTGTAATCCATCCCTGAAATTTTACATAGTAATTACAAATCGTTTTGTATTGTAAATTATTGGAAGTGTATTCTTAGAAAAGGCATCAGATGAAGGAGTGACCATAATCCATACTGTGAAACTACTAACAGTTGGATACATGCTGTCTATGAGAAGAATGCCTATGATCACAGAATATATAATAGTTCTACGATTTCTTACCTCGGAGATGTTTTTTATACCACCCAGACATTCAATAGCCTTTTCTACGTTTTTAACGATACCAGGAAATAGAACACACACTAAATTCTTCTCAGCGTTCATCGCTTCCATTTTTATCACACGAGCGTGGATTTATTTGATAGCAGAATAAAATTAAAACATTTGTGGATGGAGCATGAGAGTTAGTATGGGAGTTGAAGCCAAAGAAGAGAATAAAATCTACCGTTTTGGGTGAGGCCTTGAATTTTGAGTTTTGATTTAAGGTTATGTTATGTTATGACAGAAATGACATTTTTTTATTTTTTTTGTAAGGTTTTTTCCTTTATGGAAAAGGCTAAGAGCTTAAGCCCATACCGCCTGGTCTTATTTTAATTTCTTTTCTTCTCTTCATATTGATTGAGGCTAAAAGCCTTGTCTTTCCGTAGGTATTTTCTTCAGTCTTTATTATTTATTCGAGGCACATAGCCTTGTCTAACGTATTTATTCTTTAACTTCATAATCCAGTATGTTTAGGTCAATCCGTGTTGTCAAAGAAGTTTGGCTAGGGAATGGCGAACCCACCAATTTTTAAAGTTGCAACACTGGCGTTTTGAGACATTATGTCAACGTGCTGTCAACGTCTCGGTGATCGTATTGTTGTTTGTGTTCATTTATTGAGTTTTGCGTTAATAACGAATTGAATCATGAGTAAACCGATTAAAAGTAGCGTACGAGAGCTTCTTTTTAAAATGATGAGCATACATAAAGAAAAACAAAAGGAGAAAGATGCCTTAATCAAGCAAAAAACGGAATGTTTAGACAGCGTCGTACAATTTATAGGTTAGTTGAGCACAGTGATTTTGATACTTTAAGAAAACATTGACTTCTTTCATTGCTAACTTCTATTAATCAAAATTTTGCTTTATTTGTTACAGTAATGTATACTTAACTTATATGATGTTAGAATTACGAAGATTCACTTTTTCAATTTTAGCCAAGTTTGAATGACAACATGAGTAATGCTTGGAAAATGTTTCATGAAATGTTTTTTTTACAGAAAATCTTAACCTTCATTCCGAAGCCAAACAAGAGGTATTGGAAAATCTATTCAAACTCAAAGAATTGGAACAAAAAGAGTTACTTAGTCAGAATAAATATTTTCAAGATATCTCTTCTATGACAGGTAATTAAATCTATAAGTACTAATATTATTACCTATATATGCGAAGATAACTCTGTGTGTCTGTCTTTAAAGCTTTGGCGCCAGAGCTACCCGACCGATTTTGATGAAATTTGGCATGGATATTAGTTAAGGTACGAGGATGGACATAGGCTAAATTGTTATTCTACCCTAGTTGCGTGATAATTATTTATTTATTTTGTAGGTGTGAGCTGTTCAACATTAAAGAGATTAAATAATGAAGGTAAAACAAATGAAGGTGTCTTCAGAACTCCAGGCAAAAAAAGACCTCACCCATCTAAAATATCCAATCTAGATAGTTTTGATATTCAAGCTATCAGGAACAAGATAAATGAATTCTATTTAGTTAAAAAACAAATGCCTACCCTTAGAAGCCTTTTGGCTGATTTAAGAGAAAGCATAAACTTTACGGGATGCCGAGAAACACTACGGCAAATTTTGCTAAAGAATCGTTTTGAATTTAAGAAAAATAACTATAAACGATCTGTACTTATTGAAAGATTCGACCTCGAAGCCTGGCGACACCAATATTTAAGGACCATTGCTGCAAAACGTGCTGAAGGTAAACAAATAATATATCTTGATGAAACATACATCCATCAAAACTATAAGCTAAAAATGTCATGGCAAGGACCTTCGACACAGGGTGTTATCGACAACATTTCCACAGGAAAACGATTTATAATCGTTCTTGCTGGCTCAGAGAATGGATTTGTGCCCAATGCACTGTTAACATTCAGCACTAAGTCAACCAAAGCAGACTAGCATCATGATATGAATTCATCAAATTTTAAAAAGTGGTTCTGCGAGAAACTGATACCCAATTTGAGTGCAAATAGCGTCATAGTGATGGACAACGCCAGTTACCATACGGTTCAAATTAATAAGGCACCCAACACCAGCACTCGGAAAGCAAATGGCGTCATAGTGATGGACAACGCCAGTTACCATACGGTTCAAATTAATAAGGCACCCAACACCAGCACTCGGAAAGCAGATATACAAGACTGGCTGCGGGCTAATCAAATTATGTTTGAAGAATGTCAGTCCAGATCGGAACTATTGGTTTTGGTACAAAAACATAAACCAGAGCCGATTTATGAAGCAGATGAAATCGTAAAAGAGCACGGCCATGAGGTATTAAGATTACCTCCCTACCATTGCGACCTCAATCCTATTGAGCTCATATGGAGTCTTGGAAAGCGAAAAGTGGCAAGTAAAAGTATTTCTAAATCAGCAGCGCAGTTAGAAGAACTTTAGAAAAGAAGAATTCCAAAGCATAACAGCAGATGACTGAAAAAAAATGTCGATCATGTACTGCGTGCTGAAGACCAGTACCGAACTAGGGATGGAATAACCGAACATATGGAACAATTTATAATAAGCGTCCGGGATGATGAGTCGAGCAGCTCAGATGAGTCAGATATGGGAGTAGAATATCTAGATTCTGACTTTGACTATAGCGAATAAATACATGTTTTTATTGAACGTATGACTTTAATTTTTCCTCACCATTTATGTGATATTAATTTATCTAGTAATCATTTTCATACAAATTTGCTTCAAACTGTTGTCTTTTCACACCATTAATCAATATTCAATATTTGTTGTACAATACAATACAATTTATTATAAAAGTATCAAAATCGTTTTTTCCAACTATTTTCTGTGTTGCCTACTTCATAAATTTTGAATTTGCCGCGCTTTGCTAGGTTCATGATAGAATAGCCATTTCCTCCAGTATTTATAGGTTACATCCGAGTTGTCAAATCAGGTAGTATAGGTTTATTCCGGTGTATTATTATTTTTCAAATAACTCCAATGGTTACTCTTGATAAAATTATAAATAGGGTAAATTGCTTCTATATTCTTAAGGAGATCCTGAATAGAGCGCGGGACATCCAGGGCTTCTTTGTAAATGTTCAATAAGCTGTCAATGAATACTAGTCTTCGTATATTGCATTGAGGGCAATCAAAAAATATATGATTTAGAGATTGGTTTTCAGAATTACAAAATGTACAATTTGGGGAAGGAATCATTTTCAATCTATGTAAATGTTCATTAAATCTGCCATGTCCAATTCTCAAACGACAAATTGTTGTATAAAAGTTTCTATTTTTTTTTTTTTTTGAGGGTAGTTCTATGTGACAACAGTAAAAATTTTTAGCTCCCGATTTTAAATTAATTTAATAATAAAAACAATCAACAAATGCACAATTAATTATAATTAAACTTACCTAGACTCTCCAAATCACACAATCAATTGATATCTTACATAAATAACCATCAAAGAACAAGTGCAACAATGGACCTATATGCAGAGCTCTCTAAGAACATGGATGCTATTGTGAAGTCCTTTGGGGAACGGATGGAGAGGTATGAGCAGGAGCTGCAAGCATCCACACCTGCTCCTGCTCCCAAGAACATCAGCAGCTTGGCGAGTGAGTTTTCCGACTTCAGGTCTCTCATATGGAAGTGCCTCGGGATGCTTCAGTCACAGATGCAGCTACTGACATTGGGGCTGGACCGGCACGAGACTGCATCAAGGCGGAAGGTACTGCTGGTGCATGGAGTGCCAGAGGTAACTGATGAGCAGCCGGAAACTGTCCTGAAGAAAGTGCTGGCTGACCGCCTCAAGGCATCCGTCGACTGCATTGGTGCCATCAGTGTCACACATCGTCTGGGTGCTAAGGGGGCGAAATGCCGGCCTCTACTAGTTCGCTTCACGACGTTGGCGGCCCGCAATGAGGTTTGGAGACTCAAGAAGGCGCTGAAAGTTTCAGGCATCACAGTCACCGAATTCCTGACTAAATCACGCCAAGAAGTATTCACAGCAGCGCGCAAACACTTTGGAATGAGCAACGCATGGACATCCGAAGGCAAGATCATTGTGCTGCTGCCAGACAAGTCTCGTCACAGGGTGGAGTGCTGGGGTGACCTGCAGCCGTTGACCTCAAAGCACCCGAGTAAGGACAGCCCTGCGATGCCAGCAGAACAAGGTATGAAGCCAGCTGCGGGCGCAGCTGCTGTTTCGAAAAAGGGCGTTACGACTAGGAAGGGTGCTCAGAAGAAGTGAGGTTGGGCCATCGCACATTCACCACATATCACCAATCTCCACTCTTTGTGTAGTTGAATGTGTTCCAACATTTGCTTCCCACTATGAACTGTGAGGTAGTCGACAATATTTACAGTCCAAAGTTCAGTGTATTTTTTTTCCTTTCGTGAATCGGCACAACAAATACAAATACGAAACCAAGGGTCCCGGGTTCGAGTCCCGGTGGGGGCAAATATTTGTTTGATGAGAACGGATGTTTGTACCCTAGTCATGGTTGTTTATCTATCTAAGTATTAATATTTATCTATATAAGTATGTGTATCGTTGTCTAGTACCCAAGATACAGGGAATCCTAGTTTGGGGCTAGATCAATGTGTGTAAATGGTGTCCAAGGTATTATAAAAAAAAAAAAAAAAAAAAACATTCCTTTTTTTTTTTTTTTTCTTTCCTTATCTTTGTCAGCTGTCACTTTGTTGTGTTCATGTTAAGTATTAATTTTTGTAAAATGTGTCCGTTCCGAATTTAGCTTATACAATCTGACTTGTGTCAAGTACACACCTTTCCACTGAATTCGTATGTTCGCACTACAGTCTTTAGTTTGTGCTTGTTCTTTTAATGTAATATATGTAGTATTGAGTTAATTTTGTAAGATAAATATCACTATCAACATTCCATTTATGGTTGGTCTAGGTGTAAGTAAGGCGCTTATTCAAACCAGTTAATAACGCTAGATAACTAGATATTAATTGAATAAATATTTATATATAAATATATATTATAGAGTGTATTATAATTAGTTATATATATATATATATATATATATATATGAATTATTTACCTGATATTATCAATCAAAGTTTCTTTTCCTGCTCTTCGAACGACGATGTTGACGATTTTGTGAGTGCAGAAAGCAACATCTCCGCTTCGGAGGAACCCCTTTCTGCTAACATTAGGACTGTTTTCGGTGGTGTGGAGGATAACCTAAACATCGTGCATATCAATGCTCAAAGTATTCACTCCAGCTATCCAGACCTGCTCGAGGCTTTTAGTGACCAATGCGTGGACGGCATTCTTGTCTCTGAGTCGTTCCTAAAGCCATCGCTGTCATCTTCTTCGTACTCCATTCCAGGATACAGGCTTTACAGGAACGACAGAGTCGGGAAAGCCGATGGGGGCGTCGCTATCTATCTGCGAGTGGAAATCCCGTGCAAGGTGATCAGCGCGTCCCCTAGCCAGTACTCCGAGTCTGCTGAACATCTCTTTCTCGAAATAACTCTTCACCATAGTAAGGTCCTCCTCGGTGTTCTTTATAGCCCCTCTCTTCGCATCGACTACTTCGACACATTAGAATCCCTCCTTAATGAACTCTCACCTCTGTATAACGATACCCTCATTCTAGGTGATTTCAACACCTGTCTCCTCAAAAACGACTCCCGTTCTACCAAACTCAAGTTTATAGTCGACTCTTTCAATCTGCATATTCTGCCTCTTGATGCCACGCATTTCCAACCTCACTGCTCTCCCTCTCTCCTCGATATTATGATCGTCTCTAACTTGGATAAGGTCGCTGTACATGGACAACTCAACTCTCCTTTCTCGTTCCACGACCTTATCTATCTTTCGTATAAGATCAGGCCTCTCAAGAGCAGAGCAAAATTTCTTAATATTCGTAACTTTAGGGATATTAACCTAGAGTCTCTTAGGTCGGATGCCTTGTCGATCGACTGGTCCCCTGTAATATCCAGCGAGACAATGGACGAGAAAATCAACAAGTTCAATATCATAGTCCTAGGTCTCTACGACAAGCATGCACCTATAAAAAAAGTGAGAGTGAAACACCTACCCGCCCCTTGGCTAACAGATACTATTAAGCGTCTAATGGCCAAGAGGAACAGAGCCAAGTGTAAATACCGTAAGAATCCGACAGATGACAATTTTCTTTCTTACAAATGTCTTCGCAACCGCTGCAACCGTCTCTGTCGTGATGCTAAGCGTCGGCACATCCACGAGAGTATTGAAAGTTACACACCAGCTCAGGTGTGGAAGTTTCTAAAAACACTTGGCATAGGTAAGACTCAGGACTTTCATGCTGGTAATGTAGATCTCAACGGTCTCAACCAGTTCCTTTCTGCCCCACCTGTTGTGATGGATCCCATTGTTAAACAAGCCACTCTTCAGAGCCTGCGCTCTAAGTCCTTACCCGACACCACACCATTCAACTTGAGCAATGTTGGAATCTATGCGGTCAAGAAGGCGGTACTAGCAATGAGCTCGAAAGCCGTAGGTGATGATAAAATCTGCCTTAAAATGCTTTTAACAATCCTGGATGAACTACTACCAGCTATTACACATGTTATAATTTTTTCCCTATCGAATGGCATCTTCCCCACCATGTGGAAAAAAGCATTAGTCATCCCGCTCCCTAAAACTTCCAGTCCCACCTCTTTTAAAGAGTATCGACCTATCTCAATCCTACCCATCCTCTCCAAAGTCCTTGAATCCATTGTCCATACCCAGCTCTCTTCTTACCTTCTCTCAAACAATCTGCTCAACATGTACCAGTCAGGATTCAGACCGGGTCATAGCACCGTCACGGCTCTCATGAAAGTCACAGATGATATCCAGGTAGCCATGGACCGCAAACAGCTTTCCGTGCTCGCTTTACTTGACTTCAGTAGTGCCTTCAACTGCGTAGATTTTGACATTCTCGTTGAGCTTCTCAGATCTCTGAACGTCTCCTCCTTCTCTGCCAGCTGGTTCGACTCTTATTTGAGGGATCGGCAACAGCGTATCAGGTCGGAAGAGATATCCACTGAATGGTGTGACCTCTTTACAGGCGTCCCTCAAGGTGGTATTCTTTCTCCTCTTCTATTCTCGATCTTTATCAACACCATCTCGGACGTCCTGTCCTCCTCATATCATCTTTACGCTGATGATCTCCAGATTTATCGCCACTTCTCTCTCAACGATGCACACTCTGCTGTGGAGGCACTCAACGCTGATCTTGAGGGAATAAGAAGTTGGGCTTCATCCTTCGGACTCCTGGTTAACCCGAGCAAGTCCCAGGCCATGATAATAGGTACTAGACATTCTCTTAACTTGTTGCAGCAACATACCATTCCATCTGTCACTTTTAATGGTACCACAATCGTATATAGCGATAAAGTTAAAAACCTGGGTCTAATCTTTGACAACCAGTTGTCCTGGTCATCGCATGTCAATGAGGTAAGTCGCCGAGTATTTTCTACCTTTCACTCTCTCAGGAGACTTCAATACTTTTTGCCTCGACATACCAAAATCACTCTTGCTCAATCTCTCATTCTACCCCTCATCGATTACGCTGATGTCTGCTGGGTCAGTGCTAACGAAGAACTACTGAACAAACTCGAACGACTTCAAAATCTCGGGATTCGGTTTATCTTCGGGCTGCGCAAATACGACCATGTGTCACAACATCGCAGGGAGTTGAAGTGGCTGCCGATTCGTCTTCGTCGGGATTCACACATCCTCAATTTCCTCTACAACATTTTACGTAATCCACGCTACCCAACTTTCTTACGAGACAGTTTTCAATTTCTTTCTTCCAGCAGACCTCGGAGAACTCACGCAGTTTCCATGCTCACAACTCCACAGCATAACACCGCTTTCTATGAGAACGGGTTTAGAGCCCGGGCCATTCGGTTGTGGAATGCACTCCCCTGCACCATCAGGAGCAGTCCTAATCTGAATATCTTTAAAAGTCGTGTGAAGAAGCATTACTTCTCCCTTTAGAGTTATAGGTAGTATGCATGTAAGTATGTATTATTATAGTGTATAAAATAGTATTTGTAGTATATAATAAGTATTTAGTATATTATTATAGTTATTATTTAATTTATTTTATTTATTATTTTATATATTGTACACATAGGTCTACCCCTGCTCAACCATCAACTTTTCCCTTGTTTGCCTGGTTTGCTGGAAGAGATCTCTTATTAGAGATAAGCTCGCCTTTGTACACCTTTTTATGTAACTCTTGTTTTTTGTATGATTTGTGTGCAATAAAGAAATTATGAATTATGAATTATGAATTATGTAGATATTTTCCGACGATAAACCATGTCTCATGTCCGAGTTAATATAGCTGTACCATTTTCCTTTTATTTGTGTCGTTTCTCTCCAATGAAGCATCCATTGATGTTTAATATTCGTTCTAATGTCGGTTTTGCAATCTGAAGCTGGCAACTTAATGTTCTTGACAGGTATTTGGTGAATATTGGGATTTTTTAATAGAGAGCTGTCAAGTTTATCAGCGAGTTCGTTGCCAGCACAGAGTACATTTAATATGTTGCCAGAGACGCCAATGTGAGATGATGAAATTAAGTTTTAAATTATTGAATTTGATCTTTAATGGACACAAGTTACACTCAACCTGCATTGAATTAATTGGAGATGACTTAAAGGCTCCTAAGATTAATCTTAAATTTATATTTTGGATCTTTTGAAGTTTATCTACTAATTTTGGATCTATGCAATAACAGAAAAAACCATAGTCAAAGTGACTTCTTACAATGGCTTTGTAAAGAGTTAAAATAATCTTAGGATCGGCACCCCAATGGCTGCCAACCAAAGATCTTAAAATGTTGGTAGCTCTTAAAGCTCGTTCCGTTATGCAATCAACATATCTACACCATGAGAGATTCTGTGTAAAAACTACACCCAAAAATTTTATTTGAGATTGAATTGGTAATAAGTTATTGTCATATTGTAGCTTAACTGGGATGACTTTTTTCTTTGAGAATATGACTACTTTACTTTTAACTGGACTAATTTCTAGATTTAAATATTGAAAGTAACTATGTAATTTTTCCAGTGCTAAATTTAATTTTTGAGTTGTGTGTGTGATGTTATTACCACTGCAATAAATAGCCAAATCATCGGCAAACTGTTAGTTGCTGACTTCTGTTCCTAACATTTCATTGAGCCTGTGGATGTAGAAAATATACAATAAAGGGCTCAAAATGCCACCTTGACAGACGCCTTTAGTTGACAATCTAGGCACAAAAATATTATTGCAACTCATCTTAAAATAAACTTCTCTTCCACTGATAAACTCATAAATCCACCTAACACATTTTTCAGGTATTCCCAAAGAAGAAAGAATGGTACATAAAACAGAATGATTAATGTTATTGAATGCTCCTACAATATCGAAAAAAATACAGTCAAGATGTTTATTACTGTTAACCGCAGCGTCAGTATCATGGAAGAGATGCCCTATACTTTCTCTTGCTGACCGACCGCGACGAAACCCGAACTGATTTCTTGGAAGAATATGATTAGATTTAATATAAAACTCAAGACGTTGTTTCATAAGTTGCTCAAAAAGTTTGCCTGCACAAGATGTTAATGCAATGGGACGGTAAGAGTCTGCATCATTTGGATCTTTTCCTGCTTTTAGAATTGGAACCAAGCAATCTTGTTTCCACTCTTTTGGAATTATTGATTGTTCCCGGAGGAAATTTAAAATATTTAAAAATTTCACAAGGCAATCTGTTTCCAGTTTTTGAAACATTTTGTAAGAAATGCAATCTAAACCAAAGGTTGTGTCTTTACGTGACTTGATAGAATGTAGCTTCTAGCTGCTTGTAACTCATCTATGGTGAATGGATTGATAATGTAACTATTGGTAGGGTTTACGGAAGAAGTATTATTTATTTTCATTGGTTGTGAAACAAAGTCAGGTGTATATTTCCTTAAAAAGTTATTTATCCAAAATATTTCATTATTATTATTTATTTTCGTACTTTTACTGTAGGATTTATTAAATTTACGCATAGTTTGCCAAATTTTAGAAATTGGAGTGGATCTATTTATTTCAGTACAGTATTCCTTCCAACTATTTAATCTTTCTAATTTAATAATAAGTTATTTCTCAGCCTGCATTTTTTTTTAATTAATATAGTTTAAATCACTAGGATCTTGTTTAAATATAATAAAAGCTTCCTTACCTCTTTGAACTGCATTAGCACAGTTTTCATTCCACCATGGCAGAGGAGGATGCCGGTATTTAAAATTGCTTCCTGTCTGTTTCGAGCTATTATTATTCATATTTGAATTTTGGGCCTAACTTCTAAACATCGATTGATTAATAGCTTTATGAATGATATCACAATAGTCATAATAAGACTGTAGAGGATCGTTATGGTTAATAATAAATTCTTTAATTTTAAAATATTTCGTATGCTTAACATATAATTATTAATACTCCTTTTTATGTAAGCTTTTCATACATTACATAGGTGTATTAAATTTATATTTGCTTGCAGTAATTTGGTTGAATTGCCTATACGACGACGCCCCCATCGTGTATCATACGACTCTGTGCATACGACCAATTGGGGCTCTATGTGTTTTTTTTAATTCACACAGAGACATAGTCTTCGGCTATAATAAGTCCACTCAGCCATCTGTACCCTAAGAATGTGGCAGAGAGTCGCCCAGCAATGTAACTAGATGGGTGAAGGTGCATTCAAAGATAGGAAAGGATGGTCATCGGTTAATAGACTCGAATGTTTGTGGTTGAGAGGATGGATGTTTGTTACTCTTTTGCGTGTACTGCCTGATAGAATCAATTGAAATAGGCTATCTTCTCTGATGGGCGTATATCCGAAGCACTGGCACAGTTTATGGAGTCTCCTTTGTCTGTGCGAGATTCAGTATGTACTCATTAGTTTTGTTGATCATATTTGATTTATTTTATCTAGTGTTTCACTTGTACAAAAGTGCATTATTTTTAACTACTTACTTTATTTGAGTTTGGAGTTTAAAATCAAAATAATCAAAACAAGTATACTCAATAGTTAAGTCAAAGTTAGATTTTTTATTCAAAATTACATGTATGATGATGTCTTTAAAATGTGTCAAAAAAAATCAGTGCTACAGTATAATATTATAGTATCTGTGGTGCTTCTAAATTATGACTGTCTAAATATGTATGTATAGATATTTACATACATGCATATTTATCTTATTACATTAAATCTTTATAAAACAAAAACATTGTAACTTAAAAAACAACAAAAACTAAACAACACAAAAAAAACACAATTTTTACATAAAACTTAAATGAAGACTTTTTGATGCTTGCAATAACTGTGTAATTACATTTCTAGTTTTGACATGGCAATTAGTGTAGTAGGCTTCAGATGAGCCTTCTGTTGCATCCAATAAAGCAGTCATCATAGTTTTCCTCAAAGGATAACCAGAGTCACCTGCAAGTAAAAATATTATATTAGACACAATTGTAATTAAAACTATTATACTTTATACTTTATTAGCCTATAACAGCTCACTGCTGGCTTTCTGACTGAGTGCGCCACAGACCTCCTCTTTAAAACTTACTTTATTAAATAGATAAAATATTTATGTGAATAGTGAATGTTTTATTATTAATTTTGTTGCTATGTTAAGTTAGCTAAACATCATCATCAATCGGCACACATTCTTTACCACTCCATCTACTCCGGTCCTGAGCCTCCCGCATCCACGGCCTTACAGTTATACATACTCTAGTTATTAGTGTTACTTGACAACACAAATAAGAATGCTACTTGTCTGCATCTCGTAACCTACTGCTAGTACTAGTGCGGGAGGTAGGGGCATTCTTATTAGGTTTGTATGATTGTAAGAAATGGCATTTTTTAACATTATAAACTATTATTATAATAATTCAGAAATAAGTAGCATACTTATTTGTAAATTTCTGTTTCTTTACTAAATAAAATAATTCTGATTAATATGGATTCCAGTTTTATTTTGATTGTCGGTGTACTGTAGGCAGGTATCCCAACAAAATAATCCATTCATAGAAATACATTTAGAACAGCTTACTTAAAAGCCTTTATTATTACCACAGTTATTACTGAGGCCTTTGAAAAAGTCTTGAAGTTGGGAAGAAGGATGGACTGATCATCTAAATGAGTCATGTGTGGATCCACCATAACTGGCATCAACATGCAACTAAATAAACATTAACATTTATGTACAGGCACTAACATTGCTTGGCCCCACACTGTTATGTTGTGGGAACCAGTAACAGCGACATTACACACACATAAACATCCAAGACCTTTTTCCAATTTTTTATTAATTTATCCCCAGCCGGGGATCGAACCCGGGACCTCTCGCATGGTAGGCAGAGTCATAACACACTTCAATTAATCTTACCAATTGAACATTTAGAGAATTATAGCCCTTCCGACAGATATACCTCTCCTCTCCTTTTGGGTTTACAGTAGCTACCTGTGTCCCATCAATGCAGCCAATAACATCACTCCAAATTTTTCATTACACCTGAAATTAAAAAAGTTTTAATTATAAATAACCTTTTCAAATTAGCGACTGTTTAGAACCGGTGTCTGACAGCTACATAATTAAAGCTATGATATCAATAAAAATTCACCTTATTCTATTCATAGGTACAACATTCTTCTACAGTTTGTGTGCATTCTTTATAGGTATTTCCCATTTCTAATGAGTTCATTGCTGCAGTGACCTATGTCCAGTACTGCTGATATGGTTTGTTACGCAATAAAGCCACGGATCTTACCAGTTGGCATTTGATATATTCCATAGTCATAAAATGATAAAGCTGTAAGACCCTGCAACAGAAAAGAGTAGGTATTTAGATGTACACTGTCTAGATCTCTTGACTAGAAATTACCTCATTAAGTCTCTTGACAATAAAACTAATGTATTTCCATAAACTCTTACTTTTGTTTCTATGGTGGAATCCGACGATTTACTTGGCTGTGGTTTACCACTCGTCCCCAGTTCCTTGCACAAACTTTGAGCCAAGTCGGGAGTAAGCCGATAGTTCGAAGAATTTGTCGTCAGTTAAATGAAAGGGATCATACATTTCCCTTGTAAGGCGATTTCTTTTTAAATTTTCATTCAAGTTATTGTCGGTTTCAAAAAATTCAAACAGTACCTGTTCACTCACTTGCCATTATTATAAAGAAAATAACTCAAAAGCACTTGAACAATCACAAAGAGTCTACTAAACTATCAACAACAAGACAACAATTCACATAAAGTTAATCTCAGAGCAACTTTTTAAACATTGCTTACTTTGACAGTTGAGCGTTTCAGTAATCGCCCAGCGCTTGTCAAATGGCACGTCATGGTACGATTTTAGGAGGAAAAAAAAGGTGAACTGCATGAAAACGCTGGACGTAATAAGGGCTTAAACTGCCTTGCTTTTTAGAGGTCATGGTACGATTTAGCAATGCAGTTCAGTTTAAGGCCTTAAACTGAATAGATTTAAGAGGTCATAGTAGGCCTGCTGGCCATTGATAATGAACTGTTATTAAAGTTTATTTTGATAGCAATATTCTGAAGTGAATCATCAAAAAACGTTTTTAATCTACTGTATTGTATGTTGTTACGAATGACTATGGCAACACCATTGTGTTTATTGCCACAATCATTGCTTGCTATTGAGTATCCTTTAATATTTAAACGTTGTGTAGGCTTGAGCCAAGTTTCGCAAACTAAAGCTATGTCAATATTATTTTCATACAAAAATTGAGTAAAAATATGACGATTACATAACAGACTTTGAGCATTCCACTGTACTATCTTTAATTTGTCTGAGAATTTGTACTAATGTTCTTGGTATCACTGGAGTTGAAAAAATCGCTTAAAACATCTAACATATTTTTAGAGGATATTGGGGTATCTTGTGTCTTATTTAATGTTATAATTTTTATAATGCTTTGCAATGAGATTCAGTGCCTTGTCATTTGATTTTAAAAATGTCAAGAGTTCAAGAGGCTTCTTAGGGCCGAGAGGTGGGAAATTTCCATTTTTGAATATGTTAGCGAATGATGGTGTCTGAACTTTTTGTCTGTTTTCTTGTATTTTCTTTTGCTTAATTGGACACTGAGCTGAAATGCTAACGTGATTGTCATCGCAATGGAAGCATTTGGCCTGTTCGATCGGAATTTTACAAACTTTATATGAGTGGTCTTCTTTACAGATGGAGCAGCGCTCGGAGTTCTTGCAAAACTTTGCTAAATGGCCATACCTGAGACACCGGAAACATTGTTTGACTGGTGGAACATACGCCGAGATGTCATGCCGCCAACCGTCCAAATCTACGTAGTCTGGAAGAACTGACGTCGCGAAGGTGATGGCTACTGTCTGCAGCGGCTGTTGAATGAAGTTATCATCAACTTTGGTCCTTTTTGTGAATCTTCGAACAGATATTATTTTCTTGTTATACCAGTAATTTCAGTACTTGAAGCTGGTATATTGGCCTTAAATTGGTAGTCTTTTAAAAATGTAGCATTGTTCAAGAAGGCATTAGCAAGGCTGGCTTTTTCGAAGTATATGGCAATTTTGAAATTGTTCATTGACCTAAGATATTTGATTCCTTTATTAAACCTTTTGATACAGCTAGATATGGACATTAGGTCTCGGGTTCCTATAGGTATATCCGCATTGGAAGACTACGAATACTACAAATTCTGTAGCACCGGAATCCTCAGGGTATCGTTTCTTATAATCTGTTACCAGATAAGGTTTGTACTTATCTGCGCTTTCGACCTCTGACTCGGACGACGACGTGGAGTCTCCTTCACTTTTCTCTTCAGCCCCATCTTTCTTTCTCTTTCTTGTTCGCACCTTCCCCATGATTGGTTTCTTTTTATTTGTCTCCAGACGCCTTTTATTTCTAAAAACCCCGATTGATACACGAGTAATCGATGAAATTAATAAAAACTTCGAAAATCCCGCCTTCAATTCAATCGTTTCCCGCGCTTTTTGGACATTTTTTTGTGTATCGTTTATCGCTTCAGGAAAAGGCTACGGTTCTAGGCTATGCCGCCTCAGATCAAACTAGAGAGATAGAATGACTAACATGGACGAATATTCGTCCATGCCATAGCCTTAGATTCGTCTGGTACATCAAAAATGATCGAAGAATCAAAAGCCAGTATTTTCAGCCAACTCGAGACGTCCCTCAACTTCGGGGCCAGGCATTCCGAGGTCGAAGCGACAGTGCACGATCCCGGAATGTCCGGCCCCGGAATCGGCGTCCCAATGGCCCACAATTTAGAATCGTAAATTCCTGGTCTGTACATAACGGGGTTGTGCACTACAGTTCACGGCCCCGGAATACTCGGCCTAGTAATGCGCGGAGGTTTGCTATAGATATCGTTCACACGATTTGTACTATAATGTAAATGGCAAGGGGTTATTTGGAGCTCCCCTGACCCCTTTGTATTTTTTTTTGCGAGGAAATGTAAAGTTTTTGAGAAATAAAAGAATTTTGTTAAAATTTGAGGGTTGTTCACATAATTTTTGCTATGAAATTGATATGAGTATGAGTTGCAAGTATGCAACCCGTAGAGGGTTGGGAGAGAGCTTCCTAAGCAATCTTGTAGTATTTCAGCATAGTTTTTTATTTCCAGCGACTCGGTTTTATTTCATTACGATTTAAATTAAAATTCAAAGACTTACTTGAAATGAAACTCATTTCTGCCATTTATTAAAAAATATACATTATGAAGACCGAGTAAAAGTTGCATTATATTTTTGAGTAAAATTTGGCTAGAGTAGGTTATTGTGGAAAAATTTCAATTGGGTTATAGTTTAGGTTAGAAGAAGTAAAACAGGAGCGCAGCGAAGCCTGACTATGGGTTGCTTTATGTCACTTTCATAGCGAACATTTTGTAAATAACACCTCAAATTTAAAAATGTAATTATTTATTACTCAAAAACAAGCCTCGCCCTAATTAAGGTGAATGATATCCGGCCGCGGAATTTCCGGCCCCGGAATTTAGGTCCCAAATCTCACGAAATGGGGTCGGGCATTTCGGGGCCGGGCCGTGCATTCCTTTTCCCTTTTTGTCAAGCTGTCATTCATTCACAGACTATATAGGGGTCATTCATTCGCTAACGTTCCAGGGCCGTAAAACATATTATCACAGCATATTATTTAAAAAAACGCTAATGTTGTTTGGGTTAGCGCGTTTATTTACCGGTTATTTTTTTAATATTTCCTACACTCTTTCATTGTTTGAATGGGCACATCAACCTCAATAATATTTTAATGTGTTTATTATAAAATTGAGATCTACAAACTAACCTACAACAGTTTGCCAGTGAAAATTGAACATAACCTCAACCATGGGAGACGTGGATTTCAGCAAACTCCTGCAGCAAGCTGAACAGCTGACGACTGAGATCGAGGGCAATGAGGAGCTCCCCCGAGTGGAGAGATCCCTCGGGCAGGTGCTGGAGGCCTCACAGGAGCTTTACTCCAGAGTTATACATTCGGGAGCTAATGATGTTCAAGCGTATGTATTCCGTTAGATAATTTAAAATCAGGCAACAAAGAATCATACTATTGTTAAATAACAGTGTACTGTGATTTTTCCATGCATGTTTTTGCTTTGCTTTGCTTTTATTTGGGGATAGTGGCTATTTCATAGGAATGTTTTGTTATAGGCACCTGCTGTTTGGTTCAAAGGGCATTGATCTGCAACAAATATCACAAAAACTGGAAACACTCAGCTCTAAAAGAACATTTGAGCCGCTCCAGCCTATTGCAGACTCAGACATAGAGAGTTTCCTGAAGAACGAAAGAGAAAATGCTATCTTGTCACTTATTGATGAAGTCAACAAAAATGTGAGTATTTTTTTCTAATCGCAATAGACAAATAATGCATTTGCTTCACTTGGGAAAACCAAACATTACAAGATGATAGAGATAAATTCCTAAATGGCTAAAGAAAATTTATTAGCACATAGTATATTGATTTCTTGATATTCCAGTCTCTGCAAACTACAGAAGACCAAAAATGGGAACACATGCTCTCCGAATGGAATCGAGAGAAAATAAAGCTTATGAATGCTATGATTGGCCCATCACAGAACTGGCTTGATCTGAAAAGAACACCTGAACCACCCAGCATCGCTGACACTCCAAAGAAGTTTGGGCGCTCTATGCTGGACAATGTTGAAGCGGCATATGCAAGACAAGTTCATCAGTATAACAAGCTGGTGTTCCAAGGGTCCAAATCGAGGATTGCTCTGCACCAGAAGTTTAGTCAGGTTGCTGAAGAGTTCAATGATCCTGTGCGTAAAGTTCTTGATTACTTATTTTTGATAAGGGTAGGGTTGATACAAGTAGGGTAGTCTAAAATCATGGTGATATCCAAGGAATTCAGAAGGTGCATGCAGTATTTACATATTTCTGTAATTTGTGCCATCTGCCATTGATATTGCAAAGGTCTTCCTTTGTCTTATTAAATCATGTTGTATTTTTATTGTTACAGAAAGTTAAAGAGATGTGGGAAATCATAAAGACAATGGCTAACATCCCTGCACTTGCTCGCGATGAGGACCCACTGAAGGCCAGAGGAAATCCGACCATCCAACAGTGCTTGATTGCACAGGGAAAGAAGTACTTGGAGAACAGGTATTATTTTATAAACACCTGTCTTAGAAAACGCGTCGAAGGCCGTCAGCACAAGGTCCTTTGCACACATATCGCGATAAAAAGGCGCTTTTGTCGCAATCTAATATTATAAACAAATAAAGATTTTCTGGAAAACAACATTTGAAAATTTAGTTAAATCAATATATTTTTCGTTTGCCTGCTTTTTGCGATTTTTTAAATATTTCTTTACCTAAACCTCTTTCAGATCTCAATCTGGAAGAGGTTTAGGTAAACTGGAAATAATTATTATTTGGTTTTATTCTCCTCAGAGAATAAAACCAAATAATAATTATTTCCAGTTCTGTTCTGATTTTAGTGGGACTAACCCACAGTGATTAATTTTTTACCCCCAAAATTATTAATATGGAGTATTATACATAGTCAGGTCATATGTTCTGTCACATGTGCAATATGAAATAATTTAGACAGGTTTATTATTTATGTTAACATTTATAAAGCAAAATGAACTTAATAAAACATAGATTCTTATGGTAATAAAGTTTATTCAGGTTTGTCTACAGTCCGCGCAATTATGACCACCTCTCGCAGTGAGTTGAAGTGGCTCCCTATCCATCTTCGTCAGGATTCTCACATCCTCATCTGCCTCTTCAACATCTTATTTAATCCTCACTGCCATGGCTTCTTACGAGATCGTTTTGAATTTCTGTCTTCGGATAGGCTTAGGAGATCTCACGCTCGGCCACTGCTTATAACTCCACAGCCTTATATGAACATGGGTCCAGACTACGAGCTATCAGGCTCTGGAACAAACTTCGCCATCAGAGACAACCCGTCACGCTTAACTTCTGAGAGCCCTAGATTATTTTGAGGCATCGCTATTTTGAACCTATAGGTACCTATCTGTACGTCCATCCTACATATGCAAGCAAAATTAATATTCAGATGTTAACAAGCCTAGTATTGCTAGTATTTAAGACTTAAGTATACCTTTTTAATTTGTGTGGAAATATATCACTCTCCATTGGCCGCTTTGAGTATCTCTCGGTCTCCTCTCAAATTAGCTAGACCATCATACACGGTGCACCCCTACAAACCTTATGCCATTGTAATAAAATTCAAAACCTATAACGGGGATTTAGTATATAGTATTGATGCATATTTTGTAGTAAATTTTATCTATTTGTATTGATATTATGTATTTATGTAAATATTGGTAAGGAGTTTATTATTTTAATTATTCACACATAGGTCTACCTGTTTTTTAATGTATCCTGTCCATCCTAGATTTGCTGGAAGAAATCTCTTTTTAGAGATAAGCTCGCCTTTGCACACCTAGTTTTAATTTTGATGTATTGTATCTTCTGTTTTTGTACAATACCGTATAAAGTAAAGTAAAGGTTTGGACTTTGGAATCTCATCATCAACATACAAAGGTGCAGCAGCCTCTGAATCCTGTTAGACAGTCATAAAGAACTTTTAATTTGATAAAAACCTCAAATTAAGCCTAGCCAAATATCACGCCTTTTCACACATGGGGTGGCAAAGCACAGTTGGCCCAAATTCAGCCAGTTGTTGAATATTCCATTTTGTGTAACGGAGCTAGTCCACTGCCGCTGCTATGGATCAATGAACATTTTATCACCGTTAGTTTAGAACATGAAGCCTGATGTGCATTGATTACCAACTACTATTAGCTATAATACCCTTTTTTTTTCACCGCCAGATACAAGCAATACATGAGCGACGTGGTCCGTACGAACCCTTCAGCGGCCATGCGCGGCGGCGAGCCCGGCACCTACCCGCTAGTCCGGGGCTTCGTGGGGCTCCGGATGCAGACTCAGAACCTGCAGGGCTTGGTGGACGGCGCGATAGACGACCGCCCGCTGTGGCCGTGCATTTACTACTGCCTAAGGAGTGGTGATGCAAATGCGGCGCTGCACTGCCTGAGGAAGGCTGGGTAAGATAAAGTATAATGTTATTCATACAACACCTAGCCCGTCTGCCACACACTCGTACAGTGGCATGTGAAGTAACGAGGAAAGGAGGCAGCCTGCCAGGGACGTATTGTGACCATGTTACTCGTCGTGCTCGTTAAGACCACCGCTCCCAGTTTTGTCAGGTTTTCGGCACGAGTCAAATGACCGGCAATATCGGCCAATAGCCGCATCGGGCGTCGCGAATAATAGCACGAGTAGAGCAGTGTGTGGTCAGAGTACGCCCGAGAGAGCGACATCGCGGCAGCGCGAGCAGCAGTACGAGCATAGTGTGGCAGGGCTGTAACTCAAAATTAATTATAACTAGTGGCCCTGTGGGCAGTAGACCTCGCTAACTGTGAACCCATTTTTAGGTAAGTATTTTAGAATCAATCAAAATCAAGTAGTAAAGTAGCCGCACCAATAAGTTTGTAAACTACATTTTGCGATTTAAAATACAACCTATTGACTTTTCACGAAAATAGTTATAGTCTATTTCACTCACTCTCATGGTCTGTATAGATCCTCTTTACTAATCCGTCTCCTACTTCGAGGAGGCCAAACTTGGTATGTTTTGAAAATATTTCTCTGATTTTTAGAAAACAGGCGGCCGAAAGGTAATGGTATAGTATATTTTTAGAACCGGCTCATGAAGCCCTTTAATTTGATAACCCACACGATAGGTTTCAGAAAAAAAAAACATACAATAAACTCCCCCCCCCCCCCCCCCCCCCCAAGGGTAAAATTGAGAAAAGCTCTAAAGCTCTCGACAAAAAAAAAACTTTTAATTCAAGGAACACGTGTGCCAAGTTTTGTGAGGATCGCTTGGAAACTGTGGCCCCTAGAATGGAACTGACAGACATAAGAGACAGACGAAAGCAAAATCGGCCTCCTATCTTGTCGGAATGGAGTCCTTCGCTCGCTTTGCTCGCTCGGTCAATAATAAGGGAATGCCATAGCATGGCATACCATGTCTTGTTGACTAGCAGGTCAATTGCAAGCATAGCAAGTATCACTCAGCTCATGCGACTTCACATGGCACTCCAAGGATGTTGCATTGTAGAAATAACCGCACTTTTTCACTTCTATACAAAAAGTCTGCTGCACCCACTGATGAGTGATTCAATCATTCTGTTATATTATATCAATTTATAGCTAATTAGCATCCAATCCACTCAATAGTGTTAATATCTATGGCCCATAGTCGAGACCACGAGGAGTTCATATCGGCACTGGAAGAGTACATCAGGAGTCCGGAGAAGTGTCTCAGTGACAAATTGCAGACAGCCATCAACTTCCAGTACCGGATACAAGTCAGAAACTCCACAGATCCGTATAAAAGAGCTGTAAGTATACCATGTCTTTTCCGACCAATGAACTAGGCTGCTGTTAACTGTGGATGCTATTGAAGAAGACGTAAATGTAATAGACTGCTTGACAAACACTTTAATTTCACCACCACAAAGCTTCGCCACAGAACTCGGGCAAAGTCGTTTATGACACTGCAAGCAATGGGATAAAGAGTAGCGGCCACCGGCCACTTGTGGCCATGTTTAGTGGTCCGTGTGCGGCGAGGCTTAGGGGCAAACAAACTAAGGCATAAATGTTTCACTCTACAACACCTAGTGCTTTCCCATTGGCGCACGTTGTCACGCAATAATGACCCTGGGGTAACCACCACAGCAGCGGCAAGCCTCCTGCCATACGGGGAGGAAGAGTCACAGTTGAGCCATATTTAGGCACTTATTCAATACCCTTTTTAGGGTTCCATGCCATAAAAGGAACCTTTACAAACATGCCATAAAAGGAACCTTTAACAAAGTGATCCTACTTTGTTGCCTGTCTGTCATGGTTTTGTAATTGTAATGTAAAAGCGACTTTGTCTAAAAAGGGATATTACAATGACTTATTCAACCGGACTGTATGGGGTTAATCTAACTCAACATAGAACTCGCTGTTAATAATCTTGTAATTATTTATTCCTGCTTATTATTTATAACAATTAATATTACAATATGTGTACTAGTTAAACACAACCAATTTTTAAAAGAGGTCTATAAATCAATCTATGGGAGTTTCTTCGCCCTGCTTCCAATGTAGAGAGGCAAAAAAATATGTTTGTTAAGTATATGTAAATATCTATAGTAATAAATATATTTTGTGATAATTTCATTTGTCTGTCCGACGGTACGACTGTCTGTCCTGCTGTCAGACCTTTTTTCTCGGGAGCGCATGGAGGTATCAAGTTAAAATTAATATAAACTCAGCACCAAGAGCTGCGTCTCTTCTAAATCAACGCAATCAAAAGATACAGCCGTTTGTGCCGCGAAATTGCTGAATTTGCTATCAAGCATCAAAAAGTATCAACTCGAGTGACCTAGAATCATGCAAAACCGTTGTACTTCCTTCACAAAAAATTGCGATTTGTGCCTTCCCTTGTCCCTGTGTCCCTTGGAGCGCGAGTCTGACTCGCACTTGTCCTGTTTTTTATTTGTTTAACAGGAGGCTAGCCCATCGTCACAGGCACGCAACTATAGGCTGGCTATGGATGTAAATCTGTGTCACTGCCATGCCACTGCCAACCCAAAGAGGAACTCTCGGCAGCTTGTTCGCATTGTCCACAGGTGTACTGCGTAATTGGCTGCTGCGACGTTGCGGAGGAGCACTCTGAGGTGGCTCGCACCGCCGACGACTACCTCTGGCTGAAGCTGAGCGCGATCAGGGCCAGGCCCAACACCGAGGCGGCCGAGTTCTCCTATGCTGACCTGCAGAAGATGATCCTTGAGGAATATGGTGCGAACAACATTTCGATCAGTATTTCATCACATTAAAAACTTACTTCAAGCTGCGAATGCCTTTATACACGAAATAGAGATCTACTCGGTACAGCTCTCCCAGCCAAGTTGCATTCGCTAACTTATCACTCGCTACGACGACGTTAAGAAAATGTATGTGATTTCACGCTTGCCTGATAAGTTTGAGTGATAACTTGATAAGTTAGCGAGTGCAACTTAGCTACGGGGGCTGATACCCAAAGTTCATCTCATGACAATGACCGTAATCCTCACGGAAAAGTCACAGGAAATATGCAATTCCGTTAGCGTGGATGATTTCTAATTTTCATAAAATTGGACCGAAATAGAAGGTCACTCTTTCAAATAAAATACAATGAAATTGGTTCATAACCAATACCAATTTCGACTTAACGAATATACAACCGAATTAAGGACGCTCTTTTTTTTAGTAGTTTTTTTTTTTTTTTTTGCGAATACCACGCTGGGGTATATGCCGGCATCTTTGCCGTCACGCACGCTGAATCCCTGGTGCACATGATGACTGTGTGACAGAATTTGAAAAGCGCCATATCTTAGAAGTTGTTGATGGTTATTTTGAGCGCGTATTAACCATCATTTTCTTTTCCGGCACTGTCATTCTCCAAATTGCAGTCATTTAATTGAAAGTTTGCTCATATTTCAGGTGAAACCCATTACCACGCGTACGAGAAGCCGCTGGTGTACTTCCAAGTGTTAACGCTGACGGGGCAGTTTGAGCCGGCCATCGAGTTCTTGTCCAGAATACCCAGGTTAGTTCACATTTCCTATAACTTGGTCAGTTGGTCTGTAAGATTGACCCCTTTCTCAGACTTTTGGCGACTACTTACGCGTGTGAGCGAGGGATCAAAATTCCACGGACTGATTGATGTCCCTGATTCTGCTTCACTTGTCTATACTGTGCTGTCACTGACCAAAATGTTTCTTTTGTGTGACTAGAATCTGCTCAGTATAAACATGAACATTTACATACAGGCATATACATTGCTTCTGGCCCCACACTAGGATACCCTGTGTCGTGGGAACCAAAAACAGCAACTTCCCACACATAAACATCCAAGACCTGGCTTTTTTTTCTTTACCTACGGCCGGGGTTCGAACCCGGGACCTCTCGCATGGCAGGCAGAACTTGTGACCAGGGAAGATGCTCGACCCATTGAAAGCGATTTAACTAATAGCATTTTATTAACTTTGCAGGGGATATTTTGGTAATTTTTATACAACACATAAAACTGTATGAATCTCCTCCCAGATACCAAGTGCATGGTGTGCACATGGCGCTGGCACTGCACGACGTCTACATGCTGGGCACTCCGCGTAATGTGCAAGGACCCTTGTGTAAGTTTAGTACAACTTCAATTATTATACCCCTCCCCTAACCTATTCAATGTGTATAGAACTGTTTCAGTATGTCAGGATAAAGACTAGATGACTGAGTGATAAATCATTTTGTTTGTATTTATTGTACATGACAGCAAATTTCAATACAATAATAGATTTGTTCCAGCAAACCCGGGATGGAAAGGATAAATTTTATAGAAGTGATGCCTATGTGCAGAAATACAAGTAAATAAATTAAATAAGGATTTTTACTAAACTACTAAATATTATACTACACAGAAGTCCATGGATGCATTATATACTGAATAAAATAATATATGTATTAAAATCCTTATTCTGTGAAAGTTCATGAAATCAAGATCTATCTGTCTGATAGGGTGTATCCGGACATTTAAGGCAGGCTTGGCAGGAAATGCTATATAATAATTGATAGCAACATTTACATACTACTGCATATTTTTAAAATTAAATATTTTATTTATCTATATGAAAAGCAAGTTGCAGTCGAAGAAAACCACATTTTTTCTACCTGTGTTCCACTTTCGAACATTGTTGCGCAGAGATAAGCTTCCAAGGTAGAACAGCATGTCTCTGATACACCGACCATGCTTAACTTTTTTATGATCTCTAAAACGTAGGTTTTATGCATAATATTGATAACTGAAGCTGATTCTGAGAAAGGTATTGGGCGTATTGGGTTTGATGTTGAAGCCAATGAGGCAATATACCTGTCTCTATACGACCTCTGTGGCTCGACCGGTTCGACGCTTCGCTTCCCAAGTGAGAGGTCCAGAAGCATCTGTCTCCCATGATACAGGTTTTTCCTACTTTGGGAGGCAGGGACCTCAAATATGTTAACCCCTGTTATTTTGAACAATTATTCTTATTCTATTCTTATTCATTGTATGTGTCTGTACATAAATGTGATGTCACGTATAACAACGTATTTCCTGGTTCCCAGTATCGGTGGACACCGAGGACCCGGTCCCACTCCGGCGGCTGAACCTGGCCAGGCTGCTGCTGTTGTACGTCAGGAAGTTCGAGCTCACCGACCCGTCCGATGCTTTGCACTACTACTTCTTCCTCAGGTAGGCTTTCTTCAAACTCACAGGCAAATATCCTAGACATGTCTGGTGTAGTGGCGTCGGTTCTACGATATAAGTTAGTTAGGATTCCCAAGGTACGTAGAAAGTACTTCTTTATACGAGTACGTACCTTACGTAGAGCTTCAGCGGCAAATCCACGATACGTCATTTTCATTCATCAACTTTTTTTCTGATCAATTAAAATGACGTAGTGCCGATTTCCTACCATATCTCAGCGTTAAACCTGGCTAGGCTATGGGAATCCACAAGTTTATTTCAATCGCAAAACAAAATAACAATAGTCATGGTACCTTTGATGCTTAGAAAAGGATGACGCTTCCGCGATGCAGATCTATAAGAACATTTCATCTCAGTCCAATAATGCCATCTGTTGACATTCTCTAAAAATTAACTTTACAGAAACCTCAAAGACCCGAGCGGCAAGAACCTCTTCATGTGTTGCTGTACCGACCTCGCTTTAGAAAGCCGGGATTATGAGCTGCTATTCGGCCGCGTGGACGCAGGCTCCGGCCTGCGGAGCCCCGGCCTTCTGGACCAGTTCAACAACCCCCACATCGACAGTCAAGTGATAGCGCTCAATGTCGCTGAGCAGCTGGTCGATAAAGGCCTGTTTGAGGATGCGATCACTATGTATGATATCGCTGGGGTGAGTGAAGTTACTTACAAAATTTAATTCAAACAATATTTAGGATCCATATATGGCGTCCGACACGTTACATTGATTGAGAAAGAGTCTGTAATGGCGTAGTATGTTTGTCCACATGCTCCTACTAAATTCTCATACTGGTAGGAGCACGACGACACTTATGTCCTCATGCTCCTATTGTGCACAGAGGTGGACGTTACAAAAACGCGTAAAATAACGCGCTCTTTTAAAATAATGAAAAACCCCGCTACTGATAATTTAAAAAGACGGCTATCAAATAGTGCAGCTTTAATTAAAACCAAGAAGAAAGAAGTTGTCATTTCAGTTTTCACGACACGTTGCCGCTCCGCTGTTGATTCAGTCACGTGATATTATTGATATGGCGCCCGAGTGCATGCGGCGATGTTTGCTTTGTTTTATTGAATCGCTTATTACCGTTGCATAATTACGTAATTTACGTGGCGCGCGTTCGCATACCTACCTACTTGAATTCCTGTTTTGTGGTTTAGTCCTCTTCTAGAGATTAGATTAGTAGACATTGTATGTAGGTAGATAGTGTATTGTGTAAAGATATTTAATTTAGTGCAGTGATTTGTAAATAAACATTTTTCAACATGCCAAAATCGAGGACATCGGTTTCTGCAATGTGGAACTATTATTATAAAAAAGGTGTTGACAAAAACGCGTTTTTTTACAGTCTAAAAATCTATATCGTATAAATCTGCCATAACAAATAAAAAAAAATCACTAAAGCAAAAAACGGAAACGGAATTTATTTGATCGTTATATTGTTACTAATAACAGTAGCTAACAACAATGTCAGACATTATTTCGTAACTACACCACATTTTAAAAGCTACAACGTCCGAATGAATTTTATGAATCTGAACTGAATTTTCATTGCCAATACGTATAATTTAAAAGCCGTTCAATAACGGTTCTTATAAAATAATTCCGTGGTTATTTGCATTTTTTAAAAAGATCTGTTATTCCCACCTCTAATGTGCATAGATAAGCTCCTGGTTGACACTTCACATTTCACAATTATATCTAACTCCATCGCAGGGAAGACAGCTAATAAAAAAATAAAAAAACATTAAAATCCGTCCACCCGTTTTGAGCGCTAGAGTGCCACGGTCAGGCAGCCAGATACACGTCGTCGTCGTCAAGGTTTAACGTCAGAGTTGAGAGTTTAATGAAGAGTTGAATAAAGCAATTGTAATCCCCCCAGAACCTAGAAAAAGTCCTCGAGCTATTTTGCGTCCTACTCGCGCAAGTAGTCAACTCCGGCGGCGGTGCTGCCAGCCTGCGCCAGCGGCTGACGTCACTGGCGGAGCACGTGTCGCGGCGCCTGCGCAGTGGTGACGTCACCGCGCTGCCGGCCGGCCTGGTGGACGCCTTCACCAAGCTGTGCAAGCTGTGCACCTTCTTCGACCAGTTTCATAGCGAGAACTATGATGCCGCTTTGGAGGTGAGCGACGGACTTGTCACTGAGCTTGTTAAGTTGGCTGTAGTGCACAAATGTAACAAAATGGGGGAAAAGAATCTCCGGTTGCCAGACTGGAATGGTAATTCTCCGCTTTAAAACAATAAGATAGCAGGTTTGTATGTAGGGATAAAACGATACCATCTAGGTATCGATACTTTTACTCGATACCGTATCGGTCACGCATGAGATATCGATACATTCTCGGTATCGAATTAAAGGTATCGATACCTACTGTGTCCGATAATTATCCTGAAGTCTGATTTTGAAAAAGTCGCCGCCATTTTGATTTGGACTCCAACCGGATCCCCAGATATCGATTTTGAAGCAGATCTAACTAAAAAGTTAAAAATGGCGGCCATCTTCATCATTTGTATAAAATGGTCTACCTACACCATGCTCTACAACAATCGATCGACGTCGATCGATTGGTGGAATAGCACCCTTATTTTCAACCTACTTAAAAAAAGAGGAGGTTTTCAATTCGACTGTATTTTTTTGTATGTTTGTTACGCGATTATTCCGTCAATTATGAATCGATTTGGATGATTCTTGTTTTGATTGATAGGTAGAACTTCAGAGGTGGTCCCATATAAATTTAATCATAATAGATTCACCGCTGTTTGAAAAATCGACAAAAACAAAAAATATACACATGACGTTTTGGTTTATGGTTCCGTGCAGCAAACATTTTAATGAGGACTTTTCATGTACATAGACTTCATTTTCATCCCGACCGGGGTGGAAAAAATAGGGCTTAAACTTGAAGTCAGTTTTTTTTAAGTTTTTAACTAGGTGAATTATATATCTTCCTGCCATTCTAATTGATAAATAATACAATGAGATAAATATTCCGTAATGTAAATTCGTCGAAGTTTTGTCATGAAAAATTACCAATAAATATTATTCGATTTTTCAATGTTGTATGTTTTCATTCTTTTATTTGAAATGTTCTCATTGCTGCGATGAAAAATTGTATGTGCAGCACGAGACCACATTTATTTGCATCGCTCACTCAGGATTGTAACGTAGAATCCTCCGCTCACTCGGGACTCAAACAAACATCAACTTTGCCTTCTTGTTGCACAAATAACTATTACACGGACGTGACATGCAACATATTGACTCGAACTTTGTAAACCGGGGTTTAGGCAGCATACCAGCGTCACAGGTTTTCGTGTGGCATTATATTATGTTCGGGCTCTTTTGATGTCGCGGCTTGCGCACACGGCAACAATGACACACTTGACTCTATTACTTCTTACACATTAACATCGCCACAATATCCTCCCCTTTCTATGTTCATCATTCTATAAGAAGCCAAACGTTGTCTCATGAATCCCAGACGCTGCGCGGCTGCCAACTGGTCCCGCTGTGCCGCTCGGAGCTGGAGGCGCGGGTGCGCGGTGCACGTGGCGCCCGCGGCGAGCTGCTGCGCGCACTGCCCGCCGTGCTGCGTGCCGTGTGCGCGCTGCTGCTAGCGCAGAGGCAGCGGCTGCGTGGCGCCGCGCCACCGGGGCCCGCGCATGCGCATAATGCGAAGGTATGCTTGTTGTCATAGCGTGCTAGAGGTTAGGTACTAGGGTAAAAGTAGCACTTTTCGCAAGAGTAGCCCCTGTAGAGGTAGGAAGGAGCTTTGCTTATAACTTTTTATTGTCCTGATTGACTGACGCACAAAACTACTGATGCTTCCATATAGCTCGAGTTAGTTTGTTTGTATAGACTAGAGTACTCATCACAACGCAGATACTGTAATATTTGGTGACAAGGACAAGAACCACACAGTCCAGCCGCCAACAACTACATCGAGTGAACAGAGACTAACAAGCCCCTTCGTCCACAGCAAGTGGAGTGGCTCCGCGAGCAAGCGGAAGTGCTCAACACTTTCGCGGGGAACATCGCGTACCGCATGCCGGGAGACACGTACAGCCAGCTCGCACAGATGCAAATCCTAATGCATTAGTGTACTACAATACTTATAGGATAAGGTAGGAAATAAATGTTATTTGTCATGATATTTGATTTTTATTTTAGTTTTCATAAACACAGATTAGGTCATGATTTCAGTGTCATTAGTCAGTACGTACGTCGCCTGCCAAACACATTTGCAAGCCTCACTAGCCTGCTCTGCTATACTCATGTTCATTATCTCTATTATTTACTTAGTACTAAAGTAGTACTAGTACTAAAGTACATGCTTACTTTACTCCTTATTTTACTACATACTCTTCTGTAATCAGTAGTGATTATATTTCATAAACTTCCACGACATTAATTTGCAGAAATTACAAGCTACAACATATCTGTACAGATATAAGCCTGTAAAAGCACGATTAACAGATTAACTAAACCAATGCTTTTAAAAGTACAAACTGCAGTATCGAAAATTAAAAACTAATAATTTAGGTTTGACTGCTTTTTAAACTGTGTAGTAAATTCTTTCCGCAAGCTGTCGTCTCACTTCCATACCCATATACAAGTCGTTAACATTATCATCAGGCATTTCAGTTATTTCATTAACCGGGGTCAGAGGATCAAGTTCGACATACGGCTCGGGGTCAGGCAAGCCCGCTTGTATGCACAGGTTGTGCAACACAGCACAGGCGTTTATGATTTTCGCTGCTCTTTGAGGTGTGTAATGTAAAGGGCGTTTGTGGAGGCACTGCCATCTGCCCTTCAGTTTACTGATGCATTTGTCGATGCACGTCTTGGTGCGGCCGTGGAAGTGGTTGTACTGAGAGTCTGGGGTTCCTTGTGTGGCGTGCTGGACGGGGGTCATGAGCCAGGCTCGCTGGGGGTACTTGTTGTCGGCTGTAGGAAGGTGAAACCACACAGATCAATACACACTTAAGAGATACTGCTATATGAACAACGACAAACTACAACTCATCAGGTACCTAAAATGCAATAGGAGTATGGGCTTTTATAATACGGGTGGAGTCTGCATTTTGTAGTCTTTTACCAGACCATAGTGTGCTGTGAGTTTCTGAACCATTCCTTCACTTTTATGGCCTGTTTCACAATGTCTGGATAAGCCCTGAGACAAATAAATCGTGATTTTTATGTACAAAATTTATAATTTATCTGTCACATATTGGAACAGGCTACATGAAAGTTAATTGTGGTATAAACCATGTATAGGTTCTTTTTATCCCATCGGGACCAAATTCTTTGCATCATTGCACAACCGAAAGTATTCGTCACACAACTGAACTAAAAATGTTTAGTGGAATTGATTATTCGTCACACAACTGAACGAAAAATGTTTAGTGGTATTGATTAAAGTGGATCTGATTCTGTGAATTTGCAGTCTTCCATCTATTAGCATATTCAATTTATTTATTTATTTATTTATTTATTGAACAAAAATCCACAGCCTATTTAATATAGGATTGATTACACTAGCTTCGTTTACCAGTTGAATTCACGAACTAAAACATTTTGTTCCGTGGTGCGATTAGTAGAGTTTATATAAACATCGAACATCGCAAACGCGCATGTATCTACGATTTTTAATGTTGTTAGTAACCTTGAGAGTAATTTGTACCCAATTTTGCAACCCTGAAAACCCTGTGACACACGTGGTGCTCGGTAAATTGAGAAATTCTGGCTCTTGGTGCAGTTTTTTTCTAGAAAGCTACCGGGAATCGTTGTTAGGGTATATTTACTCTACTTTTGTAAAGTAAACTTAATTTGCTATAAATTGAGTTTAACCACAGCCATCTAGGCCTATTTTTTGCGGAGATACAGCCAGTCAAGGATGGGCAATTGGAAATTTTCTCCAAAAAGTAGAATGTATCGAAGGTCATTGGGAAAAGCAGCATAGGATATAGCACTCAAGCCCTGCCTTTCTGCAAGTGCACGAACCTAAGCACCCTTTCTTGCACTTGCAAGGCATCCCCAGTCACACGGGTTTTTGGTGGACCCCCAACCATTTTTGTACCTGGTGGTAGTTCCTCCAAGAATGATATTTTGCAGCCTCTGTGGGGGGGAGGCGGGCAAGGTTGACTTTGGCCTACTTCTTCCTGGTTGGAGTTTGGATCAAGGAGAATGCTGGCGAGGTCGATTCTTTCCTTACACCACTTCATTTTGTCTTACCAGAAAAGGGTAGAGGTGGTGTCACATCCACGGATGGCATGCAAGAATAAAACCATCCCCCGTGAAACCTGCATGTCTCCACATGTGAAGAATTCCGGGGTACCAGGGGTCCTTGAAACCTGCATGTCTCCACATGTGAAGAATTCCGGGGTACCAGGGGTCCTTTTGGGAAGGAGGGATTTGACGAAATTCATTCCATAAGGGTGGGAAATGGGGGTTTATAGTTTGTTTGAAAATCATAAACTACTTGAGGTGTCTCTACTTTGTACTACAGTCCTCGAGTAAGCAACGGACGAGAACCGGTGTATTCTACATGGTATGGACGTTGGCACGAGTAAGCAACGGCCGTCGCATCGGTCGCCTTATCAGCAGCCGCCAACGCACCCGCCACCATCGCAACGGCGGCCGCTGCGATGACCGGTGCGTTGGTTGGTGGCATCAGCCGCGTTCACCCAGTATATATAGGTGCAGGGTAAATAAATGCACCTAATATCACAGTTTTTAGTTTAATTTAAAGTGTAGAGGTCAAATAATTAGGTATATGTTAATAAATTGTGATCACAATGTACCTTCCTGCTTAATAACAGTAGTAAATAATAATAATAACTATAGGTTTTCATTTAAAATATCATGTTATTTAATTTGTTTAAGACGCGTCAAATCCGTTACATTTTTGTTTTTAAACAAGTGTTGAACAGTGGTTTATTTTTTGTGGTAAGGCCCTTAATTTCTGAATAAATAAAATATAAATAAAAATAGTTTATTGTTAAATTTCATAAAGATGGGCTCACAGCCGGCGGATAAAATTTTTCCACTGAGTCCTGCAACCACCGACCATCAGTCTATCTCCCCGGTGCCGGAAGCTTGCGCTGTGAAGCCATAGGCATGATCGCTGCAACCATAGCCCCAGGAGAGTGGAGAAAGTATAAATTAAAAGTACTTATATAAAGTATAAGCAAGGAAAGGATAAACAGCAGGGATACAAGTGTCTGAGAGTGGCAGCAGCATCTAATTCAGATTCTAAGAGACAGACTTCTAGCATTCTCCCCAGAAGCTATGGCCACTGCACACAGACTGGTTGGAAATGGTAGGATAGATAAAAGGAGAGGGCCCCCCTTGAAGAAGCGTCCAGAATTTTAGACATCTATCTGTATCCAATTAATATAGTTCAATAACAAGCAGAAACCACATGAAGGAAATTCTTGAGAGCTTACCTGGAGAATCACCACAACATGTGCTACCCTCGAGAACTGCTGGACAGACAGATTTGCCAACCTGCTTGTAATAAGTAGCAATTGACCCACCTCCACTCAAATACCATAACTTATAAAGTTTTTTTTTTATTAGGTATTACCAACAATCCAGCAGATCCCTCCTTGTCTGCTGATATCTTCAACAAAAGGCCTCACATTCATCTTGCTCCATATGTATGTGTTGCTTGCAGCTCCGCCAAACCTACAGCTTACAGCTATTATTTTCCCATCTGCATCACATATCTAAAAAAAAATACATAGTTGTATGTACAACTAATTTACTTCATATTCATAGTTCTTGTGTAATTTACTTCTACCATTCTACACCATTTTAAGTAGTTGGTGGCGTACTTACAAATTGTGCATGTATTGAATACTGTCCTTTTCTGTTATAGAAGGCCTCCTCATCATCACTGGGACACACAATTTCCACATGAGTCCCATCCAGACACCCTATTGTTTCAGGAAAGTGATATTTTCGGTAAAACCTAGTAAAAAGAACAGTTTTGTAAAGTAATTGCAATCCTATCAAATATAAAATAATAAAACCGGTCAAGTGCGAGTCTAAATCGTGCACGAAGGGTTCCATACCACCATTCAATGGAAGCGATGGTGTGGAGTGAATAGTTTGGATTTTACACAGCAAAATATTGTTTACAAAGTTATTGGTGCGGTTACTTTCACACTCCATGTACGTAACCAGGTGCATCCATAAGTTTGTATGTGGTATTGAAAGAATTGTTGTATGGGAGCCCCCTTAAATATTTCTTTTATCCTGTTTTTTAGTATTTATTGTTATAGCGGCAACATAAATACATAATCTGTGAAAATTTCAACTCTCTAGCTAGCTAGGTTCTTGAGATACAGCCTGGTGACAGACGGACGGACGGACGGACAGCGGAGTCTTAGTAATAGGGTCCCGTTTGGAACCCTTCGGATACGGAACCCTAAAAATGGTGATGGACTTATCAAAAGCATTTGTTTAAAAAGAAAAGCCCAATAAAGAAAAAGCGAGGCCACATACCCTTCTTTTACCTTCTCTCTCTGTTCTGCTAGGGCTGGGAAAATCACCCATTGATCCAGAACCACATTGAGACCTTCAATTACTAATGTGATAACTCGGCTCACAGATTTCTGGGAGATTGTCACATTGAAGTCTTTGCTCACAGTTTTCTGATGGGATCCACTTGCTAAAAGTGATAGTGTGACTAAAATCTAGAAAAACATGTTTATTTAAAATAATTTAAATGTATACTTATATATATTAATCCTGGAGCTGGAAATGTCACTTTTTCGGCATGTGTGAGCATTCCTGGACGTAGCCTGGAGTAGCTTCGATGTTGTGTCTGTTGCAACATTCATATTATTCCAATCTCTTTCTAACATAATGCAAAATGCACATGAAAGAAAAGGGGCTACCTAATGAATGAATAATTTTATACACTTAGGTCATTCATTGCCAATCAAAATATGCCACTGTCACAAAAGCAATTCGCCAGAGTTCGCGCGCATTTGGGTGTTGAAAATAAATGTACGAGGACTATCTGTGTTTTTGAGTATGGTTCTAGACATGATAACGCATAAATATCTTGCTTTATTTAAGTTGTACTTAATTTTATTCAGAAAATAAAGTACAACTTAGGGTGCATCATATTGAATAACAAATATTAGTTACAATCAAACTAGAATAAAGGGGCTATTGGAAGAAAAGGGTAAATAATTCTAATGAGAATATTATTCTAATAAGAATGAACCTTAATTCTAAATAAAATAGGAGAAATTCATCAAAATCTAAACATTGGCGCCCAAAAGTCTCGATGTGTGAGGGATCCTGGAGCAGGATTCACCGAAATTGAGAAAGTAACGAAATGGCCTCAACTGCCAACTGCATATCATGAGGTAGAGTAGGACCAAAGGCAAAATTTTTTAAGCTGAGAGATACAGAAGGTGAGTTACCTTCAGTGGAAAAGGAATACCATTAGATCGTTGACTTTTTGGCAGAACCGGTTCCAATATTCTCAAGACCTGATGAAATATTGCCCTGTTGATACCACAGTTCCTAATGAGGTACTCATCGGAAGAGTTCAAACAGTCGCTGGAATCTCGCAGGAGCAGGCGAGCCAGTCTGTCTTTCTGGACGCTGCCGCGAAGCATTCGCATTTTGAGCAGGGTATTCATCTTGCTAATTTCCTAAAGTAATTTGCAGGTCTTTTAATTTTTCTGCTTGCAAAAGGAAAAGGAATCACCACAGACATAATAAGATACTACGGAATCACTTTGTTTTGTTTTTGTTGATCTTTTGTTTGTGTTTTGTTTGGGCGATAGACGTTAGACGATTAGACGTATTTTAGGTTGTTCTAGCAAGATATCCATTGTTGAGTAGTTTTTTCTTTGGTGACATCGTACCCTAATTCAACGTTGGAAAACTTTATATCATACCTCATAAACACACTTAACTTTTTAATATTTGACGTCGATAGAACGCAATGACTTCATGGCATTCAGCCCATCCTTCCGTAAACTTAATTCACCGTTTGTCCTAAGTACATTTAATTCACCCAAACAAAAAAGGTACGGAAACCTAAAAACGAAAAGTTTTAGAAACGCATCATTTAAAGAAAAAACAAAAAAGGGACTCCTTGTTATCCAACTTATATCCAACTTATGTTTTAAATGTGGAAGTAGCGATGTTTAGATGTTTGGATGTTTGTGCCTCAATCACGCTAAAACGGCTGAAAGGATTTGAATGAAATTTAGCACAGATATAATTTATGAACGATCCTTTTTATCCGACTGCACCAGAAGGAGGGTAAAATTATCTCGGTAAATGATGATTCCTAGGAACCGCAGATGAAGTTGCGGGCATCAGCCAGTAACATAATATTATAAATGTAAATGTACCGATGCTTAGATGTTTGTGTCTTTCATCAAGATAAAACGGCTGAACGGATTTGAATGAAATTTAGCACAGAGATAGTTTATGAGCTAGATTAACATAAAGGATACTTTTAATCTGACTGCACCAGAAGGAGGGTAACGTTATCTCGGCAAACGATAATTCCTACGAACACGTAGATGAAGTTGCGGGCAACAGCTAGTAAATAATAAAATACATATTTCAGGAATTTGGTTAAATCATCCCCACGCTTTAAATTAGGGGGTGGAATTAAGCGCGCACAAAACGCCTTGTGTACCAAAACATCCGGCTAAGAATGTTGTCAATCGCGAGTGCGGTGCCAGTGATACGTTGCTGGGTATCCCATTGTATGCCACTGATCCCTAGACGGCAATAAGGTGGCTAAATATCAACACGTGTAGAGTTACAAGCTTGACTCTACATCAAATCTGATAACGTTTTGACAGTGCGAGCCTTAGGGTCATGTCTTGGCAACATTTTACATGAAAATGTTTTTGATGGGTAAAGTTTACTTAAAAGTTTATTTTGATTAAGGTGAATAAAGTGTTCTAAAAATAATTTTAATGCTCCCAGGTGTTTAAAGTTTAGTAACTTGGTGAATAAGTTCAGGTGACATAAGTTTACGGACGGAAAGTTTTTGAGCTCTTTTTCAACCCTCAAAATTAGATATTAGGAAAATAAATAATAACTGCTAGTTGCATAACGTAACTCGATTATATTTTATTACTAATTCCGTCCGGCTTTATTCACAAAAATGAGTAGTCAGCTGCAGCTGCAGTATCAAAAAGATCTAACCGCACCGTCACATTGTGCAAAATCAGTATCTACAACAGATTAAGATTATGACTAACTTAGTTTTTGATTCATCAAGGAACATAACTTAGCGTACCACATAATAAATTAATTACTCACATAAGATCACTATGTACCTTCCTACTTCGACTTATTTTGTAGGTCTTATAATTGTTAGGGAAGACTACTAAGAAGAGTACTTCAATCAAATTGTTGCTTAAATTAATAGGTAGGTGCCCAAGTAAAGATCCTGGGCGTTCAAGCACCAAAAGAACATTTATCGTAAAAGGTTTTTTTCACAGATTGGGTCCTTTCATTATTTTTTACATCCATATAGGTAGGCACACAGTATTAGATACTCGTATACCTACACTTTTGTACTTACTTAAAACATCATATTGTCATTAATTTATTGGTTTAGTACGTATCGTTTACAATAAATAAGCCTCATTCATTTCCTAGCATGTTTGTTTCTTTATCTATGATTACAACAAATAACATATATAAACATTACCACATCCAAAGATACATATTATCTATGACAGACATATATATATAACACACATTTATATTTAGATTTTTAGACATGTATGTATTTTGTGACAGGCATATTGCTACATCTAGTCCACATGCATATGTCGTAACCATATCGTAGAATTGACCTTAACGTGATTGACAATTATGATTCATGAAGTACGACAATTTCATGATATAGCCACCTCAAACTGATCATATCATGAAATGGCCTGATCAGATCAATGCATGTTCAGCGTTTGATGATGATAACAGCAAAATGCATGACCATTTCAGGATGTGGGTAAACGTTAGTGATCACAGATTACTAATATGTTAGTGATCATAACGTGAAATAATTACATTAACCACCGTTAGAGGCGCTGATGTCGATTTGTTGTGGATTTTCACGATGAAGGCGGCGGCGAGTAATTGTAATCCATGAAATGGCCAACCATGGCTGTGGGAGAAGCAGGGCGTAGGACTCCCACAGATTGAATAAGAACTTTCATTGAACGAAAAAATCTTTTAGGGCAAAACGCTGCGGCGGCTTATGTGAAGACTAAAGGTGCCGACCGCAGCGAAGCCCCCAAACAGTCTCGTGTTAGTTCGACATATATACATATCACAATTTGGTAGTACTGAATAAAAATGCTTTTAAATTTAATGTTTCATGAAATTCAACCCTTTTTGACCATTTCTTGAAATGGTCGGCCAGATCACGAAACGATCATCAGATACCTTACATTATTTAAACGATATTGTCAGTTTGAGTTGACTATTTCATGAAATAGTTATATTGCGTGAAATGGTCAACCACATCATGGTATGATCAAGTCTACGATATGGCTTCGACACATATACCTTTATTGGCTACCAGTTGTGTAGCTACGGAATTTCAAAAACGGCAAGGAAGGTGTCTTGTTAGCCGACAACTATAATAAATATCCAGCCATGAAATAGCCGTGATCTAATCTTATCTCACTCAAGTATAAACCTGAAGATGACGCTTCAGGTATCTACCTACTTTTTCATTGTTTCATTCGCGCATTCCTTTATTTCGTCCCACGATATCTGAATATCACTATCTTCCGTAAAGCGAGAGCAGATGGCTAGTCGCAGGAAGAAGACGTCGTCTATCTTCGAGGGCACAAGGTGGATCTTTCCGCGACCGTTGATACGCCTCAGCAAGTCCTCATTGATCTCATTGCTTCCCTTCAATCTAAAGCAAACCAGACCCATGGTCACCTGCTCATAAATCTCGAACCTTTCATCCGACGAGCACAGCCTCTCAAATAAGTGAGCGAGACCGATCTGCTTCCTAATATGCTTCTGAAGATTCTCGATACCGTACAACCTCAGCACGAACCACAGTTTGAGCGACCTAAACCTGCGTCCGAGCGGAATCTGCCAGTGACGGTAGTCGGGAGCAGATCCTTGTTGGTCGTGCTTTAAGTAGAGAGGATCCACGTTGAAAGCGTCGATGATCCAGCGAGGTTGCTTCAGCCACATGGCGGAGCAGTCGAAGTTGACCAGCATCCACTTGTGAGGGTTGAAGTTGAAGGAGTCAGCCTTGTCGACGCCGGTCATGAGGTAGCGGTACTCGGGACAGATGAAGGCGGAGCCGGCGTAGGCGGCGTCTACGTGGAGCCACACGTCCTTGGCGGTGCACACGTCGCCGATCTCATCCAGGGCGTCGAAGGCGCAGGATGATGTGGTACCCAAGGTTGCCACCACCTGCAATTTACGGAAAGGAAAAGTTATGATACTGCTGCTGTTTTTAGGGCTCCGTACCCAAGGGTAAAACGGCAGCCTATTACTAAGACTCCGCTGTCCGTCCGTCCGTCTGTCACCAGGCTGTATCTCATGAACCGTGATAGTTAGACAGTTGAAATTTTGACAGATGATGTATTTCTGTTGCCGCTATAACACAAAATACTAAAAAATTGTATAAAATAATTGATTAATCTGTAAAACAGATACAAACTTATGAAAGTAGCCGCGCCGCACTGATGACTTTGTAGTTAACATTTTGCTATGTAAAATCCAAACTATTCACTCCACACCTCACCATCCCTACCATTGTACGCTGGTACAAAACCCTTCGTGCGGGAGTTCTACTCGCACTTAACTTTTTTTTATTTAATCTTATGTGAATGATTTCATGCCTGACAAAATTCCGGTGAAGATTTCAACATGGTATATTTTGGTATGAATGAGAGACTCACGTAAAATGGTATCAATCCGTTCTTTAAGTCTTCGTCTATGGCATCACGAAGAGTTTCTCCACGCAGACGTCTCCTAGAGTCAGGCTTCAGGGAGCGCAGCTTCACACCACCCAGCAAACCAGCTCGCTCTACCGAAGAATGGGCTTGGCCTGAAAAACGGTAAACAAAACTTGTTATGCTGAGTAGGCGCGATATATTAAGTGTTTACAAATTAGGACTACTTTCTAGAAAGTTAGGTAGGGTAGGTATATCTGTGGTACTTGGTTAATTGAGGTGCTCGTGTTGTTGTATATTTCCGTTGCTTTACATTAGAAGGGTTTTTCGTGCAACTAAATATAGACAGTTATTAACAAGACTCACTGTTGCAATATCCGACGAGCTTGGAAACAATGTCCATATCAGTCCACTCCGGGTGCTGTTCCTTCACTCGATGCACCATCCTACTCTTGGCGCCCAGCAGGGCCACGAGTGTTGCCTCGCTAGCTGTCCCCTGGATGACGCCCCCGGCTTCACCCCCCGACCGCGCCAGGAAGGACTCTGGCAGGCCCAACATTTGACCCAACCAGTCCAACATCACCACCTCCAACTCGGTGCAGGCGGGGCTAGCGATCTGCGTCAAATAAACATATCTTTAACAAGATGTTTAAGTATTTATCTTGGTCTATAAATATAAAAAAATAAATATCCACCAAAGGCAAAGACCACCTAATCGAAATCCTTGAAGAATAGACATTTGCACTAGCAATCAGATAACTTCATTTAAAACGCTATGCCACGGTAGTAATTGGGGTAAGAATTAACGGTTTTGTGTGCACTGGCTAACACTAGGTCACTGCTAATAAACGCTAGTGGCAACACAAGGCTTGCTCCAAGGCCATACAATTTTGTTAGTTCCGGAATCGCAAAATGATCTGATTGAACGCGTGGCCTCAAATATTTACAGTAGAAGAATAGTTAACAACTAATGTTAAGATTATTTAATCATATCAAGTACCTATGCGTCTTAAAGTTGTTTACCTTGTTTGCTACTACAAGTAAGTTCAATGTTAGATCGTGAACGACAATCAATGATACCTAATAGGTAATCAAGTAATCATACTGACAAGAAATTGTAGCACATGTGTGAATACTACCTACTTATTATACAAGCATAGCATACTGCATCAGTAGGGATTTCCCTGGGTCTCCCGAGTGGAATTTTTGCAATTATCTGGAAAAGGTACTTACCCAAGTAAACCCAATGCAGGCAATGGCACCGCTCAGCATGTCAGCCACAATCGCCGGGTAGGAGTTGGCGGTGGGGAAGTACGCGTGGAACCGTGGGGAATGCCAGTGTGTGACACCAGACATTACGACTCTCTCAATGTCTGCCATGACTTCCGTCCAGTGTTCGGGCTTCTGAGGGGCCTGCTCTGGGACGAGGGGGCGGAGGTAGCCCGGCTTCACTGATGGGACTACTTGCCTGGAAGAGGTAAGGTAAGGAGTTGGTTTATTTCAGTGGGGTTCGTCAAAATAATCCTTGAAATTGAAATCCTATCCAAAGTTGGTTCACAATTATTATTTTTAATTTTAGGGCCCTTTGCTCAGGAGTGGGACTTGTGGTACACACTTACCTATCCCGGATATTTTCCAGATACTCGGCTATGTAGTCTGTCATCGCTTTCGCGAAGTCTTTGAAATCGTGGCTGTCCATGGTTTCTGCAAAAATGAAAAAAGAAATAGGGTTTTTAAAACTAGCAAACAACGAGTGAACTCTTACCTAGTCCACAAATATACGTAGAACGAACACAGAAACACTTAATTCCGCAAAATAAATAGATGATAGGTGGTGACTGGTGATAGTGATAATGATAATGAACAAATAAAAAATGTATATGCCATCTTTAACTGGTGATAGTGATAATGTTAATGAACAAAAAAACAATGTAGGTATATGCCATCTTTATCTCGGAATTTGAATACAACTATTGTGAAGATAGAGGAATGTGTTCACATAATTGTTTAGGCAAATTAATTTAGCCACTCAGGGCAGATCTAAGAAAAAAGAACATAAGCGGTCTTTCTCGGCTCTACATATGAATACATTAACAAACTCTAGAAACTAACTATAACTGACTAGAAGCTATACTCAACACAACAGGACAACACGTACCGAAGTTTAACTTGATATCCTTCTCCGTCATGGTAAGACCTTAAAAATCAATAAGACATCACATAACCCTAAACATGGCCGGTAATATTATTCCTAAAGTTCATCTTGTAAGCCAGCCAGAACTTTACAGAGCAAGATCATAGATCAACATTTCACAACTTCCATATGTTCCCAGCCCAGCGGATTATGATTTTACCTTAAAGCATTACAGTATTTGGCGGCTAGTCGGCTACTGGAATTAAATTGTTCACTGAACTCTTCGCATTGTGCTGTTATGTGCAATATGGTCTGTCGGCCGGTTTCCTTGCTCCGTGGCTCTACATTCAATGCCGAGAGAGTGGCCTGCTGCATTTGCGCAACCCTGTAGGTTAGTACAAGGTTATTTGTACCCAAAGTGTTTATGTTTCAAGCCTCTACCATTCTAGATATAAATAGGTACCTACTGAGAGTTAGGATCTGTCTACCAACCACCCAGCCTATGGCTATAGTTTAGAAAAGGTAGAACGCAACAACCCACAGATAGGGAAAATGAATAATTCAAGGAATGAGTCGTTATTCTTAAACGAATCTCGAGCAAACAGACTCAATCATGAAGCTGGCTCGATAAATATTTAACAGAATGCGGTCGGCTAACACTGTTAATAAACTGTTGTTTTATGTACCTTGAAGTCTAGAGTTGACCAATGATTCTAAGCAAATGACCTCTTATTTATGTCATCGCACTATTTAATATTTATGGAGAGCTATTAATAATTGATCCCTATAAGGTGTTTAGATTGGAGCGAATTGGTTCTCAAAATGAATTGAATTGAATTAAGAAGTTGTTCACGACTAAGCCACCTGTTGCAGCCTGTACGATCTAGGGCCAAGGCGAATATCTCACGCGATCTTCAGACTATACTTGACAAATCGAGGCACAGTTTCAATTTCCACAGTTCATCGAATACCGACCCGTGACTTATTGATGTGACATTGAATTATTATGGAGATATAATTGAGCTGTTGCGGGCAAAAACGAAGACATAATCGTGGGACTGCAACAGCATTGAAATATGAGAAGTAAGTTTGATAATTTTTCAAAACTAGGGATTCGGCTGGAAAGTAGATTTAACCCAATTATTTGAACTAATATAATGTGCGTTACCCTCGTCTCAGCTGATGATAATGATAATGACTAGAAACTTTCCCGATTTCTGCCATGAGGCGTGAGGGCGCCAGGGAATCCCAAATATTGACTATGGTCGATCTACATATAGGTATGAATGACGTATCGACTACCGAAGGCAAATTACAACTATGTACAGGTAGCAATAGATAGAGCTGAACACTGTAGCGGTAATTTTACTCAAGCGCCTATTTAAGTGTCATTTGACGGGCTCTTTGAGAAAGTTTGGTGTGCTGCGAACTATACTTACTTATTACCAGCATGTTACCACCACCACATATAGATATTTGTTAGGGAGAGGATAATGATCTACTTTCATGATCATGAGATTCGCGGAACCGGTAGAGTTGAGACTCTGGGAAAATCCAACGTTTTTAGATCTATATGCGACTTTACAGAAGGAAAATATACATTATTTGTGTTTTGAAGAAGGGGAATAACCGAACACGGTAAAACTTTGGAAAAACAGACATTATTTTGACACTCATATGTATGCAAAAATGTTTGTACCTATGTATAATGAATGTATCGATCTTAAATCGTAGGCGTAGATAACAATTTATAAAAATCTGATTTGCCTTATGATTAGCCGGATCTTGGGTAATTTCAGTAAAGGTATACACATCTCCTTAGCAGACGTAGGTATTCCTATCAAAGTCTCTAGCTTCTTGTTCTTAGATCGATTCTTAGTTACCGGGCCAATGGTTATTCAAAGATGCGGTAAAATTTGTGGACATGTTGCCATTTGTTGACTAGCTACCCAGTTCAAGGCAAACCACTAATTAGTAGATCGATCACGATCATTGTCACCAACTAACCCGTGTCTGACAGAACCAGCATGGATATATCCGAAAGTGCTTAATTACGTGTGACCTTAGTGTCAAATTGCCATGACTTGGGTCAATGACAAATTGTAGATGAATGTTGTCTTAAATGTAGAGTAGTATACAGTATTGAGCAGAATTAGGAATTATTTCATAAAGTCAGTAAGTATTACAGGTTGGGCAAACATAGGTGTACACTTTATTTAAAAAAAAAATATGAAATATAAAAAATATTAAGTATTTTTTACGTTTATTATTGAGGGCCGGCAATTAAGCGTTGAAAATAATGTCAGACAATTGTCATAGCATAGCAGATGTTAACCCTTTTCATTGCGTTTTTCATTACATTTTCACAATTTCCGGCGTTTTCTCAGTGACTGTGTCTCGGATATTTTGTTTTAATTGTTAAAGGTTCATTGGCCTGTTAGCACAGACATGTCTTCTTTAGATAGCCCCACAGACAAAAGTAAGAAGCTGTTAAATCCTGGGATCTTGAGGGCCACTCAATGTCACCATTTCTCGAAATTATTCGACCCGGAACCGTTCTTTGTAATGTCTTGATTGTGGTTATAATAATAAAGACGCGTGGTTCAGTCGTACAACGCTCCATAGCAAATTTGCCGTATCTACACAAAATAATTTTCATGAAGCAATTGTCATATTTGCCGTCAAAACAAAATGACGGTAAAAAAAGTTGAATACCTCCAAGTTGCCCACCCTGTATAAGCACCTACTACCTATAGGTTTGTTTTGAATAATCAACAGATATTGAGTTGGACACATAATCAAATAGGTAGGTATTGTATGTGCTAATGATAGTACTCCAGTACTCTAATTCTGACATTAGCTCTAGTCGTTCAATGAACCATATAATAACCAGGGAGCCTTATTATTTCATATAACTCTGACATCTAGTCATTTCAATTTAATCTCTTTTGAAAAATTTACCAATCAGAACATCCTTAAGGTGATACGAAAAAATATATAAAAAAGGAATTCTAATGTAAACGAAAGTGACAGCGTTAATTACTTCCACCTAAGAAAGAAAAGAGAGCGCTAACAATGCGCTCGACTCAAACTAAAATAAAACACGTAAAAATTGTTTAAAAATAAACTACGCAATTTTGGTCAAAAAAATTTTCAAGGAGATTTTACGAATACATAATATCCACATTTTGAATGCAATTTCGCAATGAAATTAGTTAGGATTTCAGAATTACATGAAAAAAATAAAACAATTTAGAGGTCTATTTAAATTCTATCGAGAAAATTTCATCCAATCGCGTTTTCCTTCAGTGAGAATCTTAATCAAATACTTAATAAACGCTAACCTAAAAATCAAACCAGTAGTTGACTTTATAGTGGAGTAAATGGATTAGAAAAAAACCCCATCTTTTCACCTGAAACAAGCAACATCGCAAGATATACTAAATCATAAAGGCGCCATCGAAAGGACATAAAAAATTCTCGTGTGACGTCACTTTCCAGCTCACCTGCTTTCTGACCTACTACTTCAATATACATCGTCGCACATACAGCTGGCACAATCTAGCTGGCCAAAATTCCTTATTTTATTTGTATGGTTTTTGAATAACTTATATGATACAAGGAAAGGGCAAAAAGTCGTTGCTTTAATACTTGAGCTAAGTACAAACATAGTTCACGAAATTCCCACTGAAAAATCATATTAAGACCTTTCAAATCCCATAGAACAAAAAAAAACTACTTCGCTCAAGTATAAAAACACAGACTGTTTGTGTCATAATAGCCCAACTCAATACGCCCTTTACGACATTGTCACTAGAGGTAACTGCTATCGAGGTTACGAACTTTTCCAGGAGCAAGGAGTCCACAAATAGAAAGACATACTTATTTTCTGCTGATAGTACTTCGGTGGATCCATGGAACGTGACATTTCGCTTATTTATTTAATTGTCTCCATTTGTACGAGAGTTACTTCTTGGGAGATTTTTCCTATTCCGACCTTTCATACTTCACAATATTCTATTATTAACTTTTGGAACATCGTAAAGCGTTTTACTAAGAGATATAGATAGGTGATAAACTCATGTGAATAGATCGGATAGATAGAGCATCGGAATAAGTCACGACTGGTGTGTCAGGCTTGCCTAGTGTGGGGGTCACCGACTAATCACTGTACCATGTTTTAACAAATAACTTCCATAACCACAATTATCACAATTAAAGAGCCACCAGCACCATACAACTCTTCAGCTTAGCATTGCACCGCAAAGGTTTTTCAAGTGAAAACAAATAAAGTTTTTCTCCATAATGTGACATGATGATTAATACTGTTCAATTTATCAGGGGCATCCCTCAAATGATAGGATTAATTATTTCAGATGAAGCGGGAACAAGCCTCCAATAAGGATCCGGAAATGAAGTGACTTCCGGTGGTTCAGCCAGTTCAGTATAGGGAGGGTGAGTTGGGAACTTTATGGAAATTAAGAAAAGCCTTTGAACTTTATGTGAATAGTAATACGGCGATGTATACCCGATATATCATAGTCAATTTAATAAACATATTGTGCAGTCGATTTCGATGTGATTTTGACCATCAATTGAATACATCCTTTGTACATAATTATTTTTTCAATTATAGGAAAGCTTTACAAAGTATTTTTTTTCAATCGCGACTTATAAAACTTAATAGGTAAAAAAATATCAAAAAGTCCACTCACCTTTAAATCACCACAAGCCTTAGTCACTTTCAGAATGTCACAGAATTTTGATTTTGCGGCTAAACCACAGCCAGCTGCTCGCAAATATGACGTGTTCGCACTGCAGCCGATTTAGCACTACGCGTCCGAGGGCAGAGACGAACGCTTTTATATTTGAGAGGTAAAATCTGATACTGGAGCGTTGGGCGGCGCGGCGGTACCGAGATATCGATGAAATAAAACACTATGTAGAGTTAGGGGGATAGAGAAAATCTACGTTCAGAATAGTGTTAGCTAACTTTTATAAACACTAACAATTCGATCAAATTAAAACTATATCAAATCAAATCACTTCAAGACTGTAATTGAATCGGGCCTTCGGACTCATATTCTTTTACATATTTTATATTCTTTATTGCATAGATAATATAAGATTACAGACAATTAAAAGAAATGTAATAAGCCAAGGCGAGCTTATCTCTAAAAAGAGATTTCTTCCAGCAAACCTAGGCAAGACAGGAGAGTTAATTATACAGGAAAGTCCTAGTTCGCAATAACACTCTATGCATACGTACGAAAATTACTTTCAAAATATATCGTTAGCATGCCAACTGAAGCATTTCACCCCAGACAGGTTTAAGAAAACCAATATATTATTATTTAAAGACCTGACCCGAATTAATTAATGAAATCCACTTTATTAGCTGTAGCAAATTAGGTACCTAATCATCTTTAAAGACTTACCTAGATACTTAGATTAATTAATACTGTCTACATACTTATGGTTACTAGACACTTATATCGTATGGTTATAACTCGGCAAATAATAACTGAAGTTGAATCGGTGTACCTACTTAATATCAATAATGGAATTAATTAACCCGATCCTTATCACAATTACTTAAATAATTACGTAATTCTACAGTTTAAGATACATACATTTTACCAATTTGAATCCGTACTATAGAATAATGTTGAGCAGGGCTATGGTGCGTAGCGGCCTTTGGTGGAGAAACTACAATAGGACGAGAGCGTAGTTTGAAAAATATACTTCGTTTATGCACTGATATGACTGATTTTATTGCTCAGAATGAAAGCGGCATATCAATCAGTCAATACAATTAAGATTCGATTAGATTAAATTGATATTGATTAAATTAGACGAAACAAAACACAAGCATGGCTGAGCGAGCCGAGAGATCTTTTGAGAAGGAAGTTGTAGACAGGTGACAGCTAACGTCATGCACAAATGTCACTGTCAATAACAGAGTATCCGCTGTGTGTGCAGCATACCATATGAAAGAATTATATTTTTAATTATTTCCTACAAATAATCGATAGATAGATTATCGATAACTGAACCGTAGACCGCAGAGCAGCTCTACCACCACTTAGCGGATTAGCCTCTGGCGCATGGGCTGTCGACTCGAGAGTACATACAGAGTGATATAGGGGTAGGGTTAGTGGTACAGCCTGAAACACAACTAGCTGGGCCGGCCTGTATACTAAATTAGTACGTACATCGGCCCAGCGAATTGGGTTTCAGACTGTACCTAACCTGCCTACCGAACTACGCTCAGGACCTGAGGCTCAGGTGTTGCTGTTATAAAGATTTCACCCTCGTGGATTGTAGCCCTACTTACTACTTTTAAGCGTGCGGAATGCGACTTGGAAAAGAATTACCATAGGTGTTACCCAATACTTACTTGATATTGGGTAATACATAAGATTACCCAATATCAAGGCGATAGGGTAATTCTTTTCTTCTTGTTCTTGACCCTTACTTCATCTATTAGATATATTCCATGTTTTTGTTTACTATCAAAAAAAAAGGAAATCCTCCCCAGGATGGCTATCTCCATCGACATTTATAATTAACTTCGCTGAAAATAACTTTTAAAGTGAAGTTAAATGTGCCTGTATCAGTGCTTAGTGAAAAAGTTGCGCTGTTTGTAGTAAAATTTGCTCGGCATAATGTCGCTATATTACCCCCATAAAACCTCTTGTGTCATAATTCATTTGATACAGACTTTTAGTTTCATTTTATATAAAGTTGAATATTTTTTTGTATGATAAGTTGAAACCTTCATTACTCCATAGCTGCGGCGATGGGCTAGCCCCTGTCACGCAAAATGGAGTAATGTATAACAGGCTCAAACTTAACACAATTGTGCCTCTGCCACCCCGTATAGGAAAAAGCGTGACGCTATATTAATAATTTATTTAAGTAATACGTCAAAAGTAATATAGAATATTATTAAGTAAATTAAGAATTCATTAGACACAATAAAATTTGTAGAATATTGCTTGTTTCCATAATGATCTAGAACTATATACTAGTGGTTCTATGAGAACAGTTAGACCTCGCTTCAAATTAAAAAATTGAAACCCGTCCTTATATATGCCGTAACAATATCGTATAATTGACTGTATCATGATATATTCATCCATGGTTGAATTAGAACTTTCATTGAACGAATAAATATTTTAGGGCTAAACACTGCGGTAGCTTAGGAGGTGAAGACTATAAACTAGTTTTCGTGTTAATTCGACAAGAATAACACAAAAACACCACGTAGTACTGAATACAAATGCTTTTAAAATGACATGTTGTCAATAAATTCTATCCTTTCTGATAATTACATGAAATAACCGACTATATCATGAAATGGTTGGCCAATCCAATATAGCTACGACATATATAAGGCTACAGATAACTTCCTCTCCCCCTTTTAGATTTTTTGAAGTAAAACTTCTATACGCACGCTTGACTTGGGGAGTAAGCTGGCGAATGCGTGACGAGAGCGTTACGAAAAGTGTGATCGGGCGAGGCGAACGAGAGGTGCGCGCGCACATTTTCTTTCTCTCTTCCTGTCATAACCAGACACAGTGCAGGAGATGTATTTTTGAAGCATTAGAGCTAAAGAAGTTTTACTTCAGTTGTGTGGTCTAAAGCACACTCTTTTTAGGGTTCCGTACCCAACGGGTAAGAACGGAACCCTATTACTAAGACTTCGCTGTCCGTCCGTCCGTCTGTCACCAGGCTGTATCTCAAGAACCTACCTAGCTAGAGAGTTGAAATTTTCACAGATTATGTATTTCTGTTGCCGCTATAACAACAAATACTAAAGATCAGGATAAAATAAATATTTAAGGGGGCTCCCATACAACAATACCACATACAAACTTATGGATGCACCTGGTTACGTACATGGAGTGTGAAAGTAACCGCACCAATAACTTTGTAAACAATATTTTGCTGTGTAAAATCCAAACTATTCAGTCCACACCATCGCTTCCATTGAACGGTGGTACGGAACCCTTCGTGCGCGATTTAGACTCGCACTTGACCGGTTTTTTTTCGCTTAGTGTGCCTCATAAATTTTATTGAAATCCGTCGACAAATAACGCTACGATCGAGTATAATTTTTATTTAAATCAAGATACTTGTGCGTCAATTTTCGTCAAAATCATTAGGAAAATGCGACCTGTAGGCGAGAGCAGGCAGACGGACAAAAGCATTTTTGTCCAATCTTGAAACTGGACGCTTCGCTCGCTCGGTCAATTAAGGCCTTATCGTTCATAACTAGTGCAATAAATGGTTATGAATAGTCTCAAAGTTTTAGACCCCGTTAAAGACCATGCCTCTTCAGAGGACGGAAGTGGGTGCCCCCCCCCCCCCCCCTCTCCCGTTCCGCCTCTCTGGGTCACAGGGAATTGAATCAATTGCTCTAAGGCTCCGTCAAGGATACCTCAGGGGCTGAGGGACAGGATTCGATTGTGAGGAGAAGTGCTCGATAGGGATTTAATTATATGAAAGGAAAAGATTTGTACTTTGTGATTTAACAAGTTAAGTATTCCTCTGAATGGCTTTCTTTGCATTTATGGTACTTATATTTTTCCGAATGTCAGTACTAGCTTATTACTCGAAGTTCTCACCTAGGTCTTCCCTGAGAAAGTAATGTTATGCAGATTATAAGTAGATGATTCATGAATTTCTAAATCTTCGCTTGCTGCGGATAGTGTCCTGAAATAATTGATTTACATTGTGCTAGCCCGAATTATATAGGTATATTGAGCTGGATTCTAGGCAGATGTAGGACTGCCTATCTAACCATAAACATAAACACAAACATTTATATAAAGACACATACATTGCTTCTGGCCCCACACTAGGATACCCTGTATCGTGGGAACCAGAAACAGTGACGTCACACACATATAAACATCCAAGACCAGGAGTTTTTTTTTTCTTTATCCCCATCCGGGGATCGAACCCGGGACCTCTCGCATGGTAGGTTGAGCCACAACCGCAGCGCCAGGTAACCAGTTTTCTGGAAGAAATCTCTTGTTAAATATAAGCCTTTAGGTCCATTTCGTCAACTTCCCATTGTGAAAAGTTCTCCTCTTCCCAATGCGACAAATTCCTAACTTGACAACATTTTTCTTGTATTTAACCCTTGTAACTCGTGGGCAGGCCTCATGAACAGAGAATATTGGATACGCAATGTTTCCAGGAGGGCGATGCTTCTTCATGAACAGAGAAGATTGGATACGCAATGTTTCCAGGAGGGCGATGCTTCTTCTTGAACAGAGAAGATTGGATACGCAATGTTTCCAGGAGGGCGATGCTTCTTCATGAACAGAGAAGATTGGATACGCAATGTTTCCAGGAGGGCGATGCTTCTTCATGAACAGAGAAGATTGGATACGCAATGTTTCCAGGAGGGCGATGCTTCTTCATGAACAGAGAATATTGGATACGCAATGTTTCCAGGAGGGCGATGCTTCTTCATGAACAGAGAAGATTGGATACGCAATGTTTCCAGGAGGGCGATGCTTCTTCATGAACAGCGAAGATTGGATACGCAATGTTTCCAGGAGGGCGATGCTTCTTCATGAACAGAGAAGATTGGATACGGAATGTTTCCAGGAGGGCGATGCTTCTTCATGAACAGAGAATATTGGATACGCAATGTTTCCAGGAGGGCGATGCTTCTTCATGAACAGAGAAGATTGTATACGCAATGTTTCCAGGAGGGCGATGCTTCTTCATGAACAGGGAAGATTGGATACGCAATGTTTTCAGGAGGGCGATGCTTCTTCATGAACAGGGAAGATTGGATACGCAATGTTTCCAGGAGGGCGATGCTTCTTCATGAACAGAGAAGATTGGATACGCAATGTTTCCAGGAGGGCGATGCTTCTTCATGAACAGAGAAGATTGGATACGCAATGTTTCCAGGAGGGCGATGCTTCTTCATGAACAGGGAAGATTGTATACGCAATGTTTCCAGGAGGGCGATGCTTCTTCATGAACAGAGAAGATTGGATACGCAATGTTTCCAGGAGGGCGATGCTTCTTCATGAACAGAGAAGATTGGATACGCAATGTTTCCAGGAGGGCGATGCTTCTTCATGAACAGAGAAGATTGGATACGCAATGTTTCCAGGAGGGCGATGCTTCTTCATGAACAGAGAAGATTGGATACGCAATGTTTCCAGGAGGGCGATGCTTCTTCATGAACAGGGAAGATTGGATACGCAATGTTTCCAGGAGGGCGATGCTTCTTCATGAACAGAGAAGATTGGATACGCAATGTTTCCAGGAGGGCGATGCTTCTTCATGAACAGAGAAGATTGGATACGCAATGTTTCCAGGAGGGCGATGCTTCTTCATGAACAGAGAAGATTGGTTACGCAATGTTTCCAGGAGGGCGATGCTTCTTCATGAACAGAGAAGATTGGATACGCAATGTTTCCAGGAGGGCGATGCTTCTTCATGAACAGAGAAGATTGGATACGCAATGTTTCCAGGAGGGCGATGCTTCTTCATGAACAGGGATAATTGGATACGCAATGTTTCCAGGAGGGCGATGCTTCTTCATGAACAGAGAAGATTGGATACGCAATGTTTCCAGGAGGGCGATGCTTCTTCATGAACAGAGAAGATTGGATACGCAATGTTTCCAGGAGGGCGATGCTTCTTCATGAACAGAGAAGATTGGATACGCAATGTTTCCAGGAGGGCGATGCTTCTTCATGAACAGGGAAGATTGGATACGCAATGTTTCCAGGAGGGCGATGCTTCTTCATGAACAGAGAAGATTGGATACGCAATGTTTCCAGGAGGGCGATGCTTCTTCATGAACAGAGAAGATTGGATACGCAATGTTTCCAGGAGGGCGATGCTTCTTCATGAACAGAGAAGATTGGATACGCAATGTTTCCAGGAGGGCGATGCTTCTTCATGAACAGAGAAGATTGGATACGCAATGTTTCCAGGAGGGCGATGCTTCTTCATGAACAGGGAAGATTGGATACGCAATGTTTCCAGGAGGGCGATGCTTCTTCATGAACAGAGAAGATTGGATACGCAATGTTTCCAGGAGGGCGATGCTTCTTCATGAACAGAGAAGATTGGATACGCAATGTTTCCAGGAGGGCGATGCTTCTTCATGAACAGAGAAGATTGGATACGCAATGTTTCCAGGAGGGCGATGCTTCTTCATGAACAGGGAAGATTGGATACGCAATGTTTCCAGGAGGGCGATGCTTCTTCATGAACAGAGAAGATTGGATACGCAATGTTTCCAGGAGGGCGATGCTTCTTCATGAACAGAGAAGATTGGATACGCAATGTTTCCAGGAGGGCGATGCTTCTTCATGAACAGAGAAGATTGGATACGCAATGTTTCCAGGAGGGCGATGCTTCTTCATGAACAGAGAAGATTGGATACGCAATGTTTCCAGGAGGGCGATGCTTCTTCATGAACAGAGAAGATTGGATACGCAATGTTTCCAGGAGGGCGATGCTTCTTCATGAACAGAGAAGATTGGATACGCAATGTTTCCAGGAGGGCGATGCTTCTTCATGAACAGAGAAGATTGGATACGCAAAGTTTCCAGGAGGGCGATGCTTCTTCATGAACAGAGAAGATTGGATACGCAAAGTTTCCAGGAGGGCGATGCTTCTTCATGAACAGAGAAGATTGGATACGCAATGTTTCCAGGAGGGCGATGCTTCTTCATGAACAGGGAAGATTGGATACGCAATGTTTCCAGGAGGGCGATGCTTCTTCATGAACAGAGAAGATTGGATACGCAATGTTTCCAGGAGGGCGATGCTTCTTCATGAACAGAGAAGATTGGATACGCAATGTTTCCAGGAGGGCGATGCTTCTAATTTGCATAATTATTCAGCGTTTGATTGAAGACAGTTTGTTTCAGGCTTAAGGTAGTGAAAGGTTAAATCGGTATACGCCCCTGTCATAATGGGAAGATGTCGAGTTAGCACAAAAATTCAATCTTGTCGAAATGCACCTAAAGGAGATAAGCTCGCCTTTGTACATGTTTTTTCTATTAAAAGTTATCTGTATGTCTGTTTTGTATAGTCTAACAAAGAAAATACGAAATTTCGACTAGCAGTTAGACCTACCTGAACATACAACTGCCTGCTCTTCAATACTGTAGACATATCTCCAAACTAAAATGACGAAGCTATTCCGCAATGTAGATAATACCAGTGACCAGTACGGTTTATTAACCGTATAAAACGCCCGCCCTCCATCACAGCGCGGGTAATTACCCACATCGTCACTTCAGCCCTCTTAGCTTTTCACTTCACAAGTGGTGGGCGGGCGTGATTTACTCCCAACTGATTACGTTTGCCAACCCAGCCCATTAAACAATGCATGCATGCATGCCCAATTCAACACGTCGGAATAGCAAACAAGGTTTAAGAAGGATATACAGAACGGTCAGTACTGGGTGAAATCGCAAACTATTTGAGATAGAAGTTTTTGTTGTTAGAAACCATGACATCGATCATGATAAAAAGCAAAACTGCATCAAATACTGCCGGCAAGACATTTACCCGTTATAGGTTTTGAATTTTATTACCATGGCATGAGGTTCGAAATCGCGATGCCTCAAAAAGTAATGGGTCTGTGAGGGGTTAATGTTTTTTTTTAACTATTTTCCTTGCCGAAAATCGGACCCGCCGATTTTGAAAACAAGTCAGCCTGTATTAGTAAACTATCCAATAGTGTTGCTATTGGATAGTTTACTAATATGTTGGATCAATTTCTGGGAAGTAATGTCATAGGGCAAAATAGTGGTGTTAATTAAAAAAAAAAAAACGGAAGTGGTTACAACAATGCAGATGTCAAGGTATTTTTTTTTAAATTGAGTACTTTGTTCTCGTTTAGAGTGTAGGGACATTGAACAATTTTATTTAAAAAATGAACACTATCCACTCTTTTTCCACATGACATCTTCCCAGAAATGAATCCTTACCCTAATTTTTATTATACTTATTTTTTTATTTCAAAATCTGTTAGTTCGATTCCCGGCTAACAAAATAGCTTATTTTTAAAGGGAATGATGTATTTTGCTTTTTATCAAAACCGATGCCGTGGTTCTAGGAAGTATGAATGTCCAGTTTCATAAACTCTTCTGTCTTTCCTAGGTTTGCTGGAAGAAATCTCTCTTTAGAGATAAGCTGGCCTTTGCTTATAACATTTCTTGTAACTGTCTGTACATCTATTATATCCGAACATTTATATAAATTTAGGACTTTTTTTGACCAGTAATGGGATGTTTCGGGAACAACCCGTGGGCCGGTAGAGGGGGGCAGGCAAGGGGGCGGGGGTGCAGCGTTGCCATGACGACCACGGGCGGGGGCAACCGACATACGACCTACTTGCAACAAGTGGAACTTTAGGATAATAGGAGTTGTTCACTCTACGTTTGTAGACTTTAAGGAGCTGGGTATAGAGTGCTTAATGGAATTGATTTTAAGGATTTAATGTGGGATGCTATGGTCAGTACTCAGTGAGTAAAGTAACATACATTCGCTTTCAAGATAAGAGAAGGCAGTGGAAAAAGATACGGTACTTTACTTATCTTTAGTGATTTTCTTCGAGATGAGATAACGTTGACGATGTCCTAATAACGGTGATAATAGGACAATTAATTAAACTATGAGTTTATATATGTATACGTACAAAGCTTTATTTAAACTATAAATAAAAATATTTAACTGTCTATGGATACAATACAATGGATATCATGCTGAAGTTCAAATGTTCCAATTGGGTCGATTGTGTAATAAAAAAATACCCTTGTACTTACAATATTTGAAGGAAATTGATCATTATTGACGGGGCGAATGTCCAAAAATGAAGCATTTCCGTCGAATAAAAGGTTATACTATGCTTTATTCATTCTGGTCAGGTTCACTATGCTGCATTTCGAGGAGTGTGAAAATTTAAACTTTTTGTAAAGTGTAGGTATTACACTATATAGGCAATTAATATATATTTCTGGAAAGTATATGTAGTATAAGCAAGAAGAAAAACAATCTTTCCATTTGCCCAGAGCAGATTATTTTCACAACAAGCAAAATTGTCTAACGAAACGTGAATCTCTACTTACCGCGAGAAACAAATAAATAAAATTAATTAATTAATTAAATCAATATGTAGGTACATACTCATATTAGTTTATAATACTACTACTGACAAAATGGATCTTTGTTATCTAAATAAAAACATATTATTATTATTATTATTCTCGGGGCAAATGGAAACATTGTTTTCTTGTTACTCAAACTATCACATAATCCCGGCGAAGGTCTCAATCTAAACATAGAGAACCTGACTATTGGGACCATTATATTATCACATAAATAATGATAACGTTTACTATCTGTTGAATATACATTTATGATTATGATATTATTGTAATTCTCGAATTTACGTACACACACATCACTGCACTGATCAATCGATAGTAATTCAAGCTAAAATTCTCAATCCGCAGTTAAAATTCAGTTTTTCACTAGTCCACTACACTTGTGGATTGTACACTGCGCGTCGAACGCCAGGACCATTTTGGTCAGAAAAGTCCAGATTCGTAACTTCAGTTTTCTGCACGCACGTATTATTCTCTTAGGCTCATGTTACCATCATTTGAGCCACCACTCCCGGAATGCATGTATTGCAAATAATGCTATGTCCCTTGATAGACAGCATCAGAGATTGTCATCAATCATCACTACCTTTCTGAATGACTGCTCAAACGTAACAGGCGAATAATCGAAGATTAATTCAACATAGCGGCGCGTGATTGGCTGAAATGAGTTTAACAAGTTGACACATATTATTTTCCCCTCGGGAACCGGGCCCTGGTCTTCGTTTGGATGATGTATCCCGGGATGGGATTATACGCAAAATTCCTCATGACATCTACCAATCCCGTTCACTTAAACTTCTTCGGCCCGAAGATGAGGTCTGCGTCAGGTGCCCCCTTCGGGTGCTGGTACTTCTGCCGGGTGTGTTGACCTCGGTTGGGGTTGCCGCCGCCACCGCCGCCGCCGCTCTCTGCCACGTATTCTTCTTCCTCTTGCCGCTCAGAGATGTTGAGGGTTAAGCTGTCGGGGGAGGTTGAGGTTATTTCTAATGATCTTGGTTCGTTAATTATTTATTGTGTAACGGTTACATTGTTGGTTGAGTGCGGAGTTCGCACGAACCTAACGCATCGAATACAAGCATATCCATCTCTCAGTGATCACCAAGCAAAGAAAGTTAATATTCATTTTGGCTAGCCTACTTTTCAAATACTCAACGCTGGCGTACTTTTCCAAGAACCACGATATAACAGCGCGCTTTGCCGAATTCAAGAAAAAAACCTGGCCACCTACTCCGGCTGAAATGGTGACCACTGAGTTAACAGTGGCGCTAAACCGAACTGTGGCGTGAATTTCGGGAACACCCTTAATGGTATTTATTTTCTTGTAACTGGCCAATTTATTTACCGTCCACGATCCGTCTACCGTCTGCGATACGAATCTTGTGTGCTCACCGCTTGACGCGCTCAATCTCGCGCTTCACTCACTCGGGCGGAAATCCTGGTACTGCGGCTTCGTGCAATAATACGTATACTCACCGCTTGACACGCTCCATCTCGCGCTGCACTGCTCCGGCGAAACTCCTGGTACTGTGGCTTCGTGCAATAATACGTATACTCACCGCTTGACACGCTCCATCTCGCGCTTATCTGCGGCGGCCTGGCGCTGCAGCTGGCTGGCCAGCTCGGGCGGCGCGCTGAACGCCTTGTACTGCGGCTTCGTGCCCTTGCGCACCATCAGAACGAACTCTACGCTCTCTGGGCCGGCAGAGCTGAGCTCGTCCGTGTTCTGGGGAATTGTCTTATAATTATTTAACAGTACATTGTTGTAGAGGCAGGAAAATGAGCAACAGATAGACGATTAAGTTGAGGGCGAGGCACTTTTGGCGGAGACATTACAATAGTTCTTTTCACGACTACTACGAGGAAATAAAATTAATTATACAGAAAGTTAGGTTCGGAAATCCGCCTGGCGAAGGCCGCCATCTTCCGCAATTGACGCACGCTTTTACCGACACGGCATGAAGTGCAATCTGTCAACTTGTGAAAGAACCATATTGAAACAAGCCAACAATGTTTTTTATGTCCTGTAAAGGGCCAGAAATGTTATTGTTGTCCTGTTTGACTATTATTTTTGGGGCCCTACTACAGATCATCTTTTACGACATTTCCGAGCAGAGGGCGTGAAACATGTGAGCAAGCAAATTATTGGGCTAGGTACTGCTCTATCTTGCAGTTTCAACCAGAGCTTATCATGTACCACTCGGTCGAACGCTTTGGACTTGTCAAGGTGGCACGCATATACGCTGGTGTTCTTTTCACATCCTGCCCTATGGTCTGCTTCAGTGTAAATATAGCCAGGTCGGTTGAGCTTTGAGGCTCTAATTTAAATCCAAACTGAGCGTCATTCGTGTGCAGCTTTGCGAATATTTTATGCAGTATTGATCGCTCCATCATTCTGGATATGTTGTAGACAGTGATATTGGTCTGTAGCTGGCAGAAGACGACGAATCCAGCTGTATTAATTATATATCATGCAAACCTTACGTAAAGCAAGTCATCTTAACCCTAGGCTTTACGTCTGTCACCAGGCTATATGTCATGAACCGTGATATTTAGATGAAATTTTAATAGATTTTAAATTTGCACTTGACCGGTTTTTCATTATAAATAAGAATACGAATTTTTTATTTAAACAAGTTACTATAGTAATAAAATAACATATTGGAAACCTAAAGATTAGCCACCTTAATACAAATATGTAACTTAAACTCAGTTTAAGCTGAAAACAAACGTGTTTTTTTTGTGTTTAAACATGTCATAAACAGCAGTATTTTGTTTAAGTAAGACAGTAAAAGCTTCAGATATCATTAACCGGCGTTTTTTCTCATGCGTCACATTAGCGGCCACGTTCAGCCAGTCATTCAATATGTACTCCACTTTCAGCGAGAAGAATCTAACCCGTGAAATATTAATGTTTCTTTACGGTCAGACAGCAGACGAATCCAACGACTAAATGTACTCGTATGACTAAAACAGCCTCGTATAGCCAGTATTTAACTCGATATGCGGGAGTTAAATGTGATTTCCTACCCTAGGGAGGTAGTTTTGAAAATTTTACGAGGCTACTTTTTTTGTTTTTTTGGGACAAGACCCCTCATATTTGAGGCAAGACTACAAGTGAAACACTAAATTAGTTTTCTTTTTAAAACGATCGCACTGTCCGCCAAAAAAATCACATGAAAGAAATAAAAAAATTAGTGCCACGCAAATCTTGTTCCGTTGTCGGAAATATATTTATAAATGAAATGAAAAACTCGTTTAAGTGTACGTGTGAAAAGTAGAGTATTTCACTCGGGTGTAACCACCATAGGCACCCTCGCTCGCTCGTACGCTTAAATATTTCGGATGGAGTTGATGACTTACCTCCCTTGTACGAGTATAACAATTGTTGACGTGGTTGCGTGTTTCCGTAATATACAAGGCGATTGCGCAGGAGTCTGTAATCGTACTTTGGAACGCACGTTTACTTTCACTAACGTCTTCCGAACTATATATCAGCATTACGCCGCAATCGTTTTTACTTCGGAATGGTCTACGCCAATTTTATGGTTCCGTTATGTACTGCTCTATTACCCAATGTAAATACTCGTGTTACTAAATAAATATTTTATGTGTTCCTAAGTTTATGTTTTAAGTATTTTTTGTTGTTCTTACATGTTCAACCTAACACGAAGGATAACGGGGCTTTGCTTCGCTCGCCCTTTTTACTTTTCACCAAAGCTACCGCAGTGTTTTCCTTGATATTTGTCATGCAAATCAGTATTTTTGATGTGCGGTTTAATATTTCCCTTAAATAACTCTGATATTAATCGCTAATTTGCACAGCAAATATCAGGAAAGATACTGTGGTAGCTCAGGTAAAGGGTAAAGGGGGTGAGCGAAGCGAAGCCCCCTTTATTCTTCATGTTAGGTTGAACATGTAAGAACAATAAAAAATACTTAAAACAAACTTAAGTTATAAAATATTTTAAGATTTTTTGTTGTACCTTTTTTGCTGTGCTTATCAGTATTTTTGAAGTGGGATTAGATAATACCCATTTTTAGTCTTTGATACCGTGCGTAAGTGACAATGTATAGTTTCGAACTAAACTTTCGCAGGCATTCATTAAAACTATCACGGCAAAATTCTAGTATATTTTGTATTTGCAGATGTGAGTATTCCGAAACAGTACACTATGGGAGCATAATAGCCTTGTATACAACGGAAACGCGACGTGGTTTATTTAGGCTGTTATGACATTAAGACGTAATTATTCTTATGCTTTCAGCAATAATCGAAGCTTGCTCTAACTGTAAATGCACTGTACTTATTTGTCGAAAATTGACTGGCCGCGAAAACAGGATTATTTCCATTGGTACGTACCAACAGTTGTTCGTAGGTCTTCTTGGTAGTCTGCCGGCAGGTCATCGGCACGGCGATGTCTCGCTGCTGCGGCCTGCTCTCTCGCTGCCGCTCCGCAATGTTCTCCATCACCATGCGCTCGAACGCCGACTCAAACTCCACGTCTTCGACCTGCACCGAACACGCTCATCTTGTCAAAGTCAACATTTATTTATTATTTTAGATATTTCTATAGATATATGTATCGATAACAGAGTTGAAATTTTCACAGAATGTGTATTTCTGTTGCCGCTTCAGCAACGAATAATGATCTACGAAATTTTATAAATGGAGGGGGGTCTCCGTACAAGCGACGTTTTATAATTAATATCCCTGCGACCATCGACATTATCACAGAGTTCACGTCGTCACTGATTGTCATCGGTGTTTTGGTTCTGGATTCGAATTTAATGGAGATTTGTATTGAAACCAAGTTCTATCCCAACTTACGAAATATATATGTCACCGTAACATTGTCAAAGCCGTTTCTTTATAATCTAACACGTTAGTTTGTAAACTATCAACAAACTGTAAAAAAAGGGTTTAGAATTTACGTTTCTTTTGTTCTTACATGTCAACCTAACACGAAGACTATTCGGGGGCTTCGCTGCGCTCGCCCCCTCTAGCCTTCACCTAAAGTACCGCAGTGTTCGCCCTGGTATTTGCTTTGCAATTCAAGTTTAAACCAGTTCACAATGGAAGGGTTTTATTATGAACTTACAATTTATCGACAGTTTGTAAACTAACGAGAAAAAAACGGTTTTGCCTTTTCTCTACATTGCATCAATGTGGGAGAAAAAGAGCGAAGAAACTCCCACAAATATATTTTCAGCATATTGGTCGATTTAATTGGTTGAATCTTACACATAAATTCACATACATTGCCTCTGGCCCCACACCTACACTGGGATACTTTTTATAAATAACATTCGAGACTTGAAGATTTAATTTAATGTTGGATGGAATAAGAACATGGGACCCATCACCCGAGGCCAAAACTTGGCCTCTGGTGTATAGTTCATGTTTCCCCTTTGAAATCAAACTCGCACATTCACAGCACAAAACTTATAAACACTCGCCGACGACACAGCCAGCGTTGTTACGACGCGAGTGGACGTACATTCTTCAGAACGCTCACTGTCTCGCTCAGTTGCGTCGCAACTATGCTCGCTGTCTCGCTGGCGACATGTTGCCCTCCGTTGTGGTCCGCTGCAACTTAAAATCCCTCACCTGTTTGGAAGCCGGTCTCCTCGGCTCCATGCTCATGTCGTCCACCATCCCCTCCTCATTCAGGTCGTCGTTGGCGATATTCTCCAGATCCTCCCCCCCCTCCGAGCCCTCGCTCTCCTCCATCAGCTGAGGGACGTCAGTCTCGTCGTCAGTCTCGATGATCGTGTCCAGCCCCTCGTTGATGCTGTCGTCCCCTTGGTCATCCTGGTCGTACTGCTCGTCCTCACCCAAGTCCGGATACAGCGTCTGTCTCAACTCCTCTATCGCATCCTTACATTGCTGCCAACTCGTGAATAGCGTCAACTTCGGCCGCAAACTCAGGAGACACTCTTGATAGATGTAATTCACGTATATGGGAAACTTGTTTTCGTCAGTCCACACCGGATCCGAGCATTTAAACCAGTAGTAATTTTGGAAAAACGTCAGAAAGTAATCCAAGCGCTTCTTGCTAGAACCGCTGTTGAAGTACGCACCGCATGTCTCCAACAACGCGCAGACCAGTCTGATCCGGAACACGTTCTCCGGCGGATCCAACGCCGACACCACGCCATGCTCGTTCGTCACCCCGAACGTTATAAACGAATACAACACCGTGAACACATCTCTCGAATCCAACAACTTGTAGTTATACAGCTCTCCGATATATCTGACTGTGGCGATCCTCCGCTGGTTGTACTTGGGGTGCGGTTCCTCCATGGTCAGGCGGATCTCCTCCAGCACTGCATCCACGACAGCTGGCGCCACATTCTCCTGCCAGGCTGCCAGCTCGGCAGTGAGCCGCGCCAGAGCTCTGCGCGCGCCGGCACGGGCCCGCCAGCCGCCCGCCAGCTGCAGCGCGGCGGCCGCCAAGGTGTCCGCGTCCTCCCAGTTCAGTTTGCGCATCAGGCGGAGGATCTTTTCCTCGTTGCTCTTCTGCAGGTCTTCGTGGAGTATCTGGGGAAGGAAGGCGGACTATAATGGTGAGTCACTTCATTGGCAAACGTCGAATTTCGTCGTAAGACAAATGTCGAAGATGTAGGTAAGAACTGAGGTGGAGATGGGGATGGGGCACTTGGCTAGATGGGATGACGGACGATGGACTAAAGCAGTCACAGAGTGGTGGCCACGAGGAGCGACAAGGCTAGAGGGCAGACCACGTGCCCGATGATCCGACGATATCACCGAGTCGACAAGATCTCAATGGATACGGTTGGCACAGGATCGTGCGGATTGGCGGTGTAGAGAAGAGGCCTATTCCCAGCAGTGGGTTAATATGGGCTGAGTATAATATGATGATGATGATGATGATGATGATGATGATGATGATGATGATGATGATGATGATGATGTGGGCTGAGTATAATATGATGATGATGATGATGATGTGGGCTGAGTATAATATGATGATGATGATGATGTGGGCTGAGTATAATATGATGATGATGATGATGATGATGATGATGATGTGGGCTGCGTATAATATGATGATGATGATGATGATGTGGGCTGAGTATAATATGATGATGATGATGATGATGATGTGGGCTGAGTATAATATGATGATGATGATGATGTACCACTTGAGGAACATTTTTCGTGAGTTAAAATTAGAGTAACTCTGATCTTATTATCAGTGTCTACAGTATGACACTGATTGGATCCGAGTTATTCTATTTTATTAGTAGATAATCAATAAAATATTAAAAAGTTAGTTTCTTTATTCTTCTTGGGCTCTATAATTGTTTTGATAACGGGTTAGACAAATAAATATGAAGAATATCAAAAGCAAGAACATTAACGACAAAAATGCGTTTTAAAATCAATTGTCGATAAAAAAAATATGACGTCAGTTTTGTACATTTTCATACAAGAATAAGAATAATGTTATTCATCAACATAAAGATGTTTGATACTTGATGTGTGTTTCTGTTACCTAGACTAGGCTAAGGACCTCCATAATAGGCAACAGCTTCTCTTCTGGTGTTGCCAAAATGTTTTGTTGATTTACAATTTTTCATCATAACAGTCAAAACTAACAAACAAAATGAGCGTTGTATAATTAATAAAAAACTGGTTGTCTATAAAGTCGGTAAACGATAATTTTAAGTGATAACGTCATAAGAAACGCTTAGGCCGGTCTTGCCTCTCTATCGCTTGCTCCGCGCTCTCGCTTGCACGCTCGGCTCAGACGGAACGTGACAATGAGTCATGCTTTTTCGAGCATGCAGCCGGCGTTCATTGATTTATAAGTCGTTATCACGTCAAAATATATCTGTTTTGATTAACCTATTATCCAGTACTATCAGTCATGGCGGACTTATGGAGCATAATGTCATAAAAAAACATCCACTATAATAATAATAATTATAATAATAATAATAATAATACCTTGGACACTATTTACACACATTGATCTAGCCCTTAACTAGGATTCCCTGTATCTTGGGTATTAGACCACGATACACGTACTTATATAAAAAAAAAATACTTAGATAGATAAACAACCATGACTAGGGTACAAACATCCGTTCTCATCATACAAATATTTGCCCACACCGGAACTCGAACCAGGAACCCCTGGCTTCGTAGGCAGGGTCACTGCCGACTCGGCCATTCGGGTCGTCAATCATGAGCGCCTCAGCTTCAGTAGGAATCGTCGTCCGACTCCGAGAACATGTTGGCCGGCCTTTATTTCCGTTTCCAGGACCTAAGGTTTGTGAGGTGGAGCTGCTGAATATTTATAATTGTCACCTTCCGTATGAAGGCGTGCATGGGCGCCTCCACCTCCTTGGTCTGCGGCGGCGCCTCGGGCGGGCACACGTAGTAGAACGCGTTCTCTATCTGCGTCACGTAGCGCGAGTCCAAAGCTGATACCGTCTGCCAAATTAAATTACATTCAGTCTGGGTCACAAGATTCAGAAAAACTGGGGTAAAATGAGCTAACACAAAACTTCACCTCAAAGAAGTTCTACGTAGAGGGCGCTAGTAAGTAGAGTTTCGTTCCTCTGAGGTTACAAATACATCACAGAGTAAGTAAGTAAGACTAGTTTAAACAAAGAGTTTCGTTAATCAGAGAAATGAATAGTCAGTCATTATCTATAGAATATTGCTGTTGACTATGTTTGACATCTTACAAACATTCAGTATCCTCTAACAAAACGTTTTGCGAAATATTCCCTATTAACACCAATATATCCCTAAATACGAGAGATATACGATACAAAGCCTGAGGGGCGACAAACAAGACAACAAGCTCATCCAAGGAGTCACTATCCTCAACAAAGAGAGAGAGAGAGCTGAGGTCCTCCTCCTCTAACACGCGTGGTCATCTTCCTCCTCCTCAGGGCGTGGTCTCAGTTGGTGATTTGTGTGAGCTAAAAGGTTGATAAATAAAACAGTGGTCGGAAAACCTTGGAGCTCAACGAAAGCAAAAGTATGGACGTTACTTTTTAGCGGTACTCAATTTCCGGAACTAAATTAGATATCGGAACGTTAATATTTGAAAACATAATTTTTTATTACTTTTAGATGGTCTTACTTCTAAATGAAATACAGTTGTAGTTATATTTTATATTTTTATTGGATTTAGAAGGTAAAAATATAATATCAAAACTATAGAAAATATTTTGTACATTGTCGTTAAATTTTATTAACATTATCGATCAATTTGGCATGCAATTTGGTGGTAAATGATACTTAGTTTTAATTTAAAAAGAAATAAATTTACATATTTCATTTCCCCGCGCAATGGCTTATTCCTTTAGATTCAAATTAGAAAATTGTGGGAAGTTTCAATAAAAGTTTAGGAAAGTTACGTGTTTTCTAAAACTGAAGGTATCTATACATTGACGTTAGAGGCATAGATATCCCACGTTATTAAAAAAAAAAATGCCCAGCAGAAACTTATTCTTCATCTGAAGTCTCTTCTAATATATTTTCCAAAGCTGCTGGTGGCGACAACCTCAGCCATCAAATGATCCACAGCGTCCTTGATGAGTTGCTTCCTCCAATTACCCACATCATCAACTTCTCTCTATCTGCAAGCTCTTTCCCTAGTCTGTGGAAGAAAGCACTCGTCATCCCACTGCCCAAAAATTCCAATCCTTCCTCCTTCAAAGATTATCGGCGATATTATATTTTCGACGACCCGAATGGCCGAGTCGGCAGTGACCTACGAAGCCAAGGGTCCCGGGTTCGAGTCCCGGTGGAGGCAAATATTTGATTGTTGAGAACGGATGTTTGTACCCTAGTCATGTTTGTTTATCTATCTAAGTATAATATTTATTTATATTTGTATGTGTATCGTTGTCTAGTACCCAAGATATAGGGAATCCTAGTTTGGGGCTAGATCAATGTGTGTAAATAGTGTCCAAGGTATTATGAAGTATTATATCTCCAAGACTCTTGAGTCCATAGTCCACTCCCAACTTATTATTATTATATCTCCAAGACCCTTGAGTCCATAGTCCACCCCCAACTTATTATTATTATATCTCCAAGACCCTTGAGTCCATAGTCCACTCCCAACTTATTATTATTATATCTCCAAGACCCTTGAGTCCATAGTCCACTCCCAACTTATTATTATTATATCTCCAAGATCCTTGAGTCCATAGTCCACTCCCAACTTATTATTATTATATCTCCAAGACCCTTGAGTCCATAGTCCACTCCCAACTTATTATTATTATATCTCCAAGACCCTTGAGTCCATAGTCCACTCCCAACTTATTATTATTATATCTCCAAGACCCTTGAGTCCATAGTCCACTCCCAACTTATTATTATTATATCTCCAAGACCCTTGAGTCCATAGTCCACTCCCAACTTATTATTATTATATCTCCAAGACCCTTGAGTCCATAGTCCACTCCCAACTCTCGCATCGCATGACATAGAGTTCCCTCAGTTTTTGAGTAGTTAATTTATTTATTTATTATAGATAAGTAAGTTTTAAGATATTGTGCACTGCCTACCCTTTCATGGTAAATTTTCCTATCATGCCTTTTGAGAGATAAGCTCGCCTTTGTACATATGTCTTCCACAAATGTATCTTTTTATATATCTTTGTGTAATAAATAATTATGAATGAATATTTTCTTCGGAGGTAATGAAATAAATGATCATTATTTTTGAAATAATTTCCTCTTCTAATGTGCTTCGCTTTACCTGCAAAATCTATTTGTAGCTGAGAGAATAAATGCTCCACATCAGTGGAGGTAAGTACAGCGAATTAAAATTTCATTACATCTGGATCACTTTTAGAGGTCGGACTATAAAATGCATCATGACATTTCTACCTAACACATTTGTCGTTTCGTCCAAAGAAGAAATCCAGATTGTTCCCAGCCTTTTCAATCTTTATTTTAAAGAACTTGTCCTAGTAAGTTTTTCTTACCAAAGACTCATCTGGCAACGTTCAAATTGAGCAAGTAAGTAACTAAACTGGCAACAATATTTTTTGTTAGTTTTTTTAGTATTATCCAAAATTGAATGAGGCTGAAGTAAAAATCGACCCGTTTTTTTTTTCTTTCATTGAATAAGCCAAGCCACGGTCATTTACGCTTCGAACGTGTCTAAAGTAGATTTATTCTAATGAAAACGAACATCGTACTATTTCCGAGTGCTCAGCAATCCATTGTAAAATTCTAGTTTCGGCAGCATCTTTGCGTACTCGAAATACGCACTATTGTCGCGATTTTTCCCTGGATTTATTTTTTATGTGCCGGACCCCATTAACTGCATCGTTCGGCCGTCACAGATATGCGGAAATATCTCAACACGTACTATGTCTTATGTACGTCATTAACAACATGTTCCAACCTAGTATGTAAACTAGGATTGCATTCTAATCAAATAAACATAAACTGAGCATGAAGTGAAAATCCTTTTAATCCGTCTCCCGTCTGTTGCCACCCTTTCGGCAAAGTGATGACCCCGACAGTGAACATCGAGCAATCTTCGGTAAAATCTTCATCGGAATGAAGAAATAAGATGCATTTGCCTTCAAGAAAATTTCCGCAATGGAGACTCAGGCGCCCAGAAGTCTGCATCATCAAGTTACCGAGATATCGGTGAAATAGTTCCTGCCTTCGGCGCTTATCCCAAGCCAACGGAGCAGCAGTTGCAAATACGCAGCACACCAGCAACCTTATAACCTGAACTGTGGACTGCAGGTACATGATCGGTTGATAGCAAATTATGAAGATAAACCACAATATAAGATACAAATTCCAAATTCAAATTCCATATTATTAGATAGAGATATTTACATATTCTTAGCAATCGTCATTTTTTGCCACTTCTCTACATTGGACCACTTTGGGAGAAGAAGGGCGTAGAAACTCCCACAGATTGATTTTTAGATCTCTTTTTAAAAATTGCTTATGCTTAACTAATACAAAATATAATATTTAGTCATTATCATAATCAATAAGCAGGAATAAATAATAACAAAATTATTAACAGCAAGGTCTGTGTTGAGCCAGATTAACCCCATACAGACCCATCATTTAAACACAAACACAAATTACGTCGATAGCCAAGAAGAGTAAAGAACAAGCCAAACCTAACAGCAACGCTTTGTTCTAACGTCCAAGAACAGCCAAAAGTTCCCCTAGCCAGAAGCAATCATCATCTTCAATCATCACATCCAGCACCTCGCTATGACAGAGAACGCTCTCCTTGCTCCCCAGTCAATGAGCAAAGCGATGAAATTGAGAAAATCATATATCAACGGGTGCAACATCAACCCCCAAATTAACGTGGAACAGAATATGGAGCACAACCACGGAATCAACCCCACAGCCTATATATAGTTAGACCAAACAGCACTCTACCCTAGACGAACAATACATACATCGTCGGGTGAGCAGCGCAAAGTCAAGTCAGCTGATAATTACCTTCCTGAGCACGCAAGAAACAACATTTCAAGACTAAGCAATTGGGCTGACATTGTCTACTAAGCACAACATGCAACTGCTGAACTCGAAAAACGAAGATTGTGCACGCTCGCGGTATCTATATCGGATTGGTATCACGTCTTATAGAATGTTTATTTTTTTGTTACGTTTTATATTTTGTATTTTGGAGTAAAATTTTTAAATTTTTGTAAAGGGGGTATCTGTGCCGATTTTAATTTACTGCAGGATAACATTTCAGCCTTCACAGATATGCGGAAATATACAGTGTGGAATTTTGTGACACCTCCTGGAGGGCAAGTACAAGTAAGTTAGTTAGTTAGATTTTACATGTTTTTAGATTAATAATAAAATAAGTTTTAAGATTTCATGTTTTCCTTTCATTTAATTTACTATGTTTCTTAGAGAGATGTGATCCTTATGACTGACCCTGTCGATTGACGCCATAAAAGTACAGGATGATGTTTTTTCGAATTTTAGCCGGTTCGATTCCTGGTTGTGGCAAGCGTATTTTTCAAAATATTTGAATGCAGTTTTGTTTCTTTTCAAAAATAAAGGAATGTTTCCTTTGAGGGAAATTTGCTACCTCCATTATTTAGAGTACTTGGCCTCCAGGTGGTGTCACAAAATTCCATCCTGTATATAAACTAGGATTGCATTCGAATTAAGGTTTAAGGTTTAATGAAATTTATTATCACTAAAGTCATAGGTCACTTACGTGATAACATAGATAAAAAAACATTTAAATGTCCGTCGTCGACATAGTTCTAATAAGTACAATTCGAGGTGACAGCCAGTACAGTACGGGTAGGTATGTCAAAAAAATTATCGAAGTAACTATGTAAGTATCGAAGGACGTATGGTTACATTCCCACTTGACGATAAAATATGTTGAGTTAATAGTCTTTTGAATGCAATCAGAAATATAATTGATTTCATCCAAATATTTTTCTAGTCTTTTATGTATGACTTTTTCCACAATTTTTGATAAGACAGGTAGCACAGAGACAGGCCGGTAATTGCCCGGGTCTGTTGTTGGCCCGGATTTATATATAGGAGTTACTTTCGCAACTTTCAACGTATCCGGGAAACTACCATCCTCGAGTAATTTGTTAATGCATTGGGACAATTTACTAGTTATAAGATTAAAGATTAATGAAATAGACATTAACAGAGCATGAAGTGACAAGCCTTTTAATCCGTCTCCCGTCTGTTGCCACCCAGTTGGCAATTTTTTAAATTTTCCCCCAGACTTTATTTCACAAAATAAATCAGTCACATTTTTACTCTTCCTTTTCTTCAGAGTGATATCTGACAACCAATGTTGAATTTTGAATGTTGTAGTTTCGTTTTATGGAAGTCGCAACAGAGAGGCAAGAGGTCCAAGGAGGCATTGCCATTAAAAATAATCGAAGCATTTGTAGAATTAGCAAATGTAGAGTCTAGGGTGCGTTTAATGTGGATAAATTATATGAAATAAGGTTTTGAGCGGCCAAAACAATTTATTCAACATTTTATTTTCTGAAATGAATGGTTAGCTTCCTCGAAAAACAAACTACGATTTAAACTATTATTAAAAGTTTTATTTGTGAAAATAGTAAAGTTTGTAGTGTTATGCTACTTACATGCCATTTTCCAGTCTGTTCAGCTGGATACTTGCTGAGCTGTACAGCTGGATATTTTGTAGCACCTTTTTTTTTATAGGACCCTGTAACGTTTTAAACCATAAGAACACAATAACAAATCATTTTCACTTCGTATTTTCACACTATCAGCACTTCTATATCGATAGCGAATTTACCTTTGGTGACCTTGTATTTGGCTTTCTCCGAAACTCTGCAATCTGGGGCTTCGTGCGTGCTGATGCGCTACCTTTTTATCTATCGCTGTTATGTAATTTTGGCTAGGATATCCTGTTGTTTTCTCTATTACGAGCCTGAAACCAAAATCTGACATATTGCTATGTCGTTGTTTATCTGGTTGTCATGGCAATGTCCATTCAAACTCGTAAGCGGTCGGATATGTTTACTTCAATACTTTCACAAAAATACTTTTTCCCTCTTGGCCATTCACAAAAATTGCTTCCTACTGCTGCCTACTTATTATGTGGTCTGCCTCGACTGAACGGCTCGCCAGACGGTTGCTAAGCCTCCTGCCTACTGTTGCGTACCGTGTTGCCTGCCTCCACTGACCGGCTCGCCAGACGGCTGGTACTTCACCTGCCTACTGCCTCTACTGGAGTAAGGCTGCTACGCCTCCTGCCTACTGCAGCTACTTACCGTGTTGCCTGCCTCTACTGACCGGCTCGCCAGACGGCTGGTACTTCACCTGCCTACAGCCTCTACGCGAGTAAGGCTGCTACGCCTCCTGCCTACTGCAGCTACTTACCGTGTTGCCTGCCTCCACTGACCGGTTCGCCAGACGTCTGCTGCTTCTTCTGCTCCTACTCTCCGTGTCCTCCGCTTCCTTTTTTTATCTGGATACCTGTATTTTTTAAAAAACCTGTCTCACCTCATTCATCCTCATCTTCCTTTCATTTTTATATAAATACTCACTGTAAATACGCATAATAAACTATCATTTCTAAATTTTATCCTGGTTGTTGTTTCTTGTTAGGTTCTGGTTAGGTTCTTGTCGCTACACGACAAGTTCCTATATTCAATTAAGTTCCTCGAATTAAATACCTCTGAAAAGTCATGTCCATACTTTCGCTATTGTGGCGCTCCAAGGTTTTCCGACCACTGAATAAAAGACCCCAATTCAATGGATAGTAAAAAGGCAGTTATTAGACTATAACTGCCTTTGAACTATCCATACTATTAGTCGCTACTAGACTGGTAGTCAAAATTGATATTTTTTAAGAACTGTCCAAACAGTAATTTTGATCGTAACTTCTATGAAATACAAGTATGTGACGTCATGGTCAAATGCTGTATTTTTATACAGAATTGAGTTCATAAATAACAACTGCTGGAAATACACAATTCTTATATTGTCAACCTTTTTGTTCAAATAGTTTCAATTTGAGACACGTTTCTAGATTAGTTGGAATACCCACCTTCTTTCTCATCATCTGCTGCAGGTAGATGCAGGTCCGCTGGTGCGTGTCGGGATTGCAGTACAGGAAGCGACCGCAGGTCTCCAGCAGGTTACAGGCCATCTCGATGTGGTGGTGCTGGAAGTCGTGGAGCAGCACCTTGAGGCAGTAGAGCGCCTCCATCTTGGAGTAGAGGCCGAACTTGACCAGCTCCCCGATGAAGCGGACTACTTTGATCTGGGGAATGCTACCATACGTTTAGGATCCCCTGCAAATACGGAAGCTTCAGTAAAGATATTTATCACATTTAAGACATATCTATTTATTTTGAGACCTAACAACATAAAGGCCTTTCTTAATCAATTTATTTTGAGACCTAAAAACATAATGGCCCCTTTTAATCAATTTATTTTGAGACCTTAAAATATAAAGGCCCCTCTTAATCTATTTATTTTGACACCTTAAAATATAAAGGCCACTTTTCATCTACTTATTTTGAGAGCTAAAAACATAAAGGCCCCTCTTTTAGACGTTTACCCGTATTATTTAGTATTGATTTTCAACAAAAAATACGAATTTAATGTAGTGGAAGTGACGTCTTGAATGTAATTGTGACACTTCTATGTAAGGAAGAGAGCTATACATTAGTCTCCCTCCCTCTCCAAGCTAGAGGGAGAGGAGATAGACGCATAGCTCTGTCCCTCACATAGTATCACAATTACATTTATGGCGTCACTTCCGCTGTAGGTGCTATTTCGCGAAAACGTTGATCGATGTTATTGGTGAAGCACGACCAATAACATCGATCAACGTTCTCTATTTATCGGACGTTCTTGACTCCCTAGCTGCGCTTAGGATGCCAGGCCCCAGAAGGTTTTATCATTTACATCATGTTTCGAATAATTAATTGTCAGGTCTGTAATGTTGAGTATCGAAAACTTGACTAAAGATGGACACAACTGTGCCTCTGCCATACCGTGTGGGAAAAGACGTGACACCATGATTTTTGCCCTACTACAGCAGAGCCAAAATGAGGGTATGTATGTACGTATGTTAATTTGTTCCACCAGAAAATCTAAACTGCTTTCACAACGTGATGATTGAGGTATCATTAGAAACTGCTTGATCGTCCACTACTTATTAGTTATATGACGTCACACTACATTCGATATGGCACCCTCTAGTCTAGAGGAGATAGTCATGGATTTAAAAAAGTTTTTGAACAGGGTCGTGTATCAAAAGGGCTTATTAAATTAGCTGACCATATTTTAGAGAATGATAGTACCCGTCATTATGAACAACTTTCCACAAGAAACATGGTCGCATTGAAAAAAAATTGGGGTTCACCATTTTAACTTGTAATCAGCTGATCGGATCAATGTACTGAGGAACAAAAATTTTTTTCTATTTGCGACCATTTGTTTCTTGGGGAAAGTTGTTCATAATGATGGGTACTATCATTCCCGAAAATATGGTCAGATAATTAAATGTCACGTTGTATAAAGCTACCTCTTGCTCACTGCTTTGCTTAACCGCCCGGTGGTTATAGGTTACTTTTTAGAGAGATGTTTTAGCTGTCGGGTTTTAGCTTTTGAACTTATTGTCTTATGTCTCTAAAGTTCCTCCCTCCAGTGCTATATTGTTACTTCACGGCGACATTTATGTGAAATTATCAAGCAACAAAGATAAAGGTGTACCTTGGACTCGATGTTAATCTGGTCCTTCTTGCGCACATGGTACTTGAAGTCCTGTTTGAGCATCTGGCACAGATCGGCGCACACGTCAGGCAGCACGGGCGCCAGGTTCGCCGCGAAGCGAGAGTAGAACGGCAGCAGGTCCAGTCTGGAGGAGATAACTCACCATATTCAAAACTTTAAATGAAAAGCCGACTTCAAGGCATATTTCTACTTTCTCCCCGGTCGTGATGCCTCTATATGTCATCGTAAGATTGTCAAAACCGTTAGTTACTAACGTTTTTTTTCTCACGATATAAACGAAATTATGGAACTTATTGCTTGAATTCATATCATGACAATGACCGTTAACACCACAGAAAAATTATAGGAAATCAATAATAATATACGATTTTTTTCACGTGGATGACATCATAATATTTTGTTATTTATTTAGAAATCAAACTACTAAACCGATTTCTAATATTCGAAAATGGGACCAAACTGGACGTCTTCTTTTAAATAGAAAAAATATTTTTTGGAATCCGTTCATAAATAATTCTAATTTCGAGGTAACGCAACCACCCCTTCCATTTTTTGAAGTCGGTTAATAAATAGCTCATTAATGTCCCCATCGAGGGGCACGGGTCTTTACCCGGATACGAGTAAGATGGAGCCACACTTCTCCACGCTGGCTCAGTGCGGGCTGATGGAGGGGTCTCGGGCTGGTGCCCAACCCGACTGTCAGAAGTTATCAAGTTGCCTTAGTAGGGCTCTGACACAGCTTCACGACTACACCACCGAGTAGCGATAGCAGCCGGGACCTACAGCTTAACGTGTTCAGACAAAACACGGATGTGGCTACATCTAGGCTAGTATATTTTAGTTACTTTCATAGTGTAATGTCCTATGGTATCTTGTTGTGGGGGAAAGCAGCGGATATTCAAACTATTTTTATTTTACAGAAAAGAGCTATTCGAGCAATTTATAATTTAAAACGCACAGACTCCTTTAGACAGCTTTTTAAAGAAATTGACATACTAACTGTAGCTAGTCAATTTATTTTCGAAAATATAATTTATGTACGCAAGAACCTTACAAAATTTCCCAAACTTAGCGATAGCTGTAATGTTAACCTAAGAAATAATCACAGACTACTTGCGCCCCGGTTTAGACTCGCGAAGGTTAGCAATTCTTTCAAGGGTCAATGCATTCTCTACTACAACAAGATACCTCTGGAGATCTTAAAATTGCCATTTGAGTAATTTAAAATCCATGTTAAAGCGACTTTGTCGAAAAAGGGATATTACAATGTTCAAGATTACTTAAATGATGGGTCTGTATGGGGTTAATAATTGCTGTTAATAATTTTGTAATTATATATTCCTGCTTGTTCAGGCTTCTCGGCACCTAATGACCTCGTAGGGGCCCATCAGCTACGAGGTAGCGTAGCGATCAGTTGCCAAGAAGTGTGAACGTCGGCGATTCACCGAGCTAAAATGATTGGGTTCGATCTAACCTGGTCTGTGCTTCGGTCCCGTCAACCTCCTGTCTCTCTGCAAGGCCCGGGTGCACCCTAGGCTCTTCTTGGTAGACAGGTTCTTCAGCCAACCTCCTGTGTGACTGGCGGGCCAGCCTCGATCAGCACAGTGTTCCAACACAGGTTATGTTACGTGGTAAAAACCAATCGGCCACGTAAATGCGAACTTTATCTGGTTCGGGGAACCACAACACACTCAGCTATATAGACAATCCTGAGGGAACCTCGAATACATTCCAGATGGACTGCGATTTAATTTCAATACCCTAACCAAAGCGCGTTTACATTGCGAGGGCTTTCGTCTGTCAGTTGTCAAAAACTGCAAGGTTGGCAGCAACGTCAAATTCAAAATGGCCGTTCCGAAACCATCGATCGAATATCGATTTGGAATCGAACACTGCTTATTAATTATGATAATGACTAAATATTATATTTTGTATTAGTTAAGCATAAGCAATTTTTAAAAAGAGATCTAGATTTGGAATCGAACAATCACCCGCCCGGACAGGCACCCACCTGTCCCCTAATCTACGGGCAGCCGAGACAACGTTGCTACCGCTCGTTTTAGAACCGAGCCTCCTACTAGAACCTCCGCAGACCGGTGGGTCCCGTCCTTGCCAGGGAACAAGTTAACAATGCGCCCCCTGCGCCAACGTAGTGGCGGTAGGTTAGCATCCTTAACCAGAACGAGGTCACCAACACTAGGGGGGCTGGTTTTGTCAGTCCACTTAAGGCGCTGTTGTAAGATATGCAGATACTCGAGCGACCAACGCTTCCAGAAATTCTGAGTAAACTGCTGCAACATCTGATACCTTGACAACCGATACAATTTCACTCCCTCGAAGGGGTGCTCGGGCAACGCGTTAAGTGGCTGTCCTATCAAGAAATGGCCTGGGGTCAGAGCCTCCAGGTCATTTGGATCCGAGCTGAGCGGACACAACGGTCGCGAATTGAGAACGGCCTCGATCTTACAAAACAATGTCGCGAGCTCCTCAAAAGTCAGCGCGGTCTGACCTACTATACGCCCCAAGTGCGTCTTAGCTGACTTAACTACGGCCTCAAAAATCCCACCCCAGTGGGGGCAACTCGGTGGGCTGAAGGTCCACTGTATACCCCGACGGGAGAGGGCCGTTCCAACATCCACTTTATTTACATTCAAAAAGTTGTCTATCTCTCGTAAGTATCGTTCCGCACCGACGTAGTTAGTGCCGTTATCAGAGCGGATCAAAGTTGGAAGTCCCCTTCGAGAAACAAACCTATCCAAACAAGCAATGAAAGCCTCTGTCGAGAGATCAGCAACGAGCTCGAGATGTACCGCCTTGGTGGATAAACAAACAAACACACATAGGTACGCCTTGTATTGCTTAGCGGTACGCAATCGTGAACTCTTCACCATAAACGGTCCGGCAAAATCCGTAACAACACCTGAAAACGGTCTGACCTCATTCACACGATCAGGGGGCAAGTCCCCCATGAGAGGTTGCATCGTGGCAGCCTTAAGTCGATAACAAGGCATGCACCGAAACACGATGTTCCGTATGACAGGGCGGGCAGATAAGATCCAAAACTCCCGCTGGAGCGTGGCCAACAACGCGTTACAGCCGGCATGCGCGTTTTTAATATGACGATCAGTCACCAGCAATTCAACTAACTGTCCCCCCTTGGGGAGCAGAAGTGGGTGACGAGCCGAATACGACAGATTCGCATTGCGCAATCTTCCTCCTACCCGAAGTAACCCGGTCGAATCAACAAAGGGGTTGAGACTCGCGACGGCTCCCTTCAATTTCGAACGTCCACTTCGTATAATCTCCAATTCTGCCCCAAACTTCGAGGACTGTACCAACCGGACCAAATTCAGTAGCGACTCGTTTCGCTCTGCCGGAGTCAGAATAGGGTTCAACGTTCGCTGATCGCGAGGAGTACGACAATTTCGAACGAATCTCCTAATCCAAGTGGACACGTTTATCAACTTGTCAAGTGAGCTATACCGGTCCAGCAGAAACCCGGCGTCAGGGTCCTCAGCCTTCTGGGTAACATGCACGGCCGCTCTGGGGCCATGATCCGAAGATACTACTACATGGCTGTGGGGCCAGTCCGATTCTCTCCTGGCAAGCCAGGGTGGTCCCCACCACAAATGGTGTCTAACGAGTTCAGGAGCCCGACATCCCCTGGATGCACAATCAGACGGGTTCAATTCTCCTGGTACATGTCTCCAGGTCAGTGGGACCTCAGACGACACAATCTGGGAGACACGGTTCGCAACAAAAACCTCTAAGTTATGGACCGAAGCCTTCAGCCAGCACAAAACAATCTGGCTGTCCGTCCACGCGTACACCGTATCCTCCAAAACCACTGACCCACGCAACACTGTTAGAGTGTGATTCAAAAGTTTGGTCAAAAGAGCAGCCCCGGACAGTTCCAGTTTTGGAATCGTCATCCTTGTCCGAATAGGCGCTACCTTGCTTTTTGCCAAAACCAAACGCACGTCGACCTCCCCGGTGGAGGTGACGGTTCGCAAATAAACCGCTGCCGCAAACCCTCGTTCAGAGGCATCACAAAACCCGTGAAGGGTTGCCCTGTAATCCCCAGCAGGGACCAATTTCCTCGGCAACGATACATTATTTATGTCCGATAGCGAGGTGAACATTCGCGTCCAATCAGTCAACAAATCACCTGAGAGGTGGGTGTCCCAGGTCAACTGAGCCGCCCATAGCCTTTGCATAAAACATTTGAGAGCAAAGGTGACTGGAGAAATCCATCCATTCGGGTCGAACGTTCTCGCAATCGTTGACAGTACTGACCGCTTCGTCCAGGCCTTCGGTGTTTCTAAAACCACCCGATAGGTAAACTCATCATGGACGGGCCGGTACTGAATTCCAAGCACTGACAACATGTTAGGGTTGTCAGGATTCTCAAAAACGTGCGGGTCTTGTTGAAACTCATCTGGGAGACCAGCCATCAACTCAGGGGAGTTGGACATCCACTTGCGTAGTTCATAGCCGCCTCGTTCCAGCAATTGAATGAGCTCGTCACGTCGGTCCAGAGCTTCCTCTACACTGGCTGCCCCTGTGCAGACGTCATCGACGTACAAATCTTGCTCCAGGATAGCGGCGGCTCTAGGATAGCTCACACGGTCACGCGACGCCAACTCCCGCAGGGTACGCATCGCCAAATACGGGCTAGACCGTAACCCATACGTGTTCGTGTTCAACTCATAGACCTTGACTGGCTCGGCCGTGGACTCACGCCAAAGTATCAACTGATACCTTCTGTCAGCCGGATGAATTACCGTTTGCCTAAACATCATCCGAATGTCTGCGACAAATACAATCTGGTGCCTCCGAAAGCTCGTGAGAATATCCGAAATATCACGGCTCAACTTGGGTCCCGAATGTAGACACTGATTCAGGGACATCCCGTTCGAGGTAGGTGCTGACCCATCAAAAACAACTCGAATCTTGCCGGTAGGGGTTCGTAGGACGGCATGGTGTGGAAGGAAACAATGATCCTCAGATCTCCAGTCCACACCCGATACCGACATGTGTCCTAACGACTCATACTCCCTCATGAAATCAACATATTTTTATTTAAATACGGCGTCCCTTGTCATCCTACGCTCCATCGACATCAATCTCGTCTCAGCCATCTTCCTAGATTCTCCTAGTGGAGGTCGATCGGCCCTGAAAGGCAGTCGAGTTACAAAACGACCAGAACGAAGGCGACCAGTACTATTCTGGTAAAACAACTCGCACTCTTCTTCGTCTGCGTCGACTCGACGAACGGTGGGAGGTTCCTCTATCTCCCAGAAACGTTGGATAGCGTCTGACAACGCTGAGCCAATAAGTATGCCATCTGACTCGGCAGGCCTAACCATTGGCAATGCCGGACCCATGATCACGTGACCTAACTTAGTATCCACAGCAATCAACCCGTCCGGCTGAAGAACTCGCCGATCCGACAACAGAAACCTACCCAGAACGTCTGCTCCCAGTAGCAGGTCGACCGGGGCTGGAGTGTCAAAATCGGGATCCGCCAACTTGAGTCCTGATGTCAGGAATCGAACGGCCGGATTCAACTTCACCAAGGGGTGTCTGCCCATGACATGCGTCATCACTGAAGCTTGCACGGATGTTTTTGTCAAAATGTCATAACGTGGAGAGAACGTGATCACCGATTGACCAACTACATTCGTAACCGTAACATTCCCCACGCCCCGTATTGATTTATTATAGCTATTTACCTTGAGGCCCAACCATTTTGCTAAATCGTTCGATACAATGCAGCCCTGAGCTCCAGAATCTAATAGGGCGCGAACGTATGTTGGGTTGCCCGCCAAATCCCAAACAAGCACAGAGGCGATCGGTAACACCACCGTCTCCGGTTGGGGGGCAACAAATGGTTGGGCCGCAAATTCCTAGCGAGGACCCCCGGGGCCCCACTGTGCCTGTAACCGATCAGGTATGCAGCTATACGCCAGCGGGTCCCATTGTACAAATGGCCCACGCGCCGGTTCCATTCCCAACCTACGATTCCCCTTAACCCCTCGCACCCCCAGCCACTTGGCGCCGACACAGCTCGTCCCCCAGGCACACTTAAGCCCGCGCGGCGCGCGACACTTGACTGACGTATCAAGTGATTATGTTGAAATGGTAACTCTTAGAACTATGAGAGTGCTAAATATGAGTAGCTAATGAAACCCTCTCTTAGTCAATGCAAAACTAATGTCACAGTGACCTTCCTTTATTATTGTACCGACATGAGAATCACAGACATCTATTAAAATGGTCCTTCTCGACAAATCTAGCAGACATGAGAAAAACATCAACAACATATACATGTTATTTGATACCTACGTAATCTAAATAACATTAACCTTTCAAAACAATAAAAACATTAGTGTGTTCTTATATAAACTGTTCAATATTTCAGCGTTTGAAATTTTCCAAAAATACGGAAATCGAAATTTGAGGCACGTTTGGAATATTTTTTTCTATGAATGACCATAGACAATTGTATCGGATTATAGACTTTGTCTTATTGAGCGTCTGGAAAATCTTTAACAGTACCAACATGACAAAAATTGGCCAAAATATACCGGTTTAAAAAAGCGCGGGAGCGAGAGCGTCATATGACGCTTGGGGGACGGACGGTACTCGAGGCGAGCGTCATATGAGGCTTGGGGGATTGTAAGGTTAAAGGGGGGTGGGCGTGAATTCAACCGTGGCCGCTCCATGAGCGGGGAGGACATCACATGTGACCGATGAGGACGAGGCGACGAGCGGGGCGACATCTGAGGCGGCGTCCGAACCGCACCCGCATAGCTCGAAGGTGTCCCATGCCACCCGCCCGTTACGGCCTGCTCAACACACCCAATGTCCCGCTGGGTCGGATGCTGAGTCGCAACCGAAAACTCAGGGCCCCCCATGTGATGACCCTGAGTGCGGCCCTGCACCCTAGTACTGCCCTGTGCACGTGGGGACGTTGGCCCCTGAGTTGCGCTCCGAGTCGCAAACGAATTCTCAGGGCCCCATGCCGTGTCACCCTGGGTACGGCCCTGTGGACGTGGGGACGTTGGCCCCTGAGTTGCGCTCCGAGTCGCAAACGAATTCTCAGGGCCCCATGCCGTGTCACCCTGGGTACGGCCCTGTGGTGGCTGTTGGCCGGACCGGTTCATGCACAACAGATTGTTGTGGGCCCCACCACAATATCCGCACATTTTTGTGCGCGTGCAGTCCCTAGCCATGTGTGGCCCGAGGCACAGGAAACACCAGCTCCGCTGCTTGGCCATCCGGCGCCGTCCCTCAACCCTAAGTTCCCCGAACTTATTGCAATTGGCCACAGCATGGCCAATCTGCCTACAACATGGGCAGGTCTCACTATGTGGGGTCAATGCACTCACAGTCCCATACGACTGCCGGTTGGTGCGGTCCTTCCTCGTCGGAGGGCCCCTACTCACAGCGCTCCCGGCAGCTCTCTGTGGCTCCGAAGGATGGGTGACCGTCAACCCCAAATTCTCTGCCCGTCGAGCCTCCTCTTCCAAGAATCCGACCAAGTCGGAGAAGGCGGGCAGGTCCTCGGCCGACCTCCCGTGAGACTGTTCGAAACGAGTCTGCACGTCAGCGGGTAGGCGGGAAAGTACAATGTACAGCAGTAGGTACGACCATTCACCAACCGGAAGTCCAAGATTCTCTAGAGCCTTGGTGACGGACAACAACGGGTTCAAAACCTCCGTCTGTATGGCCCCGACCTTGTTCACAACCGGGATACTAAACAAACGGTTCAGTTGGGCATCGGCCAACCTCCGTTTGTTATGGTAACGTCTGACCAACAATTGTCTGGCCGTTTCATAGTTACCCTCCGTAACTGTCAAATGAGCGACCAGCTCCCTAGGCTCACCCCTCAATGCTGCCACCAGCTGAGCCATCTTGACAGACTTGGTAATGTCCGATCGCATGTGCACCAAACTGTCGAACAGATTGATGAAGCTCATCCATTCACCGGACACTCCGTCAAAAGTAGGCATAGTTATGGCCGGTAACCTGGACCCTGAACCCTGAAGCGGCAGAGGTGCTTCAATGTCACCACCATGGCTGGACTCGCGCTGTCTACGTATGTCCGCAGCCTTCTGCGTGATAGCAGCTGCCATCTCCATACATTGGTCGACATCCCCTAGCAACCGTGACAGCCTGTCAGGTGCGCAACCATCAACTGATTCCGCCTGCGCGGACAATTCGAGCACCCTATTGTAACGTTCCTTAACGTCCATAGACCGCTCCAATACCACATCATGCCTATCTAAACGGTCTATCAGACCGTGTGCGGAGGAAAACCATCTGAGTTCCTTAGAAACACCCTTCTGGATTTCAGATAACGACATGATCGGAACGATACTTACTCACAATTTGCAGTAACTCAATTTTATTGGACCCTCCAGTCTATAACCCAAACGAGGGAACCCTAAACTATAACTTAAACAATGTTGATTTCCTTAAACAATAGGAACCGAGTTTTATATCTATATAAATTCTGTAAATAACAATTTAGTTTCCCTTTATCACTACAACACACACAGATAGTCAATATTAGTTCAAGTTATAAATTGCTATAACTGAAAACAATGTAATAGCCTGCTATCAATAGATGTAACTACCTATGTTAACCAAAACATTCATTAGCATTACTAGACCACTAATAGATTGACTAACTGGTACTTCAATGCAAATTTCAACTCAATATCTGTCTGTCTACTACCAGCAATAGACCTATAGCTTACAATACTACCAATCTATGTGGATATAGGAACACAACCAAGTTATCTAATAACCGCCTATACCTACAGATTGATAGTCTCAAATCGTGTCTTCCTGGAGCCCTTGACGGCTGCAAATCTCAGGAAACCACGCTTTGCTACCAAAGTGTTCAGGCTTCTCGGCACCTAATGACCTCGTAGGGGCCCATCAGCTACGAGGTAGCGTAGCGATCAGTTGCCAAGAAGTGTGAACGTCGGCGATTCACCGAGCTAAAATGATTGGGTTCGATCTAACCTGGTCTGTGCTTCGGTCCCGTCAACCTCCTGTCTCTCTGCAAGGCCCGGGTGCACCCTAGGCTCTTCTTGGTAGACAGGTTCTTCAGCCAACCTCCTGTGTGACTGGCGGGCCAGCCTCGATCAGCACAGTGTTCCAACACAGGTTATGTTACGTGGTAAAAAACCAATCGGCCACGTAAATGCGAACTTTATCTGGTTCGGGGAACCACAACACACTCAGCTATATAGACAATCCTGAGGGAACCTCGAATACATTCCAGATGGACTGCGATTTAATTTCAATACCCTAACCAAAGCGCGTTTACATTGCGAGGGCTTTCGTCTGTCAGTTGTCAAAAACTGCAAGGTTGGCAGCAACGTCAAATTCAAAATGGCCGTTCCGAAACCATCGATCGAATATCGATTTGGAATCGAACACTGCTTATTAATTATGATAATGACTAAATATTATATTTTGTATTAGTTAAGCATAAGCAATTTTTAAAAAGAGATCTAAAAATCAATCTGTGGGAGTTTCTACGCCCTTCTTCTCCCACAGTGATCCAATGTAGAGAAGTGGCAAAAAATGACGATTGCTAAGTATATGTAAATATCTACAGTAATAAAGACTTTTGGAATTTGGAATTCGTGTCAACCGGAATACGGAAGCGCCCGAAACAATTGCCACGCAGAAACGGACAGCCATCCAGTACCAGTCTCGGCCAGAAGTTGCGACTCGCACGATCGTTTCCGATATGCGAATACTACTAGGCCATGGATGCATCAGGCAGAGAAGTTATAGGTACCCCGTATGACGACCCGATTGGCCGAGTCGACAGTGACCCTGCCTACGAAGCCACGGGTCTCGGGCTCAAATCCCGGTGGGGGAAAATATTTGTTTGATGAGAACGGCTGTTTGTACCCAAGTCATGGTTGTTTATCTATCTAAGTATAATATTTATCTATATAAGTATGTGTATCGTTGTCTGCTACCCAAGATACAGGGAATCCTAGTTTGGGGCCTGAGCTTTGAACTCGCTCGTGTGTTCGCATGTGGCTTGTGTAGCCAATCTTCCTTGTGAAGATCCTCGCGCATTGCGGGCATTTGAGCACACCAGTAATATAATTATACTGAGTTAGCGCAGGTGGTCGGGCTTTTAACTCATCGCGCTTGGTGTCGAGCTCGGCGCGCCAGTGAATATACCTATAGAAGTAGACGACCAGTAACTAACCTGGTCCTCGTGACACTGAACAGCACGCGAGTGAGTTTCTTCCTGTTGTTCTTCGTGTTGAGGTTCAGTACGAAGTCGACGGCCGCGTTGTCGATGAGCTCGCGGTTGATGCAGTTCGGGAGCTCGTTCATGAACGCGTCGAGGGCGTATCTGGGTGTGATGTGGAATCAAATATTAATACAAATAAGCACAGTGAGGAGTGAACATGAACATTAAATCATCGTTGATTGGTTTATCTGAGCAATACAGTATTAGTATTATATGAAGGGATTTTCCCTTGGTTAACAAGCATTATTTGGAATCTAGCAACATTGGCACAACATTGGAATGGTTAGAAGGACCGGTTGTGCCTGGCTCAAAAATTAACAACAAATCTGCTTAAGGCGACGCACTAGGCCAAACCAGTCCTTTTTAAATCTCAAGTTACGCAAAAAGAGTATTAAAACAATTGTTTCTTTATACTAGCTTGTTGATCATGAGTGTCAGCAGGGATTCGTGAACGTAAAAAGTAATTTTATAACTGCTTCTCAAAAGGAGGTTTAGATTTGGTCAGGATCTATGTTTTTTTATGTTTGTTAATCGATTTCTTCGATTAGTCCCATTGGCATCAGGTAAGGAAATGATGATGGGATCCTGGAGAAATTGAGGGAACTCTTCAAATATTATAGGCGGCTACAGCGATTTTTGTATTTTTCATAGTAACTCGTTCATTTATTCGCAGGAGGCATCATTTTGTGAAGTGGAACTGAAAATGAAGACCACAGATGGCCACCGGAAATGCTCCTTACTAGCTTACTAGATATGCTAAACATTATTAAGGTTGGTCAGTAACGTAAGATCGTCTACATAATACATAATGGTGAAATAAGTGATGGTGAAGAAGAGATTCTCAACAATTTGTCACCTTCAGTCAAGATCTAATGAGGGAATCATGGAGGAATAAACGTGTTTTGTAGGAATGAGGGTTTGATTGGAGCCGTTTTATCTACAGTTATTTTTTTAATTTAAATTATAATATTTTTGCTCGATAGGAAAGTCTCCCGAAGTTATCACAAAATATTAAGTTATGTTGCTTTGTTAGTCCTCTACACATTGGCTAAGCACGTTTTTTAAGCTGAAGGTGAAATTCTCAACTCCGCTGTCGGGTTGCCCAGCCTTAAGCTGAGTTCACCCAACACCACCACCACGTATGGAATGGTGTGACAACATGTGTAGTTTGAGTCACACTCACTTGTTGGAGACGTTGGTGGGCGGCGGCTCCTCGGCCTCGGGCTCCGGCGGCGGCTCCTCGTCGCTCAGCTCCTCCTCCTTCAGCTCCTCGTCCAGCATCTCCTCAGTCACCGTCTCCACCTCCGTCTCCGGTTTTATCTTCGCAGCCTGCGGGAATACGGAGTGGTTCTGGTATTGATGTGCACAGGAGGTTTCATTAACAAACCTAATAGATTAGTGATGCTCATTGCCCAACACAATGTAGCCCGGCCGATCTAATTAGTATACCGTTTTGTTTTATACGTGGAGAAATCTGAGCTACTTATAATAATATATACCTCTTTGAGCTGATAGTTCGGCATAAACACTTTGAGATCTGGCAGACTCATGTAGAAAGTTCTAGTGTCTTCGTCCTGCCACGGGTCAGAGCCAGCCTGCATCGGGAAGTCTTCACTGCCACCGAGCGAGATGCTACCTTGAGCCTCAGTGACCACCATGGACAGTGTTGGAGGCTCACCGGCTTCACCGAGTTCCTCTCCGAGAACCTCGGCAAAGCTCTGCGCTCCTGATAGAAGCTTGTCATATGTAGCCTGGAATGGAAATTTAAAATTAATTTATTAAAACTAGCTGACCCCGCAAACTTCTTACCGCCTAACAGTCAATGACGGTGAGTTGGCGATAGAGAATATCTATGTTTTTTTTCCTTTTCTATTTACTGTTGAAATCCTAATATCGTAGAAAACAATAAAAATACTGTTACAAAAAATCATTTAAACTATTAATAGTTTAAATGATTTTTTACCAAACCACATTTAAAATCAAGAAGTAAATTTTAGCGGCTAAAACGCCGCCAATTGTCGCGGCGGCGGCGGATGACGTTACATGCCACGCCACCCACCACACTCCATATTTGTTTTGTTTATTACGGCAACAAATATAATGCTCACCAAAGTAATTTTTTCCTACCCAAAATGGATAAATGAACACCAAAAGTGTAAAAAATATCAGGGCAAAATACTGCGGTAGCTTAGGTGAAGGGTAAAGGGGGTGAGCGAAGCGAAGCCCCCTTTATCCTTCGTGTTAGGTTCAACATGTAAGAACAACAAAAAATAAAACATAAACCTAAGTACACAAAACATAAAAAGAAGTTTGGTGATCATTTATCCAAACACAATTTGGTGGACATTTATCCACTCTGGCAGTCATTTCGAATTTATTGGTAGTAAAATAGGTGCGTTTTTGGTAATCGTTTAAACATAAGCCGTTTATTACCGATGCCGATTAGATGACCAAATCAGTTTTATTTTGGTGAGACAATGAAAGAAGCTAAAAAACCTTTTTATAGGTATTGCGTCGTGCCAAAGTACGATAACACAATTAGAAGTGCACCAGATAAAGTGTTTTTTTGAGTTACAAGAGTTCAGAAAAAATACGAATGGATGGTGTAAAGTAATGAGAAAAGATGAAGTATCGCCAACATCATGTTTGTATTGTTGTGAAGATCTCTTTAACGTAAGTGTCTTTATGTTACATTTATATAGTTAGCATGGAGCGAATTTGTTACCGGCTTAAAACCTCGGTTTCACAACAAAATGTCTATTTGATACTACTAAAAATGTCTGGAGAAGAGAAGAGTTTAAGGTGCTACGAAAATAAAATGGGGTTTTTTTCGAATCCATTTACTCCACCATGAAGTCATCTACAGATTTGATTTTTGGGTTAACGTTTATTGAGTATTTGATTAAGATTTTCACCAAAACAAAAACGCGATTGGATGAAATTTTCTCGATAGAATTTAATTACGAAAACACCTCTAAATTATATTATTTTTTCCTGTAATTCTGAAATCCTAACTAATTTCATTGTGGAACTGCGTTCAAAATGTATATTTTATGTATTCGAAAAATCTCCTGAAAAAACTTTTTAACAAAATAGAGTAGTTTATTTTTAAACAATTATTCTGTTGTTTAGCGCTACGGTTTTTCATTTTTTTCCGATTCCGTCCCTCTCACACTGCGGGTCTTTCCGCCTGGAGTAACGGGGACCTTTGCACGGACGAGGTATCGCCTTAAATATAAAATTTATAGAACTGGAAATCTGCACCTGTTTTATTATCGAAGGTAGTGTTGATGTTTTTGTCTAGCTATATCGTAGAATTTGATCATATCATGAAATAACCAACCATGGATTGATCATTTTCAAATATTTCATGAAATGATCAGAAAGGGTTGAATTTTACGAAAACATATATTTTAAAAGCATTCGTATTCAGTACTACGTATTGTTTTTTGTGTTATACATGTCGAACTCAAACGAAGACTATTGGGGGGCTTCGCTGCGCTCGCCCCTTTAAGCCTAAACTACCGCAGTGTTTTGCCCTAAAATATTTCTTCGTTCATTGAAAGTTCTAATGGTTGGCTATTTCAAGATATAGTCAATTCCACGATATGGTTACGACATTCACATAAGTATTATAAAATGTATTTCAAGTCAAGGAGGATACTGAACATCATCTTTAATACAACCTAATGAAAAAACACGGGGAAAAGTGACACTTCGGCGAAAGGAGACACAGAATAAGTAGTAGTACCTGCAAGGAGTTTGATTCATCTGTGGCCGCGCCACTGCCACGGCCGTGCGTGGCATCTGACGACACACCTCGTTTCGACCCATTGCATGCGTTTTGATTTTTTTTATTTCCTGCCCTTATTTTGTAATTTTAATTTAACAATTTAGACAATTAAATGGATTCTAAATAATAAAAGTATGTCATAGATGGATATCTGATGTCATATCTGGTGGATCGGATCAGGAATAAATTCCAAAATATCTAAATTCCAAATGTCTGTATTACTGTAGATATTTACAAATACTTAGCAATCTTCATTTTTTGCCACTTCTCTACATTGGACCACTGTGGGAGAAGAAGGGCGTAGAAACTCCCACAGATTGATTTTTAGATCTCCTTTAAAAATTGCTTATGCTTAACTAATACAAAAAATATATACTTATGTCATTATCATAATTAATAAGCAGGAATAAATAATTACAAAATTATTAACAGCAAGGTCCGTGTTGAGCCAGATCGTGAGCCATAATACTGAGATACGCTCCAAAACTAAAATAAAGGACGTAGCGGAAAAGGCAGCGAATTGAAGTGGGATTCGGCAGGCCACGTCGCCCGTATGCAACCGGACCGATGGGCCAAACTAACAACTCTCTGGATCCCAAACGCGAAAAGGGGTCGTGGTCGACCCAGGAAGCGCTGGAGTGACGAATTGAGGTACCACAACAACAACTGGTGGGAGGTAGCCCAGGGGCGTGAAGAGTGGAGGAGGGGAGAGAGGCCTTTGCCCAGCAGTGGGCTGATGTAGGCTAATAATAATAATAATGTCATAGATAAGTTGTAAGGACGATAAATATTCAGAAAGATATCATTTAAGCCAAATTTAAACCTCATGGATATTGCCTATTGCGGCAGATGGCCGAGTACCTACCTACATAACCTAATTAATAGAAAATGTATTGTCTGTATATTTTCGTGAATTTTTCACTTATTGTATTAGTTATTCTGCTATTCGAGGCCGAGGCTAATCCAACAAATAACACATCATTAAAATACAGTCCACTGTGCCGCTGTAGAATACAGTGTCTAAGCCGCAAGTTGGTAATTTAGTAAAAACAAATTAACGGGTACTAGAGGCAGAACAAAAAGGGTCATGCCACAAAAAAATAAACTCACAATGATATCCCCAACAACACCTAATATTTACATCCTGTATTTACCGATGAGCTTTCAAATACGCATTGAAAGAGACAAAAATATCATTTTATATTTGTTTTATGTCGCCTGCTCAACACTTGTTTGAACACAAAAATGTATAGGACGTTTGTTTTGAGGTTAAACTATGTGGATTATTTTTGTAGTAACACGGAAATAGTTTTATAGCCAGTTTCACGATGTCCAGATAAACCCTATTTGGCAGATAAATTATGATTTTACATTCTACTCTATTATTTAAAAAAAGAGACTGGCAATGGCGGCGCTACTATTTTCATTTCGCTCAGATTATATTGCCTTCTATACTCACACGCTAAACACCACAAAAAAACTATAGTTTTTTTTCGAAAAAGGAGGAGGCTTATTAGGTATTTTTAACTAGCCTGACGTTTTTTTGTCAATATTTTTGTAGTAAAACTAAGAAATAAGACTCTTTATTTGCAAATCACGGTTTACATTAGGTCTTAGTTATGTAATTTCAGTTTCACATAGGTATGCAAAGTAGTATTAACGCAACTTAATTTCTTGCTATTTTTTAACATATTTATGTAACAGATTAGTACTTATTTGTCTTATACATTTAAAAAATATTGGATATTTACATTATTTTGCTTTATTTGTAATTATTTTCATTTTAATAAGAATAGTAGGTAATATATTATTAAGATATTCTACTGACCCTAATTCCGAATTTAAATGTAAGGTCTTTATGTTATTTGATAACAAGTTGAATATTTTAACAGCTATATAGAATACGCTATTACTAAATCGAAATGGGTCGCGATTTTCAACCTTGCTTGGTAATAAAGTTCAAAATATATGAAACCCATACATGGGTTAGTATGTGTAAGGCCAACATACTTTAGAGACACGCATGCTTCTTGGGAATAATGCAAGCGCTGTGATTCTGTCGCAGTTGGTTGGTTAAATCAGACAATTAACTAACTCTCTAGACCATTAATTAAATGCCGACGTTGAACCAAGTCACTAGCATTTGATTTAAATAAAGCATCGTCGAAAACGTTTAACATTCTGTCTTACCGAAAGCTGGCGTGTTGGAAAACAATATGGCGTCTTGAGAACAGCTGATTTGCACAGCTTATATCAGGGCAAAACATTGCGATAGGTAGCTCAAGTACTCATCCAAGCTCTCATTCAATCGTCAGCTCATGAGACCAAGTTTGCGAAACCAGCTCATCATCCTTAACTAATTGAGTCCATCCAGATTAGCTGCACAAAGAGGTTCAATGGTGGTATTCCCAGTATAATTTCCAGGGCTGCTGATGTGTTGTCCTCATGCAACCTGCGATGGCTACACATGCAATCCTCTGGAATTGTTGTAGTTGTGCTTCGGTTGTGCTTTACATTGTGCGTTGCCACCATACTAAGCAGCCATATGTGACTATTGGTCTGACTACTATTGTCACACCATGTCTCTATGGTTCGCAGTGCTATTTGCATGCGTTCAAATAGGTGGTTTATAGATGGGCCATATACAAGTATCGTTACGTCGTCAGCCTAAGCTATCGTGTAAAGCGTTTCATGCTAAATTGCAATATGAGGTCGTTGGCTACTATTACCCACAAGAGTGGGGATAGTACTCCCCCCTGAGGACAGCCCTTTGCTGCTCTGCATTTGATTTTATCGCAGATGGACAAGGATATCATCTTAGATTCCAGCATTTTGTTTTTTTTTTTTTTTTAATAAATCGGGCCTCGATGTCAATGAACACCGCTAGGCATGATTGTTGGTTTAAAATAGAGCATTCATTTTCCTAACCATCGCGTATAGCGCTGTTTGCGTTGATTTCCCAGCTTGGTACGCATGTTGGTTTGGGTGAAAGGGGTTTTTACCCATGGGTCCGTCCCTTATGTCCCTATCACATAAGCGTTTTTAGAAGTAAAGATGTCAGGCTTACTGGTCTGAAGGATTTTGGTTCTGTATAGTCGTCCTTTCCAGGTTTTGGTAGGTACACCACTTTCACCTCTATCCAGCTTTTTGGTATGAAGCCAAATGCTATACACGCCCGGTATATGGCGCCCTGACCAGCTTGTTCCCCCATTGTAGGAGGGCTGGGATTATGCCGTCGGGACCCGGCGATTTGTATGTCGACCATCTTATTGATACAATGTCAGATAGATTCATCATTAATGTTAATTATGATGATGATTCACCCGACAGTGATGATAATATATAAGGTATATAAGGTAGTAGATACCATACATATGCAGATATTTTAGAACATATATGATATTGGTACATAGTTATGTAGTTTATGTATTTTATATAGTTGCGGTATATATATTGTTAAGTAGATATATTTTCTTTATTCTTTATTCTTTATTGCACAGAAATCTTAATAGTAAGGTAAAAAAACATTTTATGAGCAAAGGCGAGATTATCTCTAAAGAGAGAACTAGGTTATGAGAGTGCCGAGTACCCAAAATCATGGCTTGCGATTTGCCCGGGTTGACAAGCAGACTATATGAGGTAGCCCATTTCCTGATGTTATCAAGATCAGCATTCAAAGCCTCTACCGAAGTGGCGATATATTTGAAGGTCATCTGCGTACAGATGATAAGAAGAGGTAAGAACGTCAGAGATGGAGTTAATGAATACCGAGAAGAGGAGAAGAGAAAGGATGCCTCCCTGCGGAACACCTGCGGAGATCACACCAGTCCATTGAGATCTCCTCAGACTTAATGCGTTGCTGGTGGTCTCTCAGGTAGGAGTCAAACCAGCGAGCAGAGTGCGAGGAGACATTAAGTGACTTTAAAATTTCAACTAGTATATCGAAATCGACGCAGTTGAAGGCGCTACTGAAATCAAGCAGTGTAAGGACCGTAAGCTGCTCTTGATCCATAGCTAATTGAATGTCGTCAGTGACTTTGAGCAATGCCGTGGTAGTGCTGTGACCCGGCCTGAAACCTGATTGGTATTCAGTAACATTTTTGAGGAAAGGTAGGAGGAGAGTTGGGAGTAAAAATTGATTCCAGGACTTTGGAGAGGATAGGCAGAATAGATATGGGACGGAATTCTTTAAAGGAGGCGGGATTGGACGTTTTGGGGAGGGGAATCACAAGTGCCAATTTCGACGAGATTGCTAGTATTGCCCTCCTTACTACGCCGTTTCCGACAGGGATGAAATTAAATACTGAGGTGAGGGCTGTAGCCTTGGGCCGTAGGTTACGAAGGGGTCCTTGACGAGGGGGTCCATCGCGACAGGGGGAGTTGCAAAGAAATTATTGAGACCAAAGAGATCGACATTTCCGGCTGCCAAGTCCTGGGACTTACCAACACCAAGAGTCTTTAGGAACTTCCAGACCTGTGCTGGAGTATAGCTCTCGATATATTCGTAGATATGACGGCGGCGTTTGAAAATTAGAAGATTCTCATCGGTCGGACTTGGCACGGTTTCTCTTAGCCATCAGATCCTTAATGGTGTTAGTAAGCCACGTTGCAGGAATATGCTTAACTCTGACCCTCTTGACCGGAGCGTGTTTATCAAACAAGCTCAGGACAATAGAGTTAAAGTTCCGTACTTTGTCATCAATGGTCTCACTACCTTAGACAGGTGACCAGTCGACAGAGGAGGCGTCTGAATTAAGGGAGTTAATATCCATGCCCTTGAAGCTACGAATGTCAAGGAATTTAGCTGCACGCTTGGGAGGCTTTATCTTAAAAGAGAGGTAAATAAGATTGTGATAAGAGAAAGGGGCGTTAAGCTGGCCATGCTCAGCAACCTTGGACATATCAGAAGTAATCATTAGGTCTAGAAGAGAGGGGGTGCAGTGTGGTTGAAGGTGAGTGGCATCTAGAGGAAGGATATGCATGTTAAGTGAACTTACAAGAGAATTCAGCTTCGCTGAGCGACCGTTATTCTTGAGAAGGCAAGTGTTGAAGTCGCCGAGAATTAGGGTGTCGCTATAAAGAGGAGTCGAGTTACTGAGAAGAGTTTCAAAAGAGTTAAAATAGTCGATTCGAAGAGAGGGGCTATAATAGACACCCAGGAGGACTTTGTTGTGACGCAAGAATATCTCCAGGAACAGGTGTTCAGCAGACCCAGAGTACAGGCTTGGCGACTGGCTGATATTTCATTAATTTAAATACATATACTTAGGATGTATTGCGCACTAGGACTGTCCTCATAAAGTTTCCTGTCCTGATTTAGTTTGCTGGAAGAAATCTCTTTTAGAGATAAGCTCGCCTTTGCGTATAATATTTATTGTAACTGTACCTCTAAATTCTCTGTGCAATAAATAATTATGAAATAATAAGTTTTTTTTTATCTTTAACTCTTGTCAGGGTCCAGGGTGCCAAATCTGTACTGAATATGGCATCGCTATGGCTCTCCATCGCCTGTAAACGGCGTATTCGCCACGGTTTTCAATGGCGTATACGCCGTTTCCGGGTGATAGGGAGCCGTAGCGATGCAATAATAAGTACATAATTGGGCCCCAGCAGCACTATCCTGTCTCTGACATCTAGAATAGCCATCATCTGCAAAAGCCAATAGGTACTATAAAACTCATTTGCATCTACAATACATTTGTCATCTGCTAATTAAAGGGTTAAGGTTCGTATTTCAATTGGTAGATATTTACCTAAATATTTATCTAATTAATGGAAGGCAATACTACTAGCTATCATAACATTTTTAGTTCATTCTATTTTGAGACAAAAGAATGAACTAAATAATTCTTCACTTCATCCCCATCACTATTATTTTTTCACCAAAAAGTGGCAACATCGGACCTGTCAGTTTCCTCCGTTTGTTGATCAATAAGGGTATAATAGGGTAGCTTGATAACTGGTAACTTCTGACAGTCAGGTTAGCCACTAGTCTATCGCTATACCTCCCAATCACCTCGCACTGAGCCAGCGTGATGGAGTATGGCTTAATCTTAATGTATGTCTTTGTATACAGTTTAAGGCCCATGCCCCTCAGTAGGGACCTCAGTGCGGACATTAGTGGGCTCAATTTATAATGGTTTTTATTTAGATTTGATAAAAAAATATAAACTGTCATCTTTGTAAGCATAAATTAATATGAATACCTGATGCTGCTCCAGCTGGTCCTTCCTCTCCTGGGAGAGTTCGCCCCGAGTATGCAGGGTCCGCTGGTTAGCCACATGGAGCGCCTGCAGCTGTCCCCGCACAGACATCAGGTGCTTTGTCAGAGAGTGGAAGTAGTCCTTCAGCAGACTCCGTACTACTGACTGCTTCTCAGCCGGCAGGAATGTGTTCCTTGGTATTGGGATGTTTAGTTTCTGTGGATGAGATATTCTAAATACCATGGGTTTATAAATAGGTTTTTATGGTTTATCTTTGCACTAAATTTCTTGTGATCTATAAATATTTGTTTGATTTTCATTCTACATTTCATTTCACCAAATTTTTGTCTGAAAACTTATGCATCTAGCCATGCACACAATTTTAAATTGTTATACCGCTAGCATTGGCAACTGAGTCATCAGACGGGGAAAAACCAACCTTATGCCATTATAATAGCGACTTTTATGACCCACTCCACAAGTCAGTTGCTAACGCAAGTGGTATCTGTAGTAGTTAATTCTATATTTAACTATTGGTATTTCTAAACAACAATTAATGCACTTTCTAATTGAATATATGTCAAAAAAGTTTACCTCAGAGGTGTCCTTTATCTTTTTGAGTACCAATCCAGCATAATCCTCTCCACAATGTTTACAGAAGGATAACAAAATGGGTATGTTGTTGTGATCCTCTTTGTCCATGTTGATGAGAACTGTAAGAACATTCCCCAGCAGTGGCAAGCCTGTCTTGTTGACAAAAATACCCACAGTCACCAGCTCAGCATAGAACCTGATGTCAACACGCAGCTTAGACGAATTTGTGATCTTATCAGTGGATTTGAAAGTTAGAATCTTCTGCCAGTTTTCAAACAAGTTAGACGAGAACTCGGCATATGTCCGGTGCAGTGCTGAGCAAAGATTAATAGCAGCCGGTATGTCAGACATCTTCAACTTGGCCTCCGCTATAGCGGAAGCTACTTCTGATATGTATTTTGTGAGGTTGAGTACACTGAAATCTTTGATCAAGGTGTCAATTTGAGATGCACTGAAGGTCTTCAATTTCTTGACAAATGTTGTATTTTTCTTCAGACCGGAATCCAACTTGGAGAAGTGGTTCTCTGGTGGCCTTACGCAGTTCAAGTTTTCATTGCGGAGTTCTAGTTTTTGCTTGATTCTGGCTTCGAGGTTAGAAATGTAGTCGAGAAGCACAGCTTTGTCACTCTCTTCCTCATTTTCCGTAGCTTCCTCAGTCTTCTGTGATGTTTCATCTGTTTCCGGCTCCTTATCTTCGGTTATCATATTGGAAAATCGTTCTATTCTATTCCCGGTTACTTTCCAACAGCTTCGCAAGATATTCGCAAGCCTTACGTTTCGTGAATTTCAAAATCAAAACATGTCAAACGAATCAAAGTAAAAAAAAAAAGTTTAAAAAAATGTTTGAGTTAATTTACGAACATGCATTGCACATTTTTCTAAACTCGTGCTCCCGTTTGGCCCTAGCACCGTAGCCTTTCCCTGCAGGGATAAATGAACAAAAAAAATACAGCAACAGCCATTGGGTTGCCAGACGTACGAGAAATCTCGTACCGTTACGAGATTTACAGCCTCTGTACGAGATCGAGAGTAATAAAACTCTTGGTACACTTTTGTAGATTTCTTTGAATTGTCAGTTTTGCCCATGTAGTTTTGTTTTTGCAAATTACTGTGAACGGTTTTCAGTACTTAAAACGAATTGAGTGAAAACAGACCTTACAGTTTACAGACACCATGTGTTTCACTTTTGATTGCCGATGGCACTAAAGGCCCAAATCACCAAGGAAATTAAGTAAATTTCGAGCCCGAGAATAATCGAGAATAAATGTATATCAGAATGACATCTGACAAACAATTATAATAAAAACAAAGAAGATTTTACCAATATCCCTGACATTAAATATAGGTAGTTAAAAATAGATGACAATATTATCTACAATACAAGTAGTCCAGCATCCGCGTCATTGATGTTATTACATCAATGACGCGGATGCTGGACTTTTTAGGTTGAATTTAGTTTGGGCTATCGGGCCTTTGATTTTGTGAAAACTATAAGTGTCTTTTTTTTTATAGAGATTTATGAAGAAAATTATTACAATTTGAATCATATTTTATTTTCATTAGTCATCCCCAAGCGCAACTCCCAATAGATAAGTAGTCTAAAATGTGGATATTACATGTTTTTTTTTTACATAGTACGAGATTATGTAATGATATATTTGGCATCCGTACGAGAAAAAAAGTCCAGAATCTGGCAACCCTGAACAGCCATACATCCAGCGTTGCCATATATACAGATTTATCTGTATCTATACAGAATTTTGACCACAAACACAGATTACAGTTTTGGCTTAACTTTTATACAGATTAACTTGTTCGCTCGCAGAAGCACAAAATAGTGCTCGAAATGATTTTACCGCTAACTCGCGGAAGCACAAAATAGTGCTTGGAACAACACGGTCCATTACGGCTCCGAATGTTAGCATGACGGTATGGTTGGACAGTGAAAATCTGCCTTTATCAAAATTCTCTGAATGTTCCTTTATTTTTTGGTAGTTGGCAATCACAAATCGGAGGTGCCAATAGACCACAAAACTGTATTCATTCAAGAATTGGCCTGCAATCTCGCATTTTGCACACAAACTTTGACTTCGTTTTTGATAGTGATAATGTATGGGAGGCATAGTAAAAGAATATATGGATTGATATGCTATATATTTAGGATAATAACAGTCATAATTATGATACATAATTATTCTCAGTTATAGAAACAAAAATCATATAGTGTCATGAAACGTATATTTTTCCTCACATCTGTACTTTAGACAGCTTATACATATATGAGGCATAATGGGATGGGGTTTAGAATCACACTATCAAATAAAACAGTCAATAAACATGTTTTGTCTTTTTATTTCAAAGCTTTAGACCTATTACAATAGAAGCAATCCTACATTTACGACACAGCGTCGCATAATTTCCGTGCGCCGCCCTGACAGCTCGTGACGCGAAAACCAACAATCAAAACAGAGCGTGGCGAGCGGAAGGGTTAATATAGCCCACAAATAAAATTCCGTTACGATTTTGGAAATAACATCACAAAAAGTTTAAACTTTCTCAATCCCGTTATTGTTAAAAGGCGCAGTATACCATCATTGATTCACATTGCACAGGCTTTTCCTAACATAATCAGACAAGAAAGTGTACAAATATTAGACACTGAGTGGCGACATTTAAGAATGAACGAAAGCTTTCTGGAATCAAGCGAAGAAGATTCTGAATTGTTTTGGCGGTGTCAGGTGTGAACAAGACATGGATGGAAATTCATTGTATCCAACTCTTTACCAATTGGTTTCTGCATTATTATGCCTTCCTCATTCCAGTGCCGCGCTTGAACGGATATTTTCCGCAATAAATTTAATTAAAACCAAAACAAGAAACCATTTAGGTACTGACACCATGGAGGGACTTATTTTAACTAAACAGCTACTCAAGAATGAGCCATGTTTAAACTCGATGTTAATAATAAATTGATTTCTAAAATGAATAAAAATATGTATAAAAAATAATAAATATATTTTATGTATGTAATGTTTTCTTTTATTTTGATAGCTAACCATGTCATCCCAATAACATATAATTTAGTTTTTATACAGATTAAAGCTTCTTGTGTTCATACAGATTTTGTACAGATTTTTCGACCTTTCCATTCAGATTTGTCGACTTGGCATGTGGCAACACTGCATACAAAGAGTATTTGGAGGTCTCTTTACCAAGCCATAAACCCAAAAAGAGTCATCAACCCTCGAAAAAAAACATAATAATAATAATATTTTTTTAGTGCCCTTATTCGTAGTTCCAGTGTGACCAGATTCAGTATTTTAATACTTTTTCAGTATATTTCATCGATTTTTCCGAACATCAGTATATTTTCAGGTATATTGCTGGGAGTCAGTATTTTTGGGTATATTATGGTTGACGTTATGGCAACACCGTAGTGAGTGATCGTCCTTGGGACAATGTTTGCGGAATTCCCCGGAACGCGAACATTGGCTGGGGGCTTTCCCGGATTTAGTTTATACATGTTATCTATGAGCAAAGATGAGTAAGTTACAGATATGACAAGAAAGACGGCCGTCGCCGGCGTTGTAGTATTGTAATACTACCTATACAATTATCAATCAATACGTAGTATAAATCAGAGTTGCACAATGTATGTTCGCCTAAAACTTTACAACTGCTGGACCGATTTTAATGCGGTTTGCAACATTAGATATAGTGTAATTTCCAGATTTCATACATTCAAATCCGTTTGTTTCATGAATATCAGTCTACCCGGACGAATTCGGGACGGACCGCTAGTTTATCTATAATTTTCAAAACAACGTCTAGTTTTTAAGTTTTCAGTTGCATGAATAGGTAGTAGTTAGACATAAAAGATACTTAATTACTAGTATTAAATCGTCTAATACGGTTCAAGTGAAATGATTGTCTCTTCTGCACTCGACTTAATCTTTGAGGACTTTCTTTCGATAATTCGGGAATTTCCCCAAAATAGGAGATGTTTTTGTCATCATATAAATAGATTGCGATTTTCGTTATTTTTATTTACTTAGTTGCATCCATCCGGACAGCATGTCTAGTTTTCAGCAAAGTTATTTAGCTAAGTGGGAACAAATTCCGGAATTTTCTTCGTGGCTTTCACGTTATAAAGATGATGAGTTCACCGCATTTTGTAAAGCATGCAATGCGAAACTGCAAAGTAGATTAGCATCTATAAAACAGCATGCAAATACTGAAAAGCATAAATCGAACTTGATAAAATATAAAGGACAGTCAAAGGTAAGCATAACTCGCTTTACTTACCTAGTTCAAGGAGTTTTGATATATTTTAATTCAAAGTTAATCATCCTGGTTTTGTTTCCAAAATAACCAAGTATTTTTTCATTTAATTTTCAGGTTGATACATTTTTCAAAAAGGCCCCACTGAAAGACGAAGTCAAGAAAGCTGAGCTGCGTTTATGCAGTTTTCTGTCGGAACACAATATCCCATTTAGAGCTATGGACCATCTTAGTGAAGTTCTAGTGAAGTGTTTTACCGATTCCGATATTGCGAAAGAATTTTCCTGCAAGAGAACCAAAGCAGCTGCTATAACTTATAATGTTTTAGGACCCGAATTCGAAAAAGATATGATTGAGGACATACTTCGTACTGCATCTCCTTCAGGTAAACCAGTATATTCAATTATAATCGATGAGAGTACAGATGTTGCGACAGTCAAAGTATTGGCGATAGTAATTAAATACTTCTCTGAAACTAAATGTACTGTACAAACCAAATTCCTTGATTTAGTTGATTTAAGTGGTGAGACCGCAGGTCATTTATTTAATTCGTTGTCATCAAAATTATCCGAATTAGGTTTAGAAATAAAAGACGTAATAGGATTCGCTGCTGATACTACGAATGTGATGTTTGGTCAACACTCTGGCATTGTTGCAAAAATTAAAGAAGTAAACCCAAAGTGCTTTTTCATAAAATGTGTTTGTCACTCTGCAGCATTAAGTGTTAGCCACGCCTGTAAAATACTGCCTAGAAATTTAGAACAAATAGTAAAAGAAGTATATGGATATTTTTCTCAAAGCAGCAAGCGTCAAAGAGAATTTGCTGAGTTCCAAAATTTCACAGACACTGAAAATCACAGAATCTTGCGTCATTACGACATAAGGTGGCTTTCACTTCATGCCTGTATTAGTAGAATAATTGAGCAGTGGAGGGCATTGCAATTGTTCTTTCAAGACCAATACTTGAGTGATCGCAATATGTCATCAGAATTTTTATATAATTCTTTTACCACTGATATAAACAAATTGTACTTTCACTTTTTGGACTACATTTTGCCGATTGTAAACAAATTTAACGTAATTTTTCAAGGCGACTATCCGTGCATTGATAGACTGTATGATGATGCATCTAGTATGTACTTGTCGATTTTGGGTTGCTTCATGAAAACTAATTACATCAAACATACAGAAAATGTATTTACCTTAGACCCAAAGTCACATGTAAATTATTTGCCATTGAAAGATATGTACTTAGGTATTCAAGTGGGCCAAGAATTAATCAAACACAGGGGAAATGTAAACATGAAAGAACAGATTGCTGAGTTTTTCAGAAGGTGCCAATCATTTTTAATTGAGCTAAGCACGCAATTGAAATCACGTTTGCCTTTTGAAAATCCAGTTTTTAAAGAACTAAAATTTCTTGACCCACACACTGCCGTGCATAAAGAATTTCGCAGTTTACGAAATGTAATAGAAACTTTCCCATGCGAAGTACAGCCAGAACAAATGCAGTTAATCGACGAAGAATATAGAACCCTAAAGTTTGATCGCGAAGTAAGTGATTTGTTACAATCTTCGAGCACTGGCTCACCCATCTCATGTGAACAATTTTGGGTGGAAGTTGGGAAAATTTCTAACAGTGATGGCATGTTAAAATACAAAAATATAACTAGTTTTAGTAAATCTCTGCTATGTATACCGGTATCGAATGCTGCATGCGAGCGCATATTTTCACAGATAAATTTAATAAAAACGGACCAAAGAAATAGATTTGTAAACAAAAATGTGTCAGCAATTTTAAAAACAAAGCAAGGTGTTAAGGATGAAGGAGGTTGTGTAAAATTTAATCCTTCGAAAAAGATGTTAAAATATAACTCTAACATTTATTGTGAAAATGAATAAATAAAACCTGTTAAGAAAATCAGTATTTTTATTGGTATATCTGTCCTATGTAAATCGGTATATTTCAGTATTTTTTTGAGGTGCCTCGGTATTTTCGTAAAATTTAATCTGGTCACACTGCGTAGTTCCCTATATAGTCAGTCTGTGCCCTAATTGTTTTCTGTGACATAACCTCACCTCACCACAGAAAAGCTGCAAAATTATGTACCGTAAAATGGGGTGAATAGAACAAGTTTCTACTTTTCAACGCGTTTTTCGGATAGTGTTGCCTTTTAGAACAGTTTTTTTTTTATTGGACAGGATATCCGAACGTCAGAACCAACTTTTTTTTCTAATGTTGTACCTTAAATTATACAGGTATTTCTCCAAAAAACTGAAAAAACATCAAGAATTCTATTCACCCCTCAATTGGGGTCAATAGAAACGGGTATGAGGTGAATAGAAAAATTGGCTAGGGCTGTCAACAACTTATTTATTTATGTATTATAAAAATCACAGAAAACGGAGTAGGTCTTATAATTGAATATCACTCTCATATGGCTTGTATTAATATAACTAAATTTTACTTAATTATTAGTCACTTTATGCATCATGTAAAAAATCAATGCTAGGTGTAACAAAACTTAAATTTCTTTTGATACGCATTCAAAATCAAAACTTTAACATTCTTAAGTAGCTTCTAGAAAACAAATAAACTAACATATTTATTATAGGAACATCAAAACTAAAATTTATCATCTCAAGAATAATAATAAATAAAAAAAAAATATTGTTACTTACCTACGTATGCAGTCATTTAACCTAATCAATACAGCAAACTACTAGAATTTTATAAAAAAATCAAAAAACAACTTAACATCAAACATTCTCAATCAGAATCAGTTAAAATTTAAAAAAAATCTTTGCTGTTATTGTAATAATTAAAGTTTTTAGTTTCAGTCTTCTTTCCGGTAGATGTACTAGGAACTGCTATCATATCTTGTATTTTTATTGGTTTACAACCTTTTAAATCGACATTTTGCTTAAGATCACATTTTTCATTGGAAATTATTTTAACTTTGTTATTTTTCTTTAACTTTATATCAGTCGTAACACTATTCATCTTCTTTAAATTTATATCAGTCTTTGAATTACTTTCACTATGTGCTGAGTATTTTTCATTTTTCTCTATACACAGTCAGGTCATAAGTTCTGTCACACAATAAAAACTTTTGAATTTAGAACGCTGGCCACAAAAAAGTTTATTGAATTCGAATTTCGAATGTTTCATGAAAATAAAAATGTGTACTTTTTAGAATTTTCCTCATTTTTAAATATGGAGTGGACACTTAAAGAAGACCGTGTCGCAGTTATTGCTTTGCATCGCTGCGGTTACGCGCCAATTTAGATTTTCGACTTACTGAAATTTTTTAATCTATCCAAAAGATTCGTTTATCGTACCATAAAACGATACAATGAAGACTCTAGTGTAGATGACAGGTCAAGAAGTGGTCGCCCTCGCTCTGTTAGGACTCCAGCAGTGATAAAAGCTGTGAAGGCGCGAATTCAAAGAAATCCCATACGTAAGCAGAAACTGTTGGCCCTTCAGATGGGGTTAAGCAGGACCACGGTGAAAAGGGTGTTAAATGAAGACTTAGGGCTTAGGGCATATCGAAGAAAAACAGGACATCGTTTGGACGTTCGTTTAATGGACCTGAGACTGAAGAGATGCCGCGCTTTCATGAAGCGGTACGCGGGAAAAAAGCATCGGGAAATTATTTTTTCGGATGAAAAAATTTTCACCTTGGAAGAGAGCTACAACAAACAAAATGATAAGGTGTACGCACACAGCAGTGAAGAAGCGAGCAACCGTATTCCGCGTGTGCAACGAGGTCATTTTCCATCCTCGCTCATTGTTTAATTGGGAGTCTCTTATTGGGGTTTAACTGAGGTACATTTTTGTGAGAAAGGCGTAAAAACGAATGCAGTTGTGTATCAAAATACAGTCCTCAAGAACCTTGTGGAACCTGTTTCTCATACCATGTTTAATAACAGGCACTGGGTATTCCAACAAGATTCTGCGCCAGCTCATAGAGCGAAAAGCACACAAGACTGGCTGGCGGCGCGTGAAATCGACTTCATGCGGCACGAAGACTGGCCCTCCTCCAGTCCAGATTTGAGTCCGTTAGATTACAAGATATGGCAACACTTGGAGGAAAAGGCCTGCTCAAAGCCTCATCCTGATTTGGAGTCACTCAAGGCATCCTTGATTAAGGCAGCCGCCGATATTGGCATGGACCTCGTTCGTGCTGCGATAGACAACTGGCCGCGCAGAATAAAGGCCTGTATTCAAAATCGCGGGGGTCATTTTGAATAAACTTTATTACCATAAGAATCTATGTTTTATTAAGTTCATTTTGCTATATAAATGTTTACATAAATAATAAACAAGTCTAAATTATTTCATATTGCACATGTGACAGACATATGACCTGACTATGTACTTTCTGTGTATTTCTTCTTAGGTATTTAGTTTTTCTTTTCTCTCTCTCACTTTTATTTTCATTTTCAGTAATTTTATCATCATTTTTTTTTTTGGAAGTCATTTTGAAACGCAATTTTTGTCTGTTGTTCAGTGTATTTTTCATTTACATCTTCACATTTCACAATTTTCTGTATATGTTTAGATTTTATTATCTATTTTATTCTTTCCCTTTCATTCAGGTCACTTTCATGGTGTTTCGCTGTACTATTCGCTATGTTGGGGTCATATTTTTTGTAGTGTTTATTTGTAGGGTCCGGTTTATATGTTCTCGGCATTGTGTCAAGGTTGGTACTCCTAAAATAAATAAAAATTAACTTCAGTAGGGTTACTAGGTAAACACTACACACACACACACAAACACGGTACACTTTATTAAAATACGGAATTTAAAAAATATATTTTCACGATATTTCCTGTGTCAATTTGCAATTTAATTTGAAAGAACTTTAGTGACAACCCTACCTATTGACCCCCTTTGTGATTCTATTAACCCTTCTCGTGATCCTAAACACCCCTTACGTGTTTCCATTGCCCCCATTCCAATATTCTATTCACCCCCCATTTGATTCTAATAACCCCAGGGTTTGTGAAAATACAAGTACCTTTAGTTTTTTGAATATTTTACATTTATTAACAAAAATTCTTACTAACCTTTATAATTTCCTTGCAATTCCTACACTTAGCTTTACAAATTAACACAATTGACCTTCTACTATGCCATATATCTAGTTAAAAACTTAATTCTAAATGACACACTATCAGGTCGGTACAAAAGCGCGACAAAGAGAACGTTTTTTTACGAATTTCACACATTTGACGTCATTGCTGGTGTTGCCATTTCAAGGAAAAAATATTGCCCTTTAATAATTTACGTTTTCTACTACAAATTATACCATAGAGCCTAAGGAATAAGTTGTCAAACTTTTTCCGTATTTTTTTTCTATTCACCCCTTGAATTCTATTCACCCCATTTTACGGTATTAAAATTAAATACGTATCTTATTGTACTCACCCTCACTCACTCACTCACACTCCAATATTTGTTTGTTATTAAGCTATAATGTGTGGAATACTGTGTCAAATATGTTACCCAGGATCTAATGGAGTAGGCGAGGTAAAGATAGGAAATGAAATAAATAAATAAAATAATAAATTATAACCTCAAAAATAATCTTGGTATCATTCAGGATAAGAAAATAATACAAAGTATCAAGAACAGAGGTCCGGAATGTACGCAGGATGTTCAAATAAATACCGGCGATGCTACCATTCTGTTTCTGGGATCAGTATTATGGATGCAGGGCGCCCATCTGACTCCACAACCTGTTGAGAATAATTGTGGTGTTCTTTTGTACAATGGCGATATTTTTGACGATACATGGGTTAGGACAACTGAGAGTGATACACAAATCATTATGGATAAACTCACTGATGTTACTGAGCAGGTAAAGATTTATTAACCTCATCATACAGTTACGTCACTCAGCACTACCCACCAACTGACAAGCCTTATTTGTATTACAGGTGAATACACGGGAGCTACAAAAAAAAGGAATTCTAGAAGTTCTTAGGTCACTAAAGGGACCTTTTAGTTTAATTTACTATAACAAGACTACTCATGATTTATACTTTACAAGAGATAGAATTGGACGAAGCAGCCTTCTACTGCATAGAAATCAGAATAGGCTTGTCATTAGCAGTGTCTTAGGTAACCATTCATTACCTCTCATGTCATTAAACACTAGTACAATTGGTAACACCAAATTCACCAATATCACCTCAATGGATTTAGGGTTAGGTACCTATTTAATCTCTATTGTTTTGCAGGGAGAGGATACAAATGTGTTGAAATACCAGCCACTTCAATTCACATATTCAATATAGACTCAAGCAAAATACAAATACATCCCTGGGTTTCAGAACAAGTGGATGAGTACAACTTGGATATATTTTTAGAGCTACTCCAAAACCAACAGAGCTTGCCTGATGAAGAATTTGAAATTGCCTCTGAAATTAAACTTCAACAGACAAGGCGAGTAAAACTTCTATTGATATTTAAGCAGTGATGCAACAGGGTACCATTTTAATTCATAATTGATTTGAATAATTGTCACAGTTTTCAGGAGGACTTAGTGAGTTATATGAAAAATGTAGCAAATTCTACTAAATGCAGAGTCTCAATAATGATAAAACTCTTGGAAAATAATACCATTAATAGCACAGTTACAAAACTGACTGCTTTGCTAGAAAACAGTGTCACAACCAGACTAGAGACCCAACCAAGAAGATGTAAGAATTGTTTAATAGAGACTAATTCCACATGCCGTCACTGCACTGTAGGGATTCTATTCTCTGGTGGTCTGGATTGCACAATTTTGGCATTTCTAGCAGACAGATATGTTCCTAAGAACCAGCCTATAGACCTCATCAATGTGGCATTCAAAAAACATGATACTTCTACATATGATGTGCCAGACCGGTTGACTGGAAGGCAATCCTTAGAAGAGTTGCAGAAGTTGTGCAGTTCTAGGTGGGTTTGTGGAAATTCAACACCAATATATATTATGTAAGTTTGTATGTATATTAGAAACAAGGCTTTTTTAATACTAAATTTTTTTTTTTAGGAAATGGGTATTTCGAGAAGTCAATGTGCCAAAAGAAGAACTGTCAGAATTGCAGAAAACTACAATAGCAGACTTGGTTTACCCAAGACAGACAATCTTAGATGAAAGTTTGGGGTCTGCGCTCTGGTTTGCAGCTAGAGGCAAGGATGGCAGTGCTGTCTCACCATGCAGAGTAAAATCTATAAACTTTATTATCGAACCTGCTCACAATGTTTTTTGTAGAGGACAACAGCTGGAAATCCAGAAAGATGGACATACGAAAGCATTTTGCCCAAGTTGAAACATAGCTGATCCACTTATTCTATTAATCATTATTTGATTTAGCTTTGGGTTCTGAATAGTTCTGATAGATCTCTGATACTTATGATGTTAATTGCCTTTATTTGGCATTTATTGTATGTAATTTCTATTTCAGGTGTTGTTATTGGGTTCTGGAGCTGATGAGTTGTTTGGGGGTTACTCGAGGCACAGGAATGCATTCAAATATCATGGATGGGAAGGTCTAAATAAGGAGTTACTGCTGGACTGGAAGAGGATATCATTCAGGAACTTGTCCAGAGACAACAGGGTCATCTGTGACCATGGGAGGCAGCCCAGAATGCCTTACTTAGATGAAGATTTTACAGACTATGTTTTGGATCTACCACCTTGGCTTAGGTACAGTACAGGCATCTATGCAGCCATGTTATTCTACTGTTTTGCTGATTAATTGCTGTTTGTATTGTAACAAATAATACTATTATTTCAGGTGTTTTCCATGTGAGCAGTTAGGCCCAGGAGTAGGTGATAAGTTGATGCTCAGACTAGTGGCCTTCAACCTAGGATTAGCAGGTGTGGCAACATTCCCAAAACGAGCTCTGCAGTTCGGCTCAAGAATAGCAAACAAGAAAGAGAAAGGAAGTGACTTATCAACCAATTTTCTATGTCCTTAAATAAAAGTACAAAGGTTAAAAGTACTTATTTTATTTTATTGATACCTTTTTGCAATGCATCTTGTTATGTTTACGAAAGCCGCTGTGAGAGGTGTAGGACTTCTCACACACATTACATTTATAGGGGCGAGCCCCAGTATGTGTCCGCATGTGGGTGTGGACGTCACCAGACCTCTTAAATCTTTTGTCACACCTGGGACAGGCATATTTCTTCTCATCACTGTGTACTCGTAGGTGGCGTATTAAGTCTTGTCTCTTGGTGGCTGATATACCACAAATCTCACAAATATATGGTTTTATGCCCATGTGTATTCTCATATGAACTACTTTGTGAGCAGCCCTTGTGAATTGTTTGGGACACAGCTTACATGAGAAATGTTTAATGCCTGTGTGTGTCAGACAATGTGTTTCTAAAATTGTTTTAGTTTTGAAGAAGTTTCCACAGATTTCACACTGTAATGGCTTTTTATTAGCAACTTCTTTTGCATATCTTCTTTGCAGTAATTTTGTATTTTTTTGGATTTTTATATTCAGATCTATTTCCTGAGAATACTTATCTTCAAAGAAAGAACTATTGATTTCATCTTTGACTTCTCGCAGTTCATTTTCAAAGTATGCCTCATTTAATTCTGCCCGTGTTTCTTCATTTAACCATGTATCTAATGCATTTCTTAAGTCATTGTTATGTGTACAAGATTCTTCCGATTTTATTTTCATCTTTTCCGGCATTCCTTGTTCAGTTTCATAGTTCATTCCACACAGTTTTGAGTTAACTTCTAAGCACTTCCTTTTGAAATTGTAGAAATTTTTAATGGTGTATTCACACAGTTCACAAATGAGAGATGGAAGACCATCGCCTGGTTGAAACTGAAATGATAAATGACACATGTTGGGTATAATAGTACAACTTGCTTTAAACAGTTGATAATTTACCAGGGAGACCAGCCAACGTGAAGATGGTTGTGCAGTAACTGTAAAGATAGATGGATGTACTTTTCTTACCTCTAAATCGATGCATGAAGACATCATTCTGCAGAGATCAGCCTCTTTGAAGAAATCTTTTAACAACATACTGCTCATACATAACCTGCAGATATTGGTGACTTGTAACATAGTTAGTCCTAGTAAATTCTAAGATAGGTTTTTGGGCAAATTCCAGATTCCACCAATTATCCAGTTTCTTGCAAACATTTATTTACATTATTTGTTTTGTTTGTTTTGTACTCCACTACACGAATGAGAAATCATCACAACAAACTAAGCCCCTGTTAAAAAGTTAAAAATTACTTTGAACGCAGGCTTAGGCCGAGAATCGAATATTTTTGTTTTCCTCGAAACGGAAGTATTGGTCTGTGATGTGTGGTTATAAAAGTAAAACTGTCATGTCGATCAGAAAAAAATCAGTTGAGGGAAATCTGTTGTTGAAAATGGCTGCTAATCGTCGAAAGCAGGACGACAGAAATTTAGAAATTTTACGTGAAATTATTTGTGTGAATGGAAATAAATATTGTTTAGATTGCAACCAAAGAGGCCCTACGTATGTTAACACAACAATTGGTTCATTCGTGTGCTCTAAATGTTCGGGAATGCTGTGAGTAAAGTATTTGCGTTGGTGCTCGACCAAATTGAATAAACAAATAATGTTATGATTTGTTTCAGGCGTGGCCTAACTCCACCACATCGTGTCAAGTCCATTTCGATGGCAACTTTCACACCCGAGGAAATGGAGTTCATAAAATTGCGTGGTAACGACTACTGCAGGCGAATTTGGCTCGGCCTATACGAAGGTGAAAGTGTGAACTTTGCGGATGAGCAGAGCGTCAAAGACTTTATGTTGGACAAATACGAGAAGAAGCGATACTACCTGGAGTCGACGCAGAATAATGTCGCCGCTACTAATGGAAGTCTGTCTAAAAACAAGGTGAAAAGTAAAAGCGGAAATACGACAGCAAATAGTGCGACATTGATATCGATTTCTCCGCAAACTTCGAAGAGCTCTGTAATTAATAACAATGCGCCCAAGGCATCGAGAAATGGGAACAATTTGATAAATGAGAACAGTCACAAGTTGGCTCGGCCAGTGAACAACTTTGCCCAGTCATTACCGAACAAACCCCTAGCAATGCCGCCCGCCCCCGCGCAACCCTCTGTACCTGAGTAAGTGACTCATTTCATTTAATGACACATACTCTAGACAACATAATAGTGCCCCTCTTTCATCTGAATAATTAGATAGAGAGACACTTTCGATCATTATTTAATCTACATTAGACACAAGTCATTTGACTGAATCATGGTCCTATGTAATTTGCTAAATATTTGACTGACAATAATGTTACCTACTTAACTATCTCATTTATACAAATGATGGGGCGACTAGTTGATCATTTCCGCAGGAAATACTCCCCACAGTAATGGATCAACACTCAAATTTCCAGGCTCTCGAAAGAGGACCTGTCCAAATACAGTGAAATCTATAAAAAACATGCTACCTTGGAGAAATTAACGAAGTAGTTGATCAGAAATTGTTTGTAGACAAATGGTAATGATTCTAGGTACAATTTGTGAGTGCAATAAATTTTCACATTCCACTTTAATTAATAATTCTCTTACAAAAAAAATAAAACGTTTATTAAACTAAATAACAAATAAATAATAATAAATAATTTGTTTCAGTTTTCCAGTTGACTTTTCAACTGCTAATATCTACAATAGCAGCCAACACAACAACAGTGTCAGCATGACGAACAACTACAATAACAACATAACACCTCAGACAAACTCGAACACAATGTTTGCTTCGAGCCCCCCCACCAGTGGAACAAGTTAGTACATACCTCTGATCCATAACATACAAGCTTAAACATGATGTTTGCTTCGAGCCTCCCCACCAGAGGAACAAGTTAGTGCATACCTATTATCCGTAACATAATGCCTCAGACAAGCTTAAACACGAAGTTTACTTCGAGACCCCCACCAGTGGTACAAGTTAGTACATACCTTGTATCCATAAGCGTATTTTCTTATCCATATTGAATTCGTCCCATAGTGACCAAATCAATATGTTTTGATTCCGACTTCTCGTGTTGACAAAATCAAATCAAAAATCAAAATCAAATCATTTGTATTAAAAAGAAACTCCCATGTCTCTCGAGGTGATTAAGACACTATGTTCAGCTAACTAGCGCCACCTAAATAAAGATCTAGTCCTGGGTTTTTAGCAATAGGTCCTAGATCCTAGGTTATAAAAATAGCTATTAACAGGAGTGAGAAAATGTCATGAGCAGTTTTTGCAAAAATAATCCTAAAAGAGGATATGACAATTTTTATCATTGGTAGCGCTAGTTGCCTCAACATAGCGTCATAACATAGAATAGGTTTAAGTAAAAAATATCAGTTTTAAAACTGTTGTCAAAAATCCTATCGAATTCACCTGTAATCTCAGCAGTTTAAAATGAGAGAAGTAAAACCAATATAATATATAGGTATTTTTTTGAAGATAGTCAGGGTTTCGAAGCTCCTAAATAAGTTAGGAGGGGAGAAAACTGCATAAGGAACATGCTCCGTAAGCGTATTGAATTCGTCCCCACCTGTTAACGAGGCCAATATAGTTACGGCGATTATTATGTATGACAATATTTACACGATAACCGTATTGATTTCGTCAATACGAGGAGACGAAATCGATACGCTCATGGGAAATTAATGAATTTCACAACGAAGGGACGAATTCAATATGGATAAGGAAATACGCTATCCGTAACATAATGCCTCAAACAAGACACGATGCTTGGAACCCCCCACCAGTGGAACAAGTAAGTATAATGCGCGGCTGCCGATTGTTAGATACATTTTATCCTGCGCAGACGCCGCCATTTTGGTCCAAATTATACGCCGCAAATTATACATACATATTGTCTCACCTTTTCTCATGTGCGGTATCAGAGGCTCATATTGATAACTGCTTTTTGTCAAGTTGAATGTATTATTACTATCCTACTGTTGGGCAGAGGTCTTCCACACATCTCACTCCTGGGCCGATTTCCATCAGTTCTTGTTGTGGTCCCTGTTCGTCACTCCAGCATTTTCTAGGGCGGCCTCAACAGCTCATTGCGATATTTGGGACCCAGAGTGTAGTTATTTCTCTTCTCAGAGGCTCAGTCCCACTTCAATTCGGCCGCTTTTTCTGCTACGTCTTTGATTGTCAAGTTGAATTACTTCACCTCAATCATACAATACTTTATTCTTCACCGATCGTCTTCCCAAATGACCTTCAGTTCTTGATGTCTGTGGCTATTCTGGACCAATTTGAACTATACTAACAATACAAAATCCTGTGTATGTTGTGGCTGATAAATATCATTATCAAATTGGTAATGCCTGAGCATATCCTTAATTTCTGCCTATATATAAAAGGGTAGTATGAAATGCTGCCGCCCCATTATGTCCAGCAAAATTTGCATTTGCCTTTAACTATTCTAAAGTTTCATCTCAATTCCAATTTACAGTAGTAATTTTGCAGTGTTATTTGTGGTATTTTTACTTTCGAATTGAACGAAGTGAAAATTAAGGAAGTATTGTAATCTTAAAAAAAAATCGAGGTTGAGATTTTGATGGGGATAGGTTCTCTATCGTTAAGTTAGTTCGATAAAGCGAAAAAAAATAAAATGCGTGTGTATGTATATATGTATGGATGGCTGTTTTCCGTTGTCAGCTCTAGAGCCTAAACCCCTGAACCCAATTGGATAAAAAAAAAAATTGGAGGTTATTTTGTAAATATCTAGGACATTTTTTTGTTTTTGGATAAAGACTTGATTATTTAAGGTACCTGTCATACAAATCAAACACATATATTGAGTTTAATTCAAAACGGGACTAACGATTTTTTTCAAACTTCTCGTCATAGTATCTCTTAATATCATTTATAATATGGCATACTCGGTTATTTCCGCAAAATTCTAAAAATGGTAGCTCCCATACAATATGCACACAGTGCCATATGTCCCGTATATTACTTTATTCTTTATTGCACAGAAATCTTAATAGTAAGGTAACAAAACATTTTATGAGCAAAGGCGAGTTTATCTCTAAAGAGATAAACTAGGTTTGCTGGTAAGCAATCCTAGGCAGGACAGGAAAAATTGTGCAACAGGAGAGTCCTAGTGCGCAATAAAACTGTACACATCTAATTGTTTACAACTAAAACATAATAATGTAATAAATGATATACACTAAATAAAATACAAAAGCAAAAAATTAAATATATATCAAACATGCTACTTATATATACATATATAAAAGTACCTATCACGAAAGAGAAAGGAAATGCTCTTTCAATCTTGTCTTAAAAGTGAAAATTGAGGGACTATCTCTAATAGCGCAGGGAAGTGCGTTCCACAGTCGGATCGCCGTTAACCTAAACGAGTGTTTGTAAGCGGCAGTGTTATGCCGAGGAGTAGAAAGAAGAGACATCGTGTGGGATCTCCGGTTGCTATGCCTGGAGGAAATAAACTCGAAACGTTCTCGAAGATATGAGGGGTAGCGGGGATTTCGCAAAATGTTGAACAGATAGGAGAGACCGTGCATATCACGACGAAATCGGATCGGAAGCCACCCCAACTCCTTGCGATACTGTGAGACATGGTCATACTTGCGCAGCCCGAAGACAAACCGAATCCCGAGGTTTTGAAGTCGTTCGAGTTTGTTCAATCGTTCTTCGTTCGCACCGATCCAGCAAACATCCGCATAGTCGATTAAAGGTAGTAGGAGGGACTGGGCAAGGGTGATTTTAGTCTGCTGCGGCAGGAAGTACTGCAATCTCCGTAGGGAGTGAAATGACGCAGACTCGTCTGCTGACCTCACAAACATGGGGCGACCAGGACAACAATCTATCAAATACAACCCCAAGATTCTTGGCCTTCTCGGCATATTAGGCGGCGGAATAAGCTCATGGTGCGGGGCATGGTCAAAGTAGAAAGGAGTTGTTTTGTGTGGTGGAGTGGTGGTGGTAAGGGACATGATTCTGAATAACTTTTAGTAGGGGGCCGACTTGATAAGAGCAACTTTATTTTCCACTCCACCATATAACTCAGGTGAGCGCTAGGCCCGGAATGTACTGAGATAAGAAAAATAAAGTTGCTCTGATCACGTCGGTTCGATAGTAAAAGTTGTTCAGAATGCTGTCCATAAGAAGCACCTTTCGGCTTGTAACTCCCTTTCTGTTAGACCCTGTATACTTTATCTTAGAACTTCTTCCAACGTCTCCTGAACGCCTGCACACGAATATCCACTATAACATTTATTTAAATAACAACAGGGTGGCCTGCACATTTTTTTTTTGCAGATGATCGCTATGCCGCCCTGGCTGACTTGGACCTGACATTCAGGCAGCAGAATATGATGAAAACAGGTAATTTCGGCACTCTGCTCAGATACAGATAGATTATATTACTGTGTACTAGTATCTATTAGTAGTAGTAGTATTATTATCTAAAATAAATATCATAATAAGTCAATGGAACATACTACTATATTTATTTATCCAGCCTTGTGCAGTGTCCTGCACCTACTGCTGAGTGAAGCCTCTTCAGTGGTATCATTTATTTATTACAAACATAAATTAATTCATAAACTGTATCAATAGACCCACAGATATCATGTGGGTTTGTGTGCAGTTCCATGCTTATCGTTTTTTATTATGGGTGTGAGATTTTATACACGAGAACCCTATATCATGCTCTACCTTTTGCGATTACTACTGATCAGTATACCTTCAAAGCTTGAGCTAACTGACGAGACGACACGGGCGCCTATGATTTAATTTGTACATACATACATGTATTTGATCAGTTTCAGAGGAAATCAATGCCAACAAGAATCCATTCCAAAGCTCCACGGCGGGAGACCAGTTCGCCAACCGGAACCCCTTCAGCGGTTGGAGCGCCCCCGCCGCCGTCCCTGTCAACCCTTTCATGGTGAGGAATGGCTAATACTACATTTACTTAACTTAACTTCTGGATGATCAGTGTGATCTGGGCCGTGTTTGATCTGGGCCGTGTTGCAACCTACCTTGTACCTAAACAAGTTATTCTAAACATGACATTAATATCTCAAGTTTATTAGGCCTTACTTTTATTTCCAATCCACTAGACCTTGATTTTACGACTTGCAATACTTACCAACTCCTATTACATCAGGTTCCAGTCTTCAAATCTAAAGTGCAATGAAATTCCTAGTCTAGACATAACAAAACGCACTAATAATAAATTATCTCAGTTTATCGCAGAATGCACTCTACTCTACGAATGCATTATATTATACATACCTTCGTCCAAATGGTCTTTCACTAAGTCTCAACTCACGATGACTTTTGGCATAATGTCAGTACTTCTCGATAGACCTACTAACCTTTCGGCGAAGTAAAAATATCTCTTCACAGTATCCATTTGTGTGAATAAAACGATTATTTGTAAGTTAATAATATAAATATGTCATTATCCGAGCTTATCAGTGGAACAGGAAACTATGCGTGCTAATAAATTATGACGCAATTGGAGCTTCCCTTTTGTGCGCCTCTGTGTGCGCAAGACTATTTTATTTAGCTCGAAATGTTCATTTAAATTTTCGGGTAAACTAATTATGACCATAGTACGATGAGAGATATGACTCATTGCAGTGTTTTCCACAATTGACAAAGATGTTTTTAATTGTTTATGCTTTGTTGTTGTTTATTGATTTCTATTTTACCAGTTTACCTATTTTACAGCCACAAACGAGCAACGGAGGCTTCACGAAGTCAAACAATCCCTTCCTTTGATGGAACTACTCATCGGTATATGTGTTAGATTAAGCTATGAGTCAAAGAACAAATTAACGCAACATAAAGCACAAAACCAAGCTACAAATTTGTTAATAATATGAAGTTTTGTAACATATATTTTATTATTTATGTAATTGTTTTGCCATAGATATCACGCTTACTATGGATATCAACTAAGTGCCTCGATATGCCTTATCTTCAGAAGAAATTATAATGAAATTATTTGTAACATGTGTTACCGGTCGTCTCCAGGCGATAAACTATCGATTTCTACAAGTAAACCGAGTGAGATTTGTAGGAAACATTCGTGATTAATTTTAATGAGCTCAGAGTTTACGGACATTGTTATTCGATGTTGTATCCAACTATTTCCAAATGTATTGTTAAATTGAAGACTTGATTATCGTAATGTGCCTTGTGTAAGGTGATATTTATTTAGCACGTAGATAGCGCTGGCTCAGCTACCTACTTCAACAAAATGTATTTAACTACTGATGCGGCCTTGCTGCATCGTGGGGTGACGTAATCGCACATCTTATCCTTGATGCACAATCTCGATTCTCAGAATTGCATACGCTTCATCCTTTTTAGTATTTTTTATTATCTAGTTTTAAAGTCACAGCGCGCTTATTTTGCAAATTTAACACAAATCTTATTAGGGATGACGGACGGTGGACCAAAGTAGTCACAGAGTGGTGGCCAAGGGGAGCAACAAGGCCCGTGGGCAGACCACCTGCCCGATGGTCCGACGGTATACTAAAGTCGACAGGATCTCAATGGATGCGGATGGCACAGGACCGTAGGAGTTGGCGCTATAGAGAAGAGGCCTGTGCCCAGCATTGGGTTGATGTGGGCTGAGCATGATGAACCGGTTTTCTCCGCGGAATTCCCAGCGTATAACTAGTTATTAAACTCGGTTAAAAACACGGAAGGACAATTCCACTTCCATAACGGCGGAAAATATGTTCCCCCTAGATAACTCGTTATCAAGTTTGGTTTTCTGGGTGGAACATATGTCCGCGACATCACAGCTAAGGGAGAGCGCCACTTCGAAGCCGACCGCAACTGCAGACGACGCGGCGCGTGAATGTGACTGAGACACCGGGCGCAGTTACCATGCGAGAGAGCGAGACAGCGGTAGGTACACGCTACGCTACTGTCTCGTTCGCTCGCGTCGTAACTGCGCTCGGTGTTTCGCTCACACACCCGTTCCGCTTCGGACTGGCACCTTAAGCGCTATCGCTCTGCTGGGCCTTGTGATATATCTGTTGTGGCCATGTCATAGAATTGGCAACTGGCCGACCATTTCATGGAATGGTCAGAAAGTGTTGAAACATGCTTTTTCACCGACTTCAAGAAAGGATTCGGTTGAATTACACATTCCCGTCCCGATCGGGGCGGAAGAAATAGGGATTGAACTCGTCGTCGTTTTAGTTTTTAACTTGGTGAAGTATTAATTAAAGCTTAATTTGTCTTCAATACTACGTGATGTTTTGTGATATACATGTCGATCTATCTAACACAAGACTTGGCTTTGCTGCGCTCGCCCCCTTCACCCTAAAATTGTTTTGCCCTAAAATATTTCTTCGTTCAATGAAAGTTCTCATTCAGCCGCGGTTGGCGATTTCATGAAATGATGAATTCTGTTTATTGGCCATCATGAAATATCCACAAATTCAATGCAATTAAAATATAATTAATATTTTGGTCTGTTCCTATTTCTAAGAATGTTTGTCCATTAGGTATTAGCACAGATACTATAATACTATGCAGCCTATTTTATAGCTATGTACGTCAGTGGCGAATTCTGATGAAAGTAACACCCATTAATAAGCTCTCAAATCTATGGGATTTCCCCATCTGTGATGTTAAAAAAACACTTATCTACACACGTATCATAAGTCCTCTATACTGCGTCCAAAAACCGCATGTTACGACCACCATAATGTTATCTACTTGGTAAAAACTCATTTCTTATCTGAATATTGATATATTATGAATATGAATAATGTATCAATATTTCGACATATCATGACATTCAAATTTCGAACGCCGACGCCCGCCCCTAGTCTGTCTGTGAAGTTGGTACTGAACAAGCTTAACAAGTGCAGAGCAATGATCAAGGCCGGTCGAACACATCAAAGAGAGCTTATGATATGTTTTTAGATAAACTAGTGTATGTAACTGTACATAATGAGGCATTATGTATCAGTCACATAAACTACTATATGTTGTCATGTGAAAGTAATTTATTTGAACAATCCGATTTTCATGCTCCTGACTATTTATTTCTGATTTTTTATGTTTTTATACTTGTATATGAGCACTGAGATCTGTTAATTAATTCAAGATGTAAAAAGTAATCACTATTAATTTTTAATAAAAATTACATTTTAATCTGATTTTCTATTTCATGTCGTTTTACTAGCAGTCACTGCTGCACTGTGCCAAATCCAGTCACAGTACTACAGCAATCAAATATGGAAAAAACTCTATTTAGAATACGCTGTCCAAGTGCGAGTCGGACTTGCGCACCAAGGTTTCCGCACAAATAGCATTTTATTTTGTGAAGGAACCACAATTCTACGGTTTTCGTATTTTTTTCTTTACTTGTGCTTCACGACCTTGCGTCGACCCCTATAAGTTTTGCTTTCCTTGCGAGCATCAAGCAAATTCAGCCGATCTTTTGATAACTTCATGATTGATGATGATGATGATTGATTGATTGACCTAGAACTAGAAGTTTCATTTTTTTACAGCTCCTTCCAAGGGACCACAGATCCGATCAAATGTTATTCCAACTTGGTATTTCCACGAGTTCATAAGAAAGAAGTTCATGAGAGACGGACGGATGGACGGACTGACAGACAGGCAGACAATGAAGTGATCCTAAAAAGTTTTTTTTTAAAGTACGGAGCCCTAAAAACTGGGGAATAAACTGCTAAATGAGAAAACGTTGAACTGCTTAACATCTCTTCTAATTATATACTAAATTAATGTTAAATACAATTATTAAACATTTTTTACAGTCAAAACATGCAAACGTTAATACATTGATTGAATAAAGCGATGTTCGCTAATGATTCTATTAACGTTACATGCCCATGTTCATATGGCTCGCTTTAATGATTAAATGAGTCCGTTTCGATTGATCGGCCAAGTTATCCAAGCCTCAAATGAAATGCACCAAAAAATTGACGGAATTTGTCGAAATCTAAGCCTGCGAATAAAAAATTTGTCGAAGCAGTAATAATACCTAATACCTTGGAACTATTTACACACATTGATCTAGCCCCAAACTAGGATTCCCTGTGTCTTGGGTACTAGACAACGATACACATACTTAAATAGATAAATATTATACTTAGATAGATAAACAACCATGATTAGGGTACCAACATCCGTTCTCATCAAACGAATATTTGCCCCCACCGGGACTCGAACCCGGGACCCTTGGCTTCGCAGGCAGGGTCACTGCCGACTCGGCCATTCGGGTCGTCGTAAAATAAAAAAGTTATAACCATTTTAAGTTGGCCGCGCGAACGAAACGCGGAGGCTTGCACGGCCATGGAGGTCTAGGTAACAACGATGGCTCGAGATCTAATTACTTTTGTCAATTAAAGAGGCAATTTGTCGATAATTGTAGGAAAAATCATATGAGGAAAAGTTAAATTGGTACTTTAGGAAATATGCTCTTTCGAAGTTTAGGCAGCGCAATCCTCTTACGATTTTATTAAATTTGATTATTTATGAAATCCAAGACTGTCAATAGTCACAACCGTTGCTAGGTTCTGTCAGTATTAACGACAGCATCAAATATCATTAGTTAGATTAGACAGCGTACAAAGTAGTATTTCATTCGCGAAGCCACGAGCTCATTGGTTTGAAGTGTTTTCTTTTTGATTGAATAACAGTGATATATTTGATGCTGTCGTTAATACCGACAATTCGATAAAACCTAGGGCCGGTTTTGACTATGTATCTGCATTCTTGGATTTCGGAAATAATCAAGATTAACAAAATCGTAAGTGGAGGATTGCGCGGCCAAAACTTCGGAAGAGCATATTTCCTAAAGTACCTATCTAACTTTTCCTCATATAATTTTTCCTACAATTGTCGACAAATTTACTCTTTAATTGACAAAAGGTATTAGATCTCTAGCCATCGTTGATACCTAGACCTCCATAGCCGCGCAATCGATCGTTCGTTCGCGCGGCCAAATTAAAATAATTATAACTTTTTTATTACTGCTACGACAAAATTTTGATTTGTAGGTTACATTTAGACAATTTTTGGTGCATTTATTTTAGGTCTGGATTACATGGCCGAGCAATCAAAACAGATACAATAGAAATAGCATGATTGCCTAATCTGCAGACAGCTCTTAGCGCATTTGTCATGCGGGACGCGGGGCGCCATACTGATAGCACCCGCACGCACAGCACCCGCATGCGGGGCAATCGCATAGTAAAACCCGCGTGCGAGATGGAACTCGCACGACACTAAAGGCCTAACACCGCCTTCACATTAGGGTGGCTGTCGCGCGGCTGACATGCCTTCACATCACACTTTACTCAGCCGCGCGACACGGAGGGGGAGGGGGGGGGGGGCAACACTCAGTGCTTCCTTGTCCACGTGACCCGGTGACCCGCGGCTGCAGGGGCGGGCGCGGGTGACCCGGTGACCCGCGGCTGCGGGGGGCGCGCGCTCGCGAAATGTCAAACAGATTGTATACAAAAATCGGTCAAGTGCGGGTCCGCGCCGCAACGAAGCCGAGCCCTTCGTGTGCCTTCGTATACGACAACTTAAACACAAAAATAATAAAAAAAGAGAACGACATAACGTCACCCTTTTTCCCATACGGGGTGGCGAGACACAATTGTGCCTACTTTGGGCCAGTTATTCTATACTCCATTTTGCCTGACAGGGGGCTAGCCCATCGCCGCAGCTATGGAGTAGTGAACGTTTCTTGACGATGTTTTCCATCACCTTTAGAACGTCCGTATAAAGTACTTAAGATAAATTAATTATCTCATTGGTACATACATGGTCAGGAATCGAACCTGCATCTCCTATGTGAGAAGCAAGCGTGAAACCCATTAGACCACGGAGCTCTCCATCAGACCATGGAGCTCTAAAAAGAGAACAATATTATATTATGTCCGAACGTGGATTCGAACCCAGAACCCTAAGATTGTGAAACCGATATCAAAACAATTGCGCCACCACTACCATGTAACAAGCCGCGAAACTAAGATTATATTGAAAGCATTTTTTGCTTGATTATCATCGCGGGTGGTTAACGCACGTGTCAGGGGTACATGACACGTGTCCCCCCGGGACTCCCTCTAATTTATAAAATCTCGTGTTCATTATTAGTTGCTGCAGCGCCAACAGAAACAGAACACATTCTCTCTATCTATTACGGTTCATGAGATAAAGCCCGCTAGAGTTGAAACGTTCACAGAATGGGTATTTATGTTGCCGCTACTAAAGCAATATGATCCAAATACGTTCGTAGACTTCGCCGCTTAACACATTTTTTGTTTTTGTTTAATAGTTTTTAGTGGTTAAGTGTTTTTGTTCGATGGTACGGAGCCCTTCGTGGGCGAGTCCGACCCGCACTTGAGCGATTTTGTATGCAGTTCTTTCACCAAAACCCTCGCTCAAACCCCGTTCACTTGCTGCCCTCCTGAGCCGCGTGTCACATCTTGTATTTGCTGCTCTTGCGAGTGAACATCGGAGTGGAGAAGTTGTCCGGGGTGACGTTGGCACTCGGCAGCGGAGTCTTGGGAGGGTCTTGACCAAGAGATACGTTGGACATGTTCTTGAGTCCTTCAGGCAGGTCTTCTGAGGGCTGGGAGGTTGCTGGCGCAAGTCGTTTTTCGGATATCGTCTTGAGAATGCTCTTGCCAGCTTCTTTGGTCTGAAAGGGTAAAGGCAATGGAGTATTGAGTATCGGGCGCGATTGTGCCTCTGTCGCCCCGTTTGGTAAAAGGCGTGTTGTTATGTAAGGGCATCAATCTGGTTTTCTACCAATAAACTAGCTTTATGACAGTTTTGCAAAACTTTTATAAACATCTACTTATATTAAACAATTATTTTAAGGAAAGTTAAGACCACGTCTTATTATCCCACTGAAGTATATTTTATGGTTCAGTCCTAGGTAACATGGTTTCTGTAATGTTGTGTACACAGCTGCGGGTAATAATAAGTAAACGCGTTCAGATACCTCTTTATAACTGTAGATATTTACAAATATGCTAAGAACGCGTAAAATTGTCTTTTCTCTATGCTTGCCCACTGTAGAAGCATCTAAAGTTTAGTCATATAGCCACACTAGCTCCTATAATATAATCAGCCACATCCAGCTATTCTTGTCATAAATGATAATAAAACCAAAATATACATCTCTAACAAGAGATGTTTTCCAGCAAACCCAATATGAAAAGGATAAATTTAATAGCAGTGACAGGTAGAGCTTTGTGCAGAAATACTTACAAGTAAATAATATATTTTTACAAAACTAGTAAATATACTACATACATATAGAAGAACATTAATACCGTACATAAAATACATATTATAAATAAACAACACTACATTTTAAATCCCCAAGTTTACGAAAGAGAAAGATAATGCTCCTTTAGACGATTCTTGAAGATAAAGACAGAGATCAGGGACAGTCCCCTGATGGAGCAGGGAAGCGCGTTCCATAGATATATGGCCCTCATTCGGAACCCATGTTCGTAAGCGACGGTATTGTGAGGCGGAGTAGAGAGCATGGAGGCCGTGTGGGATCTATGAGGTCTAGTCGACGGAAGGAAGTCGAAGCGTTCACGGAGAAAGCTAGCATATCGGGGGTTAGTTAAGATGCTATACAGGAAATTGAGGATGTGAGTATCCCGACGAAGACGGATAGGCAGCCATTTTAACTCTTTGCGATACTGTGACACATGATCGAACTTTCGCAGTCCGAAGATGAACCGAATCCCGAGATTTTGAAGTCGCTCGAGTTTGTTCAGTTGCTCTTCGTTAGCGTTAGCCCAACAAACATCAGCATAATCAATCAGCGGAAGGAGAAGGGATTGAGTGAGGGTAATTTTTGTTTGGTATTGAAAGAATTGTTGTATGGGAGCCCCATTAAATATTTCTTTTATCCTGTTTTTTAGTATTTGTTGTTATAGCGGCAACATAAATACATAATCTGTGAAAATTTCAACTCTCTAGCTAGCTAGGTTCTTGAGATACAGCCTGGTGACAGACGGACGGACGGACAGCGGAGTCTTAGTAATAGGGTCCCGTTTGGAACCCTTCGGGTACGGAACCCTAAAAATGACGGTAGATCTGAAGATCATCAGCATAGAGATGATACGAAGAAGCGATAACATCAGAAATGGAGTTGATGAAGACTGAGAACAAAAGAGGGGAAAGAATACCACCCTGAGGAACGGTTAATATCTTCTCGGACCTTATGCGCTGCCGCCGATCTCTTAGCTAAAAGTCGAACCAGCTAGCCGAGTGGGAAGAGATTTTTAAGGACGATTATCTCAACGAGAATATCAAAATCTCAAAGGTTTGTGTTTGTTTCCATCTATTGGCTTTATTTTTGTGTTACTTTATGCTCAGCACCTATCCTTGCATTACATGCACACGATTACGCATACAATTCAGTTGTACCTGCGTTAAACATGATAGTTTAATAATTTCCATATGGTTTCCATCGACGAACGACGATCCAACGAACTCCTAGTAATATCACATTGGCGTTTTTAACTCAGCAGCTTACACTACTCAATATTAAGCTTAAAGCTAGGTAACGTCCTGCCATTACATATATACAATATAACATTTTCACTAGAAAATAAAATTGTTATTATACGCTTCTCTGTTTGCTCTACGTAAGAAGGACGGGGGTATCCGTCCTATAGCAGTGGGGAGCGTCCTCCGTCGCTTGGTGGCCAAACTCGGTTGTAGAGCAGTTAGGGGCGTCGCATCCTCCATTCTTCAGCCCCAGCAGTTGGGGTTTGGAGTTCCCTTGGGTTGCGAGGCCGCAATTCACGCCACCCGGTCGTTTTCGTTCGAACGGGAAAACTCTGACAACATCATTGTGAAGGTTGACCTACAGAACGCTTTCAATACGGTTGAGCGTGACGTCATGTTGTGTAAGGTCAACGAATTGGTTCCGACCCTATATCCGTTTCTCCACCAATGTTACTCGGGTGTAAGTAACTTGTTTTTTGGCCAAAACCTGCTGGAGTCTCGGGTGGGCGCGCAACAGGGTGACCCCTTAGGGCCACTGTTGTTTAGCTTAGCGATCCACGACGTTGTAAAATCAGTAAACACCCCATTGAATATTTGGTACCTGGATGATGGCACCATCGGGGGACCTCCCGAGGTGGTCGTGGACGCATTGAAGGCTATTATAAGTGGTCTGGGGGAGTTGGGCCTTCACCTCAACTCAGAAAAATGTGAGCTATTTGCTTGCTCTGGGAATCTGGCCCAAGATTCCAGAGCAGAGTTGGATCTTTTGATGCCAGGGGTGAAGGTCCTAACTAAAACAAGTTTTACTTTATTGGGCGCGCCCATTTTTCCGGAAGGTGTACCGGGGGTTTTAGGGGATAAGTTAAAGTCCTTGGCTGGGGGTCATAACAGGGGATAAGTTAAAGTCCTTTCCGCTCATGTGGCTCTAACAATTCTACGGAGTTGTCTGTCCCTGCCAAGGCTAACATACACTTTGCGAACCACTCCGGTTTGGCTGTGTAGGAGGGAGGCAGATTCATATGATAACGAGTTAATGAGTCTGTTGGAGATGATTTTAAACGTGAAAATGTCTCCCTCCCAATGAGATCAAGCGGCCCTTCCAATACGGTTTGGTGGTCTCGGCGTTCGTCGCCTACTGGACACGGAGCTCCCAGCTTTCTTGGCCTCTTCGCATGGGGTGCTTGAACTAGTCACTCGCATTTTAAAGTTTAACGGTGACGGTTTTGGCATTCCTTTTGCGGACGAGGCTCTTCAGCGGTGGCGGGCCTGTTGTCCGGGGGGAGATGTTCCGGAGAAGCCCGGCGTGCAGCGCCCCTGGGATGAGGAGCTGTGCAAGGTGTCCCTTGACGGGCTGTTAGCGCAGAGCTCGGGAGCGGAACTTGCTCGTCTGCGAGCAGTCTCTCAGCCGGAGTCAGGTGCATGGCTGCATGCGTTGCCGTCTCCGCATTTAGGAACTCTTCTGGACGACAACTCCCTGCGTGTAGCCGTGGCGCTTCGTCTGGGTTGCGATATCTGCGAACCGCACCACTGTGTTTGCGGTGCGTCGGTAGATTCGCGGGGACGTCATGGGCTACACTGTGCTAGAAGTGCAGGGAGACTCTCTCGCCACCACTCGATCAACGACATCGTCCGGAGGGCTCTCGTCTCTGCTGACATTCCATCAGTTCTCGAACCACCGGGTTTGAGTCGCAGCGACGGGAAGCGTCCGGACGGTCTCACCTTGATACCGTGGGAGAGAGGTCGTTGCCTTTTGTGGGATGCTACTTGTGTGTGCACGTTCGCGGCATCCCACATTGGCTCCACCATGGTGACACCTGGGGCTGCAGTGGAGTCGGCGGCGCGGCAGAAATGCCTAAAATACGCACAGCTGATGGGGAGCTACCTGTTTGTTCCCTTGGCCGTCGAGACCACGGGTATTTGGGGTGCTCAGGGCAGGATATTTGTCAAGGACATAGGGCGACGCTTGAGGGACCGAGGTTTTGACAATCGTTCCGGAGCGTTCCTGATCCAAAGGATCTCGCTCGCCGTGCAGCGCGGTAATGCTGCCAGTGTGATGGGTACCTTTGGGTCGGGCTAGTCCTGGGGCGGTTTATTTTTTTAGTATTTTGTTTTTTATTATGTTCAGTTTTTGTGTGTGTGTATTTTTTATTTATACATACTTACCTGGCACTAAGCCTAGGTAAATCGCTAATCGAAAATCGAAAATTTAACGCGAGTATTGACGCTGGCTGCATAACAATTTTATTTTCAGGTAAAATTGCTATATATTTTTTATTTTTAGCAAGAGTCCCGTCTCCTTAGCAAATAACAATTTACCAACTTTTGTAAGCTGTGACACACCATTCGGCAGTCTGTAGTACTGTCGATGCACCCTGATGTCGTGTCCCATGTTAGGCACATAATGAATCCATTTGACTTCAAGGTTGAGCAAATGAGCTGCAGTCGCGAAATGTTTTATTAGTTTTGTAGAATTTATGCTCTGAGGGTCCTTAACACTGCTTTTTCCGGTCATCTCGCGAAGCTTGTCGCTGGATCGCAGATGTTTAGCGAATTGATGCTCGCAAATAAGTAGGGATCGTCATTCCGTATTCCTACAGTTTCACGAATCTCAATCAGCAAATTTAATCTACTTGCAGTTTTAAATCATTCGAACTACCTAATACCGTATCGTACCGTATTGGTACTTTGCGTCCTTTTTTTCCTCTTGCTTCTATCCTAGCAAGATTATTGCCAATTTGTTTTTCCAAATCACTCAAAGTATTCTCTAGCTCCTTATTCATTGGACTTTGATCTCTTTTTTTGTATCTTTATGTAAATTCTCTTCACTTCTCCTAAACGGCGCCTATTAAAAGCAGTGTTTTTACTAACGTTACCTCGCATAGTTTTACCCAAGTTGCTGCAACTATTTCTCGTTTCAGATGAGACATGTAAGTATTTCCTTTTTCCTTTAAAAAAGTTGTTAATATGCTTAAATTTGATGACTTGATTTCTGTAATTCATCTCAATGAGGGTCACAAAGTCATCCAGTTGCACCCGTTAACATGTTTTCTCTTGTATAATCAAATCAGATTTGTATATAGCGGCCCATTGCTCAATAGATGTGCACAACCTCAGAGGCAAAGTAGAAATGCCATATGATCCTTTTTGTTCGTTGTATTTGCCGAGACATTTCATGGCTTTAACGAAGTCATTATAGTATTTTTGATGTATTGATCTTTCTTTATTTATATTCTACTTTTCTCTAACAAAAATCGTGCAAGTAGGAGCAAGTACAAACGTAAAGAAAATAGTGTGTAAATTAGTTTGTATTTAGTATAAAATGTGGTCGGCGTGTCACTTTTGTAGGTAGAGAAATAATGTGGGGACAGTGTGATAATGTGTTCGTATTAGTATTCATGCGGTCGGTGTGTCATTGCGCATGTATTTTCTCTAAAGAGCGAACCGATCGCATAATCAATTAGGACCGCAGAAGCCGCAATTTTGTCACGAATTTTGAGGAGTTCTTTCCGTCTTATCTTGTGTATTATAGAAATTTTAACAAAATTTCATGCCAGAAAGTGAAAGCTCTACATCTTATACAAATTTAAACTCTAAGTCGACCGCACAAACGGGAATTCTGTTAAAGTCCCCACAATATATGTGCTGCGAACACGTGTTAGGGTGTGTGCACTTACACTGTCGTGCTCGAGGCATTTGTACGCGTAGTGCGCCGCGTGGTCGAGCAGTGAGAAGCGCAGGTAGTACTGCGCCAGGTAGCTATGCGCCGGCGGCAGCTCGCGGCTGCCCGAGTTGGCGGGGTCCTGTGTACTGTGTGTGTGTGTGTGTGTGTGTGTGTGTGTGTGTGTGTGTGAGGGTGTGTGCGAGAGGGTGTGTGTGTGTGTGTGTGTGTGTGTGTGTGTGTGTATGTGTGTGTGTGTGCACTTACACTGTCGTGCTCGAGGCACTTGTACGCGTAGTGCGCCGCGTGGTCGAGCAGTGAGAAGCGCAGGTAGTACTGCGCCAGGTAGCGCTGCGCCGGCGGCAGCTCGCGGCTGCCCGTGTTGGCGGGGTCCTGGCAGGCGGCCGTGTACGCTGCGGCCGCGCTGTTGGGCATGTTCGACTTCTCGTACAATCTATTTGAGAAGACAAGGTGTACACGTATTTATTATTTGTGGATTTGCCTTTCCTGGCGTTTGCTATAAGAAATATCTTTGTAGCGCAGGCTTCGCCTTTACATAGAGATTCTTATTACACTTCCACTTGTTAACCTGTAGACTAGCGTCTTTGTAGCGCAGGCTTCGCCTTTACATAGAGATTCTTATTACACTTCCACTTGTTAACCTGTAGACTAGCGTCTTTGTAGCGCAGGCTTCGCCTTTACATAGAGATTCTTATTACACTTCCACTTGTTAACCTGTAGACTAGCGTCTTTGTAGCGCAGGCTTCGCCTTTACATAGAGATTCTTATTACACTTCCACTTGTTAACCTGTAGACTAGCGTAAACCCTAAAAAGGAACTTTTATGACAGACGTCACCTAGAGTACTGCAGATTCAATTGTGGGCATTTATGGGCAAAAGACATAAAATTTACCTTATTTGTTGTGTCATTATTTTTTCTTTTCCGGCCAGCAGAGTAGCGAAAGGGTTAAAAGTGTAATAAATAATTGCGAGTCCAAACTTACTTGGGATGAAACATGTGCTAGAGACGAACGGTACCTGCCTTGACTTGAAAGTCATAATTTTGTGCAAAGTGGAGGGTCTATATTATGAAAGATATTTACACGCATACATACTTGGCTAATTTGAACAGCGCCATCCCCTCAATATCGCCCGTACTGTGCGCCTTATAATAGCACTTCAATGCGTTGGGTATCTTCTCCATTTTCTCATAAGCCTCGCCCAAGGATACCAGCATCCTGGAGTCGTCTGGCTTCAGTTGGGCGGCGCGCGAGTAGTAGTAGATGCAGTAGCCGTTCAAGCCGAGGATCTCGTACGCTTGGCCGAGGCCGTTCCAGGCGCGGTAGTCGTTTCTGTTCACATCTGTTGCGGAAGGAATGGTGAGGTGTCTTAACAATATTTTGGACTATACTTAGATGATTATCAGGGACGCGTTAGCGGGGCGGGCGATCTTATCAGTAGTTTACTCGTAGATAAACGAACAGGTCTTTAAAATTTGCCTTGAATGGACAAACTGTGACATTAACCCGGTAAAATTAAAAATCACTAAAACCTCAAGCGCGGTTATAATTAAGCTATAATTAATTATAACCGCGTTCGCAATATAAAATGCTTTCGTTCGTTTACATTATTTTAAACGCCTTTATTAAACTAAGTATATGAGCTAAGAAATGATAAAGTAAAAGGATTGTGTTTAAATGATTACAAAAAAAATCGAAAATGTACTTCTAATAAATTTGAAATTACTGCCAGAATTAGTAAATGATCACCAAATTGTGTTTGTATTCATAATTCATAATTCTTTATTGCACACAAATATTTAAAAAAGTTACAGTAAAAGAAAATGCATGTACAAAGGCGAGCTTATCTCTAAAAGAGATTTCTTCCAGCAAACCAAGGCATTATAGGAATTGGTATCATAAAAGGGTAGGCAGTGCACAATAAATACTATAAATAAAACGCCTAGTAATAAATTAAATACCTATAAAATACAGATGGGAAATACAAAATATTATAACGAAATATACTACATAAACTTTACTTATAATAATATAAATACAATAACTTCTACGTAAGAGAGAAGTGGTGCTCTTTAATTCGTTTCTTAAAAGAGAAAAGTGTGGGACTGTCTCTTATAGTGCAAGGAAGTGCGTTCCAGAGTCGGACCGCCCGCAGCCTGAAAGAGTGTTTATTTATACGCAGCGTTGTTATTCCGCGCAGTGGCTAAAAGTGAGACAGTGTGAGACAGTATCGGATTTTTCAAGATATTGAACAGATAATAAAGAATGTGAGAGTCTCGGCGACGACGAATCGGAAGTCACCCGAACTCTTTGCGATATTGAGAAACATGGTCGAATTTGCGCAGTCTGGAGATAAACCGAATCCCGAGATTCTGACGTCGCTCGAGTTTATTCAGTTTCTCTTCGTTCGCACTAGCCCAGACAACATCGGCATGAGAAGGGAATGTACAAGGGTAATTTTGGTCTGCCGTTGCAAGAAGTTCTGCAGTCGCCTGAGGGAATGGAAAGACGCAAAGACCCGTCTGCTGACCTCGCAGACATGTGGAGACCAACACAGCTGGTTATCAAAGATGACCCCAAGGTTTTTTTGCCTTTGCAGTGTACTCTATAGTAGTACCATTATGAGTTACAGGAACAATGAGTTTCTGTAATAAAGAGAGTGCTTGGTTCCAATAATCATTGCCTGCGATTTTATCGGGTTAATCAACAGCCCGTGGGACGAGGCCCAGTCCTTCACATTCTCGAGGTCAGCATTCAACATCTCCACGGATGAAACTTAATCGCAGGGGGAAAAGTGGCGATAGATTTGGAGATCGTAGAGCGTAGAGATGATACGAAGAAGAAAGGACGTCGGAGATGGAGTTGGTAAAGACTGAAAACAGAAGAGGAGAAAGAATACCACTTTGAGGCACTCCTGCGGTTAGATTACGCCATTGAGTTTCAGTCTCCTGAGACATAATGCGCTGCTGACGATCTCTCAGGTATGAGTTGAACCAGTGAACCGCATGTGAAGACATATTCAAGGAACCCAGCACCGCAACAAGAATGTCAAAATCGACGCAGCTAAAGGCATTGCTGAAGTTAAGCAGGCCAACACAGTGACTAACTTCTGGTCCATGGCCAGCTGGATGTCATCGCTGACTTTTAAAAGTGCTGTGGTATTACTGTGCACTGGTCTGAACCCAGATTGGATAAATGATCACCAAACTTCTTTTTATGTTTTTTGTACTTAAGCTTATGTTTTAAGTATTTTTGTTGTTCTTAAATGTTCCACCTAACACGAAAGATAAAGGGGGCTTCGCTTCGCTCAACCCCTTTACCCTTCACCTAAGCTACCGCAGTATTTTTCCCTGATATTTTCTGCAACTTTTGGTGATCATTTACCCATTTTGGGTAAGAAAAAAGTATTTTGGTGATCATTATATTTGTTGCCAAAGAAAAATACAAGAGTTCTCCTGTATGTTCTGTGTTTGCATTAAAGAAGTTACTAATTGCAAAACATTAGGAAGTACTTCCTTAGTATTTGATTTACCAAATGGTATATAAGCAATCTGTGCAAATGGCTGTCATTGCATAAATGCTAGTAAAATTATTCATTACTATTAGTGACGATCGCTGTCAGATCAACGAGGATGTCCTGATGTCTTCCGGGAGCTCTACAGTTCGGCAACGAAGCAAGTTCTCTTAGAGGACATAGTAAAGTCGCTTACATGGAATCATAAAGGCATAATCATCAAGAGTGTACTCATGATACAACAACATGGTATAACATGTTCAAGGCAAGATTATGACGGACATGTCTGATGGCTCACTTACCAACATCATTGTTGGAAATGAGACGTTAGAGGTGGTTGATCATTAAGTCTTTTGGCAAAGAACACCAGAATCTCCAGGCTAATTTAGCTAGGATGGACAGCTTACAAGAAGCTTGGGAATATTTTCAGGGATCGAAACATACCACAATGTCTGAAGGCCAAGCTATTACATCAATAAGTCCTGCCTACCAGGGCGTATGGTGCCGAAACATGGACGCTTACAAAGGAAATAGTGAAACGAATGAGAGTAACCCAAAGAGGCAGGGAGCTTTCTATGCTAGGCATCGCACTCCCAGTCCCAGACTCCGAAACAAAGACCTAGACAGACTAAGGTACAAGATGTCAGACATAATATTACTTGACTCAAATGGAAGTGGGCAGGACACACGGCGAGGCGAGATGATGGCAAGTGCAGTAAGTCTCTGACCGAGTGGTCGCCGAAAGACGGAAAGTGAAGCATGAGCCTACTAGCAGCCAAATGGGTCAATGACATTACCAACATTGCAGGGAAAAACTGGATTTGATTGGCACAGGATAAGTTGACACACAATGTTGGAGGCTTATTCCCCAGCAGTCGGCGGAAACAAGCCGCCAATGATGAAGATGATTCTAGCAGACTAGTAGGTATTTAAAAAAATAAACAAAGATGTCAGGTCTCATTACGCAGGCAACAAACAAAACGTAAATGCTCTGTGAAAATGATTCTATGGATAGTTTTGACGTCTTCGGAATTTAGACAACTACCACTAGTCTTCTTTTTAATTCTTTTAAATACCTACTTGCCCCTTAGGCTGCTTGCACACGGCGTACTTGAAACGCTCCGTGCTCACTTGGCGACTTTTATTTAAATTAGTTCAGTTATGTAGTCGTTTATAATAATTCTAACCTGCTAGGTTTTTCTCCCTATTGGGTTTTTCATTGGAATTGTTAAAAAAAGGACACAATTCATTCCAAGCATTTATTTTTACAACTTTGTTCCAATTCCATGTCGCTGGACGAATGTTAATTTCCGTTATAAAGTGGTCGGTGTCGAAAGGTTTCAAAATACATGTGCAATATTACTGCAACTGCGGCGCGGGCGTGGGCGCGGCGCGGGGCAGTGCGGTGGGAGCGCACCCCCTCCTCCGCCCAAACATCAATTCAAACAATTCAAATTTTACAACGCAAAAATCGGCATCTACATTGCCGAAACGCGCCGGCGTCTCACGTTCGTGAAACGCGAGTCGTCGGCGCGTTTAAAATACGCCGTGTGCAGGCAGCCTAGTGACGAACTATTTGATCAGGTGATAGGATGTGTATCATTTGAATGATACACCTGCATTCAGTCTGCACTTATTGGAATTCCATGTTATTGTATGTACTATTATAAGTTCATTGTTCCTATTATCCATAGACTTACCAATAGCGTGTCTGTAGCATTGTATAGCTGCGTTAGAGTTCTGCAGTTCAATGAATTCGTGTCCCATCAGGATCCATGCGGACAGGTACTGAGGGTCGAGAGCCAGCGCTCTTTGGAAGTAAACAACAGCCTTTTGATGTTCGCTTCGTAAACTGTAGTAGTTTCCTGAAATGTGTTTGTATTTACTTTTTTAACGAGAATAGAATATGTTATCATTTATGAGTACTAGTGTTGGCCCATAACGCAAAGTTTGTGATCTTTCATCATTCTCATCAAAAAACAAGCTGTGTTCAATCCAACCTGTTTATCATTTCGTCACAGGCAGGTACTGAGATAAACTGAGAAGTCACACCCAAAACTATGGTAAAATATTAGACTAGTTTTAAAGCTGCATTTGCATTATGACTCTAATAAGTACTTTCTTACCTATAACACAACAAGTCTCGACTCTGTACTTGTCTATAGATACAGCCCTTTGTGCCAAATTAGCCAGCTCCATCCGCTTATCTTTTAAGTACAGCAGATGTGAGTAGACGTCCCAATTGTCAAGGCGGTAGGGGTCAGTTTGGAACATTTCACGGAACATTGTCAGGGAAGCGTCGACATCTGAAATATTATTTTGCTAGATGATTTAAAGAAATTATGAGTAGCCACTAACCATTTAGTGGTCACAAACATGCTGAAAAATAAGATAAAATTTCTCATTGCATTTTGGTAGATAACAATTTGAGAAGTTACCTCTTCTATCATGATGAGCAATAGCCATCTGAGCGGTCACATAAGTACTTTTATGAAAGCCAGCTGTCGCTAATGCCATGTAGGCTTCCAGAGCCTGGTCTGATAGCTTCAGCTCCGTAAAGGCATGAGCCGCGAAGAAATACATCATCCAGTGTTTAGGTAGCTGCAACGAGTCCAAGGCTTCAGCCTCATTTGCTAGTCCAGCCAGCTCAACCCATGCTGACCAGAGTATTGGCACAGCTGCAACGGCTGCCTGCAGCACCGTAACAGCTTGGGTCCGAAGATCCAGCTTTTTGAGTACTACACCTTCTAAATAGAGAAGGTAACCATCTAGATTGTTTCGGTTTGCCTAAAAAGATATGTAATATGAGCACTCTGTCATACACATTCAATAAACTTCTATTTGACATTTAAATCGACTAGCTAGAAGGCAAGACTTAAATAGAGTAAACTTTTACAACTTCATACAAATTTACATGGAGTTGTCAATATTTACTCAAGTTAAGTCATATTCCGCTTGCAAGTGCTAAATCAATGGCTAGCCTTTGAAAGACAGCGGTTTCAGATGCTTATGCTGATTTTTTCTATGCATAATTAGTGTATTCTAAGACAATTGCAAAATACGCGAACCGTCGGATATTATTAGTTTTCGAGTTTTTTTTTTTTTTATCGCCATTTCAAGCATTTGGGACATGTGGGGATGTGGGAGTATTAGAGTGGGGAAATGACAGATTTGTCAAGTTTAAAATAATTCTGACCCCTTATCTACACTCTGACAAAATAATCATGTTCTGATTGGTTAATTTGACAATTTGAAATGGTATATGATATAAATTCAAAGATGCTATCATCATAGATAAGGCTACAAAATGTATATACCTTGAAAAACGACAGCAAATCAAGCAAAACTTGTGTGGATGAAAAATCATTATTTTCTATTGTTGACTCAGTAGTATTGTCGAGTCTCTTCTTTTCGCTAGACATGTATTGAGAATACTTGTGAAGAAAGACACATTTTTGGTGAGTACAGTTCTCTAAAAAGTGCGCTGCCCGGTCAAACTCTTGGCAATCGAAGTAGCTTTTCGCCAGATTATATGCATCTATTTCTTCGCCTGGCATGTCGTCAGGATGTTTGCTTACAGCGTCATAGCTGATGCGGTGATCTGGCAGTGCAAATTTGAGCTCGGCCAGCCATTTAGTTGTTTGTATCAGACCTCGCTCTGAACATTCTCGGATTCCGTGAAGAATGTCTAGTCTCACTTGGTTTAGGTCGATTTGTATATCTCCTTTAGCGTTCATTGCGGGAAAATGTTGCAGTGATCATTAGAGATGGAAAATACTATATTATTTATAGACACAAAGGCCAGATTTTAATAATTTCGGCTGGTATAAATTTTACCAAAACAAATCCAAAACAAAACCGTTTGTTCGGGTCCTGCCTGTCAGCTGTCAGTCAACGTCAACCAGCGGTATTTAACTGTTGTGTTCACTGTAACGCTGTACGCACCATTTTCATAGCAAGATGAGCTAACCTAAAATCGATTCATCATTTTATTCGATGCAGGCAGAGAGATTGTAATTACAATCTCTCTGCCTGCATCGAATAAAATGATATATATAATTATACTTTGTCCACTCAGATTAACCCCTTCTAGCCTGCGAGACTAAATTGCCGGACCCCTCTTCAGCGTGCGAGGTAAAATTGGTTAGCGATCCGCGACATCCGTGGTCTGGTTTTTCGCTGACGCTCTGTTTTTTACAAGCTTTTATTTAGTTTCACCTGTCCCGTTGTCTGTCTGTCTGTAATCAAATCTTGCAAGTTAAATTTGATCCACTTCCCGGTTTCCGATTGAGCTGAAATTTTGCACGCATGTATAAATCGGATGACAATGCAATATCATTATAACACAGAGCTGATCTGATGATGGAGCTGGAAGGTGGCCATAGGAACTCCATAATTAAACGACGCAACCCCATCGAGTTTGGGCTCCTTTCATTTATCTTGACGAGTACTTTAAAGATGCGGTATACTTCTATAGCAACTACGTAGTGTTTCGGCTTGATCGAGCGACGCCTAAGTCAAATACCTATAGACCGTCCGTCCGTCACCGCCGCCGCCGCCGACCGGTAAAGGGTCCCGCGGGTGGTGGGGTGCTGATTACCGTGCGCCGAGGAATCTTGGCGCGGCGACGTGACGAGCTACGGAGTACGCCGACTGCCGAGGAACTATGGGTTACCATCGACCTTTACGGTGGTGGCACTAAGCACTCTCGAGTCAGCTGTGATCATTCCTTTTCTAAACTGCACTTAGTGGCTTCTTACACCCTCACAATAACAAACACCACAAATCACTTCATAATTTCTTCGATTACTCTTCTGACCGTGTTGTAAACAGCACAAACGATTTGTTCTTATTTCTTGGGGACTTTAATGTATCTTATGCATCGTGGGAAATTGCCAACACTAATAATTCAAACTTTCTTCATATTAATACAAATAATAATAGTGTGGCAACCTCACTTTCGGAATTTATGATGTTGACTAATTTGAAACAGTACAACTGGTGTACGAACGTTAACCAACACATCCTTGATTTGGTTTTGAGTAACACTGCTTGTTCCGTGGTACCATGCGCCCATCCCCTTGTTCCTGAGGACCCGCATCATAGATCTTTAGAGATCAATATTAGTGTTCCTGGTCTGTTCTTACATAAGCAAAAGCCTCGTTTGAAACTCATGTATCATAATGCTGACTACGTGGCGATCAATAGGCGGTTATCCGACTATGACTGGAACTATCTACATAATATGAATACGGATGATGCTACCAATCTTTTTTATAGTCAGCTAAATTGTGTTATTGACGAACATGTTCCCAAACAGTCGGTATCATCTACCCCAAATAGTGGATACCCACAATGGTACTCTAGTTCCCTCATTAAATTAATTCGCGAAAAACTCAAATATCACAAGAAATGGAAAATCTATGGTAATCCACTAGATTATGATGGTTTTAGATTACTCAGGCATAGGGAGAAGAAGTTGGAACCTCTTTGTTTTTAATCGTTTGTGAAGAGAGCCGAAGAACGAATTGAACATTGCCGTAAATATGTTTGGAGTTATATAAAAACTAAATTTTCTTCAAATGCTTTACCCAAGCGTATGGTTTATAATGGTAAATCCTCTTCAGATTGTCATTCAATCAGTAATTTATTTAATGAATATTTTAATTCTGTCTTTGTAAAGGATACTAATGACAGTTCAATGGATCCCATTTTTGGTTTGGATTATAATTCATCCGATGCTCCGATAGATATTTCGTCAGTAAGATTACCCGTAAACTAATCTTGAGACATTTAGATAAGGTAGATGTTAATAAGGGAGCAGGTCACGATGGGATTCGTCCCATTTTTATCTCGAAATGCTCATCCTCACTTTCCATACCGCTTACTATCTTTAAAAAGTCACTAAATGAGGGATGTTTTCCAAATATTTGGAAAACTGCAATAGTAACGCCAATACATAAGGTGAGAGGTGTGACGTAAAACAGTACAGGCCTATATCAAAATTATGTATATTTGGTAAAATATTCGAAAAACTTGTAACACAAGAACTATCTCAAACTCTATCACGTCACATCTCTCAATTCCAACATGGTTTTTTTAAGGGTCGTAGTGTCGACACAAAAGTCACTTTTACAGATTTTGCAATTAATGCTATGGACGCTGGATGTCAGGTTGATACCGTGTATACCGATTTTTCAAAAGCATTTGATAAAATTAATCATAACACACTCCTTTCCAAACTTCTGAAGATCGGTATATGGTGATTTGATTAGATGGTTGAAGTCCTACATTAGCAACAGAAGTCAAGCAGTCTCACTAAAAGGATACACATCAGACTTTCTCTCCATTGGCTCTGGCGTACCCCAGGGTTCCCATTTGGGCCCATTTTTGTTTACTCTATACATTAATGATATCATGAATATTTTCTCAGACTCATGTCATTTGGTATACGCGGACGATACTAAGATTTTTAAAGTAGTCTCAACCCCAGAAGACTGCACTTTACTTCAATCTGATCTAAACATTTTCACAACTTATTGTGCCCGTAATCAGTTATTGCTTGATGTAGATAAATGTTATACGAAAACATTTACCCGGAAATTTAATCCAGTATTAGCTGATTACAACCTCAATGGTATTCAAGTGAAAAGGGTAACGCAGATTAGGGACCTGGGGGTGCAACTTGATTCTAAACTTCATTTCAATATACATATCGACCATATCATCGCTCGAGCTTACCAAAAACTTGGTTTAATTCTGCGTCTATCAAAACCCTTTAAGCGAGCAAAAACCATCATAACGCTATACTACGCATATGTGCGTAGTATTTTAGAATTTGGTTGTGTAGTGTGGAATCCCCACTATGCGGTACACGTTGCTCGTCTTGAGAAGATTCAGAATAAATTTTTAAAATCATTAGACTACAGGACCGGCACTAACTATGATGATAATAAAAGGCTGTGTGATAAGTTCAACATTGCCTCCCTAGAAAGCAGACGCACTTTTTTGGATGCCTCATTCCTATATAATTATTAAATGACCATATAGATTCGGCATGTTTACTTGAGAAGTTAACTTGTTTGTTAACCGCATCTCCTCACGTTCAAAGAAAACATTTTTTTTCTACCCTATGTAGCACAAACTATGCAAAAAACACATTATTTCGACGATCTTTCGAAACTTATAACAAAAGACTGATAGATATAGATATCTTCGCAAACTCACTTCCTAGCTATAAAAGACAAATAAAAGAAATTCTATGTAGGTAACTTAACTATACATTCTCGAATATTTTCAAAACACGGTATAAATTGTAACCAATTTAAGGGTACTCCAGGTCTTTATGTAAATAGTCAAACAATCCATGTTTAGTAAGTGACTGTTTGTTACCTGAATAAAATAAAATAAAAATAAAATAAAATACTTTGACACAAGATGGTAACCAGGGCCTGATGATGGAGCTGGAAGGTGGCCCATAGGAATTCCATAATTAAACGAAGCAACCCCATCGAGTTTGGGCTAGTTTAATTTGTTTTGACGAGTACTTTGATACTAGATGTCCGACCCCAAAGCCGATAGTTGTCTTTAAGAGATGGTTTGATTAAGAACATTTAGCACCTTCTTTTCTTCTCGCTATCACAATGTAACACGCTTTTATTTATGAAATTGGGACTGTGATAAAAACGGGAAGCTTTAACTATTAAAGTGTAATGGTTTTAATGTTAAAAATATATAATTATCTACGGTATGTAATTATTTTGTCGTAGTCGAAGAAGCTTAATTATCGTTAAAGGTTACAATGAACTTATAAAGTGATATATTTGCTATTGGAGTTCATTTATTTTAAAAATTTTAGTTCATTTTTAATAAAAGCTTGTTTTTAAAAAAGTTTTATTTTTCTTTTTTAGAACAAATCTTTCAATTACTACTCGTATGTATATGATACCTATCCATTCAATTAAAGAAAAGCATTTAAATATATACCGTACTTAAACGCTATAAAAAGAATCCCCGATTTTTTTATCAAAATATCTTTAAAGTGCAAAATCAATTTTGCAAACTGTTTAACTACTTATGTTAAACCGTTATACTAACTGATTATCTGATATCTGAATATAAATAAAGCTAACAATTATTTTATTAACTTAAATCCAACTTTACTTGAACTAAGCACCTATTAATCTTTGGGGCCCATACGTTTTAATAATGAAAACATTCTAATCAATCAATAAAAAAATCTCATAAACATGATAACAACAAAGAACGATAAATCTGATTTTGATACATATAATCGGGTAGTAACTTCGATGTCCCTATTGAATGGGGACAGAGCCAATGGGGAAAACGGGACAACAGGGTATTTAATCGCTCATCAAATATGTCCTATTTGACCAGCAAAAATGTTCAACAAAAACGCTTATGTTGTACCGGCACAAAGCTAAGGTCGAGCCGCCGCTATCAGTAGCTATGATCGTCTATTCTATCTTCCCAAAATGAGAGGAACCGATTCAGCTGTAAGATTTGTAAGTAAGAATGATAAGTCTGAATTTCTCGTTCGTTGAGAAGTTCGTTAGGCGTACAATAGTCGAACGAAGTTTGGTTCAGGAAGTTACAGTTTCAAGTTAGACAGAGAAAGCATATATGTCCGCGAGCCGGTAATTCGCATCAGTCAGCGGTGTATTGCGCCAGAACGATCGTTGTTATATTTTATGGATGATGGCACCATCTGGTTTTTGTATATATGGGCGATTGGAACATCTTTTGTTTTAGTGGTCGACCACAGTTTAAATTATTTGTTTGTGATACCGTATAGATATCCGTCGTAGTTTTACGACGTGAGTACTCAATGATATTTCATGTGCTCGCTAGTAGCGGCTTGTGGTGGTTCCAATTATATATTTGGTTCACGGCAATAACGATCCGAAAAGACCGGTTTACACAATTGCGATTTGAGTTCCGAAATGGGTTCTGAACTAGCGGTTACCTCAAAAGGTCCGTAACGTTTTGAAACCTTCAACTCTGCGCAATTTGAGCTGGATGTTATCGAAACGTAAGCATTATTGTTTTAGGAGATCTAACCCACACCATAGCGAAGTGCATAGTTCGATAAATACCGAACTATGAATTCCACTAGCCGCAGCACGTCCTGGGCTGAGCCAAATCATATATACCGACTCAGCTTACACATTAGACCTCCAGCGAAATTTACATTTAATTTAAAAATGCAACTTGAATCCAATCTGACCCAAGGCAATGCAAAACACCTACCCGGTCCTAAACAATGAACTTTAGACTGTAAATTGATCTCTTCGCGCGTCCCCGACAACACTCAAATGTCAAAATATCAACAGGATATGTTATCTGTGTTGACACCGGTTTAACTTTGTTCTGAATTTGTTATTTCCATCCGCGGAACCTCATCGATCAAACAGTCTCCCTATGCCCTGCCAACCTAGGTTTAGCCGCAACTAAACTCCTGTCTAGCCTAGTCTAAAAACCTAGTGTTATACCACGTCCATTATCGACACCACTCGAAAATGGTTGAGTTTGATTTGAATGTGCTTGAATGTTTAACGACTGTGTGTGTGGGAATTACAAAACTCGCTACTCGAAAGGAATGAGGAGAGGATTAGCCCGCGAATATCCTAAGAGCCAATCCAGGAACCCTATGGTGAAGGAAAAAGGAATTTAGGGTCGCTCCAAGCCCAGACTCAGACTCAGATAAATTGACTTAAAAGTTCTTTTCTAACGACCCAAGGATAGTTTTGGAATTTGGGGTAGGTTGATATAAAGGTGGGAACCGAGGTATATCTCGGCGCTTCAGACACTCACGAAAACCCACTGAAACTTCGCAATCACAAATTCGTATAGTTCTGACGCGTAACACGGCAGACAAAAACTGTTTAGAACTCGTGAAAGACGACTGTCACAGTAGCTAGACGCTGAGACTGAATGCCCTCCCCTCTCATGCCCTGGTATTTATATGCGTCCTTTGCGAACACGCTCTGCCCAAGCAAAGCTTCTTATCACTAACTACACAGGGTCTAATTTCAACCATGCCATGCAGATCCGCCGTTCTACAAATTGTGTGTACGCATATTCACTATGATCAACCGTAGGTGATCACTCAAATCATTTGGTACTGCCGATACACAGAATCTGTTGATCGCTGACCAATAAAAGCTTGTTGCGATTAATTAAGCATTCCCGACCGCTAGGGCGCGTAGCTAAGACCACCAGAATGCTATCCAAACCAGCGGTGTCAGACCCTCCATATCATACCTCAATCGCAATTGTGTATTTGCAATCAACATAATAGCTTTCTCCGTTCCATAATAACCTTTCATTATTTAGTTATTCATAATTTTATTCAACGCGCAGCCAAATCGGCTCTGATCTCTACACATCTCGCAGGAATGCGACAAAAAAAACCTGACCTGAACTGAACTTCCACGAATGAACCCACGCGTCGGCTCCGTTTTTTTTTCTAACTTTGCCAGTAAGCTAGACAAAACCCCCAAACGTTATCTGAACCGATTCTCGTATTCAAAACAGCGCGGCGTTGGGCTAGCTCTCTACCACGCAGAATGAAGTATCAAATGTACCGAATCTCGTGTACCATTACAGCCCCCTCCCAGACCTTGAGACACTGTTTATCTCAGTTAACATGGCGCAAGGATCTCATTACCACTATGCTACCCATGCTTTGTACATATCTACTCTATATGTACGGACATCTCAAATCATGTACACAGACCGATGAATCTGTCAATTATGTATATAATATTTACACAACTCGATTGAGTTCTCTCCTGTCTTATCTTATTTATCTATCTAACTATACAACCTCGCTTACCCGCAATTTATCCTAATTCGTATTACTATATATATATACAAATTGTTTTTTTTTTGTTTTTTTGTTTTTTTTTGTTTTTGTTTCCAAACCATGCAAGATCCTTAAATCTACAAAGTAGTTACTCAAATTTACAGCTTACAGCTTAATTATATAACTTTTATACACTATCTTATTTATCTACGCCCTTATTCGTCCTCACATAATACCTGGCTATATTTATAGTATTGAAGTTACCCAATATCTCATTTGAACCCGGATCTACTAACGTATAACAGTTCGGATATATCACTGCCGAAATAACATAAGGCCCTTTATACAACAATGAAAATTTCCGCATGATTTTATGTTCTTTATTTGAACGCACAAAAGTCTTAAGTTTCACATAATCACCTATACGATAGACCTCTAACTTACGCCGTTTGTCCGCCTGTCGCTTACGTCGTTCACTAGAACTTTTAGAGTTTTCTATCGCTACATTTCGCACCTGTTCCGTATCCCGCACACTATGGCCTAATAACCATTCATCGCCTAATTCCTTGTCAATAGTTAACGGTTCCCGCCTACCAAACGCTAACTCATTAGGCGCAAAGCCTGTGCTTGTGTGTTCGATATTATTATAGCAATGTTGAATGTCCGGTAACACGTCGACCCAACTACGATTACTTCCGCCGCAATAAGTTCTAATCAGTCGACCTAGCTCGCGATTCACTCTTTCTACGCTATTAGAATTTGGACAATACACCGACGTATGAGTGACTCGAATCCCTAGCTGTTTGAGTCCAAATTCCCAAACTTTCGATATGAACTGTCCGTAATTATAGTTTCGATAGGTATTTCCCTATGAAATCTCTTTGTACAAGCGAGCACGCTCCTACCTGTCGCTTTCCGCATTGGATATAATTTTATTACCTTACTGTACACGTCTTGAATCACATATATATATTGATATCCGAATTTACCTACGGGCAATGGCCCATAAAGGTCCGAGAAAACTTTCTCACCCAACTTTTCCGCCAACACCGGTGTACAAGGACCAACGGTATTGTTAGTACTTGGTTTGACCTTTTGACATATGTCACAACTTCTTATCACCGCGCTAATCACCCTACTCATATGAAGAAAATAATATCTGTCCTTCATCAGTGCTAATATTTTATATCTGCCGTAGTGACCTATTTCTTCATGTATGTGTAAAATAAGTTCCTCCTGTAGTGATTTCGGAATTACTAGCAACTGTACGTTCCGCTTCGGCACGTGAAAATATAACGTATCACCTACTAGCTTATAATTTTCAAAACCTCTCGTTCCCGTATCTACTACATTACGTCTGATACAACCGCTAATTCGATTTAACCGCTCATCTTCGCTTTGTAATCTCGCAATGTCCCGTAAACTCGAAATAACACTTGCGGTATTCGATGCCTGAAACCAGAATATCCCCGGCTGAACATTTGTACTGTCAATCATACCTCCAGGTCCCGCTATTTGCCTGCTTAGCGTGTCGGCAATTTGATTATCAGTCCCTCGCACAAATTCTATGTCGTAATCGAATTGCTCTAAAAACATAATCCACCTCGTTACGCGTGCCCCTAATAAGGTCCACGACTTAATGAACGTCAAACTTTTATGATCAGTTCTAATAATAACCTTTTCTCCCCGCAAATATATCTCAAATCGCTTTAAAGTGTATATAACTGCATACATTTCCTGTTCACTGATAGCCCATCTCGTCTGAGCACCCTTAAATGCCTGCGAACAGAACCCTATAATTCGTTCCTGGCCCGATTCATCTAATTGATAAACATAGCCCCCAATTCCTATAGCGCTGGCGTCACATTGAACATAATATGTTTTTCCCGCCAATGGCTGACTCATAATTATACTTTCTGAGAATTGGTTTTTTATCTCGTCAAAAGCACTTTGCATCTGCGCATTCCAGACGAACTTGACTCCAGACCGTAATAAATTGTACAAGGGCTGTGTTAACGTTCCAAAATTTTTTTATAAACCTCCGAAAGTAATTTATGAACCCCAAAAACGCCCTCAATTGCTTGACAGTTCTGGGTGACGGATATAATTTAAGTGTTTCAATTTTGTCCGGGTCCATCTGCAAACCTTGTGTAGACAAAATATGCCCCAATAACTTGACTCTTTTTTGTGCGAACTCGCATTTTTTTAGTTTGCATGTGAAGCCCGCGTCTTTCAATTTACTCAGAACCGTGTCCACTTGAGACAAATGCTGTTCGAAGTCACCCTCAGTTAAAATTGCCAAATCGTCAACAAAATTTAAACAATATGACCTAACCTCTGGCCCTAGAATTAAGTCCATCGCCCTCGAAAATGAACCCACACTGGTTTTCAACCCCTGAGGTAAAACGTTGTAAACATAACTTCTGCCTTGATATACAAAACCCGTGTATCGTTTAGATTCGTCTGATAATGGTATAGAAAAATACGCATCTTTGATATCAATAACTCCTATGTAGTTTATTCGGCGCCCGGATTGCAATATCTCACTCATTAAAGGTGTGGTTTCAACCTCCCCAAACATTCCCGTGTTTAATTGTCGTGCATCTAGCAGAATACGGACCTCTCCTGATTTCTTTAATGTACAAGTCAATGGACTGCTGAAATCCGTAGATTGCCTGCTAATAATACCTATCAATTCCATTTCTTCCAAACGTTTTGTTACTTTATCGCGATATGCGAACGGTATGGGATAGCTTCGTTTTACGAAAGGCGTTTCATCTCTCATTTTTATCTCATGTATATATTTATTTGTCCGACCTACCCTATCGCTAAACAACTCTGCATGTTTATTTAACACCGGCAATAACCTTGTTTTGTGTTCAACAGGTATTGATGAATTATTCACATATTCCTCTATCATATTTCTACTGGTATCTTGGTTCTGTACTTCCATTGTACAACAGCAAAAATCCTGATTAGGGCCAGTACCTAATGGTATTTCACACATCCGCCCGGCGCTTCGTATAATTAGCCTCTTATTACCCTCACACATTAAACTGGCTCGCGTCTGTTGTATAAAATCAAACCCCAAAATTAAATCTTTAGGCACCCTTGTTAATACTAGCATTGGAGTATCGATAACGCATTCACCTATTGTTAATGGAACGTTACTAATTTATCAACCTTTTCCTTACTGACTCCAAATGCACCTGTGATTCTCAAACTTGGAATCGGTATTTCCGTCGGTTTTCCCAATTGACTGCACACTTCTTCGTACACTCTCCGACTTATTACGCTGATTTCGCTCCCCGAATCAATCAAACTCCTTACAACAATATTCCCAATACGCACATCTATCTCAGGTAATGTCAAAGTACTACATAACTCGCGCCCACACTCAGTCGAATCGTCGTCTCTGAATATCGTATGTAAACGTCTGTCATTGCGGCCTATACAATTCAATCTAGATTTTTTATCTAAACACACGGCATATCCGTGCGCTTTATGCGCTAGTAATTGAATAAATTCATTCACACCCACGTTCGAATCCAAATTACACAAATCATACAGTCTATGTTTTTTTCCCAATTTGATCGGCTGTCCACCCGAACCGTAATAAATATCTGAGCGCGAACGACCCGCGCGAGTCCACTAGTTTTTTGAATTCTGACTTATCGCATTATTCCTGTCACTTGAACTTTGCCCTGCCTCTGTATCTCCTGAACTATCATTGCCCCTCTGGAACCCTATTGCCTTGAAGCTAGGCTGAGGCTGTCTGCCTCTACCGCGAAAATAACCGCGACCACGCGTCCCAAATTCGTTTCGCGCCTTCGTTACTGCGTTATAATTATTCCTACGACTCATCGCGTTATAACGTAACGTATTTACCCGCATAGCTCGATATTGCCCACGCATGTAGCTATTCCGCCTTACATTATTCGTATCCATTGTCTCAGAACCATGTATCGCACTTAATTCCCCATTGACATTCCGTTCTAAATGCCGAAGGAAGTCGACCGCATCACGTATCGTCATTGGCTCCTTTCTAGCAAAAAACGCTACCTGAATATCACGCGGCAACTGTCTGAAAATCATGTTGATTTTCTCCGTATCAGTAAACGGTATCGTAAGCTCATATATGCTATTCAATTGAGAGGCAAAGAATTCTTCCATACTTTGACCTCTCTTAGAATCAAACTTCGCAGTTAGGAATCTTTGCTTAATTAATTCCTGTTCATTATCACCCCAGAATACCTCTCTGAAATCTTTTTCAAAATCCGAATAGGTTCGCCATGAGTCTCTGTATATGCTCATTCGAACTTTCGCAATTCCTACCAAACTATCCGTTGCCCATATCAAAGCCCTAGAACTATCTCCCGAGACTTTAATATAAGCCTTTAAATCTCTTAAGAAAATCATCGGATTTTCCGAACTCCGCCCATCGAATGTCGGCAACTTCTGTGTCATTTTCACAATGCATGATTGACGTTTTTCTACCGATTGTTCAAACGTCTCTAGTTCCTATCTGTCAGTCTGTCTGTCCGAAGTCCTACTAGCATTGCTCGTGCTGGAACCCCTTTCCAAACTGTCTAATCTATTCACTATTTCAGATAACAATTGCGTCACCTGCCCTGACGCCATTTCACTTGTGTGTGAAAGTGAATTTTGTGCTACCCGACTATCGTTTTTTCTACGCCGGCCGGCCATCCTGAACACTAAACCGCCGTAGCTCGTCTGAAAACAATGCCCCTTTTTGCTTATTTCTTATTTACAAACTGAACTGTTTAAAATCGTTTCTACGTTGTGTTATTTTTAAAAGTAACGCGTTAGACCTTGATTCTTTTAGAATATCTAGGTATCAGACTATCTAGGATATCCTTCGGTCTCGGCACCAGGAATCTGCACCGGCACAAAGCTAAGGTCGAGCCGCCGCTATCAGTAGCTATGATCGTCTATTCTATCTTCCCAAAATGAGAGGACCCGATTCAGCTGTAAGATTTGTAAGTAAGAATGATAAGTCTGAATTTCTCGTTCGTTGAGAAGTTCGTTAGGCGTACAATAGTCGAACGAAGTTTGGTTCAGGAAGTTACAGTTTCAAGTTAGACAGAGAAAGCATATATGTCCGCGAGCCGGTAATTCGCATCAGTCAGCGGTGTATTGCGCCAGAACGATCGTTGTTATATTTTATGGATGATGGCACCATCTGGTTTTTGTATATATGGGCGATTGGAACATCTTTTGTTTTAGTGGTCGGCCACAGTTTAAATTATTTGTTTGTGATACCGTATAGATATCCGTCGTAGTTTTACGACGTGAGTACTCAATGATATTTCATGTGCTCGCTAGTAGCGGCTTGTGGTGGTTCCAATTATATATTTGGTTCACGGCAATAACGATCCGAAAAGACCGGTTTACACAATTGCGATTTGAGTTCCGAAATGGGTTCTGAACTAGCGGTTACCTCAAAAGGTCCGTAACGTTTTGAAACCTTCAACTCTGCGCAATTTGAGCTGGATGTTATCGAAACGTAAGCATTATTGTTTTAGGAGATCTAACCCACACCATAGCGAAGTGCATAGTTCGATAAATACCGAACTATGAATTCCACTAGCCGCAGCACGTCCTGGGCTGAGCCAAATCATATATACCGACTCAGCTTACACATTAGACCTCCAGCGAAATTTACATTTAATTTAAAAATGCAACTTGAATCCAATCTGACCCAAGGCAATGCAAAACACCTACCCGGTCCTAAACAATGAACTTTAGACTGTAAATTGATCTCTTCGCGCGTCCCCGACAACACTCAAATGTCAAAATATCAACAGGATATGTTATCTGTGTTGACACCGGTTTAACTTTGTTCTGAATTTGTTATTTCCATCCGCGGAACCTCATCGATCAAACAGTCTCCCTATGCCCTGCCAACCTAGGTTTAGCCGCAACTAAACTCCTGTCTAGCCTAGTCTAAAAACCTAGTGTTATACCACGTCCATTATCGACACCACTCGAAAATGGTTGAGTTTGATTTGAATGTGCTTGAATGTTTAACGACTGTGTGTGTGGGAATTACAAAACTCGCTACTCGAAAGGAATGAGGAGAGGATTAGCCCGCGAATATCCTAAGAGCCAATCCAGGAACCCTATGGTGAAGGAAAAAGGAATTTAGGGTCGCTCCAAGCCCAGACTCAGACTCAGATAAATTGACTTAAAAGTTCTTTTCTAACGACCCAAGGATAGTTTTGGAATTTGGGGTAGGTTGATATAAAGGTGGGAACCGAGGTATATCTCGGCGCTTCAGACACTCACGAAAACCCACTGAAACTTCGCAATCACAAATTCGTATAGTTCTGACGCGTAACACGGCAGACAAAAACTGTTTAGAACTCGTGAAAGACGACTGTCACAGTAGCTAGACGCTGAGACTGAATGCCCTCCCCTCTCATGCCCTGGTATTTATATGCGTCCTTTGCGAACACGCTCTGCCCAAGCGAACCTTCTTATCACTAACTACACAGGGTCTAATTTCAACCATGCCATGCAGATCCGCCGTTCTACAAATTGTGTGTACGCATATTCACTATGATCAACCGTAGGTGATCACTCAAATCATTTGGTACTGCCGATACACAGAATCTGTTGATCGCTGACCAATAAAAGCTTGTTGCGATTAATTAAGCATTCCCGACCGCTAGGGCGCGTAGCTAAGACCACCAGAATGCTATCCAAACCAGCGGTGTCAGACCCTCCATATCATACCTCAATCGCAATTGTATATTTGCAATCAACATAATAGCTTTCTCCGTTCCATAATAACCTTTCATTATTTAGTTATTCATAATTTTATTCAACGCGCAGCCAAATCGGCTCTGATCTCTACACATCTCGCAGGAATGCGACAAAAAAAACCTGACCTGAACTGAACTTCCACGAATGAACCCACGCGTCGGCTCCGTTTTTTTTTCTAACTTTGCCAGTAAGCTAGACAAAACCCCCAAACGTTATCTGAACCGATTCTCGTATTCAAAACAGCGCGGCGTTGGGCTAGCTCTCTACCACGCAGAATGAAGTATCAAATGTACCGAATCTCGTGTACCATTACAATGTTTCTTAAGCTCTTACTTGTTCAAAAATTTTAGGTTTCTTTTGTTCACATGTTCAACCTAATATAATTTGGTAAAGTAAACATTAATAAGTGTGGTGCAGCAAAGACATTTTGTACATATATGATATCTCACAATGTAACCTTTTAAATTTAATATGTATGTGTGTGCATAAAGAATTAAGAATTATGAGTTTAAAAAATTCTGTGATTTGGTTGGATGGAGAATTGTGAGAGCATGTCAGTACATATTTTAGTGACTAAGAATAATTTTGTATTGAAAACGGAATTTGTATTCGACAAGCCAGATATTTGTTGTGAACTGTGTAAGAAAGCTTGATTTGTTAGGTTTTATGATTTTGTTGGTGGTGATTGTTTTGTTAATCAATTTGTATTGTTGTCAGTTTTTTTAGGTAGGTAGGTTAATCAATTAGTTAGTAGGTTAATAAAATAATAAAAAAGTGAAGATAATTCGTTTGCGTTATTTTATTTTGAGCTACAGTTAAATATGCCACTTAAAGAAAGGCACTGGCAATGGCGGCGAAATGCATACATTTGAGCGAGACGGCATAAGACTGCGAGAGGGGTTCTCAATTCGGTTTTTTTTTTATGGTGGTTACCTCAAAACTGATACTATTTATGAACCGATTTCAAAAATTATTTTTATATGTAAACTGTATTTGACCTTAACTTTTTGGAACGGTGATAAAATTATCTGTATCACTGTAAATTGTATATATACTAACCGATATAAAAAGGAATAATAATTTCAGTCTTATTTTTTTTTTCCAATCCTGCGTAAACTTTTACCTATAATTTTAAATCTAAAGCGGTAACACTGCATTATTTTGGGCTGAAAAGCTTTGTTATTATGTTACGGCTTAAGCTAGGTGTGACACTAAACTTTAGTTTAGCCGGTTAGTGTTAAGATTAATTTCGAGCCTTGGCTAATGTCCGAAATAATGTTCATTGCGATAAATGATTTAAACATTAGTCGGCTAAACTGCAGTTTAGCCTCGACGCTGTTGAGGCTAAAGATGGGTGAGAAAATATGGTTGACATTAGCCGACTAAACTTAAGTTTATTTTTCAGTATACCTAGGCTAATGTTGAAAAATTACCGTCTTAATCTGGAATAACACAGCAAAAAATAATAATCGGGAAACGGAACGCAACCAAGAAAGTTTTTGTTTTTGATCGTCATGTGTTTTCCTTCCATCTTCTATCAACTTCCCTGCCCCCACATAATCTATCTTGAAAATAACCCAGTCCATAAATAATTATCTTCTTCTAATCAGTTAAGGAACCTTACCATAAAGTATAAAAAAACCTAGTAATTGAATGTAATTTTAGTTTTTATATTTTATGCCCCTTGTGACTCATGGACGTAGGTTATAGAATTATCTTTGCCAAGTTCACAACAATTTCAAACAACTTTACTACCCTCTTTTAGTCACTGAACCCTTTTCTGGTTAGCGGGAAATATATTCCCACCAAATATCCAACTTGATGTCTCGGTGATAAAGTCCAAAACCAATGAAAATTTTTATATGCTCATGCCCGGAAAGGAGTTATTAAGTCTTTACGTTCTTAGCTCGAGTTAAATATTAAAAAAGGTTGCAAAATGCCTAATAAAAAAACACTAGGTACCTACCAAACTATTTTTTTATTTTTGAAATTATGTAGAATTTATTTCAAAAAACAAAATGCCAAATTTGCTTTTATTTCCTTAAAGTTTAGGCCTTTTGCTATACGTCCATGTCTAATTTAAAAAGATATTATCAAAAAATTAATTCGAAATTGCATGGGAAAATGAGTCACATGTGACACCACAGAGTACATTATTAAAAAGTGAGGTCAAGATAATAGGTGCACTGACAGCGTCTCTGTCACTGACGTAATAAGGTTGCATTGAGTTTGGCCCAGTGCACCTATTATCCCTGCCTGTGAGTCCTAACATATGAATCATTGGACAGTGAAGTTAATATTATAGACCCAGTTTCAGAAAGAGTGGTCAAATGTAACAAGCGGTTAATCGATCATTTATTCAAAATAGCGGCATGTGATTGGCTGAAATGCGTTTAACAAGAGTAACAAGTTGTCACAGCTAATTTTCCTTTAGAAACCGGGCGGTGTCGTTTTGCATATGAAATGGGGGGTAATATTTTATATAAGTACGCACGATTTCAGGGTGGAGGAGGGGGGGAAGGGGAGACGGAGGGGAGTCCCCCACTACAATTCCCCCTTTGAGCAAAGCCATATTTTTAATGATAGGGGGATCCAAATATTGAAGAAATTGTCTATTTTTTTGCATTTACAAGTGATGTAGAGGGGAGGGAGGGGGGAGGGGAGTAAAAGGGGAAAAAATGTACCAGAGGGATCCCCCCCTCCTAGGAAACCAAAATGTATGACTATTGCTTCTGCTCCGGCGCAACTTAGCGCGGCGACTGTCCTCGTGCAGCTCGTCGCAGGCTCCCTCACTCGCAGCCCTCCGCAGCACCTCCAGCTCATAAAAACACTCTAAGGAGTAGCCACAAGACTGCCCAGGAAGAACTGCCCAGTTGTCGGTTTTGGCTATCGTGAATTAACAATGATAGATTTAATGCATCGATATAATTCAAGTCTGTGGTTTAATAGCACAATCACGATTTCACGCAACATGGATGGAGGGAGACGGAATGAGTCATGAATCATCATGACCATTTATTGTTGTCGTAAATTACGTAATCTAGTTTATTTATTACTTGATTTAGGAACCATGTCATGTTCTTCACTTCGCATCACATCAGTTACATCAACAACTCATATTCATAACCAATACTATTGAATTTAAGGTCACTATCGATAGTACAAAACTATCGATAGTATCGATACTATCGATAGTATCGTCTATTCCTGCAATAGTCAGTAGCAATACTATCGATACTATCGATACTATCGATAGTGGTTTCAATATTGAAATTCGATACTATCGATACTATCGATAGTATTGCTGTGTGTCAATAGTATTGTACTAAAACAGCTATCGATACTATCGATACAATCGATACTATCGATAGCCCTATCGATATTATAGATGATTTTCGAGGTCAACTATCGATTGTAAAACTATCGATAGTGCGGCAACACTAGTAAGAAGAACGAATAGGAAACGTTACTGTGCAATGAACGAAGAGAAACGTTTCCCTACGCTAATCGGACATTCGGTCTATAAGGACTATTAGGACATCGCTGCGAGAGAGCGGGGCGGCGGGCGGGAGGCATTGAGCTATGCCGAATCGCTCTCGCACACACAGACACGGCATTGACATCTTGACTAGAATGACAGTCCTAAGCCTGTTTAAGTTTGGAGGGAAATCAAATATTATTCAACTTTTTATTTCAGCTATGCAAACAGACACATATAATTGTATAAATGTGTTAATATTATCAGAGTATAATATTCCTCAAGTTTCCGCTCTGCACGAAAAGAAAGGTTAACCTAATAGCTCCATTTTTTATTCGATCCTACGTCATACATAATAGTAATAAAGCTGTTAGATCTTACTGGTACACTGACTGAAATGTCCTAGTACGGAGCGCTCTCTGATGACGTGATGACCGAGCAGGCATATTTTTTTAATCACAAGATCCAACGTCCTAATAGTACTAATAGAGCCAGTGTGACCGTTTTTGGTATTTTCAGTACTAAACTAGTATATTTGAGGCACTGCAGAATGATATTAGTATAATTTTAGTACATTGCCAAATTTTAGTAGAATATTGGTAGAATTGAAACTTTTTTGGTATTTCTTTGGTACTTTTCAACTGGCAACACTAAAAACGAACAATTCACTCAACCTCATAGTTATTTATCTGTGGTCAAGCTGTATTTTTTTAATTGTCTGCCTGCCTTGTCTCTCATTGCGTTTTTCGTATGTACTATCCTTCTCTTTTAACATAGTGAGTGAATGGACGTTTGAGAAGCTTCCGGGTATTCCCCGATGGCGTGATGGCCGTGTGCATCGTTGGTATGTTAACTTGTGGGTTTGCTATGCTAGTTCGGTTTCAGTTCGTAGCGGGATTTTTTTTCTAAAGATGAAGCGCAGATACGAGCAGAAATACAGGGCAGACTGGGAACAAAACCCTGAATTCTCTGCTTGGTTGAGTAAAGATAAAAACAGTGAGAACGCTTTATGTAAAGCTTGTGGAGTGACGTTTTCAAGTAGAATTGCAACAATAAAGTCTCATGCCGAGTCGGAAAAACATCGAAAGAAAACTATACATTACAGTGGACAGTCGAAGGTAAATAAGTTAACTGAGAAAGTAATTTATTACATAACCCCTCGTCTGTGACAGTGGTAGTTTTGGGCAGATAATTGAAATGTAATTGTTATAAAAGTACCCACTGACGAAAGGATAAGGAAGGTTGCACACACGGTCATACACCGCCGCCGCCCCGTCCCGCCGGCCCCGCCGCGCGCCGCCGTGTGCATTCTGCAACCTCCCTATCCCTTAGTCTGCATTTACCCTACTTATTTTTCCTTTCTCTTATTTATTTTTCTGTTTCAGATTGATAAAATATTTCAAAGCAAAGGACCAGTTTCCCAGCAGATAAGAAAAGCGGAGCTCCTCTTTTGCGCTGCTCTAGCCGAACATAATATTTCGTTTCGCGCCATGGATCATCTAAGCGAATTATTTGGTAAAATGTTTCATGATTCAGAAATCGCAAAAGGTTTTTCCAGTAAACGTACTAAATCAGCACAATTAACTTATGATGTAATGGCACCAGCATTTGAAAAGCAATTATTGACAGACATAAAAAAAACTTCAGAATTGTCAGGTAATGGTCCAGTATTTTCCTTGATCATAGATGAAAGCACAGACATAACGACGGAAAAACTACTTGCCGTAGCGGTTAAATTTTATTGCGTCAATGATGATAAACTCAAAACTAAATTTTTATGTTCTGTCAAGCTTTCAGGCGAAACAGCGGATGATATTTTTGATGCACTGTGTAAAAAATTAATTGATTTAAATCTAAATATCAAAGATATCATAGGTTTTGCAGCTGATACAACGAATGTAATGTTTGGTAGAAATAATAGTGTTGTTTCAAAAATTAAAAATGTTAATCCGAAATGCATTTTCGTAAAATGTGTGTGCCATTCTTGTGCTTTAGCTGTAAGTTACGCATGTAAAAAACTTCCTAGAGCCCTAGATCAAGTTGTCAAAGAAACACATAATTATTTTGGCCACAGTTCGAAACGTCAAAGACAATTTGTAGAGTTTCAAGAATTTACAGGCTCAGAACAGCATAACATTTTACGCCACTACGAGATACGTTGGTTATCTCTACATGCATGTGTCAACCGCATAGTAGAGCAATGGGATGCACTAAGGTTATACTTTCAGCAAGAGCATTTGGTTGAGCACAATCACTCGGCATTGTTTTTACATGAAAGTTTTGAAAATAAGCAAATAAAGCTGTATTTTCTATTCTTAGATTACATTTTACCGGTTGTGAACAAACTAAATGTAATTTACCAAGGAAATTCATGTGCTGTTCACACTATTTATAGAGATATGTCTGATATGTTTAAAACTATACTTAGCTGTTACATGAAAAGTAGCTATGTCCGAGCTACGAGTATTGAAGACGTTGACCCAAGCAGTACAGTGAATTTCGTAGAATTAAATGACTTGTATTTGGGCGTTCAAGTTTCCAAAGAAATTATGCTGCTACGAAATCAATCACATCAGGTTGCAGTTATCAAAGATTTCCTACAAAGGTGCCAAAGTTTTTTGATTGAATTATGTACTCAACTAAAATGCAGACTGCCAATAAATGAAAGGATATTTTTCGAAATCCGTTTCATGGATCCACAAATTGCTGTATACGAAAACTTTTTCTCCATTCTAAATGTTACAGAAAAGTTCCCTAACATTGTTACAAGTGATACCCAAAAACAATTAATTGACGAAGAATATCGTCAAATTAAATATGATCAAGAAGTACAAAATTTGATGTGTGGTACTAGTACCAGTGCACTTAATTGTGAACAGTTTTGGAGTAAGTTAGGCAATATTGTTGACAGTCTGAAAAATCCTAAATATAACAATTTGATAAATTTTGTTAAATGTATAATGTGTTTGCCTATTTCTAATGCTCACTGTGAACGAATTTTTTCCCAAGTGAATATGGTCAAAACGAAATACAGAAATAGGTTTTTATCTGATCATATTTCTTCCATATTACACGTGAAACAAGGTTTGACTGATGGCTGTATCTCATTTGAACCCTCGACCGAGATGCTTAAATGTAACAAATTAAGCAATACTGATTATACTATTGATTTATGATAAATATATGTGTGTTTTATTTAGAATATTTCTCAAAATAGCCTATGAAAATGTTAGTATAATTTTGGTATAACTGATTTTTCCTCTTAGTATTTTTAGTACTGGCAGCACATTTTGTTGGTATGTTTCTAAATTTCAAAACGGTCACACTGAATAGAGCTGTTAGAGTGTACTAGTACACTGACTGAAATGTACTAGTACGGAGCGCTCTCTCTGATGATGACCGAGCAGGCACAAGACTACTCATGATTGCGATTGGCATCCAAAATGGCCGATGCCGTTTGCCACCATTGCAATATATGTTGTCATTTGTACTAAAATCATGTACCAATATCCAACGTTGGAGCTTATGATTTTGACATTTGACGGTCGAATTTTACAAACATCACGTCAATTATATCAAAATTCGAAGTATTTAAATTGGTGCTAAATTGCTGTTCCTCAATTAGAAAATGGTATTAGAGGATAGCTAAGGACCCCACATAACCACCTAAGTATTCCAAACTTCAAACTTCGTGCGAACTTATATAAAACCCAACCCGAAATGGGATAATGTTACTTTTCTCATGAAAATTTTACTTTTTAAACAGTCTCATGTTACATTTGACTATCTGCTACTGGCAACTAGTGGCAACACTGTGGTGTGAGTGAGCCACACTCGATCGGCGCAGTCGTATAAAAACACGGCAGTTTAGTTTAGAGGAAATTACTGAGAATTTTAGCAATAGGCAAAGCAGCTCAGGCTTTTACTCCTCGCGTGTAGACAGATTATTCCCTGTTCTGAAGTTGACAGTCGTTTAAAGTGTTGATACAACAATGGGGGATCAAAACAACGACGCTCTTGCCAACATAGGTGAAGTTGATGACACCTACTCAACACCAGCGAACGATCCCAAAAATATGCAAGAAGTCACTCAATACGTAAGTTTATGTACTATAAACTCAAATCCATGACAACCTCTCTTAGCCTAGGGCACAGCAATTTTGTTGAGGGTCACTAACCTAATATTTTCATTGCTCACAGGTACAGTCACTTCTTCAAAACATGCAGGACAAGTTCCAATCCATGTCGGACCAGATCATCAACAGAATAGACGAGATGGGTTCAAGGGTTGATGAGTTAGAAAAGAACATCACTGATGTGATGACACAGGTGGCTGCTGAGAGCGAAAAATAGTAGTAAAAATACCTACAACTACATTCACAACCAATTACAATAATATCCAAAGATTTGTGCCTGAATTCACATTCATACAATACATAACTTTTCTAACATGCAGTAAAAACAATTCTTAGTTAAAAATTATTATTATAGTGATATTTTTAGGTATATCCTCGTAGCGCCCAGAGAATTTTTGCCTCATCCTTGACTATGACCCGAATGGCCTTCTCATAGGACATATTTTTTATAGTCCTTAACGCCCAAGGTTTTGAGTTGAAAATTGAATGTGTTAGAGTTATCGGTTCGTAGTGAAACTTTTAGGGTATAGTTATGATTATATTACCTTGTGTTTTTAAATTTAGTTATTTGTCTATCTTTTGTTCTTTATAAAGGCCACTGGGCCACACTTACTAGAATAAGAAAAAATATGAAGTTATGTAAAATTAAACAACTTTTTAGGATTTACATGTTTATTTTCAATGGAATGACTCCTCCTGACTTTCTTCTTCTTATTATTATTCTAACACAGGTATTTTTTTCTAATCAGTCTCCTAAATCTTAGGCTTTTCTCATTTAAGTCAATATAATAACTAATTCTTTCATAACATTCTCAATAAACTTTAAGTGTAACTTCTTGTCTATTATTCATTAAATTCTTACAATATCAAATTATTTCTTAATACCTATCCTCATAAAGCTCCTATATTAGAAGTCCAGTATCAAAATAAAGAATCAAAAAAGACAACATTATAAAATATCCAGTCTCAGACTTAACTTACTAAGTAAAAAAATAGTTTAGGAGTGAAAATCTTTGAAACAGTTTCTGTTTTTTGTAAAGCATAAATATATATTGCACTTAGTGCACATCACATTAGTCTTCATCTTATGACATCGTCTGCACCGTTTTTGAACCTCTGCCATGTCCGGTAGGTGCTTGGCTCCCTTTCGTCTCATTCTTTCAGATGGAACTTGGACTAAAGTGGGACGTCCCCTACCTCTTGCCTGTTCTTGGTTTTCATCTTCTTCTGAGTCTATGTCTGTGTCTATATCTGTGACTGTATATCCTTCAATCAAACTTTCACCGACATCTAACTTGAAATCACGCAGTTGAAGAATTTGTCTGCTACGGACTCCTTGTGCTACTTTGTGCGATTTGTAGAGCAGCCAGGAGTTTGACAGAGCGAGATCAATCATATGGCTAAAAACGCGCTGTGTCCATTTCTTCGTTCTATAACGATTGGGGCAGACTGACAATAATCTGTCAGCCAGATCTACCCCACCCATATTCTCGTTGTAAGCTTTGACGACAATAGGTCTGTCTACTTGCACGTGGCTTCTTTGAGCCTTACACCATCTTCTGCAAGTGTCCATGGGTTCAGCTGCGTGAATCGTTGACAACAAAGTCACCGCCTTGTTGTCATACCACTTGGTCAACGCTAAATCATTGTTACTATTGACCAATACCTGTGTTGTTCCTCGGCCTTCAGTTTTCATTTGTCTGTCTTCTTTCAGCTTATTTTGTGCTTCTACTGGAATTCTGTTTTTCATAATTGTGCCAGCGCACAACAAATTCTTTGACAAAAGTTCTTCTGTCAGCTTTACGGTGGTAAAATACCGGTCAAAATATATTATATGGCCAGGGGCCAAGTTTTCCGTCAAATCAAGCACAGCTTTCATACTAAGTCCAAATTCAGTGTTATCGTAATTAGGATATGTCGTTTGTCCCTGATAAATTGTAAAATTACAGACTATCCCATTAGGGTTAGCGAGTACAAATGCTTTTAGACCTGTTGGGTTAGGTTTGCCTGGTATGTACTGCTTAATGCCGCAATGCCCTGTAAAGGGCACAATCATCTCATCTATAGATATACATTTCTGTTTCACTTGCTTGCGGCATCCAGCCACAACTTTTTCAAGCAAAGGTCGGACTTTCCATAGCTTGTCTTTGTCGCGGTCCTCTTGACTAACATCGTCGTCATAGACAAACTTCAGCGAATTTCTTAGTAGCAAAAATCTGTTTCTAGGCATATTGTCTGCGATCAACGGGATTCGGTATTTGGTTTCCCAGTACATCCTTATTCTGGGATAGTTAATGCTGGCCATGATCATGGTGATGCCCAGATAGATATAAAGCTCAGATTCGATAAGGTACAGATTTCTCCCGAATCTTTGTAAGTATGACTGATTAGATTTAGCAACAATGGTTTGAATTATGTCATGATCTACGTATTGTCGAAAATAATCAAAATTATCAGCGAAGTTTTCTGGCTCAAAATCTAGGTAAGCAGGCTGGGTAAATGGTATACAAGTTGGGCGAAAATCATCTTCACTCCATTCTGGTCTTTCAGGGTTGTTCCTGATATCATACTCGGCTTGCTGGATGTTTCCGCGTCGCCTACCTCGAGATGCTGTTCCACGAGAACGAACACGACCAGTGCCTCTAGCTCTCCCTGCGCGAGTCCGCGGTGTATTGAACGACGCTCCAGAAGAAATGCTAACATCAACCTCATTTGTCTGAATATTTATGCATCCTCTACCTCGAGTTGATCCTCCACGAGTACGAACACGACCAGTGCCTCTAGCTCTCCCTCCGCGAGTCCGTGGTCCGGTCTGGAAATTGGATAGGGGCTCTTCATCTTCTGAGCTTGTACCTGACGAGCTATTGGCCATATTGTCACCATAATCTACTATGGAATCTGCATCCTCTTCTCCGTCGTCTTCAAACTCTGAATTGTCCAGTGCACCATCGTCCATAAGGACTTGGATTTCATCATCCCGCAAACCTGTGAATAAAACACCTAGGTGTATTGGTGCTCAAAACAATCCTGAACCTCTATTAATTTGTCAGTGAAAGATTAGTGGATTATTTATATTATTAAACCAAAATCTTAGAGCAACAAACGAAAAACATTCATACATTTTCAATATGTACCTACTAGCTTCGACCCTACCGCCTTTACAAAGTACATATTATTTGAACCCAAAATTATGCAGTATTTAAGCCCTAACAATGCGAACTAATTATCACTGTGTAAGAAGTACCTATTATTGAGAAACTTTTTGCATAAACACATACTCAACAATCACTAATTATCATAAAAAAATATGATTTACTTACCACGTGTTCGCGAAACAGCCATGCCGTCGTCTGTTTTCTTCAAAATGGCATCTGTCAAATGTTCCAGCCAATGAAAGCATACCGGAAACTGTTCCTTAATATTTCGTTCAGAAATCAAATAAAATGACGTCTTTTAACCCGCGAAATTTCAAAATTTGTACCGAGTTTTTTATTATGGGTTTCTGAAAGGCGCGCGGGCAGTAATTCAAAGTTACTTTGAAAATGTTCTGGGCTGGAGTCGCCATGTTTATTTTGGTGTTTCTAAAGGCACGTGGGCGCCACGAGGATATTGTGTATTGTTCTTTATAAAGGATATTTTAAATGATAAGAATTCAAAAGATGTGTAGTTTAGCACAGTCATTAAATCTGCATTCATGGGATCATTCAGAAATATTTAGTGGCCAAGCAATAACTATTTGTGTAAGAAACAAGCAAACACATAATGTTGATTCCAAGTTTTCGGTTTCCATTTTTATAAACTAGAGTGTAGGTACACATCAGAAAAAGAACCGATTATTCATTGTCAATGCACTATTTGTAGTATTATCTCACCCATATCATGTTTATTTTATAATTAAAGTATTTACTTGTAAACATTATGAGTTCATATTCCATTTGGAAGGGTGCATATTGATTTTTCTATTGGTGTGTTTGTCTTCCTGGCACTGGGTGGTACAGAGAGTTAAAGCCAACCAACAGTTATGCTAAATCAATAATGAAAATGGCTTTCTCACATGCAATGTTTGCCAGTGATGTCTACGTCTACCATAAATTTTGAAGATATCAACCAAAACTTGTTCTTAAAATTATTTATTCAATTCCAATGTCCAAGGTATTATTATTAAATAATATTTAGTTCAAAAAACACTTCTTTACTCAATCAGATTCAGTTGCATCAGAGGTGTTGTCTCCTGACTCTTCAGATTCCTAAAACAAACAATAGCACAAGTGACAGATATTTAATTAAAATATCATTAAAACTTTATCTAAGTATAAAATATACAGGTATATATATATATACTACTCAAAAGAAAATAAGGGCCACTTACATATTTGTTTTTGAGTAAATTTTTAGATGTAAACTAATTAATAAGTGACTAATTAATGATGTCCAGCCTCCTTCAGTATCCAACCTCTTTAATGCTGGTGTTTAAGTCTTACAGCTGGCCAGAAATTGAAGCAAATAAAAAAAACGTGTTTCAGGTCAAATTCCTTTCAGATGGAATCACAATTTTATTCTGTTAAAAAACTATTTCTGTCCATCTTTGACTTCTTTTAACATCTTTTGTTAATAATGCCACGTCAACGAAGGCATATGGATACCATTACTGCCACCAGAGCCGTTACATTGATTGCTGAAGGTCATTCACAGCGGTCTGTAGCTTTTTCGTTGGGTTTCTCTCGCCGAGCCATCCACAATATGTGGGATCGGTTCCAAGAGACTGGCAGTGTTGCAAGAAGGCCTGGATCGGGCAGGGTGCGAGCGACTACGGCACAAGAGGATCGCTACATCCGATTGAGTGCCCGTCGAGAGCGCTCTGTGACGGCACGTAAGTTACAAAATCGCCTACGGTTGACAACGGGGACTCGTGTTAGTGACCAAACGATACGTAATCGACTGCATGAAGACCAGCAAAGGTCCAGACGCCGAGTAGTACGAATTCCTTTATCTAGGGTTCAACGTGGAAATCGTTTAAGTTTTTGCCGCGAACATTCAGATTGGAGCATGAATCAATGGGGTATGGTGCTCTTCACAGATGAGTGTAAAGTGAAGCTTTGTAGTGATGATCGGCGGATTAGAGTATGGAGACGACAGGGTGAGAGATTTTCCGATGTCTGCATCAAGGAAATTGACCGCTTTGGAGGTCCTAGTGTGATGGTTTGGGCTGGGATTAGCTTACAAGGCAAAACTGAGCTGGTTTTCTTAAATCAAGGCACAGTAACTGCACAACGGTACATCGATGAAGTCATCAGGCCTCATGTGATTCCATTCTCACAGAGAGTGGGGCCAGGGTTCTGGTTAATGCATGACAATGCCCGCCCACACACAGCTCGGGCCACTCAGACTGTACTGGATGACTCCCATATTCGTGTCCTACCATGGCCAGCGTATAGTCCGGATTTAAATCCAATAGAGCATATGTGGGACCAATTAAAACGAAGGGTTAGGGAGCATGAGCAAGAGGTTCACAACCAGCAACAGCTTATGGATGCTCTGAAACGTGCGTGGGAAGAGATACCTGATGAAAACATCAGAAACTTAATCGAGAGTATGCATTCAAGGCTCCAGGAGTGTGAAAACAGGAGAGGAGGACACACCCGTTACTCAACCATTAAAAAAACAGCTTGTGTCAGTTTTTGTTTTGTTTTGCAAAGTTTCTGTTTAGTTTTTGCTGTTGATAATGGACTAATTTCATGTTAATTGAAATAAGTGAAACAATTGACTACACAATTAAATGGTTATTAGCATAGGTAAGTTAAAACAAAAGCCTTGTTACATGTTATTTTAATAAATATACATTACTGTTTACTATATTTTTCACGTAGCTATCAAAATACTTAGTGGCCCCTATTTTCTTTTGAGTAGTATATATATATACTGAATGCAATTAAAAAAACTTACTGTATCTTCAATATCCTCATCCTCTTTAGAATGGTTCATCAGAGCTGCTAATGAATTGGATTTCACCAAAGCGGGCTTTTCTGGACACTTTGTTCTTCTCAAACTCTAAAACAAACAACCAAAATAAAGTAACGGAACAAATGCTATCAAAATCCGCATTTTTCTTACAAAGTAGGGCATAAGCATTTTGCCTATGGAAGAATATTGATATTACCATTGAGTCTTCATCATCTTTAGTTGGTGATGGCTGGTTCATCATCAAAGATCCCAGAGATGTAGACCTTGCTGACATACCAGTGTTCCCATGTTTCTCTGGAGATCTTAACTTCCTTCTAAAATTCTGCAAAATAATAAATTTTGTAGAAACAAATATATCTACATAAAAACTTTAATATTATTCCAAATCAGGTATTTACCATGGGTTCCTCACTATCAGAAAGACCTGTGTTGAACTTTAAAAAAATATATAACTTAAGTAGGTACTTTTATACGCTCTGGTGCATACCTATTCTGACTTGATAACAATAGTTCTAAATCACCTCTAGATCAGCCTTGTCGTTGATATCGTCCACCTGCTGGTAAGCCACAGTGAAGAGTTCCACAGACTTGGCGTGGAATGTCATCTCAGTCATGATGAAGTCCATCAGAAGAGTCTTCAGCTGCTGAAGCTTCCGTCTTTCAAAAAACTCTGTCTGTTCGCTGAGGCTCTTAGAAGTGCGCGACATTTCTGCTGATGCTTTCAAAAGCTCAGACTCAGCATAAGACTGTAAAAAATGAATTTTATTAGAATTAATATCAATTCTGATCTTTCATCAACTTGATAACGGTTTAAATATCAAGTTCTCTTTTCTGATCCAACTTCAGAGCAGCCATGAAACACGCATATGCAATAAAGAGGACTAATAAATTAAAATTGGTTAGAATTAGTAATTGTGTGTGAGAAATGGTGTGATAATATTTTTAGTATGTACAGGCAATGCCAAGTTTCTCTGGGACTTTTCTCTCACCCTATGCGAGAATGAGATATACCCCCTCCATAAGGCAATCATGGACAGAGAAACTTGGCGTCACCAATACTTAGTTCTAAACAACTATTATATCTCCCAACTTAGGGGTTGGGCACTCACAATCACCCCATCTACCTGACAGACGGGGACCCTATCTACCTGACAGACCTCTAAATTTAGGGTGCCTGCTGGAAATGAAAGAGCCTGACGGACCGTGAAATGTAATTGGTGCTGTAGTGTACAATATTCGAACTTACCACTTGTTGCCTGTTGAAGGGCTGTCTCTCCTTGGCTTTGTCTAAGACCTTTTTCCTTGACAGTTCCTTTTCTCTCACATTCATAGTATGCTTAAGCTCCTCCCTGGCATGCTTACAAGTGGTCTCATACTGGAAGAGTTCGCCAATCACCTGAGACAAGAAAGAAGTAGGTAAGGCAGTAGTAGCTGTGTCCAAACAACAGTAAATAATCAGAATTTGACTTCAAAATAAAAGCTGTATCTTCAATGATTCATCATCTATCTATATGATACAATGCAATAGGTACCTACTTGTAGGCAGAAAATGTGTAAATTCATAATCAATATGAATAGTTTTAATCTCTGTTTGTTGGTAACAGATCAGTTGCCTTTTTTGAGTCTACATATCTGGTTCAAGCATAATTTTTTTTCAACGAATCAAAGCAAAATTCAAGAGTACCATTTGTTGAATTATTATTAGGGCAAAGCAAATAGCGTGAGATCATTCTTCTAAGATGGTTCAACTTGTTCACAACCTTTGCTTCCATGCGCTGTATAGAGCAGTTCCTATACTCTTCGACAGCAGTGAGGGTGATGGATAGATTCTCCAGGCCATTGCTGAGAGACTTGTTGACTAGCTCGTTGCTGGCATAATCCTTAAGCACCTTGGCCAACTCGTCGCCTTTGTCGCGTAATCTGATGAGTCAACGTATTTGTAATTGAGTGCAGATAAAAATATTGATAAATAGTGGGGTGTCCATCCATCCATACCTAGGAAGTTTTAAAGGCAAAACATGCAGTTAAACAAACACAGATAGGTGTAGGGACTGGGAGGAAAGATGATCTAAAAATTATAAACAAGTAGGGCAGGTCGGTCACCTTGCTGTTTTTCTGGCATAGTCTCCAAAAACTGAGCAAAGCTCACCAAAATTCTTCTCAACATTGTTTATTCGATCTTGAATAAACTTTGCTTGTTGTTCATAGCTTAGAGAGTGAGGCGAATCGCCTCTGAACATTTCTTTTATTTATTTATGAAGGTATTGTAAAATTAAAACGAGTATTCCTCTAGCTAGACTGTGACTCACAGAACAATATTTACCCAGCTGTGTGACTCGAAAACAAACTTTTCCTGTTTGTTTACTTTAGTTTCCATGGAAACGCTGGTTGAAACGGAAACGGAAGCTGGTCTGTCCTATTTATCGACTTTTGCATCTGTTTGTTTTATTTTATTTTATCTAATGTAATTTAAGTTAACTTATTTACAACTATATATAAGTGTATAAATAAAAATGTACCATGGATCTAAGTTATCCGAAACAAAAATATTTGAATTGAACTGAATTGAATTATCCATAGACTATGACGATCGCTCGCGCCAGGCAGCGGAGAGCCAGGGAATTCTACAAACTCGTGCGTTGTTTAATTAATGTATCGTAAGACCTCGAGTGCTTTTCGGAAGGACCACCGACCTAATAAAAACTTTTGTTTTTGTCTATTTTTAACTGTCATTTCTAGCTGTCAATTTTTAACAACAAAACAGAGAAACAGCTGTTCTTCTGCAAAAATTATCAAATAGCTTGGAAAATGAACGAAGAAATAGACGAATATGATATCTACCATCAAGATTTCACCACAGTTTCTGACTGGGAAGTATTTATAGCTCGAATAGAGGAAGTCTTGAACGAATGGCGTTTGTCGAAAAGTAAACTGGGTAAAGGCAACCTTGAATATACAAAGAAATGGGTTGGTAAATCAGAAGATATTAGCTTCCAGGGCTTAAACTATACATTATCTTATCATTCGCTAGAATCTGTACCGATTGACCCTTGCGTTGAAGAAAAAAAAGGCGTTTTTGACAAGAGACCGTGGAACCAGTTACTAAATGGCATTGCTGAAGCTACAAAGAAGTTTATGAGCGATGAAGATGGCAGCCCGTTTCCTGTATCAACGTGGTTTGGTTTGAAACAATATTTAATGTTATGCCCCAATCACCCTCTAGTTGAAGAGAACCAAATAAAACTAGTGATGAGTTCTATAAACATTGCTTTTGCAAATGTTGACTGCAGCATTCCATTCTTTTTCAAGGTCAGACAGCACTGGCAACATTGCTATTTGGGAGTGTATGAAGACAGTGAATACAAAACCAGCTTTGATACAATCCACTTGAAGAGGATACCAAATCAGTGTTCTCACTTGAATGGACTTGCTAACCTGTTCAAGGGAAAAATAGCATCACCAGTGTCGCTGGACCCTGTGCATATGTCAGCAAAGTTCTCTTATGAGCTACGAGATCTAGAGGCCTTTGCATGGGAAAAGAAATCTTTATCAAACGAGTTCTTATCAATAGAAGGGTTCAATGTTAAGAAGTTGATAGAACTACCATTTGGGCCGGAGAAAAACCCAGTAAAAAGTGCGTTGCTGGATGTTATATGGCCAAGATTTCTTGAAAATGCTGTAATAGACTCTTCAACATATTCGGATTTTGATCCAATCATGGCACCTACTTGGACAATTTCATTGAAAATGAAAGATAATGTAAACTACTTGCTTTCTGAAAACATTGGAAAATTGTTGGATCTTTTGGATAACAATAATCTCTTGATGGACACTCTTGGTTTGAGTCGAAGTCTAGGTTTAGTGAACCCTCTTCACAAGATCACAGAAGCTCCGATCACAATATCTAAACTGATGAAGGCCGCTATTGGTGGGTCAAACTCTGTGACTGAGTTCAAGGGTCCAATTGCTGATGAATTGCTGATGCCCTTCTTGTACTACATATTCCCTGATGCTGGTGAAGATGATGCATTTAAATATCCAGAGCCATTGGAAATTGAATTTAAGCAGGTTCATACTTTAAATTTAGTTCATCTATCTGTAATAAAAGGTAGATAGAATTTCCTCACTCTCTATTGACTTTTCGGTCTTTGTTGATTGTTTGTGGATGGTACTGAGATGACCAATGTCAATCAAATAGATAGTACAACAAATATCTCTGTATGGTGTGGTGGTAGAGAGATAAGTAAACACCAAGTCTTTCTGTAGCAGAGCATAGCTACTTGTTGCATATCATATTACTTGTTCCTTTTTGTGGTCAAATATTGATATTTATATTCTTTCTTCCGTTGTTTCTTATTTGTTCATAATGTATGGTTAATTAACAACATGTGTTATTGCAGAGTGACTCCACCTCACCGCGCCTGCTCAGCCACATCAAGGCGGACCCAGCCGGCGGGCTCGTGTCCCGCGTCTCGGCGGCGGCGGCTCGGCTGCTCGACGCCGGCGGGCTGCCCTACCTCGCGCATCTGTGGTACGAGTTCGCGCAGGAGCTGCAGTATAGATGGGAGCATGAGGTCAACGTGCCGGGGTGAGTGGACAGGAATATTTATAATGCTGTCGTAAATGGTACCCCACTGTTACCTACAGTAAATTGAGCTAGATAATATCTAGCCTAGTGTGTCTCTGGTAAGAGTTCACGCAGGATCTGCACTTCCGGTGGGAGCGTAACGACGGTCAACGTGCCGGGGTGAGTGGACAGGCATATTCATAATACTGTCGTAAACATTGGGATTGTTAGATAAAATCACCCCACTGTTTACGTACAATAAATTAAGCCCCGGTGGAATAAGCCGGTAGAAGCCCGTGGGATACAACGCTGGGCCGCGTTGTGTCCCACGGGCTTTTCAAAACTTCGAACCGCTCGAAAAGCCAGAGTGTTACAGCGCGCGCGACGCTGCGTTGTACCACACGGGGTTTTTCAGCGCTCACATTAACAAATCGTCTGAATAGCCCGTGGTGTACACTCTGAGTTTTCGTGAATTAGCTTCTAGTTTAAAAACCGGAACGCTACAACGCACCTATGTATTTCCTTATTATAATAAAATAATACATTATACAAATGTTACGGCCCAAAATACATTATGTCAGTTCTTGTTTTTTGCCCTGCGCCGTTCTTCACCGCACTTAATATTTGTTCTAGTTTATAGTAGAATTTAGTTCCAAATTGGTTGCTTTAGGTCACTTTCTGTCCAAATACTAAAGATAGTTAATGTTAGGTCACATTTTCGACCAGCAGTTATATACAAACTTTGTTTTTATCATTTCACTAAACCATTTTTTCATCAGAGCGTCGCACCGCACGTGCTTGGTGCGCTAATCCGCTTTCTCTGTCACGCCTAGTGCATGGGTCGCACGCGTTGTATCCAAGGGCTTTTGAGACGAGCGCTGAAAAACCCCGTGTGGTGCAACGCAGCGTCGCGCTGTGGTGCTCTGGCTTTTCTAGCGGGGCCCAGCGTTGCACCCCACGGGCTTTTCAGTAAACGCTGCTGGGGTAAGTGGACAGAAATATTATTATTGTCGTAAACAACGGGATTGTTAGCCAGAAGCCACTGTTAAGCTACAATAAGGTAAGCCAGATGGTATAATGCCTGGTGTATCTGTGGTACTAGTTCACGCGGGAGCTGGGGACCAGACCAATTCCGGTACGCAATGATCGCGCAATGACAATGACGCCACGATGACGGTCGTAGTTATCTTTTCAACCGACTTGAAAAGGAGGAGCGATTATTCCGTCAATTCTGAATGAATTTTGATGATTCTTGTTTTGATTGGTAGGTCATATTTCAGAGGTGGTCGCATATAAATTTTATCAAAATTGATTAAAATTTGAAAAAAAAAACTGTGGTTCCGTGCAGCAAAAGTTTTGATGAGGACTTTTCATGTACATTGACTTTGTTCACATCCCGACCTGGGAGGAAGAAATAGACGACTTAAAATGAATTTTAAGTCGTTTTTTTACTTGGTGAATTATATCTGATTCTTTGTAATCCCTCTCTCATTGGTTTATGACTAATTTATATGATTACCAATATCCTAAATTTAAATATTCCTCATTCGAAAAATAATGTCTCGCGTCATTGTGCTAGCAGATTTGGGTCCCTGCACTAACGATGGGATCATAAGGTCAACGTGCCGGGGTGAGTGGACAGTTTGCCAGAGGCAATTATAAGGAGAGCGACATCTTCGGGAGTAAAGTAAAAGGCTTGAGATGCGCGCAAATACGAGACTATACTAGACTATTTTATTATGGGATATACTAAGCTTATATACAACTTACTACAAAACTACGTGATGAATATAAATATACCTTATCTGTGACGGTCGTCGGCTTATCTTAACATTACGTGAAAATATGACTAACATACTCGACCGGCACAGATACTCCCCCCTTTAGGGAAAAAAATAAATGAATGTACTTATAACAATGGAAAAAAATCTAAGTTAGATACCATAACAAACTTATCAACTGCAATAATAACTAGTAGTATTTTAATAAACATAAAACCAGATCTTAATTGTGCATACTTTAACTTAATCTATTTTTATATCTAAGGAAAGTTATTGTTAAATAAAACTAGACAGTAATAGAGCATATTTCAACTTAATCTAAAGGTAACTCTTACACGAATTAGGAAAATAAAGGAACTACGGTTATGTGAATTCTACATAAGTTTAAAGAATAACATAATATTTACCTACAGGCGAGTCTTGTGTCTGGCCGCACACTACATAAAATAAACTTTAAACTGGAAAACAGAAAAACACTAGGATAATGGAGCTTCGCGGTTAGTAAACTAACCTAGCCTATAACTGGAAGAGATCCGCAGGAGAGTCGTCTGATGCTGCAGCCGCCCATATTTTTTTTTTCAGGAATCGATGAGTCAATTTACATCGCACGTCGGTGAAGTTGTAATCACTGTTTGTTTATAATTGCGACCGTACCTACACAAGGATGATTGTGCTGAATCAGCGTCAGCATTAAATCTGTAACCTTGGCTGTAGGCAGTCGATGATCTCGTATTTCATGTGTACGTGCGTGCTCTTCACTCTTGAGTGAATATTAAGTTGTCGATTGATGAAATTTGTGTGCCTAAAAACCTTGGGATTTGGCAACATAGGGCACATCTTGTACACCAATCGTTTATATATAAATATATATATCTCTCTCTCTTCAGTGATTTGATTATTCTTCGTGCGATGTTCTTCCTGGATGATTTCAATATTCGTTGAATTAGGTATATCGATGATGTTTCAATACTCTTCTGGGGGCTGGAACGGCTTCCTATGTCTTGAACTTGAAAAGCTGCTTGCTGTGACTGAATTTGCCGACGCATTCGTTTCTGCTGGTGCGAGCTCCATTTTGATAAATCAGCAGTCGGCTGACTATCGGGTCATTGTTCTTGCGGTGTCTTGAGTTCGATGCGGGAAATCTTCAGTTGATATTATTTGGCTTCTGGTCCGTTTTCAAATCTGGTCCGGTCATGGCTTGCTTGATGTCGTCTTGGTTGCCGAAGTCCGGGCTCGGCGATCTTGGACGAAGTGCTTCTTGCTTGCACTTCTAAGGTGGCAGCACACGGAGTTTTCTTTGCGACTGGGTCCATGCTGCTATTACCGAAGGTTGCTGATGTTCAGAAGTCGGGTCACCACTTTGCCAGAGGCAATTATAAGGAGAGCGACATCTTCGGGAGTAAAGTAAAAGGCTTGAGATGCGCGCAAATACGAGACTATACTATACTATTTTATTATGGGATATACTAAGCTTATATACAACTTACTACAAAACTACGTGATGAATATAAATATATCTTATCTGTGACGGTCGTCGGCTTATCTTAACATTACGTGAAAATATGACTAACATACTCGACCGGCACAGACAGAAATATGTAGATTGGAGGGAGCTGCGGCTAGCCCCCCGGACACGCAAAATGGATAGTTGCATAACTGAACTGGCCAAACATGAGTACAGCATATTTGGAGATGGTTTCACACCAAACTAGCATACATACCAGACCAACACAGTCCTGTACCTAGTACGAGTATATCAACAACATCTAGTGCCCCGACTGAGCAGCAAGCGATAAAACAAACATTACGAACGGCAAACTCAACATAAGCTGTTAATGTTGGATGCTGGTAACGGAGAAGAAAACAGGAAATGTCAAACAATATATTTATTAAAAAACTTCAACAGCATTTACACATTGGGTTTCAAACAACGAGGAAATATGTAACTTTATATTTGCAATAATTATTGTAATAGTTTTCACCTTACCTGATTAAACTACATATTAAAATCACTTAAATGTATTCAAAATAGCACCATTTGGATTGAGCTTCTGTTGCATTTGGCTAGTATAATATTTGATATTACATATAATATTTATATAAATAAAACTAATGTCTATCTAATTATGTACATCTTACTGATATTATATCTTAATTAGTAGTAATTTACGAGTACAAAGCTAACTAATAGATATGATCTTTAAATAAATAATAATAGTTCACTGGTAATATACAAGTCTTGCCTCACAAGACCAGAATACTGTCTTAAAATACAATTACTAAAATAACTACATAGCTATCAACGTTTTTTCTCCTAAAGACACTGTCTTGTCTCGGAGACCTTAAACGTGAACATGGTATTGCACAATATAGAGCACTTATTCCTACGAGGTCTTCATTTGGAGCCTTTTATTTTCTTCACGAATTCACGTTTGGACCTAATTCGTCACCTATTATTTCGTTTTCTGGACGAAACTGCAAGAATTATACCAATAACTGATGTTTTTTATTGTTGAAATCTCAAAACTCACGATTGCGTCGCTGGGCAACTGGAGTTCTGTTGAAGTTCCATCTCAAGTGTGCATTGTTGAGATAAAACTTCAACTCATTCATCCCTTAATTGGGCAACAAATAGAGCAATATACACCTCTAACTGTTACTACCCTAAGCAGTACTTTCAATTTCAACAATATAAACACGCGTAAGTACTCACTGCCATTCTTCATTCATATTCTACTAGGCAATAATAATCATAAACGCACACCAACGGCTGGATAAGTGTTTGTGAGTTTTACTTTCACACTGCGGCGGCTCAGTTGGTGGAGTCACCGGTGGTGTCGCGCAGGCGATCCCAGGGCGGCGAGTCCGCGGCGGCGGGGCGGGCGAGCGCGCGGGGCGGGGCGGCAGCAGGGTCACGCGCGCACCACGAGGTGTACGGCGCGGCCCGCGGCGAGGGCGAGCAGCGCGCGCGAGGCGTCCCCCCGCCGCCGCGACCCGCGCCCCGCGTGCCGCCGCCGCCGCCGCCCGCGCTCCGAGTGCGCTATAACGGCACGAGCCCGCCGCGCGCCGTCGCGTTGCGCGCCATGTAGATGTCCATGTCGTGGTCGGTCCAGTTGTCGGAGGTGTCGCAGTAGCCGAGCCCGAGCGAGCCCACGCTGTACCGGCTGGCGGGGCGCGAGCGCGAGCGCGGCCGGCGCCGGGAGTCGCGCGCGCCGCCACCGCCGACGCCGGCACCGCCTGCCGCGCCGCCCGCCGCGCCGCTCAGCGACAGCCGCGACGCGCGCTCCGATGCCGCGCCCAGCGACTGACGGGACTGACGGAGATCTGCGAACCGGACCCAGCATTAATACGCGCCCTGCTCGAGATAAGAAGAGGTGATAGCGGTGCTGGTGTGAAATGTTTATATATATAGAAGCGAAAGCGTGCTCGAGGAAGGTGTCGGGTCACTCACCGGCGCGCGATCCAAGGAGGCTGCCCGGGCCCGGGTACGGCAGGTGTCCGTACCGGGCGGACTGCGAGTAGCTATGCTGCGACTGTCCGTCGGCGAGCGAGCGCGCGCGCCCAGGCCGGCCCGGCAGCGCGTCGGGTGGCGCCGGCTCCGTGTAGGTGCGTGCTCTCGGGATCGAGCGTGCGCTGTAAGCCGACACTTGATCCCACTCACGCTGTTTGCCGAACGCGCCGAGCGTAGCGAGCGAGGAGAGCGGCCCGCCGGGCGACGGCGTGGCCTGGCCGCAGCAGGCGCCGGCGAGCTTGTCGGGCCGCGCTGGCGCCAGGCGGTGCACGGTGCGCGCACGCCGCCGCGACGCAGCCGCGAACACGAGCACCGCCACCACGATCGTGCCGCAGATGGCCGCGCTCGCCGCGATCGTGATCTTGTCCATGTTGCTGGCGGCCGCCGACACGGTGCGCACCTCGCGGCACTGTCCGTACGGGACCGTCTCCGGACTCACGTGCACCTCCTCGAGGGAGATCACGCAGACCACGATGCATTCCTGTAACAGACGACCTCACGTTAGCCCACGACTACTAGTAGTAGGGAGACTTGGAATTCGGGCGAGTTCTAAACAACTACGTACCTGCGACGGGACATTTTTGATCTTGAATTCTCTCTCGCTAGCTTCCAGGGGAGGTCCCTGCTTGAAGCTCTTATCTCCGAAGAGTCGGTAGACGACGCGGAAGCCGAGAATGTTCGCGACGTCCGAGTCCCACTGGATGATGACGGAATTGTCCTGCCGGTACGCGTTCTTGATGATGACCTCGTTAGAGTCGTCGGGCTTGGACTTCTGCGGGAAGTTCATGATGAGCGGCGGACGCTGGTGCGGCGCGTGGCGCCACGTGGGCGAGGCGGGGCGTGGCGCGGGGCGGGGCGGGGCGGGTACGGGTCGCGGTGAGGCGGGGACGGGTGCAGGTGGCAGCGCTGGTGCGGTGCTCGGCTCGGGGCTGGTGCTGGTGCTGGGCGCGGCGGCCGTGCTCGCGGCAGTAGTACTACTGGAGGTGCTCGAGGTCACCCGCGTCGTGGTGCTGGTGGTCGACTGTGAGCTGATCTTCCAGTCGTTGACCTCCTTGTTTGGTTTCACGGTGTTGTCGTTGTACTCCTCGGTGGTCTCATGCTCGCACGTGAGCTCGCTCGGCTCGAAGCTGTAGAAGCCGCGCTCGCGGAAGTTCTGAGGGTGTCCGCAAAACTGCGGGTTTCTCTCCCGCGATGTGACCTGCAACTCGCCGCTGCGGATCCACTCGACGATCCAGCGCAGGCGGCAGTCGCAGCTGAGGAACCTGCCGCCGAGGCTGAGCCCGCGCAGCGTGTGGTTGAGGTGAGCCAGCGCCACCTCGGGGACTGTGGGCAGCGGGTTGCCGTCGAGCGCCAGGAGCGTGATCGACGGGTTCTTGAGAAACGCGTCCCCCGGTAGCTTATTCATCAAGTTGAACCCGATGTCCAATACTCTCAACTCCGTTAAAGTTCCTATGGCGGCGGTTGGGAATTCCGGTAGGAGATTGTTCAAGAGACTCAACGAGCTCAAGGTGTATCTTATTCCGGCGAAAGCGTTTTCTTGCAGACTGTGTATGACGTTCCTCTCTAAGTTGAGTGCCGTCAGGGACTCCAGGCCCTCGAAGGTCCGCTTTCCTTCAGGCCCCGGCAGCTCCCGAATGCTGTTCTGAGACAGGTCCAGGAACGCCAAGCTGCGCAAACCTCTTATGCACTCTGGCACGGTCTTTTGTTTTGTTCCCTTGAGGTTTAAATTCTTTATCGAATGCTCCAACCCCGTAAATGCGTGTGATGCTAAAGTGACGTTGTTGTCCGACAACTTAAGAGTTGTCAACTTTCGGAGCGTAATAAAGGAGTGATTTCCGATATGAGTTATTTTGTTCTTTGACAAGTCTAGCAGAGACAAATTGGTTAATATCCTCAGCGCCTTCACAGGTACCTCACTAAGTTCGTTGTCCTGTAAGTTGAGATTTTTCAGGTAGGGGCCTTGACCCCTGAAGGCGTCGTCTTCTATCTTCCGTATCTTGCATCCGGATATTTGCACGTTGTGTATCTTGAGGTTGAGCAGCGTGTCGGCAGTCAGATTGGGGATGGTTGAGTTGTTAATGTAGAGCAGGTCGATGGGAATATTTCGTGCACTTGCATTAAGGGCAATCAGTAGAGCCGCAAAGTCCACCTGGAAGGAACGGACAATTTTGTGGTCAATTTAACGGATCTTCAGACATCATATAATCATTTGTTGACCCCGATGCAAAATCGATTTCAACAAAAACCCTGTTTCATCAATCTGAAAAAGGGTCAAATTGTGGAGTTCTCCCTGACCTCAATGAACCCATATTTGTTACACTCAGGCTAATCGTACAAACCCATCTTGCCGTACATTATCTTGGCTCCTCCATCCTTCCTCCTTCAGTATTAGCAGACCGTGCATGCAGATGACTGACGTTCACACAAGGCGAACGCGGGCAAATCCGGGTTATATCTAAATAAAATATTATATTATATTATATATGTACATATACATAAATAACATTAGAGGACGCCCTCTTCCGTGTATTTATTTGACAGCCGTATTCTTTCTCACCCAACCACTCGCATGATCCCACAACCACTGTTACCAAAACCGATAAATGATGTTACCTGGTCGCACTGCACAGACAGGTCCCTGGCGAGGTTGAGTGCGCACACGCACGCCGCCTGCAGCGCCGGCGCGCTCTCCCACGGACACTGTGTGCGCGCGCAGCTAGCTAGCAGCAGGAGCGACAGCCACAGCCAGGCCGGGGGGCTGGGGGCGCCCCTCTGGGGAAGAAGGAAGGAGACTAGTTAATTTTGCTCGAACATTCGTCTTTTCTTGAACAATGTGGCATAGACATAGTTGTGCTCACATTATCCAGTTACTGAATACTCAATTTTTGCGTGACATGGTGCAGGCAGGCCCGTCAGTGCAGTTATTCATTTAATTTAATAGTTTTGAAATTGATATATAAAAACAACGACAGACAGTGTCTATTGATTGGTCTCGTTTTAGAAATGTCGCTGGAGTGAGAAACAGCCACGCTATCCCAATTATAAGTATTCATCGAAGAAAACATGACTATGTGTTCGTCCCTGGCCAGAGCGTCAAATAAACGCATCAGCATCAATTTATCATCATACATTAATCAACTCAAACGATTTTAAGCTGTTTTAGCCACATTGCTTCTGCGGATTTTGGTGAAACTTTACAAAATTCTCTTTGTATTCACGTGACTAATTCGCCGGTTAAAATCACGTTATTTAAAATCCAAAGATAAATTAATGGCAATATTAACCGACCGGCAAACTCGAAAACATTTCGGCGAAAGGCTTTCTAAATAATAAACTATGACTAAATATACCAGTTCCAGAGATTGTAAGGGGCTCGCGACTTGACAGCGGTCTGACATGGGCCCAAAAGGAAAATTGTCACTTTACCAGCCTCGATTTCCTTTCAGCTTTATTTAGGGTCCCAAATGGTCTTTAATTGTGACACGTGCCTTTCATTTCTCCTTTTATATTTGAACGATTCCAACTATTCTGACTGGATGTAATTCACGTAAAGAATTTTGTTAAACATTTTCTCGGTATAAATCGGAAGCCAAGGAGGAGTGGGAATTCTTCGTCTGATTACTTAGTTATTTTCATGGAAGCGTCGACCTGTCTGTCTGTCTCGTCTACGATAGCTGTCCAGCCGCTTCTGCCCTTGATTATGTGATAGCACCAAGTATTTTGTAAGCGTTCGTGATGTTAATTCTTTATTTGTCGGCCATTTTCAATTTATTCTACGATCCATACACACTTTGGTATCCATTCAATTCAAGTTACAATACAGCTTTTAAGGACAAATCCCTCCTACATGTTACTTGAGCTCTTGATACGACAGCGTTCATTTTCATTGATAACTGTGGTTTCAATAAAACTAGTTTTTCCCATTTGTGAAATTGTCGGGCAATTTCAGGGAAAGCCTTAGTTTTCCCGGCAGCTGGGTTTTGTCTGGGCAGTCTGCCACGCTGCGGTGAGCATACCAGTATCCACGGTCAACCGAGCATGGCGCACCACTCTTTACAGCTACCATTACGGTCAAAGCATAGTCGTAAATGATTCCTTCTATACCATAGGCGCTCATTAGCTGGCCCATCCAGCTTTTATAATTGAACTTGCAGCGAGGAAAGCGGTCATTCGCTTGCTGTAAAATGTTGCATGCACTTTGTTGAACTGTATTGACCTGATGATTTAGAAATCGAGGGCGGGGTGGAAATGTGTGTACAGGTAGGTTTCACCGTTCGTTATTAATAGCAGAATTAATAGCTCTATTGAATTTAATTGTCCTGTTACATTTTGTTTGTTACTTAAACACGTATTTATTGAGGGCCAAAATAAAAAGGATCCTAGATAAAAACATGCCAAGTAAGCTAGACAGACGCTCAGTTACTGTCCAGTCTGACTGGTGGTATGCAATGTGAAACTAATATCCCTAGAAGCCCGCGTTATTCTATGCGAGAGAAATCTCTTGTTCCGTCTCATCTCATTCATTAAAACGTCTTCAATGCTGACGTCGCTGTATCTCCGTGTAACACTATCCCATTTACATGAGATTTCGCTGTTAACGGTAACCGCAGCGGAAGCGATACTCGTAGTATAGTCGCCTGCTGCGCAAGCGCTGCTCTCGATCACCGGACAAGTTTACCGGATTCACTTTCGCGTGACCTTTGCCTTGGGCTGCTCTCCGCGTTACCGAACCCAGCTGGATTTCGCATTTAAATATATTGCCTCATGCGTTTTTATGTCGAATTCATAACTTTCTTTAAGTTATCAGATCAACAGAGAAACGGGCGGTCGGTAACGACGCTTACTGAGTTCGAATGTGAAATAAATTACTTGATAGTTAACCTTTACGAGATTCTATTAGAGCTACTGTTGATGTGATGTGGTTGAGGTGATGTCGACGACTGATACTGATGATCAGAGATCGGATGATCGGATGCATATTTTACCTACGTTTTTTTCATGGTTGGCTAATATGGAATGCACTTATGTATCGATCGTACAAAACATATTCCGGAAACGACATATTTAGTGTTTTTTCTAACTGTAGACTCGGATGAATATTTACTAACAGACATTGCCCCTCCTTTAACTCCCTGCACACATACATTTTTGTATCGGGAATCAAATTTAACTTTTAGTAAATATGTAGTAGTACATAGTAATGTAATTTTTATTATAATCGGTAAGATATCGCAGGCAAAGTTATGTTGTTCACGGAAATGGTCCTTGATTCGAACATTACATTAGCCGAACAAGCAAATATGTTGTTATCTACAAGTTATCTAGCTGTTACACTGGTTGGGTAACTCCAGCTTACTAACTTTACTGGTTATTATGTTACGGGGAACATGTATTCTGATATAAACTACCGATGGGCGATCGATACGTTGCATGCAGAGCGCGGGAATTACTAGTGAATCTTTTGTTACATAAAAGTTTCAATTCAACTAAATGTTTAACATAGCGTCACGCCTTTTTCCATACGGGCTGGCAGAGGCACAGTTGTGCCCACTTTGAGCCAGTTATTCAGTACTCCATTTTTCGTGACAGGGGGATAGCCCTTCGGCGCAGCTATGGAGTAATAAAGGTTTTCTCACGATGTTTTATTACCGTTAGAACGTCCGTATAATGTACTTAAGATATATTAAGTATCTCATTAGTACATGGTCAGGGATCGAACCTGCATCTCCTGTGTGAGAAGCAAGCGCGAAACCTTTTAGTCCACGGAGCTCGAAAAGCTTTATTAACATGTAATTACATGTTAATAAAGCTTTTCGACCTCCGGGCTCCTAAAATAACTAATTAGTTATTTTAGGTAAATGTTGACAGTATTTTTAATTTCGCTACGTATACGTAATGTAGGGATTACTACGTGTAATTAAACTTTTATGTTCTCTACGTGTTAAAAAGCATCAGGTCACTTAAAATCAAATACTTAGTTTTTGTAGAAAGTTCAATAAAAAAACACTTTCTTACCTATATATACTTTTGGTTTACGTCATATTATACTACCGTTTTAGTTTTTAACATTTTTATCGCTCGTTTTAACAGCATAAGCCATGAAAGTGCTGTGTGTGCATTTATGAGAGTTGACTAAAATAAAAACCTCGCGAAAATACTTTATTTTATATACTTTATATATACTTTACTTTACGCTCACGTTGCGCCATGATAATTATTAGAGTAAAGTTTGCTGAGCAACCGCCATTTTGTTTTCATTTTATAACCCAAGAGCGGGAAAATATTGTTATTTAGTGTATGAAAATTTGTTTAAAGTAACCTCTCTAGTGCTGATGATGTCCGACCGATTTCGGTCACGGCGAGCGCTTCGACTACGACTTTGTACTCGTCGCCTGATAATAACAGTAATTAGGTCAAAAACGCTAAATAGACCCTTGTAAAACAGAATTAAATGCACACACAATTTCACACAGTTTTAATTCAACACAAAATTATTATAAACCGTCATGTCGCTGTTATTTGTTGAGATGAGCTTAATTACCATAATACGAACAGATACAATCTTTAGGGTTCGGTGAAAGTGCATTGATTTTGAGAATCTTTTTGTAAACTTGTGAAATTTTAAACGTTATAATTATGCAGATGATGTCTTAATCATTTTCCCTGGTACTATCTAAATAGGAAGAAGTACTACACGTTAAACAAATAATATCGTTTCACACGAGGCAACTAAGAATCGACGTCAGCTCGGTTTCAGACAAGTCAAACTTCCACAGCAAAGTTCTAGTCATAGTCGGGTGTCAAAATTGTCCAATGTCGCCGATAGTGCGACTGTCATATTAATCTTCGGCGTCATATGTCCGCGGACAAAAGCTGTCCAGTATGTAATGTACGTACCTATATGCACTGCCAAACTTGGAGCGGTGAAGTTTTGAAGTTCATGAAATGGCGAAGCGGGCGCCCACTCCCAAGTACGTCTCGGCTTAACTATCGACCACTTAGTAACTATTACTCAACTTGTTAACTGCATATACCTCCAGCTTCATGTTCTGCTTGTTTTACTGTAATTGAATAGTTAGAGATTGTGCTAAAACAAACAGACAAATTAGGGAGTGATGTTAGCGCTTGCAGCAGGGACTAATTTATAGATTTCAGTTTTTGCAGGATGTTTTTCGAATTGAATGAATGGTATTAACCCGCACGAAAGCCCGAAATACTAGTATAAAAGTCCTTAATTTGATTGCATGGCATTCACACTCGAAATCATGATGTTCAATATTTATTCAGACAGAGATGTCAGATATCAATTTAAAAACAGATTGAATCGATCGATATCAACGATAGCCAATGTTGCTTCCGATTTAATTACAAGAATCGCCTTCGTCGATGGAGTGACAGATCGATTCAACTTTACCTTCACGTTTCGGGATACTCTAATGACTTGCGATGCGCTTTTTTCAAAAAACGCACTTTTATGGTAGAGACAATTATTTGACTCTTATGAGCACCATAGTAAAATTTAATAAATCGTCCTCAGTTGGGGCTTTCAGAATTCTGAAGACCGACTACGGTGTCTGCTGCCTATATAGATTACATGCGTAGAGGTATATCTGTAAGCCTACTCTCCCATGTTGTATAGCATGCCTGCGTTGTTTACATGTGCTTAGTTTGGGTCTACATCGACAGATACATGTTCCGAATAAATAACCCTAGAAAGATGCACCGCAGCGCAGAGCAATTAATGTAAAATTGTTGACCAATAGATCCTTGTAGCCTAAAATATCCGACGGGCGCGATCCGATGCTAATGTCAAGATTCCAAACTCGGATGCGGGCGCCATTTTATTGGAAATAATTCACATTCACCTGTCATGGCAGGGTGCTCTCGATTGAAACTCCGTCTCGGCCCTCGGCCCCGGCGCTCCCTCGATTGGAGGGTCATTGCGCGGCCCTCCCGGCCTCTCTGACACCTACTTTGAGATAATCCCCGAAGCAGATGCAGTAATCCACTTGATTGATACCGATATTACCGAGGTTAGGTAAAATTATATACTTTCCTCTATTGCTTATCTCTAACCTCTATCCATTTAATGTGTTTTGCTATTCATCTAATAGATATGTAGGGCGAGTATGAGTAAACGAAAAGGGGCATGGAGTTAATTTCAACTCAACAGACAACTCGCTGTTAAGACTGACCACCACTGAATAATCTACTCTATGGTGTATATCAGTGTTAGGTGACTATAATCTGTACAGCTGTCGTGATTAGATGTCCCCATTTCCCTAAGCTCTGAAAGGCAGCGCCCTGGTTGAGTCGGTCGCAGCCGGTAGCCGGTAATCCGCCGACGTCATGCTCAGTAACTGCGGACCAAACCGTACGATGTGATGGATGACTCGTCAAAAGACAGAATTTTTCTTACGGGTATGTTATATGTAACCCGTTATGTTAGTTTCCGTAAAATGCGACCAGGCGGCGCTGTAATCGGATTCAAAACATGCTATTATTCTCGTTTGTTTAGAAGTTAAAGTTGTTTGGTGTATTAATAACTACTACAAAACCTTTATGTGAATTTGATCAAATAGCGTATGCGATAAGTTTTAGTTCTCGTCATTGCCAACAGATGGCGGTGTGTGTATCGTGCCTCGCGGTATGGTTTGGTGTCGGCCGCGAGTATAAATTCGGTCGCGCGCGTTCACTCATTGATCTTTCCAAAGGTTAAACGGGGAATGATGATCGGGTTGGACACGCGTCTGCGTGATGTCCGTCGCCGATTGTTACGCTTTGGCGGGCTAAAATCCCTCTGACCCCTATTTTCAGGAAAGATCCAATTTTATCTTTATATATTTATTTATTATGGCTTATTTCAAATTAGTCGTTAAGCATAGCAGGTTGATTAATTAAAAGTTACATACAAAAATATGGAATAAAATTGTACTGTACAAGTGTACACACTGACGCTATTTTATACTAAATTACTTGAGGTCCACTCCAGGTTGTACTATAAAGTTGCGATCAAACCTAATTTTGTATTCGGACAGAAAGTGACGTATAGCAACCATTAGGGTTCGGTGAAACTACAAGGGATGGGACGACTAAATTTGATAAACATTTAGTAAATTTGGTAGTTATTATTTATTGGTGAACAATATATTTTTTGCCTTTATGTGTGGCTTTCATCTTTCATTACATTTATTTCCCTCCGTGTCACTGTTTGTATATATCTACACAATATAAAGCGGTGGCGTAGCCCTAGCTATATGCAGGCTGTAACATAAGGTGTATTCATATTTTAGGGGGTAGTTAGGGGCTTCATTCTGAGAAACTTTCACTAGGGAACCGATTTGATCAGAGCATCTTTGTTTTTCACTTCTTCATACATTTTGGTCCGGGAAGTCAGCTTATTTGTTTGGGGAAGAGAAACATAAAGTTGCTCACATCAAATTGGTTTGATAGTGAAAGTTGATTGGTTTAGAATGATGCCCCTAATAACCCCCTAAAATATGAATACACCTTTTTGATATACTCTGTATAGTGGTGAAAATAAGAACTCTTGATAAAACCGGTCAAGTGCGAGTAGGACATCGGACCCGTAACCGAACGTAGAACGACATTATTTTGTACGAGTATTTATACACTTTTTAATTTTTAATAATAAAATTTTAAATACTAGGTAGGACTACATTCAAGGCGGTACATCGAAACATTGAAAAAAAGAGTTTTGTGTATGTAGTATGTATTATTGAACTATGAGTACCATTGTACAAGGAAAAACGTAAAACGACATTATTTTGTACGAGTATGCCTTTTTATTTTTAATTATAAAATTTTAGGTAGGACTACGTTCAAAGCGGTACATCGGAACATTGAAAAAAGAGTTTTGTGTAAGTAGTATGTAATTAATGTAATTATTGAACTATGAGTACCATTGTACAAGGAAAAACGTAAAACGACATTATTTTGTACGAGTATACCTTTTTAATTTTTAATAATAAAATATTAAATAGTAGGACTACATTCAAGGCCGTACATCGAAACATTGAAAAAGAGTTTTGTGTATGTACTATGTAAGTATTGAACCATGTACTCAGGTTAACGAAACTCTTTGTTCATTCAAACCGGAGGTGGATATTAATTGAGTAACTTATTTACAGAAATAAAATCTAATATGATGAAAACTAATTTTAATTATTATAATTCGAATGAGCAATTATTAATCATATATTGACAAGTAACTAACCCAAAATACCTGCAATTAAATATCTTCTCCGATAAGATCGGGAGATTCCAGTTTTCACCGATAAAAAAATAAAACAAAATGGCTAAGAAAATGGCCATACCAATAATTTCTTGTATTCCTACTTTTAATTCTTAAAAACCGGTAGTGACATTATTTGTTGTTACAGCGGCAATAGAAATACACCCTCTGTGAAAATTTCAGCTCTCTACCTATTTCGGTTGACAGACGGACGGACGGACAGCGGAGGCTTAGCAATAGGGTCCCGTTTGGCACCCTAAAAAGTATCGTATATTTCAAAAGGTTAACTTAAGACTGGCACTTGCAGGTACAATGAAATTTACTTATTTGTCTTTGCTGCTGCTGATTGGCCTACTTTGATTCGACCACACATCGATCACAGCAACAAACTCAAATACTCAAACAAATGTCTTCAATCACGAGGAGATCTCGGCACTTTTCCCAACGTTAATTGATAAATGGAAGCTATCTGAACTTCTGTTTTTCGACCTATTTTCCGGGCACCGCTTACCACCATACTCACCTAGTTTGGTGGTTAGAGGTTGACGATTCTGGGTTCTTCACCAACTCGACACAAGAGACTGGACACACATGTGTCCAGTTGGTGAAACTCAAAATTAGTATCACTTATTATGTCGTCATCTGGACACGCCAAGATTTTTACGCGTGTCCACATAGTGAAACTTACCTAAGTTAAATCACTTTTATGTTTTCGCCAACTTGACACACGTTGGCATTTTACCCGAATTTATGACAAGGTACAGTCACGCAGATTAATGTTTTATGTCACAATCATCATCGGCCACTCAACGTCCCACTGCTGGGAACGGGTAATTTTGTACGTTGTTGTATTATAATTAACCTGACTGTACCCTTTTTTTTGCAAAAAAGCTCAATGTGTCCAGTTGGCTAAAACACAAAAGTGATTTAATTTAAGTTTCACTATGTGGACACGCGTAAAAATCATGGCGTGTCCAGATGACGACATAATAAGTGATACTAACTGGACACATGTGTGTCCAGTCTCTTGCGTCGAGTTGGTGAAGATCCAACGATTCTGACCAAGGAGATAAAGTTAAACGATTGAAACTCCTCCGTTGCTTTGAAATTTGTATTGAGTTTAGTAACCGAGTTTTTTTTCACAGATTTCACTTTTGGACATAATGTTGTATATATATTTATTACATCTCAAGATTTGTAATAAATATTGTTTGTCATTTGGTCATGAGCTCGTTTACACTGTGTAATATACTGCTATGTAATTAAAGTACAGCACAGTGTAAACGGGCTCATAGACAGAGTATGGCCAGCGATAATTATATTTCATCTTGAGATGTAATTATACATACACATATTACATTAATTCCCATGGTAAAAAGTGAGCTTAATAGCTCGAGAGTTGAATTCTTCACAGAATGTATATTTCTGTTGCCGTTACAATAACAAATAATGAACAAACAATTAAAAAAAATAACCGGGGTCCCCTTTTATTGCGTTTATTCTTGCACGATGTTACGGAACCCATCGCACCGCACTTGACCGTTTCTTTTTATCAATCCTCCCCGAATGAACAGCTTCATAAGAGCTTCCGGTAGGTATCTCATGTTCGTTGATCGCAAGTAATAATGGCTGTAATGTATCGAGTACAGGCTCGTATTACTTTGCTGGACAATACGTGACACAATAAGGTTGTGTGCGAGACGCTCGCATCATGGGCGTGACGGCGTTGTGTGCGAGACGCTCGCATCATGGGCGTGACGGCGGGCGTCCAGCCGATATAGACGGGACTCCTGCTGTGAAAAAGGGTTCTTGGTTAAGCTGAAATATAAATATATGTCACCGTAAGATAGTCAAAACCGTTAGTCGATCAACTATCGACAGATAGTAAACCAGACCGACAGGGTTAAGAATGTACGTTTCTTTTGTTCTTACATGTCAACCTAACACGAAGGCTATTCGGGGGCTTCGCTGCACTCGCCCCCTCTAGTCTTCACCTAAGCTACCGCAGTGTTTGCCCTGGTATTTGGTTTGCAATTCAAGTTTAAACCGGTTTCCTATTTAACGGTTATAACCGTTAGTTTGTCAACTAACGCGTCATTTAGTAAGCAGTACACTACAGTTTACTATCTGTCGATAGTTGATCAACTCTTCTCCACAGATTCCGCCATTGGGTTAGTGAACTCACCCAAAAAAATGTAATGACGGATCTAAGTGATGTAACAACATCCTATGGAAATAAATGATTTTTGATTTTGATTTTGATTTTGATTTTGAACTAACAAATCAAAGTAGTTTATCAACTAACGGTTTTGATCTTACGGTGACATATCCACAAATGCACTTCCTTGCACTACCTAATAAGAGACAGTCCTACTCTTTTCTCTTTTAAGAAACGTTTTAAAGAGCACTACCTCTCTCTTTCGTAAAAGTAATTGCATGTATTTATTGACCGAGCGTGCGAAGCGTCTCCGCTTCAGGAATGGGCAAAAATGCTTTCGGATGTCCGGATGTGTGTCTGTTTGTTCTCCTCTAGAGGCCGCATTTCTCAACTGATTCCCGTGAATTTTTGTGAGCAGGTTCGATAGTTTTTTTTTGTCGATTCGGTTTTTGGAAATTTTACAAAATGGCGGAGATACGGAAATACAGATACGGAGTTGAAACTTCTAAAAAAACCGCTTCAGCCGAAACGGCTTGATAGATTTTAACAAATGAGGTGTTGGATTTGTGGTGATCGTTAACATGACACATACTATTTAATTTTTAGTGAATTGCCAATAGGTTGGATTATCGATAACAAAATATGGTTTACAAAGTTATTGGTGCGGCTTCTTACATACTCCATGTACGTAACCAGGTGCATTCATAAGCTTGTATGTGGTGTGAAAAGAAAATGCAGGTGGAATATTTGTATTTATAATAATTTCACTTGTTCATCCGATAAACTTCAAGGGATCGGGGGTGTGAGGGGGTGAAAAATAGTTTAAATAAATCGTAAATTTCCTGTATCGCTAGCGATGTCTGCAGCTCACAAAGCCATTTGTAGGTATTTAAAGTGTTTGTAGTATATGTCGGTACTTATTTAGTAGTTAATGTCTTTATTTTGTAGGTATTTTTATAATATTACTTCCTTTAATGCCTTGGTTTTCTGGAAGAAATCTCTTTTTAGAGATATGCTCGCCTTTGTACATGCAATTTTACTTGTAAAATATTTGTGTGCAATAAAGAATTATGAATTATGAATCTCCCTATCACCTAATAAACATGTAAGGTAACACCTATCCATCTATTCTATACACTCACACAGGCTGTCTATCAGACTGTACTGTAATTTCTCACCTAACAAGACCAATCATCATTCACTTCTTCGTACATTGAATACAGTGATAGTGTATTCCTAGGTTTGGTATTCCGTTAGGCGACATAAGCTAAATACCGAGACCCACCCAGCTCAATTAATATTTTGATATCATACTTCCGACGTGTGTAAGAAGATTCGCAGCAGCTCCCAAGCCGTTTACGGATGCAAGACACGTACACAAATTACGGGTCCGGATGATAATTCATGAGCTCGCAGCCTGAGCTCAGACGAAGGCTTTGCATTGCCTGCTGAACAGTTTAAAGACTGGTCTTTCTGGACTACAAAGTAGTTGTGCGTGATTGATTAAATGCCGTCAAATGTAAAGAAACAGAGGTTCACGCATTTTCACATTCTAATTGACATTTGTGTTGCGCATACTTTTAGCTAGCTACAACTCTATCAATACATCAATGTTGAAGTGAAGCATTCATATTGCTAGTTCTCCCTACACCCCGTGGCCATGTCCTGCTGGAAGATATATGGTGAGAACTGCACCCGCCTTGATAAGATTTTCCAATCAGTTTTTATGTTAGACAGGTTTATGTGAAGCAGCAAACTTGTGTAAACTTCCTAGACGATAAATAGTGTTTTCGGAACCGGTATTCTTTTTGAGAACCGGGAATTTCGGTACTTTTGTATTACGGAACCGGGATTTCCCGGTTTTTTCGGTATTTTCGGTTCTTGCTAGTTTTTGTCATAGAAAACAAACAAGGGTTATGCTTCAAAAGTAAACTAAAATTCTGTATTCAAGTAACTTTAATTCGAAATTTTTTCTTCTATTTTCTGTTCTCATACCTAGTAGTAGGTAATTATATATAAATCAGACTGTAATTAATCATAGTGTTATGTTATTGTTAGGTACTAAAGTAAGTATTTACTGTCAATTAAATGGTAAAAATAAGGCAGTCATCTTAGATTCCTTAACATTTAGAATTATCTTAAACATTTTTAAAGAAAACAAAATTAAACTATTTTCTATTCTCATACCTAGTAGTAAGTAATTATATATAAATCAGACTATTGTCAATCACAGTGTTATTCTTAGGATCTTAAGTATTTACTGTCAATAAAATGGTCAAAATTAGGTAGTCATTTTAAATTCCTTAAACATTTAGAATTATCTTAAACATTTTTCAAAAGCAACAAAATTAAACTATTTTCTATTCATACCTAGTAGTAAGTTATTATATATAAATCAGACTATAATCAATCACAGTGTTTTTGTTAGGTTCTTAAGTAAGTGTTAACTGTCAATAAAATCGTAAAAATTAGCCAGTCACCTGAGATTCCTTAAATATTTATAAATATCTTAAACATTTTTCAAAGAAAACAAAATTAAATTTTTTTACCAAAAAATATTTAAAAATAATATCTCTTTCCGAGTACCTACCTATTCATAAAATATGGCGTAACCAAAGTTTAGCTTTTTAAGAGCTTTTAGCTCTCTCTTCTCTATAATAGGACCTTAAAAACAACAGTGCATCTAGACTTTTGTCACTCAAACGAGATCTTATTTTGTTGCATAACAAACCTGCCGAAGAGAAAACTCTTTCTGGCTCAACACTGGTTGGCGGAATCGTTAATAGATGGTCATATGCCTGAGACAAGTAACGCCCACGACATTCTCAAAGAGAGCCACTTCAATCCTAACATTCGTAAAGAGATCTTCATGAGCGGAAGATCTAACGCGTTTTTCACTAACAGCCTTTGCAAGCTCAGCATTTAACTCATCGCCTTTTGTCAAAGCAATGTTTTGAAATTCAAGCACATCAGAGTCAAATTCATGTTCATTCGCCTGTTCACCTTGTGAGGTTTGTAGGGGTTCAGCTTGAGATACCGGAGTTGTTGAGGATTTGGTGCGACTTAGCAATGACACTATTGCGTTGCACATTTCATCGCTGCTTGGCCGCGAAAAAACTAATGAATCTTCATCATTTTGTTGGAGGAAATAACTTTCTGGATTTTGCAAGTAATTCAGAGTCGCAGCTGCAACATTGAGACGCCGTTCTGTGTATCGTTTTTTTAACATCATGAACATTTTTTCGGCTACATAGTTATTTTCGATATTCGCAACTTTTTTTAATGCGAATTTGATAGCAACATCTGCTGTCAATAATGTAGAATCGCGACGACATAAAGCTTCTAATACGGTTTTGATTATGTCAAGAACTTCGTGTAACTTCCCAATTAGTTCCCAATCTGCTTCTGAAAATTTTATTGTGGATTTTAAATCAATTAATGCTTTCACAATGCAAGTTCGCAGCTTCAAGAATCGTTCAAGCGTAAAAGCGAGGCTACTCCAACGTGTTACTGAGTCACAGGTTAGTGAATATTCTTTATGAAAATCAGCGATGACGTACTTTTGCAGAACGTCATCGTTTTTAGTAGGAGATTTGCGGAAAAGTTTAACTACTTTTTTGACTTTTAAGAGTAAATCTCTGTGTTCAAATTGACGTTCTGAAACTGGTGACGTATTTTGAGACAAGAACTCGGCGCCATCGGCTTCGCTGTCTGAGTCCGAATCCGAATTCTCATCTAAAGATTCCATGTTCACTTGAAGTCTCTGTCTACTTAGTGCTGCCAAAGGAATATCGTCATCGTCGTCTTCTATTGCGAACTGGGTTTCTTCTTCGGCTTCTTCTGTCTCATTCGTCATTTTTTTGTAAAAAAACATCTGCAATTGCAAGTTGGAGCGCATGGGCAATACAAAGTTGGTGATAGGATGACAAAAATTTGCCGACTTTCTTCATCATACTGCATCCGTCTGTTGTCTCAGCGATAATGTCATTTTCCAGTGACACTCCGAACTCATTTAATTTGCTGCATATTTCTTCGACGCATTTTATAGCTGGTAAGAAGCCGTAGATTCTGATGAGCCCCAAATTTTTAAAGTTTTTGCCTCCAGAAAAATGACGTGAGTGTAAATTCAAGCTCAGATATCTACGGTTTCTAACCGATGTCCACTCGTAAAATGACATAGAAAATTTATGGCCCGCTTTAAGTAGTGCTTTAATCTCGTTAGTCAGTTGGATTTTCTTTTGAATGGCCACTCTAACAACAATACTTTGGATTGTATCGACAGATTTCGGCAATGTGTGACCTGATTTTTTAAAAAGCCTTTTTAAATCCTCACATTCTACAAATTGGCGAAAAGGGTATCCTCTTAAAGCAGTCATGCGGGAAATCATCACCTCCATACTAGGATTTGAATCACATTCATAATAATCTGTTAATTTGATCTTTTTTTTGGGCACATCTTCTGTACTTGTAGAAGGAATCGCAGTCGTTGTGTTTCCACCGCTACTAGTTGGGTTAGCGAGGTTTTCCATTTCAGCTGACAAGCTGGTATGATGAACATTTTTTAAATGCTTTTGGAGTCCACTTGTACTGCCACCAGTACATTTTAATATTTTCTGACATTTCTTACATTTAGCTGATATCTTATCCTGAGCCCGAAGAAAGTAATGCCATGCAGACGACTTATTGCCAGCCTTGGTAGAAAGTTCTTCAAAATTCATCGCCTATAATAAAACAAAATGCATAAATGCGAAACAGTTCCATTTACATTTAAGATACATAATATGTAATTTAAACACTTTAAGACTATAGCTCTAACCATTTGGATGTAAAACCTGTCTGACAGACGGACAGACAGACAGACGGACACTAGAGTGACTACAATAGGGCTCCGTTTGGATCCTTCGTGTACGAAACCCCGAAAAGTACTACAAATAATCAAAGCAATAATTAAGTAGGTAGGTAAGGTAGGTTACCTATGTAAATAAAACAAAGCTTTGCGTAACACGCTTCTTATTTCATCAAAATTACTACAAAGCAATTGAATAAGATTTTCTTATTTGTATGCCAACGAACGACGAAAGAAATCGCGGGCATGAGCTAGTATAAAATAAACAAAGCATTAAATCCAGTAAGTATAATCCAAATAAAACACAATAAGAATGATAACTTTAGCCGCACAAATTTTACTAAAAGCGCAAACATAAACTAAAATTATGATGTTTACGTAATAATACATACAAAAATACATACCTCATAAATATTTCACCTCGTTTTGTCAGAAATTAACAACAAAATCTACTAAAAGCCTTTGAGGTTATCATCAAAATCACACACGCGCGCAATGCAATCCGAAAACTGAGTGAGTGAACGAAAGATCGCGGCGCGCGAGCGGGGCATGCGCGGCAGGCGCGGGGAAGCTTGACTTACTATATACTTACTTTCCTTCCTAGCAACAGCGAGCGAGTGTAGGTAGTTATTGGTAATATCGAGCGCACCATTAATTTCGCGCGTTATTTATTTTAACGCTGAATTATTCACGTTAGTTTTGAATGTTTGAATAGTAGAAAGTGTGGAAAATTAAAGTAAGAGTAAATAAGTAAATAGTAGTGTGAATCTCTCTCTCTCTCTCTGGTCAGATAGGTATATTCAATATTTAAATAAAAAAGGACCAAAAAGAGGATATTACATGTGTGCCCGTTAGTGACACTCGGCTTGAACACTACAGGAATAATATTTTAGATAAACTATGGGAAATACCATACAGTGACGATCCAAATTTGTTGTACAACTCAGTATTTAACCTTGTCAAAAATGAATATGATACGGTATTTAAATCAAAAACTATAAAAGTTAATAACAAAGCTTTGTTTAGTGATTGGGCGACAGTTGGAATTCATAGGAGCAGACGAAGATTATATGAACTCTATGAAGAGAAATCATATAACAAAAATACGGCCTTTCTAGATTATGTTCGTAGTTATTCAAAAATGTTTAAACGCGTTTGTGCCGTAGCTAAATCTAATTTCATTAAAAAAAAAATTGAATCTAGTAGCAATGTAATGAAAACGACTTGGCAAATTATAAACAGAGAGACTGGAAAGGCCAAAGCTACACATAATAACTTCAAGCTTAAGATAGATAATCAATTGCTAAGTACAGACCTAGAAGTAGCAAAAGCTTTCGAAAATTTCTTTACGGACATTCCAGTTTCAACAACCAAGTCTTTAAATTCATCTCCCGCTGCTGCTGAATCTATACTTAAACAAAACTTTGAGGAATGTAAAACAGATTTTAAATTTAGTCACGTAAATAATGAAGACATTGTAAAAGCGTTTAAATCCCTGGAAATGAAAAAGACAGCTGCCGCCCATGGTCTATCAGTAAAAATTATTAGTTCCATTGTAGATTGTATTGCACCTCACCTTTGTTGCATATTTAATCAATGTATAGATAATGATGTGTTTCCTGACTTGATGAAACTAAGTAAAGTTATACCTTTATTCAAAGCTGGTAGTACATCAGACCCCACCAATTTTAGACCCATATCGATACTACCAACGCTTAGCAAAATATTTGTAAAACTCATACTTAATCAATTGCAAAGTCATTTTTATCTCAATAATTTAATTCATATTGCTCAGTTTGGTTTCACAAAGGGTCGTTTAACAGCCGATGCTGGTGTTGAACTAATCGACAATATTTTTGATGCCTGGGAAGACGCAATGGATGCAATAGGTGTCTTCTGCGATCTATCCAAGGCTTTTGATTGCGTCCATCATGACACTCTTGTCAGGAAGTTACGCCATTATGGTGTAAAAGATCAGGCACTTGGCCTTCTGGAGTCATATCTAACAGATAGGGTTCAGATGGTCGATGTTAATGGGAAAAAATCACCTGGGTCTTCAATAAGTATGGGCGTACCGCAAGGTTCAATTCTTGGTCCTTTCTTGTTTTTAGTATATATTAATGATTTACCTTACCTTGTTAAAGCAAAACATGGGTTAGTATTGTTTGCCGATGATACTTCTTTGATATTTAAAGTTAAAAGACAGCAATCAAATTATGACGAGGTAAACAATGCTATCTCTAGTATAGTGAACTGGTTTACTGTAAACAATTTATTACTTAATGAAAAGAAAACAAAATGTATTAAATTCGTGTTACCCAATGTGAACCCGGTAACTACAGACATATTTATAAAAGGACAGAGATTGGACCTTGTGCAGTCGACTGTCTTTTTGGGCATTACTTTAGACGCCAAACTACAATGGGATCCTCATATAAATAAATTATCGAACAGACTGAGTTCGGCAGCGTTCGCAGTTAAAAAAAATATTGCTCTTACCGACGTAGACACCGCTAGACTAGTCTACTTTAGTTACTTTCATAGTCTAATGACCTATGGTATTTTATTGTGGGGTCACGCTGCGAATGATAATAGTATATTTATTCTGCAGAAACGGGCTGTTCGTGCAATTTATAGATTAGGGCCTAGAGTGTCACTGAGGGAAAAGTTTAAAGAAATCAATATTCTGACATTTGTGTCTCAATATATCTATGACAATCTTGTGTATGTAAAAAGAAATATAACTAATTTTCAGAAGTACAGTGATATATACAATTTTAATACTAGAAATAAAGACAAGTTGGTTGCTTATGTAAGCCGACTACATAAAATTAGTAATTCTTTTAAAGGCAATTGTAAACGCTATTACAATAAGGTCCCTACTGATATTAAAAACTTACCTTTAGACAAGTTTAAAATAATAATAAAACAGAAATTGTATAAAAAAGGTTACTATAGGATATCTGATTACTTAGAGGACAGATGTCCATGGGAATAGATTGTTTGAGTAACAGGCTGTTTCGATATATAATTAGCATTCATTTTGTAATTTGACAATATTTTATTTAAAAAAGGAAACGCAAAAGATGCGACGACTGTGGAGTTTCTTCGGTGAGCTCTTCTCCACAGATTCCGCCATTGTGTTAGTGAACTCACCCAAAAAAATGTAATGACGGATCTAAGTGATGTAACAACATCCTATGGAAATAAATGATTTTTGATTTGATTTAATCGTTTGATAAAAATAAAATTCCCGAAAGTACCGAAAGAACCGGGAATCAAATTTGGTTTCCCGGTTCCATTTTACTGACAAAAGAACCGGGAATTCCCGGTACTTTCGAGACCGGGATTTCCCGGTTCTGAACCCTTTAAATACGTTTGTGATACTCTGATCTGATTCAGGTTTCAGATCACATTTTCATATCAATCAAGAAAGTTGATAACCTCAACAGTGCCGTTGTTTACAATATTCCAGTAGTTAATTCAGCTCACAAATTCACGAATGCTTTTACTAGATAGACTTTTTCTTTGGCTTATGTTTAAACGATCACCGAAAACGCACCTTGTTTATTACCAATAAATTCGCCAGAATTAGTAAACGACCACCAAATTGTGTTTCGATAAATGATCACCAAATAATTTTCCTTTTATGTTTTGTGTACCTAAGTTTTGTTTTAAGTATTTTTTGTTGTTCTAACATGTTCAACCTAACACGAAGGATAAAGAGGGTTTCGCTTCGCTCACCCTCTTTACCCTTCACCTAAGCTACCGCAGTATTTTGCCCTGATATTTTCTGCAACGTTTGGTGATCATTTACCCATTTTGGGTAGCATTTACCTATTAGGAGTACATTACACCCTTTCTCTGTCCGCCCAATTGCACAACATCACCGCCATGCTAAAGCAGAGACGGCTGCATGGGCTCGGACATGTGCATCGTATTATGGAGCACATTCGTTTGCGTCGGCAAACTCTCCTGAGTGAAGTTGCGCACGCCAAGAGACCAGACCAGTACTCTGTTGGGTTTCAAGGATTGAGACAAGAGCGACATGTCCGCGTTTCAAATCGAAGCCAACAAGTGGAAAGAGGTCACCGCTGTCCGAGAAACTTGGAGGAGAGAGGTCGCACAGCACACGACAGGGCCTGGTTCGATGCTCTGGCTGTAAAAAGAGCGAAACGACATGCTCCACCACCCAGTCCGCACGCACCACCAGCATCAGCAGCGACACAACATGTGTGCCATACGTGTGGACGTGTCTGCCACTCCAAGATCGGACTGTATAGTCACCAGCGAGCATGTACCTCGGACACTGCTTAAATCATCTGCTGTAGATGTATCAGGCCATAATGTAATCTATGTACCAAGCTGGCTCAGTGCGGGTAGGTGGAGGGGTTTTACGAGCACTACCACGTAGCTTTAGTAGCCGGGACCTAATACATCTTAACGTGTCATCCGAAACTGAACGTCCGATAATGTACTTAAGATAAATTAATTATCTCATTGGTACATGGTCAGGGTTCGAACCGGCATCTCCTTTGTGAGAAGCAAGCGTGAAATCCATTAGACCACGGAGCTCTCATTTATACTTACCGATAAATGTAGGCGGCAAGTCTATGAAATTTCTTTCCCGTACATAAAATTTACACCGTGTCATCTTTGCGCTTTCTTCGATAATGGAATTTTGATCTTACGGAGAAGCGATGGCATAAAAAGCCTTTTCTATTTATAATTTAATATTTTGAATATGAAGGTCATCTGCATCACGGATCGATGGCCAAACCAGTTTTATGTGAAAGAAAGAGTTGTTCGTCTATAAATAGCCTATTTTCTGCTTCAAGAAATGTTGGTATGTTAAGAAAGCGTTTACCATTTTGTACGCACGACACATTAACATTTCACGAAGCGTCGCTTATCCCTCCCAGTACCCCGTTTTCCAACTTAAGTCTAGGTTTGTATACTCGTAAATACAAGTAGGTAGCGTCATATTCCGAGAACACCCTCATTAATAGCGTACCCTCCCAAAAACTGGTGTCCTTTAAATTTAGGCCCTGCTGTTTCTCAGACGTACTAACTCAATTCCCACATAAGACGGTGGTTTACCTAACTTTAGGTACTACTTAGCCGGCAAATGTTTTTACACATGACTTATTCAGTTGTACTTGCTCTCTCACTTTAGACCGATTCAAAATTTATCGTAAGATTCGTAGCCGACGTCTTTCTCGCCTTCAACGTGAACTGTCGCCGTTTCCTATGTTCCGGATAATTCTGATTCTCTTAGCTCGTATTTTTCGTACCTGTAATTTAAATTTAGTTTTATGTGACTAAATCAATCGACCAGTAATAGGGACGAGGAAATGCCAAGCATAGACATAGCTTCATTCTGTAATCTTTCACACTCTTCATAATGTAAGAGTCATTATAACAATTGCTATTGTTTAACTTCATTGAAACTGAGACATCGATGCGATGCGTTATAATTAGTCAAACTTTCAAACTGGGCATTAACAAACACAGTGAATACATCATTGATACAATACGATACGAATACGTTCCGTATTTAAGTGTGGGTAATGTCTAATTTGTCACATCAGCGAGCGAAAGCCTGTGACTCAGCTTTAGCACGACTTCGATAACTCAAGCTTTTGGTATCTTTTCTCGTGTATTGCTTTTTGTTTCCATTTATTTAGAGAGTTTGCATCTGCTCAATTTATTTACCACCTGAGAATCTGTACTTTGCTATCCAAAATCCCAAAGATTTTTCCAGCCCCGTTTTGAATTTCGACATGACTAGTCTCACAACTTTTACAGCTTATACATATAGCTAAGAGGTGATTTGGCTCACTTCAGATATCTTATAAATCGTTCACATTTAGGGGTCGTTCAAGAGGCCTTTATCGGTTATCCGGGTTTCCTTATTAGGTAGGGTATTAACGGAATGGAACGATTTAGTCTGGTGTGAGGTGGGGCACGGAAGTCGGTCAGTGTGGTCGCGGCTCGTGAGATATGCGTGCCACTGGCATCGTACCCCACACCGCAGACATGACACAAACACGCCTTATTCATAAACTTGTCGATATAGATAGAATCTACAAACTCCCGTGGACTTCAAACATAGGTGGATCTTGGCGAGCATTTTCTCTCTGATTTTGCTCTAGATATCCGCAGGAAAATGGTGAAGAAGGAAGTTCTATAAATAGACTCACATACTTGAACTAGGAAATACGAATGGTTTTGTTATGTCAATTTATTGGGTAATCAACAACACGTGCCCATTCTTAATTAATGGCCTACATAACCATAACTAAATCGAATGCCCCCGAACAATAAAACGTCAACAGAGATATAAAAAACGCTCTATCACCCTGTAAACTTTACCTAAACTATGTCACGCGACGTAACCTGCTCTAGGACAAATTGAAAATGTTGCAGAGTGTGGGCGGGTATAAGGGGCAAAAGGACACCACACTAGGGGACAACTATTGCTATCGATACTTTTAGGAATCGAACTCTAGCAGAGGGTGGTATAGAAGATAGAAGTGCTGCATTAAAGATGGCTTTTGAGCTCACCAAGTCTACTCCCGTTCTAGGCAGGGCTGAATAGCATGACCGAGGCAGTATCATAGAGACGGTACGCCTATTAAGGTATCTAAGTAGTACCGGTGGACGGTAAGTTTTTGGTCTTACTCAATTCGGCAGGCGTAGCATTACCTACCACTGGTCTAACATGCCGCTTCATTACATTCAAATCCCGTACAATGCCCCGTGATTGATTAGCGTTGCGCCAGACTGAGTTGTTTATCCCTTCATTACTCTTCGGTGATTATATGCCCACTGAGGATTATGTATAGGAGGAGGAGGTGAAGCGGCGGAGCATGGCAGCTAGAGACGAACATTTCTGACAGATACCAGTCGGCGGATATCGGTCGTCCCAACTATCATAATAATACATCCACCTTGAACCCTGCTTTGTTACCGTGGAAGTCAGAAACACTTTTCGTGTCTCGGTTACAATTATAATATAATAAATAGGAAAGGGCCAACTCTGTTAAAATGGTCTGGGGAATGTCCTACCATTAAGTTTTCCTGGTTCTGACAGGTTGATGATGATGTTGATGATTATTTAAAGAGAAACTGAATCGCGAGATGTTCCTACAATTATAAACCCCTCTCTTCAGAATGCGAGCTCATTCAAGTAAACTGTGCTACCAGCGATCTAATTGTTTTCGGTTCATTATTTCTGATAAACAAGCTTGCTGCCATAAATAACAGTTTAGTAGTATTTATTATTTTCAATGGTTCAGTTGTAAATTGTGAAGGCTCCGGTGAGTTTGCGATGCCATGCACTAACACAGTTAGTTCGTGTACTGAATGGGTTGTAGTTGTCACCATTCGCTGAATGACGTTGTTTTGGATGTAGCCGTATCGACCGGCCGTACTGCAGTCCGTTACTCGTGTGACAGCTGGCCATGTTGACCCAGCGACTCGATGCTATGACGAGAGCAAATATCGTATGTTACCAAAGTTTGTTACACTCTGTCTTATATTGTTCCCATTATATGGTCATTGGTCAGGGTAACATTGAACGTACGTGGTAGAGATAATCGAGAAAAGATCAAGATTAAATGTAACGTACAAAGAAGTGATTCAAACAATAACAACATAGCGTCACTCCTTTTTCCATACGGGGTGGCAGAAGCACAGTTGTGCCTATGTATTACGCGGCAGGGGCTAGCCGCAAATATATGGAGATATTAATGCTTTTAATCGATGTTTTTAAATTGGTTTACACCCCATGGCTCACAGTTACATCGATTGTATCGATAACTGTCACACAATACAACAAAGGGGTTGTTTTTAGTCCGTATTCTACACGAACTGATGCCCGCTCAATGTGTAGGGACCCGGACATAGCAGGAAAGTCTGACTTCTGGGCATGGGTAATTCCATTTTTTCCCCACCAACAAAAAAAAATGGTTTACCCGAAATCACTTTTGCTTGCACTCTTTTGCAAACATTGATCACAATATTATTCTCTCCTCTAATTCGAAAAACTCGAATATTTGCAATGAAGAGAAAGCTCGCTACGCTAAAAAAGCTAAGTCTCGAATTCGCAGTGCCATGTTACAATAATCTGTATTGTCCTGTGGTGTGCTTTCCGCGGTCACCACACCGCGTCCAGCATTATTGTAGCTTAGCATGCTGCACGTCTCATTTGCGCGTCGCTTGTTCTTGGGTGACAGGTGATTTGCAAAGCAAAGTAGGTAGAGTGCTTCGTCTTCGATTTCGTGGAGTGGAGCAAATTCTTTCTTGTAGCGCAAAGTGGCTGCAGCGCGAGACAGCTATGGAAAATGGAACTTATCTAATGTAAAAAGGAAGAGGATATCCCACCAAAAATATTTTCATGTAAAATGTTGCCAAGACGAGACCATATGGCTCGCACTAGCAAAAAAATGTCAATCTCATGTAGAGCCAAGCTTCTAACTCTACAAGCCCTAACTCTGCAAGCGTTAATTTCACAAACTACCTACACCTTAGTCAAAATATGTGGCTTGGCCGTTTCCCTACCGTCACATGGGTAAGGAGATTTATTTTTTTCCCTGTTCGTTACTTTTATTTTATACAATAGTTCTTGTAGTAAAAATGAATGTTGTAAAAACGAAAAAGATTTGTTTATTCGTACCTACAAGAACTATACTCGTTACTACAAAAACGGGTTGTATGAACAAATCTGTTTACTACAAGAAAGGGTTGAATGATTGGAAAATGAAAGAATAGGTTGAAGTAAAAATTTATGTTGTTAAAATGAAATAGATTTGTTTATTCGCACCTCCAAGAACTATACTCATTACTATAACAACTATTGTATAACAAAAAAGTAATCAACAGTGAATTCGTTTTTCACCTTACGCCCATGTGACTGTAGCGTTAGAGTTAGAAGCTTGGTTCTACACGAGATCTGATCACTTTTTGATAGTCCGAGCCATATTTTACATGAGTCTTGGCGATATTTTACGTGAAAATATTTTAGGTGGGATTTAACTTCTTTTTGTAAGTTGCCTAAGACAATATTTTTCATTGTGTTAATTTTGGCTTTCTTTTTTTGGGGTGTATTTCGTGCACATCAGAGGTGCCTTTTTTCCCTTTATAAATTTTCAGACTTCTAGCATCAAAATTAACGGAAGACTCATACAAACTTCCATCCCCTAGTTTAAGGGGTAGGGGGTAAACACTACAAATTTAGATTTTTTTTGTTGTTTAATTTTTATTAAAGCCTGATCCACGTTTTTTCTTATTTGGAATATATTAAATACTTGTATAATTTTCAGATCCGAAATTCTGTTTGTATGGGAAAACGTATACAAACTTCTATCCCCTAATTTAAAGGGTGGGGGTGATTTACCTAAAATCCTGTAATGTTATTCATTATTTGTAACAAGAAGTCCCTATATAAATTTTCAGACCCCTAACATCAAAATTTGCGAAAGTCTCATACAAACTTCCATCCCCTAGTTTATTACCCCTAGGGGTTGGGGGGTAAAAAATCCAAGTTTTTTTTTGTTGTTTGTGTACTAATACTATCCTACATATCGAATTTCAGCTTTCCAGGACTTGAGGAAGTTCCCTTATAATTTTGATGATCATCAGTGAGTGAATGAGTCAGTGACGAAATCGGTGTATTTTAGATGTCAATAAAATCTAAACTATAAGAGCTTTGCTATTGAAACTTTCTATATATATTAAGCCTACTACTGAAATCATATCCCGATAATTTTGTTCAACTGCTATAATCCACACCCAAGTTGTGAGGGTTCAAAAAATCGATGAAGCGCTTCGAGAAAAGGTAGGTAGTGCCCTGCTTGCGCTTCTCTTGCTCGTCTTGGCGGGGGCACTAGCACTACCATCCCCCAGACCCGTATGTTTTCGATCTTAATATAAAAATAAACTCTTGTGAGTTAATGCGAGTTCCCCTCAGCGGGGACTATAACTTATTATTACAATATACTTGTTCCGAACCCGGATACGAAAAGTACCGCGATAGGCATCCCAACATACATCAGTTTAATATTTCTTGCTTATGGAAATGTTTGCGAAGAATATGATTGCCTCTGTGGATCAATCAATCATCAACGATAAACATGGTGGGTAAGGTATGCCAGCGATTTGCTGTACGGCACATTACGGCCGATGTAGGCTAATGCCAATCTTTGTCGTGATTTTTACTCCAGCGACGACATTGAGCTCAATGCGGTGCCCAGGATGTTGTAGCACCTACATTAGTGTCGCGGCCGCCGATGCGAACAGTTTTGAGCAAATCGATCTAGTGTTTGCCGTTATGCGACGCGTGCGCACACACCGCTACACACACGCCCACGTAACTACAACGGCAGGGCTTTACCGCTAGGACGGAAGAAACGCGCCTACCTATCATCATGATTTCACACGCGGATAAACCAACCTTTTGTTTCGTTTGTCGTACAAATGGCGGAATGGCATAATGTAAAGTGTATTGGCGCGGCGGTTAATTCCTTCTGTGATGCTGAGCAGAAGATGCGATTTCGATCGGCAGTTTGATGCGGCTAACCGCTCGTTCGTTCTAATAAGGACTTAAGCGTGATTGCCGAGGATGAGCCAACGTCCAGGGCTGCAGTTTCATCGGATTATAGTGTTCCAGTGTATCTTGATGAGACGAACATTAAAAGTTGAATGCTTACATGATTAACCCCTTAAGTGGAACGAAGACCAATGTAATGAAGTAGCGCCATTTCATTATGCGGGTTTAATGTGAGATGTAATTAAAGAGAAAATGTAGGTGATTTGTAATAGGTATTGTTTCGGTTTAACTAACTGTATAGCTAACTACGTGCTTAGAAAGCGCAACTCCCTACGATTAGTCGGCAGTCTTGCGGTCGGTCGGCGGAGCCCCGTGGTTACTCGGGCTCCGCGTACTCTACGCGGACCGGAGGCACCCAAGCGAGGGCAGGCGCTTTGATCGTGGTATACCGGGCCAATATGAGCTTTCTGCGGCTCCACTCTACTCATTAACACGACAAAATTACATCCATTGTCTCGAATCTCCTCACCTACTTTCCGGATCACTATGAGCGTAACTAGAGTAATCTGGCGATTATACCTGTGTGAATGCACAATAAAAAACGACTGGTGAGACGGGTAGCTGGCCTTAATGGCCGCGTTCCTGGAGAGCGACTGCATAATGACTGCACTCGCTTCCGTCGCTCCGTCCGGCCCGCCCCGACCGACCCCGGCCTCCGCCCCGGGAAGCGCCTCATATTCGCTCCCGTCTTGGGCAACTTCCTATGGTGCAGCGTTTACGAGCTAACTAACCGTGACGGGGAATCTAGTGCTCACACTGGACTAACAATGCAGCTACGTCCGATTATGTCCAGCGCTAAGCACGTTTCCTGCAATAACAGCGCGGATGAAAATGCACGCCGCATCCCGCGCGACCGGCCTGGGCGCACAAAAACGGCGGCATGCGCTGATGCGTTAATGACGCGAGCCGAGAGTAGCGCGAAAAAAGTGATTAAATCTATGCGCTTGCGCGCTGGCCGCGATGCCGAGTGGCGCGCGACCGGCCACTCCACACTGGCTCCACCACGTATGTCTTCTCATTCTCCGTCAATATTTAATGCCGTCGTTAAGGTTTCAATCGATTTAGAAAGCACATTTATGTATGTAGAAATATGTAGTATAACTTTCCCTTTCGCCCTTTGCTCTATCTGGTCAGTCGGCGGAGAAGTCTGCTGAACAGAAATGTTCACGGTTTACCATGTCGCAAAATTGTCGCATTCACGATACCGAAGCTATCCGAGTCTCAGTCTCAGTAATTGAATTTGGAGCCGGGTTGATGTATGCAGCTATATGCACGAGTGTTCACAATATCGGTAGAGGCTCTATTGTATGGTTTATCGTGCCTTGAGAATGACCTGAGGCAACAATAGAGCCTTTGCAGGTGTATTTATAATTCCAGTTATTATTTTGCGGTCGAAAAAGAAATTTTTCAAGTCGGTCGCCTGTTTTAGTCGCGGCTCACTATCTAAGAAACAATCTCAAAGAATGGCGGGTGACTGTCGCTCACTGCTAATGACCTTTGGCTCAGTATTGTTTTGACGGACTTAAAGTGGATTGTATAGATTTATTTTCAATTAACAGCCTTGAACAAAAGTTCATCGCTTATTTTTATCTCACAAACTCTAAATGGCGCTTGCCTAGGTACAGCTACAATGTGTTATAGGATATAGGTTTGACTTAGCATTAGAAAGCAAGCAGCTAACTACGCCCGGTCATTATAATTTCTAATATCGCACTCTGTCACACGTCAATAACCCGAATCCATATTTTTGTAAAAACAATTTTATAAATATTCATGAACTTTCATCGATACCTTGGACAAAGTTCCATCACAACACAAATCGTAATTCGATAATGGAAGCATATTTATTTGCTTGTTTTGTTTCTTTTATGGCTTCGGCTATGCTTCGGCTAGATGTCTCTTCTCTTGTTGTACTCGAAGTGAAGTGGGGCATATCCGAAGAGTTACCAGAGTGCCGTATCGGCTGGCAGTAAAACTGGTTAAGGGTGATTTTTGGCGTCGCCCACTTTCAGTAGTTTTGTAGCTCGCAGCGTCCTAACTTAATGGCCCAATGGCTAATTCAACAGGAAGCCTAATTCCACCATAATTTATGCCAGCTTGGTTGTGTAGCTGCTCTAAGAACATAAATTAGGTTTCATGCTTTGACGATCGTTTGGTTCGTTAAATTCACGAGGAATTGGGACATTTGAATTGGAATCACACTTTCAAACATTCCCGTCGTTCATTCGGTAAGGCGTGTATCAGTTACTGAGAACACTGTCTCTAAGTTTTATGTACATACGAAACGGTGGTCCAATGTAGGTGTCCTCTCTACTGCGGAGTGGGTAAAGGCACCTGTAACGCTTCCGCAACCCGCATTTTATGGGGCATTACCTCGACAGCTCTGCGAGACTCGCCATAAAACACAGTGTGATTCACAGCCGCCGCATACGTGCGTTCATCTACAGCCGTTTAAGCAACGAGACATCAAGGCAGTTCATTTCTTTTACTCCATGTGAAAAAAGCCGTCCAATAAAAGGTAATTCAAATAGCTGCAAGGCTGTCACTAACCCAGTTTTGCAGGAGTTTGAGTGGTGTTGTGTTGTGAATGACGGTGCATGTTGATGAATTCATGCATTAATTTGAGCAAGTGACGTGTCAGCTGCTGGGACAATGCGAGGAGCTGACAATAGCGGACGGAGGTCTCACGCATGCGCCGGTAATCAACGGCACTGTTACTTTGCCTATTGTCTCGAGGTCGACGTCTCGAAGGGTTTTTGTCCAGGCGCAGGCCGCGGTGAAATCCTAGCGCACAAAAACGGATCACGCGTTGACCAATTAACGCAAATCTGTCTGAGATATTGACGACATCCACTGTGCTTAAAAGCGCCATTATAAAGGCCAGAATCACAGCCGTGCTAACTACCCGAACGGCGTCTAGGAAGCTTCACGATAATCATGGTGTGGGTGATGTGGGTAGAATAAACCGTTCCGATCTAGTCCAAGAGGAAAGCGAAACTAAATTAGTTAACCAAGCCCGTCGGCCAGATAACACAAGACCGACGAAGATAACGAAGCTCGGAACGCGAGAGGTACGTCGACCAGTAGATTCGAGTGGCGAATTTACGACTCCGGGAAGAGGTCCGAGTCGTGGGAGGACTCATTCCATGAGTATCGATCTCTCGTGGGTAACATACGAACGAGCTCAGAGCCAATAAATAAAAGTGTTCCGCCCGAAACTTATTTTGAATGTACGCCGCCTCACATCAAGTCGCGGTCTTGGGATGATAACCACAATCCCCCGAAGGATTGAAAGAACGTGGCGCAGAACCGAACCTCTAACCTGTTCATTTCCACTAACAAATTGTTTATGCGTAAGAAATATTCGCTAGTGGCTTTAATGACTTATCTCAACGTCCGCGCGTAGTAATTTTAACTCCGGTTTCGCCTAATTGTTCACGTCGCGCGTTTCGTTTGCACTGCTGCAGAATGTTTGCTGCGAAAATATGAAATATGAATAGGTATTTTAACTAACCGAGCTTAAATCCGAAAGCCAATTTCACGGACTGTACGGAGCGTAGTAACACGAGCGAATCTAATTAACTGACTCGCGAGTTTCAGCGCCGAACCGTCAAAACCTTTGAAAACGGAACCGAAAACACAATACACCCGCCGCGCCGAAAGCTAAATATATAAACTCTCGGTTGGCTGGCGAGGTAGCCACGCGGCCCAGGGTGCCACGTGGTAATTTTTCTCATAAAATTAATTTCCAAGCCGAAAAGCACTTACATTTTTATAACAAACTCCACTTTACATATAGCGAGGTGCACTTATATCCACATTGATGCGCCCTTCGTGAAATATTGGAAGTAGCTCTTTGCTTCTCGGCGAGTCCCTTTTTGTGCTAGCGATTTTCCTTTTGTCACGCGAGATTTAAGAGTGTCTTTGATAAAGTTTTTGTGAGCTAAATAAATTCATAATTCAGGTTATACAGGGCGTCGTAATTCATCGTCAAGCGAGTACCATAATAGGAGATAGGCCTGTCATAATAATATAATAAGATGTAAATAAGTGCCGTGTGCTCGTTTAAGTCGTGTATTTCGTAGGTAAGATTTTAAAACATTTCAACGTGGAATATTTACGATCGTTTTGAAATCGATGTCATAGCAATTACTGCTCCTCATGAATTTTCAAACGTTGCATTGTTGCATTTTTGCATTTTTATCGGAAGGTCTCCAATAAAAATGCAACATATTTGCCAATGTATGGCAGGGTGCCGATATTATTTTTAAGAAAAAAAACCCGATCATCAAAGATTTATTTTTGTCATATTTGCCGGATCCTGTATTAGCAGGCCTATCTCCTGATACTAGCTTGACGTTCAGTTACGGGGTGCCCATTTTGCCTCTAAACCAATCCAACATGATCTAAATTGTGAAAACTAAATTAATCTAAACGCACATAAATGCTATATAAAACACAGAAGAGTACCTTATCAGCTGCCTATGTTAATTACCCAATTTAATGACATAGTCGTATACTTTTTCAAATATTATTTTTAAGTATGCTTTAAACTGCACCGTGTTGACGGCTCAGTTCCCAAAATAAACCTACGAGTTAGGAGTGACGTCATACAATATAAACCTACGAGTTAGGAGTGACGACATACAATATTGATTTAAGGTTCGTATTGATTGCTTTCCAATCGTCATCTAACATTAACACTTCCACCAACAAGACTGAATTCTCAATGCACGTGTTGGTAAAGGGAAACGCAAAGCTTGCAAAACTGCTCCGCAATGTAATGTGTGTTTTCAATTTCACTGTTGTTAGGGTTTCGCTAACAAGCCCCCCCCCCCCCGCCCCTTCCTTCCTCGCCTGCGGGACGGTATAGTTTTTAATACCGGTTGTTATTTTTCGGTACATGTGATCGCTTTTGGAACAACGTTGTGACTCGTGATATTCGGCGCAGCCTTTCAACTCATTCGACTTTTCCCAAGTGTCGACGATTCGGTCGGTTGGTTATATTTAATTACTGTAGTGGCAATGTGGCATACAGTATTTATTCGCCGAGGATTATATGAAAAATAAATTAATCTTGTCCCATGAAGCGAGTCCCGCTAATTCTAGTTCAAAGGCGTAGGAAATTGCTATGAGCGTTGTGGTGTGAGTAACGAAGTGTGTGGTTATTCACAAGAGAGGGAGCTGCTGTGCTATACTCATAGATGTTAGCTACCGTGAATCACTTGGGACCCGGTTACTGGCGCGTTAGGACGAACAATTTTCAGTGTCCCGACTGCACCCTAACTCAATAATAGTTACGCAAGAGAATGGTTTTGTTTGCTACAATTTCATTATTATTAACTAAAAGGATATTCGGGCTGCGCAAATTCGACCATGTTTCTCAATATCGCAAAGAGTTGGGGAGGCTTCCGATTCGTCGTCGCCGAGACTCTCACATTCTTTATTATCTGTTCAATATCTTGAAAATCCGAGCTACCCCAAGTTGTGAGTATCTTTTCGGGAGATCTCACATGGTCTCACTTTTAGCTACTCCGCGGCATAACAACGCTGAGTATAAACACTCTTTCAGGCTGCGGGCGGTCCGACTGTGGAACGCACTTCCTTGCACTATAAGAGACAGTACCACTCTTTTCTCTTTTATGAAACGTATTAAAGAGCACTAACTCTCTCTTTCGTAAAAGTTATTGTATTTATATGTAAAGTTTATGTAGAATATATCGGTAAATATTATGTATTTCCTATCTGTATTTTACAGGTATTTAATTTATTCCTAGATATTTTATTGATAGTATTTATTGTGCACTGCCTACCCTTTTATGATACCAATTCCTATAATGCCTTGGTTTGCTGGAAGAAATCTCTTTTAGAGATAAGCTCGCCTTTGTACATGCATTTTCTTTTAATTTGAGTACAATAAATAATTATGAACTAAGAAGCCCACCATTGCCATTGTCCTGAACTGTTTCAGATCGAGTCAAACGCAAATAGTTTTCCGCTCCGTTATCTGAACTGCAGCGGCTCGGAAAGCCTGGCGGCTAATCCACTTGATGAAAAGTCTTCTTTTTCAGCTCAAACGAGATCCTGCGGTGGAGTCCTGGGAATTAATTTGATTTTATATAACTTTTACTTATATCTCACGTTTTATGGACGGTTGCACAACGTTTAAACTCGCCTGAATCCACGTCTCCGTTAAAATCTATGGCTATATTGCTATCATAAACATTGTATGTACCGGAAGTGATATTATTGTATCACTATCTATCAGTGTAGAAAGTCCTTGTTCCTATTTGCGGCAATATCTGGGAGCGAATGTTCGTAGAATTCATTGAGCTAACAAACAAATGAACGCGACGGAATTTTCCAAACTTTGCAGTTGACGAGAGTGAATGCTTCGCTGTGAAATTGTCGTTATTTGTTAGACAGGAGTAAATGTGGAAATAGTAGCGCATGCGAATGCGTTTTTGATATCCACTTAAGTTTCGTAATTCACATGACATTCTGTTATGTGTACGAATGCGGGCCGGTTATTACAGTTGAGTGGTTTTACGGCGATCACGTGACCTTGTGTTGGCTTTCTCTTTAGGAGGAGGAGAAATTTTTACAGGTGACGTCATTGGTTTCGGAACTGTGATAAAACGGTGATTTTAATCTCGTTTCAGAAATGACGTAGAAATGATCATTTATTATTAACGAAGAGTTGAGACGAATTGTAGCGGCTGCCTACAAGATCGCTGTATCGCTGATCGATCGATGATCCAGTAATTAGCAGAAAGATTCTCTCTCAGTAATATTTTGGGTACATATCATTTGAAGTGTGATAGCTAGAGAGTAAATTATAAGTAACTCACATAAACTATTCGGCAACAGTCTTTTCCTCACAGGCATTCATCTGTTCATCACCATCACTGTTAAAGTTTAACATTACTACCATTTTGTAGGAGCTCTTGTGTCTTTTACGTGACTTTTGAAACTTTTTCTTAGTCAATATAATGCGTAGCTTGACCAAATACCACGTTTGCGAATCAACACATAAAGCTCATGCAAATAGAAATTCCTTCGTTGGAATATGCTTTCTAAACAAAAATTCTTTTGCGACTGTTTTTTGCGGTCTCAAATTAAAATGTATCCTCACAGAAATTCCCCCATAACTATAAGCTTTAAGAATATAAGCATTTTACTCTTTCGGTAGAATGTTTACGGTCAGATAAACACGAAAACGAGGCATTAGCAGAGCCGAGTCCGGAACTGGCTGAAATCGAGTGGCTTCGTCCAGCGTCTCCCCAGCGCCGGGGGACGGGGTGCTTCGGGGGTGTCGCCACCTCCGCCTACCCTGTCCTGCAGAGTAAACAAACTACCCCTCTTTAGAGTTTAATAAAGCAAGTTGCGGTCCACTACACATTTTCTGCTTTTTACTCGTAATATCTGATGCGCTGCCGGGAGACTCAAATATGTAGTTGTGTCTTGAGAAAGTATGCACGCTGCGTCTACAGCAATCAGCGGTCACGTGAGCCGTGAGACGTGAGGCGACGACGCAGCATCCTACCGAGCGCTGGACCGGCTTACAGAGATGATTGCGATGACACGCATGCATTTATGATGAGGAATGCTTTTAGACAAACTTTTATTAAATTGCCGGATCTATCGGGTTTGAGAAATGTCGTTGGTACTGGAAAGCTATTTCTTAGAGTCGAAGACGAGTAGTGTTTGCTGGGCAAACATAACCAGCTCGCATGAGAGCTCGATAATGTTGTCTCAGCGAGACGTCTTAACAGAGTAACATTTTGTGATTATTATTTGAACAATAATTGCACTCTTCATGTTGCATTTGCTGTTAGTTCAGTGAGTCGAGGAGGTGTGTCTATTCGGCTGCGGAATCTCTTTTATTGAAGACATCATTGCCAAGTACCCTTTTTACGATTTCCATTGAAACGAGACTACATTGACACTAGATCGTGACTGGAAAAAAGTTTGTTTCACATAACCGTGGAAGTGGTATTGTTCGTGCCGGCGTGGGCTGTCGTCGATAGCTGATCGCGGATCGCGGATCTAACTGGGTCAATGTACGCGACGAGATTTTCTCTCGGAGACGTCCGCCGCCTCCTCAGAGCCAAGGAATTACTGCGACACTCACCATTATGCGAATAATCCTCGTTGAGCGGAAGGAAATCCCAGAAAATTGGCCACTTTCAGCGAGCACTGTCACGTACAAACTTTGAACTTGGGTTTTATGTTGGGGATCACCGATCGTTCATTGTTAGGTCACAGGTGGTACAGTGGGAAAGAGGCCACTTTCGATTCGCGCTGCGGAGCCGGTAGACTAGGCCGGGGTCGGGGGGCCCATGGCGGCGGTGCGCGCGCGGGTCTCGTGTGCGAGGGACTGACGCGGCGGCCGCGGCGCCCGCGCAGCCTCCCCCCTACGCCGCCCGCGTGACCTACACTCGTCGGCAGCCGGCACGCACCACTCTCCAGCAACGGCTTCGGTAAACAAACGGTTCAGCGAACGATTACACCAGAACAGGTGCCCATCGCTGACCGTCGGACCTCTAATTCATTGAGCGCCGCGGCGGCGGTGAAGAATACAGTCGTTAACTTATTCTTGGGGCTTGACATACTTAACCCGAATTAAGTGGTACCTATTTTGAGCATACGGTATTTGTTGTACTCATGTGTAGTTGATAGTTCTCATGAATATGATTCGAACTTTATCGTTCTTTATGAAACTTTTTTGACGAGGTCAGCAAGGAAAGTTGAGGACTAACCAAGATGTTGTAAACGTGGAGACAATGTGAGACATTTGCATAGTTGAAAGAGAAACCGAACCAACTGCTGTCGGGAGTCTCTTAATTTATTTGCTTTCTTTTAAGTTAAAACTGCTGCCGAGTGAAAGTTTCGCCAAAGTTTGTGTACGTGACATCTGTTATTTAATGAATGTTATAAAACATATACTCGTTTATCTTTTTTATCTTCTCTATCACTTTTTATATGTTTTTCTTTTGAAAGCTGATAGGCTGTCCAGGGACGGGGAAACGTCTATATCATCAACTGATTATTGTCTGACTGTCATCAGGGTGGCGGCCGGGATTCCCAACGCGCGGACCTGTCTGCTGCATCAGAAGCTGCAGCTGCTGAACTGCTGCATAGAGAAGTCCAGAGAGCGGAGTCCCGGAAGCGGCGTGGGTGGGGGGAACTCCTCCGAGGACGAGTTCTACGACTGCTCGGACGAGGACAGTGGCGACGCACCTCCGCATAACGAGCCCGCCGGCCGCCTGGAGCGACTGCCCGGCGCCACGCTCAGGAGCGGCGCCCCGCTCTACGTGCCGATCACGCAGGTACGTCCTAACCAAACATCGGGAAAATAGGGGTAAGCGGTTTTCGTCGTGTCCTATGTAATTTCTAAGTAATCTACATAATCGTGCCATTCTCGCACAGGATCCAGCCCCGAAGACAGAGGACCAGCTGGAGGAAGACGCGGAGCTGATGGTGCGGCTCGGTGACGACGCGCGCGCATCCGAGCTGCGCGCGCGCATGATGAGCGCCTCGCTGCTGTCCGACATGGAGGCGTTCAAGGCGGCTAACCCTGGCGCCGAGCTGTGCGACTTTGTGCACTGGTACTCACCGCGCGACTGGCTGCCCGATGGCGGCGGCGCGCTCGGCGATCGCATGCTGCTGCCCGGCAACCCCTGGGCGGAGGCGTGGAGTGCGGCGCGCGCGCTGCCAGCGGACCGGCAGCGGCGGCTGTTCGACGCGGCGCGCGAGGCGGAGCGCGTGCTGCAGTGGCTGCGGGTGCGCACCGTGGCCGGCGCCGCCGAGCTGCTGCTGCCGGCGGTGTTGCGGGCCGGGGCGGCGCGCGCGCTGGCGGCGGGCGCGGTGGGTGCGGCGGGCGGCGGCGGCGGCGGCGGCGGCACGGACCTGCGGCGCGTGCTGGAGGCGGCGGCGGGGGAGCTGGAGGAGGCGGAGCGCGGCGCGGTGCGCGCGGAGCTGGCGCGGCGCGTGCTGGGCGCGGGGCCGGCGGCGGAGGCTGCAGACGGCGCGGCGCTGTTGGACGCGGCGGGGCGCGCGCGCGTGCTGGCGGCGGCGGGGACGCGGCTGCCGGCGCCGGCGCGTCGCGAGTTCTCGATGCGCGTGCGCGACGCCCACGCGCCGCAAGTGATGCGCGCGGCGCTTGCCTCCGACTTGCTGCTCGTCGGAGCCTTCACCGAGCCCGTCGTGCTTCTGTAGCGCTATTGATGCAATGCGATCAGTGACGTGTCTTCCGAGTTTTGAGTGTGAGCGCAATTATTTGAACAATTTCTAAGATAGTCCAAAATAAGTGAATTGTAAATAGTCCGGTATTTACAGTTTTCAAGAATTTTAATACTTGCTATTTCACCGCTGCTTGGCTTCTTTCCGAGTTGATACTTATACCACGGCGAGACAGTTGTTGGTCGAGTCATGATTTATGTTGCAACAGTTATGAAAATCCTTGTGCTCGCATATTACCTATACGATAAAATCACGATTGAAATAAAACTTTCCGAGCTTTTTAAAACAACAGCTATTTGTACAATGAATGTACAAAAATAATTTATCGAATCAAAAATCGTCATACTTCAATTACTAGTTGAACTAGCTGGCTGGAAGTTGCTATACTTACGTAGGGAAATTAGGTAGGCCTTATTTTATAAACTTATGTTTTTTTTTTTTATTATTTATTCAGAAACAAACAGTCTTTATAGGTAGAGCTGCTAGATTATATCATAAAATATTGTACGAATTAATTCTGTAAATACAGTTGTTGTTTACTATCAGATAAGTTATTTGTTGAAGAATTATAAATAATAGTTGTTATAAAAATATAAACCTGACTTGAACTAAATAGAACTAAATCCGAGGGATAGCAACGGGTGTTAAACCTACAATTAGTTTTTATATTGATACCAGTCAGACTAAGATGTATATTACACCAAGTTTGTTATCTAAATGCACTTTAATTAACAATTATACCTGTAACTTTACCTCTACATCATTATTATTCCGCAAGCATTTATAATCATGCTAATGTTAATCAATCAACCTATTTCATATGTGCCTGTAATTCCATGCTCTTGTCAACTTTTTATTAATGTCTCCACGATATTTGATACAGATATACTTACAGCTGGAACACGTTGTTTGTCCTCGTTCCGACCTTGTTTGTCGCCTCCTAACAGATCAATTAGTGGAAAAGTTCATTCGCTAGCTAACTTCGTCATAAGCCGCCGATATTGCTGTTTGTCAAATGTATCCATATCAATGTACACTCCACGCCATATATACGTTGAACCAAGATGGTTTGGATGGATGGAAACAACAGACATAGAGGTACCTAATGTTGCCCTCCGCCTTTGGTCCCTGGTAGGAAAGAACAAATCATCGGTTTTTCCACTAAAATCCCACCCCCACTCATTTTCCTAAAGGTTCTATTAGGAAAATGTATTATTGAAACTTCTCATGACATTATTCCAGTGAGTTGCGGGTAAACCAATCACAGGAACGCCACGAGAAGAGAATTTTCCGGCCTTAACTCTCAAAGTGTCATAAAACATACAAGATTATGTAAATATTTTTGAATATTCCCACGTGTACAGTTATGTTTATGGGGTCTGGAATAGGGTCAGCGAAGGAGCCCCTTTCCCCACCGCTCCGCATATATCTTCTCATTACAATGCGTATTATTCGGGCGCGAGGCCTGAACGGGAAAACAAAGCCACGGAGTCGCTTAGGTGAGCCTTTGTTGTGTCAACGTGATCGACTTTATGATGACCCCAACCGGGGAACCCCAAATCTTCTGCGGATTTTCCTGCATAATGCTAGACAAGTAGACGGTAAACACAGTCGAAAGCTTTTATCGACTCATTCTCCTCCACGTACCTTTTCTGGTGAGATTTAAGTGGGCGGCCGTTATGTTACAGCGGATCTGCTGTTTAATGTGGAAACCCGAGATCAGTTTTATTTGTTATTTTACGACCGTCTCATTGTTGTTAATGAAATGAATCAACCAAGGGAATACGCGCATTCGCCTCGCCAGGCTTGGGAGTAATGGTGAAGATTCTCTTGACGTCACATACCGTGATCCTTGTATGATCTCTCGGGGTAGCGACGAGGCGGTGAAACCGTGTTGTGTTGTGCACTGCGGTTTGTGTCGGGTCGGATGTGACTGCTGGCGGTGTCGAGGCGGCGATGGACATCGTGTCCGGGCGGGTGGTCGGCGTAGGCTGGCGTGGCGTGGTGCGCATGCGCGCGCGGGCCGCGGGCCGGGAGCTCGCGGGATCGCTCATCGCTCAGTTGCGCGGCGATCCGCCCGGTCGATTCCCGGAGCGCGCGCAACAAACGCTTCCAAACGAAAAGCGAGCGAACCGTAAATGATACATAAAAATCGAATTAAACCATAATAGCTGACCGCTTTCGAGTGCAGGACCCGGCGAAGATTTTATGATGCCACACGGTGCTCCATATTCCAGAAGGATGCGGCATTTTCATGTTGCGGCAATTTTATATTAGAACGCTGTACATTTCAGGCCACCTGCTGCTGTAGTGTGATAAACGTAATCTGGATACTTAACCCGATTGTGCGGCCACTTCTCCAGTGAATGAAAATATCATTTTCAATAAGTTCTCGTGATTGTGGATGCCGATATGAGAAGTGATTGAAACCTGAGTGAGGATTTGATTTCTTATAGAATGTGATTGGAACATGTGTTGACAATGCGCTGAAATTCAACACACAGAATGATTACAGTTGAACTGCTTGAGGTAAGATGATTGATGATGACACTCTTGTATCGCACACTCATTCATAGACTTAATGTTTATATTTAGTCACTTACATTTACTTTTTGCTATTATTGCCATGGTCTATGTATCAACTTGATGGTGTAGGACTCTCCTCTAATTTTAATCATCGTCAAATCTCTAGCGAAGCGGTCTGGTGATCGAAGGTACAAAAGGCCGTCGCCTATTATCATTATAATTTTGATGATGTCAAGCGATGGGCCTACAAGTTGTCACTGACTTCCCCTTTCCCTGGCTGCGGATATTTTGTCTGATAAGACACCTGTGGTGGTCCCGCTTATGTGATCCTGCAGCTGATTAACCTCCACCACTACCATCCACTACCGATGTGAAATCCCACCAAAAATAATAATAAAATATTAGTGGACAACCTTACACAAATCAAACTAGGCCCATAATAAGCTCAATAAGGCTTGTGTTATGGGTACTAGACGACGATATATTTTATAGAGATAAATACTTATGTACGTACACTGAAAATATTCATGCTCATCACACGAATATTTGCCCTTACCAGGATTCGCACCCAGGACTGTCAGCTTCTTAGGCAGGGTCACTACCCGCTAGGCTAGACCGGTCGTCTCTTAGGCAGGGTCACTACCGTATCGTACACAATTGCACATCTACGCTACGCTAGCTTCTGTAGATATCTAATGTTTGTGTTTGTATAGTTAGATAGCCTGTTTAGAAATCCAATATCTACTTCTAATTTTAGACATACAATTGACTTTTATGATCGAACCACTCTGACCTTATTTCATTGAAAAGCACTGCAAGGCTTTTAAGCCTATAAATATGTAGGTACCTATACGATTTATTAGCATTTCATCTCCTTTCGCTCTTTTCATAATTCCAAATTCCAAATGTCTTTATGTGTGTGCATTTCATCGCAAATGTTCAACAATTCTAAACACTCATATTTCCTCGCGATTCATATACTTTCTCATGGGTAGGGTAGGATTTATAGCAGATTTTAATATTTCTAGGTAGTCTTATAAACCCTTCTCGGAAATGTAACTAGAATAAAGTAAGGTGTATAAATGTACAGACCCAGTTAAGTTGGGATTGCACTATTTTAGTGATGAGTTGATGTCAATAGTTACCAAAAAGATAAGCGACAAAGAGAAGGTTGAATATTATCACCTTTTTACTTAAAACAATATTTTATTTATCACAATCAAAATCAAATGAACCCATGCTATGTAACATGCAAACGATTTCTCTGTTTAGTAAGCAACGTTGCCACAGCGCTAAATCCACGTTCACATAACTATAATGATGGGAATGCAATCAAAAATCGTTGAACAATCCACCACAATCCAGGGTACAATTGCGCGATTGGCTTTTGAAGCCAAAATTATTGGTATCCATTTTTGAATTTGATTTTTATTTTCTCGTTCCATGCCAGTTCTATAAGTTCTTCTTCCAGCATGGGTGATATTGTGATGTTGCCATTCAAAAAGGATCCAACACACAGTCTGGTATTTTCAATTTCAAAATGTCCTGGAATCTTTCATTGAAATCATTGCGGAGATTTTCCAAATGTTGACAGTAGACAAGCGAGTCGTCGTTGTTGCAGGATGCTGATAAATTCACGTCTGCCGATATTCCTCTTGTGAACGAGAAGCTCGGCTACGAAAGCAGCAACGATATTTTTTGGTTTTATTGACTTCAAGTCATCTCTTTGTTGTTGGAGATTCATATAAGTAAACAATTTATAAAAGTCTGTCAGGTATGCGATATCATTCTTTAATGTGATGAGCTTGTCGCGCAATTCTGTGTCTTTGTTTCCCAAGAACTCCAAATTCAAGCGGATTGTAAAATCGAGTCAGACAATTTCCTTTTGATAGCCAACGCACTTCTGTGTAAAGGATTAATCGGTTGAAATCTTCGTCATTAGCAACACAAAGCTGATTGAATAATCTGTCATTTAAAGCGTTGTTTCGGATTTTATTGACTGCTTTGACGACATGTTGCAGAGATAGAAACAGTCGTTTCCTTGAATTCCTAGCAAACAAATGTTGTCGATGAACGACGCATTGTATCGCGAGCACATTTGGAATTTTGTTTTTTAAATACTCAATGAAGCCTTTTTGACATTCTGTCATAGCTGGAGTGCCATCTGTAGCAGCTGATAGAATATTCTTCAAGGGAATTCCTTTCTCATCACAAAACTTTTCCAGCGTATTAAATATGGTTTCTCCTTTTGTGTCTGTCTATAAATTTCTAGCAAATAAAGGTTTATTATATACACGTAAGACAGCAATAATGCTTCATTAGTTGGCTCATCCAAGTGGACTCAACCAACTTAATTGAAAATTGACTAGTCTTCAGATGATTGCACAATGATTCTTCAATGTTTTAGCCATTTCATCAATTCGTCTGCACACAACTATTGCTCGAAGGAATTTTTCGAATAATATCTGCCGCTGGTTTACGGAGCACAGTAGTTATTACTTCTTTTATTGCCGGCAAAATTAACGTTTCGCCGATGGTGTGTGATTTACCTGTTTGCTAGTAACAAAGAGATATTGTATGAATCTCGAAGTCCGTCATCATCTTGCTTAGCAGCCGCCGAAAAAAGTTTTCACACACATGGCTGAGCATTACTTTTTTTCTCCAGGTCTTGAAAGTAGGCCACATTTTTGTCCTTTTTATCTGGATGTATTTTATTCAGATGCTCTTGGAGTCTTGAAGGCTTTCGTTGTAAAATATTTTTGAACAAAGAAGGCACAAAGGCAACGATGAATTTGCAAGATTTTCTATGAATATTTAAAGTATTCTGCACTGTATTGCCATCTCTTCTTTTTCGATTCCGACATGGTTTTGTTTTTGCAAAAATGTAAGTAAAGTGTTGAACTTAAACACTTGTTAAAAGATTGCGCGCGAGCCCTCTAATGAAAAAAGAGAAATGTGAAAAGCTTAAATATAATTGAAATACAGCACGCCCCGACAGGAATAAGACAAACGTGCACAAACTCGTTTATCCTTTTCAACGCCCAATCGTAATGAGCAAGTTAGGACAAGACTAAGTATCGATGAACCAGTCGATTGCTACAGGTTTGCACAAATCGCGCTATTTAACAAAAACTTGTTACAACTTGATTGCGTCTGGGCTATCCTACAAAAGCTTAGTAATTTTTAGTTTTTATACAATCATGCAGCAAGAAATATATACAAAATAATCAATATTGTGTAGTTAATAGTATGTAGGTTTTCAGATTAATGATTTTTAAAATATCAAGTAGTTAAATGAAATTACAAATCAACCATCGGCCCCTAAACCACGCGTTGGTCCTATGTTTTTCTGGGCCCCTTAACGGCCCCCTCTAGACCACAAGGGGGCGTTATCGCCCACTTTGAGAAAGACTGCACTAAAGGAATCCTCGTTACTGGTTTCTTCGACTTCTGTGACAAAATCTTCCATCTCTTTTACTAATATTATTCCTTCATCATCTTCATCATCATCAGCATTCACCGTTACGTGTTTATTATAGCTGTTGTGAATTCTTCATTAGTTAATGGTCATAATAATATGAGTGTATAACATATTATGGTTCTAATGTAACCATCACAATACATCTCCGAGGCTGAAGATGGGGGTGATATATTTATAAGGGTATTCATTTTCTTGTTACAAAACAAGTTTTTCGAAATTTTTCAGTACTTTTCTGGTGAGTTCTCGTGCTGGAGAATGGAATTTTTCATTTTCTTACATGATGATGGGTCAACTGATGCCATTTTAACACACCAGAGAAAGTACAAGCATCAACGTCTGCAATATCGAAATCGATAAACGGGTTCGATGCGAATCCGTGAAGTACTATGACAAAGGTGACATGGCCTTTGCGGGTATGCTAGAGGTGGGCTGGACTCATCCACTCCGCGACTTCCATTTTGCCTATGGCCATCCTATTCTGACGCGAACCATATGTATGTCATTATTTTGACAGGTGTCACTTTTTTAATGGTGTAACTAATTTGACAGAAGTCACTATTTTTGACAGGTGTCGAGATTTTGACAGGTATTATGATTTTGATAAGTAGATGTCATGATTTTGACTTGATGATAGAAGAACAAGATGACAATAATAATAATAAATATATCCCATTAATGCCTCTACCGAAGGGCACGGGTATTTGTCCGGATACTAGAACTAGACGAAATTTCCATTGCTAGATTTGTTGCCTACTATTAATTAGTTACAAACTTAGTCACAAGTCGACCTGATAAAAACGTATGAAAGCGTAAATACATTAAGTTACATACACAAATACATTAGTTACACTCGTCAAATATCATTAAGTTGTTATATTCTGTGAAGTTGTGCCTCGCCACCTCATCTGAGAAAGCACATGTTATTGTGACTTCTCAGATGTGGTGGCTGTGCTGTGTCGCTGCCACCCCATCGGAGAAAACGCGTATTAGATATTCGTTTGTTAGTAAAACATCTTTAAATCCCTTAATGTGAGTTACATAAATAGATAATATAAAAATGACTGTCTGTTTTTTATACTAAGCCTACTATACCCTATTACTAAGCCTCCGCTGTCCGTCCGTCCGTCCGTCTTTCACCAGGCTGTATCTAATGAACCGTGATAGTTTGACAGATGAAATTTTCAGATGATGTATTTCTATTGCCGCTATAACAACAAATAGCTAAAAACAGAATATTATAAATATTTAAGGGGGCTACCATACAACAATTATTTCAATACCACATACAAAATTATGAATGCACCTGATTACGTACATGGAGTGTGAAAGTAACAGCACCAATAAATTTGTAAACAATATTTTGCTATGTAAAATCCAAACTATTCACTCCACACCATCCCTATCATTTTACGGTGGTACGGAACCCTTTGTGCGCGAGTTCGACTCGCTCTTGACCGGTTTTTAACTTACTGAACCTACATATGGTAGATGAAATGCTATATTTCATAAATAGAAGTATAACTTTTTATGCAATATTATAATATGTTGTACTTATCAAAGACAAAGTAGAGATTTTGCTAAAGTGTCTGAATTGCGAAGAAATATGAGTGTTTAGGGTTATTGAAAGTAACAAGATCTTACGGAAGTATGAAAAGAGCGAAAGGAGATGAAATGCTAATAAATCATGCTTACTATACCTATCCGTGCTTTAGAGTAGTGCCTCAAAGCAAAGAGGACTAGGCAGCATCGAGGCACCCTTGAGCGCCACTCAGCTGATCGGAAATCCGTCTCTATTGACAAAGAATTTCAATATACCTACATACTTCTCAATTCGAGTCTCGTACTGTAGGTCATTGTTTTTAGATTCTTGAGATGTTTGGGAAATCATTACCTACGATATTACACACCTACATATGCACGTGAAATAACGTAAAAAGTTCTAAGCAAACAAAGCAAAAGCAAGTTTTGTTGAGCAAACCTTGAAGTCTCCTTTTGGTGTAGACTTAGCGTCTTCAGGTTCATATTTCATTATCATATGACTTTGAGTCGTATTGTACTCTCAGATTGTACTTACCTCTAGCTTAGATAAAACTCAAAATTCAAATGTTTTATTGTAAGTAAGCAAAAATAATGCACTTTTACAAGCATCGATATTAATACTAGTCTGTGTTTACAAGTCATAAATGGAGAAAAATAAATCAAGTATTATCCACTTTGACGACCCGAATGGCCGAGTCGGCAGTGACCCTGCCTACGAAGCCATGGGTCCCGGGTTCGAGTCCTGGTGGGGCAAATATTTGTTTGATGAGAACAGATGTTTGTGCCATAGTCATGGTTGTTTATCTATATAAGTATGTGTATAGTTGTCTAGTACCCAAGATACAGGGAATCCTAGTTTGGGGCTGGATCAGCAATGTGTGTAAATGGTGTCCAAGGTATTAGGTATTATTAAAACCTAAGCTAATTTAAACATTATTTACTTACTGCATTTCATATGCATGCAACCATAATTATAAGGTTTCAGTTTGGAAAAGGAAATTTCCCTTTCATGTGGTGATTCATGGCTGACTCTCGCAGAGGAAAATGTAACTCCATTAACTCTACTAGTGCTTCGGAAATACGCCGGTTAGAGAATACTAACTACCTACTGTGTACAGATGGGCTGCCCTGTATATGCCTAAAGCATATACCGGTCTGACCTGTATATACCTAAAGCATATACAGGATGTCCCATATGTCATGCATGTCTCACAACGCCACCAAAGGGCGACCTGCCGTAGGTGCATCGAATAAGCTTAACATGACCTCATTGAAAGTTGCATGTAACGACGAGATGTCGTCAGTTTAATGGATTATTTAAATTCCCCATTTTTGGGGTTCCGTACCCCGAAGTGTGCTCAATGGGACCCTATTACTAAGCCTCCGCTGTCCGTCCGTCCGTCTGTCATCAGGCTGTATCTCATGAACTGTGATAGTTAGACAGATTAAATGTTCACAGATGATGGATTTCTGTTGCCGCTATAACAACAAATACTAAAAAATAAGACTATTAAATAAAAATAAATTATTAAAGGGGGCTCCCATACAACAATTCGCTCAATACCACATACCAACTTATGAATGCACCTGGTTACGTACATGGAGTGTGAAAGTAGTTGCACCAATAACTTTGTAAAAAACATTTTGTAATGTAAAATCCAAACTATTCACTCCACACCATCCCTACCATTGTACGGTGGTACGGAACCCTTCGTGCACGAGTTAGACTCGCACTTGACCGCTTTTTACACTGTTAGTGCCAGCGCAATCTTGTGTAATGCATGGCTTAGTTTTAACTTAAATTAAACTCAGGATAAACATTGAATACGCCTTTGATCAGCTGCCGTAAAAAATATACTAGCCACGGTATGAGAAAATAACTTTACAAACGCCTTTGCTATGCTGATTTAGGTATGGTACAACACTTGTATCATAATGTCATGAAGAGGAATTAATGCCACCTTTACTCAAAACCTGGGGCAAAGGTCCGGTTACTCCTGGCGGAAAGACCCGCAGTGTGAGAGAACAGAAATCGGGGAAAAATTACAACGTAGCGCTAAACCACAGAAAAATTGATTAAAAATAAACTTCGCTATTTTGTTAAAAATAATTTTAAGGAGAGTTTTCGAATACATAATATCGACATTTTGAACGCAGTCCCACAATGTAATTAGTTAGCATTTCAGAGTTACAGGGAAAAATATTTAGAGGTCTCTTCGTAATTAAATTCTATCGCGAAAATTTCGTTCAATCGCTTTTACCTTTAGTGAGAATCTTAATCCAATACTCAATAAAAGTTAACCCAAAAATCAAATCTGTAGATGACTTAATGGTGGAGTAAATTGATTCGAAAAAAACCCCATTTTTTTCGTATCACCTTAAGTAAGGTGGTTAAAGTACATCACTGAATATCATCTCATTTGCTACAGACTTTTTTATTATTTGTTACATGTATGAGCAAAAGAGACAGATAGATTAATAGGTTAACTAGTGAGACCAATTCCAGAGGCGGCACCACTAAACTAATTAATCAACGAGTTTCAAGGTTTTATGGCCACCATATAAGAGCTGTTGGATAACATGCTTTTCAGTTTAGTTATCTAGTTAGTTACTTTTGACTTCATGATAATGACACAACACAACCTAACCCAACTTAAACTAAACTTATCCAATCTTCTCCCAAACAAACCTAACCTAACCTTACTATGCCATACCTCACCTAAGCGAGCCATTAGACGTACTGGGCAGTGTGTGTAATTCTGAAGGCGGCAATTGTTAAATCAAACTAACAAGCTAGCGAACAGACAAGTTTTTAAATCTGTTTACTAACACGGTCTCTTGTGAGTATTTTATTTCACGGCAGCTGATCAGAGACAAACATTGAGTTTGACTCTGATCAGCACAAGCTGAAGATTTAAGTTAATTCTCGTATCCTACATTAGCGATTAATAAAAGGCTTGTGTTTTAACGATTACCAAAAAAATTGAAAATTTAGTACCAATAAATTCGAAACGACTGCCAGAATTAGTAAATGATCACTAAATTGTGTTTGGGTAAATTATCACCAAACTTCTTTTTATGTTTTGTGTACTTAAATTTATGTTTAAGTATTTTTTGTTGTTCTTACATGCTCAACCATCACGAAGGATAAGGGGGCTTCGCTTCGCTACCCCCTTTACACTTCATTTAAGCTACCGCAGTATTTTTCCCAAATATTTTTTGCAACTTTGGTGATTATTTTACCCATTTTGGGTAAGAAAAAATTATTTTGGTGATCATTATATTTTTTGCCTCAATGAAATAACACCTTTGTAATCTTATGTAACTATTCACAATAGCGTAGAAATAAAAAATAAAAACCCTATACAAGAGGGCTATTTAAGAAACGACTTGTACTAACAATCGAAGCATCCAACTTTCACTGAGGTCTTGTTAGGCGTATTCGATGCACTAAGGCCAGTCTACCTTCGGTGTCGCTGTGGGGTGGGTGGGACTTATGGAACATGTATATATGTTATTACTTATAAGTAATACAACCCGAATCTTAGCAACACAAAAATGCAGATAGAGACAAAATGGAGAATGGATAAGAACCACATAAGAACAGTTTGTATGATTCTTTCGGGTCTTTACGTCTTTTCACTCCCTCAGGCGTCTGCAGTACTTCTTGCCGCGGCAGACCAAAATCACCCTTGCTCAGTCCCTTCTCCTGCCGCTAATCGACTACGCCGATGTCTGTTGGGCGAGCGCGAACGAAGATCTTCTGAACAAACTCGAACGACTTCAGAATCACGGGATTCGGTTTATCTTCGGGCTGCGCAAATTCGACCATGTCTCTCAATTTCGCAAAGAGTTGGGGTGGCTTCCGATTCGTCGTCGCCGAGACTCTCATATTCTTTTTTATCTTTTCAATATATTGAAAAATCCGCGCTACCCCAGCTACCTTCGAGACCGCTTTGAGTATCTCTTTTCAGGAGATCGGCACCGGAGATCTCACACGGTCTCACTCTTGGAGATTCCAAGGCATACCACTTCCGCATATGAGCACTCCTTCAGGTTGCAGGCGGTCCGACTGTGGAACGCACTTCCTTGTGCGATAAGAGACAGCCCCACTCTTTTCGCTTTCAAAAACCGGGTAAAAGAGCACTTCCTCTCTCTTTTGTGATAGTTGTAGTATGTATATTGTTATTATGTGTAAACTATATGTACAGGTTTATGTATGTATTGATACGTATTTAGTAGTTTGGTATATACGAGTATGTATTTTATTTACCGTATTTTATAGATATTTAATTTACGTATATGTATTTTATTATTGTTTAGATATTGTGCACTGCCTACCCTTTATTGATAAAATTTCCTGTCCTGCCTTGGTTTACTGGAAGTTTTTTTTTTTAGAGATAAGCTGGCCTTTGTACATATGTTTTCTCTTAATGTATCTTTTTTAAATAACTGTGTGCAGTAAAGAATTATGATTCATTATTACGTCTTGTGAGAAGTAGACAACGTAGATGCGGTCGCCACGTCCAGACTACCCACAAAACATCAGGCAAGTGTCCACCGACGCCAGGCAATGGGTATTGTCAAACGACCTCCGTTTGCACAACAGACCAGAACCTATTTATATCGGATTTCTCGTGGCCGCTCCATTTAACATCGTGCAAGTCGAGCGGATACCTCTATACCTACCTAGAAACTAGAATACAATGGCTCCGACTCTTCGACAAATGAGCTCCGAATCCTGTGGGTAATGTACGACTGACTGAGATTTGGTTATGAATCGAACTTTGGGTTTTAACCATAAAACATTCAAGTTTTAAATCCTAACAGTACCATAGTTAAATAAGAAATAGTAAGTTCACTAGGCCCCTGTTCGCATGATAACTACCTACTCCTGCTCAAACGGCTAGGGTTGTCGCTTAGCGCCGCGGGTTGCGGTGCGGATTTGTTGCGTCGTCGCTCGTCGCTCGCTGCACGGTAAAACAAGTACCTACTCACAGGTGATCACAAAGAAAATCACTGAACAAAAAATACTCTGATGTTATAGGACGCTATAGGTAGTTATAATTACCTACTGAGACTGTTACCCGAGTTTATATTATTGCAAAATTACAGCTCAAACAGTTAAAAAAAATATTTGCTTGAAAATTAAGTTGCAAGATTCCACCCGACCAAACATACCTACATAGGACAACATACATTGCAAGTTAAATAAAAGCTTTTAATGTATACCTACCTATTGTAAACGCAAGGTCGTATGCCAATAAGTTCAGAGTTAGTGAAGTAAGTAGCATTTTTGTGTTTTCACCGATGCAAAACCTAAAACTTACTTTACAAACAATATATAGGTACTATTAGGTATGGATACTCACATTTCCTTATCTTGGGGTACTTTGAAAAATACTAGATCCTTATTTGTGGATTCCTTATTGAGGCAACCGTATACCGCACAATGTTTAACCATCTTGCGAAATAAGAATATCTGTGCGCGGAAATCACACTTGTTTGTAAACAAAAACAAGTTAACACGTGCCGCCCGGCCGGACGAATGACGTTGTATCGTCGCCGAAGGACGCGAGTTTCGGCAATGTTGCGTGTGGCGGCGCGTGCTTATACGGAATGCAATGTAGCTGTGTGTGTGCGGCTGTTCTCGCTGATTTGTTGGAAGTGAACCTGGCGTGATAATACTCTCTATTATGGCCGCAAATCCGCGATCCTGGCAAGGCGATCCAACAAATACTTAGTGCTCTCTGTACCACTTCTCGTCTCTTATCTATGCGTACCTAGTTACCTGAAAGTAATGTTCTGCGGGGTTAAACCTCGTAGTCCACCTAGGAGCTAATATCTACCTATTGATAAAGTATGTCTACGATTGATTGCGATTATGTAACTAAGACTCGGATTACCTTCAGGATCGCGTCTTATACAATAACAGCGAAAACGCTTTTAATGGTTAAATGTTCATAAGCACTTGCCGCGAATGGGTTTCCAAATATGTCGTAAACCTTTTATGATTTATGTTCATCTAGTAAGGAAGGTAATGTGTACTGGTATTATAAGTATCAAACACAACATGATGTAACTACAGCTTTTCAGATCTCAATACTTCCTTCACAGTACAAACAGTGGTAAGCCACCTATAACTCTCCCTGGCCTATTTGCAGTGCCACAGTTCATGAATTACAGCGATCGTTAGTATCTACAGTGGCCCACACACCGTTGAGTTAGTTTATCAGACGGCAAATATGAATTACAAAAGTAGGTATCTATGTTTTGTCTAGGTTTTATGAAAACTAAACTGTTAGAAAAAAATATATGGTGCTAATTGACTTGAGCAATTTTACCTGCTTGAGGTCTAAAATAGAAAGCTCTATGTGTTTATACAGGGTGATTAGATTAGTTATACGATACATATGTCGTAGTTAGTTGGTTAAATCAGACACTTAACTAACTCTCTAGACCGTTAATTAAATACCGACGTTTAACCAAGTCACTAAAATTCGTTCACACAAGTGAGCGAACGAAACGTTTAACGAGTAGTCTTAACGTTCCTGGGAAACAAGACATAGGTATACAATATAAATATTTTTTATGTGTACTTAAGTTTATGTTTTAAGTATTTTTTGTTGTTCTTCCATGTTCAACCTAACACGAAGGATAAAGGGGGCTTTGCTTCGCTCACCCCCTTCACCCTTCACCTAAGATACCGCAATGTTTTGCCCTGATGTAAGCTGTGCAAATCAGCTGTTGTCGTGACGCCATCTTGCTTTTCAACACGCCGGCTTTCGGTAAGACAGATTGTGAAACGTTTTCGACGATGCTTTATTTCATCACAATGCTAGTGACTTGGTTAAACGTCGGTATTTAATTAACGGTCTAGAGAGTTAGTTAGGTGTCTGATTTAACCAACCAACTGCGACACATATATTGTGAGACGATAAAGTAATGCCCATTTCCAGCTAATTTAATCATATAAGACCCCAATCGAAATTAAGGGGTTTCGAATAATTTAGGTTTTTAACATCTTATTTTTTTTTATTTGTCATAAAGTAATTATTTATGACGAAAAAACGAATTAATTACATTTGGTAACTCGTTGATGTTTGATAGCTAATATATCAATGATTCTGAGGAATAGCTTAACGTTTAAAAACACAATTTTGATGCAGTGGGCCGATCAACTCACGTGATGAGAAAACTTAAACTTTTCAATTTAAGTTTTGTTCCCAACTGCAACAGTCTTTTTTGTTCTAAAGTTTGTGTACAAATGAACTGATATGATAAGACAGGATTGGATGTTTTTTAATTAATTTGTCCGCTCACTTCGAAAACGCTATTATATAAATGACGTAATAAAAAATAAATTACTTGACTGCGGTACACAAAAAAAACTCAAAACAGACCGCCGCCGCGTGGAACCGTAATGATTTCGCACGGTGCGGCACCACAGCGAGCGAAGAGTGTTGTAGTTTGAAGACCAAAATGGCGCCCTAGTTATGCTTCCATTTTTTTTACAAATCACTTTAAGACTTTTAGTAAAGCTTTGTGTTTGTTTAGGTATTGTTTTATTCATCATTTTTGAAAATATACTATGTGAAAACTGAGGGACCACATTCAAATTGTTATGCTGTTTTAATCATTGACACTTTGAAGGTGTTTTTAGGTAATTATGCTTGGTATGTTTTTTACTAAAGGCTTATTAAATTTAATCACATTTTATTCGTAATTTGGTTATTTTCTGATCTGCCAAATGGTCTTTGAGAAGCAGCACAAGAACTGCATCTTCTAAGTTTTCTTTTTACAAATTCCAAGATTTGTTTAACAATTACATGGATTCTTTTACTAAATCACTGGCAACTTATCGAAAATCCGGGCCTGGTTCCTCAGTCCTGCCTGACATACTTACATGATTTTGTCGCGGGAGGGTGAGGGACATAGCTTCATCACTTTTCACATTTCTTTGAGACAACATGTAGTAAGTAGCATGTCGAGCGCGGCGCGTGTTCTTTGAGACAACATGTAGTAAGTAGCATGTCGAGCGCGGCGCCTGTTCTTTGAGACAACATGTAGTAAGTAGCATGTCGAGCGCGGCGCCTGTTCTTTGAGACAACATGTAGTAAGTAGCATGTCGAGCGCGGCGCGTGTTCTTTGAGACAACATGTAGTAAGTAGCATGTCGAGCGCGGCGCCTGTTCTTTGAGACAACATGTAGTAAGTAGCATGTCGAGCGCGGCGCGTGTTCTTTGAGACAACATGTAGTAAGTAGCATGTCGAGCGCGGCGCATGTTCTGACGCGGGAAAGTGAGGGAATGAGCTATTCGCTAGCTCTGTCCCCCACCCACCTGCAACAAAACCCGCGGCGCCGTGCTCGGCATCGTAATGAACGCCGTGCAAGCTTTCCTATTTTTTCTGAAGCAATTTTCAGGGCAAGTGTATACAAGGTATATATTTTCATAAATAATAATAAATAGGCTTACTTCTTATTTTTTTACAATCACAAAATGTATCTTTATTTTAAGTTACAGTCCATAGAAGACAAAATGAAAAGTTTTTTTAAAGGTTTTCACCAATTTTTTTAACGGAAAGGTGTCATTTTGCCACTAAAAATGAATTTGTAAGATGTTTCTTTCATTTTCACGATACCAAATAAGGCTTAAAACTAGGCCAGCTAGAGTTTTTGAGAGGCGTGGGTGATCCGCACTTTCCCTATGTTAATAAGCTCATATCTACTAAGATCGAACTGCTTTGGGAGAATTTTTGTAAATTCGCCCCGGGGTTTAAAAAGCAAAGAGGTTTGATTTATGCGACAACGAAGGAGTTTCGTTTTGCTTAAGGTCAAGTTCACTTATCATGAGCTGAAGTAAATTTTATTGAAATTAGAAAATCGACGCGGCAAAACTGAATCAGCCACAGCGTCAGCTTCATGAGCTTCACATATTAGGCTTGTGCTTAATGTGCGTGTCACTGTACACGTCCGTTTGGGCGATAAAGTATAAATAACTGACTAGAAGCCGCAAACGAGTCAATGTGGATAACACCGTAAATGTTAGGCCACAGCCGCGCGCCGGCCACGCCATGCATGATATAGAGTAAAATGACCCCGCTACCGAAATACAAGTAGTTTCACTGGAAGCTCAAAGGGTAGACTCGTCTATCGGTAAAATTAGCTACTCGATTCTTAGTGGTTGAAATGTTGGACATAACCACATTGAAATAAAGCCGGCGAACAATGAATTTTCCATACAAACTTAATACCATAATATTTCGATTCGAGAATATTTCAACGAATGTATGCTATTATTCGTATTAAGACAGTATTTACAGAGGGAAGGATTTCGAAATTGCGGACTTACGTTTTTTTGTTACGTATTATTATCTTATTTATGGCAATCGATAGTCCTAATCAAGGCAATCATATGCTATCAGAGCACTTTTTGTTGCAAATGTTTAATTACCGAGAAAAAAATATTCCATAAAAATAAAATCTGTGGAGCAATATCTAATATGCTCTACAAGGTGACATTTAATTAGCTGACCATATTTTGGGGAATGATAATAACCACCACTATGAACAATTTTTCCCTAGAAACGAAAAAAAAAATGGGTCCCCCATAGTTACTTGTAATCAGCTGTTGGGGTCACTGTCCTGAGGGACAAATATTGTTTTCTATTTGTGGCCATATGTTTCTTGGGGAAAGTTGTTCATAATGATGGTATCATTCCCCAAAATATGGTCGGCAAATTAAATGTCACCTTGTATAAGTCAAGTCTCAAAAGTGCTCAAGATGGTTTTTTGTAGTCTTAATCTACAGGAGTGTATGTCACCACATATATAATCCACAGGGTCGGAAGACAAAAGGAGATATGCAGTATGTCCTCATTTGACGCATACCTGTTACTTTTCTGGAACCTACTTACTCTTACTTTCCTCGCTTCTGAAGCTTCTTCAGAAAGTTTTTCTATGGCCATTAACCCAAAATGTTCAATTAAGTCTGATCCATGCATAAGTATCTTATGGACGCTAGCAGGTATATTATACCACGGGTATAGATTTACCAACAAGGCTGCTGATTCTCGGCAAAACTGACAAAATTTAGCAACATCTACATGTTCTCCACATGCAGTATAACATGAAACTTTTTGATTAAATCTTCATGAATGCAGTTATTTTACTGTCTCCGAAAAACATTCTAGCCGTGTTGCGATAACTAGTGGTTCTAGCGCCCTATTTAACGATGTCAATCTGCAAATTGCATTAATTTCGGAACGATTCTTGATTTTGCCTCTTACGAGTATATCAATGGATATATCTTTCTTTTCTTTTCTTGCAGTCTATTGTATGAAATTGTTTGTTATTAATATTTGACATCGTAATCGTGACTTATTATTGAGAAATATAAGTGCAGTAATATTAATACATGAAGAAATTATGCGCTCTATCATTGTCAAGATCAATTCATGATTTATAGATACGTCTCTTACTTTTGTGGGCTGCAGGACTTAATTTTGTTCTTCAACTACTTTTCTCTCTCTTTCTGCTTACACTTTAGTTTCTTTCAAGAATTTGAACATAAATAGGTCGACATATAAATGTAGATGACGGTCGAACATTTTCCCACATAATAACATCATCCGAAAAAATCCTTAATGGAACCAAACTAATCATAAAGATACTTGAGTAAACCAAATCAGCCTTTTGCTTACAATTGCTTTGTCCTGAAGCCTCATCATAACCCCATTTGCTTACAAGTTTTATATTAGCCTTTGTGTTCAGTTCTAAATGATTTGCAATTATGAGTCCGGACACAATTAAATCCAGAAAGGTTGCAATTTTATCTGCGCTCCTTCGTCAGTAACAATTAAATGTTCTTTTGAGGGCTAAAAATCCAGTTTTGCTTGTCAAACTTTGAAATATGAAAATATACTCTCACTAACTCTCTTAGACTAATTTTTTAAGTTTTCATTGCTACTTTAAAAGTTTAAATGACACTAACAGACTAGTTTTTTTATTTAATCTGCACTGAAGCATATGGGTATCTTCAGGATGTTTAATAATATGGTCATAAATTCTGCTACGTCTTCATTACTATTGTCCTTTAACGTTTCTACTGTTGACCTTAACAGTTCTTCTGGAGACAAGGTATAACTTAAAGTTTGAATATGTCATCTTTTTTGTCTTGAGCCCAGTTCTTCCAATGGTTTTCTCGGAGAAGAGAAGAGGAAATGGAAGCTTCATGTACACTAGGAGGTAGATTTTCTATATCGTCAGTCGACTCACCGCCAACAACATCAACTTCTTTTCCATTAGTAGCGAATAAACCGGGTTTTTGGGACTTTCTAACCACTTTTCGTTCTTTTTACGAAAATGATTGAAATAATGAATAGCAGCGCTCCATCTACGTTTCATATTAGAAGTTCCGGCAAAATTCTGAGAAAACCACAATGTTTTCTTCATTCAATTGCAAGCCAAGTTCCTGTTTTAAATGTTCACAACATTTTACACTATTCGAAATTCGTTTTGTATCGATCGCGAATGTTTGAGAATTGCAAAAAGCGATAGTTAGCACTATTAGTGAACACTTGGAGTTAATTATAAAGGCCATAACTGAATCCTACTTCTAGGTTTAAAATAATTGAATAATGTGCTGTACTAAATCAACAATTTAGAGTAAATACCATAAAATATGTTGTAGGCTTCCAGGTTAGTTAAAAATTAATAAAATTAGACTGAATACATAATCATTATATAGTGAGACGATAGTAGTGTCTTATCTCTTTTACAAATGTTAGGACAGAATTTTCCGTGGTTTGAGACCAATTGAGGACACGTACATCTAGCTAGACAACGCGTTATCTATTTAACTAATTTAGTATGAACGAAATCACTGATAATATAATATTCTTTCAAAGTAATGTAAGTAAGTAATTATGTATGTATTGTTGTACAAAAACGCCCAGAAATTAAGCCGTCAAAAAACCAGCTTGAACACTTTTGAGAATTGGCACTTATAGAGCAAATTAATATATCACTTAATACATTATTTTTATTAAATATTTTTTTCCCGCAAATTATAGCATTTACATCAATAAGTGCTCTGAAAACATATGGTTGCCTTAATTAGTACTATCGATTGCCATAAATAAAATAATGATATTTAACAAAAAAACACATAAGGCTGCAATTTCGAAATCCGTCCCGCTGTGCGCCCCGCCGTGCCGCCGAAATTTGATAGTATCAAATAATAAATCAACTAAAAACTTATATTTACATTTGAGACATTTTCGCAATTATGAAAATTTATTGTTGCAGTTTTATTAGGAATAGAGATTGTTGTAGGTTTCATATGCTGCTTGTTTGAAATAATGTCCCAATCTGGCTCATTTTGAGGAAAATGTGACGGTATATCTCGTTGTTTGGATGTAAATGGGCGCGGCGACAGTGGCATGGATGGATTAACTGAATGTTGCAATTTAATGTTTTCCACGATGCGTTCACATGTTTCGCCTTGTTCTCAATGGAATCTTCTATATACCCCTCTGCTACAGCACTCGACTTCCATCCTGCATGTCGCTTGAGAACGCTCCAGAATTTGCCAAAAGGGTAATAGCAGAAATACGACGAAAACAATGACCTTTATACAGATACATTTAAATAAGTAGCGATTTCTTGTGTCATGTTAGATCTCTTTTTCCCATAACTTGTTTGAAGCACTTGCATTTTGATAAGGTATTTCTGTACAATACTCTGGCTTAAATATATACTAAATAGGTCAAGGGTCAAACCACCATCAATAAAATAAAACCCCCGAAGGAGCATTCTCTACAAATCCTAATATACCCTTTCCCATAAAGGAAAAATCTTACTACTCGCACTATTCTTATGCGTATAAGTACCACTTACACACCACAGTTCTCCTCAAGATACAGATTTTTGTATGTATTTTCTTGTCCTAAAAGTTTTCTGGACTATTTTCCAAACACATTTCGTGTTTTTGTCCATACTTTCTACGACAGAAGCGACAGCGATTTGCCATTGTGTAACTTGACTGTACACACCCTGAATACATAATTAAAACAGAATTTACTTAATATTATGATGTGTAAGTTGTATGATGCAGACTTCAATATTACAAACGTTACCTAGAACACTAGCTAATACACCACAGAATCAAACGACCACTGTTATAACAGTAATATGGAGCAAATAGCCACCGATCTTACGATCTCCCAGACCGTTTTATATCATGTAAATTATTGTATTTGTGTCAGTTATCCCGGGCTGTTTGCATATTCCGAGTAGGTACCACCACGCTTTTCCCGTAACGACGTATACCATGGACTCTTGCCAATAATCAAATAGTGTTGAAACCCTTACATTGCTGTCTGACTATGTCAATAATTGCAATTATTGCAATGAGGTTGGTCGCGAGCAAGAAATTGTTGCGCTCAATAACTTTTTCCGAACGGCACTAATGTTAGAAGTTATCGGAATGTTTATCTCATCCTAATCTATAGGACGATTTAAGTTACTTACTTACATATACTTTCATAAATTGATTGCAAAATCAATTGATCAAAGTAGAATATGAATCAAAGCGTTAACCATAGAAATCGAAACTTCTATTCTACCCTATCTTGCCCCGGGATATCTCCATTACTAAAAAAAGTGATTTCGAAGTATGAAAAAACTAAAAATTAGAAATAACTTCGTGTATTGTACTTTCGAAAGCCTCGATGGCACTTGGTTGGAGTTTTGTGAAGCAAGAAAACAAGAGAACTTCAATCGAGGGCTGCAGCCACGCCACTTGAGGGTGTTCTTTATTTGAAGAGATATATCTCGTCTTCGAAACGTGAAAACGGTGCTAAAGAACTCAATGCTCTTCACCAGTGTGATATTTGGGGGTTAGCTCCGAAAGGTCAACCAAGAGAAGAAAAAGGAAACGAAATAAAATTGAGAAAAATAATTTATTAGTTAGATAATTAAGGGTCCGAAAAGACATGACACGCTTTTGTTCTCAGTCTTCAAATCAACTATCCCATTACTACCAACCGAATGAGACAGTTTTCATTGATAAGCAACTTTTTATAATTAAATATAAAGCACACTCTGTGCACAAAGGCCTAGTACAAAATTAATGCCTTTTTACATGACACCGACATCTGGCACTAAACCAGTTCAATACACCCTATATATGATGTACTAATAATTAGGCACCTAGGTACTTAATGTTTTATTATGCTTGCTTGATTATGTTATGACGTTCATTAAGTCTCAATTTTTGTGCTATTATGAATAAAAATCTTTGAATTGAAAAAAATTATAAATTGAATCATACTGAGATCCTTCTGGGTATCTTCTATAGCCCCTCTCTCCTCATCGACTACTCTGATTCTTTTGAAAGCATCCTTAATGATCTATCTCCCCTTTACAGTGACACACTTATTCTAGGTGATTTCACGATTTGATTTATCTTTCGTTCAAGTTAAGGCCTCCCAAGCGCGCAGCGAAATTACTGGATATTCTCAATTTCAAGGATACCCTTGAAACTGAGAATATCCAGTAATTTTGCTGTCAGACTCAAGAGAGTTGAGATCCATACGGATCTCAGCTCTCTTGCTCTCAGCTCAGCTCAGCTCTTCCTGCACAGGTTTGGAAGTTCCTGAAGACCCTCGGTGTTGGTAAGTCCCAGGACGCAGTACCCGGAAGTGTCGACCTCAACGGTCCCAACAAATTCTTTGCTGTCTCTCCTGTCGAGATGGACCTCCCTGTCAAGGATGCTACCCTTCGTAACTTACGCACCAGAACGACATCCAGTAGCTTACCTTTCAACCTCAGGTCTGTCGGAGTTGGCGCAGTAAAGAAGGCTTTTCTAGCAATCTCGTCTAAGGCTGTAGGTGATGACAAGATCTGCTTTCAGATGCTATTCGGTGTACTCGATAATTTGTTACCGCATATAACGCATATAATCAATGCGTCGCTGAGCAAGTACTGCTTCCCGAGTCAGTGGAAAAGAGCATTAGTAATACCCCTTCCTAAAACGTCTAACCCATCCTCCTTCAAAGAGTTCCGTCCCATTTCCATCCTAACCTTTCCAAAGTCCTTGAATCTATTGTCCACTCCCAGCTGTCCTCGTGCCTTTCCTTCATGAATTTACTGAACCCTTTTCAGTCTGGTTTTAGGCCGGGGCATAACACCACCACAGCACAGCTCAAGGTAACTGACGATATCCAACTGGCAATGTATAAGAAGCAGCTCATAGTCCTGACTCTCCTAGACTTTAGCAGCGCCTTCAACTGCTTCGACTTCGATAAACTTGTTGAAATCATAAAATCGCTCAATGTCTCTTCACACTCGGCTCGCTGGATTGACTCTTACTTGAGAGACCGCCAGCAGCGCATCCAGTCTGAAGAGGTCACTACGGAATGGTGCAAGCTCTCTACAGGTGTTCCGCAGGGTGGCATCCTTTCTCCTCTTCTCTTCTCAGTTTTCATCTATGCCATCTCGGATGTTTTGTCTTCCTCGTATCATCTTTATGCAGATGACCTTCAAATTTATCGACATTTTCCTCTGTATAATCTGACTTCGACTGTAGAAGCTTTGAACGCTGACTTCGAAAACATCGGGAAATGGGTTCTTTCGTATGGGCTATTAGTTAATTTGGTCTCAGGCGATGATACTGGGTGCACGGCACTTACTTAAAACGTTGCAGAATAGATCCGTTGCTCCCGTGCTATATGACGGTACCATTGTAAAGTATAGCGAGAAAGCCAACCATCTTAAGAGTTATTTTTGATAATCTATTATCCTGGTCGCCCCACGTTTGTGAGGTCAGCAGACGAGTCTTTGCATCCTTCCATTCTCTTCGGCGTTTGCAGTTCTTCCTGCCTAGGCAGACTAAAATCATGCTAGCTCAGACCCTTCTTCTGCCTTTAATAGACTACGCCATGTTCATGTTCGCAGGGAATTAGGCTGGCTCCCGATCCGACTTCGTCGTGATATGCACATTCTCTCCTTCCTCATAAATATTTTGAGAAATCCGCGCTATCCTCCATATTTTCGTGCACGTTTTGAGTATTTTTTCTCTGGGGATAGACTTCGGAGATCTCACACGGTGTCACTTTTGTCAATTCCTCAGCACAACACTGTTGCTTACGAGCACTCGTTTAGGTTAAGGGCAATACGTTTGTGGAATGCACTTCCTTGCGCTATTAGGGATTGCACACCCTTGTTCAGTTTTAAGAAAAAAAAATAAACAGCATCTTCTCTCTTCCGCGTAGTGGGTATCTCATAGTATGTATGTGTATTTATTGTATTTCTATTTAATCATTTATTTTATAGTAAGTATGTAGGATGTAATTTGCTTCAACTAATTTGATTCTTAACTAATAATGAATTCTTAACTAATTTGCTTTCTAAGTTAAAATTGCTTTACCCTTTTGCTTTCACATTTAAACCTTATGTTAATAATCACATATTGTCAACTTACAAGAGTTACAACTTACTTTCATTGTTGATATGTATACCATCCTTTATGGTTTCCTTCAGTGCCGGTGCGGCAATGTTAGTTTTTCAATTTCTATTTGCGGGGACCTATAATTAGCATTGTTTTATTCATTTAGACCATGTTAAAATGTTATATTTTGCTGTAGATCCTCCTAAGACTGTATAAATAAATAAATAAATAAATGTGTTGTGACCTTGTTTATTTCTTTTAACTCTTAATGGTACACTAGGACTAACTCTCTATATTTTATATTTCTCATTTCTTCACAGGTTAGCTGTAAGAAATTTCTTTTTAGAAATAAACTCACCTTTGCATATTGTTCTTTTTATATTGTCCATTGTGTTTTCTGTGCAATAAAGGATTATGATTAAGAGTTTTAAAAAAATACGTTTTCTAAACATATGTTAATATTTACAGAAAAGAAAGAAATTTTGATTGATTGCGATATGCAATTATTACAACAGTTTTTTGTTCTAAAGTTAGTGTGAAACAATTTACCAAGGTGGATAGCTGAAAAACGGTGAAGTTTTTTAATCACTTTGTGAGCTCAGTTGTGTACATTCTTATTGGATAAAATCGCTGTTATAAAATTTTAAATTTCTTGATGTTTTCTCATCAAGTAAGTTGATGGGCTCTATTCAGCCTCCTGCACCAACTGTTGAGTGAAGTCCTCCTCTTTATTACGCCATTTATGGAACACCACAGGAACACCTGGGCTAACCTGATCCACTGTGTCGCGGCTGTTTTGGCGATCTCGTCCGACCATCGCGTCAGACGGGTGGTCCACCTCTCGGTCTACGCCGTCCCTTGGCCACCATTCCGTCACCACCTCGGTCCATTTGCCATCGTCCCTCCTAGCCACATGTCTAGGGTAGGTGATGGGCTCACTGCATCAAAATAAGGAGTGTTTTTTACTTTAAGCTTTTCCACAGAATAATTAATGTGTTAGCTGCAACACAACTATCAAAAAGTTACCCAAAGTATTTTAGTTTTTTCGTAACTTTGTGACAAATTTATGACACAATATTTTGGAACAATATAAAAAATAAAAACAAAATCACTCGACAGCCATTAATTTTCGGATAGGAATAGACTAAAATTTGCTGATAATTAACTCTACCCTTCACAATATATAGTTATCGAAAATCCAATCACCCTGTATATTGTAGATTACTTGTTGACATATAATTGTAAAAGCTTTTTTTTAAACTTTCTGCTCTCCTGATTTTAATAGGCACAGAGGGAGGATCTGTAAAAAGTTAATTATCAACTTACATTTAATGCAGCTGTAATCTTCCCAGAGATCGGTAACTTCCGTCCGGTATCTTGCTTGACCCGAATAAAATTTTAATTTGAGCTTTTTGCCCTGTTCATTTAGATTTAGAGGACCCATTATCTGATAGTGCGCTTAGATTAGCATATATAGATTAAGATATTATAATTTCATACATTTTATTGGAGTCGGCCAAAATATATAAGTATATAAATATATCACGATGTTTGTTCGATTCCAAATCGATATTCGATCGATGGTTTCTGAACGGTCATTTTAATTGACGTTAGCTGTCAATCTGGCAGTTTTGACAACTGACAGACGAAAGCCCTCGCAATGTAAACGCGTTTTGATTAGGGTGTTGAAATTAAATCGCAGGGCATCTGGAATGTATTCGGGATTCCCTCAGGATTGTTTATTAGCTGAGTGTGCCGTTGTCTCTCGAACCAGATAAAGTTCGGATTTTCGTGCCCGATTTGTATTTACCAGTAGAAACATAACCTGTGTTGGACACTGTGCTCATCACGTTGGCCCGCCAGTCATAGCTGGTTGGCTGAAGAACCGGTCTACCAAGAAGAGCCTAGGGTGCACCCGGGCCTTGCAGAGAGACAGGAGGTTGACGGGACCGAAGCACAGACCAGGTTAGATCTACCCCACATAACTTCAGCTCGGTGAATCGCCGACGTTCATTACTTCTTGGCACCTGATCGTCACGCTACCTCGTAGCTCATGGGCCCCTACGAGGTCATTAGGTGCTGAGAAGCTCTAGAGAATCTTGGACTTCCGGTTGGTGAATGGTCGTACCTACTGTTGTACATTGTACTTTCCCGCCTACCCGCTGACGTGCAGACTCGTTTCGAACAGTCTCACGGGAGGTCGGCCGAGGACCTGCCCGCCTTCTCCGACTTGGTCGGATTTTTGGAAGAGGAGGCTCGACGGGCAGAGAATTTGGGGTTGACGGTCACCCATCCTTCGGAGCCACAGAGAGCTGCCGGGAGCACTGTGAGTAGGGGCCCTCCGACGAGGAAGGACCGCACCAACCGGCAGTCATATGGGACTGTGAGTGCATTGACCCCACATGGTGAGACCTGCCCATGTTGTAGGCAGATTGGCCATGCTGTGGCCAATTGCAATAAGTTCGGGGAACTTAGGGTTCAGGGACGGCGCCGGATGGCCAAGCAGCGGAGCTGGTGTTTCCTGTGCCTCGGGCCACACATGGCTAGGGACTGCACGCGCACACAAATGTGCGGATATTGTGGTGGGGCCCACAACAATCTGTTGTGCATGAACCGGTCCGGCCAACAGCCACCACAGGGCCGTACCCAGGGTGACACGGCATGGGGCCCTGAGAATTCGTTTGCGACTCGGAGCGCAACTCAGGGGCCAACGTCCCCACGTGCACAGGGCAGTACTAGGGTGCAGGGCCGCACTCAGGATCATTACATGGGGGCCCTGAGTTTTCGGTTGCGACTCAGCATCCGACTCAGCGGGACATTGGGTGTGTTGAGCAGGCCGTAAGGGGCGGGTGGCATGGGACACCTTCGAGCTATGCGGGTGCGGTTCGGACGCCGCCTCAGTTGTCGCCCCGCTCGTCGCCTCGTCCTCGTCGGTCAGATGTGATGTCCCCCCCGCTCATGGAGCGGCCACGGTTGAATTCACGCCCACCCCCCTTTACGGGGCGTCGTAGGGTGGCAATGGAACCGGCGCGTGGGCCATTTGTACAATGGGACCCTCTGGCGTATAGCTGCATACCTGATCGGTTACAGGCAGATTGGGGCCCCGGGGGCCCTCGCTAGGAATTTGCGGCCCAACAATTTGTTGCCCCCCAATCGGAGACGGTGGTGTAACCGATCGCCTCTGTGCTTGTTTGGGATTTGGCGGGCAACCCAACATACGTTCGCGCCCTATTAGATTCTGGAGCTCAGGGCTGCATTGTATCGAATGATTTAGCAAAATGGTTGGGCCTCAAGGTAAATAGGTATAATAAATCAATACGGGGCGTGGGGAAGGTTACGGTTACGAATGTAGTTGGTCAATCGGTGATCACGTTCTCTCCACGTTATGACATTTTGACAAAAACATCCGTGCAAGCTTTAGTAATGACGCATGTCATGGGCAGACACCCCTTGGTGAAGTTGAATCCGGCCGTTCGATTCCTGACATCAGGACTCAAGTTGGCGGATCCCGATTTTGACACTCCAGCCCCGGTCGACCTGCTACTGGGAGCAGATGTTCTGGGTAGGTTTCTGTTGTCGGATCGGCGAGTTCTTCAGCCGGACGGGTTGATTGCTGTGGATACTAAGTTTGGTCACGTGATCATGGGTCCGGCATTGCCAATGGTTAGGCCTGCCGAGTCAGATGGCATCCTTATTGGCTCAGCGTTGTCAGACGCTATCCAACGTTTCTGGGAGATAGAGGAACCTCCCACCGTTCGTCGAGTCGACGCAGACGAAGAAGAGTGCGAGTTGTTTTACCAGAATAGTACTGGTCGCCTTCGTTCTGGTCGTTTTGTAACTCGACTGCCTTTCAGGGCCGATCGACCGCCACTAGGAGAATCTAGGAAGATGGCTGAGACGAGATTGATGTCGATGGAGCGTAGGATGTCAAGGGACGCCGTATTTAAACAAAAATACGTCGATTTCATGAGGGAGTATGAGTCGTTAGGACACATGTCGGTATCGGGTGTGGACTGGAGATCTGAGGATCATTGTTTCCTTCCACACCATGCCGTCCTGCGAACCCCTACCGGCAAGATTCGAGTTGTTTTTGATGGGTCAGCACCTACCTCGAACGGGATGTCCCTGAATCAGTGTCTACATTCGGGACCCAAGTTGAGTCGTGATATTTCGGATATTCTCACGAGCTTTCGGAGACACCAGATTGTATTTGTCGCAGACATTCGGATGATGTTTAGGCAAACGGTAATTCATCCGGCTGACAGAAGGTATCAGTTGATACTTTGGCGTGAGACCACGGCCGAGCCAGTCAAGGTCTATGAGTTAAACACGAACACGTATGGGTTACGGTCTAGCCCGTATTTGGCGATGCGTACCCTGCGGGAGTTGGCGTCGCGTGACCGTGTGAGCTATCCTAGAGCCGCCGCTATCCTGGAGCAAGATTTGTACGTCGATGACGTCTGCACAGGGGCAGCCAGTGTAGAGGAAGCTCTGGACCGACGTGACGAGCTCCTTCAATTGCTGGAACGAGGCGGCTATGAACTACGCAAGTGGATGTCCAACTCCCCTGAGTTGATGGCTGGTCTCCCAGATGAGTTTCAACAAGACCCGCACGTTTTTGAGAATCCTGACAACCCTAACATGTTATCAGTGCTTGGAATTCAGTACCGGCCCGTCCATGATGAGTTTACCTATCGGGTGGTTTTAGAAACACCGAAGGCCTGGACGAAGCGGTCAGTACTGTCAACGATTGCGAGAACGTTCGACCCGAATGGATGGATTTCTCCAGTCACCTTTGCTCTCAAATGTTTTATGCAAAGGCTATGGGCGGCTCAGTTGACCTGGGACACCCACCTCTCAGGTGATTTGTTGACTGATTGGACGCGAATGTTCACCTCGCTATCGGACATAAATAATGTATCGCTGCCGAGGAAATTGATCCCTGCTGGGGATTACAGGGCAACCCTTCACGGGTTTTGTGATGCCTCTGAACGAGGGTTTGCGGCAGCGGTTTATTTGCGAACCGTCACCTCCACCGGGGAGGTCGAAGTGCGTTTGGTTTTGGCAAAAAGCAAGGCAGCGCCTATTCGGACAAGGATGACGATTCCAAAACTGGAACTGTCCGGGGCTGCTCTTTTGACCAAACTTTTGAATCACACTCTAACAGTGTTGCGTGGGTCAGTGGTTTTGGAGGATACGGTGTACGCTTGGACGGACAGCCAGATTGTTTTGTGCTGGCTGAAGGCTTCGGTCCATAACTTAGAGGTTTTTGTTGCGAACCGTGTCTCCCAGATTGTGTCGTCTGAGGTCCCACTGACCTGGAGACATGTACCAGGAGAATTGAACCCATCTGATTGTGCATCCAGGGGAAGTCAGGCTCCTGAACTCGTTAGACACCATTTGTGGTGGGGACCACCCTGGCTTGCCAAGAGAGAATCGGATTGGCCCCACAGCCATGTAGTAGTATCTTCGGATCATGGCCCCAGAGCGGCCGTGCATGTTACCCAGAAGGCTGAGGACCCTGACGCCGGGTTTCTGCTGGACCGGTATAGCTCACTTGACAAGTTGATAAACGTGTACACTTGGATTAGGAGATTCGCTCGAAATTGTCGTACTCCTCGCGATCAGCGAACGTTGAACCCTATTCTGACTCCGGCAGAGCGAAACGAGTCGCTGTTGAATTTGGTCCGGTTGTCCTCGAAGTTTGGGGCAGAATTGGAGATTATACGAAGTGGACGTTCGAAATTGAAGGGAGCCGTCGCGTGTCTCAACCCCTTTGTTGATTCGACCGGGTTACTTCGGGTAGGAGGAAGATTGCGCAATGCGAATCTGTCGTATTCGGCTCGTCACCCACTTCTGCTCCCCAAGGGGGGACAGTTAGTTGAATTGCTGGTGACTGATGGTCATATTAAAAACGCGCATGCCGGCTGTAACGCGTTGTTGGCCACGCTCCAGCGGGAGTTTTGGATCTTATCTGCCCGCCGTGCCATACGGAACATCGTGTTTCGGTGCATGCCTTGTTATCGACTTAAGGCTGCCACGATGCAACCTCTCATGGGGGACTTGCCCCCTGATCGTGTGAATGAGGTCAGACCGTTTTCAGGTGTTGGTACGGATTTTGCAGGACCGTTTATGGTGAAGAGTTCACGATTGCGTACCGCTAAGCAATACAAGGCGTACCTATGTGTGTTTGTTTGTTTATCCACCAAGGCGGTACATCTCGAGCTCGTTGCTGATCTCTCGACAGAGGCTTTCATTGCTTGTTTGGATAGGTTTGTTTCTCGAAGGGACTTCCAACTTTGATCCGCTCTGATAACGGCACTAACTACATAGGTGCGGAACGATACTTACGAGAGATAGTCAACTTTTTGAATGTAAATAAAGTGGATATTGGAACGGCCCTCTCCCGTCGGGGTATACAGTGGACCTTCAGCCCACCGATTTGCCCCCACTGGGGTGGGATTTTTGAGGCCGTAGTTAAGTCAGCTAAGACGCACTTAGGGCGTATAGTAGGTCAGACCGCGCTGACTTTTGAGGAGCTCGCGACATTGTTTTGTAAGATCGAGGCCGTTCTCAATTCGCGACCGTTGTGTCCGCTCAGCTCGGATCCAAATGACCTGGAGGCTCTGACCCCAGGCCATTTCTTGATAGGACAGCCACTTAACGCGTGGCCCGAGCACCCTTTTGAGGGAGTGAAATTGTATCGGTTGTCAAGGTATCAGATGTTGCAGCAGTTTACTCAGAATTTCTGGAAGCGTTGGTCGCTCGAGTATCTGCATATCTTACAACAGCGCCTTAAGTGGACTGACAAAACTAGCCCCTCTAGTGTTGGTGACCTCGTTCTGGCTAAGTATGCTAACCTACCGCCACTACGTTGGCGCAGGGGGCGCATTGTTAACTTGTTCCCTGGCAAGGACGGGACCCCCCGGTCTGCAGAGGTTCTAGTAGGAGGCTCGGTTCTAAAACGAGCGGTAGCAACGTTGTCTCGGCTGCCCGTAGATTAGGGGACAGGTGGGTGCCTGTCCGGGCGGGTGATTGTTCGATTCCAAATCGATATTCGATCGATGGTTTCTGAACGGTCATTTTAATTGACGTTAGCTGTCAATCTGGCAGTTTTGACAACTGACAGACGAAAGCCCTCGCAATGTAAACGCGTTTTGATTAGGGTGTTGAAATTAAATCGCAGGGCATCTGGAATGTATTCGGGATTCCCTCAGGATTGTTAATATAGCTGAGTGTGCCGTTGTCTCTCGAACCAGATAAAGTTCGGATTTTCGTGCCCGATTTGTATTTACCAGTAGAAACATAACCTGTGTTGGACACTGTGCTCATCACGTTGGCCCGCCAGTCATACCTGGTTGGCTGAAGAACCTGTCTACCAAGAAGAGCCTAGGGTGCACCCGGGCCTTGCAGAGAGACAGGAGGTTGACGGGACCGAAGCACAGACCAGGTTAGATCTACCCCACATAACTTCAGCTCGGTGAATCGCCGACGTTCATTACTTCTTGGCACCTGATCGTCACGCTACCTCGTAGCTCATGGGCCCCTACGAGGTCATTAGGTGCTGAGAAGCCTGAACAATGTTCCTTTACCATGTTTTTGCATTTTTTTTTGATATGAACAATTTCCATTGTTTATTAGTAGAAACCAGATTGAAAATTGATAATATCTATCAAGGTGAAAATTTAGTGGTGGTGAAAAATTTACACTCAAACTTTGAGTTGGCAGTTGTGCGTCCGGGCATGAGCCAACAATTCCTTCTAATGTGGCATGTACAATGTACATAGTAGAGCCCAAAATTACGATTTGCTAAATCTGCTTTAAAGGCTCGCCATCTTTGTCGCTTTATTATTTATCCTGTCAGTGCATAAAGATATTGTTTAATTAAATGCTCAGTAAGAGTTGCCACAAGATATACATAGTCAGGTCATAAGTTCTGTCACATGTGCAATATGAAATAATTTAGACTTGTTTATTATTTATGTAAACATTTATATAGCAAAATGAACTTAATAAAACATATATGTTTTATTAAGTTCATTTTGTATTCTTATGGTAATAAGTTTATTCAAAATGACCCCCGCGATTTTGAATACAGGCCTTTATTCTGCGCGGCCAGTCGTCTATCGCAGCACGAACGAGGTCCATGTCAATATCGGCGGCTGCCTTAATCAAGGATGCCTTGAGTGACTCCAAATCAGGATGAGGCTTTGAGCAGGCCTTTTCCTCTAAGTGTTGCCATATCTTGTAATCTAACGGACTCAAATCTGGACTGGAGGAGGGCCAGTCTTCGTGCCGGATGAAGTCGATTTCACGCGCCGCCAGCCAGTCTTGTGTGCTTTTCGCTCTATGAGCTGGCGCAGAATCTTGTTGGAATATCCAGTGCCTGTTATTAAACATGGTATGAGAAACAGGTTCCACAAGGTTCTTGAGGACTGTATTTTGATACACAACTGCATTCGTTTTTACGCCTTTCTCACAAATATGTACCTCAGTTAAGCCCCAATAAGAGACTCCCAACCAAACCATGAGCGAGGATGGAAAATGACCTCGTTGGACACGCGGAATACGGTTGCTCGCTTCTTCACTGCTGTGTGCGTACACCTTATCATTTTGTTTGTTGTAGCTCTCTTCCACGGTGAAAATTTTTTCATCCGAAAAAAGAATTTCCCGATGCTTTTTTCCCGCGTACCGCTTCAACAAAGCGCGGCATCTCTTCAGTCTCAGGTCCATTAAACGAGTGTCCAAACGATGTCCTGTTTCTTCGATATGCCCTTAGCCCTAAGTCTTCATTTAACACCCTTTTCACTGTGGTCCTGCTTAACCCCATCTGAAGGGCCAACAGTTTCTGCTTACGTATGGGATTTCATTGAATTCGCGCCTTCACAGCTTTTATCACTGCTGGAGTCCTAACAGAGCGAGGGCGACCACTTCTTGACCTGTCATCTACACTAGAGTCTTCATTGTATCGTTTTATAGTACGATAAACGAATCTTTTGTTTATATTCAAATTTTTCAGTAAGTCGAAAATCTGAATTGGCGCTAAACCGCAACGATGCAACGCAATAACTGCGACACGGTCTTCTTTAAGTGTCCACTCCATATTTAATAAGGAGGAAAATTCTAAAAAGTACACATTTTTATTTTCATGAAAAATTCGAAATTCGAATTCAATAAACTTTTTTGTGGCCAGCGTTCTAAATTCCAAAGTTTTTATTGTGTGACAGAACTTATGACCTGACTGTGTATAATATTTGTTTGCCTCATCATTTGGGGGAAACACTCGCACCTGGTCTTGGGAACGGGTTTAATACTAAAAAGTCTTTTTAACTCTGAAATGTAAATAAATCAAGTGCAAGTGGAACTCGCGCACGAAGGGTTCCGTACCACCGTACAATGGTAGGGATGGTGTAGAGTGAATATTTATGATTTTACATAGCAAAATGTTGTTTACAAAGTTATTGGTGTGGCTACTTTCAAACTTCATGTACGTAACCAGGTGCATTCATAAGTTTGTATGTGGTATTGTAAGAATTGTTGTATGGGAGCCCCTTAAATATTTATTTTATTCTGTTTTTTAGCATTTGTTGTTATAGCGGCAACAGAAATACATCATCTATGAAAATGTCATCTATCACGGTCATGAGATACAGTGACAGACGGACGGACGGACGGACGGACAGCGGAGGCTTAGTCATAGGGTCCCGTTCGGCACCCTTCGGGTAAGGAACCCTAAAAACCAGCAGCACGTTGAAGACACCTTATAGTAACTCCTGTTAGTTTTTGTTCCAGTTTCGGAAAACCCGGATAAGAAAGGTGAGAGGCAGTTATACAGCGAAATAAAAGCTTTAGTTGAGCAAAGCTTTAGATGTCACGTGACGTGATAAATGGTTAGACATGACATGACAGATGTGACGCCTTTGCTACCATTAGGCAATGTACTCTTGTGAGTCTTCGACTAGTTTTCTAACTTTTGTGCGATCATCTTATCGGCGAAACTGGTGACAAATTGCTGAAGAACATGCGAAGATTGACACCAACTTAAACAACTTGATGAGACAAATCAATTCACTGAAGCAATTACAAAGTATAACTTGGAGTACTACGTCTTTTTAGGGTTCTATCACTTAAAAAAAAAGGAACCCTTAGGATTTCTTCGTTTCCGTGGGTCCGACCGTCAAGTCCTTTGTTCTCAAAAACGCCTAGAGGCATCAAGCTGAAATCAATATTGATCACGCAGGTCTTTGGTATCTTGAAGTTGTGAAAAAATCAAATTTACAGGTCAACGCAATCAAGAGATACCGCCATTTATCTCACAATTATGCTGAAATGTCTTAACCCTCGCAAGGGAATCAGAACCTATCGGCTACTTTCCGTAGACCTAGAATCATGAAATTTGACAATAAGCACAGATTAATAAAGAGTTATGAACAGATGGGACTCTCCGAAAAACATTCAACTAAATAGCGACTCTTGCTACAGCGCAATAAAGTGCATTTCATCCTGCACAGTGCGGCGCTTGAACTTCGGATATTCACCTACAAGTTGCCTCTCTTTCTATCGCGTAACTTTATCTCTTCTGACGCGGCAGGTGTAACGTTAGCAGGGGGGGTCTCACTGTACAGTTTAGGTACGTTCCACCGGCCAACCCAACCCGACGGGCGGGAATTCAGTTATGTTGCCGCTCGCTTGGCTGGATGTCGCGTCGCGCGCTAGCCGCTCCTCATAAGCAACTTTTCTGTGATTTTTGCGACAACAGTGACTTATGTGCCTTATATTTTAGGGTGTCCAAAGGAATTGTTCACAAATACAATTCGATTCCTTTTTAATTGAATACCTTTTTGTTTAACTAAAAGTAAACACTTTAGACCCAGTTTAAAACAAATGACAATTACATAAGTAAGGAGGTAGGTAGCCTTAGAATTTACCAATAGCCTGAATAAGTACCAATAACACCTCTCTTAGATAGAGTGAACTAAAATTCACAAACACAAATAATCGCACATAGGTAACCCTACCGTGATCAAGCGAGACAGGAGTTTACAGGAGGAACTTGTGATGTCAGAGTAAATGAAGCTCTCAGGTAAAGAAATGCGGCGCAATCTAGCCTGCACGGGCGGGGCAACCGATTCTGTAGGTGCTTAACGATTGTTGTTGGTAGCGCAGCTGCGAGCTTGATTGCGCTTTATTGTCGAGCAGCGAGAGTAGCTATTTATTTCAGTGTATTTGAGGAGTAATCTTTCTGCACGTAGTACTATTAAGTATTCTGTGACTTTAGGGTTGCTCTCTTGCGACTAATAATTAATCTGACTATCTACGAATTACTATTTTTCTCCATAAGAGAACAATAACATTTATAATATACTTACTTAGTAATCAGAAAACTATTTTACAATGTCTCTATATATCAATCTATTATGTTCTGTGTACAAAACTTAATATAAATTAAATATTAATGAAAATTTTACTTTTGGTACCCATTGGTAATTACGTTTCCTTCATGACCTTTCGATGTCCTTCGGAAGTGTAAAAAACGTGAGGTTCGTATGCTTGTTCTTATTCAGGCAGCCAAATGCGATGCAATGTCTCTTTGGCTTCATTTTTAAGCAGGTAACTAGGAGACACGCCAGACGGAGCGAGCGGGAGCGGGGCGCGGTGGCCCTACTTGACGCGCTAACCGGGTGGGGCGCTCGGCGACCCTCTGAATCTGTCCTCATAAACGCGGACGCTGATGTACTTGTAGCTTTTTTTTCCTTTACTATGTACCAACTGTCAAAAATAAATATAACTTCGAGATGGAAGGGGTTGTCGGGTTCAAATGAACTGGATAGTAATGATGAAGGATAGGCGGCACTGCCAGTATCAACGTGTCACTAGAAATATTAACTGTAAACATAAATTTCGTTTTGTTTAAGAATAAACCCCTATTTTTTAGCAATTTTTAGTAAATACTGGCAATATCACCTATCCTTAATTTTCACTACGCGATTAATTTAACATTTTTTTCAATAAATACCTATAAAAATAGAGGCATGCATGGGTAATTGATCAATTCTAACTCTCTCTGGTAACTTATTGTAAAAGCGTATTTCCCCATAAATGAACCATAAAACTTCTGTAATTTCTAGTGTTGAAATTATGAACATTGCAATTTTTGACAAAGGTTAATTTTTTTCAAAGTCAAAGTCAAAGTACTTCATTACTGTAGATATTTACATATACTTAGCAAACGTCATTTTTTGCCTCTTCTCTACATTGGACCACTGTGGGAGGAGAAGGGCGTAGAAACTCCCACAGATTGATTTTTAGATCTCTTTTAAAAATAGGTTGTGCTTAACTAATACAAATATGAAAAATTTAATTGTAATGATTAATAAGCAGGAATAAATAATTACAAAACTATTAACAGCAAGGTCTGTGTTGAGCCAGATTAACCCCATACAGACCTGTCATTTAAGTAATCTTGAACATTGTAATATCCCTTTTTCGACAAAGTCGAATATTTTTAAGTAATATTTTTCGAAATAAGTTTTCATATTTGTATTGATAAGCAACTGTAAGAATATTGATATCCTTAAATCATTCCTGGAGAGTATCGCGATCTTCAGAAGATAATTTATGGGCTGTATTTTGTACAAATTTGCGATCCCGAGGTTTAAATTTGATTTTGTCTTCAGCTTGCTTAATTTTCATACTCAAGTAAAGGTACGGCACACTGATTTGAATGTCTTTGAATATCGTGTTATGTACTCTAAAAATTTAGTATCATATGCATTTATATATCTTTGTGAATATAAATCACATAATTTGTTCCTGCTTTTATAAATACCAGTTGTTGCTCAGTCATCAAATTTCGCCTTGATGCTACCTCTGCATGTTTTTAATTTAAATGTATCATTAAACTCTTTCTAACAAGGAATTGCAAAGGTCGTCTGGATTCGCTACAAACGGTAAGTAATTAAGTTGCTAATAAATGCTTTCTAAAAACTGTCCCATACGGTTGGTAGTAATGGGTCTGAAAGTAAACTCCTGAGAGTTTTTATTCAATTCACATGTGAACACAATGATACGAGCTGTGTTTCGTACTAAATATTTGGTTTGTCTAATAAAACATGCAGTAGTACGCTAAAATGTCACTTGTGTTGTTGCCATTTATTGTTTCTTCTTATATCTTGCCAAGACATATAAGTTACATCGAACTATTTATGTTGAAGGACTTTAATTATGTCTAGAAATAGTGATTGTGTTCAAACGAGACCATAATTTTCAGAACAGTAATGGGGCAGAACAATGAATAGTTGAATAGAAAAACAAAAACATTTCTGGCCCGTTGAACAGTTCATAAAATCATTATTGGCTTGTTTGTTATGGTTCAATCACATGTCAGCAGATGGAGCTTCATGCCCATGCAGACTTTCGTTAAACTGAGGGCGCACTCCGCCAGGCGGAAAGCCAAACCTAATTTTTCAAAAAAATTTTTTTCTGTATAATTATTCTCTTTTCTCACAGTAGTCACGAAAAGCACTATGTAATGTCTCGGCCCTCAAACTTACTCGTCCATCTATTTGTCACTTTCCAACCTCTTTAACAATGCACTATTTTTTGTAAGTTGTTTTTTATTTCCTCGCATTTGTGATGAAAAGTAGAGCATTATACTTGGGTGTCAATGATCAATTATTCTCTCTAACAATAATCACCTCACATCGGGAGTAAAAATTGGCGTTCCACAGGGTTCCATATTAGGCTATTTCTTATTCCTGGTATATATTAACAATTTGCCTTTCATGGTAGAGAAATGGACTGACATAGTGTTGTTTGCGGATGATACTTCACTGGTCTTCAAAATTGAATCACAAAAAGAAGATTTTGATGATGTTAATGGAGTATTGTCTTTGAATTGGTTCACAGTTAATTATTTATTTTTAAATGCTGGTAAAACCAAATGTATCAAATTCTCACTTCCAAATGTCAGACAAGTTGAGACCAGTTTAGTGTTAGATAGCAGCACGTTAGAATTAGTAAATGACACAAAGTTTCTTGGAATAACCATTGATAACAAATTGCAGTGGGGTCCCTACATAGATGAATTAGCTGGTAAATTAAGTTCTGTGGCTTACGTTTTAGGAACATCAGGCAAAATACGGATAGGCTAATATATTGAAGTTACTTTCATAGCGTCATGTCCTATGATATCTTGTTGTGGGGGAAAGCAGCGGATGATTTTATGAACCTAATCTAACTTACTTTAACTTAACTTAAACCTAGCTAGGGATTTTCTTCCTCGTCGGTCTCGCCTCCCTATAGCGTCTGTATACGATGCCTTCCGGCCAGTAGTCCTTGGCCAGGAACATCTTCTTGAGTTCGGCCGGCACCCGAAGTTTAAACGATAGGAAGTCCTTTGGTCTTTCTGACTCTAAAGGACTTATCTGCAGCGTAATCGTCTTCTGACTGCAAGGCGGAACCTGGACTTTCTTTACCCTTTCCTGGATGTGACGCTCAATGTTCTCTTTGGTCATATTCACGTCGAGCCTGGAAAGGTATATCTGCGTCGTGGGAGCGGCAGCTTTGAGGCTGCACTCGGCGGCGGGGGCGGTGCCACGCTGATTGCGGCTGCGTCTGGAGCGGCGTTTCCTGTTGTGGACCAGGATAAATCCGTCTCCATCAACGGTCGCATTCGGCGGGCTGCGGGCGGGCCTGGCCAGCGGCGCGCGCGGCGCAGCCTGCAGCTTCTGTTGTTCGGCGGCGGGCGGTGCGGGGCGCGGGCGGCGGCGGCGGGCACGGCGGGACACAGCAGCATACGTGTCCTTCTGGGGTTCCGGTGTTTTGGATGGACCAGAAGAGACAGGTGCTGGTCGAATTGGCTTCGTGACGTCACGAGGCGGTGCGGTATTCGTCGACGCGGGCTTAGCAACCCGCGTAACTAGGTCAGTCGCTTGTTGGGCGTTTTTGCTGACCGTCGCGTTGTCGGCACGCGCGTCGGCTATTCGCTGCGTCGGCAGCGAGGTATGAGCCTGACGCAATACTGACAACTCACGTTTGAGGTCAGCGCAGATGCCCTCCGAAGCCTCCAACTTGCTTCGAATTTCCGTGACGTCACCCTGGAGCCGCACGATATCCTTCAGCAGCCGGGTGACATCGACGTGGTCGAATGTCACCGGCGGCAGCTTGTTGAGGTCGCGGGCCACGTAGGTCGGGACATCATCGGGTTCGGTCTCCTTGAACACCCGGAAGATGTTCTGGAGATCCTTCTTCCCGCTCGCAGCACCCCTCCGCCCGACGAGGCGCACGGTGGTGACGGCGGTTTCCTGCAGCACTTTCTTGGCGGCGGCGATCTCAGCCTCCTTGAAGCTGGTCGAGCAGATCTGCTCCAGCGAGAGCTCGTCCATCACGTCCAGCTTCTGTTGGACGAAGGCGAGCAGCTCGTTCACCAAGATTGTGTCTGCGCGCTTGGCTGGTACAGCCATGGTATTAATATTGCGAAACTAGGTAGTCGCTAATTTCCGGGGCATCGTCACGGACGCTGTTAGGAAGCGTCCGTTCGTGCCGGTGTCACAGTTGCAACTATTCGAGCCATTTATAATTTAAACCGCAGACTTCTTAAGAGAGCTGTTTAAAGAAATTGACATACTAACTGTAGCTAGATAATTTATTTTTGAAAATATAATGTATGTACCCAAGAACCTTACAACATTTTCCAAACTTAGCGATAGCTGTAATGTTAACCTAAGAAATTTTGATTTGAATTGATTTGATTGGTTGTAGTAGAGAATACTACAACAAGATACCTCTGGAGATCTTGAAATTGCCATTTGAGCAATTTCAAAACCATGTTAAAGCGACTTTTTCAAAAAAGGGATATTACAATGTTTAAGATTACTTAAATGGCGGGACACATACCTTGCTGTTAATCATTTTGTAATTATTTATTCCTACTTATTAATTATGATAATTCATATTATAATATTAGTATTAGTTAAGCACAAGCAATTTTTTTAACAGAGATCTAAAAATCCATCTGTGGGAGTTTCTACGCCCTGCTTCTCCCACAGTGGTCCAATGTAGAGAAGTGGCAAAAAATGACCTTTGCTAAGTATATGTAAATATCTACAGAAATAAAGACATTTGTAATTTGGAATTTAGACCCTGTGTAATTGATTACTTACCTTCCTTGTATATCAATCTACTATTTCGCGCTACGAATTTGCTACGAAAACATACTTAAACGCTATGTCAGCGTAGCAAATTCGGCTCGCGTTATAGATTCTAATTGCAGAGGCCTCAGTTCATGTTTCGAGTTTTATTATGCTGATATTCGATTACAGGGTTTAAATCCCTAGGTCTTGGACGTTTATATGTTTGTGTCGTCGCTGTTTCTGGTTCCCCGACACAGGGTATCCTAGTGTGGGGCCATTAAATAATTAGATACGAGGAACAAACCCATCATACGACCTGATCACTTTGTTTTCGTGGCTTGACATGATTTAAATAGCATGCTTGGCGACATTTAGCAGAAGTCTAGCACGCTGTTACTATGGAACTTTTGAAACCATCTCTGGATTACTCCTTTTGAGGGTAAAGTGTAGGATTGTTCATTCGCATAAACGTTCGTTTAGGTACGTGCAGAACTGCAAATAGAGAGTCTTAGTAATTAGTAGAAGTTAACGTATAACGTTCTTCAACATGTAGTGAATTAACCGCTGGAGATATGGACCTTGAATTTCGGGATTTTGAATTTCATCCATTGTTATGAAATTCAAAACCTATTACGGGAAAATGTCTTCTTTAGAAGACCCCCGGAAGCCAGAGGTTAAGGCTCAGGACCAGAAAAAAACGCTGAAAAGCGCTTTGCAAAAAAAATAATTATTAGGTATTTCCTCTAAATTAGCCGGTCGCATAAATGTTATTTACAATTAGTTAATCTAGTATTTTTTATATCGTTGCACGATTGCCATATTTTGACTTAATCATAAAAAAATACTGAACATGTCTAAATCAAAAAGAAAATCTAATCATTTTCATTAAAAAAACTGAATTTTCTCATAATTTTTATACTAGAATTTTCCTCTTTTAGAGCTCCATAACAATTTTGAAATTTTATCACTATGACTTTTCCCGTTTTTTTGAGAATTCGAAAAAACAACCAATTTTTAACATAGCCGGGTAGCCCGCGCCGCCAGCTACCCCGCCGGTTGTGCTTGAACGCTCACCCAGGTCGAATCTATGATATTTTTACCACGCGCAGCAGTCACCTCGTGACATCGTGAGTACCCTTATGCAAATCACGTTTCGACGCCGGCATCGCTGGGTTGCGCATCGGTTCCGTCTTGCTTGCACCCATAGCGCTAACCTCAAGGGCCGCGGAGAGGGACGATTCCGATCTAAAGGGATGAAGCCGCTGACGTCTCGCATCGGTGACAAGTCTATATTAATAACTTTTATCTACACACGTATCATAAACCCTCTTTACTGCGTACAAAAACCGCACGTTACGATCAGCATAATGTTAAACTACTTGGTAAAAACTCATTTATTATCTGAAAAATTACACATTATGACCATAATGTGTAATTTTTCTGCATATTATGACATTCAAATTTCGAACGCCGACGCCCGCTTGCGTGCCGCTCTTAGTTTGTCTGTGAAGTTGGTACTGACATTCAAATTTCGAACACCGACGCCCACCTGCGTGCCGCCCCTAGTTTGTCTATGTAGTTGGTACTACAGAACAAGCTAAACAACTGCAGAGCAACAATGCCGGTCAAACATGCGGTTCCTGAACACATCAAAGAGAGCTTATGATATGTGTGTAGAGAAACTAGTGTATGTAACTGTACATGATTAGGCATTATGTATCAGTCACATAAACTACTATACTACGACGAAAGCAGGATATATTATATGGAAGCAGGATATATTATTTGGAGCTGCTGTTAATACTACCTGAACTGATACGATTTTGGAAACCAAGGTTATATTATGCATACTTTCCGAATAAAAAAGTTTCAGTTCTCACGCTTTTTTTTACAGCTTCACTATTCCTGACAGCTGTTACTTTTTTTGACAGCTGTGTGACTTTTTTTGACAGGTGCCACTATTTTTAATAGGTATTATTAGTTTTGACAGGTGTCACTATTTTTATAGCTTTTAATAGTTTTGGCAGGTGTTTTTACAGGTTTCATAAATAACGTCTTTGTCTGAGATAAAAAAAATAACTTGTAAACAAAAATAATTTCTTTGAAAAAAATGAGCTTAAATTGTCTGGACCAAAGTATTATATATGAGAAGTTTCGTTCTGTTCTGTCTTGCTTGCGTGACTAGGCTATAGCTCATCGAACCACGGGTGTGCAACACCCACCCACCTGGTTCCAAGGGCTTCCGCAATCTTTGCCTACTATACAGTTAGTCCCAAAAACAATGGATAGCCCCGAAAGTATTGACAGGCCCCGTCATGACCTCTCTAAATAATATATAATACCTTTGTAAAAATATCACGGTTTACGAGTTTTGTTTGGAAATTCGCTACTTTCCCTTGTTTTTTACCATACCATTTCTACAAATGGAAATAGAAATTTCAACTATGTTTGTATTGTTTTTTTGAATTTCACGGTTAATTATCAAACACAATGACTTAAAATCAACAAACTTGTGCAAATTATTATAAAACAGGGAATACAAAAAAGTGATTGATTGATTCAGCTTATATTCATTTCTACCAAAGTATTTTTTCTAGGATCGTTTGTTATCATGTGAGTATGTCAAACATGAGTTTGCGACCTCAAAATTATGTCATATGCATTTTTAATCCATTGGTATTTTGCGGGTCTTTAAAATTTAGAGATCTTTTCTGCAACTGGCTGCATATTTTGTAAATTAGTTTATTGATAACCAAAAAATAAATAATTCGAATTTGTGACTACTAAAAAAACATCCTGTACCTGTTTTATTTATAAATTATAAAGAAAACCTGCTTTTAAACATAATTTTTATCAAGCGCGAATTTTAGTGTTGAACAGTACATTCAAAACTTCCTTGAACTCCACGCGCCGCGGCGGCGAATGCGGCGCTCCCCCACCTCACCACCTAGAGGGGTAGGTAGCTCGCCCGAACATTTAACACTTCATAAATAAAAGCCATCCGAAATGAGGGCAGTTAGTCCGCGGCCGCGTAGTCTATCAAAGATCAACATCAGCGAACTGTTGACGTGGCTTGATGAATAACCCGAGACGGCGTGTGTTTGCCTGATCTCGTGTGTAAACACCATGTTTTATATCCTCTGGTTTGTTTCGGCAGGATTTATGGAAAGTTTGTTGATTTAAAATTTAAAGCATACGAATGGCAGAGGCATAATTATGCAACCACGTATAACTCGTATACTTTACCACGTGTAATACAAGCTAAGAAGAATCTAAAAATAATTTTTGGTTATGGATTCTATCGTGTTGCCATAATCATTTCGCCAATGACACGTGATGAGACCTGCACAATAGAAAATCACGTGGTAATACAAGCTAAGCTACCTGACTTAAGTAGAGCCATTGTTAGGAGTACCATTTGCCTTCTTTCAACAGCAGGGAAACAAGTAGAAGAAGGCTGATGTATATCTAACTCTGTATAAAAAAAAAACAAAAACATTCCGATTGCATGATTCATTACAATACCCGATGCAACGGAAAAGTGTAGAGCCGATCAGTTAAAGAAAATCTTAAAGCTCTCATCAGCTTTTCGAGATTCGGTGAACTCGAGGTTAAAGCTTGTATTGTACGGCAATGGAGTACCCATGTATACAAATTCCTCTGTACGAATTTTTGATTAGGATTCTGGTACAAATTATGTTGACAAATTTATCTCTTATCACAATGTTTAAGCTTATTTATCGACTGCCGAGCTCATTATTGGCTCGTGGCGGCGCCGCGCCGCTGTGTGTGGTGCTAATTGATTGGATTCACTGCGCTGACCCAAATGTGGCGATATTTGAGTCAGCGCATTATGGCACAATGGCCCTTTACATTTGCTGACAATATTATGTGATGGATAGAATTTCGGTTTTAGTCCAATTCTTCCAAAAAACATTAGTATAAACTCTATCAGGTGGATTAATTTATAGATCAGTAACTATTAATCAGAAGGCAACCTGCCGTTGCTTGTAGGACGTGACGGGGACATATGCCTAAAAATAGACGACGGGGTGCACAGCACTGGCACAGTTGCGGAGGCCTATACTCAACTGTGGGTATACCCAGCTTAGTGAATGGATGTCTGATGTTCACGTCTGCATATTAAACCTGTGTTGTTGTCGGCAGTCGGTCTCACCGGTGCGGTGAGTGATGCGGGCGCGGTGGTCGGCGCTTGCGCTGGCGCTGTGCGCTTGCACCGCGGCCGCGCCCGCCGAGCCGCCCGCCGCCGCGCAGGACCCGCCCGGCGCCGCGCGGGACCCGCCGCCAGCCGCCGCCGCACCGTGCGACCCGCTGGTGCTGACCAGCCCACCGCCGCCCCCTCCAGTAAGTAATTCACTCTTCTCCTCTCCTCGTCCTCACTTCTCTTATTTATTATACCTTTCTACTTTTGGAGGTTGGCGGCCATCTCTCCATATAAGTACTCCTTCCTATTCTTTGACAAACGCTATTGTACGCTACCACTCCTTAGTAGAGCTTTTGGGCCAGCGAGTCAGAACAAGATTTCATTATAACTGTCTGTATAGGTCGCGTAAGTCAATTAGTACTTCGCTATTGTTACAATAGATATATGACTACAGCGTTACCGCCACTCAAAATAAAAGCTGTAGTTTTTAGTTTTGCATTGTAAAACAGTGTTGTAATAATTGCAACTAATGATGGTCATTATTCCGTGTTCTCTGATTAGCAGCTAACTTGTTCCATTATGCAAAAAGAAAGAGAGTAAAAGCAAAGTGACGATGAAAATTTAATGAACTTTCTGCAAAAGTTATGCAATCTTGAGGATGTCTCGCGGCATAAATAATTCATATTTCAATAACCACAAACCGCAGGGATGTGTAAATCGAGAATTCACAACGGACAAAACTTGAAGAATTAATTTATAAGAGCGGGATCTGTATGTGCGGAATAAGGGACGCCCCCTAGCTAGGCGCGGATAAGTTTGTGGGTGGCAGAAATGTAGAGAATGCAACCGACGCGCTTGTGTTTCACCTTTGTCGTTTACGAAAATGTTTTCGTCGGTGTCGAGCAGTGGGCCGTCTTCCATTCCCTCTATCGTTGCGGAATCGCCACTCTCTAGGTGCGACTCCATAAATTCTCCAACCCTATTCCGATAGAACGAGGCGCCCGCCAAGGAGATACCCTTTCGCCCAAGCTCTTCACCAATGTCCTGGAGGGCGCATTGAAGACAGCAGACTGGAGAAAAAGAGGTCTCAATATCAACGACGTGTATTTGTCGCACCTGACTTTTGCCGGCGATCTGGTATTGGTGGCTAAGAACGTTGCTAATCTCGCAGACTATGCTCGCAGTATTGCACGATGCGAAGTTTATGACGGTCACTCCCACAAGCGACGAAATTGATAGTGGTTGGGGAGTATATCTGTCTAGGACTTTGTTTATCTTTTGGCCGACAGTTCCAGGTAACGGAGATAGCTAGACGAGTCCAGCTCGGGTGAGCCCTTTGGGCAAACCGGGATGCCCTGACATCGAACAACCCACAATGCCCTGAAGACCGGGATATTTAACCAATGTGTGCTGCCCACTCATACTTATGGTGCTGAAGCGTGATGGACGCTCACAAAGGAGACTTCGAAAGTCGCAGTAGCACAAAGAGCCATGGAGCGTGCCATATTAGGTGTTAGGCTGTCTGACGGCATCCGCAATATATGGAGTACAAAAAATTCGTCCATCAGGGGAATCAAGTCTCGGAATTAATACACAGCTGCTCTTAGATACATTTACGATAGGTTCTACAGGTAGGTATGTACTTGCACAAAAACATAAAGATTTAATCTTTTATGTGTGCTATAACCTTGCTTTTTTGCATAATTTCATGATTCTAGGTCAACGGGTACTACCCTTGCGAGTATTGAGTAAATTCAGCAAAATTGTGACATAAACGGCGGTGTTTTTGATCGCCTCGACCTACACTTTTTATTTTTTCACAACTTCAAGAGACCACAGACCTGAGCAATTGATATAGTTTCAACTTGATACCTACACGCGTTCCTGAGAAAAAGGGTCAGTCGTATAGGCAGACAGACAGAAATTTACAGTTTTTGGAGATTTCCCTTTACCTTGCTTTTTGCCAAATTTTATGATCCTAGGTCGACCGGATAGTTTTGAGTCCCTTGCGAGTATCAAACAAATTCAGCGAATTGTCCCGAAATTGGGACATAAACGGCACCATTTTTTGTTTGCGTGTACCTAGTTGTTTGTGTAGACGTGAGTAATTGATATTAATTTCAATTTGATACCTGCACGCGTTCCAGAGAAAAATGGTTGTGACATACTGACAGACAGTAGGACAACAAAGTGATCGTAATAAGGGGTTCCTTTAAGGTACGGAACCCTAAAAAGGGACAACTGGAAACCAAAGAGGCTATGTCATCTAGAGCCAAATTTCCGCCTTCAGTGGAGTGTCAAAGTCAAAGTCAAAGTACTTTATTGCTGTAGATATTTACATTTTTTTTTATTTATTTATTTATTATAAACCAAAATATAATACAAGTTCATTTGAAAGAACCACAAAAACCACGTAGGTTTGTGCGTGGTTCCGTGTTACGCAGAAATAAGTAGGTATTTACACTATTATTTAGATGAGATTACAAAGTAACTAGCAAGTTGGTAATATTACATACAAGAAAATTAGGTACCTAGTTATATAATTAGGGGTTAAGGATGGAAAGGGAGAAATGTTTCTTGAGCATATACTTAGCAAACGTCATTTTTTGCCTCCTCTCTACATTGGCCTCTCTACATTGGACATATACTTAGCAAACGTCATTTTCTTGAGCATATACTTAGCAAACGTCATTTTTTGCCTCCTCTCTACATTGGCCTCTCTACATTGGACCACTTTGGGAGAAGAAGGGCGTAGAAACTCCCACAGATTGATTTTTAGGGCCACTGAATTCGTGCGAATCATTCATGCGAAATTGAAGAATTATGTTACTTGGCTAACTTTTAGATCACAGGTTCTTTATCTATGTCGCTGTGTGAATGAATGTGACCACTGGCGCAGGATGAGATTTGCGCAGTTTTTGCTCACTCTGTATGAAAATTTGCAGGTGACCATTCATAATCATTGAGCATGATTGTCTATCTATCGTGTATATCGCAATAATTATTGACTTTGAACGAGTTATGGCCGATTTCACCAAAGATCCCTATCTTTTAGGAGACACTTTATTTCTTTCAGCGGCCACCTAGCGGTTGTTTCGATTTGCCCTAAGTGTAAGGGTCATCTTGGCTCCTTGGGGACCTCCTAAATATAAGAGTCCGGCCACCGAAACAATTGCTAGACAGCTAAGAAAAAGAGCTAAGTGTCCCTTGGTGTGAACTTGGTGAAATCGGGCATTAGGGTATTCCCTAGTATATTTTTATACACGACTGGTACACGTATTGAAATATATGGGAAAGTGAACAGTGTTTTTAAAGTACTTCTTCAAATTAATCCAGCTCAAATTATCATTTCAGTCGACTATCGTCACTATTTTTTGGCATTAATTTCAAACTGACAGTCATAGGGGTTTCTTAATATTTCGTGATATCAAATGTTCAAGCCATAATCTTCACCATGGTGCCTTTATAACTTTTGAGATTCATTCACATGCAGGCTCATACATTGCTTCTGGCCCCACACTAGGATACCCTGTGTCCTGTGAACCAGAAACAGCGACGTTATACACACATTTAAACATCCAAGACCTCTTTTTTTCATCCCCAGCCGGGGATCGACCCCGGAACCTCTCGCACAACCGCAGCGCCACAGAGGTCGTAACTCAGTAACAACTATTTCTGAGATTTGGTCTGTCATCGTCACTATTTCATCACTATTTTTTGAAACCTAAGTCGATAGGAACTACCGTTTTCTAACAAGAGTCAGTGCAATCTCTACTACGACAAGATTCCTCTGGAGATTTTGAAATTGCTCGCTGTCCCTGCTGAGGCGTGTGTCATGCCGCAAGCTGCCCCGAGGGCCGCGCCGTTCGCCGTTGCGCACGTTGCGACGCTCGCTGCCGCGCCAACCGCCGCCACGTGCATCAAACCGCACTCCAACACTTGTGTCCCGCCACTCACCTCCACTCGTGTACCGCCAGCTACCAAAATATGTGCTCAGAGAAAAACTCTGTTGTTCTCCGACAAAGTAGGTGCAGGATTTGGGACTCTATTGCATAACCGGCTTAAACAAAAAGTAACGAACATTTGCTGTCCAAATAGTTCATTTGTAGATCTAGTGAAGATGATTAGTCGCGGTATCTATGATGAGTACAGCACTATTGTAATTATGGTAGGAAATCATACAAACATTAGTCGGAATGATTTGAATAAAAGTGTTGAAACACTTCTAGACTTACATAGTAGGATGAAATGCAAATTTATACTATGCAATTTTCCATATGCCTGTAATTTGACAGAACTACAGAACAAATCTGTGCATAGAATGAATATTCATTTATTTAATTTCACATGGCATCACAGCGATGCTATTTTATATTTCGACATGAATAATTTTATTCATAACTTTACTCTGACACGGGATACATTGTACCTGTCTAATAAATATAGAAAATTAGTAGCTACATTGTTAGCTTATAATATATGCGACGCAGCTATAATTGGTTTAACTAAGTTCAACTTGACATCAGCTTATTTTAAGAGTAATATGACATGCACCCCTATTGGGAATTCACCTGTTAATTATACTTTGCATGCAACATTGGAATCTGTTCCAAGTAATTTAAATTAGTTCATAAGACAATAGAGGAAATCTCTAGCATACAAGAGCCACTTAATATGTCAAAATGTAAGCCCCAGTTAAATATTGCCCATCAAAACATCCAGGGGCTACCTGGCAAAGAACTTGTATTAGAATTATTTCTAAAAAATTCTGACATTGATATTATTTGTGTTACTGAACACTGGTTGAAGGAAAATATGATGTCTTTTAACATAAATAATTACAAAATTGTCAGTTGTTACAATAGAAAGACTGCTGATAGAGGTGGTTCTTTAATCTTAGTGAAAAATAATATTAAGGTGAAACAACGGAAAGATATTCTTGCACTTACTGTTGAAAGACAAATAGAGGTATCCTGTGTTGAGTTAGATAGCCATATTATTGTTTGTGTCTACAGGCCACCGAGGGATGAAAAAGGCCATGGCAATTTCGAAATATTTGAGAAAATTATGGAGGAAGCCCTCATTAAACTTTGTAATAACAGAAAAAAGTTAATTATTTGTGGCGATCTTAATGTAGATCTGCTTGTAGATACAACACTGAAGCGACGATTAATAACTCTGTTCAAATCATTTAATTTATGTCATGTATTTCTAGAGCCGACTAGAATTACACTTACCAGCCAAACTTGCTTAGATAACGTTTTTTGTGACTGTGCATTCACAAGTAAAAGTGTAATTAACTGCTTACCCTCCGATCACAGTGGTCAAACAGTTTCATTCCCAATTACTATTAAGGATAAGACTGGTCCATCATTTTATAGGCCTATTACATCCGATAGACTAGAGACATATACGAAAAACTTAGATATAAATTTGCCAGTACCGGATTTTAATGAACAGAACCCAAACAAAATCTACTCAGACTTCTTCAACATTATTCAGACAGAATTCAATAAAGTTTTCAAATTAAAGAAAGACAGTGACTACAACGGTAAATCTAAATTTAATAACTGGGCAACGTTTGGAATTCGTAAAAGTAGAGTTATCTTGTATGACCTTTATGATCAAAAAACCTATAACTTTGATCGAAAATTTCATAACTATGTTAAAAAATATTCCAAAACTTTCAAGTTGGTTTGTAGAACTGCAAAAACTTTACACATTAATAGAAAAATTCAAAATTCAAATAATAGAATGAAAACAATTTGGCAAATAATAAACCGCGAAACTGGCAAAGTTATACCAAAGGACAGTGATTTCTGCCTAAAGATAGGTGATGATGTTGTTAAATCCAACGCTGATGTTGCTCGAGCTTTTGAAACATTCTTCACCAATGTACCCGTACTCACAACGGACCGTCTAAATTCATCTCCATTTGAAGCAGAGACTTTATTAAAAAATAACACTAGCGTCAGTAATGTATATTTAAAATTTCATCATGTATATCCCCAGGACATTGTCAAAACGTTTAAATTACTTAACTTAAAAAATACGGAAGACCTGTGGGGTATATCAGTCAAAGTCATTGGTTCAGTAATTCTAGTTATAGCCCCACACTTAGCTTATATATTCAATAAATGTGTTGACGATGGGGCTTTTCCAGACCTCATGAAACACAGTAAACTTATACCGCTGTTCAAATCGGGAGATAAGGGCGATCCTTCAAATTTCAGACCAATATCTGTTCTTCCAACACTAAGTAAAATATTTGAAAAGATTATACTCAATCAAATGCTCTCACACTTCAACCGTACAAAACAACTCCACGCTAAACTATATGGTTTCACTAGGGGTAAATCGACTACGGATGCAGGTATTACCCTTGTATCTCATATTTATTCTGCATGGGAGGCCGCACAGGATGCTATCGGAGTTTTTTGCGACCTGTCGAAGGCGTTTGATTGTGTTGATCATAATACGCTATTAATTAAATTAAATCATTACGGAGTTAGAAATAAAGCGTTGGATCTACTAAGATCATACCTAAGCAATAGAATTCAAAAGGAAGAAGTTAACGGCGTAAAATCTGATGGATCGGGTGTTAAAATTGGCGTTCCACAAGGTTCCATATTAGGCCCTTTCTTATTCCTGGTATATATCAATGATCTGCCTTTCATGGTGGAGAAATTAACTGACATAGTGTTGTTTGCTGATGATACTTCAATGGTCTTCAAAATTGAAAGACAAAAAGGAGATTTTGATGATGTTAATGGTGTATCGTCTTTAACCTTGAATTGGTTCACAGTTAATAATTTATTGTTAAACGCTGGTAAAACCAAGTGTATCAAATTCTCACTTCCAAATGTCAGGCAAGTTGAGACCAGTTTGGTGTTATACAACAGCACGTTAGAATTGGTAAATGATACGAAGTTTCTTGGAATAACCATTGATAGCAAATTGCAGTGGGGACCCCACATAGATAAATTGGCTGGTAAATTAAGTTCTGCGGCTTACGCTGTTAGGAACATCAGACAAAGCACGGATGTGGCTACATCTAGGCTAGTATATTTTAGTTACTTTCATAGTGTGATGTCCTATGGTATCTTGTTGTGGGGGAAAGCAGCGGATATTCAAACTATTTTTATTTTACAGAAAAGAGCTATTCGAGCAATTTATAATTTAAAACGAACAGACTCCTTAAGAGAGCTTTTTAAAGAAATTGACATACTAACAGTAGCTAGTTAATTTATTTTCGAAAATATAATGTATGTACGCAAGAACCTTACAACATTTTCCAAACTTAGCGACAGCTGTAATATTAACCTAAGAAATAATCACAGACTATGTTCGATTCAGAATCGATACTCGATCGATGGTTTCGGAACGGCCATTTTGAATTTGACGGAGCTGCCACAGAGCAGTTTTTGACATCTGACAGACGAAAAGCCCCCGCATGTGACGCGTATTGATTTTGGGCATTAAAATTAAATCGTAAGCCATCTGGAATTGTATTCGGGCTCCCCTCAGGATTGTCTTATAGCTGAGTGTATTGTGGTTCTCCGAACCAGATAAAGTTCGTATTTACGTAACACTGTGCGCGTCGAAGCTGGCCTGCCAGCCATACCTGGTTGGCTGAAGAACCTGTCTACCAAGAAGAGCCTAGGGTGCACCCAGGCCTTGCAGAGAGACAGGAGTTTGAGGGAACGAAGCACAGACCAGGTCAGATAGAATCTATTTACTTTAGCTCGGTGAATCGCCGAAGTTCTTGCTTCTTGGCATCTGATCGCTACGCTACCTCGTAGCTATGGGCCCCTGCGAGGTCATCGGGTGCCGAGAGGCCTGAACATTTTGGTAGCAAGAGCGTGGTTTCCTGAGATTTGCAGCCGTCAAGGGCTCCAGGAACCCACGATTTGGGACTATCAATCTGTAGGTATAGGCGGTTATTAGCTAACTTGGTTTTGTTCCTGTATCCACATAGATTGGTAGTGTTGTAAGCTATAAGTCTATTGCTGGTAGTAGACAGACAGATATAACAGTTTTCCCTAAATGACCAGTTGTACTGAGATGTGACTCAGAATAGTAATTACATTACAGGTACATTGTAGGTGAATTGAAATTTGGATTGAAGTACCAGTTACCAGTTAGTCAATCTATTAGTGGTCTAGTAATGCTAATGAATGTTTGGACATTGTTTTCAGTTTATAGCAATTTATAACTTGAACTAATATTGACTATCTGTGTGTGTTATATGATATAGGGAAACTAAATTGTTGTTTACAGAATTTGTGTAGATATAAACTCGGTTTCTATTGTTTGGGGAAATCAGCATTGTTTAAGTTATAGATTAGGGTTCCCTCGTTTGGGTTGTAGACTGGAGGGTCCAATATAATTGAGTTATTGCAAATTGTGAGTAAGTATCGTTCCGATCATGTCGTTGTCTGAAATACAGAAGGGTGTTTCTAAGGAGCTCAGATGGTTTTCCTCCGCACACGGTCTGATAGACCGTTTAGATAGGCATGATGTGGTATTGGAGCGGTCTATGGACGTTAAGGAACGCTACAACAGGGTGCTCGAATTGTCCGCGCAGGCGGAAGCAGTTGATGGTTGTGCACCTGACAGGCTGTCACGGTTGCTAGGGGATGTCGACCAGTGTATGGAGATGGCAGCTGCTATCACACAGAAGGCTGCGGACATACGTAGGCAGCGCGAGTCCAGCCGTGGTGGTGACATTGAAGCACCTCTGCCGCATCAGGGATCGGGGACCAGGTTACCCGTTATAACTATGCCTACCTTTGACGGAGTGTCCGGTGAATGGATGAGCTTCATCAATCTGTTCGACAGTTTGGTGCACATGCGATCGGACATTACCAAGTCTGTCAAAATGGCTCAGCTGGTGGCAGCATTGAGGGGTGAGCCCAGGGAGCTGGTCGCTCATTTGACAGTTACGGAGGGTAACTATGAAACGGCCAGGCAATTGCTGGTCAGACGTTACCACAACAAACGGAGGTTGGCCGATGCCCAACTGAACCGTTTGTTTAGCATCCCGGTTGTGAACAAGGTCGGGGCCATACAGACGGAGGTTTTGAACCCGTTGTTGTCCGTCACCAAGGCCCTAGAGAATCTTGGACTTCCGGTTGGTGAATGGTCCTACCTACTGCTGTACATTGTACTTTCCCGCCTACCCGCTGACGTGCAGACTCGTTTCGAACAGTCTCACGGGAGGTCGGCCGAGGACCTGCCCGCCTTCTCCGACTTGGTCGGATTTTTGGAAGAGGAGGCTCGACGGGCAGAGAATTTGGGGTTGACGGCCACCCATCCTTCGGAGCCACAGAGAGCTGCCGGGAGCGCTGTGAGTAGGGGCCCTCCGACGAGGAAGGACCGCACCAACCGGCAGTCGTATGGGACTGTGAGTGCATTGACCCCACATAGTGAGACCTGCCCATGTTGTAGGCAGATTGGCCATGCTGTGGCCGATTGCAATAAGTTCGGGGAACTTAGGGTTGAGGGACGGCGCCGGATGGCCAAGCAGCGGAGCTGGTGTTTCCTGTGCCTCGGGCCACACATGGCTAGGGACTGCACGCGCACAAAATTGTGCGGATATTGTGGTGGGGCCCACAACAATCTGTTGTGCATGAACCGGTCCGGCCAACAGCCACCACAGGGCCGTACCCAGGGTGACACGGCATGGGGCCCTGAGAATTCGTTTGCGACTCGGAGCGCAACTCAGGAGCCAACGTCCCCACGTCCACAGGGCCGTACCCAGGGTGATACGGAATGGGGCCCTGAGAATTTGTTTGCGACTTGGAGCGCAACTCAGGGGCCAGCGTCCCCACGTGCACAGGGTAGTACTAGGGTGCGGGGCCGCACTCAGGGTCATCACATGGGGGGCCCTGAGTTTTCAGTTGCGACTCAGCATCCGACTCAGCGGGCAATGGGGCCACAAGCGCGCAGCCACCCAAGGGTGCAGGGCCGCACTCAGGGTCATCACATGGGGGGCCCTGAGTTTTCGGTTGCGACTCAGCATCCGACGCAGCGGGCAATGGGGCCACAAGCACGCGGCCACCCAGGGGTGCAGGGCCGCACTCAGGGTCATCACATGGGGGGCCCTGAGTTCTCGGTTGCGACTCAGCATCCGACTCAGCGGCACATTGGGTGTGTTGAGCAGGCCGTAACGGGCGGGTGGCATGGGACAACTTCGAGCTATGCGAGTGCGGTTCGGACGCCGCCTCAGTTGTCGCCCCGCTCGTCGCCTCGTCCTCGTCGGTCGCATGTGATGTCCCCCCCGCTCATGGAGCGGCCACGGTTGAATTCACGCCCACAACCCTTCGGGGGGCGTCGTAGGGTGGCAATGGAACCGGCGCGTGGGCCATTTGTACAATGGGACCCTCTGGCGTATAGCTGCCTACCTGATCGGTTACAGGCAGAGTGGGGCCCCGGGGGCCCTCGCTAGGAATTTGCGGCCCAACAATTGGTTGCCCCCCAACCGGAGACGGTGGTGTTACCGATCGCCTCTGTGCTTGTTTGGGATTTGGCGGGCAACTCAACATACGTTCTAACCCTATTAGATTCTGGAGCTCAGGGCTGCATTGTATCGAACGATTTAGCGAAATGGTTGGGCCTCAATATAAATAATGTATCGCTGCCGAGGAAATTGGTCCCTGCTGGGGATTACAGGGCAACCCTTCACGGGTTTTGTGATGCCTCTGAACGAGGGTTTGCGGCAGCGGTTTATTTGCGAACCGTCACCTCCACCGGGGAGGTCGACGTGCGTTTGGTTTTGGCAAAAAGCAAGGTAGCGCCTATTCGGACAAGGATGACGATTCCAAAACTGGAACTGTCCGGGGCTGCTCTTTTGACCAAAGTTTTGAATAACACTCTAACAGTGTTGCGTGGGTCAGTGGTTTTGGAGGATACGGTGTACGCGTGGACGGACAGCCAGATTGTTTTGTGCTGGCTGAAGGCTTCGGTCCATACCTTAGAGGTTTTTGTTGCGAACCGTGTCTCCCAGATTGTGTCGTCTGAGGTCCCACTGACCTGGAGACATGTACCAGGAGAATTGAACCCGTCTGATTGTACATCCAGGGGATGTCGGGCTCCTGAACTCGAGCTTGTTGCTGATCTCTCGACAGAGGCTTTCATTGCTTGTTTGGATAGGTTTGTTTCTCGAAGGGGACTTCCAACTTTGATCCGCTCTGATAACGGCACTAACTACATCGGTGCGGAACGATGCTTACGAGAGATAGTCAACTTTTTGAATGTAAATAAAGTGGATATTGGAACGGCCCTCTCCCGTCGGGGTATACAGTGGACCTTCAGCCCACCGAGTTGCCCCCACTGGGGTGGGATTTTTGAGGCCGTAGTTTGTAGCCTCGTTTTTCTGGGGGTACTAGTTCCTGTCAGTAAAAGAAGAGATTCTGGTTCTCAAGTTTTATTTCCTGAACATTTGTTAAAGAAAACAAGGGGGGGTTCTCTCTTAGTGGCCGTCCTATTTAAATAATACACGTCCTTAATTCTACACTTATCTCGACCCTTGTTTCTTCAGGTCTGCCCCCCCCGCAGGGAAGATCAGCGTAACAGTAACAAGCAGGGCGTCACCAGCTACACTGGCAGTACAGGCGCCATGCGGGATCTTATGTACTTATATATTCAGGATGTACCTCGCCCGCTACCACGGGGTGCACCCAGCACGGGTCACCTTGGCGGCTCCCAAAATCCCGTCTTCGGCAGGGTTGGATTTAGCGAGCCGATGCGTCAGCCACCTCACCACACGTGGGAACAACCTCCTTCCGCTACGCGTCCACCACGGCACGCTCTCTCCGTCCCCGGAGCAAAAAGGGGCAAGGTTTCTTGTCAGTGGTTCCTCCTTCTACCACCTCAAGCGGTGTGCCTCTCGCGGCACTCTCGTCGAAAAAAGCCTCCCACCGGCTTGGGGCGCATATTTATAACCAAAATCTTCGCGAACAATCTTTCCATCAGGGATACCACCTTCGCGCTGAAAGCCCCCCATGACAAGTTCACGTCGCCGATTGCGACAGTAAATTAGCCGGGCGAAATTTCTATCTAGCTCCCGTTCCGCTGTCAGTTCCTGCACCTTACATTCAGGACGCGTCCCCACCAACATTTAGGGTACACGGCAGCGATTCCCGCCTGAAAATAATTGTTCACTCCGCCAGCTGTAGTTAAATTTTCCCGACAACATGGGAACAAAAAGACGAGGGCAACACTAAGAGTGGTGGCGCCCTCTAGCGGCGTTCCACCGTAACCACTTGGATCGATACTGTTCGACGCGCAGCGAGATGGCTCCCCCAATGTAAGCATTGTTAAGGCTGCCGCCAGATGGCGATACCTGTATCTTCCTCTCATAAATCCAACTGTTTAAACCTATGTAAATGGACTGAAAATCCAGCGCTACAGTACCCCCCAAGCCAAAATAGGATTCACGCAGGGAATCCTACGGATGACCCCATCCGAGAACACCGCCCCCCAACAAAACAAACCCTCCAACATCCACAATACCAAAAAAAACGAAGTGCCTACGACACACAAAACCAAAAGACCTATGATGCCACCTCATGATCCGGCCGAAGACTCTTGAGGGACCAAACAAAATAACAAGCTAAACAGTACAGCTGTCACAACATACAACAATGATACAATGGAAACTATTTCCTTGGCATCACCGTTCCAGGTGTTGTTCCGGAACGGCTTATCTGGGCCTACGGCGGAATACTCGGCTCCTATAGGCGGCGCTGTGACTTGGCGAAGCGCCTGTATTTATCCCCAATCTTTCACCAGCTACGTGGGCATTGCTGCGCAGAACTCCGCGACGGGGCGACGCAGCCGGACCAACGATCGCTGATGAGCGAAAATTACCAACACTCACAACACTACTCACGGGGTTTACTCGTGGGTCGCATGACATCTGTCCCTCGTCTTTCTGTTTGATATCCTTAATATGCCACTTCCCCAATGGCTTGCCGTTTTCATCCTCTACCTCGTAAACCAAACGCGATAACTTCTTGACGATGATGCATTTTTCATACTTAGGACATAACTTCGCAGAAAAATGTTTGCTCGCATCACTGAGTTTGTAAGTTCTTTTCCAAACAATATCGCCTACATTGAAAGACAAATCACGGCGTTTGCTATTATACGTTTTGACATTACGATCGTGGGCCTTTTTTAGTTCTACCCCCACTTTCTCGTAAACATCTTTCAAGGTACCTAATCTATCCGCCGAGGCTTTTCGCGACCCAAACAACAATTCATCAACTACAACGGGATCCGAGTAAACATTTCCATCAGCTACTGCCTCTCTCCCATGTACCAGAAAAAACGGGGTGTACGAAGTAGCATCGTTAACGGAAGTATTTAGAGCGAACTGTATCTTGTGAATATTCACATCCCACGTGCGATGGTCAGACCCTACGAAACTTGAGACCGCAGTCATGATGGTCCTGTTATATCGTTCTACCGTGTTTACTTGGGGGCAATAAACCGGGCCCAAATGTACTTGCGGCACATTGTACTTTTCGAATAATGACTGGACTTCACGACCCACCAGCTGTGGCCCGTTGTCTGAGAGCACAGTCTGAGGAACCCCATGCACCAGAAACACATGGTCCTCCAGGCGCTGAGCGATCACCTTTCCTGTAGCGCGCCGCACGGGGAAAATCAAACAATACTTGGAGAAGCAGCATACCACTACTAACAGAAATGTATTTAGCTGTCTGGAAGCCGGTAGGGGGCCGACTAAATCAACACTAATACACTGAAACGGCCGTGAGCAAACCTTTGGGTCCCCCATCAGACCGGGTTTTGACAGGTTGCTATGTTTATAGGCTTTACACACTTCACAAGCAGCCACAAAACTCACCACGTCCTGGTACATTCCTGGCCAAAAGTATCTGAGCTTCAACCGACTGTGCGTCTTATCTACCCCTAGATGTGCCGCCGTAGGCGTTGAATGGTTCGCGACCATGATGTCCACTCTGTACTCCACTGGGACTACCTCCTTCCACTGGAAGTCATCGGTTAAGTTGTTCTTGCCCTTTCTGAAACGATAAAGACGACCGCTCTCGACCTGATAATTTGCCATGGATTGTGGCCTATCCACACAACCCCTAAAAAGTTTCAAATACCAATCGTCAGAAGTCTGCACCGTTGGCGCCACTGCTGCCACCGGAACTGATCTTGAGAGAGCATCAGGAACTACATTGTCCACTCCTCGCCGATGTTGAATAGTGAAGTTATATGGGGATAACCTACAACCCCATCTTTCTAGACGACCGGTTGGGTTTTTCAAGTTTAAAAACCATTTCAGGCTGGCATGATCAGTGATGATCGTAAACGGCCTATCTCCCTCCAGATAAGGACGAAAGTGTTCGACGGCGTTGACCACCGCCATCGCTTCTTTCTCCGTGGCTGAGTAGTTCCGCTCGGCGGGTAAGAGAGATCGGCTGAAATAAGCGATGGGGTGCTCCCCTCCATCAAACCTCTGCGTCAATGTTGCACCTACACCAAAATCGGATGCATCGCAATGCACTACAAAGTCTTTGTCAAAATCCGGACATGCTAACACCGGGGCCGTAGTCAGCGCCCTCTTTAGCTCCACAAATGCCTGGTCAGCTTCCGCTGTCCACTGGAACGGTGGCGTACCTTTTTTTGTTGAAGTTAATTTGTTGAGCGGCCCCGCTATGTTACTGAAATTTTTAATAAAACGTCGGTAGTACGAGGCGGTGCCTAAAAATCTCTTAACCTCCTTCTTAGTTGTCGGTACGGAGAAGTCCACAATAGCCCGTATTTTTTCTGGGTCTGTCCTCAGACCAAACTCATCAACTACGTACCCGAGGTATTTTAATTGACTTCTAAAAAATTGGCATTTCTGTAAGTTAATTGTTAATCCAGCGAAGCTTAGCCGATCTAAGACAACCCGCAGCAGCCTCGTATGCTCCTCAAACGTAGCTGAAACGATTACAATGTCATCTAAATAAATAAAAATTCTCCCGCCGAACTCAGGTCCGAAGAGACGATCCATGAGGCGCTGTTGAGTAGCTGGTGCAGAAGTTAAGCCGAAGCACATAACCTTGAAGTGGTACAGCCCGCGCGCTGGCACTGTAAACGCGGTTTTTTCCATTGAGTCCCGAGAGTCTAGTGGGATCTGCCAAAAGGCTGCTTTGAGGTCAATAGAAGACAAAAACTTCGCGTTCCCCAACTGATCTAAGATTTGCGTTATGTACGGGAGAGGGTATGCATCATGTTTTGAAACCGCGTTCAGCTTCCTACTATCCAAACAAAATCTCAGCGTACCATCTGCCTTGGGTGCCATTGTTATAGGATTATTCCACGCACTACTGCTGGGTTCCACAACGTCTAGCTGCAGCATCTCGTCCAACTGTTTATTTAACTCTGCTAGTTTTTGTGGGGACAAAACATAGTACCGTTGTTTTATAGGGGCTGCCCCTCCTGTGTCAATCCTGTGGCTCAAGAGATGAGTTCTACCTAAACCCTTCTTATCAAAAGATATGGACTCAAACTCCAGCATGATATCTTCGGCTTCTGCGCGTTGGCGAACTGAAAGGGCGTTCAACGGTTGAATCCTCCTAATCTCACAATCAAAAGTGGCTGTCTTCTCGGTGTCAGAGAAAGAGCATCCCCTATTCAACAAGGACAACACGTCAGGTGCTATGTCAAACTCCTGCCAGAAGTTGATGCCCAGAAGCAGGCTCGTCGTTACTCCCGGAACTACATAAAATTTAACGACGGACGTTCTACCCCCCAAAGCGACGGGCAGTAACACGTAACCGGCGACCGGTGAAGATGAACCGTTTGCTGTGGTTATCGCGTCCAAATCCAACGCCCTATGCAATACGATTTCCTGACCGAGCCTATCCAAAGCCGCCTTGCTAATAATGGAAATTTCCGATCCAGAATCTAATAGACCAGTAAAAAAAAAATTATAAACCCCCACTTTCAGATATGGGCGAGCGTCGCGACCGTGGATCACGCTCACGTGTTTCGCGCGTAGTTCGATGTGAAATTTACGGACAAATTCTATCCACTCCGACCATTCCTGTGGTCTTGGAGTCAGTGGCGAAGCTATCACGTTTGGTTCAGAGGTGACGGGTGCACTATGTGGTACGGGACTCACCTTATTGTTGACGAAAACGCCCTTGGGCGAATGCGACGAAGGGCTTCCAGAACCCCGTGCGCCCGGGACATCCGCAGACGCCCTCCTCACCTTGGCATCACCACCCCGATCTCCATGCCGGAGTGATGCGTCGTGGCCTACGGTGGCGAAGGACACGCACGCCCCCGGCGCACGTTGCCTTTCCGCCTCCGCCGCATGAAATTCGGACGCCGTATTAACAGCGCACTTACTTGCAGGGTTACTTACGTGGTAAGAGGGTATACCTCTCCCAAAGCCTACACCCGAATCAACCCTGCTCTGATTCGACTTTATTAGTTTTTTGACATCTTACATTTAGGACACGTTGAAGTAACTACATCCGGTTCCCCGCAACGGTAGCAGAATAATTTCCGCGACGGCTCTTGTATCGCTGAGACTTGGCCTGCGGTGGCTTTCCCGTTGTCACAAGTATAAATTAAGTCCGACGCCAAGATTGAGGCGGATGTAGTTGGCTCCGAGAAGCTACGCGCAATACATTCTGCCTGTTCCAGCAATCGGCAGCTTGACTTCAAATCCGACCATGAGTTGATTGGGTGCAGAGCTAGTTGGGTCGTGTAGGACGGCCTAATATTGTGTCTAACTATAGCCAATTTCTCAATTTCCGTAATGGGTTTTAATAATTGGGAGAAATAATTTTGCATTACGCTCAAATAATTTACTATGCTCTCGTCCTGTCCCTGAGTTCTTTCCCTAATCTCTTTCATAAGACGGAAATCAAAGTCAAATGGTAAGTATTCCGCCAACAAAAGATTTTTCAATTCGGACCATGTGTGTACATCGCTAATGGCACCTCTGTACCAGCATAACGCTCCGTCCGTGAATAATTCCGGGGCCGACTTGAACAATCTTTCGTCGGAGATACCGCGGGAGACCCTAACTTCTTCCAATCTTTGTAAAAATCCCTTTACGCACGACTTCCCATCGAATTTGATATTCAATGTGTGAACCGCCTGATACTTCTCGGGTATTACCTCGCGGACGGGGGTAGGTGACGCCACTCTGGACGATCGAAAATTTAACATAATACTCTCTAGTCTGTCTATTATTTTTTCGATAGTCGCGTTTGTCTCGAAAAATTTGTCGCCGGCACCTTCTAGGGGCTGAAGCCTACTCAGACGGTGATATAAGTGGTACGCTAACGCCTGTACCCTACTCAGAATCTTTAAAGAACACGGTCTTTGAGTTGTACCTACCAACAGACTCTGCAGTGATTCTAACTTCTCACAAATAGTGGCGAATTCCCGCTCACAATCGCCACTGAACTCCGTTACTTCGTCCGAGCTGAGTTCAATGTTTAATTTTCGGATCTGGGAACGCAGTTCCGTGACGGTTGGGGCTGGCTTTCCCCCACGAAGTTCAACTTCATATTCTAACTCGTCCTTATGCAGTAAATTAAAATTAATCGGCCTATCTTCAAAAGTTGCCATTGTGGCCCGGTCACACACGATAACACAATAACAACAATTAACAATCCGCCTCAAAATACAAAAACTAAAGTATAGAAACGGCCATGTGTACTGAGCGAAAGACCAGAACACAGGTTTACACAACCACCAAGAGAGAAAAACCTGTTCGGGCGCCAATTGTAGCCTCGTTTTTCTGGGGGTACTAGTTCCTGTCAGTAAAAGAAGAGATTCTGGTTCTCAAGTTTTATTTCCTGAACATTTGTTAAAGAAAACAAGGGGGGGTTCTCTCTTAGTGGCCGTCCTATTTAAATAATACACGTCCTTAATTCTACACTTATCTCGACCCTTGTTTCTTCAGGTCTGCCCCCCCCGCAGGGAAGATCAGCGTAACAGTAACAAGCAGGGCGTCACCAGCTACACTGGCAGTACAGGCGCCATGCGGGATCTTATGTACTTATATATTCAGGATGTACCTCGCCCGCTACCACGGGGTGCACCCAGCACGGGTCACCTTGGCGGCTCCCAAAATCCCGTCTTCGGCAGGGTTGGATTTAGCGAGCCGATGCGTCAGCCACCTCACCACACGTGGGAACAACCTCCTTCCGCTACGCGTCCACCACGGCACGCTCTCTCCGTCCCCGGAGCAAAAAGGGGCAAGGTTTCTTGTCAGTGGTTCCTCCTTCTACCACCTCAAGCGGTGTGCCTCTCGCGGCACTCTCGTCGAAAAAAGCCTCCCACCGGCTTGGGGCGCATATTTATAACCAAAATCTTCGCGAACAATCTTTCCATCAGGGATACCACCTTCGCGCTGAAAGCCCCCCATGACAAGTTCACGTCGCCGATTGCGACAGTAAATTAGCCGGGCGAAATTTCTATCTAGCTCCCGTTCCGCTGTCAGTTCCTGCACCTTACATTCAGGACGCGTCCCCACCAACATTTAGGGTACACGGCAGCGATTCCCGCCTGAAAATAATTGTTCACTCCGCCAGCTGTAGTTAAATTTTCCCGACAACATGGGAACAAAAAGACGAGGGCAACACTAAGAGTGGTGGCGCCCTCTAGCGGCGTTCCACCGTAACCACTTGGATCGATACTGTTCGACGCGCAGCGAGATGGCTCCCCCAATGTAAGCATTGTTAAGGCTGCCGCCAGATGGCGATACCTGTATCTTCCTCTCATAAATCCAACTGTTTAAACCTATGTAAATGGACTGAAAATCCAGCGCTACAAGTTAAGTCAGCTAAGACGCACTTGGGGCGTATAGTAGGTCAGACCGCGCTGACTTTTGAGGAGCTCGCGACATTGTTTTGTAAGATCGAGGCCGATCTCAATTCGCGACCGTTGTGTCCGCTCAGCTCGGATCCAAATGACCTGGAGGCTCTGACCCCAGGCCATTTCTTGATAGGACAGCCACTTAACGCGTTGCCCGAGCACCCCTTAGAGGGAGTGAAATTGTATCGGTTGTCAGGGTATCAGATGTTGCAGCAGTTTACTCAGAATTTCTGGAAGCGTTGGTCGCTCGAGTATCTGCATATCTTACAACAGCGCCTTAAGTGGACTGATAAAACCAGCCCCTCTAGTGTTGGTGACCTCGTTCTGGTTAAGGATGCTAACCTACCGCCACTGCGTTGGCGCAGGGGGCGCATTGTTAACTTGTTCCCTGGCAGGGACGGGACCCCCCGGTCTGCAGAGGTTCTAGTAGGAGGCTCGGTACTAAAACGAGCGGTAGCAACGTTGTCTCGGCTGCCCGTAGATTAAGGGACAGGTGGGTGCCTGTCCGGGCGGGTGATTGTTCGATTCAGAATCGATACTCGATCGATGGTTTCGGAACGGCCATTTTGAATTTGACGGAGCTGCCACAGAGCAGTTTTTGACAACTGACAGACGAAAAGCCCCCGCAATGTGACGCGTATTGATTTGGGCATTGAAATTAAATCGTAAGCCATCTGGAATTGTATTCGGGCTCCCCTCAGGATTGTCTTATAGCTGAGTGTATTGTGGTTCTCCGAACCAGATAAAGTTCGTATTTACGTAATATAACCTGTGTTGGAACACTGTGCGCGTCGAAGCTGGCCTGCCAGCCATACCTGGTTGGCTGAAGAACCTGTCTACCAAGAAGAGCCTAGGGTGCACCCAGGCCTTGCAGAGAGACAGGTGTTTGACGGGAACGAAGCACAGACCAGGTCAGATAGAATCTATTTACTTTAGCTCGGTGAATCGCCGACGTTCTTACTTCTTGGCATCCGATCGCTACGCTACCTCGTAGCTATGGGCCCCTGCGAGGTCATTGGGTGCCGAGAGGCCTGAACAGACTATGTGCGCCCCGTTTTAGACTCGCGAAGGTTAGCAATTCTTTCAAGGGTCAGTGCATTCTCTACTACAATAAGATACCTCTGGAGATTTTGAAATTGCCATTTGAGCAATTTAAAAAGCATGTTAAAGCGACTTTGTCGAAAAAGGGATATTACAATGTTCAAGATTACTTAAATGACAGGACTGTATGGGGTTAATCTGGCTCAACACAGACCTTGCTGTTAATAATTTTGTAATTATTTATGCCTGCTTATTAATCATAACAATTAAATTTTTCATATTTGTATTAGTTAAGCACAACCTATTTTTAAAAGAGATCTAAAAATAAATCTGTGGGAGTTTCTACGCCCTTCTTCTCCCACAGTGGTCCAATGTAGAGAAGAGGCAAAAAATGACGTTTGCTAAGTATATGTAAATATCTACAGTAATAAAGTACTTTGACTATTGACTATTGACTATTGACTATTGCCATTTCAGTAATTTAAAAACCATCTAAAAGCGCTTTGTCAAAAAAGTAAAAGGTATTACAATGTTCAAGATTACCCAAATGACGGGACTGTATGGGGTCAATGTAACTCAACACAGAACTCGCTGGTAATTATCTTTTTATTATTTATTCTTACTTATTATTTATAATAATTAATAATGTAATATTTGTATTAGTTAAATACAACATTTTTTTTAAAGAGATCTAAAACTCAAAGATTCTTGCCCTACTCTCCCACAGTGGTCCAACATAGAAAAGAGGCATTAAATTACGTTTGTTAAGTATATGTCAATATCTACAGTAATAATGAAAATTTGACTTTGACTTTGACCTGCACGAGAGTTGATGAGCTTGACGTTCAAGCTGTAATCATTATCAAACTATAATAATAATAATAATAAATTATATAACTATAATTACAGACAAAACTATTCATTTCAACAGGCCTGACATAACTCTCCACGATAAACAAAACAAAACAGTATTTCTCATAGATATAGCCATACCAAATACACACAACCTTACCACAACGTTTACAGAAAAAAACACAAAGTACACAGACCTTGCCATTGAAATTAAAACACAATGGCAGGTACAATCTGTCAAAACCATCCCAATAGTCATCTCATCCACAGGAGTCATCCCATACACATTACACACTAGTCTCAAAACATTAAATATACCCAGATCCACACACATACTTCTTCAAAAAGCAACAATACTAAATACATGTAGAATTGTACGGAAATTCATGGGCAAGGACCGTGATCTTTAGTAGATAAGCACTTGGCGTAAGCCCGTATATCAGAACCTCTTTATTACAAGAGTGAAATGAAAAATTCATAAAAATATAAAAATAATAATATAATAATAAATATTAGAGGACAATCTTATACAAATCGAACTAGGCTCACATTTAGCTCAATAAGGCTTGTTTTATGGGTGATAGCCGACGATATATTTAATAGACATAAATAAATACATGTATATGTAAATACATAGAAAATATCCAAGACAAAGAAATAAATATTATAATAAATAATAATAATAATAATACCGTTGGACACTATTTACACACATTGATCTGGCCCCAAACTAGGATTCCCTATATATTGGGTACTAGACAACGATACACATACTTATATAGATAAATATTATACTTAGATAGATAAACAACCATGACTAGGGTACAAACATCCGTTCTCATCAAACAAATATTGGCCCCCACCGGGACTCGAACCCGGGACCCGTGGCTTCGTTCGGGTCGTCATATTCACGCTCAACATACAAATATTTTCCCTTATCGGGATTCAAACCAAGGACCGTCAGCTTCGTAGGCAGGGCACTATCCACTAGGCTAAACGGGTCATCGTAAAGCTGTAACTTCGGTAATATTCTATTGTTTTCCATTGGTCACTATTTTATGACTATTTAGCAGCTATTTAGCAGTGTCGTCAGGCAGTTGTCATGAAGATTTCAAATATGAGGATTACAGATTGGTATTTTTTATGTTTTTTGTATTTTCGAAGATACCACAGCTTGAATTAACCTCTTACGTTACAGAGGCAATATATTTGCCGTCATATTTTCAACCTTATGGCTTGGTGTTAACTTTAACAATGCAAAAGCAATGAAAAATTATGCGTGCGCCTATACCACAAAAGGGGTTTAGTAATTTGACGCAAAAACGAATACGGAATGCGGTTCAGCCGCTATGCTTAAAATTCGGTTTTTTCAGGAGTGCGCATTTTCTTCAAGAAGTTTTTTTATCAGCACACTATTCAACATTTCCGCCAATTTTTATCTTGAAGTTTTGGTTTTATTTGACTAAATAAATCAGAAGTTATGTCTCAGTTTCTTTTTGATCCGTCCTATTCTTACTAAGTACTTACTTAGAATCCGGCTGCGCTGTCTTATCTAGTCTAGACTATTATAATTTTCAGTCTCGTTCCCAGAACATCCGCGAGTACGAGGCGGTGGCGGTGCAGTCTGCGCGCGCGCTGGCCGAGCTGATCGAGCAGGGCGTGGGCGACGAGGCCCGAGCCGCTGCCTTGGCCCGCGCCGCCGCCCGCGCGCCCCTCGCGCCGCCACCCGCCGCCGTCGCCCTCGGAGCCCCGCAGCTGCACTTGGGAGTCCTCTACTTCGTCAACCCACCGCGGCTGGTTATATTTCAACAGAACAACTCAGCTCCCTTGCAACAGTTCTGGCGGACGTTAGCCTCGGCGTGGAACGCCAGTGCTGTGGTGTGGTCGAATGCGTGGTTTTCCTGCCAGCCTGAGGGGCGGGGCTGGTGGGGCGGCGCGGCGGCTGCAAGAGGCGCAGGGCCGCTGCGGGCCGCCGCCGCGGTGTTCCGACGTCTACACGCGGTGCCGTGCGAGGAGGCTATGTTCGACTGGTTGGACGGACACCCGCGATGCGATCCGGCGACGACGGACTGTGAAGCTACTGCTAGTCAATCGGGAAAGAACAAACTTGAGGTATGTAACCTAGCAAACCAAATGTTCTTATTCTATAGTAGATACATTACCCACTGCTCGGTAAAGATCTCCCCTACTGTTCAAATATACCTTGACGTCTTCTATTAGTCCCAGAGATCCCTGCGTTCATAAGTTCTCTCTCTCACTGCTAAAATACCGCGGCACCCTTGTATGTGAAGTTACTGTTATTATTTTGTTAGTAGGAAGGGCCAAAATGGAGAGTTATGAGAGATACCTTACTAGAGGAAAGGCTAACCTGACCATCCGAGTAATGCGGCACATTTAATTTAATGTAATGTAATAAATATAATGTAAGTTTACATAGAATCGTCGAAGCCAATACTAATAAAGAGAGTGGCGCAAGCCGCCCTTGAAATTTCACATGGTTATTAAAGCAAGTAAACAATGTATGTGTCTGTATTTTTTCTGTTAATCTTCACAGGGCTTAAAAAGTCAAGTAACGAGCAACTAATCAGTCTGCTCAGAAAGGCGGCGCAAGCCCCTGAAAATTCACATAGCTATTCCAACAAAGAGAACCTAAATTAATCTGCTATGAGGGGCGGGGCTAGCCGTGCTCGAATATTACGCTAAAATGCTTAATTTTAATTAATCCAGTTCCGGAGCCGCTAGCCACGCCCCCCTGGGAACCTGTGGTCTAGATTTTAAGGTTGGTTTTACGTAGGTAACCCCTGGCATGCTCCCACCCGCAGGCATGCGCTTACCATTCTCAAGGACATGTATGGTTCTGTCTACAGTACGTCTGTCGGTGTCGCTCCGGCCACTGGCGCGAGGGGGGCGGCGGCTGGGTCCGCGGCTCGTCTCTAGTGGACGCCGACTCGCGTCTGTCATGCGCGGCCTGCGGAGTGGACAGCGACGCGGAAGCCTGCCTGGGCGACAAGTACCGAGCAGCCCTGCTGGCACTCAACCTTGCGGGCATGCTGCTATGTATCGTCATAGCTCTCATTATATTCAAGAAGAGAAAATGTAAAGTATGTATATCACACTCATAAACCCTAGGACCTAGATGTATGTAGATGTTTGAGGATCATTTGAGTAATGACTTCAATTTTGCTTCCAGGCAGTGGCGATGGGAATGTGGACTGTATTGGAAGTGGTGTTGCTTGGTGCTCTATTCATTTACGGCTCTGTAAGTATAACTTCATATCCTGCATTTGGTTTCATTCTGTCCTTGAATTTCAACTCATACATAGCTTCAAGTTATATTTCCTAACCTAAAGGATAGTTTCCTAGGCACTACTTTCTCCGTGATTGTGCGCCCAACTTATGGTTACTCTGGATCTTTGTGTGTATGGTCTTTGGTGGGATCCACACAGCCTTACATACAACTCAGGGTTAGCTAAGTTGTCAGTTGGAAGTTTAAAGAGTCTCCTTGTATAGATGAAAACACTTTACTTTTATAATAATGAAATACACTCTAAAAATAGTCTGTTGTGGCTTAGATTTAGGTGCTACGGCGAATAAGTAAGTAGAACTGCAATATGTTAATAGTTAAAATACAATTATATAGGAATTAGAACGTGCTGATAAATGCCGCGTTCGCATTGTACAAGGTTGGCTTGTACATGCTCCCGAGGGAGAAGTTAACTTAGTGCTAAACCACAACAGCTCACAAAGCAAGTAAATTAATAAACATTTTAGTCAAAACTGAATCTTGACTTTCCGACTTCTTGCTTCGTTTGTTTGTCATTGGAGCGCCTGACTGTCTCTGTCATCTCAAATCCTTGGTTTTCATGGGATTGCATGATCCTTGGGGACGGCCGGCGACCTATGCATTTCTTCCTTTTGCACCAAACCAATGCGACTATTGTGACAGCTATCGATAAGAGGCTTGTAATTCCGATGTTTACAATGCTGTGCGTCGATAAGTTTGTTAAATTCAGCCAGTATTCGTTCCTCTTTTGTTGCGATATTTGTTTTTCGATATCTTGATATTCCTTGCTGTGATCCTCTTCTTTAAGATGAAGTGAAATGTTCTTGTAGTTTGGTGCTGGAATTTCAGGCACACTCAAGTTGAAGCCCATCGTCATTTTGCTTCCGTATGAGTTGTAGGAATGTATCGTAATGTCTGACCGTTGCAAAATACATCCTTGACCTAGAGCAACGATTCCTTGCTTGCTGATTTGTTTTGTCGTAGCAATGTTTTTACATATTATTCTTAGCTGACACTCATCGCAACAATTGTAGAGCCATGAGTTTTTGTTGTGTAATTGAACCCAGTAATCACTGCACGGAATTTGTTTCGCAGCGCATAGAACTTGCGTTCTTTGACTCAGCAGTTTCGCGGCGCATGAAGTGTTATTTCCTTGTAAGTTATGTATCGGGTGATGTTCATGACACAGCAGCGAATCTTTTGTTGACATACACTGTGACACATCTTGGTTTTCCAATTCAATGTACGTATTTTTTATTAGATTTACAGCGATGTATGCCGCCGTGTCTGTAACCATCGTATATCTTTCTCCATTTTTAACGGTGGTCGGTATCAACCGATAAAGGCTGTACTCATCATCGCTTACAAGCGGTATATGAAGCTCGAATAACAGGTACTGTTGAGTTAATCTCGCCCTTACTTAAATAAGTTTGTAGAGTTCTTCGGCGTCATCTTGCAGGTTTTTGATAGGCAGCGCTAGATTTTTAGGCATGGAACTCGAAATTCGTTCTAACTGCTTACTTAGTTGATCAGGGGTGAAAAGATTTATGTCCAGATGACCTCTGTAAATGTCGGTCAACGCATTCATGAGCATCCCTTGAGTTTTCTTCAAGCTGTTTATCAAGGAGCTTGCGGTTATTGCGGCTGTGTTAGCGCTACTTAGCATTTCTACCTTGCTGACCCGGTTTTCGGTCGTGCGCATTTGCTCTTCCGATTGTTTAATATAATCCCTTATTACTTGGAATTGATTTTTCACGAATTGCTCGTTTTTCTTGACGATATTTTCCTCTGCCTCAATTATAGTTGTTTGGTTTTTTATCAGTTGTAGTTGGTATTTCTGATTTGTCCGCATGTTTTCTATGTCCTGTGTGTATTTTTGCGCGAAATCTTCATCTAGTACTCCAAAAAGGGTGCGAGCAAGGTTTCCCACTCCATTGAAGTACCCTCTTGATTTTCTGTTCAGGTGATGAGACAGGAGTAAATTGTTGTAATCTATAAGTTGGTAGATTTCGTGGGTGAGCTGTCTTGTCATAAGTAGACACGTCTGTGATTTTGCTTTAGCACACATCTGATCTACGTGATCTATATATGTTTTTAGGCCTTTTGTGGCTTGCCAGTACGAAGATAAGTTGTAGTAAACAAGTAGGTTCCATTCGTCGTGGATTAGTTGTATTTTTCCGATTTCGTCGAAGTACATCGGTCGGTCTTCTTCAATCGTGATGATCTTGTACTGTTTCATATCGATGTTTTCAGCTCGAGACACAGGCATTGATGGCAGGCATATTAATGATAATAGTAGTAAGGTAAGGAAGCTGCTAACTTTTCCTCCGCGTTTTAACACGGGTGATGAGTTTTTAGTCTTACACTCCTCCGATTTTCCCAGTTCGTCGAAATCTGTTCGTTGGCTTCTATTTATCGGGAGGGGTGTTAGTTTGCTTATGGGGCGCTTAATTTCACCTTTAAATTCTGCCTCTTGAACCCATTTTACAACTCTGTGCAATGCATCTCTCAGCTCGTTAAGTGTCAAGTAGCTATTTTTCTGCTTTGTTTTGACTCGTAACAACCAGCCGAGCACTCGTACTACACGCGTCAATGAACTACTACGTTGTAACAGGTCATGTATCACACCTTGTTTGGGTGCGGTATCCGCTATCTTTTGCGCGCTGCTCGACTCAGCGTTTTTCGTCACAGCGTATGCATGTGTGATGTCAGGTTTTATGTCGTCATGTAGATCATTTGTGGTTGTTAACCATTCAGGTCCGTTCCACCAAAGCGTATGCTTGGTAAGTTGGCTGGGGAGAAGGCCTCTTGAAGCGCAGTCAGCGGGGTTTTCGCCGGTCTTGACGTAATGCCAGTTTCCTTGCGGGAACGTGTTGTTAATATATGACGCCCTGTTCGCCACATACTTGTCCCATCGAGAACAATCTCCTTTTAGCCACGCTAAGACTACTTGTGAGTCAGTCCAGAAGTGGACCGTCGTTGGAAACTCTGATAAGGCGTTGGTCACTTTCTCCATTAATCTGCATAGTAGAACAGCCCCCTCCAGTTCTAGCCTTGGTAATGTCAGCTTTTTCTTGATTGGAGCTACTTTTGTTTTTGCTGCCAGTAGCGTTACTTTTCGCTGTCCGTTGTGGTATAAATCACACAACCGAATGCCTTTTCGCTGGCGTCGCAAAATCCGTCCAAACGTATGTTGTGTGACGTATACGATATCCACCTTGGTAAAGTGACGTTGTTTATGTTCGGTATATCGCCGCGTAACTGCTCCCATTTTTTAGTGATTTCAAGAGGCAGCTTGTCATCCCAGGACATTTTTGTCAGCCACAGGGTTTGAAACAATATTTTTGTTTTTATGACTACAGGTGCGATCCATCCAAGGGGATCGTATATCTTGCTGATATCGGATAATAATGTTCGTTTAGTCATCTTTCCTTTTCTGTCGGTTAGTTCCCAGTGAAAACAGAATACATCCGTCTTCGTATTCCACCTAAGACCCAGAGCTTTCATTGCTTCTTTTTGTTTAAGGTCGATGGTAACGTGGGGGTGTTTATAATTTTCTGGAAGATCTTTCAGGATTGAGGACTCGTTGGAGGCCCATTTCTTCAGTATAAATCCTCCCTTTTTTAAAAGTTCGCTGAGTTGGACTTGTAGCGCCTCGGTTTTTTCTAAGGTGTTTTCTCCGCAAATTAGGTCATCCATGTAACTCTCGCTTCGGAGCGCCTTGTCGGCTAGTGGGTATGCATGTCCTTCGTCTTGAGCCAATTGTTGTAAAGTTCGCATGGCCAAGAATGGGGCCGCTTTTGTCCCATACGTTATGGTGCACAGTTGCATTTCTTGTAATGGTAAATGCGGGGACTCCCTCCATATGATTTTTTGTAGGCTTTGTTGTTCTTCATCAATTAGAACATCATTCCATGCAATCATTCAGACTGTACTTCGTGTCTGTTTTCATTGAAGCGTTGAAGACAACTCTAAGTTTAGTTGTCGCGGAATCTTCTCGAATAACACCGTGATGGGGGAGGTATGATTGAAGCGCCGTCGAGTTGTGAGTGGTTGTTGTTGACGGTTTCATGTGACCGAGATCGGTGTACTCCTTTATGAAGAGTTTGTATTGGACAGCAAGTTTTTCCTGTCTCGCCATTTTCTTCTCTAGTTGAAAAAATTGTGACATTGCTTGGGTTCTTGAGTATCCCAATTTAGTCGAGATGTCCTCCTTGAGAGGCATCTTCACAACGTATCTACCGTCTGGCAGTCGTTTTGTAGTTTGCTTGTAGTATTTTTCACAAAAGTCGTCTCTTGACTGTTCTTCTGTGGTAATATCTTCAATTTCCCAGAAGAAGAATCTTTTACATATCTTGCACGTTTTATTTGAGTCACATTTTCGACCTTCGTGACTGAATAGGCAGTTTTTGCATACGTGCGTTTGCTTGACTGCCGCATTCCGTGCCTCAATACTCATGTCAGCAAACGTAGGGCAGTTCATCAACACGTGCTCGCTTTTGCAGAGTGGACAGTTTCGAATCGTATGGTAGGTCTTTGTCCACTTCACAGACTTGTTATAATTAGTCGACCTTTGATCGGCGAAATTATTTTCCTTTCGAGTATGCGAATTTCCTTGAGTTCCAGATTTCGCAGGGTTAAGGGTCTCTAAAGCCATGAAAGAAGACTCTAGGAATTTTACAAATGCCTCTACGTCTGGTAATTCTCTTGGATCCTCGAGGCTGTGCATGTAATTGCTGTAGGTTTCAGGATCTAGCTTCTGTACTATCAGGTGCACTATGAGTGGGTCCCAGGTCGAGATGTTGATTCCGATGTTCGTTATCGCATTCAAGCATTCAATAGTAGTGTCGTGTCGCTTCTTGATCTTGAGAGCGTTAGGATTCTGGATGGTAGGTTGATTCAAAAGTGTATTAATGTGAGATGTAAACAGCAGCCGCTTATTGTCGTAACGGTGGCAGATGATATCCCAGCATGAATCATAATTGTCGGCACTTATGTTCAAATGTTGAATTAACTTTTCGGCTTCTCCTTTGACCTTTGATTTCAGATGTTGCATTTTTTGCGTCTTAGAAAGTAGCGGGTTTATATGTATAGTTTCCAGAAAGAAGTATTTAAAGGGTGTCCAGTTGATGTAGTCGCCGTTAAACTCTGGTAACTCCATTTTCGGCGTGCTTTTCTGATAGTGCATGTTGGCCCACATCTTCTTATTGATCTCAGATTTGTACCGATCGTAAGTTTCTTCCCATTCGTTATACTCAATGGCGTAATCCGAGTTGGAGTCTTGAAGCAGGTATTCTATCTCCCAGTGGATTTTATCGATAGGATCCCACTTAGACGTTAATACCTTAAGATGGTCTTCTAGTTCCCACTTTTCGTTCACATCTTGAGGATTAATCTTAGAAACAACTCTTTTCAGTGCGTTGAAGTTGAATCTTTGTTGCCGCAGTAAGTCAGTTTTCCTGTCCTTTTCAACATCAGCGGGCTTAACGTGGGTCTGTTCTTGTTGGTTAACCTCCATATTTGCTCCTGAGGTCCCTGGCGTAGCTAGTGATCCGGTGGATAGTCGCAGAACCGCAGGAGCCAGTACAGCCTTCTGGGAAACTCCGGCTGTCAGGGCTAATCCTTTTTTCATGTCAACCATGATCTGTAGAGTTATTTCGTACATTATTTTGGTTTTGTTATACACATCCTCCTTAAAGTAGTCGTAGTCCGTTGTTCCTGCTAGGGCCAGTATCTTGTGGTTCGAGCTAAACTCAAGCCAATTTACCTCCAGAGCACTGATGTGCTTTTCCAGGTACTCAAGAATTTTGCAATCTGCCCCATCCTTCTTGAAGTTGGTACATATCGATTTTATACTTTCGAAGGAGATGAGCTGAAGTTCGATGATTTTTCCGATCATTTTTGTGCTTGTATGTGTAGTTTCTTCAGTTCATGAACCAATTTCCACCGTTCTTGTAGATTGATGCTGTACGAGTAGAATAAGACTTTTCTTGTCTTTATACACCAGATTTGTGGGTTCAGGTGTCAGTAAGACGAGGCTGCTCTTGCCTTCATACACTCGGCTACGGCCGGCGTCAGTGCGTTTGTTGCGTAAGACTTGTTGTCTTCAGTTGATTACTCCCTGCAGTGGAGGACAGTTCTATTCTGCGTGAGCTGCTATGCCGTTAGTTTGTTATTCTTGATAGATACAGTGGTCGGGATACACTGCCTGTCGGTGGTTCATGTGATCAGGTCCGTGCTCAGTGCGTACAATCACGTTCCGGTGTGCCTTCCTGCTCGCTGCCGCTTCCGTCACAGTTGCCCAACACCAACACTCCAATCACAGAGTTTTGAAGAACCGATCCGGCTCGAAGGACCAAAAAGATGTATGGTCTTTGGTGGGATCCACACAGCCTTACATACAACTCAGGGTTAGCTAAGTTGTCAGTTGGAAGTTTAAAGAGTCTCCTTGTATAGATGAAAACACTTTACTTTTATAATAATGAAATACACTCTAAAAATAGTCTGTTGTGGCTTAGATTTAGGTGCTACGGCGAATAAGTAAGTAGAACTGCAATATGTTAATAGTTAAAATACAATTATATAGGAATTAGAACGTGCTGATAAATGCCGCGTTCGCATTGTACAAGGTTGGCTTGTACATTGTGTTCTATCTCTAGTGTAACCATGTAATGAACCTGGTATTGCAGGCCGCAACTCAGTACATGCCGGAAGCTTACTGGCGCTGCATCCTGGGCGCGTGGCTGCGTGAACTTGGGTTCGTGTACTGCTTCGGCTCAGTGGTGCTGCGGCTCTGGGTGCTGCTGGCCGAGTTTCGGACCAGGAAGGCGCATCGCTGGACGCCGAGGGACGCTGAGGTATACTGTTTGCTGGGTTTAAGATGTATTAATCTATTTTAATGAGTTCCTGCGATGAGCGACATCTCACTGTCGCTGATGCGCACTTTTTTTTCACCTAGCTCCACTGATCATGCTGATCATGACAGTAGGATCCTCTTGCGATCCCTATATCTGATCTCTAAAAAAAATTAACTACATTCCTAATTATCTGGCATCCATCAGGGTCGTATTCAGACTAGGGACTACTATTATCTAAAGATACCTTGGGTGTGTATCCGGCTCACCTTTAGCGGATGACCTACTCGCTGGGGCGTCCAAACTTTTTAGCATCATGTTGGGGTCATTTGATCATCTTCCTGAAATTTTCAGGGTGCGGAATTCAATAGTTTTTAAGATATGATTTTTTGAAAATCTGAAAATACTTTGTAAAATTATGTAACGCAACGCAAATAATATGTTTAAATCTTTTCTGTGGTCAAAATACATTACCTACATTTCGTTGTACGCATATTTGAAAAGATGAGAATTCTCTAAAAAAAGGAGGAAATGTGGAATCTTTTTTTAATAATACCTATTTTAATAAAAACGTTCATTTAACTTGCAATTTATGTTATTTATTTTACGTCAATCAAAGTTAATTTAGTATTTCTTTCGTAAAATATCACTTTTGATAATAAAAAAGTAGTCATTTTTGTTTAAAACGGAACGCATTTTGTTGGGGCGTTTTGCCGCGTTTTTGGTTGGGCGGCAAAGTAGTAGTCCCTTTTCTAGTAGTTTCGCGAATGTTATATTTTCTTGTTCTCTCGATATTTACAAGCAAAAACAACTGGCTAGAGTAGGTTATTGTGGCTACTTTTCAATCGGGTTATAGGTTATGTTAGAACGTTGAAGAAGCTAAACCGGAGCGGAGCGGAGCGCAGCGTATGCAAACAAAAACGATTGGCTAGAGTACGTTATTGTGGCTACTTTTCATGTAAATTTTGATGATAGCATTATGGTGCATTTGTGGAGGAGAAAGGTGTCGAGGCAGAAAAATGACCCTTTCGAAGAAAGCAACTAGGCATTTCCGCGCGGGGGGGGAGTAGTAGGGGAGGGGGCATCTACCCCCTTCCCCCTCCCCCCACTTAAAGATCAAGGTCAGTCTAAATTTTGTTTTAATTTAACAACATAACCTCAAGACTTTAAATAATCATATCTCAGAAACTAGGCATTTCCGCGGGGGGGGGAGTAGTACGGGGGGCATCTACCCCCCTCCCCCAACCCCCCTCCCCCCCTCAGGGTCAACAAAAGTAGGTCATCCGCTAAAGTCCTTCCCATTCCGGGAGGTTTCGAACGCACGTGCGACACTGGGTTCCTTGGTATAACTAACGTGGTTCCCCGCGGAACTCAATGTTGTCACGCTACTGGTATCGAGCCAGCGCAGCGTCTCCCAGCGAGATTGTCCAACACACGCGACAATTTGGTCTGGCCAAAATATATCACCGAATGCACTTGCTATGACGCGGAGTCACAATATGAATAATAATAATAATAATTGACTATCAAACACGCGTTTTGGGAAAGGATTGACATATTATTACTTGTTCTCCATTACAATTCCCCAAATTCACTCGACATTATCGCGGGACCACCCGTTCGAGACGAAACTGCGATGACAGTGACAGTTAACCTCAACGTCATTTTGACATAAGGAGTGAAAAAGGTGCGTACCGAATTGCACTAACGAGTACGTATGCACGACTGCGTTCGGTTCCGCGCACCTAAAACTAGTTTTTGTTTTTAATTTCTTCCACCTAGTACGTAATCACTCGTAGTAAGTAAGAGAAGTAATAATTTAAACAAAAAGCAAAGCTTTAAAAAGAGCCGACTTCCAGTAAACCCTATTTGTTACAAAACACACCCAAACGTGTCTACATTAATTAAGAGTTCCCTTTATTTTTATATAATCCCATCATCAGATCATGAACGACGTTGAAAAAATTGTTCAGAAGCTCTCCTGGTACCTAAGCCTAAGTCAGCATCACTTTCATTACACCACTAAGCATTATGACGAGCAAATATTACTGACCAACCTTATCAAAGTTATGATATCGCAACCCGTAGTGAACCTAGCATGGAGCAGCTCTGGTGGCCATCTGCGGTCTTCATTATCAGTTCCGCTTCACATAATAATGCTTCCCGAGAGTAAATACACGAATTACTATGAAAAATACAAAAAACGCTAAATAGGTCTTCCTACAATAATTGAAGAGTTCCTTCGATTTCTCCAGGATCCCATCATCAGAACTTCACCTGATGTCAATGGGTCCAATCGGAAGATAAACCCTTTCAAACAAAATACATATTTCCAAATCGATCCATCCTTCTTGGAAATATCAATTAACATACATAATAATTTAATCAATAAGTAAAACTTTAGAAAAAACCGACATCCAGTACACCCTATTTGATTAGCAATCATTTAAGCAATCGTATCCCATCCCGTTAAACTCCCAGAATTGAGTAGTTAAGGTGCAAATCTGTAGTCTTCTTCATCAGTTCCACTTCACCAAGACATGCTTCCCGGAAAATGCAGCTTCCCAATTGCACGTGATACTATGTGTATATAAAAAACCCATATCGCTATGTATAGGAGTGCATTTATTATTTGAAAAGTCTCCTCGATTTCTTGTTGATCTCATCATCAGGTTGGACGTGATAAATTGTTGGGAAGCCCTCCTGGTACGTCACCATCAAATCAACTTCGACGAGAATACTTACTTAGGGCTTATGTTTAAACGATTACCAAAAACGCACCTATTTTACTACCAATAAATTCGAAATGACTGCCAGAATGGATAAATGTCCACCAAATTGTGTTTTGTGTACTTAAGTTTATGTTTTAAGTATTTTTTGTTGTTCTTACATGTTCAACCTAACACGAAGGATAAAGGGGGCTTCGCTACGGCGTAGCTTAGGTGAAGGGTAAACCTTCACCTAAGCTACCGCAGTATTTTGCCCTGATTTGCAACTTTTGGTGTTCATTTATCCATTTTGGGTAGGAAAAAATATTTTGGTGATCATTATATTTGTTGCCCTTACTTAGTAAGTTAGCATTCGTAATAAAGTAACCATGTCCCAACCTGTGGGATACCTAGTATTGAGCAGTTCCGGTGGCCATCTGTGACCTTCATCAACAGTTCTACTTAACAAAATTAGGCTTCCTGAGAGTAAGTGCACGAGTTTAGTTTATGATATTTGAAGAGTTCCCTCGCTTTCTCCGGAATCCTATCATCAGATCCTGACTGATGTCAATGGGACGAATCGGAAGGTAAAGTTTTTCGAACAAAACAAAAAAAAAACAAATCGCACCATTCATCGTGAAGAAATTGCTGAACTTACACAAAAAAAAAACAACCGACGAACGGCAACAACGTAAACTCCCTCGTTTTTTGAAGTCATTTAAAAAAACACGGACCCGTCCGGCGAATTGTAAAACTCCTTTTGTGAAATCGGATAAAAACAGAAACACGGTTTCTCAAATGGCTGTTTCTGGCGCCAATGAAATTGGATAAAACCAGTAGCTAACCCAATCATAAACACTTGCCTAACATTCCAGGTGCTCCGCATCGTAGCAGCGATGGTGGTCGGCGCGATCTGCTACCTGGCCGCGTTCACCGCGACGGCGGCGTGCGCGGGCGGGCGGGGCGCGGGCGCGGGCGGGGGCTGCGCGCGCGCCGCCTGGCACCATGTGACTGCTGCTGCTGAGCTGCTGCTGCTGCTGGCTGGTGCCAGGATAGCGTATGCCGCGAGAAATGCTAATGTGCCATTCCAGGTGAGGCTCAAGTCATCATCACCATCAGCCTGTCACGGAACCCACTGCTTAGTATAGGCCTACACGCCACTTAGTCCCATGATACCCGGGTCCACTCCATCCAGGCTCAAGTCACTATTAGGGAAATTGACTTATTGTCTCCGAATTCCGTCTTCTAATACCTATATATTCAGTTTATCACGATAAAGGCTAACAGAACCATGGTTAACATTAACGACAAACTCACGATCTGAGAGACGTGAAAGGGCGCAGGCCAAGTTATGCGATACCTTATCATCTGCTACTGTAGAGCGGAGGCCAACGGACGAGCAATACGCAACAAAAACCTACCCCACCACTACTACAAACCATTCCAAGGACACAATAGTATAATCCAACCATGCTATATTACAGGAGCGCGGCTGGCTGACCTTCGCCCTGTGCTTCGAGGGCGTGTGCGGGGTGGGGTGGCGGTTGGTGGCGCTGCTGGGCGCGGCGCCCGAGACCTCACCTCTCACCGCCACGGCGCGCGCGCACCTATCTGCGGGCGTCGCGCTGGCTTGTGTACTGGCGCCGAGGCTGTGGCACGGGTATCGGGCCAGGTCGCTTGCGCAGGAGGTGAGGCTTTTTATTTGTTATTACTTAGCTCACTTTACCCCTACGTAGGGTCTGGGGCCGATAAGAGATATGATGCTACGTCTTCCTTCATCAGCCTGTTAGGGAACCTTCTGCTGAGGATACCTACTCCAGCTCCAGCTGGCGCAAGAGTTAGGATGCCTGAATTAGAAGAGTGGTTGCAGGGGATATTTTCAGTTTCAACAACTCTTTAGAATGAAATGAAGCATTCTCACGAAACCGAGAAGGGTATTCTTATCAACAGATCTTTCTTGACATATAAAGTAATCAGTTACCCGATGTGTCAGGTGTCGCGCCGAGGTCCGGCGGAAGGGTTCGGGGTGGAGGGAGAAGAGGAGCCCACGTCCGAGGAGGTCAGGGCCGAACTCAAACGGATCTATGTGCAGCTCGAGATACTGCGCAACAAGACCCTGCGCCGCGACAATCCGCACATCAGCAAGCGGAGGGGGGGACGCAAGCCACCCCACAGACGGTTCTCGCTGCAGGTATTACCGGGTTGAGAACTGCGATGGAGTATCATGGCACCTCATATTAAAGGTCTAAACATAAAATGCTGGCAATACAGGAGTAGATCAACAGCTCGTAGAAAAAGTTATTGTACAATCGTCAATAAATATTGTTTAGTTAAATGTTAGAAATCTCTCTTTTAGTACATGTCGTTAAAGTTGGTACAACCTGTATTTATCTTAGTGAACTTCCTACGTTCCAAGTCAATGTTAGAAATTTTCCTGATGTACCTAGTGAACTTCGTACGTTCCAAGTCAATGTTAGAAATTTTCCTGATATACCTATACCTATAGTTTCTTATCTTTTTAGGTATTTTTCCAAATTAGATGACTTACCTCTCTTTTCTGATTGATCGATGTATGGGTGTTGACTATTGAGAACCTGTCGAACTCCTAACATACCTAACACTTTTTTGTACTAAATGATGCCCTCAAAGTACCGCAACTGACACCATCTTCCATGGAATAGTATCAAAAGTATCTATAGCAAGAATGATTAAACAAAATATAACTTGCATTCCTCCTGTGCGAGTGTTCTATTCTTCATTCTCATTAACTGAATGTTTCATCTTCCATCCTACTCCAACTTTAGAAAAAAGGCAGCCGTGAAAAGGTAAGACGATGTGACTAATACCGCATGCACACTCGTGGTCGCACCCCCGCATGAGTTGGATGTCCCCCGCAGCCCCCGCAGCCCCCGCAGCAGCGAGCCCCACGACCCCACGCCCTTGCACTGACCCTGTGTCGACGTAAAACAAGCAAACTCTACATAACTTTCTCTTTTTCGCATAATAATAACTAAAACTTAAAACCAAAATTAATCAATTCTTAGATTCACTATCTCTCTTTTCTGTACATCTATCTCCACGAATACATTACTCAGAATTTCTTCTAAACAGTGACTGCCTATAAAACGTCGGTCTTGACCACGACAGCGCACGTTACCAGGATCGCTTCAGTCCTTGGCTAGTAGCGCCCCCTAGTTTCACCAGGTGGATGTTCCCCCTGCTAAATACCTCTATGTTCGCAGGCCCTGCAAGCCCGGCGCGGGTGTAAAGGCAGGGCGGGCGGCAGTGCCAGCGCGGTGGAAGCCAGCGAGGCCGGCGACGCGTCACGGACTCCTGAAGACTCCGTATGTTCAGTTGAGGGTCCCTCGCACTACACGGATGGGGACACGCAAGCGTGATGCACAACACGGACCGACCCCGCCTACTATCATGATGTCTATCTGTAAGGCTCACTTGCGCTACTGTTTAACCGGAGATAAATTGCTAATACGATAATTTGACATTATTTGCCTGAATCATCAAGATATCTCATTAGCTATTGGTATATTTATAATGGAGTAAGTGGGCCATATTAAAGATTGCTATCTAGATATCTTTTAAGACGTTTTCTCATGTATATCCGTCATTATGAATGTCATGACGTCTTAGTATGAAAGAGGCATGTAATGTGTGTATGGCGGATTGTGTTACAAACCCACTCAGCAACCAATACAGATCGAGTTTGTGTAGTGTGTAGGTAGGGCCCTAAATGAAATGATATCTTTCCATTTTCATTGTTTCCACGTTTAATAAGTTAATCGTGGAGGATTATACCAAAGAGGAAAACGCGGAGTGAATTTAAAACGTTTAACCTGTGTTAAAGTTAAGACATGTCCAAGACTATATTTTAGATTTAGCATACCTAAGGATGGAATTTTACAAATGGATTGCTTGTTAGGTCTCGAACACTTCCCTATTTTTATTCGTGATCTATTCTTGAACATCGTTGTTACCCGATAAATAGTATAAAATATAAAACAATCATCTCAACATTTTACTTTATGCTAAGAAATATTATACATTTTATATTCTAGTTAGTATGTATACAGTAGACACCCTCTACTAGTGATGTGGATGTCCCTTGAATTTTCATTACATCAAAGTCTAGTCACGAATCAAGTATATTTTAGTTAGATACTAAACGGATGTATATTTTATAACCATAACTTAATAACGTTGTTATTATTCCGTCATTTGTTGGGTTACTGCAATTAATTCCCATTTTTTTCTTATCTAAAATTATATCTGATACAATTTTAATGCCTTATAATTTTATAATGCCTTGGTAGAGACCGGAATGCCATCTCGACATCGCTATTCATTCGTATTTATTTATTAGGGAAAATATCCACTATCTTATGTTACCAACGTATTTATCGTAATCTTACCAATATCATGTGAAAATAGAAAATAATTGTAAACAAAACCAGCACAATTTATTGAATTGACTAATCAATACCTAGTTAGTAAAACTGTAATCCTAGCTATTTCTAATCTTGTACTACACCTATGGATGTGGCTAATCCGTCGTAGCTCGACCTGTATTCGTTGACATTTATCGATCCCTTACATCTCTTCTCTTCGAGAGAGTGAATCCTCATCAGATTCTATTTGAAATAAAACTTGCTTCACAGTATGTGTGACATGAGACAGGAGATAGACTGTTGCGCTTACAAAGTAGTACTTTTTCTACATATTACGATATTATGTGCATAATTTTATCATGAAAATTTATTTTCGAAAATTCTCCTTTAAAGCAAGAGGTAACTTTGTCATTATTTTCTATCGAGGAAATTTCATCCCTTTGCAATCTACCTCAACCCTCGCAAATACTAAGCCAGTATCCAAGATATGTTTTGATACTTTGAACATGATTAAACATAAACATTTATATACAGGCGCATACGTTGCTTCTGACCCCACACTAGGATACCCTGGGTCGTGGGAACCAGAAACAGTGACGTCGCACACATATAATAATCCAAGCCCTGGGGTTTTTTTTATTTTATCCCCAGCCGGGGACCGAACCCGAGACCTCTCGCATAGTAGGTAGGGCCAAAACCGCAGCGCCTCAGAGGTCGTAAAGTTCAAGTTGTTCTAGGGCAAGCAATTTTGGGAATTCGTCCTCGTATTTAAGAACTTTCATTTGTCTTTTGACAACTTATGTGAAATTAATCTCAATGGTCAAACGTCACTTTGAAGTTGGCTAACATCCTTCAAACATCAATTCAAAGGGATTGGTATAGATCTCCGAGATACAGAATCGAGCTAGTTGTACTCTGTCTTATTGTTATTGAAGTCATAGAGTTAAATATATGTTAAGTATTATTTTATTGATAGTTACAAGACCTGTACATATTAGAGCTAAGTGTTTTGTATCGTATGTGGATGTGGTAAGACCCACGTTTCATTTTGTATCTAATCAGCTACCTACTTGTGTGTGGTGTTGTTAGGAAGACATGAGGCACGGATATTACTTTAATATTCGTAATATTAATGCCCGGAGTAACATGTAAATCAATATTTAGCCAGGAAATGTTCCCTCAAAAAGTAACACTGATTACCCTCGAAATACTTGCACATATTTTTTGCAACAGAATACGAAAAACCAGTCTCTACATAAAATATATTTTCCCCGCAACATCACACGAATGTTGAGCTTTGTTTGTTCGCAATCGACGTGCGGCAATGTGATGCCAAATAAATCATTATAATACATTATTTATTGAATAAACAACACTGTTCTTAAAAATAGTTCTTTTCCTCATACCTATTTATCTTTTTATTTAATAACCCTCACAGATCGAACCCAGAGCAAACGCAAAAGACAAAGCCGGGTCCACACCGTACGATCCGCCGACCACAGATCGCGCGCGGCAGGTATCCGTTGGAGCGATTTAGACCCCTACACCACATACGGCGCCACAAAGTTACCTTGGCCCCGCGAGGAGTGCATTTCCCCCCTATTCTCGCTCGCTCTCGCCCTCAACGCGTCAGTGACGTACACTATGACGTCATCAGAACAAAGTGCCAACTTAAATTTTCGCATGTAGTAGGTATGTCGATTTACATAACATATCGTCATCGCAACATTTTCAAGTACATGCTACGAAATTCGTAGCATGCGTCGTAGCAACCGTTACGAAGCCGCGTTGCGTAGCAACGGGATTTGCCGCTTGACATAGTGACAGAGGCCTCCAACTAAATAGCGATGTTTTTATACCTCTCCGGTTTATTATTATTTAACACAATGGCTGATTGCCGCAATACGGTGTTTCCTGGCAACCGAATGCGCACTGCCGCCCGGGGACAAAGGAAATTAAAGGATGGATTCGTCCAACTTTGCACTGCGGGGTGTGACAACAATTTGTGAAAGATCATTTGCTGTGAAATAATTTGGTCATTAACATATGTCTGGTGAGTATATTTAGTTAATACCGAACATGTAGAATGCATGTGAAATAGAAGGTTTTGTTGTTGTTTTGCTTGTGCGTAGCCTAATTTTCAGCTGTAAGTCATACCATCCGCGATGCTGTCATTCTGTGTACATTCATGTAAAGTATGACGCATGCATCTTTACAATAAATCCGTTTGACCTCGAAGGTTAAGGGGTGAGTGCGTGTAGGATGAGGATAGTTAATATGAGAGGAGTTGAGAGATACTCGAGAGATATACAACAAATAAACAAGAACCGGTTTACGCCACCATTCTAAGCGGACGTGTGTTTTGTAAACGAAATCAATTCTAAACGTATAAAAAAGTTGTTGAAACTAGTTGAAACTTATGCCTATTCAAAGATCTCGTCGTACAGTTTAACGTGTGAAAAGTGCAGTAAAGTCGCTCGAGTCTCAAGAAAGTTATCGCCAAAAAACTACGCCACAATTGAACATTATACTTAAAGAGTGAATCTTAATTTTGAACTGTTAGCTAAATAGTTCCATGTTTCAACATTTCGTTGCAGCATGGCGAAAACTACCTTTAAAGGCTATTTACTGATTTATGTCGCTGAGTTGAAAGCTGCAACGAACATTGTCGACGTACGTTGCATCTAGAACCGTATGAGTCAGTCAATTTACAATATAAATAGTCAGGTGCTTTGTGCTTTACAATATAAATAGTCAGGTGCTTTGTGCTTTAAAACGTTAAAAAGAAGACAAGCGAGCTTGAGTCCTTTATTTCTTGCGATATTCGGCGATTGAAAACTATTCATACTTATTTTACAGTCTGAACTGATATCGTTGTTGGCTATTTCCCAAATGAGTTTTATTTCTTACCGGCTTGGGCCGAAAGTCAAACCGATATAGAACTCTACTGAAGATCAAGGGTAATCAATCTGAGGCAAGAATTGATCCGTGCCATATTTTGCAGTATCTTGTTTTGTTTTACGCCGTTGTTTCATTTTCAGTAAGGAGTGTTTTATTTAAATGGAGGAGAGACATGTCCTCGACGTGGGATAGCCCGGGGAGGCCGATAGATGATGTCGTAATGCCCTTTCGGGCATTACGACATCATCTATCGGCCTCCCCGGGCCAGCTGGGAACCTGCACCTGGGGGACCACCTCACTCCGGCCAGTAAGATGTTACTCAAGCAGGCGCGAGAGCTCAAAAAGGAAAACAAAATCGCCTACCTATGGATAAGGAACTGTAAAATTTTAGCTAGAAAGTCCGAGACTTCTAAAGTTATGGTTATTAACAAAAACTTTGATTTCAACAAGTTTAAGTGACTGTTATTATTATTATTAACGATGTCCTACATGAAATTCTCAGTACATCTCGCTAATGAAACCGCTTTCTTATCTAGCCATATAAAAGTTAATACAAATTCATGTTTTTACTCGCTACAACAACCTCAACCTTTTATCTTTAATATACTCTGGTACTCAGAGAGTACATGGTTCACTCTGGCTCTAATACTAATTCAAGTATTCATAAACTAATCACCGGCCTAACTGTTAACTTAACAGGTTATTATCAGAACGTAAGGGGACTGCGTACCAAAACACACAGTTTTTATTCGCAGGTCGCACTGTTCAATTATGACTTTATATGTATTACGAGAGTTGGTTAAATGCACACTTTTTTGACAGAGAAATCTTTGATAGTAGGTATATTGTTTATCGTTGCGATAGATCGGCTGGCTCGAGTGGGGCGGAGCGGGGTGGGGGGGTGGCGGACGCTGTGCGCCGTGAGTTTCTGCCGACTCCGCAAGACTGGCCCTGCCCCTCTCCTGCATCCTCTGAATGCATATGGTTATCATTACCCATATCGCAAACCGACGCTCAAGGACAAACATTCTTAAATATTTGTTGCGTTTATATTCCACACGGGCCGCAGTATAGGGATACGTTGGAAAATTTCTTTGAAATCTGTAGTCAATTAACAGACAATCCAAATGATATTTTTCTTATAACAGGTGATTTTAATATTTCTGACGGACTTTGGACTAGAAATGATTGTTACAAAATGACCTTAGACAGCAACAGTTATCCTCTACAATTGGTTAGTGAATTTTTATCATTTACAGGTGTTGAACAATATAATGGTTGTTTTAATATTAATCAACGTGTGCTTGATCTTATTTTTTGCAATAAAAATAGCATGGTAACAGCAAGTGATGATATTTTAACACCTGAGGATTTTCATCACAAGGCACTTCATATTGTTCTTAATGTAGATTACGCGCCACCCCTGAAGCCAGCTCCCATTTACGTATATCGCTACTATAAGGCGAATATTTATCAAATAAATATTGAATTGTCAGAAATTAACTGGGTTGAATATTTTCAAGGCCGCGCACTGGAGGACTGTGTAATACTCTTTTATGATATATTAAATAAATTGATTGACAGATATGTTCCAAAGGTACTGCAACGTACTTCGTGTTCTAGGCCTCCTTGGTATTCTAGATCTCTTAGAAGACTTCTGAATGAGAAAAAGAAATATCATAGGCTGTGGAAGATTTTCGGTAATCCCTTGGATTTCGACACATTTAAAACTCTTAGAAAAAGAATTTCAAAATTGGAGCCTATATGTTACAGAAACTATATCAATAATACTGAAGCCAAAATTAGTACTCATCCTAAATTCTTTTGGACGTATATAAAGTCAGTTTTTGTTAAGAAAGGTCTCCCACAGCTTATGCACTATGAGGGTATGACGGCCTCAAGTGGTACAGAAATTTGTGATTTCTTCAACCAACATTTTCACTCAGTTTTCGAAAAACCTTCTGTTAGCTCTGTTAACCTGAATAATCTTCCACCTGTAAATGATACAGTGTTTGACATGGACACTATTTTCATATCTAAAGATCTTGTTAACAAATATCTTAAACGTACAAACATTTATAAGGGTGCTGGTCCTGACAGCATACCTCCCATCATAATAAAAAATTGCTCCCCCAGCTTAACATTGCCGATAACTTTACTTTTTGAGAAGTCTTTCAGGGAGGGGTCAGTACCATCCTTATGGAAACAAGCATTAGTTACACCAGTACCAAAAGGTGAAGTTAGCACGGATATAGAGAAATATCGCCCTATATCGAAATTGTGTCAGTTTGGCAAAATTTTAGAGAAGATTGTTAGTGATCAGCTATCTACTGCTATGCGGCCTTATATAATTTCTAACCAACATGGTTTCCTTAGAGGTCGTAGTGTCGAATCGAATCTTCTATCATATACTGAAGCTATTTTAACTGTATTAGATAACAACTGTCAGGTGGATGCTGTGTATACCGACTTCGCCAAGGCTTTTGACAAAATCAGTCATGAGCGCTTACTTCTGAAGCTGTGGCACTTTGGTATACACGGGGATCTTTACCGTTGGGTTAAATCTTATGTAGAAAATCGTTCGCAGGCCGTAGCTGTGAGAGGGCATATTTCTCATTACAGGTCTATCAGTTCTGGTGTACCGCAGGGTTCCCATTTAGGGCCCTTATTATTTGTTCTGTATCTAAATGATATCACTGAATGTATCAATAATTCAAACATGCTTTTATACGCCGACGACACGAAAATTTTTAGAGTCTTACGAAATCCTGACGATTGTATTTTACTGCAAAACGATTTAAATAATTTCCAAACCTTTTGTAACGCAAATAATCTTTTCTTAAACCCAGAAAAATGTTTTGTTATTAGCTTCAGTAGAAAAAAGACAACTATTTACTCCAAGTATGATCTTTGCGATAAAGATTTAACCCGTGTGAACCAGATCCATGACCTCGGCGTAATCATGGACTCAAAGCTTACCTTTGTGCCCCACATTGACAATATCTTAAATAAATCTTTCAAGCAGTTGGGATTCATTTTGCGCGTTAGTAAAGATTTCAGAAGATCTTCGACATTTAAGATATTATTTAATAGTTATGTCCGTAGTCGATTAGAATTTGCTAGCGCAGTGTGGAACCCGTTACATGTAACTCATAGCGATAGAATAGAGAAAGTGCAAAAAAAATTTGTAATCGCACACAAAAATTGATTATCGCACAGGAAATAAATACATAGATTATACTACCGCTATGAAAAGACGCAATATTTCACCCTTGAGCCTGCGTCGCGAACGCACTGATGTTATTATTCTTTATAAAGTCATTAACAATATTATCGATGCCCCTGAGTTATTAAAGTCTCTTTCCTTTAGAGTACCCCGTCGTTGTGAGCGAGTATGTAGAAAAAGGACCTCTTTTATATTCCACGTAGTCGAACTTCATACGCAAGAAAAGGTTTCATTAAAAGAGCATGTAGGATGTATGATGATAAATTTCAAAATTTGGATATTTTCAGTATAAAGTTTAGTAGCTTCAAACAACAAACCTTGAAGTGTATTAATAGTTTTTAATGAGATAGTTGACTTTTATTGCATTTTTTTTGTCTGTTCATATAAAAAAATGTTTTATTTTTGTCAGAATGTAAAGGTATTTTTATAGCATCGATTTTACATATTAGAATTTCTATTTCCAGTTTAGTTTTAGTACCTATATTAGTTATATAGTTTAGAATCAGGATGCTATTGAATTGTAGTATGGTTTTCATACTCTATTTAAGGAAACTGTAGGTCTATAATTCTTATTACCCTATAATGTAACATTGTATTATATAAGAGACTGTTTGTTTCTAAATAAAGATAAATAAATAAATAAATAAATATCAAAATAAAAACGGGCACAAGAGTTCTGGACTCGCTGTATCAGATTCTTAGTCTTTTCGTATAATCGAGGACCAATAACCACATCTGTGTAGTTTAATTTTAAAATTATTTATATTAAAAGACATCTTATTTTCTTTTAACCAGTGTTCTGTAACAGAAATAACATCGATGTCAGAATTTTTTAGAAACAATTCTAATACAAATTCTTTACCAGGTAGCCCCTGGATGTTTTGATGGGTAATATTTAAGTGGGGCTTACCCTGTAAATTCCCAATAGAGGTGCATATCATTTTACTCTCACCATAAGCAGGTTTCTGATTAGTCTGTTCAACAAAAACAGCTGCTGTAGTTCTGTCAAATTACAAGCGTATTTATGGAAAATTGCATAGTATACATTTGCATTTCATCCTACTATGTAAGTCTAGAAGTGTTTCAACCCTTTTATTCAAATCATTACGACTAATGTTTGAATGATTTCCCACCATAATTACAATAGTGCTGTACTCATCATAGATACCACGACTAATTATCTTCACAAGATCTACAAATGAACTATTTGGACAACAAATGTTCGTTACTTTTTACGGTACGGTTACGTTAATGTAGTAGAGGTCCAAATCCTGCACATAATTTGTCGGAGAACAATATAATTTTTCTCTGAGCACTTATTTTGGTAGTTGGCGGTACAAGAGTGGAGGTGATTGGCGGAACACACGTGTTGGAGAGAGATGCAAGTGCCGGCGGGTGGCGGGCACGTTAGCTAGCGTCGCAACGCGCGTTACGCCGGGCGGGCGCGGCGCGGCCCCACTTTTCCATCAGCCTGTCGCGCATGTATGCACCCCCTCTTGGTCCAACAGAAGCGCCATTGCAGAATCCCGCACTCTGTCTGTTTGCGCGCGTCAACCGTTCGTTGATGAATATGCGACCGCGGTTTCCTGTAGGTGCGGTGCCTCCGCGTCAGCGACCGTAAGCGTGCGTCTCACACGCGCGGCTTACCGCGCTAAGCGGAAAACTACGCGACGAGACCGCATCTCCACGCCGGCAGCCGCCGCGCCCTGCGCTATACCCACCCGCTCGGCAACCACGACGTTCCTTTAAGGTGAACCCCAGCTTAGCACTGAGTGCGGTAAAAGTGTGTAGGATGTTTTCTCCTTTTTACTCTGGAAGGTGTCCGATCTCAAGATCTTCCTGAATATAATCCTGGTCTCTATGATTAAATTCTAGCTTAAGTTGCGATATAGTGCGCTCTAAGTCTGCGACTGTTTCGAGAGCAGGTGCGCGCCGCTTCTCAACTGCATTAAGCCTCTCCTCGAAACCATCCATGCGTGTGTTTATGCCCACGACCATCACCCGTAAGTCAGGCATTTCACGCTTGAATTCCCTCATCTCCGCCATAAATTCAGATCAGTAAGTATCTGATACTTACTGATCATGTCAGATCAGTAAGTATGACTAAGAATCAAATTTGACGTATTTATTAAGATATTACGGCTAAGGGGTTAGCCTCTCGTAAGTTAACTCCACCAAATCAACAGTTTACAATCAATGAAATTAATATCAATAATCACAGGACTATTGTGTTGAAAATAAACGAGAAAGTGATTGTTCATTTGAAGAGAGTCCTATATCTCTCTGATAATATTGTCTAAAAGTAGTTTCATGTCACCAATTTGCCTTAGATAAAATTTCATTAATTGGATATATCTCCACCCAGTTTAAGGAAGAGACAGCCGAGCGAAAGCTGCCTGGTGGGTGATGAGTCAATACCAACATAAAAGTCTTTTCATACAGCCTATGATAGTTTGTGATGCTGGTGTTGGCTCACCCCTAGGGGTTATGAAAATATTTGTAATTGAGCCTCTTTTATCTTTAGTTAAAGTTAGAAGCTGTCGAAGCCAAAATACAGGGTCGTTATTTAGGTCTGGACATGACCGCAAGGTCCAACTAGTCTGTTGATATGAAGCAGAGTCTGTCTTAGAACGAAATACGGGATGTAAGGTTATCGAGTCAGAGTTGTCCATACATCTTTCAGGGTTGCAGTGTAAAAGGGTCAGATCATGTACCCTGTGACCAGAAGATAGTAAGAGTATAGCGGCCGCACGTTGAGAGACTTCATATGAACTGGATAAGTTAGGATATTTGTCTTTTAGGTGTTTTATGATGACTCTTGAATCCCATATAGGTGCTTTAGGCGGTAGTGGTTAAGACAGTGATATTGCTTTCAGAATATGCTTAACGATGTGACTTGATGAAATCCTGACGTCAGACAAGGTTTCACAGACAGAGGCTATAGCTGACTTATGCACGACTATAGTACGGTAAGCAAGTTTTTGAGATAAGAACAAGTTTGCTAAATAAAGGGCGGCGTTTTTCGGAGCAGGAGATTTATGATCAACTTTGTTAATTTTGCACCAAGCTGTCCATTTGTTCCAAATAGGTATGTATGTTTTTACTGTTGAGGCGCGCCAGCATGACATAAGGAGTTGTTTCTCCTGTTCCGTCCAACTTATAGTCAGGGAGTCCCACCCGAGACAAGCCAAGCTGCCAGTTGGAGGTCCTTGGCCTGTTCCGGGGGGCGATCCGTCGTCGTGTTCACTAGGGACATTTCCAAATGGCATATTTTTATTGGGCGAGTCAGGGTTCGGGATTTTAATTCCAGCTTTCAAAAGGGCTTGTTTCACTGGGGTGCTATTATTATGTATTGGCCTGATGCTGAGTTCAGGTGCTGTAGCAGCCTGGGCAGAAGGCTAGGCGGAGGGAATGCCCATTCTAGATCGTAATGCCAAGTGCTGCTGAAAACGTCGTGATAACAGGCGTTCGAGTCTAGCAAGTCTAGCGAGACATAGTCCGGGATGACGTGGGCTGTTCTCGAGCCGAATAAGTCTATGACGGGTGTTCCCTATACGTCGAATATTTTCTTTGTCGCTTCTTAGGTGAGAGGTTTGCGCGAGAGGTGGTCGGCTTCCAAATTGTATCTCATGGAAATGTGGTGAGGGATGAATCCAACATTTATGCTGTCTGTCAGGTCTAGTAACCGCTTTGTTAGTGCCAGAAGAGACTGAGATCTGGTTCCGGCCTCGTTCTTTATGTAAGCGATGACAGTGCAATTGTCGCTTTGCAGCAGCTCCGTTGAGTTCTGTATGGTTGGAGCCTCTAAACTAATCGCTGCTATGACTGCGTACATTTCTTTCAAGTTGCAGTGCCACCCCATTTGATGATACTGCCACTCTCCTCGAATGCTCTCGTTGACCACAGCCCCCCCTTGGTGATCGGATGCATCTGTTGTAATTTATTTAATGAAGTTTACCTCTTGATGTGTCGGGGATTGTTGTTGTATGTTTTGCAGCCACCATTCTAAGTTATCTTGAACTTCGTGCGGGTGCGGTAGGGGGGCAGCGTGTTGACGTAGGCGGTTGCAATGCAATGCTGTTGCAGTGTGCGGCAATGCAGCCTTCCCCGCAGGGTGATGAAGGCCGCAAAGTTGAGATACCCTGAGAGACATTGCACCTGCTTGAGGGTAACTGTCGACTGCCAGACACTGAGTGATTTTTGTGATCTTTTCTTCGGGTAGCGACTTCAAGTTCTTTGCTGTGTCCCATACGATGCCTAGGAACTCTCTCTCTCGGGTTGGGATGGTGATCGAATTGTCCATGTTGACATTCCAACCCAGGTTGGAGAGAAGTTCTAATGTAACTTTCACATGGCTGACGAGAGTGTTGTAGGACTGGTTCACAATAAGGAAATCGTCGAGATAGACAATTATTCTCATCCTGTACCTTGAATGCAGAGTCTAGGCTATCCAGTTTGTTATATTCGCGAACATCTTTGGTGCAGATGCAATACCGAACGGTAGGCAAGATATTTGGTAGAGATGACCCTGATAACTGACTCGAACGAATGTGAAGATTCTATGGGGACGTGATAGTAAGCCTTGCTGATATCGACTTTTACCATCCAGTCCTGTGTTTGTAGAAATTTCGGCATTTGATGATGGTTGAACAGGTTGAAATGTTTGGGCTGCATGAACCGGTTCAAAGATTTCAGTTTGAAAATAGTTCTTATTTTGCCGTTGGGTTTCATTATCATAAGCATTGGTGAGACAGCCGCGGGTTTACGGAGATAGCTCTAGAACTCCGGTCTGAATTATGTTTGGAGTTGCTCGAGTCATTGCGGGGGAAACTGGAGTTTGATAGTTCGTGATGACAGCTTGAGCAAGAGAGATCAAAGGAGGTTTTTGATTGAAGATTATTCGGGCCGAACACATCATGTTTAAAATTTATTTGGGTAGATTTAATGTGAGCCAATTGTGTCGATATAGTCTTAAACAACCGCCCGAAAATAGGGTTTTCGAGTCACTTTTTTATAATGGGACTTCTTTTAGTTTGATCTTTTGTCCACCCCTTTCTTTTTGATGAGCTTGAGCTCCCTTGGGAACGTTTGTTATTAGGGATTTTCTTCCCATTATGTTTTCCCTTAGGAGGACCAGCTTGGGTAGTTTTTCTTTGAAAGGAAGTATTGAAAGATGTTGAGGGAACCGGTGAAGGTGCCGTTGTGAGACGCGATATAATAGTCTGCTTCTCAAGTTTGTCAACAACACCAATTTTTTGTACGTATGACGATAGAGTTTGTGGGTTGAACATGTATTCAGAGGGTGGAGGGTTTTTTCAATGTCTTCACGAATAAATTTGTCCTTCAATGACTTTAGAATGTTACGTATGACTACGAAGTTTTAGAGGCTCCGCACGTTTGCCGCAGACGATTTGGAGGATATCTTGAGAAATTACCTTATAGCCGAACTTGGTAGCCGAAGAGCTCGTTCAATTTGTCATGAATAGTATTTGGCGAAAGCGTAACATCCGGTTTCGCTAACCAATCGATAAGGTTTTGTAAGGATGAATTCACAGATTCGTTTTGTGCCATAAACGCGTTAGACAAGGCGGCAAATCCACGTTCAAACTGGTAAGTGCGGCGCGACGACACCACCGGGTCTTCGAGGCGCCTTAACTCCTCATTGAGCTCAATAAACCCCGGGGAGGCCACGTAATGTTTTAGGCTATCAATATAACGGATCCACTCGTAGGAATCGAACGTTTGCAGAGCAGACATTTTGTGGACGCGTTCCGATTTCGCTTTCGGGACCGGTGGGTCCTTAACGGTAACCGAGAGGTCAGATATGATGCCTAATTTCGGAGGCACTTGTGACGGCCCCAAGAAATCGCGGTCCTGAAGTTGCGAGGACTTGGGAGCAGTCAAGAAAGAGCGATTCGCGCATAATAAACAACATGACTCACCAGCTGCTGCGAGAGTAAATCAAACCTTCTCTCCAATGTCGATTCTCCTGACGTCGAACGGCATTCACGTCGCGACTCGTGTTCACTCTTGCGCAGCCAACTCCTACTGCGGCGAGAGCGGGCGCTACGGCTCGGCGAGGAGTCGCAGCTGTCTCGCGGGCCGCGCAGACACAAGCTTGGCGCCGAGCTGTCACGCCGGCGCACAGTGGTCTAGGATTTGTTCCTCCATACTCATAGGAACATAATGTCTGGAATAATTATAAAAAAATATGCAATGTCTCCGGTATACCTCCTTATATGTCATATTAAAACATGGAGTGGATTAGTTGCTCCACAAGTGAGAAAAAAAATGTTGATTATTTTTTTTGTATGGGAGAAAACACTTAAAGTACATTATTTCGGAACTAATTACAACTGATGGGCTGGTGCTCACATGGTCTATTGTACCTTGCACGCTGAACATAATGACATATAATTCATGCACTTTTCGGTGCAGCTTTGGATGTAGTTAACTTTTAAAAATTTTAATATTTAGTATGAGCGTATTCGTTTATGTTCGACATAATGAGAGTAGTTCATAGGTAGAATGCAGCAAACATGAATACTAGGTACTTGTGTTTATGTAGGTGCATCATCAATAACTTTGGGGATGTCGTTAGTTAATAGCCCGTTGTAATAACTTTGGGGATATTGCTAGTTCATAGCCCGTGTTTGGCTTTTATGAATAATAATGAAGTTAAAGAAATTACATTGAATGACTAACCAGATCGTTACAGTAATGGTTTAGTTTCAAGCTTAATTTCAAACATTAATTAAGGGAATTGCAATATATATAGGGACATTTAAGATGGGTTAATTCAGTAGTTTCTCGCACTTGTAAGCGCTTACTATACTTCATACGTTCTATTCATTTCCGCGTTATAATGGAGGGATTTGTAACCAATTTGGACATTTTCATGTTTGTTGCAAATAACAGTTGTTTCTCAGAGCCCAGTGTATTATTTGAAGTTTTTGTGAATGCGGTTACTTATCAGAAAGTGAAAAGAAAGAATTGAAACAATTCTGCCAGACATATACATGCGCTTTGAAACAAAAGTGGATCTTGTCTAGCCGTGCGAGGCATACATTTATCAAGAAGTTTGAAACATGGTTGGGAAAAGACATAATATGGCCTAAGAATTTGAAGGAAAAGATGACACCATTATTGTCAGCAGATAAACAGCCATGTTCCAGTTCTCATTTCAGTGTAAATGAGGATGCATCAACATCCTGCCAACCAGATATGTGCAGTGTAAGTACCTCAACATCAATTATGATTGAAAGGAAACCGTTTTCGGAGTTAAGCCCCCTACAGAAGAGAAGGAGAGTGCAAGAACTCTTAACAAATAGTACGGAAAGCCTTGCTTACGCAACAGGTTTAAAAGCAGATAGCCAGGATGCAGCAGATATAATAAAACTTGTTATTGAGAAACCTGAAGAGGCAACAAAGTTAAAGGAATTATTGAAGCCGAAGAAAGCAGTGCCCATATATTCCGCAGATAAAGCTTTAGGTATTTTGACCTCTTTGAAGCTATCAAAGTGGCAATATCTGACTATGAGAGCTAGTGCAATAGCAGAAGGAGTGTCACTTTATCCTGCATACAATGCATCCTAGAGGCAAAAAAGGAAGTCTACACATCAAGAGAAACCACAGAATTTAACAAAAGTGGCGCAAGAGTACAGCTTCAAGCAGTTTTGGACAAAACTGTAGCTAGATTTGGAAAATTCTTACGTTTGGAAGATTCGCTGGCTGGTAAAGAACTGTTGCTAATTTGCAAATGGGGCTTTGATGGAGCTTCGGGACAAAGCCTTTACAAGCAAGCAACTGACGGAGATGATGACTCCAGTATATTCATGTGCTCCTTTGTGCCTTTGCGCTTTGTATGTGGTGAGAAAGTGGTGTGGGAAAACTAAAACCATCTTCTACAACGCTGTGTAGACCACTTTTCTTCAAGTTTGTCAACGAAAATATGTTAGATATACGCCAAGAACAAGCCCTAATAGAAGCCGAGATTGCTGCCCTGGAGCCTTCTATTATGGGGAGCCACGCTGTTAAGCATTCCATGCTTATGACAATGATAGATGGAAAAATCACTTCTGCACTATCAAACACATCAACCAACGCAGACTTGTGACATTTGTCGAGCTACCCCTTCGGAAATGAATCAGTTAGAAAAGGTTTCACAGTGAGTTATTCAATAAAGTGATAAAATAATGTTGTCGTTCTGCATTACATTACTTGCCTTTTTACTAACTTGTTTATTTTCTTTAGAGAAAACCAGTTTCAGAAGAGATTTACCAATATGGTTTGTCCACTCTTCATGCGTGGATCAGGTGTATGGAGTGTCTGCTCCATATTTCGTACAGACTGGACTTTAAGAAATGGCAAGCCAGAGATGACAGTAGTAAGCAGTTGATGAAAAGTAGAAAAGAAGCAATACAACATAATTTCCGTGATGAAATGGGCCTTTTAATAGACATCGTCAAACAAGGTGAGTTAAAATTATTATTTCATAACGATTATTTTCTTCAAGTTGATTATTATATTATAAATATAAATTTGATACCTATTAAAGTATATTTAATGTCCCTACCGAGGGGCACAGGCCTTTGCCCGGATACGAGTAAGATTGAGCCATATCTCTTCTCCTAGTTCAGTATTATTTTTTGTTCTAGGCTCGGGGATCACAAATGACGGGAACACAGCCAGAACTTTTTTTAGCAATCCAGAAAAAACTGCAGCTATCACAGGCTTGGATTCGGGTTTGATCCATAGATTTGGTACAATTTTGCGTGTACTTGCCTGTGGGGAACCCATTAACATTGAAGCGTTTGAAAGTTTTTCGCGGCTTACTGCAGAAATGTATGTAGAGCTCTATGGCTGGTATAACATGCCTTCGAGTGTCCACAAACTTTTACTGCATGGTGCTGAAATCATCAAACACTAATGTTATTCCCATTTGAAAATTATCAGAAGAGGCATCGGAAGCTAGAAACAAAGACTTTAGAAAAATCCGGGAACATCATTCGCGCAAATTTTGTCGGGAAGCGACAAACGAAGACATATTTTATAGTCTTCTTGTGTCGTCAGATCCCTACCTGTCTAGCATAAGACCTGTGTTAAGAAAACGTAAAAAAACGCTCGTGACTGATGATATGAAACTTCTCCTAATTAATGACGATTCAGTGATAGATAAAGAAAACATAGAATTTGTTGATGTTAATGCATCATTGATGGACTCGGATAAAGAGGACTGTGATGATGACTAAGCTAAGACTCACTTTTTCATTTTGTCCTTGACGTCTTTTATTAGATATATCATAGTAATATTTGTGTTTTTATTTTACCAAATACCAAATGTCTTTATTACTGTAGATATTTACATATACTTAGCAATCGTCATTTTTTGCCACTTCTCTACATTGGACCACTGTGGGAGAAGAAGGGCGTAGAAACTCCCACAGATTGATTTTTAGATCTCTTTTTAAAAATTGCTTATGCTTAACTAATACAAAATATAATATTTAGTCATTATCATAATTAATAAGCAGGAATAAATAATTACAAAATTATTAACAGCAAGGTCTGTGTTGAGCCAGATTAACCCCATACAGACCCATCATTTAAGTAATCTTGAACATTGTAATATCCCTTTTTCGACAAAGTCGCTTTAACATGGATTTTAAATTACTCAAATGGCAATGTCAAGATCTCCAGAGGTATCTTGTTGTAGTAGAGAATGCATTGACCCTTGAAAGAATTGCTAACCTTCGCGAGTCTAAACCGGGGTGCAAGTAGTCTGTGATTATTTCTTAGGTTAACATTACAGCCATCGCTAAGTTTGGGAAATTTTGTAAGGTTCTTGCGTACGTACATCTTATGTTCGAAAATAAATTGACTAGCTACAGTTAGTATGTCAATTTCTTTAAAAAGCTGTCTTAAGGAGTCTGTGCGTTTTAAATTATAAATTGCTCGAATGGCTCTTTTCTGTAAAATAAAAATAGTTTGAATATCCGCTGCTTTTCCCCACAACAAGATACCATAGGACATGACACTATGAAGGTAACTAAAATATACTAGCCTAGATGTAGCCACATCCGTGTTTTGTCTGATGTTCCTAACAGCGTAAGCCGCAGAACTTAATTTACCAGCCAATTTTTCTATGTGGGGTCCCCACTGCAATCTGTTATCAACGGTTATTCCAAGAAACTTCGTGTCATTTACTAATTCTAACGTATTGCTGTCCAACACTAAACTGGTTCCAACTTGCCTGACATTTGGAAGTGGGAATTTGATACATTTAGTTTTACCAGCATTTAACAATAAATTGTTAACTGTGAACCAATTCAAGGTTAAAGATAATACTCTATTGACATCATCAAAATCTTCTTTTTGTCTTTCAATTTTGAAGACCAGTGAAGTGTCATCAGCAAACAACACTATGTTAGTCAATTTCTCCACCATAAAAGGCAGATCGTTAATATATACCAGGAATAAGAAAGGGTTTAATATGGAACCTTGTGGAACGCCAATTTTTACCCCCGATCCATCAGATTTAATGCCGTTGACTTCTGCCTTTTGAATTTTATTGCTTAGGTATGATCTTAGTAGATCCAACGCTTTATTTCTAACTCCGTAATGATTTAATTTCATTAGTAACGTGTTATGATCAACACAATCAAATGCCTTCGACAGATCGCAAAAAACACCGATAGCATCCTGTGGGGCTTCCCATGCAGAATAAATATGAGATATAAGGGTAATACCTGCATCCGTAGTCAATTTACCCCTAGTGAAACCGTATTGCTTGGCGTGGAGTTGTTTTGTACTGTTGAAGTGTGAGAGCATTTGATTGAGTATAATCTTTTCAAAAATTTTACTTAGTGCTGGAAGAACCGATATTGGTCTGAAATTTGACGGATCACCCTTGTGTCCCGACTTGAACAGAGGTATAAGTTTACTGTGTTTCATGAGGTCTGGAAAAGCTCCATCATCAACACATTTATTAAATATATAAGCTAGGTGTGGGGCTATAACAACTATTATTGAACCAATGACTTTGACTGACATACCCCACAGGTCTTCAGTATTTTTTAAGTTAAGTAATCTATACGTTTTGACAATATCCTGGGGACATACATGATAAAATTTAAAATCTACATTAGTGATGCTAGTGCTGTTTTTTAACAAAGTCTCTGCTTCACATGGAGATGAATTAAGACGCTCTGTTGTGAGTAAGGGTGCATTGGTGAATAATGTTTCAAAAGTTCGAGCTACCTCAGCGTTGGATTTAACAACATCATCACCTATCTTTAAGCAGAAATCATTATCCCTTGGTATATCTTTGCCAGTTTCACGGTTTATGGTTTCATGGTTTATATATTGCAGTATGTTGTATAGGTATTACGAATCATGTCATTAAATTAAGAGATTACCTAAATATTTGTTATTAGTACATAGTTTCTAATTCTAAGAGATTACCCAAATATTTGGTATATCTATACATATTTAAATTACCTCTATTATTGTTCATTCATTAGCAGCCTGTTGACTAATGCCAGTTTTATTGTTATTGATGTATTTTGCCTTATTTTTTTTACTTTTTAACAAGCTATTATTAATTATTATATTAACCATATTGTAATTTCCGTATCAAAAGAATAAAATAAAATAACTTATAAACTTTGTTTTTGTTATTATTTGCATTTCTATTATTTTTATGGTATTTTCACTCTCAAAGAGATCGGCTGGCATCTCATTATGTCAAAGATTATAATGATAAAGCTGATACAAAAAATTCAAAATTTAAAAAAATAACTACTTCCAAAGCTGCAGCGAAAAGTGCATGAATTATATAACATTATGTTCAGTATGCCATGTATTTTACAATTAGTTCCGAAATAATGTACTTTAAGTGTTTTCTCCCATACAAAAAATAATCAACATTTTTTTTCTCACTTGTGGAGCAACTAATCCACTCCATGTTTTAATATGACATATAGGGAGGTATACCAGAGACATTACATATTTTTTATAATTATTCCAGACATTAAGAATAAAGAATTTCTAATGAGTATAGAGGTCAAATCCTAGACCACTGTGAGGCGCGGGCGTGGCGCCGACTGCGCCGACGAATCTCCGCTGCTTGCGCTGCTCGAGCTGCTACTTGACGATCGTGGACGCTTTTTCGAACGCACTTTTACGAGAGATTTCTCAACCGCATTCACATGCACTTCCGCGGGATTTTAACTCGCGGAATCCATATTCGTAATACACGTACGTATCACTTTTTAGAAATAACACTAAACAGCCGACAGAAACAATAACTATTTAAAACGATTTTTCTACTTTAATCTCGAAAAGTTGAATAGAAAATATATCGGACTTCGACTTCTATGCGACGATCTAGGGACGTCCGTCTTGGTTGGAAGACGATGTAATAACGAAGCGCAAATCTACTTCCAACTTCTACCTTAGCGGCTTGAAATGGCGCGCAACTATAGTCATGGCAAGCACTCTGGCGCGAAAAGACGAGACGATAGCAGCGACACCTAGCGGACAGACGTTGGCGGAAGTGATGTATGTATGTGATCAAACAAGGACTTCGGAGGTCAAACGGAAAACATAATAAAAATTACAATTTAATTGTATGTATGTTCCCATATAATGTGAAAATATGTTAAACAAAATGCATCAAAATAACCAGTAAAATGAGAAACTGTCTCACGACTCCTTCATTACTGCTGACTTGCTGTTTCTGGTGGCTTCGACATCGGGGTCATCGTCGTGTCGCAACTTCGCAAAAACAATGATGTAAGTACGAGCTTTTGCGACTTGAAAAACTTTCCTGGAGTACGGACATTTGTTCTTGTGAGTTGCAGATCAAACCATGAAGAACTATTTAATACTAAATCTTGAGACCAATTAGCCGTGTTTGCAGTCGTGGTTTCTAATCTTCATGTCAAATCGTTCTCTGAGAGAGTATGACAGTGTAGCGGCATTGCTTAGACTTTCCTTAAAAGCACACATCCGTTGATAGCGTCATATGTAATAATGTGCTTCCCCCCCCCCCCCCCCCCCCCGGCAATATGGCCGGTAAATTTCCTTTTTTACCCACAATATTGCCAATATTCTCAGTCGTAGAAACATAAAAAAACATTTTATAACGTCTGCGAAGCGCAATGCAGCCCTCGGCGATAGCTATATATTTGTGCCGTTTGGCGTGCAGACCCTCCGGCCATGGGGGCCCGGCGCTCGGCAAGTATTTAAGGAGATTTCCAAGAGACTAGTTGAGGCGTCGGGTGATCCAAGAGCTGGCACCTACCTCGCCCGGAGAATTAGTCTGGCTATACAGTATTTTTTTTTATTGAATATAAATAAATTATCTTATTCAACGTCAAATATATACATACTTATAGCTACAAGTCATTTTTTTATATCAATAAAAGACTATTCCGTTTCGGAAGGTGGGCCTCAGGGTTAAAAAGAATGGCAAGAAACTCCCGCATACCTTATTTAAAAAAAAAAGTGACTTCACAACAATTCGCCGGCGATTGATACACTTGATCCATCGCCCCTTGTAGAAGCGAAGTAATGGTGCCAACATGTTAGGCACCCCACCACTCGACGGCGGATACCTGAGGACATTTTTTATTTAGTTTAATATTTGTATATATTTAGCTAGGTTAAGTTGTACATGTAAATGTTATCTTACTTGTAAAAATAAAAAAAATGAAAATTTAAGGCCTGAGTATTTTAATAAATAAACTAAAACAAAATGCCTATAACAATAAGTAAATACACATATTATATAGTTTTTACCAGTGCCGTCTCGGTTAAGTTATGTAAGTCTTATCAAGTTGCAAGTTAAAAAAAGCTTTTTTTTAGTAATATACTTTTTCCGAAGGAAAGCAATCTTGCCCATATTTGCTGGGAATATTGCCATTAATATTGGCAATGTCGCTGTAAGTATTGGCAGTTTTGGTCATACAGTCTATTACAGTGTTCATATCCCTAAACAGAGTATAAATAGGATTTAAAACTACACAATAATATTTTTATTTCCTTTTTTATATACATATATTTGGGAAAAATTGCCGTATATTTCCAATTATGGCAATATAGCTGGCTATATTTTAGGAATATTCCCACAAATGGCAATATTGCCGACAACGGCACATCAGTAGTCATTTGTCGTAGTAGATCTCGGTAGGTCGTAGGTCTAGTGAGCGTTTTTGCGCCATATGACAGCGTATCCGTTCAATTTGTAGCGTACAACTTATTTGTTGATTTTACCATCTTTGCCTCGGTGATACGTAAGTCAACTTGTCAACGGTAGCAACTTTTTCGGTTGGTAACGCATAGGCGTTTGGCGGGAATCAGCGCTGGCTACGGCCTTTGCCAGTTTAAAGCAGATTCTAGTTTTCCGGAGGTTCTTTCCGGTTGCACGGGTCTTTCTCGCACTGTCTCTGTGACGCAAATGGCACGAGCATACCACTTCAGGCAGTCTGGGGGAAACTTCGTACGTGACCCTGATTCGTAAAGCCGGCTCTTACTGCGAATTAATGTGCTTTGGGAGTATTGCTCGCTTAAAACGTGCTTCGTTGCACCTGGATTCGTTTCTCGCAGGGAAAAAATCGCCTCGGTCTCGAAGACGTGATGTGAACCATCCATCTATTCATACACGCTCGTGTTTCGCGGCTTTCGCGGCGCAAATATGGAAACGTTTGTCACGCAACAATCCCATTCTGTGATATTGAATCGCGAAATAGGTTATGACTTATCAAATCACAATACATCGGAAAATAAAGTGGCAAGAAACAATAAACTTAACACGTCGAGAACCAACTTGAATATCTTCAATTAAAATCCCCAAAACAATGTTGATAATAAATCAGCCCCTGTGCTTAACCTAGTTAACTTTACAATGAAGTATACCGATTCGCCCTATTCACCCCTGTACCGTTACGTCTTAGCTAACAACAACATAAACTTTGAAATTACCCCGTCAATCCGCCCCGGGGGCTTCCGTCTCGGAAGAAACCGTATCAAACAATGTAACTTTTCAAGTATTCAAAACGTGACTGGATCCCGTTAGTAGGTTTTAAGAACTCGTTAACAATTCAATCGGCAGCTTATTGTCGAATAAGACAAACGGCGCTGATGGCGTGTTGTTGCAAACGATTGCCTACAAGCTGGAGGTGATCGCTGCAGGAAACAAATCGAGTGTTGTGCGGGGAATTGAAAATTACTTTCCACCTGTTCTGCACCTGAGGCACACCTCCATTCTCCATAGCATAGTCGAAACTCATATTCAAATGGCGGATTCACAGAGTCCCACACTTTCAACCTAAACATACATGGCCTTACTAATAAAAAAAGTTATTTACTGTTTAACTTATACAGTGTTTTGTCCTTTTCATACATCGAGAAAATTTCAAATGTGAAAGCAAGATAAAACACTGTATAAGTTACACAGTGAATAACTACTTTATTAGTTAGGCCGACAGAGTAAAAAGGTAGAGCCAAGTGTCGGGAGCTGTTTTTATCTACACACGTATCATAAACCCTCTTTACTGCGTACAAAAACCGCACGTTACAATCAGCATAATGTTAAACTACTTGGTAAAAACTCATTTCTTATCTGAAAAATTACACATTATGACCATAATGTGTAGTTTTTCTACATATTATGACATTCAAATTTCGAACGCCGACGCCCGACTGCTTGCCGCCCCTAGTTTGTCTGTGAAGTTGGTACTGACATTCAAATTTCCAACGCCGACGCCCGCCTGCATGAAGTTGGTACTACATAACAAGCTAAACAACTGCAGAGCCACAATGCCGATCAAACATGCGGTTCCTGAACACATCAAAGAGAAATTATGATATGTGTGTAGATAAACTAGTGTATGTGTGTATGCCTTCGGCTCGTTTCATAAACCCACTCTCGAGTGTTAATGCCCTCCATTATGTAGCAGTCACATAAACTACTATTATGTGACTGCTACATAATGGAGGGCATTAATACTATAACAGTTTCTGTTTTCCATTATCCCCCCACAACATTCATATTTATAGTTTTCTAAGTTTACCTCATTACGTAGGTACGCTTTCTCGCTCACTTGCTTCGTAGGTAAGCACGCTCGCTGCCTCCTCACCGGCGACATGTCGTCTAAACATGAGGTCGGCTACGAACTTGTATAGATACTTCAACTCAGTTGTGCGCGCGGAGATATGTGTGGGTAAACCTTGTACATATCCAGTGACTTTGTGTGCGTGACAAGAGGTACAGTCGGGTACAAATACAAATACAGTTATCGTGTGCAGGAGCGCTAACTTGTTGCGTTTGATAATATACGGGTTCTTAAAAAAAACAATAATTTGGTATTGGCATACTGTAATTTAATGTTTATGTATTGAACATATCCCATAATGAGTAACTATGTAAAATTTTGTGTAAATAAATAAATAAATAAATAAATAAAATAACTTATTCTGAATCGCTACTTGAAAAATCAAATGATGAATTGTCGGATTCGCTGCTCTCACCAAGGTTGATTACGATTTCTGACTCCATGTCAAAATGTCGATAGTATTCTTCTTCTTTCTTTTGTACATGTCGACAAGTATTACCCCACATCTCTCCATCAATTTGACTTAAACGTTCATTTATTAGTTCCATTATTCCCGTCACATTTTGGTCGACGTTATGCGAAGCAATATATTTTTTTTTAATTCCCCTATATATACATAGTCGGTCCTTAAGTTCTGTCACAAGGTTTTTGATAGATAAAACTCAGCAATAAACTTTTTCTTATTCGTATTATACATGATTAAAAAGCTTATTTTATACGAATCAAATTGCAATACAATACATTTTGTACGATTATGGCAATATGAAAAAAAACCTTATAACTTGAGACAATCGCGAACCCAAAACATGCCGCAACTGACAAAAATACCACTTACCACAAATTTAATAAAAAACAGTGTTCCAGATAACCAACAAGGTTTTTTTTATTTATTCTGAAACCTCGATTTTAGACCATGCTTATCAACTAGCATTTGATTTTCTGTTAGCTTTCAGTTCCAACTGCTCCCAAAGAGAACTTTACGTACTTTTTACGTTTTCAGAAAAACGTATAAAAATGATCTTGTGGGCAACAAGTACACTACGTAAAATGTGAATATGAAAATTAGTTTTACCCAGACTTAGTTATCTTATGCTTCAAAATGAAGGTAACGGGTTCAGGGAGGGTTCTGACTAAAATCTCACGTAAGTTTGAAAGGTTTTAAGAGTAATGGAAAAAAGATAAAGTGAATCACGTCCGTATTTTTGATTGGGTAAAAAAGTGCAAAATCTCTGAAGAAACTAGCATTTGTGTAATATGGCTTTAAGCATTTAAATCCAATAATCGTTCTAATTTATCAGTATTTTATGAGCTATCAAACCATATATAGTATTAAATAAAATAAAACTTGGTATTATTTACTATGCGGCAAAATATTTGTGACAGAACTTATGGACCGACTAGGTATATATACCTTAATTAGACTTAAGGCCCAGTTCTGGCTGTTGAGGTGAGGGGCGCCGCATTCGCCCGTCGTCTTCTGGGGGGGTAGCGGGCGGTGCGAAAAAGCATCGGACCCTTAAAAATAAGCTGTTTTTTCGAATTTAAGGGAAAACGGAAATAAGCTAATTGATAAAGAGGAAAATTAGGTATAAAAATTCTGAGAAAAATCAGTAATTTTATGTCGAGGATATTTTACGATCGAATCAAATTGATCCAATCTTGTAACGACACAGTATTTAAACTTGATTCTCTCATTGTGAATTACATATACTTTTTGAGAACGATGAATTTAGTGGAGTTTGTAGTTTTCAAAGCATTCTCACTTTAGCAAATCGTTATTCAGCCTGCCTTGTTATTTCAGAATTCGCAGACCCGACTGTACTGCTTCAACATAGCTTACATGTTCACATGCTAGCCTTGGAGGTCTAGCTAGAAGCTAGCTAGGTGATCTAGGTAACACTTACTCTTTACACCTCCAAGGCAACACGCGTCAGGATATCAGACTATGTCGTTGTACTCAGACGCCTTGGAACATACTAACATCTACAGTCGTAATCTTGATGGTACTGATAACTACACTTTTTTGTTATTTTATTCTAACTTTGCCGAGATTAATTTTGATTTAATAACCGATGTATCATATAGGTTATATACCTAGTACAACTACCAAGGTGATTGTGAAACAAAGTGTAGTCCATTGGGGACATAAGTAGTTTATTATTTAGCAGTAAAGATTAACTCTGATGTTTATTTGCTTGTAACATGGCAGTTCCCCCTCAAAGAAACTGTACATCTCTCTGATGGAGACAGCCAGAAAAGAGCAACCAACTCGACAAACCTGTCTCGTTTCATCGTGCGCCGGCTAGGCCGCAACGGCAATACCAAGTGTAAAGTTGTTGTGTTTCCAATTGGAACCAACCCATGTATTTAGTTTAGGATCTTATCGTACCCTGTCGTCGTAGCAATCTCGCTCCGGCACTCTTTGTCTCGAGCCTTGGTCTTCATCTCGTGGTACGATCCACTATTGCTCCAACCTCCAACAGGATGGAACCAGCTGTGAATCTTAATTTACATATACAGATAGTGAAGAGAGTGACGGGGAAGGCGGCCTGGGCAACCTCTCCCGCCTCATCGTGCGTCCGCCGGGCCACAGCGGCAAGGCGAAGCGCGGGCAGGTCTGCTTCGACGCGGCCTTCGAGTGCGGCAACCTCGGCCGGGCGGACCACGTGACCGAGCTGGAGTACGACCTCTACGTTAGACCGGACACGTGCAGGCCGCGGGCGAGGTTCTGGTACAACTTCACGGTGGAGAACGTGAGGCAGGATCAGGTATTTGTTTAGGGGTTGAATTTAAAGGATGAGTAAAATATAGAATATTGTACAACAATAGGGCAAAAAACAAGCCATTTTACCCAAGACTTAGCGTAAGGATAATTAAGTCGAGGATGAAATGAGTTTTAAAACCGAGTCAAACACTCAGCTTTTTACTTCAATTACGAGGAATAAAACAGTGATAATATAAAAAATACTTTATGAGAATGTATTGACTTGTTTGCCGCTTCTCCGAAGAATCAAATTTTCATCGTTTTAAGATATATATTTCATAAGTTTGTATGTGGTATAGAAAGAAAGTGCAGTCGGGTTATATTATTTTCACGCCACTGCTCGGAAATATGGCCAAAGATGGATTGAAATGAGAGAAGAAAGTAGTTCTTAGTAGTACAATTCAAAAACAGTCAAACAATGTAGATTTGCAAAGTAAAATGTAGTGTTTAGCCTTTTTAGCGGTCGATTATTTTCGGTCGGCATCACACTCCATACCGGCCGAAATGACACAAAATACTAATATAAATGTTCCGGGAAAAAACATTTCCTTGTCATTCCACAACTGCCCTAATGCGAATATCAATATTACTTTTAATTAAACTGTGTATTATACTGTGTACTCAACCTGTTTTATTCCCTTACATTAGGCGTGAAAATCACATAGTAAATGCCTCGGTAGTAAGTGCAAAGATGGACTCGCATCTTCGCGGGCCTCACCTGCGGTTCGGCCCGCGAACTAACTCATCCACCTATTGCTTACTTTCTATACCTGGGCAGCAATGTACTATTATGATAATTCCAGTTGTTCATTAGACAAACTTCAAGGGGTCGGGGGGGGGGGGGAGAGTTTGCTGCAGCAAACGTATTCGTTATAGCGGACTGCAGTTTTTGATTTTATTTCGGAAAAATTATGCCTAGTCAGATTCCTAAGACCAAGGAAACGCGAGTAATCGCCAAAACTTATACCTTGCTCAAAAGTCTGCATAGTAATTGGAAAATTCAAGCACCTGAAATTCAATTTAAAATTGGACTTTCTTCGTTAAATTAATGCGCAAAATAAACTTGCATCGCATAAAGCCTTTTGTCCGTCAGTCGTCGTGACAATATGTTTAAGTATGTATGTAAAACGAAGGGCTCGCGAGGTCTACTGTTCTACCGTTCTACTGTATACTACTCTAGAGAACCACTAGTGTATGCGGTTCCTGTATTTATTTCTAACAACACGTGTACGGTACTGCACGTGTATCATCATTCCATCGTCAGAGTGTACATATATTGCAATGTTTTCGATTATTCGACAATCCAAGTAAACTCGGCAAAATGTAAAAAAACATATCTTGATGAATAAAGAAGATTTATGAAAAGTGGTATCGTTTTCCAGAGGGTCCTCTTCAACATCGTTAATTTGGGCAAAGAAAGAACCCTGTACTCGGGCGATATGACGCCATTAGTGCGCTCCACGTCACGACAAAAATGGTAAGCACACAGCGCTAATTTATTTTAATTATATTCCAGTCACGTACAACCATCACTGTCACTGATAAACACTGCATAATATCGCTGGCACTAGACTTGAATGCTAATCTCGATCCATTAAATCCACTGTCTGCGTGATAGCCTATTTCCGAGCCTGAGCACCCGTCGTATGTAAAGACGAAATGTGACACTTTGATTGTGCTTCGCGGGCGAGGGGTGCTACGAACGAGCGGTGCTACGAGCGAGCGGTGCTACGAGTAAGCTACGCGTTGCTACGAGACGCTGTCGCTGAAAATGTACCGCTGCGCCTTGCCGCCTGAATCTACCTAGTGCGACTAGCACTAGGTAATATTGCTAAAACTACGAATTTAGTTTACTTTAGTTTAGTAAATCTGTATGTTAGCGTAGAATAGAGTCGATGTAGGTAACATTTCAATTCGATGCCTGCTGTCTTACGTGATGGAACGAAATAAAATTTCAATAAAGCTGACACGATGAAATCAATTGTGAATTCTTCCCAAATTTAAACTACAAACTCATTTCATATTATGCGTATTAAAATAAAACCATAAAAGACGTGAGAACAGTGTATTTGTATTTCCCCCAAAACCTGTTTATGACTGTTTTTGGTTATCTGTTGTTTTTGAGAGAACCGCTGGGCCTACAGGTACCAGTCTGGTCTCAAATGAAAGCTAGTTAAATTTGCTACAATTTATTTTTAGTGTCATTTGACGTGGAATGCGTATTTAAGAAGATATTCCACAAAACAAGAGAGCATTTTGACAAAAAAACTACTTTTTCGAAAAATTTCCTATTTTCGAAGATTATATCTTGGGAACCAATGGCTATATATAGAGTTCGCCTTGATGACAAATTGTAGCAAATTTAGTGAACTTTAAAAGTATGCATAGTGACTATACCGATTACGAAAATTTCAAGGTTTTTTGGGTTAAAGCGCCACTTCCGAAGTACTTTGCAAATTGCAAATCCGGATTTTATTGGTTTAGGTCATACACTGCTTCTTGTAGGCTGAGTTATGGAATAAAGCTATTGTTCGAATTTATAAACATGCATTCATTTGAATGGTAATTTGTGTGAAAACATCAAATTCGTATATTCACATTCTTATGATTTATTGTACATAACACTTAAAGGTACAGTTCCAAGACATTCAATATCCCAAAATATTGGTTTGTCTTTGTGAAATACCTAATTCAATCGTATTCAATATCTAACGAATACGTAGCAAAAATGTAGGTCTCAAAATATATATTTTGCTATCGTAAGGTACAGTGTGTTTTGTTACGTACTTATACTTATACAATTTCCAAAAAGTTTACGTCAAAAAGGGAGATCTCAAATCTGTCTTCTGTGTAGGCAGCGCATGCCCCGGCGACTACTATTCGAGCACCGCTCCGCAGCCCACCGCGGTCGCCGCATCTTGACTCTGGCGTTCGCATTCGACAAAGAGGAAGATGTCTACCAGTTTGCTGCAGCCGCCCCCTACTCCTACTCCAGGCTCCAGAGACACCTGGCTCTGTGGGAAAAAAAGGCTAAGGCATTTGCTACGAGGGAGTCCATTGCCCAGACTACGGTGAGTTCATATTATGTTTTATCATTTGTATTATATATTACATTCCTCGGGTTGTAGTTATCCAGACTCCGACCTTCAAGTTCGACAAGGAGCAAGACATGTACAAGTTGGCAATGCAAGCTAGAATGATAGTAAATACAAAGTTCATCGGTACCTTTTATGATATAAATTGCAGATATGCAGTATTGAGTCGGCATGGGAAACAAGAATGTGAGATGATATTATTATTTTTCAGCAAAAAAGACGTATCGATCTGATAACCATTGGAGATTTCGAATGCAAGCCGCGGGAGATCAAGGAAGAGCCAGCACCCACCAAGGGCAAACATGCCGATTTTAAAAAGCGTGTGGTGCTCATCATCGCAAGGGTGCACGGGGGAGAGCCACCAGCCTCCTACATTTGTCAAGGTTATCAATTGGTCTTATAAATTGCTTCTAGATCTAAGAACTTTTCCATGACCATTAACAGAGGTGTACCAAGCACTTACTTTTTCTTGGGTCAGCGTCATACATAAAACATAGATATTCGCTCTGTTCTCAGGTTTTCTAGACTACATGATCAGCTCATCGGAAAAAGCAGCAGCCTTGAGAAATGGAATTGTTTTGCAAGTATGTTCTACGTGTCGGTTAGTTTTCTGCACCAATCTAACTCTCACATGAATAAGTGCCTTAAGTTTTGGCGATCGGTGCGCGAGGGGCTGTCGCTAGTGCCTGTGAAATCCATGGCATTTCGAATAACCACTACAGTTTCGCACAATAAAGACATCACGGAAACCCCAACCGTAACGCTCCACTTCCCCAGGATCCTTATTACTCAGATATTGGGCTACGCATACTTTATATTATAATATTGATGCTGTTTTCTAGGTGATACCAATGCTGAACCCCGATGGTGTGTTCTTGGGTAACCAGAGATCTGACCTCCTGGGATCTGATATGAACCGGTGTTGGGACCGCGCCACAAGCTTCGCTCATCCCCCACTCATCGCTGTCAATGATCTGCTAAAGAAACTGATGGCTGAAAAGGTAATACATGGGTCTATTGGTCTACTGGTCTACTGTTGTGGACTTTGAATTATATGATTATTATCATTATAATATTATGAGGCCAGGAGTGGGGAGGAGGCTTAGAAGTGGAAAACACTACAGGCTACATTATAAAAAATGTCAAGTGCGAGTCGGACTCGCGCACGAAAGGTTCCATACCACCGTACAATGGTAGGGATGGTGTGGAGAGAATAGTTTGGATTTTACATAGCAAAATGTTGTTTACAAAGTTATTGATATACTTTCATACTCCATGTTTGTAACCAGGTGCATTTATAAGTTTGTATGTGGTTTACAGATATATAAAAAAACCTTGGCAATTCTGAGTAGGTTTCCCTTTGGCTTAAGTTCTACATTCTGTATTTTTGTCATTATTGCAGACTGTGTTGTTTCTGAGATAAGGGAGAAAAAAAAAGTTTATACAGAAGTTTACAGAACCCTTTTCAACGACACCCTATTATATGACTTATTAAGGTGTTTTTTTTTTCGTTTTGTCATTTTACTCACTCCACTTTTTTGTAGGATTTTTTTTCTTAATATTGGACTTGAATTATGTTGCAGTTATCGGGATAAGGATTTCTGCAGAAAATTTTAAGACTATCACTTATAGTTGATGAGAAAAGTGCCTGTGACGGACGGACGGACGGACGGACACGCGACTGATCCTTCATGGGTTCCTTCGTTTGAGGTATGAAACCCTAAAAATGAACCCAAGGGTTTTAAATTACAAGTAATAGGCATCCGCGCATGCGTGGTGTGTAGTCATGTAGGATAATCGAGCACTGCGTAAACTATGTACTTGGCTTTTGTAAATTATATATACGTGCCGTATTTCCTATATGATCGCTTATTTCAGTCAGTTCAATTGGACTTCATCATCGACATCCATGCAGACATCAGCCACGAAGGTGTTTTCGTTCGTGGAAACTCATACGATGACGTTTACAGGTATACATATGTATCTATACTGTACTAAACCATGGCCAGGCTTGTGTCGAACTATAATAAGTCTAGACTGAGTAACTACCTAGACTAGATCGTGAGTGAGAGAGGTGGTCAAAGTAAAAATTTCTTTATTGCTGTAGTGTAGATATTTACACATGCGTAAACGTATTTTTCGCACCACCTGCTAGAAAGTTACACTTTTCGCACCATCCTGCTCGAAAATGACACTTTATATATCATGCAAACCTTACCTAAAGCCAGTCAAAGCAGCTCTAGACATTAGCGATGACATAAATGTGCACTGAATTTCATTATATCACAACCTAGATCACTCCAGGGTTAAAAGTGATCTTCAATTCTCATAGTACTTATTGCTATGACTTTAAAATCTAATTTCGTGAAATACGCACGCCGCTCACAGCCCAGCTCCATGGGGAGGGGCGGCGGCGGAGCGCGGCGCCAAACTTATTCGAAAAAGCTGGCCACGGTGAGCTGAATGGAAAATTCCAAATTCCTAAATTCCAAATGTCTTTATTACTGTAGATATTTACATATACTTAGCAATCGTCATTTTTGCCAATTCTCTACATTCGACCACTGTGGGAGAAGAAGGGCGTAGAAACTCCCACAGATTGATTTTTAGATCTCTTTTTTAAAAATTGCTTATTGCTGAAATAATACAAAATATAATATTTAGTCATTATCATTATTAATAAGCAGGAATAAATAATTACAAAATTATTAACAGCAAGGTCTGTGTTGAGCCAGATTAACCCCATACAGTCCCATCATTTAAGTAATCTTGAACATTGTAATATCCCTTTTTCGACAAAGTCGCTTTAACATGGTTTTTAAATTGCTCAAATGGCAATTTCAAGATCTCCAGAGGTATCTTGTTGTAGTAGAGAATGCATTGACCCTTGAAAGAATTGCTAACCTTCGCGATTCTAATCCGGGGCGCAAGTAGTCTGTGATTATTTCTTAGGTTAACATAACAGCTATCGCTTAGTTTGGAATTTTTTTAAGGTTCTTGCGTACATACATTATATTTTCGAAAATAAATTGACTAGCTACAGTTAGTATGTCAATTTCTTTAAAAAGCTCTCTTAAGGAGTCTGTGCGTTTTAAATTATAATTGGTCGAATAGCTCTTTTCTGTAAAATAAAAATATTTTGAATATCCGCTGCTTTCCCCAACAACAAGATACCATAGGACATGACAATATGAAAGTAACTAAAACATACTAGCCTAGATGTAGCCACATCCGTGTTTTGTCTGATATTCCTAACAGCGTAAGCCGCAGAACTTGATTTACCAGCCAATTTATCTATGTGGGGTCCCCACTGCAATTTGTTATCAATGGTTATTCCAAGAAATTTCATGTCATTTACTAATTCTAACGTATTGCTGTCCAACACTAAACTGGTCCCAACTTGCCTGACATTTGGAAGTGAGAATTTGATACATTTGGTTTTACCAGCATTTAACAATAAATTGTTAGCTGTGAACCAATTCAAGGTTAAAGATAATTCTCTATTGACATCATCAAAATCTTCTTTTTGTCTTTCAATTTTGAAGACCAGTGAAGTATCATCAGCAAACAACACTATGTTAGTCAATTTCTCCACCTTAAAAGGCAGATCGTTAATAAATACCAGGAATAACTTAAATGACAGGACTGTATGGGGTTAATCTGGCTCAACACAGACCTTGCTGTTAATAATTTTGTAATTATTTATTCCTGCTTATTAATCATAACAATTAAATTTTTCATATTTGTATTAGTTAAGCACGACCTATTTTTAAAAGAGATCTAAAAATAAATCTGTGGGAGTTTCTACGCCCTTCTTCTCCCACAGTGGTCCAATGTAGAGAAGGGGCAAAAAATGACGTTTGCTAAGTATATGTAAATATCTACAGTAAAAAAAAAAAAAATAAGAAAGGGCCTAATATGGAACCTTGTGGAACGCCAATTTTTACCCCCGATCCATCAGATTTAACGCCGTTGACTTCTGCCTTTTGAATTCTATTGCTTAGGTATGATCTTAGTAGATCCAACGCTTTATATCTAACTCCGTAATGATTTAATTTCATTAGTAACGTGTTATGATCAACACAATCAAGCCTTCGACAGATCGCAAAAAACACCGATAGCATCCTGTGCGGCTTCCCATGCAGAATAAATATGAGATATAAGGGTAATACCTGCATCCGTAGTCGATTTACCCCTAGTGAAACCGTATTGCTTGGCGTGGAGTTGTTTTGTACGGTTGAAGTGTGAGAGCATTTGATTGAGTATAATCTTTTCAAAAATTTTACTTAGTGCTGGAAGAACAGATATTGGTCTGAAATTTGACGGATCACCCTTGTCTCCCGACTTGAACAGAGGTATAAGTTTACTGTGTTTCATGAGGTCTGGGAAAGCTCCATCATCAACACATTTATTAAATATATAAGCTAGGTGTGGGGCTATAACAAGTATTATTGAACCAATGACTTTGACTGATATACCCCACAGGTCTTGAGTATTTTTTAAGTAAAGTAATCTATACGTTTTGACAATATCCTGGGGATATACATGATAAAATTTGAAATCTACATTACTGATGCTAGTGTTTTTTTTTTTAATAAAGCCTTAAAAAAATGCTTCATGTGGAGATGAATTTAGACGCTCTGTTGTGAGTAGGGGTATATTGGTGAAGAATGTTTTAAAAGCTCGAGCTACCTCAGCGTTGTATTTGACAACATCATCACCTATCATTAAGCAGAAATCATTATCCCTTGGTATAAGTTTGCCAGTTTCACGGTTTATGATTTGCCAAACAGTTTTCATTCTATTATTTGAATTTTGTATTTTTCTATTAATGTGTAAAGTTTTCGCAGTTCTACAAACCAACTTGAAAGTTTTGGAATATTTTTTAACATAGTCATGAAATTTTATATCAAAGTTATAGGTTTTTTGTTCATAAAGGTCATACAAGATAGCTCTACTTTTACGAATTCCAAATGTTGCCCAGTCATTAAATTTAGATTTACCGTTGTTGACTTTCTTTAATTTAAAAACTGTATTGAATTCTGTTTGAATAATGTTGAAGAAGTCAGAATAGATTTTGTTCGGGTTCTGTTCATCAAAATCCGGTATTGGCAAACCCAAATCTAAGTTTTTCATATACATCTCTAGTCTATGTGATGTAATAGGCCTATAAAATGATGGATCAGTCTTATTTTCACTAGTAATTTGGAATGAAACTGCTTGACCACTGTGATCGGATGGTAAACAGTTAATTACATTTTTACTTGTTTGTTTGTCCTCGTTTAACTTTCACAAAACGCTTTAATCTATATATTGGTCCTTTTCTTTATAATCAGTATAACAATACTGAATACATCTATCCACTGGCACTTCATGAATGTAAGCACAAAATACGCAAATACTTGTTTAACCTAACGTATAGCGATACTGAAAAGCTTATTTCACCTTTTTCCTGTTAGGTAGGTAATATTCATCTCACATATACACACCCACACACACATACACACACATACACACACACACACACACACACACCCACACACACACACACACACACACACACACACACACACGCACACACACACATACCCTCACATACCATACATAAATACTTTCATTTTATTATTTTAACTTCTTTCATTTTAAAAACTAAAGGTGTACATTTGTAGTACTTATTGGGATGGGAGCAGCGAAAAACGTGTGTACTGTATGACGATCATATATTGAATGAAACATTGAGTGAATCATCTTTATGAGTGGTAAATGAATGAACATTTTATAGATGAGTGAATGGAATTTTGTATTCCAATAGTCCCCCTCAAAATTTCTACTGTTATATAATTCAAATAAGTATTAATTACTTATTTATCAATTGTGTACTCACATAATTTTAAGTTTGATTACATGTAAGTATCTCAAATTATGTTTTGGTTACATAATTTTTAGTATTTACACAATGTGTATTATAATTTCAGTAGACATTTAAACTATAATAAGTTTAATTTTGATCTTAATTGGAGGAATTTTTCTGATGGTACCATTTTCGTGAAGATGTCAGCCAGTTGATTTCCTGAGGAAACGTAATCTAACTTTATTACTTTATTAGTAATTTGTTCACGTGTGAAATGGTATTTAATGTCTATATGTTTTGATCTTTTATGGTTTGTGGGGTTATTTGCAATACATATACAGCTATTGTTATCTTCATATATTGGAATGGGCTGTGGTATTTGGATTGCAATACTATTTAACAAAGATCTTATCCACATTGCTTCTCTCACAGCTTCGAATAGGGCCATATACTCAGCTTCCGTTGAGGAGGCGGCAACTGTGCTTTGTTTGCGAGTATTCCATGATATGGAACAGTTATCAAACACTTGGAATATGTAACCTGTTGTGCTTTTACGATCATTTTCGTCGCCTGCCCAATCGGAATCTGCATACCCATGAAGTAATTGCTGATAATCGCACTTCTTATAGGTCAACTTTAAATTAAGAGTTCCTTTAATATATCTTAAAAGATGTTTTAAGCATTTCCACAATTCCGTATTATTCTTGCTTTGGTACCTACTCAGAATACAGATTGCTGAGCAAATATCTGGCCGTGTGCAAAGCATGGCATACATGAGGCAGCCTATAACGTTTTTGCAAGGTGCATCATAGTTTGTATCGGAGTTCAGGGCCAGATGGTCTAATTTTGATGGGAATGGTGACTTTGATGGATTACAGTCACTCATGGCAAACTTGCTTAAAACATTATTTAAGTAAACTGACTGATCTAAAGTGATTGTATCATCAATTCTAATTACTCTTATGCCTAAGAATAATTTCATTTCATTTAAGTCAGTCATGTCAAACATCTTCATTAAACATTCTTTATACATTTTTAAAATATGAGTTTGCTTTGTACATAAAATCAAATCATCAACGTAAAGTACAATAAATACATTATTGTCAGTGCAATTTTTATCAAGAATGTATAAACATGGATCTACTCCTGAATTTTTAAAACCAAGTTCCTTGAGAACGTGATCAAAACGTTGGAACCAGCATCTAGAAGATTGTTTTAAGCCGTACAATGTTTTAGTTAACTTGCAAACCTGGTTCGGTTTTGCAGAAACACCCTCAGGCACCTCCATGTAAATATCATTTTCAAGTACCCCATTTAAAAATGCAGTCTTTACATCTAAGTGATGTACTTGCAAATCATACTGATTTGCGAATGCTAACATGAATCTGAATGTAGATATACGCGCCACTGGTGCGAACGTTTCGTCAAAATCTTGAAGATATTTTTGCGTAAAACCGCGAGCTACAAGACGTGCCTTATAACGGGTTGGTTCTCCCAACTCATTATTTTTAATCGTAAAGATCCATTTACAATCCACTATATTCACATGTTTGGGTCTTTCTACAAGAACCCATGTTTGATTTTTATGTAAAGATTCTATTTCACTCTCTACAGCTTTAAACCACTTATCGCTATCGTCCCTGTTTGAAATATCACCATAAGTGCTTGGTAGCGACTGAACAGTAGTTAATGATAAGTAGCACAAATCTGTATCACACATTTCTTTATAATTTATTGACGGCAGTTGTTGAATTCTTTCACTTCGCCTTATTTTGTTTGACGAATTTTCGGCATCCGATTGATCATCGGGTAGACTCTCGTGTTTCGTGCCTGTTGACTTATTATCACCGTTTGGCATATCAACTTCGGCGGGCATTTGTTTACTTTGGTTTGTCGGCCTGGAATGAACAAAGCTCAATTCGTCGAATATGACATCACGGGCTACAAAGGATTGGTTATTTTGAACATTGAACAGCTTATAACCATTATTATCGTATCCGATTAGTATTGCTTTAAACGATTTATTCTCAAACTTTGTTTTTCTCGTTTTATCATGGACATAGGCCGTTGCACCAAATATTCTTAGATGTCTTATTTTAGGTTTTTTACTATGCCACATTTCGTATGGTGTTTTGTTGTTGGTCAGAGCTTTAGTAGGGAGTCTATTTATTAGGTAGGTAGATGTTAATATTGCTTCCCCCCAAAAACACTTTACTAATTTCGCATTTGCAATCATGGTTCTAGCCATTTCGGTGAGCGTGCGATTCATTCGCTCTGACACACCATTTTGCTGTGGTGTATATGGTACCGTTATATGGTACGTGATACCCTTGGAAACACAAAACTCTTTAAAATCATTTGAAAGATATTCTCTACCGTTATCGCAATACAGATTTGTGACTTTCGTATTGAATAGATTTTCACTCTTAGCAACAAAATCTTTAAAACATTTAAGCACTTCCGTTTTTGCATTCATTAAGTACGTCACTGTATAATGAGTGTAGTCGTCAATAAAACTAACGAAATAGTTTTTGTCATCAACGGTGCTAGGCGTTATCGGACCACACACATCTGAGTGTATAATGTGAAGGGGCCGATTCAAGTGCTTTTTCTCTTTAGTTTTTGCAAACGGGAGACGGGATTGTTTACCAAGAATACAAGGTTCACAAATGGTATTGCTGGGATTTATCTCATTTATCAATGAGTGGTCGCTTTCATCTATTGTACCCTTTAGTATTTGAAACTTTTGTTTGTTGACATGTCCAAGTCGTCTGTGCCACAAATTATAAGCGTCAGCGGAATCATGGGTCAAGTGAACATCGTGTCGATTTACTCGAAAATTTAGTCTGAACAGGTTATTACTGTTGACCCCAGTCATAATGCATTTGTCCTTATGATGCACCTGAACACCGTTGTTGCCAAAAATCACTGTAAAAGCTGCATGTTGCATCCTATTTACAGAAAGTAAATTATGACGTACCTCGGGCGAAAACAACACATCATCAATCAAGCCTTTAATACCCAAGTTTATTGTCACCTGGATTGTTCCTTTACCGTAGGCTTGTATAGACTCGCCGTTTTTCGCAACTCCGATCTTGAGAGGCGTCGGTAGTTCCGAGGACGTGGTAAACACATCAAGGGTGTTTACAATATGATCAGTCGCACCCGAATCTAAGAGGAAAGATATTTCCGTATTAGTAAAATTACTGTTAGAATCAAATAACTTACAATCGGGTGAAACCATAAAAGCGAAACTGCCCTCGTCACTGTTGCAGGGCTGCGCGTTGTGCGCCGACCTCTGGTAGCCGCTGCTGTTTCCGCTGGCTCCATCTTTCTGGATTTTCTTGAAATATCGGCAGTCCTTCTTATAATGATTTCGGCGCCCACAGTGATCGCAGTACATTTTGGAAATTTAGTACGTGTAATTTCCGGCATTATGATTTTGTTTCACTTGAGGATAGGATTTTTTATACGAAAAATTTCCTTGCTTTTTCGGACGGGAAAAATTCCTTATGCTTGCATGTAAAGCCTTGAGCTCTGTTGTAAGTTCAGCTTTGAGTTTCACTTCATGATCAAACAGCCGTGTCTTCACAAAGGACAGGTTCAAATGTTCTTCACCGAGAGTTTCCAGTGCCGTGATAACACCATCGTATGAACTGGGCAGCGTCAACAGGATGTGAGACACCTTATCCATTTCGTCGAGTCTTGCTCCGGCGGAAATAAGTTCAATAATGATGTTGTCGAACTTTGTGAAATGTTGAAGTAGGGAGTCATCTGGCTGAAGTTTGAGGTTCAGTAATTGCTTGCGTAGCGCCAACTGTGTGGCCAGGCTTCGTCTTTCATAAATTTTATTGAGATTATCCAGTATGGATTTAGCCGTTACAGCGTCTTTTGCAAAATTCAGAAATGCATCACCCAAATATTCCACAATAATACCTTTTGCAGTCTGGTTATTTTTCAGCCACTCAGCGTCAGGATTAACCGGTATTGGTTCTTCAATAACAGCAGCCACTTGAAGTTCTTCTAATAATGATTTTATCCGGAATTTCCAAGTACTGTAGCGTTCACCTTTAAATTGCTGGATGTTTCGTTTGCTTCGCGACTCCATTGTTCAATCAACACCGCACTGAAGTATCGCACCGCACAGTTCAAAGTTCACATAAACAAAACGTAAGAGCTTTAGCTAGCTTGAATTTATTTATTTACTTTGTGCTCTGGGCCCATAACCTATTGGGAATGGGAGCAGCGAAAAACGTGTGTACTGTATGACGATCATATATTGAATGAAACATTGAGTGAATCATCTTTATAAGTGGTTCGCTATTTGATTTTTTGTTCCTAAAATTAACATTTGTGATTTTGCGGGATTGAGGGCTAAACTATTGCTTTGTGACCAGTCGTAGATGCTAGTTAGGTCCTTGTTGATTTTAGAGATGGCATTTGCGGTATCTTCAGCTTTGTAAGATATATATATTTGTGTGTCATCGGCATAGAGATGATGTTTACAAGACGTAATGTGTTGGGGGAGATCTGGGCGCCAAGTGGGCGACTGTATAACAGGCAACCAGTCTGGCGAGTTGTGTAGTGATTTTTTGAAACGTGTTTTTATGGACAATCCTGTTATATATGTTTTAAAGTTTTTGGCTGAGACGAAAATCTAAAAATCTCACACATACAATCAAGGTCACGCCACGCACGAAGAGAGCGATCCAAATGGTAAATGAATGAACATTTTATAGATGAGTGAATGGAATTTTGTATTCCAATAGTACTTATCCGCACTCCCCCCTCCAGAAGGCAAGAGCGTGCTTATCATTAATACAGGCTATTAAACTAGCCTAGCAATGAAGGCATCAACTATTGCTACATTACTGCTATGCTCAACCATTGTATAACTAACACAGACTCAAAATGTAATGTACATGTACCCACCGTTTTGTTTTGTTCAATAAATGATTTTGATTTTTTGATTTTGACTTGTGAATGCACAGTCACAAAAAACGTTATCTAAGCAAGTTTGGCTGGTAAGTGTAATTCTAGTCGGCTCTAGAAATACATGATATAAATTAAATGATTTGAACAGAGTTATTAATCGTCGCTTCAGTGTTGTATCTACAAGCAGATCTACATTAAGATCGCCACAAATAATTATCATTTTTCTGTTATTACAAAGTTTAATGAGGGCTTCCTCCATAATTTTCTCGAATATTTCAAAATTGCCATGGCCTTTTTCATCTCTCGGAGGTCTGTAGACACAAACAATAATATGGCTATCCAACTCAACACAAGATACCTCTATTTGTCTTTCCACAGTAAGTGTAAGAATATCTTTCCGTTGTTTCACCTTAATATTATTTTTTACTAACACACTATCAGCAGTCTTTCTATTGTAACAACTGACAATTTTGTAATTATTTATGTTAAAAGACATCATATTTTCGTTTAACCAATGTTCTGTAATACAAATAACATCAGTGTCCGAATTATTAAGAAATAATTCTAATACAAGTTCTTTGCCAGGTAGCCCCTGCATATTTTGATGGGTAATGTTTAAGTGGCGCTTACCCTTTGGCTGAATATTATTTAATATTGGGATATTATTACACATTTTTGACTTATTTAATTCGGGCAAGATATTACACTTTTTTGATCTCCTATGCTTGCTTGATATATTTATTGGCTTATGTATGCTAGAGATTTCCTCTACTGTCTTAAAAACTAGTTTAAATTACTTGGAATACCTTCCAAAATCCCTTGTCTGAGCTCAATAGAAGCAGTCAGGTTAGCCAAATTCTTGGCTGTAATACTAAAAAAAACGGTCAAGTGCGAGTCTAAATCGCGCACGAAGGGTTCCGTACCACCGTTCAATGGAAGCGATGGTGTGGAGTGAATAGTTTGGATTTTACACAGCAAAATATTGTTTACAAAGTTATTGGTGCGGTTACATTCACACTCCATGTACGTAACCAGGTGCATCCATAAGTTTGTATGTGGTATTGTTGTATGGGAGCCCCCTTTAATATTTATTTTATCCTGTTTTTTAGTATTTATTGTTATAGCAGCAACAGAAATACATAATCTGTGAAAATTTCAACTCTCTAGCTAGCTAGGTTCTTGAGATACAGCCTGGTGACAGACGGACGGACGGACGGACGGACGGACGGACGGACGGACAGCCAAGTCTTAGTAATAGGGTCCCGTTTGGAACCCTTCGGGTACGGAACCCTAAAAATAAGATAGCGACACAGCTACCTGTCGTTTGTAAAAATCTGAAAGGTAGTAACTACCTTTGGTCAAATAAACATTATAACATAATTGTTAGAGTCAATCAAATGAATCAAACTATTATTATATCACATTGTATGTAATGTCATATTTAGCTTATATCTAAGATAATTTTCAGCTTCAGAACATATTTTAAATAAATAAAAACCCGCGATTATTATATTACAACACGCTGCAACTGGACGAATGCATAGAACATAAATTTTCTCATTAATTTACTTCAATAAAATGGTGTTGTTAGTAGGCCTGATTTTCCATATTTTCTCGCAGGAGATGCGAAAAGTTAAGTATACTCCTCGGGGATAAAGCTGTTTTTTCTTGAGCACGCTGGAATCCCTCACTGCACGCAGGACTCAGTCTTAATTCCCACGCTTCGGTCGGGAGCTAAATCTGGAGTCCTTCGTTACGTTTGTGCATAATCTACAATTTTTTGCCTCTTCTTTATAGCTTCAGATTTTTAGATCTCTTTTAAAAATTGGTTGTGTTTAACTAATACAAATATTACTACAATATTAATATGCAGGAATAAATAGTAACAAAATTATTAATAGCAAGAGGTGTTGATTTAGATTAAACACATGCACTCTTGTCATTTATGTAATCTTGAATATTGTTATATCCCGTTTTTGACAAAGTAGTTTTTACATGATTTTTAAATTGCTTAAATGTCAATTTCAAAATCTTCAAGGGTATCTTGTTATGCTAAGATTGCACTGACCCTTGAAATAATTGTTAACTTTCTCGAGTCTAAACCGGGGCGCAACGTTACATAATTTTGGGAAATGTTTTAATATTTTTGCGTACATACATTATTTTTTTGAAAATAATATGACTAGTTCCGGTTAGTATGTCAATTACATTATATGTTCTCATAAGAAGCCTCTGCGTTTAAATGATAAATTGCTCGAAAAGCTCTTTTCTGTGTTTACATATCCACTGCTTTCCATTATTTTTTTGAAAATAATATGACTAGTTCCGGTTAGTATGTCAATTACATTATATGTTCTCATAAGAAGTCTCTGCGTTTAAATTATAAATTTCTCGAAAAGCTCTTTTCTGTGTTTACATATCCACTGCTTTCCCCCACAACAAGGTACTATATGACATGATACTATGAAAGTAACTAAAATGGGCTATTGCCCATTTCTACCCACATCCGTGCTTTGTCTGATGTTCCTAACAGCGTAAGGCGCAGAACTTATGTGGAGTCCCCACTGCAATTTGCTATCAATGGTTATTAAAGAAACTTCGTATCATTTACTAATTCTAACGTGTTGCTGCCTAACACGAAAGTGGTCTTAACTTGCCTGACATTTGGAAGTGAGAATTTGATACACTTAGTTTAACCAGCGTTTAACAATAAATAATTAAATGTGAACCAATTCAAGGTTGAACCATTATATAATTAACATCACAAAATCTTATTTTTGTCTTTCAATTTAGAAAACCACTGTGGTAGTAAAACCACGTTGTTTCTCTTTTGCATATCACATCAATCACGCTAGGAATATTTCTCGTAAGGAAATTTTAGGAAAATGACATTCCTACAGAGATCTGGGCTCTGGAGTACCAATATCCCCAGATACTTGCACAAAGGCCCCGCTCAAGTGGGCCAAGTGCAGGTGCTACAACCCCCTTATACAAGAATATCCCCAGATTCGAGCGCCACGCCGTCCTGCCCAAGTTCCTGTCTTCGCGCATCGAGGCGTGGCGCGCAGACGGTTGTCTCTACAACTGCGACTCCTGCGCAGCTGGGAGCGCGCGCCGGACGCTGGCGACCGGGGCGGTGGACGCGTACACTCTGCTGGCATCGCTGGGTGGCAGGAGACTGAGTGCCAGGGGACCGTATGTGCATTATACGGAGGATGCTTGTATCCTTTATGATAGGGTCGTGTATAGGTAATTTAACATACTTAACGTCAGAATTTAGGAATTATAGGGCCAAAGGCCCTTCATGCTAAGGCCTCATCTAGCGTTAAACACATGCAAAAGTAAACTAATAGGCTTAATTATCTCGTTGTTTTGCTTTTCAATCTGTGAACTATGCCTTAGGAAGGATATTACAGAATGTTTCCATGACCAAATCGCAGACATGAAAATAGGTCGATCGCTAGCGAAGGCCCTCTGCGACTACTACCGACACATCAGTGTGCTTCCACCGCAGGAAGGCGTCCCCAGGAAGAGGAAGGAACCGCGAGGCAGGCGGCGGAGGCGACGACCCGTCATTGAACGGGAAAGGTGAGTTCGATTTTTATTTCCATCATTCATTTTTTATTCTGATTAATCCTAACCTGTGATGGACGTTTTATTTAAAACGTTATATAAAAACTTAAAACAAACCAAATAGTGAGCGCAGTAGCCTAATCTAAAGGAATTAGAGATTTGGTCGGCAGGTTGCCTTATTGGCTTTTACAATGCCTAAGTGAGTTTTATTTTGACAAGCTGTGCGTGACGCATCACCTCCGTTCTACCACAGAGCTACAATCTACTGACTTGCTGTTTGAACCGGTAAGCTACAACAAAAGGTATGTCACAAATGCTCCTTAGTGCTGAAGCTAGAAGAGGCCTGAGATGTGTAGCATGTCAAAAGCACGGTCACTATGCATGCGCTGGTCTTAGTGAACCTGAATTCAAAAAGAACCTTTCAATTAACAAATCTAAATGGAAATGCTCGTCTGCAAACTACCCAAGAAAAGCTCAGCAAGCCCACTTGTCAAACCCACCGATGATGGTACACCAACACCAATGCCACTTACTTCGATGGTGAACATTGACTCCGAGAAACTGTTTGCGTACATGGACTCCAAATTCAAATCACTTGAAGAATCCCTGGGTAAATAAATCACGGACCTGGAAACCTGATCAGTATGATGCAGTGAAGAAAACCATGGACACTCAGTCGAAAGAGTTAAAGATCCTACGAAATGACAAACAATTCTCTAAAATAATCCACTTTTGTCCTGCAGAAAAAGTTGAGTCTTTAGAGGAAGATGGATTAAAGAGAGACCGATGGTCGTGGCTACAAAATGTTGAACTGGTTGGTATCCCTGAACACGACAACGAGTCCTTACCTGTAGTCATCGTGAAGCTTGCAAAATACGTTGGGGCCCAGCTGTACCAGAGCGACGTGGAATTCAGCGACGACGAGCGTTCAGGCCAAGCACCCCACCAAGGGGAAGCCCCGCGTCATCATAGCACGACTCTGGGAACGGGCGACCAAAGATAATCTGGAGTAAACGCTAAAGACATAGGACTGGATGGCGAGCCATCCAAAGTACATATGAACGAGCACCTAACTATCGCAAACAAAAATTTACTCAGCAAATGCAGAAAACTTGCAACCGAAAAGAAACAAGCTTTCGTTTGAATAAAAAACTGCCGCATATATGTACGAAAAGAAGAAAACAAGCCATATATTCACAGTCAAAAGAAACGGATCTCGAAAAGATTGTGTATTTAAGAACAGTGTCCTAGTTAATAATTTGAAACACTGTTCAGTTAACTACTTTATGTTTTCATATATTTGGCCTAAGTACACTCATCTACCCCTCCCTCACACTCACAAACAAACTCATACTCACTTCCAGACACACCTGTCACACAAGTGGAACAACAACAAAAACAAATATTAGCCTAACGAAAATTAAAACGCAACTAACACTTTGCAAAGTTATATTATTATTATAACACGGACGATGCAACTAAAATGCATGGTCATTTATTTCATCTATGTACAATGTATACTTACATATACTACTTCAATTTTATCTCACTCTCAATACGAGTACAACTTATATTCCCCGTAAGAAGCAAACAAAAATGACTAACAATAACTTGCGTATCTACTATCAGAATGTTCGGGGTCTCAACACGAAAACTTTAGTATTTTATATCAGTGTTTTGAATTTCGATCATTGCACTCATAACAGAGCAGAGAAAATTTTTCGTCGTGAACGCGGGTCTAGGACTGGAGGTATTTTCATAGTATGTGCTGCGCGCTAGCCTTGTGTCGGTCGAACGAATAGGAAACGTTACTGTGCTATGAACGAAAAGAAACGTTTCCCTACGCTAATCGGACATTCGGTCTATTAGGACTATTAGGACATCGCTCCGAGAGAGCGGCGGCGGGCGGGAGGCATTGAGCTATGCCGACTCGCTCTTGCACACATAGACACGGCATTGATATCTTGACTAGAATGACAGCCTGTTTAAGTAGGAAGGGAAATCATATATTATTTAACTTTTTATTTCTGCTATGCAAACAGACACATAGAATTGTATAAATATGTTAATATTATCAGAGTATAATATTCCTCAAGTTTCTGCTCTACACAAAAAGAAAGGTTAACCTAATAGCTCCATTATTTATTCGATCCTACGTCATACATAATAGTACTAATAAAACTGTTAGATCTTACTGGTACACTGACTGAAATGTCCTAGTACCTACGGAGCGCTCTCTGATGACCGAGCAGGCATATTTTTTATTCATAAGATCCAACGTCCTAATAGTACTAATAGAGCTGTTAGGGTGTACTAGCACACTGACTGAAATGTACTAGTACGGAGCGCTCTCTCTGATGACGGAGCAGGCACAAGACTACTGCGCGCCTCAACGCACGCCTGCGCACTGACTGGCAATGCAATCGGGTTGGCAACTGTCAAAGTGGCGCTAGTATCGGTTGGTTCCCCTAACGTCAAAGACACGCTTCTGGGTTACCAGTACAGTGTGTTCAATCGCCAGTCATGTGCGCATATAGTAAAAAACCCCTGCCAAAAAGACAAAATTAAGTTGTATAGTAGTAATTACATGAGATTATATCATATACCTACTCGAAAAATTACTTTTGTTGTGTAGTAAATAGATTCCGATAACCAATTATCACAGAAAAAAATCCAGAAATTAGTCGATCGTTGAAAGTGGCAACTATCAAGGTATCAAATGCACGTGGCGCCACCTATGATTAGCTTTCACCGACCAACCCCATTATCAGGATTTCGAATGTATGTGGATAACTACAGACAGCCGCAAATTTGATTCCCAGCGTGAACTTCATATAGGGTTGGCTTACTTTTACCGTTTTACTTTTACATAATTTTACCAGCCTGATGACTGACTTTATAACAGCAAACTCAGATGATTTTCACCTTGTAGCTGGAGATTTTAATCTTAGTAGTAATATTATTATAAAGTGGGAGACTGGTGAACCCATACATCTTATACGCGGGACTGTTTAACTGCAAAACTCAGCTCTTGAATTGACTCACCACGCATACCTACTGGACCTACGCCAGTTTAATCAGTTCACTAACACTTCCACGGTAGACTTAATATTTTCGACATCTTCTTTATTAATAGTCAAATATGACGACCCTATGATAAAAGAAGACCCAGCCCACACCACCCTCAGCATGAATGCCAAAGAGATCAGTATACCTCCTCTACATAATATGCCGCAACGTAAATCCATATTCAAGAAAGGAGAATAAATGTAGATATCTGGTCAACCGATCTCAATTCCGGCACATTGGATGACGCAATATCATATTTTTATAGTTAATTGAATGATGGAATTTAAGAGCATGTTCCCCACGTCATCACCAGAACATCCAAGCCTATTTGGTATAATCGGGCTCTAATCTGTATTATTAGAGAAAAAAGTAAGGTACCCAAACAGTGGAAGCAGTTCAATAATACTAACGATTACAGTACTTTCTCTCTACTTAAAACGAGACAAAAATAATTGCAAGACAAATGTTACAGATCTTATTTCAACGAAGCACAAGCAACTATTGAGACCGACCCCAAGAAAATTGACGTATATAAAGCTCAAAAGGAAAACTGACTCTGGTTATCCTAGCTCCATGGTATTAGAGAGTAAAAGACTTAATGGAGAGAAAGAAATATGCGATGGCTTTAGTGTATTTATGTAAAGATTTTTAGGGAGCCAGCAGATATGTACCGAGACAATCACCCCTCAAGAAATTTTGCAAGCTCCATTAGTATTATCACAATCTCTGAAGAATCCGTAAGCAAATTGATAAAAAATCTCGATACAAATGAAGGCGCTGGGAACGACGACAGTACAGCACCAAACTTCATTAAAAATGTATTGAATCGTTGATGAAACCCCATTGGAATCATATTGAACAGATCTATCCGTGAAGCTTCATTTCCTTACAAATGGAAAGAAGCATACATTGTGCCGGTACATAAAAATAATTCCAAATTGGACGTGGAGAATACCGCCCAACTTCTATCTTAAACATGTTTGGTAAAATGCTGGAAAAAATAGTGTTTGAACAATTTCCCCCGTAGTGATACAAGAAATCCCAGAAAAACAACACGGTTTCATCAGAGGTCGGTCAACCACGTCCAATCTGGCCATTTTTATCAGTGATGTCTTTCGAGGAATGAGCTCTCATGGACAGGTCGATGCGGTCTACACCGATTTTGAAAAAGCCTTGGATCGTGTGCACCACGTCTGCGTACTGCTTCGTAAACTTCACGCACTGCGCATACGCGAAGACTTGTTCCAATGGACCGATTCCTACATATCTAACCGCCGACAGGCCGTGTTTGTAGGTGGATTTCGGTCAGATTATATAAGCGTACCCTCTTCTGTCCCTCAGGGCCCTCTGTTAGGACCCCTACTTTACGCAGCATACGTTTACGACATTAAAGAGTGCTTCAAACACGCCAAATTTCTTTTATATGCTGCGATAAGAAAATTTACATCAACGTCCGCAGCAGAAAGGACTCGAATCTTCCACAACAATATTTAGATAGACTGACTGCCTACTATGACAAAAACAGAATTGGCGTCAACATGTCAAAATGCGTGCACGTTACTTTTACAAGACAGACCAATCCAATTGCTTCTGACTATAGGCTCAACAATATAGCTATAAATAAAAGTGACACTGTATAGACCTAGGTGTTATTCTCGACTCATAGTTGATATTCTCAGCTCACTCACAGCGCACCATACATGGCAATCACATTCAATAGTTGTATAGCAAACGGCATTTTTGCTGACCTTATGAAAATGAGCAGGTTAATACCACTTTTAAATCCGGTAGTAAGGAAGACCCTGCTAACTTAAGACCTCTATCTGTATTGCCAGTGTTGAGCAAGGTGTTTTAAAAGGTCGTATGAGACAACTACTCTCTCACTTCAATAAACGGTAAGTTACACTAGCACTGTTGGGGAAACCTTAGGTAGCCCCATTATAGGTTGTCACTGGGATCTGCCCCATGTTTACCCTCCCTCTACATAAACTGCCTACGTTGCGGTTTTAGTTCTTTGGTCCTTTTTTATCCATTTAGTATTTGCCTACATACATAAACATAATTCCTGAACCCAACCCACACAAACACTGATTTTTGATATATTGTTATTTTAGTTCAACTAACTGTTTAAAAATCACTTAATTGAATTAAAGTAAACTATATGCATTGTGAAGTTCGTAATTGGCCTTATTCATAGTTTATATTTCCGATTATATGTAAGAATGGCTGTGTGATTTTCGTTAATTATTAAAATAAAAATAAAATAAAAGATACATCTGGGTAGCAGAAAGACCAGAAAGACCAGAAAGACGGAAAGACGTACGCACATCTTGACTCGTAGTAAAGATGAAACATTGTAGTTAGATTTCTTTAATAGTTTTAACAACGATCGATTATTATTATGAACTTATTATTCCCCCTCAGGTCAGTGAGCACGTCCCGCGAGCGCCGCGTGTTGCGCGCGCGCGTCGTCTCACCCCCCCTGCCCCCCGCGTCGCCACCGCCCCTGCGCGCTCCTCCGCCCCTGCGACATCTGCCGGCGGCGCGGCCACGGACTGTGGTGGACGTGCACACAGCGCTGCCGTTTATTACTGGTTTGTATCTTTTAGAGCGTGGGTCGACCAGCAGCCAGACGCGTCGATGACACTACCAGTATCGCGAGGAACCTGGATTCGATTGGCTCAGGATCGGATAAGTTGGCACAAAAATGTTTATGTGCAGTAAATGAAGAGGAGGTTTAGCAGCAGTGGGCGGAAACAAGCTGTCGATAATGATCATACGAGTAGGTAAATGGTCAGACGACATAGCGAGGATAGCTGCAACAAACGATGGATGCACTGCGCCAGACTTCACCTACTCACGGTGGGTGTAACGTCGCTGATTCTGGTTCCCACATCCCTATGTGGGAACCAGAGTAGTGTGGGCCAGAGGCCTATGTGCCTTTAAATGTTTATGTTCTATTGTTCTATCAGGTTGCGCAGTCCGCACTCCTCGCCTGTCCGTCGTAGACCTGAGCGCGTACATCCGCTCGCCCGCGCACCCCCGGCCGGAGCGGCGAGCGCGCCTGAGTCGCCCGCCGCGGCCGTCCCACGCGCGGCTCACAAGCGACGACTACGACACGCATGAGTCGGACGGCGATGTCGATTGATAGAGAATATGAACATGCATTTTGAATTTGGAATCTAATTCTGTCCCTTTATAAACTGATCAAAAATCCATATACTGGCATCTTCCTTCTTATAATAATTGACAGCCTATTTTAGAATAAGATATAAAGCACATTTATTCAACTGTCACAATACACAAGACACAGCAAAACTATATAAATAAATAAAAACAAAATAAAAGATACAAATGAATACAAAACACAATAACAAAATGGGGATACGCAAATTCGACGCCATGCGGCGTATATCGCGCAACAGCGAATAGGCTCCGCACAGCATGTGTTACATGACAACAGGAGATCCTGCAACGCTGATATTCTGACGGTACCTTTTGGGGAGTGAATAAATAAGTGTGGGTGGGTATTAATAACCTACATATTATAATTAACCACTTATCAAAGGGATAGAAAGTGAAGCTATTGAATAAAATGCAAATAATATGAATATAATACCTATAATTCTCTGCTATCCAAAAGAAGATAAATAAATTAGTAGAACAATACCTTTTTTTTAGATTTTGTGTTATCAGAAACGCGGGGAAGGAGGAAGTTCGCTCGATAGAAATGGTTATTGAAATCAGGTCTAAATTTACACTTTTTTATTTTCTGACAAATTGGAATAGCACAGACTTCAAAAATATTTAATTAGGTGGGTTTGACAATACCTAAATTACCTGTTGTGGATGTTTTCATAGCTATTTTAATTAATTTTGTATTAATTTAAAACCGACTTTTAGTCATTTTTCCCCGATTCCGTCCCTCCCACACCGTGGGTCTTTCCGCCTGGAGTAACGGGGACCTTTGCACGGACGAGGTATCCCCTTAAATTGAGCGATCGCTTTTTGATCTCCACTTCACAGATATCTGAAACTGTCCCGAAAAGCAGCTGATCCATGACGGGTAATCGACAAAATGCCCCTTGTGGCCCTCTCTGTGTGGTGACGTTAAACTCGCCAGGTGAGTTTTTCGTAAAAACACTTGTGTATTTGATGTTATATCATACCAAACAACACTATTTTAGAACAAATCTTTCAATTACTACTCGTATGTATATAATACCTATCCATTCAATTAAAGAAAAGCGTTTAAATATATACCGTATTTAAACGCTAAACAAATAATCGCCGATTTTTTTTTATCAAAATATCTCAAAACTGCAAAATAAATTTTGCAAACTGTTTAACTACTTATGTTAAACCGTTATACTAACTGATTATCTGATATCTGAATATAAACCTAACAATTATTTTATTAACTTAAATCCAACTTTCCTTGAACTAAGCACATATTAATCTTTGGGCACACAGTCCATCATTATTCTAATCAATCAATAAAAAAATCTCATAAATGCAAACATAATAACAACAAAGAACTATAAATTGCAATTGCAATATAAATATATAAATATAATCGGGTAGTAACGGGACAACAGGGTATTTAATCGCACATCAAATATGTCCTATTTGGCCAGCAAAAATGTTCAACAAAAACACTTATGTTTCTTAAGCTCTTTCTTGTTCAAACATTTTAGGTTTCTTTTGTTCACATGTTCAACCTAATATAATTTGGTAAAGTAAACATTCATTAGTGTGGTGCAGCATAGACACGCCTTTGTACATATATGATATCTCCTAATGTAACCTTTTAAATTGAATAATGTGTGTGTGCAATAAAGAATTATGAATTATGAGTTTTAAAAATTCTGTGATTTGGTTGGATAGTTAATTTTGAGTGCAAGTCAGTATTTTAGAGTAACTAAGAATATTTTTGTGTTGAAAACGGAATTTGTATTCGGCAAGCCAGATATTTGTTGAGAACTGTGTGAGAAATTTAGCTTGTTTTGTTAGGTTTTATGATTTTGTTAGTGGTGATTGTTTTGTTAATCAAATGGTTTATTTGTAGTGTAGACAGTTTTTTGGTATACTGTAGTTTAATCAGTGAAGATAATTCGTTTGCATTATTTTATTTTGAGCTACAGTTAAATATTCCACTTAAAGAAAGGAACTGGCAATGGCGGCGAAATGCATACATTTGAGCGAGACCGCATAAGACTGCGAAAATACTGGGAAAATAAGGAAAAAATTAGAAGACCCATAAAGCATGTCACCTAACCCAGATATTTGTTGACGGATGGACAAAAGGTCATTTTTGCAAATAAATCTCTCAATCGTAACTATAAAGCTGGGGGTTAACAAAACCTTTAATCGATTCAGATTAGGTTCAAAACAAGAGCCATGGCAACCATTTCCATTCCAATACGCTATATTGGGCTTTATTGCTCGTCTGTTCTGTACAGGGAACTACACACATCAACACTGTCTAGGGATATTTTGTATTTCTTAAATTTTTTGATAAACTATAAATATTTTGTTCAGAGAAGTATATATGGAATTAAACCTCAGTTAATGCTCAACTTAATTATATAAATAAAACCATTTTAGATCTTCAAATATTTTTTTTTAAATAAAATAACAAAGAGACTAAAAATGGTGCTAAGTCTACGAATGAAATTAATGAATAAAATGGATAATTTTATTTCAAAAAACAACTTAAAGTGAGACATTTTAACTCTTAATAATCAGTGTTGCCACCCCTCACGTTAATAAGAGTTTGGCATCGGTTATTCATACTGTGAATTAAGGTGTCGATGTCTTGCTGTGGTATGCGTTCCCAGGTTCGTTGCAGGTGCAAGAAAAGTTGCTCTTCTGTGGCCAGATTTGGAGGGAGGGCATGCATAGCCCTTCGCTGCAACATGTCCCACGCATGTTCGATGGGATTCATATCGGGCGACTGCGCAGGCCATCTCATTACCGTGACGTCGTTGTCTTGAAGTGCGGCGATACCAGCCTCGCAGTGTGTGGACGAGCATTATCATGCATGAGTACGAATTGCTGGCCAATTTGCACCCTATGCGGAATAATAACAGGTTCCACCACCTCATCACGGTATTTCTGAGCATTCATGTTGCCTCTTACAAAAACGAGGTCGGTTCGCGCGCCTATACGAATTCCTGCCCATACCATGATTGTTCCTGCTTGGTACGAATGAACCTCTTGTGGATGCTGGAGCCGGCTTTCCCTGCCTGGAACTCTCCAAACTCGTGTTCTTCGCGAATCTGGATGAAATCCAAACCGAGACTCATCCGTAAAGAGCACTGTCGACCATTGTTCATTATCCCATAACACGTGTTCTTGGGCCCAGAATAGTCGCCTTCCGTGATTGCCTCGTCGCAAAGCAGGAACACTAATTGCCCTGCGAGAATGAAGATTAGCTTCATGTAGCCTTCTTCTGACAGTTTGGTCGCTAACCAACAGCTGATGTTCCTGTTGGAGCCTCTGTACCATTTCCATGGCCGTCAGAGTAGGTTCTCTCCTGGCGGTATTTTGGAGAAAACGGTCCTCTCTAGGGGTGGTTACCCGAATTCTGCCAGCATGCCGTTCCGCCACTTCCCCAGAATCACGATAACGTGGCCAGAGCCTTGATATCACATTCTGGCTGGTGCCTAGGGTCTCCGCAACAACGTTTTGGATAGCGCCAGCTTCCAACATTCCTACCGCTCTTATCATCTCGTCTCTCGTCAGATGTCGACGTTGCATGGCACCAACAAGATGACACAAACAGTAAAAATCACCAAAACAATTGATAGAGTTAGTTAATTTATGTTTTTCTAAATAAATCTCAACACAAAACCAGCACTGTAAACTGAATCAAATGCGTGTACCCGCGCTTTCTTTTGTTTTCATAAGTTTTTTTTTTTTTTCAATGTCAGTTTGAAAATGGAACAAGGAGGTTTAATTCCACATATAAACTTTTTCCTAATTCTGAGTAGTTTTTCTGAAAAACTAAGAAATGCAAACAAAAATCTAATATCCCTAGACAGTGTTGATGTGTGTATATTCCCACCACATTTCCAACCTCATATCATGGTATTAAATTCTAAAACTAAAGAAAAATTCTGCATGCTTCCGCCTTATTAAGGGTTTAAAGCCTCCTAAGGAGATATGTGTTCCTAGTACCTGTTATATTATACAGGGTGTTAACGGGGTCGTGTAGCAAGAAAGAGAAAATAGACTTGGCACTTAATTAGGAATACAACGCTGTAGATTGGAGTGCATAAATTAGCACTTTTTTAGCAGGTAAAAAAAACTAAAAATGATTCCCTATTTATTAATTATTATGGTCACCCTAATCACCTGGTGACGGTTGACAATTACCTACTACTTACTCATCTAATCATTTGTTTATTAAAAAGGTTTTATCATGAATTAATAGGGTAACTATAATCTGAGTTATTAACTGGGATAAATAAATAGTTGATTAGTAAAAAAAAGGCTGTAATTTTTTAAAAATTTGCCCTATACTTGAAATCGCACAGGTTCACTGTCCACAGACCATATGCGGTCTGTAGACGGAAAGCTCTACACGTTCACAGTCCACATGTGGTCTGCTTGCAGGTACAATTTCTAGGCTTCTTGTAGCTGTGGACGTACGGGGATAGTTGCGTATTTGGTGCGGACTCGACAGGACATATCACTGAGAACCTAAAAAGTACTGGGACATACGGAAAAACTTTTCAAAGGAAACTACTTTTCATAAAAACGCAACTGGACGTGAGGGGTATTTTCACTTTCATGCTTGGACAGTGAACCTGTTAATCTTCGAGTTAGGACCGATAGGTTTGAATCATGACCCCGTTAACACCCTGTAGATTTGGAGATGTTTTGCTATAACAAGCAAGTACACCTCTGCCTATACTTCAAAATATCTCCGTCTAACTTCTTGCAACTTCCTGCTCTCCTAGTATAGATACTTCAACTCAGTTGTGCGCGCGGCGCTGTGTGTGCGTGCGCTTGTAAATATACAGACAGGGTTGCCAGACGTACGAGAAATCTCGTACCGTTACGAGATTTACAGCCGCTGTAAGAGATCGAAAATAATAAAAATCTCGTACACTTTTTTAGATTTCTTTGAATTGGCCAGTTTTGTCCCTGTAGTGAATGGGTCTTCAGTACCTAATACGAATTGAGTGAAAACAGACCTTAGAAATTGACTGTTCACAAACACCGTGTGTTACACTTTTAGCTGCCGATAGCGTTAAAGGCCCAAATTGCAAGGAAATTACGTAAATTTTGAACCTAAATCTCTAAACTAATTAAATGTATACCAGAATTACATCTGACAAACAATTATAATAAAAACAAAGATGATTTTAAGAATATCCCTGACATTAAATATAGGTAATTAAAATAGATGCTTTTATTATTTGCAATACAAGTAGCAAGTACATAAATTCATTATTACACACTTAAGGTGTATATTTTTTTATAGAGATGTAAGTAAGTAAAATGATTAGAATATGAATTTATATATTTTCATTTGACATCCCCAAGCGCAACACATAATAGATAAGTAGTCTAAAATGTGAATATTACGTGTTTTTTTACAAAGTACGAGATTATGTACTGAAAGTACGAGATATTTGGCATCCCTGGTACCAAAAAAAAGTCCAGCATCTGGCAACCCTGTATACAGGTTTCATTTGTGTGGCAGTGACGCGGCAGTCGTCGTCCGAGCAAGACGTGTTCTTATCGCTTTTTCTTACGGGTACAGTCGTTAACAAAAATGTTTAGTTCTTCGCGGAGAAAATGTTTAAGGAGTCAGGTAAATATTTGTTAATTTTAAATTTAGATATAATTAATTTATATTATGTATCTATTTCCTATAAAAATTAAATGAAATATTATATCCTTGTTGACGTTTATGTATTATTGTTTTAGACTCGAGAAACCATTGCTAAGGTATACGAATTTCTGAAAAAAGATGCGAGAGATATATTGCAACTAGTAAGTGATCCAGTTTGCAGTGCAAGTCCAATTTTAATATCTAAATTAAGTGAACATTTAAACAGCGTACGGAAAAGAACAGCAATGGCAGTGAGGGGTATGAGAGAGAACAATAACTAATATATTGGCTGAAGGAAAAGAATCTGAATCTAAATTTAAATCTCCGCATAAAGACCGCAAAAAACGTTCAAAGAAGTTAGAATTAGACAACTTTAACGTTGATGTTATACGTTCAACTATTCAAAATTACCATTTAGAACATCACGAGTTACCTACCTTGCTAAAGTTGAAAAGAATATTTCAATATAAACTTAATTATGATGGAAGTATTTCGACTCTGCGCACAGCTTTGTTAAAGTTGGGATACAAATGGCGAAAAACTGTGGATAACAGACGTGTTATTATAGAGCGGCATGACATCCAAAAACTACGGTTTTCTTACCTGAAAAACTTACTCAGATACCGTCAAGAAAATCGGTGTATCGTATATACAGATGAGAGCTATATCTTAACTAGTCATGTGCAAAACAAAGGTTGGGGTAATAAAGATGGACCACCTTTAAAGAGAAACATGTCTAAAAGAGAAAGAATTATCATTGTGCATGCTGGTTCAGAACAAGGTTTCGTTCCTAACGCACTACTGACATTCAAATCAAATAGTGTTTCCGGTGATTATCATTCTAACATGAACGCAGAAAACTATTAAAAGTGGCTAAAAGAACGTCTTGTACCGAATCTGCCACCTAACTCTGTAATTGTGCTTGATAACGTTCAAAATGACAGAGCTCCAAATTCTAATTCCAAAAAAAACAGAAATGCAGAGATCGCTGACAGAAAAACATATAGCTTTTAATCTAGATATGAAAAAAAAATGAACTGTATGATTTGATAAAAAAAACAAAGAAAACCATATTTGTTATAAGATTGATGACATACTTCAGCCATATGGCATAAAAGTTCTTCGACTGCCACCATATCATCCTGATCTAAACCCCATAGAAAATGTGTGGGGAATTTAAAAAAAAAATATTGCTTCGCATAACGTCGACTAAAATGTGACGGGAATAATGGAACTAATAAATGAACGCTTAAGGCGATACCTCGTCCGTGCAAAGGTCCCCGTTACTCCAGGCGGAAAGACCCGCAGTGTGAGAGGGACGGAATCGGAAAAAAATGAAAAACCGTAGCGCTAAACAACAGAATAATTGTTTAAAAATAAACTACTCTATTTTGTTAAAAAGTTTTTTCAGGAGATTTTGCGAATACATAATATCTACATTTTGAACGCAGTTCCACAATGAAATTAGTTAGGATTTCAGAATTACAGGAAAAAATAATATAATTTAGAGGTGTTTTCGTAATTAAATTCTATCGAGAAAATTTCATCCAATCGCGTTTTTGTTTTGGTGAAAATCTTAATCAAATACGTTTATTGAAAACGTTTACCCAAAAATCAAATCTGTAGATGACTTCATGGTGGAGTAAATGGATTCGAAAAAAACCCCATTTTATTTTCGTAGCACCTTAAGTCAAATTGATGTAGAGATGTGGGGTAATACTTGTCGACATGTACAAAAGAAAGAAGAAGAATACTATCGACATTTTGACATGGAGTCAGAAATCGTTATCAACCTTGGTGAGAGCAGCGAATCCGACAATTCATCGTTTGATTTTTGAAGTAGCGATTCAGAATAAGTAATATGTTCAATACATAAACATTAAATTACAGTGTGCCAATACCAAATTATTGTTTTTTTAAGAACCCGTATATTATCAAACATAACAAGTTAGCGCTCCTGCACACGATAACTGTATTTGTATTTGTACCCGACTGTACCTCTTGTCACGCACACAAAGTCACTATATATGTACAAGGTTTAGCCACACATAGCGCCGCGCGCACAACTGAGTTGAAGTATCTATACCTAGTACCCTTTACCAAAAATATGATTGATTGATTTATTTGTGATTCGTGTAAATATTCGGCGCAATATTTATAATATGAGCAAAGGGTCCTAAATCATTTGTATCTTAGAGGTGAAGACCAGGCTAAACGCTTGTTATATTTTCAACTGAACCATTGGGAAAAAAAACACTGCATTTCGGACGTTTTTAGAATGCGATTATGACATTTCCTTAATGCGTACATAATAAACAATATTTTTTATTACATATATCAAAAATGTATAGGTTTTGAGCTGTCAGGATCGCATTAACTGTCAGTTCAGTCAACTGAACTGTCCAATCAATCTAGTGGGAATAAAGGGATTTAAGACGGTCTTGGTAATTCTGCTTATCAATTTAGGTTCCTAAGCTGAATCGGCATTAGACATTGTGGTAATCCCCAGAAAAAAGTGCCAAAATTGTTATACTAATTTATTTAAATTGGGACTTATATGTACACCAGAGAAATCACATCAAAAAGTGTGTGATATATACCTATGTCGCAGTTGGTTGGTTAATTCAGACACTTGTCTTACCGAAACCCAGCGTGTTGGAAAACAAGATGGCGTCACGACAACAGCTGATTTGCACAGCTTATATCAGGGCAAAACATTGAGGTAGCTTAGGTGAAGGGTAAAGGGGGTGAGCGAAGGGAAACCAAGGGTCCCGGGTTCGAGTCCCGGTGGGGTAAATATTTGTTTGATGAGAACGGATGTTTGTACCCTAGTCATGGTTGTTTATCTATCTAAGTATAATATTTATCTATATAAGTATGTGTATCGTTGTCTAGTACCCAAGATACAAGGAATCCTAGTTTGGGGCTAGATCAATGTGTGTAAATGGTGTCCAAGGTATTATTATTATTAACATAAACTTAAGTACACATAATAGTAGTTTATGTGACTGATACATAATGGAGGGCATTAAACTCGAGAGTGGGGTAAACTTCATAATAATATTACTCGCGAGTTTTAATGCCTAATTATGTACAGTTACATATACTAGTTTATCTACATACATATCATAAGCTCTCTTTGATGTGTTCAGGAACCGCATGTTTGACCGGCATTGTGGCATTGAGTTGTTTAGCTTGTTCTGTAGTACCAACTTCACAGACAAAGTAGGGGCGGCACGCAGGCGGGCGTCGGCGTTCGAAATTTGAATATCATAATGTGTAGAAAATTTACACATTATGGTCATAATGTTCAATATTCAGATAAGAAATGTTTTTTTACAAAGTAGTTTAACATTATGCTGATCGTAACCTGCGGTTTTTGGACGCAGTAAAGAGGGTTTATGATACGTGTGTAGATAAAAAATATTTATATTGTATGTCTTGTTGCCTAGGAAAGTTTACACAACTCGTTAAACGTTTAGTTCACTTACTTGTCTGACGGAATTTTAGTGACTTGGTTAAACGTGGGTATTTAATTAACGGTCTAGAGAGTTAGTTAAGTGTCTGATGTAACCAACTAACTGCGACAGATATATCATCTTAATTTCGCGCATTGAGAGTTACACTACCCATACAGCTGTTATGTTTATTGAAGCACAGCCAAAATATGCATTGCATAATATGGATGGGATTGAAGGAGTCCTTCCTCTACCCATCCTGTGAGAAACCGGAAAGAGCATTTAACATCTTTGGCATACCTAACTCTACCTAATGTAGTTGATAGTATATAATCGTCAATTATCTAAATAGCCTAGTGGCATCGTGCAATCGCCGTGATGTACATTTTTAAAGAGAACCCGTACACAGGTATGGATGTTTACACAATACTAGTTTTCAAATAATAGTTTTTTGCCTTAAACGATTCTGAGTTTCGGTGTAGGAAAGTTGAGTTGATTATCGAGAAGGTACTATAAATTCTTCCTACATAACTATGTTTTAGATTTGATGCCTCTATAAAATGTACATCACGGTGATTGTACGGTGCCACTAGGCTAGGATTTATCTACACACGTATCATAAACCCTCTTTACTGCGACCAAAAACCGCACGTTACAACCTGCATAATGATAAACTACTTGGTAAAAACTCATTTCTTATTGTGAATATTGATACATTATGCATCAATATTTCGACATATTATGACATTCAAATTTCGAACGCCCACGCCCAGCCCTAGTTTGTCTGTGAAGTTGGTACTACTGAACAAGCTAAACAAGTGCAGAGCAATGATCAATGCCACAATGCCGGTCGAACATGCGGTTATTGAACACATCAAACAGAGCTTATGATACGTAAGTAGATAAACTAGTGTTGTAACTGTACATAATTAGGCATTAAAACTATCGAGATCATTGATGTGATGTTGATCATTATGAAATGTGCCGAAAGCGAGTCACCCACAACCCACTATCAAGTTTTAATGCCCTCCATAACGTATCAGTCACATCAACTACTATTAACTCACATGTTCTTTGTTATATCGTGTTTTTTCTATCTCAAGAGGAAGTGAAACAAAAGTAATCATTAATTTTACTGAAATGTATAATGTTCAAGCTTTCATATTTACAATCTTCAACATCTAACTAATGGTTCAGTCATTACTTTGTAGAAAAAATCTTATGAACACTACTTACGCTACAATTAATTTCATCACTACAAATCATATTATTAGCGAAGGAAAACAAGACTGAGTATCGCTTGAGATTTATTCTCTCTGAACGTGTCGTCGATCAATTTGGTTTCAGCACTAACGAATCAATCGACCCGATCTAACTAAGGGCCGCTCTCAATATTCAATCTGGCCATGGTGTTGCCCTATTATATACTGATATACTGGTGACAGATGAACGAAAAAACAGATTGGTACGTCACTGGCGGCGAAGCGAGCTATCTCGCTGTCAATCCATCGCTTTAGGTCCATTTCAACAACATGCCATTCCGACATCATTTAATTTTTGCGCCTATTGGAAAACTTTTCATTATGACAAGGTGCTCAATGACAAATTCCCATATTGGTAACTTCCCAATTCGACCACTTCCCATTTCGACCTATGAGTCAAGGGCGAATACATATTTTCACTACTTTAACCCTGAAACAAAATTGAGCAGTAGAGGATAATTGAACTGGCTTTCATCCATCGCTCTAATGCTTATTTGTGCAAATTAGCAGCATCACCCACGAGTTACAAGGGTTATAGATAGAACATGTTGTCAAATTGGAAAATTGACAATATGGAAAGTTGACCAATTGGGAAGTTGTCAATATGGAAAGTTATCTAGTTAGAAAATTGTGGAATCGGGAAGTAGACAATATGGGAACTTGCCGTTAATAACCTTGTCATAATGGGAGGTTGTCGAAATGGACCTAAAGGAATGTATCTAGCTATTATACTTGATTTACATGCTTGCCATGGTCTGCCCCGCATTCCGAAATCATAAACATGTCAACAGTGCATTTGCGTTGTGCGTTTTTTGTGCCTCTCGCTGCAGAATTGACGCTTGCCCGGGCTCGTGGCTCGCGGGAGTCTTCGAGAGCGTCGGCCGGCAAGTATGTTGATCGAGCTTAGCTCAGACTGAATACCGGAGACGGCGAAACGAACTAGAGTAGAGCTGCACTGGAGCGTACGCTAGACGCCGAGCTCGGGGCGGGCTCGACGGCGCGCGGTCGCCGCGACACAATAAATATCTTTGGCATGAACCGAGCGCGATATCACCGTTACAACCGATCTGTTATTGCTTTATGCCAAATGGGAGTACCGCGTGCGGTCGCGGCGTGCGGCGTGCGGCGTGCGGCGTCACTCCCAGGCGCCCTCGTGCTCGTCGTCGCTGACCGTCACCAGCTGCAGCTTGCCGGGCGGCGCGGCGGCTGCAGGCGCTGCGGCTGCGGCGGCTGCAGCGGCGGCGGCGGCGGCTGCGGCGGCGCCGGGGGCTCGCGAGCGGCGCGCGCGCCACGCCTCCTCGTCGGCGGCGGTGCGGGGCTTGCGGAACTCGTACACGAGGGGGAAGATGCGCTCGACGGCTGACTGCACGTCGTTCACGCTGCGGGCTGGGACATAAACAGGATTCCTAAATTCAATTATCTTAGGCAGCTTCTTCATAAGGAAAGTTGTTCAAAGAGATCATGATTGAGCTCTTGCTGGGTAAAAACCACCAAGCAAAACTCTGTTGCGTATATATGGTGAAGATACGGCAGACTTGTACAGATATTTTGGCCGATCTTCGATGAAGAGTGAAGGATCTATGTACTGTGTGCACCTGGGCGCGATAGCAAGTACTCTTAGTGGTCTTTAAGCATCCCCCTCGCGCTGGTAACTGTTGCGTTATATTCCGTGTAAATTCAACTGATTTCGAACTTACATCTTAGTTATGTTATGGCACTATGGCCCAAGCCACACAGAGAAGAGACTCGTGGCTGACAGCGCCATGAAGTTGTTTATTTTCTAGTAACTTTAGTTAGAGAAGTTTGCATATTCAGGGAGCCCGAAATCTTGTCCTTATACGCTGTAAGTTTCAACTCTCTACTCAGACTTTGTACTGCTGGTATATTTTCTGCGTTTATTTCCCAAACACCGTGAGCTCAAATTCTGAAACTTAGCATTCTGGGAGCTCGGAATAAGCTCAAAATCCCCTGAATTCAACCTCCGCTTTCTATGACTTTGTACTGCCAACTTCATAGCGCTGACGCTGACTTGTCTGCGCACTATTGCAAAACATAAAGAGAACTGACGGGGCAGACACGATGCAGACGAAGCATGGGCGCCATCGGAGGGTGCGGACGGGGGGGTGTTGTCTTGTCAAAACCCTCCAAAATTTCGCCGTCATGTCCGCGCCCCGTCTCCTATGTTTTAAGAAGTCGCGTCGGCGGCGCCTCGTCTGTGACGCGTCGGCGGCGCCTCGTCTTTGTGGCCTGGGCCTAAGAAAATAAGCGCGAGTCGACCAAAGATGGGCGATGACACCGAAGCTGTAGATCAGATTAACACTGAAGCAAACATCTTGCCACCAAAGAGATTTAGGTTGAACAGTGAGCGTACTTCTAGCAAATAAGGTCGGGGTTCCGAAATTCAGAATAGTCACTTAATTGCTCTTTGAGAAAAACAGTGCCCGCAATATGAAATTTATGCTCCCACGGGATTGTGGTAATATACTTACGGTTACCTGTCAATATATATACGAAAATATCATGCATGTAAGAAAAAACATAGCTTTATTTAAAATTGTAGGTGATAGCCATACAATTAACACTGGAAATAAAAATAGAGCACTACCATTATTTAGACTAAGTAAAGTAGGCACATCATTCATGGGGCACTGTATTCGCTTCTACAATAAAATACCACAGGAATCATTGATCCTTCCTGAAAAGAGGTTCAAAAACTATGTTAAAAATGAGCTGATAAGAAAGTCCTATTATAGTATTAAGGAATACTTAGATGACAAAACTGCATGGTCCATACCATCTCAGCGCACAGAAATTCGACGAGGGGCGATGTCAAGTCTATCACTCGCCGGCGAATTTCCTTAGACCGAAACCAGTACCTATTGTAAAGTCACTTTTTAAAAAAAAAGGTATGGGGGAGTTTCTTGCCGTTTCTTCTTAACCCCGAGGCCCACCTTCCGAAACGGTGCTTTTTTTATATAAAAAAAATTTACTTGTAGTTATAAGTAAGTATAATTTTGACGTTGAATAAGATAATTTATTTATTTATATTCAATAAAAAAAATGACTCTGACTCTGACTCTTTAGAGATAAATGTGAAAAACACATTCTGCTGGGAGAACGTTCTCCTAGCAATAAAAAAAAGTGGCCGAGTGCGAGTCGGAAACGCCCATGAAGGGTTCCGTTCTAGCAAGTAATTATGTGACAGGATATTTGTGTTGGAACTTTGTTTTTCATAGTGTTTGTATGAATGACGTTATCTTTGCGGTTTTTAATAAATGTTTTATATCTTACAGACTGCTTATTTTATTTTGTTCAAACCAATTTTCGTTGAAAGAGTGTATTGAGATACACAGCATCCTTTTTTGTAGATTTTTCACTCTCTTACTTTAAAAGTTAGAGGGGGGGGCACATTTTTCCACTTTGGAAGGGTCTGTCTTTTTAACGACTTACTTTGAGGAAAAATGGTTTCAGGAACTTCAACATCATTTATGAAGACCTATCTATAGACACCCACACACACATATTTGATGAAAAATAAATTGGTTTCAGTTCAATGTATGGGGAGCCCCGTTTAATTTTTTTTTATTTTCAATTTTAGTATAAAAATCGTAAAGCGGTTTTTTTAATTTTCAATTTTTGTATAAAAGTCGTAAAGCGGTTCATACAAAGTTTCAACTGTGTAGTCCTAATAGTTTCTGCATAAAGTTGCTGTGACATACGGACGGACGGACGGACAGACAAACTTGACGAAACTATAAAAGGGTTCCTTGTTTCTCTACGGAACACTAAAAAGAGACTTAGCTCTATGAAAGTTGTAGGGTAGGTAGCTTATATTTGTGCATAAATGTGCCCGAAGTGGAGAATTTGTGCCTATTGTAGGAACAGAGTTATTCATGTTTCTGCTGGGGAGATCTTGGCAACGGCTGAATCTAGGGATATGAGATTTTGTACATCAGTTGTTAGTAATTAGTGCATAATTAATGCATTCTTACTTTTTTGAAAAACTTGCTACGTTTCGCGTTATTCAGTTTACAAAAAAAAAGTGAAAATCTGTAAGCAAATTTAATCGACGCTACTTCAAGACTTGAAATCTCTATAAGCGGTTGCTTATAACCTCCTTCATTTCCAACCAAGGTTTCATAAACCGGGATTATGTATTTTGAAATAAATCAGACTCTGTTGTTAGTTTGACCGCGCCTTATTTTTGGAGCCACCACGTATGGGTAAAAGCGTGACAATGACAACTTACTCATCAGAACATGATCGAAATTTTTGACGGATTACCTACGAAATTAATACACTTAGGAAAGTTGTATATATAAATGTGGGTGTTTTAATTCCCTTATGAACCGTGTACTCATTTGTGATTGTTTATTGAGACGTAATGGACCGGACCGGAACGTTTTTAAAGAGATTGATAACTGGTGATGAAAAGTGGATCACGTACGACAAGAACGTGCGAAAAAGGTCGTGGTCAAAGGTCGGTCAGGCTTCACAGACTGTGGCAAAACCCGACTTACCTTATGAGTGTCTCTTAGGAACAGATACAATTATATGGTCTGTGATTAGGAACAACTTCTCATAGATGTAAGTTTTATTTATTTATATTAATATCGTCATGGCTTCTCCATGGATACTTGATACGCTAAATGCTTCATGCAGGCTAGTTAAATAAATCAGGATTTAGCAGGCAGCAGAAAGTAGGCCCATTGTAAGTATTCTGAGTACGTAAGACTCCGAGGCTACTGATGAGTTTCTATTTGTGTTTTCGTTTGTTCCTTTGAGGTTGTATGATGGCGACCTCATTATTTCGCAAAACCCACGTCCATCGTCAACTATGTACTGCAGACCCATCAAATTCTTCTTCTCAAAGGAATCAACGGAGCTTACACAAATAGAAACAAACTTGCTGGAAAAGATTGCTAAACTAGTTCCAACATTGTTTTCAGTCGGAGACGTCCAAATTTCTGTGAAACACAATTTTATCCTAACTATAGCAAAGTATGTAACGCGTTAACGAATACACGTTCAGCACAAACGTGTTACATATATAAAGCCACGCCGAAAACAATGAATGACGAAGTGAAGGTTCATACATGATGGTCGGCAAGAAAACTTTGGTTTTGAGAATGAATTGAAAATGGAAACACCGCGCGTAGATTTTTTGATAATGCGGATCTCAGTGCAGAGATTACAGGGTTAGATGCTAATCTCATTAAAAAGTTTAGTATCTCTTAAAAAAAAAAAAGTTCCATTAATATTAAGAACATTGTCGTCTGGCTATGATATCGATTTGGCTAAATTTGAAAACCTCTGTGTGGAAACGCCGAAACTTAAGTCTGTATGCAAGTAATATTTTATTTATTTTATTGCTTGTCTGTGATATCACCCTTTCATTATGAATTTCGTAACAATTTATCAGTTATGTTACAATCTCAGTTTAATAAAGATTTCGTTACGGTATATCTATTCTGCTTTTCACTCACCTACAGAATATACCTAATGTAATTTAGAGCGTCACACCCTTTACCATACGAGGCACAATAATACTAACGTTTCAGATAAGCAAGGGCAATTTTTATATTCTCTTAGATTCTCGCTTGGGAGAACGTTCCCGAGAACTTAACCGCATGTTTCTCACCGCGAGAATGATGTCGAAAATCCCCCATCGCTAGTTTCAACTGAGCCAAAACCGAACAATAACTTCACTTTTTATTTAGATTTTATTGACCGGTGGCAATACATTCGCGTCCACAACGAACAACGAAAGCGTAATGGAGTGGGCGTATGGCTTTGGTTCTGTACAGGGTTAGCAAAATACCGATAGGTATTTATAATAAATATCAAAATTTCCGATTATTGATATTTAATAAAACACAAGACAGCGTCACGCTTTTCCCCATACTGAGAGGCATATATTGAGCTGAAACGAACAGTAATCCCCTACTAATATAATCCCTCGATGCCATACGGCGATGTTATGGTACAAAATTCGGAGTGTAGGCAATATGTATCCAGCGGCCGCTTTAAAAAAAAATATTGCCAATGAATAGTGGCCTACTTAATTTATCCGGGTAGTGGTTTGATACGGAAAGATTTTAGATTCCGTTAATTATCTCAGCTTCTACAAAGAAGTTTTGGTTAAAATTTTCAGGATATCTTTATTATTTAATTCGTCAATTGATCAGCAAATCCGCTATTGTCTTAGAACTTGTATGCGTGGGATCCTAACATTAGGCGCGGTCAACCTAACAACAGAGCATGATTTATTTCAAAATACTTAAACCAGGTTTATGAATATGAAACCTTCGGAGAAGATGAAGGACGTTATAAGGAACCGCATATAGAGATTTCAGGTCTTGATGTAGCGTCGTTTGAATGTGCTGCACTTTTTTTTTAAAACTGAATAACGGGAAAAATATCAAGTTTAAAAAAAAGTAAGATTGTTATAATTAGGACCTAATTACTAACGACTAATTTAGAAAATCTCATATCACTAGATTCAGCCGTTGCCAAGATACAGAAAACCCCTTTTATGTACAAATATAAGCTACCTACCTATCCTAAAACTTTCATCAAGCTGTCTCTTTAAAAAAATGCTATTACGTTCTCCCAGCAGAATGTGTTTTTCATATTTATCTCCAAATCCGATAGGAGGACAAAATTCTCACAGTGCACTAATTAAGTGTCTATTCAGAATTTCGAAACCCGACCTTTTTTGCTGGAAGAACGCACACGGTGGAATTTACACGATAATGAAGTCGCGTAATTGATTTTTCTACGAGTTTCCAATTTTTTTACTGACTATACGAATGACACACTCTGGAAATTGCGACTAACTAGCTCATCGCCTGATAAAACTCTGTCGTAGAAAAACTCTGGGATATTGGCGTGGAGATATCCACGCCAATATCCCTCTGGGATATTGGCGTCGGAAAACTCTGGGACATTGGCGTGGAAAAACTCTGGGATATTGTCGTCGGAAAACTCTGGGATATTGGCGTGGAAATATCCACGCCAATATCCCTCTGGGATATTGGCGTCGGAAAACTCTGGGACATTGGCGTGGAAAAATCTGGGATATTGGCGTAGAAAAACTCTGGGATATTGTCGTCGGAAAACTCTGGGATATTGGCGTGGAAAAATCTGGGATATTGGCGTAGAAAAACTCTGGGATATTGTCATCGGAAAACTCTGGGATATTGGAGTAGAAAAACTCTGGGATATTGTCGTCGGAAAACTCTGGGATATTGGCGTGGAAAAATCTGGGATATTGGCGTAGAAAAACTCTGGGATATTGGCATAGAAAAATCTGGGATATTGGCGTAGAAAAACTCTGGGATATTGGCGTAGAAAAACTCTGGGATATTGGCGTAGAAAAACTCTGGGATATTGGCGTTGCGTCAGCGAAGCGTCTTGAAGAGACCAATCGTTTTTCTTAAGGAATCATCATGGGATAACTACGTCAGACATCACGGGCCATACCAGAAAAAAATAAACTACTGTTCAACACTTGTTTAAAAACAAAAATGTATGTGATTCGACGTTTGTTTTGAGGTTAAACGCTATTTAATCTTTTTTGTGGTAACACGGCACATGTTTTATGTTAGCCTAGATGAGATGCGCAGATGCAAATCAATTGCTCTATCAAGGTTTACTAAATCTTAGTAAGTATAGCGAAAAAAAGCACCTGTTATTGTGACACCGCCAGTAGAGAATATCTTCAATGTAGCCTTAGGATTATATAATTTGTATGTGACTCCTGGGTGAAGCTCTGGCTCGTAGCTGAAAACGAGAAATACAAGTGTATTAGTAAATTAGTTCAATGTAACAAGGACAAGGGGACAATCCACCACAATGTCAAGTTTATCGTTACAAAGGTTATTGCGCTAGCTAGAGCATCGCTATTTAGATGGACATTTTTGAATACTCATTACAAAGTGTCCCACGACTATGGCACACGGAGTAGAAGTACCTTTAATATTGTAAATTTGAAATTAAAATTTGAAAAACAAATTAAACTGCATTCAAAGATTTTTAAATGGTCGCCGATCTTAAACGGGAATCGAACCCGAGAAATGTGAAAAAAAAGCCCTGCATATTTACGATACCGATCGATAAGCTCAATCGTAAGAACGTTTTTTGTCTGAGTAACATAACATCTTAAAAACTACGAAAATTTAAATAATTAAATTTTTTGTTCAGAAAAATTAAAAATGCCTTTCTAGGTGCTCACAATCCCTCTGCGGCTGGCTGGTTATAAAAACATATTTTTGCTATGTGTTCCATTTTCAAACTTTTATTATTTTGTTTTCAAGCCAGTTTCATTTTACATTGTTTGCAATTGTTGTGATCACCATGGCCGTATCAACATAATTTGGATATTATGGAAGCATATATACGCAGTGTTCAACGTTTTTTGAAGAAACACAAATTACAAGTTAAAAAGATATTATCAAACAATGACCTGATTACAAAAAAAATATGATTTGATAAAAATATCGAATCTATATAGGTACAAGAGAAAATTGGGTAATATAAATAGAGCAACCGGCAATCACCTCACGGATGGGTCTTGAACACAAAACTAGCTGGAGTTGGTTGCTGTATCCAAGGATTTGTCTTGTCCCTTACTAATGTAAGGGACAAGACAAATCCTTGGAGCTATACGCCAGCGTGTTCCAAGCGGAAATCTTCGCTATAATGGAATGTGCTGCTGCCCTAACGGAAACATCAGATACTGAAAATAAGACTAGTAATATATTCAGATAGTCAAGCAGCCTTAAAGGCACTAAAACTTGCAATGAATAAATCTGCTCGACCCAAAGGATGCAAGGCAACTCTTAACTCTTTGGGAAGTGTTTCGGAAGTAATTGACCGAGCGATCGAAGCGTCCAGTTTTGATATTGGCCAAAAATGTTTTTGTCTGGATGTCTGTTCTCGCCTACAGGTCGCATTTTTCCACCGATTTTGACGAAAATTGGCATAATACAAGTTCCTTGATTTAATTGTAAATTTAAGTCGATCGCAATTTTTGATTGGGGGGAAAATAGACGGTGAAAGGGGAGAAGTTTACTGTAGCGTTATTTATCGACGGATTGCAATCAAATTCGACACCAAGGCCACACTAAGGACTTCATTCTACACAAGATGTTGCGAAAAAAAAAAAGAAAGGGGGAGGATGAAATAACTGTATGGAAAGTTATAAATAGCGAAACAGGTAGTACAAAGCCACACGAGTATAACTTTTCACTTAAGACAGATCGCGGTATTATTAGTGCAAAATCAGTAGTAGCTCAGGAATTCGAGACCTTTTTTACTAAAATACCCTTGAAAACTTCTGAACCACTACAATCTTCACCATTCATTTCAGCTACATTTCTTAAGGAAAACGTGGATGCCTGCGGAACTGAATTAAAAGTTAGTCATGTCAGGCCCCTGTATATTAATAAGACCTTTAAAGAAATTAAAGTTAAGAGCACTGAAGACTTATGGGGGATGTCAGTCAAAGTTTCTAGCTCAATTGTAGATATATTAGCACCATATTTAGCTTACATATTTAATGAATGTGTTGATCGATCTATTTATTGAAAAATAGCAAAGTAGTTCCTCTATATAAAGCTGGTGACAAAAGAGAACCCAGTGATTATAGGCCTGCAGTGCATCAGTTTTATCGGTATTTAGTAATGTATATTTGAAAAGATCGTGCTTTACAAAAAGACGTTGTACCACAGATGCTGGTGTTGAACTATTAAAACATATTTTTAGTGCATGAGAAGAATCAAAAAATGCCATTGGTGTCTTCTGTGACCTTTCCAAAGCATTTGATTGCGTAGATCATGAAACTTTACTGTTAACTAGAACACTACGGTATTAAAAATAAAGCTCTAGAACTTTTGAGTTCTTATTTAGATAATAGAATTCAGAAGGTTCAGATTAATAGAACCAAATCATTAGGATCTCGCGTGAAAATTGGCTTGCCTCAAGGTTCCATATTAGGTCCCTTCTTATTTTTGGTCTATACAGTGTGTGTCTTTATAAAGTGCACATATCAAAACCAGGGAAACTACACACAATTTCATCGACGGATAAATTGTCAAAAAAAGTAAAATAAAAAATTCTATGAATTTTTGAAATTTTTAAGTTGCAGCTGCTAACCCTATTTAAATAAATTGTTATAACTTTTAAACTGAATGTCCTATCAAAATGGAATAAATTTTGAAATGATTGTTAATAATGGGCCGTGCCAAAAAAGTAATAATTTCAACAAAAATAAATGCCATAAAATTAGAATAAAAAGGTATTTGCTAAAAATCTGTAATTTTTTTCATCATTTTTACAGTAATTTTAAAATTTCTCGAAAAATCGTCACCTTTATCTTACTTTTTTTTATTTTAAGTTATTCTACATCGTATTAGCTTTCTAATGGTAAAAAATGCACGTTTATTACTCAAATGCAATTTCTATGAGTGTTTAAAAAAGCCCTTGTTTGGCGCATCGTTTCGCTACGCACCCACCATTGTTTATCAGGCAGGTAGAAACCTGTTTTTTTTGGGTGAATCATTGTAGAGGCGAGCGGGCTGTAGGTGCGGGGGGTGTGGGGAGGCGTGTCCCGTCGAAGGATAATTGACTGTTAGTATGTATGTTAGTCGCTCCGAACTATTCGCCGCTGCTATTTGTGTTTCTTTTGCCAAAGTCGTTATCACGCCACGCGTTCGCTTTTTTGGTCGCGATGCCGCGTATCAGTGATTTCCCTCCGGCACACATTGCCGATATCCATTATTACTATGGAATGTACCGAGGGAGTGCAAGAGCTGCTCGCATAGCTTATCTAGCTGCGTTTCCAAATCGACGCCCTGAGCCATCAGCCCGAAACTTCCAGGAATTTCATAGAAGACTGGCTAACACTGGACTTGGACTTTCTCGAGATCGCCGCGAACCAGGTGTTATTATTGAACAAGCCATTTTGAATGATTTGTTTGCTAACCCGACTACCAGTACTAGACGTTTGGCTTTACGTCATGGCGTGTCCCAAAAATCGGTATGGCGCATCTTGAGGAAAGAAGGCTTGCATCCTTACCATTATCAAAGGGTGCAGCACTTACATGAAGATGTGGATTGGCGTCCAAGGTGCGTTATGTCTACATGGATTTTAAGGAAAATAAGGGACAATCCCGAATTCCCTAAAACAATTCTGTGGATGGATGAAGCTCAATTCACGAGAGACGGCATCGTAAACTGTCGTAATTTACATAAGTGGTGTCCAAAAGGTCAAAACCCTAAGCTGAAAAGGGCTTCAACATATCAAGTAAATTTCTCGTTAAATGTGTGGGCCGCACTTATTGACAACATTTTGATTGGTCCAATAATGCTCCCGAGGACCCTAACAGGAGAGAGATTTTTGGAACTTTTAAGGGACGAATTGCCGTTGCTGTTGGAGAATGTGCCGCTGCTAACGCGTCAAAGAATAATGTTGCAAATGGACGGATGTCCTCCCCACTACTCCCGAATCGTCAGGTTATTCTTAAATGAAAATTATCCTCGCCGCCGGATCGGCCGACGAGGACCTGTTGGGTGGCCGGCACGTTCCCCTGATCTTACGCCTCTCGACTATTTTTATGGGGGACAATGAAGCAAAGGGTTTCTAGCAGTCCCATAAATAGTGAAGGGGAACTCGAAGAAAGAGTTTTGCGTGTAGCAGACGAAATTAGAAACGATCCCGAAATGATACGTCGAGCAACGGAGCAAATTTTGCTTCGCGCTACAATTTGTTTGCAACAACGGGGTCTTCATTTTGAACATTTGCTTCATTAAGCTATTTGTTTTTAATTTGTTTTAATAAATAAATGATTTATGTAGATAAATTCTAATTGTTTTATTCCTAAAAATGTAGTTCTCTCTACCTGCTACGGCTCTTAACTGAGATAAGTGCTTTTTTAAAACGCTAATTAAAAAAGTTGTATCTGAGTAATAAACGTGCATTTTTTACCATTAGAAAGCTAATACGATGTAGAATAACTTAAAATAAAAAAAGGAAGATAAAAATGACGATTTTTCGAGAAATTTTAAAATTACTGTAAAAATGATGAAAAAAATACTAGATTTTCAGCAAATACCTTTTTATTCTAATTTTATGGCGTTTATTTTTGTTGAAATTATTATTTTTTTGGAACGGCCTATCATTAACAATAATTTCAAAATTTATTTTGGCATTTTAATAGGACAATTAGTTTAAAAATTATAATAATTTATTTAAATAGGGTTAGCAGCTGCAACTTAAAATTTTCAAATATTCATAAAAAATTGTATATTTATTTTTTATTTATTTTGACAATTTATCCGTCGATGAAATTGTGTGTAGTTTCCCTGGTTTTGATATGGTGCACGTTATAAAGACTCACACTGTATTGATGATTTGGCCAATATGATTCAGAATTTGTCGAAGATTGCTGATGATACATCTCTTGTATTCAAAGTAGATAGACATGTACAGAATAATGACGTAGTAAATAACGCTCTTGGACAACTTTTCAATCGGTTTACTGTTAACAGTCTAGTGCTTAATGCGGAAAAAAAACTAAATGTATAAAATTCACTTTGCCTAATGTTAATTCCTTGAAAATAAGGTTATATTAAATAATGATAAGTAACCATATTAGCAAAAAAACTTATTAAACAGCGTTTAACCTCAAAACAAACGTCTAATCCCATACATTTTTGTTTTTAAACAAGTGTTGAACAGTAGTTTTTTTTTTGTGGTAAGGCCCTTAGAGTTTACAGTTTTCCTGGGAATAACACTTGACTCGGAACTACAATGGTGAGGGCTCCATTGTATTACATCTTTATCGGGAAAACTAAGTTCAGATGCTTATGCTGTGAGTCAAAACAGACAGCTGACGAATGTGTAGCTACGGCGAGACTTGTTTACTTTAGTTTTATTCCCACAGCATTATTTATTTATTTGTATATTAACGAAACAAACGGTTAGCAAAATTACTTAAGAAAAAGTTAAAGTTATGGTGTTAAAATAAACCTCCAGTTTCGAATAATTAATAGTACAATTAGATTTTTTACTAATTGCCGGCATTTGAATTTTACATAAAAAATGCACAAAACAAATAAACCTACCATAACCTTACATAATTTTACCATCAATATTTAAAATTTTAGTGGCACTTTGCTTAAACACATTAATCAGAAAAGTTTTCATTATAATCTTTAGAGGTTCTACGGACAAACGAATTACCATTATAATTATTACTACTTGAAGGAACAACTAAGAGGTGTTTTCTATTTCTAAGACGAGGGTTAGGCACACGAAATCCTACACTTTGTAATAAGACTGGACAGTCTAGTCGGTAACATTATTTACAATTTTATATAAAGTTGAGGCATCTGCCACCTTGCGACGTATCTCAAGTGAGGGTATATTACAACGTGAGGAGCACATTTTATAATTGTCGAAGGCATGGCGCACACGATAGTCAAGAGATTTAAGGAACTTGTTCTGAATTTTTTCAATTCTATCAATATGAATTTGAAAGAAAGGGTTCCAGACAGAACTGGAAAATTCTAGTACACTTCTAACATAGCTAAAATAAAGAATCTTGTATGTGCTTGCTAAGTTGAAAGCCTTACAATACGCAGGATAAAACCAAGTTTTTTATAGGCATTATTAACTATTTTGTTTATGTGAGGAACAAAACTGAGCCGAGAATCCACAGTTATACCGAGGTCACGGATTACATCAACCTTAGCAAGTTTGGTGTCGCTGATACTATAATCGAAATCTATTTTTTGAAGTTTCCTAGTAAAAGATATAAGATGTAATATTTTTTAGGATTCAGGAATAGATTGTTTTCTATACAATAACTTAACATACTATTTATATCACTTTGGAGTAAAATACAGTCATCGATGTTTGATATGTTTTTGAAAATTTTAGCGTCGTCAGCGTAAAGGAGAAATTCAGAGTGTTTAATGGCAGATCCAATGTCGTTGACATATAAAATAAAAAGTAGAGGTCCCAAATGAGACCCTTGTGGGACCCCCGAGCTAATAGTCTTATAATCAGAGACGAAAACCTTTAGTGCAACTGCTTGCATTCTATTCTCTGTTAACAGTCTAGTGCTTAATGCGGAAAAAAAACTAAATGTATAAAATTCACTTTGCCTAATGTTAATTCCTTGAAAATAAGGTTATATTAAATAATGATAAGTTACCGTATTAGCAAAAAAACTTATTAAACAGCGTTTAACCTCAAAACAAACGTCTAATCCCATACATTTTTGTTTTTAAACAAGTGTTGAACAGTAGTTTTTTTTTTGTGGTAAGGCCCTTAGAGTTTACAGTTTTCCTGGGAATAACACTTGACTCGGAACTACAATGGTGAGGGCTCCATTGTATTACATCTTTATCGGGAAAACTAAGTTCAGATGCTTATGCTGTGAGTCAAAACAGACAGCTGACGAATGTGTAGCTACGGCGAGACTTGTTTACTTTAGTTTTATTCCCACAGCATTATTTATTTATTTGTATATTAACGAAACAAACGGTTAGCAAAATTACTTAAGAAAAAGTTAAAGTTATGGTGTTAAAATAAACCTCCAGTTTCGAATAATTAATAGTACAATTAGATTTTTTACTAATTGCCGGCATTTGAATTTTACATAAAAAATGCACAAAACAAATAAACCTACCATAACCTTACATAATTTTACCATCAATATTTAAAATTTTAGTGGCACTTTGCTTAAACACATTAATCAGAAAAGTTTTCATTATAATCTTTAGAGGTTCTACGGACAAACGAATTACCACTATAATTATTACTACTTGAAGGAACAACTAAGAGGTGTTTTCTATTTCTAAGACGAGGGTTAGGCACACGAAATCCTACACTTTGTAATAAGACTGGACAGTCTAGTCGGTAACATTATTTACAATTTTATATAAAGTTGAGGCATCTGCCACCTTGCGACGTATCTCAAGTGAGGGTATATTACAACGTGAGGAGCACATTTTATAATTGTCGAAGGCATGGCGCACACGATAGTCAAGAGATTTAAGGAACTTGTTCTGAATTTTTTCAATTCTATGAATATGAATTTGAAAGAAAGGGTTCCAGACAGAACTGGAAAATTCTAGTACACTTCTAACATAGCTAAAATAAAGAATCTTGTATGTGCTTGCTAAGTTGAAAGCCTTACAATACGCAGGATAAAACCAAGTTTTTTATAGGCATTATTAACTATTTTGTTTATGTGAGGAACAAAACTGAGCCGAGAATCCACAGTTATACCGAGGTCACGGATTACATCAACCTTAGCAAGTTTGGTGTCGCTGATACTATAATCGAAATCTATTTTTTGAAGTTTCCTAGTAAAAGATATAAGATGTAATATTTTTTAGGATTCAGGAATAGATTGTTTTCTATACAATAACTTAACATACTATTTATATCACTTTGGAGTAAAAGACAGTCATCGATGTTTGATATGTTTTTGAAAATTTTAGCGTCGTCAGCGTAAAGGAGAAATTCAGAGTGTTTAATGGCAGATCCAATGTCGTTGACATATAAAATAAAAAGTAGAGGTCCCAAATGAGACCCTTGTGGGACCCCCGAGCTAATAGTCTTATAATCAGAGACGAAAACCTTTAGTGCAACTGCTTGCATTCTATTCTCTGTTAACAGTCTAGTGCTTAATGCGGAAAAAAAACTAAATGTATAAAATTCACTTTGCCTAATGTTAATTCCTTGAAAATAAGGTTATATTAAATAATGATAAGTTACCGTATTAGCAAAAAAACTTATTAAACAGCGTTTAACCTCAAAACAAACGTCTAATCCCATACATTTTTGTTTTTAAACAAGTGTTGAACAGTAGTTTTTTTTTTGTGGTAAGGCCCTTAGAGTTTACAGTTTTCCTGGGAATAACACTTGACTCGGAACTACAATGGTGAGGGCTCCATTGTATTACATCTTTATCGGGAAAACTAAGTTCAGATGCTTATGCTGTGAGTCAAAACAGACAGCTGACGAATGTGTAGCTACGGCGAGACTTGTTTACTTTAGTTTTATTCCCACAGCATTATTTATTTATTTGTATATTAACGAAACAAACGGTTAGCAAAATTACTTAAGAAAAAGTTAAAGTTATGGTGTTAAAATAAACCTCCAGTTTCGAATAATTAATAGTACAATTAGATTTTTTACTAATTGCCGGCATTTGAATTTTACATAAAAAATGCACAAAACAAATAAACCTACCATAACCTTACAAAATTTTACCATCAATATTTAAAATTTTAGTGGCACTTTGCTTAAACACATTAATCAGAAAAGTTTTCATTATAATCTTTAGAGGTTCTACGGACAAACGAATTACCATTATAATTATTACTACTTGAAGGAACAACTAAGAGGTGTTTTCTATTTCTAAGACGAGGGTTAGGCACACGAAATCCTACACTTTGTAATAAGACTGGACAGTCTAGTCGGTAACATTATTTACAATTTTATATAAAGTTGAGGCATCTGCCACCTTGCGACGTATCTCAAGTGAGGGTATATTACAACGTGAGGAGCACATTTTATAATTGTCGAAGGCATGGCGCACACGATAGTCAAGAGATTTAAGGAACTTGTTCTGAATTTTTTCAATTCTATCAATATGAATTTGAAAGAAAGGGTTCCAGACAGAACTGGAAAATTCTAGTACACTTCTAACATAGCTAAAATAAAGAATCTTGTATGTGCTTGCTAAGTTGAAAGCCTTACAATACGCAGGATAAAACCAAGTTTTTTATAGGCATTATTAACTATTTTGTTTATGTGAGGAACAAAACTGAGCCGAGAATCCACAGTTATACCGAGGTCACGGATTACATCAACCTTAGCAAGTTTGGTGTCGCTGATACTATAATCGAAATCTATTTTTTGAAGTTTCCTAGTAAAAGATATAAGATGTAATATTTTTTAGGATTCAGGAATAGATTGTTTTCTATACAATAACTTAACATACTATTTATATCACTTTAGAGTAAAAGACAGTCATCGATGTTTGATATGTTTTTGAAAATTTTAGCGTCGTCAGCGTAAAGGAGAAATTCAGAGTGTTTAATGGCAGATCCAATGTCGTTGACATATAAAATAAAAAGTAGAGGTCCCAAATGAGACCCTTGTGGGACCCCCGAGCTAATAGTCTTATAATCAGAGACGAAAACCTTTAATGCAACTGCTTGCATTCTATTCTCTGTTAACAGTCTAGTGCTTAATGCGGAAAAAAAACTAAATGTATAAAATTCACTTTGCCTAATGTTAATTCCTTGAAAATAAGGTTATATTAAATAATGATAAGTTACCGTATTAGCAAAAAAACTTATTAAACAGCGTTTAACCTCAAAACAAACGTCTAATCCCATACATTTTTGTTTTTAAACAAGTGTTGAACAGTAGTTTTTTTTTTGTGGTAAGGCCCTTAGAGTTTACAGTTTTCCTGGGAATAACACTTGACTCGGAACTACAATGGTGAGGGCTCCATTGTATTACATCTTTATCGGGAAAACTAAGTTCAGATGCTTATGCTGTGAGTCAAAACAGACAGCTGACGAATGTGTAGCTACGGCGAGACTTGTTTACTTTAGTTTTATTCCCACAGCATTATTTATTTATTTGTATATTAACGAAACAAACGGTTAGCAAAATTACTTAAGAAAAAGTTAAAGTTATGGTGTTAAAATAAACCTCCAGTTTCGAATAATTAATAGTACAATTAGATTTTTTACTAATTGCCGGCATTTGAATTTTACATAAAAAATGCACAAAACAAATAAACCTACCATAACCTTACATAATTTTACCATCAATATTTAAAATTTTAGTGGCACTTTGCTTAAACACATTAATCAGAAAAGTTTTCATTATAATCTTTAGAGGTTCTACGGACAAACGAATTACCATTATAATTATTACTACTTGAAGGAACAACTAAGAGGTGTTTTCTATTTCTAAGACGAGGGTTAGGCACACGAAATCCTACACTTTGTAATAAGACTGGACAGTCTAGTCGGTAACATTATTTACAATTTTATATAAAGTTGAGGCATCTGCCACCTTGCGACGTATCTCAAGTGAGGGTATATTACAACGTGAGGAGCACATTTTATAATTGTCGAAGGCATGGCGCACACGATAGTCAAGAGATTTAAGGAACTTGTTCTGAATTTTTTCAATTCTATGAATATGAATTTGAAAGAAAGGGTTCCAGACAGAACTGGAAAATTCTAGTACACTTCTAACATAGCTAAAATAAAGAATCTTGTATGTGCTTGCTAAGTTGAAAGCCTTACAATACGCAGGATAAAACCAAGTTTTTTATAGGCATTATTAACTATTTTGTTTATGTGAGGAACAAAACTGAGCCGAGAATCCACAGTTATACCGAGGTCACGGATTACATCAACCTTAGCAAGTTTGGTGTCGCTGATACTATAATCGAAATCTATTTTTTGAAGTTTCCTAGTAAAAGATATAAGATGTAATATTTTTTAGGATTCAGGAATAGATTGTTTTCTATACAATAACTTAACATACTATTTATATCACTTTGGAGTAAAAGACAGTCATCGATGTTTGATATGTTTTTGAAAATTTTAGCGTCGTCAGCGTAAAGGAGAAATTCAGAGTGTTTAATGGCAGATCCAATGTCGTTGACATATAAAATAAAAAGTAGAGGTCCCAAATGAGACCCTTGTGGGACCCCCGAGCTAATAGTCTTATAATCAGAGACGAAAACCTTTAGTGCAACTGCTTGCATTCTATTCTCCAGGTAGGACAGAATCCAACGGAAAAGATCACCGTGTATACCGAAGTTCCAGAGTTTAGTAGTTTATTATGTCCTATGGAATTTTGCTGTGGGGCCGAGCTGCTGATATTGACTCAATTTTTGTTCTACAAAAAAAGGCTATTAGAGCAATTTATAACGTACGCAGTCCTGACTACCTGGGGGAACTGTTCAAAGAAATTAGCATTATGACTGTGCCGTGTCAATATGTTAATGAAAATATCATGTACGTTAGGAAGAATAGCTTCACTAAAAATGTTGACAGGTACAAGCGAAATAAAATTTACCAATCTTACTAGCAAAATTTAGAACTTCATTTGTGGGTCTAAGTATACAATACTATAACAAAATACTGGAAGAGATATTAAATTTTTCAAGAGAAGAAATTTAAAGGCATTGTTAAAAAGTTTATGTTATAAAGCATATTATAGGCTAGATGCTTACATTAATGACAAAGAGATATGGAACTCTGTTTTCCAGCGCAACACAAGAACCATGCACATGATTGTAACACAAGACCTATTTGTGAAAGAAAAAGTTTGTCAAAAATGATGACATCTGTGACATGACATACACGGGAGAGGCACATTTGTGCCCTCGTCAAAAATTCAATGATATAAACTTAAATTCTGTTTTCAATACCTCCCGCAACAGTCTGCTGCCCTGGTACTTCACAATGACAACTCTCAATCAACACCCTTTCTACCCCACGCCTTAGAGATATTGAGTTGAGCTAAAGTAGCGGAAATCAATAAATGTATCATGGACCAATAGACCAACTAAAATAGTTGTGCCATGGGACCAATTTTTTCTAAGTATGTACTACATTATGACACTAGTTGTGCTATGCAGTTGAGCTATGGGGTCGACGTGATTATATAATTTATTTTATTTATTAATATGTATGTAAGTGCTCGTTTATTTCGTTATATTATTGTACACATAGGTCTACCACTGCTCAGCAAACACACTTTCCCGTCTTAACCTGGTTTGCCGGAAGAGATCTCTCATTAGAGACAAACTCGCCTTTGTACACTATTTTTATGTAACTCTTGTTTTTTTTATATGATTTGTTTGCAATAAAGATATTATGATTACGATTGTATCTTGCCCTAGTGTCAATAAATCAGTGTAATAATGAAAAGCCATTTCGTTTCAATTTTGTCTCATCATCAACCATCATCACAGCCCATTGGAAGGGCAGCCGCCGTCGCGGCGACAATTTTCCCACGGAGACGTGGGTGTGGCCCGAATTAACCTCGTCCACTTACCGCCGGCGATCGAGCTGGGACCTCAGGTCTGGCTGGCATTGGACCCTTCTTGCTGCCGTCCTCACGGGTGGTGTTGAAGCACGTGCAACAATTAGGTTGGGATTTCAGCTTTTGGGTGTCACAGGGTGACACCTACCCCTATCACATCATCATTTAGGTTTCCCAGGAGGGAACTATCATTACATCCATCATTTGGTGGCCCACGATACGGGACCTACCGATTTATCTAACATGGCCCCACACTAGCATACTCAGAAACAGCGACGTCACACACACATAAACATCCAAGACCTGAGGTTTTTTTTTTCTGCATCCCCAACCGGGGTCCATCCCGGGACCTCGCGCATGGTAGGCAGAGCTACAAACGCAGCGCCACAGAGGTCGTCGTGCATGGGTCCCCGGACACGCAAGGATCCAATGAAATGCAAAAAGCAGACGAGCTGGCAAGATTCGATGCAGACAAGCGATTTATTGGGTCAGAACCCAGACTGCCTAAATCAGCAACTGTCATATCTTCAACTTAATTACCATGCGTAATGCGAACCTAGATTGGAAGAACAACAAAGACTGTAGACAGTTGAAGATGTTCATCACAAAAAAGGATCAAAAGAAGGATATTTACGTATACGTACCTATATACCTGGAATAATTTACCCCAAAGTGACTTATGAAGGCAACCAGACATAACACTCCATTTACTCCATCATAACAACTGCTTAGTCCTAGGTCTGATCGCATGTTTGCGAAAAATAACAAAAACTTAATCTTAATAGAGATAACTTAGCATCTTTGGTAGGTGTGGTAACCGGTCACTATGAACTAACTAGACACCTATCATTGTTAAAGCTTGAACCAAACCCTTCATGCCCTCAATGTAGCTTGGAGGAAACTAATCCTTGCACCTTGTGGGAGAATGCATCATGTAAGAATGCAACATAAGATGGCGAACACTAGCTATGGATATCATCAAGGAAGAAGACTTTGCAAACCTCAAACTCAGCGACATACTAAAATTCATTAATAGGAAAAGGAGAGGGAAGTCGGCTGAATCAACAGTAACCGGTGCTCAAATATTGGGAATTGGGTGAAATAGTCACAATAGAGGACCGATCACCCGCCCGTGTTCAGCGGGCGTCCCTCCACAAGAGTTATGTTGAAGACCGATTAATTCAAAAATTACGCCGGGGAGATACCGAAAGACAGCTTAATTTCTGCCGCAAAGTCGAGTCTCTTCCAAGATGATCGAAATGTTCTGAATAACATAACTTGGTCAGACTAGTCAAACGTCAGTGACAATGGTATGTATGTACAACCGGCGTAATAATCGGTATTGGTCCATACAGAATCCCTTACCAATCCGTGAGACTAATGATCAAGTGCGTTTTCTTTCAACTGTTGGTGTGGGATTGTGAAGAACCGAATTGTCTACATATACATTTTACGGAGGGCACTTGAACTCAGAAAGATATTTAGAAGTACTTGAGATTTTAAGAAGCGAGAGTATTTATCATCCCGACGTTGAACAACGAAATCTCATTTTTCAGCAAGATGGAGCTCCTGCTCATAACACAACAATGGACTATCTCGATGAATATTTTCCTTCCTGGATCGGTACTGATGGACAAATTAGTTGGATGGAAGATCCCCAGACCTATCCCCGCTGGATTTTTTGAATGAGGCACATTTCAAAATAAATTAATGCTAAACAAGGTCTTCCTTTTAGTTAAGATGTTGTCTCTTAGAAATAAATCATCCCGACTGAGCCTATCGATCGGTATCGTAAAATTGGAAGGTATTGTTTTTAGGATTCTGTACCCAAAGCGTAAAAAAAGGACCCTATTACTAAGCCTCCGCTGTCTGTCTGTCCGTCCGTCTGTCACCAGGCTGTATCTCATGAACCGTGATAGTTAGACAGTTGACATTTTCACAGATGATGTATTTCTGCTGCCGCTATAACAACAAATACTAAAAAACAATAAAATAAATATTTAAGTGGGCTCCCATACAATAAACAACATTTTGCTATGTAAAATCCAAACTATTCACTACTAGAGGTGGCAATAACGGCTAATTTTAAATAATTTATATAGCTGCTAAGCTAATTTATTAAAGCGGCTAAAATAAACGGCTAATCTGTTAACTGCTAAACTGCTAATGGTAGCGGAAATTATATTCGCACTTGCTGTTTTGTAGCTTTTAAAGTGTGTTATTGTGTGTGTGTGCTATTCCTGTCAGTAATTAGTACGTATTAGAGTTATTAGTAACATTATAACGATCAAATAAACTTCCCTTCATACTTTACACAGGCTTAGGACTGTCAGAATTACTATTTTAATCTAAAATTATTGTTATTGGTTATTAGTTCATAGTGAGAGAGATATTCTAAATTTCTAAAGGTGTCAACAAAACCACAACTTATCAACGTAGAAACGAAATGGCAAAACTCCCCGATATCGGTTAAGTATCAAATTGTGATTATTATGATTCGCCAGCGATTCGCGCGTTCCCGCGTGCGCGACGACGACGCGACGACTGCGATTGCGAATTTGCGAAGCGGCAACGTAGCGCGAAGTTAGCGCTTGCTGATTCATTTCATTACATTACTTGAACGTTAAGCGCTTTTTGCTAATTAGCTGTTTAGCATTTCGCCGTTTGTTTCATTTTTCAATAGCAGCGCTTTTAATTATTTTTCATTAGCATGCTAATCAATGTGCTTTTGTTATTATGACCACCTCTATACACTACACACCATCCCCATCATTGTACGGTGGTACGGAACCGGAACCCTTCGTGCCCGAACTTGGCTGTATTTTTTTTTCTTATTTTGCGGATTCGATTCCCGGTTAAGACAGCGGATTTTTTTTAAATCTTCAAATGAAGTTCGAATTGTTTTTTAAATTATAATGAAGTCTTCATTCAGTGAAACGTTCTATCTACAATATTTAAACTACATCCCCTGCATGTGGCATAGCCTTGAGACGCCCTGTTAGTTAAACGCCAAATATCGGCAACACGGCAAAGACGACTGTTTAGCCTAGCGGATAACCTAACCCTGCCTACGAAGCTGACGGTCCTGTGTTCGAATCCCGGTAAGGGCAAATATTTGTGTGATGAGCATGAATATTTGTTTCTTAGTCTGGGATGTTTTCTATGTATTAACATAAGAATGTATGCCTATTAAATATATCGTCGTCTAGTACCCATAACACCAGCCTTATTGAGCTTACTATGGGCATCTGTGCTATAGTAGGCCTAGTTCGATTTGTGTAAGATTGTCCTCCAATATTTATTATTTTATGTGTCTATACATTGGTCAGGTAATGTACGATGCATTTTTGTTTTGCATCGTGACTTGGGATTCTCTGGGTGCTAACTAGCTATTACTGGGTTTTGATTTATTTTGATAGAACTTGCCAATCACAAACCACATGAACATTTCATAATAAGCTCTGCTTCATTGGACCGTGGGTAGACCAACAGCCAGATAGGTTGACTTGAAATTTAAGGAAATTAACATTATGACAGTGCCGTGTCAGTATATTTATGAAAACCTATTGTTAATACCACAAAAATATTGATAAATTTCCTAAGAATAGTGACAGGCACAATTTCAACACCAGAAATAGGAATAAACTAGCTATACCTACTACTAGGCTCCATAAGGTTAATGTATCTTTTAAAGGGCAATTTATTCGTTTTTACAACAAAATCCCAACTGAGTTACAAGAATTGTCTGTAAATAAATTTAAAAATCACTTATGTAAAAAGGCTTATTACAAAATATCAGATTATGTAGAAGACAAGAAAGCTTGGGAAGGTACCTATTTGCTCCAATTCTGTAAAAAATAACATATAAAGCTGGTTTCTAGTCGCCTCTTTGCCTCCAGCATCTAAAACATTGAGGTTACGGAATTAAATTTGAATTCTATATTTCCCTGTACCATATATATGTGTTAGTTCAAGATTTGACATTCTAAATAAACTCTTTTTGAATTTTGAATTTTGACAAAACTAACAAAATCACTTCACAATCGATTTGAGTGACACAAATCTGGAGAACTAAGCGCAAAACGGCGTAGGCTTACGGCCACCATCAGACCAAAAAGATATTCGATTATACATTTTGGGACCTATTATCTGGAAGAGCTTCACAAAAAACATATTTATTTTAATGTTTGCATCAGAAGTTATCCCTGGATGCGTCCAACCAAAGTTTTGGTTGGCTTAATGATGAATTATGTTTATCAACAAATTATGAGATAAGAGTGCACAGCACAACACACATAGAAACAACAAAATACAAAATCGTTGATTTCATGCAAAGATTATGCAAAGAAATGCATAATTTAGCTTAAAACTTGCACATTACATAAGAGAAATTGAATGTAGAGCCTCTTAGAGGAAGTTGGTAGGTATTAACTTGATTAAACTCTGAGTAGAGAGTTTATTTATGTAATTATGCCACAATATTATCTCCCAAACAAAATAAGGCCATTGTGATGGTAAGCTTTTGAGTTTATAATTGATAACAGCTTGCCTTCCTTTCTAACCAATCTATGGTGATATTACTGTTGTAAATCCTTAGGTTACTCTTACATCAGACTGCTAATTGGGTTAAGAAAGATCAGACAATTAGCTCAGAACAGCTAATTATTCAAATGAAAGGATGACATGAATTAGTGAGTCATGATGAGTTTATCAGAATTGTCTGGAGAAATGAATAGATCTTGGGGACTTGGTGGAAAACACATTTGAGTTTTCAGTATCATTCCAGATAAATGGATATGGATAGTTCTGGAATAAAAGCAAGAGTGATTCACACAAAGTTGCAAAGCAATTTGGCTCTCAGCCAAACATAACATTCAAAGCGTTTACATTGTAAGATCATGATTATTCAATTCAATTTTTGGTTTGATGGCTTCTACTGTGGATCCCTACAGTAATTCCGCCAATATCACGTATTGAAGATGACACGAAGGGGATCACGTTGTACAGTTATCGATGAAACTTCCTTTGAGTTGAGATCTCTCTATAACAAAAGGACCGGACAAACAACAATTAGGACAGCACAAATTAACATATAATTTAAATGTTAAGTGATTACATATTAAGGGTGTTAGACATAAAAAGAAGACATACATAAATAAAATAATAATTCTACATCTAACTACAGTTTAATCTTGTTAGAGGTTATAAATTTAGAAAGGATGTGAATAAAGGAAGGGTCCGAAAGAGTCAATAAGAATTTAAGATTGACGGGATGGGGGATCTTACCGGGGAGGATGTCATACAATGAGGTTTGAAGTTTAGTGCATTCAAAAAACAAATGATCGGGAGTACCGTCAGCCAGGCCGCATTCACAAAGAGAGCTATCCCTTATCCTAATTTTAGCGAGATGTACTGGCGTGCAGGAGTGTCCCAGTCGAAGCCGACAGATAGTTGATGTAACAGTCTTACGCATTTTCCTGTCTTGAAAAACCAAGGTTTTTTAGGTATTAACGGTTGAATTTGGCCATAATGCCTACCCTTTAAAGTTCTAGATGACTGCCATGAAGATTCCCATGATTTTTCCAGACGAGTCTTAGCCGAAGATACTATATCTTGGGTATGAATTTTGAAGTGTCACCAGATTCCACAGCTTCCTTTGCACAAGAGTCAACTATTTCATTACCAGAAATACCACTGTGAGCTGGAATCAAAGCCGGTATAATGTTGATACCCCGAGAGAGGCATCTGAACAGAGCATGGCGAATCTTTAGTACAAGAGGGGACTTTAGTTTTGATTTAAATGGGTTAGCAGAAATTGCGTAAAGAGAGCTTAAGGAGTCCGAGAAAATTAAAGTGTTATCCAACGAATGGGATTCCGCATACAAGATGGCTTCAAGGATTGCCGTCGCCTCCCCGGAAAAAACGGAGGAACCCGGAGGTAGTTTGAAGTTTAAGATAATTCGGAATTTAGGGATCCACACGGCTGCTCCAACATTCCCGCTAGAGGAAAGCTTGGATGCATCCGTGAATATGGGCAGCCACTCTGACCACTTTTCTGTAATTATTCTATTAAATTGCCTATTGGGTTGACGTGAATCTTTTTGAATGCCAAAATCTAATAAGATTTGAGGTTTAAAAATAAGACAATGATATGGGAACGAAAAGAGGGGAAAAGTTTCATAATGGAATATGGGGTGACGGATACGGAAAAAGTTGATGAAACTTCGAAGTAAACAAGGAAGATCCCTCAGGGATCTGTAACCTTGAGCCGTAGTGATCTGGAAGAGTCTTTGGAGTTTAGAGAGTAAGGGGTGAGAAGAAACCTGAACAAGCTTAAAGAAAAATCGATCACATAAATACTGATTGCGGAGATGAAGTGGAGGATCGACACATTCAACCTGGAGAGCATTAGTTGGGGATGATTTCATTGTTCCTGAAATTATTCTCAGACACTTAGCTTGAATTCTGGAAATTTTGACGGTAGCAGCTTTATTACAAGGGTCCAAAAGGAAACCGCCATAATCAAAGTGGCTACGGATAATGGCGTTGTAGATTAATTTTTGAGAATAGGGGTGGGCCCCACACCATACTCCTGATAAGGAGCGAAGAACGTTAATACCCTTCTCACATTTTTGGGCAACATAGGACAGGTGTGGGATCCCAGTCAGTCTGGAGTCGAGGATCACTCCTAGAAACTTGACTTTATTGTCGGTAGGGATAGGATCGTCTTCAATGAGAAGTTCCAAATCCGGAATGGTTATTTTTTTTGTGAAAATAACTGAGGAACTCTTGGAGGCCGAAAGAGATAATCCGTGAGCATCGAGCCAATCATTTAGATACATCAGCGCCGAGTTTAGGCGAGATTCTGCAACTGAACATGAATCTACAGCCAAATAAAGGGCTAAGTCATCAGCATATTGTAAAATATTGCAGAAGGGGGTAACGCATCTTTCAAGATCGTACTTGTATAAATTGTATAGGAGTGGGCTCATGACAGATCCCTGGGGGAGACCTTTCCATACAGTATGGCTTGTAGGTGGACAGTTAGTATTTTTTATGGATATAGATCTTTCCATGAGAATATTGCATATAAATCGAGTCAACTTCTCAGGAATACTCAGATTTTGCATAGTTTGCCTGAGAACTGAGAGCTGGACGTTATCATATGCAGAAGTTACGTCAAGGAATGCTGCCACCAAGTACTGTTTCTTCTTAAATGCCAGGTGGATATCAGTGACAATGATGCTTAGACTATCCATAGTGCTCATACCCTTACGAAAACCAAACTGGGATTTAGCTAGGATATTATTATGCTCAAGGAACCACTCAAGTCTGGTTTTCAATAGATGTTCCATAATTTTACATAGGACGGATGAAAGGGCAATAGGTCTACGGGACTTAGGGTCAGAGGGATTCTTTCCGGGTTTGAGGATTGGGATTATAATTTGTTTGCTCCATGTAGTTGGGGAGGAACCAAAGTCAAAGAAGAAATTTATTAATTCCAAATATTTAAATTCACATTTTGAGTTGGATTTAGTTAAGAAAGAGTAAGGAATCCCATCGACTCCAGGGGAAGAGTCGACAAGGCCTTCCAGTGCGCATTCTAATTCGCGGATAGAGAAAGGGGCGTCCATATTCCCACATGCAGAAATAAAGGATGGGGGAGAGGGGAGATCATAAGAATTAGGAGAGAATGGAGGAGAAAGTCTGTCAGCAAAAGCGTCCAGCCAAACTGCCGGATCATTAGAGGTCACATTCTCTATGTTCATAGAGCATCTAAATCTACGAATGTTTCTCCAGACTTCTGAAGGACGCGTGCGAGGAGAGAGACCTTCACAAAAAAAGTTCCAACCTGCTCTTTTTTTCCGATGGATTGTTCTTTTCGCTCGAGCAGCGGCTTGCTTATATTTAATGAAGTTATCCATCGACATGTCAGAAATGTATAGTGTTTCAGCATCGTTTCTCTCCCCGATCACCAATGTACATTCGGAATCCCACCAAGGAGGTGAGACTCTATGATTCCTTGGCTTCTTAATAGGAATGTGTGAATTGGCAGATGACAAGATGGCATCAACAAAGTTATCATATATTGATAGGAAGTTATTAGAAGTGCATTGAGGAATTGAATCCATTTTAACATCTAGTGAGGAAGAGAAGTCATCCCAGTTAGCTTTAGACAACCTGTATCTAACAAGGGGGCAAGGGTCAATGGCGATATAAGACTGAGAATGAAGAGAAATAAGGATAGGGAAGTGGTCACTCCCAAAAGTACTAGAAAGCCTTTTCCAGAGACATGAAGAAGAAAGAGAGGGGGAAGTAATAGTAAGATCGACAGCAGACTTGGGGTTCTGATGGGGAAGGACTCTACGAGTAGGGGAACCATCATTAATTATACAGAGATTTAAGTTATCCAAAAGATCAAGAAGAAGATGAGAGAAGGGGTCACACTTATAGGAACCCCAAGAGATATAGTGGGAGTTGAAGTCTCCCATGACTATAACAGGGGGAGTAAGTGAGCAAATTATAGCTTGTAGAGAGGGAATAAGTGAGGCTGTTGGGTTAGCTATGTACAAGGACAGAAAAGACACACCAAGAGCTCTAAGAGCTATGGCATTGATCTCCTGACCATGGGGAGGGAGGGGAATTTGGGTAAAAGTAAGGGAATGTTTTACTAGTAAAGCGGTCCTTGCATACCCGTCGTAACCAGGAACCCGAAAACGGGAGCCAGGGACCAACCACGTCTCCGAGACGGCAGCGACGGCAGGTTTATATTGATCAATCAGATTAAGAAGTTCTGGTTTTTTAATCTTAATGCTTTGACTGTTCCACTGAAGTATTTGGGGGAACATTGTTAAGGATATTAGAAATTTGTATTAATTGTTGTGCGGTACTGAATCACTAAATTTAGATATTATATTTACAATGAGGGACAAAAGGGTTTCAATGAGGTTGTCGTTTGGGGATATAGATTGAGATGATTGAGATAGGCAGAACCCATTAGGAACTGAGGATGTTGGATCTGCAATAATCATATTATGGGTTGATCTGTCATAACCTTTAAGTGGAGGAGGTCTGGACCTTTGGGAATACTGTTTTTTTATAAGATGTTGAGGTAGTAGGGGCTGGAGTTGAGACCAATGGGGCTTTGAGCATGTCTGCATAGGATCTTCCAGATGAAGGGATCTTGATAGAGGCTTCTCCATATGAGATGTTCTCTTGGGTCATCATGAGCTTTATTGATTTTTGTCTGCCCTGTTCAGGGCAGTTTTTGTCTGTGGCAACATGGTTGCCTGAACAGAAAATGCATGTTGGGTCGGTAGTCAATTCTGTACAATCTTCACCTAGGTGGGGCTGACAGCATCGGAAGCAACGGGGTTTAGAGCGGCATTGAGCCTTGACATGGCCAAAGCGAAGGCATTGATGACATTGAATTGTGGGCAATTGGTATGATTCAACTAGCAGGGACGTGTGGTAGGAGAAAATTCTTTCAGGTAAGACTTGGCCTCTAAAAGTTAACACGACAGACTGTGTAGGAACCCAAGAAGCAACATGATCCAGCCACTGCTTGCGATTCAATCTGCGTGCTTTCAGGATCTCGCCACATCCTGTTGGAAGATCCACTGACTCCACAAACTCATCCATCGGCATGTCCACGGGGACACCCCTTACAAAGCCCATGACACCCCTTACAAAGCCCATTCGGGATACTGCATATGTAGGGATATAGGCCTTGTATTTTTTTTTTTTAAGTAACGGGTTTATTAGGAATTTATTTGCCTCACAATAGTTTGAGAATGTCACAGACATTTTATTTCTACTGGTTTTTTTAATTCCATCCTTTTTTATGTTTTTTATGTTTAGATTGAATAGAAGTTGACCGAATTTCAGTGGATTGAATGAAGTTGCAGAGTTATCAGCCTCTCTTTCCACTAATACTACATATGAGCCAATGTCCCCCTCACTATATGACCTAACGAGATCCCCCGTCAGGCTGGGATGAGTATAGGTGGTGATCACGGATGCCGGTTGCAATCCCGGAGCCGTCACAGTTTTTTTAGCTGAAGAATAATTTTCTTTATCGACCCCTGGATAGGACCTTTTACCGTTCTGATTTAGGATCTGGGGGGAGTTATCCGGGAATAAGGTCAACTCCATGCGCTCGTTATCCCCCATAGGATCCCTGGCCTCATCCGTCCCGCCAGGGTCCGCCGGGGGAGAAAATCCCTCACCCTCCATGTCGGAAGACATGGAGGGCTCTAGACACACAAAAACTACTTACCTCGTTAAACAAAACAACCACCACCAGATAAACACAATCTCCACTCAAGGGGAGCCAATGATTAGGCAAAAGTTTGGAAAAAATCCCTCTGACACGTGTGATGAACAACAGATGCATGTTTTTTTATTTCAGGCCCAATTAAGGATTAATATCCTTAATTGGGCCTGAGCATACAACATTTTTCATTGGTTTTCGCATTTATTACCTACCAAGCCATAAGGTTGAAAATCTGGTGGAATGTGCAATATTTCAGTCCACTTCAGAGTTACCCTGATCACAGGTTTCTAGGTCAGGTTAAATATTATATTTCGCCCTGTTATGAAAGCCTCTGCCTAGAAACATAGAAACTACACATTTTTTTAGATGAAAAGTAATTGTTGTGTGTAGTATACTCTACCTAGATTTGTACCAAATTTCAGTTCAGTCAGAACAGTAGTCACTCCATGTGACAAACTTTTGAGTTTTACGTCATCATCACTTTGAATTGAAGGGGGTTGAAAGTACATAGTAGGCACCTACATATGACCCATTTTAGCTACACCAGATTTTTTCTAATTTGTACAAGTTGCTTGACTCCCAGAAATATGTTTACAACATAAGGTTTTTGCTTCGCCCAGCAGTGGGACCCATAGGCCGTAGGCCACAGTGAATGAACGCGTGATGAGTAGGGACTGTGGATGGCGCGATTGAGCTTGTGGCAACACTTATGGACTATTAGGACAGTGTTTCACAAACGATACAATGCATATGATCATACTGATTTTTTAACACTAGCTAGACAATACACTTAGATGCAAGGGGTTGAATTCAAGAGACGGTGTACACAATTTTAAATTTAAAAGACAGAAGAGAGTAATTGGTAAAAGTTTTGCTTTGTTGAAAAGTGGATACACTGCGCTAGGCGCCCCCCTGAGTCGCTTTAGTATGGCCACAAGCGGCGGCTTCATAAGTTTGATATTTCACGGCCGCGCAAGTCACCCTGCTAGGCCTGCAGTGTGGCCTTCGGCTTAATCGTTACAAAACATACATATAGGTTCCAAATCCAAACATACATACTCACTCAGCGTCTTTGTGTTTGTTTGAGAATGCTATGATCCGTATCCCGAAAGGCATCCGGCAGGTTCCTAACACATTGACTACGCGGAAGTTTTGGAAGCGCACTTGGAAGCCGAGCTTCTGGAGCGCGCGTGCATACCGGCGCGCCGCCACGCGCGCCTGCTCTTCAGAAGTGCTGCCCGTGCACGTGATGCGGCCTGACGACCAGATCGATGCCGTCGTGTACGGCCGCCGCAGCTTCATCGTCACCATGCCGTTCTCCCGGCGGAATTCAACGTTAACACCATTTAAAGCTATCTGTCTGAGGTTCAAATGACACTTTACACTAAAACTGCACACAACATTGTTTATCATTATGTCTATCTCGGGCGTTTCTTCTTCTTCGGCGGGCGTAGCCGGCGTCTCCTCCGGCGGAGCCAACACTGGCTGCTGGCTCGTTTGGTTTTTGTTGTCACAGTACTCGTGGTCGGGTACCATGTGGTTGGCCATGCTGTGCGAGATGCCATGGCTGGCCACCACCCCATGGCCGCCCTTGCTTAGCCCCTTGATGCCGTTCTCTTGGATCAGAGTAGCCATGGCCAGGGGGCGAACTGCAATTGTGAACAGAGCATTTATTAGTATCATAGCTACATATGATCATGTGCTGTGTTATTGAAAAGTTGTAATTACCTTCTTTTACTACCATAAAATAAACTTCTCATTATTGTGACCAATATTCCATAAGTTCCTCCCTATACTGCCAATTAAATTGGGCTAATTGCTCAAATCCGCTCAAGCTTTTCTCCTAACGATATGAGGTGGTGAGCTATTGAACGAATCAAACTAAAATTTACTTACACAGATGCCTTTGAGAAAATCAATGAGGTTGTTATCCTACTCACGTTATCAAAGTAGTCGTCATGCGAGTCATTGAAGTCGCTATCTTAAAGGCGCAAGGACGCTTTTGGCCCGTCCAACGACTCAATTTTTAACGCGAGTGGTATAGTTAGAAACACTAATTAAGAAATTAAATTTATTAAATTAACTAACTCAAAGTTACATCTTACCTCACATGATAGAAGATCATTTAATATTTAGGTATTATTTAGGAAAGCACTCATTTTAGTGATCTGGATGTTTTTATCCAATACAATAAGGCATATTATTTAAGAGCGCAGTATCCTGGGGGTCCGATTGTTGGATCGAGTCAGGAGTACTGAGATAAGCTCCAGAAGTAAAATAAAGGACATAGCGGAAAAGCCAGCTGAATTGAAGTGGGATTGGGCAGGCCAAATCGCCTGTATGCAAGCAGACCGATGGGCCAATCTAATAACTCTCTGGATCCCAAATGCAAAATGGGGACGTGGTCGACCCAGAAAGCGCTGCTGTGACAAATTGAGGTATCAAGACAACAACTGGTGGGAGATAGCCCAGGGGCATGAAGAGTGGAGGAGGGGAAGAGAGGCCTTTACCCAGTGGTGGGATGATGTAGGCTAATAGTAATAATGGTATTGGATAAAAATATGCAGATTACTGAAATGCGTGCCTACCTAAATAATATTAAATGATCTTCTAACATGAGATAACTTTTAACTTTAACTTTGTCAATTTTATCAAACTGTATTTAACACATTGAAATGTGTCAATAACTGAAGCAGGAAACATGATTCCCATTTAACATACCCTACTAACAACACTAAACTACACAGGAAGTGAGTCTCCCTTTAATCAAACATTGGCATCAATTCTAGGTTCCTTTTTCTAAATTTTTAATCTCAAAAGCTTAAAAGCAGTTAATGCCATTTCACATTGCTTACCATGTCATGCCTAACACTAAAATCCCATTGAGGCAGAGAAGCTTTTTAATTTAGAATTTGCAACCCAGAAATGTACTACTGATTAAATGAGCAGTGTAAGATTTTAATAGAAGTGCGAGTTTTATCGTTTCACTTAAAGCAACAGACCATAAAGGGAATTTTATTGAACATTTTTGATTACACAACAATGACCAATGCCAAACATACACGTGAAACAATGAAAACATGAATGGTTAGACCACTCTGTATGGGACTCATGCTTACAAAACAACCCATAATCAAGTTTACATTATGGTTTTTGTGGCCATATTATGCTTGCTTATTTAACCATTAACATAAAGTCAACATATCTTTAATCTTAATTTCAAAATAGTATTATTTAGGAGCAACCAAGTCATGCGAAGGAACTATCATCTATTAATAAGCTTTAGAAAGTTTGAAACATGAATGATAAATCAGCTGCAGAAGAAGCATTTTGAGGCAGATATATGAATTCTACATGTCTAAGATAACACTTTATTTAAGCATATCAATACCAGGTGCCCTACTAACGTAGTGAAATCAATGACCATGATGTCAACATAAGAAAAGGATGATTTTGAGATTGATACTCAAGAGCTGATAAGATATGGTAATCTCAATTCATATACCTAGTTGCTGTAGGCAAAAATAGTTTCAGAACAAAGAAATACCATAAATGCTGGACTATTCAGATAGTAATAGGTATTCCTACTTATTTATTTTTAGACTCAATTTAGGTTACCCAGTCACTACAGAGCTCACAAGGTCAGATTGATGAATTAAATTAAGGGCGATAATTTGAGGGATGTTCCCACGCGATAGGCTCGATGGGGCGCACATATGACACACAGCTGACTGCGAGTCCCCCCACCCCCGCGCCCCGCGCGCCACCCACTACGCTGATCGCCCCACGACAGTCCGACACAAGGGGGACTGCACTTGTACAAATGCAGGTAGCGAGCGACCAACACACAAAAAATGCGACCGTGCATAAACACTTCCCTCGGGAAAGCTCACCTACGAACGCACACATCAGCAGACACTTTTGGGTCATGCAATCACGTATGAAATCTGTTTTTAGCACTGAACCGCTATTACAGTTTTAGCCTGTTTACTTCTGACGGCTGATGCCAGCCGAAACTTATCGAAGGTGGCAGTTATTGACCTTATAACGACCTGGACCACACGTGATTAAGGAGCACAAAGGAAGGACCTTTGTTACCTGTTCTATGCAAAAATAGGTCTGCTATTAGGGTAACCCAATGTAAAACTATTTCACGATACGAGCTGAAGTATAGTACAAGTGAAACCCTTATTTGGATGAAAATAACACGAGAACCCGATCTGGAAATAGGCAAATAGGGCACACACCTAAACCATGGTGCTCAGGGTCCACGTCTGTATAAGAATTAAAGGATATATCTATCAAGATAATAAAATAAATATTAGTAAAACCACAATTTACCTGGAATAATGTGATATATTTGTCAGAATTATTTTTATACCAGCAACGAAGTTAGAGATCTCATTGCAAATGAAATACGAGCAACCTTCGGGGCACTGACTGTTAACACGTTACTTCTAATGCCATAAAATACCCGTAAAACAAAAAATAACTAAACTTTATCTACGAAATACTGCAAATCGTTACTAAATGCAAAAATCAAAATTATATGCACATTCCGCCTAGCACCGCCATGTTCCATTGAAGAACGAATGAAATGAAAATTGAAAAATGGAAAAGAAAAGAATGAAAGGCAGAAGGTCAGCCTGTTGTCTATTCCCTAAACCTATCTTGTTTACAGAAGGTGTGGCCATGTCAAAATATCAATCGCATTGAAAAAATATTAAAGCCAAACCTATAAAACATATAAAAAACATCGCCGTCGCGGAAAACCTATGAAACAATTTTCTTAGGATGGGTTTTATATCGAAGTTATTTTTACAATTAGGGTAAAATTTACATATGTATAGAACTTAACCTAGCTAAATTCTTCAAATTGCAACACTTTCTTTAAAAAGTAAATCGGTTTCGGGGGACAGGAATGCACGGCCCAGTAATGCCCGGCTCCGGAATGCCCAACTCCGAAATCGTGGGATTTGGGACGCCAATTCCGGGGCCGGACATTCCAAGCCGCACATTACTGGGCCGTGCATTCCGAAGACGTGCACTGCCTGTTCGACCCCGGAATGCCCGGCCCCGGAATCGTGGGACGCCTCTCATTGGCTGGAAATACTGGCTTCTGATTGGTCGAACATTTTCGATTTAACTTAGACGAATCCAAGGCCATGGTCATAGTAGTGAGGTTTTTTTGTAAGCAAGTTTAACATTCACTTGACACATGGCATAACCTAATATTATTCATATTTGGTTAGTTTAAAATAAAAACAAACTCAATTCTGCTATTTGTTTAAAAAAATAGCACTGTGAAGACTGAGTTCAAGAGCATTATATTTATTGAGTCAAAATTGGCTAGAGTAGGTTATTGTGGCTAAATTTTAATTGGGTTATAGGTTAGGTTGGAACTTAGAAGAAGCAAAACCGAAACGTAGTGGAGCGGAGCGGAGCGAAGCGTATGCAAATAAAAAAAACATTTATTGATATTAATAGATTTTTGAGATAGAGACACTATGAACACAACCTAATCTCTGATGTAGCAGTTGTCTATGGTACTCGGGACGCCAATTCCGGGGCCGGGCATTCCGGGGTTGAGCACTATTTTGTACGGCCACGGAATGCTCGGCCCAGGAATGCCCGACCCCGGAATCGTGGGCTTTCGGGACGCCAATTCCGGGGCCGGACGTTCCTGGGCCGGACAATACTGGGCCGGGCATTACAGGGACTCTCGGTTTCAATATTTAGATGAGCGAGCCTCCTCCGGGTCTATTGCATATTGAATACGATGAGTACAGTGCAAGTACAGTGCCACAAAGCTTTCTGATCAGGTGTCAGCGTCGCTGTGGTTGAATTTAGTGTTGCCGCGCTACATAGAATTTCCAAGGTTGTAGGGTAAAAATGCCATAATTAAAAATAAGTGCGTAAATAATAATAATTGCGAATTTTTCATATTTACTCTTATATTTATATATATGATTGTCTCAATGATTATAATTATTGATGATCATAATAATATAATTATAATCCTGTTATTATATTATAGGATTTTGATTATATTTTAATGCAATAATTATGGTCATGTAGACAATCATCTGCGAAATCATAGGTCACTTCGTCTGAATTACTGCTTTCACTTCCACTATCACTTTCTAAATTTACGATAAATGGTTCATCTTAATAAATGTCTTTTTGTAGGCACTTATTTTCGATGTTCTTTACATGGGCACAGTATTTTTGCCATTCTGCTGCTGATATTTTGTTAAATGCTTCTGCGACTAACTGCGGCATTTCAGACTTTGACTTTCCAATGTGTGGTAGGTTGGTCGCAACTCGGGCTTAGACATAAATTAAACGTCCGAATGTTCCAACAATCACTTTTAATTTGCACGAACACGGTACAAAGATAGAAGGAGAAAGTTTATAATTTTGCTATAGAATACCCGAAAGCACAGAGGAGAAAGTCTCAAGCAGTACAAGCACAAAGCACAATAATTAAATGATAATATGAGCGCAAGCGTATAGCGGGAGCGAGTACGATAATTTGCATCGAGCGACGTGCGCACAGCGGCGAGGCGTTATGAGTACTGGCGCGGGCGCCGGGCCCGCCATCGGCCGCCGCCGTCGTCCACGCAGATAACGGGATTCTCGCATCGCCGCATCTAATATGAAAATAGGTTTGCTTGTCCGCTTGTACAAAATGTTAATTTAAATATTAAGTTTAGTTATGCAGCTAGTATTAATGTTACATATTTGAGTGCACGTTGTAAATACCTAATTATAGATTTGGTTATATAATAATAAGTTTTTAGAATTAAGTTTAGTTTTATGTTTTATATTAAATTAACAATAATTTTATATTTAATCAATACAACTTATTAAATAATTATTATAGCTAAGAGTAGGTATTAAGTACACTACATCACCCCTCCCCAGAGACCGTCAAGGGCGATAATAGTCGGGAAAATGAACATGGCGTCCTGACCGCGACATTTCATATATAAGTATGTGTATCGTTGTCTAGTACCCAAGATACAGGGAATCCTAGTTTGGGGCTAGATCAATGTGTGTAAATAGTGTCCAAGGTATTATTATTATTATTATTTTAATCTTGTCACTTTTGGCACTTGGTAATGCCTGGTGATCCTTGGGTGGCTTCGAGTGATGGAAATTTGTGTTGTTTGTTGATGTGTGATGTGGGGTGTCTGGGTCACGCAGTATAAAGGCCGGCTTAAGGCGGTCTATCGATACTGAAACCAGTTTACCTTTTAAAATTATTTTGAAGACCTTATCACCTCTGGCAATAACCTCGTAAGGTCCGGTGTACGCAGGTTTTAGAGATCCTCCTATAGTGTCGTCCCGGAGAAAAACGTAGGCTGAAGAAGATAGGTCTTTGAAGACGAACGTGGTACGCCTACCACTGTGCCGTGCGGCTGATGATGGGCATAAGTCCCTCACAAAACCTCGCAGGCGTGACATGTAATCCGTCACGTCAATGGTCTCGTCTATCTGAGGGTTGAAAAAATCTCCCGGGAGCCGCAAAGGTACTCTACGTACTACTACGTACTCCCAGCAAAACGATTGGAAGTGTTTCCACCCAGCTGCTACCCCCGTGGCAAGTTATGGCAGCCTTAAGTTGCCTGTGGAATCTCTCCACGAGGCCGTTACAGGCTGGATGGTACGCTGTCGTCCTACGGTGTTGAAACCCGGCGATGGCTGATAAATGCTGGAATAGGGCCGACTCAAACTGACGTCCTCTATCCGTCACTATGTCAGTTGGACAACCAAATCGGGATATCCAGCCGCTCAGCAATGCCCGTGCCACCGTCTCGGCCGTCATGTCTGCTAACGGTATTGCTTCTGGCCATCGCGTGAACCTGTCGACGGCTGTGAGGCAATATCGGAACCCTTGGCACAATGGTAAGGGGCCTATCAGGTCTATGTGAACAAATGAAAGTTTGGCCCTAGGTAGTTTAAAGCTACCTAATGGGGCATAGACATAGCGAGTTACCTTAGAGCGTTGGCAAGCTAGGCAGGTACGAACCCACTCGCGGCAGTCTTTCTTGACTCCTGGCCAGACGTAACGCTCCGCAACCAATCTGGCGGTGGCATTGGCGCCGGGGTGGCTTAAGGAGTGAAGACTGTCGAACACTGCCTTGCGTAGCTCCTGAGGTACATACGGCCTCTCGGTAGTGCCGCTCGCGTCGCAGTATAGGTAATTTTGCGAACCGGGGATTTTTACCTCGTCCAGCCGCAGTGACGATCTTGCTTCTCGTAGGTGTTGTAGTTCCTGGTCAGCCTGTTGTGCAGAAGCAATTTTCTCAGCAGTCACTGGTTGTGAGATCTCCTCTATGCGAGAAAGTACATCCGCCACGATGTTATCTTTACCTGATATGTGCCTGATATCAGTCGTAAACTGGGCTATCAGGTCTAAATGCCTAAACTGTCGTGGGGAATATTTCTCTTTACGATAGTGGAAGGCAAAAGTCAGTGGCTTGTGATCGGTGTAGATCGTAAATTCACGAGCCTCCAACATATGCCGGAAATACTTCACACTCTCGTAAATCGCTAGAAGTTCGCGGTCATAGGGTGAATATTTTACCTGCGCTGGACTCAGCTTTCGTGAGAAGAATGCCAACGGCTGCCACTCGTTCTGCCTCAACTGCTGGAGTACTGCCCCGATGGCAATGTCGGACGCGTCTGTCACCAAAGCGAGCTTCGTGTGGCAGTCTGGGTGGGCCAGCATAGTGGCCTGGCAAAGATTCTCCTTACAGGCCTGAAACGCATCCGCCTCCTGCGTAGAAAAATGAACGGGATGGGAACCTTTTACTGATCCTACCAGCAGGGCGTTTAGGGGTGCCTGATGCTTAGCCGCGCCTGGAAGGAACCTGCGGTAAAGATTGATCATCCCCAGAAAACGTCGCAACTCTTTCACTGTCTTTGGCGTAGGGAAGCTCTGTATAGCCTCCACCTTGGAAGGCAGTGGTGTGGTTCCTTCGGCTGTTATACGGTACCCGAGGAAAGTAACCTCAGGTACGCCGAAGACACACTTTGCTGCGTTCACCACCATGCCGAAATCTTTGAACCTGCGGAACAGCTGATGTAGGTGTTGCTCATGTGTCTCCCGATCCTGTGAAAAGACTAAAAAATCGTCGAGGAAAGCATATACAAAGTCTAGACCCCTGACAATCTCGTCGACGAAGCGCTGAAACGTTTGACCGGCATTACGAAGTCCGAACGTCATGTAAGGGAATTCGTAAAGGCCGAAGGGCGTCGTAATGGCGGTCTTCGCGATGTCGTTTGAATTCAGGGGAATCTGGTTGTACGCCTTGACCAGGTCAATGGTCGAAAAAATTGTGCAACCGGAAAGGCTATGTGCAAAGTCCTGGATGTGACGGATTGGGTACATGTCCGGAATGGTTCTCGCGTTCAGCATGCGATAATCACCACACGGACGCCATCCATCATTCTTCTTCGGGGCCAGGTGGAGTGGAGAAGACCAAGGGGACTCGGATGGCCAGCAGGTGCCGCTCTTCAACATAGCGTCAAACTCTGCCTTGGATATCTTCAATTTGTCCGGCGCTAGGCGACGAGGTGTACTCGATACAGGTGGCCCAGGTGTAGTACGTATGTGGTGTACCGTACTATGTGTAGGAGTGTGGTGTATACCATGTGGGCGTGTTATTTCGGGATAGTGTCCTAGTATGGTGTGATATGTAGAATCACCAGACATTACCCTTACCGAAGTGACGTCCACCGATTTTCGCGCAAGCAACGCCGGGGTCACAAGCGATGTCGTGCCGTCGATGAGGCGTTGATTCCTCACGTCGACGACGAGACCATAACGCGATAAAAAATCCTCACCTATTATCGCCCTCGTCACATCTGCAACAATAAATTGCCAAGCAAAGTCACGGCGCAAGCCTAGGTTTAAAATAAAGTTTACGTAACCATACGTGCTAATTTTTGTACCATTCGCTGCGCTTAAAACTAATTCTGTTTTTACACATCGTGTTTTTAATTTTGAACGAGGAAACACACAAAGGTCACTACCGGTATCCACTAAAAACTGTGTTTTTGAACGCTGGTCTGTTAAAATAAGGCGACCTGTGCTCGGGCAGTCGTCGGCCGCCATTACAGATTGCCCCGGTCGTTTCCCGCGAAATCACAGGGCTGCACGCACCGAGTAGCCTTGTCCCCGAACTTATGGTGGTACCAGCACGTTGGAAACTTTCTATAATTGGAGTTCGACCTTCGTGCTGATGATGAGCGTCCACGTCCATTTTGTCTACGAGGCGTCTTGGATCGCCCGTGCTTGCGCGACATTCTATCCACCTTTAGCATTAATGTCTGCATCTGCTGGGATAACGCCGCTACCTCCTGGCTCAGGGAATGTGGTGCTGATGATGACGTTGTTGCTGCTGCCATCGATGCTGCTGCTATTTGCGGTTGGTGTGGGACGACTTCGTGGATGCGGTCGGCCAGCTCGGCTACTTCGTCCAACGGTAGCCTAGATTGGGATGCGATGATGGTCTGCGTACTAGTGGGTAGCCTACTGGTCCATATGGAACGCATGAAGTCTTCAGGCACGCCCGCGCCAGCCAGACTCTTCAAATGCCGCAGGAACTGCGTCGGCTTCCTATCTCCCAACTCTTCGTTGGTAAGGAGCTGGTGCATCCTCTTTTCCCGTGAAACTGACAACCGCTTGACGAGCTCTGTTTTTAATTGTTGGTACTTATCTGCCGCTGCCGATGAAGTAATAATATCCTCCACGATTGATGCCGTGGCAGAATATAACTGGGTCAAAGCGTAGTGAAATTTAGTGGTATCCGTTGTTATATTGGCCAACACAAATTGACTCTCTAGCTGCATAAACCACAGCGCTGGTTTATCGGGGTAAAATGGCGGTACCCGCACTCCAACTCTGCTTATTTCGGGCTCGTTGTCTGGCATGATGTGTTCTTTCTCGGGGTCACCACTGTGGTAGGTTGGTCGCAACTCGGGCTTAGACATAAATTAAACGTCCGAAGTCCGAATCCAACAATCACTTTTAATTTGCACGAACACGGTACAAAGATAGAAGGAGAAAGTTTATAATTTTGCTATAGAATACCCGAAAGCACAGAGGAGAAAGTCTCGCACAATAATTAAATGATAATATGAGCGCAAGCGTATAGCGGGAGCGAGTACGATAATTTGCATCGAGCGACGTGCGCACAGCGGCGAGGCGTTATGAGTACTGGCGCGGGCGCCGGGCCCGCCATCGGCCGCCGCCGTCGTCCACGCAGATAACGGGATTCTCGCATTGCCGCATCTAATATGAAAATAGGTTTGCTTGTCCACTTGTATAAAATGTTAATTTAAATATTAAGTTTAGTTATTCAGCTAGTATTAATGTTACATATTTGAGTGCACGTTGTAAATAACTAATTATAGATTTGGTTATATAATAATAAGTTTTTAGAATTAAGTTTAGTTTTATGTTTTATATTAAGTTAACAATAATTTTATATTTAATCAATACAACTTATTTAATAATTATTATAGCTAAGAGTAGGTATTAAGTACACTACAAATGTTATGTACTGCAAAATGACGTTTCATGGAACTCAGATCATTTCTATTGCGTTTAAATAGGGGGGCAATCTAAGGACAGTGTGCTCATTGTCTCTTAGTAAATTATCAATTTCATATTGTTTTGCTGTGCCTTTTTATTAATTCATACAGCTAGGGTTTAGGGAAACTTTAATTGAACGCCATATTATTTTCAGTAAGCCAATTCTGCATATCTGCTTTTTTAATATTTGAATTAGGGCATTTGTTTATACAAATACTGTGGTAAGGAGCGTTATCCATTACAATTAAAATGTCTGTATGTAAATTAGGCAGCAATTTTTCTGTTACCCATTTTTTTAAATTGCTATTATTCATTTCGTCATGGTAATCGTCACTTTTAGTGTTCGATTTAAAAACAAGTAATGCATTCTCAACAAACCCTGTTTCTCCCCCCACATGAACTATAATCCATCTATTTCCTTTTGATACAGGATTCAAAACACCGTCAACATTATTACTTTGCCAACTGCGACCAGCCGTGTGTTACGAGTGTATAAAGTCTCATCCAAAAATATTACAGGCTTTTTTTCACCGCATTCGTTTTGCTTTATTTTATGCAGATAAGATGCCCGTAAAGCAGATATATCATTGCGCTCAATGAGGATTTTTCTACTGGATTGCGTTTTCTTGTATCGAAAACCAATTTTACGCAATAACTGTCTGAGGGTTTCACGACTAGCATTAAAATCGATTTCTTCTCGTAGAACATTCAGTAATTTTGGGATGGTAGGTATTTCTTTCTTCATTGTGTAAAATTCATGAATTTTTCTTCTGATGACACCGAGGACAAAATCATCAGTTTATATCTTCCCCTTGGTTCTAGCCCTTTTTTTCCCTGGAGTAGAAATTTATGAGCCACTAGCATCTGTTTTTGTTCTTTAACTAATTGTCCTACAAACCGTTCACTTACACCTGCAAAATAGAACACAAGTACTTGTAGGAACCATGTCAATGACATCGACTACTGACAAGAAATGGGTGATTCATAGAACAACAACTGGCAACATTAACCTGTAGCAGCAGCAACTCGTTCATACAGTTTTTCAAATGGTATTATCAGCGCATTTAAACGTTTCTTTTCCTGCATAAAAGCTGAAACATTTAAAATAGTGTTTCTCGCGGCACTGTTCAATGCTTTCGGCATTATTTATATCATTAAAACGATCAAATAATGAATAAAACACCAAGCGTTGTGCACAACAACAAACTTGACAACATTATGACATTTCAAAATGACATTACGTAGTATCAGGTTCGCTACCGGATCAGATAACTTTGTGGCGCTGTAATTAATGTCATCTGTCGATTTCAAAGTCAAAGTGGGGCGCGGATTGTGCATAATATATTTATTTCTTGTGTTTTGTGAGTGAAAATGCTGAAAACTATTAACAGTGGCGTAAGAAATTTTATTAACAATCTATCAATATATTTGTCGGATACAAAGTCTGAAGGATTGGACTCTATTCCTCTAAATAACATTAACAGCCTTGTTGTCAAAATGACTGGTAGGTCGTATAGTATGTGCAATGTGAATTGGCTAATTTGTAACTATTTGTAAGTAAAATATTTTGTTCCATTTTAGGCATATCCCGACTTCCGTAAGAAAATAAACCTAAAACCAAAAAGAAAATCAATCTGGATAATTTTGATGTATGTGCAATTAAGCATCCAAAAAAAACGAGTTTTAAACAGCTGCTTGCAGCTCTTAAAGAATCCATAAATTTTGTTGGTGGCAGAGAATCTTTTTGTTTACTCTAACACAAATTAGGTTATAAATATAAAAAATGTAGAAATCAAAGGACTTATGGCGCGACATGATATAGTATCATGGAGGGACAGGTACCTACATGAAGTCATAGATGTAAGGGAGGGTGGTAAGCCTGTTCTTTACCTCGATGAAAGTTATATTCATCCTTCGCTCAATCATCAAAAATGTTGGCAAAGCGAAAATGAGCCCGGCGTATCTACATCTGCTAGCTACAGGAAAAAGATACATAATTGTTCATTTGGGGGTAAGACTGGGTTCGTCCCGAATGCTTTGTTGATTTATAACGAAAAAATTATAACTCAATCTAAATGAACCCATTTGTATAGTCATGGATAATGCTAGATATTATTCTAGACAAATAAACAAACCTCCAAGCTCGGTTAATAGAAAAAAATAAATTGCAGAATGGCTTACATAAAATAATATTGCCTACTGTACCAAAGCTACAAAAAGTATGTTGTTGTTTTTGGTAAAACAAAATAAACCTGACCCAGTACACGAGTTTGCTAATTTAGTACAGGAGTATGGTCACAAAATACTACGACTGCCGCCATATCATTGTGACCTGATTGCGATATAAATTATATGGGGCATAGTAAAAGGAAAGATTGCCACAGAGAATGTTGGTTTAAATAATATCACGTTCCTGCAGCTTATACAAAACTGCTTTGAGGATATAACTGCTGATACCTGGAATAATTGCTGGGAGCAAACAAAAAAAAACTAAAAGATGAATATAGATGCAGGGGACTAGTGATTGATAGATAAATTTAACAACTTATTATAAATGTTGGCGGCAGTGATAGTGAAACATCCAGTCTTACAACTGACAATGAGTCTGATATGTCCAGAATTGAACCAGTACAATCTGATCATAAAGATCATAAAATGTTATATGAATCTGTTGAATATTTAGATTCTGAATTTGATGACTAATGAAAAAAATGCATACATAATCATAATGGTTTTATTTTCTATATTTTAACCCGACTGCAGTTTCTTACTTTAGTGGAAGATTATTTCGTATTAATAAAAAATAATAGTAGTGTTAGCTTAGACAAGTCATAATACAATAAGTAATGATCATTTGAATTACTCATTTAATAACAGGCTTAAAATGTCAACTTTTAGTTAAATAAATACAAGTGTAAAAACATGTTTGTGTGAGGCGCCCTCTAGGGGTAGAGGAGTGGTACCGAGGTCGATATGTCGGCGGCGGCATTCGAGTAAAACCAAGGGATACGAGATGTGCTCGCTGTAGTTTAATTTTGTTAATTGTGAAAAGATTTAAGATTAAATGAATATTGGTATCATAAAACACCTGAGTATCACTGTGGAGTCGGTAGACTAGTGTATTATTATAGTTATGTTAATATTTCAGAAGTGGATCTAGGATCCTACGCGCCCATTGGTATGTATTTCTTTTTGTACCTATTTAGACAGAGACACGTTTTCTTACCTGAAGGCCACCCTCACGCTATTGTTCGGCCTATCCAGCCTACGTTTATAGCTGTGTTACCTGCTCACTGTAACGAAGGTAATAAAATGAATCTCCAAACATGCCTATAACAAGATTGTTATCGTTTCCGCTTCATTGCGTATTTAAACTAGTGGAATCATTATAAAACAAATAACCCAACTGCTTTTTCCTTCAATGCCAAATAAACATTCATGCATGTACCTTACCTACCTACCTAGTTGCCTGCATGGAGTATGAAATAAGCCGCACCACGGGCTGTAGTGCGTGCTAACGAAATAAAATGGTCATACATACAAACATACATCCATAATTCGACGACCCGAATGGCCGAGTCGGCAGTCACCCTGCCTACGAAGCCAATAGGGTCCCGGGTTCGAGTCCCGGTGGTGGCAAATGCTTGCCTGATGAGCACCGATGTTTGTACCCTAGTCATGGTCGTTTATCTTTCTGAGTATAATATTTACCTATATAAGTATGTGTATCGTTATCTAGTACCCAGGATACATGGAATTCTGGTTCGGGGCTAGATCAATGTGTGTAAATAGTGTCCAAGGTATTATTGTTATTATTTTTATTATATACCTGTACACCAAATAAAAATATCTCCGTATTGTTCTTTTGCCTATACTATAGTATAGTTTATTGTATGCTCACAATACCAAACCCATTAAACCTTTCGAGATTATAATAAAGCTTTATATGTTATTTGGGAGATGTTGTTTTCTACACGCTTTTAGAAGGTTCACCTGTAAGTAAGGAAGTAATAAAATAACGCATTCCTTCCGAGTTTGGGCTCTTTAGAATCGTGTCGGTGAGTAGTTGATGGATTAATGCGATCGAGCTGATCTAATGATGGGACCTGAAGGTGGATAGTGAAACTCTTCAACGACTACTTGTAAACCCCTCGAGTTTGGGCTCGTCTGATTGGTTTTAAAGTGACAAATATGCTTTCGTATTTTTAAGTTTTTTTCAACTACCTGTTAAACTTTTTCCCAAACAACATTTGGCTGTTAGTAAGAGCAGATAAAGTATGTCAATTGAATTCGACTAATGAATGTTTTTTTCCCATCCTTTACCCAACCTTTACTAAAATCTAATAATATAATATATTTATATCTATATACTCATCAACATAATAATTATATTCATTAGAATCAGAATGTCTGACTCCGAATCTGGTCTAAACACACCGCCGCTACCGACACCTACTCGAAAGCGGGCCACTACTGGTCCAGATTTACACCCAAGCAAGAGACGCCGCAGCCGCTCGACTGTCTCTCGTGAGCGATCAATATCTAGGTCCAGGGGATCTAGGAGCAGGTCTTCAGAACGAAAAACAACCCGCGATCGTAGACGATATCGGTCGCGGACTAGGACATAGACGTACTGGTAGAAACCGATCTCGTACTGGACATAAGCGACAGTCTCGCAAAAGACGGTCCCGTTGGTCCAGGTCATATACTTCTAGCAGTTCAGACGAAGACTCAACTTACTTATCAAGTAACAGTAGTTTCACCTCAAGGGACAGTTCCTATCGAAAATGTTCAGGAACACGACGTCATCGTACTCGTTCAAAGAAAAAACGTAATCAGACACAAATGGACAGATTTATAGATGCTATCGATAGGCACGGAAGAAACCCGTATATCGGTGCCCATAATGTTATAACAGTCTTCGATCCCAGCCAGAAAATGCAATCTACTAAGGCCTGGCTCAAGAAAGTTAATGAGACTGCAGCGATTTATAACTGGAGCGACAAACAAACAATCTATCATGCACTGCCGAAGTTAACTGGCTTAGCACGTAGATGGTATGAAGGACTATCGTCTGTCAATCTTAAATGGAAAGAGTGGCAACGTAGATTACTGAAAACATTCCCAGACAACTGTAACTACGCAGACAAACTATCCGAAATGTTAAATCGACGAAGCCGTAGAGATGAAACATTGGAAGAATAGTTCTATGATAAAGCGAAGCTAATCAGCCGGTGTGGTATCGAAGGAAAGGAGGCAGTGGACTGTATCATACATGGGATTTTTGACACGAATATAAAATTGAATGCTCAGGGAGCTGACTTCAAAAGTCCTACCAAACTTCTTAGATATCTAAGAAATATCTCAATGAAATATCAAAAGGATATTGTAAAAAAATCTACCCTACCGTCGCAAAAACCTTCCATGAAGGACAACATAAACTCAACCCGTATCTGTTATAATTGTACAGTACCTGGACATACTGCTCCTAAGTGTCGTAAGGAGCCACAGAAATGTAGTAAATGTAGCCGTATGGGACATGTTGCAGAATATTGTAAACGAGATCAGAACATAGACAGTAATAGAACGGTTAGTACATCAAAATGGAATAGTGATACAGTCAGGGTTCAAATTATTACTGATAAAATTAATAATGAAGATATATATAACAAAACGGTGAAAATTAACGGCAAAATAAAAATCGCATTTATTGACTTTAGAAGTCAATGTACCTTAATAAAAAGTAGCTTGGCCACTGAACTAAATTTACAAATGAGCCACGATGAGATGCCCTACATCAAAGACTTTGCTTTTGGTTCTATGCGACCTATAGGAAAAGTAAGAGTAGATCTAAACGTCGATTTTGTCAATGTAGCTATAGAAGCGTTTGTTGTACCGGACACATATTTGAGCCCAGACTTACTCGTGGGCCAGAACGTCACTGAATTGCCAGAGGTCATAGTTTATAAAAACCATTCTACTTTGATGCTGTACTCAGACAAATCTGAAAACAATAAAATACCAATATTTGTGGAAGCAAAAGATGTAGTTGTTAAAGACATGGTCGCAGTGGCAATTCGCTGTGACGTTTATTACACGGGATGGCTATACACACCTGGCAATACATCCTACAAACCAAACGGAGAAATGATGACGCTGCCAGGTATTTACTTCATCAAAGATGGGTTAGGACATATACCGGTCATAAGTTTCGCTGGCAAAGATGTAACGCTGAAACAAGGCAAACTCTTAGCTCGCGGTTGCCTCTTACCCTCAAGTTTATCCGCACCTTTAAAACTGCCTGCGGAATTAGAAGTTAACAGAACAACCTGTGCAGATCATTTAACGGACAATGACATAGAGCATCAACTTATCACTCCAGAGATGCTGGTGATATGATATGGTGATGGTGCATAGGTGAGGATGTGACTCCGGAGCAAAGCCATTCATTGTTAAATTTACTAAATGAATTTAGGGACTGTTTCGCGTTTGATCTAAACGAGTTAGGAACGACTAATATTACCGAAATGCATATCCGATTACAAGACAACTCCCCTGTGTCTTATAAGCCTTACCGTCTTTCTCACAAGGAAAGGGAGGTGGTTAGAGAGCTGGTAAATGAGCTGCTTGAAACTAAAATAATCCAAGAGTCGGACTCGCCATATGCCAGTCCGATAGTACTGGTCAAGAGGAAAAATAACGAATACCGTTTGTGTGTTGACTATCGAGCCTTGAATAAGAAAACAGTCAAGGACTTTTATCCAATGCCGGTAATAGACGATCAGCTGGATCGTCTAAGTGGCATGACCTGTTTTACCAGTCTGGATTTGAAATCTGGATATTATCAAATACCTGTAGCGGAAGGATCGACCCACCTTACTGCCTTCGTAACGCCTGACGGGCATTTTGAATATACACGGATGCCATTTGGCTTAGTAAATGCGCCGGCTGTGTTTCAGCACATGATAAATAAAGCCCTAGGGAAGGAACGTTATGACCTAGCAATTCCTTATATGGATGACCTGCTATCACCAGCTGCGACTATCGACGAAGGTATGATGAAGCTCCATAAAATTCTGATATCCTTGCGAAAGGCAGGTTTGACACTAAATATTGAAAAATTTTATTTTTTCAAAAACAAATTAGACTATTTGGGTTATGAGGTATCGAGTCAAGGCATTCGTCCGGGTAGTAAGAAGATAGAGGCAGTGGCAGCATTTCCGAAGCCTAATAACATACATCAAGTACGATAATTCGTTGGTCTAGCCAGCTTTTTCCGTAGGTTTGTTCCGGGATTCGCCAACATAGCGAAGCCTCTAACGGTTTTAACGAGATCCAATACTCCATGGCGATGGGAACAAGAACTAGACAATGCTTTTGAAATCCTGAAAGCAAAATTGATCGAACGACCTATTCTTGCTCTTTATAACCCAGATTATCTGGCAGAAGTGCATTGTGACGCCAGTAAGCTAGGGTTGGGTGGTATGCTGCTACAACGATCGAATGAAAAGTCCCCCCTTAAGGCTGTCGCATACTATAGTAAACAAACAACGAAAGAAGAGGAAAATTTGCACTCATATGAATTAGAGACGCTTGCTGTAGTCTCTTCATTGAGAAAATTCCGCACGTTCCTAATAGGAATCCCGTTTAAAGTATTCACTGACTGCAATGCACTCAGAACTACATTAACTAAAAGAGATTTAGTTGCTCGAATCGCTAGATGGTGGCTTCTATTACAAGAGTACGATTTTAGTATAGAACATAAACCTGGGGATAGTATGCGTCATGTGGATGCCCTTAGTAGGAATCCCGTTCCTAACACGGATAATCAGGACCTAATAAATGTGCGCGAATATGACATTATGAACATCTCCAGCACGGAATGGCTAGAAACGGTTCAAATGACGGACCTCAAACTAAAATTTGTGAAATCTGTCCTTGATGGGGGGTAGCGACGTACAAGATATCATTAATAACTACGTAGTAAAAGATATAAAATCTATCGAAAAGTCGGTAATGACCTAAAATGGGTTGTTCCGGATGGTGCCAGATGGCGGGTGTGTCAAATTTGCCATGATGAAGCAGGACATTTTTCGGTAGACAAGACACTTGATAAAATGAAACAAAACTACTGGTTTGCTAAGATGAACAGATTTGTACGAAAATATGTGACCTCTTGCATCAATTGTGCATATAATAAAAGCTCCACCAGAAAGACTAGTGGTTTTTTACATCCAATACCAAAAGGCAACACACCATTTCACACCCTTCATATGGATCATCTGGGGCCATTCATCCGGAGCAAAACTGGGAACACCTACATCTTGGGAATTATTGATGGTTTTAGCAAATTTATATTCGTAAAGCCCGTCAAAAATCTTCGAACTAAAACTACAATAAAAATTCTCAAAGACATATTTAGTATAATTGGCAGTCCATCAGTTATAATAACAGACAGAGGAACTAGTTTCACATCCGCGTCGTTTAAAAAGTATATGCAAACCATCGGGGTGAAGCATATTTTGAATGCGGTGGCGACACCGCGCGCAAACGGACAGATTGAGAGGTACAATCGTACTATCTTAGAATCATTAGCCGCATCAAATCACGGGATAGACGAGCGAGAATGGGACAGTCATATCGAAAAGGTACAATGGAGTCTCAATAATACTATAAACAAAAGCACGGGAAAAAGTCCATCTGAAGTCGTCTTCGGTCGCAGAACGGTAAACCCAAGTGAAGGCCCTATCATGAATGCCATTCAGAACACTTTGCAAAGGGCTACTAATTTGGAACAAAATGGTGCAAACAATCATGAGTACGAAATAGTCAGAGAAGAGAGTCGTATGGCGGCTGCAGACAACATAGATAAAAGTCAGAAGGCAATGAAGACTTACTATGATAATAACAAGGCCCCGACGAGATTCTTTGATTTAGGCGACCTGGTCATGATTCCAAATCATCATCTTCCAGCTACCGGTAAAAGTAAAAAGTTGCTACCAAAATACCGAGGACCTTTCAAAATAAGCGCGGTTCTAAAAAATGACAGATATGAAATTTCTAGCATAGAAGGCTATTCTAAAAGGAAGTATAAAAGCATTTATCCCGCTGACTCACTAAAAAAGTGGGTTACCTTTACAGCATCCGATAATACCGATTGTGATGGTACTAGAATTGTAGAAAGTTCCAGTGAATCTGAGACTGCATAATTTAAACGATTAATTATATCATTATTATATGACTCTAATACAAAACTAATGACAATCTACTAATTTCCCTCTTATGTCAATTATAAATTATTATTTTATTGTAATACATACCTATTTATTGTAATTATTATAATTTATTTACTCGGGATTATGGTTCCACCACCTTTCCTATCAGCAGAGGTTGCAGGAGATCACTAGTAAACATCACTCATCTGCTGACGGAGTGCTTCCCACTGTTTAATGACCTATTGGAAAAAAATAAAGGTGTGTACGATGACTTTATCGGGACTCCGCCTTAAGGATTAAGGTTGAGTTCTATTTTAGTGAGATATGCCGTTTTACTGTGGTGATCACAAGAGAATTTCGAGGAATATGCTGACGTTCTGCAGTGACCATTAATAATAATTGAATTCAGTGAAATATGCCGTTCTGCTGCGGTGATCACAAGAGAATTTTGAGGAATATGCTGACATTCTGCAGTGACCATTTATAATAATTGAATTTAATAAAATATGCCGTTCTACTACGGTGATCACAAGAGAATTTCGAGGAATATGCTGACGTTCTGCAGTGACCATTAATAATAATTGAATTCAGTGAAATATGCCGTTCTGCTGCGGTGATCACAAGAGAATTTCGAGGAATATGCTGATATTCTGCAGTGACCATTAATAATAATTGAATTAAGTGAAATATGCCGTTCTACTGCGGTGATCACAAGAGAATTTCAAGTAATGTTGACATGATACAGTGACCGCTACTAATAATTGAATTTTACTAAACATACTACGTTATTGTGGTGATATTCAATAAATTACATTATAAGTAATGTATTCATTAAGATGAGACCCATGATAATTCAATGAAACAATCTGCTCTAATGCGGTGATTTTGTTATGCAATTAATGCATTACCATGTTACATTTATTAAATTACCATTAAAAACCACAAATCATAAGGAAATATACTGTAATATTACGGTGATTCCAACAGATGTAATGATGAAAACTAGATATGCACTTTACACGTTTATTCATGGACAACAATAAGACATGAGAGATTCATACTAAAAATTAAAAATATATGTTGATATTATAGCTATGTCAATACTTACACATATTGTATGTAGCTACAGTTTTTTTTTTATTTATTGGTCAAATATCTAAAATTAAGAGATAATAGTAGATAAAAATCAATCATAATTTAGATTATAAAAATCAATAATCTAGTATACAAGTATGATGTCAAATAATTGAGTATTCTGTGATAAATTACAAATTATTATCCATTGGAGGAAATTACAAACTCATCGTGTCTTTTCTACAGCAGTCATTTCGGTTATATAATATTTCAAATTTGTTTACAGACGTTCCAGAACCAGCAAACAGTCAACCTTCGGCAATCTGCAAAACCATCAAAATCTGCAAAACGTGTTTGAACAATCAATAGACGTTATTATTCTATCAATTATACATATGATTAATTAGTAAAATTATGAGTGAATGTTAGTTACCAAATAATTTACTCTATCTAAGTTAATATCAGAAGTTATTTTACATTAAACTTTTATAGATTAATTAATGTTGTAAAATGTGACAAAATTGTATGGGGACATACAACCTCGAATGGCCGCACCGGAATGGGGTCATTCCGACTACAGGACGGCCGTCTGTTAGCTTAGACAAGTCATAATACAATAAGTAATGATCATTTGAATTACTCATTTAATAACAGGCTTAAAATGTCAACTTTTAGTTAAATAAATACAAGTGTAAAAACATGTTTGTGTGAGGCGCCCTCTAGTGGTAGAGGAGTGGTACCGAGGTCGGTATGTCGGCGGCGGCATTCGAGTAAAACCAAGGGATACGAGATGTGCCCGCTGTAGTTTAATTTTGTTAATTGAATATTGGTATCATAAAACACCTGAGTATCACTGTGGAGTCGGTAGACTAGTGTATTATTATAGTTATGTTAATAGTAGTTAATGTGGCTTCCATAATGAGAGGTTTTAATATACGAGTGTTTCATAATAACAAAACACGAGTAACACCTTGGGTTTGCTGGAAGAGATCTCTATTTAGAGATAAGCATGCCTTTGTATATGTCCTTTCTGTTTTATTATATCTTATGTCGTTTTATGTGCAATAAATATATATGAAATATACGAGTATTTTAATGCCTAATTATGTATAGTTACATGCACTGCTTTATCTCTATATATCATAAGCTCTCTATGGTTGTTAATTTATAGTTATATTTCAAAATAATTTCTAATAAGTTCGATTTTAAAATAAGTTCGGCAATTAGCGAAGCTGCAAATTTGCATGGGTATACTATGCAAATTAGCCGCTTCGCCGACCAGCGTGCCTCCGGCTCAAAAAATACTCTAGGGAGTAGCCACAAGACTGCCCAGATGTCGGTTTGGTACCAACACTAACCTAATAGTAGCCACAAGACTGCCTAGTAAGTGGGGTGCCCTGACTCAGATTTCAAAATCAGTCAAATAATACAGCCAAGTTTGCTATAACTAGGTACACTACTTTATTCCACGTTCCATTTCACCCAACTTTACAATACGTTTTTTGCATCTATCATGAAATACGTATGGAAACAGTAAAAATTGCGTTCCATTTCAGGCATACCAAATAATATTTTGTTGTAGGTTTTATAAATCCAAAACAAGTTTCCAACAATTAAGACTAGGATAAAAGGTTCAACAATATAGTCAACTATCCTCCTAAATAATTCTAGTAATAAAACCAGGTGTCGTTGATCAAAACCCAACCCCATGTCAATGTTACTTTGTGGAAAAGGTTAATAAATACAGATCAAATAATTGCAATTAAGCACTATCATTTCTTACTATACAATAATATTTCTTATCGATAATATTTCTTTTTTACATCACTATCGATATTTCTTGGACAAATTTGTAAAAGATAAGTAATTGTAAATAAGCAACTATAAACGTTTTCTGATATTTCTGGGCGGAAATAATTTGGGAAATCTTTCGCTTTATCTAATGCATCCAATAAAATGTATAGATACAAGAAAATTTACGAAATAACATCAATTAATATTTACTTGTGGTAGCTGATGAATTCACTCAAGTTTTTATGATTTCTCATGTAAATTTTACTCTGTATGTTAGAACACTAAATGGCAAATGAATTTTTATCATTTTTCTCACCGATAGATCACTTTTATAATTAAAATAACATGTTCCCGAAAGTTTCGATTTCAAATATTCAGTCTTTGTTTATGTTATGACTATGACATTATTATGACGTTGTTGTCTGATAAACTATACTCTATTTCATATACCATGGCCCGATGCACTTGAAGCTTAACAATAGGGCTCATAATGTTTGCCTTTTGTTATCTAATTAGGAGCACTTCAAAATGGCACGCGTCGGTCCAACCTGCATGCAACTAAAGCGTGACTAAAACATTTTGGTATATACTTGAAAATAAAAATACGAAATATAAGTTGTTTACGGTATTTCATAATAATAGCTAACATGAGTTAAATCAAAAAAAAATTGTGTCAATAAAATAATAACAAATTGTTGAATCCAACCATTTTCAGTGCCTGCGTGCAGTATAATTAAACGTTTGCCTCTTGAACATGGAGTATTTGTCGCACAATTTTGAGAGTCGTCCCTGTATCCTTTTTTCAGTGTGTCGCGGGTATCAAACCAAGTTTCATCCAAATATACAATACTTTTTCCAGTAGACCTCTTCAATCGTCTTTCGGTAATAAATTCTTCTCTTAATTTTTTAAGCCGTGATGTTTCCATAATGATTCTCCTTTCGTTTAACTTTCCATATTTAAAACCAAGTTTTCGTAAAAGTCTCCATAGTGTAGTTTCTGAACAAGGAAATCCCACTTCGCTTGCTAGTAATGATCGATGAATCTCGGTGAGCGTTGGAACTTCATTTTTTCTATAAAAGTCGTACACAGTTCTTTTCACAACCTCTTCTGTAAAATTGTCAATTTTTTTCAAAGAAGCTTTTACTCGTTTTCGCGGTAGGTATCTTGGTCCTGATGAGAGTGAAGAGACAATCCTTTTAACTGTCCTTTCCGGAACACTGGTGAATATAGACGTTTCTTTAATTAATTTTTTTTTACCCATTCGATTTAACAAAGTTTTATAAACACTTATCACCACATCTTGGGCGTCCTTGCTTAAAAATCTTCTCTTACGTTGCTGCAAACTAACGTCACCACTGGACCGGTTACTTGTGGGTGTTTCCCAAGGTCGAAACATAATTATTTGCTGCAGGTATACGTGTAATCACAAATGTGGTCAGATGACAACTAACATGAAATATTGTTTATGTTGATTACTAGGTTAAACGATCAAGATCATTAGGTTGCATGTAAAATACCACGCCGCAAAAGGGTCTGGCCAGGTATCTTTTGTTATCACTAATCCTATTGTTAACGCCTAATGACCGTCTCAAGTGCATCGGGCCATGGTACATGAAATGGAGTATACACATGGCGAGTATGCGGTCCGTCTTAATGTGCGATTTAAAGTTTAGTAGGGAGTCTAATGTCACGCCTAAATACTTCACTTTATTCTCCTAGGGGATGGGGCGGTCAAAGAGGGTGATTTCCGGTAGTGAAGAGGACGCGCGTTCAGCTTGAACTAAAGCACGGCTGCGCTTTTCTCGTGGTTCATCTCTATTCTCCATTTGAGAGCCGATTCACCGAGGTCCGTTACTGCTTTCTGGAGTACTTGACAAACGCGCGTTCTTTCTCCTGGTGTAATTGAGCGCCGTATCGTCGGCGTAAAGAGCTGGCTCGACGTACGGTGTGCGGGCGCGGGGGACGTCTTTGATATAGAGTGAAAAGAGGGTAGGGGAGAGAACTGAGCCTTGTTGAACTTCGGTGGCTATGGGGTGGGGCTTAGAGCGCGATTTTTATACTCAATAGCAAAAACTGTGCTCAGTGAGGTAGTCTTTGATAATGAGTACTAGCCTATCGGGGAGGTTGAGTTGATAAGGTTTATAAATAAGACCAGTGCCAAAATTTGTCAAAAGCTTTCGCTAAGTCAAAAAATATGGCACCGGTGTCTTTAGACTTTGCCGTTGTGTGGAACCCTTTGTAAATGTGCTTCGTTATGCGGTACACTCTTTGGAAGCACGAGTGTATGGGTCTAAAGCCAAACTGCTCGTTGGATATGAGGTTTTAATCTATGCAAATGTTTTTGAGTCGGTTGAGAATAAGCCGTTCGTAGACTTTGCCAATGGAAGAGAAGGTGCGATAGCATGTGGTGTCGGTCCGATCTTTCCGGGGTTTGTGAAAGCCAATAATATCAGCTTCTTTCCAATTGGTTGGAAAGGCACAGAGACGGAGGGAGGCATTGAAAATTACCGTAAGGGTGGTGAGGAGTCATGGGAACAATCTCATCGGATTTGAGGTATTTACTGAATTTGAATATGGCAGCGTGACTTGGGGCTATGCTGGAGACAAAGTCATTCATTCGACTGCCTCAGATCTCTCGCATGCGTTTGGTAACCTCTCGTTGGAGGCGACGCATTTGTTTTCTGTGATTGTCTGAGGGACAGTTATCTCTGTGTGCCGCATTCTTTGCACTATGCAGCAATCTCAAGTCCTCTGGGAGTTCGAAGCGATGGTTGGCCTGTACCGGGACCTCGCTAGGGACGCCGCTTAGGGCTTCGTTGGGACTGTTGCCTATGTCAGAGATTTTGGCTTCTAGTTAAGCTCTATTGTCAATTTCTGATGTGATATCTAATCTTGGGTCCAGTTTGCTGAGAGCTTGTTTGAATTTCCGGTCCTGGTTTCAGTCGGTCGTTCGAATTGCCTGCCGAGATGGTATAAGACCTGTCTATGATCCGAGTGAAGCCCTCTAAGTACACTTATATTCCTGACTGGGAGGCTAATGTTTTTGAAAATGCAGTAGGAGAGAATGTCTGGTCTATGGTCAATTCTGTAGGGGTAATGGGTCGGGGAATAGGGAGCTTTGACTTCGCAGTCATCGAGGGATTCGAGAAGTTTGTGTATGGTCCGTCCGTTGGTATTTGTCTCATTACAGTTCCATTGCTGGTGCTTGCTGTTGAAGTCACCGGCTAGGACAACTTTACTACCTAGTTCCAAGACGGCTTTGATATCATTAGCTATCATCTTCTGTTCATCCCGCAGATAGACTGATGCTATGACTATGGGATTGTGACCTGACATTGCAATGCGGATGGCAGTTGCTTCGCATTTTGCTAGTTGGGGGTGTATATAGCGGGAAACGTGCAGAGATCGTTTATAAGAGAGATCGCAATAAGGTGGCAACACTGCCGTAAAGTAAACATTGAAACCGCATAAACAATAAATTAAAATAGAGTACAAAGTGTCAAGGCGTCAAAAAACAGTGTACACATATATTGAAGATTATTAAAACTATAAAATACAAGTGCTTAAAAACGGTGTTAGATACAATTCATAAATATTTGAAAAAACATCCAATCTGGTTGAGTGAAGTGACAAACAAATCATTCCACAGAACTACAAACAAACCTGTACATTCCAATTAAAAGTGATACGGACGAAATGGACAAGTTTTGATAAAAGTGCATTAAATTATAACCTAATTTTCTATTAACCTATTAGTCAGCATAATTTCTTCATCTAAGCACACCGCTGCGACATCTAGTGACAGTATAATAAACTTTCTGAACGAAGAGATCACCGATGTGCTTCTAATAACTGTGAATGACGAATGATATTTATTTCTAACACTAGAGGGCAGCACCAGTTTCTAAAGATGAATTGCATTGCTTGTACAAAACATGTAAACATATCGGAGAGATTAAAATGCTGCTCTTGTAGAAAAGTCACTATAAATGTCTAAATATCAGATCAAAAAATCAACATCAAAATCAAAAAAAATATTACCCAAAGAAGAAAGACTGACAACTTACCAGTAAGAAGCATCCACACAGCAAACAATTACGATTCTGACTCAGATCAAAGTCCAATGGGCGACACATTAAGACAGAGTTTAAACTCCATGGGTCCTCCACTTCCAAATCGTAAAATTGGATAATGAAAAAATAAAAAAAAAGGTATTTGTGATATGGATACAAAAATTCTACAACTGGAAAAAGAGCAGCAAAGACTACAATACCAACTACAAATACTCACTGACAAAATGGACTGCAATACGTCAGGAAAATCAGACAACACATGACTGCAGCAAGAACATTGTCCTATATGGACTGGAATAAATGTTCGAAGAGGACGAACACTGCCTCTACATGCGTGTGGTTGATGTTTTCTTGGTTGATGTCAACGTGGACTTGACAGGATACATAGAAGATATTCATCGCATGGGGAATCGTGGAAAACGCAGACCAATATATATTGAGCTTTTGAGCAAAAAAATGACAAAATACCTTCTACAAAACATTTCATTCCTGAAAAATACTGGATTAAAATTATCTGAATATTTGGATGAAATTGGCCGAAAAGTAAGAAAAAAAAATGCACGAGATCTTGTACGAAGCTAGAAAAAATGGAAGACATGCAGTTATACGGAACAACAAGTTATACATAGATGGCAAGACACATAAGCAGGAACATGAAAAAATAGATAACAGAAACTCAGCACAAAATTCTGACTTTGAAAACAAGACATTTCGGAACCAAAGAAACACAATGTGATTGCAATGTATTATTTCAAAACATACAAAGCCTAAATAATAAAAATCATATACTAGAAGCTTTCCTAGAGAAAAATACAAAATATCAAGCAGTCTGTATACAAGAATCCTGGCTCTCACAAGGACTATTAGACTTAATAAATATAAAAAATTACCAAATTGCATCAGCATTCTGCAAGAAGAAACGAAGAGGAGGCGGAGTTTGTATACTACTAATTGATAACCTAAAATACAAAGACAGGATAGATATCACAAACATGTCAATTGAATATGTACTAGAAGTATGTGCAACTGAAATAATTGATGAAAATATTCTATTAATAAATATGTATTGGAATATTCAATAAACAAATAAATATAACTTTAGAATATGTAACTAAGAATTTCTCAGATCGCAATATAATATTAGGTGGAGATTTTAATATGAATATTTTATTGAATAGTTCTTTCACAAACGAATTCATTAATTTGATGTTACAAAATAATCTTACTCAACATATAAAGGTACCTACGCACCAACACTCATGCATAGATCTAATATTCACAAACATTCACGATAAATATACTGTTACTAAAGTAGAGAAACTAGGATTTTCAGCACATAAGGCAACTACTATCCAATTAAACATAAAACAATCTAAGGTACAGACTACATATTACACGAAAAAAATGTTCTACAACGACGTAAATATAAATAAATTCAAAGAGAAATTAAAAACTATCACTTGGCATAATATTTTACATAAAGATAAAACAGAAAATGAAAACTAAGACATATTTTATCAAATTTTAAAAAACATTCTGGACGAAACCACACACAAAAAAGTAATTAAAATAAAAGCAAACAATAAAAAATATTGGCTAACACCTGGCATCATACTCTCATCTCAGAATAAAAGATTATTAAAAATACTATCCTTAACATCCAAAAGTGACGTACTTCAATCCTACTACGAAAAATATGAAAAAATACTTAAAAAAACAGTCATAACAGCAAAAAAAAAAATTACATAAACAAGCTTAAAAAGTCAAATAATAGAATAAAAACTATGTGGGATATAATTAAAGAGAGGACTAATAAAAAACGTCAAAACTAATCACATAATATTACATAAAAAATAAATAATACAGTGTATTCCGAACCAATCGCTGTTACCAACATATTTAATGACTACTTTACGAAAATAGGGGAACAAAATAATACACTACAAAATAATAGTACTGCACATAAAGGCTATCCAGTAATGAGCCCTACTGAAAATACAATGTTATTGGCTCCTGTAACACATCATGAAATACATAAAATAGTCCGAAATTTAAAAAATAAAATAGCTTCGGTGAGGACGAATTACCTCCAACACTAATAAGACAGTGCGCAGACGAGTTAACTTTACCTTTAACCACCTTGATAAACCAATCATATATTATGGGGACATTTCCAGACTTACTTAAAAAACCCATCATTAGACCTATACATAAGAAAAATTCAAAGTCCGACCCAAATAATTACAGACCCATTGCCATACTTTCAACAATTTCGAAAATTTATGAAAAGTCTATGTGTAAACGCGTATACTCTTTTTGCGAAAAATACAAGATCTTTACAGAGTCTCAAAACGGTTTTCGTAAGAAGAGATCGACAACTATAGCTGTATACAAATACATTCAAGAAGCTCTAAGTATCATTAATAAGAAATCATACGCAGTCGGTCTTCTTTTAGATATGTCTAAGGCATACGATAGGGTGAATCACAGAATTTTATTAGACAAACTTTATAGAATAGGTGTGCGCGGAACAGCCCATAACTGGTTCACTTCATATTTGAAAGATAGAGTACAATCTGTCGAAATACAGCAATCGAATAAAGAAACTAAACAAACACAAAACGTACGCTCAACTAATAGGACATTAAATTCATCAATACCCCAGGGAAGTGTCCTGGGGTGTCTATTGTTCCTTATATACATAAATGATCTCCCTAAAGTAACGATTGATCACTGCGTGCTGTTTCCGGATGACGTACATTACTGGTCCCATCAGAAGATTGCTCCCAACTGAACGCAAAGCTTATTTCTAATTAGATCTCAATACTAATTGGATGACAAACCACGACCTTGAAATCAATTATAATAAAACTAAAGTAATTATATTCCACCCCCGCCAAAAAAAGCAACTAGATTTCGTCATCACCTATAAAGGTACTCAAATAGAAATAGTAGACCGGTTCACTTTGCTTGGAATTGATATAGATTCACACGTCAACTGGAAACAACACACTCAAAAAATTTGTAACAAGATATCTCAGTTCTCTTACGCACTTAAAGAAGTTAAAAAATCCATTGACCTGAAAACTGCTCTTACGGTATACTATGCATACACTTTCGCTTGGCTCAGCTACGGCATAATTTTATGGGGAAACAGCACAGGAGCCCCAGCAATACTCATCTTACAGAAAAACCGAATACGGATCCTTGTAACTATCAAAAAAACGGACAGTTGTAAACCTTTCTTTCAAAAACTTAATATTCTGACTTTACCATGCTTATACATATACGAAATGTGCAAATTTGTCCGTAATAATGAGAATCTTTACCATAAACGTGGATAAATTCCCGTAAACTACTCAAAAGACATAAAGACAGACTCATCCAACCCTGCACTTCTACTCTAAAGATGCACTCATCTAGTCCTTATGTCATGAGTATCAAAATATATAATAAATTACCCACCCTACTTAAAGATGAAACCAATAACGTAAAGTTCCTAAAAACATTAAAAACTATATTAATAAATAAAACATAGTACAGTATACATGAATATTTTATAGACACATCATTTAAGAATAATAAATAACTTAAAATTACATTAAAACAAAGATACACACATATATATATATATATATATATATGATGAATAATACTTACTTATAAATATGTGCATTTACACCACAATTACACAAACACACATACACACACACACGTACACATAAACATACCTCAATAATTAATATTTTATATTAGTGATTAGTATTATGCCTCTCTACTGTTGTAGTGCCCTTTGGACAGGGTTCATAAATTGTACCTTAATTTAAGAACAAGTGTTAATGTACTTTATAAAATGATAATCTTGCAATGCCCTTGCAGGGCGCATGTTTGGGGACTAAACCTTATTTTGTCATGTTTGTACCACATGTAAGAAATGAATAAATTATTAAATAGATTAAATGATTAAATAATAGATAGCTGAACCGCCTTTGGGGTTTTTGGGTGGGTCCTGTGTAACTAACGGTAAGCGGTCAGTACGGAGGAGACTATATTCGGCTATATTAAAGCGCCTATGTTTGGGTTTGAGGTAGGTGTCTTGGACCTCGAGGATATCTATTTTATGTCTATTGAGAAGATCGGCGACTTCTTCTCTTCTCTGTTTGAGCGTCAGCTGTCAGCGTGATAGAGCGCTAAAGTTAAACTGTGGGGCTTTGTCCGTCCGTTTGTCGTGTTTATTTGAATTGGCGTACTACACATGATGAGAATTTTATGTAAAAAGGGTGGGTTGATGGTTGGGGGGGGGGGGGGGGGGGGGGTGACAAAGCGTACGTTAGTGGGGTGCGCCTGAAAGAGGCGATGTTTGAGGGATATACTCTGGGGAGGTTGAGGAGGCTTGGGATGTAAGGAGGCTTGGGGGCAAAGCTTTGGGCATGGCCGTACAATGACAGTTATAGCACTGTGTAATGATGTTATTAGATTAGGGGTTTTCGACTCTAATGTCTTTGAGGCCGCAGAGGGATTTGAGGGAGTTAATCAGCCTACCTTGGGGATGGTGCATTATGGGCACTTCAATAAAAAGTTTCGAGTAACTCATCTTTGATGAAGGATGTGGGGAGATTTATGGGGACGGGGCGGACTACAAATTGGAAAGTCCTCGGAAGTCTTGGGTTGTTTTACGCAGCGTGGGTTTAATGGGTTACCGGATACAGAGACATGGCATCGGGCCTGATCTGTTTGGCCTCGGGGCTTACGGGGTCTCGGAACACCGGTTCTTCCGCTTTTTGTTTTTGGAGATGACGGCCTTAAATTGGGTTATCTCATCGCATGCCGGCGAATTTACGGAGGAAAGAGAACCGAGGGTTGGGATTGGGGTTCGGGGGTTCGCGGGGGATGAAAGAACAGGCGAGTGAGGGTGAGAATCGGCATTGGAGCTGGTTGAGGGGATAGCGGGGGGGGGGTCGGCCGTTCGAAAATGGATCAACGGGTGATCCGGAGGGTTTGGGGAGATTTGTTGAAGTACGTACTCCAAAAACAAGGGAACGGATGAAACATATTTTCCTAACTCAATAAATTTAGCAAGATCTGGTTGAGGGGCCATGGCTATGTAGTGTCGGCTAGAGTGTAGGTGAGTAACTTTTGTGTCTCAAACCACCTCTGTCCAGGCGGTCCGAGGTGATTAGTACAAATAATAAAACAGACAGATGGGGACAATAGTAATGGGGAGAGAAATATAGCTAAATAAATAAAATAAAATAATAAGACCTGACTGGAACCAATCCAAGTTGGGCACAACACACGCGGCGGAACTGACCCGAGGGGATCTCACGGACGTGGGAGAGAGAGGTTTCTCGCACGCAGGCGCGGGTGAAAGAGAGGGAAACACTTGCTGCCGGGGCGGCAGCGGGGGTGGTTGGGCGACCAGATATTATCTTCTTATGATCTTATTCATAGTTTATTAATTTTCAAATAGAATTTCATCAAGGTAATATTTAGAATCATCCGGAGTTCAGGCGCCACTAATTTACTTGCCTACTGGGACGGGAAGTTCATCCCGTTGGCTCAAGAGATGGCGCTGAGAGTCCCATTTTGAAGATAAAACGCCTCGCTGATTGGATGTTTTATCGTATGCGTACCTACTGTTTTTTTCCCTCTTATTGTGATGGCGGATGCGTAATTTTGCAATAGACACACTACTTGATCTTTATTAGTTTCTTCATATCACACTCAATTCAATCTATTTCATATAAATAGGTCTGCCTGTTGCACAGCTCAGTTTTCCACGCACTGTCACTAACAGTCAACACTCACACTCACTGGTACTTGGCTGGGGCAGCTTAGCTCATAGCCAACTTGGTGGGGGCCGCAGTCCTTCTCTCTTACACAGTTCGGTGGGCGGAGTTACTCGTAAGAAGGCCACGGGAAGACACGAGAGTTTAATAATTGTGATTTGACTAATGGGGAATTGATAATTGGTGACTCCTGATAATTATAAATGGGAGCTAGACACACATCCGACAACAACAAACTCGCAACGCAGAAAAAAGTTAAAGTAAGTAACGTAGCTTTATTTAAAACAATAGGTGATAGCCATACAATTAACACTAGAAATATAAATAGGTTAGCACTACCATTATTTAGACTAAGTAAAGTAGGCACATCATTCATGGGGCACTGTATTCGCTTCTACATTAAATATCACAGGAATCATTGATCCTTCCTGAAAAGAGGTTCAAAAACTATGTTAAAAATGGGCTGATAAGAAAATACTATATAGTATTAAGGAATACTTAGATGACAAAACTGCATGGTCCATACCATCTCAGCGCACAGAAATTCGACGAGGGGCGATGTATCAAGTCTATCGATAACGACGGATGCATATAGATAACGACCTCTGTGGCGCAGCGGTTTTGGCTCTTCCTACCATGCGAGAGATCCCGGGTTTGATCCCCGGCTGGGGGGGTAAAGAAAAAATAACCCCAGGTCTTAGATGTTTATATGTGTGTGACGTCGCTGTTTCTGGTTCCCACGATACAGGGTATCTTAGTGTGGGGCCAAAAGCAATTTAGGTGCCTGTAAGTAAATGTTTATTTTTAATGTTTATGTTTTTGCATGGGAGCGTCTTTAAAAATAAAAATAAACCCGAATTTCCGGGATTTTATCACCTTCTTTATGCATTTATGGATGCATCTTTACTTAAAGTTAATTTTGAACTTGTATACAGGCTTTAAGGAGGGGCAATGTGTGTTAGTAAATATGCATCCGACTCTATAGTCAGAAAAACACAAAATTTTATCGATTCCGGATTATCGCAGGATTTTTACGATCGATACATAAGTGCATTCCATATTAAACAATACCTGAGCGTATGTAAATATACATCCGATTCTAGTAAACTACATTTGTCGATCCCGGAATCGAGGGTTTTTTCGATACAAAAGTGCATTCCATAATAGCTGTTAAAATATGGCAATGTTAGTATAGGTTTATTTAATGTGGTAACACTGATAGTTTGTTTTTAGTTACATCCGTTTCCGTCTATGCTCTTTGCATTTTTGATTACTGTCTCGATAGCCATCTTGAGTTTTGTGTTTGTGCCTGAGACACAAGAAATTAAACTAACGTCTAACAGATTCATCTTGTTTGCTTTCCATAATTTCTAAGAGGTTATGGGCCCAGTTACACTGAATCTGTTTTTGTTGAGACGTATTTCGACAAGTTAATTCTTATAAGCAAGCTGAGATTGAAAAACACGCATCGTCAAACTTTGTGAAAATGGAACCAGTCCTCGTTTTTGAAGTTATCTGGGGGAGATAACTGGGCTGTCTGGAAGTTTACGATCGAAGTCATCATGAAAGGAAGAGGATATTATGACATAGTTAGTGGCACCACACCAATACCAGAGATGACGAAGGAAAAGTCGGAGTGGATGGCAAAGGAAGCAAAGGCCCAGGAACTGATTGTCACAAGGATAGAACCTGCCCCACTCACTCATTTGTTATCGTGCTGCACATCTGCAAGCATGTGGGCGAAGCTGAAGGCGGTTTTTGAAAAGGAATCCATTGTAAGCATCCACCTCCTACAACAAAAGTTCTTCACCATAAGTTTTGGTGAAGACTCAGTGTCGACGTTCATGTCTAAGCTCGAAGATATAAGAACCAAGCTGAAACAAGCAGGAGAACAAGTCTCTGATAAGATGGTCATTACAAAGAAATCTAACGTGTGTAAACAGCTCCACGAACATTAAATCAAAAAGCTTGTCTAAATTTTGATTTTTGTATTAGCAGTAGACTCAGAATATAGTACATAAAATTTCCTACCATACAAATATAACTTTTATCCAGAACTCTCAGTGCGAACAGTGAAAAAGTGCAAAAACAACAACCAGTGAAGTGTATCAACAATTCATTTTTTCCAAATTACCTGCAAAATAAATCCGGTTATACAACAACTAAACTGCCTACACCATATTGTAGCCATTATTCGATGCTGTCTCCAGAGTCATTGATGGTTCGGAAGGTTATAGTTTTGGGCCAGCACCGAGTACACGCAAGTGATCCGGGTTCGAATCCTCACCGACAACTTTGCTTTTTCTTTCTTTACTCGTCATTGTCTGAATACTGCCGTCTGTCAGCGGAGAAAAGAAGTAAGTAAAAGGTCGTAAGTGGCACCCCCAGCGGACATCCTAGGCAACTCGACCCGTGTGACTACTAGCGCCACAAATTGTGTCCCTAGTGGGCGTCATAGGCAACTCATCTCGCTGACGACTAGCGCCACCAGATATAGCCACCATATAATATCAAAAGCCACAAGTAAAATAGCGTGACATCCAATAACATGAACAACACGTGCTATGCCTGCCAAGCAGATTTTGAAGTAGACGAGGGCCATCTGCGCTGCAAGATGGCAAGCTGTCCCAACTTATTTCACCTTGCTTGCACCACCACAACTACACGCAGCATGACTAGGGAAGAAACTGATGAGTGGGTTTGTCCAGAGTGTCGTATTTCTATGAAAAGGGGGGGCGACAACACTCTAACACCCGTAGGCACTTCTAAAACGCGATCAGCTGCCGTGGCTACAAGGAGTAAAGTCACAAAACCCCTGGCAGACGAGGATTACCGCTCGGTTGAGTATTTAGAAATTAATGCGGAAATCAGGAAATTGCATAAAGAGGTTGCTGACATAACGGCAATGTTAAAAAACGTACTGGAATCCGTGGCAGGTTTCGGTTCTAAAATGAACACCTTGATTTCCCGGACGGAACTGGTAGAATCAAAGTTAGAGACTCTTGGAGGTAGAGCTCTAAATGCGGTACAGGAGACTCCAGTTTACATGGTAACGCAACCATCTGCTACGAACCAGCAATTGACACCGACGGGGATGAAGGCCAAAACTAGCACCGGAAGTACTTTAGCGTCCAAAGCTGTAGAAAAAGCCAAGATTGTGGAGAAAAAAATGGCTTCGATCCGACCGGAGGTAGAAGGAAAGAGAGAACGGGCAACACCATTTGCCCAAGGAAAGCCCTCACAGGAGATACGCAAGGGAAACTCGTCTGAGGTGCCAAAAAATGCGAAAACGTTAAATGAACCAGAAGACGGAGAAGGATGGACAGAGGTCCGGAAAAAAACACGTCGTCCGCAATCCTTGTGCTGTCTAGCGGGACCGAGCGTCACCACATTGCAAGCCGTCGAGCGCCGCAGATACTTCCACTTATGGAATATGCGGTCGGGATTGGAAGACGTTCAGGCATATCTCCAGCAAGTGTGTGCTCCAGAAACCGGAACCGTAGATGAACTGACGCCGAGGGGCGACTATAAGTCGTATAAAATAGGCGTCCCGGCTGATTTGTATGATAAATGTTTTTCTGTCAACATGTGGCCTGAGAATGCTAGGGTGAAGTCATGGATACCCTTTCGAGGAATTTGGCCGAGAAAAGACTCACGGAAGTAGCACTGGTAGGCCCAAAGGTGGGGATTTGGTGACAATCTGCTACCAAAATACCAGGGGATTGCGCACTAAACTGAACAGCTTTTATACTAGCGTGTTAGCCGCCAATGTGGACTTGATTGCGGTAACAGAAACAGGCATTAATGATACTGTTCACGATGGAGAGCTTGTTCCTGATGGATACACATTGTTGCGAGGTGACAGGATGGATGGGCGCAAACACGGAGGAGTTTTGCTGGTCGCAAAACCTACACTGCAGCTGAAAGCGATTCCGTTCCAAGATGGTATAAACATCGACGCCGCTCCTTTTGAAATGGTTTCTGCGACTGTACATCACCATAATAAGTCCTTATTAACGTGCATTGTAGTTTATATACCGCCAAATTCAAAACATAATGAATATGTACAAATGTTTAATATAATTGAGAATATATGTGTTAAATATGATAATGTATTAGTTTTAGGCGATTTTTAATTTGTACTCTGCAACTATAGATACTATAAGTTATTTTGAATATTTTATGACCTTCTGCGAGTTCCGTCAAAGAAACTTTGTCGAGAACTGTAATGGTAGAACACTGGACTTAGTTCTATCAATGCTGGGTGAGAGCGACGTCAAGGTAGAGTTGGAGAGCGACTCCCTTGTCCCAAAGGTGGACCCACAGCATCCGCCCTTGGCCGTCAGTGTCTGGAGTAATGTAGTGCTAAATTCTACTGTTGACGGATCTGGGAAGCAGGTGTCACCACCGGATCTAGGTAATTCTGAGCACAGGCCGCGGTGGAACTTTCGCAAGGCCGACTTTCCTCTCCTATATAGCTCTCTGATGACCGCAGACTGGGCACCTCTATATGCTTCAAAGGATGTAGAGGGGGCGGTGCAGTGCTTGTATACAACCATGATAAAATTATTAGATAATTGCACTCCAAGAAAAAAGCGTAGAACCGGGTACTCTACCAGATACTGTTATCCGGAATGGTACACGGCGGACTTAATACGCGACATTAAACTTAAAGCTAGTCTTCACAAAAAGTATAAAGCTAGTAAGTCTCAGTGTGATTATGAAACGTTCTCTAAAAGTAGAGCCCTCGTCAAGAGCAAAATTGTTGTGAGGCATGACCAGTTCCTAACAAGAGTTCAAGCTCAACTTACAAAGGATCCGAAATCGTTCTGGAGCTACGTCAAAAACTAACGTTCTAAACGTAGTAGTCCAACCCGTGTCACCAAGAATGGCGTTGCTATAGCCGACGAGGTATGTGCACAAGAGTTCGCGAGATATTTCGAGTCTGTCTACGCTGAGGTGCCACCGCGGTTGGACGCGGAGGCGGCTTTGAAAGGGAGTGGGAGCGCCCGGGTGCACGTCGCACAGCTCACACTCAGAGATGTGCGCGCAGCCCTGACTCAGCTAAAGCCAAAGCACTCCGTTGGCCCTGATGGCATACCACCTTATTTAGTTAGGGACTGTAGGAGGGTGCTGGACAGACCGTTGCTCTACCTCTTCAACCTGTGTCTGGAAAGCTCTGAATATCCCGATGTCTGGAAGATTACGAGAGTTATTCCAGTGCCAAAAGGTGAAACAGGGTCGGATGTCAGTGGCTACAGACCAGTAGCGGTTCTGTCCACGTTTGCAAAGGTCTTTGAGTCGGTGTTACAACGTAGTATATACCTCCAGATGAGGGAGCAGGTTTCGGACGCACAGCACGGGTTCCGACCAGGCCGTAACACCGCCTCTAACCTTCTGTGTTTTGTGTCTTACGTAACGCCTCCACTTGATGCGCGGGGGCAAGTAGATGTCGCTTACTTCGACTTTAGAAAGGCCTTTGATACAGTGGACAACGACGTCCTTCTGGAGAAGTTAAGTGGGGTCGGCTTTGCCCCCCAACTTATGCGGCTTTTTGTGAGCTATCTTAAGCACAGAAGACAGTATGTGGAATACGCGGGTTCTACATCAGAGCCGTATTTCACATTTTCTGGCGTTAGTCAGGGCAGTAACTTGGGGCCTTTAGAATTTATTATTATGATTAATGACCTTCCGAAGGTCATTAAGGACGCTGTCTGTCTCTTGTTTGCGGATGACCTCAAGTTATTCCTGGAAGTAAGGGACATCTCGGATTGCGAAAAGCTGCAGAGGGATATAGATCGTGTGGTTGAGTGGAGCAAACACAACAAACTGTTCTTCAATGTTGGGAAGTGCGCGCTGATGTCTTACACCCGCGTACGCGAGCCTTTCCACCATAAGTACTCGGTAGATGGGGCAGAAATGACGCGGGTAAGAGAGGTCAAAGATCTTGGAGTGCGTATGGCCACTGATTTATCGTTTTGTAATCACATTGTAGATGTCACTAAGCAAGCATTTAAAAAGCTCGGATTTGTAATGAGACAATCAAGAGAGTTTAGGAGCATTGAAACTATAAGTGCCCTATACAATGCTTTGGTTAGAAGCAAACTAGAAAGTAGTGCGATTATCTGGCACCCACATGAAGCGAAATATAGTGTCATGGTGGAGAAAGTGCAAAACCGATTTGTTAGGTACTTATATCTGAAGCTGTACGGAGTCTATCCTTTCTTCCCGCTTATGTATCCAACCCTGTTCGTGTTGGGCATGGTTGGTTACAATGAGCTGGGGGTGAGGAGGGGCCTCGCACTTTCTTCTTATGTATTTAAGGTTTTCCGAGGAATGCTCGAAAACCCTCTGGTGTTGGCGAGGTTGGGACTGTATGTGCCGAACAACTACCTCCGAGCAAGGAACCATAAGTTGTTCTACATCCCGCTGGCGAGGACGGGGATGCTGCGGGAGGCACCTGTGATGAGGGCTCTCGCTCTCTTTAATGATATAACAGAGAGAACCGAGGTGGACCTGTTCCAATGTTCTTTGACGGGATTTGCAAGGGTCGCCACTTATTGTCTGTGTTATAGATAGGATTTATTTATAGCTTTTTTGTCCTTATATTTACTGTCTGTTTGTGTCGATTTGGTTTTTACTGTGATGTCACAAGCATGTATGTTTATAAATAAATAAAAAAATAAATAAAAAAATAAATAAAAAAATAAATATTGATGTGCTTGCCAGAGAAATTCAAGCATTTCCGCTCTGCTTGAGAGTCTGTGTCGGTGAATAGTCAGACAATTGAGGAGTTGACATCGAGGCTACTGGTTGAAGAAGAAAGAACCGAGACACCGAGTGAAGGTGAGGTAGCGTTGGCCAGTGTAAGCGGACATTCTCATGGTCCCGTGAAATGCTACACTTGTGGGAAGGAAAGCCACATTTCGAGAAACTGTGCTACCAACAAGAGAGACAGAAGAGAGTCCAGAGCGTGCCACTATTGTAAAAAGAAAGGGCACTTAGTGGCTGACTGTAAAGCGCTGAAGTTGAAGAATAAAAATGGTCCAGAAGTCAATGCTTTTATGTGTACGGTTAGAGAGGAAGGTGAAAAGTTCTGGTTTATGGACACGGGAGCCAGTGATCATATGTTTTTTTTTACTATTTTTGTGCTAACGTGCAATCAGTGCGTACACTTTAAGCAGTTCTGGTGCATGATTAAGTGGCGTGCTAGGCAATTCCTTCCACTGTCGGGTTGCCTAATAAGTGTGGGTTAGATGGCGTCCCATACATGCTTCCTCTTCAGCCGTCTTATAGTAGGGGGAGCGCCCAGTGCCGAAGCAAGCTCGTTTTGGTGGCGGTTAATCCTTCCCTCATAGGTTTTGGTCAGGTGGTTAACTTCTTCTTTGACAGTTGGCATCCGTAGGTACTTGTGTACTTCATCGTTTCTGGTGAACCATGGTGCGTTAACGATGCTTTTGAGGACATAGTTCTGATATCTTTGAAGTATTTCCACATTGGAGTGACTTGCTTTCCCCCACAGCTGTATTCCATAGGTCCAGACTGGCTTCAGTATCGATTTGTAAATGAGCAATTTATTGTTAACTGACAGCCGAGACTGCCTACTCATGAGCCACTGGAGGGACCGACTTCTGTGGTTCAGCTCGTCTCTTTTCTTCTGGATGTGCTCTCGCCAGGTTTGTCGCCTGTCTAAGAGGAAACCTAGGTACTTTACAACTGTCTTATGTGGCAGAACATCTTCACCAAGTTTTACTGATGGGCAATCGCCTTTCCTCAATGTGAAGGTGATGTGATTTGATTTGATTGCACTGGCTTTTATTCTCCACTTTTCCATCCAGCCATGCACTTTATCTAGATGCTTTTGCAGGGTTTTTGATGCTGTCTCTGGGTTTTTGCTAGAGGTCAACACAGCAGTGTCGTCTGCAAAAGTAGCTGTCATCACAGTTTTCGATTCTGGCACATCTGAGGTATAGATCAGGTATAAAGTAGGCCCCAGAACTGATCCTTGTGGTACTCCAGCTTTGATTTCCGAGAATGTCGATGTAGAATCATTGATTTTGACATAAAATATCCGACTTTCTATGTAGGACTTTAGAAGAAGATACATATTATGCGGTAGGCTTCAGTATCGATTTGTAAATGAGCAATTTATTGTTAACTGACAGCCGAGACTGCCTACTCATGAGCCACTGGAGGGACCGACTTCTGTGGTTCAGCTCGTCTCTTTTCTTCTGGATGTGCTCTCGCCAGGTTTGTCGCCTGTCTAAGAGGAAACCTAGGTACTTTACAACTGTCTTATGTGGCAGAACATCTTCACCAAGTTTTACTGATGGGCAATCGCCTTTCCTCAATGTGAAGGTGATGTGATTTGATTTGATTGCACTGGCTTTTATTCTCCACTTTTCCATCCAGCCATGCACTTTATCTAGATGCTTTTGCAGGGTTTTTGATGCTGTCTCTGGGTTTTTGCTAGAGGTCAACACAGCAGTGTCGTCTGCAAAAGTAGCTGTCATCACAGTTTTCGATTCTGGCACATCTGAGGTATAGATCAGGTATAAAGTAGGCCCCAGAACTGATCCTTGTGGTACTCCAGCTTTGATTTCCGAGAATGTCGATGTAGAATCATTGATTTTGACATAAAATATCCGACTTTCTATGTAGGACTTTAGAAGAAGATACATATTATGCGGTAGTAGGTTCTTCAGCTTGAATAGTAGTCCTTCATGCCAGACCTTATCAAACGCTTGCTGTACATCCAGAAATACTCCAGAACAGTATTCCTTTTCTTCCAGCGAAGTACGTATTTTTTCACACACTCTGTGTACCTGCTCTATTGTCGAGTGGTGACTTCTGAAGCCGAACTGGTGATCTGGAATAATTTTGTTGCTTTTCATACAGTCGTTCAAACGGCGCGATATTATCTTCTCGAATACTTTGGACAGCACCGGCAGCAGGCTTATTGGTCTATAGGATGATACCATATGCTCTGGTTTTCCAGGTTTCGGAACCATTGTTATTTGGGAGACCTTCCATATTGCGGGATAGTGTGAAGTCCGTAGAATACCATTAAATAGTTGGTTAAGGAACATTATGCACTTTTTTGGTATTTGTCGCAAAACTTCAGCTGTAATCAAATCAAATCCCGGCGCCTTTTTAAGTTCTAGGTTCAGTATTGTCTGACGAACTTCCTTGGGAGAACAGCAGCGTAGTGGTGGGCTGAGTTGTAGGTCACTTTCGAGAATGGATCTAATTTCTTCGTCTATCCTGTCACTCTCTGCACTGGTGTTTGGTGTGAACACGTCGCTTAAAAAGACTCTGTACGCCTCGGCTCTCTCCTCGTCTGTTTTTGCCCATGTCCCATCATCTCTTTTTAGCGGGTACTGTGCTAGCTGTGGTTTCTGACTGGACTTAATGGCTTTCCACAGGGAATGTTCATAATTTGCTTTGGGGCTTAGCGACTCTAATTGTTGTTGCACTGTGTCGTTTTCGATTTCTGCTAGAAATAATTTCAGATCTGCAGCTGCTTTGTTGAAAGCCTTCTTGTCTAGCGGGTGTCGGGAAGAGTGCCATATTCTTCTAAGTTGCCTTTTTTCCATTACTCTGCGTCTGACTTCCTGGGGGAGGTTGCGGTTGGTCTTACAAAATTTTCTTTCCAGTGGTGTATTAAGCCAGGCTGCAGTTTGTAATAGGTTTGTGATGTAGACAGTGGCCGATTCAACATCATCTTCAGTTTTTAGGGGAACTTTCAGAGTAATGTTTTCCTCTAAGTACTGCCGAAATTTATCCCAGTCAGTATTTTTGTTGTATAGGAAGGGATTTTCTGGTCTATCAATCAATGTGGTGCTGATGGTGGCAATGACTGGTGTATGGTCTGAGGATGAATCGAGACAGCTTTCCACCTTCAAATAGTAAGACTGTATTCCCTTGTAGATGAAGAAATCCAGTAAATCAGGCAACTTGTTGGGATCTGTAGGCCAATAAGTCGGTTGACATGTGGTAAGGACATCAAGGTTGTTTTTGTCAACACTTTTCTTAAGGTTGCTTCCTCGAGTTACTGTCAATCGGGAGCCCCATACAGTGTTTTTCGCATTCCAATCACCTCCAGTGATGAATCTGTTTCCCAGGGTCTTGAAGTAAGCCGTAAAAACTTCATCATCAATTTCAGCTATTCTTTTCTTTTTTGGCGGGCAGTATATGGATGATAGGGTCAGAGAGCCATGTTTGTCATGGACCAAAATTGTTGTTGCCTGTATTTGAACAGTCCGAAATGCAGGTTGTTGTTGGTGTTTCAGGTTATTCTTGATAAGGATCGCGCTTCCCGCGTGAGAGGTATTATCAGGGTGGTGAGTTGTATATGTGCAGTATCCTTTCAGCCTGAAGTCAACGTTGTCTGTGAGGTGGGTTTCTGTTACCAGTAATATGTCCAGGTTGTGTAGTTTTATTAGTCTGTTTACTTCGTGTTTCTTCATAAGCAGCCCATTCACGTTCCACGTGGCAATGCGTAACGACGCCATTAGTGTACAAGTTTGTTGATGACTGAAGTGAGGAGCCCCATCAGGGTACCCATTTGATCAAGCAGGCGATCCAGCTTTTCGGCTTGTTTTAAAAGGAGGTTTTCTAGGTTGTCAGATATATTGCTATGAGTATGACCTGACACCACTTGTGCATAGGATGCTGTGGTGTTTTTGTGTGTTGTACCTTTATTTTGTTCTTCATTTTGGTTCGGAGGGCATTCATAATTCTGGGGTCTCATTCTGGTTATGCGTGGTCTCATTTCAAGTTTCCGCTGCTGTATTTCTAGGAAAACTTTGCAGCCCTTGTAATTTGCAGGGTGGTCTTCCAAACACAAGGCACATTTGGCTGGGGAATCTCTGTTCTTTTTTGGGCACTCAGTGGTGTTATGACTTTCTGCACATTTTACACACCTATAAGGCCTCATACAGTTGTTCCGTGTGTGTCCATACTGCTGGCACCTTTTGCATTGAGGAATGACTTTCTTCCGTTTCGGATCTTCAATAACAATTGAGGTGTGGTAAATGTACTTAAGCTCCTTAACATTCTTGTTGTTTGGTCCAGGCTCCAAGTTAACAAACCATGTAGATAAGGGGGTTTTGGTGGCTCCATGTCTGGCATTTATAATTTCCCCTTTGATATTGTTTCCAGTGCTCTCAATCGCTTCTTTGATCGCTTCTGTTGGTGTAGATGAATGCAGGTTTCTAATAACAATTCTGTAGGGTCTTTCATCTTTGCAAGTAAATGTATGCCCAATGATATTTTTTTCCCGGACTAATTTAATTAGGGTTTTGTACGCCTCAATGTTACTGCATGTTACTCTTAATTGATTCTTTGTCACAATTTTGTAAGAATACAGAGACTTCTCCAGGGTTTTCCCGATTAGCTCGTTTAATTTGGTTATGTCCTGTATGCCGTAGAGCATAATTGGTGGAGGTTTTCTAATACTGTCCTTCGTCGTTCCAGGAGCAGGTGTTTCATTTTGAATTGGCAAAGTAGAGTAGCTGTTGTGAGTGTTTTTCGGGGGACGGGGACGGGCTTTGGTTGGCTCGGAACCGTTTGTTTCGCTTTTTGTTTTGGGAAAGAATTGGCACAGTTTGCCAATCGTTTTCACTATCAATTGTTTGATTTTTTGGATCCAGGTTTACTTTATTGGAATTTTGGCCAATGTTGAATGTAGGTTTAGAAGTGTTTGATCCAGTTCCATTGTTGTTTTGACCAAGATCCTTGTTAGGCATTTTTGTTGGGGTTCGCTTCATGGTAGAAATTATTTATTTGTTATGGCAACACTATGTAAGACGTCAAACGTCATTTTTACGCAACTCGAGAAATACAAAAAATTTGTGAGGTAGATAAATATTTGAAATGGCGAAGACTGGAAATTCCAATCTTTTGACACTATTTCACGCGTTATTCGAATGTCTTCCGCGGAAATAACGATCATGCAGGTTTTCTATGAGTTTGAGTCCACTTTGACACTATTTTTAGACACAATATCACTGTAAAACCACAAAACTGAATAAATATTGAGGAGCAAGCGGTTGCTCCAATGACAGTTGACAGAAGAAAAAAAAATAAAAAAAAAATAATAAAAAAAAATAAAAAATGTGTGATCATATGTGTGGAGAAAAACAGATGTTCAAAAACCTGTATGAGGGACAGAGTTCTAGTAAAGTAACCGTGGGTAATGGAAAAGCTCTATATGTGATGGGTCATGGAACCGTGGAACTGTTTGCTTGGAATGGTGAGAAGTTTATAAAAACTGTATTAAAAAAAGTGCTGTATGTGCCTGAACTGAAGTTCAATCTATTCTCGGTAGGCACTGTGCTAGACAAAGGCCTAAGTTTAGTGTCAGACAAAGAACAATGCGAGTTTGTGAATGCTAAGGGTGGAGTTTGTGCAGTTGCGAAACGCGTAAATAAACTGTATTGTATGCTGTTTACGTTGAACGAAACGCAATCTGAGTTGTCAAAAATTACGTCAGGTGGTACGAAGAAAACGGATTTGCATGAAACGAAACGCAATTTGTTTGAAATTGACAATATTGACATTGCAGAATCTGTTGAAAACAAAAATGGGTTGGTTTGTTTGTCAAAGAAAACTGAAAATATGAGTGTTTGGCATAAAAGGCTTTGTCATCAGAATAGACAATATGTGAAACAGTTCCTAGATAACAAGAAAATAAGTTACGTAGATGATCTGGACGTGTGTGAAGATTGTTTGGTGGGCAAACAAAAGCGCTTGCCATTCCCTGCGAGTTTGTCACGCGCTAAAGAGAAGCTTGAGTTGATACACGCAGATGTCTGTGGTCCGTTTGAAAACGCATCACTTGGAGGCGCAAGATTTTTCTTGTTGCTAAAAGACGATTACTCAGGTATGCGTACTGTCATCTTTATGAAACATAAAAGTGAAGTTACGGCGGCAATAAAAACCTTCGTGTCGCACTCGGAAAGACAAACAGGACTAAAAGTCAAGTGTTTGAGAAGTGACAACGGCCTAGAATTTGTGAATAGAGAGTTGGGAATGTTTCTGAGTTCATGCGGCATTGTTCACCAACGCAGTGTCGTATATACGCCCCAACAAAATGGACGAGCTGAAAGAGAGATGAGAACATTGGTTGAGGCCGCTCGCTCCATGATGTCAGGTATGCCGAAGTACTACTGGGCGGAGGCTGTAAATACAGCCGCATATATCTTGAATAGGTCTGGCCCGAGCCCTGTAAAAGGTAAAACACCTTATGAGGCTTTTTATGAGATAGAGACACCTGTCGAAGAGTTCCAAGTATTTGGTTCACGAATTTCAGTGCTGATACCTAAACAAAAAAGGTTGAAACTTGATCCAAAGAACAAGATTGGAGTATTTGTGGGATATGATAGCGATGTAAAAGGCTATAGAGTTTTCATCCCACAGACCAGGAAAGTGGAAGTTCACCGAGATGTAGTTTTCTTGCCGGCAATGCAGAAAGAACCTGAAAATAAGAAAAACAGTGAGATTTTAGTAATGGAAAATGAAGATACAGAACATGAGGAAGTACAGCTGTCTGTCGAGACTCCAGAGGTGGTGGAGAATATGTTAGAGCAAAGCGAAGTTCAAGATCTTACACAAAGCGATGATAGCTATAGTTCTGTACTAGATGAGGAATCTGAAGCATTAACTACTCAGGAAAGAGGGCACTCATATAATCTACGTACAAGAGAGAACATTACGAAGCCGAAGTATTTAGATGCTTATGAAACTAGCTTAATGAGTGTCATAGAAGATGAAGAACCAAAATCATACATTGAAGCCCTTGCTAGCGTTGATGCTTCTCGGTGGGAGGAAGCTATTAAAAGGGAACTGCAAGCCCTGAAGGAAAATGAAACATGGGAGTATGTAAGAAAAAGGAATGATTACAAGGTTATTGACACCAAGTGGGTGTTTCATGTAAAAAAGGATGAAAAAGGTAATGTTGCATCTTATAAAGCTAGGTTGGTAGCTAGAGGCTTTCAACAAGATATGTCATTTGTAGAAACTTATAGTCCAGTAGCTAGACTAACTTCTGTTCGTTTTTTTTTGGCTTTTTGCAACCAAAATAACATGTTAGTACATCAGTTAGATGTTTATAGTGCCTTTTTATATGGTGAGATAGAGGGTGATGTGTATATCTCTGTGCCTCAGGGATGTGAATCTGATGAAAATACTGTCTGTAAATTAAAGAAAGCTTTGTATGGGCTTAAAGACTCACCAAAGAACTGGAATAAGAAGTTTCACTCTGTAATGTGTAAGTTAGGCTTCATGAGATGTGATTGTGAGTACTGTTTGTATTCAAGAAATAAAGATGGTTGTAAAACTTATCTTATGCTGTATGTTGATGATTTGTTATTGGCTTCTAGTGAAGCAAGTGAACTTGAAACTGTGAAACAAATGTTGAGCACTAACTTTAAAATGAAAGATTTGGGTTTGATTTGTCATTACCTGGGAATTCATATTAGTCAAAATTTAAGGGAGGGAACTATTAGAATAGATCAGGAAAACTACTTGAAAAATGTTCTGAAAAACTTTAATATGTCAGAGTGTAAACCTTGTTTGACTCCTATGGAAGACAACTTTGATCACAGTGTACTTAAGAGAGAGAAATCTGAGAGCCCAGAGTTAGAGACGCGATGTAGGAAAGTTATTGGATCTCTCATGTATGCTATGTTGTGTTCGAGACCTGATATTTGTTTAGCTATAAATATCCTGAGTAGATACCAATCATGTGCGAGTCAAGATCTGTGGATAGCTCTAAAGCGTGTGTTACGTTACATTCAGAGTACATTGAACTTGTGTATAACATTTACGAAAACAAAGAGTTGTAATGTAATAACTGGTTCTGTTGATTCAGACTGGGCTGGGGACAAGGCTGATAGGAAGTCAACGGGTGGTTTTGTTTTTAAGTTATTTGGTTGTTGTGTATCATGGGTTGCAAAAAAAACAAACAACTGTTGCCTTGTCTTCAACCGAGGCTGAGTTTGTAGCGCTAAGTATGGCTACTAGTGAGGCTTGCTGGTTAAAGGTCTATATAAGTTTTTCTCTGGTTTAGATACTATTGTTACTCTGTATGAGGATAATATGTCTGTAATAGGGTTGTGTAAAAATCCTCAATTCCACCACAAGCTGAAACATGTGGATATAAAAATATTCTTTGTAAGGGATAAGTTTATTGATAAGAAAATTAGTATTGAGTATGTGAGTACAAATGATCAGGAGGCTGATATATTTACTAAACCATTAGGTAGAGTAAAGTTTCAAAAATTCAGAAAGATGCTGGGTCTTAATGAGTAAATTTTGTTATATGTATTTGTTATTTAGTTAAGATGCTTCACATTGAAGGAGGGTGTTAAAATATGGCAATGTTAGTATAGGTTTATTTAATGTGGTAACACTGATAGTTTGTTTTTAGTTACATCCGTTTCCGTCTATGCTCTTTGCATTTTTGATTACTGTCTCGATAGCCATCTTGAGTTTTGTGTTTGTGCCTGAGACACAAGAAATTAAACTAACGTCTAACAGATTCATCTTGTTTGCTAAGGGAGAATGAAATGAAGCAAGTTGGTCAGAAATATCAATGCCTTTTTTGGCATCATTATAATCGATTACTGCATCGGGTTTTATGACGTCGCCTCGTCTGGTAGTCACGTTAGACATACCATCTCCATGGCAGGTTGAGATCATGAATACATCTCGCTTATCACGCCATTTTAGTACAGTATAGAGATTGTCCTTTTGTCTAGCTATTTGTTCTCCCCTTCTGAGCTTCGCCTACCTTCGCACTTCTTGCGGCAAATTTATTTTATTTTTACGTAAAGTGCCGCACAAGTCAGTATTGCGACCTTTCAGATACTCAGCCAATGGTAAACTGGTATAATAGTTGTCAGCAATGATGATACGACCGGCATCTAAAAGAGGTTCTGTAAGCTGTACGACTGTTGAACCAGGTTTATCAAGACCCTCTAACTGATGTGAGATCCCAGAATAAATCTGGTAGGACCATGTGTAACTATTTACTGTACAGGCTTTATATATTTTCATACCGTAACGATTTGTTTTATTAGCAATTTCCCATGAAATTTTACCATTGACTCATCAACGACAATAATATCGCCTGGCATATAAAGACTACGAAAATTGTCAACCATTTTTTGTATCAGTGGATCTATTTTATGAGTTCTTTGCTCTCCAATGACACCTATTTGGACTTCTGTAAAGTGCCAGCATCGTAGAATGGAGCTAAACCTGTTGTACGACATATTTATTCTGTGCATAAGAGGATTATAGTACAGCACATCCAATTTCCAGTAATGCTCAATCGAGGGCTTAGGATTGAGACCTATGTAAATTAGAATTCCAAAAAATTTTTTCAATTCCTCTAGTGACGTCTTTCCATCTCGTCATTCGACTAAATTCTGCGGTACGCAATTCTTTCAATAACCCAGCGTAATTATTCGTATGGATGACCATTTCATCAATCAAATCATCAGGTACAAAATAAGCATATATTTTGTTCAAACTAATTTGGCCATCTTCACTAATAATTGCGGCCATATTTTGTACACCGTGAATGCCTGTAAATGTTTCCCTACCTAAAGGCAAAACATCTCCTTTCCACTGGGTTTCAGACGCATTGGATGACGTTGTTGGACTTCCTGGATTGGGTGACGATGGACTTGCTGGTGTAGGCGACGGAGTCTCAGTTCTTTCTGCAGTACTTGCTATATAGTTTGCAATTACCTCTGTCCTCGATTTCTTCATTTTCATTATCGGGCTGCCACTCATCGTCACTTCCACTACTAAATGCTTCTTCATCTGAATCTTCCAAATAACGCAATATGTCTTCACTCGTATACCTTTTGGCCATTTTCTCGAAAAGCAACAATTATTGCATGAAACGAACTTTTTTTTCAATAAAATATCAATTATAACCTCAAAGTATCAAATTACTTTCTAACCCAATTAGACGTTGACAGTTGATTGACATTTAAACAAAAAAAAGGATTTCCGCGTGTGCGCTCACATATGACTCATTGAACGTGTAGTAGAAAATTTCTTACGCTACGTTCGTGAGTCACATGTGACTCAGAAAAAAACCACCAGAATGAGGGTAGTTTATGAAATAATGATTACGAAATTATGTTTTTATGGATTACAATAATGTTATAAAGCTTATATTAAAAAAAAACACTGGACGTGGGGCTTTACTAAAATGAGTTGTATGGGGACAGGGAAGTTGTTAACATCATAAATTGTCCAGTTGTGGATACCCTGGATGCCCCATACACCATCAACGAACTACAAGCGGCCCTATCTCATGTTCCAGACTCGGCTCCCGGGTTGGGCAGGTTCCCCTAATCCTTCTTGTCATATAGGTTTATCTGTTTTAGATATATTGATATATTATCTAAAACAGATTGATATATTATGACCATAATGTATAAATTTTCGACAAATTATGACATTCAAATTTCGAACGCCGACGCCCGCCTGCGTGCCGCCCCTAGTTTGTCTGTTAAGTTGGAACTACTGAACACTAAACAAGTGCAGAGCAATTACCAATGCCACAATGCCGGTCGAACATGTGAGAGCTTATGATATGTGTGCAGATAAACTATAGTGTATTTAACTGTACGTAATTGGGCATTACAATTATCAACGAAAATTATGCTACACGCCATGCCTTTGTTACAAATAACCGAATGTGTTATACTGCTTAGGGGCGAATCATTCGGTTAGATTTTGCCAAAAACCCACCAGCTGTAGAATTCGTAAGAGGAAAAATCACTCCCTACTTCATCCAAGGAGTGACCCGGCTTCAAATGTTAATTCGAGTACTTCAGTTCAAACGGTTAAGTCAGTTCCGAATGAAAAATCTGTTATTGGAGCGGGATCTAGTCGTTCCACGAATGAGACCACACCAGTTCTGACCTGTTTTTCTAAAGGAAAGTCAGGTAGTCAAGTTTTGTTGCCCACAGCACTCGTGTCGAGTGTGTACAATAAAAAAAAAAGAAAACGTCAAGTGCGAGTCTAAATCGCGCACGAAGGGTTCCGTACCACCGTTCAATGGAAGCGATGGTGTGGAGTGAATAGTTTGGATTTTACACAGCAAAATATTGTTTACAAAGTTATTGGTGCGGTTACTTTCACACTCCATGTACGTAACCAGGTGCATCCATAAGTTTGTATGTGGTATTGAAAAAATTGTTGTATGGGAGCCCCCTTAAATATTTCTTTTATCCTGTTTTTTAGTATTTGTTGTTATAGCGGCAACATAAATACATCATCTGTGAAAATTTCAACTGTCTAACTATCACGGTTCGTGAGATACAGCCTGGTGACAGACGGACGGACGGACAGCGGAGTCTTAGTAATAGGGTCCCGTTTGGAACCCTTCGGGTACGGAACCCTAAAAAGGTCAGTACAGTTGTTAGATCAGGGTTCACCAGCCTCCTTTGTAACAGAGGCCATGGTTCAAGGGTTGAGCCTGAGAAAAACACATGCCAACCTGTCAATTTCCGTTCAGCAGTGACGTTAAATATTCAGTCATTAACGGATCCGAACTTTAAAATGAAGATCAAATATTTTGTGCTAACAAACATTACAGCAATACTTCCTGAGAGAGAGGTATCGGTGCCGGACTGGAATCAATTGCAGGATTTGTGCTTGGCTGATCCTGAGTTTAATTCACCCAATAAAATAGACTTTTTATTGGGGGCGGAGATCTATAGCCAAATTATAAAGGAGGGTGTAGTGAGAGGACCCGCAGGGTCCCCAGTAGCTCAGTGCACTACTCTGGGATGGATATTATCTGGATCTACGGGTACCGCAGGTATAAGTAACAAGATATCAGTCTTGCAAGTGCAAATAGATGAAAACGACGTCATTAAACGATTTTGGGAATTGGAAAACGAGCCTTTATTGAGTACACCAATTCTATCAAAAGAAGAACAAAGATGCGAAGACATCTTCACAACCACAACACGTAGAGACGAAGATGGTAAGTACGTGGTGAAATTGCCTTTTAGCGATGATGAACTGTCTTGTAAATACGGAGAATCACGTGAAATTGTAATAAAGAGATTAAGGTCACTAGAAAGAAAGTTCACCAAAGATAAAGTACTAAAGGTTAAGTATACGGAAGTTATAAATGAATATTTAAAGCTAGGTCACATGGTTTCGGTACCAGAAGTGGATCTAAATAAAGTAAATTCGTTCTATTTACCACACCATGCAGTTGTTAGGGAGGACAAGTCCACCACCAAAGTGAGGGTAGTCTTTGACGCATCCTGCAAGAATGTAAACGGGGTTTCACTAAATGACACCATGGTGGTTGGACCCACATTGCAGCCAGATTTGCGGCATTTGATCATGGGATGGAGGAAGCATCCGGTAAGTTTAATAGCAGACATTGTTAAGATGTACCGAATGGTGAAGGTAGCAGAAGGAGATTGCGATTATCAACGTATCGTTTGGAGAAATAATCCAGATGATCAAATAAAGGACTACAAACTGCTCACCGTTACCTTCGGTACAGCTTCAGCTCCATACTTAGCCGTGAAAGCTCTAAACCAAGTTGCTATAGATCACAAAGAAAAGTATCCAATCGCAGCAGAACGGGTTTTACATGGATGATTTGATGTCTGGTTGTCAAAAAATAGAAGAAGGAAAAGTGTTATATAAGGAAATGAATTCACTATTAAAGGAAGGTGGATTCATTTTGTCATCAAAATGGTCGAGTAATAAAGATGAGTTACTGGAATTACTACATCAAACAGGGGAAGGTAAAGTCAAAGAAAAGAAAGAGCACAAACATTTTGAATGTAAACAAGAGAATATTGTAAAGATTTTAACACGCGATGAATTCCAATACTCGGTGAAGCTGCCTCCGTTGTCTGCACCTGTGATAAAAAGGAAAATAATATCAGATGTGGCAAGGCTATTTGACCCACTGGGGTGGATAGCACCATGCGCAATAAAAGAAAAAATCTTTATACAGCGACTGTGGATAGCGGGGACTGGTTGGGACGAAGAACCACCAACCAGTATTTTAGAGGATTGGTATACTTACTGTAATTAGTTAGCTCAACTAACAGATTTTAGTATTCCTAGGTGGCTGTTCACCAAAGAAGATGATATACTGGTGGAATTACATGGCTTCTCAGATGCATCCAATTTCGATTATTCGGCTGTAGTATATGTGCGTGTAGTCAGTCCATCAGGTGAGGTTTATGTCGTTCTCGTTGGCGCTAAAACCAGAGTATCACCCGTCCGGCAAGTCAGCATTCCACGCTTGGAACTTTGTGGCGCGGTTCTGCTAGCCAAGCTGCTAGTGGAGATTGCGAAGGTGCTAAACATTCCAAGCAGCAATGTAAGATTCGATGGTAGTGCTGGCTTGGTTGAATAAACATCCAAGTAACTGGAAGACATTCGTAGTCATAGAAATTCCGAAATCCATTTCACATTGGAATCATCACAGTGGTCGCATATCTCGACGAAGGTCAATCCAGCTGATTGTGCGTCACGCGGAGTTCGGCCATCAGAGCTTATTATGTTAGAGTTATGGAAATTTGGCCCAAGGTTTCTATGGGAGAAAAACATTTCATTTAAAAAATTAAAGAACAAAGAGACGCACGAGGAAAAGTCATTGAAGGTTTATGTTGCTACGGTAGAGGAGTCGATTGTTGACAAGTATTCTTCCCTGAAGAAGCTAATTCGTGTGGTAGCATATTGTAGGCGATTTGTCACTAAAAAGCAAATTTTGGATAAAGGTCAATGTGTAAAGTATTAACATAAGTGGGAGTTGGATGAAGCGCTCTCGATTTGTAGTAGATTAGTTCAAGCTGCAGATTTCAAATCAGCAATAAAAGAAATACAAACTTACGGATACGTCAAATCCAAATCGTCGAAACTGTTAAGTTTGAATCCCTTCATCGACGATAAGGGATTGCTAAGAGTAAACGGGAGAATATCTCAGTCTCAAGAAGCCGAGAATGTTAAGCAACCAATCTTGCTTCAGCACAATTCGCACTTTTTGGATTTAGTAGTTGACAATGCTCACAAGAAAACTTTGCATGGGGATGCACAATTAATGCTAAATTTCATCCGTTCAGCGTACTTTTTAGTTGGAGCAAAGAATCTGGTGAAACATCATGTTCGTAAATGTGTGAGTTGCGTGCGGCACAAGGCGAAGTTACAAAACCAACTTATGGGGTTCTTGCCTTCAGTTCGAGTTACACCGGCTAGGGTGTTCTTAAGTAGCGGTGTAGATTATGCAGGACCAATTATGCTAAGAACCTCCAAAGGCAGAGGCCATAAAGGTTATAAAGGATATATATGTTTGTTCATATGTATAGTTACAAAGGCTGTACACCTTGAAGTTGTGAGTGACCTCACATCCAGAGGATTTTTAGAATCATTTAAACGATTTGTGGCTAGACGCCGCCACTGTGCTAACCTGTACAGCGACAATGGCACGAATTTTGTAGGAGCCTCAAAGGAGCTCAAAGCTCTGTTTGAAGCGGACAGATCAACAATGGTTCAAGAGATAGCTGATAATTTAGCTGTCCACGGAACAAACTGGCATTTTATTCCCCCTTGAGCTCCCAATTTTGGCGGATTATGGGAATCCGGTATAAAATATACCAAATACCATATCAGACGAGTAATTGGTGAGTCCACGCTGACGTACGAAGAAATGAGTACACTTTTGAGTCAAATTGAAGCATGTCTCCATTCACGATCATTGTCAGTGATCAATAATGATCCATTAAACACTATCCCTTTGACTCCTGGACATTTTCTAGTAGGAGAGCCACTTGTGACAGTCCCTGAAGCAAATTCTGAAAGCTCCAACGTTACGACTTTGAAAAGATGGCAGGTCACTCAGGGGATGTTGCAGAACTTTTGGTGAAGGTGGTCTAACGAATATTTGACGCTTCTCATTCACCGTTACAAATGGGCTTTTAAAATACCGGAACCTGAAGTCGGGGACATTGTCTTGGTGAAGGAGGATGACTTACCTCCTAGTAAATGGCTTTTTGGTAGAATCGTTGCTAATCATCCTGGTTTGGATGGATTAACTAGAGTGGTGTCATTGAAATGTAAAAATTCAACTGTAAAACGCCCAACCTCAAAGCTTTGTGTTTTACCGATAAATGTATAGTTTTATGTAATTTTAGTTGTAAGAGTTCACATTGTTGTAGCCCTCATCAATATCAGAATGATCAATATTGCTATGGTGGGCGGTTAGAAACGACATTCTGTCCTTGGTGGGCGGTATGTCTTATTTGGATAGTACCTAAAATTGCCGATAGATGGCGCTGTGTGTCTTCTGCCTCGCGCAAGCAATGGTTTGCCGTGGCTTTTAAGAGATGAGTATTATGTGAGATTGTCGAGAGAACTACTATGTTGACAGACGCGATCGTGCTTTCGTGTCGCTTGCACGTATTCTCAGAGCAGCACCGCTTGCCTCGGGGCATATTTCCTGCGTCAGATGTTATCAACATTGCGACTACCATCGTGCGTGATCTTACTGTGCGCGAATATGCCGCCTAAATCCTGCATACCTGCGAACTGTGCTTCATGTGCTGAAAATGTTGCCCATGGTCCGGAGTGTTCCAGGTGCAAATCGAGATACCATTTCTCCTGCGCAGGTATAAGTGAGCGAGGATATAACCGACTAGGTACCGGGAAAACGACATGGATCTGTTCTACGTGCCGGGATAATCAGGCGAAGCTTCAGCCTGCAGCTCTGGTGATCTAGATGTAACCAAGATGTCTACCTCGCATTCGAAATCTGGCGGAAAGACGGATCAAGTGGCTGCAAAAGAAGATCGACTGGTGCTGATGTCTCAACAGATAGATACAATCCTCAAGAAACTTAATTTAATCACTTCCATTGAAGCGGACATAAAACAAATGAATGATATTACGGTCCTTAACGGTAACCTCAATAAGAGTATTGAAGAGTTATCGCATAGGGTTTCTGAAGTGGAGGACAGAGGTGGAACAGCTACGGAGCGAGGTGAACGACCTAAAGATAACCGTCGCTGACCTGACCGACGAAAACAGCAGAAATGAGCAGTGGGTGAGGAAATCTAACATCCAAATCAATGGTGTGCCTCAGAAGAATGGCGAAAACCTTCTTGCCATAATAAGCAGATTGGCAGACCATTGCAACTTTCCTTTGAAACCTGACACCAATATCGACCTTGTTACCCGAATTGCGACCAAAAACGATAGTGAGGGAAAGCGTCCGAAGCCAATAATCATGAAGTTTCAAGCAAGATATAAAAAGACGACTTTCTGGCTGCTATCCGGAAAATGAAGAACATCAAATGTTCAGATATTGGTTTTGCGGGGGTCGATGACATGATCTACGCAAATGACCATCTATCAGCGAGGATACCTTCTACAGCAAGCTAAAGCAAAAGCTAAGGCGAAGAATTATGCATTCTGCTGGGTTCGTAATTGCACAGTGATGGTTCGGCGCAACGACAAATCTCCGATCATTCATATCACGTCTGATGAAGCTTTAAAAAAAAAACATAAGTAATAACCATAACTTATACAAAAGGTTTCATACCTCTGCTTTATGTGCGGGTAATATCTTTGCTAATGATGGCGCGCTCCAGGTTATTTTAATCTTTACACGGTATGTTTTAAAGCTGATAACTGATTGCATAATTTTTTTCTATTCACTCAACAGATTAACTTGTTTTGTCGCAGCGAGCGGTCACCCGCTACGATCTCCTTCCCTTTCATTGATTGAGCTTGTTTTCATTTTTTATTATAATTTGGACCCGACTTTGACCATAACGATCTTGTTTCACTATAACTTGTACATATTAACTATCTTTCATTCACAAACACCAAGCTATTTAGCAAAAATGATTAAATACCTTCCTTATTGTTTGTTGGTAATTAAAAGAGTTATTCACTGTAAATGCCTACTAGGTTTTTGTTTTGATGTGGTTGTGACGGTTTTGTGTGGAAGCTTCTGGTCTTTAAATGTATTTTTATCTATGTTATCACGTAAGTGACCTATGTCTTTAGTGATAATAAATTTCATTAAACCTTAAACCTTTTTCTTTAATGATATTACGTAAAATTTTCAAGTGTTTTTAGTTTTGCATACTGACTATGTTTAGTGTTTTCTACCAAAATGTTCGTGGGCTACGTACAAAAACAAACGTATTTTTGAAAAGCATTTTAAGTGTCACATACGATTTGATTTGCGTCAGTGAATCGTGGCTGTTACCGGGCATTTTTGATAACGAATTAGTAGACTCGCGATATAGTTTATACCGAATGGACCGTGATTATGTTAATAGGAATATGTTGCTAGGCGGTGGCACCTTCGTAGCCGTGCATCGAGAACACAAAGTGGACATGCGAGATTTGCGCTTACCCCCTACTTTACCCGATGCTGATATAACTTGCGTCAATATTTCGTTATCAGAATCACCACATCATAAAAAGTTACGTATTTACTGTTGCTACTTTCCTCATTCAGTAGATAACACACGAATTAATTCGGAATTAACATTTTTTTAACTTATTTCTGACTTAATTATCGAATATCCTCATGATAAGATCTTGGTTGTTGGTGATTTTAATATTTCACAAGATAAATGGCATCCATGCCCCCAAAATTCTAATTGTTTTGTTTTAGAAAATCCATCGGAGGATTCTTTAACTTAAAACGTCTCGGCCTTTATTTCATTTAGAAGTAAGTCACAACATAACTATTTATTGAATCATAACAGCAGAATGCTCGATTTAATCATATCTAACATGTCATGTGAGGTGCTGGGCGCGGAGGGCCTGGTCCCGGCGGACCGCCACCACCCCCCGCTGTGCGTGCGGTGCGGGTGCTGGCAGGGTCCGCCGGGCCCGAGCTCCAGCCTGCGCCACGTATCGTGCGTCGGTTCCATGCTGCGGATTATGATTCTGTCAACTTAGCTCTTGCGTCAGTAGACTGGGATCAGCATTTATCTGTAGATTGTATAGAGGTTGCCGTAGATAACTTTTATTCTGTGATTAATGAAATTATAGATAGATTCATTCCTAGTCGTGTTGATCATAATGACTTAAAATATCTTAGATGGTACTCAAACCCATTAATTAGCCTAATTAATAAAAAAAAAAAAAAAAAAAATAGAAAATTTACGGCAGGCTTTCTGATTATGAATTTTTTTCAGCACTACATCGGATGCAAAAAAAAATTGAAAGTGAGTGCTTTGACAGATTTATTTGCAATGCAGAGGATAATATAAAAATAAACTCGAAACATTTTTTGTCTTACATAAAATCGAGAAAAGGTATTAATGAAATTCCAGACACAATCTACTTGAATGAAACTGATGTTGGCTCAGACGGGCAATCCATAGCAAATATTTTTAATAATTTATTTCACTCAGTTTTCGAAAAAGAAACCTCTGTTAACAATTTACCTAATTACCTAAGTAGCTACAATAATACAACATTGCAATTCCAATAACGGTTGTAATAATAATGTCAATAATAATGTCTTTGGATACATGCTTAGTTCCGGTTAAATGGAAGCAGTCTCCTTTCACCCCCATTTTTAAGGGTGGTGGAGATAAGCACAATGCAAATAATTATAGAGGTATTTCTAAACTAAGTGTTATTCCTAAATTATTCGAAAAAATTATATACGATGTTATGTTTCCCTCAGTTAGACCATACCTAGTAAATTCTCAGCATGGTTTCATTATGCAGCATGGTTGTTTATCTATCTAAGTATTAATATTTATCTATATAAGTATGTGTATCGTTGTCTAGTACCCAAGATACAGGGAATCCTAGTTTGGGGCTAGATCAATGTGTGTAAATGGTGTCCAAGGTATTATTATTATTATTATTATTATTATTAATAAGAAGTCATACAATAAAGTCAATACATAGACACTGTACTAGATGCCATGGATAATCGATATCAAGTTGATGCTGTGTATACCGACTACTCCAAAGCTTTTGATAAAATTTCACATAATTTATTAGTATAAAAGCTTGACTTATTTGGTATACATTGGCAATCTTCTGAGGTGGTTTGATTCCTATTTGAGAAATAGGTCCCAGGCAGTTTCTATTAAGGGATATATGTCATCTTTTATTCCTGTCTCTTCTGGTGTCAAATCAGAAATAGAAATCATTCACTCTGTGAGTGCAGTGTGGAAGATGGGACCGTTGACCACATTTTTTTCTACTGCCCCATGTTACTGCGAAGGTGCACCCCCATCCAGTACTTCGCAGCTAGTGTGCTGAGGACAGACGAACTGCCGGAAAAGCGGTTTCTTAAGGGAGAAATCCTCTTTCGAATGATTGCGAAGAAATCGTCAATTCTGGCTTTGGCAAACATAGTCGAGGCGCTGCAGTATCGCGGCAGACCCAACAGTATCCTCAGCGCATTATTATATTGGACGCGCAAGGCGATGCAGGCCCTCTGCGTAGTGTATAATTTTCAGATGGTTTATTTCCCGAATGATATACCATCATATCGCGTTTCTTCACGTTGTACCTGGGACCGTGTGTAACAGCGTAGGACTCGCAGACGCGTAATAGTTTTCTTAGGGCGTTGACCAAGGGACTCAGCAACACCGTATCATCCGCATAAAATATGTTATTAATGATTGTATCGTCGATCGAGCATCGATTGAGCTCCTTGATCAGTTGATTGATATACACGTTTAATAACTTGGGGGATGTCAGTCCGCCCTGCCTCACCCCGCACACAAGGCTATATGAATTGTTATATGAATTGCACGTTATATGAAGCCAGAAAAATCACATTATTTAAGGCATGACAATATGCCTTAAATAATGTGATCTTTCTACACAGCCTATGGGTCAACTATACCCAAAATACTCCTAATGCCCTGCGTGTCCAGTATTAAAATGCCTTTAGGATGCTGCTGGGGCTGCCGCGCTATTGTAGTGCGTCAGGAATGTTTGTCGAGGCGGATGGTTTTCACGCCATCATGCGTAAGAGAACGGATTATTTAACTACCTTTATATATTTATTTACCTCATTACTCAGCAGAACGCGTAACAGCACCAACAGCATCCTAGAGGTCATTGCGGGTCGGCTCGATGGGCCTATTCTCCAACACTAGGTGAGTGTAGTAACTGGCACTCTGAAAGTGTGTGGAATAGTGAGCCGTGCCACAGACAGGCCTATTTATATGAATTAGATTAGAATTAGAATGAAGTGTAATAAGTAAATAACATAGATTATGTACTTAATTTTATTTGTAACTTACAAAATATGGATCCTTTTGTGTTCTGAAATAAAAGGTATATTATTATTATTATTATTATTATTCCATTGTACATCATAAGATACTAGATCAAATGCCTTAGACAAATCAAGAAATCACGCATAGATGTTTGTTTTCCTGTCAGTATAGTACGGGGCGGTTTGCTTGAGAGCCAGGATTGCACTTTCAGTAGATAGTCCGGGTCTAGACCCGATTAGGGCATCGTGTATATAAAGATGAGTATTAAGTTGAAAATCAAACAAACCGTCCAGCACCTTAGCCACGGCAGTTGGTATGTAGATATCCTTGTCAGAAGCGTCTCCTGTTCTCCGCACTCCGCAAAAATCGAAGTATCAGCACTGGAAAAGCAAGCCGAGGAGGTAATATAGCTGAAGAGGGAGGTCAACCACCTTAGGGCACACATTCACACTCAAGAACAAATGTCATTGGCTAACGAAGTAGAAGTCTGTGGAGTGTCAAAGTTAGGGAGCAAGAACCCTCATCATATCGCTCTCCAAATTTCCGCGAAGCTCGGTGTTCAGTTGGCGGACACGAAAATCGACTCGTCAGGATGCGCTGGCCATAAACACTCGTCTCAAAAAAACGGGCAGCTGAACCAGAAAACCCGAAATAGAATCGCCCACGATCATTGAACATCTCCTCTGGTTGGCTTTGTTATAATAGGCCTCAGGTATTGTCTGCAGAACTATACTTACTTACAGCATTACAATAGGTGACTTTAAACTCAATTTAAATAGGAAAAAAGTAAAGATAACCATTACCAAAATTGACACTTCTGCTATCATAGACGAATTAAGTAAACTGGATTGGGCAGATGTGTTAAATAGTAATGATGCCTCGTAAAGTGCTAAATAGCTCACGGACACCCTGACACAAATAATCAGAGCCCATTCCAAAGCGGTTACCATCAGTCGAAGTAAATACATATTAAAACCCTGGATCACGCCGGGTCTCATCCGCTACATCAAACACAGGGATATGCTACACCTGAGTACCCGTAACGAGCCGCTAAATAAAATTCTTCAAATATCTTATAATAGGTACAAGAATTATTGTAATGATCTCCTAAAGCGATTTAAGAGCCAATATAATAATTCAATGTTATCTGAAAGTATAGACAACCCTAAGCAAACGTAGCAAGCTATTAAAAAAATATGCTACATAAACAAAACTGCAGAAAGTAGCACTGACTTACTCAAGGCCAAAATTACGGCAGACGAATCCATTAACTATTGCAACAAATACTTTACCAACATAGAACAAAATCTAGCTAAAAAAACTATGGCAAAACTCAAATCCGATCAGCATCACTTGACAATAAAGTCAAAACCACCGCCCGGCCTTGTTTATTTATCGCTATTCCTTCAGAGAACGGACATATATGAAGTAAGAAAATAATTCAAAACCTCAAAATCAACGGTGCACCGGGGGCAGACGGCATCAATAACAAGCTATTGAAGTCAAGTGGCACATCTTTGCTTGTGCCACTCACGCATATATTTGAAGTCAGTTTGTCTACGGGGCACTTCCCTCAATGCTGGAAGCTGGGAACCTCAGTTGTCCCAATCCACAAAGGTGGGTATAAAACGGAACCCTGTAACCCTCTAATAGAGAGATTGGCCTATATCTCTATGTTAACAGAGAGTGCTTAAGCACTCTTTCAAAAATCCTGGAAAAAATCGTGATTATACGACTAGTTGACTTAGATTCCCACCGGCTCCTTGCAAATGGTCAATTTGGCTTCCGCCAGGGTAGATCCACGGAGGACACCGTCACTGCACTGTTTAAAATTGTCAGCGAAGAGCGGGATAAAAGCAGAGCTTGTGTAGGCGTCTTATTGGATCTATGAAGAGCATTTGATACAGTTGCCCCGCAGATTCTTCTCGCAAAACTAGTTGGCATTCGTAGTACGTCTCTTGTACGTAGTACGTACGTAGACTGGTTCGGAAGATATATCTTCGACAGATCCCAGTGTCTCAAAGTAGGAGACAGAGCTAGTTCCGACGGGCTGATAAAGTTCGGTGTGCCCCAGGGCAGTATCCTCGGCCCAACCCTCGTCATCGTCTGCTTCAATGACATCTGGCAGGAACGGACAAGCATGACGATGCCAAGGTGTTCTGCTATGCCGAGGTTCTGATAAGCGAGGATACATGGGACCAAACTAAAGCTCGGGCTGAGTCATGCATGTCATCGGTTTGAGGCTGGCTTGACGAAAATCTTTTAACTCTAAATGCGGCAAAGTCGAAATTCGTATGCTTACATAAGACTGCGGCGTCTCAGTCATCTGTTGCCTTAAGGGACCTGAGATTACACACCTGCCAACAAAGAATTGGTTCATGTGTCTGTCCCGCGATTGCCAGAAAAAATAACATAAAATATCTAGGTCGCACACTCGATGAAAAACTCACTTTTAGACGACATATCGACATCATGGCAGGTCATGTCAGAAGACCTATCGCTGCCTCAGTGCTTGGATGGTCAACAGACCACTGAGTGAATTTCAGAGGAAACGTTTATTTTTATTGACATTGTTCTAAAGCGTAGTCTACGGAAATTTACGGAATGTCTAAACGCGCCCAGTAAGTAAAATACATAATTTGAACAGATATGTAAGCTAAGTACTGAGTAATTCAAATTTAAAAGTGGATGTTGAACAAAATGCCGCTGTAAAAATTACGCAGTTGGATATTTAACACAACATGAGGAGGTTGCATAGCATAAAATACTTTTTAGTTGCGTGCTTGTGTGTTGAAAGAACCATTGGTAGAATACGGGATGTTTTATTTTATTTGAATCTAAGTTAACTAACGACACGAGGTGTGCAGTGTGCGCGAGCGGGAATAAGGTACCCACCTATTTTGTATCAAAATAAAAATGTTAATAAAAATAATAAACTACTTACCAATATCTACATAATACTAAAAATAATGCTATATATAAGCACCACCGTCAACATCAAAAGTATCCGTAGTATCAATGCCCAATCTAAACTTACTGCATATAGAAGTAAAATAGACAACTACCGAAAAATGGTTCAGAATTAAAAGGAACAAGGAATGGAAAGGCAACTCTAATGACAAAGGACATGCTTTCATCGTAGGAACAGGAACTTCAGGCCGAAAATTAGACATGATATTAGCAAATAATGACCTGATATCGAAAGAAATACGATTTCATAAGAAATATCGAATCCACATAGGATCAAGATAAAATTGGGAAATTGAAATAGTATATTCGGCGATCACTTACTTCACGGATGGTTCAAGAAGAGAGATAACAAAACTAGCAGGAGCTGGTTACTATATTTTGAATAGTAACAGATAAGACAAATCAATTGCCTTGGGGCTATAAGATTCTGCGTGTTCCAAGCGGAATTCTTCGCTATAATGGAATGAGCTGCTACCCCAAAGGAAACATCAGATACTTAAAATAAGAATATAGTAATATATTCAGATAGTCAAACAGCATTAAAGGAGCTCAGATAACAAATTAATAAATCTGCACTAGACAAAGAATGCAAGGCAACTGTAAACGTAATTTGGAAGTAATGTACGTAGTGAAAAGATTGTACATGCCCTGTTATAGCTCAAACAAATAGTATTAAATATTTAGGTCTCATAATTGACAGAAACCTAAATTTCGTTGAACATATAAAGTACTTAACACTCAAGGTCAGAAAATTGACATATGTTTTTAAGCAGCTACGCCACATTGCTGATAAAAAGCTTCTTAAAAATATATATACTTCCCTATGTGAGTCTGTGCTCTCTTACTGTATAACATCGTGGGGGGGAGCAAGTAAGACACACATGATTCAGCTAGAGAGAGCACAGAGATTAATTTTAAAAATCATTTTCGAAAAGCCACGACTGTTTCCTACAGAAACACTTTACAAAGATATTAAAATCTTAACTTCGTTCGACAACTGTTTGTATTAAAGTCACTGCTACGACAACATACAACCCTTGTTTACCAAAAGGAACATATCAGGGCTAACACCCGAAGAGAACACATGGTGTGTCAACCAATCTCCACAAGAACAGCCCTAGCACAGAGATTCTCTCCCTATGTATCAACCAGACTGTACAATAAAGCAAACAAGATGCTCAATATATATAACAACTCCAAATTTGAATTAAAAAAGGTACTTACAGGTTGGCTGCTATCCCTCAATTATGAGGAAACGGAAAAGCTTATGTTATAATAATGAAATCTTTATATCGTCCGTCACCTATTTTATTTCTATTTTTTACTTTTCACCAAAATATAGCAGTGTATTATAGATACTCATACATAAATATATACCCACTAACACAAAAACACACACACACATTCACACACACTCACACACACACACAAATGCAGACAGATACGCACACACACACGCACGCACACATGTTATCACTACACGCACAAACTCACACGCGCACTCATATCCGCAAATATCAAAACGTAAATGTAGAAACGTATATTTAATATCTTCTAAATTATCTACCTTCCCACTCTTTGTATATTCACGTTCACCAAAACGTAGTAGCAAATATGTACCCATTGTTATAACAAAAAAAAAACCATCTCTGTATCTCGAGAGGTGGAGGCCAGGGGATCCATGGCACGGGGTTTCTCCTATTTTGGACTCCTGTCTCCCACTGCTTCTTAGACTGCATGATTACTTATATTAAATATGTATTGTGTTCTTGGGAGAAAATAAATAAATTTTTCATTTCATTTCATTTTCATTTCATTTCAATGATTGCATGGGTCCCCAGTCACGATGGGATCCAAGGAAATGAAAAATCAGGACAAGATACTGTGCAAATAAGCGATTTATTCGGCCAGAACTAAGACTCCCTATATCAGTAACTGTCACCAAAAATACCTTCAACTTAATAGCCATATATAACTTAACATAACTTAATAGCAACTGTTAGACAGTTGAATATGTTCATCTCAAGGAAGGATCAAAAGAAGGCTAAGTATTTAATCTTATCAGAGATAACTTATAAATCTGGTATGTGTGGTAACAGGTCGCTGTAAACTATATAAGCTGTTATCATTGTTAAAACTCGAACAAAACCCTTCATGCCCTCAATGTGGCTTGGAGCAAACTAGTCAGCGCTTTGTGGGAGAAAGCGTCATGTATTCAAACACAAGATGGCGAATACAAGGTATGGATAACATCAAGGAAGAAGACTCTGCAAGCCTCAAACTTAATGACATACTAGAATTCACTAAAAGAACAAGGAGATTTGGGGAGGAAGTCAGCTGAATCAACATCAGTATCCGGTGCTGAATCACTGGGAATTGTGTAAAATAGTCACAATAGCGGACCGATGGTCTGTTATTGAGTTGTTACCTCTAATTACAGAGGTAAGAAGTAATAAGATATTTATATAATATTAGAAGAGGGAAGGCTGTGAGGTTGGTTTTAAAGAGCACAAACATTCTAAAGCTATGCAATTGCAAAGCAACTAATCAATATTTGATGAGCTTCCTTTTCATACCGTGAAGGGGAGAAGTTGTTTATTTTTTGTTTTTGAGGAATCTCTTTTTGGTATGAAGTTGTAGGTGAGGAGAAATCGCCAGAGAATGGCAAAGAAGATGACTAGGATTGGTGTGAGGGCGTGGATGAGGACATCCAGCCCCTTCGTCCATCGGCATATAACCTGTATGATGCAGGAAAAGACCGAGAAGACATATCATATGAGATGTTCTTTTCAGCCATGGTGGTCATTATTTTTGTACCTTAATTGTTCAGGACATTCCCTTCTTATTGCCAAGATTGCCCGAACAAAACAGACAGGATAATAATAATAATAATAATAATACCTTGGACACCTTTTACACACATTGATCTAGCCCCAAACTAGGATTCCCTGTATCTTGGGTACTAGACAACGATATATATACTTATATAGAGAAATATTATACTTAGATAGATAAACAACCATGACTAGGGTACAAACATCCGTTCTCATCAAACAAACATTTGCCCCCACCGGGACTCGAACCCGCGACCCTTGGTTTCGTAGGCAGCGTCACTACCGACTCGGCCATTCGGGTCGTCAAATGGATGGACTCAAGTCACAAGACTCTGTGGAGAGGTTATCTCCACATCAGAAGCATCTTGGCTTAGAACAGCATTTGGTCTTTGTGTGACCTTATCGACAGCAGTTAGAGCACTGAATAGTAGGGAATTGATATTATTTGACTGGGAGATATGTGCAATAGGCAGATATTCTTCGGGGAATTACCTGGCCATCAAATGTGGCTACAACATTTTGTGTAGCCTCTTATTTGTCGGTTGATGAGTCTAACCTTCGTGATTTTACGGCACCCTATCAGTGACTGAATGTTGATGATGACCTCCTCATTCGACCATCCGTCTTTGATTACGTCCATGCGCGTAATGTAGAAAGGAATCGAGGCAGTATATCCTTTTCTGATGTTTGTTCATCAAAAACAAGTTAGCATTCTCTGGTTTCTGAAACTCTTCAGAGAAACGGTTTCGGCCAACTGTTTTAACTCCTCCAGATCTTTGGCTAGTATCGAATCGCAAATCAAAAATATTGATTTGCACAGCAAAAATGGATCAGCAAAAACACTTTTTATGTTTTAAATATTTTATATGTACTCAAGTTTATGTTTTAAGTATTTTTTGTTGTTCTTGCATGTTCAACCTAACTCGGAGGATAAAGGGGGCTTCGCTTCACTCACCCCCTTTACCCTTCACCTAAGCTACCGCAGCATTTGGCCCTGATATTTGCCGTGCAAATCAGTATTTTTGATGTGCAGTTTAATATATTCCTATCTTATTCCGTGAATGTTAAGTTTTTGAGAAGCATGCCTAACTTGACTGAATGGTTGGTGATTCCTGAGCATTCATCAGTTTCGATTCAAGAGACTTGTATAAGGGAGCTCTATCCATGGCTGAGCATCGAAAACGGCCATTGTTTTTCGGAATTTTTGTTAGTGCTTTTGGGTCACTCTCAGCAAGAGAAGCGGAGTGGGCTGTTTACGACCTAAGGCTGAGCTATCATCTGTCCTCTGGGGTTTGTATATGTTATCACTAAGAGAGGATTAAGGAACAGACGACGTTGTGTAAGACGACGACATTTGCGATGATGTCTCAAATACATCTTGTGAATTATCTTGGGGCACCTTTTCATTGCCCTCCACGATTATGGACTGTTAGGACCTCAGCCGTGTGAGAAAGAAAAACAGGGCTGGTTATGGAACTTACCGTTTGGGAAACAGAAATACACATAAACGAACAAAAGACATTAACAGTTAACAAACACCAAAAAGACTCTAACTAAGTAAAGTTAGCCAATATAACAGTGATTATTTCCCAGACATCTACTATCGATCAACACGCCAAGGCGAATCTTTGTGGCCTTCGTACATTGACATGAGTGTCAAACTTCATTTTCCGATAGAAGGTCACTCCAAGATATTTAATCTCACGTACAAAATACAAGTTGGTACCGTTCAACGTAATTGACCCCATTTCTATATCCTTACGTTTGTTCGTGAATAGAACTAGTTTTGTTTTATGTATTAATAATAATATTTTTATTTGGAAGTTTTACATTACAAATATTACACAGTCTCAGAGTAAATACTAAAATTAGGTTAAAAATATACGGCGAGATTATGTAGTAGGATACATTGACATCCGAACTATTGGTACCACTGTGTCTCGAGGGAATGCAATCCCGATCCCGCGGGATCCCGATCTCGCGAGATCCCGGGTATTTTTTCGGGATCAATCCCGACGCATCATATGACGAGATCCCGTTCGGGATTGACGGGATTGGGCGGCAGTAGTCAGCGACGCTACACACGTCCACTCGGGGCGCAAGCGGCGCGCTGACTGACGGCCGCGAGCGACAGGAACGCCAAACATCGTTAGATAACTATTTCCGAATATTAGCGACTGGTGACGAGTGGGAGTAGTGGGAGTGGGAGGGATAATATAGAACTGTGTCGAGTAAGTGAGAAAGAAGTATATACGCGCGGAGAGACAGTAATTTGTTTGTTTACGTTGGTCATTGTTTTAGTTGTGCAGTTGTAGTGATTATTTTTTCGTAAATTACGCATTTTTTATTGTTAATGTGAGTTAAATAAACAAAACTATTGGACTCTTATATGTGTTAGTTTGTTAATACTTAAAATGTCGACAAATAACCCAAATCAAGTGTACGTGGAGAGCAACAGCCGTTTACCGGTATGGAGATATTTTAAGAAAGCAGTTAATCATTTGACTGCCCAATGCAACTTGTGTAAAGCTGTTCTCAAAACCTTATCCGGGTCTACAAAAGGTTTACACGTTCATATGATGTCAATCCATAAAATTGACACTAAATTGAATACGAGCGCCGGAAGAACAACAAGTACACTTGAGCCGGATAATGTAGCACTACCTTCGACTTCGTCAGGGTCTACTAGAGCGTCGTCGTCAGTTCCACTAGAAGATCATGAAAATCACGAAACACCACAGAAAAAAATGAAAATCAGTGATTATTTTCCATCCGATACTAACGTAACAAAAGAGTTGATGATTTCCCGAATGGTAGCCAAAGATGGTTTGGCGTTCAGAGTGTTCTGTACTTCTGAGGACATGAAGAGTCTTTTTGTCGCAAAAGGTTACAAATTACCTTCTTCGCCAAACAAAATTAAAAAAATTGTGATGAATTATGGAATGACGCTCAAAATGAAAGTGACGGCAGATCTGCTAAAGTTGAGGAATGAAGACTACAGGTTTATACTCACTTTAGATGAATGGACATCTGGAATGAATCGGCGCTTTTTAAATGTTAATGTACGCACAGTTATTAACAGTCAGCCTACTTACTGGAATATTGAACTGGCACGCATTTTCGGAAGTATGTCAGCTGAGTCTTGTGTTCAACTACTGAAGGAAAAACTATCAGAATTTAATTTATCCCTGGATAACGACATAGTCGGTATAACGACGGATGGAGCCAGCGTCATGAAGAAAGTCGGACGCTTTATTGAACCACTACAACAGCTTTGCTACGCCCACGGTGTGCAATTAGGTATAACAGACGTAATTTATAAAAAGAATGTAGAATCCAACGCAGAGGAGCCAGAGGGAGAATTTGAAGACCCTGAATTGAACACAAATCGCAGCGCGGAGGTGGAGGAAATCCTGGACGATGATCCTGATAATGATGATGGTTTATACTTTTTCTTACCTCTAAGACAAGTTGATCTGGCTACTGAATACCAAATGATTATATCGAAACTAAGAAAATGCGTCAAACTTCTTAGGAACTCTCCTACCAAAAATGATATGCTTCAGAATTATATTCAGCAAGAGTTTGGCAAAACAATTCAGCTGGTTCTCGACTGCAAGACACGTTGGTCTAGCCTATGCAACATGATAAGTACATACAATAAAGTAAAGCAGTGTGTAGCTAAGACTCTAGTTGACCTCTTGCTCAGTTCCAATTCAGACTATTTTTTCACGGATGAAGAACACGCTGTCCTTGTGGATTTGGAAAATACATTTCAGCCAGTGAAATTGGCTGTTGAGGTATTGTGCCGTCGAGATACAGATTTAGTAAGTGCAGAACATACATTGCGTTTCATGGTTCGAAAGCTAGAAGACCTAAAAACTCCTCTCTCAGAAAAGTTAGTCTCTTCAATGAATAAACGTATCTCTGAGCGTCGCATAAAAGCAACTGCAGTGCTGATGTATTTGAAAAATCCGAACAATTATCAAGAGGACTTAGAACATAGAGCAAAGGCAACGGGATTTTTCAATTACCAAGCAAGTATCTTATAAGAAAAGAAATAAAAGATATAATCACACGATTATATCGTAAATAACTAAACCAAGCAGAGATTAATTCGGCAGTACTAATCGAAGATGACTTGCCTCTTTCAATGATTGCAGAAGATAATAATTTATGTGCTCCTGCACCAACGAATAAATCGCTTCAAGAGGAATTAGAAGAAACTCTGCGAGCGTCTAAAAGTCCTTTACCACGTGTGCAAGATGCACATCCGTTTTTATAGTATTTTTATTGTCTATGTTTCTTATCTTTTTTCTCTACTTTTGTTTTATCGACGTATTGTCAGTTCATGTTCGCAATTATAGTGTTTTCAAAAACCAGTGCATTTTTCATTAAGTTCGTAATATTGTGGTCCTTCTACTGGGAAATATAATGGAAACACGCGCAAAACACGCAAAGGCAACGGCGCTTTGTGTGGGAGACGGTGTGACGGTTGTGTCGGGGGAGGCTGCCCCGTCCGCGGAAGAGATCGCGGGCTCGCCCCCTCGCGCTGCGCCCCCTGTTGCGGGCGCGCCGCCGGCACCTTCCCGCCCGTCCAGCGCCGCTACCTCGCGCTCCTCCGCCACCATCGTGGCGCGCCAGCTGGCGGCACAGGCACAGCATGTGCGCCGTTTGGCTGACATAGAGAAGGAGCGTGAGCGCCAAGCTGTGGAGCGTGAGCGTCAAGCCGCAGAGTGCGAGCGACACGTCGCTGAAGCTCAATTGCAGGCTGAATTAGCCGCCATAGAGGCGGAAGGCAGCCAACGTGGCAGCCGCGGCACACGTAGTCGTGCTAGTGTGCAAGAATGGGTAGATAACGTAGTTAGTTGTGACAACCCTGATGACCGAGATGCTAACCCACCTTTCAGGTACGTCGGCACTACGACAGGATGCGAATCAAGAGGTCGAAACTGTTCGGCCACCGATAATTTAGCTAGGCTTTCGTGCGCCCTACGCGGGGCGGCGCGCGACGCCGTGGCGGGACTGCTGGCGGCGGCCCGCGCTCCCGAGGCAGTTGTGGCGGCGCTCGACGCGCGCTTCGGCCGCCCCGAGCTTGTTGTGACGCATGAAGTGGCGGCGGTACGTGCATTGCCGAAGGTAGGCTATGACAGCAAAGATCTAGTTATTTTCGCCGGCCGTGTACGCAACCGCGTAGAAGTGATCCGCTTGTAAAATCAGCCGGACCACTTACGTTCGCCCGAACTTTTCCAATCATTGTGGAGTAAGTTACCTCCGCTGTTGCGGCCACGGTGGCTAGATTACGCTCATTCATGTGATGGTTCGCAGGCAAAAATAAAAATGTTTGCAGATTTCCTCTCCCGTGAGGTAGATTTGCAGTGTAGGTTTGGCGGAGCGTTTGATTCTTTGCCACCCAACCCTACACGTCCAAGCGGGGGATATAGGGACAAAATAAATGTTATCGCTGAAAATAACCATCATAATAAATATATAATTCCTTCGACCAAACTCACGATTTGACGGTTTGTGAGAAATTTGTCCAAATGACTTTAAATTATAGGTGGCAGTTTATAAAGAAAAATAAAATATGTCATAGATGCTTAAAGAAGGGTTGGCACAAAAATAAAACTTCATGTTTAAAAAAAGTTTGTAGCAAGGAAGGCTGCGACATGCGTCATCATGTTTTATTGCACGGCTCGAAATTCGAGCGTACTATCACCGCACACGTCGACGTGGATGTTGACAACGACGACGAGCCTGCGCCGTCGACATCCAGCGAGTCTGCGCCCTCAACCTGCAGCGCGCCCGCGGCGCCACCGTCTGTTGATCCGGAGCATGAAGTTATGACACATGCAACTTCGTCGTCACTAGCTGAACCTTCTGCTCGGCCCTTGCTAAAGGTCGTTCCCGTGATCGTGTCGGGACCCTCTGGATCCGTCAGCTGCTATGCGATGCTTGACGACGGATCATCTGCCACGTTCGTTGACTCTGAGATTACAAAAAAAATTGGCTGCCAAGGCCCAGAGAAACAGATTCATATAGACTGTGTAGGTGGTCTAGGGAAGGATGTCAACGTACAGTATGTTGATTTTACAGTACAGGGACGTCACTCGTCCGAAGTGCATACTATTAAGAGAGCTAGGTCTGTCGCCGGCCTAGGCGCTGCACGACAGGCTGCGCACTACGTCAGCGTGCGGAAGTACCCGTACCTGTCGGACATAGCTGTCGAATTTTGTTATGAGGACGTAAAACCAATGATAATTATAGGTATTGACAATTGGCATCTATCTTGCGCTAAAGCTATGCGCAAGGGAACTAAGACACAGCCTGTGGCAATCTTATGCGCTTTAGGTTGGGTTTTGTTTGGGTTCGGTTGCAGCAGAACTAAACGAGTTGATTTTGTCAACCATACCACACTTGTCGAACCTGACGTTGTAAGTGACAATTTTGTTATAGAAAATGTTATTAGGGAACAATTCAAAATCGATTCAATTGGTATCTCAAAAATGGAAGCACTTAGTGCCGCTGACGAACGCGCCGTACAAATTGTGGAGCGCACGGCGCACCGGCTGATAAGTGGTCGTTTTGAGGTAGGCTTATTGTGGAAGGCTGACAATCCGATTATACCCGATAGTTATAAGTTAGCTTTGTCTAGATTTCTCAGTTTAGAGAAAAAAATGATGAAAGACCCGGGCTATGCTGAACGTTATCGACGAAATATACATGACATGCTGTCGAAAGGTTATGCTGAGCCATGTACAGGTCCTCCTAGCTCAGGGTCTCCGCTGTGGTATTTACCTCATTTTGGCGTGACAAATCCAAATAAACCTAATAAATTGCGGACGGTACATGACGCGGCTGCTAAGTCTCATGGCGTGTCATTAAACTCAATGTTATTAACTGGCCCAGACCTTTTGCAACCGTTACTAGGGATTTCAATGCGATTTCGAGAAGGTAAGGTCGCACTGACTGCTGATATTCGCGAAATGTTTCCGCAAATCAAAATTATCGAGAAAGACAGAGACGCGCAAAGGTTCTTGTGGCGTGACACCTCGAATGAGCAAATTAGGACGTATCGTATGTCGTCTATGATCTTTGGCGCTGCTTCCAGCCCTTTTACTGCTATACACATAAAAAAATAAAAACGCAGTAGAATGGCAGGACACTTATCCAGATGCAGCTCGGATAATTATTAACGATCACTATATGGATGACTGCATAACTAGCCTCGATGATGTCAATGAAGCAGCCAAACTGGCTGCAGATGTTTATGCCGTTCATTCGTATGCTGGTTTCGAGATGCGTGGCTGGACTTCGAATAATCTCATGGCACTCTCCTTGCTGCCAAAGGAGTCTTTGCTTGAGGCTCCCATAGCAAAAGAAGTTGACGTAAATTTAGGTCGCCTGTCCACGCCTGTCCGCACTCTTGGCCTTATTTGGCAACCCTCCTCAGATCTTATTGGTTTTAATACGGGTATCAAAAATCAAGATGTGCTGCCAGAAAAGCTTACCAAACGTGAGGTGCTGGTCCATGTAATGCGTATCTATGATCCTCTCGGGGTCCTCTCGCCAATAGTCATAAGAGGTCGCATCATGTTTCAAGATGCTTGGCGTAAGGGTTTGGATTGGGACCAGGAGCTCTCTCAAAATGACAGCGCTGCGTGGAAACTGTGGTTTCAGGATTTGCTCTCAATCTCTAATTTACGAATACCACGATGCTATAATTTGAGTGAGCTCGATGTAGTAGGATGCGAACTTCATTTGTTTTCGGATGCGAGTGAGTCTGCGTTTGCCGCTGTTGCATATTGGCGCTTTTTATACTCAAATGGTGAAGTAAGACTCTCTCTTATCTGCAGTAAGGTCCGCGTAACGCCTCTCAGACCTGTATCGATTCCCCGTGTAGAACTTCAAGGCGCTTTGATGGCTGCGCGACTTGCGACGTCCATATGCGAAGCCCACCGACTAAAGCCTAGCAAACGCGTTTTCTGGTGTGACTCAATGACGGTTTTGGGTTGGCTACGTAGCGACGCTCGCACCTTTAAGCCATTTGTGTCTCATCGAGTCGGTGAGATACTGGAGCCACAACTGTCAGTGAATGGCGTTGGGTTCCGAGTGATTTAAATGTAGCCGATGACGCAACTCGTGTAAAACGCTGTGTGCTGTCTCCAGAATCTCGCTGGATCACAGGTCCTGATTTTCTTCTTTCCTCGGACTGGCCCGCTGAGCCGCAAATTGATATCAGCGGACTAGGCCGCGAAGAATATAAACATTTCGTTCATCTTATCACCGACACTGACTTGCCTGCACCACTCTCCGCGAAGCCGAGCCGCTTTAGCACATGGCTGAGAATGGTGCGTGCAACTGCAAAGGCGCATCAATTCATTTCATCACTGCGTGTGCGTAGTCTACGTAGACGAGTTCCTGATTTTAATCTAATTCGTCTTGAAGGTAGTTTGTGTACCTATACTCCGACTTGCACATCCTCTCCTAATATTCCCAATGACTCATCAAGATTGTCTGCCAGCGATATACGCATTGCTGAAGCCCACATCCTACGCCAGAGCCAGCTTGATTCCTTTAAAGAGGATATTCTGAAAATCAAGAACAAAGAGCAGTTGCCTCGTAACAGCCGCTTGATCAAACTGTCGCCCTTCCTTGACGAGGATAATCAACTAAGGATGTCCACTCGAATAATAGCTACACCAGACGTTCCTGACGAACTTAAACGGCCGTTGATATTGGACGGAAAGCATCCGGCAGTACGTCTTCTGATCGCCAGATCTCACCAAAAGGCTGCGCATAGAAATTCGGCATTAGTCATGAATGAGTTGCAGCAAAGATATTGGATTCTCGACCTCAGAAACGCAGTTCGTTCCGTAGCTCATGAATGTCAGCTTTGCAAAATAAGGCGCGCCAAAACGTTTCAACCACCGATGGGAAATCTGCCCGAAGCTCGCTTGGCACATCACAAAAGACCCTTTTCCTTCATTGGGTTGGACTATTTCGGACCCGTACAAGTTTCAGTCGGCCGGAGACGAGAAAAACGTTACGTGGCCTTATTTACCTGCCTAGTCGTTCGTGCCGTGCATCTCGAGGTGGTGCACAGTCTATCAACGGATGCAGCTATTATGGGCTTGCGCCGTTTCACCGCGGGTCGAGGGACGCCCGTAGAGATCTGGTCCGACAACGGGACCGCCTTCATTGGAGGCAGCAGGGAATTAAAGACCCTTTACGGTGATGATGTGGAAGATTACGCCGCTAACGAGTCTATCAACTGGCGCTTTATCCCCCCTTCAGCGCCCTTTATGGGAGGTGCCTGGGAAAGGCTGATACGAAGTGTCAAGGAAGCGCTCAAGGTGTCTCTCCAAGATCGAGCTCCCTGCGACGAGGTGTTGAACACTTTTTTGGTGGAAGCCGAGGCCCTAGTGAATTCGCAACCCCTAAAGCATGTTTCACTGGACTCCGATGCTGAGGCTTTAACACCAAACCACTTCCTTCTCAGATCTTCCTCCGGCCGTCCTATTCCTGCCCTCCTGGGCGAATCCGACCTCATGAGCAGAAACAAGTGGCGTCGAGCAGTAAGACTAGCTGATCACTTTTGGCAGCGATGGGTCACAGAATACCTACCCATGTTAGCACCCAGAAGGGGAGGAGGTGCTGCTCCAAATATAGCTGAAGGAGACCTTGTTGTCGTCTGCGACTCCAACCTGCCACGCGGCACATGGCCCAGAGGCCGAATAACTGCCTTGTACCCTGGTAGAGACGGGATCGTTAGAGTTGCAGAAGTGGCTACAGCAGCTGGCAAATTAAGACGTCCCCTCAAAAAACTTGTTAAGTTGTCAGTTACATAAAGAAGGGGAGAATGCTTGCACATTCTCCCCTTCTTTATGTAACTGACAACTTAACAAGTTTTTTGCACATCCTTTTTTATAGTATTTTTATTGTCTATGTTTCTTATCCTTTTTTCTCTACTTTTGTTTTATCGACGTATTGTCAGTCATGTTCGCAATTATAGTGTTTTCCAAAACCAGTGCATTTTTCATTAAGTTCGTAATACCACGTATATCCACGTCCACGAGCTTAGACAAATTAGAGTCTACCATAAAAAAAGAAATGGATTTATTTGAGTGTGGAGGAACAAGGGGGCGATTTTTGCAGTTTGCATATAATTGCTTCGCCACGCTATTGCCAACCAGTGTTGAGTCGGAGAGGGCATTCTCAGCAGCGGGTTCCATTGCAAAGGACATTAGATGCCGTTTAGCAGATGATACTATTAATACCCTTTGTTTTTTAAGGAGTCATTTTCAAAATCACTCGTCTTAGGTAACTACTTCCTAATTCCTTTCAAATATGTTTATTATTTTGATTACCTAATTTACGTATGTTAATTTCCTTAAAACCTGATAATTGGTTGGTAAGATTAAAGGATAAAGGTTTTTATTTTCTTTCGAGTAATATGTTATTTTACTTAACCTCACTATCACAAACAAGCAGTTATTAGCTTTTTTTCATCCAAATTTACATTTTTTTTTAAAACTAGACGGGATCGGGGATCCCGCGGGATTGATATTTCTAATCCCGCGGGATCCCGAATTTGCAATCTCGAGTCGGGATTGCATTCCCTCGACACATTCCCTAATAAGTTGTAGCTGATTAAGTACATTAAGTAGGAGCATTTTTGTAGTAAAAATAATAATAATTTGGTGACATTAATTAGCCAAAAGGAGACTAAAACAATTTAAAGACTGAGACAGCATTAAAACATTGTATTATAAACGATATCGTCGGTATGTAACTACCTAGCCCTACTAATATTGTCTTGGGATCGGAAGATTTTGTTTGTTGGGCACTAAGCAGGGTGTGTTTGAGAGGGAGAGTAGTGAAATGTATCCACCTACGACAGTAGGTAGGGTGTGTAGTTGTGTGTAGAGGCGAGGTGAAAGCCAAATAGTAACACAAATAGATTTAGGTAATTATCAAGTGTTACTGGTTACTAGTAGCTATCCTCATAGTTGAAAGTATGTAACCATTTAGTTACATTGATTTTGCAGGAGTGCCTGATGAGAGAATATATTGACAGTATCCTGTTTACTTTGTTATAGAGACGTGATGCTTGAAAGAGGTGAAATCTTTTAGCGAAAGTAAATTTAGGAGTACATATACATACATAGTCAGGTCATAAGTTCTGTCACATGTGCAATATGAAATAATTTAGACATGTTTATTATTTATGTAAACATTTATATAGCGAAATGAACTTAATAAAACATAGATTCTTATGGTAATAAAGTTTATTCAAAATGACCCCCGCGATTTTGAATACAGGCCTTTATTCTGCGCGGCCAGTCGTCTATCGCAGCACGAACGAGGTCCATGTCAATATCGGCGGCTGCCTTAATCAAGGATGCCTTGAGTGACTCCAAATCAGGATGAGGCTTTGAGCAGGCCTTTTCCTCCAAGTGTTGCCATATCTTGTAATCTAACGGACTCAAATCTGGACTGGAGGAGGGCCAGTCTTCGTGCCGGATGAAGTCAATTTCACGTGCCGCCAGCCAGTCTTGTGTGCTTTTCGCTCTATGAGCTGGCGCAGAATCTTGTTGGAATACCCAGTGCCTGTTATTAAACATGGTATGAGAAACAGGTTCCACAAGGTTCTTGAGGACTGTATTTTGATACACAACTGCATTCGTTTTTACGCCTTTCTCACAAAAATGTACCTCAGTTAAGCCCCAATAAGAGACTCCCAACCAAACCATGAGCGAGGTGGGAAAATGACCTCGTTGGACACGCGGAATACGGTTGCTCGCTTCTTCACTGCTGTGTGCCTACACCTTATCATTTTGTTTGTTGTAGCCTCCACGGTGAAAATTTTTTCATCCAACGAGATGTGTCTGAAATAAAGATTAAAAAAAAATAGGTGAAGACTAACCAACGAAAATTCGAGGTCTTAAAGTAAAATGTGTTGAAGAACACTGGATTAAAGGAAGAAATAAAATAATAAGGTGAAAATGATGGTGATATTTATACATATATACAAAGTAACAGTTAATAGAAGTTAAGAAAATTTAAGATTTAATGTCTTTAATGTGCCACTTGCCTCTAACTCCGTTAGGGTCTTCTAAAATGTATACTAATGGTGAAAGTTTGGTTATTATTTTACACTTAATGAATTTAGGGGCAAGTTTAGCATTAAAGTATGCGCCAGCATTGCTTAAAACATGGTTTTTACGCCAAACAGTATTTTCCACATTAAATTATTTAAAAGACCGGCGAAGATCATAGCGAGCGCTATTTTTAGCGTGAGCTATGTGAAGTTTAGTTTGAACTCTGTGAAAGATAGATGAGAGGAGACCAGCATTAGACGCGTAAATATCACGAGGCATAAATATCAATGCCTCAAGATTCTGAGTTGGAGTATAGAAGCAACCACAAGGTATTGTTTCCCTACCAAAGACTAAAAAGTTTGGAGTAAAGCCAGTAGCAACGTTTGTAGCGCTGTTCATTGCGAACTGAATCTTAGTAAGATGGTTGTCCCAGGATCTATGATCGTCTCCTACTAGGGATGCTAGAGCTGTAATAATCGTACTATTAAATTTCTCTGTAGGATTAACCTGAGGACAATATAAAGCTGTGTGAAAAAAACAAGGAACGTTATAAGAATTTAAGAATGAGTGGAATTCTCGCGACTGAAATTGAACAGCGTTGTCCATTATTATAGTTTGGGGAATGCCATGAACAAGAAACACTGAATTTTCTAAGACATTAATGATATTAGCTGAAGTAGCCCGTTTAAGGGGAAAAATCATAGTATATTTAGTAAAATTGCAGTTAATTACCAGAATATACTGATTTCTTCTCCGGGTCATAGGCAATGGACCCATAAGATCCAAGGATATAGTTTGAAAAGGTCTGGAGCAAAGTTTAGGTTTACCCATAAGACCATAGGGAGAATGATTAGGGTGTTTGTAGGTTAAGCAGGTTTCACATGTCGAGATTAAATTGGCAATGTCCTTAAACATACCAGGCCAATAGTATTTTAAAGATATTTTCTTGAATGTTTTGAAGATACCAAGGTGGAGTTCTGAAGGGGAACCATGGCTAACTTCAATAAGTGCATGTCTATCTTATGGCAGTGGAACTTCTTTCCAAATAAAGTCGTCGTTTAGACGATCGGGAGAATGGATGCAGCGTGTCCAATTAGATTCTAATTTAACTATGCTAATAAGATTTCACTTACCTTTCAAAATGTACACATACCTAAGCATCAATACTATATATACAGTCCGCTGATGTACCTATAGCTATACATAGGTATGCTATGAATTTTCTCGAAGGTTTAGTTGCCAATAAACAATCATCAAGAGAGCACGTTAGTTTCATTGCTAAAATCCCAGTCAATCTAAACTGAAGCTTAATCACCTTATCATATGGTCCAATCGAGCCGGATATTACAAAGGCTGGTCGAGCGCCCGGCCCGCGGAGAACAATGAGTTGTGAGATAACGATTGACTGGATCGCGAGTTATTTATAACTTACTGCAAATTATTTCACCGAGTTATAAATCTGATTGAGTGCAAGTAAAACAAGACTATTTAACGTGTTTTGAGACAATATTGAGTGAGAACATTCGTCCTTCTTTGTGAATGAACTGTGGAGTTACAGTTACAAACGGCAACGTGTTACCTACGTTACGTAATACACCGGTATTTTGGTGTTTCTCCGGACATTTCTTGTGAACTGTTGTTGCAAATATGGATAAACTATTGAAAGTGCAGAATTACTTTGTGAGCAATTTGAAGAAATCGCAAGTTAACTTCAAGAAATCACCTAAAGAGAGAATAAAGCCTGAGTATATAAAAACTAGATTGGTGGTATTGGAGCAACTATTTACCGACTTCAAAGCGGGACATAAGTCTGTGATATGTAATGCGGAAGATGAGGAAGATGCTTACTTCACCAAGGATACATATGAGGAATTTCAAGAGGATTATATTCAGTACAAAACTATGTTACTCGAAGCCTTGGCTGAATTCGAAAAATGTGAACCAATAACAAGTGAAATCCCGAAGAGTTCTAATTCCAATGATATTAAATTACCTCGCATAAAACTACCGTCCTTCAGTGGCAAGTATGAAGAGTGGCAAACATTTTATGATATGTTTACGTCACTAATACACAACAACAAGACTATATCGTCGGTACAAAAATTGCATTACTTGAAAAGCAATATATCAGGTGAGGCATTGAAATTGTTACGCAACTATTCTACAACAGAAGCGAACTATGAGGACGCTTGGCAACAATTAGTTAGACGTTATAATAACAAGAGGTATAACTGTAACGCTTTATTGAAAACACTATTTACCCTGAAGAAAGTCAACTCTGAGTCGTCTATCGCAATCAGACAATTATTGGACACAACATCGACCTGCCTGAAGTCACTACACAATATAGGCATTTCTACAGAGAACTGGGATGTTGTCACCGTGTACCATGTTGTAACGAAATTAGACACCGAATCTATAAAACAATGGGAACAACAACTTAATCTTACGAGCGAGGATCTACCTACCTGGTCGCAGTTGAGAGACTTTTTGGAGTACAGATTCCGGTCCCTAGAGATGATTGACAACAATTCTACACGTCCAGTACAACCTCTCAAGCCTGCAGCGAAGACGAAGACCTTTCATGCCGCCGTGGAAGGCAAACCTAAGCAACAAGAAATCGAGTGTGTGATGTGTCATGAGAAAACTCACTTCCTGTATCATTGTAAGCAATTCGGGCTAATGGCTCCAAAGGAGAGACAAGAGTTCGTTCAAGCAAATCGCCTGTGTTTTAATTGCCTATCATCCACACATGCAGTACTTAAATGTCGACATGCAATTAGTTGCAGAAGGTGTGGAAGAAGACATCACACTATGCTACACTTCGAGCGAGAGATTAATAAGGAGTCCACTACAGCGAGTGAAGCCCCATCATCATCGAGACAACTACAACCAGAAAAGCTGAGTATATCACGAGATTCACTAGGTGAAACACACGTCACGACTGCGTTCTCTAGGCGGGCGCCGCAACCCCACAGCGTGCTGCTGGCGACGGCTAGAGTTAAGGTAGTTAATTCAACTGGTTGTAAACAAACTATTAGAGCTTTATTGGATCAAGGATCGCAAGCATCATTTGTTACCGAGGCTACAGTACAGTTACTAGGACTTTCACGTAAACCGGTGAGAGGTTGGGTGTCAGGTCTGGGAGATGGTCGTATGAGAATAAAAAACACCGTTTCACTTCGCGTGGAATCACGCCATAATCCAGATAGATCAGTTCTAGTTAACGCTTATGTTTTGCCTTCGTTAACGTCACTACTTCCGGCAACGCGGCTTAGTCCTATTGAGTGGGTAGAATTTGAAACCTTATCGTTAGCTGACCCTACATATAACACACCGGGTAAAATTGATATATTGCTAGGTGCAGAGGTTTATGCTGAGATATTGGTCGATGGAATCAAGAAACAGTCTGAGGACAATTTGATGGCACAGAATACTATCTTTGGATGGATTTTGTCTGGTAGGCCGTCGCGAGAGAATGAGAGTGAGAGTAAAGATAGTGTCATAAGTATGCATGTTAACATGAATGAAGATGATTCACTAAAGCGATTTTGGGAGACTGAGAATGAACCTGATCTAATTGAAAAGGAGATGACTAAGAGCGAGAAATCATGTGAGGACTTTTTTGATTTAACAACTGTGAGAGATAGTGAAGGGAAATTCGTAGTGAAATTACCATTTGCAAATGATGACCCCCAGTGCCAACATGGTAATACTAAACACATTGCAATCAAAAGGTTAGAAGGTCTAGAGAGAAAACTAATGAGAGAACCAAAACTGAGAGAAGCATACAACGAAGTGTTTAAAGAGTATTTGAGCATGAATCACATGAGACCAATTACAGAAGTGGAGAGTGAGAATCCGAAAGCTGTCTATCTTCCTCACCACGCGGTAGTGAGGGAAGATAAAGACACTACCAAGGTGCGAGTTGTCTTTGATGCGTCTAGTAAGGGAAATAACAACGTATCATTGAATGATGAACTTCTTGTTGGCCCACGGTTACAACAAGATTTAAGACCCATACTAATGAGATGGAGATGTCATAAAATATGCATCATTGCTGATATTGTTAAGATGTATCGAATGATTCGAGTTGCGAGTGAGGACACTGATTTTCAGAGAGTTGTGTGGAGATTTAACCCTTCTGAACCCATACAAAATTACAAACTTTTACGATTAACATTTGGCATAGCATGTGCACCGTATCTTGCAGTCAAATCTTTACAGCGGCTGGCTGAGTTAGAAGAGTCAAAATATTCACTGGCTGCCAAAATTGCAAGGAAAGATTTCTACATGGACGATCTGATGACTGGTAGTGAGACGGTAACTGAGGCTGTACAAATCTATAATGAGATGAATGAGTTGATGATGTCCGGTGGTTTTGAGCTCCAAAAATGGAACAGTAATAGTGCCAGTTTCTTAGACAGTATTGAAAAAGGTAGTATACAAGATAAGCAGTCGACTATAAAACTAAACAATGCTATCAAAGTTTTAGGTGTGAGTTGGAATAGAGAGAGTGACAATTTTGAGTATGTGCTTAACTTAGCAGTGATGAATGAGCCGATTACTAAAAGAATGGTGCTGTCAGACGTGGCCAAGCTATACGACCCGTTAGGTTTTATTGCGCCTGTGGTAATCAATGCAAAAATCTTAATCCAAACCTTGTGGAAATCAGGTCTGGAATGGGACGATTGTCTGCCAGATGATCTTGTCGAAAAGTGGTTAAAGTACAGAGACGAACTGAACGTTTTAACATTGGTAAAAGTTCCGAGATGGTTAAATATAACGTTACCATGTAAAACAGAGTTACACGTGTTTTCAGATTCATCTAAATTAGCCTATGCAGCAGCAGTGTATATTAGAGTTGTAGACAAAGCAAATCATGTCCATGTTCATTTGATAACTGCAAAGACTAAGGTTGCACCAATCGAAAAGGTAATTTCTATCCCTAGACTTGAGTTGTGTGGTGCAGCTTTAGCTGCCAAACTTATTTGCGAAGTGTCGCAAGTCATGCAAATCCCCAAAGAGAATTTGTATGGATGGACAGACTCCACCATTGTTTTAGCATGGCTAAAGGGAGGTTCTAGTCGTTGGACTACCTTTGTGAGCAATAGGGTATCCGCGATATTGAACATTTTAGAGTATGAGAAATGGAATCATGTTCCAACTGATGATAATCCCGCGGATTGTGCTTCGCGAGGGTTACAGCCAAATGAGTTGTTAACTCATTCATTGTGGTGGAATGGTCCGCAATGGCTGTCGAAATCTAAAGTACTGAGAGACGATATTAATGTTGAGGAAACACACGTGGAAGAAAGAATCAAATCTTTAACTGTTTTATCGAACGTTGAGGATGAGTTTGTCTGGTCGAAATTTTCATCATTATCACGATTGTTAAAAGTAATTGCATATTGCAGACGAGTTTTAAATTTTAAATTGCCAAAATGTGACCGACCGGTGTCCAAGATTATTACGCCGAAAGAATTAAATGCAGCTTTATTTTCATGCATAAGGCAAGTACAAGAGCGTGAGTTTTCTAGTGAAATAAAACAGTTAAAGACTCAAGGACATGTTGTGAGAAAGAGCAAACTGCGTACACTTTGTCCCTTCTTTGACAAAACGGGAATATTAAGAGTTGGGGGACGCATTGCTCAATCAGATGCGTGTTATGATATGAATCATCCAATAGTTATGCCTGCTAAAGGTCATTTAACAACACTTATCATTGTTGATGCTCATCTTCAGACATTACACGGTGGTCCACAAGTGATGTTAAACTTCTTAAGAAGTAAATATTGGATTTTACGAGCGAAAGAACGAGCAAAAAAGGTTTTTAGAGAATGTGTGGTTTGTTTGAGATATTCAAAGAGGAAAGCAGTCCCACTTATGGGTCAGCTACCGGAAGCCAGATTAAAACCCAGTAAACCGTTCGCGTCTACAGGCGTTGACTATTGTGGTCCTATTAACATTCGTTTTTCACCAGGACGAGGTTCAAAATCTTATAAGGGCTACATATGTCTTTTTGTCTGCATGGTCACACGTGCGGTACATTTAGAGGCTGTCACTGATTTGACAGCAAAAGGATTTATACCTGCATTTCGGAGATTTATTAGTCGTCGAGGTTTTTGCCAGGATATGTTCAGTGACAATGCTACCAATTTTGTAGGAGCTGATAGACAATTGAGAGAGATGTTTGACAGTGCAAAATCGTCACTTCCTACAGAAATAGCAGAGTTACTCACATTACACAAAACAACATGGCACTTCATACCGCCACACTCACCGAATTTTGGAGGTTTGTGGGAGTCCGGAAACAAGATAATGAAGTTACATTTGCGGAAGGTTGTCGGAAATAGTACACTAACTTATGAGGAGCTGGCTACTGTCCTTTCACAAATTGAGGCTTGTATGAATTCACGCCCGATCAGCTTACTTAGTGATAACCCTAATGACCCCCTCCCCTTGACACCTGGCCATTTTCTGGTGGGTGAGCCTCTAATAAACCTGGTAGATGAAGATTATACAAAATGTAATTTAAGTAGTTTAGATAGATGGCGATTAACGCAAAAAATTGTAACAGATTTTTGGAAGAAGTGGTATAAGGAGTATTTAACAACACTAAATCAGAGGTATAAATGGAACTCTAAATCTACTGAGCCTGAAATTAATGATATTGTTGTAATTAAGGATGATAACATGCCTCCATCTAAGTGGTTGCTTGGTATAATTATAAAAAAACATACAGGACCTGATAATGTTACTAGAGTTGTGTCTGTTAAATGTAAGAATGGAGAATTTAAGCGTCCAGTAAGTAAAATATGTGTGTTAACAAAATGAAAGAGTTTATTTTGTGTCTGATATGATGTACTCATGTGTAAGGAGTACGTTTTCTTTAAAACCTAAACCCTTGTTTATGTTTTTATTAGATTAGTCTAATCATGGTGGGCGGATTTAAGAAAAAAAACCTACCTGGTTACTACTTTAATTTTAAGTTGAGTTTAGTTAACGAATAATGTTTACCTTGTTTTTCCGAGTATATTTGTGTACTACTTTAGATGTTAGTGAAGTTACAAGTCGTGATAGTTCGACTTAGTTTTAGTTTATCACATTTTGTTTCTAGCGTTGTTTTTAATGTTTACATTGATAAAGAACTAAGTTCTTGGTGGGCGGAATGTCCAATTAGATTCTAATTTAACTATGCTAATAAGATTTCACTTACCTTTCAAAATGTACACATACCTAAGCATCAATACTATATATACAGTCCGCTGATGTACCTATAGCTATACATAGGTATGCTATGAATTTTCTCGAAGGTTTAGTTGCCAATAAACAATCATCAAGAGAGCACGTTAGTTTCATTTCTAAAATCCCAGTCAATCTAAACTGAAGCTTAATCACCTTATCACAGCGGTAAAGTTTGTTATCCCTGATAGTGTAGTTGGGATATGCGTCTGGGTTGTTGGAGCATCCGAGAAAAATCTTGTTGTAGTGTTCAAGTTCACGATCAGGTGGTTCTTCAATCGTAATAGGATGTACGCCTTGAGGTGAAGTTTCTCGTGTATCAGGACGTTCTTTATTCTTGTGTCTTGATAATAAGTCAGGAACAACGTTATCCTTTCCTTTTTTATGTTTCAGGACAAAATTAAAGCATGATAAGCGTAGAGTCCAGCGAGCAAGTCTTCCAGATGGATTCGATAAGTTCTGAAACCATTTAAGTGCAGCGTGGTCAGTATATATTGTAAATTCCTTACCATTGTCTAGGTAACATCTCCAATGTTCTAGCGCAGTTATTACAGCCAATGTTTCTCTTTCAGTAGTTGAGTAGTTTTGTTGATTTTTGTTTAGTGCTTTACTCATGTAAGCAATCACGACTTCTTTGTCATCTTGATGTTGAGTAAGCATTGCTCCTATGCCATAATTTGATGCATCACAATGTACAGAGAAGGGTAGTTCGAAGTTAGGGCAAGCAAGGACAGGAGCAGTTACCAAAGCTTCTTTAAGTTTCTCGAAAGCAGCTGCAGCCTTGGAATTCCATAAAAATTTAGGAGCGTTCTTCCCGGAACTGGCTGAATGGAGAGGCAATAGTGCTGAAGTTTGGAATGAATCTTCAAAACCAGCTGCAGGTGCCTATGAATCTTCGAACTTCTTTTCTGCAAGTAGGTACAGGATATTCTAGAATAGCCTTTATTTTATCTGGATCAGCACGTAGACCATACTCGTCCACTAGAAAACCAAGGTATTTCAATTCTTTCCTGAAGAATTGACTCTTTTCAAAGTTAATAGTCAGATTAGCATGTGAAAGTTTTCCCAGAACTTTCATGAGAAGCGATATGTGCTCCTCAAAAGTCTCGCTAATAATAATGATGTCATCCAGATAGCAAAATACCTTGTTCTCAAATTCAGGAGTAAATAGCGTATCCATTAATCTTTGTTGAGTTGCAGGTGAGTTAGTGAGTTATTTTTCTAGCAATTTAACCCGATGTTAGTATTATGTAGTTGGTTCATTACCCACATTCATTATATCAAGATTTTGACTTCTAATAAATTCTAATCCCTTTTCCCCTTTCTTGTTAGTACCCGTACTACCCCACACCTTGTTATGGGCGTAGGCATCATAACACAACAAGATTGGACCGTTTATACCTCTGTAATCTATTTAATATCTTCTACTTCTCGTGGGGGTGGCACGAAATCTTTCTCGCTTGGCAAGTGGCTAAATATAAGCGGAGACCTCACACTTCCTCCGCAAACTTCAGCTAGATAAAGTTCTATAGTAACCAGATCTCTGTAACATGTATCATAAATACAGCCGAATGCTTTAAATTTATTACTGACATAGGTATACACATTTTCGGTCAGCCAGCTCACCTGAATGGCCATAATGAAGTTCGCTGCCCAGGCTACCCAGCCCCGTGACGCGTTTTGTCATCGACATATATGACTTTTGGAGCAGGGCTATGTCTATCTTGTCGAACACTATAGTTTTGCAAAGTTTCTCCATCGCGTCATTGCAGTGGTGGAGGTTGTAGTGTTATGCTACTTACATGTCATTTTCCAATATGTACAGCTGGATACTTGCTGAGCTGTACAGCTTGTTATTTGGTATCACCTTTATTTTCATAGGACCCTGTAACGTTTTAAACCATAAGAACACATTAACAAATCATTTTCGCTTTGTATTTTCACACTATCAGCACTTCTAAATCGATAGCGAAGGGGTTTACCTTTGGTGACCTTGTATTTGGCTTTCTCCGAAACTCTGCAATCTCGGGCTTCGTGCGCGCTGGTGCGCTACCCTTTTATCTTTCGCTGTTATGTAGTTTTGGCTATGTGAACTTGTTAATTTTTCGATTACGAGCCTGAAACCAAAATCTGACATTTGTTATGTTGTTGTTTATCTGGTTGTCATGGCAATGTCCATTCAAACTCGTTAGCGGTCTGATATGTTTGCTTCAATACTTTTACAAAAATACTTTTTCTCTCTTGGCCACTCACAAAAATTGCTTTTAATTTAAATAATTTTTAGAACTCTCCAAAAAGGGTATAAGAGCGGAACATTTCTGAAATTCTGGAGTCTCACTTCAGTTCTCGAACAAGAAGAATCACCTAAAGGCCTTATCCCGGGGTCGCACTGCCCCGGGATCCTGCGAGCCGCTACTGCAACGCCTTCTGACTTGGCGAGTCTCAACCCTGGTCAGCGCTTCGTTGAGTCTTCACTTCACCTGCCCGTTCTCGACTACACCTGCACCCTGATTAGCGCTTCGTTGAAGTCTCGACTTCACCTGCCCGTCCTCGGCTACACCTGCTCATCAAGTGACTTCAGGCCGACACGTTACCAGGGCCCCTACTCCTGCTGCTCGTCGGGGTCTGATGATCGATAGGCCCCCGGCCACACTCTCCGACAGCAACTCCTACATCGCCCACCAGTGCCTTCACTGACCGGTCCACCAGACGCCTACGGCTTCATCGGTCTCCTACTCTCCGTGTCCTCCGCTTCCTTTTTTTTATTATCTAGACATCTGTATTTTATAAAACCTGTCCCACTTCATTCATACTCATCTTCCTTTCATTTTTTTAAATTAATTCATTGTATATAATCCTAATAAACTATCATTTCTAAATTTTATCCTGGTTGTTTTCTGTTAGGTTCTGGTTAGGTAAATATCTTTACACGACATTTTGGCGCCCAACGTAAAAGTTCTTCACCACTCTTCACCTTTTCTGCGCCTTGTCTCTTTCCCTTTGATTTGCTTTCTCTTTCACTCTTAAATCTTTATCTATTCATCCTTTTCACATTTTCGAAATTCTAAAACAAAACTTCATCTAGTTTTTCAACTCATCTGGATTATATTTAAGCCTACATTTAACTTACATTACTTCACTTCACTTCTATAACACTTGACTCTACACTTAACTATAACAATGGAAAGGGTTATTAGGTACGAATTCCTTAACAAGGCCGAGCTCGAATACGAAGTAGAGATTAGATGGGAGGAACCAGCAAATACTGTTTTGCTTCTTAAAAAACAGGTTTTGCGTTTAGTTGCGAATTCTCACCCTGAAGATATTCTGACTTCTTCAGTTCCGATTGAGGATGACTTGTCTCAAATTGGTTCTACTCTGACTTACCTGGATTGTAAAATTGAAAAATTTTTACAAGGTGAAACCAAATACTTGCGATTAATAGAAACTTTTATTAATCATGTTTTTTACAGATTGGAGCGAATAGATACGGACTTATATCCAGACTCTAAAGCTAGTTTCGATACTTTGAAGATGAAATTTGATGCTATTTCTAAACAACTCGAATCCTTGACTCCACCTTCAACTGCAAATGACTCTCCATCACTGGACCTTCCTGCTGACCCGACTGTCATGGAACCCCCTCTTGTTTCTCAAACTTCTGTCCAGACCCATACCCCGTATCCTGCGCCACCACCTCAATCTTTCCCTCCAACTAACGTCTTCAAAGATCTGAAAAGACATACCTTCAATGGTAAAAGCTGTCCAAGATCCTTTCTTCAAAAACTTGAAGAATATAGCTTAGCTCGTGGCTTGTCCAAGGACTTGTTGATTTCTCAGGCGTTCGAAATTTTCACCGACAATGCCCTTCATTGGTTCAGATTTAAATATAATCAGAATCCAAACTTAACTTGGAACGATCTTTCTTCTTTACTAATCAAAGACTTTGGTGGTTTTGATTATGATCATAAACTTCTAGAAGCGATTAGGAATCGTACTCAAGGTCGTGATGAACCTATCGTCATCTATATTTCCATCATATCTGGAATGTTCGCTCGCCTTTCAAAAAGACTTTCTGAAACAGAACAATTGGAGATTATTTTGAGAAATATTCGCATATGTTATTCAGTCTTCGTAGCTCTAAAGGACATTGACTCTATCGATTCCCTTCTGGCCACTTGCCAAAACTACGAAAAGTTCCTAGACAGAGACAAACAATTTAAAGAACCAAATTTGCAACAAAGTCCTCATGTTTCTGAATTCAACTACAAGCATTCCACTTCAAGTTCAGTTGACTCTCCAAACTCTTCTAATAACTCACGACCTTCTCCTCCCTTCATGAATAAATTCACTCCAACCTACAAATACCCTTCTAAACAAGTTAATAGTCTCTCTCAAACTGCAGCTCCCCAAGAAAGTTCCTTTTGCGTTCGCTGTCGTATACTAGGTCATACTTTGAACAGTTGCACTCAACCACGATTCGTGATTTGTTGCAAATGTGGTCTTAAGGGTTTTAAAACTGCAGATTGCCCTACTTGTTCTTCCAAACCTAATACTAGTACAAAAAAACTAACTGCTGACTTGAAGAGTAACTCAAACTTTGATAAGGACGAGTGGACTAATTGGATCAAAACAATTCAAAACTTCTTTGCTTGCTACAAAATCTCTTCTACACTCTACTCCAAAGAACAAGATCTTAATCATCCATTGGTTAATGTATAAATTTATGACTTAACTTTATCTGGTTTACTAGATTCTGGCAGCTCAGTAACTATTCTGGGTAATAACTCTCATTTGGAAATTCTTAAACTGGGCTGCAAATTTTTCAAGTCAGATCTTATTACTGTTTCTACTGCTAATAATCAAAAAAATAATTCCTTGGGTTATTTTGACTTATCTGTTATTGGAATACAAAATTCCATTCACTCATCTATAAAATGTTCATTCATTTACCACTCATAAAGATGATTTACTCAATGTTTCATTCAATATATGATCGTCATACAGTACACACGTTTTTCGCTGCTCCCATTCCCAATAGGTTATGGTCCCAGAGCACAAAGTAAATAAATAAATTCAAGCTAGCTAAAGCTCTTACGTTTTGTTTATGTGAACTTTGAACTGTGCGGTGCGATACTTCAGTGCGGTGTTGATTGAACAATGGAGTCGCGAAGCAAACGAAACATCCAGCAATTTAAAGGTGAACGCTACAGTACTTGGAAATTCCGGATAAAATCATTATTAGAAGAACTTCAAGTGGCTGCTGTTATTGAAGAACCAATACCGGTTAATCCTGACGCTGAGTGGCTGAAAAAGAACCAGACTGCAAAAGGTATTATTGTGGAATATTTGGGTGATGCATTTCTGAATTTTGCAAAAGACGCTGTAACGGCTAAATCCATACTGGATAATCTCAATAAAATTTATGAAAGACGAAGCCTGGCCACACAGTTGGCGCTACGCAAGCAATTACTGAACCTCAAACTTCAGCCAGATGATTCCCTACTTCAACATTTCACAAAGTTCGACAACGTCATTATTGTGTGGCTACTTACACACATTCTGCTTACCACAACAACCTTACAGAACCTTACCGTACCAGCAAGCAACACCAGCAAGCAACACCTTACCATTACCAGCAAGCAACACCTTACCATTACCAATAACATCAGTAAACAACAGCAAGTATTTCGCAATGTTTTATTGAACACATCGGTTGCAAGAAACAAAGATGGAGTTCTGAAAAGAACTGTTCGCAATGTTATAAGAAACACATCGGTTGCAAGTTGGAGTTCTGAAAAGAACAGCTGAACAGCGAGCTGAAGCAAGCGGCTGGCGGCAGCAGCGACGACCACGCGGCACGGCGATAGCGGAGATGCAGCTCGCTCGACGTCCGGGCGCAGAAAAGGAACGAGGCCCCGCGCCACGAGTATTTAACTTGCGACCGCGCGTCAGCGGCGCGGGGGGGCCCCCCCCGCGGATCGCGTGATGTCGTTCCCCGCGCGCCCCGCGGACTCCCCGATCAGTACCTCTTTCTGTATATAAGTAGGCGTATTTTCTGTAAATAAATCATCTTATTCTGTCCACTCCGAGTAATATCTTTACTTACTACACCATATCTCCAAAGTGGTGACCCCGAGGAAGAAAGCAGCTTCTGAAACACTTCAAGCCTCAAGATGTCAAGCGCCGACGAAAAATCTGCCCCTGCACCTACAACTCAGCAAGATGCCCCAGCTCCATCTCGCCTCGGAAATCATGAAGACGTCTCTGCAATATCCCTCAGCATGCGGATTCCACCCGTCTGGCATCAACGACTTCGCCTCTGGTTCGCTCAGTTTGAAGCCATCATGAAGCCGCTCAGACAAGGCGACCAAGCAATGTTCGACATCGTCATCCGGCAACTCGACAAGCAAGACCTGGACATCGTGGACCACCTCATCCTCAAGCCACCGGAAACCAACAAGTACGAAGCGCTCAAGACGAAACTCCTAGCATTCTATGAAGACTCAGACGAACGCCGCCTCGACCGCCTGCTCGCAGAAACTGAACTCGGCGACTTGAAGCCGTCACAGCTCCTTCGCCGAATGCAGCACCTCGCCGGCGACGGGATGACCGACCACACCGTGCGCAACCTGTGGATGCGACACCTGCCATCGTCCGTTCGAGCAGTCCTCGCCGTCACCTCTACAATCGCTACAACGGCGGACATCGACGAGCTCGCTAAAATGGCCGACAAGATTATGGAGAGCACACAAATGTCGCACAACTCCGCCGCCGTCGGGACGTCAATCGCTGCCGTCGACGCACACAAATCAGTACCAGCAAGTTCAAACCAAGACATCAACGAGAAACTTGAATTTCTAATGCGCGAAATCGCCGAACTGAAGACTCAAAAATGGCAGAACTCGCAACAACACTACAACAACTGGTCACGTGATCGCGAGCCGCAACACACACGACAGCGCTCGCGTTCCCGCCCCCGCATACCTCGCCCGCAACCCGCCGCCTCCGCCTCCGACGACTCACGCGCGCCCGTAACCGGAAGTTTAAACAGCGGAATATGTTACTACCACCGTCGCTTCGGGAGCAAAGCAATTAAATGCACGCGCCCCTGCAATTTCGACCAGAAGCCGGAAAACTAGAGCCAGCGTTGTGTGAGGCGGCAAGCAACGCTATGAAGTCCCACCGCCTGTTCATTCAAGACAAGAAGTCCAAATTAACATTCCTCATTGACACAGGCGCCAACATCTCTGTTATACCTAAACCAAAAAACGCAAAATGCTCGCCTACGAAGTTCTCGCTCTACGCCGCCAACAACACGCTGATACCTACCTACGGGGAAAAAACCTTGGAACTAGACTTCGGGCTGAGAAGACCATTCATGTGGAAATTCATCATCGCGGCAGTCGGCAAGCCAATCATAGGCGCCGACTTGCTCGAACATCATCAACTCATCATCGACATAGCAGGAAGAAGCATCATCGACAAGAAAACGAAATTATCCGTCAAAGTTCCGATCTGCAACTCTACTGAACCCACCATTCGCACTATCGACGTCGAACAGAAATATCACGACATCTTGGCCGAATTCCCGAACGTCACTCGACTGTCATCAATGAAGGAATGTCCCAAGCACAACGTGGAGCATTACATCGAAACCACTGGCCCGCCCATACACTCCAAGGCGCGGCCCATCCCTCCGCATCGATACGCAGCTGTGAAAAAAGAATTTGAAGACATGATGGCGCAAGGCCTGTGCCGCCCCAGCAAAAGTCCATGGTCAAGTCCCCTACACGTCGTACCTAAAAAGAACGGTGACCTTCGAGTGTGCGGCGACTACAGACGACTGAACGCAGTTACGAAGCCCGACCGATACCCAATACCGCGACTCCGAGACTTCACCTACCAGCTGAGCGGGAAAAATATCTTCTCCGTCATCGATTTGAACCGGGCATATGCACAACTACCTATATATGATGCCGATATCGACAAGACCGCCATCACTACACCGTACGGCTTGTTCGAATTCCCGCGAATGTGCCCGGGTCTCAAGAACGCCGGTCAAACGTTCCAGCGATTCATACATCAAGTACTACAAGGACTAGACTATGTATTTCCATTCATCGACGATGTGATCCTAGCGTCTGCAAGCGAAGATCAGCACGTTCAAGACCTGCGAACTGTTTTACAAAGACTCGACGAATACGGAATAACACTTAACCCCTCAAAGTGCGTCCTCGGCAAAGAAGAAGTCAAATTTCTCGGCTACACTGTATCGAAGCACGGTATTAAACCGCCTGAAGATAAGATCGCCGCAATCAATAACTTCCCCAAGCCTGAGACCATCGAAGAGCTCAGGCGTTTTCTCGGTATGATCAACTTTTACCGTGAAAGCATTCCTCACGCCGCAACACTACAAGCTCCATTGAACGCATACCTACATAACTCAAAGAAGAAAGACAAGTCGAAAATTCAATGGAACGACGAAGCTACGGCCGCATTCGAAGCATGCAAAGTTAGCATACAAAACGCCGCTTTGCTTGCTCACCCCATCCCCTCCGCTCCCCTCGCCCTCATGTGCGACGCATCTGACAAGAGTGCCGGCGCTGTCCTTCAACAAAGAGTACGAGGAGTCTGGCAACCTCTCGGCTACTTCTCGAAGAAATTCAGTGAGACTCAGCAGCGTTACAGCACCTTCGACCGTGAACTATTATCGATCTACATGGCAGTAAAACACTTCAGAAAAATGTTCGAGGGCAACGAGCTAACAATCTACACAGATCACAAGCCTCTCACATTCGCAATCAACAAACCGCCGTCCGACAACGACACGCCGCGACGAGTGCGACAACTGCTATTCATCAGCGAATTCACTACAAATCTACAACACATCAGTGGAAAAGAGAACATCGTCGCAGACACGCTCTCAAGAATCGAAGCTGTATCCTGCCCATCACCGATCGATTATCAAGAACTTTCCTGCGCGCAAGAGCGAGATAGCTACATACCTAAACTGCTTCAACAACCTAGCTTAAAAATCAAGAAAGTAGTGATTCCGCTCTCAACACACAGCCTATACTGCGAAGTGTCTACTGAAAACGCCCGCCCATACCTACCTGAAGACTACCGACGCACCGCCTTCAACACCGTGCACAATGTCAGCCATCCAGGGATACGAACGACGCGCAGGCTAATGCAGCAGCGATATTTCTGGCCGTCCATGAATAAGGATGTCGGAAATTGGGCAAAGGCATGCGAGTCGTGTCAAAGGGCGAAGGTTCAACGACACACTTCAAGTGGCATCGCTACACTACCTACGAGCGAGCGCTTCGAACACATTCACGTAGACATCGTCGGACCGCTACCTACTTCATCGAGCGGACATAAATACCTACTCACTGCAATCGACAGATGTACCCGTTGGCCGGAAGCATTCCCGATGCAAGACATCACTGCAGAAACCGTTGCGAAGACCCTGTACGAAGGCTGGTTCTCTCGGCATGGCTGTCCTGCTACCCTGAGCACGGACCAAGGCCGGCAGTACGAGAGCTACCTATTCTCCGCACTCACCAAACTACTTGGGATAGAGAGAATACGGATCACCGCCTACCACCCGCAGAGCAATGGCATGGTCGAGCGCTGGCATCGCTCACTAAAAGCAGCGCTAATGGCAAGACTGGAGAACACCAACAAGTGGATGGAAGACCTACCGACCGTGCTACTAGGACTCCGAGCCGCGACGCGCGCCGATACCTACACTAGCCCGGCCGAACTAACCTACGGTCGCGCACTCCGCCTGCCGGGACAATTCTTCACTTCTGCACCGAGGCAAACGGCGATGAACTACGACTTCGTGGAGCAGCTGTCCGACGCGATCGAGCGTTGTCGACCTGTCACGAAACCTCACCACGCCAAGCCACACATCTTCATTCATCAAGATCTTCACACATGCAGTCACGTGTTTCTACGAGTCGACGCGGTACGCAAGCCTCTACAGCCACCTTACACAGGACCCTATCGTGTCGTCGAACGAAACCACAAGATATTCAAGATACAATTACCTGGCCGTCAAGCAAATGTCTCAATCGACCGACTGAAGCCCGCATACGTAATTAGCAGCGAAAATGAAGCCGCAACTACAATGCCAGTCCAGCAAATACCTACGAGTCGGCAATCTCCAAGCGCCGCGACATCGGCACCGCCCGCAATCAAACAAACACGCACGGGCAGAATAATCAAGCCTCCTGTACGCTTCGCTTGAGGGGGGAATACTGTGGCTACTTACACACATTCTGCTTACCACAACAACCTTACAGAACCTTACCGTACCAGCAAGCAACACCAGCAAGCAACACCTTACCATTACCAGCAAGCAACACCTTACCATTACCAATAACATCAGTAAACAACAGCAAGTATTTCGCAATGTTTTATTGAACACATCGGTTGCAAGAAACAAAGATGGAGTTCTGAAAAGAACTGTTCGCAATGTTATAAGAAACACATCGGTTGCAAGTTGGAGTTCTGAAAAGAACAGCTGAACAGCGAGCTGAAGCAAGCGGCTGGCGGCAGCAGCGACGACCACGCGGCACGGCGATAGCGGAGATGCAGCTCGCTCGACGTCCGGGCGCAGAAAAGGAACGAGGCCCCGCGCCACGAGTATTTAACTTGCGACCGCGCGTCAGCGGCGCGGGGGGGCCCCCCCCGCGGATCGCGTGATGTCGTTCCCCGCGCGCCCCGCGGACTCCCCGATCAGTACCTCTTTCTGTATATAAGTAGGCGTATTTTCTGTAAATAAATCATCTTATTCTGTCCACTCCGAGTAATATCTTTACTTACTACACCATATCTCCAAAATTGAACTTATTTCCGCCGGAGCAAGACTCGACGAAATGGATAAGGTGTCTCACATCCTGTTGACGCTGCCCAGTTCATACGATGGTGTTATCACGGCACTGGAAACTCTCGGTGAAGAACATTTGAACCTGTCATTTGTGAAGACACGGCTGCTTGATCATGAAGTGAAACTCAAAGCTGAACCTACAACAGAGCTCAAGGCTTTACATGCAAGCATGAGGAATTTTTCCCGTCCGAAAAAGCAAGGAAATTTTTCGTATAAAAAATCCTATCCTCAAGTGAAACAAAATCATAATGCCGGAAATTCATCGTACAAAATTTCCAAAATGTACTGCGATCACTGTGGGCGCCGAAATCATTATAAGAAGGACTGCCGATATTTCAAGAAAATCCAGAAAGATGGAGCCAGCGGAAACAGCAGCGGCTACCAGAGGTCGGCGCACAACGCGCAGCCCTGCAACAATGACGAGGGCAGTTTCGCTTTTATGGTTTCACCCGATTGTAAGTTATTTGATTCTAACAGTAATTTTACTAATACGGAAATATCTTTCCTCTTAGATTCGGGTGCGACTGATCATATTGTAAACACCCTTGATGTGTTTACCACGTCCTCGGAACTACCGACGCCTCTCAAGATCGGAGTTGCGAAAAACGGCGAGTCTATACAAGCCTACGGTAAAGGAACAATCCAGGTGACAACAAACTTGGGTATTAAAGGCTTGATTGATGATGTGTTGTTTTCGCCCGAGGTACGTCATAATTTACTTTCTGTAAATAGGATGCAACATGCAGCTTTTACAGTGATTTTTGGCAACAACGGTGTTCAGGTGCATCATAAGGACAAATGCATTATGACTGGGGTCAACAGTAATAACCTGTTCAGACTAAATTTTCGAGTAAATCAACACGATGTTCACTTGACCCATGATTCCGCTGACGCTTATAATTTGTGGCACAGACGACTTGGACATGTCAACAAACGAAAGTTTCAAATACTAAAGGGTACAATAGATGAAAGCGACCACTCATTGATAAATGAGATAAATCCCAGCAATACCATTTGTGAACCTTGTATTCTTGGTAAACAATCCCGTCTCCCGTTTGCAAAAACTAAAGAGAAAAAGCACTTGAATCGGCCCCTTCACATTATACACTCAGATGTGTGTGGTCCGATAACGCCTAGCACCGTTGATGACAAAAACTATTTCGTTAGTTTTATTGACGACTACACTCATTATACAGTGACGTACTTAATTAATGCAAAATCGGAAGTGCTTAAATGTTTTAAAGATTTTGTTGCTAAGAGTGAAAATCTATTCAATACGAAAGTCACAAATCTGTATTGCGATAACGGTAGAGAATATCTTTCAAATGATTTTAAAGAGTTTTGTGTTTCCAAGGGTATCACGTACCATCTAACGGTACCATATACACCACAGCAAAATGGTGTGTCAGAGCGAATGAATCGCACGCTTACCGAAATGGCTAGAACCATGATTGCAAATGCGAAATTAGTAAAGTCTTTTTGGGGGGAAGCAATATTAACATCTACCTACCTAATAAATAGACTCCCTACTAAAGCTCTGACCAACAACAAAACACCATACGAAATGTGGCATAATAAAAAAACCTAAAATAAGACATCTAAGAATATTTGGTGCAACGGCCTATGTCCATGATAAAACGAGAAAAACAAAGTTTGAGAATAAATCGCTTAAAGTAATACTAATCGGATACGATAATAATGGTTATAAGCTGTTCAATGTTCAAAATAACCAATCCTTTGTAGCCCGTGATGTCATATTCGACGAATTGAGCTTTGTTCATTCCAGGCCGACAAACCAAAGTAAACAAATGCCCGCCGAAGTTGATATGCCTAACGGTGATAATAAGTCAACAGGCACGAAACACGAGAGTCTACCCGATGATCAATCGGATGCCGAAAATTCGTCAAACAAAATAAGGCGAAGTGAAAGAATTCAACAACTGCCGTCAATAAATTATAAAGAAATGTGTGATACAGATTTGTGCTACTTATCATTAACTACTGTTCAGTCGCTACCAAGCACTTATGGTGATATTTCAAACAGGGACGATAGCGATAAGTGGTTTAAAGCTGTAGAGAGTGAAATAGAATCTTTACATAAAAATCAAACATGGGTTCTTGTAGAAAGACCCAAACATGTGAATATAATGGATTGTAAATGGATCTTTACGATTAAAAATAATGAGTTGGGAGAACCAACCCGTTATAAGGCACGTCTTGTAGCTCGTGGTTTTACGCAAAAATATCTTCAAGATTTTGACGAAACTTTCGCACCAGTGGCGCGTATATCTACATTCAGATTCATGTTAGCATTCGCAAATCAGTATGATTTGCAAGTACATCACTTAGATGTAAAGACTGCATTTTTAAATGGAGTACTTGAAAATGATATTTACATGGAGGTGCCTGAAGGTGTTTCTGCAAAACCGAACCAGGTTTGCAAGTTAACTAAAACATTGTACGGCTTAAAACAATCTTCTAGATGCTGGTTCCAACGTTTTGATCACGTTCTCAAGGAACTTGGTTTTAAAAATTCAGGAGTAGATCCATGTTTATACATTCTTGATAAAAATTGCACTGACAATAATGTATATATTGTACTTTACGTTGATGATTTGATTTTATGTACAAAGCAAACTCATATTTTAAAAATGTATAAAGAATGTTTAATGAAGATGTTTGACATGACTGACTTAAATGAAATAAAATTATTCTTAGGCATAAGAGTAATTAGAATTGATGATACAATCACTTTAGATCAGTCAGTTTACTTAAATAATGTTTTAAGCAAGTTTGCCATGAGTGACTGTAATCCATCAAAGTCACCATTCCCATCAAAATTAGACCATCTGGCCCTGAACTCCGATACAAACTATGATGCACCTTGCAAAAACGTTATAGGCTGCCTCATTTATGCCATGCTTTGCACACGGCCAAATATTTGCTCAGCAATCTGTATTCTGAGTAGGTACCAAAGCAAGAATAATACGGAATTGTGGAAATGCTTAAAACATCTTTTAAGATATATTAAAGGAACTCTTAATTTAAAGTTGACCTATAGGAAGTGCGATTATCAGCAATTACTTCATGGGTATGCAGATTCCGATTGGGCAGGCGACGAAAATGATCGTAAAAGCACAACAGGTTACATATTCCAAGTGTTTGATAACTGTTCCATATCATGGAATACTCGCAAACAAAGCACAGTTGCCGCCTCCTCAACGGAAGCTGAGTATATGGCCCTATTCGAAGCGGTGAGAGAAGCAATGTGGATAAGATCTTTGTTAAATAGTATTGCAATCCAAATACCACAGCCCATTCCAATATATGAAGATAACAATAGCTGTATAAGTATTGCAAATAACCCCACAAACCATAAAAGATCAAAACATATAGACATTAAATACCATTTCACACGTGAACAAATTACTAACAAAGTAATAAAGTTAGAATACGTTTCCTCAGGAAATCAACTGGCTGACATCTTCACGAAAATGGTACCATCAGAAAAAATCCTCCAATTAAGATCAAAATTAAACTTATTATAGTTTAAATGTCTACTGAAATTATAATACACATTGTGTAAATACTAAAAATTATGTAACCAAAACATAGTTTGAGATACTTACATGTAATCAAACTTAAAATTATGTAAGTACACAATTGATAAATAAGTAATTAATACTTATTTGAATTATATAACAGTAGAAATTTTGAGGGGGACTATTGGAATACAAAATTCCATTCACTCATCTATAAAATGTTCATTCATTTACCACTCATAAAGATGATTCACTCAATGTTTCATTCAATATATGATCGTCATACAGTACACACGTTTTTCGCTGCTCCCATTCCCAATACCTGTCCATTTCAATAAAGAAACTCACTTGATTAAAGCTTTTGTTTTCCCTGAAATATTTCCTTCTCTAATACTAGGTATTGACTTTTGGAGAAAATTTAATCTTCTACCTAGTGTTTTATCTTCTCTTAACTTTACAGATCCTAAATGCTTTGCTATCGACACTAAAGATATTAAAGTTTTACCTTATGAGCATTTAACTACTAACCAAAGGAACATCGCTAATGACATCATCCAACGCTTCAAGACAATCTCTTTTGAAGAAAAAGGTGTTCTGGGAAACACACACTTAATCACCCACAAGATTGACACTGGTGATTCTCTACCGATCAAACAAAGATGTTACAGACTGTCTCCTGAAAAACAAAAGGCTTTAATTAATGAAGTTGACAAGATGCTGGGATGGAACGTCATTGAACAATGCGAAAGTCCTTGGTTATCCCCAGTCCTCATCACTCCAAAGAAGAATGGGGAATGGCGTTTCTGCGTAGATAGCAGGAAGCTTAACTCAGTTACACGTCGTGATGCTTATAGTCTGCCTCTAATAAGCGAAATTTTGGACAACCTGAGAAATACCAAACACTTATCAAGCATCGACATTGCGAAAGCATTTTGGGAGATTCCCTTGAATCCTGCTGATAGAGATAAGACAGCATTTTATGTTCCTGGAAGAGGTATGTTCAGATTCAAAGTAATGCCTTTTGGTCTCACTAACTCACCTGCAACTCAACAAAGATTAATGGATACGCTTTTTACTCCTGAATTTGAGAACAAGGTATTTTGCTATCTGGATGACATCGTTATTATTAGCGAGACTTTTGATGAGCACATATCGCTTCTCATGAAAGTTCTTGAAAAACTTTCATATGCTAATCTGACTATTAACTTTGAAAAGAGTCAATCCTTCAGGAAATAACTGAAATACCTTGGTTTTCTAGTGGACGAGTATAGTCTACGTGCTGATCCAGATAAAATAAAGGCTATTCTAGAATATCCTGTACCTACTTGCAGAAAAGAAGTTCGAAGATTCATAGGCACCTGCAGCTGGTTTAGAAGATTCATTCCAAACTTCAGCACTATCGCCTCTCCACTCAACCAACTAACCTGTTCCGGGAAGAACGCTCCTAAATTTTTATGGAATTCCAAGGCTGCAGCTGCTTTCCAGAAACTTAAAGAAGCTTTGGTAACTGCTCCTGTCCTTGCTTGCCCTAACTTCGAACTACCCTTCTCTGTACATTGTGATGCATCAAATTATGGCATAGGAGCAATGCTTACTCAACATCAAGATGACAAAGAAGTCGTGATTGCTTACATGAGTAAAGCACTAAACAAAAATCAACAAAACTACTCAACTACTGAAAGAGAAACATTAGCTGTAATAACTGCGCTAGAACATTGGAGATGTTACCTAGACAATGGTAAGGAATTTACAATATATACTGACCACGCGGCACTTAAATGGTTTCAGAACTTATCGAATCCATCTGGAAGACTTGCTCGCTGGACTCTACGCTTATCATGTTTTAATTTTGTCCTGAAACATAAAAAAGGAAAGGATAACCTTGTTCCTGATTTATTATCAAGACATAAGAATAAAGAACGTCCTGATACACGAGAAACTTCACCTCAAGGTGATTCAAGGAGGTTCCTATTACGATTGAAGAACCACCTGATCGTGAACTTGAGCACTACAACAAGATATTTCTCGGATGCTCCAACAACCCAGACGCATATCCCAACTACACTATCAGGGATAACAAACTTTACCGCTCCCGATCGTCTAAACGACGACTTTATTTGGAAAAAAGTTCCAAAAAAGTTTATTGAAGTTAGCCATGGTTCCCCTTCAGAACTCCACCTTGGTATCTTCAAAACAATCAAGAAAATATCTTTAAAATACTATTGGCCTGGTATGTTTAAGGACATTGCCAATTTAATCTCGACTTGTGAAACCTGCTTAACCTACAAACACCCTAATCATTCTCCCTATGGTCTTATGGGTAAACCTAAACTTTGCTACAGACCTTTTCAAACTATATCCTTGGATCTTATGGGTCCATTGCCTATGACCCGGAGAAGAAATCAGTATATTCTGGTAATTAACTGCAATTTTACTAAATATACTATGATTTTTCCCCTTAAACGGGCTACTTCAGCTAATATCATTAATGTCTTAGAAAATTCAGTGTTTCTAGTTCATGGCATTCCCCAAACTATAATAATGGACAACGCTGTTCAATTTCAGTCGCGAGAATTCCACTCATTCTTTAATTCTTATAACGTTCCTTGTATTTTTCACACAGCTTTATATTGTCCTCAGGTTAATCCTACAGAGAAATTTAATAGTACGATTATTACAGCTCTAGCATCCCTAGTAGGAGACGATCATAGATCCTGGGACAACCATCTTACTAAGATTCAGTTCGCAATGAACAGCGCTACAAACGTTGCTACTGGCTTTACTCCCAACTTTTTAGTCTTTGGTAGCGAAACAATACCTTGTGGTTCCTTCTATACTCCAACTCAGAATCTCGAAGAATTGATATTTATGCCTCGTGATATTTACGCGTCTAATGCTGGTCTCCTTTCATCTATCTTTCACAGAGTTCAAACTAAACTTCACATAGCTCACGCTAAAAATAGCGCTCGCTATGATCTTCGCCGGTCTTTTAAAAAATTTAATGTAGGAAATACTGTTTGGCGTAAAAACCATGTTTTAAGCAATGCTGGCGCATACTTTAATGCTAAACTTGCCCCTAAATTCATTAAGTGTAAAATAATAACCAAACTTTCACCATTAGTTTACATTCTAGAAGACCCTAACGGAGTTAGAGGCAAGTGGCACATTAAAGACATTAAATCTTAAATTTTCTTAACTTCTATTAACTGTTAATTTGTATATATGTATAAATATCACCATAATTTTCACCTGTTTATTTTATTTCTTCCTTTAATCCAGTGTTCTTCAACACATTTTACTTTAGGACCTCGAATTTTCGTTAGTTAGTCTTCACCTATTTTTTTTATCTTTATTTCAGACACATCTCGTTGGCGATGTGGCTGATCTCTGGCTTCGAGCTCTACCGCTCTGGCCGTTCTTAATCTTGTCTTAAGTCGTAGCGACTAAAGCTAGCTTAGGATTAATTTGTTTCTCTTTACCTCTACTTATTTATTTATTTTTTTCCACGCAGGAGCGGATGACAACTCCTTAAGTAAGCCTGAATGCCCTTTTGAAAACACACTTTTAGAGTGGTAGTCATTAATAATAATAATAAACCTTGGACACCTTTTACACACATTGATCTAGCCCCAAACTAGGATTCCCTGTATTTTGGGTACTAGACAACGATATTTATACTTATATAGATAAATATTATACTTAGATAGATAAACAACCATGACTAGGGTACAAACATCCGTTCTCGTCAAACAAACATTTGCCCCCACCGGGACTCGAACCCGGGACCCTTGGTTTCGTGGGCAGCGTCACTGCCGACTCGGCCATTCGGGTCGTCATTTTCATTGAATTCATCATTGAATGTGAACTCCACCCTTACCTGAATGAAGATGATGAATGTAAGAGATGGTATATCTGATTTTGCCTGGTGATGTCTGTTTCTGCAAAGCTGTGTTTTCTGGTTTATTTTTGTACATATGAAAAATTTTGCTGAGTCAAATATTTTTCCAGGGTCGGGGGGAAAATGTAGTGTTATGCTACTTACATGTCATTTTCCAATATGTTCAGCTGGATACTTGCTGAGCTGTACAGCTTATTATTTGGTATCACCTTTATTTTCATAGGACCCTGTAACGTTTTAAACCATAAGAACACATTAACAAACCATTTTCGCTTTGTATTTTCACACTATCAGCACTTCTAAATCGATAGCGAAGGGGTTTACCTTTGGTGACCTTGTATTTGGCTTTCTCCGAAACTCTGCAATCTCGGGCTTCGTGCGCGCTGGTGCGCTACCCTTTTATCTTTCGCTGTTATGTAGTTTTGGCTATGTGAACTTGTTAATTTTTCGATTACGAGCCTGAAACCAAAATCTGACATTTGTTATGTTGTTGTTTATCTGGTTGTCATGGCAATGTCCATTCAAACTCGTTAGCGGTCTGATATGTTTGCTTCAATACTTTTACAAAAATACTTTTTCTCTCTTGGCCACTCACAAAAATTGCTTTTAATTTAAATAATTTTTAGAACTCTCCAAAAAGGGTATAAGAGCGGAACATTTCTGAAATTCTGGAGTCTCACTTCAGTTCTCGAACAAGAAGAATCACCTAAAGGCCTTATCCCGGGGTCGCACTGCCCCGGGATCCTGCGAGCCGCTACTGCAACGCCTTCTGACTTGGCGAGTCTCAACCCTGGACAGCGCTTCGTTGAGTCTTCACTTCACCTGTCCGTTCTCGACTACACCTGCACCCTGATCAGCGCTTCGTTGAAGTCTCAACTTCACCTGCCCGTCCTCGGCTACACCTGCTCATCAAGTGACTTCAGGCCGACACGTTACCAGGGCCTCTACTCCTGCTGCTCGTCGGGGTCTGATGATCGATAGGCCCCCGGCCACACTCTCCGACAGCAACTCCTACATCGCCCACCAGTGCCTTCACTGACCGGTCCACCAGACGCCTACGGCTTCATCGGTCTCCTACTCTCCGTGTCCTCCGCTTCCTTTTTTTTATTATCTAGACATCTGTATTTTATAAAACCTGTCCCACCTCATTCATCCTCATCTTCCTTTCATTTTTTTAAATTAATTCATCGTATATAATCCTAATAAACTATCATTTCTAAATTTTATCCTGGTTGTTTTCTGTTAGGTTCTGGTTAGGTAAATATCTTTACACGACAAGGTGCAATTGACAGATTCTAATTTGTGTGTGTATGTGGTGTGTATGTATGTGTAAATCGTGTGATTGTCATTTTAAAAGTAAGTGTTAGGGTGTAGTGTAATTGTAGGTGGTGTAATGGTTGTCTGTATGTATGTCTTATATGTCTGTCTGTCATTTTACAAGTAAGTGTCAGTGTGTTTTGTGTCTGCTTTTGAGGTGCATAAGAAGGCTCGTGCTCCATGGAGTCAGTCAGTCATGAAGTCATTTTTAGTACCCAGTCTCGACATCACCCTGACTCCACCCGAATCCTTCTCGCTACGAGCCTTCTTTTCCTCCTCTATACCGGGAGCCTCCTTCTGTGACCCACCATACACACAAGTTGTGTTATCCCCCATTAGGGCTCTAGCCTCCGATTATTCACGGACGAGCTTGGCCTGGACTTGCCTCATCTGAAAGCACAATCGGAACAATGCTCCAAGATTTGGCAGACGGTTCCTCAGAGGCATATTCTGCCTGCTGATGAGCGTCCAGTCCTGTATACCCAGATGAACCCTATCAGTGTTCTGGAATTTAATCATCTTAAGAGGATCTTTTGGTAGCTCCTCTGCTTCCCCGGAAGCCACACAGCCAACCGCGACCCGTGCGACTTCTTGCGACGACGCTTACTTCGTTAACCGAAGTTAACCCCAAGAAGCCAATCTCTGGCCTCCTCAGTCGTTAGTGTCACAATAGAGAATGATTTCTAAACCAATCCCGTTGTAGCAAAACTTTGTCATCCTGAAGTCGACCCTGGCTTCTATAGCAGTCTATACCAATCTGAAGCATTTTTATAATTGCAGCCACCAGAGTTTCTTCCATTATAAGGCCATCCTTGGGGCACAAAGCAACCACTAGCCCATGATATCTGTCGCCTGCCGTTTAACTTTCACCACTTTTCTGGGCGCAGAAGTTGTAGAAGAGGACTGAGCGTCTACCTCTACTGCCTTCCGTAACCTTTCCTGGCGTGCCAGTTTATGGTGTTTAGTTTTCTTCTGGATTTTGTCTGCATTACTAATGCATTTAAAGAAGGTCTTCTTAATCGCCGCCGACTCTGCCAACTCTGTGCTGGGTTCGGGAGATTTCAATAAGTTTTATTTTTCTTTAATTGAGAGTTTGAGGAGAGTTTGTTCCACAACATCATTATCTTCCAGGAGAGCTAGTTGTGTATGAAGTTTGTCCCCTGCAGGTTCACCCGAACCAACAGAAGAGTGCAGCTCCCTGTTACCAAAATTAGCCATCACCTGCGCCTGGTTAACAGCAGATGAGGGCTTTTTCAGTTTTCTTAAAGGGGGAATTCATCATTAGAAATGTTTGCAATGGAAGTAATACTCAGACTGCAGGACAGGCAGTGTTCCCTTGCCATATCCTAGCTAGATTCAAGGGGACTAGCGGACGTGGGGTTTTCACTCCAGACACTCCCAGGTTCATTCGAGGTAGCGATAATGGTAGATGGGCTCACAGCCGGCGGATACAACTCTTCCACTGATTCCTGCAACCGCCGACCATCAGTCCATCCCCCACATCCTTCCGCTGTGGGGCCATATGCATGATCGCTCCAACCGTCCCCGAGAGAGTGTAGAAAACGATATTCCCTGCCTGCCACGGTATCAGCAAGGAAGGGAATAAAAGCAGGGTCCCAAGTGCGTGAGAGTGACAGCAGCATCCAGTAAGTTTGCGTCGAGTTTTGCCAACTCACAGACACTTACAATAAAACAGACCTCTCGCATTCTCCACAGAAGCTACTGCCACCCCACACACACACATACACTGGTTAGGTAGGGTAGGATAGATAAAAGGAGAGGGGAGAGGAGCGTCCAGAATTTTAGTTCATACTAATACAGAGTTCAGATTAGTTCAGATTCAGTTCAGATTAATACAGAGCAATAAAAAGCAGTTAACCGCGTGAAGAAAATTCTTGTGGTTGCCTAGAGCATCATCACAGACCTTTAAGACCTTACCGACAGACCTGCCGGACACATAGATTTGCTAGAGAGAGACCATCCGCAACCTGCTTGTAAATATTTTGCATTTGGCCCACCTCCGCTCAAAAATAAGATACCACAGGACATCACAATATGAAAGTAACTAAAATAGACTAGCCTTGTTATAGTTATATCCGTGTTTTATCTGATGTTCCTAACAGCGTAAGCCGCAGAACTTAATCAACCAGCTTCTTTATCTATGACGAGTCCCCACTGCAACTTCTATCAATGGTTATTCCAAGAAACTTCGTGACATTTACTAATTCTAACGTGTTGCTCAATAACACTAAAGTTTTCTCAACTTGCCTTACATTTAGAGGTGAGAATTTGATACACTTGATTTTACCAGCGTTTAACAATAAATTATTATATGTGAACTAATTCAAGGTTAAAGATAATAACATAGTTATTAAGATCACAAAATCTTCTTTTTGTCTTTCAATCTTGAAGACCAATGAATAATCATCAGCAAAAGACACTATGTCAGTCAGTTTCATGTAATATATAATCATAGAACTATCTTTATTATGTTTTTATTTTATTTTTGGATTAGTAGTTTCGGAGATAAGGGAGACCTATCCTTTCAAGTGTATGAAAAAATAAATTTAAGATTCTCGCAACAAAGCCCTCTTTTCATATCACACGATGCAGTTTAGAACTATTTATATTTTATTTTCTGATTGGCTTCCCAATTGTGTTTTTTCTCTCTCTCCAAAAATCAGGAATTGTCGATCCCCCCCAAATCCAGTGTCCGTTTAAACATTGGCAATATCGTCTAAACTCCAAGCACAAAACTCCGAGCACAAATCTATGAACGTTTCGTTTGGAGGAGCTTGAGGGTGCCACCGACAGTGGGACACACAGACTTTATAGAGATACTACGTCGGACAGTCGTATTGCAGTTGGACAGTCAATATGTTCCGAAACTTACGCTTGACCATTATTTATTATTGTCTTGCAGTTTCCGACATGAGTGATTGATAAGCATTTGATTAGCGATGAAGTGATGAGTAATTCGGTTGCCAGACCGCGTTGCTCGAAGCCAGCGACCCAAAAACGTTCAAGCGTTTAAATCTCAGATAAACAAAACACTTTGCTTACTTCTGTGGTTCATATGATGAGAACATCGAGTTTATCTAATCTCACTTTAGGGAAAACACTTGTAGGTATTTGAGGGTTTGGATCTTGCTGTATGTGTGTAATCTAAACGCGACATTACTTATTGATATAAAATAGTCAATTATTATGTACAAAAAGTTTAGGAAACTGTCTGACACTGTATGTCTCATTCACTGAACAGATTCAGGTTAAAATAAAAATAGTCAGAATGGATCAAAAACTCATTCTGAGATCAAAAACCATGGTTTACCGTACCAATATTCGTAACGTTTGAATAATATTCATAGAATTCCCTACTTAAGAGTAATTTTAGATGAGTATGGTAACATCAAAATAATGAATGAAAAACCTAAACATGAACTAAACTATTCACTCAATTGAAGTTGGGTGCAAAACATTAAATAAAAAAAAAAACGTAATATGTTGTCTATGTTTGCAGTTTTTTAATGCTGAGCAGAGCAAGGCAAAGCAGCTATTATTGTTGAGCCTGATATTTCCTTAGCTGGGTTAATCTAACGAAATAAGTTAAAATGCATTGCAATTGGCAAGCTATACTGAAGCCACATTTATGATTTTGTTGTTATATTACGATAAAAAATTAATAACTTAATTTTCAATAGATTCTTTGAATTCCATAAAACTATATTGAACGCAGCAATAAAGTCCCCATTTGCGAATAATTTGCAGCCAACTTCATAATATTGTTCGATCATCCATCATCGTTCGTTCATCAATCAAGCGGCCGAATATTTCGTAATATTTCAATATTTTCCATGTATTGTGCCAATATTAATTATATTTTAGTGATAATATACACGCATTCGCTGCTCTGCAGTTACAAAAGCAATTATACGCTGTGTTATGTCCGCGATCGTGCTTATGCTTTGTTGTGAGAACCACCTTTATCTGCTGTCACTGTGAGCATTGCAAGTCAATTTTTACTCGTTTCCGAGAATGAAACTTGCTATTTCGTGACCAAACAGTGTTGATCGGGGTTGATCGGTCGGTGATGAGTGTTGGGGTGTGCGGGAGGATGCGCGGTGTGGTGTGACCTGCGGTGGTGCGGACAGCAGGGCCTGGTGTGACTAGCTCACAATGGAGTCCCTGGACGAGGAGCGCCTTCGGCGGCTGCGCGCGCTGGAGGAGAAGCTGTGTGATTCGCGCTCCGTCGGCAACCTCGACTGCCTGTTGGACACGGTGACGGCGCTGGTCTCCGACTGCGACCACCCGGCCATCCGACGCATGAAGAACGTCGAGGCCTACACCAGCAGATGTGAGACACCACACACTTATAGATAGCTCTATTTGATAGATCTACCATTCACATAAACAATTATCTGCATAATAATTCACATGTAGGAATTATAGCTAAAAGGCTGTGACTTAGCAGCTGCAGGTATAGCTTTGATACTGGTAATGCTATCTAAGTACACATAAACATATTATACTACACTGAGAAATCCTATGCAAATCATATTTAGGGGTATGTATGAGCCAAGATAATGATGTGGGTTGTCCCCCGAAGACAAGATGGCTGGTTGGTCCTGTTAGGAACTATTCTGCCCATATGTCATTCCATGTGTTCTTGCTAGATATGACATTACATGTTTATGCCCACATCAAATTGTGTTTTCCTGATAGTCATCTACTGATACTGTTGCATTCTCCATGTACACCTCTAACATCAACCAACCCACATGCACTTTGGATGCAAGACTTTATTATAGTTCTTACACATACCTACATAGAAGGCTGAAATAATCATGCCCTGAGCTCTCCCACTTCTCGGTTGCACCTGTTCACAAACAGCTGAATCATACAAGTGCAGTTATTGTAACATACCATTGTTTCAGATATTCATTTCAATAATTTAACATGCAACTCTATCTTGCCTTGTAAAGTTTTATGTCAAGTTATTTTTGACTATCGACGATGTCAACTGGGTCAGGGTAGCTATTGTTTATCAAGCTGTATTCAAAGTAAGACTTTTTTGTGAAAAATATTGCTCTAATTTTAAGTCCTATTAGGTCATAAGAACTGCACTATCCTAATCACATTTTAAATATACTGTTTGGTTTTTGTTTGTTGTAGATGAGGTGTTTTCTTCAGACATTGTGGATCTTCGCATGAAAGCAGCTGACTTTGACCTTATCAAAGTAATAGGCAGAGGAGCATTCGGTGAAGTCCAACTAGTCAGGCACAAGTCCACACATCAAGTTTACGCAATGAAGTTACTTAGTAAAGTTGAAATGATAAAGAGATCTGATTCCACATTCTTTTGGGAGGAGAGACACATCATGGCACATGCTAACTCAGAGTGGATACTGAAACTTCACTTTGCTTTCCAAGACCAAAAGTATCTTTACATGGTGATGGACTACATGCCCGGTGGTGACCTCGTCAGCCTCATGTCCAACTATGACATCCCGGAGAAGTGGGCCAAGTTCTACACTATGGAGATTGTCCTCGCATTGGATGTGATTCATGGAATGGGATTTGTTCACCGTGATGTTAAACCTGACAATATGTTGATTGATAAGTATGGTCACTTGAAATTAGCTGACTTTGGTACTTGCATGAGAATGGGCCCTGACGGCTTAGTACGTGCCAGCAATGCAGTTGGCACTCCGGACTACATATCTCCTGAAGTGCTGCAGTCTCAAAATGGCGAGGGAGTATATGGTAGAGAATGTGATTGGTGGGCCGTAGGAATATTTTTATATGAAATGTTAATAGGAGATCCCCCTTTCTATGCTGATAGTCTAGTAGGGACTTATGGCAAAATCATGGATCACAGAAACTCTTTACAGTTTCCTGATGATATAGAAATTTCAAAAGATGCCAAATTATTGATCAGGGGCCTACTCACTGACAGAACCAAGAGATTGGGTAAAAATACTGTGGACGAAATAAAGAAGCACCCCTTCTTCGTAAACGATCAGTGGAGCTTCGAGAATCTGAGAGATTCTGTACCACCTGTCGTACCGGAATTGTCGAGCGACGACGATACGCGCAACTTCGACGACATAGAGAAGTCGGACGCGCTTGACGAGTCGTTCCCGGTGCCGAAGGCGTTCGTAGGCAACCATCTGCCCTTCGTCGGATTCACGTACAACGGCGACTACCAGCTCTGCGGGAGAAACAAGAAGCAGGCCGACGTTGTCGACACCGCGCCCGCGAACCACGCGAACAGCGCCGGCTCCGAGGCCATCCTGCAGCTGGAGAAGTTGCTCGAGCGCGAGCGTGACGGCCGTCGCAAGCTCGAGGACCGGCACGTGTCCGTGTGCCAGCAGCTCGACGAGGCGGCACAGCGCGAGGCGCGCGCCAAGCAGCATGGCACCGACACCGAGAAGGAGCTCGCGCTGCTGCGACACGACCTCAAGGAGATCCAGCGCAAGGCCGAGCTCGAGGCGGACGCGCGCCGCAAGGCGGACGCAGCGCTGCAGGAGCACAAGCGGCGCCTCGACGAGGAGCTGGGCCGCCGCGCCAAGGAGACGCACAGCGTGCAGGCGCACGCCGAGCGGGTGCATGCGCTGGAGAAGCAGCTGCACGAGGCGCGCGATAAGCTCAAGCTCGAGAGCGAGGCGGCCGCCAAGTCGCGCAAGCAGGCCGCCGAGCTGAGCGCTGCCGTGGCGGCAGCGGCAGCGGCCAGCGACGGCACGCTGTCGCACGTGCGCGCCGCGCGGGACGAGGCCGAGCGCGAGCGCGGCGTGCTGGCGGCGGAGCTGGGCGCGGCGCTGGCGGCGCAGCGGGCGCTGGAGCGCGAGCTGGCGGAGGCGAGCGCGCGGCTGGCGGCGGCGCACGCGGACGCGGAGCGGGGTGCGGCGCGGCTGACGGCGGTGCGCGCTGACGGTGCGGCGCTGGCGGAGCGCGTGGCGGCGCTGGAGCACGAGGCGGCGGCGCTGGAGCGTGAGCTGCGCGCTGCCCAGCAGCTGTACCAGCAGGAGCTGCGCGCGCACCACGACACGCAGCGCACGCAGCTGCTCTCTAAGGAAGAGGCCAACCTCGAGCTGGTCAAGGGTGAGTGTCCATCCCGTTCCTCTGCTGTCCCCGTGTGACCCTCTTATCTGTCCGAGCTAAGTATCACCGAGCCAATGATTAAATAATCGAGTATGGAATGTTTCACCTTTGCATGCCCCAGGAACTTTGGAAAAGATATTGACAGGTACTGTTGAATTCGCTATTTATGTCAGAATTATATTTTTGTCTTTTGAGACGAAGACCCCACCGTCGATTGGGTCGATTCGGTCACGATTCGAAGTATCATTCGGACTTTTAATATTCCTATAGATGTATTCCCTCCTGATCAAATTCCATATCCTCTTAGTATCGCCGATGTGCTTGTGTCTTTTGTTTAGCGCATGCGAACACAACTCAAGCCATACAACCAGTTGAAAATGTGTGTAGGTGTCGTCCCCATTGGTTAAATCGCTGTCCGTTCACACGCTCACGATGCACAGACGTTGGCAGTAGCTTATCACATTTCCACCACTCTCTTTCCCGACGTTCCATCCGCTACCGCCTACCACCATGAGCGTGCGTGCGTAAGTTATTGCATGCATTCTAAACTCCGATCACGAATATTTTAATATCCAAAAAGGAAGCGAATGCACATGAAATTATTTCATTGTGCTGTGCATAAAGTCATTGAAAGTTCAAGTTGCTTCCTTATTCGATGCGACACACCACGGCTGAACACGCGCCCGAAGTTCGGCGTGATTACTCCTACGATACGTCAATTACGTAAAGTTCAATTCAGGATCGTAAAAATCAGCCTCGGAACTTCGGTCGCGTTTTGGGCCATGGTGTGGCAACTATTCTTGGTCGGAGTTTCACCCAACGCATACACCACTCTTCACCCCGCTCTCACCACAGCGCTGCAAGGCAAGCTGAGCGAAGAGAAGGAGTCTCGCCAGCGGGCGGAGTCCTCGTGCCAGGAGCGCGAGCGCCAGATGTCCATGCTGAGAGTCGACCACCGCCAGATGCAGCACCGGCTGCAGAAGTTAGAGGGAGAGTACCGGCAGGAGAGCGAGAAGGTAAACACAAAGGGGTTATAGAGTTATACAGTGCTACAGATCTTTTGGCACGCACCTGCATTAGGAAATGAACCTTGTGTCATTATTCGTAAGAGCCATCAATGTGTCATTCTAGTGCCAAAAGATCCTAGACCTCTCACTGCCTGGGACCAAATGAAAATGGACCATTTCTTGAATCAAGGTTGACTTTTAATTAGCCGACCATAATTAGGGGAATGATAGTTCCCAACATTATCAACAACATTCCTGAAGAAACATAAGGCCTTTAATGAAAAAAAAATACCCATCTTCCATACATTAACTCGATGGGCTGATTACAGGTTACCATGGGAGACCCAAAACAATGTTTCGTTTGCAACCATAGGTTTCACGGGAAAGTTGTCCATAATTCGGTCAGCTTATCAAATGTCACCAATCGCGCTTTGGATTTCGCGCGTGGAAGGCGATTTCGAGATTTTAGCAACAACAAGTATCAACTCTTTCACGAAGCCTAGAACAAATAAATATTATGATTGTTATATTATGCACTGCTCATCAATACGATCCTAGGAATTCGTGACAAAGTACCTACGCGTCATCAACTCACAAGAGATTCAAGTTCATTATATTCATGACTATACAATTATCTCAGTTTTGACTTGAAACTCGTTAGTTTACTCACAGTTATTATGAGTCACCATATTGCATAGCACCAAATCTGTCATCGGAAGTCTTGACGTCATCCCGATAGACCAGTGCGGTTGATCCGCCAAACGGTTTTAGATTGCCGAAATTCAGTTATTCAATTTATATCCTACCTTTCTATAAGAACAAGGCCAAGGCAAGCTCTAATCATTAAACGAATGTCGATTATTTAGAACTATGGAAGGAGCCAGTTTCTATTTTAGACTTCATAATCACGAAAAGCACCAATCTTTCGATACTAATAGGAAACTAACTAATATGCTACTACGTGCTAAAAACATAGCCACACATTTGTGCCCACGTTCAGCCTGTTTTTAGGGTTCCGTACCCGAAGGGTGCCAAACGGGTCCTTATTACTATGCCTCCGCCTCCGTCAGTGCATTCATAAACACAATGCATCCGATGTTATCAGAAAAAATCTTTATGCGGGGTTTGAGTTTTGTGCTTAGTTATATGTCGGTATGATTGCTCATTCGAATTGTAGTAAACATTCAATAAAAGTACCCGCCCCCCCCCCCCCCCCCCCCCCCTCCCCACTAATGACCCCACCGAGGGCACGGGCCTTTACCCGGAAACGAGTAACATTAAGCCATACTCCACCAAGCTGGCTCAGTGCGGGTTGATGGAGGGGTTTTACGACCACTACCTCGTAGCGATAGTAGATAGTAGTAATAATACATTATCGCGGACGCCGGGAAAGAAGTTCTCGCCGGCTGAGTACGTAAAAATGACCGACCGTAGGGAGTCCGGATAGTGATACGAAGTCGGCAAAGCCCTTTTCACGGCCAGAAGCATGTATAGTGCTCATAATTTCATAATTTCTTTATTGCACAGAAATGATATATAGTGCTTTTCTTAAACATATGCAATGAAATAAAAAACACCACTCTATAAATAAATTCAGGTTAAAAAATATTACTAATCGTAAGTTCCGTGTGCCCGTTGATGTCTTTTGCTTTGAGCGTAAAATAATAAAAAATACTTCCCGGCCTAGGCCTGCAATTTAGTATGAAATTCCTTTACAATTATCTCGAGTTGTGCGGCCCGAAACGTGATAATTCCTAGCCTAGTCTTCCGCCTTTTCGTGTGAATAAGTTACTAAATGTCTGGAGGTTCACAGTAAACTATTATTTTAAATATTTTGTTTTTCTGCCCTGGAAGCTATTAGGTTTGATAATTTGACTTTGTTATTGTAGTAGTTTATGTGACTGCTGCATAATGGAGGGCATTAATACTAATAATATCACTCGAGAGTTTTAATGCCTAATTATGTACAGTTACATACACTATTTTATCTAAACACATATCATAAGCTCTCTTTGATGTGTTCAGGAACTGCTTGTTTGACCGGCATTGTGGCTCTGCAGTGTTTAGCTTGTTCTGCAGTACCAACTTCACAGACAAACTAGGAGCGGCACGCAGGCGGGCGTCGGTGTTCGAAATTTGAATGTCATAATAAGTAGAAAAACTAAATTTTTCAGATAAGAAATGAGTTTTTACCAAGTAGTTTAACATTATGCTGATCGTAACGTGCGGTTTTTATACGCAGTAAAGAGGGTTTATGATACGTGTGTAGATACAATATTAAAGGGGGGTGTTTTTTGAGTGTTTCCTTCTACGATGTTACGGAACCCTTCGTGTGCGAGTCCCACTTGAACTTGATCGTATTTTGTTAGCTTATTTAATACCTACTTGGCTACTAATTCATCCATTCACCCCCCTTCCCCTCGCCAGGTGATCGGTCTCCAAGCGGCGCTAGAGCAAGAGAACGCCGCCCGCTGCTCTGTGGCCGGCGAGCTGTCCGCCGCCGAGACTGCGCTGCGCGCGGCCAGCTCGGACCGCGACGCGCGCGCCCGGGAGCTGGCCTCGGCGCGGGCGAGCCTGCACGAGCTCACGGAGAAGCTGGCGGCGGCGGCCGCGGAGAGGGACATGCACTATGCGAGGGTGAGTATGGTGATGCGGTTACTTGTGTCCTCATTGTCTCCTGGAGGAAATAGCCTGCACTTCTTGGAAGAATGCGTAATGTATTCAAACATTAAGTGGCTTACACTAGCGATGGATAGCATTAATGTAGATAACTTGTCAAACTTAAAGTTCAGCGATATTCTAGAGCTCATTAGAAGAATAGGAAGTTTTGGGGAAGGACATCTTTTGAAACAACATAGACAAGTGCTCAAAGTTTGGGTATTGGGTGAAATAGTCACATTTAGAGTACCGACGACCCGCTTTTATTTCAGCGGGCATGCCACCTCATCATCTATCTATGATGATTTGGTTAGACCAATTTCGGTGACGGCGGCCCTTCTATTCATTCTGTATCTCAGATCGGTCCGCTATGAAATTGATGTTTAAGGACTCACCAACCTCAGAGCACTCTATGATTCCACTTGAAGTGCAAATACGGTGGTGGTCATATTATTACAGATACTGAATGCATATTAAAATAAATAAGCTATTTCTCTCTATACTTTCTATCAGACTATTATTCAAACTTGCTACACAATTTAAAAATATTTGTGTAAGAGTTGTGTGATGTTAAAACCAAATATATCATTTTTCAAAAATGTCTGTTCCTAAGCTTTTATTCGATTTATACTATCAAAGATTTGTCCTTATAATTAAAGACACTCCATTTGCATACAAGAAATAAAAAATATATGATATTATTGAAATTATCTTTACTCCACAAAATTCCTAACACATTCCGGTACTTACTGTGGTACAAATGAATAATTAATCGCATGTCCTTTCGCAAATATGACAGCATGAAATCTCTTGGGCACATTCCCAGGCCAGGAATCGATCAATTATGTACAAGCTTCTACCGGAATTTGCTCCCATGCTTCTGTAAAAGCTGTGTAAGTTGATCGACGTCTGATGCCCACTTTGTCGCCAATGTCTTCTTCACCTGGTACCACAAATGTTCTATTGGATTTAAATCTGGACTGTACGGAGGCCAATCCAAAACTGTCACAGACTCGTTCCTAAAGAAGTATTTTACTACGTTTGCAGTGTGTTTCGGATCATTATCCTGTTGCAAATTCCAAATGGCCCGTAAATTTTGCTCGGCATAGGGCAACAAGGCTCGTTCTAATATATTCTTGTACTGGAATTTAACCATGATATCTATTTGCCTGACAAGTCCAACACCAAGTCCTGAAAAACAGCCCGCTTTGATTGGATCCATTTTTTAGTTCGTAATCATATAAATTTTTGTTTCATCAGAAAAAAGCACATGTTTCCACTCTCGTTCAGTCCAGTGCTCATATTTCTTCAAGATGGATGTCAAGCAAATAAACGCAGCAATTGACAGAAGTTGTCAATAGATGTCATTACGGATCGCAGGAACAATTGACAATCGATCCAGCATCGCGCAAGAGAAGTTTCTTCGGTTACTAACTATATATAGAACGTCCGAGCTGTTGGGCCAGTGGCCCCCAGGCGTAGCAACCTGGAGCGGAGATCTCCCTTTTACGGACCTCATAGCGACAGCGGACACAGCCACCGGGGACCTCTTCTCTATATATAGCCGCCATCGTCCCTTCAGTGGCACCTTCCGAGACACTCTTCCATACAAAGTTTGCCTTCCATGGTCTGTGTCTCTTGTTCTTGCAGACACACCCTTCGACCCTCTTGCACCAAGCAACTCCGAACGTATCATTTCTGATCCCTTGAACACATATTTATTTGCCAACAATACCATCTCAGAGTCTTCCCGCGGAGTAGTTTTCCTTGGTCTCGGTTTTATAGACCGTACATTTTCGGTTGTGTTGAACTTCTTGAAATGTTTTATAGCTTTCATTATCATGTCCTTAGAACAGTTCAAGTGGTTTTCTATTTTTCTGTATGACCAACCTTTCTTATGAAAGTTCAAAATAATCTTCCTAGTGACCGAAAGGCAACTTTTGTTTTTTCACTTATTGATTGGTTTAAATTTAAAATGTACTAATTTTAATGAAAAATAGTAGTTTTACACAGCACACAGCTTTTATTGTCTTAAATTAGCTATCCAGCTACAAGTACGTTAAAACAGTTTGTGTTACGTTCCCACAGTGAGCAGCGTCTAAAGTACTAACGTGATGGACAGCGTACGTGTCACTGACTTAATGAGGTTGAATTTAGTTTGGGCCACCGGGCCTTTTATTTTGTGAAGATTGAAACCGTGTTACCACAAAAAAACATTAAACAGCGTTTAACCTGAAACAAACGTCAAATCGGATACATTTTTATTTTTGAACAAGTGTTGAACAGTGGTTTATTTTTTTGTGGTATGTGGTCATAGGTCACTGGTTCATATCCAGCTCGAAGGACCATGAAAATGTTCGTAAGACAGTATGTATGCTGGTAAGAAAATATAAAAGACACGGGACACTTTATTGTATATATTTGTTCCAGAGAGGGAAAAAAGTTTGGACAACCTAGAAAAACAAGAAAATATGTTGGAATTAATGGAAAAACCGACATATTTTAATGTTGGTAATTCCTACATAACGTAAACAACTTTTTTTGTCCCACATTTTAAGAATACAACGTCGTGTATGTTTTATAGCAATTTCACTAGATGAAATACCTATTTTAGCTAATGGTATACCTCGCGCCACGAGTTATGAGCGCTGGCCTATAATGCGCAGTAGTCACGTTTAAATACCTGTACATATGCGCAGTAATTCCCGCCAACGTCGCCAGGCGCTCTTAATTCGTGGCGCGTACCTACTACTACCATAATTAAGTTTTTGCTGGTCAATAAGGGGGTGTTTTTAATTATGTGACCACCACTGTATGTAGTGTAGGTAGCTGGACATGAGGCTGTTTTTATACCTATAAGTACTTGATGTTGTATCGCGCGCAAGAGGGTATAGAGCTATGCGCGATATATAAACACAGCACGACAAAACATTGATCAAATTGTTCAAGTGATGTAAAATTAATGTTGAAGGTGTGGTCAAATCAATTCATGCAGCCATGGCAAGTGTGTGAAACGATATGAGACCGAGGTTTTTTGTTATATTTTCTTTACCGTTGTACTACATAAAAATTCTATCGGGAACTTATCAGAGAAAAGGCTGCCGCACAGCTACGCCTACATATTTCCTTTACAATCACTAAGAATTGCAATAAAAATACTCGCCAATTACTACCAAGCATCAGCAAGTTTATCGACAATTTATGATCATTCGAATCGAAACGAGCTCAACTATGCCAGGGGTAGATACTTGACCCATGAGAAATTAACATGCTGCTATTGTATTGAGTTACAAGTATCTAGTCCCTGACAAGTTGGGTCAACATCGTAAATAATAATTGATAACACGAAAACACAGTGATTTGTATGGGGTTTTTCAATCAGCAAAAGCATTGTTTATCCCTTATTTAGGAATATTAGCGTTTCGCGGTTTAAATCATCGTATAAAAATAGACTGTTGTCAGGTTGTCACGTCACTCCATTGCAGTGAGTCATTGTGGCGAGGTGTGCGCATGTTGGCCATATTGCCATGAATAAACTTGCGAACTCTTGACACGAAAAATGATCACGACGTAGATTTTAGCTTTCGCAAGGATTGGAATCCTGGAAACCACGTGGGTTTTACATTTGTTTTTAGTGTAATCTATGATGCTAACCAAAGGGTATTTTAAAGACCTCTAGGACCACTCTGTTAACACTCTGTCTTTAGTAAGCTTGAGTTTAGGGCTCATGACGATACAACTAGATCGGATATATTTCATAAATATAATTATATGTATATACTTTCATAAATCCGTAGTCTATTTATATAAATAGACTATGAATTTATGAAATTAGAGAAACATTTATAAAAATAATAATATAGTTGCGTAACGAGTTTTTAAGGTAAATTGACCGACCATACTTGACTCATTCAGCAAACACAAGACTTAAGATAATTAATTACTATCATTGCTTTCGTAGAACACGAACATAAACAAAGAAATGTTATGATGATGCTATCATTTTAGGTATTTATCTTCGTGATAAATCGTCATAGTCGTGATAAAGGCATAGAATTATTACTGCTGGTATGCTAAACGCAAATATTATAATATTGATGTGTGTGATTAAGTTATCTCAGACTACAAATTTCAAGCCCTATAATACTGACTGATAAAGACCGTTTAGAACTGGTTCTGTCTGACTTATAAAGAAGAAAGAATTTTTAAGAGGATTACGCGCGGTAGCACCGAATCTTTTATGACAATTATTTTAGATTTGCAGCTTGAGGCTATGAATCTGATTCTCCATTGTGGTGGACACTTATTGGCATAAATTACGGATATTATATTTACGGATGAGTCTAATGTATGCTGTTTTGTCACTAAAAACAATCAATGCCGCCTACTATGCCAACAGAGAATTAGATTATAATATTCCGATTTATTCGGACTCTACCTCTCAAACTCCACTGAGAATTTAATTGACATTGAAATGAGAATGACTTGCAGAAACCCTCCTTAAACTTTAAAGGTGAACTGTCATGAACATTATGCACTCAGAAATAAGAGCCATGTTTTATCAAAAAATCAAAATTTTATGGAACTGACACTCCAATAGTGTTTAATGGGGATTTAAAATTTAAAGATCGTTGCTGTAACTGGCTGAATTTTACAAATAAACTTATTCACTTAATGTCGTTACAGTTCGAGTCTTTAACACTCTACAAGTGTATAAACTTACAAAATTTACTGCCAGTAAGAACGTGTTGTAATATAACATTTCTCTCCCCACCCTCAGTGCGAGGAACTTCGTGAGCAGCTGGAAGGCGAGCAGCACTTCTGCCACGTGTACCGCACCCAGGCCAATGAGCTGCGGGGACAGCTGGAGGAGAGCTCCAGGTCCGGCCGAGACCTGGAGCAAGAGCGGGCTGGGCTGATGCACCAGCTGCAACTAGCCATCGCTAGAGCTGATTCTGAAGCCATTGCTAGGTAAGATCTGTAACCGCTGAGTGTAGAAGATTGGACCTGCGAAGACAGCTGGAGAAAAGCTCACGCAGAAGACATGGAGTAGTCGATGGCTAAGCTGCAGCTAGCCATAGATACTGCCGAGAATTTACTCTTAACAGGTATACTATGAAAGGTATAGGTAACATCTGCTATTGCTTAAACTTATATTTAGTAACACATTCCTTCCTTCCATTGCTGGTGTGTATTAGATGTCGGCTTTTTTGTCGGAGTCGCTTTAACCACGCATGTTTACTTTCATTCTTTATATATGTATTAGAGATGAGTCCAACTAGGTAAATTTCGTACTTAGTCCACCGGTTCCTAGTCCGCAAAAATACTCGATCCAAATATCTGTATCTCAGTATTAAGCCGCGACTAAGTCGCGCCAACCCCGTTAAGTACCTAGTAAAGCCACGTTAGGGCGTTACCAGGGTGAACGGAGCTAGCTACTATAGTCAATAGTCAATAGTCAATAGTCAAAGTACTTTATTACTGTAGATATTTACATATACTTAGCAAACGTCATTTTTTGCCTCTTCTCTACATTGGACCACTGTGGGAGAAGAAGGGCGTAGAAACTCCCACAGATTTATTTTTAGATCTCTTTTAAAAATAGGTTGTGCTTAACTAATACAAATATGAAAAATTTAATTGTTATGATTAATAAGCAGGAATAAATAATTACAAAATTATTAACAGCAAGGTCTGTGTTGAGCCAGATTAACCCCATACAGACCTGTCATTTAAGTAATCTTGAACATTGTAATATCCCTTTTTCGACAAAGTCGCTTTAACATGCTTTTTAAATTGCTCAAATGGCAATTTCAAAATCTCCAGAGGTATCCTATTGTAGTAGAGAATGCACTGACCCTTGAAAGAATTGCTAACCTTCGCGAGTCTAAAACGGGGCGCACATAGTCTGTGATTATTTCTTAGGTTAACATTACAGCTGTCGCTAAGTTTGGAAAATGTTGTAAGGTTCTTGCGTACATACATTATATTTTCGAAAATAAATTGACTAGCTACTGTTAGTATGTCAATTTCTTTAAAAAGCTCTCTTAAGGAGTCTGTTCGTTTTAAATTATAAATTGCTCGAATAGCTCTTTTCTGTAAAATAAAAATAGTTTGAATATCCGCTGCTTTCCCCCACAACAAGATACCATAGGACATCACACTATGAAAGTAACTAAAATATACTAGCCTAGATGTAGCCACATCCGTGCTTTGTCTGATGTTCCTAACAGCGTAAGCCGCAGAACTTAATTTACCAGCCAATTTATCTATGTGGGGTCCCCACTGCAATTTACTATCAATGGTTATTCCAAGAAACTTCGTATCATTTACCAATTCTAACGTGCTGTTATCTAACATCAAACTGGTCTCAACTTGCCTGACATTTGGAAGTGAGAATTTGATACACTTGGTTTTACCAGCGTTTAACAATAAATTATTAACTGTGAACCAATTCAAGGTTAAAGACAATACACCATTAACATCATCAAAATCTCCTTTTTGTCTTTCAATTTTGAAGACCATTGAAGTATCATCAGCAAACAACACTATGTCAGTTAATTTCTCCACCATGAAAGGCAGATCATTAATATATACCAGGAATAAGAAAGGGCCTAATATGGAACCTTGTGGAACGCCAATTTTAACACCCGATCCATCAGATTTTACGCCGTTAACTTCTGCCTTTTGAATTCTATTGCTTAGGTATGATCTTAGTAGATCCAACGCTTTATTTCTAACTCCGTAATGATTTAATTTAATTAATAGCGTATTATGATCAACACAATCAAACGCCTTCGACAGGTCGCAAAAAACTCCGATAGCATCCTGTGCGGCCTCCCATGCAGAATAAATATGAGATACAAGGGAAATACCTGCATCCGTAGTCGATTTACCCCTAGTGAAACCATATTGTTTAGCGTGGAGTTGTTTTGTACGGTTGAAGTGTGAGAGCATTTGATTGAGTATAATCTTTTCAAATATTTTACTTAGTGTTGGAAGAACAGATATTGGTCTGAAATTTGAAGGATCGCCCTTATCTCCCGATTTGAACAGCGGTATAAGTTTACTGTGTTTCATGAGGTCTGGAAAATCCCCATCGTCAACACATTTATTGAATATATAAGCTAAGTGTGGGGCTATAACTAGAATTACTGAACCAATGACTTTGACTGATATACCCCACAGGTCTTCCGTATTTTTTAAGTTAAGTAATTTAAACGTTTTGACAATGTCCTGGGGATATACATGATGAAATTTTAAATATACATTACTGACGCTAGTGTTATTTTTTAATAAAGTCTCTGCTTCAAATGGAGATGAATTTAGACTGTCCGTTGTGAGTACGGGTACATTGGTGAAGAATGTTTCAAAAGCTCGAGCAACATCAGCGTTGGATTTAACAACATCATCACCTATCTTTAGGCAGAAATCACTGTCCCTTGGTATAACTTTGCCAGTTTCGCGGTTTATTATTTGCCAAACTGTTTTCATTCTATTATTTGAATTTTTAATTTTTCTATTAATGTGTAAAGTTTTTGCAGTTCTACAAACCAACTTGAAAGTTTTGGAATATTTTTTAACATAGTCATGAAATTTTCGATCAAAGTTATAGGTTTTTTGATCATAAAGGTCATACAAGATAACTCTACTTTTACGAATTCCAAACGTTGCCCAGTCATTAAATTTAGATTTACCGTTGTAGTCACTGACTTTCTTTAATTTGAAAACTTTATTGAATTCTGTCTGAATAATGTTGAAGAAGTCTGAGTAGATTTTGTTTGGGTTCTGTTCATTAAAATCCGGTACTGGCAAATTTATATCTAAGTTTTTCGTATATGTCTCTAGTCTATGGGATGTAATAGGCCTATAAAATGTTGGACCAGTCTTATCCTTAATACTAATTGGGAATGAAACTGTTTGACCACTGTGATCGGAGGGTAAGCAGTTAATTACACTTTTAGTTGTGAATGCACAGTCACAAAAAACGTTATCTAAGCAAGTTTGGCTTGTAAGTGTAATTCTAGTCGGCTCTAGAAATACATGACATAAATTAAATGATTTGAACAGAGTTATTAATCGTCGCTTCAGTGTTGTATCTACAAGCAGATCTACATTAAGATCGCCACAAATAATTAACTTTTTTCTGTTATTACAAAGTCTAATACTCTTCGGAAAAACGTATAATTTTTATATGTGCTATGCGAGCTCAGGTCAAAATCACAGATTAGTTAGACCACCACTGTCCTATTTAATATGGAGTACATATTAACTTGAACATGACTAGGTTCAGTCAAGTGCTAAATTTCTATGTACTTACCTACATATGTATGTGTATTGTCTGTATACCTTAGTATACTTTAGTTACCTTGTATAATCTGTGGATATTTTTAGTATATAAGTTTACGGGAATAACAAAACGTTTAAATTAGTGATAAGATAATTTATTTACTTTGTTTGAAAAAAAACGGAAGAAACTCTGAGTTACTAAAAAATACCTAGTGCCGGGATCTGTTCTAGTATTACGCTTCACCTCTAATTTGTATTTAATTTTGGGTAAACCTAATGATTAAATCTAAAAAAATGCTAAGTCTCCCTCTCCCATCACCAGGTCAATAGCCGAGGAGACCGTCGGCGAACTAGAGAAGGAGAAGACAATGAAAGAGCTGGAGTACCGCGACTCGCTCTCCAAGTACCGCGCAGAGCTGGCGGCGAAAGACTCGCTTGTGCAGGACCTGAGGGACAGAGACCACGAGAACTTGGCCACCATCGACCTGCAGCGGAAGGTGAGGCGGACTTACCAAAGGGGACTCCATTTCTTCCAATCCTTCACGCGGGAGACTACATTCATTTGTCTTTTTCACTTGCTTGCAAAAGCGCAGCATTTTGAAACATGGCGACGACCATATGTGAACGTACGCAAAATGTATGGATTGTATGGCATAAACTCTCGTTTTCCTGCTATTGGTTATCGTGATACCCTTGGCAGCGTCGGCTGTTGAATGTTACCGCTATATTCACCGGTATATCCTGGTATTCCTAAACTTGATCCATCCATGATCCTTTAAGGTATGATTTCGAACTAGGCAGCACGCCGCAGTGCTGCTGCAGCTCCGCTGTTGCATCTCTGTTACGCACGCGTCACTGTTGATCTGTAGCGGCGAAGAGCGACATCGCTGAGACGCAATGCAGCGCCGCAATGCTGCCGCGGCATTGCTGCCGCGGCATTGCTGCCGAGTAACTTTTAAATGTACGGAGGTAAGGTACACTATTATACGGGGACTAGCGGTAGTGCTGCCGACCTTCGAATCATGCCTTTATTTTCCCTTCATCATTTTCCCTGCATCATTTGTTGCTGTTGCCTGCTAACTCCATGCCCGTCCCCAGGAGGTGGACGAGCTCCGCCGCAGCGGCAAGGTGCTGGCAGAGCGCGCCGCCACCACGCAGCGGCTGCAAGACGACGTGGACCGGCTCGCCAAGAAACTCAACTCGGAGATCATGCTGAAGCAGCAGGCGGTGAACAAGCTCGCGGAGATCATGAACAGGTGCTTATTGAGACATGAATTGAGTCTCGTAAGCAGGCTACTAGGCTGCATTGAATTCATCTCCATTGCACTCGCCTGAATAGTTAGGGTCTTACCACAATAAATAAACTCCTGTTCAACACTTGTTTAAGGATTAAAATGTAAAGGATTTGACGTTTGTTTTGAGGTTAAACATAACATTCATTTTTTGTAGTAGCACGGTTAATGTTTATTATTGAAATACATTGAACTGTGCTTAGACACCCAGCTTCAAATATTCTCAAACTAATCACAGTTTAGATATAACACATACAAATATACAAGAAGTCAAAAATCCACGCAAAACTTCGTCACAACATATTGAATAATACAAATGAATAATCCAAATTATACCAACCCATACACATACAAACCGCCCCAAAGGTTAAAAGTAAAGTAGTAGTAAAGTCACCGAGCTGCACCGCGAGTGAGATTCTCTGGACCAGAAGTTGTCCAATCCTCGGCCCCTCAAGCGACGCCCAATATCCCTGATAAAGACCGGCTGAATCAATTTATAGAAGTAACATACGAATCCGAATCTCGCAAATGCCATGTTAGCAAGTCGCTTACATTTCTCCTTCTTTGATTAAATTGGTGTTTTGGTTAAATAGTCAAAGGTTGGGTGATTGTGGCCTCTCTGTTTCTTTCTGCAAGACAGTGTAACCTTTGGGACTAAAATTATGTACATCTTATTTCCCCCCCGCCTATAGGAAGGACATGAACCCCGCGAACACCAAGACCAAGAGCAAGATGTCCGTCCGCAAGGACAAGGACTACCGCAAGCTGCAGCAGGAGCTGACCCGCGAGAAGGACAAGTGCGACCAGCACGTGGCCAAGCTGCAGCGTGACCTGCAGGAATCGCAGCAGCAGTTGGTGGAGGAGCAACAGACCAGGGTCAGGCTCGCCATGGAGGTATGTTTTGGGGAGGACAGTTACCTGATGGAACACCAAGCAAACTGCAGGACTCGCAGCAGCAGCAGGTGGATTAGTAGCAAACCAGGGTCAGGCTCGCGAAGGATGTGTAGTGGAGAGGGTTACTTGATGGCACACCAAGCAAGCTGCTGAACAGCAGCTGGTGGAGGAACAGCAGACCAGGGTCAGGCTCGCCATGGAGGTAAGTTTAGGGGAGGACAGTTACCTGATGGAACACCAAGCAAACTGCAGGACTCGCAGCAGCAGCAGGTGGAGTAGTAGCAGACCAGGGTCAGGCTCGCGAAGGATATGTAGTGGAGAGGGTTACTTGATGGCACACCAAGCAAGCTGCTGAACAGCAGCTGGTGGAGGAACAGCAGACCACGGTCAGGCTCGCCATGGAGGTATGTTTAGGGGAGGACAGTTACCTGATGGAACACCAAGCAAACTGCAGGACTCGCAGCAGCAGCAGGTGGAGTAGTAGCAGACCAGGGTCAGGCTCGCGAAGGACATGTAGTGGAGAGGGTTCCTTCATGGCACACCAAGCAAGCTGCTGAACAGCAGCTGGTGGAGGAACAGCAGACCACGGTCAGGCTCGCCATGGAGGTATGCTTAGGGGAGGAAGATTCCCTGATGGAACCACCAAACAAGATGCAGGAAGAGCAGCAACAGCAGGTGGAGGGGCAACGGACCAGGGTCAGACTCGCCATGGAGGTAGGTTTACGTGATGGAACACCAAGCAAGCTGCAGGGCTCGCTGAAGCAGATGGTGGAGGAGCAACACACCAAGGTCAGGCTCGCCATGGAGGTATGTGTAGGGGGAATGGTCACCTGATGGGACAGTCAAAACTCGTAACAAATTCTCAGATTTCCAAACCTTTTATTGGAAAATGTTACTAACATTGAACCTGGGTTTGTGAGATGATTGTGCGATGATCTAACGACTTTCATGGTCGACTAAACGATCAGCGGAATGTTCTGAGTGACCAAGAACTCAAGATAAGCAATTTTTACCGTATTTGTTTTTAAATGTTACTAATCAAATTAATCCTCAAATTCCAGGTGGACAGCAAAGATGTGGAGATCGAGCAGCTCAAAGAGAAGCTCGCAGCCCTCACCAGCGAGACTGCCTCCCAGTCCTCGGCTGACGCTGAGGACGGCGAGACGGAACAGACCCTCGAAGGAACCCTCTCGGTGCCCTTCAAGCAGAATATAAAGAGGCACGGCTGGAAGAAGCAGTATGTGGTGGTCTCGTCGAAGAAGATCATTTTCTACAATTCTGAGAATGATAAGATGAACACTACTGATCCGGTTATGATTTTAGATCTGAGGTGAGATGTTTGTATTGATTTTTTAGGTAAAGATCTGGGATGTAGCCGTGAGTGTACACTGTGGGCATGCATACCTACAGGTCTTGGCAAGTTTCTGTGTCTGAGTGCCGTGGGAGAGAGAGGTTACCCCCTTCACGAGGCACTCAGACACAGAGAAACTTGACGCGACCTGTACCTATATGTTTACGTATTTTCATGAAGAAAGCGGAAGAAGTATTCCAAGATTCGAGGTTTTAGTCTGCCCACATCTCTTCCAGGAAAACGTCTCAGCAATGTATGTACATAGTATTTAACTCTCAACAAAGAGACTAGCGTCACCTTCCATCTGACCCACAAAGAGGACGTCCACGTTCTGATTGCTATATCCTAACGCGTGTTTCCGCATTCCAGCAAGGTGTTCCACGTGCGCTCGGTGACACAGGGTGACGTAATCCGCGCCGACGCAAAGGACATCCCGCGCATCTTCCAGCTGCTGTACGCGGGCGAGGGCGAGGCGCGCCGCCCCGGCGACCTGCAGGAGCAGCAGGCCGACAACAACGAGCATGCCAGTGAGTGTCTCGAGATACTTCCAGCTGCTGTACGCGGGCGAGGGTGATGTGACCTGCAGGAGCAGCAGGCCGACAGTAAGGAGCATGCCAGTAAGTGTCTCGAGATACTTCCAGCTGTTGTACGCGGGCGAGGGTGAGGTGACCTGCAGGAGCAGCAGGCCAACAGTAAGGAGCATGCCAGTAAGTGTCTGAGTGTGAGGACTTGCAGCTGGGAGTCGATTGATCTGACTAATCTGATAATGACTGGACGAGCCGCCCCGCGAGTCCGCCCCGTCCATTTGCTGCGCGGGGTCGTCTCAGTTTAATTTTGTGTTAGCCGAGCGCCCGCGCGAGGAATGACCGAGCCAGTTGTTAGCCAGATCGTCATGAGGCTATACGTACGGAAAACTGTCGCGACTACTGCGTTTATAGTAATTCTTCTTTCTCTTAGTCCTTTTTAAATAAATTCATCATTTCGCGTCCCAAAGTCGACTTTATTTACTCAACATATATTGACTTGAGATACTGCTCTTTATCATGGCACAAGCGAGAAGAGCATGCAGCGAACGTACGTACTCACCGACCGAGCATTCGCGGCTATTGACAAGCTTGTTTAATGCTACAAGGAAAAGTGTTTATACACAAAAATGTACGCTGATGTATCCTAGCTCAGAGAAACTATGCGATAGGGAAGTGAGTCAAGTTTGAAATATGATACATCCTCTGAAAAGTTTATGTACCCTGATCTCCTGTCACCCAAGATCGAATCACTGGCAACGTGAATGTTGAGATAAACTACGATAACAAGGCACGCCTCTCCACTACTCCAAAGATACACGCTGTTACGCTCACTCGCGTCGTAAGCCCGCTCGCTGTCTCGCCGGCGATTAGTGGGGGGTGGCCCAAGTTATTGTAGCTTATCTCTAAATCTGCGAGTCTGCGGTATGAAATAAGCCGTGACACCACATTTACCTTCATATTCCAGACAACACGGTGCAGCACAAGGGCCATGACCTGGTGCCGATCACGTACCACATCCCCACCGCGTGCGAGGTGTGCACGCGCCCACTCTGGCACATGTTCCGGCCGCCGCAGGCGCTCGAGTGCCGCCGTGAGTATACCTGCAGTACTGGGCACCAGTCAGATTACCATCAATTTCAGTAATCTACTCATTCTCAAACCTAAAAGATCTCTTTATATAGCAATCGCACCATTTTTCACCTGTATTGGGGAAAGAATCTCCATCCATAGCTTCACTCTTTCAGCTGAAGCATTACTCAGGCATGTGGTCCATTAGAGCTCTAAAATAACCCACTTCTAGGTGAACGCTATCAAAAGATACGGACGTTTATGTCGAAAAATTACTGAATTTTCTTGATACTCGTGGGGAAAACAAAACCTACATGGTACTTCCCGCTGACCTGACCTAGAATCATGAAATTTGGCACGAAGCAAGGACCTCTCAATCAATCAATCAAACGTCTTTATTACTGTAGATATTTACATATATTTAGCAATCGTTATTTTTTGCCGCTCCTTTACATTAGACCACTGTGAGAGAAGAAGAGCGTAGAAACTAGCACAGATCGATTCTTAGATCTCTTTTAAAAATTGATTGCTTGTTTAAAAAAGCAGGAATAAATAATTAAAAAATTATTAACAGCAAGGTCTGTGTTGAGCCAGATTAACCCCATACAGTCCCGTCATTTAAGTAATCTTGAACATTGTAATATCCCTTTTTCGACGAAGTCGCTTTAACATGGTTTTTAAATTGCTCAAATGGCAATTTCAAGATCTCCAGAGGTATCTTGTTGTAGTAGAGAATGCATTGAACATTGAAAGAATTGCTAACCTTCGCGAGTCTAAACCGGGGCGCAAGTAGTCTGTGATTATTTCTTAGGTTAATATTACAGCTATCGCTAAGTTTGGATAATTTTGTAAGGTCCTTGCGTACATACATTATATTTTCGAAAATAAATTGACTAGAAAAATTGTTTGAATATCTACTGCTTTCCCCCACAACAAGATACCATAGGACATGACACTATGAAAATAACTAAAATATACTAGCCTAGATGTGGCCACATCCGTGTTTTGTCTGATGTCCCTAACAGCGTAAGCCGCAGAACTTAATTTACCAGCTAATTTAGATAAATTAGCTTAGTGGGGACCCCACATTGATATGTGGGGTCCCCACTGCAATTTGCTATCAATGGTTATTCCGATAAACTTCGTGTCATTTACTAATTCTAACGTGCTGCTGTCTAACACCAAACTGGTCTCAACTTGCCTGACATTTGGAAGTGAGAATTTGATACATTTGGTTTAACCAGCATTTAACAATAAATTATTAACTGTGAACCAATTCAAGGTTTAAGACAATACTCCATTAACATCATCAAAATCTTCTTTTTGTCTTTCAATTTTGAAGACCAGTGAAGTATTATCAGCAAAAAACACTATTTCAGTAAATTTCTCCACCATGAAAAGCAGATCGTTAATATAAACCAGTAATAAGTAAGGGCCTAATATGGAACCTTGTGGAATGCCAATTGTTACTCCCGATCCATCAGATTTAACGTCGTTGACGTTAACACATCAAAGAGAGCCAGTCAGTCACATAGACTACTATTTTAAACAGTTCAAGAAGCTACTAAACAAATAAATTTCAATAACCCCATCGTTGTAGGTCTTACAACTACGCCTAATAAAACTATTAGAGACATAACAATTCTATTCGATGCAATCGAGAAAAGGTTTTTTATCACAACAGCCGCATTCTTGCCTACACGTTATATAGGTAGTATTCTTTAAGTTCTGCATTCGGATTGTTGTCGTCGGATTTTGCTTCATTATTTATATTTTTCTTGTACGATGGTACGGAACCCTTCGCGTGCGAGTCCGACCCGCACTTGACCGGTTATTTGATGTCTCACACACCGACCTCCCGCAGGTTGCCGCATGAAGGTGCACGCGGAGCACGTGTCGGGGTCGGGGGCGGGGGCGGGGGCGGGCGAGGGCGAGGTGGTGGCCCCCTGCAAGCTGCACGCCGACCGCGCGCGCGAGCTGCTGCTGCTGGCGCCCGGCGCGCCCGAGCAGCGGCGCTGGGTGGCGCGCCTCATGCGCCGCGTGCAGCGCTACGGGTACCGCGCGCACATGCAGCACGACGGCAACAAGCTGTCGCCCAGGTATGTACACTACAGCACTGTCTAGTCTGCTCTGTCTAGGCAGCATGCAGTCTTAAGGGTCTTAAGCAACCAATAACTGTTTCTAGAGACTCGATGCGATCGAACCAGCGGGCGGCGTACATGAACGCGTCCCTGCGCAGCTCCACTCTCCCGGCCAACGCCTCCTTGCCGCGTCAGTGACCATCGCCAAGTGACCCCCGCGCCCCGGACTGGACCTGCCAGGAAACATAACCTACACGGACTAAACACGAGTGATCGACCTCTAGTTGCTCAGGTATTGAATGAACAAATTGGAACTGACTGTAAAGATGCTCATTAGATAGACCTTACGTATTGGTGTCATTCATTCATTCATTCAACAGCGTATACAAGGGACTCGATATACAAATACTGCACTTTGAGATCTCTACTTACAAAGCACCGTAACTGCTAATTATTCCGTTCAGATTGTACGTCCCCGTAAGCCGGCACAGAAGGCCGGTCCAGCCATGTGGGGGACGCACAGAAATAGCTGCGGGTTACAAGAGCTCCATGCAAATCTAACCCGTTGGCTCGCTCCCCCGTGTTCGCCTCATTATGACATGAAGTCGGAATGCTATACTATATATATATACTGTTATAAGTACAATAGGTAGGTCGGTAATATTCAGTAACTTGTGCGATATAAATTACAGAGTCGTGTCATATTTTATCAATCAGGAGTCTTCTGACAGGTCAGCTATCAACGCAGCTCGCCAGATGGCGTCAATCGTTTGAGGATCTACCACAGAGTACAATAATATAGTCGGCCGTGATATTTGAAATTTCTAATTTGTATTGTGGTCTGAATTGTGTAAGATCCCCTTTCATCATTTCGAACCGCAGAGTTGAATCCAACACCTCCGCAATTTCTTTTACGCCGTCTAACGAGCTATTTGGCAGCTTTGTTTTTTATTCAACTGTCAGAAAACTCCTCATTGCTTGGATTAATGAACATCGGTTTACAAAACTTCTAGTAGGTAACTAATAGATATGTTACGTTGTACGTATAACGATCCACAATCAAGTTTGTCTACAAGACAACAGAACACATTAATGTAGAGACCTAACTAGTGTCAAAAAGATTCAACTTCAGTCCCAGCGTTGTACGCTTTAGTAAAAAAGGTAATTCTCCCTAGTTTATCTGGGTCTATTAATCGTGTAAATAGTAGAACCATTTGTGTTTGATATTAAATCATTTCTATTTGGCTTGTGTCATACATAATTTGCGGAGTATGTTAGGTTTATCTTTTCAGTTTAGGGCAATTGGTCGTTGGGATGCTACCGAGGGCACATTTCTAGTTATGGTTGATATGCTAAGGCTCTAGTGTGCGATGCTCTTGGGATGAAACGCGTGTTTACTCCCCGGCGCGTCATCAGAAAAACTTAGAAAAATATTATTTTTATACGATTGCGTTTTGGTTTTAACGGTTATCCGTTTATTTTTATAATTTTCTTTGCTTGTGCATGACGATGATCGATGAATTTACACTTCTGGACACATCTATTGGCCCACCTTAGAGTTTAGGTTTCGATGACCCCTATCTAAATATTATTGCTAGATCGAACAAAAACTATTGATGCAGTTTTAAACCTGATACATTTTACCATCTTTTTCGATCGTGTTGTTTTAAATTTGAATTCAGAATACCACACAACATGAAGCTACGCCTATCAAGTCGGGTATGCGCCTTGATGAATGCAGTTGATTTTTGAATAAAAAACATGTTTTATCAAAGACAAAGGTATATTTGAATAAAAAAACAGGTTTTATCAAAGACAAAGGTATATTTGAATAAAAAACATGTTTTATCAAAGAAAAAGTTCTCATGCGATTAGGCATAGAGTTTATCAACCGCTCTATGAAATTTTGGGGGATCATTTCCCATCTCTGTTCTATTGCAGTTCTCAACTCTTGCATCGCCTCGGCAGCTGGCTGACGAGCCCTAACACGTCTTTTGAGCTCGTCCCACATGTGCTCAATCGGGTTCATGTCTGGGCTTTTGGCTGGCCAGACCATAACTGGGATGTTCACATCCCGAAGATATTCCCTGACGATGCCGGCCGTATGGGCTCTTGCAGTATCATGCATAAGAAGGAAATTTGGGCCCACAAAGTCCGCGTATGGCATTACGTGAGGTTCTAAGCACTCACGAATGTGGTCCCGTAACAACTTCAAGTTGAGTTTTGCTACTCGCGGATATACCGCCCCAGACAGTCCATGATCCACCGCCATAAGCAACTCTCTCTTCAAAGCAGCATTGTGCAAAACGCTCTCCCTTACGTCGGTAGACCTTCTTCCTTCCATCATAGCCGTGTAACGCAATTATGCACTCATCAGTAAAGAGGACACGGCTCCACCGCTGCGGAGTCCAATTCAAATGAAGGCGCGCCGTGCGGTGGGCTCGCGTTAGTCTGAGGCCATTAGCGGGCTTGTGTGGTACCATGTCGCGTTCCTTTAACCTTCTCCGAACAGTTCGAGCGCTCACAGCTACTCCGTGGAAGTCGCGAAGTTGGTTTTGTATCTCAATGGAGGTAAGGTGACGGTTTCTCAAGCTGGTCGTAACGATGAACCGATCCTGCCTCTCAGTTGTGACCCGAGATCGTGGCCTTCCTTGGCGACGAACAAAGCCGCCAGTCTCTAGGTACCTCCGATAAACATTTCGGACCGCAGATCGACTTAAATTAAGTTGAGCACTCACATTTCTTCGGCTGTGTCCGGCCTGAATAAGTGCCACAGCTTGGGCGGCGACTTCACGCGAAGTATCCATAGATTATTGATAGAACCTCACATTAATAACAAGAACAAGTTAGTTTTGTTGCAAAACAAAAGAGAAAAATCAAGCTTTCAAGAATTAAATCCAAGTAAACCAATTCCAAATCAAATTTTTCTTAGTATTCAATTGTTTGATATCAACGAACAGGCTTCAAATTGTCTTTTGTTTCTTTAAATTCTGTGTACGGAATTCACAAAAAGACTAAAATAAAATTATGAATGTGCCAGGTTCAAAACTGCATAAAAACTTTTTGCTCGACCTACTATATATTTTTAGCTAGGACCAAACGAAACTCAAAATGCAAGGTGGGGCAATAGATGTGTCCAGAAGTGTATAATGCCTAAAATAAAGTTACCTGCAGAATGTACAAAATTTGCTAAGACATAGGTACAAAAATTCTCAATATCTGAACCTCAATGTTTTGAAGAACTTACAACGGTCACTTAAATATGGCTAAACAGGGATTAGGTTACATTCACAGCAATTAGAATAACACATTTGCAACTTTACAACATACAACTTTACACTGTTTTTAATGTCACCTATTAACATTACAAGTAGCATTAGTAGTTTAATGTTTTTTTCTTCAAATTTTGCACTGCTTGAATTGAGATACTTCAAGGAGAGAAACAAATATTTTTAATGCTATGATACTTGCACCGTTTATTAAAACTCGTATCGGTTGTATAGAGAGCTTCCAAAGTTACTTCTCATTAAGCTTTATTTCCTAAATCGACCAAAATATTTTGATCGTAATTTATTTACTATTTTCGCATAACGACGGGATGGCGAAGGGAAACTTACTCTGACTTTTAAAGCCTAATTCGTATAAAATAATAACAATCTTATTGTTTCTCCCCTTTTATCGAAATAAGTGCCATAATTGTTCATATTTATCGTACAGTTTGCTCAAACTGATCTGATAAGCTCACGATACTTAAAGGTAAAACTTAATGAAAAGACTTATTCATTATGAGCTTCCTCGTTCATGATATTTTTGTAGGTAATTTTTGAAGCTTCATTGATTGAAGCTATTGAACGAATAATTTGAAATAAAAAAATGATCAACATAAATGTACAATGGAACAAATTACGACAACAACTTGGGTTGTAAAAAAGGTTTAGTAATTTTCAAGTGGTGATGAAGGAGATCTGACGACATAAGATAAGCACAATACCAACAAGAAGTGAAGTCTAGCGTTCGATGTGATATTAGTAATTTTCTGGATTCATACATAAATGCGTGCCAAAATGGAGACGGTACTAATTGTAATAGGGTATTTGACAAGGTAGTCCAATAAATCTAGAAACGTGTCTGTAGTTGAAACTATTCGAACAAAAAGGTTTGACAATATCAGAATTACATAGAACTCGTGAAGAAAATTACCGTTTTGACAGTTCCTAAAAAGTATCTATTTTGACTAGCAGTCAAATACCGTATTCTACTCATGACGTACAAAGAACTTCTGCCGAAACTGCGGCTGTGGAAACAGCGGACTGGCCGCCGCCACTGCAACGTGTGATGCAAAAGTACAAAGGGCTCGTGTGAGTACATTGTGTATCGCAACATTTCGCTTCAGTGCTTCGCATAGTGTCGATTGGACTCGTTGAGTTTTTGGTAACATGTTAGGGCGTATGTAAGTCCCAGACCCAGGGCGGAGTCGGAGTCGGAGTCGGGAGGAGACAGGTTGTAGTGTACCTACGCAAAGCTTCGGGACAGCTGTGATATAGTCGTGTGTACATTATCACGCGGTGCTAATAGGAAGGGACGGCCTCCGACGCAATGTTGTTATTTCTAGTTATTGTTAAAGTTATACGCGCTGTTTATTATTGCTCCATGAACACTGTTTACATTCCTCCAACGAAAGCTATGTTGAGTTTTTTTATTGTAGTTTTATATTGACTCAAGTTCAACTCTGTCGCTTGTCCAGTTATTGCTTTTATTTTTGTCTAGAGTTAAGTTAAACAATCGCTGATCATTTATTTTTTATTGATTTATGAATTTCAACTGTACTTAAGTTGTAAAAAAAAAATACTTTTGTCATTACGGTTAGCATTCAGATGCATTTTCAAATTGTATCATAAGGCAGCTATTTATTAGTATTAATTTGTTAAGCATCATTCTCATTACATTACATTGCGAATATATAATTTTGTTTAAAAAGGTTTGTTTGCCAAAGATATTATTGAAATTCTGAATTGAACAAGTTTGCCAATTATTTTGAATTTTCTGTCATTACATATTGGGTCAAATAGCCCTACATTTAACAATATGCATAATTATTTCGTTTTATACTTGACATTATAGGAGCATATTTACTTACCAATGGAAACATATATTTATGCTAGGTAAATAAACTTCTAAATTATCAACAACTCTATCTTATATTATCATGTAAAATCATGTTTATGTAAATTACGGATATTTATTATTATGGCATCTTTCATTATGTTATTTATCAAGTTAAAATTGTAAGTTCCTAACTTAGCTAGCTTTTCATGTTCTCATTTGTAAAGAATTTTCTCAAATAACTTCTGATATAGTTGATTTGGTTAACAAAGTAAGATTAGTGGGTATGTTACGTAGTCATTTTAATTTGGAGGAATCTATTATTTCATACATACATTGTTATATTTGTGGGGCGGCTACCGCGGCCTCACACACACACACACACACATAAACACATACACTTGTATACAGTGTCATGCAATACTAACTCTACCGCGTGCCTTAGCTACGGCCCACTCCCATATCATATAGTTACTATGTTATATGTATCAATAGCTATAATGTACATATGTTTTGAAATAAACCAATATTTTATGGATTTTGTAAGGAATTTGTATATTGTAAAGATTATTAATTTTATCATAAAATTAATGCCTAGCTTGTAAGTGCTACCTTTGTGAAAAAATAAATAACATTTTAATTAAAGTATTACTCATTTTATTTTGAAAATATGTAAAAAAAAGGGTAAAGCAAATAAAATATAGTTATACGACTATGATAGTTTATTAAAAAAACAGTAACAAGTAGTTAACATTAAAATAACAATAACGGGAATATAATTTAACAATAAATCGCTGAATAATATTTTGTGAATTTTATCCAGATAAGCATAAATCATCATACATCCGATTGAAATTTTGGTGGGAATATATATCCCCGTGCCTTATTTTAAGAATTAAATTAAGTTAATATTATCGAATCTCACTTAAAATCAGTTAATGCACAAACTGAGGGCGCGAGGGATACACACACACACACACACAGCTGTTACTACAGCTGGCCCACTTCGAAGAGTCAGAGATTAGAGCTTTTATTGTGAGGAACCACGATATCGATTTAGATGAAACATAAAACTGCATAATTCGTTTCATTAAAACTGTTTTCAAAGCTGGTAATCCCACCAGCAGATTTTTAAATAATTGCGTATTTATACATCATTTGAGTACCTAAGTTGTTGATAAGGACCGATTTCTGGTAAGTAATGTGGAAATAATTGAATGTTTTAATTTTTAAATGAAATGATTCATTGTCCATGCGAGTAAAATACTCAATTTTTTTTCTTCGCATACTTCTCTATATTACAGATTTTAATCAGTTTCGAATGAGGTTTTTTCCTTCCTTTCAGACAATAATACTATGGGTCGGTCGTGCAAAAAAACAGGTGCCATTTTAATTATCTGCGGGTTCGATTCCCTTCTATAAGAAAATAGCTTCTGTTTTAAATCAAATCATGCAGTCAAATAAAAAATCGATATAAAATCTCCTGTATAAATGCTGATCGCGGTTTTTTATAACGGGAATGATCGGGGCAAATGAAAATGGATTGATAAATCTGTTAGAAATACGTGGCGTGCGCGTCTAACACTTCAGATGATTTTTAATTTACGCAACACTAACTTATATATTAACAACACCCCACCATAGAACAACATATAACATTAAAATAAAATAATATAAAAAAATACTGATTCGATTGCACCGAATCTAACAATTTCTTCGGATCTGAACACTCAGCGCTCAATAAATAATTTATAATAAATAGATTACTACCTAACTTTTTACTTTCATATTAGACGTAAACCTAATAATTCTCTTCGCTCTCCTGTTCACATCAATTCACCTCAGGTTTTAGATACTTATGTGACGTCACTGCCTCTAGTGCCCACGACACTGTGGTTCCAGAGGCAATGTATGTGCCTATATGAAAATGTTTGCTTCATTCATGTCCATCAATAGTGGTGGGTTCAGAATAAACCGCGTGCTTTCTTCAGGTCCTTCTGCTTCCAAGCCGGCAGGGCTCGGAACTCGCTGTAGGGCATACCGAATGTAGCTACGAAGTCGTCGTGCGTTATGTACAGCTGGGGACAACATTACATGACATTATGTGATAAAGAAGTAGAAGAAAATTATCGATCGACTTTTTTTGAACGCGGCTTGCAGCATTTATATGGCTTATCCCACAAATCTCCTGCAACTTTCCCCTGCGAAGGGGGTTTGCGGACTTTTTGATAGTTTTTGTCCAAAACCCCTTCCGTAGTTACAACGAGGTGAGGATCCTGTGTATCAAAATAAAGACTGATTATCTAATTCGTTATTTAAATTCGACTTAAAAAAGAAAACCTTGTCAATAAATGTAAAAGAAGTCCCCTTCGCCAGGCGTTAAGGGCATTTAAGGACAAATTGTCAAAATGTCCACAAATCCCCTTCGCAGGGGATTTTGTTATAGCCGCCATAATATAACATACTGAACAAGTTTTATTACTATTCTTTATATAAGTACTATACAGGACGGTTAGCGATGTTTTGGTGAAAGGGTCACGTTGGCATCCTTTCGGTAAAGAACCGTAAAAAGGTAAGTAATGTTATTTTCCTTTTCCGCTCGACACTTCTCCGTTTTAGTCTTTGAAATTAGTTTTTAACGTAGACTTAATAAACTCCTAGACATTACTATGATATGATACGAGATACAAATTTAGAACAATAGAGAATAATCGAAAAATATTAATGTAAAAAACATGGCGTCCGAAGAGCTGCTGCTAAAAATATCGTTTTCTTAAAAATAGTATGAAATGTTCCCATAACATCTGTGAAGATAGTATCCCAAAGTGACTCATCCTGGGTAATTTTTAGAAGTGTCCAGGAAAACGTAAAAGTGTCCAGTAAGTATGTATGAAATCCCATTACATATCATATATATTAATTAGGTCCTTACATATGAAATTGGCGTTTTGTATGGAGAAATTCAAGTTAACTAAATTTTCAGTACAAACATTTTTGTATTTTTTTTAGGAATGACAGATCCTAATTTTATAAACTTTGTATGAATGAGACAACATTTAGCTAACAGAAAATTTTATATAATTTTTGCAAAGTGTCAGCTGTAAAAAAATATTACAAATATTATCATGATGACATTTAGGAGGCACTGATTTTGAAGATAGCATTTTAGTTATCAAACTGAAAATTAAAAGATTTATTAAGTAGGCTGTAATGGTACACGAGATTCGGTACATTTGATACTTCATTCTGCGTGATAGAGAGCTAGCCCAACGCCGCGCTGTTTTGAATACGAGAATCGGTTCAGATAACGTTTGGGGGTTTTGCGTAGCTTACTGGCAAAGTTAGCAAAAAAAAACAGAGCCGACGGGTGGGTTGGTTCGTGGAAGTTTTCAGGCCAGGTTTTTTTTGTCGCATTCCTGCGAGATGTGTAGGAATCCGAGCCGAGTTGGCTGCGCGTTGAATAAATTGTGAATAACTAAATAATGAAAGGTTATTATGGAACGATACGGAGAAAGCTATTATGTTGATTGCAAATATACAATTGCGATTGAGGTATGAGATGGAGGGTCTGAGACGGCTAGTATGAATAGCATTCTAGTGGTCTTAGCTACGCGCCCTGGCGGTCGGGAATGCTTAATTAATCGCAACAAGCTTTTATTGGTCAGCGATCAACAGATTCTGTGTATCGGCAGTACCAAATGATTTGAGTGATCACCTACGGTTGATCATAGTGAATATGCGTACACACAATTTGTAGAACGGCGGATCTGCATGGCATGGTTGAAATTAGACCCTGTGTAGTTAGTGATAAGAAGCTTCGCTTGGGCAGAGCGTGTTCGCAAAGGACGCATATAAATACGAGAGCATGAGAGGGGAGAGCATTCAGTCTCAGCGTCTAGCTACTGTGACAGTCGTCTTTCACGAGTTCTAAACAGTTTTGTCTGCCGTGTTACGCGTCAGAACTATACGAAATTGTGATTGCGAAGTTTCAGTGGGTTTTCGTGAGTGTCTGAAGCGCCGAGATATACCTCGGTTCCTACCTTTATATCAACCTACCCCAAATCCAAAACTATCCTTGGGTCGTTAGAAAAGAACTTGTAAGTCAATTTATCTGAGTCTGAGTCTGGGCTTGGAGCGACCCTAAATTCCTTTTTCCTTCACCATAGGGTTCCTGGATTGGCTCTTAAGGATATTCGCGGGCTAATCCTCTCCTCATTCCTTTCGAGTAGCGAGTTTTGTAATTCCCACACACACAGTCGTTAAACATTCAAGCACATTCAAATCAAACTCAACCATTTTCGAGTGGTGTCGATAATGGACGTGGTATAACACTAGGTTTTAGACTAGGCTAGACAGGAGTTTAGTTGCGGCTAAACCTAGGTTGGCAGGGCATAGGAAGACTGTTTGATCAATGAGGTTCCGCGGATGGAAATAACAAATTCAGAACAAAGTTAAACCGGTGTCAACACAGATAACATATCCTGTTGATATTTTGACATTTGAGTGTTGTCGGGGACGCGCGAAGAGATCAATTTACAGTCTAAAGTTCATTGTTTAGGTCCGGGTAGGTGTTTTGCATTGCCTTGGGTCAGGTTGGACTCAAGTTGCATCTTTAAATTAAATGTAAATTTCGCTGGAGGTCTAATGTGTAGGCTGAGTCGGTATATATGATTTGGCTCAGCCCAGGACGTGCTGTGGCTAGTGGAATTCATAGTTCGGTATTTATTGAACTATGCACTCCGCTATGGTGTGGGTTAGATCTCCTAAAACAATAATGCTTGCGTTTCGATAACATCCAGCTCAAATTGCGCAGAGTTGAAGGTTTCAAAACGTTACGGACCTTTTGAGGTAACCGCTAGTTCAGAAATGGGAACTCAAATCGCAATTGTGTAAACCGGTCTTTTCGGATCGTTATTGCCGTGAACCAAATATATAATTGGAACCACCACAAGCCGCTACTAGCGAGCACATGAAATATCATTGAGTACTCACGTCGTAAAACTACGACGGATATCTATACGATATCACAAACAAATATTATAAACTGTGGTCGACCACTAAAACTAAAAGAAGTTCCAGCGCCCATATATACAAAAACCAGATGGTGCCATCACCCATAAAATATTACAACGATCGTTCTGGCGCAATACACCGCTGACTGATGCGAATTACCGGCTCGCGGACATATATGCTTTCTCTGTCTAACTTGAAACTGTAACTTCCTGAACCAAACTTCGTTCGACTATTGTACGCCTAACGGACTTCTCGACGAACGAGGAATTCAGACTTATCATTCTTACTTAGAAATCTTACAGCTGAATCGGGTCCTCTCATTTTGGGATAGATAGAATAGACGATCATAGCTACTGATAGCGGCGGCTCGACCTTAGCCTGTTTGCCGGTACAGATTTCTGGTGCCGAGACCGAAGGATATCCTAGATAGTCTGATACCTAGATATTCTAAAATAATCAAGGTCTAACGCGTTACTTTTAAAAATAACACAACGTAGAAACGATTTTAAACAGTTCAGTTTTGTAAGTAAGAAATAAGCAAAAAAGGGGCATTGTTTTCATAATTCTTTGTACGAGCTACGGCGGTTTAATAGGAATAATGGCCGGCCGGCCTAGGAAAACCGTAAGTCGGGTAGCACAAAATTCACTTTCACACACAAGTGAAATGGCGTCAGGGCAGGTGACGCAATTGTTATCTGAAATAGTGAATAGATTAGACAGTTTGGAAAGGGGTTCCAGCACGAGCAATGCTAGTAGGACTTCGGACAGACAGACTGACAGACAGGAACTAGAGACGTTTGAACAATCGGTAGAAAAACGTCAATCATGCATTGTGAAAATGACACAGAAGTTGCCGACATTCGATGGGCGGAGTTCGGAAAATCCGATGATTTTCTTAAGAGATTTAAAGGCTTATATTAAAGTCTCGGGAGATAGTTCTAGGGCTTTGATATGGGCAACGGATAGTTTGGTAGGAATTGCAAAAGTTCGAATGAGCATATACAGAGACTCATGGCGAACCTATTCGGATTTTGAAAAAGATTTCAGAGAGGTATTCTGGGGTGATAATGAACAGGAATTAATTAAACAAAGATTCTGCGAAGTTTGATTCTAAGAAAGGTCAAAGTATGGAAGAATTCTTTGCCTCTCAGTTGAATAGCATATATGAGCTTACGATACCGTTTACTGATACGGAGAAAATCAACACGATTTTCAGACAGTTGCCGCGTGATATTCAGGTAGCGTTTTTTGCTAGAAAGGAGCCAATGACGATACGAGATGCGGTTGAGTTCCTTCGGCATTTAGAACGGAATGTCGATGGGGGATTAAGTGCGTTGCATGGTTCGGAACCTATGGATACGAATAATGTAAGGCGGAATAGCTACATGCGTGGGCAATATCGAGCTATGCGGGTAAATACGTTACGTTATAACGCGATGAGTCGTAGGAATAATTATAACGCGGTAACGAAGGCGCAAAACGAATTTGGGACGCGTGGTCGCGGTTATTTTCGCGGTAGAGGGAGACAGCCTCAGTCTAGTTTCAAGGCAATAGGATTCCAGAGGGGCAATGATAGTTCAGGAGATACAAAGGCAGGGCAAAGTTCAAGTGACAGGAATAATGCGATAAGTCAGAATTCAAAAAACTAGTGGACTCGCGCGGGTCGTTCGCGCTCAGATATTTATTACGGTTCGGGTGGACAGCCGATCAAATTGGAAAAAAGCATATACTGTATGATTTGTGTAATTTGGATTCGAACGTGGGTGTGAATGAATTTATTCAATTACTAGCGCATAAAGCGCACGGATATGCCGTGTGTTTAGATGAAAAATCTAGATTGAATTGTATAGGCCGCAATGACAGACGTTTACATACGATATTCAGAGACGACGATTCGACTGAGTGTGGGCGCGAGTTATGTAGTACTTTGACATTACCTGAGATAGATGTGCGTATTGGGAATATTGTTGTAAGGAGTTTGATTGATTCGGGGAGCGAAATCAGCGTAATAAGTCGGGAAGTGTACGAAGAAGTGTGCAGTCAATTGGGAAAACCGACGGAAATACCGATTCCAAGTTTGAGAATCACAGGTGCATTTGGAGTCAGTAAGGAAAAGGTTGAAAAATTAGTAACGTTACCATTAACAATAGGTGAATGCGTTATCGATACTCCAATGCTAGTATTAACAAGGGTGCCTAAAGATTTAATTTTGGGGTTTGATTTTATACAACAGACGCGAGCCAGTTTAATGTGTGAGGGAAATAAGAGGCTAATTATACGAAGCGCCGGGCGGATGTGTGAAATACCATTAGGTACTGGCCCTAATCAGGATTTTTGCTGTTGTACAATGGAAGTACAGAACCAAGATACCAGTAGAAATATGATAGAGGAATATGTGAATAATTCATCAATACCTGTTGAACACAAAACAAAGTTATTGCCGGTGTTAAATAAACATGCAGAGTTGTTTAGCGATAGGGTAGGTCGGACAAATAAATATATACATGAGATAAAAATGAGAGATGAAACGCCTTTCGTAAAACGAAGCTATCCCATACCGTTCGCATATCGCGATAAAGTAACAAAACGTTTGGAAGAAATGGAATTGATAGGTATTATTAGCAGGCAATCTACGGATTTCAGCAGTCCATTGACTTGTACATTAAAGAAATCAGGAGAGGTCCGTATTTTGCTAGATGCACGACAATTAAACACAAGAATGGTTGGGGAGGTTGAAACCACACCTTTAATGAGTGAGATATTACAATCCGGGCGCCGGATAAACTACATAGGGGTTATTGATATCAAAGATGCGTATTTTTCTATACCATTATCAGACGAATCTAAACGATACACGGGTTTTGTATATCAAGGCAGAAGTTATGTTTACAACGTTTTACCTCAGGGGTTGAAAACCAGTGTGGGTTCATTTTCGAGGGCGATGGACTTAATTCTAGGGCCAGAGGTTAGGTCATATTGTTTAAATTTTGTTGACGATTTGGCAATTTTAACTGAGGGTGACTTCGAACAGCATTTGTCTCAAGTGGACACGGTTCTGAGTAAATTGAAAGACGCGGGCTTCACATGCAAACTAAAAAAATGCGAGTTCGCACAAAAAAAGGTCAAGTTATTGGGGCATATTTTGTCTACACAAGGTTTGCAGATGGACCCGGACAAAATTGAAACACTTAAATTATATCCGTCACCCAGAACTGTCAGGCAATTGAGGGTGTTTTTGGGGTTCATAAATTACTTTAGGAGGTTTATAAAAAATTTTGGAACGTTAACACAGCCCTTGTACAATTTATTACGGTCTGGAGTCAAGTTCGTTTGGAGTGCGCAGATGCAAAGTGCTTTTGACGAGATAAAAAAACAATTCTCAGAAAGTATAATTTTGAGTCAGCCATTGGCGGGAAAAACATATTATGTTCAATGTGACGCCAGCGCTATAGGAATTGGGGGCTATGTTTATCAATTAGATGATTCGGGCCAGGAACGAATTATAGGGTTCTGTTCGCAGGCATTTAAGGGTGCTCAGACGAGATGGGCTATCAGTGAACAGGAAATGTATGCAGTTATATACACTTTAAAGCGATTTGAGATATATTTGCGGGGAGAAAAAGTTATTATTAGAACTGATCATAAAAGTTTGACGTTCATTAAGTCGTGGACTTTATTGGGTGCACGCGTAACTAGGTGGGTTATGTTTTTAGAGCAATTCGATTACGACATAGAATTTGTGCGAGGGACTGATAATCAAATTGCCGACACGCTAAGCAGGCAAATAGCGGGACCTGGAGGTATGATTGACAGTACAAATGTTCAGCCGGGGATATTCTGGTTTCAGGCATCGAATACCGCAAGTGTTATTTCGAGTTTACGGGACATTGCGAGATTACAAAGCGAAGATGAGCGGTTAAATCGAATTAGCGGTTGTATCAGACGTAGTGTCGTAGATACGGGAACAAGAGGTTTTGAAAATTACAAGCTAGTAGGTGATACGTTATATTTTCACGTGCCGAAGCGGAACGTACAGTTGCTAGTAATTCCGAAATCACTACAGGAGGAACTAATTTTACACATACATGAAGAAATAGGTCACTACGGCAGATATAAAATATTAGCACTGATGAAGGACAGATATTATTTTCTTCATATGAGTAGGGTGATTAGCACGGTGATAAGAAGTTGTGACATATGTCAAAAGGTCAAACCAAGTACTAACAATACCGTTGGTCCTTGTACACCGGTGTTGGCGGAAAAGTTGGGTGAGAAAGTTTTCTCGGACCTTTATGGGCCATTGCCCGTAGGTAAATTCGGATATCAATATATATATGTGATTCAAGACGTGTACAGTAAGGTAATAAAATTGTATCCAATGCGAAAAGCGACAGGTAGGAGCGTGCTCGCTTGTACAAAGAGATTTCATAGGGAAATACCTATCGAAACTATAATTACGGACTCAGGACCACAGTTCATATCGAAAGTTTGGGAATTTGGACTCAAACAGCTAGGGATTCGAGTCACTCATACGTCGGTGTATTGTCCAAATTCTAATAGCTTAGAAAGAGTGAATCGCGAGCTAGGTCGACTGATTAGAACTTATTGCGGCGGAAGTAATCGTAGTTGGGTCGACGTGTTACCGGACATTCAGAATTGCTATAATAATATCGAACACACAAGCACAGGCTTTGCGCCTAATGAGTTAGCGTTTGGTAGGCGGGAACCGTTAACTATTGACAAGGAATTAGGCGATGAATGGTTATTAGGCCATAGTGTGCGAGATACGGAACTGGTGCGAAATGTAGCGATAGAAAACTCTAAAAGTTCTAGTGAACGACGTAAGCGACAGGCGGACAAACGGCGTAAGTTAGAAGTCTATCGTATAGGTGATTATGTGAAACTTAAGACCTTTGTGCGTTCAAATAAAGAACATAAAATCATGCGGAAATTTTCATTGTTGTATAAAGGGCCTTATGTTATTTCGGCAGTGATATATCCGAACTGTTATACGTTAGTAGATCCGGGTTCAAATGAGATATTGGGTAACTTCAATACTATAAATATAGCCAGGTATTATGTGAGGACGAATAAGGGCGTAGATAAATAAGATAGTGTATATACAATAAAATATCTGATTTCTGATTTCTATAAAAGTTATATAATTAAGCTGTAAGCTGTAAATTTGAGTAACTACTTTGTAGATTTAAGGATCTTGCATGGTTTGGAAACAAAAACAAAAAAAAAACAAAAAAAAAAAAACAATTTGTATATATATATATAGTAATACGAATTAGGATAAATTGCGGGTAAGCGAGGTTGTATAGTTAAATAGATAAATAAGATAAGACAGGAGAGAACTCAATCGAGTTGTATAAATATTATATACATAATTGACAGATTCATCGGTCTGTGTACATGATTTGAGATGTCCGTACATATAGAGTAGATATGGACAAAGCATGGGTAGCATAGTGGTAATGAGATCCTTGCGCCATGTTAACTGAGATAAACAGTGTCTCAAGGTCTGGGAGGGGGCTGTAATGGTACACGAGATTCGGTACATTTGATACTTCATTCTGCGTGATAGAGAGCTAGCCCAACGCCGCGCTGTTTTGAATACGAGAATCGGTTCAGATAACGTTTGGGGGTTTTGCGTAGCTTACTGGCAAAGTTAGCAAAAAAAACAGAGCCGACGCGTGGGTTGGTTCGTGGAAGTTTTCAGGCCAGGTTTTTTTTGTCGCATTCCTGCGAGATGTGTAGGAATCCGAGCCGAGTTGGCTGCGCGTTGAATAAATTGTGAATAACTAAATAATGAAAGGTTATTATGGAACGATACGGAGAAAGCTATTATGTTGATTGCAAATATACAATTGCGATTGAGGTATGAGATGGAGGGTCTGAGACGGCTAGTATGAATAGCATTCTAGTGGTCTTAGCTACGCGCCCTGGCGGTCGGGAATGCTTAATTAATCGCAACAAGCTTTTATTGGTCAGCGATCAACAGATTCTGTGTATCGGCAGTACCAAATGATTTGAGTGATCACCTACGGTTGATCATAGTGAATATGCGTACACACAATTTGTAGAACGGCGGATCTGCATGGCATGGTTGAAATTAGACCCTGTGTAGTTAGTGATAAGAAGCTTCGCTTGGGCAGAGCGTGTTCGCAAAGGACGCATATAAATACGAGAGCATGAGAGGGGAGAGCATTCAGTCTCAGCGTCTAGCTACTGTGACAGTCGTCTTTCACGAGTTCTAAACAGTTTTGTCTGCCGTGTTACGCGTCAGAACTATACGAAATTGTGATTGCGAAGTTTCAGTGGGTTTTCGTGAGTGTCTGAAGCGCCGAGATATACCTCGGTTCCTACCTTTATATCAACCTACCCCAAATTCCAAAACTATCCTTGGGTCGTTAGAAAAGAACTTGTAAGTCAATTTATCTGAGTCTGAGTCTGGGCTTGGAGCGACCCTAAATTCCTTTTTCTTTCACCATAGGGTTCCTGGATTGGCTCTTAAGGATATTCGCGGGCTAATCCTCTCCTCATTCCTTTCGAGTAGCGAGTTTTGTAATTCCCACACACACAGTCGTTAAACATTCAAGCACATTCAAATCAAACTCAACCATTTTCGAGTGGTGTCGATAATGGACGTGGTATAACACTAGGTTTTAGACTAGGCTAGACAGGAGTTTAGTTGCGGCTAAACCTAGGTTGGCAGGGCATAGGAAGACTGTTTGATCAATGAGGTTCCGCGGATGGAAATAACAAATTCAGAACAAAGTTAAACCGGTGTCAACACAGATAACATATCCTGTTGATATTTTGACATTTGAGTGTTGTCGGGGACGCGCGAAGAGATCAATTTACAGTCTAAAGTTCATTGTTTAGGTCCGGGTAGGTGTTTTGCATTGCCTTGGGTCAGGTTGGACTCAAGTTGCATCTTTAAATTAAATGTAAATTTCGCTGGAGGTCTAATGTGTAGGCTGAGTCGGTATATATGATTTGGCTCAGCCCAGGACGTGCTGTGGCTAGTGGAATTCATAGTTCGGTATTTATTGAACTATGCACTCCGCTATGGTACGGGTTAGATCTCCTAAAACAATAATGCTTGCGTTTCGATAACATCCAGCTCAAATTGCGCAGAGTTGAAGGTTTCAAAACGTTACGGACCTTTTGAGGTAACCGCTAGTTCAGAACCCATTTCGGAACTCAAATCGCAATTGTGTAATCCGGTCTTTTCGGATCGTTATTGCCGTGAACCAAATATATAATTGGAACCACCACAAGCCGCTACTAGCGAGCACATGAAATATCATTGAGTACTCACGTCGTAAAACTACGACGGATATCTATACGATATCACAAACAAATATTATAAACTGTGGTCGACCACTAAAACTAAAAGAAGTTCCAGCGCCCATATATACAAAAACCAGATGGTGCCATCACCCATAAAATATTACAACGATTGTTCTGGCGCAATACACCGCTGACTGATGCGAATTACCGGCTCGCGGACATATATGCTTTCTCTGTCTAACTTGAAACTGTAACTTCCTGAACCAAACTTCGTTCGACTATTGTACGCCTAACGGACTTCTCGACGAACGAGGAATTCTTACTTAGAAATCTTACAGCTGAATCGGGTCCTCTCATTTTGGGATAGATAGAATAGACGATCATAGCTACTGATAGCGGCGGCTCGACCTTAGCCTGTTTGCCGGTACAAGATGTAAAATATTGAAATTAATTTTAAAACAATAAAAAAACTGGAAATAGCTATTGAATTACTCGAATTATGAACTCCTGAATCTGTAAGAAAAATTCGCCAATTTCATAGGTAAGCACCCAATATTTTTTTTTTAAAGATAAGCTAAGGAGGTTATTGGCATAGTTAACGGCCTTTAATAAAAAGGGGTACCATTTTTTACTATTTTGATACTAATTAGGAATTAGGAATTCGATACTAACAGAAGAAAACGAAGAATAAAATGAAATATTCACAATAAACATAAAACTAATACGAAATTGATGTAATGTATTCTATTGGGGTTGTTGCATGAACAACATAAAGCAATAAAAAAGTCACTTGTATTTTGGCGGGATTGACTTCATTGAAATAAAATATTGGAAAGAGTAAAAATAGCTAAAAATTTGTTCTGATGAATCAGATTGCGACATAGATTGCACGCCTCCCTATTTAAAACCCGTGGCGGAATTGGCGAGAAGTAATTTACTTCCACCCATGTCCAAGAAGAGATTTTTGCACAATTATGAAAAGTTTATGAAGTGGAAAGCTGGACATAAAACTACAAGTTGGTCAGACAATGTATTTTTGAGAAAAGCAATATAAACGTTTCGACCATAAGTGCATCCTGGCCTCGTGGCAAATCATGCTCGTCCAGGATGGCTTACTTACTGGTCTCTGCAGTAATGTACTATTTCTCAAACATGCGTGGAATTATTGGTCATTTTTTCGAAAATGAACACGCGTGTCGCGAATTATCGAAGTTAAGGACAAAGAAAATAAAATCTATCGCTGGAGCGTTTTTTGAATTTGGAACATTACAACGCTCCAGCAATGTTGTATGAAACGGCGTGCTGGAGATAATAAATTTGATTGGATCCCTTTTATCATAGACAAATGCTTTTATCAATCTTGGAATACCAAAGTAAGTCTCTTTGCCTAATACAAAACGCGTTCACGTGGCTGTATAGCCATAAATGCGTGTCTTTCGGCACAGGTGATAAATATAAAATTGGCGGCAAAGCTGAAAATTCGCCTTGATTTGTTATTTAGATACTTATTATATAGGTATATAATTAAAATGAGTTCCGGCGGTTCAGAGATTGAAATGGAGATTGATTGTACTCCACCAGATTTAAGATCAGAAGCCAAATTGGCAATGGAATATTTATTCAATTTAATGTATAATATAAAAAAGTATGTTTTATTTAATTGCATTCTTTTGAAAAGCCCTATACATATATGCCTCGGCGGAAATGGCAATTGCCGGTCTCGTAATAGTGCTATTGCCTATTTCGCGGCATTTGTAATATGCACCATTTCTCAAACTTGGAATGAAAAGACGTCATTACGTGCCCTATAACAGGCTTGGAAGTGTCACGTTTCGGGCCGCACAAATCGAGAGGACTGTAAAGGAATTTCATTCAAAATTGCAGGCCTAGGCCGGGAAGTAATTTTTTTTTATGCTCAAAGCAACAGACATCAACGGGCGCACGGAACTTACGATTAGTAGTATTTTTAAACTTCAATTAGTTTTTTTAGTGTTGTATTTTTTATTTCTTTGCTTATTTTTGAGAAAAGCAGTAAATATGCCTCTGGCCGTGAAAAGGGCTTGCCGGCTACGTATGTATCACTGCCACGCCATCTGACAGTTTTATCTTGAGCAAGCTGTCAAAAATAGTGACACTTGGCAAAATTAGTAATACCTGTCAAAATTAGTGACACCAGTAAAACAATATGTTATATTATCTATGTGAAGTTGTGTCTCAGCCACCCCTTCTGAGAAAAGACATGTTAATATGGCCGTCATTGCTGTGCTGTCTGCTAACGTGACCCCTTTTTGACTATTAATATGTAAATGTGGTCCAAATACGTTCTGCGGGTGCGACTATCGCTCGAGAGGCCATACGATATAAAGGAGTCAAAGTCTTCCCTTCGACGTTTCAGTGGTTATTGGCTAAATAAAGACTGTCTGTGCGAAGTGGTGGGTCAGGGTAGATGAAGAAGGTAGGCGAAGCGAAGTCCCCTTTATAATAACTACAACATCCAATGAACGATATGTAATTTATGTTACTCAAATTAATATTTTCAAGATGCTGTTTTTCAGGTTTCTAGTCGCGTAATTCAGTATTCTGTCAGAGAGAACAAGTATTTCTAGTCGCGCTCAGTTTATCGCGCAATTCAGTAATTTTGTGAGGCAATACGGTATTTGACAAGGTAATCCAATAAATCTAGAAACGTGTCTCAAGCTGAACCTATTTCATCAAAAACGTTTAAAATTATCGGAATGATTGATTACCAGCCAGCATATATGTTATAAACTCAATTTTGTTTTAAAAATATAGCATTTGTCTATGACGTCACTGGTGTTGTGAACCTATTTGTTCAGTTCCTAAAAAGTATATATATTGACTGGCAGTCATATATCGTAATGGTCAATCAAAAACTGGATCTACGGTTATACGTTCCATTGCTTCCTACCGGTATTTCATCTGACAGTCACCTCTTTAGCCAGCGGGTCCACATCTGGCGGCAGGTGGTCCCGCGGCCCGCGCAGCAGCGCCACCGGATACTTCTCGTGCTGGTCGAAGCGGTGCGCGTGGTTGCCGCTCTGTGCCGCGCTGTTGCCGCTCTGCACGATTGACTTGCCTTCGAGGGCGCTGATGATCGCGCCGAACGTTTTATGGCCCTACGGGAGTAAGGTAGATAGGGGTAAATGACTGATATTGCGGTGCCGCCCCAGCGCTAGGTCCAGGGTCGAATCCCGGCTGGGAGGAAGAAAAAATACCCTTGGGCTTGGTTGTTTATATGAGTGTGTATCTAGTGTAGGGCCAGACGAAATGTATGTCCCTGTATATAAATGTTATGTTATGGTTTGATGATCAAATTTGGCAATGTCAGGATGTATCCTTGATCGTCTTAAAGGTCTCGCGAGCTTTCCTCTATTTATATGGTCTGCTGGATTAGGATGGACATTATTGAAGCTGTTCTAGAGGGCGCCACCAGTAACATAAGGGTGACTCACACCCAGTTTCTGAAAGATTAGTCAAATAAATGTAACAGGCGATTAACACGCTACTGTAGGCCAAAACAGCCTTCTGTAATCTCAAGTAACGCAAAATAGGAGTATTAAAGCAGTTGTTACAAACCGGGTATTATTGATTGATTTTACAAAGTTACATGACTACAATAGCTAGTATAGAGCGCTAACACTATCTCAGCTTTCCCGTATCATCCAATCCACCATAAATAAATAATCGATTTATTGCGTACTACTTGGCCAAAACAATCAGGCGCATGACTGCAAACAACGTCTTAGCTTTCATGCGCCTAATTGTTTTGGTCATTCAGTAACGTAGCCCATCGAATGTCACCTACCTTCCACATGGACTGCTTCCAGTGCGGGAAGACTCCGGTGAAGTTGGGCGGCTCCCGGCCCTGACTCAGCACCACAATCGGAGTCTCCGGGTCGCGGGCCGCGGGGTCTGAAACGAGAAGGCACTCAATGTACCAGTCGGGCAAGTTTATAGCAGCGCACCGCTCCTCTACACTACGTCTGTAATACGTTGCATTGGCGGGACTTGGATAAATATAAACCTTTAAATACATGCACATACATTGCTTCTGGCCCCACACTAGGATACATCCATCGAACCGCAACGCCACAGAGGTCGTCAAAGGGATGTCGTCAATAGATGTGACCCATTTCTCGGTTTTTGCCTCACAGCTTGATAAATTAATAAAAGTAGCATTGTCGCGCCTCGCGTACGCTTCTTCCTTGGCGCGCACGCACCGTCTTTGGAGTTAGATACAACTGGCTGTTAACAATAATTATCTCAACTGAGACAAATTTATCTCGCCAGAAACGAGATCTACCTCGACAAAATTCAAAATTCCAAAATTCCAAATGTCTTTATTACTGTAGATACACATATACTTAGCAATCGTCATTTTTTGCCACTTCTCTACATTGGACCACTGTGGGAGAAGAAGGGAGTAGAAACACCCACAGATTGATTTTTATAATAAAAAATATATTTATATTATCATTATCATAATTAATAAGCAGGAACAAATAATTACAAGATTATTAACAGCAAGGTCTGTGTTCAGCCAGTGTCCCCATACAGTCCCGTCATTTAAGTAATTTTGAACATTGTAATATCCCTTTTTCGACAAAGTCGCTTTAACATGGTTTTTAAATTGCTCAAATGGTAATTTCGAGATCTCCAGAAACGAGAGCATCTCGCCTGGAACGAGATCAGCTCGAATACAACGAGGTTATCCCGTCCGGAACAGGTTTCCCCCAGGAGGTATTCTCTTCGACTGGCAGCATATATTTATCTTGAGTGGAAAGAGGTTGCCCGACTAGAACGAGATGATCTCGCCTGCAGCGAAGGTGACTCACCGCTAGCGAGGTAGGTCGCGGCGATGAGTCTCGCGTCGTCCTTGGCGCGCACGCAGCAGTGAGTCCCGAGCCATACATACACCGTGCAGTGTGCGTCCAGCACCGCCACCATCTCCGGGGCCAGGTCCAGCTGGCTGAACGAGATTATCTCCTCGACTAGAATGGAAAGGATTGATACTATCACCGAACGATGAAGGAGTTCATGACCTGCCATTGTCAATTATATCAACACCCTGCAGCCAACTGCTGATACATCGGAGTAACGGTAATTCGTATTATCATCTATCATCGACTATTACTGGATTAGAACCGGAGTAATTTTGAGGGTTCCGTACAGGAAGGGTCTAAACGGAGCCCTATTGCTGTCACCATATGTCCCTCTGTCCGTCGTCTGTCACCAGGTTTTTCAGCCAAACGGTTAGAGCTACAGATTTTTTTTTTTAAATATTTAAGATGGGCTCTTGTACAGCCAAAGGGGGGTGTGAAATATATATTTTACCTACCTCATCGAGTGGTGTATCGTTGTTTAGAACTCAGATAAATACTGTATTTTTAGTTCTAAAAATATTGTAAAATAAAGGAATGAGAAGCCACCAAAGTCAGCTTTTTTAAAACATTTTGTCCCGAAGCTTTTTTAAACTTCCCATTGACCTATGAACTTAAAATTTGGAGATACTGTTTATTATAAGTATATTATCAGTGAAATATAGCTAATAATTTATTGCGTATATTTTACTAACAAATTTTTGCTTTGAGAGTACCTCACCAGGGAAGGTTCCCTACATGTGCTAAGTCCGACACGCCCTTGGTCGATGTTTGTCCTATACATATATTTGGGGCATGATGGATATGCCATCGTAAGATTGTCAAAACCGTTTGTTGATAAACTATTTTTTTTCTCTGTTTCTCTCTTTCGATAGTAAACTGTAGCGTACTGCTTACCATATGACGTGTTACTTGATAAACTCGTTAGTTTTAGTTAATACCGTTAAATAAAAAACTGGAATAGTTTATCAACTAACGGTTTTAACTATCTTACGGTGACAGATATAAATCATATCTCCAAGACACTCCTCACCAGGAAAAAAGAAGTAATATGCGTTATCTCAAAGGCCGGGCGAAGATTTATTTGCAAGCTCACATGAGTATTGTCCAGGGCCGCTGATGGACACGTAGAACAGGCGCGGCGGCAGCGGTTTCTCGACGCCTTTCAGCGGAGCCGACACAAGTAAATGCTTGCGATCGCCAAGCGCCGCCCAGAAGTCCTCCTTCTCTTTGCCTGCAAGAGTGATGAATCATCATCATCATCATGTTCAGCCCACACCAACCCACTGCGGGCCTCTTCTCTATAGTGCCAAACGCATCCATTGAGATCCTGTCGACTTTAGTATATCGTCTCTCCCCGTGGCCACCACTCCGTGACGGCTTTGGTCCACCGTCCGTCATCCCGTCTAGCCAAGTGTCCCGCCCATCTCCACCTCAGTCTCGTTATCCGCTTACCTACATCTTCGACCATCGCCTTCCGTCGAATTTCGAAGTTTGGCACACGGTCAACGAGAGAGATACCTAATATGGAACGCTCCATTGCTCGTTGGGCCATCTTGATTTTGTGCATAATTTGCTTAGTGAGTGTCCATATTTCGGCTCCAAGGGTGAGGATAGGCAAGACACATTGGTGGAAAGAGCGATGAGTATAAATTATCAATGCTCCTTCGAGCCGGATGAAGAAAATCCGGTTTGAAGAACCATTATTGTAGGTAACTAAAATGAAAGTTGCACTATTGCCACCGGCGATGGTGTTATTGCGAAAATCCAAATTTTAATAGTCAACAATCGCATTATGGGTTTTCCCTGAAGATTTTAGATACAAGCGCTAGACTGAAAATCTTCAGGGATTTCTGAGTTAGTTAGTCAATATGTGAAGATTAAACTGTACCTTGCATAACCAGCACGTGTTCGTGTGCCGCCATATTCTTCGCGGTCTCTCGCTCGTCTCCCGTGGCGGTGGCGGCGCACCACACCCACACGCGCGCGCCGGTCCGCACGACGTAGCACGCGCCCGCGCCGCCCGCAGCCCCCGCAGCCCCCGGGGACACCTCCACGCCGCGGGCCTCGCGCGGGTACTGCCCCGAGACGCGGATGAGGGCGCGCGACGGGGCCACGACGCGGTGGCCGCTTGCTGACAATGATAAGATAACGGATAAGGTTTGGTTACTTTTTCATTACACATGCTGGTAGTCTGATTGTACAGCTGGCTTTTAATGTAGAGAAAAAATAATGGCAATATAAGAGATACCCGACATAATATGTAGGTGGAGACTTGTTATTAGCTCGTTAGTTACCTGTTATTTCTTATTGTATTATTTTTTTATATCTTTTTTTGACTATAAGACTTAATAAAAAAGAAAATTTCTTGTTAATAAATTTACAATTTATCGCTTATAACTCAGCCATTTTATTAGCGAAAATGATTATATTCTACTAACCATAAAGATATTGGTACATTATAGCTGTTAGTCTTCCTAAAACCAATAAATAAATAAATAAATAATAATAATAAACGTAATAAATAACAAAAAAAACTTTAGTTTAGTTAAGACGAAGCTTTTGGCGGATTTAAGTCGTTTATTTGCATTTTTTTGCAGTTTTAACTTTTCATCGACTTTTTGCTGTGTTCAGGATCACTCTCCAGTAAATTTGATTACGAGAAAGCCTTCCAGCCAAAGTATTTTTTTTTGCAGTTGTGTGAAAAAAAATGATAAAATGGAGTAAAAGTACCAATAATTTTGAACAACTTTTCCCAGGAAACATGGTCGCAAATGCAAAATTATTTCGTCCCTCAGTACATTAACCCGATCAGCTGATTACAAGTACTAAGGAAGACCCAATATTTTTTTTGTTTGCGACCATATGTTTTTTGGGGAAAGTTGTTCATAATTATGTATGTACGTTTTTGACAATCTTAGCATGACATATGTCAATTGCCAAGCTACCAACTGGAAACTATCGCATTTATGCCATGGAAATAGAATTCAAAACCTATAACGGCATTTTGGTACCCGAAGTCAATCAAGGGGTTAGAAATATGTGTTTTTCGGCATTGTGGTCAAAATATTTACTATCTGAACTTGGCTCTTTCGCATTTAAAGCGTTACCCATATGGCCTAAGTTCTGTTTGGAATTAAAAGTTCACAAACTTACGATCATAATCAGTAGAGCTGCCTTGGTAGGTGATCATACGACCTTTGAAGATCTGCAAAAAGTGTGCCGGCTCCTTGCCCTGATATACCCAAGCCTGCAAGTAGAATAACGCTGAATAACAAATATTAAAATATTTATTGTAAGTAGGCAAAAAGCACTCACTTTTACAAGTCAAACACTTAATTCTTATATACATGGAGAAAAATAAAAAATAAACCAAATATGATCATCTAAAGTAATGAGAGTTTCTTGGGCTATCTTCTCTGACGGGCGTATTTCCGAAGCACTGGTAGAGTTAACGGAGTTTCCTTTTCCTGGTTTAATCATTTAAAAATCAGATTATGGTTTGAGTTTGGAAAAGGAAATTTCCCTTTCAAGAGGTGACCCTTGGCTGAATCTCGCACAGGAAAAGGAAACTCCATTAACTCTATCAGTGCCCCGGAAATACGCCCGTCGGAAAAGATAGCACCAAGAAACTCTTCGGGGATGTATTTTTTGTCTTTTTTATGCCTCAAAGTACAATATAAAAATAATATATTGACAATACTACAACATCGTATCTATAAGTAGTAACAAGATGTCTCAAAATAATTATTTTACAAAAGAAATAAATAAGACTAAGATACAAATACTAATCTGACCAAATCGCATAAAAGCTTACACTAGACTTTTCAAGTTCAAACACAACTTAAATACAACACAATAACCTTACCGTACTTGTACTTCCCTAACTGTGTTGAATTTAAACTGAATTTAGCAGCTGTGACAAGTCTAGTGCAAGTCGCCCTTAAAATAAAAAATATAAAAATGTGCATCTGGTTACCTGGACGGGAAGACGCCCCAACTTAATGTAGAGGTCTTTGGCTTCTTTTGCACCCAAATTCCTCAAATCATTTGGCGAAGAGCCACCCTGCGAATATATAACAACAAATATGTATGACAAATGTGATAGTTTGGATATTTGTAACTAGATCGCCCAAAAACTTCTGAACACTGATACATTATGATCTGGATTACTCGAGACGTACACCGATAGTGGCTCACAGCTCTCTCGACTTTTGGTGACGCACTCGTTCTACCGGTTCATATAGAGACTTACGTTATAATTTTCGTTTAAATACACCCGATGCGTTTAATTGCATCTAATCTCACCTAATCTCAAAAGCGCTATGTATATGGCGCTGGTGTGCAGATCGGTTAACTAAATCTGGCGCGTTCACAGTACTCACACTAATGCAATCATACTAAAAAATGTGTTTAAAAATGAATGATTTGATTCTAACTTCGAAACAAGTAGGTAAACAATCACAATAACGCGCGTCAATTGTCACGTGACACGATGCAAAAAGATCACTCTATATATAAAGAGTGATCTTTTTGCATCGTGTCACGTCTCAACAGTAGCAGCAATCAAAGCAGTAGCTGGATAATTGACCGCTTTAGGGTCTTAAATAAAAGCCGATTTAAACTTAAAAAGCTATAATCTGCACTTTATAAACATGGTAGTTCTCTCGACAATCTTGCGCGAGGCAGAAGACACACAGCGCCATCTATCGGCAATATTATGTACTATCCAAATTAGACATACCGCCCACCAAGGACAGAATGTCCTTTCTAAAAGCAAAACAATAACTGTCTTCTCCGTACTCATAAGTTTGACCGCGCGCGAGAGAGACAGTCAGACTATTCTTAATACCCGTGCAATGCAACGTCACGCCGCGCGCTTATTCACAACAACTACACAAGCGCACGTGTAAATGTGTTAAACGTGCCAGATTTAGTTAACCTATCTGTAGTTAGAGGCTGTCTATCTGTCAAAGTCAGGTGGGTGCTAACCTCATTTGATGTTAATTTTGCCAGAATCCAGAATTGTATTTGAAAGATCACGTAATTTGTACTTGAATATATTCATATCAATTATACTAATTATATTTACGCGCGGTTTCCGCGCGACAGCGGCACTAGCCTCCACACTACACTTCAACGCGCGACCGGGATGGCATGCTTCTTTTCGAAAATGGATTGCAACGGGGAAACGTCAATATTGCACTTGCTTTAGATAGTTGTCTGTCTTTGGTTAAATAAGGAATGGGTGCTCAGGTGCGCTTGCAACACTGTAGCCAGCAGCGCGATTGGCACTCACCATCCAGTAGTAGAGTATGGAGTGGTCGCCCTGCGGCGCGTGGTACGTGTAGACCGCGATGTAGCAGTCGCGCGAGTAGAACACGGCGGCCTGCGGGCGCGGCACCTCCGCCAGTGCACCCGCGCCGCCGCCGCTGCCGCCGCGACGTACCGCCCACATGCGGAGTGCGCCAGACCCGTCGTCGGGGAGCTGCGCCTGAGGGACCAAGTGGGTCGTTTATATATGTAGCCCATTAATGTCCCCACTGAGAGGTACGGGCCTTTACCCGGACACGAGTATGATTGAGCCATACCATACCGCGCTGGCTCAGTGCGGGTTGATGTCAACTCGACAGTCAGAAGTTATCAGGCTGCCCTGTTAGGGCCTCTATAATAGCTTTACAACTACTATCACTGAATAGCGATAGTAGCCGGGACCTACAGCTTAACGTGTCATCTGAAACACGGATGTGTCCGAAACAAATGCCGCATAGAACGGACACCCATCCAGTGCCCGGCTCGGCCAGAAGTTGCCGCCCACACGATCGTCTCCGATGTGCAAATACCACTTCGTAGGTCGAGTAGGTCTTTAGTTGAAGTTAACTCTAGCGTAGTTCATCCTCTTCATCATGCTCAGCCTACATCGACCAACTGCTGGACATGGGCAAGCAGCTCTCTGTAGCGCTAATCCTCATGGTCCTGTGCCAGCCGCATCCACAGAGATCCCGCCGGCAGGTGGTCTGCCTACTGTGGTGTGCTCCTTTTGGGCACCACTCTGCGGCTGCTTTGGTCCACATAGACCTATATCAGCGACGCCCGCATTAGTCTTCCTTTGCAGTGGCCGTACCCACATTGGATTGGATAACATTACATCATCACTCGCCTCAGCAGCCAACCAAGCGTTGGTGGAGAGGCTGACGGCATCCAGCCGGGTGGTGGCGGACCGAGCGGCGCGGAGTCTGACGTCACGCCGCGCGTCGCACCAGCGCCAGTTGGTGAACAGGGCGGCGAACTCGAGAGGCTCCTTCCCTGATGGACGAAAAAATAACTAGAGTCCTCCTCCGGTCTGAGTGTAATAAAACCAAATAGGAGTTATACGAACCAGTCGGGCCATTTAGACATTTAGTGGGACTAAAGCAAAGCGATACATTTTTATAAGTATAGAGGGTTTCTCTTCTCCCACAGGGACCCAATATAAAGAAGAGGCAAAAAATCGCATGTTATATGCATATTTGCAATTTAAACATAATAAAGAACTTTTGAATTTTGAATTTCTTCTTAGTCTGGATTCAACCCTGAATATCTAGCTCGGGAGGCAGGTTAAAGGTAGGAGCGTATTACCAGCGGGCGTGGCGCATACGGGTCCGTGGTGTCTGCGCGCGCGCGCCAGTCCTCGCGCCGCCGCCAGCGCGCCGCGACGACACGGCCCGGGGGCGGCGGCGCCCGACCACGCCCACACGCCACGCGACCCCGCGTCCACGATGTACACGCCCTGGGGAGGTTAGGGGTTAGAATCATTCAGGGGTTGAAGAGCCTGCACCTGGTCGAACGGGTACCTACTATGACATTTATCAAGTTTTTTTTTGTTTGGACCAAAAAAACGCAGATCAAACGCTATAACGAGAAGCTCGAAATTTTGTAAACACACATTCAGGGGTTCTCAAGCTTTGGATCAAATACAATAACACAATTTTGTAATGATTTTATTTTTATACAGTGATATAATTATGTTATGCCACATATACACATCTAATTAATGTAGTCAGACAATTCCGAGTATTCTGTTTTAGAATCAGTGACATGGATAACAAAACTGTCTCTTCCATGCCATCTTTAATTTCATAAATTTTGCCATAAGTTATTTTCTTTCTTGATGACGTGCTCCATACAACGCGTCCACCTTTCAATAGTAACCTGCTGGAATGATTGTTGGGGCAACGAATTCATCTTCCCAAATTTAAATTTTCTGTTGTTGCGAGCAACATATCCCTAACATCGGCGTGGATCCATTATAAATAAGTACTTAGTCAATTATATCGATATAGTAGTTTAATAATAATAATAATAATAATACCTTGGACACCATTTACACACATTGATCTAGCCCCAAACTAGGATTCCCTGTATCTTGGGTACTAGACAACGATACACATACTTATATAGATAAATATTATACTTAGATAGATAAACGATAGTTTATGTGACTGCTACATAATGGAGGGCATTAATACTGGAGAGTGGGTTTATGAAATGAGCCGAAGGCGAGTTTCATAAAAATATGACTCGAGAGTTTTAATGCCTAATTATGTACAGTTACATACACTAGTTTATATATATACACACACATATTATAAGCTCTCTTTAGTATGTTCAGGAACCGCATGTTCGACCGGCATGGTGGCATTGATAAATTCCTTTGCACTTGTTTAGCTTGTTCAGTAGTACCAACTTAATAAACAAAGTAGGGACGGTACGTAGGCGGGCGTCGGCGTTCGAAATTTGAATGTCATAATATGTAGAAAAATTACACATTATGGTCATAATGTGTAATTTTTCAGATAAGAAATGAGTTTTTACCAAGTAGTTTAACATTATGCTGATCGTAACATGGGGTTTTTGTACGCACTAAAGAGGGTTTATGATACGTGTGTAGATAAAAACAATAATTATCATTTTTTTTTACTGATAAAATATAACAACATCAACAATGACAAAATTATAGCCTAATCCGTGAAAACAACACAAAAAACTGAGACGCATTCGAAACTCGAATGACAGCATTGATAGCGTCAGCATGAACTTAATTCATAATGGCGGCCCAAATGTTTACGTTCCATGAGTCGGAAGTTTTCCAGTACCACAAAATATTAGACGATAGCGCTCTATATCGCTTAAATATAACCCGACCATGTGAATTGCTCGTTAGTTTTGTATCACACGTATGCTACTTTGAGTTGATTGAATTTGGGATTATTTGTTTTTGATTGAATTGTGGCTGCTTAACTTAGTAGAAGTTGTTTATTTACAAAAATTCTAGCTTCTCGTGACGGGGAATTTATAAAGCAGAACTTACAGTCTATGTTAGATTAGACACATTAAGATGTTGGGTCCCTCCCCAAACAATAGTAAATATTGCTCAAACACTGGGTGGAATAGTCACAATATTGGACCGACCGTTCAGTGGGCGTCCCAAGTTAGGACCGGCGAATGGATTTTATGTACAAATAAAATAAATGGTAAGATTTCGTTTTAGGTTTTTATTTTTAGTGAACACCCATAAAAAATGTCATGAGCTGCCTCTGGTCCCAACTCATCCCCAATCTTAATATCGGCAGATGATTGATTAGACCCAGCAGTAAAAATACTTGAAGTGAAATTTGGATAATATTATAAGTACTCACATCGTCTGCCAAGTCCTCTCGATAGAGCGGCGCTCGCTTGACTTCCTCGAGTCTGGCTGCTGGCCGCTGTGATGGAGTTGTCAGCGCATTCGTGCGCGGCGGCTGAGTGGCCCTGTACAACCTGTAATGAGGAATGAAACGCAAAGTTGCATAAGATAGCGGCTATCAATTGTTGTTGAAATACCTCTGGAGCTTACTGTGTTGATAGTCCGGGGATCAGTAGAGAATACCCATAACGGCGCCAAACTCCAAGTGGTAAAGGAAGGAAGAAGGAGAAGAATATATATTACGGCCTACAGGAAATATATGTATAAGATTGGCTATATTAGCCAAATGAGGGAGGCCACACAATCAACCAGGGACCTCATTATTCAGTCGCAGTCGAAGAGACAGACAGACGGTTCATCCCATTCATTTACCTGGCAGGTCTAGGCGGGTCGGCAGGAGAAGCGGCAGGCCTAACAGACCGGGACCTCAGTTCTAACAGCGCGTCCAGCAGCGTGCGGTCCGCGATCGGCAGCGTTTGTTCGTAGCCGTCGTGCGCGATGGCGATGCGGCGCGCCGTCATGCCCTTGTCGGCGCCGCGCGCCATGCGGTAGGCGATCTTGGGAGAAGTGGTTGATTCATATTTTGGAGTACAGAAATAGTTATTTGTGTCACAAGGGAGCAAAATGATGTATTTACGGCGAGGGCGGTACATTGAATCCTGAGCGTAACGAAGGATTCAAGCGTTAACGCCCATGACGAAAATAATTTTGCTCCTGAGTGACACATACAACTTTTCACACCGACTATGACGAAAATTTAAATTAAATGCTCTAAAAAAATTAAATAACTATACTTTGAATTATACTTTCACCACTTTTACAGTAATCGAACAACGTAAACAAAACCTTTTTTTATAAGGGTGGATTGTGAAGGATTAGGGAAGTCACCACAGAAAAAATATTCCTGTGTACTTTTACTAATTTGTAAAAATAATCGAATCGAATATTACAATGGTTTTGGATATCAATATTCATTATATCACAATAACAGTCATCGATAGTTTTGATTTCAGTAAAACATATAATTTATTATGACATTTTTTAAATATTACGAAAAATTCATAAATTTTGATATAACGTTGTTAAAGTTAAAACTTGAACCACGTTCGTTTTTAATCGACTACGTCATCGTTGTCGATTGTAATGTAATTTCATAATTACATTCTATTATTTTAATCTGTGTTCAATTGGCACATTGCGTAAATGCTGCATGCCAATGAATAAATTAAAAAAGTAGCTTGAACAGAAAAGTAGCATTTCGCTCCCCTCGCAAAACTTACTTTTCCGAATGAAAGGTGTGAAATAGTACATTACTTCAGAGGGAAGAAAGTGACAGTTCCATACCGAGATTATGGCATTTGCGCCACGAGCTTGCGAGGGGCGCAAACCATTTGAGGTATGGAACTGTACTTTATCCTGAGGTATGTATAGTGCTTTTTATTACACTTACGAGGAAAATTATAGACATAAATGCATCCATATTTTACAAAAAACACAAAGATAAATGCTAAATCAATCGAAGTTTTTGCGAAAATGCGCGGGCTTTTCCTTTTTTTATTCGCCCGTTTCTGGAGTAGGCTAAGATCATAAGGTCATGCAGCCACTTCTTCCGTGATTCCGCGCGTTTTATATACAAAAATAATTTCGTTTTTAATTTTCTGTATGCACCAAGGAGGTTGGTAACTGGTAAAAAAAAACTGTATGTGGCCAGTAACAATTTACTTGAAATTTAATTAGTAGACAGTTAAAGTCTCTTTGCAGTATGACTGCTGACAAATAAAAAAAAAAAACCGGGTATGTAATGGAATTTCATACATACTTCCCACCCTTGGGTCGGAAGGATTTTCATACAAACTTCCATACCTTGGGATGAAAGGATTTGAAGGGCGGGATAAAGGCGTTTCTTCCCTCTAATTGGTATAATTAGTATGTATTTTCAGAGCAGGTGTGATAAAATAGTACATTACTTCAGAGGGAAGAAAGTGACAGTTCCATACCGAGGTTATGGCATTTGCGCCACGAGCTTGCGAGGGGCGCAAACCATTTGAGGTATGGAACTGTACTTTATCCTGAGGTATGTATAGTGCTTTTTATTACACCTACGAGGAAAATTATAGACATAAATGCATCCATATTTTACAAAAAACACAAAGATAAATGCTAAATCAATCGAAGTTTTTGCGAAAATGCGCGGGCTTTTCCTTTTTTATTCGCCCGTTTCTGGAGTAGGCTAAGATCATAAGGGCATGCAGCCACTTCTTCCGTGATTCCGCGCGTTTTATATACAAAAATAATTTCGTTTTTAATTTTCTGTATGCACCAAGGAGGTTGGTAACTGGTAAAAAAAAAACTGTATGTGGCCAGTAACAATTTACTTGAAATTTAATTAGTAGACAGTTAAAGTCTCTTTGCAGTATGACTGCTGACAAATAAAAAAAAAAAAACCGGGTATGTAATGGAATTTCATACATACTTCCCACCCTTGGGTCGGAAGGATTTTCATACAAACTTCCATACCTTGGGATGAAAGGATTTGAAGGGCGGGATAAAGGCGTTTCTTCCCTCTAATTGGTATAATTAGTATGTATTTTCAGAGCAGGTGTGATAAAAAAGTATTTTTTAAGGAGGCCAAACATTTTATCTCTCTTATTTCTTCTTCCCCTTCAGTTCTCCACCAAGTTCAAGTCAAGCGACCCAGAGGACAAACGCTGGAGATAAAATCGCTGGATTGCTAAGATATCTGAGCACCTAGATATCTCCACAATCACTGCGCTTCATGTTGCTCAAGTCGGGAGAGCATGGAGGACGACGGTCAACAATCTCCTTCGATGGAGTCACGAGGAACCGACTGGCATAGGAGGAGAATTGACACGACTATAGACATTAGCAGGTACCTTAGCTCCAAAGATCTTCTCCACCAAGTTGGCGGTCCGACCCAGCCATAGCACCAGCAGCGTTGGCGCGTCCAGCACGAACACGCCATCCGCCGCCAGCTGTGCCCAGGTCACGGGCTCCAGCTGCACCAGGACTGGGCGGCGCCCGCGCACGCGGTACAGCCGGACTCCGGAGCTGGTGACGCCGTTGCTGCCGTTGCGGAGGATCCTGCGGAAATGTTACTATAGTGATGGTTTACTGGCAGTGAGAAAAATAAAACAAAAACGGTTCATAAACATAAACATTTACATATAGACACAGCTTCAGGCCCCACACCAGGATACCCTGTGCCGTAGGAACCAGAAAGAGCGACTTCATACACACATAAACATCCAAGACCTGGGGACTTTTTGAAGAAACTTCTGAAATTACAAATCTTACACTTAATTCAAAACCTTTAGCTACCTGATGCCATCACGGAAATAGGACAGCAGCCTTGGAGACTCCCTGGCCGCAGTCTCCCTGTGCGTGACTACTGGAGCGCCCAGGTGCGTCGCGAGTTGTGCGCCGCGCCGCAACGCCACCGCCGACAGCGCGCCGCCACGCTCGCCTGCCCACGCGTGGACGTGACGCTCGAGGTACTCGCCGCTGCCGTTCTCTTTTATCTCGCGACGCTGGAGAAATAGAATTGAAGATTTAATTGACACGCACAATTAGACATAACAGCATCACAAAGGTAGTATTAATGGACCAGCTCAGCATTTCCTAATCGTGATGGGTCTCGGTCAGGATCGTCTTGGTTTATCAGACAAACCCTCCAACTTAAAATTTATATAGGGTTTCAGCCATATCAGATGTGAATCGCAGTAGTACTGAGAGAAAAGCCCATAATTCTACACGGGGACAAACCGGGATTTGACGCTCTGCGGAAATCCTTAAAGTGAGGTTCTGTGTTCTGTGATGGATTACAATAGGTAGGAAGGTTACTCACAATGACATCAGGTCCAGCTGGCTGTCCCGGCAGGGATGCTGAGTAGACCAGGTAGGCTTCTCCGTCATAGAAAGTACCGAAGTGCGTGCGAGGCAGCATCTCCGCACCGGACTCCTGAAGAAATTATAACATTTCAACCACAACATGGACACACGTCAGTGGGTCAAACTCAAATGTGTGCCATTTCAACAACAATGTCAACAACATAGAATACAACAAGTGTTGTAAGTTTTGGAAGGAACTAGTATGGTTTTTCTCTGTGGATATATTACAGGATATTATAGTGATTTCGATGAGTTCTTGACTTCTTTGTTATTTGCTTTTCCGAGGAGGTTGACAGAGTCAGTAAATCTGAGACCTTTTACGTTACGTACGCGCACTTTCTACGATTAGTACCATTATATTTTGTATTATTCGCAATTCAAATGGAAGTTAAATCAACCCATTTTATACTGCGGGTCAAATACAATTTCCCCTGACACCTAACAGGAAATTATAGCAATGCTGCTAATGATGAGCCAGTGCCAGCGCCCGGGTCATCTACCGCAAAATCGGGGTAATGTACCGTGCACAGTATGATAAGAAAACAGGCCTATAGTAATTTGTTAGCCTCAGTCATGTTTTAGGAAGATGAGAGTAATAAAAGTGATTGATTACAATGCAATGACAGGGTATGAGTAACTTTTATTGTCTACCTATACACACTAATGACTGACCACTTAAAAATAGGTACGCTTTGACACCGGTTTTGTAGAATTAAGCCGTAATATCAAATTCTAAAAGAAAATTGCTCGATGCGTTGCCGTGTGCTTATCGGACCCGTCCCTACCTACCCCAATCTATCACTTTCCATCGGAGCAACTTTCTTGCCTACATCATCAGATATGGAATTCTGCGCTGAAGTAAGACAGCGACCGTCCGAGCTGTCTCGCTCGGCATTGCAAATATATATGATGATGCGCATTCATGCATACGATGCAACGGCAATTACGTAGGCATGCGCTGCGCCCGCGCAGAGCACTGGGTACATCGCCGTGATAACTATGCTGAAGAGACGCTTTCAACAGATTATCTCGCTAATTTAGACCTGGGTACACTTCAAATTAGTTTGGAAAAAATGTGGAGTCACGATGTAAAACTCTTCGTGACTAAAGGAGATTACCTTAATTCCAATAGCGATATAAAGATAGGTTTGCTTGCTCAGGTGATTGATCACATAGACAACTATCTGTCTACGAGAGATCGTTTGCAGCGATTCAATCGTATCATTTTGAATCAGCGCAAAGAATTGTTCGAGGAAATATCAGTTTTCAGAAGATTATTTCACACCTCATAAATTTCTACCATTCGTAACGGAAACACGTCCAATTACAGCACTTAGCAATGGAAAGTATTTGTAACTGATTAAAACTGAGATGTTTCTAGAAGTCGTTATCTCATTCGACTCATCAGATTTGTCTGTAGCGGGGCGTGCATCACCGCTGCAGGTAATGGACACACTCCACCACCCGTATAAATATCGTAAGACCTTAAGTGTTCCCACTATTATGTACCTTACGCCAAATAAAATAACAGGTTATATAAAACCAACACGAGTTATACCGTACTACCCACATATCTCGCTTCAGCTCGTTGCTTCTTCTGTATGTATTTTTCGCTCATTTAGGGTCTCATTACACCAGACCATGCTTGTTAAGTCATTGAACCGGTGCAGGAGAAAAAATATGCTGAATACTTGTATCTATGGCACCTCACCAACAGATTAGCATACTAAACAGCCACTATCGCTATGAAGAAATGGTTAACACTTTTCGTCGGGCGACTATGAATAAACAAAAAGAAAAATAATCTTATTGAGGTGGACAATCCGCAAGCCAGCCCCTAGTTACATTGTTATCGTAACTGCAAATCATCCGCATACTCTAGCGGCTAGATTACACCGAGTGGACGAAGTTATGATATTTACTTCCTCTGCAATATGCAATTTAAGATATTATCGATCCGTCGTTCGTCGCATCTATGTTAGTAGTGAGAAGGTAATTTATTTTAACCACGGGGAAAGTATTATACATAAGTCTTTGTAGGTAGCTTAGTAAAAGTTAGTGAGAACGGGAATATGTGCCCTTCGTTAGCCGTGTTATAACTACTACCCGTCTTACTACCAGTAGTAAAACGGGATATTATTTTTTGCCCGTGTTACCACTAGCTGCTGTAGAAGTAACCCATGTATTATTTCCCATACAGCCGTGTTACTACTAATAGTAAGATGGGTAGTAACAGGGGTAACGAAAGATCTGTGCATCTGCCATCTTGAATGGGAAAGGCATGCCCCATTGTGAAACGTGTTTGCAGAAAGCATTAGGAAGTATTGGTATTGCAGAATTCTGCAAGCGGTATTTATATTCTGGACCTAATATATATTAGAAATGATAACTTCAACTACTTAATAACTAAGACTGACTGACTGACAGACAACGCACAAACTGAACCAGTGGACCTAGTCCAAGAATAAAATTCATTAGAAAGCGTACCCACACTACAAAACACTCATTAGGAAAAACTTTAAAGATTGATTGTTAGTTAACGGTTTTAATTCTAGACAAAAGATAGCAGTACAGTATAGTAATTAGAAACAATTACAAAACTCAGCACTCCCCAATCAGTAGGCACTTTAATTAATTAACTGGTTAAATTAAGTTTTTTTCCGTTGATAGACACCTCCAGTGTTCCTACTGTTCCCTAGGTGGACGCAGTATGAATGCCTAGCTTAAGAGAGTAAACAAAAGTTTGCGTAATCAAACAATGATGTGCTGAAGGTTCAGCTCTGGTGTAGCGGTAACAGATCGTGAATTCGTGACTTGTCCGCCATGATGCCGCCATTACACAGAGTGAATTATCTGGAATATCCCGCTTAGTAGGTAAACTGAGATGGGCATTGATGACCTGAGACTATTGGTTTAGAATCTTGGAAAACAATAACACCTATTATGTACCTACCTGAAGTAGGTATAGTAACCTTTTCATCTAATTTCTATTCATCTTTACAATAGGTACATAACTACCACTGTAAATGTCATTTATTAGACAGCATGTGGACTCAGCAGGTTGACCACGGCCAAAACGACCCGACGACCCGAATGGCCGAGTCGGCAGTGACCCTGCCTACGAACCCAAGGGTCCCGGGTTCGAATCCCAGTGGGTATAATAATATAAATATAAAATATAAAGTATAATATTTATCCATATAAGTATGTGTATCTTTGTCTAGTACCCAAGATACAGGGAATCCTAGTTTGGGGTGTTTGGGGCTAGATCAATGTGTGTAAAAAAAAATAACTATTTTCTCTATCCGACTAAACAGTAAAATAATAATACCTTGGACACTATTTACACACATTGATCTAGCCCCAAACTAGGATTCCCTGTGTCTTGGGTACCAGACAACGATACACATACTTGTATAGATGAATATTATACTAAGATAGATAAACAACCATGACTAGGGTACAAACATCCGTTCTCATCAAACAAATATTTGCCCCCACCGGGACTCGAACCCGGGACCCTTGGCTTCGTAGCAGGGACACTGCCAACACGGTCATTCGGGTCCTCAAGCCCCTGAATTTGCATTGAATAATTATAAAATAGTAATCCTATCCACATTGACATCGTAATGAGAAGAAAATGAGTAAGCAGCCGTAAGTAGGTTGTTCTTAACACAATCTACGAGGTTTATGGCTGTAATACTGTAAATATGTCAGATTTTATCGCATATTTTCCTTTTTCATAACATTTGCGCATAGATAATAAATCGTTAGCTATGTACGCTCTTGCACATTTTGATTTTACTTAGTATTAATTTTCAACGAAAATGAGAATTTAAAGTAACGTCAAACAGCACTTGTTTTAAAACACCCCGTCAGAGGAAGTGACGTAATCGTTGTTGTTATTATGGGGAGGAGCTTTGCGTCAGTCTCCGTGTCCTTTTAAGGATATTGACGCAAAGCTCTGTCCCTTACTGACAACAACTATTAGGTAGGGTCCGCACCAGCACTGAAGTCCTCTGGATTATAGCATATTGGTTCATATTCCAGAGACACTACAGACTTTGACGCGGGACTTCACTGGTGGCGCGGACCTACGTCACTTCCGCTGTAGGTAGGCTTCGCGCAAAACTGTCAACTTCCAGCTTGATTTGAAGCCGCAATATTGGGATAAAATTATACTATTTTAATGCTCGTGGTCTATTTGACATGATATACGTGAAAAAAAAGCAAAAAAAAAAAAGTCATGAGTCATATTGGATGGCGGCGGGGATTGTCCAAACCGTACAATACGAACGTACGATGTACGATTACGCGATTGACATTTCGGTAGTGAATTATTTCGGAAGCGAAGTATAAGAGAGAGAGAGGTTAACCTCTCACGCGACACTCAGACCCGGAGTAACTTGGCAAGACCTGTACCAATACTATCTTCCAAAATTACTACTAGCTGACCTAATAAAACTTCACACGTTCAAAAAACGTATAAAGAATAGGTGCGTCTATATGTAGGTACCTACCTTACTGTCTTTAAAGCAAATTTCACACGAAAAAGCGGTGTTTACATGATGCCGCGCGTATAGAGCCTGAGAACTATCGCGGATAAACCGTTAAATTATGATAAAGATCTTTCATTTAACAATAAAATTCGGCTGTCGACGACGGACAAAACAACAATGATGTCGCGGTTCTTGGAGATGCACCAGAGTGGAACGTCTCTGCTCTTGGAGATAACTTTTTAAGCAAGTGTATTACTATTACTTATTCTTTACCTCTCTCTCTTGATGATTTGGACATTCAATTTGGGGACAGCAAAAACGCATCGTAAACCGTAAATGATGATACCGATGTACCTGCCTTGGTAGGCACACCGTAGCCGCGGGTGAGCTAAGTGGGTTTAACTTTTGCTAGATAATATAGCTTTAAGTTTACTCCGCGACTATTATATACAATCAGAATTGAATGACATAGCATCGTCTTATTGCTCGTACACATTATCCGAGTGCGTGACCATCACGTTCCTGTCGTGCGATGCTGTCCACGTTACGTGCTCAAAATTGACATTTGGGAAAATGCGACAATAATCTAACGGGCGACGAAAATTAGGAAATCTACCGCCAACCTTTCTGAGAATAATGAGATATGTGACAAATAACTATATTTATGCATGCACACATGTATACGTAATGGAACTCGCGTGCTGAACTGTTTGCCGTGATAGGTCATGCAGATCTAATTCACACGAAATTACGAAACGTTTCTGTGTTGTATGTTTAGAGTCTAAATATCAGACATTATTAACACCTTTAAATTTATTAACAATACCAGAAGAGCCTTACCAAACCTTGCCTTACCAAACTATCATCTAACTAAGTCTATCGAATAATTGAGAATATCGATCCAACTAAGTTTCTCAGCATCAGACGTTTCCCTTTCGTCTGATCGTCTGTAATTTTACTTATCGACGACCGGTTTAGCCAAGCAGGTAGTGACCCTTCCTACGAAGCTGACGGTCCTGGGTTCGAATCCCGGTAAGGGCAATATTTGTGTGATGAGCATGAATATGTGTTTCTTAGTCTTGGATGTTTTGTATGTATTTACTTAAGTATTCATTTCAATTAATTATATCGTCATCTAGTACCCATAACACAAGCCTTATTGCACTTACTATGGGCACAGAATACTTAATAGTACTACGTACTATGGGCCTAGTTCGTTGTGTAAGTTTGTCCTAATATGAAAATATATCTGGTAGGTATGTAGATAGGCATGTAGAGTCTGAATTCGGAAAATATTCAAAATACATTTACCTCGGCATCGTATACGAAATATTTAATGGAGCAAAACTATATCAATAAGTAGCAGCGTATCTTCTGGTGTCTCGTGTGACATGAATGACAAGATTCCTCTCGCCATAGTCGGGTTATGGTATGTATGGGTTATCTGAGTACAGTGGCTGTATAGTTAAACTCATACTATAGGTATGATTCAGAATCTCTGCATATGAAAAAACAACAATCAGCAGAGATTGTCAACATCGATGTCGCATAACCCAACAACACAAGGAAGGAAGCAGGAAGCAGCACATACAATTAGCGCCAGTATCACTCGAGCAGTAAGCGTGAAATTACCGTGATCTTCCACACGAGGAATGCGGTCTGGTCCCTGGGCACGGTGCGGAAGGCTGCCTCGACTCCGCGCGCGCTGCCGGCTTCATCTTCCTGTGGGGTATCAGAGTTGGTGTTAGACATCAATCAATCTTTTTCCCTTAGCCAACCATGGTTTGCTGGATTTGATCTCTTGTTAGAGCTAAAGATTACATTTGTAAATTATTTATTAACCGACCACAAAAAAGGACAGGTTCTCAATTCTATACTAATGATGTACGTCATATTATCGGAAACGCAAACTATTCACATATGTATTCTTTTAGGGCTTCCAAACATTCAGTTCAGTCTTTGTGTTTCTCCGAACTATGCAGCTGATTTTGATCATTCCTTTTTATTTAATTATGTTTACTCTTAGTTAGGGAAGAGTGTAAGTTTTATCAAAATCGGTTCAGTTGTTTTTAATACGTGTGTATAAGTATGACGATCCGGCTTAGAGATAGGAGCTGGGCAACGGACAAATTGGAACTCCTAATCCTTTGTAGCGTTGTAAACATAATCGGAATGCAACAAAAGACAGGGGTTGTGGATGGGGGGAGACCTCCTCTGTTAAAAGGAAACAAAAACAACAGCTGGCAAATTTGCTTCGTGAAATCCTTTTTACTTAAAACTAAAAATAACGATTTATGTTTAATTTTTATATTGACTTTAAAATTTAATTAACTCAAAAATGAACTCAAAATAATGGAGAATAAAATAATAATATAAAATTATGGGGTCAACAATTTTTGAGGTCGGAGCCAGGACCGATATGGCTTTCTATTTTTAAGCGACTTAAAAAAGTTCTCAATTCTATAAGTAAGATCTTATATAATAATCTTATGAGATATAATCTTATGAGAAACGCAAATTAGTCACACATATTATTATTTTAGGGCTTCCAAAGAAGTACACAAAATTTCATAGGTGTATGTATGTTTGTCTTCGTGTTTCTCCGAAACTACAGATCGGATTATGATCTTTTTTATTGGCTTACAATCAATCAATCAAAATATTCTTTATTCGAACATATCTTTTAGAACAAGACATTCACTTAATACTGGGTGTACATTACTAATGCAGATACTTCTCAGATAAGAACGCACAAGAAACTCTGAGGTTGCTCTTTTTCAAAGGAATTAATTATTACTAATAATTATAATAATAATAATAATAATAATACCTTGGACACTATTTACACACATTGATCTAGCCCCAAACTAGGATTCCCTGTATCTTGGGTACTAGACAACGATACACATACTTATATAGATAAATACTATACTTAGATAGATAAACAACCATGACTAGGGTACAAACATCCGTTCTCATCAAACAAATATTTGCCCCCACCGGGACTCGAACCCGGGACCCTTGGCTTCATAATAATTAATACATTGATTTCACCTGTTTATTTTTAAGATAGCCAATGGAAGAACAGGCAACTTATCCCCAAGGATTTACGTCTTTTACATAATTTCACACTGAGTAATATCCTTTCAAATATAATTTACTTCAAAAAAGTTTTGAATTTATGTGTCGATAAGCTTTGAGTATTGGGGACCTTATTGTAAAAGCGTGTACACTGGCTGATGAAGGAATTGGAAATTTTTGGAGTCTACTAGTGTAGCTGGTGACAAAAAAAATCCCGGTAATTATAGGCCTATATTAGTTTTACCGGTATTTAGTAAAGTGAAAAGATCATGCTCAATCATTTGCTGCCCCATTTTATTCACAATAATCTATTACATAACCAGCAATTAAGCTTTACAAAAGAACGTACCACAGATGCTGGTGTTAAACTATTAAAACATATTTTTAGAGCATGGAAAGAATCAAAAGATGTCATTGTTGTCTTCTGTGACCTTTCGCAAAGCATTTGATTGCGTAGATCATGAAACTTTACTGTTAAAACTGGAAAACTACAGTATTAAAAATAAAGCTCTAGAACTTTTGGGCTCTTATTCAGATAATGAAATTAAAAGGTTCAGATTAACAGAACCAAATCATTCGGATCTCGCGTGAAAATTGGCATGCCTCAAGGTTCCATATGAGGTATTTTCTTATTTTTGATCTATATAAATGATTTGCCCTGCTTGGTTCAGAATTTGTCAAAAAGTGTGTTATTTGCTGATGATAGATCTCTTATATTCAAAGAAGACCGACATGTACAGAACTATGATGAAGTAAATAAGGCTCTTGGACAATTTCATAATTGGTTAACTGTTAACAATCTAGTGCTTAATGCGAAAAAAACTAAATGTATAAAATTCACTTTGCCTATTTCAGTTCCAATTCACCCTTGTGCACCTACATTTACATTCACTTCATTCTATTTACGTCGAAAAATAAACATTGGCCTCATTTAAAATATATTAAATTTCATTACGTTGATATTTAATAGTTTATTAATGTGTACTGATATTTTCGCGAAAGGATAAGCCTTTTTTCAAATTGTAAAGTAGTAAACGCGATCTTATCCGTTCAAAGTAATTTCATTTAAAGTGTAACAATGTTGTTGATTTTTGTTGCGCTATAAAAGTAAATGAGTTCAGAGTTGAGTTAGTGCATTTTCGAGTATATGGAAAAAGTAAGTAATTCTTCGTATAATTTAGCCTAGAAATTATAATCCATAGTTTCTAGTCAATATGCACCTACAAGTACATTGCTTAATGAACATTTGTATATCTAAATCATCAAATCAATAATGAGGCTTAATTTAGCTATCTTTTATAAAAGTTTCTTATTTATCTCATTATTTTTAGTGAAAAGGATTCAACCATCTGGCTCTCAGAAAAGTAAGCTAAAAAAAACGAAGACTGAAGAGGCAAAATCGCTGCTGGATCTTTATCCAATTTCTTTTCGAATTCTGAAGATATGAAAGTGGCGTTGCCGAAGAAATTAATCAAACTATTGAATCGGGATCTAATATACAAATAATTGATATTGAGACGGCAAACATAGGTGAAAAGTCTACTAAATGTGATATTAATAAAAACTCTGACGTGACTGACAATGAAATACAGGACTACAAAAATTATAAATTAAAGAAAAATACTGAGGAAGCCGAATACGTCGCTTTTAAGTTAGAGTTCTTATCATCCAATGATGCTGCACATTGGCTGTACGGGTTTTAACCGTACGCTCTTGTTATTGATGATGATTGATAATTGATAAGAGTTTGTAGTGTAAAGGTTTTATATTGATTTAGAACAATTACAGAAATGCTATGATAAATGATAGACTGCAGTGAGCCACGCGGAGCTCTTGCTGTCCGAACGTGAACTGATTTGAGTGGAACGACAAGCGGCCGCGCAGGACTGCTGAATAGGGATACAATACCTGTGCCAGAGCATATCAGAATTTCGATTATCGAAAAGGGCAGTGAAATATTTCACAACATGGACGGAACTTTTAAATCTGTAGAAAGACCAGGTGAAAGCACTAAGGGAACACATCATTGTTTAACTTTGCCGTGGCTTTACTCACATTTATACGAGACTAAATATTTAAGAAAATGGATGCTATACTCACCATCAACAAATAAATTATGTTGTTACTGCTGCCCTTTATTTGCATCTGAGGGTGATCATCAATCACACTCATAAATTTGTCTCTGGTTTTTGTCAGTGGTGGAAATTAAATCCAAGAATATGACACCATGAATCTTCTTACGAACATCTATCAAACTTAGAAAAATGGAAAACGTTGACATTGGGCTTGAAAGTTAATAAAACCATTGATAAAGACAACTTGAAGATTATTAACGACCAAACTAAGAAATGGAGAAACATTTTACATCGCCATTTAGATGTAACGCTTTTCTTGCCCCAACAAAATCTTGCCTTCCGAGGCCACCGTGAAGATATTTCTTCGGAAAACAGGGGAAATTTCCGAGAATTAATACAACTGTTAGCGAAATATGATCCGGTGTTGAAAGAGCATCGCTTAAAACTAGAAGAGGCTGCTTGTGGATCAAAGAGAGTACCATCTTATTTGTCAAAAGGAATATAAAATGAATTTATTCAATGTTTGGGTAATCATGTAAGGCAAAAAATTATTGCAGATAGAAAAGGCTAAGGCTATTACGGAATCATTTTTGACTTACTCCTGACGAAAGTAAAATAGACCAAAAATGATTCAAATTATACGATTCGTTCATATAGAGAATGACATTGTGGAAGTACGAGAATCTTTCTTGTTTTTTTTTAATGTCTGGAAAAACTGCTGATGGCAATTGCTGAAAGAGAAAACTGGAAAAAATTTAAAACGTTTATCGGATACTCGCTGGAGCGCTCATTACGAGTCAGTAAAAGTTGTAAAAGAAAACAGAGACAATTGTGAATAAATTGGAACATTTTCGAAATACAACAAAAGCAAATCTAGATACAAGATCAGGAGCAAGCCTGCTCCTGCCGGCTGTTTGTGATTTTACCTTTCTAACCTATATACAATTCTGGCTTTCTATACTGGAGGAAGTAAATTTAGTTCAACAATATTTGCAGTCTCCAAAAATTACTCTGGATACATGAATTACCAAACCAAACGTCTTGAATGAATATTTAGTGACCGAACAAACCACGATTGTAGACAATGCTATAACTTTTGGCATAAAAAATGCAATGACATGGACATCAACATCGAGAAACGAGGAAGAAGGAAGGTAAAAAGAACTGTGCCGGGTGAATCAGTTCATGATGCTGAATTATCAATTCAAGAAGAAATACGTCGGTCAATGTATGAATACATAGACCAATTCATACAAGAATTGTCGACACAATTCGGGGCCATGAAACTAATCAATAATATTTTCCAAATTATTGAAACAAAGTTAATGCTAGAAGCTTCAGATGACGCTCTGGCTGTATCAGTTGACAATCTGATACAATATTATGGTGAATTTGACAAGGAGCAAGTTTCCCAAGAAATAAAAAGGTACCGCAGGCATGTACAAGCCACCGATACGAGTATGGACGTTACTGCCAAATGGAGAGCACAAGAAATCCTTCAATTTATAATAAAATGGGACTTTAGTGAATCGTTACCCTGAATAACGCTTATACTTCAATACTTCTTGACCATTTGCATCTCGTTTGCATCATGCTAGAGGAGATTTCGAAACTTAAACTTATAAAAAAATATCTTCGATCTACAATGGGTCAAGAGCGACTGGAAAATCTAACCGTGCTTTTAATAGAAAGAAAAATTTCCAAAGAAATTGATTTCACAGAAATTATTGAGGAGTTCAGTAAATCGAAAGCACGAAAACACATGTAACACGCTACAAGAAATAAAAAACCGGTCAAGTGCGATTCTAAATCGCGCACGAAGGGTTCCGTTCAATGGAAGCGATGGTGTGGAGTGAATAGTTTGGATTTTACACAGCAAAATATTGTTTACAAAGTTATTGGTGCGGTTACTTTCACACTCCATGTACGTAACCAGGTGCATCCATAAGTTTGTATGTGGTATTGAAAGAATTGTTGTATGGGAGCCCCCTTAAATATTTCTTTTATCCTGTTTTTTAGTATTTGTTGTTATAGCGGCAACATAAATACATCATCTGTGAAAATTTCAACTGTCTAACTATCACGGTTCGTGAGATACAGCCTGGTGACAGACGGACGGACGGACAGCGGAGTCTTAGTAATAGGGTCCCGTTTGGAACCCTTCGGGTACGGAACCCTGAAAACTATCTTTGATTTATTTCATCAATTTTTTCTTGTCGATCGATTCGTATTTTCCTCACCCATATCCATTCCACATTGTAGGTATGTATGTTTATTTGGCCTAAATAATTTAGTTCGAATTAAAATTTCACTTGCCAGATTTTAACGAAATAAACATAAACCCTTATTTATACATACAAATGTGAACTGAATAAAAAGCTTGTAAAACTACATTTTTTTAAAGCTTTTTTATTCAGTTTTTCCGCCCCAGGCCTCTGACGGGCTTAGTCCGCCACTGCTAAAAATGTTGACAGAGAAAAATTTAAAGGCATTATTAAAAAAACATACCAACTTCACAGACAAACTAGGGACGGCACGCGGGTGGGCGTCGGCGTTCGAAATTTGAATGTCATTATATGTAGAAAAACTACACATAATGACCATAATGTGTAGTTTTCCAGATACGAAACGAGTTTTTACCAAGTAGTTTAACATAATGCTGATCGTAACGTGCGGTTTTTGAACGCAGTAAAGAGGGTTTATGATACGTGTGTCAGATAAACAATATTATGGGTTAGATGATTATATTAATTACGAAGAGGTATGGAGCTCTGATTTTCCAGCGCAGCACAAGAACCACGCATACGATTGTAACAAGACCTATTTTTGAAAACAAAAACATATAAAAGAAATGTAGGCCGTGTTGAAGTGTACGAGTTTCTTGCGCCGCTTCTTCTCCGCTGCCGTAACACTTTCCGAAGCGGTGGTAGTTTTTATTGCATTATATAGATTCAAATGACATTCAAAAAGTATTCGTAAGAATCTATTTTGAAAAAAACTTGAAGTTTTTGAAGTTCGAGTTTGATGTTATACGTTACAATGTTATGTTAAAATTTGTTATTATTTCTAGTGTTAAAGTTATGATAACCACATTTTTTAAACAGGAGGATATTTTTCTAGACATACAATATTTTCACAAGAATTTACTGAGAAGGCAGAGTCGGAATGTTGATATATTAAAACTTTTCTCTTAGCACCTCCCTCGGACTGAGTTCGTAATTGGCACGTATAGCCCGTTTCTGCAGGATAAATATGCCATTTATATCCGAGGCTACCCTACATCTGGATATCATATAAGAAAACAAGCTGTGCAAGTAGCCGAAGTAAATTAATCTCGCGGTGTCTACATCCGAAATAAACTCAGTCAGAAGAACTCAGTCTATCCGGTAGTGCATCCAGATGAGGTCACTATTGAAGCTTTGAATCAAGGGTGATGCCAAGATGCTCAGTTTTTCATTTTTTACAGTTATATTAGCTGCTTTTACATTGGGTAGAGAAAACTTTACACATTTGGTTTTCTTTTCATTAAGTAGAAGTAAAAAGAGCTCCATGGTCTAATGGGTTCCGCGCTTGCTTCTCGCACACTGGAGATGCAGGTTCGATTCCTGACCGAGTACCAATGAGATAATTAATCTATCTTAAGTACATTATACGGACGTTCTAATGGTAATGGAAAACATCGTAAGGAAACCTTCATTACTCCATAGCTGCGGCGATGGGGTAGTCCCCTGCCACGCAAAATGGAGTATTGAATAACTGGCTCAAAGTGGGCACAACTCTGCCTCTGCCACCCCGTTTTGGAAAAAGCGTGACGCTATGTTATGTTAAGTAGAATATTGTTTGCTGTAAGCCAATCAACTACTTTGGAGGTAGCATTGTTCACATCGTCATAAAATTGTTGTTGTGTTAGTTAATGTTTAACTTTAAAGAGAACATTAACATAATCAGGTAGGTCGTCTGTATAAGTAAGAAAAAGGAACGGACCTAATAGTGAGCCCTGTGGAATGCTCATGCCTACCGACGATCCCGACGACCTCTTGCCATTGACTACAAACTTTTGTGAGATTTTACTGAGGTATAAATTCAGAAGGCAAAGTACATTATCTTTAACACCATAATGCGCTAGGTTCATGACATGGTGTTAAAGATAATGTACTTTACCTTCTGAATTTATACCTCAGTAAAATCTCACAAAAGTTTGTAGTCAATGGCAAGAGGTCGTCGGGATCGTCGGTAGGCATGAGCATTCCACAGGGCTCACTATTAGGTCCGTTCCTTTTTCTTACTTATACAGACGACCTACCTGATTATGTTAATGTTCTCTTTCCAAAGTTTTCGATTGTGTAAATCACAATATTCTAATATTGTGATTTACACAATCGAAAACTTTGGAAAGATCACAAAAAACGCCGATTGCGTCATGTGGTCTTTAAAAGCACTGAACATATGTTTAATAAGTTCAGCTCCAGCTTCGTTTGTTGACCCCGACAGCGTTTGGAATTCATCAAATTATGGCGATAAAAATTGCTTAATTGAATCAGTTGATTCTTTCGAAGATTTCGCTAGAATCGGTAAAATCGCGATAGGTCTGAAATTATTGGGATCGGCTGTTCTACCAGATTTGAAAAGAGGAATGACTTAACATAGTTTCATCAAGTCAGGGAACGTGCCACACAACACATTGATTAAAAATACAAGCTACATGAGGTGCGATGCAATCTATAATGGAATTAATAGTTTTTACAGAGATGCCGTCAAGTTCGGCGGTTGTTTTCAAATCCAGTGCTTTGTGAATAGTAGACAAGAATGAATTGGCAATGAAAATTGCATTCTGTTTTAATATCTTCATGTAAGGATCCGGCGACAGTGGGAGACGAGTCACTATGACTCAGGGACAGAAACTGGAATATCCGAAAAGAAATCTCCGAAGGTTTCGGCAAAGCCGAGATCTCCCGTCACGAAGTGGTCGTTAACTCTCAGTCTAAAGTCGGTGAAGCGTTTTTTCCAGTTTTCTCGTTAACTACATGCCATGTAGTTTTGATGACATAAGAAAATTTACTCCAACTTAGAGAAGAGTGCAAGATTTATCAAAATCGGTTCATTCGTATTTAGATTATGGACTATTTCGTGTAAGTATAGTAGTCTAGATTAATAATACGAGATGGGCAAAAAAGAGGTTTAAGGTTTTTAAGGTATTAGAATCTATTTCTCAAAAGAACAACAATTAGTCCACTTACAGAGAAACATTAAACTTAACATTAAATAAATATATTATAATATAGTAACATATTTGTTAGCACACTAAACTTATGCGAGTAATTAAATATTTTAGTTTTGACACTGTGACTTAAATTAAATCGATTATACTTGACAAAGTATGCTTTTTTAGTTGTGACTTAAAACTAAGAAGTGATTGTGCTTCGGTATTATAAAAAGAGATGATAGAAAACTAGGGAAAATGCAAGTTTTATCAAAGTCAGATCAGTTTCAAATTATGAAAAATACAAATTTGAATGCATTTACAATACGATATTTAATCCTTTCTGAAGTTGTGAATATAATAGGATTGCATCAAACACGGGGGGGTTAGGGGTTTTTCGCAGTTCTAACAAGACTGACACCCCTGTCGGGCCCCCGCCCGTGAAAGACTTATTATCATCACAAGTATTTCCATACAAACAAAAACTACGAAAAAAAAATACTTAAAAATTATGTCGACTTTAAATTCACTCACAAGTAAGAAATAACATTTTTACATATACACGAAATTATCCACTAAAAACCAATTCAAACTGAATACTTTTTTTTTGAGAAAGGTGCGTGAAAGAAGTGCGCGGGTGGTTCCTACTAAGCGCCCCGCCGCCCGCGCGCTTCTTTCCCGCCCTCGCAGCCCCGTCCCTTCTTCCTTTCCGTCCCCCGTCGCCCGCAGGCCATGGTATTACCCACAGAGTACCTTATTATTGTCATATACTGGTACTACCTACGAATTTGACAAGCTATAGGCACGAATGTTACAAAACTGCATACAGTTTGTAAACTCAAAAAATAATTGTTTTGTACCTACGATTGAATTGGTTTGGCTGGTCAATTTGGTGTATGTGTAAACATGTTATTTCTTACTTTTGAGTTAATTTGAAGTTGACTAAATTATTTTTAATTATTTTTTGATATTTTATCCTCCGTGTTTGCTGGCATCGAACTCAAAAAAAAAACAATTTTTATGTGAAGTTTTTTTTTATTTGAGTTCGGAGCTTCGGAGCCAATATGCTCTACAATTTTATAATATTATTTAATCATTTTTATTATTTCATCAGTTAATTCTGAAGTCATATTTTGTTAAATATTTTTACCCATTATAATTTGTCTTTATGACTGTAATGTGTAGTGAATATTACAAATTATATCATCACTATGATCGTCATATTAACTCGCGTCATGCTCCTGCTGGTGATGTGATGAGTGATTTGATGTGATGACCTATGTGGCTGTGATTATGGATATGTTACGATCAAAGTGATTAATTTGAATATTATTTATAATTCTCGATTATTACTAATAATTACTGGACGATTTGATCAATGTGATAAATACTATGAAATTAATCTCTTTTACTGGTTATTATTAATATTCACTACTTTGATTAAAGTAATAAATCCAACAAGAAATTTGACTAAAGTAGGTTTTTGTGGCTAAATTTCAATTGGGTTAGGTTAGAACTTAGAAGAAGCAAAAGCGGAGCGGATGCAAATTATAGTAGTTTATGTGTTTGCTACATAATGGAGGGCATAAACACTCGAGAGTTTTAATGCCTAATTATGTACAGTAGTACAGTAGTACAGTAATACAGTAATACACTAGTTTATCTACACACATATCATAAGCTCTCTTTGATGTGTTGAGAAACCGCATATTGGACCGGCATTGTGGCATTGATCATTGCTCTGCAGTTGTTTAGCTTGTTCGGCGGTAGTACCAACTACACAGAAAAATTAGGGGCAGCACGCAGGTGGGCGTCGGCGTTCGAAATTTGAATGTCATGATTTGACAAATTTTGCTACATTATGGTCACAATGTATCAATATTCAGATAAGAAATGAGTTTTTACCAAGAATGCTGGTCGTAATGTGTGGTTTTTGGATGCAGTAAAGAGGGTTTATGATACGTGTGTAGATAATAGTAGTTTATGTGACTGATACATAATGGAGGGCATTAAAACTCGAGAGTGGGTTTATGTAACGAGCCGAAGGCGAGTTTCATAATAATGTCAGTTGTGAGTTTTAATGCCTAATTATGTACAGTTACATACACTAGTTTATCTACACACATATCATAAGTTCTCTTTGATATGTTCAGGAACCGCATGTTTGACCGGCATTGTGGCATTGAGTTGTTTAGCTTGTTCTGTAGAACCAACTTCACAGACAAAGTAGGGGCGGCACGCAGGCGGGCGTCGGCGTTCGAAATTTGAATGTCATAATATAATAGACAATTTACACATTATGTATACTGTTCAATATTCAGATAAGAAATGAGTTTTTACAAAGTAGTTTAACATTATGCTGATCGTAACGTGCGGTTTTTGGACGCAGTAAAGAGGGTTTATGATACGTGTGTAGATAAATAACCGGTCAAGTGCGAGTCTAAATCGCGCACGAAGGGTTCCGTTCCACCGTTCAATGGAAGCGATGGTGTGGAGTGAATAGTTTGGATTTTACACAGCAAAATATTGTTTACAAAGTTATTGGTGCGGTTACTTTTACACTCCATGTACGTAACCAGGTGCATCCATAAGTTTGTATGTGGTATTGAAAGAATTGTTGTATGGGAGCCCCCTTAAATATTTCTTTTATCCTGTTTTTTAGTATTTGTTGTTATAGCGGCAACATAAATACATAATCTGTGAAAATTTCAACTCTCTAGCTAGCTAGGTTCTTGAGATACAGCCTGGTGACAGACGGACGGACGGACAGCGGAGTCTTAGTAATAGGGTCCCGTTTGGAACCCTTCGGGTACGGAACCCTAAAAAATAAAACATTTAATTTTTCGGTCAAAGGATTTATGCCAAACATATTATTACATTTCATATTATGCAATCCAACAATGAACCCCCACACCACCCCGCATTTTCATCAGAAAGGCCAAATTATTAATAATAATCAGTTAAGTGAATAATTCATTAACCGATAATTATTAATTTTCATTTAATCACATTTCTCGTAACAGAAACGCCCTTCGTTATAACTTTTCGGTGAGTGAACATTATGATTTGGATGCGGTGAATTCGGCAAAGCTTATAATCGGAGAAGGATGGACATATTGGGTCCTTAGCTATTAAATTGGCGAAAGATTCAGGAGTTCATAATTCGTGTTATTCAATACCTATTTCCATTATTTTTTTATTGTTTATCTACACACTTATCATAAACCCTCTTTACTGCGTCTAAAAACCGCATTTTAAGACCAGCATAATGTAAAACTATTTGGTAAAAACTCATTTCTTATCTGAAAATTTGTACATTATGACCATAATGTATAAAAATTTGTCAAATTATGACATTCAAATTTCGAACGCCGACGCCCGCCTACGTGACGGCAATAGTTTGTCTGTGAAGTTGGTACTACAGAAAAAGCTACACAACTGCAGAGCAATGATCAATGCCACAATGCCGGTCAAACATGCGGTTCCTGAACACATCAAAGAGAGCTTATGATATGTGTGTAGATAAACTAGTGTAAACTAGGCATTAAAACTCGCGAGTTTTAATGCCTAGTTATGTACAGTTCCCGCGATTGTGACATTGCCTTCGGCTCGTTTCATAAACCCACTCTCGAGTATTAATGCCCTCGATTATGTCGCAGTCACATAAACTACCATTAAAGTTAATTTCAAAGTTTTACATCCACATATAAAATTTTCTTTTAATTTTCAGTTTGATAACTAAATTGTAATCTTCAAAATTAGTTCGTCCTAAATGTCATCCATTTTCATGATACGATTCGTAATATTTTTTACAGCTAACATTTAAAAAAAAAAACTGCTATGAGCTAAATGTTGTCTAATTCTTACACACAAAGTTTTATAAAATTAGGATTTGTCATGCCAAAAAATGTTTTTGCATTTTTTATTTGCGTGTGTGTTTGTACTGAAAATTTCGTTTCCCGCAATTTCTCCATACAAAACGCTGATTTCATAGATAAGCACCTGATATATTATATACTACACAAACGAAACTAAGTTCACTATGACACAGCAAATAAAATTAGCAAACCCTTCACAAACCTATAGGGAATTATGTCCCATTTAGATAAAAAGGTATCTGAGGACCATATCATAGAATTAGATAAGGGAACATAAAAATAGAAACGGATCAGATAATTTCACGACCTTCAAGCTGTAATCCTCACCGTTGAAACCTTCATGAAAATGAAATTTGACACTGCGAAAAAATAGTCCAGAAAGGACTATTTCTGGACTATTTTTTGGCAGTGTCATAGTCCACCAAGAAAGAAAATTAGTCCAATTACAGTTTCTTGTTTAGCTTGACGTCAAGCTGTAATCCTCATCTCTCTTGCAAGCAAACGGAAGGGCCTATTGACTTGTTTTCAGTTTCAAAAATTAGTCCAGAAATAGTCCACACGGCATGCCAAATTTCAGAAATAGTCCTTCAACGATTCCAGAGTTATTAAGACATCTTGGTGAGGATTACAGCTTGAACATTTGATATCATCAAATATCTTCAGAACGCCTACGACTTTCAGTTTGAAATTTGAGGCAAAAAATAGTCCAGAAATAGTCCACCGAAACAATAATGATTTCCACCTGGTTTACTTTGAAGAAGTGCATTAAAGATACAATGTTTTATTTCCCATACATTCAATACATGTACAGACGCGTACAAAATAATAATGGGTAAACCCTAATAAACCGGTTTATATCGGTTAATTCAATCAAAGGGCCTGTTTTTAACCTCTGAAAACTAACGGTATTGTAATATTGTAGGAAAGTGAGCGCATGAGTCCTTCACGTTCACGACACTTAACTTTTATGTTCTCCCATTTAGCCGGACTTTCATCAGAGTTTTGATAACCGCTAAATACAGTTTAAATACTGTTATTTAGCGGTTTACTGTAATTTATGTTCATTATAGTTATATATATATATGTGTATGTTTATATCATATTTATATATATAACTTAGTTTTAATCACAATAATCACAGTTGGTTCATTGGAATAATCATCACATAACATCAAACATTGTTTGATTAATTACAGTCTTAACTATTTCAATTTAAGGTATTTAAGTGCTTATGTCTAAATAATTGGCACATCCCGAGTATAAGTATACATAAAGGTGTAGTCAAATTTTCAGGGGTTTAACCCCTTCCCTAAACTATGATGTCCCTAAATATACATAAATATGTAGGGACATCATTGTTTCGCCATGAAACATCTTCAGAGCATTTTTATTTTTAACCTCGTCCAAAAATGAATATACAGGCTGTTGTTTTGTAAAGTTACGCCTATAGTAACTATCATCATGAACAACTTTCCTCCAGAAACATATGGTCGCAAATGGAAAAAAATCGTCCCTCATTACATTGACCAATCAGCTGATTACATGTTACTATGGGAGACCCATATACCTATATTTCTTGGGGAAAGTTATTCATAATGATGGGTACTATAGTCCCTCACCCGAGGGTAGCTTTACATAACAATACCCTGAAAATTGCTCTGATAAAAACGGTTTCATAGTGAAAGTTTTTCAGAAAGATGTTTCTAACAACCTCTAATTTGACTACACTTTTACTTTACAGCCTGTATATAAGTCACATTTAATGGACTTAAAAATGATGATTTATTATCATATCTACAAAAACAGTCAAAATAAAGTAAGTATAATTGCTAGATCTCTAACCCAACGAGTAGTCAGTAGAGTTCAATTATTATGGAAAGTGGCAGTAGTCTTGAAAATTACTATAAATGATGTTAATTTTAAATATTTTCATCATTTTTAAGTACTATACTTTTTTTTAAAAAATACTATCATTTTTGTATTTTTTTGCTATCCTTTTCAACGCACCAAAATCCAACACTGGTTGTCGTATAGCGCAGCCGGTCTGGCGCAGTGGAATAATTACATTGTAACCTCATATTTTTTGTAACCTTGTTGATTTGTACCTTTGCAGGAAGGTAGGTAGTTAGGTGCCTACAGCAGGGGGCTACCTCATCGCCGCAGCTATGGAGATAAAAGGTTGACTAAAATGTTTTCCATCACCGTAAGAACGTCTGTATAATGTACATTGGTTAAATTACTTATCTCAATGGTATAAGGTCCGCACCGGATTCGAACACGCATCTCTTGCGTAAGAAGCGAGTATGAAACCACTAGACTATGGAGATTAATTGGTAAAAACCGGTTTATTAGGGTTTACCCCATTTTTATTTTGTACACGACTGTACATTGATTGAAATGTATGGGAAATTAAACATTGCATTTTTAATGCCGTTCTTTAAAGTAAACCAGGTGGAAATTATTATTGTTTCGGTGGACTATTTCTGGACTATTTTTTGGCGAAATATCAAACTAGAAGTCGTAGGCGGTCCGGAGATATTTGATATTATCAAATGTTCAAGCTGTAATCCTCACCAAGATAACTTAATAACTCTGGAATCGTTGATGGACTATTTCTGAAATTTGGCATGCTGTGTGGACTATTTCTGGACTAATTTTTGAAACTGAAAACAAGTCAATAGGCGCTTCCGTTTGCTTGCAAGAGAGATGAGGATTACAGCTTGACGTCAAGCTGTAATCCTCACCAACTTATAGCTATAACTTCGAAACTGTAAGTGGACTAATTTTCTTTCTTGGTGGACTATTTAGGACTATTTTTTAGCATTTTCAAATTTCATTTTCATGAAGGTTTCAATGGTGAGGATTACAGCTTGAAGGTCGTATAATTTCCCCTCGATCCACTAAAATCCGCGCCGGACTCGTGGTCCCCCTGCGATGTTCCCCGGGGGAATCACGCGGTATTCCCATTCGCTTGTTGTCCCGCCGATTAGGGTTTCGGTCCCGGGTTCGGGACGGGAATTCCCGGGAAATAAGTCATCCCCGAACCCGGGAAAGTTTTGGCGATTCCCGACACTGTTTTTATGATAGTTAAGACTCCAAAAGCATGGCAATCTTTATTGTTATCCTCAAAAAGCTCTAAAACGATGTGAAATAAATAATTTTGTAGGTAGGTACTTCAACAAAACTTGATATGCAAGGAGTCAGTCGCTGTCTTTACTAAAACCTTCTTGCGAATTCTTAGAAAATTGTTTGTGTTTTTGTTTTCACGTAGCTGCAGGGTCAACTCCCATCTGGTTTACTTTGTTTTACTCTAGCCCAGCCCCCTGATCACCTACCCAAAGGTCACCAAAACAACGAGATAATTGTGACATAATAAACGGAAAATAAAAGTGGAAGAACAACTGCGAGTTATTCGTGAATAAACAAATAATTTTTATCGTTGGTAAGTAAATTGCTATAATAATTTTTTAAATGTATGTTTGTTAACACTATAGAAAATAAACGCTTGTAATTTTTGATAAATAAGCATATTTAATATATTTATTGCAACTAAGTTATTTCATTTTGCAACAAGGATAGGTAAGGAGCAGGGTGAGTGATAAAACACTTAGTGCATTGGTTTTCTTAAAACATTATTTTAAGGAAAAATTAATTAGAATAACCTGAGTCTGATTTTACAATAATTAAAGGTACCTAGTGTAGAGGATATTATTATTATTGTAATGATTGAAATATTACAAGATTTCAGATAAATAAATAGCTTGATAAAATAACGTGTTTTATTACCTTTCTGGCAGGTGTAAATAGCAAAATCATAGTATTTTGAAATTTCACGGAACCCGGGAATTCCCGGGAAATACGATATTTTGTTCCCGGGTCCCGGGAATGGAATAAGTCCGGGAATACCGAAACCCTACCCCCGATTCACTCTTTACCTTGGAAGGCGTTATGGTATATACCACCAGACTATTAGACTCGAGGTACCCCTTAAAAGTTTACAGTACAACCAAAGTACATAAACGAATTATATACCGAATTATTTTCTATTTTTGTGACCGCAGTGCGAATAAAAAAAAGGAAAAATAAAACAGAATTTTCCCAGATGGGGTGGCACAGGCACAAGTCACATAATATTTATGATTTTGACAGGTGTCACAATTTTGACTCACTATTTTTTAAGAGATATCATGATCTTTACAGCTGTCACTATTTTTGACAGGTGTTATACTAAAAACTGTCATATCTCGGAAACTACTGATCCTAGACAACTGGTGTGTGTAGAGATACGGAGAAGATCCATTGCTCCATCCATTTGTGTAAGCACCCACTGTACAAGGAGTCCCCATATCCCGTAAGTACCTGCAGTTCAGGTGGTACCTATCCTATAAATGGACCTAAACCCTAAACTTTGTATTCTCAAACTAATCTACGCACAGCTGGCCCCCGTCATCACTTCGCACGGAGTATACACTAATTAATGGCACTGATAATGATATGGAAGTACCCTCCAACTCCGATATAACATTTATTTCAGGGAACTAAAAATACCTGCTGAACCCCTCGAGCTCACTTGGGTACTGTAGTACCCAACAACCCGTGAGATAGGTTTTAAATTTTATTACCATGACATAAGGTTCACAATCGCGACCCTTCAAAAGATAATAATCGATGGGTACACTTTATTATGTCCATAGTAAATTATGGCCACTCATACAGCCGTAGAACGACCAAACCTTCCATCGACTCGTATAAAAGGGCGCGTCGGCTGTCTAGGCGCGGCGCTAAGGAGATTGATGATGACCATATATAGTTCGCGCCAAGTTTCTTTGTCTCTGAGAGAGCTGTCACCTCTCTCTCTCTCACACCTAACCCTATGCGAGAAATATAGGTCACAGCTCGTTCAGTGCCAAAGAAAATTGGAGCGACCTGTACCAAAGTCACTACAGCACCGTCGTACAAGATTGTTCAAGACGAGTTACACCAGGACAACAAACTATTGTTAAACTACTGTAAAACATAGGGACTACCCTATAATGCACGTGGCTATTAAAGGGTTTTCAAGGCTGTACCGTACATTCTAAATCGCGTTGAGTTACCCAACTGAAGTACGATTGTATTCCCTATGATGAAGTAAGTGATACAACATGTGGAGCTGCGGGTTTGAGTCCTGGTGCAAACCAACCATGTACATAATGAACATCTCGAAAGCTGTGGCGATGGGCTAGCCCCCCTATCAGCCTATCAAGCAAAAGTGCCTCCCAGTCTTGAATAACGCTAAACGTGGGCACAACAGTGCCCTGCCACCACGTATGAGAAATTGCGTGACCTGACACTATATTGATTCTTTGAAGTCTGGTAGGTACAGCTGAACTCGTCCAGTCTCGGCTGTATCTACCGTTGCAGGTCAGCTGTTAGGGTGCGGCGCGGAAAGTGCGATTTATGTGGGTGAACTCACGACCTATTCACATTTCAACGGGGTTTAGCAATCGTACGATACAATTCTGATTTTGTCAAAGAAACAATCCGGGACTGTGTGCGAAAATATTTATATTGTATCGTGTCAACCCGCACTGAGCCAGCGTGGTGGAGAATGGCTTAATCTTACTCGTATCCGGGTGAAGGCCTGTGCCCCTCGGTGGAGACATTAATGGCCTACATATATTTTATTTTTATTTATTGTAAACCTGTGTAGCTAAATGAAATGATAGTGCCAATATGGAAATTATAGATTTGTTAGGCTATAAGTACCTCCTATAATTAAGTTACCTTACCGTCATCTATTTTAATACTGGGGCTCTTGTAGATGATCGTATGCATGCGCCTAAAATCTAGTATAGATCTGTCATTCTAATGAATGGCTTTATTAATAACAGTTGTTTTGATTGATAGGCTACCTATTTATTCGAAGATATCCTACAATTAATTATAGCTTTATAAATAAGCCGCATTTAACAATTAGTAAAACATAGTGACGTGGCTTTCAATGAACGGGAGATTAATTACCAGAAAGCTTAACATAAGAGAGTACAATAAACACAAGTTATCCATTCATTATGTTGCGCCGCTGTTTGACGTTGAGTACCACGAACGAACAACAGTTATGCCAGTTGGTGTGGCAGAGGCAATATGTACATTCGGATCGACAAAGCGATTTACTTTAATGATATGGGCCTAAGTTTATGGTAAAAGGGCTGTATCATTTCGTCGTTATAACGTGCCCGTAAAAAACAAACAAAAATATTTTTTCCAAACTACCGTCACCAGCAATAAACACTTTCATCAACAAACAAAGCACTTCCAAACGAAACAACACACATCCTATCACACCGCATAATACACTTAATTTGGGTATTTACTTGTTCGGCGCTTATCTCGAGGATATGCATAGTGTCGGTGTTCAGGGGCGGACTGGCCGGCCCATAGCCGCTCGCGGACTCTCGGAGGGGGCCCCCACCCACCCGCGCGCGCCTGCAGCTCGCCACTCCGCGGACAACGTCTAGCTAAAGGCACCACGATAACACGAGCGCAACATCCACCAAGCCTCCGCAGACTAACCAGAGCGGACGCCGGACGGACGCAAAAAGAAAATTCGTTTCACGCTTTTTGCCTCTCACACCGAGAAAGGAATAAATTAATTCCGCGCGAAAGTCTGGAGCCAGACGAATGCCGGACGATGGTGGGTGCTATCGCGTTTTCATCTCGCGAGCTATTGGCAGCTGCGGTAATGTCTCAATTAGTCAGCTAATTATTGGTAATATTTTCATCTCAGATCGGTTGGACATAGGTGATTTACATACCTCGAGATCATCGAGGAAAACTAATGGCAGCGTTTGACGAAAATTAATGATTGCTCTATTTTAATCGAGACACATCTAGCACTTGCGATAAAATTTCAATCGGGATAGAAATAAGTTTTGGTATTTACGAAAAAAATAGCGATCAAAATCGAAGATCAGCATGCAACGCAAGTGACAGCACCTGATATCTCTCCATCAGCGGCGCAGGCGAAGCAAATAGATCTCACTTTCTTATATTTCACGAATGCCGAGGATTCCTGTGATCTCAATCAATTTTCAGTGGATGTGCGTTTGACCATGCTGAGCGATGGAACAGTACTGCGAGCCACATACGCATGATTCACAATTACCGAAGTTGGTAAATAAACACGGACTCGTCTGTGACACACAGGCAGGATACATGCTCTGACGGGTCTATTGTCACTAATATTATTGTTAGCCACTCGCTATGCCTCCGTATGTTCCAATTCACTTTCATCTGCCGTTTCTATCGGATCAGAGGTAGATCAGCGATGTTTTGTGTGAAACTGGACGAAACACGTGATGATGAAATTGTGTTATGTTTGCATATGTCAGCGTAAGATTGTCAAAACCGTCGATTAACTAACGTTTTTTTTTCTCTCGTTAGTTGGTCAACTATCGACAGATAGTAAACTGTAGCGTACTGCTTACTATATGACGCGTTAGTTGATAAACTAAGGGTTAAAACCGTTAAATAGTAAACTGGTTTAAACTTGAATGGCAAACGAAATTCCAGAGCAAACATTGCGGTAGCTTAGGTGAAGACTAGAGGGGGCGAGCGTAGCATAGCCCTCGAATAGTCTTTGTGTTAGGCTTGTTAGGTTACCATGTAAGAAAAAAAGAATCGTAAATTCTAAACCCTGTCGGTCTGGTTTACTATCTGTCGATAGTTGATCAACGAAGGCGTTAATTGATCAACTAACGGTTTTGACTATCTTACGGTAACACATACATTGTGTTACATTAATAAGTAGGTATGTGGATTAAGCTAAAATGGAATCTAGAGGCTTTCTCATAACTATATCTAGTCTTCGTGTTCTTGGATGAAGTAATACCACTAAGTTTATGCTTGAGCGATTTGTGCACTTTTTTGGCCAGTAGAATGCAGCAATCTTACTGTAAGTAAAAAAGCTCATCTTAAGTATTCTATAGACCTCCGCCATCAATCAATCTCGTACGTGGTCCAGTTACACTTGATCTCTTTCTTTACTGCTGTTTACTTACTATTGCTGGTTTACCGTTAGTGCATCGACAGCGAAAACAATGCTTTGCAGAGGCCGACATCACCATGAGCGTATCTAGGACTGGAGTTGGGTCCCCACGGACAGTTGGCTATAAATTCCAAACATTTCGAAAACTACTTGTTCAGTTCAGTTCAGTTCAAAGATTTTTATTCATAATAGCACAAAAATTGAGACTTAATGAACGTCAAAACATAATAAAACATAAAGTAGGTGCCTAATTATTAGTAGATAATATATAAGGGTGCAATGAACTAGTTTAATGCCAGATGTCGATGTCTTTTAAAAAGTCATTAATTTTGCAGTCGGCCTTTGTGCACAAAGTGTGCTTTTTACATTTTAAAATCGAGCTTCAGTTAAGTTTTGTATTTCTTGCGGAATTTTATTGTAGAAGCGTATACAGTGTCCCATAAAAGAACTACTAACTTTAAGTTTGAATATTGGAAAAGAAAGTTTATGTTTATTTCTAGTTCTGCACGTTGTGGCGGCTATCAATGGTTTTAAAGCTACTGATATTTTTCCTCACATACATTATGTTTTCATAGACTGTTTAGTACTAATTGGCGAGTTATGTATGGCCATTCGCTTACGAAGAACTTACTCAAAGATATGGCTGTCGAATGACAAAGTCATGTGGTATGGCATTAAATGGCAAACAAACCCTAAACAGTTTAAAGTTTCGTCTATTTAGCTATTTGCTGGTTTAATTTTAAACCTTGGAGGGCAACTAATTTCACGTTCCTAATTACCTTTAGCGGGGGGAATTTCGGTTTCTAGGTCTAGGAGGGGCATGCCTGCCAAGCCCTGCCTGATACCTCCCTGCACACGAGTTAATTCAGATAGCATGGAAGAATAGGTAGGTATGTTTATGGATAAATTATGGATGATTAGTTTCGGTCGAGTATCGTCCAAAATTACCTTGCTTCGGATAATACTGTCTTTTATATCGTGGGTGGTATTGGTATCTGAACGGTGCCGGAGTACCATTAGAGTCAGTGCTACAGGGTATGTTTAATCCATTTTCATTGAAATAAACTGTCAAGTGTGAGTCGGACTCGCGCACCATTGGTTCCGTATACACTTGTAGAGAGCTATTATAGTATGCACTTAGTATGTCATATGCTTCGTCCTACGCGGGAACCCAGTCTTGGAAATTATTTCTGCTTTTTAACCGACTTTAAAACGGGGGGTTCGCAAATCGGTTGTATTGCGAATCACCAGAGAAACAAACACCCAAATTACGAAAAAAAAGCAACCAAACCAGAAATAAGAACATCAATTCTGCAAACTGAGAAGAATATGTAGGAAACAAATCCGAATTAGTATTAGAATCTCAAAAAACCGGTATAAATAGATAGAGTAGGAAAATTGTTTATTATAAATAAAAGTATGTGTGCTGCATAATATGAGTGTGCAACTGTGTATAAGTGAAAAGTATGTAGTTATGTGTAGGTACTAACTTTCATAATGTATTTTTTTTGCAATTTGAACTCAGATTTAGGGAATTCATAAATCAATAATACTATTCAGCGGCCTGTGCATTTTAAACAAAAACATGACACATGAAACAGGTTGTTTTTTTCTCACATGTGTGATGAAAAACATTTTGTGTGCCACGGGCGGTGCAGGAATTGCAAATTCGTGTCAATTAGCTCTCGACAACAAAAATCTTTTTATTCAAGGAAAGTCTGTGTTAAATTCCGTAAGAAATTGTTAAAAAATGAGGCTTTCCCCCTTTTTGCCCTCAGTTTCCCCCCTTCCCACCATTTTTATGGCATTATTTTCACAACAACCTGTGAGGAATATACAGGAATATAATACTTAATATTACATCCAAAAAGGTCTCGATCCGCTTCATAAATAACGCCACAGCAAACTTACCCCCTTTTTGCTCCCATTTTCCCCCTAATCGAAAATAAAATATATTTTATTCCAAGGAACACGTGTGCCAAGTTTCGTGAGGATCGCTTGAAAACTGTGGCCCCTAGACCGGAACTGACAGACATCTATAGAAAACAGGAACTAACAGACGTATATAACGTAAAGTCGGTTTACTTTAGCTACTTTTTTAAAAAAAAATATGGGTTGGGTTTCCAACACTGACAGTTTGATACTTAGTAAAATTGGTTACTAGGGGGTAGATGGGGTTTACCTTGAACCAATTATCCAGTTTTTAATATTAGGAGTTAAGTATTTAATTAATTATGAATTAATTAAACGAATATTATGAAATTAATTGAATGATAATTACGAAGTTCAATTTTCTGGTCGTAAACTATGAGAAGCCAAAAACGCGAACCTATGGGAACCCGTGGCCACGCGCAGCTAGTATAAATCAAGTACGTATTAATGTTAATTTTAAGTTAATTACAGTTAGGTAATTGTTCAGTTACATACATAGCGCGACCCCTTTTTCCACAAGAGGTGGCAGAGGCTTAAGTACGTGGTCAGCATCGGGATTCGAACCTGCATCTCCTGTGTGGCAGGTGATGGTGTAATCACTAGACCACGGAAGCTCTTTGAGAAACGTTTACAATAGGGTCTATAAGTAGGAAAAGTTTATTTATTGAACAAAAATCCACAGCCATGCTTAATATTAAACAAAAAAGTAGATGTAATAAATAGGCCAATTAAGGATTTCACTATGTAAATAGTCAAATAAGAACAGGTAGGGGTACATTCAAAGAGACAGGTTGGCTGGTAAATAACTTAAATTAAAAGATAGTAAAAATCTATGAGCATTTGTAGGTGGGGTACAGTGTACAGGCTGTGTGTGTGTGTTTGTCTCAGTTATTATGTGTTTCTATGAAAGGCATTTATTTACACACAAAAAAAATCGATGTATGTTACTCCGATGAATAAAACTAATAAAGATCAAACTACAAATTTACAGTTTTCAGATTGTATCCTTTATTTGTGCTCTAAGACCATGCTTTTTGCCAAATTTCATGATTCTAGGTCAACGGGAAGTACCCTATAGGTTTTGATTCCCTCGCGAATATCAAGCAAATTCAGCAAAATTGTGACGTAAACGGCGGTATTTTTGGATCGCCTTGACCTACATGTATTAATTTCTTCACTGTTCAAGAGACCACAGACCTGAGTAATCGATATTAGTTTCAAATTGATACCTCCACGCGTTCCTGAGAAAAATGGTCTTGACAGACGTATAGGCAGACAGACAGAAATTGTCAGTGTTCGGATTTTTCCCTTTGCCTGTGAAGTAATGCCTTGCTTTTTGCCAAATTTGATGATCCTAGGACCTAGGACCTAGGTCAACCTATAGGTTTTAATTCCCTTGCGAGTACCAAGAAAATTAGCACTTTAGCTAATTTGGTACATAAAAAGCCGTATTTTTTTATGGCGTAGACCTAGAAGTTTGAATTTTTCATAGCTCCAAGAGTCCACAGACCTGAGTTAATTGATATCAATTAGTATTTGATACCTGCACGCGTTCCTGAGAAAAAGGGTTATAACAGACGGCCAACAAAGTGTTCCTATTTTTACTTTTAAGGTACGGAACCCTAAAAATAGCAACCTATTAGAGAATTGTCTTACTCATAATATGAGTAATCATAGTCTCAGTTCCTTACAGATATTAAAATAATTAACATTTAAATACATGTACATTGCTTCTGACCCTACACTGGGATATACCCTGTTTTGTGGGAACCAGAAACAGCGATATCACACATATAAACATCAAAGATCTGGGCTTTTTTTCTTTATCCCCAGCCGGGGATCGAACCAGGGACCTCTCGCATGGTCGGCAGAGCCACAACGACAGCGTCACAGAGGTCGTCATATCGATCGATCATTGAAATGCTGGCGTAGAAAAGGACCGATAGCTTTTTGTGATGCCGACTATTTTCTCGAAAAAAATAAATCAATGTCAAGTAGACACATTGTTATTTAGTTTTTACGAAATTGTAAATAATAAAATTATGTACACAGATGAATATTCCGACAAAGAAAGCGAATACGAGGACCGTATAAGCATCGAGGAGACGTTGAACGTTACAAAGAAGTCTTTATCAACCGTTGGGTTCCGGAATAATCCGGAGAACCAGAATGCGCGACCGCTCGCCCTCCGAGCGACGCAGTCCTTCACGGGAGCTGTGGAGGAGTTGCGACTGTGCGGCAACCTGCAGAGACTGAACATGTGCAACCGCCACGTGTCCGCGCCCAAAGCCAGCGTCGTTTGCCCCTGCGGCTGCCTCCTGCGCCCCGCGGCCGCCACCCCCTTCCGCACCAGAGAGCAGAACACACTAGCACTCCACGTAGTCTCCCCCGAAGTGCTCAACCACCACGGATACAGCTTCGAGGCCAACCAAATAGCGATGTTCTGGAAGAAAGACTGCAGAACCTTCCTGTGGAAAGGCCAGGCCAGAATGAAGAACGTGATCCATGCGGACTCGCACAAGAAGTGACTGTTTTAGGGGATGGGTGGGAGGGTGTATGTAAACATTTTGTAGGTTTAAATTATTCTAGATTTATTTCTTAAATGAAAATAAATTAACAACTGTCAAAGCTGATTTCAGACTGAAATTCGTTACAGAGACATAACATTAAAACATAGACAACATACTACTGCAGAGTTTGAACGGTATCCAGAGGCTGTTTCTCTACGCCAGGCAAGGCGGACTCCAGGGATTCTCCGCACGAGAACCGCACATAATCCAAGACCTCCATTTTATTTCGCTCTAACACTTCCTCGACGGTATAAGACGGGTCTAGGAGATACTCTTGGTAGATCAGGCAGGTTTCGTCGTCGGAGTTTTTGGCGGGCTTGTCTTTCGCCTTGTCGCCGATCTTTTGCGGAGCGCAGCCGACGATGTGCTGGCATAGCTGTCTGCCTGCGTCTGCGGCGTCTGCCGGTTGTCTGTAGGCGATGAGTGCGCCGTACTTGCCGGCGGAGTAGTCTGCGGGCTGCGCGGGCGCGGGGTGGGTGTAACCGGCGATGCTGACGTCATCGCTGTTGGCCTTCCAGCACTCCGCGCGGCGCAATACTGCGTTCTCTCCAACGGTGCCGATGAACAAAGCGAGCACTTCCGAGAGCTTGTTGCCGTCGGCGAGAGAGAGGTTGGCGAGCTGCTCACTGTCCAGCTCCATCTGTAAAACACATGCAAGCTCAGTACAAATTTTTGTTTGCTATCCGAGGAAGAGTCTGTGTAAGTGTCTTTTTGGTTGCGTTTTTGTTTATTTTTATAATGTTGCGGACAAGGAAATCGAACGTCGTTTTTGGAACGCCTGGAAGAGCTACTGGTCCATGAAGGAGCTAATAAAGGGCAACCTCCCGTTATCCTTGTAGCACAAACTCATCGACACGTGCATCCTGCCCATTTTAACCTACGGCGCACAAACTTGGTCCTTGACCGAACATCAGAAGTCCAAGCTCAAGGATTGTCAGAGAGCGATGGAGCGCAGCATCTTGGGAGTAAAACGCAAAGACCGCAACAGAAACACCATACTGCGCTCCAAAACTGGCGTTGCTGAAGTAGGCGTGGAAACCGCGAAACTCAAATGGAACTGGGCCGGACAGGTGAGTCGAATGCACCCAGACAGATGGGTGAAGAGACTGGGTGCCTACAGACGGACACCGGTGTAGGGGAAGGCCCAGAAGGAGATGGAGGGATGACCTGGGCTATGTTCCAGTCAGATTGGGTCGGCATGACGACCGATAGGAATTAGTGGGTACGATCAAGTGAGGCCTATGCCCGACAGTGGGACACAGAATAGGCCATGTAAAAAAAAATAAAAAATGTTGCGCTTCATTTGTATTGCGATGTCCACTATTTCGACCCCCTGGGATGATGGTAGATATGATGCTGTTTGTTACACCTCGTAACTATGATGATGATTTCTTAGAGGAGAGATAAATGCATCAGATTAACTTAGAACAAGATATTAAAATTAAACTACCTTTGTGACTGGTCCTTTTGACTTGAGGCTGGTGTGTGCAAACTTGAAACATGCTTTTGATGCATCTTCAATCATCTTGTGGAACTTGTCGTTTTTGGCAACAAAGTCAGTCTCACAGTTGAGTTCGACCAGAACTCCATGCCCCTTGTCAAATCTGACTGCGACCAAGCCTTGAAGAGCAGTCCTGCCGGCTAGCTTGGTGGCTTTGGCCCAACCCATGGCCTTTGCTTGCTCACTAAGCCATGTTTCAGCCTGAAATTAAATAAACGACGCAATATAGTGAGCTGCACGTTCGAATCTGGTGCTTGGCCATATACAAATGAGATAATTAATTTATCTTACGGCCCATTTTGAACCCGTAATGATCATTGCGTGGTAGGTGGTAAATCCAGCAAAATTACGGTATGTCTACCGTTATTACGGTGTTGTTGGAGACACTGCTCATAAGTCACAATTAATCACGTGTCCGCGTCTCACGTTATTCCAGCTCAAGGGTACCCAGAAAGGGTTTTTGAGAAACGTCTTGCTTCCTCACTAGAGCTTATTAGTCTTAGCTCCGAAATTATAAAAAGGGGTAGGTATGTTCTTATTTTTTTAGTGAAATAGTTAGAAACATAATTTTAGTGTCATTTGAAAGCTAATAAGATAAAGAATATTTAGACCTTCACTGCCAATTTTCTCGCGAACACAACACGTTTTTTGTTCGTTTTTGTGTCCTCTGTCCATATATACAAAACTCATCCTGCGCGAGACTTGAAAAAAACAACAATGGTATGGGGTGACTATGCCAACATCCATACAAAAATGTTCGTACCCCTTTGGTTCTCTTCTACCCTATTCAATATGTGCACTTTATAAAGATACACTGTATAATTAAATAACATGATCTTGCCATAAGCAAATTTAGGGAAAAAAAAAGGTTAAAACTTATACATACAAGTAAATAAAGCAATATAGCTTTGGTATCATATTAATAGTGTAATGTAATTTAATTGAATGGAATCAATATAAATGAACGGTCACATTTTGTGAGGTTAATTTGATATTCCAATCTACATATCATAGGATCGAAGCCATGAAATTTTGCATAAGAACACTTAGTTCTAACCTTATCTGTGTCATTATTATGCATCTCCAAAGCTTTCTTGCAGTTGGAAATAGTGTATCCAGTCTTCTTCCTCAGCTTAGCAAGCAAGGAGCTTTCGGTGGCCCGGCAGGATAGCCCGGTGTGCAGACTACGCACAAGCTGGAATATCATCTGCAAACACACAACTAGCCACACTATAGAGGACATCAATATACATATAATTCAAATTATTCTCATATTTTAAACTATCTTTCATTGAAAGATAGAACCAATACAACTTGAATGGTTAACCAGTCACATGTTGCGGGCATTTTGTTACTTTCTCCCTATCGGTGAATCCCGCTGCGGGAATCCTCACACACAGGACTTCTTTGAGCGCCAATGTTTAGTTTTTGATGAAATTCTCCTATTCTATTATAGTTAGAATTAAGGTTAATTATTCTTATTAGAATAACACTCTTATTAAAATTCATTACCCTTTTTCCTTTCCGTAACACCTTTATTTTTCAGTTTGATAACAGCTAATGTGTTACTCAATATGAAGCTCCCTAAGTTGTGTGATTTATCAATAGAAAACTTTTTCAATAGGTACAAAGATAGGGCCCCTTAGAAGTTGTGGGTCTTACCACAAAAAAATAAACCCCTGTTTAAGGACTACCCAACACTTGTTTAAAGACAAAAATGTATAGGATTCGACATTCATTTTGAGATTAAACTGTATGTAACATTTTTTATAGTAACACGGTGTGAGTTTTATTGGGAAATGGGTGACTACAGTATAAAATCACTCATTCATTAGTTAGCCTGTTCTTTCATGTGCAATTGCAATAGGTTAGAAAGAGGTGGGATTGACATGAATGCTGCAACGGAAGTAAAATGGAATCTACCCACAGACGTCCTGCTCAGGGAATTTCACACACAGGGCCAGTGATATTTCCCGCTGCGGGACTTTTCACACACTAAGAGGTTAAGTCAATATTGTTTTATGTACCTATCTCGAAGCTACATTGAGGCATTTCTAAAGATTTTAAGTGATTGCATGGATGTATATTTATGTGATAAACAGAAACCTCTGAAACCCAAGGATGTTCCATATAATATATTGTAGTCAAGGCACCAATAATAATTCATTCATTGATTTTGCTGGTTTCTTTTAAACAGGTCTTTATAGATGTGATTTCTATAGATACAATGATAAGTCACTCACACAAAGTCACCTAATTCAGCCATCCAACCAGACATGCATGAAAATAACTTCATACAAAACTCAAAATGAATGGAAACACAACACTACAAGCTAGGCCTCAACAGAATGATGTCATCTGAATCATTCTCAGAGGCCTTGGTCAAGGCCATTCAAGCAAGAATGGATTCAAATAAATGACACCACCTGATTTAGTATTTACGGCATTTATGCATCACACAGCTTATTATGTGCACTAACAACAATGTCTAACTGTACCTTTGAATACACTTAGCTCTTTGCTTCATAGAAGAAAGGTTCAAGGTTGTGTTATTATTTTTTTGCTGTATATTTTAGTGGTTTTATGCTATTTGTTTCTGAAAGTGACAAATCGCCGATTTTTTTGGTGTGGGAATCTGTGGGCCTGTGGGATGGGCTAATAGAAACTTATTTCAATATTCTTATTAGATCATTTATTTGAGGTTATACTTCATACGCCGCAAGAAATCCACTTTTGTATCCATAGCAACGGATTAATATTAAGTTGGTAGGTATGGAAACATCAATAGAGAAATTATTATTCTGATAATATTGGGCCCTGACAATTGGTATTTTCCTTCATTCAGAGTATTTTTTCTTGAGAGTTAGTGATACAAAGTGTTACATATCCCCAAAAGTTACGTACCTACCTTTACATGTAAGTTTTTGTTGCTGAGGTTTGTAAAATGCCTTTATTACTTCGCTGATAACTGCACCATATGTAGGAATTGTACACCAATCAGAATCTGGGGGAAAGTTGAAGAAACTCACGATTTTCACAGGAATTTCCGAGGAAATCAGGAATTTACACAAAATACGTTTAAAATGTCAAAAAATACTACGTTTAGTATCTGCTATCACTCAGACACGAGGGCTTAACTTCCTTAAACTACCAACCGATAATGCTTATACCATTCATATTAGAGTTCTAGAGCCAGATCTAGATACCTACATTATTGTAATCATAATCACAATTTGTGAAAAACAATAGTTTTCACTTGATTTTATTGTAAGTACCTAGTTAGATACAATCTATTCTTATCTTTGAGTTAATAAAGCAATAGCGTTATTCACATCAATTTTAGGGGATCTAGCGGGCTGGTTGGGTTTTGATCACGGACACCTGATTTTAATTACTACAGTTATTTAGGAGGATAGTTGACTATATTCTTGAACCTTTTATCATTTTAAAATTGTCGGAAACTTGTTTTGGATTTAAAATACCTAAAACAAAATATTATTTTGTATGCCTGAAATGGAACGCAATTTTTACTCTTTCCAATACGTATTTCATGATAGATGTCAAAAACGTATTGTAAAGTTGGGTGAAATGGAACGTGGAATAAAGTAGTGTATTTTAGTATAGCAAACTTGGTTGTTTTATTTGACTGATTGGGCCATCCCACTTACTAGGCGGTCTTGCTTGTGGCTACTATTAGGTTAGTGTTGGTACCAAACCGACATCTGGGCAGTCATTCCTGGGCAGTCTTGTGGCTACTCCCTAGAGTGTTTTTATGGGGAAATATTAAACTGCACATCAATAATACTGATTTGCACAGCAAATATACTGATTTTTACAGCAAATATCAGGGCTAAATACTGCGGTAGCTTAGGTGAAGGGTACAGGGGGTGAGCGAAGCGTTTTTGCTGTGAAAATCAGTATTTTTCGTGTGCGATTCTATAGTAAATAAATAAACCATTGTTGTAGAAAGTACACATTGAATTTTATTGACAGGTAAATCTCAAAGTGACAAGCATAGAAACTCTTTCACAAAGTAGGTCAGTAACTAACAGACCAATAAGATTAAATACATGCTTCACTTAACATCCCGTCTCGTTTTTCTTATTGGTGATGTTGAGTCCAGCTCTTGTGCCAAGCTCTTTAAGTCGTGGCCAGAATAAGGGCTTCGTCAGGAAGTCCGCCACCTGGTCGACCCCTTTCACTTTGAGAGTTGACAAAATTCCTGTCGTGACACATTCTCTCACAAAGAAGTGCCTCAATCTTATATGCTTTGTTCTTTGATGGCATTCCACTGAAGGATCATGTGCAAGTCGAATAGCTGACTCACTGTCTAGGTATAACAGTGTTCTGATATCTTTGAGTGGCAACATGAACTGCAGAATTCTTTTTTAGCCATATTAATTCTCGGGCTGCTTCGCTAGCGGCCACTATTTCCGCTTCGGTAGAGGATATGGCTACTGAAGTTTGCTTCTTACTCTGCCACGCAATAGCTCCTCCTGAGTAGAGACAAATCATTCCAGAAGTTGAATGTCCACTTGTGTTATCCCCCCCATGATCTGCATCGCTGAAGCCTTTCAGGCATTTCGATTTGTCAGATGAATGGTAGGTAATACCAAAATGTTGTGTGCCTTTGATATAGCGCAGTATTCTTTTGACTTTGGCTATATCTCCTGGCAAAGGGTTATCTAAAGTTCTGGAGACTACGCTCACTGCGAATGTGATATCAGGGCGTGTCCCAACTGCTAGATAAGAGAGTGTGCCAACTACTTGTCTATATGGAAATGGATCACTTTCCATCTCGTTTTCTGTAGTAACAGAGTCTTTCACAATAGGTGTTACGGCAGCTTTTCAGTCGTGCATGCCGAATCGCTCCAACAGTTTCTTTGCATATCCTTTCTGGTCTATGGTAATCGATCCATCATCGTTTCTGGAAATCTCGATGCCTAAGAAATATGAACCAGGTTTTGTCGTGATCTTGAAGTGCTGACGCAGCTCATCAAGAAAAACTTGCGTTTCAGACTCCGATGCTGACGCCAACAATCCGTCATCAACATATAATGCTAGGATTAACTTTTTGTTACTATCCTTGTTTCTTATAAAGAGACATGGATCACTATGGCTTTGATTGAATCCGATTTTTAGTATGTACTCAGTTATACAGTAGTTCCAGCATCTTGGTGCTTGCTTTAGACCGTATAAACTCTTTATGAGTTTACATACTTTTCCTGAATCATCACTAAACCCTTCAGGTGGCTTCATATATGTCTCTTCATTTAATGTACCATACAGAAAAGCCGTTGAAACGTCAAATTGGGACAACGTCAGATTTTCTTGAGCAGAAACACTCAGAAGTGCTCTTATAGTGCTGGTCTTTGCTACAGGACTAAATGTTTCGTAGTAATCCACTCCTTCTTTCTGCGAGTAACCCTTCACTATGAGTCGAGCCTTATAAATATAAGTTGATACGTCCTGATCATCAGGATTGGTTTTAACTTTGTAAATCCATTTGCAAGGGATTGCTTTCCTTCCCTTAGGCAAATCTACCATTTCCCACGTATGGTTCTCGTTGAGAGAGTTGATTTCGTTTTCCATAGCTTTTATCCATTTTTCAGACTCAGCACTTTGTATAGCTTGCTTAAATGTAGTCAGTTCTATTAGATCAGTAGTAGTCTGGGCATGACAAATATTGCAAACATAGTCCCTGTATCGACTTGGCTGTCTAAGGTTCGCACGGCTACGAAGTGTTAGCCCTCTCTTATTTTCTACCTCAATAGCGTTCAGTTGATCAGGTTCAGATTCCATTACAATGTCATCTTCCCTTTCAAGCTCAATGTTCTGTTCCATCTGCTCATCTGTTTGTTCTACACTACTGTCAACTATGTTCTCTCCAACTTCATTATTGTTAGCAACTTCTTCTGATCGCTCATTCTCTGTTTCAGGCTTCTCATCATTTTCAACTGCAGGTGATTCTTCCACACTTGGATTCGATTGGGTTTGAGGATTCAACGTAAAACCCCGAAATTTAAGTTCAATCTGGCGATATGGCTCTAACTTCTGACTTGAACTATCTTCCTCAGTTCTGGTCTTGCTTTCAAGCTCTTGATCAGTTCTGGTCAGATTTTTGACATCTTCCAATAAGAGAGTTTCATCAAAAACTACGTCTCGAGACCTTATCAGATTGAAATTTTCGCAGTCCCAAATTCGATATCCCTCTTCAGAATCGTACCCAATGAGAATACCTTTCTGAGCCTTTTTGTCCAATTTCTTACGTTTTTCTTTTGGAACGTGCGAGTAACAAATGGTTCCAATAATCCGCATGTGACTAATCCTTGGCTTCTTGCCATGCCATGCTTCATATGGTGTTTTTCCTTCAGGACCTGGGCCTGTCCTGTTAAGAATGTACACGCTCGTCATAATCAGCTCAGCCCACAAGCCATTTGGAATTTTCACATGGGCGTGCATCATGGCTCTCGCCATCTCCACAACAGTTCTATTCTCCCTCTCAGTGGGATTTTGTTGTGGGGTATAAGGCATCGTGAACCTCTGTTTGATACCTTCTTTCGCTAGTGTAGCACGAACCCTTTCATTATCGAACTCGCCACCATTGTCACTTAAAACTTCTTTTATTTTTATACACGCTGTCTTAGCTTCAGCTATAAAATGTAGTAGTTTTTCGTGGACATCACATTTTTGACGCATTACGTATACCCAGCGGTACTTCGTGTATAGGTCCTTGAATAAAACAAAGTATTTATTCTTGCCGATCGAGCAGGGGAATGGTCCACACACATCACTGCAAATCAATTCTCCAGGTTGAGTGGCTTTTTCCCTAGTCCCGAACTTCAATCTATGAGATTTCCCATAAACACAGCCTTCACAGAGTTCTGTCTTTGCTTCAGTCTTTATGTTTAAGTCTCTCTCCAATACCTTTTTCACGTGTGTTTTATTTTGATGACCGAACCGCTCATGGTATAATTGTAATAGATTTACTTCAACAGTTTTATCTGGGGTAGCTGGCTTCACGCATTTCAGTTTCAGACGGTAAAGCCCACCCTCTTTCTCTCTGTTGCCAATTAGCTTGGTCTCGCCATTAATCTTCATTATGCACGTAGTGGGATCCGATTCAAAGGTGCTATTATTAGCAATGTCGTGTGCGGCAAGGACAGAAAAAAGGTTCCTGCTAATGCTAGGCACGTACCAAACATCCTTCAAAAGGATTTGCTCTCTTCGACCATCTACTTCAGCTTCTGCACGAATAGAACCCATCCCTACTGCTGGGATTGTCTGTCCGTTAGCTCCAGTAACCGTGTGTGAACCCTTGAAATAATTAAAGTCCTCAAAGAGATCGTCTCTGTTTGTTATGTGCTGGTTGCCCCATTGTCCACATACCAGTTCGTCGTGTCTCTGACTTTACCATCAAGGTTTTCGACTGAGAAAATAGCTAGGTTCATACCTACGGTAGTCGACTTCTTTGGTGGTCTGCCATCTGCGATCCATTTCTGACATTTTCTTACAAAATGTCCAGATTCTCCGCAATAGTTGCATTTGTGACTTTGAACGTCTTTCTTCTTTGTCTTATCCTTATTGCCTTTATTTCTTGCTTTCGCATATAATGCCTCTGCACTACTATTGCCTTCTGCGCTGCTTTCCGCCTTAATATCTGCTTGTTGCTTTGTTAGGATCTTCTCATGTGCGCATAACTGTGTTGTAAGGTTCTCTATCGTGAGCTCAGTCTTCGTCATTAGATTCCAGCTTGACTTGAATCCCAAATACTCATTCGGTAAAGTGTCCAATATCTTATAGATCAATATTGCTGCTGGCAACTCATTTGTCTCTTCTAATGCTACATTGAGTTCGTGCCAGTGACTCTTTAACGTTGAAATATGTGTAGCCATGTCATGCTTGGTATCCCTCTCGTATCCGAAGAATGTTTGACACATTTCGTAGGATTTGTCTACGATACTACCTCCGTACAGCCGATTTAGTTCATCCCACAAATCCTTAGCGTTATCGAAGCGCATCATCTTTGTTACTATGTCGTTTGGCAAATTCGTAGTGATCAAGACAGAAACTATGCTATCTAGTTTATCAAATTCTTGTACTTCCTTTCCATGTTTCGCAATTTGCTCCGATGTTGGCGTACCTTGCAAACTTGCTGGTCTGGATTTTCTACCTTCCAACAAATCTTTAGCACCTGGTACACCCTTCAGCACCATGAAAACTTTGAATTTCCACATCTTGAAGTCATCGGTCCCTGATAAGTTCCGATTCGAACCTTGGCAGCTTCTACGATAGAATTGTCCATTTTGACGTTTCCCTTGTAGACTAAGTTTTACACGAATCTTGTGTCCTGCTGACACAGTCTTGGTTTCTTCACCAAATAACTTATTGGGATGACTTTGCGATTGGTTTAAATACTTTTTAAATCTCTGCTACCACTTTAATAAATAAATAAACCATTGTTGTAGAAAGTACACATTGAATTTTATTGACAGGTAAATCTCAAAGTGACAAGCATAGAAACTCTTTCACAAAGTAGGTCAGTAACTAACAGACCAATAAGATTGAATACATGCTTCACTTAACACGATTAAATACTTGCCTTTTTTACGAGCCCTAGTAGCAGGAGCTAAGGCGAAATAAATCCCCTCCCTTAAATTCAGGTGTCCGTGATTAAAACCTTTACCGATCTTCACACTGACCGAAAATGAAAAACCTTATATATTAGCAGATTAAAATTAATTAAATATGTAAGTTAATTTAATTTCAAAATTTAAGTTGCCTTGTCATTGGGCAGAAAGCGAAACAATGCAGAGAAACAATAAACCGACTCGAAAGAAAGGCCAGCCAGGTCCATCATCGTCGGATGTGAAGCTTCCGAAAATACCGAAATTGTCAATGCCTGAAGATTTTAAAATAAGGGCACAACCTTTATTTTCCTTGCCTCAAGAAGTACTGAAGTTACCTCCACCTCCTAAGAAATCGTCGAAGCCACCACCAAAAACAGCTCCCAGGAAAAGATCAAGTGGTAAGTTAAGTCGGTACTAGGACTAGGTAAGCTAGGCACTAGCTAGCATAATTAGTTATTAAAATGTGTTCTACTCATTTGGTAGATTATCAAAGTCAAAGTCAAAGTCAAAGTTCTTTATTACTGTAGATACCTATATAACATATGCTTAGCAAACGTCATTTTATGCCTCTTCTCTACATTGGACCACTGTGGGAGAGGAAGGGCGTAGAAACTCCCACAGATTGATTTTTAGATCTCTTTTAAAATTAGGTTGTGCCTAACTAATACAAATATGAAAAATTTAATTGTTATGATTAATAAGCAGGAATAAATAATTACAAAATTATTAACAGCAAGGTCTGTGTTGAGCCAGATTAACCCCATACAGTCCTGTCATTTAAGTAATCTTGAACATTGTAATATCCCTTTTTCGACAAAGTCGCTTTAACATGCTTTTTAAATTGCTCAAATGACAATTTCAAAATCTCCAAAGGTATCTTATTGTAGTAGAGAATGCACTGACCCTTGAAAGAATTGCTAACCTTCGCGAGTCTAAATCGGGGCGTACATAGTCTGTGATTATTTCTTAGGTTAACATTACAGCTATCGCTAAGTTTGGAAAATGTTGTAAGGTTCTTGCGTACATACATTATATTTTCGAAAATAAATTGACTAGCTACTGTTAGTATGTCAATTTCTTTAAAAAACTCTCTTAAGGAGTCTGTTCGTTTTAAATTATAAATTGCTCGAATAGCTCTTTTCTGTAAAATAAAAATAGTTTGAATATCCGCTGCTTTCCCCCACAACAAGATACCATAGGACATCACACTATGAAAGTAACTAAAATATACTAGCCTAGATGTAGCCACATCCGTGCTTTGTCTGATGTTCCTAACAGCGTAAGCCGCAGAACTTAATTTACCAGCTAATTTATCTATGTGGAGTCCCCACTTCAATTTGCTATCAATGGTTATTCCAAGAAACTTCGTATCATTTACTAATTCTAACGTGCTGTTGTCTAACACTAAACTGGTCTCAGCTTGCCTGACATTTGGAAGTGTGAATTTGATACTCTTGGTTTTACCAGCGTTTAACAATACATTATTAACTGTGAACCAATTCAAGGTTAAAGACAATACACCATTAACATCATCAAAATCTCCTTTTTGTCTTTCAATTTTGATGACCATTGAAGTATCATCAGCAAACAACACTATGTCAGTTAATTTCTCCACCATGAAAGGCAGATCGTTAATATATACCAGGAATAAGAAAGGGCCTAATATGGAACCTTGTGGAACGCCAATTTTAACACCCGATCCATCAGATTTTACGCTGTTAACTTCTGCCTTTTGAATTATATTGCTTAGGTATGATCTTAGTAGATCCAACGCTTTAACTCCGTTATGATTTAAATTAATTAATAGCGTATTATGATCAACACAATGAAACGCCTTCGACAGGTCGCAAAAAACTCCGATAGCATCCTGTGCGGCCTCCCATGCAGAATAAATATCTTATCTCTAATGTGGTCATTTTATTTCAGTCATGCAGAGTTTTACTGCCATGAGAAAAGCTCGCGAGGACTTTAGATCGAAGTTGATGATGCTGATCTGTCAGTCTGAGCCAGGTGAAGACGGTGATGCTGTGCCATCGGCTGAGGAAAAGAATATGCTCCGATATTATTATTATCTTCGATACGGCATTGATACTATTCACGTGGCGCCATTGGATAATAAAATAATTTTGCAGTAAATATTTTTGGCTTAAGTATTCCCTGTTTTTATATGAACAAATATATGAGTGACAGTGTCAAAATTTATTTTTGGTTGCAGAGTTCACAATCTCATATCTCCAAAACTGAAGAAATGGAAGGAAACCCTGTTTACTTGTACTGATGAAATGCGCGAGGACTTCATGATGAGCATGAAAAAAGCCATAGTGGATTTTGTGCTAAAAGATCCCAATACGGTACCTACTAAATAACCGTGTAAACATGTATTTAGCATATTTACCAGTTTTATTTCATCACGCGTCACGATTTTTGACCTTATGGTTTAGTATACGGATTAGGTAGGAGGAGTTGGAAGTACTTGAAGGTTCTGTACTGTACAGTTCGCGCCAAGTGTCCTGCCTCTGAGCGAGCTGTCAGGTCTCTCTCTCTCTCTCTCTCTCTATCTTTTTCTCTCCCCCCACCTTACTCTATATGAGAAAGAGAGGTCACAGTACTCTTGGCGCGTCCTACACCATATCTACCGCTTATTTTAAAACTTGTGAGTTAAATGAGATTCTGGTCACTGGTGCTTAGTGTTTAGTGTTTACTGTTCAGTGATGATAAGAAAAGCAGATGTTAGTGACTAAAGCATGTCAAATTCGTACGTAGCACTCCCATGGTCTGCGGGCGACGGACGAAAGATACGGTGGCGGGAAAGAATAGTGCGGGCGGTTCCTACTACGCGCTCCGCCCGCCGCCTGCGCTCTCCTTTCCCGCAATCGCAGCCCCTGCATCTTTCGCCCCTCGTCAACCGCAGACCATAGGACAGCTACGTACGAATTTGACAAGCTATACTGTGTTCTGCTGATTGTCACTAATATTAGTGACATTCATAGAACACTATTACATAGAACACATAGAACACACTCAACCGATGGGTTTCTTAGATTCCTGGATCATAGATGTCGGTTGGTAGGTGCAAATTGAGGATCTAATTAAATGCATTCCTTCTTCTCCAGGAAGAATCGTTAGATGACGATGACACTCCACTAAAACAGGAGCTGGCCAAGAAAGATGATGCGTGGAGGAACCGCTATTTCCTCGCCAGGAAGTTCCTAGACAAGAACCTCTGCAGCATCAATCCCTGTATTGCACAGGTCCTCTCCATCTGGTGGAAGCAATTCAAGTGAGTTGGAGGTTTACAAAGTTATAAGTTACACATACCTCTATTAACCGTTAAGTGGTTACCAGTGGTATTTATCTGCTAGTTTGTAGGGTTTTCCCTACATTATTCGCTATTATACTAAAACACACCACATTCAACGACAACGTGTCACCTGACTCGTATCACCAATCCAAAACTCAAGGGTCCTGGTTTGCATTGAGGTAATATCTTCTGATTGATAATCCAGCCTTAGAAACGACTAATGTACGATTTAAGAATTTTCCAATTAATTGTTGATTTTACGTACCTATCAAAAGGATTCTTTACATCAATTTGACAACATTCTGTCTGATCTATGGTTTTATGCATACCACGAAGTTCTTCCTTATAGTTTTATTGGAAATTTACGTCAATTCGAATATAAAATTGAAAATTGAATCTTGGAATCGACCCGAGCTTTCTTTGTAAACTCAGACCCGAGGTAGGGCAGTCAACTTCAGCTCTTCAGAGCGACAAGTATTTGGAAGCCAGATTCCCGGTCCAAGTGGCCCGGGAACCTCTGAAGGATGAAAAACCAAGAATTCTATTGCTTGCTGACGGTTGCCTCTACTTGCCTGCGTCCTCTGATCGGCACGCTATGTGGGTGCTGAGAGTCCTGCCCTTCGTTGCCGGTATTTGCCTGTCTCCTCTGACCAGCACGCCGGGCGGGTGCTGAGAATCCTGCCCATCGTTGCCGCTACTTGCCTGCCTCCTCTGACCACCACGCCAGGCGGGTGCTGCGAAACCTGTCCATCATTCAAAGTCAAAGTCAATGTTCTTTATTGCTGTTGATATTTACATATACTTAGCAAACGTCATTTTTGCCACTTCTCTACATTCGACCACTGTGGGAGAATTAGGGCGTAGAAACTCCCACAGATTTATTTTTAGATCTCTTTTAAAAATTGGTTGTGCTTAACTAATACAAATATTACAATAATAAGTATTATGATTAATAAGCAGGATTAAATAATTACAAAATTATAAACAGCAAGATCTGTGTTGAGCTAGATTAACCCCATACAGTCCCGTCATTTATGATCTTGAACATTGTAATATCCCTTTTTCGACAAGTCGCTTTAATTTGCTTTTTAAATTGCTCAAATGGCAATTTCAAAATCTCCAGAGTTATCTTATTGTAGTAGAGAATGCACTGACCCTTGAAAGAATTGCCAACCTTTGCGAGTCTTAACCGGGGCGCAATTAGTCTGTGATTATTTCTTAGTTAAACAGTACTAAGTTTGGAAAATATTGTAAGGTTCTTGCGTACATACATTATATTTTTGAAAATAAATTGACTCGCTACAGTTAGTATGTCAATTTCTTTATAAAGCATTCTTAAGGAGTCTGATCGTTTTATATTATAAATTCGAATAGCTCTTTTCTGTAAAATAAAAATAGTTTGAATATCCGCTGCTTTCCCCCACAACAAAATGCCATAGGACATGACACTATGAAAGTAACTAAAAAATACTAGTCTAGATGTAGCCACATCCTTGTTTTGTCTGACGTTCCTAACAGCATAATCCGCTGAACTTAATTTACCAGATAATTTATCTATGTGGGGTCCTTACTGCAATTTGCTATCAATGGTTATTCCAAGAAACTTTATCCTTTATAAATTCTAACGTGTTGCTGTCTAAGTATGCGATCGATTAGGTCCGAATGTCAAATGTACTAGTCAACACAAAGATCATTTCAAGATTAGTGAAATGATCTTTTCCCAAAATGACTGAAATTCATTATGTCCTTGATTGTAAATGACTGAAATAAAACTGTCAAATTAGTGTACAGTCCGACAAAGGATATTATAAAACATAACTTAAATCCATTTCCTTAGAACAAAAATAACAATAAATCTGGAAGTTTTTGCAAACGAATTTAGTGCATCCTCTGTTTTAGGATGTCGATATTTAGTAAGAACTGAATTTTAGACATTTATCCGGCTGTAATTTGTCTCGAAGAGCTGGTCACGCCGTTTTCTGCTAGCTCCACTGAACAGAGAATTCTTCAACCTGGTATCCTGGTACTTAGCCTCACTTCTGAGTTTGTACAGAAATCTCACCAAGGTTGGCTTGTGGGGCATTCGAGTATTTAGCCTTCTGTGCCACCCCTCTATGGGGTTATTTGTCCGATGCTTATCTTTGGAGCAACTGATATAATCAGTGCGCATTGCCATCCACTGCTTCATGAAATATCGCTGAAATGTTTCCATTTCCGGTGTTTCCGGAAAAAGGGGTTATATAGACAGGCAGCCAGGAATTTCGTATTTGGGGAGTAGTGAGAGATTTGCACACATTCTTACTAGTCGCCTGTTCTGGTTATTGCTTGCTGATCCCAATTTCCTCGCCTCCTTCCACACGGCCCTGTTGAAGTGTTAGTAACAACCACGTACTTCTGCCGTTGGAAAAACGGATTTCATGGCATTTATCAGACCATTTTCGAAATCGCACTTGAATATATTAATGTTAGGTTGAGTTTTTTCTTTCAGCATCGAAAACATTCTTACGTACGTTATTTGGGTCTTGTTCGGTAGAAGAACATACACTAGGGGCACCACATTCGTTGTTCTATTGTTTGTGGTGATATCGGCGTGAATAGTGAAGAGCTGATAGAATGGTTTGGGAGTGCGTTTGAAGGTTCCATATCCATGAAACACAGTGTTCTGATTGTCTTTACCGATGAATCTTTGTGCTTTTGTCGTAGAAAAGGCAAGAATCTTCTCTTCGTCACCATCGTCGATAACGAGGAAACTACTTGACAACAGTTCCGAAATTTTAATATCTGCCAATCGATTTAATTCAGTAGTATGTTGTTTCAATGCCTTAGTTGTTGATCTATATAGAGAACTTTCCTTTTCTTCGTACGGAGGCATGATTGCCTGGCTTGAACCTGGACGTTTGGAGAGACATCATTCGAAAACTTTTTTTACTGGCGTCATTTTTGCAGCTACTTGCTTTTTACTTTTAGCAGTAAATATGTGCTCTTCGTTTTCGTTGAAATGCGATCGGCATGCGTGGGGACTTTGACGGATTATGGAATCCAAGTTTGATTTAACGTTACCGAAGCTGAACATTCTTGTCGGTTGACACACCTCCACATGCTTGTTCCTGATTTATTCTTGTTGGACAAGTTATATCTGTGTCCATTGTTAATTAGAGTAGGACACCCTTTCTGATTTTCTGAAAATCGCAGTAAATTCATTTTTTACAATAAATGGAAATTCTGCATCACTCAAAATTCATCATGCGATAAAATATCTGTCAACAAGAAAAAGTGCCATAAAGACAAAGTTGTGGCCAGTAGTGAGCCACTCACAAAATAGGTTGTATATTACGGAGAATGTTACCGGAAACGACCCCTTGGGCATATATGGGTTAAATATCTATTGTTGCTATTGTTTCAAAGACTATTTACTTTAACAAATATCCTGGGAAATGTTTATACATTAGCTCCTGCGAAGCAAACCAGCAGTGAACTCTTGACATTTCGATAAACACGATTTTGCGTGAGAGAGGGACAGAGTGATACATTAAAATGTGTTAGATTTGTAATCCGGCTGACTGTACTGTTTCTGTCAGACATTCTGAAATTAGGACAAGCGTAAAAAAGTTCATTATGAAAATCTAGTCATTTTGGGATTAGGTCAATACGTTGATCGTGCATTTTAACATTCGGACCTAATCGACCGCATAGCTGTCTAACAATAAACTGGTTTCAACTTGCCTGACATTAGGAAGTTTGAATTTGATACACTTGGTTTTACCAGCGTTTAACATTAAATTATAAGCTGTGAACCAATTTAAGGTTAAAGACAATACACAGATAACATCATCAAAATCTTCTTTTTGTCTTTAAATTTTGAAGACCATTGAAGTATCATCAGGAAACAACACCATGTCAGTCAATTTCTCCACCATGAAAGGCAGATCGTTAATATATATCCTAACTCCTAACTAATATTATAAATGCGAAAGTAACTCTGTCTGTCTGTCTGTCTGTCTGTCTGTTACTCTTTCACGCCAAAACTACTGAACGGATTTGAATGAAATTTGGTATGCAGATGGTCTAGACCCTGAGAAAGAACATAGGCTACTTTTTATTTGCGAAAAAGGGGTTGTAAGGGGTTAAAAGGGGGGGTGAAAAGTTGTATGGGATATCTTAATTTTAAAAGATAAAACCATGAAACTTAATATTTAAGCACTTGATAAGAAATAATTAAACATTTGTTCTAGCGTTTTTAAAATTTCGACCTGTGAGGGGATGAAATTGGGGTTGTAAGTTTGTATGAAGTTCGTCATTTTCGGAGATAAATACATTATATTTTGAATTTAGGCAAAACAAAAAATTATTGGTTCTAGAATTTTGAAATTTTTACCTGTGGTGTGAAATAGGGGAAGTTTTTAGGGGTGTTCGTCATTTTTGAAGATAAAACCATGAAACGTGGTACGTAGGTCTCTTAGGACGTGCAGAGTTTTTCTAGAAACGGAATTCCCGAAATTCGAACGGAACGGAACGGATTCGGCACGGGAACTATGAAGCCAAACTTTTTGTATACATTATCTTAACCACTGAACCTAGGAACTTGATAATATTTAGAATTAAGTTAAAAAAAAGTTGGCTTTTGAAGTTATAGTTCCTTTTAACGAATACTCTGCATCGCCGCCGCCGCTGCCGTCGCGTCGTGTCGGTCGTCGGTCGTCGGTCGTCGTCGCGCACATTCGCCGAGTGTGGCGGGAGGCAACGGCGCTGTCGTGTGGTGGGGGAGCGCACGATCTAACTACGCTTACCCGAACGGGCAGACACGTGAGGGCAGACGTCGTTGTCGGACGCATGCGTTTAGAGAAATTTGCGCTACAGAGAATTACATTTTTCGATCCAGTAAAATTATTTTATTGTTTCGTATAATTTATTACTTAATATTTCGGAATCTTTTAGTTCATAGTTAATAGTAGGTAAGATAATTTCCGTTACTTTAAAAAAATCCGATTTGCTTTTATTTCCTTTTTTGAATTAATCTAATAGGTCGTAGTAGGTGAAAAACTAACATAACCTACTTACCTCCTACTCATTTTATGTATTGGTTGTAAATAAGTATTGGTAATTTAATTTTTTAGTTTATTTTTTTCCATTTAAACGTGACTTAAACACATCGCCGCACGGTGAGCGCATCATTTTTACTGCGTAGCTGCTTATTGAAGTTTTATTTTATGATAATAAATCTCAATCTGTACATCTGTTTTGTTCGATTCATTTTATTTTTGTTTTTCTACGATGCCTCGCAAACGAAAGTCCAATTTAGCTAATAGCTCTAGCAGAGCTCGGGCTGCTAAACTTGCTAGATCACTGGAATCGGAAGAGGATTCACAGATCCGTCGGAGTTTAGATGCCGAGCGTCACGCAGCTCAAAGGGCTGCAGAAACTTTTGAGCAAACGCAGACCCGTCATATTTTAGACGCTGATCGTCATGCTGCACAAAGGACTGCAGAGACCTCTCAGCAGACCCAAGATCGCCAAGTCTTGGATGCCGTGCGTCACGCGGCTCAAAGAGCTGCTGAGACCTCTCAGCAGACCCAAGCTCGCCAAGTCTTGGATGCCGTGCGTCACGCGGCTCAAAGAGCTGCTGAGACCTCTCAGCAGACCCAAGCTCGCCAAGTCTTGGATTCCGAACGTCACGCGGCTCAAAGAGCTGCTGAGACCTCTGAGCACACCCAAGCTCGCCAAGTCTTGGATGCCGAGCGTCACGCGGTTCAAAGAGCTGCTGAGACTTCTCCACAGACCCAAGCTCGCCAAGTCTTGGATGCCGAGCGTCACGCGGCTCAAAGAGCTGCTGAGACCTCTCAACAGACCCAAGCTCGCCAAGTCTTGGATGCCGAGCGTCACGCGGCTCAAAGAGCTGCTGAGACCTCTCAGCAGACCCAAGCTCGCCAAATCTTAGATGCTGAACGTTAAGCTTCGTACATAGCCGCAGAGACCTCCGAAGAAACACGTAGACGACGTATTATTAATTCCGAGCGGCAAGCAGAAAGGAGACGTACGTTTACGATGAATACGTGGGAGGAATTTGCCGATGCTGCTTTTGATTATGATCCGTTAATTGATTACTTTAATCATCGATTAGTTCTCATATGTAGAATGGCCAATAAATGCAGACACTGTGAGGCATTCAAGTGGAAGGAAGAGACCCCAGGTATGTGCTGTTCTGGAGGCAAAGTATCAGTACCAACGCTTGGTGACCCCGACGAGCCACTCAAATCCTTACTTCTATATGACAGCAATGAATCTCGGCGATTTTTAAACAGAATAAGAAAGTACAATTCTTGCTTTCAAATGACGTGTGACGACGAATTCATTTGGTGTGGGTAATGAGGTCATCATGCCTGGATTTTCACCTACATTTACGGTACAAGGGCAAGTTTATCATAGGATTGGCTCTTTGCTTCCCACTAATAATGATCAGCCAAAATTTCTACAGATTTATTTTATGGGTGACGAAAACCGCGAGGTGGACTGCAGATGTCAAAATATTGAAGGAGTTGAGAGGGACATTGTTTTGAAAATTCAAAGAATATTGCACGAACATAATAACCTCATTAACACTTTAAAACAGCCTAATAAAGAATGCCAGATGAAAATTACAAATTAGTTATACACCCAGATCGTACGTTAAGCGGGAAACATGAAAGACGTTATAATGCACCCTTAATAAACGAAGTCGCCGCCATGGTTTGTGGTGAACAGTTCGCATCGCGTGATATTGTTTTACAAGCCCGTGACAACACATTGACCAGGGTGCCAGGGTGCCAGACACACACAAGTTTTATGACGCATTACAATACCCGCTTATGTTTAGCAAGGGGCAAGAGGGGTACCACTTTCAAATCCCACAAATCAATCCAGTGACCAACCTCCCCTTGCCCAACACAAAAGTATCGAGCATGGACTTTTATGCCTGTCATATTATGATACGCGAAGGCGATTTTAACGTAATACAACGATGCAAACAGCTCGCTAACCAATTTTATGTTGATATGTACGTGAAGGTTGAAAGCGAAAGATTGCGATACATATCTTTAAATCAAACAAAATTAAGAGCCGAAAATTATATTCATCTCCAAGACGCTGTATCGAATGATGCCAACGTGAACCCTAATAATATAGGTAAACTGGTGATTCTGCCCTCTTCGTTTGTGAACAGTCCCCGATACTTACACGAGTATATACATGCACTAGTTATCCCTCTCCCTAAATCATCCAATCCCACCTGCTTCAAAGAATATCGCCCGATTTCCATCTTGCCGATCCTATCAAAAGTCCTCGAATCCATTGTCCATACCCAGCTCTCCCAATATCTATCCTCTAACAACCTATTAAATCCTTTTCAATCAGGCTTCAGACCGGGTCACAGCACAGTTACGGCTCTACTTAAAGTGACGGATGATATTCAGGTTGCCATGGATCAGAAGCAGCTTTCGTTGCTTACCCTGCTCGACTTCAGCAGTGCCTTTAACTGTGTTGACTTTGACATTCTCGTTGAACTTCTCAAATCTCTTAATCTCTCTTCCCATTCTAACAGCTGGTTCGACTCATACCTTCGTGACCGTAAACAGCGTATCAAATCGGAGACGACTTACACGGATTGGTGTGACCTCACCTCCGGTGTCCCCCAAGGTGGCATTCTCTCTCCTCTTCTATTTTCTATATTTATTAACTCCATCTCCGATGCCCTCTCATCTTCTTATCATCTTTACGTGGATGACTTACAAATCTATCGCCACTTCTCTCCCGATAATGTAAACTCCGCTGTGGAGGCGTTAAACGCTGACTTAGAGGGTATTAGAGGATGGGCCTCGTCATTTGGGCTACTGGTTAACCCAAACAAGTCCCAGGCCATGATTATAGGTACCAGACACTCACTATGTTTGTTGAAGCAACAGTCTGTCCCTCCTGTATCTTATAACGGTACCGTAATCATGTATAGCGACACAGCGAAAAACCTGGGTGTTGTTTTCGATAACCAGTTAACCTGGTCAACGCATATCAGCGAGGTCAGCAGGCGAGTTTACGCTACCTTTCACTCTCTCAGGAGACTTCAGAACTTTCTTCCTCGTCAGACCAAAATTATTCTCGCCCAGTCTCTTTTACTTCCCCTCATTGACTATGCTGATGTTTGCTGGGTAAGCGCAAATGAAGAGCAACTGAACAAACTCGAACGACTTCAAAACCTCGGGATTCGGTTCATCTTCGGACTGCGAAAATATGATCACGTTTCTCAACATCGCAGGGAGTTGAATTGGCTTCCGATTCGTCTTCGACGGGACTCTCATATCCTATGCCTGCTCTACAATATTTTGTGGAACCCTCGGTACCCTAACTTCCTGCGTGATCGCTTCGAATTTCTTTCTTCATGCAGGCCTCGGAGAACTCACATGGCTACTATGCTTAAAGCCCCACAACGCTCCACTGCAACCTTCGAGCACGGGTTTAGAATCCGCGCTATACGGCTGTGGAATGAACTTCCCTGCACCATCAGGGACAGTCCATCACTGAATATCTTTAAGAACCGACTAAAGAAGCACTATCTTTCACTTTCTATTTAGCTATATAATGTATTAGTATTAGTATATTTGTAAGATATTTATTGATATGCTGTATTTATGTAACTGTGTATGTAGTCTATATTTCTTAGCAATAGGGTTTTATGTATGTGTAATATGTATTATATTAGAATATAGTCTTAATTGTACGCGCAATTCTTTCCCTTACCTATCATCTCCGTCTCCTATCCAACATGGTTTGCTGGAAGAAATCTCTTTTTAGAGATAAGCTCGCCTTTGTACATGTTTTATCTATCATAAGTTATCTGTATGTCTGTTTTGTTTAGTACAATAAAGAAAATTACGAAAATTACGAAATTACGAGTATACTCAAGACGCATTTGCCGTATGGTCGACCTGATTTATTCGTAACCTTCACCTGCAATCCATCTTGGTCTGAAATAGTTGACGAATTGATGCCAGGTCAAAGCGCCAACGATAGGCATGATATCATTGCCAGAGTGTTTAGGTTAAAAGTTAAAAAGCTTATGACTGTAATAACTAAAGGAAGGGTTTTTAGAGAAGTGCAATGCTTTATGTATTCGATTGAGTGGCAGAAGCGAGGGCTCCCACATGCCCACATTTTGCTTTGGTTAAAAGATAAATTGCGACCTGACCAAATTGATAAAATTATAAGCGCTGAAATACCAGATCCTAACAATGTCAAGGCGCTTTACGATATTGTTATGAGAAACATGATCCACGGTCCATGCGGGGCTGAAAACCCTTTGTGCCCGTGCATGAAAGACCGTAAATGCACAAAAAAAAATCCTCGCAACCTACTAAAAGAGACTCTCCATAATGAGAACGGCTACCCGATGTATCGTAGAAGAGCACCAGAAGACGGAGGCCGGACGGCATCTGTTAAACTCCGAAATGGTAGTCAAGTTTCTGTCGACAATGGTTGGGTAGTACCATATTCGCATGTCCTATTAAAAACTTTCAACGCCCATATAAATGTAGAAGCTTGCGGTTCCGTGCGTGCAATCAAATACATCTGCAAATATATTAATAAAGGCAGCGATCAAGCTATTTTTAATTTCAGGAGCTCAGAGTTCTCTAACCCAGTAGACGAAGTACAAACATTTCAGTCTGGTCGCTACGTCAGCAGCAATGAAGCTGTATGGCGCCTGTTAGGGTTTCCTTTGCATGAAAGGTATCCTACTGTTACGCACCTCAGTGTGCATCTAGAGAATGGTGAACGAATTTATTTTAATGAAAATATTTTTCACCAGCGAGTGACAACACCACCAAAAACCACTTTGACCGCCTTTTTTGACCTTTGCAGATCAGACGAATTTGCAAAAACACTTTTGTACGTTCAGGTACCTCGGAATTACACGTGGGATGCCAGTAGAAAATGTTGGAAACGCCGAATTCAAGGAACTGCTGTTCTGGATTGGCCTGGCGTTAAATCTGGAGATGCATTAGGACGGGTCTATACTTTCCACGTTAGCAACATTGAATGCTTTTGTTTGAGACTACTGCTACACCACGTGCGTGGGCCAACTTCGTTCAATGATCTCAAGAACTACAATGGTCAAACTTTTGTTACCTTCCGAGAAGCCTGTGAAACTAGAGGATTGTTAGAGAATGATAATCATTGGGACTCGACATTAGAAGAGGCTGCACAATGTAAATCAGCAGCTAAGGTGAGAGATCTTTTTGCCATTCTCATAGCGAAGTGTGGTCTTTCAAATCCTCAGATATTATGGGAAAAGTACCAAAATGATATGTCTGACGATATTTTGCACAGACTACAACAAAATAATCCCACTATCACATATAACGATTTAGTATATAACGAGGCGCTAACTAAGATTGAAGACCAAGTGATGGCTGTATCTGGGAAGACTTTATCAGATTTTGGAATGAACCGGCCACAAAGAATCGGAGAAGTCAGTAATGATTTAATAAGAGAACTGGACTACAATGTCTCTTCTTTACAGCAACAACAGAGTCTGTTCCTCGATTGAACACGGAACAAAAATTAGTCTTTGATGTTGTAGTGCAAAGAATTGATAATGGTGAGGGCGGATTGTTTTTCTTAGATGCACCAGGAGGCACTGGAAAAACTTTTCTATTAAATTTACTTTTAGCCCAAATCCGCAAAGACAAAGGAATAGCTGTTGCCGTAGCTTCGTCTGGAATTGCGGCGACGCTGCTCGATGGAGGCCGCACAGCACATTCAGTGCTTAAACCCCCATTAAATTTACCTCATGAGGAAGTTCCAGTTTGTAATATTACAAAAAACAGCGATCGTGGCCGAATGCTACAGCAATGCAAGCTGTTGGTGTGGGATGAGTGCACAATATCGCATAAAAAAGCGATCGAGGCGCTCAATCGGACTCTGAAAGATATCAGAAGCAACCAGAGTTTAATGGGTGGGATGGTAGTGCTGTTTGCTGGTGATTTTCGACAAACACTACCTGTCATTACCAGAGGCACTCCAGCAGATGAGATAAATGCATGTTTGAAAGCGTCTACATTATGGGTGTATGTAAAAAAAAATTGTCTCACTAAAACATGCGAGTACAACATAATGATATGCAATCGGGGCAATATGCAGCTGCTCTATTGAAAATCGGTGAAGGTCGAATGACTACGGACGCTAACGGCATGATTACATTATGTCAAGAATTTTGTAATGCTGTCCACAACTTGGAAGGCCTTAAAAACAACGTCTATCCCGGTTTGGAACATAACATGAGAAATAGAGAGTGGCTGTGTGAAAGGGCAATATTAGCACCGACCAATGAAATTGTGGGACAGATGAATGACCGAATGATGTCACATGTGCAAGGCGATGTTGTCGAATATTTATCAGTAGATATTGTCGTGGACAGTGAACAGGTGATCTTATCCTACAGAGTTTCTAAACTCTTTAGAGCTGTCAGGAGTGCCGTCTCATAAGCTGAGACTGAAAGTTGGGGTTCCAGTTTTGTTAATGAGAAATCTCGAAGCACCGAGACTATGCAACGGGACTCGATTGCAAATTACACAGCTTGGGCGCAATATTATTAGAGCAATTATAATGACAGGAATAGCTAAAGATGGAGAAGTTTTGATTCCCCGCATACCCATGATCCCTACAGATTTACCTTTTCAGTTTAAAAGAATCCAGTTTCCCCTCAAACCAGCGTTCGCAATGACCATTAACAAAGCGCAAGGGCAAACACTTAAAGTAGCAGGTGTCAATTTAGAGAAAAACTGTTTTTCGCATGGCCAACTGTACGTCGCCTGCTCGCGAGTGTCGAGTACAAACAATCTCCACATTTTAACAAATAATAACAAAACAGCAAACGTTGTGTACAAAAATGTTTTAGATTAGGTAATTTTAAATATTTTTGTACACAACGTGACACTGGCCCCTGTAAGTGTCTTGGATATTAGGGACCAATAAATTTTCCTAGGTACTTTCTGCCACTCAATGGAATACATAGGTAGGTACCTTATACCTACTGTGAACAAATATTATTTAATAGTATTTTTTTTAATATACCTACTAATGATTCTTATTAAATAATTAAAAATGCTACCCAAAGATACTATTCCACGCGGACGAAGTCGCAGGTAACAGCTATCTTCTATATATATATAAATCAATGCCACTTTTCGTTGTAATGTTATACCTCAACAACGCCTTTACCGATTTGGATAATTTTGGTCTTGAATTATTCGAGAAAGTCCAGGGAGGGTTTGTACGTAGAGAAAATTTTAAAAAATCTTGAAAAAGTATAAATGAAAAGTACCTCCTACGGGTGGTACCCGAAGCGAAGCGAGGGCGGGTCCACTAGTCAGGAATAAGAAAGGCCCTAATATGGAACCTTTTAGAATGCCAATTTTTACACCCGATCCATCAGATTTAACGCCGGTGACTTCTTCCTTTTGAATTCTATTGCTTAGGTATGATCTTAGTAGATGCTACGCTTTATTTTTAACTCTGTAATAATAATAATAATATAATAATAATAAATCTTTTTATTTCAGGTATAAAAACCCATATTGACAAATACCTTAAAAACTAGAGATATATAACATTTTATGAACCTAATCTAACTTACTTTAACTTAACTTAAACCTAGCTAGGGATTTTCTTCCTCGTCGGTCTCGCCTCCCTATAGCGTCTGTATACGATGCCTTCCGGCCAGTAGTCCTTGGCCAGGAACATCTTCTTGAGTTCGGCCGGCACCCGAAGTTTAAACGACTGGAAGTCCTTTGGTCTTTCTGACTCTAAAGGACTTATCTGCAGCGTAATCGTTTTCTGACTGCAAGGCGGAACCTGGACTTTCTTTACCCTTTCCTGGATGTGACGCTCAATGTCCTCTTTGGTCATATTCACGTCGAGCCTGGAAAGGTATATCTGCGTCGTGGGAGCGGCAGCTTTGAGGCTGCACTCGGCGGCGGGGGCGGTGCCACGCTGATTGCGGCTGCGTGTGGAGCGGCGTTTCCTGTTGTGGACCAGGATAAATCCGTCTCCATCAACGGTCGCATTCGGCGGGCCGCGGGGGGGCCTGGCCAGCGGCGCGCGCGGCGCAGCCTGCAGCTTCTGTTGTTCGGCGGCGGGCGGTGCGGGGCGCGGGCGGCGGCGGCGGGCACGGCGGGACACAGCAGCATACGTGTCCTTCTGGGGTTCGTGACCAGAAGAGACCGCATCAGGTGCTGGTCGAATTGGCTTCGTGACGGTATTCGTCGACGCGGGCTTAGCAACCCGCGTAACTAGGTCAGTCGCTTGTTGGGCGTTTTTGCTGACCGTCGCGTTGTCGGCACGCGCGTCGGCTATTCAAGAAGATTAACCAATAACTAAACGGCGTAGACTGGGCTGATTATTTGGGTGCAATGAAAAAGTTAACGACATGACAGCCCTATTATATCACGAGCTCCAAGATTTTATCAGTAAATTTGTACCATTAAAACAACATAAGAAAGCAAAATTTCCGTCGTGGTTTAATAAAAACCTCATTAAGCTACGCGAGAAAAATAATATTCGGAGACGCTTTAAGAAATACAAAAACCCCTTAAAACTAAATATCCATGAAATCACTGAAAATCACTGAAAATTAATATCATTGAAAATAACCAAAAATAGGTGCGAGAAACTCTCAGTCAGCTGTTACAAAGCTCATCTCAAAACCCTAGAGGACAACATCCTTAATAACCCCAAATTGTTTTGGTCTTTTATCAAAAGTAGATGAAGTGTTCAAAGTAATTTCCCTGCAACCATGAATGACGGATCTGTGTCTGCAACCAAGGGTGAAGAGGTTTGCGAGTTGTTTGCATCCTATTTCCTCTCTGTTTACAATACATGTAACCGTGATCTCACCATATTAGACACCAAAGAAGCACTTAGTTATAGCTTTTCTTCACTTGTAATCAAACGAGAAAACATATTTTATAAACTTAAACAGCTCGACCCTAACAAAGGTCCAGCTCCCGACGGCATACCAGCCTTATTGATAAAGGCATGTTCGACTAGCCTAGTAGAACCACATTTTCAAATGCTCCCTCAAGGCAGGCACATTTCCAAACACATAGAAAAGAGCTAGAGTAGCCCCAATCTTCCAAGGAGGTGACACCTCATCGGTGAAAGACTATCGACCTATCTCCTTACTCTGAATATTCAGCAAAATTCTCGAATCCTTGATTTGTCCACATATTCAGAGATATTGTAAACAAGTCATAAGTGCCTACCAGCACGGCTTCTTAGTGGCTCGGTCGACTTGCACTAACTTGGTTAGTTTTGAGGACACCCTGGTGGAGACCATTGATAAGAGTAAAAAGGCAGATGTCATTTACACGGATTTCAGCAAGGCCTTTGACAAAGTCTCCCAAAGTCTTACAAAAATTAAGATCCTTCGGCTTTACTGGCTCAATGCTTGCTTGGCTAAAATCATACCTGAGCGACCGCAATCATCATGTGGTAGTTAACGGATTTTCGTCAGGCCATTTAAACATAACTTCAGGTGTCCCGCAATGATCAAGTCTAGGTCCTATACTCTTTAACATATTTATTAACGACCTGCCAAAATGGTCCCGTAACTCAACACCATTCATGAACGCTGACGACCTGAAAGCCGCCAGGGTTATAGACTCATCAGATGATTCATCACTCCTTCAGGAAGACCTAAAGCGACTAGTAGGTTGGTGTCACGATAATGGTATGCAACTTATTGCGTCAAAATGTTAGTACGTTAGCTTCTCGCGTAAATTAACCAACATACCTACAAAATACCACATCGATGACACAGAACTAAAGCAACGGGATACCATCAAGGATCTGGGCATAATTTTTGACAGTAAACTCACTTTTATTCCCCACATAGACCATATCATAAAAAGGGCATCAAAGACGTTAGGGTTTATCATCCGAAATTGGAAAGTTTTTAAACATCCGAAGACCAAAATTGTACAACAGTCTCGTGCGTAGTATAGTGGAATACGCTAGTGTTGTGTGGCGCCCACACTATGCGACACATATGCTGAGGCTTGAGCGTATCCAAAAACGATTTATGTGGCACCTTGCTTTTACACAAGGAGTGGCCAAAAAATAAACCAATAAAAGAATTATAAAAAGAGAGCACTTTACGCCTACGGGACCCTAAAACTCCAAATAAAATTGTGAATTTTCATTCTCAATTTTCAACACTTTATCTTGTAGGAATCATAAAGTCAATGAAATTAAAATGGACTGAAAATCATGATGGTTGATTAATTTTACTAAAACGTATTTCCCTTGCAGTAGATTGATATTAAAGTTATTTACGTTTTATGTAATCTAATACAAAATAACAAAATATTCTTATATGCTTCCAGTGACCTGAGACTGATAAGCATGAAGGACATTATGACGACACATGCCGCATATGAGCTGCAGGATTTCTGCTTCGTATCCAAAAGGCACATCGAGGCAGCTGGCAATGTGTTGACGTTGCAGTGGGTGCCAACTTTACAGGCAGTATTTCTACAGGTATAATTAGCTGAGCAATGATATTCTCACACGGTCTCACTCCTAGCCACTCCAAGGCATAGAACCTCGGCATATGCTCATATCTGGAAGGAGTGCTCATATGAGCACTCCTTCAGGTTGTAGGCGGTCCGACTATGGAACGCACTTCCTTGTACTAGAGGGACAGTCTCACTCTTGTCTCTTTCAAAAACCTGGTAAATGAGTATTTCCTCTCTCTTTCGTTATAGTTGTTATTATTATGTATAAACTATATGTACAGGTATATGTATCTGTTGTTACTTATTTAGTAGTCTGGTATATAAGTATTTTGTTTACCGTATTTATAGATATTTAATTTACTTATAGCTAAAGGTCTTCCTGTCACGTCTAACACATTTTGAATTCAATAAATTCAGTAATGCTGAGTTCTCTTTGGACCAAGTGGATGAGAACTGTATAGCCAAAACGATCCTTTCTTTAAGCTCAAATGCAAGAGGCGCAGATGGGATAACTGAAGATATGATCTTGCTGAGCTTGCCTCGTACTCTTAAAGTGATGACTGCTATAGTTAATAAGCCTCTTCCACTTTCCCAGCTCAATGGAAGAGAGCTTTTGTCCGTCCCATCCCTAAAATAGATAATCCAGTTAATGTTGGTGACCTTCGGGCGATAAGTATCTTACCGTACCTATCGAAAGTTCTGGAACGAGTAATATACAACCAGGTCTATAAGTACTGTGAGAATAGAGATGTACTGCCTTAGCGTCAATCTGGGTTTAGAAAGGGGCGTAGTACTACATCAGCACTGTTGGACGTTGTGGATAATATCTTGTCTTCTCAGGATCAAGGGAGGGGCACCGTACTGGCTCTCCTGGATTTTTCCAGGGCTTTCGATGCTCTAAACATCCCTCTTTTACTGTCTAAGCTGGCTTTCTATGGCTTTGACGTTTCCACCATAAACTGGTTTAATAGCTACCTTTGCACTCGGAGCCAACGGGTGGTGCTGGAAAAAGCTGATGGATCTCAGTTGCAGTCGCGGCTGGCTACTCTGGATAGAGGAGTCCCACAAGGGTCCATACTTGGACCGCTTCTGTTCATAATATACAGTGCTGATATCACTAGATGCATAATTAACAGTAATTATCATTTGTATGCTGATGATCTGCAAATTTATGTCTCGGTAGACAATGATCCCTGTTTAGGAGTGGAAGCTTTAAATGAGGATCTGGCCCGCATATCGCAGTGGTCCTCTGATAACACTTTAGTCCTCAATCTAAATAAGTCGAAGTGTGTGATAATGGACTCAAAAAATCAGATAAAGGATATAACGATGCATGATCCACAAGTCCTAGTTAATGGAATAGCCATCACACGGGTCCGCGAGGCTCGAAACCTTCCTCTTCTTATGGATGATCAACTGCGATTTGAGGGAAATGTTCTTGAAAGTTATAAAACTGCTTTTATAGACTTAAGGTTCTGTATAGAATCCGGGATCTTCTCAGCGTTGACCTGCGAATACTATTAATTGAAGCCTTAGTGCTTTCCAAGCTAAACTACGGTATTACGGTGTCTGTTTGAGAAAACGCAAAAACTCATACAAAGAGTACAAAACGCCTGTGCCAGGTTCTGCTTCGTGATTCCTCCTCGAACGCACGTCACTCCTTTTTTAAATAAGGCAAATATTTTACGTAGACAGACTCTTTATTATTCAATGTTGCTTTTTGAGGTTGTCCGGACGCGAACACCGCTTTATCTTTATGATAAACTCACCTGGTGTCTGTCCCAGAGAGTCGCTCCTCTCCTCTCAATGCCTCGACACAAAAGTGCAGCTTTCCGTGGCAGTTTTAAATACCGTGCCACAAAGTGCTGGAATAACATCCTACCACCCCTTCCATTGCTAAATAGTAAGGCTGGTTTCAGAAGTGCCTTTAGAAGGTTTTTAATACTGGAGCAGAAGGCTGAGGAGGCAGCACTTTAAAATAACTGTAATGTCCTTGGTTATAACCTGAAGAAATCTCCTACCTCACAAAATAAATTCTTTTTTATTTTGACTACCATACGAAATAATCATTGACATTATATTATCCTTTTTCTATTCATATTACACAATTCTGAAATTTCATCGAATTTAAATCACACAACTCCAATACTATTCTATGCATTATTAATCCAATGAAAATTAAAATTCAATTCCAATAATTAATTCAATTCCATATTAATAGATTTTAATATTTTATTTAATTGCTGTAATAATTTGTGTGTTTTGTGTACTTAAGCCTATTGCTGTCTCGTCCGCTTTGGCTCTGGCAGAATATCAGCGTCACAGATTAGTCTGTGACATTGCTGAGTCATTATCGCGGTACAGTCACGGTGCCACATAGTGATCCTTACTTTCCATATTTTTGCTGTGTTAATTATAATTATTTTCATTGTTTTATTTAATTTCTTTGATGTTTTTGTCATAATTAATTTTGTCTGATTTGTAATATGATAATAACCAATAATGTTTTTGTGATTGTACCGAACAATGAATAAATGAATTATCTATCTATTTATCTATCTAGTACAGGTTAGATATTAGATATTGTGCACTGCCTACCCTTTTATGTCACATTTTCCTATCATGCCTTGGTTTGCTGGAAGAAAACTAGCCTTTGTATACATAGGGCGCACTGTAAGTTTCCGGAACTGGCCACTTACATAAACAATATTTAAAAATTTATTGCAACATTTGAAAATAGAACTCTTTGGCTGTAGAATGCAGTTTGTTTCATCTGACTGCCTTTTGTTTTTACCTTGTGGCGCCATTTAAAAAATTGTGTGTCTGCATCAACATGGATTTAACTCGGGAAAATTTTCGTAGTATGATTTTCTACGATTTTAAGTGTAATTTGACAGCTCAACAGAGCATCGCTCGGCTTGAAACAGCTTTTGGCAATGAAGCACCATGCAAGACAACTGTTTATAGCTGGTTTGCAGAATTCAAGCGTGGTCGTATCAATCTCAGTGACGAATCTCGCGATGGTCGGCCGTCCACCGCTGTGACCAACAAAAACATCGATGCTGTGCGCCGTATGATTGAAACAGACAGGCATGTGACCTACCATGAAATTCGCGCATCCTTAGAAATAGGCATGAGTCAAATACAATTAATCCTACACAAACATTTGGGTGTGAGAAAGCTGTGCTCGCGGTGGATCCCACACAACTTGACCGAGGCTCAAAAAACGGACCGCGTCACTTGGTGCAGTGCCATGCTTACCAGATTCAACGAAGGTGCGTCAAATTTGGTGTGGGACATAGTAACAGGTGACGAAACATGGATTTATTGCTACGATCCCAAAACAAAGCAGCAATCGAGCGTATGGGTCTTTCAAGATGAGCCGAAACCAATCAAAGTGGCGCGCGTGAAAAGTGCATCTAAGCGGATGATTGCTTCTTTTTTTAATAAAACTGGACACGTGGCTACTGTTGCTTTAGAGAATCGTCGTACAGTGAATAGTGACTGGTACAGGACCATTTGTTTGCCGGAAGTTATTGACGAACTCCGTAAAAATAACCGTAAACGCCGTATCATCCTGCACCACGACAATGCTAGTTCTCACACGGCCAGACATACAAACGACTTTTTGAAGGCGAAAAATGTAGAATTCATGAGTCATCCTGCATACAGTCCCGACCTGGCACCTTGTGACTTTTTTCTGTTCCCAAAAATTAAGAACCAATTACGCGGTCAACGATTTTCATCACCAGAAGAGGCTGTCGAGGAGTATGAAAAACACGTTTCAGAGGTCACCACAGAGGAGTGGCACAAAAGTTTTCAAAACTGGTTTCATCGAATGAAAAAGTGCATAGACGCCAAGGGAGATTATTTTGAAAAACAATAAATTAATTTTGTACCTTTAATAGTATTTTTTCCTATTCATTCCGGAAACTTACAGTGCGCCCCACGTACATATGTTTTCTCTTAATAACAACCTTTAAAATATCTGTGTGCAATAAAGAATTATGAATTAAGGTATCAGATTGGATAGCTATCGTCCTTGAAAACATGAGAAAACCTTCAATAACTATAACTGCGGGGATAATGCCCCCCTGTCGCGCAAAATGGAGTAGGTATTGAATAACTGGCTAAAAGTGGGCACAATTGTGCCTCTGCCACCCCGTATGGGAGAAGGCGTGACGCTTTGTTAAGTTGGTTTGAACCTAAAAGGTTACCTTATCATTTACTTCTCTTGGCTATTATTACCATACAGGCTGATATTTGGATATGTTATTGCAGATTTCATATTAAATGCTTATGTACAAATAGTTACTACTCTCACAATCCACTTTCCTTTCCTATCTGGGTTTGCTGGTAGAAATCTCTTTTATAGAGATAAGCGCGCCTATATCTTTCTTTGTATATCTCTGTATGTTTGTTTTGTGCAATAAAGTATTCATTCATTCATTCATTCATTCATTCATTCATTCATTCATTCATTCATTTACTACTTTTCAGGGCAGCAAAAAGAATTTGATACCCGAACCGAAACAAGTTTCGAAAATGAGGCATTTCTACAACAGCGTGGCTTGTATAATGACATACAACCTGCAAACGCTGTGTTTGAAATCTATTAAGGAGTTTACTGATTATATTATGGACGTTGGGGTATGTACTTATATGTATGTTGATAATTGATCATTTCATGAAATGGCCAACCATGGAGTCCATGGTTGAATCATCTTTGGTAAAATATCAAATACCTATAGTTCGGGTCAGGTTGGGATGGCCATAGGGGAAAGAGGATGCGACAAAATACTGCATCGCTTGCCGGATACCGGCTGTGCGTAGCTGCTACGAACATGCACGTCATCATCGCACAGCTACGTCTGCTACGCTGCAAGTGCTACGCCGCTACGAGTTTTAGCAATGGGCGTGCAACGTACTCCGCAAGCCATCAACAGTAAGTGCCTATTAATCTTCATTGGCATTCAAGGAGCCTTCGAAAAGACTAAATTCACTAGCATAACAGCGGCACTGGTAAAACACGGAGCAAATGCAGTTTTGGTGGAGTGGATAGGTAATATGTTGAGTAAGAGAGTCATTAAACTCATTTCAGCCGAATCCCAACACGCATTGGTAGCGAAGAGATGCCCCCAGGGAGGTGTCCTCTCGCCGCTGCTTTGGAACCTGGTGGCGAACGACCTCATCACCAGACTGAACACACAGCACTATTACACGGTAGGGTATGCCGACGATATGTCACTATAGTGACACTAACAAGTGGGATCGTCAAGTACGCTATGTGATGTCTCCCAAGCAGCACTGTGGATCGTGGAACGCTGGTGCACAACTAACGAACTATCAGTCAACCCAAATAAGATGGTAATGCACCAACAAGCGCAATCTGGGTTGTTCGGTACAAAGCTACAATTTGCTGCTGAGGTAAAGTACCTTGGTGTAATACTAAATAGGAGCAACCATCTGAACAAGATGATTGATAAAACCACAGTCGCATTTTGGCAGTCCCGAAAAATGGTAGGTAAGACCTGGGGACTAACTCCAAAACCACCCTTTGGCTTTACTCAGCTGTCATCAGATCTTTAATAAGCTTCGGCGCGATAGTCTGGTGGCCACGGAGCAAACTATCCACTGTCTAAGCAAAACTACAACGACTCCAGAGGCTGGTTTGCATGGCAGCAAGAGGATGCATGATGACCACACCCACTGCGGCCCACTGAAGCCATACTGGATCTGCCACCGCTACACCTATTCATCAGACAGCTGCAACAGCGGTGCGTCTCAAAAAACTCAATATATGGAGACATGCTAGCACACTGAAATACTCGACGAGTACACAGGCAAGGAGCTAGTACTAGATCCGTCCCAACTACCCTCGGTTTTTAAATAGATAAGGTGGCTCCCATACAGCAATTCTTCCAATACCACATACAAACTTATGAATGCACTTGATTACGTTCATGGAGTGTGAAAGTTGCCGTACCAATAACTTTGTAAACAACATTTTGCTATGTAAAATCCAAACTATTCTCTCCACACCATCCCTACCATTATGCGGTGGTACCGAACCCTTCGTGCGCGAGTCCGACTTGCACTTGGGCGTTTTTTTTTTGCTTTCATCATTGTTGTATGTCAACAGTATATTTTTACTAGCCTTCAAATGAGAATTGTACTCAAAATAGAGTACACAGCTTACGCTAATTTGAGAGACAGGGTAATCCATCCATCCCTTACAATATTTTTAACTATTTTGATTTTATATATTTCAATTCGGGTTTATATATTTTACATATTGAAAAATCCAGCATCAGGTATCTAGGTATGATAATTGATGATAGGTTGCAATGGGGCATACGCCAAACCTTCATTTACTAGTGTATAAAATACTTTTAACAGGTTTCATGTACCCTTCCTTAGATTAGATTATGATGCTACTGAAAACCTGTTACTCAAGCTAGCTTAACCTTATTTCTACAGAGTTGATATAAGTAAGCTCAAATCAACATACACAACAAAATCAAGCATAACTCTTCATGCACATACTAACATGTTAACACACAGTAACACCCCATTCACTCAGTACACACTTATTAACTCTTACATTACATACACCTCAATACCAAAATAACTATGTTGTTCTCTTTCATTGGTAAAACATAATTGTAATATTTGTATTTTTTTCGTTTTTCGTAATGTAAAATGTAAATAAGAACCTAATGTTTTTATTACGTAATCTCATTTGTGTACTGTGCAACAAAAACATATGGTTAAACTTTAAAACGGGAAGAAACTGTCTCCCAAGACACAGGTTATACCCTAATTTGGGAGACAGAGAAACCCTTCTATCAAGGAATTGTTTTGTGAATAAACGAATTTTTACTTTACTTTATTATGCAAAGGGCGGAGGGGTACCTTCCGCACACCCGCAAAAGGACCTGTGTCACTGTAATCGATTTCGATGTTGCTCATGCAAGTTTAAGCTCGCAGTATTATATTAAAATGGCATCAGTTGTATCTTCATCATATTTGAAAATGAAAAACGAGTGGTCCATTATCAAGCACGGGAACTCGCCAGAAAAGTACCTACAGAAAAAGGTGATAAATTGTGATAAATTGTGAGTGAAAAACTTGTTTAGAAACTAGAAAATGAATTCCAGGTGAAGGATATAAGATTAGAAAAAGAGATGGAAGATTTTACCACCACAGAAGTTGGGAAAACCAGTGATGAAGAGTCCTGATGTGTTTCTAGCGATGATGAAATGAAGTTATCATAGCTTCATTTTATTTAGATTTTGATGAATAAAATGTTATTAGTTTTAATAAAAAGGTGATCATATTCAACCTTCATTTTATCGCGTGCCTTTTTGGTAACTGACAACATCGACTAAAATAATGCCATCCAAACTCGACTTGGACAGTACTTGCTTCGATTAGTTATCATTATCACTATACATTATTTGTTGCAGGGCGAAAATCAGGGCTTCATCATCAATCTAGTCTTCCAGAATGATGCAATAGAATTTGAGCCTAGTTTTAAGAGTTTTCGCGCTCAAGTCTGTCTGTTATATGACTTCTTAATAGACGCCTGCAGACAAACACCGAGACTTGAAAACATGCTATATCAGGACTATGTCAGCCCAATGAAAACCCTTGTACTAAAGGTAAAAGGCGTCATTTATTCTTGGATTTTTTAAAATAGAATAGAATAAAATAATGTTTATTCATATTGCAATAATATACACAATCACACAACAATCAAGCAAAATAAATAAACGAACAAAAGCATGTAAAACATACAACAATAATAACAACGAGTAAACATAACCGCAATCAAATCAAATCAAGTATTCATCTCACGCACCCATTCTGGGGCGTGGGGAGTCAGGGTCAGATCAACGGATCTCTTCCTGATGAAGCGCCTCTGTCCACTCCTATGGACATGTAATCGGGGGGCTGTCCAAAGGAGTGGACAGAGGCATTTCGCTAGGAAGAGATCCGTTGATCTGTAAAGGATGCTATGTAATATATAGGATAGTTACTGAGAAGTAGGTAGGTACAACACGATTATTATTTCTTTACCACTCGACACTTTTATCGGCATAGACCGGAAGAAAATATACATTGCTTCATATTCATCACAATTCTACTTACCATAAAGTAGAAAAAAAGTAATGTACTGAAGTCACATTTTAAAGAGTAGACTTATAAATTTCATCGATGTGTCAATCGCACAATCACTTTCACTGCCTGAATCAGACACATTGGTTATAATGCTTTCACTAAATACTGCATTCAGTTTTTCTTCTTCCGTTGAAAATTCTTCCTCACATTTCTTTGCGTGATTGCAAAGTTTCGTCCAATCTTCAGGTCTCAGCATCTCGATCTTTTTAAACCGTTTGTTAGCTGAATCTATTGAAATATTGGACAATTCTTTTATTTTTAGTGTGTATAGTGTGAATATATGATTCATCTGTATAAACGATATTTTTACCAGAAGCTCTGAATTTCCGGGTTTGTCTGAGTATTTTATTCCTTTTAAACGAACGTCACATTTTTCCATTAATATTTTAAAATTATTCTTTGTTTTCTTACCCGAACCCCAAATCACGAATAATATTTCGAAGAATTGCAACTGATCCTTTGAATCTGATGCCTTCTATTAGTGTTTTCTGTAATGATTTGAGAGTTGGTAGTTCTACCTTTTGTGAAAATAGTATATCGTCCGCTGTTACACAATAATCTCTCTTTACTCCCTATTTTACGTATTGCAATTTTTATTTTATTTTATTTTTATTTTATTACATCAACAAAAATCCACAGCCGTGCTTACATGTAATCTTAAAAAGTGATCTTAAAATGAGGCCAATTAAGGATTTAATTACATAAACAACATAGGAAATCAAAAAGAAGAAAATTTTTTTTAGGACATGTTCCTTCAGAATATTTCTTACGCTCTTTTCAGATATTCCCGTTGCCTCATACTCTACTCACTACATTGGCCTCGCTACAAAAGTATTGATATACATTATTTACAATTTCGCGAGATTGCGCATCAATCGTCTTACCCCGTCTAATTTTACTGGCAGATGATGAATTTATTAATAATTTTCAACATAAAATTAACAACGCCAAATATAAATAAATACACTTCGTTAATTTTACTAAGACAAAGCCCTAATTGTCCATGACTCATAGTAAAAAACCATGGATGAATCAAACTCTTTGCTTTATTCACTTAATCTGTGTGAAAACCCGACAAATAGCTCATAAATGATAGTTTACCATTTGTCTTGTTCATGTGTTGTACTGTAAGAAATGTCTAGGAGTTTATTAAGTCTACGTTAAAAACTAGTTTCAGCGACTAAAACCGAGAAGTGTCAAGCGGAAAACAAAAAATAATCGTACTGGGAACAGCGGCTGTTAGATAGGTAGGTATATATTACGGTCGCTTTTTCCAAACTCAGACAACTCTTATCTCCCTCTTTATCTGAGGAATCTGACAGAGTTTGTACGTGTCAAATGTCAAATAAAATTATTCGACTGTTTATCTGGGGATAAAACAATCGCCTATTAATCGTTTATATCCATCTGTGTTTCAGCCAATAATAGACAATGACCTTGTCGAGAAGTACAAGAAGAATGTCAGCGATTTGATCAGCGAGCAGAGGATAGGCCCTGAGTTGAGAGTGCAGGACTTTGATGACTATGTTTGCTTGCTCGATGGCACGGTAATCTTCCCGAATAGTAAACGATTTCCGTATATTTTGTCTATACCCTATAGCCGATGAATATTTCAAATTAGGTTTTGAAGATTGGGTTCTCCTAGCGATCAGTTGACGTAAACACGTTCCCATCAGTCAATTTAGAATTAGTTTTAAAAGCAAAACCTAAGGCATCGTTTGGCCTTAGTAATTTGTCCTGGTTAAGGCATTTACCCTAGTTATGGCATTTGTCCTGGTTAAGGCATTTGTCCTGGCTAAGGCATTTGTCCTGGTTAAGGCATTTGTCCTGGTTCAGGCATTTGTCCTGGTTAAGGCGTTTGTCCTGGTTAAGGCATTTGTCCTGGTGAAGGCATTTGTTCTGGTGAAGGCATTTGTCCTGGTTAAGGTATTTGTCCTGGTTAAGGCATTTGTCCTGGTTAAGGCATTTGTCCTGGTTAAGGCATTTACCCTAGTTATGGCATTTGTCCTGGTTAAGGCATTTGTCCTGGTTAAGGCATTTGTCCTGGTTAAGGCATTTGTCCGGTTAAGGCATTTACCCTGGTTATGGCATTTGTCCTGGTTAAGGCATTTGTCCTGGTTAAGGCATTTGTCCTGGTTAAGGCATTTGTCCTGGTTAAGGCATTTGTCCTGGTTAAGGCATTTGTCCTGGTGAAGGCATTTGTCCTGGTGAAGGCATTTGTCCTGGTTAAGGTATTTGTCCTGGTTAAGGCATTTGTCCTGGTTAAGGCATTTGTCCTGGTTAAGGCATTTGTCCTGGTTAAGGCATTTGTACTGATATTACACTTTGGCCGTTTTTAGAATGCGATTATGACATTTTCTGAATGCTTACATAATAAGCAATATTTTTCATTGCAGATGTCAAAAATTTATAGGTTTTGAGCTGTCAGGATCGCATTCTCTCAGCGGCCAGACTTTAAATCATTTGTCCTGGTTAAGGTATTTGTCCCGGTTAAGGCATTTGTCCTGCTTAAGGCATTTCACCCTCCTTATGAAGTCTTATTTAATTATTAGACAACTTAGATTTAATCTAGCAATCCTAATTTTGTAAAAAATACAAAATTCCTATAGTCCACACTGAGGCTGCTGACCCACTCGGTGTTCAGTAACTTTACGTGAATCGTCCACTGTAACGTATTCGAAAATTCCAGTCTCTTAAATCCGTGGAGGACTTCATGGCCACCAGTCCCGAGAAGGAGTTCGAGGAATACTGCGAGGAAGCAGTCAAGTATGTGGAGCTAGCCCGAGAAATACCTTCCAACCTGGAGGGCACCATCGTCATCGGAATGTTCCAGATGCAGAGAGGCGACCTGATCGGCTCCCTGCGCGGGGCGGCGACTAAACTAGCCAATTTACTGCTGAGGAGGATGACTGAGGACTACCTGGCTATCATCAAAAGGTATGTTTGATCAATGTGTCTTTCTGTTGGGCTATCACTGCAATCGTGTGGGCCGCAATATCTTAAATGGCCGGTCCACGGGACTACAATAAATTATTTGTACTAAATTAGATGTAATGTAGAACCCTGCCTCAGCCCCCGTAAGTGCGGAACTTCCGCAATAAATCGTAGCTCCGCCTCCGTACCCGCCCCCGTTTTGTAACGCAGGTTTAGTTCAATTGATACTCGTATATAATGCGGGAAGAGCGATTCTAGTAAACTCTGCCGCTCATCTTGGTTTTCGAGCGGAATGGTAAAGTAATACGTATGCTTGTGCGGCGGTAATCATCGGGCCAGGGGTTGGGCCTAAGTAAAATGATACATGACTGGATTCGATCAAATTATTATAAATAAATAAATTATTCTTACTCTTTTGGCTTTAATCAATGAAAGTTTAAATTCAACTATGGTTGGCCATTTCATGAAATTATCAATTCTGTGATATTGAAATGACATATATAGAGTCTAGTTAATGAAAGTAGATATTCGAGTTATTTGAAAACTTTCCTATCCTATTAGGTTATTAAAATATGAATATCCTCTTAGGTTATTAAAATATAAATTATTTTGAATTTTTGACACATTTCATGCTAAGGTGTACTTTAAAAAAAATATCATTGTTTTTGTTTATTTTTTCGTTTTTAACTAATATAAAGCTTTATATGGGTGTATATAGACTGGAAATTTATGCAAATTAATTGAGTGCAATATTAGAAAGTGAAATTCGCTTAAAAACTCATTAGCTGAAATCTGAAAAGAGAATTATCTAAAGATACTCAAATCCCCAATAAAATTAAGGAAATTATTGTTTGTTAATGACATTTTAACTAGCTACCGACTTTTTGAATACCTGTATCTAATAAATAATTGGGTTCTCATTAGATAGCAAATAAAAGGGTACTTAGTAAATGACTTGTTCGGGCACAGACATTAAAGTCGATCGCAATAAATAGAAGCGCACTAAAAGAAAATCATTTAGTATTCTTCAATCATTGAAAGTACAAACATCATGGCAAGCATCGTAACAAACTTGGATTTGGTCGTTATTTTGAAAAAGCGCTGTCAAACTCAGTAACTATAATTTTTTGGTTTCAAACCGTGCTATCTCGTTTAAACAACAATGTATCTGAAGAAGATTGTGTGACTTTAACAGAATTTTGCCGGAGATTCACTAGGGCTGCACAAAAACGATATAAATGAACACAACGGAAATATGAGAGATTCCGAACTGACTACGAAAGTTGATTGGCCGAGTTGCTTAAAAGAAAATATAAAATCGATTACTCAGCATGAGGGAAGTCCTATAGTGCCCCTTTTAGAGCCATCACCAAGTTCTAACGTTACTATTTTGGAGTCATCGTCAAGGGCTACTGGTTGTCTTTTGGAGCCATCTACATTATCAATTGGAGCAATGACGAAAAGAAAAATCTCAAATCGTAAACATTTTGAAGACTTTGGAACGAAACAGAAAAAGAAGCAGAATGTAAAACTGACTGCCAAAGATTCCAGTGAGCTCCTATTTGCTACTATTTCTAAGTTGAAAGATGAAGGCCAAAACAACATCCCTTCTGTGATTGAATATATGGTGAAGCACCCAGAATCCATCAAAAATCTTCAAGACTTAATTACAAACCAACCAGTAAAAAAACGTTTTCACCCCAAAAAGCACTTGGTTTACTAATATCTCTGAATTTGTCAAAATGACTGCGAGAATCTGCAATTCGTGAAGGCCTTACACACTTGTACCCTTCGTATTACTGCGTGCAAAAAGATAAGAATGTGTGCTTTTCACTTAAACCGAAAAATTCAATTACGGTGACAGATTCTACAGCAAAAATTTCACTGCAAGCTTTGCAATGAAAGTTACTACTTTATTTCCATATTAGTTATATTAGGTACATTCTAAACACATATAAAATTTTGTAGTCATGTAAATGTATGTATGTAATGTAATATAATTATATATGCATGTGTTTGACGACCCGAATGGCCGAGTCGGCAGTGACCCTGCCTACGAAGCCAAGGGTCCCGGGTTCGAGTCCCGGTGGGAGCAAATATTTGTTTGATGAGAATGGATGTTTTTACCCTAGTCATGGTTGTTTATCTATCTAAGTATAATATTTATCTATATAAGTATGTGTATCGTTGTCTAGTACCCAAGATACAGGGAATCCTAGTTTGGGGCTAGATCAATGTGTGTAAATAGTGTCCAAGGTATATTATTATTATTATTATTATTATGTAGATACATACGTAAATACAATACAAACATACAATATAATGTATCATCGCAGGCGTAGGATGTATGGTGCGAAGTACGAGTATTTCCACGCAATTCAATGGATATATTCGCCTTTTTACCACGCGTGAATTGTCAGCCTTGCTTGAATGCATTATCATACTTTATAATCTCTTCCCTTCTCCCCTATAGCATCTACGATGAGTATGCCGGCATCGCGAACACTCTGCTCACACCACCGCCGGACACTGCTGCCCTCATGGAGCTCTACGCATACACCAAGAAGGTATAACTGTAATGTGACACAGAAACCTAACTTGCCTAACGCGGGTACTCCACGCGATATTGAAACGCGCGGGGCACACCCGTTATTTAGTTGTCCGCGTAAAAATATACGCCAAGTGCCTTTGAACAAGAGGTTTTATGTAAGCGCTGCATCTAGTTTCGCAATTTGATAAGCGCGGTCTCCGAGTTACGTCCGTAATCCACGCGTAATCCGTGCGACGTCCGCGTGTTCGACGCACGTACGTACGAGTATCGTGAAAATGTTTCACAAAGTGAAACCGTGAGCGTTTAATAGTAAGAATAGTAGAGCCAACACCTAGCAGTTTCAAGAAATATACTTGTGTTTTTTAGTATCCGTAGTTTGGGTTGTTTCTCAGGTCGAGGAAATCTTACTGGAGGAAATGGAAGACAAACTACGTAATGTGATGCGGTACATCATGTTCCTAGGCGACTATACTACCTTCACACCGCTTGAGATGAAAGCAAACAACCAGACATTCCACTGGTGAGTGGGTTTAATTGGGGCCAAAAAAAATGTCGGAAAAATAATGAAAATGGTTACCTGTCTTTACAGGTACGCCCGAATGCCCGGTGTCATTGAAGAATGCAAAGTCGTATGCGAACAGAAACGACTCGACTATCAAGAGCTGCTGAAGGTACTGTTGAAATAGTATATTGTTGGGTTAGGAGGTTCGTATGGGGAACTGTAGAGTTAGCAACGATCGCGTTAGCCTGGGACTGTAAATATGGTAGAACGAATCGTGTGTGATTGATAATAACAAAGGGTAAAGTTTTATAAATTCCCTTAACAACTATATGTAATAAAGTCCCTGTCCAGGTGCGGATTGCCAAGTTCATAGAGGAGGTGGACGTGATGGAGGAGCAGGTTGGTGAACTGCAGTACTGGGGCGACATCGAGGAGCTCAACAAATATGTGACGCGCGCGCGCAGGCTCGATCAGAAGTACGTAGCGTCAAGCAGGCAACTTAAGACACAGGCAGATTATTGTAACCGCGAAATATAACATACGGGCTAGCAGAGGCCCAGTAGGGCGTCCATTTAGTCAGTTCATACCTCATTTCGCAGGACAGGTATTGCGAAATTCGTCATTCATGTGTAACTTCATAAATGCCTAGTTCATTCACGAAATCATCCATTCATTCCTTTATTCATTGGTCGCCGTAAAGACGACTGCAATAGCTGTTATAAAAGCAAAAAAATAATGGAAAGTATGATACTTCTATTTCCATGGTTGATTTTGTATACTTTTCTGCAGGCTGGCCCAGGCTCTGGAGAAGATCGACCAGTTCAACGAAGAGGAGGTGTCATTCGGGTACGAGCAGTCTCAGTACCCGAAGCGGAAACAGATCTACGATCGCCTCGTGCCGTACAAGAGGCTCTACGACGCGTCCAACGATTACTTGGAGAAGTATAATAACTGGATGACTTCGAAGGTATGAGTTACTGGCACATACAAGGCTGATAATTTGACCTTTAAAAGTTCGCACGAATTTATTGTCCACTAAGAGAAATGTAAATCGATCGAAATTAGTGTGGAGTCTAAAATCATATCTAGTCGTACTTGTTTAAGACGATGGTCGAATTTAAAACATTAGAGATATTTGTTAGTACTTCATTTTCCAATCAGGACTCTTCAATCTGAGCTGTCTCGTTAAATTCAGTTTCATATGCAACAAACCTTTCCTTAGTATTCAGTATTCAGTATTTATTGTGTCATATAAATAGGTACATTTCACATATAAGTAGGAACTCTATAATTATATGGGCCCCGTTAGGGCATTGCACAGTGACTTAAATACCTAGATTATCATTCACATTTTCACACAGGTTAGTCACGACCTGCGCAGGTTCTGGTCGAATCTACTTCATCCTTAATTTGCGTGGTCGGTGAGCTAAAATAATTATGTTTAATAATTTCATGAAACATTTTAATTAATATGATTTATTAATGACTTAATTTAAATCTAATCTAATTTAACTTATTTTGACATGTATTTACCATTATGGACGCTTGCGTCTGAAATAAAGATTATTATTATTATTATTATTATTATTATTATTATATTTTTATGAATTTTTCATTTCACTCTTGTAATAAAGAGTTTCTGATACACGGGCTTACGCCAAGTGCTTATCTACTAAAGATCACGGTCCTTGCCCAAGAATTTTCGTACAATTCTACATGTATTTAGTATTGTTGCTTTTTGAAGAAGTATGTGTGTGGATCTGGGTATATTTAGTGTTTTGAGACTAGTGTGTAATGTGTATGGGATGACTCCTGTGGATGAGATGACTATTGGGATGGTTTTTACAGATTGTACATGCCATTGTGTTTTAATTTCAATGGCAAGGTCTGTGTATTTTATGTTTATTATTATTATTATTATTATATTTTTATGAATTTTTCATTTCATTCTTGTAATAAAGAGGTTCTGATACACGGGCTTACGCCAAGTGCTTATCTACTAAAGAACACGGTCCTTGCCCATGAATTTTCATACAATTCTACAAGTATTTAGTATTGTTGCTTTTTGAAGAAGTATGTGTGTGGATCTGGGTATATTTAGTGTTTTGTGACTAGTGTGTAATATTTATGGGATGACTCCTGTGGATGAGATGACTATTGGGATGGTTTTTACAGATTGTAAATGCCATTGTGTTTTAATTTCAATGGCAAGGTCTGTGTATTTTGTTTTTATTATTATTATTATTATTATATTTTTATGAATTTTTCATTTCATTCTTGTAATAAAGAGGTTCTGATACACGGGCTTACGCCAAGTGCTTATCTACTAAAGATCACGGTCCTTGCCCAAGAATTTTCGTACAATTCTACATGTATTTAGTATTGTTGCTTTTTGAAGAAGTATGTGTGTGGATCTGGGTATATTTAGTGTTTTGAGACTAGTGTGTAATGTGTATGGGATGACTCCTGTGGATGAGATGACTATTGGGATGGTTTTTACAAATTGTACTTGCCATTGTGTTTTAATTTCAATGGCAAGGTCTGTGTATTTTGTGTTTATTATTATTGTTATTATATTTTTATGAAGTTTTCATTTCATTCTTGTAATAAAGAGGTTCTGATACACGGGCTTACGCCAAGTGCTTATATACTAAAGATCACGGCCCTTGCCCATGAATTTTCATACAATTCTACAAGTATTTAGTATTGTTGCTTTTTGAAGAAGTATGTGTGTGGATCTGGGTATATTTAGTGTTTTGAGACTAGTGTGTAATGTGTATGGGATGACTCCTGTGGATGAGATGATTATTGGGATGGTTTTAACAGATTGTACATGCCATTGTGTTTTAATTTCAATGGCAAGGTCTGTGTATTTTGTGTCTTTTCTGTAAAAGTTGTGGTAAGGTTGTGTGTATTTGGTATGGCTATATCTATGAGAAATACTGTTTTGTTTTGTTTATCGTGGAGAGTTATGTCAGGCCTGGTGAAATGAATAGTTTTGTCTGTAATTATAGTTCTATCCCAGTAGAGTTTAAAGTCTGTTGATTCTAAAACTGTTTCAGGTGTGTATTTATAGTAGGCTGTTTTTTGTGCAATCAATTTGTATCTGAATGCGAGGTGTTGGTGTATGATGGCTGCAACTTGGTCGTGGCGGTGTTTATAATCTGATTGTGCGAGTGATCTGCAGGCTCCTGTGATATGCTGTATTGTTTCTGAACTATTGTGGCAGTGTCTGCACATGTCGCTTGCCATTGTGCGGTCGTGTATGATATGTTTTCTGTAGTTACGAGTATCTATAACCTGGTCCTGTATGGCTAACATAAATCCCTCCGTTTTCGGGAACAGCTCGCCTTTCTTAAGCCACGCGTTCGACGCAGTTTAGTTGACGTTAGGGTTGGCTAAGTCTAAGCGGTGTCTGCCGTGGAGGGATATTTGTGTCCAGATGTCGATTTTCTGTTGCGGTTTGATGATAGTTTCATTTATCTGAGCTTGATGGTATTGTAGGTTAAGTGGAGTATGTTTAAAGTCGGACTGAGCGACGGCATTGTGCAGGGTTGAGTCCGATGATTTAGCGTGAAAGAACCTTCTTAGTGTGGTGATTTGTTTGTTGTGTAATTTTTTTAAGTCTATCATTCCCCTTCCTCCTTCAATTTTAGTTAGTGCGAGTCTTTGTATGCGAGAGAGTGGATGGTGTTTTCTGTATTTAGTCATAAGTGTTTTGATGGTGCGTTGGTGTTTTATTAAGTCTGATTGGGACCAGTTGATTATACCGAATGAATATGTTAGGATTGGGATGGCGTATGTGTTTAATGCTTTGACGGTATTTCTAGCGTTCAAGTGTGTTTTAAGTATGCTATGTATCCGTTTCCTAAACTTCTGTGTGATTGTTTTTTTGTCTCCCTTTGATGTATCTGTTGCGTTTGATAGTAACCTAAGTATTTATATCCTATCTCGTTATCCACTGGATCTATTTGATCTCCGTTCTTTAATATGTATGTATTGCTCTCAACTTTTCCTCTATGAACTGATTGTATTTGCACTTATCTATTCCGAACTCCATCTGTATGTCATTAGAAAACTGTTGTGTTAGATCTGCAAGTTTATGTATTTCTGTTAAGTTACTTCCATAAAGTTTTATATCGTCCATATAAAGTAAATGTGATAATGTGTGGTGTGTGTCATCAAACTTTATTTGGAATCCTTTTTTTGTGTTATTGAGTAGATTTGATAGTGGATTAAGTGCCAAGCAAAACCAGAGGGGACTCAGTGAATCGCCCTGGAAGATTCCTCTGCGAATGATGATTTTGTCAGTCTGAATTGTATTGTTATCATTGTATAACTTAAGAATAGTGTTCCAGGTCTGCATGGTTGTTGATAGATATGAGATAATAGTGGGGTGAACTTTATAGTGTTGTAATACGTGGATAAGCCATGTGTGCGGTACAGAGTCAAAGGCCTTCTTATAGTCAATAAACATAGTGTTAACGTTTCTTTTTTTACGGAGAGCTTTTTTAGATGCGACCGCATCGATGATAAGTTGCTCCTTGCATCCCTGACTGAATTTGCGGCATCCTTTTTGTTGTTCAGCTAGTAACTGGTTGGTGTTTACGTGTTTGTATATGAGTTGACTAAGACATGCTGTTACTATTTTGTATATGTTTTGGAGACAAGTTATGGGTCGATATTTAGCTGGGTTTATGGTATCTGTAAGGTCTTTAGTTAGCATATAGGTAGTTCCTTGTGTAATGTTATATGGCATGTGCTCTGGATTTTGTATAAAATCGTTTATCTGTAACCGGAAATTAAAATTTATCAGAGATATCTGCACTGAGTGTGATATAGTCCTTATTCAGGAGACATGGGCCTTGGATAAAGATATACGACTACTAGACTCGGTCCATGAAGAATTTCAAGCCTGGGGTAACTCTGCGGTGGATCTAGCAAGCGGTCCGCTACGCGGAAGGCCCTACGGCGGCGTCGCCATACTAACAAGAAAGTCCCTTCGAGTGAGACACGTGACCTGCGATACATCCAGAGTCAGTGCGATAGAGGTATTAATATCAGAGACCTCATCCCTTATGATTTTCATAGTATATATGCCGGTTGACCATACAGATGAACTACCCGAATTTCTGGAATGTCTCTCGCATATTCTGGCTGTTATTGAAGAAAAGCAATGCACCAACAAAATTGTAATGGGCGACCTTAATGCCGACCCGGACGCAATCTTTGGAAGAGAACTAACTAAATTCTGCAAGGAAAATGACCTTAGAATCCTGGATCTAGAGAAGCTCCCAGCTGACAGCTACACTAATATCAGCGACGCACACTCAACGACCTCCTGGCTAGACCATTGCATTGTTAGCGAATCAATTGTGGAATTGATTGAAGAAATACATATCGATTACACTGTGGACTGGACTGATCACCGACCTATGTATGTGCAACTTAGAGCTAATGACCTTGTGAAATGCACTATGGACAACAAAAGACCAATGGACCCCGCCTCCTGGAAGCCGAAAGGGCGTAGGGATATCCTTAAGTACCGCAAAAGTCTCGAACAGTATCTCAATAAGACTATAAACACGTACAATAATTTATCACAAACCAAAATGTGCATAAGGGATATAGATAAACTCTACGGCGACATTGTTTGCGCGATACGAAGAGCTGCAACTAATTCTTTCTCTGGACGTGCCAACTCACAAAGGAAACATCGGATCATACCAGGCTGGAACGACAGAGTAAAGGAACATTATGAAAACTCCCGAGCAGCTTTTCTGAGATGGATATCGGCTGGCAAACCGAACCATGGCACGCTATTTGAGGAACGAAAACATTCTCGACAGATATTTAAACAACATCTTAAAGATTGCATGGACGCCGAGGAACAGATTAAAATGGACGTAATCGCCGAGGAATTAAACGACAAGAAGTTTGGCTCGTTCTGGTCAAAAACTGGTGCCATGATAAATACAAGACCTACTATACCTACACACATCGACGGTTGCACTGAAAACACCAATATTGCGGAAAACTTCAGAAAAGTATTCTTGGAGCTTGCACCGGAAAGTTATGACAATTCGTTGCCATTTGTCGCCGATCAAGATCATACTTCGACAGACTTAACAAGAGATGACGTCATTCGAGCAATCAAGTCAATACCGAGCGGCAAATCACCAGGGCACGATGGGCTCTCGGCCGAACATATAAAGTTTGCCTGCAGTATTCTAGCGGATCTTCTAGCTAAGCTGTTTAAGAACATGATCGACTTAAACCATTTACCGCATGATTTCACAAAAACAGTCGTTGTTCCGATATTGAAAAACCGACAGCTGGATTCATCGTCTTCTGCTAGCTACAGACCAATATCGCTGTCTACGATATGTGCTAGGATAATGGAGCGATTAATACTGCATAAAATATTCACGAAACTGCACACGACTGACGCTCAGTTTGGATTTAAGCCCCAAAGCTCAACCGACATGGCTATATTTACGCTGAAAGAGACCATCGGGCAGTACGTAACACGAGACACCAGCGTATACGCCTGTTATCTTGACCTGTCCAAAGCATTTGACCGAGTCGTACATGACAGGCTCTGGACGAAGTTGCAGGAGAGGGCAGTACCTAGCCCAATCATCTCGTTGCTGAAGACCTGGCATCGCGAGCAGCAGAACGTCGTACGATGGGGTGGCTCATACTCGTCTCCTGCTCCACTTCAATGTGGCGTCCGTCAAGGCGGTTCCATGTCTCCGATGCTGTTTAATGTATATATGGATGACTTGAGCAAGAAACTGCAAGATAGTAACATCGGATGCCACCTGGCCGGTACATGCGTCAACCACATTGCATACGCAGACGATATGGTCCTTTTGGCACCCTCGATTAAGGCTCTTCGTGGTCTCTTAAGCACGTGCGAGCAATACGCACAGACGCACGGGCTAGTCTATAACGTCAGTAAGACCAAGATGATGATCTTCAGAGCAAAAAATGGACCGACGTGTGTACCTCCGCTATACCTGGACGGAAAAGAAGTTGAGACAGTCGCAGAGTTTAAGTACTTGGGACATATTATTACCGACGACATGTCTGATGCCAGGGACATCAAACGACAGCAAAGAGCCATCAGTGTGCGCTCCAACATGATTGCGTTGCGCGTCGGTTCACCAGATGTAGCGAAGCGGTCAAAGTTACTCTCTTTCTCGCGTATTGTGCTGGCCTGTACACGAGTGAACTATGGTGCAGGTACAGAAAAGCTGACTACAACGTTATGAGAGTGCAGTACAATAATGCGCTCAGGATCATCTGTCGATTGCCACGATACTGCAGCGCGTCGCAGATGTTTACGGAGAGGAGACTCCCGGGCTTCGACGGTCTCATGAGGCACCGGATAGCGTCCACGCAGGAGCGGTATGCCAGATCCGGTAACACCATGTTGCAGGCAGCTCTGGCACTCCGCGGACCTATACAGGAGACGTGGACGCGAGTACATCTTACGTTTTCATAATAAGAATAATTGTATTATAATATCATTGTTATATTTGTAATTTTAATTTAATAATTTGTAAATTTGTAATTTTATTTTATTAATTTGTAAATTTGAATTTTGTATATGGCTCCGGCCGGAATAAAGACCAATTTATTTTTATTTATTTTCATTATTTATGTAACAATAATATTGGGTGGGTAATTGTGAGTTTTTTGTACCAGTAATTATGAATTTTATTAGAACCGGTGGCCTTCCTGTTATGTGTCTTAGCTATTACTGAAATCAGAGTATCTATAGTGATACCATCAAATTCCATTCCTGGAACATTTTCGAGAGCATCTGAGCTCCATTTGCTATTATTGTGTGTTACTGGCTTTGACCATATGTTTGACCAGAAGTCATGTAATGCTTCTGGTGTAGGTGCTTCTTGTGATTGTGTGGGGCGGTTTGAGTTTTCGGTGAGTATTATTATTATTATTATTCATTTCATTCAACGACATTAGAACATTACTTATACTATAGTTACTTTTCTATATTGCATAATATTTTATCTTAACTATATTATATATATTTTATCTTAACTATATATTATAATTATGGGAAAAATAGCTTGTGTATTTCTCAAAACCTATATCTATAAACTGTCATTGAAAACTTCTTGGGTAGAGTAATATGCTTTTTCTAAGAGCAGCGTGGTTAGTTTTTTTATCAATGTTTTTATGTATAAGTTTTTAAATGTGTTAGGTATTTTATTGTAAATGAGAATGGACCTGTATTTGGGACTACTTTTATAAATTTCGAGTTAAGGTGCAGGAGTATGAGTTTAGTGTTTCTGCGAGGGTTTTTGTCGAAGGTGTAAAGTTGTATGTTTTTGTGTACATGTGTGGCTATTTCCAATATGTATATGCAAGGGAGCGTAAGTATTTTTTCATTTCTGAAGTGGGGTTTGCAACTTTCTTGTATATGTGTATTGGTTATAATTCGAACGCATTTTTTCTGCTGTATCAGCAGGTCTACGAAGTTTGTACTATCTCCCATACCGGAGCCACGCTTGTGCATAGGCGTAGTATGTCGTTATAGCACATTTTTTGCTTGTATTAGATTTAAGGGTGCTTATGGCGTATGTGAAACTTGATAAATTATTTTTAAGGTTACCTATGTGGATTTTCCAATTTAATTGGGAGTCTACTGTTATTCCTAGCAGCTTGGTATTCTTGACTTTTTTATGTTTAGTTCGTCTATCAGGGGTTGTAAATTTAGTGGTTGACTTTGGTACGGAGCGAATTGAATTAATTTTGTTTTTGTGTTGTTTATTTTTAAGTTATGTTGGCATAAATATTTATCAATAGCTTGGTAAGAGTCCTTCATGGTTGTAATAAAGTTGGAACTGGGGCATTCAAATAAGAGGGAGATGTCATCTGCAAACATGGTAGTTTTGGTGTTTGTAATATGGGGTAGGTCGTTTATGTATACAAGAAACAGGACACAACCGGTTACACTGCCTTGCGGTATAGACAAGTTAGTAGTCAGGGTGGGGGATCTAACACTTTCCAGTTAAGAAGTTAACAGTTTATGGGAAACTCGGTCATATGCTTTCGACATGTCAAGAAGTTGGCCTACTGAGTGGTTTTTAATAATAATGTAATCGTAAGCTTCCTGTACATAGCTAAGCAGAGCTGTTGTCGTACTTTTTCCTTTGCGGAAACCGTGTTGACAATTGTTGATCAAATTAATTTCTCCAGAAAGTTGTATAGGTAGTTGGTGACTGTCTTTTCGAAAAATTTTGAAAAGGAGAATATTGCAATGGCTCTGTAATCTTGTTTTGTTTCCTGGATCACCACCTTTTTTATAATGGGTTTTATTTTGGCAAGTTTGAGTTTTTCTGAGAAAATCAAATCAAAATCAAAATCAAAAATCATTTATTTCCATAGGATGTTGTTACATCACTTAGATCCGTCATTACATTTTTTTTGGTGAGTTCACTAACCCAATGGCGGAATCTGTGGAGAAGAGCTCACCGAAGAAACTCCACAGTCGTCGCATCTTTTGCGTTTCCTTTTTTAAATAAAATATTGTCAAATTACAAAATGAATGCTAATTATATATCGAAACAGCCTGTTACTCAAACAATCTATTCCCATGGACATCTGTCCTCTAAGTAATCAGATATCCTGTAGTAACCTTTTTTATACAATTTCTGTTTTATTATTATTTTAAACTTGTCTAAAGGTAAGTTTTTAATATCAGTAGGGACCTTATTGTAATAGCGTATACAATTGCCTTTAAAAGAATTACTAATTTTATGTAGTCGGCTTACATAAGCAACCAACTTGTCTTTATTTCTAGTATTAAAATTGTGTATATCACTGTACTTCTGAAAATTAGTTATATTTCTTTTTACATACACAAGATTGTCATAGATATATTGAGACACAAATGTCAGAATATTGATTTCTTTAAACTTTTCCCTCAGTGACACTCTAGGCCCTAATCTATAAATTGCACGAACAGCCCGTTTCTGCAGAATAAATATACTATTAGCATTCGCAGCGTGACCCCACAATAAAATACCATAGGTCATTAGACTATGTAAGTAACTAAAGTAGACTAGTCTAGCGGTGTCTACGTCGGTAAGAGCTCTAATTTTTTTAACTGCGAACGCTGCCGAACTCAGTCTGTTCGACAATTTATTTATATGAGGATCCCATTGTAGTTTGGCGTCTAAAGTAATGCCCAAAAAGACAGTCGACTGCACAAGGTCCAATCTCTGTCCTTTTATAAATATGTCTGTTAGCAGCCATCACTAAGTGATTGGTTTATGAGAGCGGCTAGTGGAGCGGTAAGTTCTCTGTTACAGAACTTTAGTAAAATAGGGGGTATGTCATCGTAGCCTGAACTACGTTTGTTGGGAAGGTTCCTTATGATTTTATTGATTTTCTTTTCTGTCATTGGACTCAGGAAGATGCTGTTGAGACAATTTGTTACAGAGGTGTTAATTGTATTTTCATTTGCTAGTTTTTCAGGTTTGCTTACAGATGTAAAGTATTCATTTAATGTGATGGAAACAGCTGAGATGTCAAGTTGATTGTCTATTTCGTCTAAAGTTATGTTGCGAGGTGGAATAGTTCTGTCGCCCTTTGTAATACGTTTTATTAATCTCCACATTGTTTTGGTTTTGTTTGTCGATGTGTCCATTTCTCTTAAATATACATTTTTCCTAGAAGATTTGATGCATTTTTTAATGTTTTTGAAAAAAGTTTTTAGTATTTATTAATGACAGGGCTTTGAGATTAGTTATTTAACATTATCGTGCGCTTATATTTACAGGACCTCCTTAGTCCTTTTGTAAGTCAAGTTTTATTCTTAAAAGGTTTTATTTCGATTTTTGTTTTTGGTATATATTGTTCCAGGTTTTTTGTATTTCCTTTTCAAAACAATTGAAATTTTCATTAATACTTTGGCTTGGTATTATTATTTGATCCCAGCGTAATATTGACAGAGCAGTTTTAAACTGTGTCATATTTTAAAACTGAAAATTCTCTTTTTTGTTGTTATGTTTTCCCGTAAATAATTTGGGGAGAAATCTATGTATATTACCACGGATTTGTGGTCTTAAATACCATGGTCTATTACTGACACTGTTTTTGGACAGTTGTTACAGAAGGCTAAATCAATGCAGGATGAAGTATTTGGGGTTACCCTCGTGGGCTCATTTACCTGTTGGCGTAGATTTAGTTCTAACATCAGATTTATTAGTTTCCTACTGTCTACCGACGGTATAATTTGGTCGATGTTGTAGTCGCCTACCATCATGATGTCGTGTTTTTTGTACTTTTTCTTTAGCAGAAGTGATAGATCGCTAAGAACATTATAGAAGGTTTCTATGTGGCGGTTAAATCTATGAAGGTTTATTATTAAAGTGTTTAGGGGGTAGCTGAATGGCGCTTATTTCAATAATACTTTCCACTGTTAGATTTGATATGTCTTTGCATTCAGAGTAATCTAATTCGTTCTTCACAAGAATAGCGACCTCCACCTCCTTTACAAGAGCTTCTGTAAAACGCTGAGGCAAATTTATAATTTTGAATGTGTATTAAACTTCTTTGGTTCGACTTTATCCATGTTTCCTGTAAGCACAGTATTTGATAATCAGTTTTCTCTATAATTGACTCTAGTACATCAGTTTTATTTTTTAGACTCTGCATATTTTGAAAAAATATCGAAAATTTTTTAGGACAGTTCTTAGTATTTTTGACGAAAGGACTGGTTATTTGGTTGTAAAGGTTGTTGGCTAGAAAATCGAGGTACTTGATGTGAGGGTTCGGAGCTAGTCGTGGTGGAGGTGCGATTTGCAGAGGATTTGTCAGAGACGTATGTTGAGGTGGGTACTTCAATACCGTCTATCATCAATCTGTTGTTCCGTATCGTGGCGTGTTTGCCGCTGGTTCTGGCTTCGCGTAAAGTTTTAGTAATTTCGTTTTGTTTTCGTAAGACCTCTCCTTCTAAGTATTCCGTAACCTTGATTCCAGTATTGTAAAAACAATGTTTATTTTGTAGAATAAAGTTTGTCATATTCTTGCTGAAGGCTAGTGGTCTCATGTGTCTTCTTTTCCCTAGACGACTTGAGTTCTCGATGTATCCAAACAGGTTAGTGTTGGCGACATCTTTAAATATGTATGATACGCGTTCATAGAGCTGAAGGTCAGTTTCTTTGTAGCATTTTGGAAGGCCATGTACTACTATTTTCTTGCAGTTTTCTGAAGTCGACTGTGGTTTGTGGTTTTCTTGTAGCTTGTATAGTTCTTTGTGCAGCGTTGTAATTTCGTTTTCTAATTGAACTATTTTTACGTTCAGGCTTGTTATTTGAGTCGTCGCTGAGTCTAAATTTATGGATATTATGTCTGTCTTTTGGTGAAATTCATTTCTTAAGTTCGACATTGCTTTGTTTATTTCTTGGTGTATGAGTGTTTTGATGTTATTCATGAGGAGGTGGTTGTTGGAGCTGAGTTTTTCTGTTATGAATTCCCCCAGCTGCTGTACGATTTTGCTTGTTTCGATATTTTGTACTGTCTCATTGTGTAGTAGATTTGCTGTAGAGTTCAAAGTGTTTCCTTGAATTGTTTTGTTGCTAAAGAACAAGTCTTCGGTAGAGATGTCAGCATTGGAGGAGCGATCTTTCCGTCTTAATGTGTATGTGTCATCAGATTCATCCTTGCTTTTTTCTGTCGTTGCGTAAAGGTCTGATTTAACAGGGGTGTTGGTGTTGTCTCGTTTCGGCATTTTGCAGATGCACTCTTGACATTTCCATGTCTTTTTGCGTTCCATTGACATGATATTCATGAACAGTTTTTCGGATACCCCGGCGCAATCTAATTCGTATGATTTCATACACAATGAACATACCAGATAGTACTTAGTTTGGATGCTTTGGTGGCAACCAAAACATTTATGACTCTTGACTTCAGCCATGTTGGAAGAAAGATATTAATTATTGGTGGGTAGGTGTGATCTCAATGATTTTTCTTGGCAGGTATCGCTTTTTACAGGTTGCACTTTTGCATCTTGTTTCCCTTATTAATTTATATAACAAAAAGCAAAAAATAAATGAATAAAAAAGTAAAAATTTTGCTAAAAGGGTGTGAAATTTGATCCTGGGACCTCTTGTGCCGTAGTCTGGCTGTTCACGGCTGCGGCAGCCGCTCGCTGGCAGCTAACAACGAAATTGCAGTATATATGCAATCGGCTGACCGGCTCGTTGGTGGAGGGCGTTGCTACGGTTTGTGAGTCACCGCGTTAGGTCTCGGCAATCGATGGTTAGCAACAGCGACTGGCAAATTAACGGCTGATTCTGCTTGATTTCTTGAGTAAAATGTTCTTTTGGCTGAGTGGTGTAACAAACTGTTTATGTTTCAGTGAAGATCTTTAGAAACTGATTCTTTTAGTTTTTATTTCGTCACTATCGGTGCGAATTTTTCACAGTTTTGAATTAAATTTGACAGAGAGGGGATAAGTACGCTTAGAAGCGCGCGCTTGTTATATTACCTTGTGGGTTGGTCCATAGGTAGAGAATAATTGAATTTATCTGCTCATCCAGGTGGGTACCCACGACCCCGAAGACATAGAGGGCGACGTGGGCTATTATTACAAGATCGTTTACAAGCTGGAGAAGTCGTTCTCGGACACGCCGGAACCGTATCGCCTTGCTTGTTCTGTTAGGTGAGGTTAAATACTGTAACCAGAAAAAATATGAAATGTCTTTGGTATGCTTCACTAAAAAAGGCATCTAGAAATGTGAGCTCTGGAATGAGCAGGGATCTAGAGAGGTAGATAGGGAGTAGTCAGATAAAGTGTTTAAGTCATCTCTGCAAAGTACCTATATTTTTTTAAAAACCTGACTACGGCACAAATTGTGGCCTATGTCTTTAGCTTTATCTTTAGTAGTTTTTGCTCTGATTTGGCTTTGTGAAATGGATTCCTAAGCAGCTCATGTGGATTCCAGAGAACGCATGGACGACTTCAAGGGTCATATGCCCATAGTCCAGACACTGGGAAACCCGGGCATGAAAGCTCGCCACTGGGAGAAGATCTCAGACATCGTCGGCTTCCCCATCCTGGTGGATGACGAGATGACCCTGGCCAAGGTAATAAAATGATATTTCAGATACTGAGATACGCTTTGGATTAGATAAAATATTTATTTATTTTATAAACGGTCATGTACATTATTTTGAAGTTAAAGTATAGTTAAAATAAAACATATAGACCCATAGTATTCTGCACTAAGTTAAAATAATTCTTAATCCGAAATAAAATTTAGAATTTTGAAAGTACATTAGATATTATTTAAAATTAAATTGGTTGAATAAAAATATCTACCACAGAGATGTATTGAGAAATAAGCACGCATGACCTTGTAGCCGCTGTCGTAAAAGTATTAAAAGGTTCAACCAATTCAATCATAATTTACAATCTGCTTTTTGAAGGTAAACAAGGATTTGTCAAATATCAACATGCCTAAAATTACTATTGTAAGATTTGCAACTACGTCAAATAGGACTATTGGCCACGTAACAACTTCCGCTACTCTTTATTGAGAAAAGAGACTTCTTTCTAAAACTACGATCATTCCTGCTAGGTACTCTTAAATACAATTTTGAGAGAAGATCTCGAGCATCAGTATAGTTATGTAGTAGTTTATAAAAAGAGTAGATTCGCACGCTGACGACGATAGATTAGCGAGGTAACCTTATGCCGTTTTGATGACGTGACGTAATCAGAATGTGCAAAACCAGTCCGAAACTACAAAGATTTTACAAACTGCTTTTGTAAGTTTTCAATCCTATTGAAATATTTCTCAAAGAAAAGATTCCACACAGTACTCGCGGATTCAAGATTGTTACGTAACAAACAATTTGTAAGTAGACGCTTTTTTAAACGGTTTTCTTACTCGTAAAATAAATCCTAACTGCTTATAAGCCTTATTTAATATTTTTTCCAATGTGTGGTGCATACGTTAGCTCCGAGTCTATTAATACACCCAAGTCACGATTCAGTGTAACACGAGCAAACTTTACGTTACATAAAGTGTAATCAAACACTACAGGATTCTTTTTTCTGATATTTATGATGTGACACTTATCAGCATCAAGAAATAGTTTATTCGTATAGCAAAATTGCTCGATATGAACAAGGTCATCTTGCAGAAGTTCTTCAGTATTGTGAATTATTGAAAATAATTTTGTAACATCAGCATAGAGCAGCGTTTAATAATGATGTTTAATAGTTTTGTTACTTTAGTCGTTCACAAAAATAATAGATAGCAATGGCCCTAAATGGGACCAGCGCGGTATACCAGACGTATCAACCTATAAGGTTGATACGTCTGGTATACCGCGAGGGTGTGAGCAATATCCACCCAAGATAACGGCTTGATATCGATTTTCTACATAGGACTTGATCCATCCAAAAAGGTGTCAATGCACGCCAAGTCGCCAAAGCTTATTTAAAAGAGTGTTGTGTCAAATTTTATCAAAAGCCTTAGAGATATGTGTGTTTATTACGTCGACTTGACATTTTTTATGTCAAGTAGATGTAAAATACACAGCGTGTAATATACATAGTCAGGTCATAAGTTCTGTCACACAATAAAAACTTTTGAATTTAGGACGCTGGCCACAAAAAAGTTTATTGAATTCGAATTTCGAATTTTTCATGAAAATAAAAATGTGTACTTTTTAGAATTTTCCTCATTTTTAAATATGGAGTGGACACTTAAAGAAGACCGTGTCGCAGTTATTGCGTTGCATCGTTGCGGTTACGCGCCAATTCAGATTTTCGAATTACTGAAAAATTTGAATATAACCAAAAGATTCGTTTAACGTACCATAAAACGATATAATGAAGACTCTAGTGTAGATGACAGGTCAAGAAGTGGTCGCCCTCACTCTGTTAGGACTCCAGCAGTGATAAAAGCTGTGAAGGCGCGAATTCAAAGAAATCCCATACGTAAGCAGAAACTGTTGGCCTTTCAGATGGGGTTAAGCAGGACCACGGTGAAAAGGGTGTTAAATGAAGACTTAGGGCTTAGGGCATATCGAAGAAAAACAGGACATCGTTTGGACGCTCGTTTAATGGACCTGAGACTGAAGAGATGCCGCGCTTTGTTGAAGCGGTACGCGGGAAAAAAGAATCGGGAAATTATTTTTTCGGATGAAAAAATTTTCACCGTGGAAGAGAGCTACAACAAACAAAATGATAAGGTGTACGCACACAGCAGTGAAGAAGCGAGCAACCGTATTCCGCGTGTCCAACGAGGTCATTTTCCATCCTCGCTCATGGTTTGGTTGGGAGTCTCTTATTGGGGCTTAACTGAGGTACATTTTTGTGAGAAAGGCGTAAAAACTAATGCAGTTGTGTATCAAAATACAGTCCTCAAGAACCTTGTGGAACCTGTTTCTCATACCATGTTTAATAACAGGCACTGGGTATTCCAACAAGATTCTGCGCCAGCTCATAGAGCGAAAAGCACACAAGACTGGCTAGCGGCGCGTGAAATCGACTTCATCCGGCACGAAGACTGGCCCTCCTCCAGTCCAGATTTGAGTCCGTTAGATTACAAGATATGGCAACACTTGGAGGAAAAGGCCTGCTCAAAGCCTCATCCTGATTTGGAGTCACTCAAGGCATCCTTGATTAAGGCAGCCGCCGATATTGACATGGACCTCCTTCGTGCTGCGATAGACGAGTGGCCGCGCAGAATAAAGGCCTGTATTCAAAATCGCGGGGGTCATTTTGAATAAACTTTATTACCATAAGAATCTATGTTTTATTAAGTTCATTTTGCTATATAAATGTTTACATAAATAATAAACATTTCTAAATTATTTCATATTGCACATGTGACAGAACTTATGACCTGACTATGTATATATATACTTACTCAGTAAAGCTCAACAAATTGGTTCTTCGGTTTTCGTCACGTAGTCAAATCTTCTCGGGAAATCTCGCGCTTTTTCGAGCTATATTCAAATATGGTACAATACGATTAAGATCGGTTAACGATTCGGCCAACCTCGGAAATTGTCGTGAATCCCTCATCTCTCACATAGAGTTATCAATTTTCAGAAACGACCTTTAATTATATTACTCGTTGTCTTATTGAATACAATACAAGAACGATATGAGCAACAAAACCTCCTTTGTAGCTCAAAACTAACACAAGCTTTATATTGAAAGAAGAAAAATAATGGACTATTTTGACAGTCTGCCTTCTTAGTGTTATTAAAACAGTGTGACGTATATGATACATTTATCTTTATGAACGCTAATTTAATTCGTGAAAATTATTCTATCAAATTTTATCAAAATTAACTTACAATAGTTATGTATCATGGCTTCAACAAATTTAAAGCGTGTAAAAAAAATGTTGCTCAATCTCGTGAAATTGTAAATAATGTACTATTTTACTTTTAAAAAGAAGAAAGTAAATATCATCAAAAAAAATTGGACAGGGTTTGTGAAGTAAATGTTCAAATTCATGTCGCTTCTGCATAATAAATTTCTTAGGTCTACCTGTTAGTAATGTCATCTTGGCAGGTGCTATACATTACGTTTATGATACTTCAAATTGAATGCTACCTTAAAGAAATCGCGGTAATGTATTTTGTGTCATTTCCTTCTCCGGATTTAGGCGATGATATCCGAGAAAAGCCGAATCTTTAACTGATTTTAATCGTATTGTAGCGCTCTTTAAACAAACAGGTGGCAACACTGAAACACATATACGCCAGCTGATTGAAAACTGTCAGTTTGCAGTGTAGTGCAGTTGTCCAGCGAGTCTACGAGAGTTTGTGGCGATTCAATGTGGTTGTACGATCGGCTTTAAAATGCATTAATTAAATGTCATATTCCTTGACAATGCAGGCGATACAAAAAAAAATGAATTTTGGGTATCTTTAAGGCTTGAGTACAAAAAGAATTCAAAGGCCGCACCCGCAGTATCCCGAGCACGGGGGGGGGGGGGCATAGCTATGATACTTTTCTTTTCGTTTAGTATTTTAATTAAGGGTTTATTGTACCAAGCTGGGAAGGATGCAGAAGGACAACGAGAAATAATTTCAACACTAAATCATTTAGTATATCATAAAACTTCTCAGTACATGCGTTTGTGTCTAAATTCGAGAAAAGGCGAACCCGAAGTTCCGCTTTGATGCTATCGTGGTCACCCAACTGGAAGTTAAAAACTTGTGTCGAAGCGGGCCGCAACGAAGTGCTGCTGTATGATGATAATAATTCTAGCTGAAAATAAATAGATCTGTGTTGTAAGTCTTCAGGGACAAGAAGATACTCACAGTTAGACACCAAACATGCCATATTCGTTAAAATGAGATCTAAATACGGTTATTGATGTTAAATGATTGTTACATTGTAGTTTGAGAAAAACTTGTTGTAATAAAACTGAATGACTACTACTACTTGGCAATGACAGGACAGAGTCGGTGGAAAGTGCCCACTGAGCATCTGTAATATTAAAATCACCTAGGTACTAAAACAAAACTTTCATCCGGTCTCTGTCTTATGACGTCACTAGCCAAATCAAAGAATGTCGTAAGTGTATTTAAATAAGAAGGACCGTATGGTACGTAAATACAGGCTATGTTCAGAAACTTCTGTGGGCGATGGGACCCACGGTTGTTATTCAGTGGCCAGTCACGGCGTACGGGCTGCAGCTCGCTGCGCGCGCACGGCCAGCGCCACCCTCCGCCCCGCGCCGCGCCGCGCCGCTCGTTTCCTCCGACCGGTCTTGACGAAATACTACGTAGGTACATATTGTCGAAGTATTTTCGATCGTAATAACTAGACATCAGCCAACTCTCAGTTAAACAGATAATGTCAAACTGTGATTGCAAAGCGCTCGAGAAAAATATATGAGATTTTGTGCGAAGCCCTCGCACGTTTTGATAATAACAGTTGAGTGTTTTAAGCATTGTTAAATAAGAATTTAATGAGAATTGCATTGCAATGTAAACACCATATTATGCTAAGCAGGAGTGAGTTATAGCTTGTCGAAAAGTAAAGAAAGTCACTTAGGTCTTTAGCAATTATGTCCACCCTAGAATTATCATTTTTACGCATGAGGATCTTGCATTCACGGGTCCAAATCTATTGGTATTCAGCTCCGTCTTTTCTTGCCTAATGTGCTTCAGCAGCATCTTTTTCTTGGATGTAAGATAGTCACTAATGAACAAGATGGAGCCCGGCCAGGCCGATGTCGGCCGACGTGAGCCCGCGCCGGGCACGGACAGCTGCGAGCGCCTGATCCTTGACGATGCGGCGAGTGATCTGTACTATGACTGCCGGTGGACGACCAGCCCCGGGCTGGCTATTACCGTCTTCATCTGTTCTGTTAACAAATCTACGTAATAATACTAAATACTCATATTATGTTGTATGAGAGAAGTCAGCGCCCGGAGGGTCAAATGCGAGTCAAGCACTAGCACTACAACGCTGAAGTTCTATACAAAATGTCTATGGAATGTCAAAGTATTAATGCTAACTGGCATTCTATCTTTCTGCCCTCAGTCAGTTAACTGATACTTCAGATGACTGTCAACTTTCTTTGTTCAAACGAGAATCAAGTATTACAACGATGTTTCTCTGACGAACGCACCAGACACATTCTAGTGATTTGTAGATTTATTTTTATTTGCGCAGGTGATAGATTTCAATCTCGTGGATTACATCGAAAAGTTCGAGGGAATATCGGAATCTGCCACAAAGGAGAACAACCTTGAAAAGTCACTCGATAAGATGATGAAGGAATGGGCTGACCTAAGATTTGAGATCTTGCCGTACAAGTACGTAGCTTGTATATCTTAAAATTATTTAGTACGGAGTTCTGCACGTTGTAATTACCTACCTGTAAATCCTGTGTGTATCTTGGCGTTAACATTTCATGACCATCTATCTGGCTGTCACTGATCTTTTCAGAGTACCTTCAGATTGTTCCATGTAAGGAGCCCAGGCAAATTAAAAAGCGGTCTTTTATTATGGCAAAACAGTCCAAATCTATTCGACAAACCCCCTCTTCAGCCAGATATTCACGAAGAAGAATAGATAAGATTTCTGATGATGATGGTAATCGTATTTCGTTTGATAGAGACACCGGCAGCTACATCCTGTCAGGTATCGACGAGATTCAGCTGCTACTGGACGACCACATCGTGAAGACGCAGACCATGAAGAACTCGCCTTACATCAAGCCATTTGAGGAAATCATACAGTATGTTTCATTTTGATTAATACTTTTCAAATAAAAGTCCTCGCACCTGAAATCTTGTCCCAGCGCTTGCGAAGAACAAATTCTCCGTATTTGTTCTTCGCAAGCACTGGGCCAAGTATTCTTATCTAGTCTTCTGCAGGAAATACTCGGATCCTACCGTACTGCACGTCACCCGTGGTGGTGGGTTTTGCTAAGGAGTAAAAAAACATTCTTACGTAAATTTTGAGGTTCTTGGGAGGAAAGATTATCAAATAAATACCTTCGCACTTGACAGTGCCAAAATTAATCTCAAAAGAGTTTAGATACGGCAATGAGAAAGAGAGATAAGAGAAGAAAAATAAGAACAAAATATACCTTTGTTTTGTTAATCCATCTAACTACCTGTGGATTCCAGCGATTGGGAAGGCAAGCTGGTGCTGCTGCAGGAGATATTGGACGAGTGGCTCAAGGTGCAGGCCACCTGGATGTACCTGGAGCCGATCTTCTCTTCTCCCGACATCCAACAGCAGATTCCGGAGGAGGGACGCCGGTTCAGCGCTGTCGATAAGGTTGACATTACAACTTGATCTGTTTCTATGGCCGATGCGATCCAAATGCTAAGCTAACCTGAAATAGATTCGATAGCTAATAGTACATTACTGCAGCGGCAGGCAACAAGGTCATTGCAAGACGGAACGTTAGATGTTGGGCCAAGCGGCGAGCCGGAGCCCAATAAGTGAGTCCTGCAAAGACTGGTTGTGGCCAAGGCTTAAATAGTGATTTTCTCAAATAATACGAGGAAAGTCAAACAATAATAAATAATAAGTATTTAATACAATTTATTTAAAAATAAAATTGTGCAATGTACTTTTTTTGTTAATCCAGGGTGGATTTTCGGGGATTATATCAGTTTGAATTTAATATATGACCCTAAGTGTAGTCGGCTCTTGGCTAGCTCGGTGAAATATGCAAGAAAAACGTTTTCGGATAAGGATTTAGATTTTCTTCATATCTTTCACTGAACAAACTTTTGATAGGTTTTAAAATATCTTTCTTTCTATTTGGCGACAACAAGTTTTCTATAACTGCTCTTGCCGCTTCTTGAATTTCTGGCGGTGTCAGATTAATTTCGTCACAGTCGCTTACTTCCCTTGAACTTGAATTCATTTTGCGAAACAAAATCAAGAATTTTTGCAAATCCAAATAAATGTCGTTTTCGTATTCCCGCGGCAATACTTTCATTTGTTTTTTTTTCATCATTGCGCAGCCTTGTATTTATAAGACTATTCAACATTTAAATAAAACCTTTGATGAGTTACCTTTTTGGTTGCCATAGTGCCGAGGAAAAAGATAGTTTAATTTTTAAAAACAGTTCAGTGTTTTCTTTCAAACAACTATAACAGGCATCTAAACACTACCATTAAGGATTTGCATACATGTTAAACCGGCAGCTACGCTTAGTACTGACCACGACAGCAGCAGCACAGAAAGTTCGATTTATCTCAAAGAAGGTTATCACAATAATGCTCACATTTCCAAGCAAAAAAAATTTCCTTTCTGCAAATAACCACACGATTTTTCCGTTACGTCGCGGGGCAGGCTCCGTTGCGCCCACGTTTAGCCATTCTACACAGTCAGGTCATAAGTTCTGTCACACAATAAAAACTTTTGAATTTAGAACGCTGGCCACAAAAAAGTTTATTGAATTCGAATTTCGAATTTTTCATGAAAATAAAAATGTGTACTTTTTAGAATTTTCCTCATTTTTAAATATGGAGTGGACATTTAAAGAACACCGTGTAGCAGTTATTGCGTTGCATCGTTGCGGTTACGCGCCAATTCAGATTCTACTTACTGAAAAATTTGAATATAACCAAAAGATTCGTTTATCGTACCATAAAACGATACAATGAAGACTCTAGTGTAGATGACAGGTCAAGAAGTGGTCGCCCTCGCTCTGTTAGGACTCCAGCAGTGATAAAAGCTGTGAAGGCGCGAATTCAAAGAAATCCCATACGTAAGCAGAAACTGTTGTCCCTTCAGATGGGGTTAAGCAGGACCACGATGAAAAGGGTGTTAAATGAAGATTTAGGGCTTAGGGCATATCGAAGAAAAACAGGACATCGTTGGACGCTCGTTTAATGGACCTGAGACTGAAGAGATGCCGCGCTTTGTTGAAGCGGTACGCGGGAAAAAAGCATCGGGAAATTCTTTTTTCGGATGACAAAATTTTCACCGTGGAAGAGAGCTACAACAAACAAAATGATAAGGTGTATGCATGAGGTGTATGCTCAAAGCCTCATCCTGATTTGGAGTCACTCAAGGCATCCTTGATTAAGGCAGCCGCTGATATTGACATGGACCTCGTTCGTGCTGCGATAGACGACTGGCCGCGCAGAATAAAGGCCTGTATTCAAAATCGCGGGGGTCATTTTGAATAAATTTTATTACCATAAGAATCTATGTTTTATTAAGTTCATTTTGCTATATAAATGTTTACATAAATAATAAACATGTCTAAATTATTTCATATTGCACATGTGACAGAACTTATGACCTGACTATGTATAATCCGATTTGCCTGACAGGACCCAACGCTGCGTCTGGAAATATGCAGAGCCCATCGTACCCAACGAGTCAGTGGCGAAAGGAATTACCTAACATAGCATCGCGCCTTTTGCTATAAGTGATGTCTGAAGGTGGGCAACACCTGGGCCTCTGTACGGGATGTCAGAGACGCAGGTGTTGCCCACCTTTAGAAATCACGTGCACTACATGTTATGTCGAACAGTTTTTCACCATTCACTTCGTAATCCACTCTAATCGCAGATGTGGCGCGAGATAATGAAGGCCGCCTATACAGAGCCGCGAGTCCTCGACGTGATTACCATTGAGAAGATGCTGGACCGGCTGAAAAAGTCTAACAATCTGCTGGAGATGGTGCAGCGAGGTAAATATTCCTATACATATTTTTGGGTTCTTTTTAACGTGCCTCTACACTTTTGGAGGCTAGCAGTAGCAGTTGATTTGGTCCTATATACAATAATTTACCTATCCTAGAATAACTATTTATGCTACAAGTTCGGAAAGTAGGTGATTTCCGACGAGTGTATAAGTCGGTCGGCAACACGAGTCGGAAATCATCTTGCGCACCTGTACCATTCAATGTTTTACTGTGCATTGTGCCGAGAAAGAAAAAAAAAGAACTAAACGCGAAAAAAAACTAGTAAAATGGCGGGCTTATTTTAAATAGTTGCGCACCATAAATCTATACAGACCGCGCTCCCATTCATATCCTGGACGGAAATTGGAACTTAATTCACTAATCACACTGGCAACTCGACACGATGGTGCAGCGGCTATCGGACTTGAGTGGTGGTAAATATTTAAAAATAATTTATTGTCAAAAATCTAAATTTAATCATATCAATAACGCATTTCATGAAGTATTTGTTTTAACATAACACACCGTCAGGCCTTTATACGGGGTGGCAGAGGCATAATTGTGCCCACTTTTAGCCGGTTATTAAAAACTACATTTTGCGTGAGTATAAAGTATGGAGTTGTGGAAGTTATTCCGAGAATTGTTAAATGGCTTTACATCTGTGGCGGGTTATATGGACAATGGTTATCAGGTGGATGACATGAACACCGATTACTCTAAATGCTACGTCAGGCTAAGACATGATGTGATTCTGCTTAAACTTTCTGAAATCGGTGTGCACGGCGATCTCCTCAGATGGTTTGAGTCCTACCTCAGGGATCGTAGCCAGGCTGCCCGTCCCAACCGCTGCGGACTTCCTCAGTCTTTAAACAGTGTGTTAGAGTACGCCTCACCTGCCTGGTCTCCAGTATATCCGACACACAGTGATCGAATGGAGTCCGTGTAGAATAGATTTTTCAGGCAGCTTGGTTACCGTAACCCCAGTGGCAGGGACAGTTTACACGACCATAGCTTGGCGGCCAGAAGATTATTTGCGGATCTGAAGCTACTCCACGGTTTGATTCACGCAGAAATCGACAACAGCGAACTGGTGAGCAGAGTGCTGCTGCGCGTCGCTCCCGTGCGCGCAGGCTAGCACGGACCAGAGCTGCCTTGTCCTGCAATTCCCGATTTTCCCCACCACGGCAATAATGTGCTACTACAATAAATGTACTCGAAGAGTGCGTTTTTCAAGCAGGAAATTGAGTGGAATGTGCCAATTTTCGCACTGGTGCTTTCAGTTTTATTTATAAACTCCTTTTTCAGTCCGAAGTAAAGAGATTTTTTTATTATTTTCGTAAAGTTTTACAATTTAGGCAAGTACACATTATTCCTAAAAAAATAAACGAATACTACATTAAACTCGTTATTAATTACCTTTTATTTTAGATAGATTTTGGCCAACAAATTAATTTTAAATATTCATTAAGTATGTTTGGCTGAACCTATATTTTGGACGTGGCAGCTATTTACACATGCGCAGTAGTAGAGTCCCCGTCACCACTCAAGTCAGATATGCGCAGTGCGACTGCAGGACATGCCTGATGGTATGGACTACAGATATGTAAAGCGCGCATGTATTTAAAAAAAGCCCGCCATTTTACTAACTTCGTGTTTAGTTCTTTTTTTATTTCTTAGCACAATGCCTATAAATGCCTTGCATAGTAAAATACACGTTCTTAATTTTCGACTGATGTCGACTTATAAACTCTGCAAAAAATGCCACTCGTCAAGAATCACCTACTTTCCCCACTATTGGCATAAATAGCTATTACAATGTGATTCCACAACGATTCCGTTTGAGACCAAATGTATTCCTTGATTCTTTGAATAAACCCATTCAATTAATTTGTGTTTATAGGTCTCAACGCTTACCTGGAGAAGAAGCGGCTGTACTTCCCCAGGATGTTCTTCCTGTCCAATGACGAACTGTTGGAGATTCTATCTGAGACCAAGGATCCGCTTCGGTGAGGCAGACTCGTAGGCCTCTTTCAGTGTCATGCGGGTTTCATCACACTCGCGGGATGTACTATAGGATTTCATGCGGGTGGTGTCAGCATGACGCTCCGCATCTCGTGTGACAAATATGCATGACACTGTAAGCGAAATTAGACTCTTGCCTGTTTACAAACATCGCTTATGAACCCTGTGTCCAACAAATTCAACGATCAACTAGGGGTGCACTGTTCCTAGTTGATCGTTGGATTTAATGATCACAGGTCGTACAAATATTTTGTGTCAATGGTGCGTAAGTACAACAGTGATCCTGCAGCCACGTTCAACAAAGCCAGATGTAAGACGCATATTCGAAGGTTTATACATCTACGCTTACCAATGATCAAATTAGAGTCTTCCTCATCTTCAACACCAGAATCGGGAATGAGAAAAAGCTTTATCTGAACCTATCCCTTCCGTAGTGTACAACCTCACCTGAAGAAGTGTTTCGAAGGCATTGCCAAGTTGACCTTCACCGAGGACTTGGTGGTGACGCACATGAAGTCGTCGGAAGGAGAGATTGTGCTGCTCATCCAAACCATCAACACTAACGCTGCTAGGGGCCAGGTAAATATGTGACTCAGTGTTATGTAGGTGGAACCAACGGCTTACAGTTACATCATTTGGGCTACTAACGATATTGTTAGTTAGTCGTTGGAAATGATATATAGTTTCGTATTCGTAGTTTTTGAAAAGTGGCATAGCCATGGTTGTTTTGCGAATGTTAAGTATCACATTCGCAAAACAACCATGGCTATGCCACTTAAAGGAGCACATTTAAATGCACATTTATTCCTCGGATCGACCACACTGTCCGCACCTCATTGAAGGGATTGACCGCGCCGAACGGATCTACCGCGCTGGTCTTGCAAGCTACTTGCGAGTTGCTCTGTCGCACGCAACATAATGCAAAATGCGAGCGTATCGTTCGATCTGATGACGTCATTTTGATGAGGATTTCTGAGGTTCTCCAGATTCGGACTATTCGAAGCGGGCAGGTTTCATTGGCGTTCATATAAATAATTTTAAAGTTTGTTTTGTTCTGCTCGTTCGGTGCGTCCGTTGGGGATAAGCATGCGTTCACCTTAAGTAAGCATAATTATTGTTTGAATTTTGGTTATACAGATAAGTAACTATATAATATAACATTATGTAGTGACATAGTTAGATAAGTCAGTGTGTGATCTGTCTACTATTTAGCTTCATTTATAAACCGACGACGTTAGGAAATCGAGGTGACTACAAAATACTCAAGATTAGTTTGTGCCCACAGGTAGAGAAGTGGCTGGCGGAGCTAGAAAAAGCAATGAAGATTTCGGTGCACAACGCAGTCGCCCTCTCGTATGACAACTACTTAGACTGCCCACGACAGGACTGGGTACTGGCGTGGCCAGGTCAGGCGGTAAGATAATCCAAATAACACTAATAAGTTTAAGAGCTTGCTCGTTTGCTTGTGTTATGGCTACAATAACTAACGTCTTACAGGGGTCATCTTTTAGTATAAAATTCTGTTACGGTTTAGTGCCGTGTGTGACCAGGTATTAGTGTTTACCGCATTGTGGTGCCGTGGCCAGGACCAACATAGTGTATCAAAAGTAAGGTACCGTGACCAGGATCCGTTTTGCCGTTGCAGGTGCAATGCATTGCGATGACGTTCTGGACTCTCGAGGTCACAGAAGCCATCCACATCAGCATCGCCGCGATGCGCACATACTGGGATAAGTGCCAGCTGCAGATCTCCAAGATTGTCGACTTGGTGCGGGGCGAGCTTAGTCTTCAGAACAGAATCACATTGGGTAACTCGCTCACTTGGAACCTTAAGATTATTCTGAGACAGATATTTTCGGTTGGTGGTATTATAGCTATCTGCTCACACACACACACACACACAGACACACACACAAACACAGAGAGGCACACCTCTGCCACTCCGTATCGAAAACGGCGTCATGCTACGTTTGAGGCCGTAGTTTGAGCATTAAATAAATATTAGAGGAGATAGATTGATAAAACCATATTAATACCAGCATAACGGCTTCTCGGTGTTCAATGGGCTACTTTTTAGTGTCATTTTATTTTAAACTTAAATTAGTAGGAAGAAAGTAAAGGTAATTTTGTTCGTCACAGGTGCCCTGGTAGTATTGGACGTCCACGCGAGAGATGTCCTGTTGTTGCTGATTGATCTAAATGTGCAGCAAGACAACGACTTCAACTGGCTCTCACAGATACGATATTATTGGGAGGTAATAATTATTTGAATAAGTTTGTCGAAATGTCTATACAGATTCATAAAAACTATGTGACGTATTGTAAATGAGGAGTATAAATGAGCACGCAGAAGTTGTCTCGGTGGAGCTGATTGTAGTCTAGATGGATCCATAAATTATCGTGATTTTTAGGATCTGAGGGTTTCACTTTCACTTGTCATTGACGAAGCACAGGAGCTCCATGTCACATCCATCCAGACCTGACTGACGTACCAGAGCCAAAAAAAGACATTTGTCATGATTTTGTCTATATGTTCATCTCTCAATTAAATAACATAACCCTTTAACACACCCCAACACACTGTATCTAACTTCTTTCCCTAACTGCTTCAAGCAACAAGAAGACGAGGCGAGGAGCATGCAGATCGCGACCCGCATGATCAACTCGCAGCTGATGTACGGCTACGAGTACCTCGGCAACACGGGCCGGCTAGTCGTGACGCCGCTCACGGATCGGTGCTTCAGGACTTTGTTTGGAGCGTTGCATCTCAATCTAGGTAATTAAACTGTAATGTCTGCCATAGGAGAAGAAGAAACGTTGTCGCTCTCTCGTGGCAGGAAAAGACAGGATAGCCAACCGCAGTCACAAAAAAAATGCCGCCGCCGAACACCGAGCATATTACGACGTGAGTGAGCGAGACAGCGAGCGTTATTACGTAGGTACCCTATCACGCGCACTTTTCTCGTTAGTACCCTCGCTGTCTATTTTCTGTCTTATATTCTTTCATACCTGATATGTCCGGTTCACAGGAGGAGCGCCTGAAGGCCCGGCCGGTACAGGAAAGACAGAGACTACCAAAGACTTGGCTAAAGCCGTTGCCAAACAGTGCGTCGTGTTCAACTGCTCCGATGGCCTAGATTACATCGCCTTAGGCAAATTCTTCAAGGTGATATAGCAGACCTTGGACCTTCCTCCGTTTGATTTGAACGCCCTCCATTCTAGTCGAATATAAATTGATCATGCCCTCTCCCTCCCTTACCCCCAGTTTCTGTAACAGTGGTCAAATGTAACTAACTAGCGATTAATCACAGATTAATTCAAAAAAGTGGCATGCTGAAATGTGTTAAAAAAAGAGTAACAAGTTTTCACAGCTAATTTTCCATTCGGAAACCAGGTGTTAGAGTAACGTCTTTCTTTACCCTCCCATAATTTGTTACCGACTAGATGTGCTTCAAAATCTCGCCCACATTCTCTAGGGTCTGGCTTCTTGCGGTGCCTGGTCATGCTTCGACGAGTTCAACCGAATAGACCTGGAAGTGCTCTCTGTAGTGGCCCAGCAGATCCTCTCCATCCAGCGAGGAATCAACTCCGGCTCTCCAGAGCTAATGTTTGAGGGTACTATGTTGCACCTGGACCCATCATGTGCCGTCTTCATCACCATGAACCCGGGATACGCTGGGCGTTCTGAGCTGCCTGATAACTTGAAGGTGAGGTATTATGCTGATCTTATAAGCCAATTTAACATTAATAACAGCCAAATTTCACTCCACTCTGGGTTCACTACTACTACCTAACCAGTAATTTTAATTGTGGAGAAGTACACGGAATTATTAAAATGGCCAAACGTATATAGCGCATATGCTTTATTTGTTTATTACCAAGGAGGTATGTTCTCAGGCGCTGTTCCGCTCCGTCGCCATGATGGTACCGGACTACGTGCTGATCTCCGAGATCGAGCTGTACGCGTTCGGCTACCTGAACGCTAAACCACTCGCAGTGAAGATCGTTGCCACCTACCGACTGTGCTCCGAACAGCTGTCCTCCCAGAGCCACTACGATTACGGTAAATGTGATATCAGTGATATGATAAGTCACTGTCTTAACATAAGCCTTAACTCTAGGCCCCGGATGTATAACTTACATAAAACATGCTGTGGTCTCAATGTAAGGAAATGACAGCGCCAGTTTGACTTTTTTTGACAGTACCTATTCTATACTTAGGTAGTGCTCGTAGAATTGCCTAATTCCATAGTTGGCATTTTTCTTGTACGACATGCACATTTGTTGTGTTTTAATTAAGCCACGCATTTGCACAGAACTATCAGCACAGCAACTTGGCAAGTGTAATCCCAAAAAATTAACTGGTGACTCCTTTATTTTCCGAGGCAGTAAGATTTATCTGTATTTCAGGGATGCGGGCCGTAAAGTCGGTGTTAAGAGCGGCCGGCGCGCTCAAGCTTCGTTATCCCGACGAAGATGAAGACGTGATCCTGCTGCGCTCCATAAAGGATGTCAATCTTCCCAAGTTTCTGGAGCATGACGTGCCACTATTCATGGTATTCTAATCGGGCTTCGCTGGCATAAGATAGAATTAGTTATATTTGTACTCTAAGCGCTTTTTTCGTAAAAGCGCTTGGCGTACAATTTGCAGTGCCTTGTCATGATGTTCCAAACTTTTTGCTGTCCACTGCAATCGGATCTGCAATTGAATCTTAATAGTTTCTAAAAGTGAGAAATAGAATCAAATTAACATATTTGGTGCGGTTGCCGTCAATTTTGTGTAAGATCTTCGGGTCCTTACCAGTAATTCACCGGCAGGGAATCATCGGTGATCTGTTCCCGGGCCTGCCATTGCCATTGGCCGGTCTACCGCATCTCGTGGCGTGTTTGATAGAAGTGTGCGTCCCACTGAATTTGCAGCCCAATGACTTCTTTATTGAGAAGGTAATTCGTTACTTTGTTCACTTCGGTTGATTTTCAGAAATAGCATTATGGTTCTGTATTTTTTTTAATAATGACCTGACTCTGAAATGCGCACAAAAAATTAAGTTCAATTTTAATTAAACCGACGCACTAACAGCAGGATCGTCATCGAAATAAGAAAATACCCCGAAGACCGGAGGAGGATAATTGACAAAAATAAATCCACATCTGGGCCGAGTTAAGTGGCGTGTACGTGAGCCTCCTCCCTTACCCAACAGACGAGAATGATTGCAGGTGCTGCAGCTATACGAGATGATACTGGTGCGTCACGGGCTGATGCTGGTTGGGTTCCCGTTCTCCGGGAAGACAATGTGCTACCACGCGCTCGGAGCCGCCCTGGGCTTGGTTTCCGAGAAGGTATGATCGCCCAACAAAATTAGTTTAAAAAAATGAGGGCAATTTATGGTTGTAATATTATCAAAAACTGTTAGTCAGTGTTACAAGAAGCTTTCCGCAGATAAGAGAGAGGTTGCCAGCTGTTCGAGATTTTAGTCAAGATCTCTAGCATTGGAGGATATGCATCTGGTTTATTCCATTTCACGGAGCATCTTTGGCTTGTACTATATTCTTAACATTTCTGGTCTGCGTGCTCAACTGTGTTTCTCCACCCCGTGTGATAAAAGGCGTGGCGCTATGGTTTATGTGGCTTGGTGAAAGTACGTAGCCAAACGCAGCTGCAGACGATATGTCGCCGACGCAAGTGAGCGAGACATCGTGCTTTTGTAGGTGCCTACCGCTGGGTAATTACGCTCGCTGTCTCAAACTCAGCCCCGTCCTAGAGAATACGTCTCTATCTACCTACTCCTCAGGGTCTTATGGTCGAGAATGCGGCGGAGTGGACTGTTATCAACCCTAAGTCCATCACGATGGGCCAGCTGTATGGACAGTTCGACCCGGTCTCCCACGAATGGTCCGATGGCATATTGGCCGTCAGCTACAGAGCTTTCGCTGTGTCGACTACTGATACCAGGTTTGTGCAAGAGCGATCTTTGCAAAAACGTATTAAATAATCTAAAAATGAATCTATTACGTTATGTAGACATGCATTTAAACTTATTTTCACTTAGCAGTGCCATCCGTTAGCAATAGTTTGTACAACTCGTATAATATTTTGATTATCAAGAATTTTGGCTTTTCTCCGTAAAGACCAAAAATACTAGTTCTAGCTATTGTTTCACAGAAAATGGCTGGTATTCGACGGCCCAGTCGACGCGATCTGGATTGAAAATTTGAACACTGTGCTCGATGACAACAAGAAGCTGTGCCTTATGAGCGGAGAGATCATTCAACTGGCGCCCACCACCAACCTTATCTTCGAACCTATGGACTTGGAGGCTGCGTCACCCGCCACGGTGAAATACTTTACTTGAATTACCGTACATTTTTCTTACTTTTAAACATCTTTCCCTATAAAGTGCCTTCTTCTGCTCCCCTAAGTCCTTGTGGAGCATAGGGCATCAACACCAGCCTTCCATTTCTGTCGACAATAAGCGGCCTTAGCGTTTGAGGGATATCAACTTTTGACACAGATCCATTTGCAAAAATGCAATTACCAAAATATCGGACCATTTTCCAAGATATCGGAATAGATTTGTTAGAGAACGAGGACGAATGCATTGAAGAACAAAATTCCCCAGGTATCCCGCTGCGGTATGATCTACCTTGAGCCAAAAGGCCTCGGCTGGAAGTGCCTTCTCGAGTCCTGGCTGAACACGTTGCCCACTACGCTTCACAGTGTGAACCGCAACCTGATACGAACGCTGTTCAACCGGTTTATGTCGCCGCTGCTGTGGCTGGTGGAATATAGCGGGAAGGTCAAGGTAATGTCGCTCCTATCAGTTCGTACTTTTGACCCTTAATATACCGGTAGATTGGGATAATACATTTGGTTTTCTACCTTCGCCCATTTGTTCTGCGAGGGGTAAAGTAGGAGCCTTCAGAATCTATAGAAAACCTACCCTACATACCCTACCCTTTAGTTTGATTTGATGATTGATTTGATCTGCAAGGATATATATAAAAATTCGCCGGTCGGAACAGATTAGTCGGATTTTTCGCTTAAAATTTAATGTGTATATGTCACCGGAAAATAATACGATCCGCAAGTTTATAAATTTCCTAATTTTTTTTCCGCAAGTTTATAAATATACTAACCTAACCTAACATAACCTAACCTAACCTAGCCTAATATAATCTAGAAGGATCGGATCGTATTATTTTCCGGTGACATATATAAGGTTTTCGTGTTTTGCAGCAAATGTACGTGACCTCTCGCAGCAACCTGATAGTCTCATGCATGAAGGTGTACGACACGTACATGGACGATTTCATGGACGAAAAGTATGTCGAGGCACTTTCTGACCTCGACATTAGAGCACAGCTTGAGGTGAGGCATCACAAAAAGGTGTACTCAAATATAATACCGTTTACTTCATCATCTTCTTCAATTATTTTCTTCTTGGCTAAACTTGGGCATAAATGGGCCTCTGCCACCCCGTTAGGGAAAAGACATGACGCTATATTGTTGTCAAATTTTCAATAATCTTAACGACAAATTCAACGTAAACATTTATATACAGGCACATATATTGCTTCTGGCCGCACACTGGGATACCATGAACTACTGACTAATTGAAACTTGGAATGTTACAGGGTGTGTTCTTCTTCTCGTGTATCTGGTCTATTGGCGCGACGTTAGAGGCTGCGAGTAGGTCTAAGTTCGACATGCTGTTCCGTGGACTATTGGATAAGGAGTTTCCGGAGAAGGTTCCGTATTTAATATTCTTTTTGGGGTTTCGTACTCAAAGAGTACCAACGGAACATTTGCCTGTCATACGGTTGTATCTGTTGATCTCTTGAAACTGTAATGGTACACGAGAGTCGGTACATTAGATACTTCATTCTGCGTGATAGAGGGCTAGCCCAACGCCGCGCTGTTTTGAATACGAGAATCTGTTCAGATAACGTTTGGGGGTTTTGCGTTGCTTACTGGCAAAGTTCGCAAAAAGGACGCGTGGGTTCATTCGTGGAATTTTAGATCAGGTCAAGTTTTTTTGTCGCATTCCTGCGAGATGTGTAGAGATGAGAGCCGATTTGGCTGCGCGTTGAATAAAATTATGAATAACTAAATAATGAAAGGTTATTATGGAACGGAGAAAGCTATTATGTTGATTGCAAATATACAATTGCGATTGAGGTATGATATGGAGGGTCTGACACCTCTGGATTGAATATCATTCTAGTGGTCTTTTGCTACGCGCACCTAGTGGTCGGGTAATGCTTAATTAATCGCAACAAGCTTTTATTGGTCAGCGATCAACAGATTCTGTGTATCGGCAGTACCAAATGATTTGAGTGATAACCTACGGTTGATCATAGTGAATATGCGTACACACAATTTGTAGAACGGCGGATCTGCATGGCATGGTTGAAATTGGACCCTGTGTAGTTAGTGATAAGAAGCTTCGCTTGGGCAGAGCGTTTTCGCAAAGGACGCATGTGGGGCATATAAATACCAGAGCGTGGGAGGGGAATTCATTCAGTCTCAGCGTCTAGCTACTGTGACATTCGTCTTCACGAGTTCTAAACAGTTTTTGTCTGCCGTGTTACGCGTCAGAACTATACGAATTTGTGACTGCGAAGTTTCAGTGGGTTTTCGTGAGTGTCTGAAGCGCCGAGATATACCTCGGTTCCTAACCTTTATATCAACCTACCCCTAATTCCAAAACTATCCTTGGGTCGTTAGGAAAGAACTTTTAAGTCAATTGATCTGAGTCTGAGTCTGGGCTTGGAGCGACCCTAAATTCCTTTTTCCTTCACCATAGGGTTCCTGGATTGGCTCTTAGGATATTCGCGGGCTAATCCTCTCCTCATTCCTTAGAATAGCGAGTTTTGTAATTCCCACACACACAGTCGTTAAACATTCAAGCACATTCAAATCAAACTCAACCATTTTCGAGTGGTGTCGATAATGGACGTGGTATAACACTAGGGTTTTAGACTAGGCTAGACAGGAGTTTAGTTGCGGCTAAACCTAGGTTGGCAGGGCATAGGGAGACTGTTTGATCGGTGAGGTTCCGCGGATGGAAATAACAAATTCAGAACAAAGTTAAACCGGTGTCAACACAAATAACATATCCTGTTGATATTTTGACATTTGAGTGTTATCGGGGACGCGCGAACAGATCAATTTACAGTCTAAAGTTCATTGTTTAGGTCCGGGTAGGTGTTTTGCATTGCCTTGGGTCAGATTGGATTCAAGTTGCATTTTTAAATTAAATGTAAATTTCGCTGGATATCTAATGTGTAAGTTGAGTCGGTATATATGATTTGGCTCAGCCCAGGACGTGCTGCGGCTAGTGGAATTCATAGTTCGGTATTTATCGAATTATGCACTTCGCTATGGTGTGGGTTAGATATCCTAAAACAAAAATGCTTGCGTTTCGATAACATCCAGCTCAAATTGCGCAGAGTTGAAGGTTTCAAAACGTTACGGACCTTTTGAGGTAACCGCTAGTTCAGAACCCATTTCGGAACTCAAATCGCAATTGTGTAAACCGGTCTTTTCGGATCGTTATTGCCGTGAATCAAATATATAATTGGAACCACCACAAGCCGCTACTAGCGAGCACATGAAATATAATTGAGTACTCACGTCGTAAAACTACGACGGATATCTATACTATAACTGTGATCGATCACTAAAACTAAAACTAAAACTAAAACAAAAGATGTTCCAAAGCGCTCATATATACAAAAACCAGATGGTGCCATCACATAAAATATAACAACGATCGTTTTGGCGCAATACACCGCTGACTGATGCGAATTACCGGCTCGCGGACATATATGCTTTCTCTGTCTAACTAGAAACTGTAAGTTCTGAACCAAGCTTCGTTAGACTATTGTACGCCTAACGGATTTCTCGACGAACGAGAAATTCAGACTTATCATTCTTACTTACAAACTTACAGCCGAATCGGGTCCTCTCATTTTGGGATAGATAGAATAGACGATCATAGCTACTGATTGCGGCGGCTACGACCTTTAGCCCTGGGGCCGCTTCAAAACCTGAAATGTTCACAAATAACACCTACATACCCACCTATTACTGTTGCCAGTTGCCACTTTACAATATTGTTGTTTCGCTTTTGTTACAAAAAATGCCATGTTTCAGATCATTGAAGTATTGGGATATCCCCGTGAGATCCATAAGCCGGAAAAACAGTACATATTCACGCTGCCTAAAGAAGGTCTGGTCTATGACTACCGATTTATCAAAGAGGTAAGACATAACTCATTTACTGCTGACTCATTATTCAAACAAAAGACTGATTTTATACTAAACATAAAAAAAAAACAAGGAAGGTCATTTAGTCAGACTCTAGTATTTTACACTCACTTTTGGGAATCTTGGCTCTTTTAGTATTTGAATGTTAACAAAGAAAACTCATTTCATCACACATGGTTAATCAGGGCAAGGGCAAATGGAAGCCCTGGCAAGACGACGTGGTCTCCGCCCCGCCCATCAGCCGAGACACGCCCCCCAACCAGATCCTGGTGACGACCTTGGACAGCGTGCGGTTCCTGGCGCTCTTCAAACTGCTGGTCACCCACCAGAAGGCTGTCATGATGGTTGGGCCTACCGGGACTGGGAAGTCCTCGTATATTATTGTGAGTTGGCATTGTCGCTGCTTGTATATTATAGGTCGGGGCCTAACATTTCCTGCTACGTTAACGTTCATGAGTAATAATACCCTGGGAATCGAATTCATGTGCCAAGAACCACTACTACTTCCGCTAGCAAGTGCATGTCATTCTTCTTTGCTTACCCTTCTTAGGGGAAATATGCGTGATGTTTTTTTTTGTAGCCTGTCACTGTATCTGCTGGGCAAAGGCCTCCCTATATCCGACAGTCCAGTGCCCAGGACTGGATGGAGCATAGTTGACTAAACCTTCATTGTAATATTTCAGGACTACTTAGTAAAGAGGGTGGATACGAAGGTGTACAAGGCGCTGATTATGGCATTCTCAGCACAGACCAATTGCAACCAGACTCAAGACATTATTATGGGCAAACTTGATAAGAGGAGGAAAGGTAAACCTATTGCCGCCATTGTTGCCTATTGGCTGGATTTTAACTGCCCAAAAACCAAGAGTAGTTGGGACGGATCGCGATTTTGAACCCTATGCCTTGGCAATGAAATTGAAAACCTAAAACGAAAAAGTGGCCGCCGGTGGGAACTGAGGGGTTAAAGTAAGATTGTCTGTATCTCAGTTCAGTTGAGTTGATTTATACAAGGGAAAACAAAATGGCAACATAGTTGATTCTTAGAATATGAAACCCACTCAACTTTGTCTGGTTTGCCAGCAGTTTCATAAAGTACTGTGCTAAACGACCATATTTATTTTGGTTCCTTGATAGGTGCAAAAGTCATCCACGTCTGAAAACATTTCTAGAGATCACACCAATGGTTCTCAATGGTATTCTGCAGGCGTATTCGGTCCGCCCATCGGTTGCTACTGCGTAGTCTTCGTGGATGACGTCAGCATGCCGCAGTCGGAGACTTACGGCGCCCAGCCGCCCATAGAGGTGCTGCGGCAGGGCATCGACCTCGGCCTTTGGTACGATCGGAAGACCAACTTCGCTTTGCACTTGATCGATGTGCAGGTGAGTAAAGATTGTGCTACAGGTGGTATGAAGATGGGTAAGCTGTGCCGGGGAGACCGGGTGATTTGCTTTCATAAATTTCTGAATACCCTTTCATAAATGAAATTGTGTTTAGTGCGATATCGTTACTGTGCGTCAACTGCCCATTCGATGCTAAACAAATCAAAGCTTAGTACACTCATAGCACACATAAAGCCGCGCGGTATAATGAGTTAAATTATTTTCATTTTGATTATTTTGATGCTAGTAGAGGGATTAGTAGCAACACGAACGTTTAAAAGAGATAAAGATTTGATTAACTGACCTGTAAGTTACGGAAAACTCGATACGCTTTCTAACGATAATATTCGTGCTTACGCCTCTTTATTTGGGGCCACAGACAACTCGAAACGCCTACTTTCCCCCACAGTTCATGTGCGCAATGGGCAAACCTACGCCAGGTGCTAAGCTGATCACCCCGCGGTTATCCAGCAAGTTCTGCTTCTTCTGCATCGACGAGTTCGACGATGAGACGCTGCAGGTCATCTTCAACCGCATCATGCTGTGGCATCTCGACACGAGGTACACTCTCAGAAATATTATATTCTATTCTATTCAAACCTTGACAAAAATATGGCCCATGTCTATACCACCTTCCGTTCTAATTAAATGCGCTGGTTCTACGGTTACATATCGGACTGCGCGAAAGACCGAACTTATTTTTCTTGTTGGCTAATTTGGTTTCGTTGGGAACTGTCCCCCTCCAAAATCTTTTCGCTAGTCCTCTCTTTTTAACCTGCGAAATTGGGTAAACCCTGGAACGGAACTTTTATGACAGATGTCACCTAGATTACTGAAGATTCTATTGTGGATTTTTGTTCGGAAACAACATAAAATTTTCCTTAATTGTTTGTGTCATTATTTCTTCTTTTTCGGCCAGCAGAGTGGCGAAATAGTAACTCCCCACGAAAAAGAGGGGTGTTATAATTTTGAAGCATCTATCTGTGTGTGTATATCTGTCTGTGACACTTTAGCGATCATACGGGACGATGGGTTTTAATGCGGTTTTTCCTGCGAGGGTTCTAAGCCATATTTTATTAAAATCCGTTCAGTAGTTTGTAAGTTATTAGCTAAACAACAAAACAGATCAGGCAAATTTTAGACTTACGGTTTCATATGTGTTATAATTTTGAATTTTTACTCTTTAATAAGAACTTAAGAACCAGAGATGTTTTTGCGTTATTCCTGATGACGTATCTGTTTCTCTGCAGAGGTTTCTCGAAAGAATTCGATCCGTGTATCGACAATATAGTGACCGGTACACTAGAGGTGTACAAGCAATGCCGTCTGAATCTGCTACCGACTCCCTCCAAGTCGCATTACACCTTCAATCTGAGAGATTTCTCCCGAGTTATATTGGTAAGTTTCAATATTCATATTTGTAGGAGTTTCCTTTCCTTGCTAGGTACCTGTCAATATTCATTTTTTACACTCGTTCCAGGGCGTTCTCTTGTCAGTCCCAGAAGTAACCCCAGACCTACAATCCATGAAACGTCTTTGGGTCCACGAGTGCCTTCGCGTGTTCTCTGATCGACTGGTGGAGGTAGGTTTATTCCAATAAAATATGAGAATTCTGTATATACGTTTTCAAAAGATGCAGATGTCTAAAAACTTTGTTGCATGATCTACAGGAATCCGACCGGCAATGGTTTGTGTCGTGTCTCCGCGAGGCGACCGCAAAGTACCTCAACGATGACTTCGAGGCTATGTTTGCGAGGATCGTCTCCAAACCTGGTGCTAAGGTAACCAATAAAACAAAAAATCTGTTCATTGGCTCTGGTGCCACACTAGGATACCAATAACCAAGCTCCGCCTCCGAGAAACTGATGTTTAGTTTATGGAGCTTAAACAGACTGCTTAAAGATTTTCTTCTTTTATTATTACGGTTTCACCTCTTTTGAGGTTAATTTGTCACGTATACATATTTATTAGATCACTATTTATATCCTAAGACTGGGCTTTGTGCAGGGTTTTTTAAGATTTAAAAGATTTAAAATATATATTTGCACACTGTGCCACACTCACAGTCCTTAGACCAAATTGTGTGACCGTAACATTTTACAAAAACAAGAGTACTTACACAGACTACAGAGAATACTTACATAAACATTAACATATTATACTCAATTATTTAAAAATATATTCACAGTTGTGAGATACAGGCATTGAGAAGAGTCAGTGACTGGAGAGTGGGTGCGTGACGAGCGTGCTGTGTACGAACAACACCCGTAGCGCAGTGCGGCCGCGATCGCAACATCGCGTACCGAGCCGGCCGGCCGGCGCGTAAAGGGCAACAGCTTGTAGTGCCACCGGGATATATCTACCTTGTTGTGAACGAGTAGATAGAAGTGGACCAACAGAGATAACTTCCGCCTCAGCTCTAGGGTGTCTACCCCCACCATTCCAGCTACAAATAGAGACGGGAATACGGGTTTACGTTCAGGGTAACAATTATAATTGAAAATTACGGATTTTTTCGGTAAAAAACGTAGTTTTGGAGTTAACTTTCCTGTAAATTTCTTGAAACATTACAAATAAAGGTAATTAAGGTAATTTTCAAAAATGATAATTTTACAAAGTCCCGTACACACAGATATCGAGAGATAGGCCCTTGGCGCTAAGCTTGTATCGGAACCAGTGTCGCCGAAAACTAAGAACACGCTTTATTTTAGTGATGCATCTACACCACTCGTACATCAATCCCTCCGCTTTTATTGGTCAGTGCAATGTAATGCACCTATCGTCCGAACACACCCACACTACCGCAGGTATACTAGCTAGTCGAGCTAGTGTTGGAACAATGCAAGGATAGCGTGTATCATCGATCGATTATAATTTATAGACACTGGTATAGACAGTCGTATACAATGCCGGGTTCTATAAATAAAATAGTAAATTGTTTGTAAATACGACATATTTATTTTAAAAGAAATACCTATTACTGTGTATACAGGGTGTAACAGATACGAGGTGACAAGCCGAAAAGAGTTGTTTGCGACATAATTTTGAACGATTTTCTCTATGAATCTGATTTGATCAGAGCAACTTTATTTTTTACTTCCCCATATACAAATCAGCTGACCTGCTGAAAAGTGAAAAACAATGCTGATCAAATCAGTTTAATCAAGAAAGATGTTCAGAATGATGGCCTTAACAACCGTCTTTCGGCTAGTCTTGTGCCTGCTCGGTCATCAGAGAGAGCGCTCCGTACTAGTACATTTCAGTCAGTGTACTAGTACACTCTAACAGCTCTATTAGTACTATTAGGACGTTGGATCTTATGAATAAATAATATATGATTTCCCTTCATGCTTAAACAGGCTGTCATTCTAGTCAAGATGTCAATGCCGTGTCTATATGTGCGAGAGCGAGTCGGCATGGCTCAATGCCTCCCGCCCGCCGCCCCGCTCTCTTGGAGCGATGTCCTAATAGTCCTAATAGACCGAATGTCCGATTAGCGTAGGGAAACGTTTCTTTTCGTTCATTGCAAAGTAACGTTTCCTATTCGTTCTTCATACTTGACTGACACAAGACTACTTTCGGCATATATACCCTTTCTGTAAAACCCTGTACAGTTAAATACTACCTATTGACCAGAAAAATGTAAATATTTATTAAGAACTTGCTGTTTTGACAAATGATGCGTAGCGTTTTTGCCAAGTAATGCAGTCTTATATTGGTATATCTTTCCATTACAGCTTTTATCAGTAATATTAGATGATTATCCATTGGGTTTTGATGATTATCCACAGAAAAATGTAAATATTTATTAAGAACTTGCCGTTTTGACAAATGATGCGTAGCGTTTTTGCCAAGTAATGCAGTCTTATATTGGTATATCTTTCCATTACAGCTTTTATCAGTAATATTAGATGATTATCCATTGGGTTTTGATGATTATCCACAGAAAAATGTAAATATTTATTAAGAACTTGCCGTTTTGACAAATGATGCGTAGCGTTTTTGCCAAGTAATGCAGTCTTATATTGGTATATCTTTCCATTACAGCTTTTATCAGTAATATTAGATGATTATCCATTGGGTTTTGTTCGAATTGGTGAAAATCTATTTCGTTGAACAGATTCATGCCAATGAATCGGGGTAGTGCTTTGGACATTAATGATTGTTTTAGATTTTTAACCCTAACCTTTATTTTGTCTTTGGTAAGCACAGTTGATTTTATGATCACTTCCATGTTTTTGCAAATTATTTTAACGTCATGGGAAGGATATATTAAGCCGCCTTTATCCTTGAGTTTTATAAACTTATGTGTATCGTCTGGGCCGCTTGACAGTAGCGCGCTTGTGCATACGTCGCATTTCACAGTTTTAATCAGAGCATGAACGACTAAGCCAGCTACGTAAGTTATCTTTAAGATATCTCAGAACATCCTTCATGTTTATTTATTTTTTGCGGTAGCGGCTGTTTTGTTTTTGAAGAGTTTTAATTTTCTTATTTTTTTGCTCGAGTACGATTTCCAATTGGTCTATCCGATGGCGCAGCTTCCTCTTGCGTGGGGTCTCGAAAATGCTGTGATTTTCTTGGTCCTTGTCCTGTAATTTGTATGTTTAATTTAGTTGCTGTTAGTCTTCTTATCACAGGAATATGAATGGATGATAGAAGTATGATAAAAAAAGAAAGGTACCTTTAAATTAAGATAAATTGGGATCAAATGTGCCTTTGCCACCCCGCATGGAAAAAGGCGTGACACTGTCTGTATGTTTACTTTACATTTAATTACAATTCAAATAATAACTCAAATACATTTCTTACATTTTCATTACCTACTCTGTCCGTGCTCAGCAAAGACGGTTCTTCAGACTCAGCTTGTTTTGATGTCTAAAAATAAAGATGTAAATAAGTAACCCGAAGATTTTTATAAATTGTTTTAATTTGACCCGATTTACATCATTGCTGCCATCTCCTTCAGACACGCATTCATTCAAATGTGTTTTCTCTGGTTTTATGGTATCCTGAGACAAAAAGGTGAAAGCAATCAGTATTTAAATACGTATCACGCAGTTTTTCATGTTAAAATTTCAAAAAAATACACCTGATCGCTGCTATCTCCTACAGAGACGCATTCATTGATATGGTTTTTCTCTGGATCTCTGGTACCCTAATAAAAAAAGATGCATCACTAAAAGTTATATGTAGTTAGTAAAGGAATTTATAATTTCAAGTAGATATTCAATTAATAATCTAGAAACAGTCTTTTTATAGTGGTATGGTGTAAGAAATATTTTAAACCTATCCATTGTATGAAATTAAATAAAAATTACTAACATGAGACATCATAACTGGTATTTTAATCGTCGGCACTGCCCATGGCCACATTCGCCTGTATTTCTTTAATTTTTGAAAACATTTCTCCTCGAAATGAATTGAGCATATATTACATTGTTTTTGTGGAAACCAGCGAGGCCCTCTCATTACCGCTTCGATCCATTTTTCTTTTATTTTTGGTTCACTAGGAAAACTGAAACATTGATTAGCGTAATAAAATACATAACTTTATCATTGAAGCAAATCGGAACAGTAACTATAAAAATCAAAATGGCGGCCAATATTCAAAATCTGACTTCTATATCATAATTGTATTCCAACCGGGTCCCCAGATATCGATTTTGAAGTAAATCGGACCAGTAACTACGAAGTTCGAAATGTCGGCAACTTTTTCAAAATATGACAGAATCATGATTGGACCTCAACCGGATACCCAGGTATAGATTTTGAGTCAAATCGGACTAATAACTATGCAACCCCTTTTTTCCGACTTTTTTGCGTCGAAATTACCCATGTATTCTCCGTTCACAGTTGTTCTGCCTCCAGAGACCCCTTTGCCTCTCTTCTTTTTTTCAACAGAATCCTTACAGCTAGAAAGAGAGGCAAAGAGGTTTCTGAAGGTAGAATAACTGTGAACGGAGTTCATTCTGATTCGGACTTAGCCGAGAAATTCTCTTCGGACCTGACTGAAAGCATCGGAATTTCCGATCAATACTTATAACACCCCATTATCCTTCGTCGGGCGAGGTTTTAAACAAACTTAAAATCTAAACTGCCTGTTTGGATATATCATTAACTAACAATAAACTTACGTATTATGAGTAATAAAATAACTATATTATTACATTAACTATATTAGTAATTGCGGAATGATAAAATCTATCGATTCAAAAACATAATTCTTCTATCAGTATCCCCATCACTATATGTCGTCTCTGTGTGCGTGTAACAGTTCGCCTCCGTATCACGATGCATCTTTGCTTTCGTACTTAGATAAGTGTGAAATATTCATTTCGTGTTAGCTTGGCAATACGTATTGAAATTAAGATACAAAACAAGCAATGTAGCAACAAACTTCGCTAGAACAACATGACATTGTCACTTTAATGTCAATTCGTGACGAATTTTCCGCGAATGATTTATTTTCGTAATAATGTTTATTTCTTGTGTTTTAAGAAGAAATAATAGTTGGAATGAGACTTACAAGTGATATGTGACACCGGCGTTCTTGGAGTTCACAATCTCGCTTCTATTTTTGCACGTGAGTATTGCACAGGTCGGCATTTTAGAAAAACAACGGAAATGAATTCGTCTCTGCGGTCGCCCAGTGACTATCGAGAATTTTTAATATCGAACCTGTCGGAGCTACATTTGTTCGCACGTGCCACGCCCCTCAACCTATCTCTCGATATCTGTGCCCGTACACGATGGGATTAGAGAAATACATATAAAATATATTAGTACAGAAATTGTTCCTGTAATGACCCATCTAATTATCAGATGCATTATTAACAAACTAGGCTTAACAAATTAGGCTTTTGCAATTCGGTATAGTGTTAGTATTGAGTGAGATGTATCTTTAGGTATCTCTTGTTTGACTTTGCGTTGCTTTGTTAGGGAGATTTAAAGCCATTTAGGTATTTTATCTATACACGTATCATAAACCCTCTTTACTGCGTACAAAAACCGCACGTTACGATCAGCATAATGTTAAACTACTTGGTAAAAACTCATTTCTTATCTGAAAAATTACACATTATGACCATTATGTGTAATTTTTCTACACATTATGACATTAAAATTTCGAGCGCCAACGCCCGCCTCGTGCCGCCCCTAGTTTGTCTGTGAAGTTGGTACTGACATTCAAATTTCGAACGCCGACGCCCGAAGTTGGTGCTACAGAACAAGCTAAACAACTGCAGAGCCACAATGCCGGTCAAACATGCGGTTTCTGAACACATCAAAGAGAGCTTATGATAGTGTGTAGATAAACTAGTGTATCTAACTGTACATAATTAGGCATTAAAACTCTCGAGTGATATTATTACAAAACTCGCCTTCGGCTCGTTTCATAAACCCACTCTCGAGTATTATGCCCTCCATTATTATTCACATAAACTATTATAGATTTACCAAAAACTCCAAAACGGTGTGATAATTGAAAAAAGTAATTCAACACAAATTACAAACAAATTACCACGAATATTTATGTAGCTGGCATGATTTGTGTGTTCAGTAGTTTTCTCAAACCAGCATTTGGTCAAACGTGATTCTAGCAGGAAATAGAATATCTCTGGAACCCCTGAACACACAAAATTGGGTTTTCGGTCACATTTACCACTCAGGACACACTAAATGCCTATATAAGTGAAATCTTTCGATTTCACACTTTCTTGCTAGGATCACGTTTCGAAACGTGATTCTAGCAGGAAGTGTTTTTGTGAAATAATTCAGCTGCCGAGTACAAATTCTAAAATTTTGGTCACATTTATATCTAACAACACACTAAATAAGTGCATACTCAGAATCTGTCTAAATCGTACTTTCTTGCTAGAATCACGGACACACGTGCTAGTGGTCGTTAAAACTCTCCATCAACACGCACTGAGCCAGCGTGGTGGAGTATGGCTTAATCTTACTCGTATCCGGGTAAAGGCCTGGCTGGGGACATTAATAGCAACATTATATTGTAAACCGTATTGGTTTAATACTCAGAAGTAAGGACTTTGAATGCAAAACACTCGTTACAATATCGAAGATCAGATTTATTGCTCTTACAGCGGTATAGTTTGGTTAAACAGAGCTCAAGTGACTATCACCGATGTCGTAAAGCGAATGGCCGGGCGGGCATGCCACTCGGATGCCCGCTAATTCCTCTTTTTTCCCTGTCAATGTCAATGTCTCGACCAATCATAACAAGTCAACACAACTGCTTTAATCATAAATCGTTATAAAAACTAATGTAATTATTTAATTAACATGTAAATAATAATAGGCATATTTAATTATTTATAACAATACAGTTTGCAATAAATAAGTGACGGTTGAATTCTTATAGAACTAAAAGAACAACGTATCAAATATAGTGATTGTGTATGTCGACCAATCATAACAAGTCAACACAACTACTTTAATCATAAATCGTTATAAAAACTAATGTAATTATTTAATTAACATATCGGCCATCCGCTTTTCAGCGAGTCCCTCGTTGCTATGTGTAATTTTGTCTCAAAAATCTATACTCTAGATACTTCGACAAAGAAATAAAATAACAATAGTAAACGTAAATTTTAAAGAAAGAAGACATCATCTCATTACTTACAATTATAGATGTTAAGATACCTACTCTGTTATTACTACGAGGAATCAAATATTCACAATTAGTTTTCTAATTAAAGCTCAAATAAAATTACTTTACATTCCATTTATTTCTGAATTAGTTTATGATCCATGACGTTAAGGGTGTCGGTTACCTGACATCCCTGACTTGATTGACATATTTTATGTAAGTAGTATATTATTGGTCCATGACCTTGACCAGTAGATATACTGTGGCTAAAACGCGAGGCATCCGTTACCTGATACCCCACACCAATTCATTAGTACATGACCCTAACCAATGAATCAGTATTTACTTCTCCATGACATTGACAAGCAAATATTTCAGCCACTAGTACATAAACCAATATCAACGATGCATGACAGTCATCGTCCATTCCTAAATCACATTACTATTTTTCTGTAACATGACATATCTTATTGTTCCTTAAGCATCAGAAACATTCAATATAGATATAGTTTCTTAAACCGACATAACTTCTAAATAGGATTTAATTCACTGTACAACATTCATCTTCATTAGTAGTAGGGCACGCACTCACGTGAAACAGAACAATTGTGGCGGGAACTATCTGTTCCGCCCCCCAAGGCAAAGTTTTTAAAGACTAAAGTTTAAAACAAATAAAAATCAATCCAAAAAAAAAAAAAGTGAGTAACTTCGCTTATACTATACATCTATTTACACTTCTCCAGATTCAGACTCGCAATCATTATCGGATTCACAATCGGTTGATACGGGTTCATTGAAACAGATCCATGGAAATATTTTATCAATGGCTACCACAGCCTCGTACCTCCTACCACTTTTTGTAAGAGGCGTGTCCTCAACCACGAACCTATCGTTGGGGAGCACTTTCTTAATTCTGTAAGGGCCTCTACATTTAGGTTCGAGTTTCTTTGACTGTCCTTCTATTCCTGTCGCAGCTCTTACTACTACGGAGGGTGGCGCCACTGGGCTACTGTTTACATCGTATCTGTATACTAAAATCAAAAACAAATACTTAACGTTACTTATAGTTTCAAATAAATAGTACAGTGATAAATAAAGTGTTAACAATATAGTACAATATATGTATTTGACAAAAACTATAAACAGTGCGTGAAATTCGTGAAATCAGTGCCAAACTATAACAGACAAAAAATATCTTATAAATGAGAACTTAGTGTCAGTGTCTAAACCAAAAGTGATCACTGAGACCCATGAATCTTATGACTCTAACAGATCTGCATTACATTGTGTTGTTTTACAAAGTGATAAATAAAATAGCCTAAAAAATTTCAAAAAACTGCAAGTCACTACATACACATCATTCAATCGATGATAAAGCTCCATCTAGCGACAAGTAGCGGAAAATCCACAGCAGTGAAATACAAGGCCGAATACTAATTTATCTAATTAGCCACAGATGTCGGTACCAATAAACTATACCAACGCCATCTAGTATTGAATAGCAGGAACTAAACCACAACTCAAGAGTTTCGAGTCCGAGAAATCACCAAAATATTTTTCATTTTTTTTTTCTTACTCATAAAAATTCGCACAAAGCGACACCCATGAGTAACAGTTAAACTAACGCAACCACAGTCTTGGTGAATAGCGCTTGCGCTACTGTAAATCAATAACACTACACAGCAAAGCCGCCAGAGGGCTCTTGCAAATAGCTAAAGGACTACATCTAAAAGTTCACGGAATTGACAATAGAGGGAGTAATAGGCATTGAATTAAAGATGAATCCAAAAAACACAATCCCTATATATAAAGACCCCTGCAAAAAATGTGGGAAAAGAGACCTCAAACGAAATGAAGCGCTGACATGCTCAATGTGTAAAAATCTAATCTGCCTCATTTGCAGCAACATAAGCGATAAGTTGTATTGTCTCAAGACCAAGGAAAGCAAAGAAAAATGGAAATGCATTAAATGTCTCTCCCAAGGAGCCACAACGAGCAGCACTCCATCACCACTAAGAGAAGAATATGTTACAATCAGGAGGAAAAACCCAGTGATGTCGCCTACAGAATCCACCTCAAGCTGCCAGTCTTTTTCCGACTACGATACTACGAGTTTGCCTGACTTGTCAACTTACCATTGTGCAACCGAAATCGAAGACCTTAGACAACAAGTACTCGAACTAAAAATACAGCTACAGAGTGCAAATGACGAAGTAGAGAGACTTACCTTAGAAAATGATCAGTTGATGTCAAAAACAAGGGGAAATGAATTCAGGATAAACACACTTAAAAAAATCTGCAACGAAAATATAAAAACAGCAAAAAAACAAGGAAAATCGGCAAAGGAGAATAATTAAGTTTTTAGACAAACATAAAATAATAAAGCATGAGCAAAATGGTTTCCAAAAAAATAAAACCACGAGCCTAGCAGGTTATCAATTAATAACAGAAATTATAGAGTACGTGGACAAAGGCAAGCCGGTGGCCGTTATATTCTTTGACATGACTAAAGCGTTCGACTATGTCCCACATACTTTGTTATTAGACAAATGTGAACGGCTGGGTATCAGAGGCCTAGCATGGGAATGGCTGAGTAGCTATCTCTCTGACCGCCAACAAATGGTAGAATTATCCACACTATCACGCGATAAAGAACTACAAATACATAGGTCTCCTCCTGAGATAAATACCTACGGCGTTCCCCAAGGTAGCGTCCTATCGCCGCTACTCTTCATATTATACATAAATGACCTGCCAGATGTTACTAATAACAAATGTGTATTATTTGCAGACGATATTTCAATGATTATTAAATGCACCGACGACAGCAAATTTGAATCAGAGGTAAATGCTAGTATATGCAAAATCGCTGGGTGGCTCGAGGCCAATAATCTATTGGTCAATGAAAAAAAAACCAAATATATTCAATTTAGAAATAATAAAATGGCTCTACAAAATATCAATGTAAAATGTAATAACATATCAATAGATCGTACCCCATCCACCACTTTCCTAGGTATAGTCATAGATGAGCATTGCTCATGGCTGCAACACATTGAGAAAGTGTGTAATACGCTGAACAAACAGGTATACGCTCTGCACAGATTACAGCGAACCTCTGACATGCACACAGCTTTGATGGCATACCACGGATATGTTGCGTCTGTGTTAAGGTATGGCCTTATTCTATGGGGGAACGCTAGAGAGATTAACAAAGTTTTTATTTTGCAAAAGAGATGCATCAGAGCAATCTGCCATGCACATCCGCTAGATTCATGCAAGCCTCTATTTAAAAAATTAAACATCTTATCGTTACCAAGTCTCTACATATTCGAAATGGCGTGTTTTGCTTATAGTCAGCCAAATATTTTTATAAAAAACAGGGATTTAGTCTCTTTCAACACAAGATACCCGGATAAAATTGTGAACCCGTCATGCAGAACAGAATTTTGTAAGAGAAGCTGTTACAGAATGCTAATAAAAATATACAATAACATCCCACAATCAATTAAGATTTTGTCATTGACTCAATTTAAGGCTACACTACAAAGGTGGCTGATAAAAGAATGTTTTTATAGTGTAGAGGAGTACTGTAATCTTAAAACAATTAATATAGTACAAGACATATAGCATTGCGGAAATAATAATAATAATGTATAATAATAATAATGTGTAATGGAATTATGACATCTTTTAGATTTAAGTAAACAAATTTTGCATACCTGGACAGGTGAAATGTGTATGAGCTATACATTACGATTACCACCTTACTGTACCACATTTCAGGCAAATAAAACATTTCATTTCATTTCATTTCATTTCATTACTCTGACTAAATCACCTTCTTTGAAACGCATTCCCGTTTTCATATATCTATCATACCGTTCCTTGTCCTTGTCCTGTTGTGCCTTTATACGCTCGCCGGCACTAGCCCTAATGTCATCAAGACTCTCCCCGACCTCAGAAGTAACTTCGTTTAATATGTCATTTAACAGACCTTCAGATGGGTTGGTTAAATTCCGACCGAAAAGGAGCTCCGCTGGAGTCTTTTTGGTGGTGGCGTGTACTGTGGTGTTGATACCTAACTGAATGTCTGGTACATTGTCGTCCCATAAACCGTTTGGTCTGTTGTGATTCATTGCCCCGAGCGCCGCCAAAATGGTACGGTTGTACCGTTCCACTTGGCCATTCGCTCGGGGTGTGGCAACAACATTAAAGACATGCTTAATAACACATGTTGAGTAAACGTTTTAAACTTCCTACTAGTGAAGCTTGTCCCTTGATCCGTAATCAAACGGGTTGGCGCACCAAATTAACTAAAATGCTGTCTGAATACTTGTATGCTGGTAACTGACTTCGTGTTTCGTACAGCCGTAATATCGTCAAATTTAGTAAACGCGTCTACTATATCGAGGATGTATGTATTGCCACGCTTGGTGCGGATAAAAGGACCGAGGTGATCCGCATGTATCGTATGAAATGGGATGATAGCTTCAGGAATGGCGTGTAGTCCACCAGCCCTGGCACCACTCGGCAGCTTGTGATGTGCGCACTTAAGGCAAGCCGAGACATATTTCTTAACAAACCGTCTCATCTTCGGGAACCAGTAAGTGGCTTGCAAACGCGCCAAAGTTTTGTCAAACCCAAAGTGTCCCACGACATCATGATTAGCTTTCAATAGTTGCCATCTGGTGCCACTTGGGACAACCCAACGAGTAGTGTTTTCGTCAATTATACGATATACCCGCCCATTTACTAGCTTGTAATTTTTGAAAATATCCACAGCATCTTTACATTTAGGGTCACCTAAAATGTCAGCGATATTTTTAATGTCTTCGTCTGTCTGTTGCACCTTTGCGAGCCGATTCTCAGTACAAATTAAAAGTACATCTAATACGTGTTCAAATTCTGGGCTACCATTAATCGCACTCCTACTTAGAGCATATACGTGGGCCATTTTGTCACCAGGACGGTATTCTATCGAACAGTCATATTCTGAGAACTGCAACCACCAGCGAGCAATTCGTGGGACCAAGTCGCGTTTCCTTAAAGTTGTGCGCAAGGCGTTGCAGTCAGTCACTATAGTAACTTTAATACCAAGCAGGTAGTGCCTGAACCTGTTCAAAGACGCAATAATAGCGAGGGTCTCTAACTCAAATGAGTGCAACTTTTGCTCATCGGGACTGGTTTGCCTGCTATAATAAGCTATAGGTTTGAACACCCCAGACGTGTCTTGTTGCAGTAAGATACCAGCTACCCCGTATTTGCTCGCGTCAATGTGGAGTTGGGTTTGTTCACTAGGGTCATAGAGTCCTAGGACCGGCCTTTGTACTAAAATTTGTTTTAGTTTCTCAAAAGATTCCAATTTTTCACTACCCCACCTCCAAGAAGAGTCCTTCTTCAACAGACTGGTCAATAGGCGTGCTATTAACGCGAATCCCGCAACAAATCTCCTGAAAAAGCTAGCAAGGCCTAAGAATCTCCTAACTTCATGGAAGTTTGTTAGTGTCGGGAATCTGGATATGGCTTCTGTTTTAAGAGACCCTGGTTTAACACCCTCTGAACTGACTTCGTATCCCAGGTAGTCTATCTTCTCAAAAAAGAAATTTCATTTACTCATTTTGAGTGTTAGGCCGCTTTTTGCTAGCAATCGCAGCACTTCCTCCAAACGTGTCATACCTTCGTCGAATGACTTAGCGGGAATCAAAATATCGTCCATGTATACTAGTGCATAAGACGAAGCTGGTGAATTGTGGATGATTTTATTCATTGTACGTTGGAAAACCGATGGTGCGTTTACTAGTCCAAAGGGCATTCTATTATACTTAATAGGCATTCTATATATTGGCCCTGAGGGGTCACGAATGCAGTCTTCTCTCGAGAGACTTCAGCTATTGGGATCTGATAGTACCCAGACGCTAAGTCAAGAGTAACGAAGAGAGAGCTCCCTGATAATAAATCTAACTGGTCCTCGATACGAGGAAGAGGGTAGTGCTCTTTCTTTGTTTTGCTATTCAGAGCACGGTGGTCCACACATAACCTCTCCCCCCCAGACTTTTTGTTAACTAAAACGATAGGGCTCGCGTAAGGACTGCTAGACTCCCTAATAATGCCACTGTCTAACATTTCCTTAATCATGTCTTGAACTAGTTGGCGTTCGGTGAAGGACAGACGGTATGGGCGGTAAACGACAGGATCAGGATCATCCAGTTGAATCACCATTTCAGTTTACGTCGTAAAGCCAAGATCTTTTAAACAACTCGAGAAGCAAGATCTATATTTATCCAATAAGATTTTTAAGGACTCTTTCTGCTGATTTGTCAAATTTTATCCACAGCTGATTGGTGATTCACTTACGGATGACTGATCACTAATATCTAGTTTTTGAACGTTTAGGCTCTCAGCTAAAGTATGGCTCCTAGTTTTAAGGCTACACTTCTCTATGACGAGATCAGTATTGCTGATATTCTGGATAAGAATTCTACCCACACCTTGTGTTAATTGATACTCGCCGGGTAGCAAATTATGTTCACGACCTACAATGTTGCGCACAGTTCCTTTCACGTAAATGTTACCCGAAAAAGAATAACGGGTGCTAACTGGAATCGCTCTTAATTCGCCACATCCTATGCGCGTCTCCTCTATGCATATAAGTGGACAAACCAAAACCGATTCCTCACTAACCCGCTGAAAAATGACATCCGATTCTGTTTTGACTATTTTGACTGAAGGTCTTTCGGTGAAAGTGCGGCCTAGTAGTACGGGGCAATTGATTAAATAATCATCTACTACCAATGTCTCTACGTGATTTTCTACTACACCTTGCACTTCGATCGTGACGTTAGCTTTACCAAGTGGGTTATATGGTACGTTACCTATACCTTTTAATAATGGCACTTCTCCTACTTTCCAGTCTAATGCTAAACGCTGAGCTTCACTGAGACGTACCACAGTACCCTCACTTCCCAAATCGGCTAAACACTCTGAAAATTGTCCGTTTATCTTAATAGGCATTCTATATTTAGCACTTGAATCACCAGTGTTTTCAACTTTCAAAACGGCTTTTGTTTTATCGTTGGTACTTTGCTTTGTCCCAGGGCACTGTGTCTTTGTGTCCTAATAAATTACATTTAGAGCATTGAACCTTTGGTTTTGCGCATCGAAAGAAAGGGTGACCGCTTTCTTTACAATTGTAGCAGACCATGCCGGATCCGGTGGGCTTCTGGGAACTGGATCCTACTTTATTACCATTGAATGCGTTATTTTGTGGGCGCCTATCCCTATCCCTAAGCTTCAGCTGATCATTTGTAGGCCTATCTTGACCCACTTTTACAGTCTTCAAAAACTTGAGTACTAATTCCGTTTCCTTAAATTCTGCCCTTTCCCATTCTTTATATATATATTTATATATATATATATATATAAATATATATATAAAATATATATATATATATACATAGCCAGGTCATCAGTTCTGTCACACAATAAAAACTTTTGAATTTAGAACGCTGGCCACAAAAAAGTTTATTGAATTCGAATTTCGAATTTTTCATGAAAATAGAAATGTGTACTTTTTAGAATTTTCCTCATTTTTAAATATGGAGTGGACACTTAAAGAAGACCGTGTCGCAGTTATTGCGTTGCATGGTTGCGGTTACGCGCCAATTCAGATTTTCGACTTACTGAAAAATTTGAATATAACCAAAAGATTCGTTTATCGTACCATAAAACGATACAATGAAGACTCTAAGTGTAGATGACAGGTCAAGAAGTGGTCGCCCTCGCTCTGTTAGGACTCCAGCAGTGATAAAAGCTGTGAAGGCGCGAATTCAAAGAAATCCCATACGTAAGCAGAAACTGTTGGCCCTTCAGATGGGGTTAAGCAGGACCACGGTGAAAAGGGTGTTAAATGAAGACTTAGGGCTTAGGGCATATCGAATAAAAACAGGACATCGTTTGGACGCTCGTTTAATGGACCTGATACTGAAGAGATGCCGCGCTTTGTTGAAGCGGTACGCGGGAAAAAAGCATCGGGAAATTCTTTTTTCGGATGAAAACATTTTCACCGTGGAAGAGAGCTACAACAAACAAAATGATAAGGTGTACGGACACAGCAGTGAAGAAGCGAGCAACCGTATTCCGCGTGTCCAACGAGGTCATTTTCCATCCTCGCTCATAGTTTGGTTCGGAGTCTCATTGGAGCTTAACTGAGGTACATTTTTGTGAGAAAGGCGTAAAAACGAATGCAGTTGTGTATCAAAATACAGTCCTCAAGAACCTTGTGGAACCTGTTTCTCATACCATGTTTAATAACAGGCACTGGGTATTCCAACAAGATTCTGCGCCAGCTCATAGAGCGAAAACCACACAAGACTGGCTGGCGGCGCGTGAAATCGACTTCATCCGGCACGAAAACTGGCCCTCCTCCAGTCCAGATTTGAGTCCGTTAGATTACAAGATATGGCAACACTTGGAGGAAAAGGCCTGCTCAAAGCCTCATCCTGATTTGGAGTCACTCAAGGCATCCTTGATTAAGGCAGCCGCCGGTATTGACATGGACCTCGTTCGTGCTGCGATAGACGACTGGCCGCGCAGAATAAAGGCCTGTATTCAAAATCGCGGGGGTCATTTTGAATAAACTTTATTACCATAAGAATCTATGTTTTATTAAGTTCATTTTGCTATATAAATGTTTACATAAATAATAAACATGTCTAAATTATTTCATATTGCACATGTGACAGAACTTATGACCTGACTATTTATAACACGGTCCGAAACTTTATTAAAATAACCATCGTGGTACTTTTTTAAGGCTTCATTTAACAAATAAAGGTACACATTTAACACCATTTGCCGTGCTTGTGACTTAATCGGCTTCCCAAGCAAATGTTTCCGTCCTGGAAGAAAGTAGGAATTAATGACTTACCTGATCAATAAACACTCATGGGTGTTGATTGTGCAGCCAACATAATTAAAGTTCAATTTAACTTATCTATCTCTGAAAACAAAACCAAGAAGGGTGTGTAATATGAGCTCCATATAATTCGTCGTAAAGAGCACACGTGCAGTCGGCGTCAATGCTCAAAGGCAACTGACTGATGATCGGCGAGCAATCGCCAACTGCCCGTAATTACACAGACTACAGATATGAATTATGCATGTTATTAGGACCTTATTTTTTGTTCAAGGTATACACAATAACATGAATTTAGTGTGAGAAAAAAATATAATTTTCAAACTACGGAAAAAGGAAAGTTTCGCGAAATATATCTTCAAAAAAGAAACTTTCGAGGTAATTTCCAAATCTAGTGGCAATGCACAAGTGTTACCTTTAAACGTGAGCAACCTATCCCCTTTTTATAATGACCAGGTGACAGATCAAGACCTGCGAAACTTAATCTACTGCGACTTTGCCAATCCGAAAGTGGACACCCGCTTCTACATGGAGACTACAAACATGGAGCACCTCTACTCCACCGTCGAAGCCTTCCTGGTGGAGTTCAACAACATGTCGAAGAAACCCATGAACTTGGTGCTCTTCAGGTGATTAAAATGTTTATATGTATTTGTCCATGTCAATTTTAATTGGACTTCAGATGTTCGGCCAAGGACCAAGCTAGTGTTCCGTAGGTTAGGATGATCAGGATGCACATGTCGACGAGTTTGCGCTTCAGGGACAACGGGAGGTTGTCCTTTATTAGCTCCTTCATGGACTAGAAGCTCTTCCAGGCGTTCGAAATACGACGAAACCTTTTTCATTTAAACTAATATTTTATTTAACTCAATCAAGTCAAATATACCTACAGCCCAATCTATACATATCGCAAGAAACACTTAAGGAATCTTCGTTCGTCCGTTGTTTGTATTCCGACTTCTATGATACATCTTCCATCTCTTTTTCTTTGTCATTTAATACTGACATTTTCTTGTTTCAACATATTCCAGTACTTTCTCGCTAGTTCTCGTGCTTGAGAATGGATAATTGAATTTCACCTTTTTATATAGATCGTCTTCGTCTATACTTTGTGTATTTAAAATGGCATCAGCTGCCACATTAAATACGCAAGTACAAGTGCAAGCTTCAACGTGAGCAAGATCGATAAACAGACAAAGGTGACGCAGGGCCCTTGCGTGTGTCCGGGACGTCAGGCCTTCCGCGATCAACTCTTCCAGAATATACAGGCAGGTTAAGAGACGTCGGACTGAGGCCTGACATTTTGATTGGTAAATTCTGATGATATCCTGAGATTCGGAGAATGTCTTTAGATTCGTTTGTCATGATGGGCCTCATCGGTGAAAATGTATGATTACTATACACTTTATTTCAACAGTAATCTAGGTTTTGATCGTCCTCCTTAACCTTGAGGTTGCCGCGCAGGTTCGCCATCGAGCATGTGTCGCGTATCAGCCGCGTGCTGACGCAGCCTATGTCGCACGGGCTGCTGGTCGGCCTGGGCGGGTCGGGCCGGCAGTCGCTGACGCGGCTGGCGGCGCACATCAACGAGTACGACCTCTTCCAGGCGAGTGGTATATACAAACACACACACACACACACACACTATACAAATAAGGCTTTATCTGGAAAAATGCTGCGCCGGGCAGCATACTAATTAGTATGAAAACCGGCAATACTTTTGACATTGGTGGTCGATGCTAAATATGTACATTTGCTCTTGTAGCTTTATACTGAATCTCGTTCGACATCAATCGCCATATGTTTCAAATTGAGAAATAGACCAATCACATCGCTAGAAAAGCAGCTTGTGTGAAATTGTCGTTATCTTATTGTTCGATTTTTTAATTATACTGCTGAATGCGATCGATTTCGGAATAAAGCTACTGTTCCCACACATAATATTCTGATTCGCTAGACCCAGAAACAGCGATATTGATAACACAAATGTTACAGGTTGAAATGAGTCGTACTTACGGCAAGACCGAGTGGCGAGAAGACTTAAAGACATTACTGCGGAAGTCTAGTACTCCGGACCTGATGATGGTGTTCCTGTTCATAGAGTCACAGGTATCAACACCATATAACTTTCAATCTATATGTATTAGATGATCTGACTGATCCAAATAAAATCAAGACCAATTAAATTATCATTCTTAGCCGCTTCTTACTTGGACGAATGAATCACGGGACGTGCAATAATTGTTTTAGATCAAAGAGGAAGGATTCCTCGAAGACGTCAACAACATGTTGAACTCCGGTGAAGTGCCCAACATTTTCGGTGGCGACGAAAAGGCAGAAATATGCGAGAAAATGCGTGTAGTAAGTAATATTTAGATATCGCAGCCTTAGTGCTTAAATGACCAACCGACCGCTAAGCGAATTTTATAGGAAACATTTATTTCGTTTGTTATTGTTGGAAAGAGCAGTATGGTGAAATCTATGGAACGCATTTAGATAGATAGATAGATAAATTAATTTATTTATTGCAACATGGTACACACACAAATAAATAATTATAACTCAAACTTTAAGAAGAAAAATCTACAAAATGTCAGGCCTCAAAGAAAACAAACTCAGCAGTTAAATAAAACAATCAATAAATAATAAAATTATACAAGCAAAACATTAAGGTACGGTAAGGATAACTATGTGGTATTGTGACTGTACCGCGACAATGAAATGCCCCTGACTCAGCAATGTCACAGACGAATCTGTGACGCTGGTATTCTGCCAGAGCCAGTACGGACGAGACAACAACGGTCTGCTCAAGTACACATTTAACAACGTAAAAGATGATGATTTTAATAAAATAGTTCAAAAAAATAAATTGTATTCTAGAAGATTGTATTAAAATTATAGCATTAAAATTATATCATTAAAATGTATAATAGGAAATAAAATTAAAAAAATATAGCAATTTGTAATAAAATTTATGTCAGGGTTACAAGTAAGATTAAATTGAAAATGCCATTAGGATTATAAAATAATAATAATCAGTAGGGAATTAATCATAGTAATAATATAATTGGAATCCATATAAATATCACAGGTAACAGGTAGATTAGCTCAGTGCCATTCCCTCAGTTTTCTGCTGTAGTATTAAATACTTTCTATAGGCACTTCTAAACCCAGCCTTACTAGTAAGCAGCCGAAGGGGAGGTGGGATGTTATTCTAGCAATTGGTGGCACGGTACTTAAAACTGCCACGGAGAGCTGCACCCTTATGTCGAGGCATTGAGAGAAAAGGAGCAACTCTCTGGGACATACGCCAGGTAAGTTTGTCACAAAGATAAGAAGGTATCCTCTTCTACTATAACCTCAAACAACAGCGTTGAAAAACACAAATCCTGTCTAGCTTTTATCCTTAAAATATTTGCCCTGTTTAAAAATGGAGTAATGTGCGTTTTGGGGGGAATTACGAAACAGAACCTGGCACAGGCATTTTGTACTCTTTGTATGCAGTTGCAGTTGCAGACATTTGCAGTCTTCCATTGGGATGGAAAAATTGAAGAGGCTATAGACCTATTTACAATAGCAGTTAAGACTTCAAGAGTACGAGGCAGGGTTAGTAAAATCATAACTTCGGTTATTCCATCAGCTCCTCTAGCATTTGAATTTATGGCAAGGATTGTTTTGGCTACACAGCTCTCATCTACCTGGTCTAAAAGAAACTCAGCCTGACCGTATCTATTAGATTCAAAATAGGTTAGACGTGATATAGAAACCGCACCAGCGCCAAGAACTTTTAAAAAGTTTGAATTAATTTGATCAGGATCATTGAAATGTTCAGGTAAACCACGATTATTTTAAAAATTTGGTAAAATAGTATGATTTAAGGTTTCCCATTTGAACAGATGTAGTCTAAACAAGTACAGTTTTATAGAAGTATTAAAGTGGACATTGGTCAAAATTAACGTGGTTGGAGAATGAGCGTGCTTGTGTGTCCGAACAACTGTTTTGTTAATGTACAGGTTGTTTTATTTCAATAATGAAATTAGGTACGGTATAAGGTAAAGTTATCTTAGTCATTGATTGGTGTACTGTATTTTATATCCCAATATATATATAATCTTCTATAGATAATCCTGATATGCAATTGGGTCAAACAAAACGTATGGCTAGGTATTTTCATGGAACTAGCTATATCTGTGTGTGTGCATCGGCTATACCTTACTTTTTGACTGAATTTCATATGGGTAGGTTTGATAGTTCTTGAATTTTCATGGGGTCAGAAGTAGCTCGAAATGGTTTGTGTGATAAAATATACGTACGGCTGGTGTGTCGCCGCCAGTATCTATGCTCCAACTTGGCTTGACACACTGCCGTGAGTATAGATGTAGGTGTTGTTGATAAAAATCAATTTCTGGGAAGTAATGTCATATGGAAAAGAATGGAAAGTGTTCATTTTTAATTAAATTATTCAATGTCCATACAATCCATACGAGTTATATACTCATCTCATCATCTGCATTGTAACCAGTTTTAAATGAGTTTTTTTTATGTGAACATATACCACTGTTTTTCCATTGACGTTACTTCCTAGAAATTGATTTAACAATAGCAGTACTATCGGATAGTGTAATAATCTAATAATACAGGTGACATATTTTTTCAACATCAGCCTATTCGATTTGCAGTAAGTAAAATAGTTTTAAAAATATATCTATTAAACCACTTGACCGTAATTCGAAGCATAAACAATTGAGATAGGCATATCTCTTTTCCTTTTCCCTAGATATTCGTGTATATAGCTCTGTCTCGCTCGCACATGACATCACCAGGGGAACCCCTGCCGATCAGGCGCGCGACCCGTCTTGCTCATTGGCGTTCTTTTCCTTGCCGGGTACGGTCGTTACGACTTCAGGTGAGTCAATATTTAAAAATATCTTCTAACGACCGTTAATATTTTCCCTTTTTGAAGATTATCGAGCAATCCTCACTGGTATATAGATATTCTTTATTCAACTAACCACATTTAGTGGTAGAAGTCAAAAGTTTAACGGTTTTCCGTTCGTGTACAATTATTTTTTATAAATTTTTAGATAAGTATGGAAAACGAAAGCTCGTTAATTTCGCAAGACGAGCCAGTGGCGGGCCCTTCCAATTCTGCTAGCAGAAATAAAAAGCACAGCAGCAGTAGTAGCTCTGATACTAGTAGCTCTAGTTCTTCGACGAGTTCTTCCAATGCAAGGTCGAAACGTAAACGCGCAAGTCAGGCTGGTGTGAAGTACGTTACGCGGAAACACAAAAACTGTATAATTATACCCCCGCTTTTTTCGAACTCGAGACAAATGAGGAAGTTAAGGCTTATGACAATCTCAAACACCTTGCTTACACGGAAAGAGAATATGCCTCGTTGACCTATGGCATTTTAAAACAGAAAGAGGCCCTGTAGAACGAACTTTGTTGTTTCATGACTTGGAATGGGGATTCTGTAGTCAAAGAACAAGGCATTCTTAATATTGAGGTCATAAACCAAAAGCTTAATGATATTTTTATATCCAGTGAGTTCAGTAATGTCTCGGCAGACCTTTTGCGAATTATTTGTGGCCACAGAGCTGAAACCATACAAATGCGAAGGGATGGCATAACTAATGCAATTCGTGATCCGTTAGTTAAAGCGTCCATACGAAAGATACCCCCAACAGAGGTAAGCTTATTTAACTCGGAGCAGCTGGTTACTGCGCTTGAAAAAGCAGGTGGTATCAAGAAGACCTTTTGGCCTGCATCTGTACCAAAAAGTGCCTCAACTTCGCAAGTAGGAAAATGGCCAATACGCCCCTCGCAGGGGCAACTTTCTACTGTTCATGTACCCTCGCAGGGATAATATTCAGCTCGAATGGCACCCTCGCAGGGTAGCAATTGTAATGTGTATGCCTTCGCAAGGCTACGGTTCCCAAACTTGGAATGCTCCCCCGCAGGGCAGCAACTTACATAACCATTGCCCTCCGCAAGGGCATGCGCCCCCACACATCATCAACGAGATAGTGGTACAGTAAATAGACGTTCCTTTCGCTCCCGCGGGGCAAACCAGAACCAAAGGAGTTGGCGTGGCGGTTACAAGCGAGGGTCATCACCCTCGGGCTATAATACCGCTGCCAAGAAACGTAAGTAATGACAGGAGGGGATTCAGAGCCGGTCAGTTATCAATGTTTGTGGATCATTGGAGAGAAATGCAAGCACCGCCGTTTCTTCTCAAGATAATTCAAGGTTACCGAATACCATTCCAACGGAAACCTCCTTTAATCATGCCCAACATGAAAAACAAAGCATTTCATACTCCTGTATCGCCAGAAATGACATCCATAGTTCAAAACATGGTAAGCCAAGGAATACTGGAAATTGCGAGCCTCACACCAAGTTTTCTATCTACCCTCTTTTTAGTGGCAAAAAGCGACGGTTCTGCTCGACCGATTTTCAACCTAAAAGCTCTCAACGAGTTTGTTCTGACCGACAGATTCAGCCTTATAAATTCAGGATACCAGACTTCATTCAGCCGCTAGACTGGATGTGCAAATTAGACCTTTCACAGGCATATTTTCACTTAAAAGTGGCAGAGTCTCACAAACGGTTTTTGCGCCTCATTTACCAGAGTCAACTGTATCAAATGACGTGTCTACCCTTTGGTCTCAGCACGGCTCCAAAGATATTTGCAACCCTGGCCAATTGGATTGCCCAGATAATGAGAGGAAGAGGTGTGAGGATTTTGGTTTTTCTGGACGATTTTCTGATAGTTCACCAAGACTCACAAATAATGTCGAGTCACGTGAATCTCCTCATAAAAACATTGCAACGGTTGGGCTGGCAAATAAATTTCAAAAAATCTATCCTAAAACCACAAAAATTTCTTGCTTATCTAGGTGAACAATGGGATCCCTGGACAAACACCAAGAGATTGCCAAGGACAAAACTACCCCAATTGAAAGGCAAAATTTGCGAAATTCTGGACTCAGGAAAGACAAATCTAAAACAGTTACAAAGCATAGTTGGAGCCCTAAATTTTGCAAGTTTTGTTGTTAAAAGGGGCAGGTTACACTACCGAGCACTTTTGAAATTCATAAACACATTGAATCCAGACAATCCCCTCAGTGTCTATACCTTGCCTGTAGATGCAATAAACGACTTAGAGTGGTGGGCTCAAAATGTTCATTAGCCATCATTACTGCACCCTCCACCAGCAGCACACTTCATAACGACAGATGCCTCGGATCTAGGTTTGGGTGCCCAAATAGACAACCAGTCTCTGTGGGGAACTTGGACTCAGAACGAGCAAAATTGTCACTGCAACGTGAAAGAAATGCTGTCAATCTTGAAAGTATTTCAAAGTCATGCCCTATATCTGAGTCAGTCAACGGTAACTGCACAGTGCGATAACCGTACGATGGTAGCTTACTTACGCCACGAAGGCGGAACCACGAAGGCGGAACCAAATCCTCTCGCTTGATGGATATAACCTTCCAACTTTATCGCCTCATGGATCAGTACCAAATAACGATCAATATTTATTACATACCGGGGAGGTACAACCATCACGCCGACCATCTGTCTCGTTTTCGCCAGGCCCCCGAGTGCCACCTATTGCCCCAGTGCTCCATAATTATATTCCAGAAATGGGGAACTCCGTCAGTGGATCTATTCGCATCCAGCAGTGCCCACGTAGTCCCTCAATACGTGTCGAAAGATCAAGACGACAGTCAAGCAATAGCCCACGATGCCTTCTCAATAATTTGGAACTTCCATCTAGGTTGGGTGTTTCCACCTCCGTTCTTGATACCCAAAGTCCTGAGCCACCTCAATCAAGCGTCGGGATTATACTTGATAGTGGCACCCCGTTTTCTGGCGCTGGGATCTCAAGTCACGTGCACTAGCTCCACCATTCACGATACAGAACCTAGACCAAGTACTAGTCAATGTGACGTCGGGACTGCCACCCCCCCGAGTTCGGGATCTGGTCTTGGAAGTATGGAAATGTGGGGGTGGTCGCAGAATTTAGGTAACTGGAATAATGCACAATTAGAACTTTTAAGAGGCTCGTGGCGCGCATCCACCCTCAAAACCTACAAACCAGCATGGAACCGATGGGTTTTATGGTGTAAACTCTGGTTCAGATTTAGCTCGGTTCATAGCTGACTTACATTTGAAATACAAACTTTCTTACAATACAATAATGGTACACAAATCTGTTGTCTCTACGCTTTGTGATGTAAATAATTCGGGTATTTTAAGTAATCATATTTTAGTAAACCATGTCTTAAAATCAATTTCAATTAGAAAACCTTCTCCTGTTACATTGCCTATCTGGAAGTATTCGCTCCGCAGTTGCTTCTAGGAATTGTTTCGACAATTTCCCCATGGAAGATATTATGGCTCGGGGAAATTGGAGATCCTCAAACACTTTCAATAAGTTTTACAAACGACAAGTATTAGAGACCTCCAGGAGTAACAGTATTTCCACTCTCTTTAATCCTTGACCTTTTGTCAGTGTATAAAGTGATTAATTGATTAGCACCCATCATTAATATGTATAATTTAAGTAGGTACTACCTACCAATGGTTACTTAACTATACTTACCTTTATCGTGGTTTATCTTTACAATCATACGCACATGTAAATGTTTTTATGTTTACGTTTAATTAAACAAATTATTCAAGTCCATTTCTGTGACTTTAACTGGTTCCCAATAACCCATCAAATTGGCGTTCTTATCACCAGGCGATAACAGACACTTCTCAATTGTTTATGATTCGAATTACGGTCAAGTGGTTTAATAGCAGCGTTTTACCTGAAATAAAACGTATATTAAACTACTTACCTAATTCGAAGCATACTATAATTTCTGCCTGGTGACCAAGTCAATCATCCAATGAGCAAGACGGGTCGCGCGCCCGATCGGCCGAGCTAACCCTCCCCTGGTGATGTCATGTGCGAGCGAGACAGAGCCATATACACGAATATCTAGGGAAAAGGAAAAGAGATATGCCTATCTCAATTGTTTATGCTTCGAATTAGGTAAGTAGTTTAATATACGTTTTATTTCAGGTAAAACGCTGCTATTAATGATGCATCTTTTTATCAAAATTGATCTCATGGTTGACCCAACTGACCGTTCGAAATGGGCCAACCTGTAGACAAATAAAATAAAAGAAGACAAAATTATTTATATTTTCGTGGTTCTTATTATAATCATAATAATCATTTACTTCCGGCTGTTTTGTCCATAGTGTTAGTAACAATATCTTAAAGTATAATGTTAGCAGTTTGATATTGACAAAAATAACAAATAACAAAAGTATAAAGAAAGTACACCCATACAGAACACACTCTCACATACTGTACATTACTTATTAGATCCTGGTGTGTGGCTGCACCGAGCGTCTCAACATTGGGGAGTCCCACCGGTCTATATTACACGTTCTATATGTTTTCACATAATAGCGTAGAAGTGATCCCTACGTGTCTCCGCAAACATCCCAGAGGCACTGTAAAACCGCGGCAGCCGCAGCAGAACCCTGTTATATTAAGGCTCAGTTCTGGCTGCTGAGGTGAGGGGCGCCGCATTCACCTGTCGTCTTCTGGCGGGGTAGCGGAACTGGCGGGGTAGCGGGCGGCGCGGAATAGCAACGGGCCAGGCCGGATACTTCAGAAATTAGGCGTTTTTTCTAATTTTCTGAACAACGGAAATAAGCTTATTGATAAAAGTAGGATTAATACGGAGCTCTAAAAGAGGAATATTCGTGTATAAAAATTATTGAATCTCCTTTTAAATATAGACTATGTTCAGGATTTTTTACAATCGAGCCAAATTAATCCAATCGTGTAACGACATTGTATTTAAACTAGATTATCTCTTTGTGAATAACATATAATTTTTGACACCTATGAATTTATTGGAAGTAATTTTTTATTTTTTGGCAAAGCTCTCTTCAGTCGTTTTGTGTGTTGGGCCTTAAATTCGCAGATCGCTATATATATGCCTGCAGCATAAAGTCGACCCAAATATTATAGTAAAACACATATTTATTATTAAAACCGGCCGAGTGCTAGTATGACGTCGTCGGACCAGCACACGAAGGGTTCCATACCATTGTACACGGAAAAACGTAGAACTACAGTATTTTATACGAGTACATACACCTTTTTAATTATTAATTATCAAATATTAAATATTGGTAGGACTACATTCAAGGCCGTACATCGCAACATTGGAAAAGAGTTTTGTGTATGTAGTTTGTAAGTTTTGAACTATGCACTCAAGTTAATGAAACTCTTTGCTCATTGAAACCGTAAGCGGATAGAAATTGAGTAACTTATTTACAGAAAAAAAATCAGATAGTTATGATAAAAATCTTCATAATAATATTATAATTAGAATGAGCAATTATTAATCTTATAATGACAAAAAGCTAAGCACAAAACTCAATACCCGCAGTTAAAGATCTTTTCCGAAAAGATCGGGAGAGTTCAGTTCAGTTCACCGATTAACAAATAAAACAAAATGGCTAGAAAATGGCCATACAAATAATCTCTTGTATGGGGTACTACTTTTAATTCTTAAAAACCCGTATTTTTTATTATTTTGTGTTATAGGGGCAATATAAATACACCCTCTGTGAAAATTGCAACTCTCTACCGATTACGGGTCATCAGATAGAGCCCGGTGACGGACAGACAGACGGACAGCGTAGGCTTAGTAAAAGGGTTCCATTTGGCGCCTTTCGGGTACGGTACGGCTAAAACCTAACCTAACCGGTCGCCCGCAGGTGGACCGGCAGCGCGACAAGTCCCTCCAGACGGACGGCAGTCCAACCGCGCTTTACGCGTACTTCGTGTCCATCGTGCGCGACCAGCTGCACATCGTGCTAGCGATGTCACCGGCGGGCACGGCGCTGCGCACGCGCATTCGCAAGTTCCCTTCGCTCGTCAACTGCTGCACCATCGACTGGTTCCAGGTACGTAGGAGCGCGAGTGTTGCAAGGCATTAAGGAAACAAGAAGGCGCGCTGATTTGAATATGGACGGAAATTAAGGTAGATAAAAATATGTTACGATCGTCTCTGTCTTGCAGGTAATGTCATTCAGAATTTTGTTCCTAATAGGTATGTATAGTACAATTATTTCAACTTTACCGCTCGACATTTCTCGTTTTAAGTCGCTGAAATTGATGAAATGAAATTCTTCAAAATGTCCTGTAAACTTCAATTTTGGCACAGAGGTTTATCATGAAGATTATATTAAGGAAAAAATGTGAAAACAGTTAATATCAAAAATCAGAGAAGTGCCGAGCGTTAGAGTTACAATAATCGTACTGTAACTCGTTCAAAATAACTTTCTGCTACGTCCTTCTGAAATCAATAAATTGGGTAGATTTCACACATTTCAATTACTAGTATTTTCCAGGAATGGCCGCCAGATGCTCTACTTGCCGTCGCCACTCGGTTTCTGCGTGACATTGAGCTCACAGAATTGGAGCGAGATACCGCCATTAAGCTGTGCCAGGTAAATACAAAGCCGTACTATAAATTAGATTTCTTATAAAAGTAAGGGAGTTAAAGAAAAAAATAATCTAAATTTCTGAGAATTCTTCCAGGTATTCCATACCGATACACAGGAACTGACCAAAGAGTTCAAGATAAGGATGAAACGGTGAGTAAAATGATAACAGTATTCTCTACTCTAATGCTAGAGATCACTAGATGTATGTTAATGTCTCTTCATATTTACAGACACAACTACGTGACGCCTACGGCATACCTTGAACTTATAAATATGTTCAAAACCCTGCTCACCAAGAAACGAACGTAAGTTTGGTTTGTAGCTCAATATCACGATTAGATTTCAATCCACGGCTTATCTGTTTGATGAAACATATTTTTTCACGCTTTAAATACATGTCGGTAATTTCTCAGCGAACTGACCTCTGGCGAGAGGCGCTACCTAACCGGTCTAGACCAGCTCGCTATCGCCGCCAAGCAAGTAGCTGCACTTCAAGTGGCGCTGGAGGTGCTTCAGCCAAAACTAGCGGCGGGCGCAGCCGCTGTCGCCGTCACCACTGCCAAGGTGGAGAAGGAGAAAGAGGGAGTGGCGCTGGTGGAAGCTGAAGTACTGCAGGACCAGGCGGCGGCACAAGAGCAGGTGCCTACCTGCTATATCTACCTGGAATATATCTTTTGATTGCGTGCATATAAGATGAGTTGTAGAATAGTGCTTTCATCCGCTTTTCTAATTTTGAATAAAAGAGGCAGGATGATTACTGTTTTAACTCTTAGTGTAGCTGATCAAATTTTGAAGCTGAATAACTCCGGGAAAGCGGGAAGTTATAAGAACTATGGCCCGTTTGTTCTGAGCAACATGTGGCCGAGTGTCCATTGCCTTGGTATTTTATTGGAGTTTGTTCAATATGTATGATTCACGTACGTTATAAATAACTATAACCAAGGGTCTCCTCCCAGGCGGGCGAAGCGCAAGCCATCAAAAACGAGTGCGACGCGGACTTGGCGGAAGCCATGCCGATCCTCAACTCTGCCCTCGCAGCGCTTGATACCCTCACCCCACAAGACATTACCTTTATTAAGACTATGAAGAGTCCTCCCAGAGGCATCAAGCTAGTCATGGAAGCTATATGTATACTCAAGGTGAGCTTAGCAGTTAATCTAATGGGGAAATTATTTAAATGATGTGATTTTCCAACGATAGATGTAGAGAAAGGTTTTATCAAATCCCAAGTGATTCACGAAGAAAGGCAGGAAGGCTATTCTCTCGAAACAAACTTAATTAAATAAATAAATGAATGTGCGCTAGTGTACGCAGTGTGGTTACTTTGATTATTTTGTCTGAAACAGGAATCTATTTAGATGACATGACGATTTTTGTTCCGTCAGGGCATAAGCCCTGAATGCGAGGGGACCGAGTTTAAGGGAGAGGGAAAAGCTAAGGTTAAGAAAAAGAAAAAGGTATTTTATCTACTTCGTTCAGATTCTATCTTGAATTAATTGTACGGACTACAAACATTGTACATAGTTTGGCTTCCTTGATGAACTGACCTCATGCATAACTCTTTTGAGTAGGCTGGCAGACCTATCGTCTTAACAAGTATTTGTTCAGACATGTAAAAATCTTAACTGAACACTCAGTATTAACATGAAGTGTTTTGAATAACAGCTTTCACTTGCTTCAATCAATCAATCAATCTCTGTTTATGCTCCCAGGATGATCCGGTAAGTTGTGTGTTTAGTCAGTATTAAATATTTGAATTTAATGACGTTATAGGCAAGGAGATCTTACTAATTTAAGCATGACTTAATATTTTGAGATCTGCGCTTCAGCCTTCAGTGGTTAGCTCTCTTGGCTTGCGACGTCGAACCGATTGCGCCACCGACGACTATTGAATACGATATTTGAATGATGATGATTCTGGTGCCCTTTATGCTTTGTGCTTTATGCCGCACCAGCTTGTGTGCATGGTCATTATGTCTAATACCCCACTTTAATAACAGGAGATGAAGCCCGACAAGATTCCGAACCCATCCGGCGTAGGCACTATCGAGGACTACTGGGGGCCCTCCAAGAAACTGCTCAATGATATCAAGTTCCTCGAGGGTCTGCAGAACTACGACAAGGACAACATCCCGCCAGCCGTGATGAAGAAGCTGATGACAACGGTTATGCTGGATGACGGCTTCGTGCCAGAGAAGATCCGGACAGTGTCAGTGGCTGCTGAGGGTATAGTATCATCTTCAAATTTTCATCAGATATGGGGCTTTTAGAAAAGCTTTCCAGTTGTATTCATAGCGCAGAAATCATTACAAAAAGGGTTGACGCAGTTCAGGTCACTATTTGCTTAACCTCAGAAAGAACGCTAAAATGTTGTGGCATCGCGATTTTGAACCTCAGGCCATGGTAATAAAATTCAAAACCTATAACGGGAACATGGCATCTTAAGATGCCGTGGGTTATTGAGAGGTTAAATGTGGTTACAATGGTTGATGAAAGTTTATTAGTAGTTACATTTAAATTTAGTCAAGCATTAGCATGTAAAATATATATTTACAAGAAAAAATTTTTAGTTATAGACTACGAACTAACAAAACACTAAAATAAATACCTAAATACAATGCCATATAAAAAAATGAACAAATCATAAATTAATAACTAACTACCAATAACTACCCAGCTGATGTGCATTTTACGCTTCTGTAGTGAGCCAAGTAAACAATAACCGTGTTACCATAAAAACTATTAAACAGAGTTTAACCTCAAAATAATCGTCAAATCACATACATTTTTGATTTTAAACAAGTGTTGACCAGTGGTTTATTTTTTTGTGGTAAGGCCCTAAATACTTTGTTGGTTGAGTTTGAATGCTTTTGGGTATACTAGTGTATATCTGTCTTGCCATATATAAAGACAGTTTCTCTTACATAATTCAAAGCGTGGTCCGGGCAGTTCAAGTGATGTGTGTGAAGCTGTTTGTCTATTAGTGTTATCCCGTCGCTTAAACAGCCCTAATGTTTCCTGACAAACAAGCAAGTTTCGAATATGTATAAGACTACACTAGCGCCACCAGACTCAGATTAGATCTCAATATAATTCAAAACATGATCGTGAATTTCGTGACTTTTCGAAACAATATTATGACGCAATTGGTTCGATATCAGTTGCGCAATCTTAATGTTCTGGGTTCAATCCATTTTTTTTTTGTTTTTTTTTTTTGCTTAAGTTTTCTTGTAAAATGGTACGGAACCCTTCGTGTGTGAATCCGACCCGCCCTTGACCGGCTTTTTAGACCTTTTCGACAAAACTTCTCCAATGTATTAATTTTATTACAGGCGCAAAGACAAACAAGTAAAAATACATCAAATGAAATACACGGTCAAGTGCGAGTCGCACTCGCAAACGAAGAGTTCCTTACCACCGCAGAATGGAAGGGATGGTCTGGAGTGAATAGGTTTTTTTTTCTTTATTTTAATGTAATACATCAATATGTTAATTACAAAGTTATTGGTTTTTCATGCTCCGTGTAAGTATGTAATCAGGTAATTTATACATTTCTCTATAGTTTACCTGTAATATTTAAATAATGACAAGGACAAGGACATTGGGAGTCGTCGTTTGAGGGACCGAGGTTTTGACAACTGCTCTAATTCTGATTAAACTATGGCTCTGTGGCTTTCCTGGTCCAGAGGATCTCGCTCGCTGTGCAGCGCGGTAACACTGCCAGTGTAATGGGATTGTTTGCGTTAGGTAAGTATTTTTATAATTTTTCCTTTTTAAGGTAACCCTAAAAATACGTGAAGCACCATACACGTGTTAAAAAGTTAATTACAAAAGTTGATAGCAATACTATTTGCATTAACTACATTAAAAAAAATTAAAAAAAGTTTGGCTCAATAAATAAAACCTTATAAACAACATACAAAAGGTAAGACAAAGACTTAAGATATTTATTCATAATTTTTTCAATTACATGTCATATTTATATAAATAGGTCTACTACCTACGTAAATTAGCTACAGTTTTTAGTAAAGTTATTGAAAAATAAATTATAGTAAAATTTTCTTAAAATGGTGGTCATAATGATAATTATAAAAATAAATGCGATCATAACAATTAACAATATTATTAGGTACTAAGGTACGTCACAAATTATCCCTTGGAGGTAATAGCGAACTCGTCGTAACTATCTATAGGGTGTTAAGTCAATAAGATGGTTTTTAAGTTTATATATGAAGGTGTCTGTACTTGGGGCAATTTTTATGTTGTCGGGGAGTTTGTTATAAATAGTTGGACCCATAACATGGGTCAGTTTGTTGGACTTTACGCTGACGTTTACCAATTTACGCGGTATGCCAGCCAGTTTATGTCCGTTTCGCGTGGCATACTTGCTGAGGTCATTTAGAGTCTTCAACTCGTCTAGGTTTTGCCGAACATACAAAGCAACCTGGAAGATCACTATTGCGGGCACTGTTAAGATGCGACGTGATTTGAAGTACGGCCCCGCAGACGTATCTGATGGAACCCGTGCGATGGCTCGTACGGCCTTTTTTTGCATGATGAACGCGCGCTTCCAATCCGCTGCGCGTCCCCATAGCTCAGCACCGTACTGGAGCAGAGAGTGTAGAGTGGCGAAGTAGCAGCTCCGAACCACTTCGGTTGGGACGCTTCAGGCCAGACGTCGAAGAGCAAAGCACGCACTTCCCAGCTTCTTGCACTGCTTGTCGATGTGGGCCTCCCAGGTGAGGCCTCTGTCCAGCTCGAAGCCGAGAAATCCTGCGACGTTGACTTGCGCAATGTCCTTCCCATCGATATTGACTGCCATTGGTCTCGGGGGCATGCCTGCTAGTCGGAAATGGAGGTATTGGGTCTTTTTGTATCAAGTATCAAGCCGTTAGTTTCGAACCATTTCGCGAGTTTGGCGGCTGTTGTGTTGAGTTGAGACTCTAGCTCATCCAGGATGTCAGCGGTCTCTATGTTCTGAGGGAGATCATTGAGCAGAAATGAAAATATTATGTTCGACAAGGAAGAGCCTTGAGCAACGCCCATCGTTTTTGAGAGTGCGTCAGATCTTACAGAACCCCGGTCTCCCACCACTATCTGCGTGCTTTCTCGCATAAAACTTGTAAGAAGAGCGTGTGATGGTCCGACGATACCATAATGAGCTGGCTTGGCTGATAGGATTCTGTGGTCCGCCACGTCAAACGCCTTCGACAGGTCGCCGAAGAGGACGGCAACCTGCAGCTACCGCTCGCGCGCGCTCACGACTCGCCTTATCACTTCGCGCGCCATTACAGTTGTCGACCGACCTTGGCAGTATGCGTACAGCTGCTTGGATAGCGCATCGGTTGTAGAGCGGTACGCGACTAGTCGCGAGCTGATGCCATTTTCGAAAACTTTCGCGGCCGCTGGAATTACCGACATGGGTCGATATCCATCTATATCGCTCCTGTGCCCTTCGCCTTTGAAGATGGGTGATATTTTTTTTTTAGGGCAGTGGGAAAGTTACTGTCCTTTAGACATAGGTTGTACAGGTTAACTAGAAGCGGGGAGAGTGGTATTGCCGCTAAATTAAATAATTCCATTGAGAGGTCATATATGTCTTTTGTAGGCTTTTTTGGGATCACTTTTGTGATTATGCGGTAGGTATACCTCGTCAGCGTGGAAGGGTCGCAGTCTGAAGAGCGATCGGCGGACGCACGCGCCGCGGCGAGGGCGGCGCAGGCGTCCGGCACGTCGGCGCGTGGGGCTCCTGACGCGGCGGCGGCGCTTATGAACCTTTTGTTAATGGTATCGACCGCTTCCTTCTTATTTGGGAACTTGAAACCTTCGGAGTTTTTGGTATGTCCGTGAAATCCGCTGTGAAAGAACTGTTGTTACCCTTACCTCGTTCTTTATTTACCACGATCCACATGGTTTTGCTCGTGTTTTTACTGTTTTGAATCAGTTTAATTGTAATAGGCTGACTTGCTATCACCTAGTAATTTTTTGTATTGTGCTGTTATGGACTCGATCATTGATGTTAGTGCGTGTTGATCAGGGAGGTATTTGTTAAGAGCGGTTATGTCATATAGCAGGCATTTTAGGTTAATTATTTCATCTGTTACCCAGCTATTATTTATCCGTCTATTTTTGTTTTTAGGGGGAAGCATATTTTGAATTTGTTGGACAGGGTGTTATGAGAGACTTAGCAAATGCGTCAGCTGAATGACTGTGGTTAGCCAGTTTTCTTCCCAGTCGACGGATATAATAGATGCGATAAAATTATCGCGGTTTATTTGCGAGTAGTCCCTAACGAGTCTCGTCCTCGGCTGAGACGGCGGAGTGTGATGGATGGCACAGCAGGTCGTCGCGGATGGCATGGTGGTCGCTCAAACGCAGGTCGAGCGGCGCGGCGGTGATGCTGCCGGCCGTGACTTTAGTGTGCACGTGATCGAGGCTGGTGGAGGAGCTGCCAGCGGTTCGCGTCGGAAAGTTTACTTCGCATCTGAAGTTATGGGCCAGTAACAAGCCTGCAAACAAATAAAATGTATATAATCTTTTGTTTTGGTTGTAAACAAAAGATTAGATACATTTTATTGATTTAAAAATACTTTAATACAATTTTCCAAGTTTATCGCATTTGTTATACGTATTAATTAAGTGTATTTTGTGTTAACTGGTGCATAAGTGTATAAAATTCTAATAGTTATCCTATTTAGTGTATTTAAAAAACGTAACGTTGACGGTTGAGTATTTTATTTGAAATAATTTGCTACTGGGCAACGATATTTTTATATAACTAATTACTTAGGCACGTAAATTGATTTGGAATCACTTTGTTTTTTGTTGAATAGCTTATTTTTTTTTGCACATTTCGTTAATCATAACCTCAATTTAAGTGACTGCTTATCAGCTGTGCTACAGCCGTGCTTCAATCTTGCTTTTTACTGTTGTTTTATTTTGTTTAAAATGCCAACAACCAGAAGTGAGGCAGCCCGTCAACTAGAAGATAACTTAAAATTAGCTTTATATGAATTAAAACAGTGTAAGGTAACCAATGAGCAGTTGCTTACTGAAAGGGATGAAGGTGAGAAGGAGGTGTTGCTTATTGTTAATAAGATCTTAAAATTAAAAAGTGAGATGGCAGAGTTGCACAACAAGTTCCTTGATGTGACGGGAGATAGGGATCGGCTTCAGCACCTGGTAGATGGCTTCGACCGGAGTGGCAGTGCATTCGAAGATGCCCTGAGCTGAGCTGAGCAGTGTAATAATAATGACATGTACTGCTTGGAATCTGTTCCAAGCTCTTTAAATTAACCCATAGGACAACAGAGAGTAACTCTGGCAGTAATATTAATATTTGTATAAATATACCTTCATCTTGCCCATTAAATCAAGTTACTAGTAATGAAAAATGTAAAAGGAAGAATATTTTAAACGTGGTTTATCAAAATATAAAGGGCATGTTAAGTAAAGAACTGGAAATTGAGTTATTCATGAACTGTAATAATATTGATATTTTATGTATAACAGAGCACTTTTTAAAGAGTTATCAGTTCATGTTCAACTTTAATAACCACCACGTTGCTAGTTCGTTCAACAGAAAAACAGCTGATCGCGGTGGCTCCTTAATACTTGTAAATAATAGTTTTAAATATAAGGAACGAGTTGACATAGTGAGCCTGTCTGTTGAGCGTACCATGGAAATAGCCTGTATTGAACTTGAACAACTTATTGTAATGAGCGTATACAGACCACCAGATTCATCCTTTGATTTATTCGAAAAGAAAATGGATGAAGTGTTGATTAAAATCAGCGATAAAAACAATTTTTTTATAATTTGTGGTGATTTTAATGTTAATCTGTTAGAGGATAATAATATTTGTACTAGATTAAAATCTTTATTTTTATGTCACAACATGAACTATCTGTTTTTGGAGCCTACTAGAATTACTGCAACATCTGCTACCTGCATTGACAATATATTTACTAACATTACGCCCATTTTCAAATCGGTCATCAATAAATTAACCTCTGATCACTCTGGTCAGATAGGTATATTCAATATTAAAATAAAAAGGACCAAAAAGAGGATATTACATGTGTGCCCGTTAGTGACACTCGGCTTGAACACTACAGGAATAATATTTTAGATAAACTATGGGAAATACAATACAGTGACGATCCAAATTTGTTGTACAACTCAGTATTTAACCTTGTCAAAAATGAATATGATACGGTATTTAAATCAAAAACTATAAAAGTTAATAACAAAGCTTTGTTTAGTGATTGGGCGACAGTTGGAATTCATAGAAGCAGACGAAGATTATATGAACTCTATGAAGAGAAATCATATAACAAAAATACGGCCTTTCTAGATTATGTTCGTAGTTATTCAAAAATGTTTAAACGCGTTTGTGCGGTAGCTAAATCTAATTTCATTAAAAACAAAATTGAATCTCGTAGCAATGTAATGAAAACGACATGGCAAATTATAAACAGAGAGACTGGAAAGGCCAAAGCTACACATAATAACTTCAAGCTTAAGATAGATAATCAATTGCTAAGTACAGACCTAGAAGTAGCAAAAGCTTTCGAAAATTTCTTTACGGACATTCCAGTTTCAACAACCAAGTCTTTAAATTCATCTCCCGCTGCTGCTGAATCTATACTTAAACAAAACTTTGAACAAAACTTTGAGGAATGTAAAACAGATTTTAAATTTAGGCACGTAAATAATGAAGACATTGTAAAAGCGTTTAAATCCCTGGAAATGAAAAAGACAGCTGACGCCCATGGTCTATCAGTAAAAATTATTAGTTCCATTGTAGATTGTATTGCACCTCACCTTTGTTGTATATTTAATCAATGTATAGATAATGGTGTGTTTCCTGACTTGATGAAACTAAGTAAAGTTATACCTTTATTCAAAGCTGGTAGAACATCAGACCCCACCAATTTTAGACCCATATCGATACTACCAACGCTTAGCAAAATATTTGAAAAACTCATACTTAATCAATTGCAAAGTCATTTTTATCTCAATAATTTAATTCATATTGCTCAGTTTGGTTTTACAAAGGGTCGTTCAACAGCCGATGCTGGTGTTGAACTAATCGACAATATTTTTGATGCCTGGGAAGACGCAATGGATGCAATAGGTGTCTTCTGCGATCTATCCAAGGCTTTTGATTGCGTCCATCATGACACTCTTGTCAGGAAGTTACGCCATTATGGTGTAAAAGATCAGGCCCTTGGCCTTCTGGAGTCATATCTAACAGATAGGGTTCAGATGGTCGATGTTAATGGGAAAAGATCACCTGGGTCTTCAATAAGTATGGGCGTACCGCAAGGTTCAATTCTTGGTCCTTTCTTGTTTTTAGTATATATTAATGATTTACCTTACCTTGTTAAAGCAAAACATGGGTTAGTATTGTTTGCCGATGATACTTCTTTGATATTTAAAGTTAAAAGACAGCAATCAAATTATGACGAGGTAAACAATGCTATCTCTAGTATAGTGAACTGGTTTACTGTTAACAATTTATTACTTAATGAAAAGAAAACTAAATGTATTAAATTCGTGTTACCCAATGTGAACCCGGTAACTACAGACATATTTATAAAAGGACAGAGATTGGACCTTGTGCAGTCGACTGTCTTTTTGGGCATTACTTTAGACGCCAAACTGCTATAGGATCCTCATATAAATAAATTGTCGAACAGACTGAGTTCAGCAGCGTTCGCAGTCAAAAAAATTAGAGCTCTTACCGACGTAGACACCGCTAGACTAGTCTACTTTAGTTACTTTCATAGTCTAATGACCTATGGTATTTTATTGTGGGGTCACGCTGCGAATGCTAATAGTATATTTATTCTGCAGAAACGGGCTGTTCGTGCAATTTATAGATTAGGGCCTAGAGTGTCACTGAGGGAAAAGTTTAAAGAAATCAATATTCTGACATTTGTGTCTCAATATATCTATGACAATCTTGTGTATGTAAAAAGAAATATAACTAATTTTCAGAAGTACAGTGATATACACAATTTTAATACTAGAAATAAAGACAAGTTGGTTGCTTATGTAAGCCGACTACATAAAATTAGTAATTCTTTTAAAGGCAATTGTATACGCTATTACAATAAGGTCCCTACTGATATTAAAAACTTACCTTTAGACAAGTTTAAAATAATAATAAAACAATTGTATAAAAAAGGTTACTATAGGATATCTGATTACTTAGAGGACAGATGTCCATGGGAATAGATTGTTTGAGTAACAGGCTGTTTCGATATATAATTAGCATTCATTTTGTAATTTGACAATATTTTATATAAAAAAGGAAACGCAAAAGATGCGACGACTGTGGAGTTTCTTCGGTGAGCTCTTTTCCACAGATTCCGCCATTGTGTTAGTGAACTCACCCAAAAAAATGTAATGACGGATCTAAGTGATGAACAACATCCTATGGAAATAAATGATTTTTAATTTGATTTGATTTGCAAGGGTTTTGCGTTGAACGGTGTTGTCTCCAATCACGTCTATATTGGCGTCCCCAACGACAACACAGTTTAAACCAGTTTCAATTATATTTGTAAGCAGCCTTTCTAAGTACTCGAGGAATTCGCTATGTCCTACCATGTTTGTTCTATAGAAACATATCACAGTTACATTAAAGTCTATGAGATTCACAGCGGATATCTCACAATATCGTTCTACAGACGATTCGGCCAAGGCTTTATTTTCTGATCATTTGATGTCGTTTTTTACAAAGATGCATGAACCACCGTGTTCTGTTTGTGTTCTACTCGATATGAGAGTGTAATTGTCGAAGGTGGTGGAGAGACATTGTAAATTATCCTCAGTAAGCCAATGTTCTGTTATTGACAGGACATCGCATTTCAGATCTGATTTTAACCCAACGTCTAAAATATTCGTCTTATTGTTAAGAGACTATGTATTTTGGTAACAAATTGTTAAGTTTTTGGAGTGGTAACTCTCTTCGGATGTAATTTATCCGCACTGAGGATCGAACCACGATCAACAGCTTGAAAGTCCGACGATGAACCGCTCGGCCATCCACCTTGCTGATAAGAACGGCGAATATTACAAATACGTTCCTTCGTTCGGCAATGAAAGCATTGAGATTGTGGTGAAGACTGAAATTACAATTTAGTGAAGAAAAATACTATAGCGACATCTAGATTGTTACCAATGAATTATTTTTCGATGTAAGGTGCTTTGTATGGCGATGGACACTCTTCTTTATATTATTACTCTATGATAGAACCTCCTTTTTTTAAGTCGTTTAGTAAAACAATGACAACGCCGATCAGACAGACCTCGGCATATTTTGTTATGGCAATTTCAGCATTGTACTTTGATTGGACGCAAAGTAGAATCTCTTTTGGGTTCCCCAAGTCAAAGAGACCGCGTGAATGTACCTCAGCCAGGTCCATCGACCAAGAAAAAAGTTTTTCACCAAAGAAAAAGGGACCAAAAAGTTATTTATTTATTATCAAATTTTAAATGTACAACATTACGGAAATGGCTCCAAGCCATTGTACACATACGGGAAAAATACGGAGGATAAAAAGCAACATAAAAATCAATTTAATTACAAATTATCCGTCAAATACAATTAATAAATGTCAAGATAAAACTTTATTCGATTTCAATTAAAACATTTCAAATAGAAAAATAATAATAATACAAATTAAACACATTCATCTCGCAAAACTCCACTCCACATTCTCGCACAATATGCCTCCATGCATCACCAAACAGATCAGTCAATGGTGCTGCGGCCAACAGAGCGTTGAGATTGTCCCGCGCCCTCACCAGCGGAGACTCGTGGTCACAGTCACTTCATATACACGCCATACATTTTTCACATTAAATAATAGAAACGTGACTTCCAGAGACGTACGTTCACTTCACCTGCACGATACAGAATGGCAGCTCTGGTGCTGTGCGTGCACGTGTGAGCTGAGCTAGGTTCGCTACCTACTCGGGGCGCGTCTTCTGTAAAAGCGCGTGGGGTACAACGCTGGGCCGCGTTGTGCCCCACGGGCTCTCCAGAATTTCAAACCACTTGAAAATCCAGAGCGCTACAGCGTGACGCTGCGTTGTACCAGACGGGGTTTTTCAGCGCTCACATTGGCAAATCATCGTCATTTTCAGCGCTCGGGGCGGTCTTTATGTTACGCACCATGTTTGCCGGTTTCAACATGGCGCCATTTGTGAACGGAAGTTTTCTTAATTAGTTAAGTTTTCAATAAATGCAATTTATAAAATCATAAGGTTTCTACACGTATGAGATATTTATAAGATGACCTATCACTCTTCGGTATGAAATAGAGCAACATCACCGAAATGGAAAATTTATACACTATCAAGGTAAGGACCTGGCTAAGTGAAGGCATTTATAACATTTATAAATAATAAGGCATTTATAAATTTCTAAGGTTCCTTACCCGAAGGGTGCCAAACGGATGTTCCTGCTACAGCAACAAATAAAAGATACGTGTTTTAACACCACCGGCGATATAATTTTGCGGCTTATCACATGGTTGTGGTGGCGTAGTCGGTTTGATATAGGTTTCGCAAGCTTCGTTAAGTTTTCTTGTATAATGGTAGGGAACCCTTCGTGTGCGAGTCGGAACCGCAATTGACCGATTTTATTGTCGTACGCCAATTTATAACTGTACTTTTTCAGAGATGTTAGGCTACCAATCACATCACAAATGGCCGGCTTTCTAAAGTCCATCCCCGTTTTGTTTTTCAGAACCATCTTGTAGTCTGTAGTACGACTTTCTATTTTTGTATTTTCTGACTATTTTCCAGGTTCTTGACATGTGCTCGTATTTCGGCTTATATAGCATCATGCCAATATTTGTCACTTTCGTTTTCGAACAGATTACATTCTTCAATAGTCTATGATTCAGCACATAATCATTTTTGGCCTCCCATTCTCTTGTGAACTCGTGGTCTCGGGCATGTCTACAACTGAAATTTCATCGTCGTTCGTAGCATTGTCACCGGCATTATCAGGATGTGTGTTTTTTTTTAAATAAACGTGAAAGTAACGTGTATGATCGTCGATGTACGTCTTCTCCGAAACGATCTCCTGAAACATCTTGACTCCGCTAACGTCTCGCATTCGAATGGTCCACATATGTATATATTTCGAGCGGTACCTCTGTGTAGGTATTTAGTCCAAGCGGTGAGGATTTTGTTGTATGGAGACTTTCGATAAATTCCTCTGCCTCTGAAATTTGGCATCTGATAAAGTCAAGTAATACAGATTACAGATGTACAATAATCCAACAAAATTTGCTACGAGAAGTTAGGTATTTTTACCTAAACAGGAAAATCGCTAATAACTCTCTGTGAATAATTCCTCAGTCTGAAATGTTTTCTGTATATGTACGTTTGTACTATTAAGAATAGGTATGTTTAAGAATCCAGTATATTTTCGATTTCAGTGATACCTAAAATTAACTTTTTAATATTTTTCACTCTATCTTCTACTGAAAAATTACTCCGTCAATTTTTATTTTTTTATATGTTTTTATATCCTTATAGACATAATTTCGTTCAGTAATCCAATAGATTTTCCTTTTTAAACATTGTTTTATCGTTTTTGCTTAAATGCTTAGTGTGAAAAATTGCTCCGTCTATTTTTATACATTTATTAGTTATGAGTCGCTGTATTTTAATAGATTTTTCAATAATCCAACAACTTTTCCAACGGTCATTTTTACTTTTTAGGATATGTTCGCTGATTTAGATGCAGGCCCATACCAAGCGACATTACGTTCCATGAAAGCACACGCCGCCACCGCCGCCGCCACCGCCACCGCCGCCGCCACCGCCACCGCCGCCGCCACACACACTCATTAACGAGACGGATGCCAGAACAGGGACAGGTTTGCCTCGGCCGGCTGCGCTCGTGTTAATTAGTATAATAAATTAATAATAATGTTTAGAAATACACCTAATGAGTCCAGATCTCCTTTGGAACATCGTTGTGAGCGGACGTGTTACACCCTGGCTCTTATTCTTTTTGCACTATTTAATTAAATCAGTCAACTAAATTCCTATTGGTGTAATTCAGTAATTTCAATTTCTTGTCTCGCAAGTGAAGCTATTACGGACTAACTCCTCCTCCTGGGCGTGTCACAGGTGAGACAGCATATCGCTTGAATGTGCCATACCTGCAGCCTCGGAGTTTGAAGTTCTGCAGAGCCCGCCAACAAATACAAACTTCACAAATACCAACGCCGCGGCTGGGATTTGAACCACTGGACTCTCGGGCCGCAATCAGAGCTAACACCGATTCGTCTATCAAAGCATAGTCTGAACCGGGCGAAATCAGCTAACCCCTGCTACGCGCCGCTTCACCGCGTGTACGTCATCACCTGCTACGCCGTCTTGCCGCTACGCCGCACCGCTGCCGTTACGTCACTGCTGCTACGTCGCAAGTATGTCACAAACAAAAAACCTCGTAGTTTCTGGTACTCCTAATAGTAAACGTACCCGGGATGATTTGGACAAAAGCCCCGTGAAAACTGAATTCCAGCTATTCAAGGAAGAAATAAAGGACCTGCTATATGGCTGGAAAACGGAACAAGATACTGTGCTGGCCAAAATCATGGATGAAATGACAGAAATAAAAACACAAACCTAGAATTCCAGAAAAGTAATATGGAGATAATTAAAGCGATGGAATTTATTAACAGTAGTTATGAAGACATGAAACTGAAAATCGAGCGCTTAGAAAAGGAGCTTCGTGAATCAGTATTGAGTGTTTCTGCATCTGAAGACCAACTCGAAGAACTGCAACGATCAAACAGGAACTCCGGCATTGAGATTAGGAATATTCCCGCAAATCCTAAGGAAACTAAAGCTAATCTGGTGGAGACCACTCAGAAAATCTTCTCATTCTTGAAGGTACCCTATGACCACCACACCATCAAAGACTGCTATCGCTCTGGGAAGCTGGATGATAAAGGTACTCGCCCTATTACAGTGGAACTCTGCTCTAACATCGTAAGAAGTGACTTACTTGTGACGCTGATAAAATATAACCAGGATCACCAAAATGCGAAACTGAACTCTAGTTTAATTGGCCTAGACAAGCTGAGCAACGCGGTTTATGTCACTGAACTCCTAACTGCCAAGTCAAAGAAGCTCTTCTACCTGGCTAGAGGTGCTGCAGTCACACACAAATATGCATACTGCTGGACGTCCTATGGGAAAGTGTATCTTCGGAAACAGGAGGGTGCCAATGCAATCCCTATCACTAGCGAATCGCAACTTAAGGGCCTAGGTAAGGTCATATGACTACCTATGTATTTAAAGCACAAAATATTACAACCTAAAGAACTATATAGAGTAATAATAATAATAGTATCTTATAACTGCAACACACACACAAACACAGCACACGGAACACTAAAACTCACACCTACATATTTAAATTTCAACACTATACAAACAGAACCAAAATCGCACTTCACATACATAACTACGAGCAAATACATGTACTACTTTTGCCTTATAATGTGTAATAGCCTACCTCTTAAAGAAAGCCTTATAAATGATTCTCCATACAATATTCTGTATAGCTTAGCCTCGTACAACATATCTAGCCCCCTTATTCCCTTTATAAATAATGTGTAGTAGAACATCACAGAATGCGATATCGGACGATATCGATAACATATCAGCCAGCCAATCTGCAATTCTATGTTCTCCTGAAGAATGCAATTCGATCATCGAGGGAACAGACTCTCAACTGAAATTACTGTCTCAAAATATAAGGAGTGTCTTTAGAAATATGTCAGATTTTGAAATTATTTTGTCTAGACTAGAATTTCACTGTGATATCCTAGTTCTCTCTGAATGTTGGCTGTCTGAACACAAATCCATTCCTGCACTTGATGGTTTTAGGCACTACGGCTCGACTAACTATCTCAACCAAAATAGCGGCGTAATGGTGTACGTGGCAGAAGGCTTGGATCATCAGATACAGGAACCAGTCTTTGAGGAGGGAAATTGTTTGTTAATAAAACTCGACAAAGACACTGTCATTGTTGCGATTTACCGGCCACCGCAGTTTAAAAATGTTCATAAATTTCTAAGCTCGCTTGAGCAAGTTATTCTAGGTTTAAAAACGTACAAACAAATTATCGTTGTAGGTAATATAAATATAAACATCATGGCAGAAAATCATGATGAAAATAGTCTCCCCTACCTCGAACTAATAAGCGAACTTGGCTTACTCCCAGCTCATTTACTACCAACTAGGTTGAACAGCTGCCTGGATCACATTCTCCTTAGCTCAAACCATAGACCGGCATCAATCGCGGTGATGAATACTACAGTAACTGACCATTCCAGCGTTCAAGTATCCATAAGCAGCCAGTCGTGCTCCAAAAACACTAGAAAAACCTATCCCAAAACTAACCTGCCGTTTATTGTCGCTACCCTCGAATCCTACGACTACGCCCAGATTATGGTTGCTTCAGACCCCAATGCAGCTACAGAGCTACTAGTAAACACTATCACGAAGGCAATAACTATAAATACTAAAATCCTGACTATTCCCAACCGCAAGAGAATCCTGAAACCATGGATTACTAACGGCATCCAAAAGTGTATAAAAAATAGAGATAAATTGCATGCAAAACTTAATAAATCACCAAAAAACCTTATTCTGAAAATTACATATACACGCTATAGAAATTATTGTAATGATTTACTTAGAAAGCTTAAAACTGAATATGAGCGAGCAGAGTTAGATAAAGCTAAATACAGCAAGAAATAAACATGGGAAGTTATTAAAAAACTAACTAATACACATAACAAGAAATCTGAACCTACTGAACTACTAATAATATAATAATAACATATCCTAAAGAGTCTGCAAACTCAGTTAATAAATTTTTCGCGAGTATAGGTGAAAACCTAGCAAACTGCATCTTAAACCAGCAAAGTAATGCACACTTAGCTCAAATCCGTCTTCCTCCACAAACGAATAAGTCTCTGGTTATTCTCCCGGTAACAGAAGCAGAAATTACGCTAATCATTATGAACCTAAGAGATAACTGTGCAACTGGATGTGATGGAATCTCAGCTAAGTTACTAAAGATGTCTCGCAATATACTTGTTCCCCCTTTGACAAAGATTTTCAACTTGTGTATAGAAACTGGTATATTCCCCGTCCTTTTTAAAGTCTCGATGATAAGCCCGATATATAAGTGTGGGGAGAAAAGTTGTGTCAACAACTATAGGCCCATATCTGTCTTGCCATCCCTATCCAAAATACTGGAAACAGTTCTAAATAAGAGACTAATAAATTTCCTCGAAAAACACGACTTGCTCTCCCCTAACCAATACGGATTCAGGGCAGGCAAATCGACTGAGGATGCCGTAAACGCACTCGTGGACTACACTTCAGAAAAACTTGATGAAAAACAAAAGTGTCTAGGGGTTTTTTTGGACCCCAAAAAAGCATTCGACACAGTTCATATTCCCACCCTCGTAAATAAGATGGAAAGACTAGGCATTAGAGGCCATCCGCTAGAAATATTTAAAGACTACCTCAATAATAGGAATCAGCGAGTCAAGATAGGTCATTTTGTTAGTGAATCTGAGACTGTCAAGTTTGGTATCCCACAAGGAAGCATACTAGGTCCCACCCTGTTTCTTATATATATTAATGACCTGTGCCAGCTGAATCTATTGAGAGCAAAGGTTTTTAGCTTTGCTGATGACACGGCAATAGTTTTTCATGAAAGCAGTTGGGAGAGAGTCTTTCAATGTGCGGAAACAGGAATGATAGTGATATCCACATGGCTGAAAGATAACTTGCTCACCCTGAATTTAGAAAAAACTAAATATCTCGCCTTTTCGATCATAAATAATAAGAACATTCCCAGCCACCTGACTTTACAAGTTCATATATGCCAAGACTACAACCAGGGACTTCCTTGTGACTGCCTCACTGTTTCACAAACAGACTCTATAAAATATCTTGGAGTCATAGTCGATGACCAATTACGATGGAAGAATCATATAGACATGATAGCAACACGGGTCAGAAAACTTCTATGGGTTTTCAAGCGATTGCGTTCAGTGGCCGACTCCAAACTCCTAACGCAGGTATACTACGCTATGTGCCAATCCATCCTAGGCTATTGTATTACGTCCTGGGGGGATCTTGCAAGACTTACATGTTAAAACTGGAGCGTGCACAACGGTCCGTCCTAAGGGTGATGACCTGTAAACCCTATAGGTACCCGACCTTAGAACTATACCAGTCTTGCAGGGTGCTCACAGTCCGTCAACTCTACATCAAACGATCAGTTCTCCGACGCCACTCCACCACGCAGTTTGACCCTATGCTGTTTGCAGATAAACGCAGGAAAGACATGGTTCACATCACAATTAAATCAAGAACATGCTTCTTTCAGACCCAGCACACTTTTATGGAAGATTTCTTATATAACCGCATTAATAAACAGCTACAAATTTACCCGATGACATACCATTCCTGTAAGAATACTTTGCAAAATTGGCTTCTCAAACTCACTTATGATGAGACAGAAAATGTATTAAAGGTCGGGTTAAAATAATATTGTCTACCTAATTACACAATCGCTTAATACGCAAATTCACACACATTTACGTATATTTATATATATAACTCATATCGATTTATCTGTAAACTATTGTACACTAAATTATCTATGCTAACACCACACACCCACACTCATGCACATATACACACACGCATGCACACTAACACATACACTACACTATCACATTACATACAATTAATCATTCTAATTTATATTTTACATATTTCTCTAGCATGTTAGAGAAATTAATAAATCCAAAATCAACCAATTAATTTAGCATAATAACTTTACTCGGATATCACAAGCATTATTGTATCACATAACCAGTTACCGTTCACAATGAGTTCATGTTGTATTTGTAATTAATTTATAGTGAGTTGGTGAGTTGGTACCTGAAATACAGGACTACCTAGTTCGGGGCCAGCAAACCACTGTACCTATTAGCTAAACAAATTTATTAGTAATTATAATATTATATATTAAGCTCAATTTTGTAAAAACATAAATAAAAAGTTCAAAGTTCAAAGTTCAAAGTTAGGAAAACAGTTTCGTTCAAAGGTGTCCGAACAGTTTACGATACCTATATAGGTTAGGTCTTAGATAGAGAATATTCCTGTTGCTTCGTAAGTATACTCAGTACCTAACTACTACCTAATAATAATAATATAGCAAAATGCGAGTATTTACGATATTTCAGTAATTTATTTTATTACCTACAAAGGGTTTGTATAACTGACTAACTTATTTCCACTATGAATAGAATCATTCTCTATCACATTCTCTGTCTTTTTTTCTATTTATAGCGTAAATGTACCAGTTGTTGACAAACTAAAAAACAAATTTGAACTAAAAGACAACCACCTATACACAATTTTAAATACAAAGAGAATACTGTGGCTGCATATATATATATATAATCCTCCTACCTACCCATTATAACCGCTTATTAAAAGTAGTTAGCACTTACGTACCTATTTACGATATTTCAACAAATAGGTACATTGGAAAATTATTTATCTTTTTCTATTTGTAGGGTAAATGTACCAGTTGTTGATGCTTAACTACAAAACAAAGAGTCATCTGATAAACTGGAGAGGTAAGCGTAGAAATAGTAGGATTTGTATAGGAAAGCATGATAGTAAATTCATATGAATTACCACATTATCTTTAATTTTTTTATTTACAGGTTAAATTTCTTGAATGACACCGATTCAAAAATTTATCACACTCTGGAATTGTAAGTTAAAACTAATTATTTTTATGAAATGAGGCTTAAAAATTTCATCCAAAAACCAATTTTCTCGATAAATAAATTACAATTAAATCAAATGTCCTGTTGGTGCCCATTACACCGTAACAAAATTCTTGTTTTAACTCACACATAGATAATAATGCCATGAAGTAAGTCCGTTATTGATAATAATTATTATTGTTTCTTGTGACCTCATATATATTTTTCTACTCTATATCTGCGAATATTATGCATAGTAAACACATACATACGTTGGTGATTGGTGGATATAATTATTCTCCTAGTATTCGCGGGGGATCGTACGATGTAGGCCGATGCACGGAAGATCTTCAAAATCGGCTCCACGTTAGGGTGTCTACCTACTGTCTGCGAAAACTTTAACACCTAATTCTATACTGTTAAAACAAAATAGAATCTACACCTTGGTAAAAAGTGATAGGTAATGAAAAAATTAAAATTGAGAAAAATAAGATGGCCGCCAAACAAAATTCAACTGACAATATCTCAAAAACCAATATAAAATGCAATACAAGGGTATACGAAAAACATACTGAATTTATCAACAATATAACCAAAGAGTACGTCTCGCGGGCTGCTTTAAGAGCCCACTCATAAGGCACCCTCCAGTTTATTTTTAAATATTAAGAAAAAATATTTTGCTTCCGTTGTACAGAAATTACAAAGGCTTGCTGCTGATACAAGGACACCAGATAATCCCAATGTAAGTAGTAAAATTATGAATTTATCAACGATACGGAACAAAATCTTTAGATAAATAGGATAATACGTTTATTTGAGATAACGTCATAATTTGTTTATTTAAATTTTAGCACTCTACACATCCTTTGCCAGCTGATTCAGATTCAGATTCAGATGAAGATTATTATATAATAGAACCAGAAGAAAAACAAAAAAAAGAAGAAGGCATCGGAATAAAAGACAATAGAGTTGTAGGTTTCATATATTTATTTGAACAGTTGCAAGAAATTTCACACCATATCTCTCCGTAGGTTGTAACTTTAATTATTTGAAATTTGTTGGAGAAAAGGGGAAGGGATTTGTGTCAAACTTCAAGTTTGTTTCCAAAATATGTAAAGCTAAACTGAGCTCAAATAATTGTAAAAAACCAACGTTAAAAAAAAACTTGATCTCAACGAAAATGTGGTAAGTAGTTCCATGCCTATAGGGTAAGGATACGCGGGCTCAGAGCAAGTGTCTGCTTCACTTGAAATACCTTCTATGTCGGATCATTATTATGCCAAATGTCATGCAAGAGTCTGTGAACTATGGGAAACCGCCAAAGAAAAATCTATGGAAGAAGCAACAAAAGAACACGATTTAGCTGTTTAAGATGGCAATGTTAATGCAGATAATGGTTGCTGATGGATGTTGGTCAAAAAGGTCATTCAAAAAGAATTATAACCCTTTGTCGGGTGCTGCGGTAATAATAGGTTACAAAACAAAAAAGTTCTTTACATGGCTGTTAAAAACAAGTATTGTATGATTTGTGCACGGGCAGAGAACAAAAAAATGCTAGCTACCGATCACACGTCTTATAAAAATTACAAAGGTTGCTCAAGTGGTATGGAATCCGTTGCAATATTCGAAGGCTTTAAGCATTCGTTACCAAATCAGGGTTTGATTTACTCAAAGTTAATTGCTGATGGGGACTTCAGTACATATAAAAGCATATTAGAAGCAAAACCTTATGGAAACTTGTTGGTGGAAAAAATTGAATGTACTAATCACCTATCGAGAAACTTTTGCACGAAACATAAAGAGTTAACCAAGAATACTTGCTATCCTATTAAATATCGCAAAATTCTTAAAAAATATATATACTGCCAATCAATCAATTTAGATAGAAGGATTGTACGACCACTACCACGTAGCGATAGTAACCGGGCGGGACCTATAGCTTAATGTGGCATCCGAAACACTGAACGTCCGATAATGTACTTAAGATAAATTAATTATCTCATTGTTACATTGCCAGGATTCGAACCTGCATCTCTTGTGTGATAAACAAGCGTGAAACCTGATAGACCACGGAGATCTTAAGCAGAATAAATAATTTTAATTTGAAAATAAAGGGTCGACCACTGGGACTCTTATGCTTATACTTATGCTATGCTTATGCTTATACTTATTTAGCCTTTATGTTATTTTACGCTATTGAGTTCACTTTACTGAGTTTCTATTGTACTAAGAATATTATCATTAAAGGTAATTAGATATTATTCAATTACAATTATAGTTAATAATTATTTTTATTAATAAATTGATCATAGATACCTACTTAGTAAATTCAACGGCAAATCTATATATATAAAAATGAATCGCTGTTCGTTAGTCTCGCTAAAACTCGAGAACCGCTGGGCCGATTTAGCTGATTTTGGTTTTGAAATGTTTGTTGTAGACCAGGGAAGGTTTAAAAGTAGGGTAGGATAGGGTATGGGTAGGGTAGGGTAGGGTAGGGGTAGGGTAGGGTAGGGGTAGGGTAGGGGTAGGGTAGGGGTAGGGCAGGGGTAGGGTAGGGTAGGGTAGGGGTAGGGTAGGGTAGGGCAGGGGTAAGGTAGGGGTAGGGGTAGGGCAGGGGTAGGGTAGGGTAGGGGTAGGGTAGGGGTAGGGTAGGGGTAGGGTAGGGGTAGGGTAGGGGTAGGGTAGGGGTAGGGTAGGGGTAGGGTAGGGGTAGGGTAGGGGTAGGGTAGGGGTAGGGGTAGGGTAGGGGAAGGGTAGGGGTAGGGTAGTGGTTGGGTAGGTGTAGGGGTTGGGTAGGGGTTGGTTAGGGGTAGGGGTAGGTTAGGGTAGGGATAGTAGGGTAGGGTAGGGGTAGGGTAGGGTAGGGGTAGGGTAGGGGTAGGGCAGGGGTAGGGTAGGGTAGGGTAGGGGTAAGGGTAGGGTAGGGGTAGGGGTAGGGTAGGGGTAGGGTAGTGGTTGGGTAGGGGTAGGGTAGTGATTGGGTAGGGGTAGGGGTTGGGTAGGGGTCGGTTAGGGGTAGGGGTAGGTTAGGGTAGGGATAGGTAAGGGTAAAGTAGGGGTAGAGCTACCCGCAGCGAAGCGAGAGCGGGTCAGCTAGTTATGAATAAAAAGATTGTGTAAAATCTGGAAAACGGGATCTAACCGTAAATATTTGCAATATAAGTATTTGAGATCGATTTTTTGTTTTATTTTGTAAATATTGGTACCACCTCGCGAGTGACAGCGCACGGCTCGTCACACGCGGCGTACGGCTCTAGCTAGCCGCTCGCTCTGGCCGGTTTGCCTCACGCACACAAACACGAAGCGCATAAAATACCTAAAATCGATTAGTGCTAGAAACTCGGTGCGCCCTTAAGAGTTAGACATAGACAGCTATAGTGCCTAACACAGATAATCAACTAGTAACATATGATACACTATTATTTTTATTTGGTTCATTTTCATTTCCATACAACAAAACATCAGTTTTTAGCCGCTTTTCTTTTTAATTTTTCGATTTTTCAACATAATGTGTCGCGCGCGTAAGAGCGCGATGTAGACCTCTGTCCCACACTTTCCTGCGACAAAACAGTTACTGCGAAAATTATTAAAGCAGCCTTTCCGTAACAAAATCATCTTAAATTACTCTCACGCAGTGTTTTGCTGTACGAATATATCTTCATAATATTTATAAATGGGTGTATAATACTGCAAGACATATTATAGTATCTGTGGTAGTAAAATTTAAAAAAGTGCTCAATTACACCCTGTCTGATTCAACAATCGGCCGCGGGTAACCACAAAACTCTTATACGGATCAGCAAGCGTGTTATATCTCAACAGTTAAAACAGTAATTCAATTAATTATTTTCAATTACGGTCATATCCTTAAAAGTATATGACCGTTGGAAAAGTTGTTGGATTATTGAAAAATCTATTAAAATACGGCGATTCATAACTAATAAAGGTATAAAAATGGACGGAGCAATTTTACACACTAAGTAAAAGCAAAAATAATAAAACAATGTTTAAAAAGGAAAATCTATAAATCTGAACGAAATTATGTATTTTAGGATATAAAAACATATTAAAAAATTAAAATTGACGGAGTATTTTTTCAGTAGAAGATAGAGTGAAAAATATTGAAAAGTTATTTTTAGGTATCACGGAAATCGAAAAAAATCTTGGATTCTTAAAAATACCTATTCTAAATAGTAAAAACTTAAGTATTTCAGACTGAGGAAATATTCACAGAGAGTTACAATTTTCATGTTTAGGTGAAAATACCTAACTTGTCGTAGCAAAATTTATTGGATTATTGTGAATCTATAATCTGTATCACCTAACTTCATCACATGCCAAATTTCAAAGACGGAGGAATTTTTCGGGTTACATATGCTTCGTTTATCGGACTAATTTCAGTGAGGTGGAAATGGTGATCGGGTCATGTTGCCTTTGATGCACATTTCACAGGTTTCCATTTTACCATGATCCAAATCCAGACCGTATATAAGCTCCTCTTTTGCCATTTTAATCAAGTCCTTTTCGAGCTTTCGATTCCTTTCCATAATATCATTGTATTTGATTTACACGATGTTCGCAGTGTTGTTGTTGATTTCATAGTCAATGTCAAAATCCAGGAAGTAGAGTCCGTTCTTTGTGCTGTCAGTGTCATGTTACTCTAAAGTCTGCCAACATCATTCGAAAACTTCCGCATAGCCATAGTGTCGAGAGATAGTTTTCCAAAATAATTCTCTAAGAGCACAGCCTCCGCCTGCAGGCACCGTGTCATACTTGGTTTTGGTTAGCACCTCTATGTGTTGGTAGGTGGAACCCATCCTTATTTTTGAAGGATGACCACACGCTCTGCTACCAATTTGTTAGGCTACCAATCACATAGCTAGCTACAAAGTTAAACACAATAATACACGAGGTAATATTATCAGCAATGTATTCTCATTAAGAGATGATCAAGAGAGTGTCACATACAGATACAACAATAAACGCAATAATAGACAACAATGTGATGTGCCAGCCAGTACCATCAAGAGATACCTTTAATGCAGCAGTTGTATTAAGAGTTACTCAATATACGGATCCATAGTCTCTGACGTCAAACCAATTTATTATGCAAAAATGATCTAATTTATTTTATATCTACCATTATTTTAGGTCACACAGTTGGTCAGACTTGGATAGATATTGAAGGAGAACCCTCTAGAGTCTAGATAGCTGTCTATAGTATAGACAGCCATTCTTGGAGGGGCTCACAACTGGCCTTAACCTGACGAGCCCTGGACCTGCTTACGAGGCATCGCGATATTATAGTATAGACAGCCATTCTTGGAGGGGCTCACAACTGGCCTTAACCTGACGAGCCCTGGACCTGCTTATGAGGCATCGCGATATTATAGTATAGACAGCCATTCTTGGAGGGGCTCACAACTGGCCTTAACCTGACGAGCCCTGGACCTGGTTATGAGGCATCGCGATTTTGAACCTCATGCCATTTTAATAAAATTCAAAACCTATAACGGCACAGTGTCACCACAAATTCCAAATTCCAAATGTCTTTGTTACTGTAGATATTTCATATACTTAGCAATCGTAATTTTTTGCCACTTCTCTACATTGGACCACTGTGGGAGAAGAAGGGCGTAGAAACTCCTACAGATTGATTTTCAGATGTCTTTTTAAAAATTGCTTATGCTTAACTAATACAAAATATAATATTTAGTCATTATCATAATTAATAAGCAGGAATAAATAATTACAAAATTATTAACATCAAGGTCTGTGTTGAGCCAGATTAACCCCATACAGACCCATCATTTAAGTAAACTTGAACATTGTAATATCCCTTTTTCGACAAAGTCGCTTTAACATGGATTTTAAATTGCTCAAATGGCAATTTCAAGATCTCCAGAGGTATCTTGTTGTAGTAGAGAATGCATTGACCCTTGAAAGAATTGCTAACCTTCGCGAGTCTAAACCGAGGCGCAAGTAGTCTGTGATTATTTCTTAGGTTAACATTACAGCTATCGCAAAGTTTGGGAAATTTTGTAAGGTTCTTGCGTACATAAATTATATTTTCGAAAATAAATTGACTAGCTACAGTTAGTATGTCAATTTCTTTAAAAAGTTGTCTTAAGGAGTCTGTGCGTTTTAAATTATAAATTGCTCGAATAGCTCTTTTCTGTAAAATAAAAATAGTTTGAATATCTGCTGCTTTCCCCCACAACAAGATACCATAGGACATGACACTATGAAAGTAACTAAAATATACTAGCCTAGATGTAGCCACATCCGTGTTTTGTCTGATGTTCCTAACAGCGTAAGCCGCAGAACTTAATTTACCAGCCAATTTTTCTATGTGGGGTCCCCACTGCAATTTGTTATCAATGGTTATTCCAAGAAACTTCGTGTCATTTACTAATTCTAACGTATTGCTGTCCAACACTAAACTGGTCCCAACTTGCCTGACATTTGGAAGTGAGAATTTGATACATTTGGTTTTACCAGCATTTAACAATAAATTGTTATCTGTGAACCAATTCAAGGTTAAAGATAATACTCTATTGACATCATCAAAATCTTCTTTTTTTCTTTCAATTTTGAAGACCTGTGAAGTATCATCAGCAAACAACACTATGTTAGTCAATTTCTCCACCATAAAAGGCAGATCGTTAATATATACCAGGAATAAGAAAGGGCCTTATATGGAACCTTGTGGAACGCCAATTTTTACCCCCGATCCATAAGATTTATTTATTTTATTTATTTATTTATTTGCATAAGCGCACACCCACACACAAAACATTGCAGATACTTAACAAAAAATAACATAGGTACCACTTAACAAAAATAACATCGCAGAAAACAAAAATACTTATAAACATTCAGAAACAACTAGAAACTAAAGTTAAGGCGATACCTCGTCCGTGCAAAGGTCCCCGTTACTCCAGGCGGAAAGACCCGCAGTGTGAGAGGGACGGAATCGGAAAAAAATTAAAAACCGTAGCGCTAAACAACAGAATAATTGTTTAAAAATAAACTACTCTATTTTGTTAAAAAGTTTTTTCAGGAGATTTTGCGAATACATAATATCTACATTTTGAACGCAGTTCCACAATGAAATTAGTTAGGATTTCAGAATGACAGGAAAAAATAATATAATTTAGAGGTGTTTTCGTAATTAAATTCTATCGAGAAAATTTCATCCAATCGCGTTTTTGTTTTGGTGAAAATCTTAATCAAATACTCAATAAACGTTAACCCAAAAATCAAATCTGTAGATGACTTCATGGTGGAGTAAATGGATTCGAAAAAAACCCCATTTTATTTTCATATAGGTACCAAAGTACCTATATCGCATTAGAACTGAGGGTGGTGTGGCATCTGCAAAAAGGTTCTGACTCAGCATGTGCCTAAGAAGTAGACTCCTCAGGCGCTGATCTTCCGTCAGTACCGGAACAAGGGAGACGGCTTTTAACGCCGTTGACTTCTGCCTTTTTAATTCTATTGCTTAGGTATGATCTTAGTAGATCCAACGCTTTATTTTTAACTCCGTAATGATTTAATTTCATTAGTAACGTGTCATGATCAACACAATCAAATGCCTTCGACAGATCGCAAAAAACACCGATAGCATCCTGTGCGGCTTCCCATGCAGAATAAATATGAGATATAAGGGTAATACCTGCATCCGTAGTCGATTTACCCCTATTGAAACCGTATTGCTTGGCGTGGAGTTGTTTTGTACGGTTGAAGTGTGAGAGCATTTGATTGAGTATAATATTTTCAAAAATTTTACTTAGTGCTGGAAGAACCGATATTGGTCTGAAATTTGACGGATCACCCTTGTCTCCCGACTTGAAAAGAGGTATAAGTTTACTGTGTTTCATGAGGTTCTGGAAAGCTCCATCATCAACACATTTATTAAATATATAAGCTAGGTATAACAAGTACTATTGAACCAATGACTTAGACTGACATACCCCACAGGTCTTCAGTATTTTTTAAGTTAAGTAATCTATACGTTTTGACAATATCCTGGGGACATACATGATAAAATTTAAAATCTACATTTCTGATGCTAGTGCTGTTTTTTAACAAAACCTCTGCTTCATATGGAGATGAATTTAGACGCTCTGTTGTGAGTAAGGGTGCATTGGTGAAGAATGTTTCAAAAGCTCGAGCTACCTCAGCGTTGGATTTAACAACATCATCACCTATCTTTAAGCAGAAATCATTATCCCTTGGTATAACTTTGTCAGTTTCACGGTTTATGTTTGCCAAACCGTTTTCATTATATTATTTGAATTTTGTATTTTTCTATTTATATGTAAAGTTTTTGCAGTTCTACAAACCAACTTGAAAGTTTTGGAATAATTTTTAACATAGTCATGAAATTTTATATCAAAGTTAAAGGTTTTTTGTTCATAAAGATCATACAAGATAGCTCTACTTTTACGAATTTCAAATGTTGCCCAGTCATTAAAGTTAGATTTACCGTTGTTGGCACTGACTTTATTTAATTTAAAAACTGTATTGAATTCTGTTTGAATAATGTTAAAGAAGTCAGAATAGATTTTGTTCGGGTTCTGTTCATCAAAATCCGGTACTGGCAAACCCATATCTAAGTTTTTCATATACATCTCTAGTCTATGGGATGTAATATGCCTATAAAATGATGGATCAGTCTTATTTTCACTAGTAATTTGGAATGAAACTGTTTGACCACTGTGATCGGATCGTAAACAGTTAATTACATTTTTACTTGTGAATGCACAGTGGCGTCACCAGGGATTAAGGGGTTAAAGGTCCCACAGGGAAAGTAAAGCGGCTTATATTTAGTCATCACATTCACATTGGCTGCGAGAAAGGCTTTCTTGAAGGAGGTCTGCTGATGTTTGAGTCAAAAAAAATACCGACAATTACCACCAAGAGATGAACGCCGAGCTTTTTGAGGAGTGGTAAAGTTCAATTCTACCAAAGTTAAAAACAAATTCTGTATTCTGTCATTCTGTACTCGACAACGCCCCCTACCACTCTCGAAAGTTGGAACAATCTCCCACAACTTCCTGGCGCAAAAGATAAATAAAAAACTGGCTGGACGAAAATCATATTCTTAATGCCTCAAATATGGTAAAGGCAAAATTACTGGATACTTACTATAGATAGAACAGACAAATATCCATACCTGTAGACAAATTGGCGGCTGGTCATAAGGTCATCGTCCTGCGACTGCCCCCTTACCACTGCAGACTAAACCCAATAGAGTGTGTCTGGGGACATGTGAAGGGGCACGTTGCTAGGAACAGTCACTCATTCAAAATTAATGAAGTAAAACAATTATTAAGTACAAGAAGTATTAAGTACTATCAGTGACACCAGAGAAATGAAAAGATCCAACATGCTATAAAAGTTAAAGAACAAATGTGCCAACTTGATAATTTAATCGATGCTGTCACTGAACCATTTATTATTAATGTTACTAAGACTCCGAATCAAATCATTCTTCTGATATAGAATAAATGTTAAAAGAGTAAAAGATGTAAGTATTTTATTGACGCGAGACGCATTTCTAACGTCTGAAATAGCTTCTGGTCCGTGAAGGAACTTATCAAAAGTTACATCCGCTGACTCTCAAATCTAAGCTTTCCTATCCTAACCGTCTTCGACCGATCTTTCAACTACAAACTTCAAACTCAAAGACGTTTTTAGTAGTCTCATCATCAGTTCCCCGTCACAAAACTACTCGTTTATCATTTTGGAGGCACCTTCATATGTTTTTGAAATCCATATCGACATTATCGGCCCGGCCCGTTGTTGAGGGTACGTATTATAATACCGAAGTTGAAAAGACCTAAGTGTATAAGACCTATGTTCGGAATCCCGAAAATTAAAACGCCGAATGTCTGTTGACCCGAAAGTATGAAATCCAGAAAGTAGGAAATCCCGATGTTACTAAATTGTAAGTATTTTTAGGGTTCCGTACAGAAACAAGGAACCCTTATAGTTTCGTCAAGTCTGTCTGTCCGTCCGTCCATCCGTCAGTATGACACAGCAACTTTACGCAGAAACTATAGGACTGCACTGTTGAATCTTGGTACGTAGATGTATTATATGAACCGCTTTACGATTTTTATACAAAAATTGAATTTTCCTCAAAGTAAATCGTTAAAGACACAAACCCTTCCAAAGTGGAAAAATGTGTGTGTGCGTCCGCCCCTCTAACTTTTAAAGTAAGAGAAAATATATGCTGTTTATCTCACTTTCAACGAAAATTGGTTTGAACAAAAAGAAATAAGCAGTTTTTAAGATATAAAACACTTATTAAAAACCGCAATGATAACTTTGTCATTCATACAAAGACTATGAAAAACAAAGTTACATAATAATAATACTATATATAATAATATAATAACATAATTACTTGCTACGACGGAACCCTTCATGGGCGAGTCCGTCTCGCACTTGGCCACTTTTTTTTTTGTTCTTACATGTACAACCTAGCACGAAGGATTAATGGGGCTTCGCTTCGCTCACCCCCTTTACACTTCACCTAAGCTATCGCAGTGTTTTCCCTTATATTTGCTGTGCAAATCAGTATTTTTGATATCAGGGAAAACTACGGTATCTTAGGTGAAGGGTAAAGGGGGTGAGTGAAGCGAATCCCCCTTTATCCTTCATGTTAGGTTGAACATGTAAAAACAACAAAAAATAGGGTATCGTTAAAAAGGGCTTTTTATAAACTTTTAATATTATTTTTTTTATTGTAGTTTTGATAAATTCAGAAGTTATGATCAAAAAAGTGCAAAAAATTAATATTCCCCAAACTTTTAAATGCACCTGGTTACGTAAATGGAGGATGAAAGTAGCCGCACCAAAAACTTTATTAACAACATTTTGCTATGTAAAATCCAGACTATTCGCTCTACACCACTGTACGGTGGTACGGAACCCTTCGTGCGTGAGTCCGATTCGCACTTGACCGTTTTTTGCATCGATTACAAACTAGATGAACTATTTGCTTGCACGGAAACTAAGTTAAATCGAGGATTGTAGAAGTTGCAAAAGATATTAATATAACATGACAACATTAAAATAAAATAGAATTAAGAGAGCTACTGTGATAGAACATGTTAAGTAAGAGTAAAGTTCCAAACGGGACCCTATTACTAAGACTCCGCTGTCCGTCCGTCCGTCCGTCCGTCCGTCTGTCACCAGGCTGTATCTCAAGAACCTAGCTAGCTAGAGAGTTGAAATTTTCACAGATTATGTATTTATGTTGCCGCTATAACAACAAATACTAAAAAACAGGATAAAAGAAATATTTAAGGGGGCTCCCATACAACAATTCTTTCAATACCACATACAAACTTATGGATGCACCTGGTTACGTACATGGAGTGTAAAAGTAACCGCACCAATAACTTTGTAAACAATATTTTGCTGTGTAAAATCCAAACTATTCACTCCACACCATCGCTTCCATTGAACGGTGGTACGGAACCCTTCGTGCGCGATTTAGACTCGCACTTGACCGGTTTTATAATTTTAGTGTTGATTTTGTCGTATCCTACTGCATTTGTATTTCGTAATGACATTATTATTTTGTATTCAGTGGCAGCACTTTTAATCCACGTGTACACAGGTTCTGCAAAATATGATGGACCAGGTTAACATTATGAAGCTTCTTTATTTTACTTTCCTACAGGTTCCTAGTTGATCAAGACCTCAAAAGTATAGGCATTGAATTGCAAATTGCATTGCAAATTGAAATTTGAAAATTTGTACTCTGTTGTGACACTACATTTGCATTTAATCAGTACTGTTATCTTCGCAGGCATGTGCAAATGGGTGATCGCGATGACCAAGTACGACAAAGTGGCCAAGGTGGTGGCGCCCAAGAAGCAGCGGTTGGCGGCCGCGCAGGCAGTTTACGATAAAGCCATGGCGGCGTTAGCTGTCAAGCAGGCCCAGCTCAGGGAGGTGGGTTATACAAATAGAAAGTTATTCCTGAGGATATCTCGCGAACAAATGCATATTCTTAAAACGGACGATGGAACCTCCATAATCCATTTCCATCGCAAAATACATAGCATGGGAATTTGTAAATCTGACAAAACAGGGTACGGACTCAGACGTGTGATAATAAAATGGAGATAATAACATCAAATAAACTAAATTTTAGCATGACATTTAAAAATCCGAAGATTTTTACAATTTTTTAAATCTAAAATTGGTTAGGCTTAGACTTTTTTCGATGTTCGGTTAAATAGTACCCATAATAAATGAGTAGTTATTTTGTCGAGTCTTTTTTGATTAAAGTCGAGACACTGATTACTTTCAATTCAAATCTAAATCATCCAACCCACCCAATCAGGTACAACTGAAACTGGCCAAGCTAGAAGATGCACTGGCGGAACAGAACCGTCACCAGAAGATGTTGGACGACGAAGTGCTGGACTGCAGCAACAAACTGAAGAGAGCTGAGATGCTCATCTCAGGGTTGGGCGGAGAGAAAACACGATGGACACAGATTGCGAAGAATATGCGCGAAACGTATAATACGCTCACTGGTGAGCATTATCCATATAGGATCATCTTTAGGAAGTTTGAAGCGTCTTTTAATGATCATGGATAACACAGTTGATGGTAATGTAGGCGGAGGCGGGAGCAGTGAAATCTTTGATAACTGTATTTGTGTGTGGCTTGACTATATATTTTTTACTGTTATCAGTTTGTTAACTATATGTGGTTGCTGTATATGAAACTATTTAACAATGATAGCTCATTGCTGTGCACGCTTCCCATGAAAATAATAAAATAAATAAATACCTGTGATTTGGGCCAACATTGGCCGATCGACTAGTAGATATGGGATGGTATTGAGAAGTATTTTTTTAATTAAAAGTGAGGGGTGTTAATAAGGGTAACCAGAGCAGCAGCACACACGAAGATGCCACATCCTCTCTGAGCAACATATGCGAAGCCAGGTGTCATTCATTACTAAAGAAATTGTTTTTTTTTTTCAATTTTAGGTGATATCCTGATAGCCGCCGGCATCATCGCTTACTTGGGGCCTTTTACTGCTGCTTTTAGAAATGTTCAGGTACCCACATATCTTTGTGTTAAGAAGTTCTTGATATACTACCAAGTTACCAACATGTGTGCATGGCCGAAATACCATAAAAAATAAGTTTATCTACACACGTATCATAAACCCTCTTTACTGCGTCCAAAAACCGCACGATACGACCAGCTACTTGGCAAAAACTCATTTCTTATCAGTAAATTATGGCATTCAAATTTCGAACGCCGACGCCCGCTTGCGTGCTGCCCCTAGTTTGTCTGTGAAGTTGGTAATACTGAACAAGCTAAACAAGTGCAGGACAATTATCAATCCCACAATGCCGGTCGAACATGCGGTTCCTGAACACATGAAAGAAAGCTTATGATATTTGTGTAGATAAACTATTGTATGTAATTGTACTTCACTAGGCATTATGTATCAGTCACATAAACTACTATTCTGTTCAACTTACGCTTGCGATGTTTTACAAAAAATGTGCCATGGTATGCCTTCAGGATGTCTTTCAACTTTTTGGTCTGTCCCTTTTCTAGATACGGTTGGGACTGGACCGTGAGGAATGGCGCTATAGAGAAGTGAGCCGAGCATGATGAACCTTTGTCGTTAATGCTGTTTTACCGTTGTAGATAAAGAAATGGGCTCACGCATGCCACAACTGCGGAATCGTATGCACCCTGGACTACAACCTGATCAAGTCATTAGGAGAAGCGGTGACCATCCAGCAGTGGAACATCGACGGCCTGCCATCTGATGACTTCAGTGTAGAGAGCGCCATCATTATCATGTAAGACGTTCCTTCCAGAGTTATTGGTATTAATTTCGTAATAATTAGGTGAGAATGAGTTCATTCTTCAAACATATATTTCTTGGAGCAGAATTTGGTTGCTATAGCCGGCGTAGGTCTCTTCAGTTAAGAGAAAAAATGTGCCTTTCAGATCGAACACGCAGTAGCTGCAAAACACCTAAAAAAATTAGGGCCAATGATAATGATGATGATGATGATTCCTCAGGACTGCCCGTCGCTGGCCGCTCATGATCGACCCGCAAGGCCAGGCCAACCGCTGGGTGAAGAACATGGAGAAGCCCAACAACCTGTGCATCGTAAGGATGACGCAGGCCGACCTTGGCAGGGTGCTGGAGAACGCCGTGCAGTTTGGACAACCGGTATGAACATACATAAAAGCGGTAATACAGATTACCGCTTTCATGTATGTTTGTGTGCACATAAAAAGTCCATCGAGGCCTACACTAGGATACCCTGTGCCGTGGGAACAGTGACGTCACAAATATTTTAATTCTTGTTGATAAAATGTATCATTATTACACGTTAAACGTTTTATTTTCGGTTTGTCCGTTGCCCAATCCACATGCTCCTCGAAATGTTCTCGTGCAATATATCAAAAAATAAATAAGGAAGTCACTTCGTCACATTCTATTTCAGGTGATACTCGAGAACGTGTTGGAAGAGTTGGACCCGATGCTGGAACCTCTCCTTCAGCAGCAGACCTTCAAGCAGGGCGGCGCACTCTGCATTAAGATAGGAGATACCATCGTGGAGTACAGCAAGGATTTCAAGTGAGTTTCCAATGATAACCAGGTTGAGTTTTCTTTGAGATTTATCTCAATGGGCAAGTCTTATACAATCAATTTTATTTATTCAGACTATACATCAGCACAAAACTGGCCAACCCCCACTACCTGCCTGAAGTTGGCGTTCGAGTAACCCTCGTCAACTTCATGCTGGGCCGCGACGGACTCCAAGCCCAGCTTCTAGCGCGAGTTGTGGCCCGGGAGAGACCTGACCTGCAGCAGGCCAAGTCCGACCTGACCACTCAAGGGGCGGAGCATCGGCGACTGCTGCAGGAAATTGAGAAGAAGATCCTGAATGTGCTGTCAACGAGCGAGCATCTGTTGGAAGATGAGGAAGCTGTTCAGGTAGGTGGAGGCAGACACATTTCTCGGCTTCCAAGGCCTTCCGCAAGCGACGGAGCTACGCGACGGCGACGCGACTGCAATTCCCATACTTTAAAGATGCATTTGAGTTTTATGCTATTTTCAAAACATGTTTTATATGGTCATATGAGTTAGCTCCATGTGCGGGAGGCCTAAGTTGCATATTTTGTTGTTCCCACAGCTCATGAACCAATAAATGACTGAGGAACTGAAAAAGATGATGCTTCATAACGTGGAACGAAAGTCTCAGCTAAATTCCTTTAACTGCACACCGTGTTCCATAGCTCATAATTTCTTTATTGCACACAATTTATTGAAAAAACAAGAAGTACATAAAATTTTGTACAAAGAGGATCTTATCTCTAATAAGAGATCTCTTCCAGCAAACCAAGTTGCGATACCATTGGATTATACTACGCACTCACTCAGCTTACTCGTTGTTACGTTGCTCTAGCCGAACATGAGGAGTACGAGATTACAATTCTTCTCTAATTGCCCTCTAGATCTTAAACTCAGCCAAGGACACGTCGAACGAGATCAAAGAGAAGCAAGTGGTTGCCACGGTAACCGAAAAGGCCATTGACGTTGCGCGAAACGACTACGTGCCTATTGCGGAACACTCTACCAATCTGTTCTTCCTTATCGGTAAATACCATTCAACAGCCATACAGTTGAGTCTATACCGAACCTACGTACAACTATAGGTATCTTTGCCACGAAATTCCCTTACCGACCCGGCAGGACCCTTCTATCCCAGGCTGAGTGCTTCGCGATAAGTTCAACCTGAGTGTGGTAATTATTTATAATGACTAAAAAGTCTTGAATCCGGAAAACCGGTTGCTTAGGCGGCTTGATGGCGCGGTTGGTGCTAAAGTGCCAACGTCGGTTGTGTGGTTAACATAAACACAAACAAACATTTACATACAGGCACATACATTGCTTCTGGCCCCAATAGGATACCCTGTGTCGTGGGAACCAGAAACAGCGACGTCGTGCACATATAAACATCCAAGACCTAGGTTTTTTTTCACAACCGAGGTCACCACTTAACACTTAATACAGGCCCCTACAGTACTTCAAAACTAATAATACTCATAGAAATCTTCGCCACTGTTCGGCAAGGGTCGTATTTCCGAGTGTTCGGGAGACGATATCTACATAGAGTGGATAAAACCATTTCTAACAGAGTTTGAAAAGAGTGTTTTTTATTTTTTAATATTAGGGTTTGCACCTGGGAAAAATCTTCATGGACGCCTGGGAGGGAAGACCCAGACAGTGTCGGACTCTTACCGACTTAAAAACCCTGATGCGCACCCTTTACATTTAGACAAGGCCTTTTTATCTTATCGCAGCTGAAACTACTATAACTAAGCTAGGAGATACTTTGTTTGTTCTTTTTTTTTATAGTTTTATTCGCTTTTTTTGCTTTTAATTGTTTCATATATACCTTGCTGAATAAATTTAACTATTTTGTTTGTCATATTTGAGCACTTATAATTACCTTACACACTTTGTCTTTATCATTTTATTTTTATTTATTTATTTAACACAAATCCACAGCCTGTCACCTATGGTAAATTAACAACATATACTTTAAATATGCCCAATAATATATGGCCAATTATGGATTCAACTATGTATACATATTAATATAAAGACAAACAAACTTTTTATACAACATGAAATAACATTAACAGCTATGATATGTTCTCATATCCTCTAATTATGATAATATCACGGTTTCCTTAATTCTACTTATTTATTTTATTTACGCTTATAACTATCTTCCAACAGTACTCTAAAAAAAAACTTTATGCGTGCCACTTATTATTTTCGCGAAATTTCCACTCTCAATTTTTTATTTATCTCCTGCTCTGCCTCAAACCTTGCTCTGGCCAATATTGGACATTCGCCTATGATGTGGGGGGACTGTTTCGCTCACGGCTGGGTCACAGGCGCACGAAGGGCCATCCTTACACTTGAAACGGATCAGGTATTCGGAAAACCCGCCGTCCAGTGAAAAGTTGTGTTGTGATGTAGGATTGTACAATATTTCGTGCTGGTTTGTATGCTGCGGATGCATCAGGGAAAAACAGCTTGGCAAATGCAGCCATTTTCCCGCCTTTATATCTCCAATTCCATTCGGAAATTATTTCCAGTCGCTTCATACGCTTGACGCAAGGAAACAGGACATCGGTCGTATTGTGGCCGCTCTTAGAAGGCTCATTCCCTTCCAGTCCTGCATGGGCTTTGATCCAGAACAGAAAGGACACACTTGGAAAAGGGCGGTTGGTTTAGGATGAATATCCTAAAGTAATGCTTTGGTATTGTAAGAATAGTTTGTCTTGATTTATTATTTTCTACGGATACGAAAGTAAAATGTGAAGAAAAAATGCATAAGTTTATATAACAATTCAATAATATACTTGCTAAAAATTCTATCAGATTCAGATATAATCAAGATTCCTGACATCCTAGAGGCATCAGAAAATTCATTATCGTCTTGTTCACTGTCACTTTCCCCACTGATATCACTTGTGTAAATAATTATCATATCGTCAAAACTATCGATACTTGGGTCGAATTGTCTATATTCATCTTCACATTCAACGGCATGATCCCGAACTTATTACCATTCTTCAGTTATTGATATTTTCTTATATAATTTCTTTAACTGACGTGACATTCATTGCAATTTTTTTTGGCCACGTGTTGTTTTATTTGTGCCTAAATGTTTTCGTTGGGATTAAAATCGGGATGATAAGTCAATACCAAGTCAAATTTATTTATTACTGTCGATATTTACATATACTTAGCAAACGTCATTTTTGCCTCTTCTCTACATTGGACCAGTGTGGGAGTAGAAGGACGTAGAAACTCCCACACATTGATTTTTAAATCTCTTTTAAAAATGTATTGTGCTGAACTAATACAAATAATACAATATTAATTATAAAACTTTATAAGCAGGAATAAATAATTACAAAATTATTAACAGCAAGGTCTGTGTTGAGTCAGATTAACCCCATACAGTCCCGTCATTTAAGTAATCTTGGACATTGTAATATCCTTTTTTCGACAAAGTCACTTTAACATACATTTTAAATAACTAAAATGGCAATTTCTAAATCTGCAGAGGTTTCTTATTGTAGTTGATAATGCACTGACCCTTGAAAGAATTGCTAACTTTCGCGAGTCTAAACCGGGGCGCAACTATACTACTCACGTTATCAATTGAGTCGTCGTGCGAGTCATAGAAGTCGCTATGATAAAGGCGCAAGGACGTTTTTTGCCTGCCTGCCTAGTCTGTTATTATTTCTTAGGTTAACATTACAGCTATCGGTAAGTTTGCAGAATGTTGTTAAGGTTCTTCGTAAATAGATTATATTTTCGAAAATAAATTAAAAAAGCTCACTTAAGGATTCTGTTCGTTTTAAATAATGAATTGCTCGAATAGCTCTGCTTTCTAACTCAACACTTGTCCATTTGTCTTTCTATATTTAGTGCAAGAATATCTCTCCGTTGTTTCACCTTAATAATATTTTTTACTAAGATTAAAGAATCACCTCTATCAGCAATCTTTGTATTGTAACAACTGACAATTTCGTACAGTGAAACAATGGTTAATAATTTTATTTAAATCTACTACTAGAAAATAATAATAATTTTATTGAAATCTACGACTAGAAACCTATATGAAAAAATTAGACATAAATTTGGCAGTACCGGTTTTTAACGAACAGAACCCGAACAAAATCTATTCAGAGTTTATTATTATTCAAACAGAATTCGATAAAGTTTTAAATTAAAGAAAGTCAGTGACAACAACGGTAAATCTAAATTTAACGACTGGGCAACGTTTGGAATTCGTTAAAGGAATCTTGGAATCCTTTATGACCTTTTTGAACAAAAAACCTTTAACTTTGATGAAAAATTTCATGACTATGTTAAAAATTATTCAAAACTTTCAAGTTGGTTTGTGGAACTTCAAAAACTTTTCACATTAATAGAAAAATACAAAATTCAAATAATATAATGAAAACAGTTTGGCAAATAATAAACCGTGAAACTGGCAAAGTTATACCAAGGGACAATGATTTCTGCTTAAAAATAGGTGATGATATTGTTAAATCGAATGCAGAGGTAGCTCGAGCTTTCGAAACATTCTTCACCAATGTAACCTTACTCACAACAGAGCGTCTAAATTAATCTCCATATGAAGCAGAGACTTTGTTAAAAAACAACACTAGCATCAGTAATGTAGATTTTAAATTTCATTATGTATATCCCCAGGACATTGTCAAAATGTTTAGATTACTTAACTTAAAAAATACTGAAGACCTGTGGGGTATATCAGTCAAAGTCATTGGTTCAGTAATTTTAGTTATAGCTCCACACTTAGCTTATATATTCAATAAATGTTTTGACGACGGAGCTTTCCCAGACCTCATAAGACACAGTAAACTGATACCTCTATTCCAGTCGGGAGACAAGGCTAATCCTTCAAATTTCAGACCAGTATCTGTACTTCCATCACTAAGTAAAATTCATTCATTGAAATATTTGAAAATATTTCTCTCACTCTTCAACCGTACAAAACAACTCCACGCCAAACAATACGGTTTCACTAGGGGTAAATCAACCACAGATGCAGGTATAACCCTTAAAGCTCATATAATAATAATAATAAATATACCTTGGAATTATTTACACACATTGATCTAGCCCCAAACTAGGATTCCCTGTATCTTGGGTACTAGACAACGATACACGTACTTATAGAAATAAATATTATACTTAGATAGATAAACAACCGTGACTAGGGTACAAACATTCGTTCTCATCAAACAAATATTTCCCCCCACCGGGACTCGAACCCGGGATCCTTGGCTTCGTAGGCAGGCCACTGGCTTGGCATTTGGCCATTCGGATCGTCGCCATATTTATTCTGCATGAGTGGCCACACAGGATGCTATAGGTGTTTTTTGCGATCTGTCAAAGGCATTTGATTGGGTTGATGATACGCTACTAATGAAATTAAATCATTACGAGGATAGAAACAAAGCGTAGGATCTACTAAGATCATACCTAAGCATTAGAATTCAAAAGACAGAAGTCAACGGCGTTAAATGTGATGGATCGGGAGGAAAAATTGGCATTCCACAAGGTTCTATATCAGGCCCTTTCTTATTCCTGGTATAAATTAACAATCTGCCTTTCATGGTAGAGAAATTGACTGACATAGTGTTGTTTGCTGATAATACTTCACTGGTCTTCAAAATTTAAAGACAAAATTGAGACCAGTTTAGTGTTAGCAGCACATTATAATTAGTAAATGACAGACTCACACAGATAAACTAGCTGGTAAATTAAGTTCTGCGGCTTACGCTGTTAGGAATAACAGACAAAACACGGATGTGGCTACATCTAGGCTAGTATATTTTAGTTACTTTCATAGTGTCATGTCCTATGGTATCTTGTTGTGGGGGAAAGGGGAAGTTTTACAGAAAATAGCTCTTCGGGAAATTTATAATTTAAAACGCACAGACTCCTTAAGATAGCTTTTTAAATAAATTGACATACTCACTGTAGCTAGTCAATGTGAGTTGCAACTGTGACACCGGCACGAACGGTCGCTTCCTAGCAGCGTCCGTGACGATGCCCCGGAAATTAGCGACTACCTAGTTTCGCAATATTAATACCATGGCTGTACCAGCCAAGCGCGCAGACACAATCTTGGTGAACGAGCTGCTCGCCTTCGTCCAACAGAAGCTGGACGTGATGGACGAGCTCTCGCTGGAGCAGATCTGCTCGACCAGCTTCAAGGAGGCTGAGATCGCCGCCGCCAAGAAAGTGCTGCAGGAAACCGCCGTCACCACCGTGCGCCTCGTCGGGCGGAGGGGTGCTGCGAGCGGGAAGAAGGATCTCCAGGACATCTTCCGGGTGTTCAAGGAGACCGAACCCGATGATGTCCCGACCTACGTGGCCCGCGACCTCAACAAGCTGCCGCCGGTGACATTCGACCACGTCGATGTCACCCGGCTGCTGAAGGATATCGTGCGGCTCCAGGTGACGTCACGGAAATTCAAAGCAAGTTGGAGGCTTCGGAGGGCATCTGCGCTGACCTCAAACGTGAGTTGTCAGTATTGCGTCAGGCTCATACCTCGCTGCCGACGCAGCGAATAGCCGACGCGCGTGCCGACAACGCGACGGTCAGCAAAAACGCCCAACAAGCGACTGACCTAGTTACGCGGGTTGCTAAGCCCGCGTCGACGAATACCGCACCGCCTCGTGACGTCACGAAGCCAATTCGACCAGCACCTGATGAGGTCGAATTGGTCCATCCAAAACACCGGAACCCCAGAAGGACACGTATGCTGCTGTGTCCCGCCGTGCCCGCCGCCGCCGCCCGCGCCCCGCACCGCCCGCCGCCGAACAACAGAAGCTGCAGGCTGCGCCGCGCGCGCCGCTGGCCAGGCCCGCCCGCGGCCCGCCGAATGCGACCGTTGATGGAGACGGATTTATCCTGGTCCACAACAGGAAACGCCGCTCCAGACGCAGCCGCAATCAGCATGGCACCGCCCCCGCCGCCGAGTGCAGCCTCAAAGCTGCCGCTCCCACGACGCAGATATACCTTTCCAGGCTCGACGTGAATATGACCAAAGAGGACATTGAGCGTCACATCCAGGAAAGGGTAAAGAAAGTCCAGGTTCCGCCTTGCAGTCAGAAGACGATTACGCTGCAGATAAGTCCTTTAGAGTCAGAAAGACCAAAGGACTTCCTGTCGTTTAAACTTCGGGTGCCGGCCGAACTCAAGAAGATGTTCCTGGCCAAGGACTACTGGCCGGAAGGCATCGTATACAGATGCTATAGGGAGGCGAGACCGACGAGGAAGAAAATCCCTAGCTAGGTTTAAGTTAAGTTAAAGTAAGTTAGATTACGTTCATAAAATGTTATATATCTCTAGTTTTTAAGGTATTTGTCAATATGGGTTTTTATACCTGAAATAAAAAGATTTATATTTATATATATTAATATTTTTTTTTAATATAATGTATGTACGCAAGAACCTTACAACATTTTCCAAACTTAGCGATAGCTGTAATGTTTACCTAAGAAAATCACAGACTAGTTGCTCCCCGGCTATGATTTGCGAAGGTTAGCATTTCAAGGGTCAGTGCATTCTTTACGGCATGCTTAAGATGCCGACTTTGTCGAAAAAGGGATATTACAATGTTCAAGACTACTTAAATGATGAGACTGTATGGGGTTAATCTAGCTAACAAAGTCTTTGGGGTTAATAAATTTGTTATTATGTATGCCTGCTTATTAATTATAGTAATTAATATTGTAATATTTGTGTTAGATAAGCACAAGCAATATTTAAAAGAGATCTCAAAATCAATCTGTGGGAGTTTCTACGCCCTTTTTCTCCCACAATGGTCCAATGTAGAGAAGAGGCAAAAAATGGCATTTGCTAAGTATATGTAAATATCTACAGTAATAAAGACCTTCGATTTGATTTTATTTGTTGTATCTACAAGCAATTCTACATCAAGGTCGCCACAAATCATTAACTTTATTCTGTTATTACAAAGTTTGGTGACGGCTTCCTCCATAATTTTCTCAAATATTTCGAAATTTCCATGGCCTTTTTCATCCCTCGGAGGTCTGTAGACACAAACAATAATATGGCTATCTAACTCATATAACACAGGATACCTCTATTTGTCTTTCAACAGTAAGTGAAAGAATATGTTTCCGTTGTTTCATCTTAATATTATTTTTACTAAGATAAAATAACCATTTCTATAGGCAGTCTTTCTATTGTAACAACTGACATTTTTGTAATTATGTATGTTAAAAGACATCATATTTTCATTTATCCAGTGTTCTGTAATACAACTAACATCGATGTCAGAATTTTTTAGAAACAATTCTAATACAATTCTTTGCCAGGCAGCCCCTGGATGTTATGATGGGTAATATTTAATTGGGGCTTCCCCTTTGACATATTTAGAGGCTCTTGTATGCTAGAAATTTCTTCTAATGTTGCATACAAAAAAATATTAACAGGTGATTTGGTGGTAAACGTACAATGTTATGCTCATGTTCCTCCATTATACGACCGACTGCAAATTCTGTGTATTTTTATATTTTCGTTCAATTCCGATTTCAATTTGTTTGGGTCATGCGGAATGTTGTGTTGTTGGGACCACGCTATCATTTGTGGTTTGTTTGTGTTTGAGCTTGATGGTTCCACAGACAGCTTATTAGTCATAATTCATAATTCTTTATTGAACACAGTTATTTAACAAAGTTACATTAAGAGAAAACATATGTACAAAGGCGGGCTTATTTCTAAAAGAGATTTCTTCCAGCAAACCAAGGCATGACAGGAAATTTTATCAAGAAAGGGTGCACAATATCTAAACAATAATAAAATTAAAAATAAATTAAAGTAAAAGGCAAATACATATAAGTAAATTAAATATCTATAAAATACGGTAAATAAAATACATACTCGTTATTCCAAACTACTAAATAAGTATCAATACAAACATAAATCTGTACATATAGTTTACAAATAATAATAATATACAATTATCACAAAAGAGAGAGGAAGTGCTCTTTTACCCGGTTCGTACAAGGAAGTGCGTTCCACAGTCGGACCGCCTGCAACCTGAAGTAGTGCTCATATGCGGAAGTGGTATGCCTTGGAGTGGCTAAGAGTGTGAAAGGTGTGAGATCTCCGTTGCCGATCTGCTGAAAAGAGATACTCAAAGCGGTCTCGAAGGTAGCTGGGGTAGCGCGGATTTTTCAATATATTGAAAAGATAAAAAATAACATGAGAGTCTCGGCGACGAAGAATTGGTAGCCACCCCAACTCTTTGCGAAATTGAGAGACATGGTCGAATTTGCGCAGCCCAAAGATAAACCGAATCCCGAGATTCTGAAGTCGTTCGAGTTTGTTCAGAAGATCTTCGTTCGCGCTCGCCCAACAGACATCAGCGTAGTCGGCAGGAGAAGGGACAGAGCAAGGGTTATTTTGGTCTGCCGCGGCAAGAAGTACTGCAGGCGCCTGAGGGAGTTAAAAGACGTAAAGACCCGAAAGTGAAAAGTCTGCTGACATCGCTGACATGTGGAGACCAAGACAGCTGGTTGTCAAAAATAACCCCAAGGTTTTTCACCTTATCTGTGTACTCTATTGTGATGCCATTATATGATACGGGAAAAATGGGTTGTTGTAACAAGGTGCCTGGTTCCTAAAATCATGGCTTGTGATGGTGATTGATTCGGGTTTATTAACAGCCCGTAGGATGAGGCCCAGTCTTTCACATTCTCGAGGTCAGCATTCAGTGCCTCCACGGATGAAACTACATCGCAGGGGGAAAAATGGTGATAAATTTGTAGATCACATGCGTACAGATGATACGAAGCAGATAGGACGACGAAGATGACTTCAAATTATTGCTGACTTGCTGTTGCTCCGTCTTGACCTGCTTTTGTTATTATATTAGTAGGTAATTCGGTCGATAGGCTTCCATGTTGATTAATTTCCACGCCTACCGAACGGCGTGGAATCTTGAGGGGGCTGGGTTTTTGCCAGCACGTGAGAGAAAAGTGAGTTGAATGATTTTTACTGACCTTGTCGTCGCAGAGCGGAGATCGAAAGCTCGATTCGAGACAGGAATGCGGGATAGGAGACAGTTATGGGATAGGAGAGGAACCGAACCTTGCCGTCGCTGCCCGACGCTGTCGCCGGCATGCTGCCTGCCGTCACGTGGAGTCGCCGTCCAATACGACGATGTCCAATCAACACGGATCACCCAACCGCTGACGCGAATCTACTTATTTCCCGACGATGTGGTAGATTTACACTCCGGCCAGGCCCGACGCCTGTATTTGGTAATTGTTACACCGAATTACAATCAATGGCCTGATGCCTGAGCAGACATGTTTGTTCTCCCGACGAGACAAGAAAAGATAACCTCCAATTTTTTCCTCTCGTTGGTACGAGTGACAGCTGCGGTCCGTTTCCGCTTAGTGATGTCCCGATTACTCGCGGTCGATCCGCGCAACAAAAAACCGGTGCGTTCCGAAGCATAAATATTAAACAGTCACCCGCCCGGACAGGCCCGAACCTGTCCCTAATCAATAGGAAGGCGAGAAAGTGTTGCGACCGCTCTCTTGAGGACCGAGTCCCCCACCTTGACTTCTGCTCATCGAGGCGTGCCATCCCGACCCGTGTACAAATTGACGATCTGTCCTCGTCTCCATCTCAATGATGGCAGGTTCGCATCCTTAATCAGCACCAAATCACCGACTTGAGGGGGGCTCGTCCGGTCAGTCCACTTAAGGCGCTGCTGCAAGATGTGCAAGTACTCAAGGGACCACCGTTTCCAAAAATCTTGAGCCATCTGCTGCAACATCTGCCACCTAGTTAACCGACTTAACTTAACATCACCGAATGGGTATTCTGGCAGGGCGTTAAGGGGCTGACCTATCAGGAAGTGACCCGGCGTCAACGCTTCCAAATCATTTGGATCCGAACTGAGCGGGCACAACGGACGCGAGTTCAGTGTCATTTCAATTTTACAGAACAGCGTCGCAAGCTCTTCAAAGCGTAGGGAGGTCTCACCGATGATCCTCGTCAGGTGCGACTTAGCCGATTTAACCGCAGCCTCAAAAATTCCTCCCCAATGAGGACATCACGGCGGACTGAAAACCCATTCAATCCCTCGTCGGGAGCAAGCCGTACCGATGGCGTCCTGGTTACCGTTCAGGAATTGAGTGACCTCCTGCAGATATCGCCTGGCTCCGACAAAATTTGTGCCGTTGTCCGAACGGATTAATGTCGGGAGGCCCCTTCGTGAGACGAACCGATCTAGATATGCGATAAATGCCTCTGTAGTGAGGTCACTGACCACCTCCAAGTGGACTGCCTTCGTGGCCAAGCACACGAAGACGCACAGGTATGCCTTCACTAATCTGGCGTTCCGTAGCTGTGAAGACTTGACCATGAATGATCCCGCGAAATCCGTTCCGACACCCGCAAAGGGCCGGATTTCGTTAACCCTATCCGAGGGCAAATCGCCCATCTGGGGCTGCATCGTAGCCGCCTTGGCCCGATAACAAGGCAGGCACCGAAATACGACGCTACGCACTAAACGTCTTCCCGATAAAATCCAGAACTCGCGCTGGAGAAACGCCATCAAGGCGTGGCATCCGATATGCCCATTCCGAATGTGTCGATCCTGTATCAACAGTTTGACCAACTTCCCTTTCCTAGGGAGCAACAACGGGTGGCGAGCCGCATAAGGCAGGTTGGCATTCCGCAGCCGACCTCCTACCCTCAGCAATCCTTGAGGGTCAATAAGCGGGTTGAGCCGAGCCACAGCTCCCTTCAGTTGGACGCGTCCGCGTCTCAGAATGTCCAATTCGGACTTAAAGTGCACCGTCTGCACGTTCCGTACCAATGCGAACAACGCATGGTTCCGTTTCCGTGGTGTCAGGACCTGTGTCCGCACTCGTTGCGCCTCAGAATTCCGACAATTCCGCGCAAATCGGCAGATCCAGGCGGTCACATTGACCAGCTTGTCGAGCGAGCTGTACCGTTCCAGCAGGCTGAACTCCTCTTCCGGCTCTGGTTGCGTCGTACAGACACCGACTTTCAAGGCGCCGTTCGCCGAGGCAACGCGTGGACTCATTGGCCAATCCGATTCGGCTTGAGTCAACCATTTCGGACCCCACCACAAGGGATGTCCAACTAATTTCGGAGCGTGACACAATCGACCTGACCGAAGGCGACCAGTATTGTTCCGATAAAACTGTTCACACTCTTCGTCAACCGGGTCCCACCGGCGGACCGTAGGTGGTTCCTCCACCTCCCAAAACTTCTGTATCCCTCCGAGAGTACAGAACCGAATAAGGGACTACGAGTCGCTAGGCATGGGGCAGCCGGCATGACCGGACCCATTACCGCATGGCCCAGTCTGGTGTTGACCGAAACCAGACCAGTCGCCTGCAACACGTGGACACCTGGCACTAACAGGTATCCCAAGGCATCGACACCCAATAAAATGTCTACTGGGCCCGGAATATCGAACTCCGGGTCAGCCAGTGACAACCCAGCGACCAACTGTCGCACCGAGGGCGACAACCGTACGTGAGGGTGTGAGCCCATCACATTAGGCATGACTAATGCCGTGACCGTCAGATTCACCGATAAATCCACCCGTGACGAGAGAGTAATCCGACATACTCCCTTAACGGAACCGACTTCCGTGTTCCCAATTCCCCGAATGGAATGTGGATACTCCCTTACCGAAATGCCCAACCGTCTTACAAGGTTGCACGAGACTAAGCACCCCTGGGCCCCCGAGTCCAATAGTGCTCGTGCTACACAAGATTTGCCGTCCGAACTCCACGCTATCACCGAGGCGGTGGGGAGCATGACCGTCTGTGGAGTGGCGGCACCCTGTAAGTGGGCGGCGTGTCCCTAGCGGGAACCTCCGCGGGATCCGAACCCGCTGGGACCCCCGTCGGTCTGGTAACTCGGCTGCTGATATGCCACAGGTGGCATATCAGACCGTATGTACATCAGAGGGTCCCAACCTGCATAATAGGCCCCTCGCTGTCCCGGTACCCGACCATACCGGACTGTGTACGGTGTGCCCGGTGGCCACCGTGGATGGAGGGGGGAGAGCGGATCCAACCTGGGGCGCTCTAGGAATGGGGGCGACATCCGACTGTTCGCCTCCCTGTTCGCCTCCCAGAGCGACGGGCAGGGTGGCGCAGAAGGTGGTGGGCTCCCAGCCTTCGCGCCACTCATAGGTGCCATCTGACACCCGCCCGTAACACGCGGTGAGCCAGCGGCCCGAAGTCCTCGCTGACCCTGGACAGCGGCGACCGAACCCCGGCTATCCCGCCTGTTACCCCCCGCGCTGCCCCCTTCCCCTCGGGGGGGCTCCCGTCCGCGGGTACCCCAGTCACCCCGTTGGTGACTCCCGTTGCCCGGAGGGGGACTGGGTCCGGCCCTGGTTGGGCCCTGTGACCGACCAACCTGAGTCCGGCCCTGGATACCGTCCGAAGGGCCTGACCGGTTCAGGCACAACACGATGTGGTGCTTGCCACCGCAGCACTCACAGGGGGACTCGCGTGAGCACTCGCTCAGCGGGTGCGGCCCCAAACAACCGAAACACAATCGGTGGCGGAAGACCACCTTCCTGCGGGCAGCCACACCGAGCGCCTTAAAGTTGGCGCAACTGGTCACTTCATGACCGGCACTGTCGCAGTGCACACAGCCGTCACCCGACGGCGCGGCACTCAAAACGCCAAATTTTTTTGACTGCCCACCCCCGCGTGGGGGTGGGGGGCGCGGCCCCTCCCGCATCCGCGCGGGTTGGCGCTGCACACTGGCCTCCGAATCCAATGTGTCGCATCGCCTGCATTCACCCTCCAAAAAATCCGTTAATTGGACGAGCGTGGGCAGTTCCGAGCTACTGCCCCCATGCAGCTGTTCAAACCGACTTTGAACAGCTGCAGGCAACCGTGACAAAACCATATATAACACGATATATGACCATTGGTCTACCGGCAGACCAAGGTTCTGAAGGGCCTTAGTGGCCACCAGCACAGGGTTGAGCACCTGTACCTGGATGTCAACATCCCGGGTTACTCTTGGGATGCTAAACAGCTTCCCCAGCTGCGCATCAACCAACCGCCGTTTGTGTTGATAGCGGTCAAACAATATGGCCCGGGCAATCTCATAATTGCCCGCCGTGACCGTTAGGTGACCGACCAACTCCTTCGGTTCACCCCGCAGTGCCATCAATAGTTGGGCCAACTTGTAGGCGTTGTCCAGGTCGTCCCGACCGTGGACCAGACTATCGAATAAATTGACGAATGCCGGCCACTCATCAATTGCCCCACCGAAGGCCGGAATCTCCAGGTGTGGCAGCCGTCCAACAAAACCCTTAGGGGGGGGGCTCCGCTACCCTCCCCGCGGTCATTTCGACGCGACCGCTTAATTTTTTCGGCGCGACGCTCGATGTCGCCCAAGCACTCCATCGCTTGGTCAGCATCCGCGCAGAGCTGCTTCACTGCAGCCACCGAGGCCTCATCTGTAAGCCCGAGGGCTTCAGCCTCCGCAGCCAGCCGACACACCTTCCCGACGCTGTCATTGCGTCCTCCACACGCTTGAGCAGGACATCGTCCATGTCAGGTCGCTCCACATACTTGTGAGTATGGGCGAGCCATCTCATCTCCTCACGGACACCATACCGCAGTGCCGTCAAGGGCGAAGGTGCCATGGTTACCGATTCAATTGTTTCTGGTCCTATGCTTCACTACCGAACTAAGCACAGCCAGAGACCAGCACTTGCCCGTCAGCGCTGGGCACAGAAATTAAAACTAAGTTGTAAAAACCAAGGCAACCACTAAAACAATTAAATCCTAAACAATATTTTATATGGTCGCCCTGTGGACACACACCTTATAATATACACTCTAAATCAATTAGAGAATGCCACCATATGGTACAATACAAATAACACACAACAGGTTATTATAAAAAAAAACTATTTTTCTAGAAGTGGCCCCTCCGATATGACCCACACTTCTTTTGAGGTCAGCAAAATCAGCTTAATACCCCTTAAATAGCCTGACCCTGCTCTGTAAACCGAAATAACACTGTAGTACTATAGAACCCGACGTTCTACCGCAAGTAATACAATCTAGTTACTTCGCAGAATGACTGTTCAATCTTTTATGCTCACAAACAGTAGTTTCCGACTACAAAATTATAATAATTGTTAACTAGATTGACACTTATACTTTCACTAACCGAAAATGAACTTTAATTGTGGTGTACCGACCACAGACTCACTCACAAACAGATTGCCGGCCAATCTGAGATATTCTTTTCTCCCAACTACAATGTGGCAAAAAAAAACAACCCTACAACCGTGAATCGATGATTTCCCACTAGGAAACCGCGCTCCTGCTACCAAAATGTTTAAATTTCCACGCCTACCGAACGGCGTGGAATCTTGAGGGGGCTGGGTTTTTGCCAGCACGTGAGAGAAAAGTGAATTGAATGATTGTTACTGACCTTGTCGTCGCAGACCGGAGATCGAAAGCTCGATTCGAGACAGGAATGCGGGATAGGAGACAGTTTTGGGATAGGAGAGGAACCGAACCTTGCCGTCGCTGCCCGACGCTGTCGCCGGCGTGCTGCCTGCCGTCACGTGGAGTCGCCGTCCAATACGACGATGTCCAATCAACACGGATCACCCAACCGCTGACGCGAATCTATTCCCGACGATGTGGTAGATTTACACTCCGACCAGGCCCAACGCCTGTATTTGGTAATTGTTACACCGAATTACAATCAATGGCCCGATGCCTGAGCAGACATGTTTGTTCTCCCGACGAGACAAGAAAAGATAACTCCCAATTTTTTCCTCTCGTTGGTACGAGTGACAGCTGCGGTCCGTTTCCGCTTAGTGATGTCCCGATTACTCGCGGTCGATCCGCGCAACAAAAAACCGGTGCGTTCCGAAGCATAAATATTAAACACATGTTATGATTGGGGCCGACGTGTGTCTATAAATACTAATGAATCTGCCTATGTTGACAGATATCAAGGTTGCACTAGAATTGCATCTGACTACCTAGTTACAAAGGTCAGCTATGTAGGTATGTATAGGTACCCACAATAGCTTCCATCAACTTTTTCCTCGTGTTATTTACAGTTGGGAGTTAAAATTTATAGTCGAATACATCAAGTCCCACCCGAAACCTACATTTAGGTCTTACTTTTTTCGGTGATGAAAATTACATTGATTGATTTTATTTTTTTACTTCAAGATATCACTCAAAGTTCGCCGTGAATTTTGAGTAATATATAATAAATAATAATAATAGCTTTTGTAACACGGCCCTGAACTTTATTAAAATAACCATCATAGTCTTTTTAAATACACTGGCTTCATTTAAGAAATAAAGGTACACATTAAACACCATTTGCCGTGTTTGTGACTTAATCGGCTTCCCACGTTTATTTTTTCCATCCTGGAAGAAAATAGAAATTAATGACTTACATGATCAATAGTCACTCATGGGTTTTGATTGTGCAGCCAACATTATTAAAGTTGAAACAAACCTACTTCTGAAAACAAAACCAAGGAGGGTGTGTAATATGAGCTCTATACAATCCCAAGTACAGAGCACAAGTGTAGTCGGCGTCAATGCTCAAAGGCAACTGACAGATCGGCGGGCGACCGCCGACCGCCCGTAATTGCTTTCGATTGTTTAAATTGACTGCTATTCATTTTTAACAAGGTACAAATTGCAAGTGCAATGTTTAGGGCTCATACGAATATATGATTCGAGTGTTTTGGGGAATACAAAAACTGGCTAAGATTTCTATGCACATTATCAGTTTTGGATTACTTCACTGATTCTGGCCCCAGACTAGAAATTTGCCACAAAAAATAAGGCAAAGCCTAAACTATCATTCGTCAATCACTTCCCAGCTAATGATTAAAAAACTTCGATATATCCAGCGGCTTTGGCCAACATCGACCCGATGTACCAATACTCGCTGGGCTGGTTCGAGAGCTTGTTCACCTCGGCTATCGACAACACTGAGAAGGCTGAGGAAATCCCGGAGCGACTCGCAATACTGCGTGCATACTTCACGCACTCCCTTTACTCCAACATCTGCAGGAGTCTGTTTGAAAAGGTGAGTGTATGATATGATAACTGTCGGTGAGTCTTCGTAATATTATTTACACATGTGCATAAGAATGATGTTTATTTTCTTACAATGCCAGTAGTCTAGAATGAGAGGAACTGAGATATCCTCTTATGTAAAATAGCATAAACTTTACTAACAACATTTCATTTAGATAATTGTAGTCCCAAAGTCCCAAGATATACAAGTTCCTTGACAAAGGAACAGTAAGAACAGGAGAAAGAATAGTTAGAAATTTATATTTTAGTAGACGTAGTGCATATTCTAATGTGTTGTATATGTCTAGGATAAAATGGTGTTCTCCCTACTACTTACGATCACGATAATGGTGGCGGAAGGCAAGATGGAGCAGAGCAACGTGATCTTTCTGCTGGTGGGCGGACACCCGCCCAATCTGCCGCCCAACCCCACCACGTTCATATCTGCCCAGGGCTGGTCCGACCTGAATGGGTAATGCTTTACGTATTGAAGGTTTATTCAAAAGAGAGTTGGGTAAGCAGAGCCAGGCAAGGAGAGCAAAGAAGGACAATAGTAAGTTTTGGTTCATGTCGCTTCACGAATTAATAGGTATAATAGATTTTGGCACACTGAAATATGTAGGTAGTCTGTCAGGCGCTCGTTAGTCCTGCTTAGCAGTGATTTTCTTCTATGTGGAAAATCTGGCAGTGTGCAAGTAAGTGAACGTGCACTCAGAGCCGATTCCAAGGGGTCATTATACTCACGCTACCCCATTGTATCTTGTAGTGTTATGCTACTTACATGCCATTTTCCAGTCTGCGTTGATGGTCTGCATTCATCTCATATATCTCTGGATATTTCGTATCACCTTTATTTTCATAGGACCCTGTAACGTTTTAAACCATAAGAACACAATAACAAATCATTTTCACTTCGTATTTTCACACTATCAGCACTTCTAAAGCGATGTCGAAGGGGTGCGGACCTTTGGTGACCTTGTATTTGGCTTTCTCCGAAACTCTGCAATCTCGGGCTTCGTGCGCGCTGGTGCGCTACCTTTTTATATTCATTGTTACTTCATTTACTTCATTGTTTTCTTGTTGTTTTCTCTATTACGAGCCTGAAACCAAAATCTGACATATTTTGATGTCGTTGTTTATCTGGTTATCATGGCAATGTCCATTCAAACTCATTAGCGGTCTGATATGTTTACTTCAATACTTTTACAAAAATACTTTTTCCCTCTTGGCCATTCACAAAAATTGCTTTTAATTTAAATAATTTTTAGAACTCTCCAAAAAGGGTATAAGAGCGGAACATTTCTGAAATTCGGCAGTGTGTTGGAGTGTTTTGACCGTCGCGCACACGGGCCTATAGTGATCGCCGTTCCACCGCAGTTCGCACGCCGCTTCGTAGAAAGCGGACGTGCGCAACACGCGCCCGTGCGCGTCGCGACTTCGCCGTCACGAGTGAGCTGCACGGAGGGGATTATCTGCTAGGAACGGACGCCGGCTTCGCCTAAGGTCGTGCCTGGTAGGTACCCTTTCGGGCAGCCAACTCGTCCATAGCCCGCCGCTATGGACGAGCCTAAAAGCCCTTCTAAGGGCTACAGTGTCAGTGTCAGTGACAGTGAAAGTGTCAGTGTCAGTGAAAGTGACCGCCAAGCCGATGTGACAGGCAGCCCGCCGCTGGGGATCACCCCGCGCCGTAGTCGCCTCACCACATCAACGCTGGTAAAACCAAGTGTATCAAATTCTCACTTCCAAATGTCAGGCAAGTTGAGACCAGTTTAGTGTTAGACAACAGCACGTTAGAATTAGTAAATGATACGAAGTTTCTTGGAATAACCATTGATAGCAAATTGCAGTGGGGACCCCACATAGATAAATTGGCTGGTAAATTAAGTTCTGCGGCTTACGCTGTTAGGAACATCAGACAAAGCACGGATGTGGCTACATCTAGGCTAGTATATTTTAGTTACTTTCATAGTGTGATGTCCTATGGTATCTTGTTGTGGGGGAAAGCAGCGGATATTCAAACTATTTTTATTTTACAGAAAAGAGCTATTCGAGCAATTTATAATTTAAAACGAACAGACTCCTTAAGAGAGCTTTTTAAAGAAATTGACATACTAACAGTAGCTAGTCAATTTATTTTCGAAAATATAATGTATGTACGCAAGAACCTTACAACATTTTCCAAACTTAGCGATAGCTGTAATGTTTACCTAAGAAATAATCACAGACTATGTGCGCCCCGTTTTAGACTCGCGAAGGTTAGCAATTCTTTCAAGGGTCAGTGCATTCTCTACTACAATAAGATACCTCTGGAGATTTTGAAATTGCCATTTAAGCAATTTAAAAAGCATGTTAAAGCGACTTTGTCGAAAAAGGGATATTACAATGTTCAAGATTACTTAAATGACAGGACTGTATGGGGTTAATCTGGCTCAACACAGACCTTGCTGTTAATAATTTTGTAATTATTTATTCCAGCTTATTACATAAAAATAAATCATAATTGTATTAGTAAAGCACAACCTATTTTTAAAAGAGATCTAAAAATCAATCTGTGGGAGTTTCTACGCCCTTCTTCTCCCACAGTGGTCCAATGTAGAGAAGAGGCAAAAATTGACGTTTGCTAAGAATATGTAAATATCTACAGTAATAAAGTACTTTTGAGTTTGAGTTTCGTCGGCATCCCTGGACCGCCTGCTCCCCGTCTCAACGTCGACGGAATATGGGTCCCCATTGGTGCGCCGTCCAGTTTCGCCGAGAGCGGAGCTTGAGTTGGACGGATTATATTTAATCCGGGCCGCTCAAGACAAACTGTTCTCGCCGGGACTGTTACGCGCCATGGAGGCCTACATCGCCGATAGCCGCGGGGCCCTGGAGGGTACGCCTACGGCTAATATCGGCGACGAAATCCTCGACGCGAGACTGCTGGAGCAGGCGCGCGAGCAGCCGCTTATCCTGCCGCCCGCAGTGAAAGCCCGTCGGACGAACTGCTGCGGGGTAGTGGGAAGCGGGCCTTGTTCGCTGACTCACCGTCCCCGCCGCCCCGCCCGCCTGCACCCAGGAAGACCGGACCGGACATGCCGAGGTTTTCGCCCCTGCTGGGCGAGCCCCAGGCATTCGGGTCTGGCGCCGCCGCCCCTGGACCGACCGCCGCGTGTGAAAGAGACAGTGAGAGTGCTACAACACAAATGACAGGTACGAGTGTTTCACCTAATAAGTGCTCTCCCGCAGTGTCATTTGCCGCGGCGGCCGCGACCGCAATTCCCGTGTCTGGGGCACCGCGCCCCAGCACCGCGCCCCCCCCCCCCGACCAGTGAGGCACCCGGTGCCGCCAACCGCGCGTCCGCCCGCCCCGTCGGCGACCACGTCGCGAGTGCCCGCCCGCCCCACGCGCTCCGCCGCTGCGCCCGCAATAGTGCCCGCCCGCCCTACGCGCCCCGCCGCCGCGCCCGCGAACCCGCCCACCGCCGCGACTGTGCCCGCCCGCCCTATGCGCCCCGCCGCTGTGCCTGCGAACCCGCACGCCGCCGCACCCGCGAAAGGGCCCGCCCGCCCAATGCCGCCCGCCCGCCCAACGCCGCCTGCCGCTGCCGCCGCCCAAACCGCAGCCGCGATCGCCACCACCACCGCCGCCCCGTCGGGAGGCGCTGCGCCACAGCAGCCCCGCCAGCCGCGCTATCCGCCCCTTATTGTGGAGGTCCTTCCCAACTGGGCCGACCACTTCAGGGCGATAGCCAGCGAGCTCGGCCGGGCTCCCAGCGCGCGCGCCTACCAAAAGGGTGTGCGCTTCACCCCCACGGCCGACGACGAGTGCCGGCTTGTACAGCGCTATCTGTGCAGGCTGGAAAGAGACCACGGAGTTCGGTGGTTCTCTTACTCGCTGCCGGCCGACAAGACCCAGAAGGTGGCGATCCGCGGGCTGCCTTCCAACACCACGCCGGAAGAGATGGTCGCGGCACTTGCAGAACTCGGTGTGGAGGCCGAGTACTGCAAGCAGATCCGAGCGCGCAAGGGGCGCCTCGGTTGCATCTTCTACGCGTCCCTGCGGAAGAATCCCGACCGTGCCCCCAGTGCAGTATATGAGATCTCAGAGCTCATGTACATGCCGGGGGTGAAGATCGAGGCTTGGCGCTCCAAGCAGGGCCCGGCCCAGTGCCACAGGTGCCAACAGTTCCGGCACTCGTCGCATATGTGCCACCGCCCCCTGGCGTGCGTGCGTTGCGGCGGTCCCCACTCGGCGCGGGAGTGCCTTCGCCCGAAAGACCAGCCGCCGACGTGCGCCAACTGCGGTGGCCCGCACACGGCCAATAATGCGACGTGCCCCGTGTTCCGCCAGGAGGCGCGGAACAAGAAGGCCGGCACTGTGGCGCTCATTAATGCGCCTGGGCCCAAGAAGATGCAGCCTCCCCCTCCGCCACGTCCTGATCTGCAGGAAGAAACGGCGCCCGCCTCGCTTATGGCGCAGGCGAACGACGGAGTCCCCAGGCAGAAGACGAAGCGGGGGGGGGAAGAAGAAGAAGGCGACGGCTCCACCTGCCGCCGCGGCCGCGGCGGCTACTCTCGCCGCTAGCGAGACTGCGGCCGCCGCTGGCGCCGCCACTCCGGCTGCGGCGATAGGGCAGCAGGACTTGGGGCACCTCTCAGCCCTGCTCGCCCTCCTCAGCGACCCCACTGCCCTGGGCAGACTCACCGCTCTGCTCCGCAATGCATGAGCCGCTCAGGGTCGTCCACTGGAACGCGCAGTCGCTGACAGGGAAGAAGCGGCTGCTCCACGTGTTCCTGAGGGACTACCGCGTCGACGTGATGCTCATCAGCGAGACATTCCTAGCCGGAAGCGATAAGCTGTCGCTGCCCTGCTACTTCGTCTACCGCAAGGACGAGAAGTCCACCAGCGGCCGGGCCTTTCGAGGCTTGGCAGTCATCGTCGGCAGGAAGATCGTCCACCAGCTCGTTGACGCCCAGGAGTATACATCCCTGTATGCTTTGGGCGTCGACCTCCAGGTCGCCGGCCAGGTGCTGCGACTGTACGCCGTGTACAAGCCCCCCAGTACCCCAATCCGCACCTCTGAACTACGGGGGTTGCTACAGTCGCCGCATCCGACACTCGTCGCTGGCGACCTCAACGCCAAACACACCGTCTGGAACTCCACCAGGGTGTGCCCAGCTGGACGCGCCATCCTTGAACAAGAAGGAATACACTGTCGCAGTACTCCTGGACATGGAGAAGGCGTTTGACAGAGTATGGCACGAGGGGTTGCTGTACAAATTGTCGACGTCTCCAGCCCCAAGAAGACTGGTCCAGATCATCGCCTCCTTCCTGAAGAATCGCCGCTTCCGAGTGATGGTGGAAGACGCCGTCTCCGAGGAACACCCCGTTGCAGCCGGCGTCCCTCAGGGGTCCTGCCTGTCTCCAGCCTGTTACTCCCAATATACGGACGACATCCCCGTCGGGCCGAGTGCCCAGCTGGCACTCTTCGCCGACGACGCTGCCTACTACGCGTCGTCAATCCAGGCACGGCACGCTGCCGTCAAACTGCAGCGCACCCTGGACATCTTGCCCGACTGGCTCGCCAAGTGGTGGTTGTCCGTCAACGTTGGGAAGACGCAGGCGCTCATCACAGGCCAGTCCCCCCTTCTACCACCACTCCAGCTCCAATGACAGGACTTCGCGTGGTCTCCGCAGGTGAAGTACCTGGGAGTGACCATCGATCGCCGGCTCACCATGAAGCAACATGTCGACAACGTCGTCAACCAGGTCAAGGTGGCACGCGCCAAGCTGCGTCCACTTCTCGACTCCAGCCTCCCTCTGAGGGCGAAGCTCGGGATCTACAAGTGCTACGTGAGATCCCGCCTCACCTACGCGGCCCCGGCATGGTACGCCCTGTGCTCGGAGACGAACAAACGGAGACTCCGAGCCCAAGAGAACCTCTCTTTGCGTACCATCGTCGACGCCCCCCGATACGTGAGGAATGCGACGATCCAGAGGGACCTCAGATGGGAACCAGTGGACCAGTTTGTCCAGAGGCTGGCGAAGGGCATGTTCGCGCATGCGGATAGCTCACAACATCCGCATATCCGCGACATGGCGCCGTACCACGCGCGCTCGCCCGACCGCCGCCGCCTGCCACGCGACCTGGTTGCCTAGCCGGCGATCATCCAGCGGAACACCCCAAGTAAGAAGATTTCCACCGCCCGCGAGGGCCCCCCGATGACCTGTCCATAGGAGTGGACAGAGGCGCTTCTTCAGGAAGAGATCCGATGATCTGATCCTGACTCCCCACGCCCCAGAATGGGTGCGTGAGATGATAACTTGATTGAATTCGGCAGTCTCACTTCAGCTCTGAAAGAAGAAGCTTCACCTAAAGGCCTTATCCCGGGGCCGCACTGCCCCGGGATCCTGCGAGCCTCTGTTGAGTAGCTGACTGTCTGCTGCTGCTGCCTTATTGCCGTCTCCAGCCACCTATATCCTGACGTGCTGCCGTCTCCAACCATCTATACCCCGTCGTGCTGCCGTCTCCAATCACCTACATCTTGAGGTGCTGCTGCCTTCAAGCCACCTCCTTCACCACCTCCGGATCACCAACTACGCCACTACTCCAGGCTCCGGGCACCGCCGCGTGCTCCCTGTTCTGTCTCCTACTCTCCGCTCCCCTTTTTATATCAATACCTGTATCTTTTAAAAATCCTGTCTCACCTCATTCATCCTCATCTTCCTATCATTTTTTTAAATAGTCATTGTAAAATACACATAATAAACTGTCATTTCGAAATTTTATCCTGGTTGTTGTTTCTTGTTAGGTTCTGGTTAGGTTCTTGTCGCTACACGACAATCTGCATCTTCTAACTATAGTTGGGCAAAAAAACAAAAGAAAGTTTTCTTATTTGTATCGGATGGATTGCCCATCAAAAACTGCTACTTTTGTCCATTGCCGTTATTGCACCATAGAAATTGATTTTTTTTCAGATAAAAACTTGTTTTTTTTTTGCTCTTTTGCCCATCTTTAATTCTAACCAAAATATTCCTTCTCAGTCTCAACGAGATCCCGAAGTTCCACGGAATCGTCAGGCACTTATCGACGTCGATGGATGAATGGGAGCAGTACTGCGCCATGCCCGACCCTCAGAATTATCCCCTGCCAGAGCCGTGGAACACCAAGTTAGACAAATTCGAGGTTCGTAGGTCCACCTGAAAACTCTAAATTGATAAGTTGAAAGGTACGAGTAGTCCAAACTCTCACTACACGATAATTACGTGTATTTTTTTTCTGTTGAGAAACGATGTTGAGCCAAGTTCCTTTTTCAGGTACTCATGGTTATTCGATGCGTCCGACTGGATATGATGGTCCCGGCTGTGCAGAATTTCGTCGAATGTAAGTAACGTCTCTTGCTAAGGCTGACGGAATAGAGTAAGTAGCACTTTCTACTTATATCTCGCTCTCTCTCCAGTCGTTTCCAACTATGATATTGGTGATTGTGGATTCCCTTGGCAGGTTAATTTAATTTAATTTGCGCCTATTTTGCGTGATGAGGGTTGGGGGCACTACTCCTGTTAACCCAGCTCCTGTAGGAAGCCTAGTAAACCCTTGATATTTCCGAAGTCTCCTGGAGCGATCTCGGCGACCCGAGGTGTGTTGCCTGGTAGATGGCCACGCCGGAACATTCCAGCAGGACGTGGCTTGCTGTCTCCTTGACCTCCATGCAGCCTCTGCATAGTGGGCTGTCTGTAACACCTAGAGTGTGTAAGTGTTTGTTTAGCAAAGCGTCATCGCTCCGGTTACAAAGCGGGGCTGTGACCTCTTTGGCTTCAGAAGCTTACGTAATAATCCGGGTCTGATCATCGGGAGGGCCTGTCTGGCTTGCTTGCAGGTATCCAGAGTTGACCAATAAAGTTGGTGAGTTACCTTTGTGTGCTGTCGTAGGGTTTCCTCACCCAGCTGAATGGCAGTAGTATTATGGAATCTGGTCCCTTCAACTTCTGTTCCGAACCCAACCTTGCCAGTGCATTGGCTGCGTCGTTGCCGCGCGATCCACTGTGTCCCTTTATCCACTGCAGGGTAACAGTACTGCGGTTACGTACCTCTGACAGGCCCTTGGTGACACTCGTATATAAGCCCGGAGGTGATGGTAGTTCTTTGAAGGGCTTGCAAAGCTGCATTGCTGTCTGATAGTATGCGGATAGGGAAATCCTTTACCTCTCTTTCTGCAATAGCTGTAGTAGCCATTATGATGCCCATGCACTCGGCTTGGAAGACGGTGTTGTGGACACCTAAAGATGTTGATCTCCTCATGTTTAGGTCTTCCGAGAATGCCGCCGGTACTTGAGTTTTTTTTTAACCGTCTGTGAAGATCCTTAGTTCTTTGATTGATGCCCTCCCAATGGTCTTCTTGCTGTTGTATTAAATACCTTTGTAGAAGACATACTGCTTGGGTATCATGTCACAGGGACAGTGTCGGCTTGTAGTAGCGGCTCCTTACCTATGTACTCATCGAGTATTTCCGTGTGTCTCCACAGGTTGAGTTTTTTAAAGCGCACCGCTTTTGCAGCCGCCTCCTGTCTGATGAATAGCGGTAGCAGATCCAGTAGGGCCTCCAAGGCCTCAGTGGGCGTGGTCCTCTTGCATCCCGTTGATGCCATGCAAGCCAGCCTATGGAGTAAAGCCAAAGGGTGGTTTTTGGAGTTAGCCTTCAGGTTTTACCTACCATTCTTCGGCACTGCTAAAATGTGACTGTTGCTAAAGCAGTTGATAAATCAATCTTGTTGTTCAGATGGTTGCTGCAATTTAGCTTGCTATCTAGTATTATACCAAGGGAATTTACCTCAGCAGCAAAATTAGTTAGTTGTGCACCAGCGTTCCACGATCAGCAATATGTCAGAGCAGAGGGGATGGTCCCCCCGTCCCCCCTCCTCCTGCCAAATGATACTATTATTTTTTTCCAATGTAACCGCGCAAAATAATCATATATGTATTAATATAACTCCCACTTATTTTAGCGATAATGGGACGCCAGTTCGTGGAGCCGCCACTCTTTGACCTCGCCTCATCATACTCGGAGTCGCATTGCTGTGTGCCACTTCTGTTTGTGCTGACACCCGGCTCTGATCCCATGGGCACACTCTTGAAATTCGCTGATGATCAGGTAAAGTATTCCTAGGAATTATCCTACAGTTGCGGTGTCAATGCACAAAGTGGTGGTGATTGAATGACTTGTATGACTACGCGTATAAATAGAATACAATCGTACTAATTTCTACCAGGCAAAGCCTCAATCGTTCAATATGGCCGTGGCGTTACTCAAGGTAGTAAGTATTCTTGGCCTGATAAACATTTGAAGCAAAACCCCTTTTACTCTATCAATACAGTATAATACAGGGTGTTTGGTACATCGAAACACAGCTTTAAAAAAAAGTAACGAAATTATTAAGGCTGTGTCTTAAAAAAAAGTATAAAAAAATAGACCATTTAGAAAAATTTAGACCAAACTTGTGTCAGCCAAATTTTTACCGCATCGTTCTTATCGATGTTTAATGGATATGACGAAAAATACCAGAATTTAACAGTTAATTACTAATAATTTCGATTTTTAACAATAATTGATATCTTTTTAAATCATTATTTAGTAAGTTCTGGTTAAGTAATCTAACACTTATTTGAGGCATCTGTGACTTAAGATTTGGTTTTTAAATACCTTTGAAGTGAAAATTTTCTGAGCAAGATTTTTTGGACTGCACTTTTTGAAAAAATGCAAGAGGTTTTTCTGTGCTAGCCGTTACATGCTTGGCTATTGCTATATATTTTTTTTGAGATATCACGTACAATGGTTTCTCATAAATTATTGAAATTAGGACCTGGGAACCAAATTGAAAGAGAAAAAATCCACCTTTTAAATTATTTCTTCAAGTTAAATTGAATATATAATAGAAAGTTACATACAATAATATAGAGATCAAACAAACAAAAAAAAATAACTTAACCCTTTCGCTACTCTGCTGGTCGGAAAATAAAAATAATGACAAAACAACTAAAGCAAATTTTATGTTGTTTCCCCACAAATGCTCACAATAGAGACTTGAGTACTGGTGCCGTCTGTCTTAAAAGTTGCCTTTTAGGATAGCCCCAAGTTTACAGGTTAATGTCCTGAACCTTTGCAAAAAAGTGGGTTTAATAAAAAAAAAATTTGGCACTCCTGTCTTTCCCATCAAATTCCTCGCATTATGATACTTTAGGACAATTGTATATGTCACCGTAAACCGTTAGTTGATAAACTAACTTTTTTTTTTCTCGATAGTTGGTCAACTATCGACAGACAGTAAACTGTAGCGTAATGCTTACTATATGACGCATAAGTAATAATAAATAATAAAATTTGTTTTATTTCATAGAAACTGTTAACTTAGCATATAACAAGACTTCCCAGTAAGTAATAAGTAACACTTGTGTTGGGAATGACTCGCAACTTCTCCTAAGATTCTAGCGTACAGTTAAAGGTAAGCATTTTTACTTTTCTTAAATATTAACAAATAAGGGTATATGTGTTTTGTGTATGTGTGTGTTGTGTGTGTGTGTGTGTGTGTGTGTGCGTGTGTGTGTGTGTGTGTGTGTGTGTGTAAGTTGATAAACTAACGGTTAAAACCGTAACATAGTAAACTGGTTTAAACTTGAATTGCAAACGAAATAGCAGACTAGAGGCGGCGAGCGAATAGTCTTCGTGTAGTGACATATAAGAAAAAAAGAAACGTAAATTGTAATCTCTAATTCTGTCGGTCTGGTTTGCTATCTGTTGATAATTGATCAACTGACGCGTTAGTTTATCAACCAACGGTTTTGACTATCTTACGGTGACATATAAATGATATGTTTTGTTGGTAAAAGCGCCTCCTATTGATTTAGCTAGGTTTTAATTTGCATGTTATTTAAGTTTAAGCTTTGGAAAAAAATGTAAGAGATTGAATTGGTTTGTACATTTTAGAATATTGCCTCGAAAAATTTATGAACTTTTCGCAGCACACCCTTAACACGCTCATTGCGTAGGGTCATTTTAGTTACCTGCAGAACTGTGGGGTACGAGATCCAAACTGCCTCGTGATGGTTTTCATTTTTATGCGGAGCGAGGTTGATTGTGCCTCGTGTGCCTTGGTGACTTCAATACGTTTTAAATTTATGAAATCAATGCCTACACAGATATTGAATATATGTATCGAAAGCTAACAGTACAGACGTCATTTTGGTGCCCTCGCCCGAGAATCCTATGTAAATTGTCTGAAACAAACACAAAAAACCAAAACGAGGCGCTTAAAACCTCGCATCGCATTGAGACAAAACAAAACACGAGGTTTTTAGCGCCTCGTTGACGCAATATATTTACACATATCGATAAAGTCCTAGTGTTGGTGAAATGAAAAAGGTTTTTTTTATCGACATTTTATTTTTAACAAATAGTTACAATAATTTTCACCTTAAAATAAGGGATAGCTAGCGGTAAAGGCGGTAGTTTCGATTTTTGCAGACTTGTTTATGATGTTGATGACTTTGTGAAAAATTGGGTTTAGTGGAATCTTGGATCATTCATTGGATCATCATCATCATAAACAAGTTTGGAAAAAAGTAACTACCGGATTTTAAGCAAGCTAAGATGTATAACGATATTAATAGGAGAAATCAATGTTTTTCATTGTAACAATTTAAACAGAAAGCTTTGGCGCACTTTTCACAAAAACCTTTCACCTTCTTCACTTTTTTATCTGCTTCTTTGCTTGAAAGTCTCTGTCTTACTTTTTCATAACAGCCGGTGCATCTACGTTTTTTTTCTAATAATTTATATTGATGCTCAGGTTTTGGCTCCGCAGTAACCGAAGATTCTTGTTTTGTGTTGAAAGGTTTCCCAGTGAATTTTTCAATAACAGCTTCAACAAATTCTTTTTTTGGCATCTTTGCTTTATTTTTCATATTATACAAGACCCAAGCGTTAACTAAGGCCGTACCAAAAATTAACTCCATCATAACTTTTCGATACCATTTTAGTCCTCTTTTTAAAGAGCTATAATAAGAGGACATTTGGTCGCTATAGTCAACTCCTTTCTTACTGTCGTTATATGAGTAGACACATTCGGGCTTTTTTGTTGTCACACTTCTCTCTCCTCTAGTTTTAGTTACAGTACGAAGCGTAATATCATGATTTTTGCATGTGCTTATCATTAATACTGGTCTTTTATCCATCCATTTAATAATGCGAACGCCTTTGTGATTCATTTTTCCGATAATTTGTCCCTTTTTAATTTTCTGTGATACTATGGTACGAGGCAATCCTTTTCTATTACTTCTTAAAGTACCACACAAGAATGTTTTTTTGCTCAACAAATCTTCAGCTAGGTCAATCGAATTATAAAAATTATCAGCAATTACTATTCTGCCTTTGAATTCTAAATCTTTGATCAGTCTCATCACAGTTTTAGGTCCATGATTCAATTCTCGGCCACCATCTCCTTTGCCAGTGTAAACTATAACACTGAATGTAAATCCTTCCGGAGTACATAGTTTGTAAAGCTTTACGCCGTACTTATGGGCTTTATTTTTTATATATTGGCGGAATTTTAGTCGCCCTCGCCATGGTATCATTGATTCGTCAATCACTAATATTTTTCCCGGTACCACAACTTTTCGAAATTCTGCAAGGATCATTTCAAGCACATTTCGAATTTTGTATAATTTGTCACCGCTGGATTCATCTTGATCTTGCCTACTAAAATGCCAAAATTTCAGGATCATTTGGAATCTGTCTCTTGTCATAACACTTACAATATAGTTGTTTCTATACATTGCATTTTGAGACCAGTAGTCATTCATTCGTGGTAGTCGCACTAAGCCCATTACAAGCAACACACCAAAAAACTTTCTCATTTCTTCTCTGTCCACAGGCTTCCAGGACTTCAATCGTGATTTAGGTTTCAATTCTGTTGCAGAAATAGTTTTTTCCGCGTAAATATTTGTTTCAATCACAATTTTATCTAAAAAATCATCTGTTATCAAGAGGCGATAAAAATCTTCCGGAGTTTTCACATCATCAGGTATATTGAGTTTACATTCTTCAGTAAACACATCCAAATCAGGCACTGAATCATTTATATCAATCCATTCATCTTCATCATTTGCTCTGGGATTTGGTAGGGCAGCTGCAGCTGCTGAGCGAGTTTCTGGTATTGGTTCAAAGCTTGAAGAATCACTATCTTGTTCTGTGATATCATCATCGCTTTCAGAGGAATGACTAGGATGGTAGCTGCCATCATCAGAATCACTATTCTGTTCTGTAACCACAACATGATTTGGTTCTTCATGGGTTATTTGCTCAGATAGACTTGTATTGGTATTAGGTATTTTACTCTCTGCCAGGTCAACAATCACTGTATTTGTTGGTTCAATATCAAGTGTTGTGTCATTGATGTTGATTATGACTTGACTCGATTCCGATTTAGTATCCGTTTCCGGTTTACTAGTCGATGGCGGTGTAGAAAAACATTCTGTTTTATCTTCACTGGTGGCGACAGCTGATAATTCAAGGCTTTGTTTCGTCATTGGTGTAAGTAAATCCTCATTTCGTCTTCTGTTCGAAGGCGTCGATAGAAGTTCACGTATTTTTTTTTCATCAAATGAGTTATCCATGGGAATCATATTAGAAACGGAAATGTTACTTAGAGATTCGTAACTGCTAGGACTTTTGTTCAGAGGTTTGAGAACAACGTTGTCATCAGTCAGAGGGTTAATGAAACTGTTGCTGGTGTCAGTCACTGAGGCGGGAATAACAATGTCTTCCAGAATGCGAATTTTAGGTATCGTTACATCTCGATGACAACTGAGAGAATCATTTTCATTAGTCGAACTCATATTTCTGTTAGTGTCTGTTTGAGGGTAGTTTGATAAATCTAGGATTTGGAACTCTCCACTGTCCTTTTCTTGCGGACTGCGGCAGCTGGACGCCGGTGCAACATTGGTAAGTTCTTGGTATGTGCGACCGGAACTAGGACTCATGGATATATTATTCTCATTTAGTACAGAAATATTTGTGTCACTGCGCTGCAACACTTTTTTGTATAGGGACTGTGATTTTGGATTTTCGTGTTTTTCAACTACAGGTGCATCTAAATTTGTGAACGACAGCTCCAGAATTCGCCGGGATCTTTTTCTATTCACTGCTTTCGTCACGTCCATTGCGAATTCCAAAACACATGCGATAGTTACGTAAGATCGAACGACACTAACCAATTTTACCAATCAACCTCGTGCGAGGTACTCACGAGGCCCTATACGCCTCGTGTTGCAAAGAACGCAAAATTTTGCGAATCTGTCGCAACGAGGTACAACACGCCTCGTGCTATATTATTGGTTCTATGAGTACTTTAGGGTATGGTCAAGATGCCAAGTTAGGTTGTCTCCCTTGTTTACGTTAAAAAAGTCATAAGAATCCAGCCGCAAAAAAGAGACGAACGGTTTTTTCACCTCCGCACTGAGTGCAAACCATGGACGAGGCGTGTAACGCCTCGCTTCGCAATGAGCGTGTTAATTTAGTTCGTAGGTCCTAATTTCAATAAATTATGAGATACCGTTTTGCATGATATCTCAAAGATACACTCTCTCTCTCTCACTCAAAGATATACTCTCACATTTATTAGCTAAGCATGGTTATTTATATATATTTTGGTAATCCATTCAAAATGGATTACCAAAATACCTGTACCAAAACTCTGAGCAATATTTCAACCATTCTGTGTCCTGCTTGAAATTTTAACTACTTATGTTTAGTTGTTTTTGATATTTTCTAGACTGATTAAAGTCAACTAGTTTTGCATTTTTTTTATCATGATTCTAGATGACACAAAAATATTAGTAGAACCCAAAACAAAATGGTTTTCCAAATATGCTTCCTTTCCTCTACTCAATTACAAATGATTGAAAACGAAATCAAGTATTGTTCAAAATCGCAACTTTACACATTCTGTAAAATTCGGATTATTTCGTCTAAAACAATAAAACATCGATAAAATCGAGCCGGTAAGATTTCTGCTAATACAAGATCGGCCTGAATGGTTCTAAAGTATCTGTACTATCTTCGTTTTAAGACTTTTTATCGATCTACCAAACACCCTGTATTACTAGAAATAAAAATAAGCACTTCCGACATATTAATGAAACCTACAATTTGGTTAACATGTTTCCTTGTTAGGCTGATAAATAACTTTCAGACCTCTGAACCGATTTTAATTAATTATAGCTAATTATGGCAGTGAAGTCTTCTCTTTCAGGAAAATTGTAACAGACTTCACGGTCATGCCTTATCCCGTATGGCTCGGTAAAGGCACAGTTGCACGTTTGCTAGTTATTCTACACTCCATTTTGCGTGACAGGGGCTCGCCCATCGCCGCTAAGATTTCTCTTCAGAACAGTAAATTATCCACGTGTTTCGCCCAGGGCTTCGGCGCTTCCCGTCTATTCTCGCTCTCGCTGGGCCAGGGCCAGGGCCCCATCGCGGTGAAGCTCATCGACGAGGGCATCCGTAGCGGGACCTGGGTGGTGCTGCAGAACTGCCATCTCGCTAAGAGCTGGATGCCCATGCTCGAGAAGGTGCACTCATTTACTAGTTGACTATACATGTTTAGTATATATACTTAATTGGGAAGTCAGTGTCCAGCAGTGGACAAGAGCATGCAGCAGAAAAAGAATATTTTCTTCATTAGTCTCCTTCAAAATTTTTAGAAGCACGGAAAGAGGAGGATCGTGGAAGGGGTGTGTTTTTGTGACATTTTTGACACGGATCTTCATTGGGCTGTCGTCGTAAGATGCCTTGTCAACACTGCAACCTAAATATAGTTGCCTTTGTTATTAGATCTGCGAGAGTCTGGTACCGGACTCAACGCACCCGGACTTCCGTCTGTGGCTGACGTCATATCCGGCGGACCACTTCCCCGTCTACGTGCTGCAGAACGGCGTCAAGATGACCAACGAGCCGCCACAAGGTTACTTTTAGTTCTTTAATACTTATATATGAGTACATATTATTTATGGAACTCTGTCTTAGTTACCTAGAAATAATTCTTGGGGTTTGGTTAGAAACTCAAGCGCCGATGTGACTTTTCTGTTTTGTCGGCTCATCTATGCTTCATCGCATGCTGACGTGAATCGCTGAGTAGGTAGATTGTCCAGATTGTCTCTTGAACTCATATCTCAAGAAGCATGACTAGATCTGTCAAAGAACTACCTACACTGTCATAAACACTCCCTCCCCCTTTTTTCTCCTCTGGGCAATTTCGAAAATTACACTGTCAATGACGTCTCGTATCTAGAAACTACCTCCTAACTATGTGCCACATCTTCACATGTCAAATAGTATTTGAGTTTTCCACAATCTCATACCTCCCCTTTCCCACCTTGTAGGGACAAATTTAGATAAAACCTTTACTGAACTGAAGTTTCACATCTATAAACTGCGTATCTGCCAATTTTATGATTCATGTAAGTATTATTATTTTTATCTACACACGTATCATAAACCCTCTTTACTGCGTACAAAAACCGCACGTTACGATCAGCATAATGTTAAACTACTTGGTAAAAACTCATTTCCTTTCTGAAAAATTACACATTATGACCATAATGTGTAATTTTTCTACAGATTATGACATTCAAATTTCGAACGTCGACGCCCGCCTCGTGTAGCCCCTAGTTTGTCTGTGAAGTTGGTACTGACATTCAAATTTCGAGCGCCGACGCCCGAAGTTGGTGCTACAGAACAAGCTAAACAACTGCAGAGCCACAATGCCGGTCAAACATGCGGTTCCTGAACACATCAAAGAGAGCTTATGATATGTGTGTAGATAAACTAGTGTATGTAACTGTACATAATTAGGCATTAAAACTCTCGAGTGATATTATTATGTGTGTTAATGCCCTCGTCTTTAATGCACTTTAATGCCCTGTGTTATTGCACTCTCGAATGTTAATGCCCTCCATTATGTAGCAGTCACATAAACTACTATTATACAAATTTAACATTGTTTGTGGGGGGGAAATTTGAAGAAAACTCTTATTAAGAGCCGACTCGCCCATATAAACTATCTACCTGCAAAATGTGAGCTTCACCAGTTAAGTAGTTTTTGATTTTCATAGAAACTTTAACGCCCCCCAATCCCCCTTAGAGGATGAATTTGTCAAATCCCTTCTTAGTGCTACCCTACGCTATGTAAGGAACCCCTGTACAAAGTTTCATGTCTCTAGGCTCACCGGTTTAGCCTGTGCGTTTCCTGCCAGTCAGTCCAATAGCGTTTTATGGCCTTTAGATTAGCACAATATTTCGCCCCCAGGCCTGCGCGCCAACATCGCGCGCTCGTACGGCAGCGACCCGATCAACGACCCCGAGTGGTTCGAAGGCAACAAGCAGTCGGAGAACTTCAAGAAGCTGCTGTTCGCGCTCTGCTTCTTCCACGCGGTGGTGCAGGAGCGGCGGCAGTTCGGCCCGCTGGGCTGGAACATCCGGTACGAGTTCAACGAGACCGACCTCAAGATCAGTGTGACGCAGCTGTACATGTTCCTCAATGAGTATGACGTGAGTATCCCACACTCCGTATGGAGTGCGTAGGATTACAAGCTTGCACTGTTTACATCTTACTTCAGCTTGAGTCTATTGACCGAACGAACGCGTAGCGCGCGCGACTCCGTTTTAAGCTTGGGCAAAAATGCTTTCATGTGTCCGGATTTCTGTTCAGATTTCCGGCTGTTCTCGTCTGCAGGTCGCATTTCTGAACCGATGATCGTGAATATTTGTGAGCAGGGTCGATAAAAAATGTCGATTCAGTTTTTTTTCTTTTCAAATTGTGGGAGATTTTGTGTCAAAAAAACCTTGCTTAAAAGCAGAGGAATTTTTCTGGCATTTCTAAGGTCTCTAAAAACCATATCTCGTGCCAAAGATGCCTATAACAAGTTAATTAGAAATGACTGAAAAGGAAATCAATAAATGTTCAAAATCGCATTTATTAACATTTTTCTGTAAAATTCTGGATTTTTTCGTCAAATACAACAAAAGGTCGATTAAAACGAAAAGTTAAGACTTTGCTTAACACAAGTTTGACCTAAGCGGCTCTCATTGGTCTGTACTATCTTCGTTTTATGGCTTTGCATCGATTTGCCGAACACCGTGTACAATTTTACTGAAAGTTCAATAGTTAGATCGCAAAATATATTTTACAAAGTTAGCGGCTGCTTTCATACTCCATTTCGTAATTCCAAGCTTGTTCGTAACCAGGTGAATATGAATTCACCTGGTTATGAACAAGCTGTTTGTATGTGGTAATGAAAGAGGATGCAATCGGGTTTATTTGTTTTTATGAGTTTTTATAATAATTCCACTTGTTCGCCCGATAAACTTCGAGGGGTCGGGCTCGTGAAAGGTTGGAAAATAATGAAAAAAAAACGCAAATTTCCTGTGTCGCTCGCGAGGCCTGCAGCTCGCAGAGCCACTAGTGATAAATTAACCACAATCTGCGCGCTCCACAAACTGCTCTCTCACCATTTTCTTGTCCAGTGGAACTCTAGAACTAAGTGGTATAAGTCGCGCATCAAATTAAGAGCGCTGGGCGACGTTAGCGGGAATGACTGCGCATATGTACAGGTATTGAAAAGTGACTACTGCGCATTCAAGGGCACCGCTCATTATGTGTCGCGCGACGTGTACCTATCCGATGTTCTTACAGGATGTCCAATTCGTGGCGCTCCGCTACCTGACCGGCGAGTGTAACTACGGCGGCCGGGTCACCGACGACTGGGACCGGCGCTGTCTCAACACGATCCTGTACAAATTCTACAACCCGAGGGCCATTGAGGAGGACAAGTACCCTGTCGATCCTACAGGTTATCATTGTAACTATTTCACCGTTCAAAGAAGAGGGAGGCATTAATATAACATTTAAAATATGACACTTAAGGCGTGCTGTTGAAACAGGATACGTAAGGCTGAATATAATGCTCAATAACATGGAACCATTTCCATTCAACTATTAGGTAGGTAGTGTTTCCAACCAACCTTTCTGTAAGGCTGTAATAAAATTCCAGTGAATCACGTCCTCTCTTTCTTACAGGCGTGATGACGTATCGTGAATTCGTGCTTGAAATAGCTTCATGGCTACACTTGTATGGTTCTACTATGATGTAAAGTACCCTATTGAAAACTTACAACAGCGTCCTCTGTTGATTGAAGTCCGTGTTTTACAGCCCCCGACAGAGAGGAGGCGCACAACACATTCTTTACTAACGTTTGTCCCGTTTATAAATTTGCTACATGTATTACTAGATGGCGTTGCTCTACCGAATTTTATTTCCGTATTTAAACAGAAACGGAAACCTATCAGTTTTATTAATTTAAAGGGCACTTATACACGTGATCCCTACATCGTTTAACATTCACTGTGAAACCGTTTAATCAGAGTAGCTTGTTAGGGTTTCGTGCCTCCAGGGTCCGTCCGTCCATCTATATCTCATGTACCGTAAAAGGTAGAAAACTACACGAGATTTCATAAATTAAAGGGGGTCCCCAAGCAATAGAGATATGTCTTGATGACGGCACCTTTCTTAGTAGTCGGTGTCGGATCCTCGACCTGTAGGGACTGGTATCAAAACCAAATTAGGACATTTTTTTGGTTTTGTTTAGTTATTTTAAGTACTTTAGTTTACTTGTATGATGGTACGGACCGACCCGAATAAGTAAAGCAAAGAGTTTCATTCATCCATAGGTTTTGACTGACAATTAAAGCATTGGTCATAATAATATAAAAAAGCAGATTTATTTATATTTAGGTATACGTTGTAATTTTAATATTGGAAATTCTTAATGAATTGCCATGTAGGCAACAACGAGAAATAGACAAAAATATAGATATTAATTAAACCACTTATAGTCGTATTGTATCGATCTTCCGCGGCCAACGTTCCTCTGAATGTCGCAATGCCCCAAGACTATGAGACTCTTTGCACCCAACTCCAGCGTCACCAAGCGGAGGGAAAGGTGGCACAGGTGCCACAGTAAACATCCTCCTTTGTGAAGTCAGTTGAAAACCAATGAGAATGTCGTTGGTCCCCCAGGAGTCTACCACATTCCGACGCTCCGCGAGCACTCCGACTTCATCTATTTCGCTCGCTCGCTGCCGGTGCAGACGCCGCCAGCCGTGTTCGGTTTCCACTCCAACGCGGACATCACCAAGCATTTCCGCGAGGCTGGGGAGCTGCTCGACACGGCTGTGCTCACGCAGGTACAACGACATTTTTTTCCTATACGGATAGACCCACGTTCAGCCAGTTTATTTTGCGTGACAGGGGGTTGCCCATCGCCGCTGCCATGGTCTGAAGGTTTTCTGACGATGTGTCCCATTATCGTTAGAATGGAATCTATAATGTACTAAGTAAGACATGTGGTGAGCACCGGAATTCGAACATGCTTATATGCAATTCTTCTGGCTCCACTATAGGTATGTTCCAAACAGATAAACATCCAAGTTAGATGTGTTTTGCCTTGATTCATACCCGGTCGTGTGACTTATACTCATATGAAGCATAAACTCGACCACTCGACCACAAAGGTCGTAAAATCATCCGGGTTAGGTTCGTAAGGACTAGATTGCATAACGACTCTATAAGCAAAACGTCTTAGTTGCATAAGGTCTTGGTAGCTAAATGTCTAATTGTACAAACGTCTTAATAGTAAAATGCCCGGCTTTAAGATTGGACTTAGTTCTAATGTTGTAATATCAAAACGACTAGGTAGGCATATCGTCAAACATTAATAACATCTAAATGGCATAACGACTAGATGGTTGAATGACAAGAAAAACTCAAATGTAGTTTGCGAAGGAACTCTTTGATAAAGAAACTTCAAAGTCGAGTTGCTGGCCACTTAAAATCAAAGATAATGTACTTATTGTTCAACAATCTTAACTGTCAATTGAGTTTTCTTTCAATAATATTATTAAAGTCATTTAAAGTAAATAATGTGTTTATTACGAATTAAATAATATATGCCATTTTACATTAAGAAAATAAAAATTGAGTTTAAGTAGAGATGTTTTAAGTTGTATTTGAATAAAAGATTTTCTATGTATTATTTAAACACTAGTTTCTGCCGGCGACTTCGTCCGAGACCTAGACAATAACTAGTCGTCCCTACAGAGATTAAATTCATATAATATTACCTAGCCGGTATGCAATCATGACGTTTTGCTACCAAGACCATATGCTCTCCAGAAACTTTTCCTTATGCGTCGTTTTACAATCAAGACTTATTAATAACTTGGACGTAAACTCTATTAGTCATTTTGCAACTTCGGTCGATCGAACAACTAAGACATTCTACTCACTAGGGCATTCTGCAAAAAAGACATTGTGCTTACCAAGACCTTATGCAACTAAGACGTTTTGCTTATAGAGTCGTTATGCAATCTAGTCCTTACGAACCTAACCCAATCGTCCTATTACTATGTTTCTTCTACTATTACCTACCTTTTATACTTTTAAGACAGGTAAACGTGCATACCTACATTTTTAATTATCATCATTACAAACTTTCGTTGATAGCAATTAGTAGAAATAGGATACATTAGGGAGTAAATGAAAGTGGTTACTTTGGATTAGATAATAGTCATTGCATTAGCATTTAGCATAGTAACATTACATTTGTTTGTACATAAATCGTGTAATATTCACACATGTGTTTTTGTTCCATCCATTCCGCCGCCGGGCTTGATTAGGATCGAACGGTAAGTTATAATTTTGTCGGACATTGGATAATGTGTTTCGTATCAATCAATTAAATATTCTGTTGTTTCCATTTCGCTGACGCAGGACCTGCTCAAAAAGTATATGGTGAGATGCATGTCATGTGTGAAAACTGAGTGTGCTTAGTATGCTGTGTTTAGTTTTTATAGCTTTTCATTTTGTATAATTTGGGCATAATTGAGAATAATGTGTTTTTCCAGCTTTCTGTTATCTATCACAAAGAGAAGACAAGACTTCTATTTAAGTTTGCACACAATTTTCCTCGTCAATCGCTGATAAGTGATCACTTCACCTCTTGAAACCCACCGGCGGCGATAGCTAACGCCACTTTTCCGTTACAGGTTTTAAATTTTTTCGTGGTTAAGAACATTATCACCGTTTTGTGTATAATTTCGCACGCATTAAATGTTATGAATGACATGTTAAATGACAATACAAAGAGATTCAAATACAGCTGCATGTCCTACCCAGGACACAATGGCGGCTGGTGGCGCGGGCGCAACTCCAGAAGAACAAGCCATGGCCATCTCAGAAGACATCTTAGCTAGGCTTCCGGCCAAGATCCTCAGCGGGCCGTCGCACGAGGGTGACATCAAGCCGGCCGACATGACACCCATGTCCATTGTCGTGATCCAGGAGGCCGCCAGATATGAGAGGCTCGTGAATGTGGTCCGGTCTAGCGCTCGGGCGGTTATTGGAGCTGTGCAAGGCAAGTTAATTGGACTAAGATGGATCTAAGATAAGATCTCTTTTGAGGGTTTATGTTAGTTAACCCGACAATACTACGGCCGGACTTGCACCAGACATTTGCTACAATTTAAATATAACACGGCCATATAATGTGGAAACCGGGTGACAGGCAATAGCCTTGCCGTGATCGTCTACGTTACTTGTACTTAAGTTGTGTTTTAACTGTATTTATCGGATGACAAAAGTCTGGTGTAGGTCGATCTTACAGGTAATACTTTTTGAGATGTAGTATCATCGCTTTTTTTACGCTCCCGCCCTCCAGATATTTCTATAGATGCCTGATCGTCACGGGGCGCACAGTTTCAGCTGTAGACTGCAGCCATAGAGGAAATAACTGCAGATTATTCTAGTATTACCTACCAATCAACCCAATGTCTGTGTGCAGGTGTAAGTGTACTCACCGATGTGACAGAGGAGGTCCTGACGAGTATGGTGCGCGGGCGCATTCCGGCCGCGTGGGCCAGCAAGAGCTACCCCTCGCTGAAGCCGTGCGGTTCCTACTTCAATGATCTGCTGGCTAGGCTCGCATTCCTGCAGGTATACTAACCGACATAGTAGCCCAGCTATACTCATAGCCCTGAGTAGGTTACTGCGGTAGAGTTTCGGTGTGGGAAGGTCGGCATTGGCATTGTCAAAAAACAAGGGCTTATGTTTAAACGATTACCAAAAACGCACCTATTTTACTATCAATAAATTCGAAATGACTGCCTGAATGGATAAATGTCCACCAAATTGTGTTTGGATAAATTATCACCAAACTTCTTTTTATGTTTTGTGTACTTAAGTTTATGTTTTAAGTATATCTTGTTGTTCTTACATGTTCAACCTAACACGAAGGATAAAGGGGGCTACGCTTCGCTCACCCCCTTTACCCTTCACCTAAGCTACCGCAGTATTTTGCCCGGATAATTTTTGCAACTTTTGGTGTTCATTTATCCATTTTGGGTAGGAAAAATATATTTTGGTGATCATTATATTTGTTTTTTGGTCCAACTTTGGTCCAACCCCCGCCCGAGATTCGCGCATTTTATCACGTCTCAATATCAACATTCGTGACTCACTGATACTTGACACAATAATGTAACACAGACGCGATAAAATGCGCGATAAACGCGGTCCGCCCGGTTGTGTTACTACTGGCGGCCATATTTTCAACGGGTAACTTTTAATTGCCGTAAACAAGTGCTCTAAGTGCAAAAAAATAGCTAGCGTCACCCCTTTTCCCATACAGGGTGGCAGAGACACGATTGTACCCACTATTAGCCAGTTATTCAATACTAGCCCATCGCCGCCGCTATGAGGTAATGAAGTTTTCCATCACGTTTAGAACTTCCTTATAATGTACTTAGGATAAATCTCATCTGTGTCATTGGTACATGGTCAGCATGGGTATTCGAACCTGCACCACCTTTGTGAGAAGCGAGCGTGAAACCCACAAGACACCAAGGGCTCTAGCACTAATCTCGGGTTAAGTTTGATATTGATGTTTGTCTGCAGCACTGGCACGAGCACGGTCCGCCAGTAGTGTTCTGGCTGTCCGGCTTCTACTTCCCGCAAGCGTTTCTTACTGCCGCACAACAGAGCTACGCGCGCAAGTACAAGATACCCATCGACCAGCTCGCCTTCCATTATGCGGTAATTCTTCTTTTACTGTCTACCCTTCTTGGGAAGTCTCCAGGTGACGTCACAAGGGTAGATTTTAAGCTATTTAACAGCAACCAGCAATCTTAAACTCAAACTCAATTTTTTTTATTGCAAATAGGCAAAAATTATGCACTCTTATAAAGTCAAACAATAAAATGTATCAAATATGATCAACTAAACTTATGACTACATTACTGATTCAGGTTTGAGTTTGAAAAAGGAAAGGGAGATCCTTTCAAATGGTGATTCATGGCTGAATCTCGGACAGGAAAAGGAGACACCATAAACTCTAACAGTGCTTCAGACAATTATTATGCATATATATATATATATATTTATTATTAGTCTTAATGCTTTTTTAGCCGGTTTTTGAATATATTTAGAGATGGACTGTACCTGATTGTGCAGGGAAGCTCATCCCACAGTCGTATGGCTCAGATTCTGAACCCGTGCTCGTAGGCTGCAGTGGAGCGATGTGGAGCTTTGGGAATACACCCCATAAGAGTTCTCCGAGGCCTGCTTGAAGAAAGATATTCGAAGCGATCACGCAGGAAGTTAGGGTAACGAGGGTTCCACAAATATTATAAAGGAAACACAGGATATGAGAGTCCCGTCGAAGCCAACTCAGTAGCCACTTCAGCTCCCTGCGATGCTGAGATACGTTGTCATACTTGCGCAGTCCGAAGATGAACTCCCGAGATTTTGAAGTCGTTCGAGTTTGTTCAGTTGTTCTTCATTTGCGCTTACCTAGCAAACATTAGCATAATCAATGAGGGGAATAAGAAGGGACTGTTCGAGAGTTATTCTGGTCTGGCGAGGAAATAAAAAATCTGAAGTCTCCTGAGAGACTATAAGGCTGCGTAAACTCGCCGGCTGACCTTAGTAAATGCATTGACCAGGACAATTGATTATCGAAAATGACGCCCAGGTTTTTAGCTTTATCGCATGATACATGATTACAGTACCGTTATAGGTTGCAGAAGGGACAGACAAATGCTGCAACGTGTTTAATACCAGCCAGGTCAGCGTTCAACGCCTCCACAGCGGAATTTACATCATCCGGAGAGAAGTGACGATAGATCTGAAGGTCATCCGCGTAGATATGATAGGAAGAAGAAAGGGAATCGGATATGGAATTAATATATATTGAGAACAGAAGAGGAGAGAGAGTGCCACCTTGGGGGACACCGGAGGAGCGGTCACACCACTCCGTACAAGCCCCCTCCGACTTGATAGAGAGATACTTGATACTACTTGATACTTCTAAGAGACCAAAAACAGCGTTGTTGGTCTCTTAGATAAGAGTTAAACCAGCTGGCAGAGAGGGAGGAGTTTTGAGAAGTTCAACGAGAATGACGAAGCCAACCCAGTTAAAACACTGCTGAAGTCCGAGAGCTGCCTTTGATCCATGGCGAATATCATCGGTCACTTTTAATAAAGCCGTAACAGAACTATGACCCATTCTAAAGCCTGACTAAAAAGGATTCAGTAGAACTTTAGAGGATAAATAATAGAAGAGCTTAATATGGACAATGGATTCGAGGACTTTAGAAAGGATCGCCAGGATATAAACGGGGCGATACTCTTTAAAGGAGTTGGGATTGGATGTTTTAGGGAGAAGGATAACTAATGCTTGTTTCCAAGCTTAACATATGTGTTATGGCCGGAAGCAGATCATCAAGGATAGTGAGATTCATTTGTTGGCAGAAATTATCATCACCTACAGCTTTTTTTTATTAATATAAATTTTCAATTATAACAATATACACTCATGTTCCCATACACACACACACCCTCTCACACACACACTAACACTCACACACGCACAGACTTCCGTCACTTGCACATCACTATAATACTGTCCAACCACTATCCATATTTTAAATAAATAAATACAGGTTAATTTAAGCCTAGCTATGGAAGCAGACACCTCCCATATGCTTTAAGTTTATAATTATATTATAAATTATTGTACACCAACTTTCTTGAATAAATTTTATTATTATTATATCATTAAATTTAATATTAATATTCTACCATCGTATCCATAAATGCCAATAAAATGTCTCAAAACAACAATCTAACAAAGTAAATAAATAATAACAAAGACGAGCTGTAATGAACATAACTTATGAGAAACCCCACTGGACCAGTCTCCCCAAGCAGCACCCGTTCACGAGTATGACTCTTGCTCCAGCCATCACCCCCCTCGCAATATTTGAGGGAGGGGAGCAACCTGCTACAAAGAGCCGCCGCAAGAAAAGACATTTAGGCATATCTTACCCACTTTTATGCTTACAAAATAGTTGGTCCTGATTGAGCGACTGACCTGTTAACGTAATAGCCAAAATTACTCCTGTGCATTATAGGTGCAAACGACGTGGGTGCTCCCCACGCGGCCGCCCGAAGGCGTCTACATCCAAGGACTGTTCATGGAGGGCGCGCGCTGGAACATCGAAACCGAGGCCATGGACGAATCCTTCCCCAAGATCCTCTACGACGACTTCCCACCGGTAAGTTCGCAGTGGACGGATGTCATCGCCATATCTAGTCAGTGGATGCGAGAGACTCGGACCGGAGTGGATGACGTGGTAGTAAAGAGGCCTCAACCCAACAGTGGGTGAATGTCGGCTGATGATTGATTGAAGCTTACAAAATTAGAAGTACTCGTTACCGACGAGCTTGTACGCTGGAAGTGGAAGGAACTTTATGTGTGGTAAGATTCTATTTTTAAGAAGCGAGGAACGAGCGCCATATTTGTTTCTTATTATCTGCGTTCCCCACTTTCTAGCTTCGAAAGGCGTCGGTATATACTACTCGGCTGCAGAAGTTTACCGGTGACTAGGTCGACTTACATAAAATTTGTTGTTTCCCACCAGGTGTGGCTGATTCCCCTCAAACGCGAAGACATCCCCGAAGGCATGTTCTACAACTGCCCGCTGTACAAGACGGGCGACCGGCGCGGCGTACTGTCCACCACCGGACACTCCACCAACTACATCCTCTTCATGCGGCTGCCGACCTCCGAGGAGCCGGACCACTGGATCCTGAGGGGCGTGGCGCTGCTCACTCAGCTGCCCTTCTAGAATGATGAACCATTTTTGGTTGACTTCTGGGATTCTCTTCATTCTTTTTAAAGGGGCTGTGTGCCTTGTACCTACACCGTAGCTCTGGAACGTGTCAGCCGTTTTTTTCCTGCTGCACTACTAGATATGTAATTTTTTTTTTAAGTACACAGTACATATGTCCCTGTGTCATGGAGAAGATACTTTATGAGAGTATACTCTATTTCTCTCTCTCTCTCCCTTCCTCTATTTTTTCCTTATATCTTATTTGGCCATTTTTTCTCTTTTGAATAATACAAATGGCATTGGAATGGCCTCGATTTATCGGCCGAGTGGACATATTGGTATTGGTGTCCTATTTTACGCTATAGGCGATGTCTGACATCAGTGTCAACGTCAACTCTCGATCGATGTCTGTACGAAAACTACACGTTGACGCCGACTTGTAGTGGAGAATGATACACCACTTGTCTATTGCAGCACTGTGACGCGGCGTACGGCGTGAGACTAAAAGTGTTGATCAGAATATTTTATAGGAACTGAATAGTTTATGGTTCCGGGGGTAAAATAAAGGTTTAGTTATGTTTTAGAGGGTTTGCGCTAGTGTAGACATTGCGATCACTGACCCCAATGCTACTGCTAACCTAATCTTACATGATACGCTAAACGACAGTAATTTCAAACGTTGCATGCATAAGCAAGTATCGCTAACCCAATCATGAGAATACAGTGGTAGACAGGAGCAATGACTGCTTTTGAAACGCTAACCCTTACTCACGAAGAAATGACAATTAATTAATTTAGTACCTAACCATGGAAATGTCGCAATGTGGAAAAATCTTGAGACTCCATACATCTAGCGCGGAGCGACCAACCGAATGGTTTAGGTTTTTAAAATCGGTTTCTTCTTGTAGTGCCGCTCCACTACTGGAGGCGGTCAGCTCTCCATAGTGTCCAACTCCAACTCTGTTCATTGCCAAGCGCATGAGCTGTTCTACGCTGGCCACTCCCGTCCATTCGCTGATGATGCCGAGCCACGACTTCCTCCTTCTGCCAACGCTGCTTTTCCCCTCTTGCCTTGCGCATTACGATGACCTGAAAGGATCGGTATCGTTCGTGTCTAAGCACTTGTCCCAAGTTACTTATTTTTTCTTCTTTATTGTCAAGGTGAATTCTCGGTAGCATTTGGCGCGCCGCAGAACTTCTTCGTTCATAACTACAAGGACCCAGCTTGTCCTCAGCATCGGTTTAATTTTAGAATTGAGATGGTCCGAATAATATTTACTACACCATTTTGTTACACCCTTTAATGGTAACTATAAAGGCAGTATTTCTATATCTTTATGGATTATGTAGTTGATTTAACATTGGAGATTGTTTTTGAAATATTTGTGTGATCGATATCGAAAGTTAATATGTTATTAATCTATTATATTAAATCCTACATTATTTAGTGATTTTATCTAGTCAATACATATGTGATAGTCTCAAATAGCTTCTATGTTTGTTACCAGTAAGTTTCTATTGCTTGGAACAGTAATAATTATTTCAATGTTTCTTTTAAGGTTTATGTTATGTTAGTTATTTTTGTAATAAATATGGTGATGTTAATTTGCATTTTAATTCAAAGTATCTACCCCTCTGCCCTGATGTATTCCAAAGAAGGAAAAATTGTGAAATCTGTCTTTCAATTTATATAGGTATCCAGCTGTCTGCACCCAGTGATTACGCATAGTGCAGTTCTGCGATATTGGTTATTGTGTAAATAGTCACGAAACAATGTCCAATTAAAAGAATCGTATCGTCAACACAGGCAATGGCGTTTTAGAAAAAAAAGGTAGATAATCATGCATAGATTTAGCATCACTCAAGAAACTCCTTCCTCGTTGACGATCGATCAATAGTGTGAGGGAAAGGCAAGGACAAATATAATGGTAAAAATAAGAGCTGGCAGAAAAAAACATTTTTCGCTAACCTCAAAATAGCTAGTACGCCGCTTGATTTTGGGGTCTCACGCGGAAAAATTATAATCCTAACTCGTTCGAAAAGGCTTCTTTACGAACCTCGCTACGTCCCACGCCTTCGGCTCTTGCCATAAACTTCTCGGTTCGTAAATATAAGCCTTTGCGAACTCGTAGGAAATCTACTATTTTGGCATCAATCCAATTGCCTCCCGGTTGTGTGAAGGGTTTTGGCTAAATAAAAGTGTTAAAAAAGAAAGGACAGTAAATTATAGTGTTTAATACCTACACAGTGTTGACGTGTAATCCAGGATATTTCGCTTTCAATAGGTTCATTTGTGAAAATTTGTCGTAATTTGTCGTCTAGCTCCATTTTCGCCCCAATTTTATAAGAAACCCTTTTCAAAACTTACAGCGAGCTGAACAAAATTTTGGTGTAGGAAGCTAGAAAACACTAGAAATACTCGTGAAAAATTCTCGTGTACAAATCAAGTGTTTACACCTACTAAGACAGTTACATACATGCACATACATTGTTTCCGGCCACACACTAGGATACCTATGTCGTGGAAACCAGAAACAGCGACAAGGACGAAGCTAAGACAAAGACAAAGTTACAATGTAGTTTGTCGATACTCGATAGAACCAAAAGTAGGTATCGATGCTGTACTATGGACAATTCTAGAGTCGCAGAATGAAATATTGGTGGTGGGGAAAAGGCGGGAATGGGAGGAAGTGGCTGTTCGAACACGGAGGATGGATATTCCACAACCGAGTAAAATTCTGGGAAACGATTCTTTGGACGGATGGACGGACGAACTTATTGAAAGAAAGCTTATGGGAAGTTATGAATACAAGTAGTTGTGATGTGTGTAAAAGTTAAATAATTTATAAAGAACCGCCACGTTATGGTAAAAGACGTGTCGGCTCGAGACTTTTATAAAGAGTATTGTTTTAAAAATGTTTTAATAGGAAAAAATAAAAAATAAACATGTTTTGGAGTTCCTGTATCATACTTATTTCTTTTATCATTTTCTTGTGTTTGTGGTTTTGTGTTTTCTGCCGTAGACAAAAAAAACTGAGTACGAGCTTTATTTCGACGACGTGTACAATTTGGCAGGAAATGCTAGACATACATTGCAACATAAGTGTAAAGTAATTATGTAATAATAATAATATAATATTTAAATTAACAAACACACGCAGTAGGTGGCAAATATTGCCAGTATTCTTTTCCTAGCTTTTCTGCCAAGGTATACTGTGCTACACGATTTTTGATTACATTGTTATAAATTGTCAAGGACTCTGTTTTAATCATAAATCATTGTCGGATTGGTAGGTTTGTGAGTGAATGAATCTTTATATCAGGCAGATAGTGTAGTATAAGGTACAAGATTATCGACAATTACATACATCCAACCTCTTTAAATTTAATGGTATTCAACAAACTTCAATGAGCTGGCATGATATACAACTACAAGACATAATATTTAACATGGCCACCAAATTAATTGAAGGTTATTCTCGTTTTTCTCCCGTTATATATTGATCGACAATCCCCGTTATAAAGATTTATCGACCTATTATCTTTTTCGACTTTGTCCCACCTCATCATAATCATAATAAATCACATTCGACTATGGTCGTCAGGCACATAACTCTTTAGCAACACAACACAACTCATTATTCATTAAGAATAACAACAAATTGACAGCCAAAAATACGTCTCACAATTTTTAGGGCTTTGTTACTCTATCTTTCTACCCCTATGTACTCATGAATGGTAAAAGTACAGCGGTTTTAAATTGATCTAACCACTATGTATAATTACTTCGTATCGTTGAAGAAATGTAAGATATTTCAGATATTTCTTTGTCCCTACTCAACACCCTGAAAAAAAACCTACAACACAGCCGAGCACCGACAGCCGGCATCTCGGGGACCATGTGCTCCCGCTACGCTCCCCGCATAGAAATGAGGTCAAAGTCACATCCAGCCTCCGAAGCCGACCGCCTCAATAATTCCCAACGCTGAACATAATGTGTGGCCTGAGCCAGGCCACTCACATATTACGCTGCATATTTAGTATGAAAAAGCTCGCATCCTAGAAACGGTATTAAATAAGCGAGTGTGAGGATAGTTCGCGGGAGTCCCAATTTCAATTAGTGGTGGAAACGCCATCGAACTGTGGTATAAGTTTCTCAAGCAAGCATTATTTTGCGTTTGTGCGTAGAAGTGTTATTGTTGTACCCAGGCTTGTTATGCGTGCTTTTGTTGCGACGAGAATAATTTTAGTCTGTAAAAGAAGATAGCTTAATTCCTGTGAAAGCTGTCAGAATAGCATGCCCAGAACTGGGACTATGTCGACATAACTATCGATTTTTCGATAATATTTTACTGAATGAGCGCTTTTGTTCTTTCGCCTCCAAATTAATTAGTAGTTCTTGATTGATGGTGTCAAATTGTACATCGCGCTCCCAATCTTCTTGCATATTTTTTCTAAATTTGTCGATGACTTTCTTCCAATCTTCCCATGCATTGTGCAGTTGACATTTTATTTGCCGTTAAGCAGTGTTGTATTATATCTGGCTGGGTGATGTAGATCTACGTTTTAAATAAAAAATAAAAAATTGCTTTCATACTCCTGTCCTGTATGTAAGTACATAAGATTGTATATATTATTGAAATAAAATGCATTCGGGTTAGGTATTTGTTTTTTTGATGATTTCAATAGTTTAAAGATCGACAACTTGTCTGTTGTTGTATGATGGCCCGAGGACATCTCTATTCGCGTGCTCCCAGCAATAAAGTATGAAAATTGTCTCCTGTACATTTCACCGTCACAAATTCGGAACTTGATAGGCGTGATTTCGATGACAGCTGTCACAGGGAGCATGTTATCTTTACCAAACTAAAGTTTGCAAATCTAGTTGTCTTTGTTTCTTTATAGGTGGATTACCTTGTCGTCGCAACAAAATTTCAGACTTCAGAAAAGTCGGCTCCAATCTTAACTTTTCATCGCGGGAGGCACTCGGTCTGGTGTCAGGTCCCGCGCGCGCGCCCGTCGTCCCGGCAACCGGAGATATTGATCTGCGCCGGAGCCTCCCCGCGCAGCATCCCCCCCGCCCAGTCCCGCGCCCGCCCCGCAGACTCCCCGACCCGGCCGCCCTTGATCTGAGCTCTACTACCCACGCACACTACCCAACTTACCTACTACCAAAACAGCTAAAACTACACGCTACTCATACGTTCCTGATTATTTAAATGTTACAGAAGATAATGTAAAGCGAATGTAACAATATTGTAATGGGACAAACTCGGCGGCGGAATCATGAGTTTAGAATTAGAATTAACATTTGAATGGGAAAACGTGAGAGAAATCATGCCGGTAGGTAGATGGTAGCAATGAGTGCGGTGCCGCCGGAGGTTACATTGGAGACTTTCCACCACGACTTGGGTCTTAGCAAAACTAACAAAAACATACAAACCTACTGTTTAATATGCTACTTATTTATGCACCTTTAGGAATACTTAAACTGCGGCAATAACTTTGCCAATTCTATTAAATCATGGGCAAACTTTCTGCGCGTGGATAGTATCCAGATTTGAAATAAGTTATTATAGGTAGGTAGATACCCATACAGTCACAATCAGTTCGAGGTATCCCAAGGCAATGTGATCTGATATTCCCCATCGGCCACGAAATAAGCACAGTACTGGGTTCCACAAGGGGTAATGAAATCGCGAAATCGTCTCTGTTATACGAACTGAATTACACACAGTAATAAATGATTTCATCTTCGTAACTGTCGGAATTCTAAATAGACTCCTGGAGTACAAAGTCTTTGTTTAATGGTGATAGTTGCAGTAATAGACCAACCGGCTGAGGATAAGTTAGACGGGTAAGTAGGTAGCCAAGTTAGGTAAAACAGACAGCTAAGCTCGGTCACGAAGACATTGACGTAATGCCCCAATGCTCACACAATATCACCACTCGATAAAATGGCGGATATCGAGTGATTTTATGTGGAAATCACTCGATATTGTGCGATAATTCACCTGAGGATATCGAGTGATTCCCATATAAAATTATTTGATATGTGGTGTAGATGTGGCAGGCAAATTGTAAGATTCCACATTTTACAAACGGCGTCGTCCGTTTACAAACGCGCGCTGCTATGTAATATGCCGAAGGCAAATTTCAAATTGAAATTAAAATATCAAATTCTCAGGGCAAAACGCTGCGGTAGCTTAGGTGAAGGGCAAAGAGGGTGAGCGAAGCGAAGCCTCGTTTATCCTTCGTGTTAGGTTGAACATGTAAGAACAATAAAACATACTAAAAACATAAAGGAGTGTCAATTTGCCTTCTGCATATTACATAGCAGCGCGCGTTTGTAAACGGACTACGCCGTTTGTAAAATACTGAATCATACAAATTGCCTGCAACATAGATATCCTTATATGGAATGCGCAAGAATCACTCCCAGCGGCATCTTCACGCACAATATCATCACTCGACACAATGGCGGATATCGAGTGATTCCCAAATGAAATCATCCGATACAAGGTGTCGATATCCGTATAGCGAATGAGCGAGAATCGAGCCCTTCTTTTTTTTCAGGTGGAGTGATTGATTAATATTTAATGATTATTCGTATTTAGTCCCGTATTCTTAATTTCTTGATAGTTTAAGTTTCGAATAATGTTGGCAGCAATCTTTGCGAATTTCTTGAGAATTATTTTTACCATACGAATACACTCAATAGTGGATGTGAGGCTGAGAGATACTTATATATGGATTTTGATATGCTCGATCGATAAGCATTCCTCATTGAGTATTCTTGATTCTCCATAAAGTTTAAAGGGAAATAAGCCAGTCATCCATTCTGTTGCGAACCATCGACATGTAAGTTGAAATAAAAAGCCTTGCTGTATACAAACACACCACCACACGTAGTACGGGGCGGCGGTAAAAATTACTTACTCTCGGAGCTAGTTTTTGACAGCTTGTAAGCCAACGAACAATGTGCTGTTAACGCTGATAATGAGTTGTGTCAACTTTTGTCAAGTCAACTGCAGCTATGCTCATCTTGCTGGTTAGTTCTTTGACGGAGGATATCATCCTCCGTCAAAGAACGTATATGTATGTGTGTGTTGTACACACCGTCCATTTCATCGCACTGGGAACAGCCTCTGTAAAATTTAACAGAAACCACAGTCCGATGTAAATTTTCAGGCTGAACAAGCTTTTTAATTACAACGGTCCGACCGCAGCTCTTATTACTCTGTTAAAAAGCAATATTTATGTTAAATTGGATTTGAGAGAGGAGTGTTCGAAGAGGCGCCGCCACGCCACTGTTTGTGGTGGAGAGCGGGAGAGGTGGGAGGGAGGAGGGATTAATTCGGTCCACTTACATAACATTAAAATCGGAAGCATCCCCATGCCATGCCCCCGCGGCCTCCGCTGCCCAAAGAGGCTTTGCTCCCAATAAGCGATTGGTTCTGCACAATGTTGCCTATATAACATGCAAACCCGCCATACAACGACACGGCCTACCTGCTCCAATAATCCCCAAACAGCGGGGTCCGCTACGACGTTTACCCGATCAAAATTTTAATTTGAGGTCTGCGCTAAATCCCCGCTTTTGGGCTTAGGTATGTTTCGTGGCACTACAGGGAAATAAAATATCCGAGTGGGGCTGCAATTACCTTGTCGTGCAATGTTTACTGGACAATTAATTTGCGCCAGTAGCGCCAGCTCCTGGCTCACTAGCCTCACTACATCACTACAGCTGCAGATGTGAGCGCGCCACAAGCGGCAAGAGCTGCATTTTAATTAAATTTGAGTCTGAAGATAGAACGTTAAAGCAGGGCTCTTCCATTTTTCCGGCGGCGGTTTGCGTGCTCGCTGAAAAATTGAGGCGAGGCGTTTAGTCAGCAGCGCCGGCGACGCGCCTGCCATCCCCCGCATTTTAATATCAAGAGACTGAGGTGTCCGCGCTGGGAGTTTACCCGCGGACGTGGAATTTATTTGGAGTACATTTTGTAAATTCAATTCGAAACGTTTTATTTGTTCGTTTTCTTTATATATTGTAAGGTTTTTGACTGGCGTTCTTTTGGATTGTTTAATTTGTCAATCTTGGTGAATCTTGCGCTGGGCAACTAATATTATTATAGTTCACAGACCTTCCAGGAATGAAAAAGGTGTCGAAATATTTGAAAAAAATATGGAGGATGCTCTCAATAAACTATGTAATAAAAAAAGCTTAATTATTTGTGACGATTTTAATTCTAATTCGAATTCTTAAAAAAAAAAAGTTATCAAAATAAACAAAAGTGAGTAAGTAATTCAAACTAATTATTAGCATATATGTATTGATGCGACCAGACTTAGTAACATAGGACTAATTAAATCAACCAGAATTATAATGTTGTTTCATCCAGATATTCTCTTAGTGAGTACTTGGTATTTACTCTATTCACCAATAACTTACGCATTTCTGTCAGGATTCACACCCCATGGCATTTCTAGAAATGCCATTTCCCGTTATTGATTTTGTATTTTATCACCATGGCATAAGGTTTAAAAGCCTCCGGTTAAATTGTGTTAAATTTTCTAACCTACGCTACGTAACCCTTCTTATTGTAAAAATTAAAGGTGTCATGCCAAATATACTGTATTTCAAAAATGCTGTTTTGTGACTGTGCATGATAATCTTCGTCTGGTGACGTTTACTACAAAATTTTGTAAATACGTGAGTTTTGACAAATATTGCTACCTCATAGATGTATAGCGAAGGGAATGTCAAAATATTTAGCCGTTTAAAGTGAAGCTTACAGCTATCAGTGCGGCGATACCCACAGATGCATCTAATGACCTTTTTTGCGCTATAAATACTTTGTTAATTTAATGAATGTTACTTGTGGATACACTAATGAAACAACGAATAATAACTTTATTTAAATCATTTAATTTATATCATGTATTTAAGAGCCAACTAGAATTACACATACCAGCCAAACCTGCTTGGATATCGTTTTTTTTGATTGTGCATTCACAGCCTCATTCATAACTTTTAGGTCAATTACATCCCAAAGACTAGAAACGTATACGAAAAATAGATATGAATTTGCCAGTCCCGGACTATTATGAACAGAAACCAAACAAAATTTATTCAGACTTCTTCAACAGTATTTAAATAGAATTCAATAAAGTTTTTAAATTAAAGAAATTCAGTGACATCTACAGTAACTCAAAATTTAATGACTGGGCAACTTTTGGAATTTGTAAAAGTAGAGTAATCCTTTATGAACAAGCGTTATAGGTACTTTGATAGAAAAATCCAAGGCTATGTTAAAAAATATTCAAAACTTTTAAGTTGGGCTGTAGTAACGCAAAAACTTTACTCTTTAAAAGAAAAATACGAAATTTATATTGGTATTTTGGGCTATGATACGGATAAATAGAAAACATAATTTGTAGTTTAACTGATGATTTGATTTTATTATCTTTAGTATGTCACTTAAAAGCAATATCAACCGACTCCTAGCACTGACAGTACGAGAAAAGAAACACAAAAAGATGGCTTTACTTTTGCAATGTTTAACTAATAATCTATTGATTTTTGCAAATGAAATGAAGTGTTGAATACACCCCCTCAAAAAATTATCTTCATTATACAAAAATAAATGCAAATTTAACTATACAAACCGAGTATAACTTTCAAGTGTTCTCTGGGAAAAATAAAATATATATAAATATAAATCCAACATTTGTTGCTCAGGATTAGGAAGAACCCAGAAAAACCCAATCAGATCATTTATTTATAGAACTCATTATTCACATGATATACAAAAAAAATGTTATTCTAAGTTCATCAACACGAATACAGAAAACTATTCTAAATCCATCTGGCTTTTCATTTATGCCTTTGCCTTGAGCCGTTGCCTTGAAATGTGATGGCAGGCAACGGCTCTGTCAAAGCATCCGCCAGCTGCTACCCTAAGGGAATGTAATTTAGTTTTAGGACATTTTTCTCAATTTGCTCTCTTGAGAAACAATAATAATAATTATAATACCTTGGACACTATTTACACACATTGATCTAGCCCCAAACTAGGATTCCCTGTATCTTGGGTACTAGACAACGATACACATACTTATATAGATAAATATTATACTTAGATAGATAAACAAGCATCACTAAGGTACTAAAATCCGTTCTCATCAAACAATTATTTGCCCCCACCGGGACTCGAACCCGGGACCAAAATCCAAATGTCTTTATTACTGTAGATATTTACATATACTTAGCAATTGTCATTTTTTCCCACTTCTCTACATTGGACCACTGTGGGAGAGGAAGGGCGTAGAAACTCCCACAGATTGATGTTTAGATCTCTTTTAAAAATTGCTTGTGCTTAACTAATACATTTTTTTAATATCATAATTAATAAGTAGGTATAAATAATTACAAAGTTTTTAACAGCAAGGTCTGTGCTGAGCCAGATTAACCCCATACAGTCCCGTCATTTAAGTAATCTTGAACATTGTAATATCCCTTTTTCGACAAAGTCGCTTGAACATGGTTTTTAAATTGCTCAAATGGCTCAATTTCAAGATCTCCAGAGGCATCTTGTTGTAGTAGAGAATGCATTGACCCTTGAAAGAATTGCTAACCTTCGAGAGTCTAAACCGGGGCGCATGTAGTCTGTGATTATTTCTTAGGTTAATATTACAGCTATCGATAAGTTTGGCAAATGTTGTAAGGTTCTTGCGTACATACATTATGTTTTCGAAAATAAATTGACTAGCTACAGTTAGTATGTCAATTTCTTTAAAAAGCTCTCTTAAGGAGTCTTTGCATTTTAAATTATAAATTGCTCGAATAGCTCTTTTCTGTAAAATAAAAATAGTTTGAATATCCGCTGCTTTCCCCCACAACAAGATACCATAGGACATGACACTATGAAAGTACTAAAATATACTAGCCTAGATATAGCCACATCCGTGTTTTGTCTGACAGCCTGACAGCGTAAGCCGCAGAACTTAATTTACGAGCTTATTTATCTATGTGGGGTCCCCACTGCAATTTGCTATCAATGGTTATTCCAAGAAACTTTGTGTCATTTACTCATTCTAACGTGCTGCTGTCTAACACCACACTGGTCTCAACTTGCCTGACATTTGGAAGTGAGAATTTGATACATTTGGTTTAACCAGCATTTAACAATAAATTATTAACTGACCCTTGGCTTTGTAGGCAAGGTCACTGCAAAATCGGCCATTCGGGTCGTCATGATATTTAATATCAATATGTTTTTAGATCACTTATGATTCGATGGATTATAGGCAATACTAATGCACCCATTAATGTCCTCATAGATCAAATTAGGCTGATCTATAACCATATTGATACTAATCGCAAGAGATTTAAGCCTCGCTCACAGCTTCATATAATGCCATGTATTCAGCCTCAGTAGATGAAGTTGCGACAGATATTTGTTTCTTTGTTTCTGTCGATAGTTGACCAACTAACGAAAAAAAAAAGGTTAGTTTGTCAACCAACGGTTTTGACAATCTTACGGTGATATAAGCACTTTGATCTAATGTTATTTTACCATCTTACCTGCTAACTTTTATACCTAGAAAGAACCTTATGTCATTCAAGTCTTTCATTTCAAACATGCTCATAAAATACCTTTTAAAGTTTTTCATTGTTTCAATGTCACCGCACACTATGGCCAAATCATCTACATATAGCACTACATAAATGTTTTTATGAACATCACCTTTATCTACTGCATAAATGCACCTGTCCACTGCTGAATTAGGAAAACCATTTTCTTTAAGAATTTACAAATACCTCGAACCAACTCCTAGAGGCTTGCTTGTTGTCAGTATTGCGTCAGGCTTATACCTCGCTGCCGACGCAGCGAATAGCCGACGCGCGTGCCGACAACGCGACGGTCAGCAAAAATGCCCAACAAGCGACTGACCTACTTACGCGTGTTGCTAAGCCCTCGTTGACGAATACCGCACCGCTTCGTGACGTCACGAAGCCAATTCGACCAGCACCTGATGCGGTCTCTTCTGGTCCATCCAAAACACCGGAACCCCAGAAGGACACGTATGCTGCTGTATCCCGCCGTACCCGCCGCCGCCCGTACCCCGCACCGCCCGCTGCCGAACAACAGAAGCTGCAGGCTGCGCCGCGCGCACCGCTGGCCCGGCCCGCCCGTGGCCCGCCGAATGCGACCGTTGATGGAGACGGATTTATCCTGGTCCAAAACAGGAAACGCCGCTCCAGACGCAGCTGCAATCAGCGTGGCACCGCCCCCACCGCCGAGTGCAGCCTCAAAGCTGCCGCTCCCACGTCGCAGATATACCTTTCCAGGCTCGACGTGAATATGACCAAAGAGGACATTGAGCGTCACATCCAGGAAAGGATAAAGAAAGTCCATGGTTCCGCCATCCAGTCAGAAGACGATGACGCTGCAGATAAGTCCTTTAGAGTCAGAAAGACCAAAGGACTTCCTGTCGTTTAAACTTCGGGTGCCGGCCGAACTCAAGAAGATGATCCTGGCCAAGGACTACTGGCCGGAAGGCATCGTATACAGACGCTATAGGGAGGCGAGACCGACGAGGAAGAAAATCCCTAGCTAGGTTTAAGTTAAGTAAAGTTAATCTCTAGTTTTTAAGGTATTTGTCAATATGGGTTTTTAAACCTGAAATAAAAATATTTATTATTATTATTAAGTCCTTAAAGGGACTTGTTCAATTTACAGACATGATTGCGCTTGCCAATTAATCCGTCAGGAATTTTTATATAAATTTCCTCTTTTAACTCACCGTTGAGAAAAGCTGTTTTAACGTCCATATGGTTGACTGACAAATTGAATTGATTAGCAAAAGCAATAATTAGTCTAAAACTGGCTATCCCAGCTACTGGCGCGAATGTTTCATTGTAATCCGTAAAATATTCTTGGCTGAAACAAGGTGAGCCTTATACCGTATAGGCTTACCAAATACATCATGTTTTGTTGTATAAATCCATTAACAGCCTACAATGTTTTTGTTTTCAGGCCTTGGCACAAGAGTCCATGTATTATTTATAGAGAGATAATTTAATTTATCCCTAACTGCGTTCTCCCATTGAACTCTGTCGTCTCATGTTTTGATTTCGTCGTAAGATTTAGATACTGTACATAAAGTGGAATAAGCGCACATCAGATAATCATCATCTTATTCTGTAGAATTATGTGGCTGGCCTTTGAGCATATCACTCCTTCTCAGTTCAGTGTCAAAATTTGTATTTTCTGTGTCCTGCATCCGGTAAGAACTATTCTCATTATTAACACCAACCGTTAGATCAGATTGTACGTCTTTGCGAATTTTAGTCGGGCAAACATGGACACCAGATTTATTATTATCTGCACAGAACAAATAAACCAAATTGTAGAGAGAATTGGTGATCTTATTCATCGTATTGTCTACCCAACTGACATTCATAATTTATTTATTGCACACAAATAATAAGAGATCTATTCCAGCATTTAGCCGTCAAAGTTTCCTCTAAGACCTATGGGAGTCAGCGTTCGGTTAAATGAAAGGTTCCAATACAATCTAGAGGAGCCAACCTGCCGGACTGTCGCGTACTCGCGGTGCGCGAGGATGGTAGCCATAAAAGTGTATAATAGGCTTCCTGACGAAATAAAATCACTTCCTACACCTAGTCTTATTAATAAACTCAGACAGATACTTATAAAAATTTGCCCCTATGACCTAAATGAATTCTTTAAACATAAATTTTAATATTATTTATCTGTATTGTTATAAATTATGATCCAATGTTGTATTATTATTAATTGTTAATTTATGGACATGTACCAATGACATTTAGTAAAACTAACTTATTTATGGATGTAAATATATCTTAATCATAATATTGCTACGCCCTAAGGATAAAATTACATTGAAACTACTGTACTTATTTAAGACCTTATGTAACATGTTTTTTATTGCAATAAATATATTGAAATATTGAAAATATAGCACCAAATAAGAAAGAGAAAGGTCGATTACTTAGCACGGGTAGTGTACAACAATATAATTTACATATTCGGCTTTAGCTATTAGATACGCCCACGAACCTGCAAACCTGCCTCAGGCCTGCGACGGCTGCGGCCAGAATAATTTCGACCTAAACCACGCACTAAACTGCAAGAAAGGAGGATTAATAAAAAAGGACATGATCAACACGAAGATGACTCTCAAAATTGGGCCGAACTAGCCTGGGGACCTGGCACAATAGAAACCATGATGCAAGCTGCAAATCAACCAGCACTTATCTGTTACTAAACAGTGTGTGGGAACCTGCAAGGTAAGCGTTCTTCGACGTACAGCAACCTCACCTGGCAAAAAATTGCATAGAGACATAGTCGAGAGAAACACTCAAAATACGACGGAGCAGCGAAGACGTAAGAGCCTCATTCAGCCCACTAGTGATTTCATGCCATGGAGCCCTAGGAGCTAAATATAACAAAAAAACGCATCAAATCTTAACGAGAAATGGGGAAAAGCGCATTCCCAAATAGTGTACTGGCTGAAGGTAAAAATACAAATCTCAGTTATAAGAGCAGGTTCCATAAGAATTAGAGGCACGCGAATACATGCCAGGGCCTTTCAATGCGAAGATGGAGCAGGAATGCTTTTTTTATCAGCTTGATCTCAATTTATTTTTCTTACTTATACTATCTAAGCTTAACCTAATACGACAGTATAGATTTCATGTCTATTATATATTTATTTTTACATTATCTTAATTAATTTAATAACCAGCCAAATGCGAGTCGGACTCGCGCACGAAGGGTTCCGTACCATTATCTATAAAAACGGTAATAAAATCATGTCTGTTGTATGGGAGCCCCCCTTAAATATTAATTTTATTTATTTATTTTTAAAGTGAATGATATAACTCAATGTTCTGTGAATATGTCAAGCGTCTACCTGTTGCCGTGTCAATATCGAGCAAAAACGAGCAATAATTCAATTTTGTTTTATGGGAGCCTCCCTTAAATATTGGTTGTATTTTAATTTAATTATTTATTTATAAAGTGAATATATAACTAAATATTATGGGATCATTTCAAGCGTCTACCTGTTGTGGTTACCAATATTGAGCAAAAACTATTTTTTTGTGTTTGTTGTGATAGCGGCAAAAGAATCATCATCTGCGAAAATTTCAACTGTTTAACTATCACGGTTCATGAGATACAGCCAGGTGACAGACGGACGGACGGACGGACAGCGGATGCTTAGTAATATCGTCCCGACTGTCACCCTGCGTGTACGGAACCCTTCCCGTTTGGCACCCTGCGTGTACGGAACCCTAAAAATTAAGTAGGTAATTAATTACCTGTAAGAAATAATAGCAAGAGCACAGGAGAATAAATCTACCTCCTCTGCTATCAGGTTGAGAGTGTGCAGGGAGCGGGTGAACGGTGCTTTAACGAGCACTCTGAAAAAACTGTTTGGTTACTATTTACCGAACTTTGAGTATACCTAGTCGGTCCTTAAGTTCTGTCACAAGGTTTTTGATAGATAAAACTCAGCAATAAACTTTTTCTTATTCGTATTATACATGATTAAAAAGCTTATTTTATACGAATCAAATTGCAATACAATACATTTTGTACGATTATCGCAATATGACAAAAAACCTTATAACTTGAGACAATCGCGAACCCAAAACACGCCGCAACTGACAAAAATACCACTTACCACAAATTTAATAAAAAAACAGTGTTCCAGATAACCAACAAGGTTTTTTTTATTTATTCTGAAACCTCGATTTTAGACCATGCTTAACAACTAGCATTTGATTTTCTGTTAGCTTTCAGTTCCAAGTGCTCCCAAAGAGAACTTTACGTACTTTTTACGTTTTCAGAAAAACGTATAAAAATGATCATGTGGGCAACAAGTACACTACGTAAAATGTGAATATGAAAATTAGTTTTACCCAGACTTAGTTATCTTATGCTTCAAAATGAAGGTAACGGGTTCAGGGAGGGTTCTGACTAAAATCTCAAGTAAGTTTGAAAGGTTTTAAGAGTCATGGAAAAAAGATAAAGTGAATCTCGTCCGTATTTTTGATTGGGTAAAAAAGTGCAAAATCTCTGAAGAAACTAGCATTTGTGTAATATGACCCGAGGCTACACGTCAAAAACAGCTGTGCTGTATTTTAACTAAATTAATTTGTTTTAATTCGTCTATTTGTGAATATAGTGTTAATTTAAGTGTTTGTTTAGTCAACTAAAGTGTGCCAGTGCTAAATGTGGTCAGAATTGTAATTGTGATAAAATAATCGATCACGGACCGAAAGACAAAGGAAATTTCAAACTGCCAACGGAAAAGCCCCGGGGGAGTATTGTTTTCATATTTGCTTATTCATATTTTACAAGTATATGACTTGAACTTAACTATATACTTATACACTACATACTGCTCAACTCTCACTATTGTGAGAAACGTCCATCCTCACACCGCAGAGTCTTTGTTTTGTCTCTTAGCACTTGACAATCTGTGGAAGTACTTTTGACGATAAAACTAGCTGTTCACTTATAATTATTACACGATATACACAAGTGCACTGGTAGGTTAGACCTTGGCAATTAGTGCGAATATAATGTAAGCTTGTAGGTGATTCTAGAGACATATTAGGTACTCACTTCACAGCTGATCATCACAACACTTGCAAAACGACTAAAATTGTTAGATAATAAGTATAACTTTCATTAGTTCAGGACATTTATACTGTTAACCTATATTGACTTGTAATAGTTTAATTGAAACTTGTTGACTTTGACGTAGAATAGCTATATAGGGAATTAGGAATTATCATATCAGTACTACAGCTACTAACTGCAAGTCTTTATTCCTTCTGTTTTATTTTAATTTTGTTCGGAGCACCCATTCTTTTTTATTTTATTTCCAGGCATGGCATCCAACATTACTACGCGGAGAATGCACGCACTACAGCAACAACTAACTGACGCAGAGGAGTTAAACCAAAGGCTATTGGAAGAGCGCAATGAAAATGACTTTGAGATAAAAAGCTTGAGAGCCAAGAACTCACAGCTTAGAGATAGTGTGTCTACTTTGCGAGAAACACACGAGGAGTCGCAAAATGAGATTCAAAGATTGGAAAAACTTGTGGAATCTTTTGACACCCATCGCAGTAAATTCCTCCAATACCAACTCAATGAGGCAAACTTGAAGTTGACTGATATGTGCATAGAAAAAGACTACAATGAATCTCGCCACATTACCTCTATCCAACAAGAACTAGAAGTAGCCAACCTAAGCACTATTGTTCAAGCCATGCAGACAAGCAGCAGAAAAATTAAAAAATATTTTAAATTAAATAAATTCATGAAGAAAACTAGAGGTAATATAAAAGTACTGAAATTAGCCTTGAAACGGCAATCAAACAGAATATTAAGAATCTCCTTAATGCAAGAGCTCCGGGGAAAAAATGTAGGTTTACAGTCGGACCTTCAACATGCCCGAGTAGAAATCCAGCATATACATGACCTGCTAGCAAATACACTACAATGTTATGCCAAAGAGCAAAGTGAGTTAGCAGAACTCAGAGCCGCGACGTCTGAGTTAGTACAGCTACAACGCCAGAATGCGGAATTGGTGGGCGTTCTAATTGAGAATGAGACCAGCAAGGAGGACGAGCCCACATCACTAACTTTGGTCTCGACCCCCCTCAACGAGAGTGTTGCAGCGTCCACCGCTGCCCCAACCAAAAAACAGCGTCGCCGTCGTCGACGAGGAGACACCTCGCAGCTCAACAGCGCGAGCACCGCGCCGCTCGCTGTCCCTGCTGAGGCGTGTGTCATGCCGCAAGCTGCTCCGACGGCCGCGCCGTTCGCCGTTGCGCACGTTGCGACGCTCGCTGCCGCGAATGCCGCGCCAACCGCCGCCACGTGCATTAAACCGCACTCCAACACGTGTGTCCCGCCACTCACCTCCACTCGTGTACCGCCAGCTACCAAAATATGTGCTCAGAGAAAAACTCTGTTGTTCTCCGACAAAGTAGGTTCAGGATTTGGGACTCTATTACATAACCGGCTTAACCAAAAAGTAACATTTGCTGTCCAAATAGTTCATTTGTAGATCTAGTGAAGATGATTAGTCGCGGTATCTATGATGAGTACAGCACAATTGTAATTATGGTAGGAAATCATTCAAACATTAGTCGGAATGATTTGAATAAAAGTGTTGAAACACTTCTAGACTTACATAGTAGGATGAAATGCAAATTTATACTATGCAATTTTCCAAATGCCTGTAATTTGACAGAACTACAGAACAAATCTGTGCACAGAATGAATATTCATTTATTTAATTTAACATGTCATCACAGCGATGCTATTTTATATTTCGACATGAATAATTTTATTCATAACTTTACTCTGACACGGGATACATCGTACCTGTCTAATAAATATAGAAAATTAGTAGCTACATTGTTAGCTTATAATATATGCGACGCAGCTATAGTTGGTTTAACTAAGTTCAACTTGACATCAGCTTATTTTAAGAGTAATATGACATGCACCCCTATTGGGAATTCACCTGTTAATTATACTTTGCATGCAACATTGGAATCTGTTCCAAGTAATTTAAATTAGTTCATAAGACAATAGAGGAAATCTCTAGCATACAAGAGCCACTAAATATGTCAAAATGTAAGCCCCAGTTAAATATTGCCCATCAAAACATCCAGGGGCTACCTGGCAAAGAACTTGTATTAGAATTATTTCTAAAAAATTCTGACATTGATATTATTTGTGTTACTGAACACTGGTTGAATGAAAATATGATGTCTTTTAACATAAATAATTACAAAATTGTCAGTTGTTACAATAGAAAGACTGCTGATAGAGGTGGTTCTTTAATCGTGAAAAATAATATTAAGGTGAAACAACGGAAAGATATTCTTGCACTTACTGTTGAAAGACAAATAGAGGTCAATGTCAATTGTCAATTGTAAGACGGGCTGGTTTCCGCAACTCGACGACGAAAGCGCCTATTTTGCGTGTGGGTGGGAATGTGAATCATTCGAGCCAACCCAACTCCTCCAGGAACGCCAGTAGGCCCTTTACGTTACCGACTATCCCTGGAAGGTCCCTCGATTGACCGAGGTGTTTAGCCCTGTAGTCCGCTACTCCTGTGCACTCCATGAGGACGTGAGCAGCCGTTTCTTCTGCCTCCAAGCAGGCTCTGCAAAGGGGGCTGTCGGTAACACCTAGGACATATAGATGTTTGTTAAAGAAACCATGGCCAGTAAGTGCTGCAGTTACCAGTCGCATGCGCGGCCTGCTAAGTCGAAGCAAGGTCTTAGCCAGCCTAGCGCTAGGGGACGGCAAGGCCAGCTTAGCCTGCCTGCACTCCTCATGGTTTGTCCAAAGAGTGGCATGATCATTCCTGGTCGACTCTCTCAGAAATGAGCGTACCATCTTGAAGGGAAGAGGGATGATAGGTTCGGGACCATACGCTGTCAAGCTAGATCCTTTACGCGCCAGCTCATCCGCTGCATCGTTACCTCTTGATCCGCTGTGTTCTTTTATCCATTGAAGGATTACGCGGTTGTGTTGACATACCTCCATTAGTCGTTTGTGACACTCGTAGATTAGCCCTGAGTTAATAGTGTTGCTATTTAGGGCTTGTAGGACGGCCATGCTATCCGAGAGGATTCGAATGGAGGAATCTCTTACCTTTCTCGATGCTATGGCATTAGCGGCCGAGATGATGCCCATGCATTCAGCTTGAAAGACAGTATTATGGGCACCCAGTGGAATGGCCATCTTGATGTTTAGGTCCTCCGAGAAGGTGCCTGAACCAGTGCCTGCTTCAGTTTTTGAACCATCGGTAAAAATTCTGAGCTCTTTAACGTCGAGCCCCTCAACCCGATGGTCTTCATGTAACTGTATATTGTATTTTTTGTCAAAAACAAATTGTTTAGGGATTCTGTCACTGCAAGCCATAGAGATGGGAAATTTTTTGTAAACTTCCCCTAGGATGGCGGTGTGTGAGGTCCTGTTTTTCCTCCAAAGTCCTAAGGTGTTGAGTCTCACCGCAGATGACGCGGCCTCCTGCTTAATATGTAGCTGGAGTGGCGGAAGACACAGCATGGCCTCCATTGCTGCTGTTGGAGTAGTTCTCATACTACCTGTGATAGCCATGCAGGCCAGCCTTTGGAAGCTTTGGAGTTTGCTTACCATTGTGGTTAGTTTGGTCCTGGTCCACCACACCACAGCTCCGTAGCAGACAAGAGGGCGGATCACCGTTACGTACAGCCAAAGAATGATGTTGGGAGAAAGTCCCCACTTTTTCCCCACCATTCTCCGACACTGTTAGAAAGCAATACTCGCCTTCTTTAGTTTGTTGTCGATGTGGCTACTCCAGTTGAGCTTGCTGTCCAAGGTTATGCCCAGGTACTTCACCTCAGTTGCTAGCTGGAGTTCCGTTCCAAAGAGCTTAGGTAGGGTATACCTACCAAGAGCCCTATTGTTAGTGAACATGACCATTACCGTTTTTGTTGGGTTAACCGCCAGGTCATATTCTAAACACCAGCGCTCCACGATGCGAAGAGCTGTTTGTTTAAGGTTGCACACTGTGCTCGCAAATTTACCTGTGATGAGGATTACCAAATCGTCGGCGTATCCTACGGTGTAGTATCCATTAGCGTTAAGCTTGGTAATCAGGTCGTTAATGACCAGATTCCACAGAAGCGGGGAGAGCACTCCTCCCTGCGGGCATCCCCGTACTACCTCCGCCGATAGGGACTCTCCAGCTAGACGCACGATACGTTTGTTAAGCATGTTTGTGACCGAGTTGTTTACAGCTGTTGACACCCCATGCCTTGTTAGAGATGCACTTATACTGCTATACTGCGTCTTGTCAAAGGCACCTTCTATATCAATAAAAGTTCCAAGACAGATGCATTTGTTTTGAATCGCCTCTTCAATTGTGGATACAACTGCATGGAGAGCCGATTCAGTAGACTTACCCAAACTATATGCATGCTGATTCTTGTGTAAGCGTATATGTTTTAACGCTCCATCTCTCAGGTGTCTCTCGCACAAACGTTCGAGAGTTTTAAGCAAGAACGAGGTGAGACTAATCGGCCTGAAAGATTTAGCGTTAGTGTAGTCGCTCCTTCCTGGCTTCGGTATGAAAATTACGTTTACTACTCTCCACCTTTTGGGAACGTATCCGAATCTAAGACATGCTTTCATGATTCGGACCATTATATTGATGACGGGTTCCCCACCCCACTGTAGAAGTGCTGGGAAGATTCCATCTGGTCCTGCTGATTTAAAAGGTTTAAAGCTATTAATGGCCCATCTTACCTTGTCAGCAGTGATAATATTATTAGTTATGTCTAAGTGGTCGACAGCTTCATGGTGAACCTCTTCCGGCCACACAATCTCTTGAATAGTTCTACTTCCGGGAAAGTGAGTTTCCAACAAGAGACTGTGTGTTTCTGTGGTGGAAGAGGTATATGTTCCATCGGGTTTTTTAAGCGACCCTAGCCTGGAGTTGCCTTGTTGAGTTAGTATTTGCCTTACCCGATTTGCTTGATCAACGGTTTCAATGTCGCTGCAGAATTTCCTCCATGAGTTGCTGCTTTTGAACCGTAGTCGTTTCTTGTACTTGGATTTGGCATCTTTATAGTTGTCCCAATCCTCATCAGCACTGGTGTTCATCGCCCTGTTTAGCAGTCTTCTGATCTTAGCACGCATCCTATCTAGATCAGGACCCCACCAAGGCTGCCCCTTGATGTTGGTAGGCGCTGGTGTGCTAAGCGGGCAAGTTGAATGGTAGCAGTCTATTGAAGTATTTGTAAAATCTGTTACCTGTTGTTCGATTTGTTCGGGTCCCTCCGGATCTGGTAGAGTCTCAGCCCAAGCAAGTCTTTCACCTAGGATAGCTCTGTACCTGGTTCTGTCAGTCTTGCGTGGGTTTCTCTTAGGGACAGTTGGGGAGAACGCTGCGTTGATCTCGAAGCGTATCCATCGATGATCAGAGCATGACGCCTCGTTGGACACATGCCAGCCCCCAACGTCGTCGGATATGTCCGCCGTTGCCAGGGTAATATCAACGATAGTTCTGCTCCGCTTGGTAACAAAAGTTGGTTCAGAACCTATGTTAAGCACATTGAGGTTTGTAGTAAATAGGTATTCAACAAGTGTCTTACCTCTGCTGTTCATATCTGGCATGCCCCACAGTGGGTGATGCGCGTTCGAGTCGGCCCCAACGATGAGCTGGAGGCCCGACTTCTCGCAGTGGTCCACCAGCCGGCACAGGTCGTGTGGAGGCGGGTTGTCCTCCGCAGGCATGTAGGCGGAGGCCACCACGAGCTCGCGGCACCTAGCTGTGTCGGGCAGTTGCAGCCTTATGGCACACAGGTCCCTGGAACAGAACTCTGTTAATGGCTGTGCTGGGATGTTGTTAGTAGTTATGATGCACGTTCTAGGGTTATCGTGATCAGTTGTACCGAAAAGCTTACCTCTCAAATTGGCGAGCCCTCGAATGCTACCGCGGTTGATCCACGGCTCCTGGATCAGAGCCACGGCAGTGCTGTTTGCCCCCAACCAGCGTCTTAACTGGGCCGTTGCAGTTTGGCTGTGTTGGAGGTTGGCTTGGAGGATTTTACAATCGCGGGAGAGGGACGCCATTTTTGGTCAACCCCTCCTGCACCTCCAAGACGAGTTCCTCCTCCAGCCGCATGGACAGCTCCTCGCCCTCAGAGGGCACCACTGCTGGTTCTGGCTCATCGCCTTCACCAAGCAGCATGGCCTCCCAGTGCGCGTGCTCGTCCTGCGGTTGAGCAGCAGAACTTTCCCCGACTGCATCGGGGCCTGTTTGCTGCCGCTCTGGAGTGGAACTCTGGGGCTTGGCTGTTCTTGAAGAAACCCCAGTGATGACCAGCTTAGAGCTGGTCTGCGCTACCACCGGTGGTTCCTTCACAAATTTCCCACCGGGTCCCTGAAATTTTAGGTAGACCGAACCACTACCAAAAAGGAGCTGTCTGCCCCTTCCCAGCAGGGTCGGCACCACATCTTCAGGGACGTCTGTGATGAGAAACAGGTTGTCCTGCTGCTCATCCACTTTCTGGAGGAGCCATCGGTCAACCTGTGCCCACTTGTTCATATAGTGGAGGACTACGCCGACGTCGGGCGCAGACTTCCACTTGCCTCGTTCGTTGGGTATGAGCACCCCACATCGAACCCTGCGGACCATCTCCGATTGGCGTTTCACCACCAACTGTACGTTGGATGGTGTAGACACACCGGAGACACACTCCCGCAGCCAGTTCAGGGAGTACTCGTCCTCCACGAACAGTTTAAGGTGGCCGTCCTCGTAACGAGGCTTGCCACCAAATTTGGGGTTTTCCTTGCTCGGATCCGCCAACGCTTCCCTCAAGATTTTGTCATCAATCTCGTTGAGGATGAGCGCTGATAGATCCTGTGAAATATGACCAGTAGCGACGTCAGTTACGGCGATGTACTGGTCAGATTTCACCTTCTGAGCATAGGTGACCCCAGCTCTGCGCGCTTCCGTGCACTGCTTTTTAGGCTCCACTCGAGGAGAAATGCTGTCCTCTAGTCGAGCCCTCTTAGCAGCCGCGCGCTCGTTTTTGCCGGATCTCTTGGCAGATTTCAACTTCTTGTTAGAAGTTGGACCACCAGAGAACGCTACGGTAGGTTTAGCCCCGTTTGAGTCTAGGGTTGCCCCTTTGACACCACGGGAGCCGGTCACCTTACCCGCAGCTCCAGCTGTATTAACAGCGGGACCGCCATCGGTCGTCACCGTGGCAGATGGAACCCCATCTACGCCGGCAGCGGCCGATGTGGCAGCCAAACGCTGTTTCTTCTTCCACCGACGATTCGCCTTACGCCCTGGTCCGGTTTGCACCGTATCTGGACGTCTAGTCGATGGGCCCTTCCCTTGCAAAGATTGCTTGGGTGGTTTACCCTTTCGACCAACCGTCGTCCAGGCGCTGGCGAAATGCTCGGCGATGTTTGTCGAATGGCTCCGCGCACCGGGTTGCCCCGTGGCCCTGCCTCTCGACTCGCTTTCGGGTTTTTTGCAGCTAACCTCCACAGTGGAATCACTACCGGTTTGCACCGGTAGGTCACTGATGGTGGCAGTGCGCCCAGTTGAGGCTTGACAAATAGAGGTATCCTGTGTTGAGTTAGATAGCCATATTATTGTTTGTGTCTACAGACCACCGAGGGATGAAAAAGGCCATGGCAATTTCGAAATATTTGAGAAAATTATGGAGGAAGCCCTCATTAAACTTTATAATAACAGAAAAAAGTTAATTATTTGTGGCGATCTTAATGTAGAGCTGCTTGTAGATACAACACTGAAGCGACCATTAATAACTCTGTTCAAATCATTTAATTTATGTCATGTATTTCTAGAGCCGACTAGAATTACACTTACCAGCCAAACTTGCTTAGATAACGTTTTTTGTGACAGTGCATTCACAAGTAAAAGTGTAATTAACTGCTTACCCTCCGATCACAGTGGTCAAACAGTTTCATTCCCAATAACTATTAAGGATAAGACTGGTCCATCATTTTATAGGCCTATTACATCCCATAGACTAGAGACATATACGAAAAACTTAGATATAAATTTGCCAGTACCGGATTTTAATGAACAGAACCCAAACAAAATCTACTTAGACTTCTTCAACATTATTCAGACAGAATTCAATAAAGTTTTCAAATTAAAGAAAGTCAGTGACTACAACGGTAAATCTAAATTTAATGACTGGGCAACGTTTGGAATTCGTAAAAGTAGAGTTATCTTGTATGACCTTTATGATCAAAAAACCTATAACTTTGATCGAAAATTTCATGACTATGTTAAAAAATATTCCAAAACTTTCAAGTTGGTTTGTAGAACTGCAAAAACTTTACACATTAATAGAAAAATTCAAAATTCAAATAATAGAATGAAAACAGTTTGGCAAATAATAAACCGCGAAACTGGCAAAGTTATACCAAGGGACAGTGATTTCTGCCTAAAGATAGGTGATGATGTTGTTAAATCCAACGCTGATGTTGCTCGAGCTTTTGAAACATTCTTCACCAATGTACCCTTACTCACAACAGACCGTCTAAATTCATCTCCATATGAAGCAGAGACTTTATTAAAAAATAACACTAGCGCCAGTAATGTATATTTAAAATTTCATCATGTATATCCCCAGGACATTGTCAAAATATTTTAATACTTTAAATTACTTAACTTAAAAAATACGGAAGACCTGTGGGGTATATCAGTCAAAGTCATTGGTTCAGTAATTCTAGGTATAGCCCCACACTTAGCTTATATATTCAATAAATGTGTTGACGATGGGGCTTTTCCAGACCTCATGAAACACAGTAAACTTATACCGCTGTTCAAATCGGGAGATAAGGGCGATCCTTCAAATTTCAGACCAATATCTGTTCTTCCAACACTAAGTAAAATATTTGAAAAGATTATACTCAATCAAATGCTCTCACAGTTCAACCGTACAAAACAACTCCACGCTAAACAATATGGTTTCACTAGGGGTAAATCGACTACGGATGCAGGTATTACCCTTGTATCTCATATTTATTCTGCATGGGAGGCCGCACAGGATGCTATCGGAGTTTTTTGCGACCTGTCGAAGGCGTTTGATTGTGTTGATCATAATACGCTATTAATTAAATTAAATCATTACGGAGTTAGAAATAAGGCGTTGGATCTACTAAGATATACCTAAGCAATAGAATTCAAAAGGCAGAAGTTAACGGCGTAAAATCTGATGGATCGGGTGTTAAAATTGGCGTTCCACAAGGTTCCATATTAGGCCCTTTCTTATTCCTGGTATATATTAATGATCTACCTTTCATGGTGGAGAAATTAACTGACATAGTGTTGTTTGCTGATGATACTTCAATGGACTTCAAAATTGAAAGACAAAAAGGAGATTTTGATGATGTTAATGGTGTATTGTCTTTAACCTTGAATTGGTTCACAGTTAATAATTTATTGTTAAACGCTTGTAAAACCAAGTGTATCAAATTCTCACTTCCAAATGTCAGGCAAGTTGAGACCAGTTTGGTGTTAGACAACAGCACGTTAGAATTGGTAAATGATACGAAGTTTCTTGGAATAACCATTGATACCAAATTGCAGTGGGGACCCCACATAGATAAATTGGCTGGTAAATTAAGTTCTGCGGCTTACGCTGTTAGGAACATCAGACAAAGCACGGATGTGGCTACATCTAGGCTAGTATATTTTAGTTACTTTCATAGTGTGATGTCCTATGGTATCTTGTTGTGGGGGAAAGCAGCGGATATTCAAACTATTTTTATTTTACAGAAAAGAGCTATTCGAGCAATTTATAATTTAAAACGAACAGACTCCTTAAGAGAGCTTTTTAAATAAATTGACATACTAACAGTAGCTAGTCAATTTATTTTTGAAAATATAATGTATGTACGCAAGAACCTTAAAACATTTTCCAAACTTAGCGACAGCTGTAATGTTAACCTAAGAAATAATCACAGACTATGTGCGCCCCGTTTTAGACTCGCGAAGGTTAGCAATTCTTTCAAGGGTCAGTGCATTCTCTACTACAATAAGATATCTCTGGAGATTTTGAAATTGCCATTTGAGCAATTTAAAAAGCATGTTAAAGCGACTTTGTCGAAAAAGGGATATTACAATGTTCAAGATTACTTAAATGACAGGACTGTATGGGGTTAATCTGGCTCAACACAGACCTTGCTGTTAATAATTTTGTAATTATTTATGCCTGCTTATTAATCATAACAATTAAATTTTTCATATTTGTATTAGTTAAGCACAACCTATTTTTAAATGAGATCTAAAAATAAATCTGTGGGAGTTTCTACGCCCTTCTTCTCCCACAGTGGTCCAATGTAGAGAAGAGGCAAAAAATGACGTTTGCTAAGTATATGTAAATATCTACAGTAATAAAGTACTTTGACTATTGACTATTGACTATTGACTATGGCTTTAAGGATTTAAATCCAATAATCGTTCTAATTTATCAGTATTTAATGAGCTATCAAACCATATATAGTATTAAATAAAATAAAACTTGGTATTATTTACTATGCGGCAAAATATTTGTGACAGAACTTATGGACCGACTAGGTATAATAACAAAAGAGTTTAGTTGCTGTGGTGACTGCCAAACATCTGGCTACCACAGCAAAACAAAAGACATCGAACATTTGTGTATGGAGGAGCCTGGCTTACTAAAAATTGCAATGACTAAAATGTCGTATTTTGGTGTAGACCTATAAAACATATGCAAATGTATAGGCAATATAATTATAAATAACAAATACTCTTAGAAAAAATGTCGTAAAGTTGGGCATTTCCGTAATATCTCAATTTGAAGATGTAAAATAAAAAAATAAGAAATATTAAATATATTTTATTAACTAAGTAGGTAGGTTAGGTAAACTAATTAATCACGTTGTCATCCAGTTCTCCCTAAATTGTCATTAAAAACGGTACAATATACTCAAAAGGGCAAAAGGCTGGTGATTGGTTCATATTTTGCCACGCTACACTGGGCTAGCCCTGCTTGGCCCTGATTGGTCAATCTATATACACAGTTAACGACCATTGGAGTGGTCGTCATGTTAAACAGTACTGGAACAATATTCGTATTTGTAATTTTTCGGCCGATGTTACTTGATATTTTGGTAAATGTAACGATTGTAGCAATAACAGTTTTAATATGTAACGATGAACAATATCAATGATAAATTGATAAAAATATACCAATGAAAACTCAATAAAAATTTAAGAAACAAAAGACGACTTTTGAATTATGTAAAAAAAAAATTTTTGGTCTGTTGAGGCAAAAAGTACTGAAGTGGGGAGAGATTGAAAAGTATCAAATACTCGTCTACTGACCTCATTGACATTGCGATGACCAGGACAGATGGTTGTCGAAGAAAAGACCCAGATTTTTTAGCTGTTTTCGCTATATACGATTGTGGTACCATTAAAAGTCACAGATGGAATGGGCGGTTGCGCAACAAGTTAATAGAATTCCTGGTACCTAAAATCATGGCCTGGGGCTTGCTCAGGTTAACCAGGAGTCCGAAGGAAGAAGCCCAGCTGCTCGGACCCTCCAGATCAGCGTTCAGTGCCTCCACAGCAGAGTTTACATTGTTATAAGAGAAGTGGCGATAAATCTGGAGATCATCAGCATAAAAATGATATGAGGAAGACAAGTCGGCCGAGATGTAGTTAATGAAAATCGAGAATATAAAATGAAAAAGAATGCCACCTTGAGAGACGCCTGTAAAGAGGTCATACCATTCAGTAGATTTCTCCTTCGACCTGAAGCAGAGTTGCCGATCATTTAAATAAGCTCCGAACCAGCTGACAGAGAATGACGAGACCTTCTGGGATCTGAGAAGCTTAACGAGAATGCCGAAATTTATGCAGTTTAGGCACTACTGAAATAAAGTAAAGCAAACACGGAAAACTGTTTGCTATCCATTGATAGCTGGATGTCATCTGTAACTTTCAGCAGAGCCGTGACGGTTATATGACCCGGTCGGAGTGCTGACTGGAACGTGTGGCAGATTAATAATACCTTGGACACTATTTACACACATTGATCTAGCCCCAAACTAGGATTCCCTGTATCTTGGGTACTAGACAACGATACACATACTTATATAGATAAATATTGTACATAGATAGATAAACAACCATGACTAGGGTATAAACATCCGTTCTCATGAAACAAATATTTGCCCCCACCGGGACTCGAACCCGGGACCCTTGGCTTCGTAGGCAGGGTCACTGCCGACTCGGCCATTCGGGTCGTCATCGTCGATTGTTAGAGGAGAGGTTACTACCTCTTACTTTAACCAGCTATAAAACAGCATACAAAGCCTATTTACTAGCCCTTCAAAAAGCGGATAACTGAAGCTATCTCTGCAGTCTGCATCGGCAGCCTTCGTTTCTGACCCCCAAAACCTCTTGCATTTTTCAAACATGTTTGTACATTATTCATATTTATCATAATTACTGTGCCTATTTATTTATTTATTTATCGTACTTCATACCATTATTTACATGCCACACACAAACTCTATACTCATATACCCTACATTTATATTATGCTATTTATTGTTTATATCTCTTATCTATGCATATTACGTAGTCTAATCAACACCGTACAAAACAACACACTCAGTCACACCGGTTCCGACAGAATACCAGCGCTTCAGGTCCTCCTGTAGGCCCTGTAGCATAATGCTGAGCCGGAGCCGTTTCACCGTCGCCGTATACAACCAGCACACTACGCTGTTTTCTTAAGAAGCCATTTACATCACATAATATACCCACTTTTGTTGTTGTCCATGTGTATTCCTATTTTTGTATATTCCTATTTTGTGCTATGTGTTGTGTATTGTGACGCTTGAATAAACGCATATTCTATTCTATTCTATTCTATTCTACCTCTTCCTACTGGAAAGCTGGTTATGGACGATGGTCTCAAGGACTTTGGAGAGGATGGGCAGGATTAAAAAGCGACGATACTCTTTGAAAGAGGTGGGACTGGAGGTTTTAGGTAGTGGGATGACTAGTGCTATTTTCCACATGGTGGGGAAGACTCCTTAGCTAAAGAATAGTTAATGACGTGTGTTATAGTTCTGGTATAGCTGGTAATAGTTCTTGTAGTCGTCAGTATAATTTTAGAAAAAAATTGTCATCGCCTTCCGCTTTCGAGCTGACTGCTAATAGCGCCTTCTTGACCGCATCGATTCTTACATTACTCAAGTTGAATGGTGTGGTGTCGGGTAAGGACTTACAGCGCAGGCGTATATTGGTTGACAGTGGGATCCGTTACAAGAGGCAGGGCAGAAAGGAACTGGTGAAGACCGTTAAGATCTACATTTTATCCTAAAATCAGCGTAGTATTGTAATGTAGTATTTAGTTTTATATGAAAACTGCTTTTTTAATGGTACAAATGTTAGTTAACTTATTCGAATTCGAGTGAAAGCCCTTGTTCCTTGTTTTTTTCTGCGCACCGCGGTTGAAGAGAACAGACGTGTGTCGAGCTCATATTAATTAATAATTCCTCATCATCTTCTTGTGGATTTCTTACGGACCAGCGTCGGCCATTCCTCCGTGCAAGAGAGAAACACTCAACGAAGGCCCCACCAACTTCATCGGCATTGGTCCATCGGGTCCCAGGCTCCCCGCCATCTGCAGGTTCCGGCCCACGTGAGTGCAACTTGAACCTTTTGCGCGCCAACTCGCAAAGTCGCAAGATCTACAAATTAAGTGCGCTGGAGCGGGATCGAACCTGCGCCATACTTGAGCCGCGAGACGATAGGACCGCAGCGCTAACACCGCTACGCCACCGAGACAGTGAAGGGCGCGAAACTGGCCTACACATTACGCATCGCCCGCTTACAGCCGCAGGCCTATTGAATTCAACCGTATTACCGCACCCGAAGATCCACTACAACATGCCGTGCTCAACCTTTATTACTGGATTACTTTGAGATAGGTGGCGCTCCACAGGACATTTTCTTCAATGAGAGGTTGACTAAGGACAATAGAAGGTTATTGTGAGACACCAGACTACGAACCTCGAAGACTCACAAGTACGGCTGGATTCAAATTCAAAATTCAAAAAGAGTTTATTTCCATAAGAAACACATAGGTAACATTTGAAGAATGTCAAATCTTAAACTAACACATGTATAAGGTAAAGGGAAATATAGAACTCAATTTGAATTCCGTCACCTCAATGTTTTAGATGCTGGAGGCAAAGAGGCGACTAGAAACCTCCAGCTTTATACGTTATTTTTTACAGAATTGGAGCAAACACCTTCCCAAGCTTTCTTGTCTTCTACATAATCTGATATTTTGTAGTAAGCTTTTTTACATAAGTGATTTTTACAACATTTTTAAATTTATTTACAGACAATTCTTGTAACTCAGTCGGTATTTTGTTGTAAAAGCGAATACATTGCCCTTTAAAAGATACATTAACCTTATGGAGCCTAGTAGTAGGTATAGCTAGTTTATTCCTATTTCTAGTGTTGACATTGTGCCTGTCGCTATTCTTAGGAAATTTATCAATATTTTTGTGGACGTACATTAGGTTTTCATAAATATACTGACACGGCACTGTCATAATGTTAATTCCCTTAAATTTACAACGCAGTGACTCACAGTGATTAGCAACGGCGTCATCCTTATCCGCAAACGCGAAGGAACGCCAGCCATCCCAGTGCGGTCAATTGAGGACCTCGACTCGACCAGCAGGTCGGCCCACTGCCCACGGCCAACGAAAACGTTGTCCAGACCGAGTGACATGGTGACAGCTCAAGCTTTGTTAATAGTAATAGTTTGCCTTGGTAAATGGTGTCCAAGGTATTATTATTATTATTATTTAAGTACGACCAACACCCTTTACTCGTTTTCGTATCATATCTATCCACTACACATACCTACACTTAGTTATACTTATAATACATGTTATATCATATAATATCATATATTTAAAGAAACAAATGTTTGAATTTATAAAGAAAAGCATGAATGCTCAATATAATCTACCTGAAATTAACTTGAATTGCTCCAGCGGCGGCGGCGGCAGTTCAAGCCGCGAAAAACAGCGGGGTGGGCTTTGCGGGTACTCGCTGCCCCCTAACTCTAAAATCTGAATTAGACAAGTCTCTGGATATTCCGTGCCAAGTTTACGAACTGCCGGAGCAATGTAAACCAGTTATAAATATAGAGCATAGTTATGCTCTATATTTATAACTGGTATAGCATAATGAAGTTTCATTATGCTTTCCTTTAATATTAAAAGCATGCAGAGAAATTTCGATCAATTCCTAGTACTCTTGGAGAGATTTGACATAGCCTTTGATATCATTATTTTAACGGAGTGTCACCTAACTGAATTTTCCATAACTCGATCGATAGCTGGCTACACCGCGTCCAGAACTTCCAAATTTATTAACAAAGCCGGAGGTGTTGTTTTGTTTGTAAGGGATTCCTGGACGGTAAACGTACTAGAACCAACATTATTGGTTTACGCGAACGGTCTGCTTGTGGAATTCCCGGGCTTACTCTCCATTCTTGCGGTCTATCACTCTCCCTCTTTCAGCGATAAGTCAAACTTTGTGAAATCTCTAGAGAACATCTTTATTACTAGCTCAACTACAAAGTTTGTCTTAGCAGGTGATATTAATATCAATATCCTCGAAGAGAGCGATTGCCCTAACTACAATTCGTTAACAGCCGAGGCAGGTCTCAAACCAGTAATTACAAAGCCTACTAGGGGTCTAAATTGTCTAGATCATATTTTTGTCGGATCAAAAATAGAAACGGCAGGCATCGTCTGCGGAACAGATGTGACAGACCACAGCGTTACTATAAGTATCCTTTCTCTGTCCTTAAATAAACAAAAGAGCAATAGATATGTCACCAAAACAGATTTAGAAGCAGTAGTGGACGAACTAGGCAGGATTGACTGGACACTGGTCCTGAATTGCGACGATGCTACAACAGGAGCACAAATATTTACAGATAATCTTACAGAAACTATCAGTAGAAATACTAAAACAATTAAAATTAGCCGATCTAAGCACGCCATGAAACCCTGGATCACTCCTGGGCTCATTCGCTGCATGAAACACCGCGACCAGCTGCACACCCGATCCCGCAAGGAACCAAAAAACGTAAATCTGGGATTAACCTACATTAGATATTTATATAAAAGGGATATTACAATGTTCAAGATTACTTAAATGACAGGACTGTATGGGGTTAATCTGGCTCAACACAGTCCTTGCTCTTAAAAGTTTTGTAATTATTTATTCCTGCTTATTAATCATAACAATAAAATTTTTCATATTTGTATTAGTTAAGCACAACCTATTTTTAAAAGAGATCTAAAAATCAATCTGTGGGAGTTTCTCCACCCTTCATCTCCCACAGTGGTCCAATGTAGAGAAGAGGCAAAAAATGACGTTTGCTAAGTATATTTAAATATCTACAGTAATAAAGTACTTTGACTTTTGACTTTTTTTGACTTTTGATACAGGAACTTTTGCAATGATCTTTTAAAACGGCTCAAATGCCAATACAACAAACAAACACTCGAAGATAACAAGAATAATCCTAAGAACATGTGGAAAGCAATAAAAAACATATGTGAAATTAATTTAAGAAATACTCCGAGTGACGAACTATTATCAGCCAAACTTTCCGTTAACGAATCACTAGCTCACTGCAACTCCACTTCACCAAAGTAGGACATAATTTGGCAAACAAAACCATGGAAAAGCTTAACACCGACCAGGATACTTTGGCAAAAAACATTAAAATTACGTCCAGGCGTACTCTTCAGACTCATTCTTTCTTTACCCAACAGACACGAAAGAGGTAGAGACTATAATTCGACAGCTTAGAGTTGACGGTGCCCCGGGTTTAGACAGGATCAACAATAAGCTACTCAAATCCATATCGAAGACTATTCTGGGTCCCCTGACGCACATCTTCAACATGAGCCTTTGTTCAGGCAATTTTCCTCAGTGGAAAAAAGCCGCAGTAATTCCAGTTTACAAAGGAGGAAGTGATAAGAAGAAACCGTCGAATTACAGACCTATCTCGCTGCTGAGCTCCCTTTCAAAAATATTAGAAAAAAATGTAAGCAAGCGCCTCATAGGATTTCTCGAGTCTCAATGGATTCTATCAAATGGGCAATATGGCTTTCGCCAAGGCAGGTCTACGGAGGACGCTGTCACTGAACTGCTCAAAGTAGTAAGTGGTAAGCTAGACAGAGGCAGGGCGTGTGTCGGCGTCTTTCTGGACCTGACCAAGGCGTTCGACACAGTGTCACCGCTAATCCTTCTCCATAAACTGGAGGCTATTGGTATCAGAGGAAGTGCTCTTGACTGGTTCTCTAGCTACCTCCGAAATAGATCCCAGTGCATCAAAATAGGGGACGTAATAGGTTCAGAAGACGTCATAAACTTTGGCGTGCCCCAGGGCAGTATTCTCGGACCTACACTGTTCATTATTTATATAAATGATATCTGAAAATCACTAGGCTCGTGGGATGACATAGAGTTATTTTGTTACGCAGACGACACGGCAACAGTGATTAGCCAAGACACCTGGGATCTCGTATTATCTCACACAAAAGCATGCATTTCGGCGATGGGCAAGTGGCTGGATGAAAATCTTCTTTCCCTCAACGCGAACAAAACTAAGTTTGTTTGCTTCCATAAAACTGCTGCTTCTCGACCACCACTTGATTTTAAGGAGCTCCAAATTCATTCCTGCCAACATAACAGCAATCAATGTCATTGTCCCTTAATATCCAGAGTTGACAAAATCAAATACCTGGGCTTGATACTTGATGACAAACTAACTTTCAGATATCACGTCATTAACTTGGCAGGCCGGGTCCGAAGGCTGATCCCAGTGATGAAGCTACTTCGCCAGGGTGCGGACTCAGCTACTTTGAATCTTGTTTACTCTTGCCTTTGTCAGCCTTTTCTGTTGTACTGCATCACAGGATGGTTCAGCTAAAACTATTTTAATCACATTAGAGCGGGCGCAACGTTCACTGCTTAAGGTGATTCACAGGAGGCCATTCCGCTACCTTACAACGGTCCTTCTACAGGAAAGCAATACACTATCTGTGCGGCAACTTTATATATTGAGGGCCTCTCTTCACCACCATAGGACGGTCCTGAACTCAGACGTTTACACTTCTCTGATGAAGAGAAGATTTTATAGAGTACCAACACCCTCAGTCCGAACTGCATTCGCTCAGCGTTTCAGCCCATTCTCCTTCCCATTCATTTACAACACAGTATGCAGCCATAATGATATAAAATTATGCACGGTGTTTAATATTTATGCGTCGGAAACGCACCGGGTTTTTGTTGCGCGAATCGATCGCGAGTAATCGAGACATCACTAGAAAAAAACGGCACTAGCAGCTGTCACTCGTATCGGAACGAGATGTAAAATTGGAGGTTAATTTTTCTCTTTGTCTTGTCTCATCGGGAGAATAACATGGCGGCTCGGGCCCCGTGGCATTGATGGTATTTCGGTGTACCAATTATCATACAGGCATCGGGCCTGGTCGGAGTGTAAATCTACCTCATAGCGTCGGGCTATTGATTGTAATTAGATTCGCGTCAGCGGTCAAGTGATTTGTGTTGTGAAGCACATAGTCGTATCGGCGGCGACTCCACGTGCCGCCAGCAGCGTGCCGGCGACGGCGTCGGACAGCGACGGCAAGGGTTCGATCCCATCTCCCATTCCAAAACTGTCTCCTCTCCCGCATTCCCCTGTCTCGAATCGAGCCTTCAATCTATCCTGTCTGCGGTGACAAGGTAATAAAAATTCATCAATTCTTTTCTCTCACGTGCGGCCAAAGTCACATCCCCCTCAGGATTCCACTCCGTTCGGTAAGCGTGGGAAATTAAACACATGGTCTGGGAAGCTAAGGCAATTATAAGAAAGTGGTTGCTAACTCTAGACTATGACAGCACTGAAGCTTTTATGAAAATACCCATTTAGTAATATTTTAGTTGTCTTTTAGGTTATCTACATAGGTACTTGAATACTCTTTCTCATTATCTCATGTCAAACTGTCAAACAATGTCGTGTGAGGATACGAACCTAACCAGAACCTAACAGAAACAACAACCAGGATAAAATTTTAAGTGACAGTTTATTGGTTATTTACAGTGAAGTCTATAAAAAAGATGATGCGAAGATGAGGATGGATGAGATGTGAAACAGGTTTTATAAAATACAGATGTCTGGATAGAAAGAAGGAAGCGGAGAACACGGAGAGAAGTAAACCGGTGGGGCGATGACCAGGATGCAGGTGTATTTGTAGTTGTAGATGTTGTTGAAATCGTCGTTGTAGGAACGATAGCGGCGTACTTGTAGCTACGGCTCGCTGGATCCCGTTGTAGAAATCGTCGTTGTAGGAACGGTAGCGGCGTTCTTGTAGCTACGGCTCGCTCGATCCCGTTGTAGAAATCGTCGTTGTAGGAACGGTAGCGGCGTACTTGTAGTTACGGCTCGCAGGATCCCGTTGTAGAGGGTTATTTGAAGATTTGAAGGAGTTTGAAGGCTCGCAGGATCCCGGGGTAGTGCGACCCCGGTATAAGGCCTTTAAGTGGTACTTCCAGTTCAGAAGCTGACGTGAGACTCCAGAATTTCAGAAATGTTCCGCTTTTATAAACTTTTTGGAGAGTTCTAAAAATTATTTAAATTAAACGTAATTTTTGTGAGTGGCCAAGAGAGAAAGAGTATTTTTGTAAAAGTATTGAAGTAAACATATCAGACCGCTAACGAGTTTGAATGGGCATTGCCATGACAACCAGATAAACAAAGGCATCAACAGATGTCAAAGTTTAGTTTCAGACTCGTAATAGGTAAACAATGAGAAAACCAAGAAGTAAATTACATAACAGCGCACGAAGCCCGAGATTGCAGAGTTTCGGAGAAAGCCTATTACAAGGTCACCAAAGGTAAACCCGCTATCGATTTAGAAGTGCTAATAACATGAAAATGCAGAGCGAAATTGATTTGTTAATGTGTTCTTATGGTTTAAAACGTTACAGGGTCCTATGAAAATAAAGGTGATGACAAATAATAAGCTGCACAGCTCCGCAAGCATCAAGCAGCAGCAGCAAGGAAAAGGACATGTAAGCAGCAGCAGCAAGGAAAAGGACATGTAAGTAGCATAACACTTTGACTTTTAACTTTTTTGACTCAGCAAAAATTTTGATATGTACAAAAAATAAACCATAAAAACACAGCCTTGCAGAAACAGACATCACCAGGCAAAATCAGATATACCATCTCTTACATTCATCATCTTCATTCCGGTAAGGGTGGAGTTCACATTCAATGACTACCACTCTAAAAGTGTGTTTTCGTAAGGACATTCAGGCTTACTTAAGGAGTTGTCATCCGCTCCTGCGTGGAAAAAAAAATAAGAATAAGTAGAGGTAAAGAGAAACAAATTAATCCTAAGGTAGCTTTAGTCGCTTTGCCTTAAGAAAAGATTAAGAACGGCCAGAGCGGTAGAGCTCGAAGCCAGAGATCAGCCACATCGCCAACGAGATGTGTCTGAAATAAAGATTTAAAAAAAATAGGTGAAGACTAACCGACGAAAATTCGAGGTCCTAAAGTAAAATGTGTTGAAGAACACTGGATTAAAGGAAGAAATAAAATAATAAAGTGAAAATGATGGTGATATTTATACATATATACAAAGTAACAGTTAATAGAAGTTAAGAAAATTTAAGATTTAATGTCTTTAATGTGCCACTTGCCTCTAACTCCGTTAGGGTCTTCTAGAACGTATACCAATGGTAAAAGTTTGGTTACTATTTTACACTTAATGAATTAAGGGGCAAGTTTAGCATTAAAGTATGCGCCAGCATTGCTTAAAACATGGTTTTTTACGCCAAACAGTATCTCCCACATTAAATTCTTTAAAAGTCCGGTGAAGATCATAGCGAGCGCTATTTTTAGCGTGAGCTATGTGAAGTTTAGTTTGAACTCTGTGAAAGATAGATGAGAGGAGACCAGCATTAGACGCGTAAATATCACGAGGCATAAATATCAATTCCTCGAGATTCTGAGTTGGAGTATAGAAGGAACCACAAGGTATTGTTTCCCTACCAAAGACTAAAAAGTTGGGAGTAAAGCCAGTAGCAACGTTTGTAGCGCTGTTCATTGCGAACTGAATCTTAGTAAGATGGTTGTCCCAGGATCTATGATCGTCTCCTACTAGGGATGCTAGAGCTGTAATAATCGTACTATTAAATTTCTCTGTAGGATTAACCTGGGGACAATATAGAGCTGTGTGAAAAATACAAGGAACGTTATAAGAATTTAAGAATGAGTGGAATTCTCGCGACTGAAATTGAACAGCGTTGTCCATTATTATAGTTTGGGGAATGCCATGAACAAGAAACACTGAATTTTCCAAGACATTAATGATATTAGCTGAAGTAGCCCATTTAAGGGGAAAATCATAGTATATTTAGTAAAATTGCAGTAAATTACCAGAATATACTGATTTCTTCTCCGGGTCATAGGCAATGGACCCATAAGATCCAAGGATATAGTTTGAAAAGGTCTGGAGCAAAGTTTAGGTTTACCCATAAGACCATAGGGAGAATGATTAGGGTGTTTGTAGGTTAAGCAGGTTTCACATGTCGAGATTAAATTGGCAATGTCCTTAAACATACCGGGCCAATAGTATTTTAAAGATATTTTCTTGAATGTTTTGAAGATACCAAGGTGGAGTTCTGAAGGGGAACCATGGCTAACTTCAATAAGTGCATGTCTATCTTGTGGCAGTGGAACTTCTTTCCAAATAAAGTCGTCGTTTAGACAATCGGAAGAATGGATGCAGCGGTAAAGTTTGTTATCCCTGATAGTGTAGTTGGGATATGCGTCTGGGTTGTTGGAGCATCCGAGAAAAATCTTGTTGTAGTGTTCAAGTTCACGATCAGGTGGTTCTTCAATCGTAATAGGATGTACACCTTGAGGTGGAGTTTCTTGTGTATCAGGACGTTCTTTATTCTTATGCCTTGATAAAAAGTCAGGAACAACGTTATCCTTCCCTTTTTTATGTTTCAGGATAAAATTAAAACATGATAAGCGTAGAGTCCAGCGAGCAAGTCTTCCAGATGGATTCGATAAGTTCTGAAACCATTTAAGTGCAGCGTGGTCAGTATATATTATAAATTCCTTACCATTGTCTAGGTAACATCTCCAATGTTCTAGCGCAGTTATTACAGCTAATGTTTCTCTTTCAGTAGTTGAGTAGTTTTTTTGATTTTTGTTTAGTGCTTTACTCATGTAAGCAATCACGACTTTTTTGTCATCTTGATGTTGAGTAAGCATTGCTCCTATGCCATAATTTGATGCATCACAATGTACAGAGAAGGGTAGTTCGAAGTTAGGGCAAGCAAGGACAGGAGCAGTTACCAAAGCTTCTTTAAGTTTCTGGAAGGCAGCTGCAGCCCTGGAATTCCATAAAAATTTAGGAGCGTTCTTTCCGGAACAAGTTAGTTGGTTGAGTAGGGAGGCAATAGTGCTGAAGTTTGGAATGAATCTTCTAAACCAGCTGCAAGTGCCTATGAATCTTCGAACTTCTTTTCTGCAAGTAGGTACAGGATATTCTAGAATAGCCTTTATTTTATCTGGATCAGCACGTAGACCATACCTAACGAACCTAACCAGAACCTAACAGAAAACAACAACCAGGATAAAATTTAGAGTGACAGTTTATTGGTTATTTACAGTGAAGTAATTTAAAAAAATGAAAGGAAGATGAGGATGAATGAGATGAGACAGGTTTTATAAAATACAGATGTCTGGATAGAAAGAAGGAAGCGGAGAACACGGAGAGAAGTAGACCGGTGGGGCGATGACCAAGATGCAGGTGTATTTGTTGTTGTAGATGTTGTTGAAATCGTCGTTGTAGGAACGGTAGCGGCGTACTTGTAGCTACGGCTCGCTGGATCCCGTTGTAGAAATCGTCGTTGTAGGAACGGTAGCGGCGTACTTGTAGTTACGGCTCGCAGGATCCCGTTGTAGAAATCGTCGTTGTAGGAACGGTAGCGGCGTACTTGTAGCTACGGCTCGCTGGATCCCGTTGTAGAAAGGATTGTTTGAAGGATTGAGAGAGTTTGAAGGCTCGCAGGATCCCGGGGTAGTGCGACCCCGGGATAAGGCCTTTAATTGGTACTTCCAGTTCAGAAGCTGACGTGAGATTCCAGAATTTCAGAAATGTTCCGCTTTTATACCCTTTTTGGAGAGTTCTAAAAATTATTTAAATTAAACGTAATTTTTGTGAGTGGCCAAGAGAGAAAGAGTATTTTTGTAAAAGTATTGAAACAAACATATCAGACCGCTAACGAGTTTGAATGGACATTGCCATGACAACCAGATAAACAACGGCATCAACAGATGTCAAAGTTTAGTTTCAGGCTCGTAATACGGTAAACAAACAGAAAACCATGCAGCAAATTACATAACAGCGAAAGGAAAAAGGATAGCGCACCAGCGCGCACGAAGCCCGAGATTGCAGAGTTTCGGAGAAAGCCAAAAACAAGGTCACCAAAGGTAAACCCCTTCCCTATCGATTTACAAGAGCTGATAGTATGAAAATGCAGAGCGAAAATGATTTGTTAATGTGTTCTTATGGTTTAAAACGTTACAGGGTCCTATGAAAATAAAGGTGACACCAGATATCAGACGATGCAGCTCAGCAAGAATATAGCTGAAAAGCATGAAAGCATGACAGAGCAAGGTACCCTGAAGGACAAACAAAAAAAGACTGATGGTGGAGCTGGAGCTGAGGGATAGGAAGCAAGAATAGCATGTAAGTAGCATAACACTATATTTTCCTGTTAATTTGTATATATGTATATTCTTCATTTCAGACACATCTCGTTGGTGATGTGGCTGATCTCTGGCTTCGAGATCTACCGCTCTGTTGTATATATGTATATTCTTCATTTCAGACACATCTCGTTGGCGATGTGGCTGATCTCTGGCTTCGAGCTCTACCGCTCTGTTGTATATATGTATATTCTTCATTTCAGACACATCTCGTTGGCGATGTGGCTGATCTCTGGCTTTGAGCTCTACCGCTCTGGCCGTTTTAATCTTAAGGAAAAGCGACTAAAGCTACCTTAGGATTAATTTGTTTCTCTTTACCTCTACTTAATTATTTTTTTTCCACGCAGGAGCGGATGACAACTCCTTAAGTAAGCCTGAATGTCCTTTTGAAAACACACTTTTAGAGTGGTAGTCATTGAATGTGAACTCCACCCTTACCTGAATGAAGATGATGAATGTAAGAGATGGTATATCTGATTTTGCCTGGTGATGTCTGTTTCTGCAAAACTGTGTTTTTATGGTTTATTTTTGTACATATCAAAATTTTTGCTGAGTCAAAAACTTTTCCAGGGTCGGGGGGAAAATGTAGTGTTATGCTACTTACATGCTATTCTTGCTTCCTATCCCTTAGCTCCAGCTCCACCATCAGTCTTTTTTGTTTGTCCTTCAGGGTACCTTGCTCTGTCATGCTGTACAGTCTGATATTTTGTTCACCTTTATTTCCATAGGACCCTGTAACGTTCTAAACCATAAGAATACATAAATAAATCATTTTTGCTTTGTATTTTCATACTATCAGCTCTTGTAAATCGATAGGGAAGGGGTTTACCTTTGGTGACCTTGTTTTTGGCTTTCTCCGAAACTCTGCAATCTCGGGCTTCGTGCGCGCTGGTGCTCTACCTTTTTTCCTTTCGTTGTTATGTAATTTACTGCATGGTTTTCTCATTGTTTACCATATTACGAGCCTGAAACTAAACTTTGACATCTGTTGATGCCGTTGTTTATCTGGTTGTCATGGCAATGTCCATTCAAACTCGTTAGCGGTCTGATATGTTTGTTTCAATACTTTTACAAAAATACTCTTTCTCTCTTGGCCACTCACAAAAATTACGTTTAATTTAAATAATTTTTAGAACTCTCCAAAAAGGGTATAAAAGCGGAACATTTCTGAAATTCTGGAGTCTCACGTCAGCTTCTGAACTAGAAGTACCAATTAAAGGCCTTATCCCGGGGTCGCACTACCCCGGGATCCTGCGAGCCTTCAAACTCTCTCAATCCTTCAAACAATCCTTTCTACAACGGGATCCAGCGAGCCGTAGCTACAAGTACGCCGCTACCGTTCCTACAACGACGATTTCTACAACGGGATCCTGCAAGCCGTAACTACAAGTACGCCGCTACCGTTCCTACAACGACGATTTCTACAACGGGATCCAGCGAGCCGTAGCTACAAGTACGCCGCTACCGTTCCTACAACGACGATTTCTACAACGGGATCCAGCGAGCCGTAGCTACAAGTACGCCGCTACCGTTCCTACAACGACGATTTCAACAACATCTACAACAACAAATACACCTGCATCCTGGTCATCGCCCCACCGGTCTACTTCTCTCCGTGTTCTCCGCTTCCTTCTTTCTATCCAGACATCTGTATTTTATAAAACCTGTCTCATCTCATTCATCCTCATCTTCCTTTCATTTTTTTAAATTACTTCACTGTAAATAACCAATAAACTGTCACTCTAAATTTTATCCTGGTTGTTGTTTTCTGTTAGGTTCTGGTTAGGTTCGTATCCTCACACGACTAGAAAACCAAGGTATTTCAGTTCTTTCCTGAAGAACTGACTCTTTTCAAAGTTAATAGTCAGATTAGCATTTGAAAGTTTTTCCAGAACTTTCATGAGAAGCGATATGTGCTCCTCAAAAGTCTCGCTAATAATAATGATGTCATCCAGATAGCAAAATACCTTGTTCTCAAATTCAGGAGTGAATAGCGTATCCATTAATCTCTGTTGAGTTGCAGGTGAGTTAGTGAGACCAAAAGGCATTACTTTGAATCTGAACATACCTCTTCCAGGAACATAAAATGCTGTCTTATCTCTATCTATTCAAGGGAATCTCCCAAAATGCTTTCGCAATGTCGATGCTTGATAAGTGTTTGGCATTTCTCAGGTTGTCCAAAATTTCGCTTATTAGAGGCAGACTATAAGCATCACGACGTGTAACTGAGTTAAGCTTCCTGCTATCTACGCAGAAACGCCATTCCCCATTCTTTTTTGGAGTGATGAGGACTGGAGATAACCATGGACTTTCGCATTGTTCAATGACGTTCCATCCCAGCATCTTGTCAACTTCATTAATTAAAGCCTTTTGTTTTTCAGGAGACAGTCTGTAACATCTTTGTTTGATCGGAAGAGAATCACCAGTGTCAATCTTTTGGGTGATTAAGTGTGTGTTTCCCAGAACATCTTTTTCTTCAAAAGAGATTGTCTTGAAGCGTTGGATGATGTCATTAGCGATGTTCTTTTGATTAGGAGTTAAATGCTCATAAGGTTTACCATTGAAGGTGTGTCTTTTCAGATCTTTGAAGACGTTAGTTGGAGGAAAAGATTGAGGTGGTGGTGGAGGATACGGGGTATGGGTCTGGACAGAAGTTTGAGAAACAAGAGGGGTTCCGTGACAGTCGGTTCAGCAGGAAGGTCCAGTGATGGAGAGTGATTTGCAGTTGAAGGTGGATCCAAGGATCCGAACTGTTTAGAAATATCGTCAAATTTCAACTTCAAAGTATCGAAACTAGCTTTAGAGTCTGGATATAAGTCCGTATCTATTCGCTCCAATCTGTAAAAAACATGATTAATAAAAGTTTCTATTAAGTGAAATATTTGGTTTCACCTTGTAAAATTTTTTCAATTTTACAATCCAGGTAAGTCAGAGTAGAACCAATTTGAGAGAAGTCATCCTCAATCGGAACTGGAGAAGTCAGAATATCTTCGGGGTGAGAATTCGCAACTAAACGCAAAACCTGTTTTTTAAGAAGCAAAACAGTATTAGCTGGTTCCTCATATCTAATCTTTACTTCGTATTCGAGCTCGGCTTTGTTCAGGAATTCGTACTTAACACGCTCAGCGCGGCAAGCTGACCAGCTTACTTTCAGATGATGCGGTATCGGGTTGCTTAGATACGATGCTAAAGTTTCCGTTATGCCGGCATCGGGTCGAAGACACCCGTTCCGACTTTTTACCTTTGAGGTCAAATATCTCATAAAACTCATTGCTATGAGTCTAGATAATATTTTTAATGGATTTTTAATGAACCAATCAGTACTAAGCTGGCTGCGGACCAAGATGCCGTGACTAGAAGATTTTAAAAAACATAAAAAAAATGTCGGATCCCTTCGACCTGGCATCCGCACTGAAAGGAAGTCATATCGATAAAATGTTAGTGTTGTCAATGAAACATCGACATATTTTATCGACGTTTTTATTTGTCAACAAAAGAGATCAAACTTTCAATTAGAATATTGCCCACATATTTTCGTTACAATGGTCATGCCCATTTTATTTTAATCATCAACAACAACAGAATCTATGATGGACGACGTCGCAGGGAAGTAAAATGTATAAGAATTATGGCAAAAGATCCTTGTATTATTATCTTGTCAATGTAGTACGATATCGTAGGAAATTTATAAGAGCGTAGCCATATTTCATATACATTTTGCTTTCCTGCGATGACGTAGGATGTATGTAGTTACTGTGCAAAATCAGAAAAATAGCCTAGACGTATGATTCGGAGCTTGGAGGCACTGCAGCGCCGAACAATAATATACCTCGCATCCATACATTTATAGTCACATTCTCAGCATTCTTCTGGAACGCTTCATTTTTAAACTGTCAATTTGTAATTTTCTAACACTATACGTAAACACAACGTCATTCGATCACATCACTAGACAAACTAATCCGTCATCCAGTGCGGTTATCGGGTCATCGGGTATCGGGTGTTTCAGACCCGATAGCCGCACCTAATGAAAAAACTTTCCCAATAGGCCGATATCGGGTCGCATAGATCCGATAGTAATTTTGTTATTTTGAGGGTATGATTTGACGAGACATATCCAAAAATCAATGTATCTCTTTCCTACTCATGCTACAACCAGTGTATTTGCATCCCGGCCCAACGGAAACTACACCATTTTGGCCCTCGCACCGTGGGACAGTTGCGCATCGGGTGCCTTCCACCCGATACCGCGCTGAGCGTGTTAATAACCCTTTCCATTGTTATAGTTAAGTGTAGAGTCAAGTGTTATAGTTAAGTGTATAGTTAAGTGTTATAGAAGTGAAGTGAAGTGAAGTGAAGTAATGTAAGTTAAATGTAGGCCTAAATATAATCCAGATAAGTTGAAAAACTAGATGAAGTTTTGTTTTAGAATTTGGAAAATGTGAAAAGGATGAATAGATAAAGATTTAAGAGTGAAAGAGAAAGCAAATCAAAGAGAAAGAGACAAGGCGCAGAAAAGGTGAAGAGTGGAGAAGAACTTTTACGTTGGGCGCCAAAATGTAAGCCCCTTCGCTATCGATTTAGAAGTGCTAATAACATGAAAATGCAGAGCGAAATTGATTTTTTAATGTGTTCTTATGGTTTAAAACGTTACAGGGTCCTATGAAAATAAAGGTGATGACAAATAATAAGCTGCACAGCTCCGCAAGCATCAAGCAGCAGCAGCAAGGAAAAGGACATGTAAGCAGCAGCAGCAAGGAAAAGGACATGTAAGTAGCATAACACTACAACATATAATGATCTACTTATTTATTTATTTCAATATTTACTCACACACACACCCTTTCACACATCCATTCACTCACATATATGTATGTACATCAATTTTCCCATAAGATGAATTTATATTTATATATATTAGGGTCTTTGGTCCCTGGATAAGTGTCTTTGATTAATTTCTTTCTCTAATTATTAATTATTCTAGCTCATTATATATCTTAATCCTTGCTACAGATAGCTCCACTGTTAGTCTCATCTTTGAAATGTCTTGAATGAATGGCCTCCACGAAACAGGTTTCACCTAGTGTGGAGACCATAAGTAAGCATAAGTTTATAATGCTTTTGTAAATAAAGGATTTTGTATTTTGTATTTTGTATTTTGTATTTGTTCCTTAGCGGGGCGATTTAATTTTTCTCATAATAAAACTATAAAATCTATGACAATGCCAATAGACTTTTACACCCAACAATAACATAAAAATTCTACGCGCAATATAATTTTTGATTTTCTCCACGGTTTTCCACTTCCTTCCAAGAAAGGCATCGCCAACAAAAATAACGCGATATTTTTCAACAAAGAGCCTAACAAGTAGAAGAGCAAACAACGCGTGAAGCTTCCCCCTGAGTGTTCTACAACCTGTCATAAGAATCTCGGCGAGAGCGACTAACCGTGAATATAAATCTAGGTGGGTGTATAACCGGAAATGTTCTTGTGTATGTCTCCATAGCTGCGGCGATGGGCTAGAACCCTGTTACGTAATATTGAGTATTGAATAACTGGCAAAACGTGGACGAAACTGTGTTTTTGTACCCCCTAAGGGAATTTACTCTGTATTGGATTTTTGTTGTGCAGAGTGATGCATCAATAATAACCCCTATATTTTTACTAGATACAATTTTATCTTACACCCTGTAAACTTCAAAAAATGGTTTCTCATTCCAACCAGATTCCATATTTTCTTTTGATATCTTTGAGCTACTTCTAAGACATTAGTTCAGTTGCAAACGGCAAATCCAATCAGGAAGCAAGTGGCTCAAAGGAGCCGCTGGGCGGGCGGCGAGTCTAAGAACTCAAGTTGTACCTTCACCACCACGATATGTTTGTGCTAAGATGATGTATCCACCTTAACATACTAGGATTCGATCTTACACTCTTTATAAACACTATAAAAAATATTTTTCTATTTTAAAGCTACCGCTTCACTACCCATTCCAGGGCGATTCAATATTTGCATTTGATATCTTTGAGCTACTTCTACGACATTCGTTCAGTTGCAAACGGCAAATCCAATCAGAAAGCGAGTGGCTCAAAGGAGCCGCTGGGCGGGCGGCGAGCCGTGGGCGGATCGAGGACACACTCGTTAACTGCCTGGCCGATGTCGGGTTCTTTTATCTCGATGTCGAGCCACAGACTCTAATTAGTGGAGCGCGGTGAGCTCGATGAGAATCGGAGGGAATATACCGTAGCGGTCGAATCGTGTGACATGGGAAGATGTACCTTTTATATAGGAATGTATTGCATACTTCTTAACATGGCCAATTTCAATAACAAACATAGTACTATACAAGTCACTTCAAAGTGTTGTGGGAATCACATAGAATTAACTGTTAAATGAATTAAATAAACTCAGTAGTATATATTGTAATGAATAATTTTAGATTGATTAAGAAATTCAAAATGTGAAACACTATCTGACAGGTGAATCGTAAAGCATGATGTGCAAAAATGTATGAAAGGTTCGCCTAGTGTGGGGCCATAGATAAAACAGCCTGCGTAACATCTTCACACTATCCCTCCTACTCTAACCCATTTTTACTTGTATTTGTAATTTTCGTGAGAAACTGCTTTTGTATTATTATAATACCTAAAGTGTAATCGTTTCCAAATTTTTTTTTTATAATTTTTAAATGAATTCAAGAATTGCTTACAAAAATGAAGCTCAGTGGCCTCCTCGTACGAGACCCTCACTAAACCATCCCTGAGGTCAGGTGGTCTCTTACCACTTTGGCAACCTTCTGAAAGCCTTCTAAGAGATGTGCGAATATATGCAACAATAACAACAATGGAGCAACATAAGGCTGTGCCTATGAACATGGTTTCAGACTTCAGCCTCTGGAACAAACTCCCAAGCGCCACCAGAGACAGTCCGTCACTCAACACTTTTAAAAGTAATTTAAAAGAACACTATCTTCCTCTTCCATATTAAATTTAAGTATATGTATTTAGGTATATGCTATCTGTCTATAATATAACATAGCGTCACGCTTGTTCCTATACGGGGTAGCATAGGCACAAATGTGCCCACTTTCAGCCGGTTATTCGATACTACAATTTGCGTGACGGGTGGTTAGCGAATCACCTCAGCTATAAAGTAATGAAGGTTTCCTCACGATGTGTTTCCATTACCGTAAGCACGTCCGCAAAATGTAATAACATGTCCACTCGCGTATGAACACTTAGTATGGACTTGCATTAAATTTTAATTTACCTATCGTCCACTCGCGCATGAGCACCTAGTATGGTCTTGGAATAATATTTATATATATTTTTTTTAAATAAATACTACTACCCACTATTCTTTTTTACTACTTGCAATACTGACCGGAAATAGAGGATAAACGTACCTTTTCTCTGGTATCTCACACTTGATTGGTCGATTGACTGAGTAAATGAAAAAAAAATCGGTAATGTGGCTGGCTGCCATGTTTTTATGGCTATTGAGAGGGTTAAGATAAATTACTTATCTCATATATATCTCATAGGTATATTTATGAACATATTGGTAAGTAGTTAATTATTTTATAATTAACTTATTTGATTTTGTACACATAGGTCTACCTGTTGTTTTATTATATCCTGTCGATCCTAGGTTTGCTGGAAGAAATCTCTTGTTAGAGATAAGCTCGCCTTTGTACATTTATTTTCCATTTACTAGTCTGTAATACTTACGTTTATGTGCTATAAAATATAAAATAAGTAAGTATATAATATTCGATAATTTTGCAGGTTAATTTTTTTCTATCTAATTGAACCTGCAAAATTCTAAAGTGATATTTTGTTCATTCAGAAAATAATTCACCGACATCCAAACATCGCGTGCTGCTGCCACTACTTCATGGCTCTGGTCACTTTAATGCTGCTCAGAGCCAACTATCAATCTATTTCCGGCACTTCGACAATAAGCGGCGAGTTTCAGATGTTGACTTATGATGCGGGGCATGGTCCTGGCTGGTGATTTCCCTCTAGACATGATTTTTACGATTTGCGGAGATGATTTTGACGAATTCGCTCGGCATTGGTTTTGATCGCTGCTGGCCTCCTGTGGACTCGCCGTCGGCTTCTTTTGGGTCTGTCATCGATAGAGAACATCTCAGTGAGCCTTTTGATAGTGCAATCGTGTGCTTTCAAATTATATCGAGTTACTTTTTGAAATCGAAAAGGTCTATTGGTATTTGGTCACACTTATGAAGCGCGATGATTGCGTCACGATTCTCTTTCACGCCCCACTCCATATCTCCAGATGGCATTGATGCGATCAAGTAAGGAGTTTACAGAAGACCAAAACCTATATAGGTTACTCTATATTTTAATTAATCCGAATTCTAATATTTGAGACAAAAAATATAGCCAGACTTAGGTAAATTAATTTCTTCTTCTAGCTGTGCCAACATACTGTTAAGCTAGAAGTCTAAATAATGACAGACTACACTATTCTCTTAATGATTCCCTGACAGAAATCAAACGGGTTGAACTCTGGAGTACCACGTCGGAAAAAGTAGTACTGAGTGTCCATGTTCTTCGAGCATTTTATTTAGTACGTTTGTCTTATGTCGTTGAATAATTATGGAGCTGAAAAATGTCATACTATTTATACATACATACCAAATAGGATTTGCGTTTTGGTCGGGATATGAGAGATAACTGAAACCCCATACTGAAAAATAGAAAAAAAAAATGGGAATAGGTCTTAAAAATATTCGCACTGACTTTCGGGATATATATAGGTGCTAAAAGGCCCGCAGAATGGTAATGCGCGAAACGTCAAGGCGTGTATTGTCATAGTGACTTCAGGGGCCCAATTCTGTACTGGAGATTGCATCGAGATCGAATCGCGACCGCTCCAAAGGGCGCAAAACGCCGCATTTGACAGTCAGTCTCCAAACAAAATAGGTGCCGCCGACAAGCCAAACACGTCATTCCGCGCCCCTCGGAGCGGTCGCGATGCGATCGCAATGCAATCCCCAGTACAGAATTGAGCCCCAGATTCTGTGGGTGTAGTCAGCAGACAAATACAAAGTATCTCCAAGTATGCCCAATAATATCCTCTAAGCAGTATTTCTGCTTGTGGTGGGATTAACCACAGAAAAGCTGAGTACTACCTGTGCATAAATCAGGATATATATATTTTCCAATTTAATTCATTTATAGGTCCGCAGAATGCATATGGGTGTTTGTATGTGGATCCTTGTTTACGCTATCGGGTTTAATTGTATAATTCAAATATCAACTCCACTCCTGTACTCCTATTGTATATCCGGACTTGTGCTGCTTTTTGTAGTCTCTGATTCACTGTCAGACCCGGTATTAATGATGATCTCCTCATCGACCAAGTTCTCTCTGTACCAGTAATTGAGATTCCAGCTGTTCAACATTACTAGGATCCCAATATATTCTATAGGGTTTAAATCATAGTTAAAAGGCGGTAATCGCAATGATCAGCCAAAATTGGATCAATGATGAAATGTTTAGGAGCTTTGAGGGATTTGATGATCAAAATTCAAAATCATCGACTCACATCGACATCACACAACCATCACTGCTTTTTTAAGACCCATGTTCCCCAACCCTGTATTCCACTTAACTATGGTATGATATGTTACTATAATGCTATTCCGCGGTATTTTAGGTAAAAGTTTTTGTTCTAACCACATCGGAGTTCATTTGGTCATGGTAGTCGGCAGCTGCGAAAATTAGGAGTGCGCCATCTACAAATCTGTTTTCGCTTTCACCATGAAGCATCTATCGGCGACCAGGTATCGTTCTTTTTTACTCCCTGTTCCCTAGCATGAAAACCTGTGAGACATATATTAAAAAAGCAAGAGCTGTAAAAAAGGAATACAAGGAGCTTAGATCATCACCAAAGTTGACAACGAATGTGATAAGCAAAAAAGGGAAAAATATATAACTCCGAATAGAAATAATAGAAGAAGCCACTAAATTCTACGAAAAACTATACTCCACACAAGATATAAAGAACGAATTGTTTTCAGAACCGATACGAAAACCTCTTAGAACCATATTTTATAATATACTGACAGCCAGGAAAACTCCACAGCCATGGTCTAAACTTTCCATTACTCTAACTACATATGCAAAGCGACAGAGCAAAATTGAACAACTAACCAATAAGTCTCATAATATGTACATTTTTTTCCCAAAAATAGTATCATACCCACTAACCAAGACGTTAGATGAGAATTAACCACTAGAACAAGCCGGATTTCGTAAAAACTTCTCAACTACAGACCACATGTTTGTTGTTACACAATTAATAGAGAAAACGAAAGAATATAGATGGACTCTTTACATATGTTTAATAGACTACACGAAAACGTTTGGCTTATTGGAACATTCTACTATCTGGGAGGTATAGGTTAACCTAACCTAACCAAATAAGGTATCGCAAATAATAATATCGAACTACTGAACAAATCTACTCAAAAAATTAAAGCGAAAGGTACATGGCACATGCGGTTTTGGGGTTTGAGATTTCACTTCCATGTGTATTATAAGTTATATACAAAAGATTTGATGCTCTCCAGGTAGCTATTTGTTGATACCCTACATAGAATTTTTATGAGTAATATAAGTAATATGAGCGACGCCGCGAGTTTTCGCATCGCAAGAGAAATGCCCAAATGATATTCAGGAATATAAACTGGTAAATCAAAGGAGTAAAAATCAACGGGCAGTACTTGAGCCATCTGCAATTCGCAGATGACATTGCAGTATTTGCAGAAACCAGCGTCCAACTGGAGACCATAGCCCGACAGCTAGAAAAATAAAGCATATTGGTCGGTTTGTCACTTAATGGGTCTAAAATAAAAAATATTACAAATGGTGCCAGAGAATTAGTAACTGTAAATGGAGAAGTCATAGAATACGTCAATTAATATAAACCTAGGCCAAGCCATTTCATTCACAGACCCGTCAGAAAACGAAATAAACAGAGGATTGCAATCGCTTGGAAATTATATTCCAGTATCTTGAAAGAGATAATGAAAAATAGCAAGGTTGATATTACAATTAAAAGTAAGTTGTATGACTTAGTGATCCTTCCCAGTATAACATATGTCTGTCAAACATGGGCTCTCCAGAATAAAGATGAGGACAAGCTTGCCATACAACAAAGAAAAATGGAAGGAAGTATAATGTGTAACTCTGTCTGTAGTAGGATAAAGTGGCAACCCCAACGAAAACTGGATACATTAAAGAATATGTAAAAAATCTCACGAGAAAATCTCAAAACTTTACAAGTGTAGATTACATGGTTAGACAATATTTAATGCATTCACAAGCGATAATAAAATCAAATAGGTAATGCTGACGACCCGAATGGCCGCGTCGGCAGTGACCCTGCCTATACTAAGCCAAGGGTCCCGGGTTCGAGTCCCGGTGGGGGCGAATATTTGTTTGATGAGAACGGATGTTTGTACCCCAGTCATGGTAGTTTATCTATCTGTATAATATTTATCTATATAAGTTTGTGTATCGTTGTCTAGTACCCAAGATACAGGGAATCCTAGTTTAGGGCTAGATCAATGTGTGTAAAGTGTCCAAGGTAAGGTAAGGTACTTAATGAGATCATAAAATATTCCCCCTCTATCTCTCTCTTTCTCGCGATCACACTCGACCAAAATCGTTGCTATCCGTACTAAGTTGTCTTCACACGGTTTATGTCTCTGGGCGATGACGTCAAATAACAACTTTGAAGGGAACTGTTAAGGGCATAACCTTTCTGCGGGGCTTATACTATGTTTTGTTTGTTTCTTAGTATAGGGTTGTTTTTTTTAAAGGCACTAATTTTAGCCTTTGGTTTTGTCACATTCACTTTTCGATTTTCGAATCATGGCTAATGAAGTTATTTACTTCAAAAAGTTAGTTGACGTCGGTGTTTATTTTCATTTTATCACCTATTTTAGTTTCCGGTTGCTAGAAAATAAGAACATACATAAAATTCAAAATTCCGCTGTCATCTTTACATCAATATATAGGTAGAAAAATATATTTGTATCAAACGATTTGCCGGATTGTGGCCTAGTGGTGGGCTCGCTTCATTTGCCCCAACTTGAAGTGGGCTCGCTTCGCTCGCCATAATTAAATAATTATCATTAGACCCGATAAAAAAATCGAACTTCAAGCGCGATGTTCCCCAAACCAGAGTTGGAAATAAAATAAAAAAAAATAATAATTCGATAGTGGATCTGATGAATGGATCCTAAAAGAATGATCGTTTTTCGACAGCGCTTTCGATTAATTCCGGAAAAACGAGACACACAAGGAAAAACTTCGTTATATCACGGAGGTGGTGGCCGGCCAGCAACACGTATAGTCCTGTGGGCGGGCGGGCGGCCGCGCGTGACCGTCATCGCTTGACGTGCGAATCATTGTTTAATTGAAGGCGGGCAGGGGGCGGGTGGCGCATCGATCGTCTCGCGTCGTCATAGCAACGCAGCCCCCCCCCCCCGACCCCCGGCTTCCCGTCGTACCGACGCCCCCAGATTCGTTTGTAATCATTTGTTTCGCGGCTGTCGAATAATGGTGCTCGTCAAACTGTGAGAATTTGATATATTATGTTATGTCGAGCCGCATGTACATACATACTCCTACATAACATAACATAGCGTCACGCCTTTTCCCATATGGGGTGGCAGAGCCACAACTGTGCCCACTTTGAGCCAGTTATTCAATACTCCATTTTGCGTGACAGGGGGCTAGCCCATTGCCGCAGCTATGGAGTAATGAAGGTTTCCTCACAATGTTTTCCATCACCGTTAGAACGTCCGTATAATGTACTTAAGATAAATTAATTATCTCATTGATACATGGTCAGGAATCGAACCTGCATCTCCTGTGTGAGAAGCAAGCGTGAAACCCATTAGACCACGGGCTCATACTCCTACACCCTATATATATTCATACAGATGTAACTTCTAGTATGTATAGTATCCCATAGTCTACTTTGTGTGATTGCGTTCATGGCGGATGCACACGCATTGATGAAATTCAAATTATTTGCGTTTTGTTATAATACCTTTCGATTAAGATGTTCTAATCTAAGCAATGGTACAATAAATACAAATGAAAATACGTTTATTTTGTATATGAGGTAACATAATTGTATTTGTATTTGTAATAGCTTCTACAGTTTAAACCTAAGACCCGTGCTACGCCGTAGCAGTGCAGTAGTCCTTTTTTGTTACTTTTCCTTTAGTTTCAATAACTAATTTATCAAGCCTTACCATATCATACATGACCTACATAGTAACATACATACAAGTATACATTATTGTATATGGCGCTACGCGCTGCTACGTTACGTAGGTATGCAATCTGCTACGAAACGCGCTACGAGACGCCACGTAGCAAAAGGATGTCGCTTCATTATGCAACATGATTACATTTTCGAAGCAGTCTCGTGTTGTTTAATTAACGAGCTACGAGAGACGGGTACGGTTTAATATGAATATGATGCGATAAAATAAGACATAATAAAAGAATTCCAAATATTATTTACATTAAGGTATGATTCCGAACTTGGCAGCAGTCAGCAGTACCGCCGTAACAATGCTGTCGGAGCAGTATTATGTATTAATTCGGTTGCTTTGAGTTCATGTGCTATCTCTGCCACGCACGCGTCATAACGAGTCTGCGCGACACTGCTGCGCAGCAGTGTTGCCGAGTTCGGAATCGTTTCTCATATAACCTATACGGAATATACCGGGACCGGCAGCACTGGGGCGTACTGCCGAGTTTGGAATCATACCTTTAATTTATATAATGTCCGGCTATTCCACTTGCTCGGAACATTGGGGGGAGGGGCGAGGGGGGGTGTGAACGGGCATGGGTGGGGGGGAAATGAGATTTCCTTTGAGCTACGCTGCCGCCGCCATGATTGCGATCTCGGGCGACCTTGCGAAGACCCTGCGAATAATAAGCCATGACTCGGACTTCAGTCGCTCAACTGGCAAAATTAATAACACCAATTACTCTCCAGGCTTCTTTGTTACATTTTATTTAATTTATTTTGGGCATTTCCTTCAACAAGTTTTCAATCTTTTACTTATCGTCATCCTTTACTTTCTTCCAGCTGTCAGTTTTTTAGGTAATTAGTTCGTTTTGATGCCTTCAGGCACTAGGTAATTAAAGGTATTGCGGTTCGGTACTGATTACAAACTCCGACTAGTACGTCACTCGTCTTCTCCATATTTCAATATTGTGTTGAATCCTGGAAAATCCGGGCAAGAATGCGCCAAAGGATAGGCATTAGAGATGTGGTGTTGAAGAAAAATGTTGAGAGTTCCCTGGATTGAATCCAGGACTAATGAGCCCATTCTCCAGGAATTGTAATTACCACTTGTCTCTCTGACAAAGACAAACTGACTGAACATAACATAAACAGTTACATACAAGCACATACGTAGCTTCTGACCCCACACTAGGATACCCTATTTTTCGGGACACAGAAACTGTGACGTCACACAACCTCCAAATATAAACCTCCATGACCTGTTTTTTTTCTTTTTGCTTTACCCCCAGCCGGGGATCGAACCTGAGGACAGAACAAAATGGAGATCCCTGGTAAAGCCCCGTACCAACAACCACGGCAGTCACGATCCTCAGCTATGAAATATGAACAATAATGATTACAATTTTGACGATGTCAAATTAGCGATTTCGACTCGAACGAACTCGTTAAACGTTTCGTTAAAATATTTTATGTGTACTCAAGTTTATATTTTAAGTATTTTTTGTTGTTCTTACATGTTCAACCTAACACGAAGGATAAAGGGGGCTTCGCTTTGCTCACCCCCTTTACCCTTCACCTATGCCACCGCAATGTTTTGCTCTGACATAAGCTATGCAAATCAGCTGTTGTCGTGACACCATCTTGTTTTCCAACACGCCGGCTTTCGGTAAGACAGATTGACTTGTTAAACGTCGGTATTTAATTAACGGTCTAGAAAGTTAGTTAAGTGTCTGATTTAAACAACTGCGACATAAATACACAAAAGACGGGTGAATACATGAATCCCACATTCATCCCACCATACTTAAAAAACCATAGTCATTTTCCACAGGCGTCTCGGTGTTATTGCTTCTGTCCATCATACTTACTCCGGCCACCCAACCAAAATGTAACGCGATAAAAAGGGGCTGCTTTTAAATTGTCCGCAGCAGGCAGCTGCCGGCAGGTGCCCGGCGAGGGAGTGGCTCGCTGTTGACACGAAACGCTCATTTTAGGACCACACTTTCTAAAAGCGCTCCAACAAGTCCTTTAGAGTATCTCTGGAAGGAGTGTTTTTTCCTCAATATTTTTTAAGCGTTTCTTCTGGCCCCACACTATGGCACACTATATCCCGGGAACCAGAAACAGCGACGTCACACATATAAACATCCAAGACCTGGGTTTGTTTTCCTTTTGCCTAGCCGGGGATCGAGCCCGGGACCTCTCGCATGGTAGGCAGATATTTTATTTTTATTTTTTTTAATTTAACTTATGTACCAATTTCCAATTCTAATTTCTCAGGACATTGGGGTGTGCTTATAATATTGGGTGCTTACCTATGAAATTGGCGAATTTTTCTTACAGATTCAGGAGTTCATAATTCGAGTGATTCAATAGCTATTTCCAGTTTTTTTTTTGTTTTAAAATTAATTTCAATATTTAACATCTACTTATTAAATTTTCTTTTGATTTTCAGTTTGATAACTAAAATGTTAACTTCAAAATCAGTGCCTCCTAAATGTCATCAATTTTCATGATAATATTCGTAATATTTTTTTACAGCTGACACTTTTCAAAAATTATATAAAATTTTCTGTTAGCTAAATGTTGTCTCATTCATACACACAACATTATAAAATTAGGATCTGTCATTCCTAAAAATAATACAAAAATGTTTGTACTGAAAATTGAGATAACTTCAATTTCTCCATACAAAACGCCAATTTCATACGTAAGGACCTAATATATGCTTGTAAATATACACAAACAGTGTTTTGCACTTTACTAATTTTTAACTTCGTTTCGTAAGCCAATTAACTAGAAGAGGCTTTCAATTATTTTCCATTATAATGAGTGCCTCAGCCAATTATAAATTTGTTTGCCAGTTTCGTGTTTCTGCGTCTTGTATTTTTCCGTGCGCATGTTATTACTGTCACCGTAACATTTCCAAACCGTTCTCGTTAGTTTATAAACTATCGATAAATTGTAAACTGTACCGTACTGCGTACAATATTATGTGTTAGTTTATAATAAAACCGTTAAATTGTGAACTGGTTCTAACATGAATTGCAAACGAAATACCAAGGCAAACTCTGCGGCAGCTTAGGTGAAGACTAGAGGGGGCGAGCGCAGCGAAGCCCCCGAATAGTCTTCGTCTTAGGTTGACATGTAAGTACAAAAGAAACGTAAATTATAAAACCTGACGGTCCGGTTTACAATTTGTTGATAGTTTACAAACTAACACGTTAGTTTATAAACTAACGGTTTTGACAATCTTACGGTGACATATATATGAATAGCGCAGTTTTGGGTTACCTATACTTTGTACGAGTATACCTGTGAGGTTTTTACAGCGCTAATCATATACAGGGTGTCCCAGTGGTATGCCACATGGAGAGAAAGTGCTTTAAATATTGTACATAGACGTTTTACTATAATATGACTTTATTTTGTATTTAAAAAATCAAAAATTTAAAAAAAACTATTATAGTAACCGGAAATCGAACATGCCAAATGTGGAAAAAGGTCCTGCAATTTAACGATACAATCTTAAGTATTGTTTTTGTTTAAGGAACAAAAGCATCTTAAATAAAAAGAGACCATGAAATTTAAAATTTTTAAGAAATATGTAGTACTAAATATGTGGTACTTTGAATCAGTTAGTTGCAAGAAACACGGCAAAGTCAATATAAAGGCTACCTATTAATTTTCTTGAACAACTTTTTAATTAAATGTTACAAGATGTTTTATGAATGCTAGCAAAGTCTACCAAAATTTATGAATACGCGCGGACGCATCTTTTTGACAAAATATTGGATTAGTTATGAATCCCATTTAAAAAATACATTTTTTTAAACGTAATATATATGCGTATTATAATTGTAAAGTTAAGTTTTGTTCAGGGAACATAGCATCTAAATTAAAGGGAAGACCATGAATGTTTACATTCAATTAAAAAATTGTTTAGGATATTTTTTAACCGACTCAAACTATCACTATGACTAGAAAATTACAAATTTCATGACCTTTTATTAAGATGCTATGTCCCTAGAACAAAAATTATCCATGTGGTTACGCCTTTTGATCGGTATCGTAACATTACAGGGTTATTTATTCCACATTGGGCAGGTTGGATTCCCGGTTAACATTTCCGATTTTTTTAATGTTTTAAAAACAAAATAAAGACTTCTCACTCCTTCTACTTTACCTCCATGAAGCATAGCTGTAGGACATCTTGTATATACTTAAATCTTAATAAAACGGTGTATTGCTTATGGTTTGAAAGCGACTGCCCTCACTTTTACGTTTCGGAGACACAGATTCACTTGTTACGCGATTAATTAGATTTCAGTTTCTTGGTGTAGTAGGGCCTCCGTGTTAATATGATTGTCTTTTATATATATTCCCGGCTGAATCATCATTTATTCCTCGTTAAGTGTTATTGAACCACCACTTCTCGAAAAGCACGGCTTATATCTCGTTAATTATCGAACTACCTTCCTACATTCGGATGAAATTCATAGCTGGAACTCTCACGTTTGTGTAAACATCTCAAAGCATTTGAATAATTCGTCAATGATTTCATCATGTTCGCTTGAAACTCACGTTCTCGCTACAAATTTACCAAAAGCTTTCTACAGCGACAAAAGAGAAAAGCTGTAATAAAAGCTCCTCGCTTCGTCCCTTCTTTTGAGCTTCCCGCTAAGTCGATACCGGGAAGCTACAATATTTTCTTTGTTAAAGCTACAAAGTAGGTCTCATAGCGACGCTTGGGTAATTCAAAATATTTTCTCTCGTAAATTGGAGCTGAATAAAGCTATTTTGTTAAGAAGTAATGCAAATGGTTCAACATCTCACTCATCTTCTGGTGAACTCGTTCTCATAACTCTGTAATTGCCTCTTCTTAATATCTACCTTAGTATTCTACGTCAGTGCGTTGAACTGTTTGTTAAGGTTTATGTAAATTGACCTTTTGTGATTTTTGTCATTTTATAAACATAATTAAGGAAACTGTAAGTGTTCAATTAGAAAATTATCATTTCTGTGTAGTCGTATATATTTTTATTGTGACAGTTTGATTCTTATTAAAATAAATAAAGTTCTTATTTTTTTGTAAGTACTATTAATTCTGAGGGCCTGTTCCAATATATCAGGTTAAACCCTATGTGACAAATAAGACGTACATTTTGTACGTAATTTCACGATTTTTCTGTCAATTGTTCGGAAATTTTGAAGCATGAGCCTGTGAGTAATTCTTAGTTCTTAGAAAGAAAAAAAATATTAAAATATTGACCACATTCAAGCATTCGCAGTAACCATAATACCACATTAGCGTTGTGTCACACACCAATTGGTGTGTTTTGCTAAAAAGTTACGGCGTCAGTGCTGCCCGTAACGAAATTTCGCGGCTCTTATCGTCAAAGAGCGCTCACGATGTTCCTTCCTCACACGAGTGCTCATTGATCCCGGCAGCACCCCACCCCCTTCCACTACCCGTCCCACCCCCCAGCACCCACTCTCCAGGGAGCCATTAGAGCCTGTGGCTGTATTGAAAAGGTAGAGAAGAGACGCTACAGTAGTCGAATTAATCTAGAAAGCATGCAATTACCTGAGTAGCAGAGTGCAACAGTGACACGGCAACCTTTGAGTTATCTCCGGGTCTTGGATAATGTTAAGTTTTATGTTGGTGTCCTACTTTTGAACTGCTTGTTGGCTTTGTTTTTGATCGGAGCTCTGTGTATTATCTGGCTAAAAAACCTATGAAAGTTAGTGCTGTCGAAAACGGTAGCTATTGCATTGCCACAAACCAGTTGCCTGAGCTGTTTTCAGAAGAAAAACGCGAGTCGGACTCGCGCACGAAGGGTTCCATAGCACCGTATAATGGTAGGGATGGTGTGGTTTAGAAAGTGATTGATGCGACTACTTTCATTCTCCATGTTCGTAACCAGGTGCATTCATAAGTTTGTACATGGTTTACAGATAAATAAAAACCTTGGCAATTTTAGGTATGGTTTCCTGTAATCTTTGGCTAACGTCCTACATTCTGTATTTTTTTTCAATTTTTAGGCTCTGTAGTTTCGGATGTAAAGAGGGGGGGTCATTTTTGCACTTTTTTGATCATAAATTATAAAGTTATCAAAACTAAATATTTTTTAAAGTTTATAACTAGCCCTTTTCAACCTCTACACGACTTGCAACGGTGAATTATTATTTTTTCGTTTTGTCATTTTACTCCCTCCATTTTTTGTAGTTTCTGAGGAAAGTGTCACAGACGGACGAAACTGTCCAGATATAATCTCGAAGATTCATCAGCAACTAGTTAAATACCAGTGTATACAGGGTCTCATTCAGAAACAGAACAGAAGGTTTGCCTTCTGTATGTGGGCGCCTACTGTTTCATCCTTATACCATGTTATCGGGGAGGTATACCTCTCAATTAAACCGGATGTCCGTCAACTTTTATATAGGCATCTGTGCGACCATCACTCGCCGACGACGGCCCTTTCAACTGGGCGTGTAGCTAGCTCCCCCAGCGCACTCCGTGATACAGCCTCCAGCCGATTCGGACATGAAAGCATTTTCCAGTGTTTCACGATCAGATTATACGTTTGGCGTGTGGGCGAACGTGTTTTGCCTCCAAATCGGGAGGGTGGAATCGGATGCCTTTAACTACTACCGGTATTGGTGACTTTACTGTAGGTTTTCATCAGTCAGAGAGGCACATATTTGGACTATAGATCATAAGCGGAAAGATTACGTGCTCGTTACTTCATTATACATAGATAGGCTTGAATTGTAGCCACTACTATTTAATTAGTCCAGTATCTCATAGTTATCTGTGTAAAAGATAATGTGATGTTTCAGCGAAGATATTAATAAATTTATCTCCTGGACACGCTGCTTACAAGGAACACAAACATCGAAAGAAATGCATAAACCTGTACAAGTGTACTGCTAAATATAGCAGTATGCTCGAGAGTGGGTGCTTTAAACAGGATTGTTCGGTGTAAAGTTGCCTCGCTAGCGGAGCCCGGGGCGGCGGCGGCGGGGACGGCGGCGGCTCGGAGCCCCCGGCGAAGCCTGCCCGGGAAACTTTGTGGCACAGAGGAGTTAGCTCAACTAGAGAAAATAGAACAAAATCACTGCTTTTACCTACGTTCTAATTAGAACCATTTTCCACGTTGTGCATTCGTGGAAAATGGCGAACTGGAAACTGTTAGCTATATATGGTTTTAGTTCTCGTTTTTCTTCTGTCAATCTGGAAGTTGACTAGAGATAAGTGCTATGCTAGATCTCTTTATATATATAGGCTCTTAGGCATTACTGCAAATCACTTACGTCGAATAGCTTCTATATAACAATAAGTAAGTATACATTATTGATAAACATACTTACTAATGCTGTAATCAAGCCTACATTCCTACGTTCCACACATCACTTTTCTCTATTGTTTAAGTACAGTTAAACCGCGCTGTTACTGACGAGCGTACATTACAGAGGTATATGAGTTTATGCAATTATATACATCTTGTTCCATCCCATCCCAATGATCCCTCACAATAGAGAACGAGGATCTCGCTGTGCCCGGGTCGCGAGTCGCGAGCTAGGCATGCGTAGGCACTGGGCATGTCTGGTTGCCTAGCAGCCAGCACTGCCTGGGATGCCGGGACCGACACAAAGGTTGCCGATCCACCCACCCACAAATCAATTCTGCCCCACTAACATAGAGTTCATTATGGTATGGGAAGGAATACAACTCTCAAATGGGTAGTGGGAAGTGGGATATACAATTTGTTGAATTTCTTATTACGAACTTTAGAGTAGAGAGGTGATACGGTTACAGCGGGTGAGGCAGTGAAGTTTTTGATTTGTATTTTGTTACAAACAAGTAAGAAAACGTACAAGAGCACGCTGCGAGTTGGAAATCGATGTTTTTGAACTTCTTAAGAAATATGTACCTACCTAGCCCTCCATGATCTTTTTTCCTATCATGCCTGGGTTTTCTGGAAGAAATCTATTATTATAAGCTCGCCTTTGTACATGTGTTTTGTTGGAATATAACTGCTTTAATATGAGTGTGCATAAAGAATTATAAATTATGGAGTAACCCCGTACGCTTTGTCGCATACGTACGTACGGTGTGCCAGAGGCACAAATGCTTTACGTGATAGGGGTCTAGCTCATTTAAGAATCCATCAGACCTAATGAGTCACATGAAAGATATCAGGGCCTTCGTATTGAATACTCGAATATTTTTGTTATTGACCTGACACCATATTGTGGTTAGAAAGGGACGAATATAGTCTAATTATCGATTCCAGATTATTGACAAGTGTACTCGCAATGATGATAATTAAACATTCGACAGCCGCCCTACCCCGCCCATACCCGCTCCACCGCCGTAGCCGCCCGCCCTAGCTTCACCAAGGACTACCAAACCTGAGTAATTATAGTCGCCGTCAAAGGAGCATGTTGCCATAGTTACTTTCATCACTTTAATGAAGAGATGAGAGACAACATATTGAAAACGTGTTGACGAAGAATTTGTACTGAGGTAGACAAAAAGGGTGATGTAGAGTCAGACAAGCGTTAAATTAATTAATGTTAATTATCGTGTATCTGTATTCAATAATAATGGTGTGCATTTTGTCTTCCCACAACATAGAAAGTACATCGGTAACTTAAGTTTACACTCATAGGTTGGTTATATTAAGGTGTAGTGTAGACATAATGTTCATCATCTTAGAATATTGATAACAGGCAACGTTGCGTGATTTTTTATTTGAAATAAATAATAAATGTTGCCCATTAATGACCCCAACGAGTCGCACAGGCCTTTATCCGGATACGAGTAAGATTAAGCCATACTCCACCATTCTGGCTCAGTACAGCTTGAAGGAGGGATTTTACGAGCTCGATCACATAGCGATAGTAGCAGGGACCTACAGCTTACCGTGTCATCCGAAACATTGAACGTCCAAAACTAAACTTAAGATAAGTGAATTATCCTATTAGTGTATAGTCAGGATTAGAACCTGCATCTCCAGCGTGAGAAGCAAGCGTAAAACCAATTAGACCACGGAGCACATACGATACGGAATATAATACGTGTTAATTAATTGTATCACTTATCCACCTTTAGGAGGCAAAATGTGAACGCATTTGTGCCACTACCACCCCGTATGGGAAAGTCGTGACGTATGGTCCATTTATTTTATGAAGTTACATTGGAGCTCTCCATAATACTTGCACACATGATAGAGTAGTATCTGTATCATTGAACATCTCTCCCGGCGGATATGGCATACACGTATCAAAGAGAATATACTTCCATTAGTGCACATTTGATACTAATTGCATTTAGCTGGTTGCGTCCGGCGCGCAATTCAGCAGCCCACTGGACTCTGTTGACTGGAAAATATTAATGGGTGAGCTTTTAATTCAGTCAGAGTTCTTTATTACGTCGTTCTGTAATTAAGATTCAATTCATTTATCAGAATTGTAGCTAGGGAACATTTTAAATGGTCGTATTCTGGCGCATGAGTTAATTGATGACTATGATGACGCATGTATTTTTCCGTCATCTGTTGGTAGTAAATATATATTATCATCATACAAAGCTCTAACTTAGTACCAACTATCCATTTTGACTTGGTGGACCCATCAAGGATGGCTTAGGCACATATTTTCATCCCAATTTAAGTAATAATTCAAGACTGTCAAGGGGCTAGGCGATCGCAGCCCATATTAAACATTTACATACATACAGGCACATACATTGCTTCTGTCCCGAGACTAGGATTCCCTGTGTCTTGGGAACCAGAAACCTGACCTGGGGTTTTTTTTGTGTATCCCCACCCGGGAATCGAACCCGGGACCTCTGGCACGGTAGGCAAATCCACAACCGCAGCGCCAAGAAGGTCGTCATATTCAGACAAATATGCAAAAAATAAAACTGTATTTTCAAGGATCTCGCCTAGGTAGAGGGTAGGGCGGGCGACGGGTGTGGGCGGGCGGGCGACAGTGGCTTTTGCCGTTAGCTGTCGGTGAGCACATCCATTTCACGCACCGCCGATTACCAGCGAATTTCCTAAAGCCGTGCCAGCCTGAGCCGCAAACCGAGATGTTTATCCGAACAACATCGTTTGTTTGACCGAGCTGAAATAATCGCTACACGGACAAAATTCTAATGTAGTACCCTCTACACTTAAGCGTATCGCCATTATATATGTACGTCTGCATGAATGGACAAAAATGTTACACTTTAATTGTTTAATTGTATCCTTTGATAAAAACCTGCTGATTGGAAGGTAGAGACAGTGTAAAAACCTGTCGAAGAGTCGCCTCTACGTCAATCTAACAATATAGTTTCATTCTTATATTGTTTCCAGAGAAAACGCTAGACATTGTTGTCTCAATCTTCTAACCATAAAGTATATGTTATCTGTTACTTTCCGTTTTCCGAGAACGTACAACTAACTACAAATAATTTAATACATCTTCTACATATTCCCTGAAGTCATAAGTTGTTCTACGAGGATTATTTGTACGTCTCCATTAGGTTCCGGACGGTCGCCACGGCAACGGGGCCGAGCTCACCTGTCACACACACACACACCACCTGGTACACAGACGCAAGCCTTCATTGCACGCAGCACAGCATCCTGCATAACAAATATATCGAGCCTTATTGCGAATGTGGGACAGTTGAATTTATAATGACTTGCTGTCTATAGTGCGACGACTTGACTTTGATACCTGTCGTCATATAACTTAGTATGACGAGAGGTATATCAGTAATGTTGTCGGGCTGTGGTGGAGGTAAAGGTAGTTTGCGATGCCCGGGCTGGGTAAGGGCTTGCATGTAGCCTGCACTGACATCCTGGCTGTCGCAGATTGCACAACCTCTGTGTGATAGATCTCTGTCGAATTGCAGCAAGCTTTCCGTTTCAGGGAAGGTATAAAGGGTACGTTTTGGGGACTAATAGAATGGTCGTTTGCACCCAGTGTAAAGGTAGTGACGGGGACATCCAGTTGGAGGTTCGAGGTTGGTACTACACTTTTACTTGATGTTGTGAGCCCTGTGAAGTCCTGTATGAAGCTATGTGTAGCTAAAATTACTTATAATAAAAATATTTGCCCTTAGTGGTGTCTTTGATTAGCGTTCCTTCCTAAAGTAGGCTATCTGAGTGTGCTTTTGAGTGTGTATGTGGGTATGGGCTTTCCTTATGTGGGTATGATTCTTCAAATGTAACTGCGTAATCCTATTCTGTGTTCTAAGTAAATACATGTTTTTTCCGTGCAAACTCAAATTGATAACAAGCTATAGGTTATTTAATACTCCATTTGGCGTGACTGGGGGGCCATCGCCACAGCTATGGAGATTGAAGGTTTCCTCGCGATGTTTTCCATCACCGTTAGAATATCCGTCTAAATTCCATATGATAATAATTTACTTATACCCGTTTCGAAACCGCATCTCATACATGAGAAGAGAGTGTGAAACGACTAGACCACGGATCTGTGGCGAGTCAGCCGATATCTTGAATATCGTCTGTGAACGAGTTACAGGGTAACCGGTTCATACAGGGCATGTGTCATTTTTTGTAGTAGTAGTTAGTTATAATAATTCAAAATATAAAATTAAACTTTGACCAGGACATTTGAAACTTCAAGCTAAAACTTGTTGAAAATGTCAAACCATAGTGTTCTGAATTGTTGTGATTGATATCCTAAAGTGGCCAAAAATACATATTAAGGAAATTCCGCTTTCTTGAAAAAAAAACATTAAGCAAAGCGGTTGAAACGAGCGTCTGATGCATTCGTATAAACATTCTGATTTTCATAAAAACTTTAGCTTCTCCCTTTTCCCCTTGTAGTGCCTAAATTTTGATGAAAAAAATACTCAACTTAAGTCCTGGATTACTTAACTTCTTATTTGCAAGATTTCAGAATTAGGTCAAGGATATTTTTTTTTATTTCATGCAAAGTTCACCCCCGATAGCCCACTCAGTGGGGAAAAAATTAAAAATCTCTTTGTTAACTGTGTCTGAATAATATTGATTCCAACTTCGATGAGTTTGGCAAAGTGATTAATCTCACCTGGGTTCCGCCGCTATGCTTAAAATTAGTAAAAAAAATCAAAATAACGGTTTTTCCCAAAGATGGATTTTTGGGAAGTCTGGGATATGAGTCAGAAAACTATTCTTCATCATTTCCACAAATTATTAGCTTGAGGTTATGTCCGGTTTTTCACCATCGCGATGCCATATTTGCTGATGATACTAATAAACGTTGTACCACTGTACCTTTACCAGATAATTTAGTGCCTGAACCCCCACCGAGCTTGGGTGTCCGCCACTGCGCGACTAACTTACTCCGTGAACATGCCACCACCGTGGCGGCTTCGGCGCTCCGCAAATTGCTGAGACAGAAGTTTTTAAAATCCCCGACCAGCCCGATGGGAATGGATTTTTCTCATGTGAATTTGCTAAAGTTTAGCAAAGAGTTTAGGGTAATAAATTGGGTAGTTTGGCTTAAATGTGGATATATCTTCAAGGCGGTGTCTTTCGCTCGACTATGGTCCACCGACGGGATAAAGAGAACGGATGAGCCGGAAGTGACGTCACAATTTAATTTTATAAACCTCATTTTATAATGGAAATATTAAACTGCACATCAATAATCATCGATTTTCACTGCAAATATCAGGGCAAAATGCTGCGGTAGATTAGGTTGAACATGTAAGAACAACAAAAATACTTAAAATATAAAAGTGTTTTTGGCTGATCCTTTTTTGCTGTGAAAATCAGTATTTTTATGTGTGATTAAATACTAGCCATTCTATAATAGTACAGTTTATGAAAACATCGAACATCGCAAACGCGCATGTATTTACGATTTCTCTATACGTTGTTACCCCTGAGAGTAATTTATACCTAAGTATGCAATCCTGAAAACCCTGTGCGACTCCCGTGGTGCTCGAAAACCCTGTGCGACTCCCGTGGTGCTCGAAAACCCTGTGCGACTCCCGTGGTGCTCGAAAACCCTGTGCGACTCCCGTGGTGCTCGAAAACCCTGTGCGACTCCCGTCTGTGCTCGAAAACCCTGTGCGACTCCCGTGGTGCTCGAAAACCCTGTGCGACTCCCGTGGTGCTCGAAAACCCTGTGCGACTCCCGTGGTGCTCGAAAACCCTGAGCGACTCCCGTGGTGCTCGAAAACCCTGCGCGACTCCCGTGGTGCTCGAAAAACTGCAAAGTTTTGGCACTTGCTGCAGTTTTTTTTTTGAAAAAGCTACTATAAGGAATCATTATTAAATTAATCTACAATTAAAAAAAACCTAATTTTCTATAAATGGGTCAAACAAGATCTCTCTACATCCATTGTTTGTGGAGATATAGCCAGTCAAAGCTGAGCAAATTTTTCCAAAAGACTAAAGAAAAGGAGCTTGGGATAGAGCACTTAAGCCCTCCCTTTCTGCAAGTGCACGATTTGCAAGCCACCATTCTGAGGGTCTGAGGAGCAGGCCCTGAGCACATTGCGATGGGCGACGGGCATAAGACCTGAACCCAGCGGGGTTTTGGTCGACAACCCTACCTGCACCTGGTGATAGATCCTCCAAGAATGACATATTGCAGCCTCTGAGGTAAAGGGCGGTGACAATGACTCAATGTGAGTGTAACATGGCGACTATGGTACGAGCAGGTCGGTCAAAGGTTTCGGTTAATCTTTCGGAGGTCCTAACAACGTATTACGTTAAATCGTATATTAGAGCTTTTATCTACACATGTATCACAAACCCTCTTTACTGCGTCCGAAAACCGCACGTTACGACCAGCATAATGATATGTATCAATACTTCGACATATTATGACATTCAAATTTCGAACGCAGACGCCCGCCTGCGTGCCGCCCTTAGTTTGTCTGTGAAGTTGGTACTAAAGAGCGGACATGCGGTTCCTGAACACATCAAAGAGAGCTTAGAGCAATGATCAATGCCACAATGCCGGTCGAACATGCGGTTCCTAAACACATGAAAGAGAGCTTTAGAAATGTGTATAGATAATATAGTGTATGTAACTGTACATAATTAGGCATTATGTATCAGACACATAAACTACAATTATTAACACATTTTAATTTTGGTTGAAAGAATGTCCACGCCGAGAATTGAACCAGGATTTACCTCATTTAATTAGTTTAAAATTCGATTTTTTACCAAAACCAACAAACGTCAAATTATCTCCATCTACATATCACCTAGGTGGTGCAAATAGCCCACAAATCTGAAAAGATTATGAACCCCGGAACATAAATCCACCCCCACCACTCTGCACAGCTGGCAAACCGTCTGGAGTTTAATTTATTACCATCCTAGAGGCTGGCGGACTTACGTAATATCTCTTACTACGAGACTCGTAGCCAATCGTTAACTGGATGGAAGCTCGAGAGCCTACCTAACGTAGATACTTGATATCCTTTTGTTTCTAGTTGCGTTGGAAAGATGACCTGGCGCCGTTTGCGTGGCCGGTGCGTAGAAAGTAGATACAAGTGAGTTGCAGCTCTTAATTGAATAGGCCAGCGGTCGGGGCTAATCAGCGCAGCTCAGCTGAGCCGGCGCTCTCCCGGGCCGGCGTGAGGCTTGCTCGCGGGGCGGCGGCGGCGCGGCGAGGGGGGCGCCACGCTGGCTGGATGGCCGCGCCCCCTGCGCGCGCCGCCGCTCCCGCAGCCCTCATTCAAGTAGCGAGCGCGCCCCGTGTCAGCCGCCACCCTCCAGGTATGTCCATTTTGCTTTTGGTGTTTGCACGTATCGCACGTCCGCGACCGGTCCCGGCCGAGTGTGTTAGTGTCGTGGTGTGAGTGATCGGACGAGAGTGCCCCGGCTGCCGACCGACGAGCAAGTACGTACGCATGCAGCCGCCCCCGCTTCTGTGTCACACAACACACGATGGTTACGCACTTGTACTTTTAGCACCTCGGCATTTCGCGCACCAACTTTGATGAAGGGAAACGCGGAAAAAAACTGGAACTAAATAGGGGTTATTTGGGGATCTAGGAAAAAGACCGGTGGTACAGTTTCGGTATCGAGTTAATTGATGTGTTAGTTTGTTCAGTTGATTTCTTGAATCACGTGGATTGCGCCATATATACAAAACTATAGTTAGAATTAGTTATTGAGACGATGTTGCGGTGTCGTTCGTCGTCATTCAACTATCTGAAACCGTTTGCACAAGTTAACTCCATTTTGCACTGCTTTGCGCGTTGTCTCAATGTTTATCATTTCTATTACACTTTTATTTTGATAAATGTTCGATGTCCTTAATCTAAGTGTTCATCGAGCAATAAAGACTACAGCGACGAGATGTTTTATTTACACACAACGAACGCAACAGCGATATTTTAGAATCCTTTTCCAATTTAAAATATTTTAATAAAACTTGCTCAGCGTGAAGCGTGTTTAATTATATCAAGGAAATATACAAGAGATAAAATTTAGGTGATCCTAATTGAGCCGAGTGTGGTATAAAATTTTCACGCGTGTCAATTTTCCCTTGGGGCTTTCCCAATTCTGCTACTTGTTAAGTTTCGACACCGTTCATCATTATAACAAGTCAAAAAATTGTGGCTCTGACTTTCACTGGCGCCGGCAGTTCAGGTCTTCTCCTGGCGCGGTGCCAGCGAAGCCCCGGCCTGCGCCCCCGCCCTGCCGCCCCCGTCCCCCCCTCATCTAGGACTCGCGATCACACCCGCTCTCTATGTGATGTGCTCTTTGTTGCAACGGTACTACTTTTTCTTCATATGTTTTGTTACATGCATATTCGTATATGTTAAACAGAGCTTCACAGAAACTGAATATAGAAAATATAAATATCTTTAAAACGAGATTTGCCAATAAAACCCTTAACTTATAGTCATTTATATAACTACGCCTGTTTGAATTTAAATAAGGTTAGTAGTATTCTAATCTACGTTACCATTACACCTTAACCCACCTCAAACATCCATAAGAAGGATTCTTGACATCCCATCGATCGTCATCAATCTTTAAATGCACTGAAGATTGTTTGTAATTTTCACTTAATAAAAATAAAATAATGGAGGAATGTACTCGAAGTAATGTACATATGTAGTATCAATTCACAGCAAGAGCTATTATTATTGAGATTTGAAATCACTCACATTAAATTATTTCATATATTATAGACCAATAAAAAACGGTATTAAAGAGACAATTTATGATAATAATAGTCAGCCATGCTTGGATCGCCAAACACAAATTCCTCTCCTTAAATAAAGTAAAACAAAATCTACCTATAGGTATTTTTTTCTTATTGGTTATACTATAATGTTACATAGTTTCTAAAAAACAGAATTAAATTAGTACAATACCAAAAAAGCCTTTGTCGTAGTAGTAATTGTAGGTTAATCGCGATAAAGCCCAGATTCATATGGTATCTTCTTCTTGCTATTTTTATACGTCGGTAGTCATAACAACGGCAACAAACAAGCACTCATGCAACACAAATGTTCATACATAAATATAAGCTATAGACATAAGCTCCAAACGTAATCAGAAATCAGTTCACACTTGCCCCGTTCGTAGTCTCTTGCGTAGCAGTAGTGCTACGTCGCTCGTAGGCGCGCCCGCTTGCTACGGTTTTGCTACGCGGAAAATTTCAATTAAAATTTTAAGATTTTATCGTGTCATATCCAAGTACAAATTGGATTTATTTACGTAACCGTTAACTTCTACCACGCAGCAAGATTATTTTGGTAAGACTATGCATTCTATTGAATCGAAGTGATAATTACCGGGTTGAATGACGGCTGTTGTAATATTCCTTGAAAAATACTCTCCATCACGGATTAATGTTATATTTATTGAAGTTTATGGAAGTAATACCTTGGACACCTTTTTTACACACATTGATCTAGCCCCAAACTAGGATTCCCTGTATCTTGGGTACTAGACAACGATATATATACTTATATAGAGAAATATTATACTTAGATAGATAAACAACCATGACAAGGGTACAAACATCCGTTCTCATCAAACAAACATTTGCCCCCACCGGGACTCGAACCCGGGACCCTTGGTTTCGTAGGCAGCGTCACTACCGACTCGGCCATTCGGGTCGTCATTAGTAATTTTACCTACCTACTTATAATTCATAATAATCATATCATAAACGAAGTAATATGTGATCTTCAATACTTCTGGTACATACTTTTTTATTTATCGTTTATATCGTTATCGTTCATTTATATACATGCGAAAAGAAAGTTTATGCCATCATAAATAATTATAACAGGTACATTTTCAAATCCACAGTAACTCAAAACATATTGAACGGTTACTACCAGGTAACTCTAAAATTAACCAAACAACTTATCCAACTAAAAACTGTGTTGCTGATGGCTATACCTACTTATATACAAACACGCACAGCTGATTATGTAGCCACTTATCATATACCATCGATCGCGAGATAACACGGCCGCGGGGGTGAGGCAGGGCAGGGGGTGGGAAGCAGCGGAAAGGGGTTAGGGGGGTATAGTGATATGACTATCGAGGGCATTCGAGGGTAATGGGACTTATGTCTTACTCAGGCCCTTATTGCTTACTGTAACTTAAGTAAGTGTTTAATCTGTACATAAATTGAATGAGACAGTCTTAGGTCTGGTACCTATAACTACGATAAAATACTATGACATAAATCGGCAAAACGCTTCGCCAACTTAAGAAACCTATAAAAATAAACCGCCCCAAGAAACGTGACTCTCCTTTCCCGAGCGAGAGACGTTGTGACTTTGAGGTTTATAAAATGGAGATTCAATCATCAATTGCAAATCGGTAAAAGTAATAGGTAGTGATTTCTTCAGTCAGAATGTTATCTGCATTAGGATTGTTCGTATTTGCCATTTCATACAGCTATTGCCTCGTGTTAGTACTCAACAAAGATAGCAATCCGAATTTCTTCCGAATAACTATAAATTTAAAAACCCGCGACTCATTGAATTGCAAGGAACTACAGCAGAAAAGGCTGCTGTATATCTGGGCAGTAAATTGTTTGCAAAAGGTCAAGCATATGTAGCTCTAAGTCGCGTAAACAAATTACGAGGTGTTGCAATTTGTGAACTAAATCAGAGAAAACTTTTCAATAGTCCCCATGACAAATCGGTTTAAGCAGAATTACAAAGATTTAAATGTGGAAGTCAAGCCAAGGGTCCCGGGTTTGAGTCCCGGTTGGGGCAAATATTTGTTTGATGATAACGGATGTTTGTACCCTAGTCATGGTTGTTTATCTATCTAAGTATTATATTTATCTATATAAGTATGTGAATCGTTGTCTAGAACCCAAGATACAGGGAATCCTAGTTTGGGGCTAGATCAATGTGTGTTAATGGTGTCCAAGATATTATTAAATTATGTGTCTCAGTAATACATTCTTTCTGACTTGTGTGCAGAGTCACCAACATCCGTCCACCCATTTGAGCGCTTATGCGACAGACCCCTGTTTTTCGTCGTCTCTGATTTGTACCGCATCATCAATATTCGTCCACCCGTTCGAGCGCTATAGACACACAGATAGGCACAAACACAGACACACACACACCCGCGCACACTTAACTAGATAGACGCCTAAAACCTATAACAAGACTCATATTTTTCGTGTTCTGGGGTTAAAAGTCTAAAATTTGGTTGACTACTCAACCGATTTTGATAAATCATAGCTAAGAACTATCGCAGTGAAGTATACTATCATTTTATTATTATTATTATTAATTACAAAAACCGCATTGAAATCCGTCCACCCGTTTGAGCTCTAGAATGCCACAGACAGACATACACACTTACTTGTCTGAACTGTGTCTGTACACACACACAGAAAAACAGACAGACAGACACTTCATACTTGTAACACCATTGGTCGTCGGGGATTAATAAAACCACCGCGAAAATGACTGAAAAAGTGTATTACAAAACGTTCTATGGACTTTCTTCTAAGACTTAGCTGCGACTTGGAGCCATCCTTTTTAGTAACCTTCCTGTTACTGTAGATCATTTATGACAGAAACATAAATATTTATTACCCCACACTAGGATACCTTGTGTTGTGGGAATCAGAAAAAGCGACATCACACACACCCATGTCCTGGGTTTTTTTTCTTTTCTCCCACCGGAGATCGAACCCGGGACCTCTCTCATGATAAGCTGAGCCACTACCGCAGCGGCACAGTCTTTGATATTTTGCGGTTGACATTTTGTACGAAATTACCACAGGAAATTACGACTTTAATATTTTGATCTACACACGTATCATAAACCCTCTTGTCTGCGTCCAAACACCGCTCGTTACGATCAGCATAATGTTATACTTCTTGGTAAAAACTTATTTCTTACATAATGTATAATTTTTCGACAAATTATGACATTCAAATTTCGAACGCCGACGCCCGCCTGCGTGCCGCCCCTAGTTTGTTCGTACTACTGAACAAGCTAAACAACTGCAGAGCAATGATCAATGCCACAATGCCGGTCGAACATGCGGTTCCTGAACACATCAAAGAGAGCTTATGATATGTGTGTAGATAAACTAGTGTATGTAACTGTACATTATTAGGTATTAAACTCTCGTGTGATATTATTATGAAACTCGCCTTCGGCTCGGTTCATTAACCCACTCTCGACTTTTGATGCCCTTCATTATGTATCAGTCACATAAACTACTATAACGGACTCAACTCAACATACCAACCACGTGCATAAAGTTGCCTGTGTGAATAAAGATATTCCCTTTGTAAATAAATTACGGAGGAGTATCCAAAAAATTTTGTTTAGTCGTGTTCACAAGGTTTTGTATCTACTCATTAACTACGAATCAACCTATTTAATTTACTAAGAAATAATTAATTACATACGTGGTCAACAAAAAATCTGCAAAATTCAATCACTCTTGTTCTTTATATTCGATTCTATAGATCGCGTAGAGTCAGTCGCCGCTGCTAGTCGGACCGACCCACCCCTTCGCATTGTGACGTCACCGACGCACGCGCACGCCATGTGTCCCTTCCCGCGGGGGGAGGGGATATCAATTTGATACGCGCCCGCGCAGCTGCGAGCGTCGACCCCTGTCGGCTAGACCATTCAACTCACCAAAAAACACACCCTATATTTTTGATGATTAATCCAACATGCATTGTCTAGCCCTAAGCCCTTCGGATCAATACCTTTATTTGCACGCGTAGGGTATCTGCATTAGTAATACTGCATGTTCAAACGCATCTATTGTGCGCACTTACGCGAGCGCGCAACAGACATATGCGCTCGTGATAACACCACGCATATTAAATCCTAACCGGTTGTTTAATAGAAAAATTGTTTAATTTTATATCATGAATTTTATGAGATTTCTTTGAGAACCGGTCCATGGTAATGACAGGGATAGTGGCCGTAAACGTTCTTGTATCTCCTTTACAATGTTTTAGAAATTATTTGTTACGAGAAAGGTTATGTTTACCTTGTTACCTTGGTTATAAAGATTAACTCATCGTAGTACCGTAAGTACTATGGAGGTGTATCAGGAACCCGATATATCGAGTATAGCATCGTGCAAGAATACATAAAAACTAAAAAATAAGCAGTGACGTCAGAAACATGTAAAAATCCAAGACCTGGGCTTTCTCTTTTTCCCCGGCCGGGACTCGAACCCGGGACAACTCGCTTGGGATGCACAGCCTCGTCCGCCACGCCACAGAGGTCGTCAAATTCACAGGGGCAGGAATATTATAACAAGTCTCTTGTATCGGGACCCTATTTAATTTATACAATCTCATGTTGTTTATTATTTATTGCTCAAGAATGCGCGGAAATTCATATATTATGTTCGAAAATACAATACACAAATATCAAATTCACAGCCAAAGTAAAGGCCAGACTCTAACTTTTTATTTACATATGCGCCAGAAATTAAAGTATGAAAGTGCCGTTTTATTTAAATATCGAACATGAAAATGCACAGTTATTTTTACTTTTTGCTTTGGAATCAAAAATCGAGAAAACATCGTCACAAGGCCGTACAATCGTTACTCGTTCATTTGCCTCAAAAGAGCATATGAAAAAATACTTACCATTGGCGGGAAAACGAACTAAAAAGCTCAGCTAAAATGAAAATGTAGACAACAGCTTCTTTATTGAATAAATTATAATGTGTTCTATGAGAGTGAGATGGAGATAGAGTGTTGGTACTCCGCCAAATTTCACGGCAGAGGCCAAATTGGAGATACAACAAACACAGCAGATAAACACTAGGGTGCCTGGGAAAACTATTATTTTTTCATTTAATAATTGTCGTATTTCGTATATTTTTGTTCCTCATAAAAATTCACACTACGCATAAAGAAAAGACTTTTACAAAGGCAAGCTTATCTCTAAGAAGAGTATGACAAACATCTCTTTTAAAATTAATTAAAAAACATATGTATTATATTTTTCAATGTTTTTTTTTTAATAGCTCTATTTAAACCACAGCGGAAATGGTAATTCGGTATGTAAAATATTTTCAAGGGCATCAAAGTGAGAAACCCATTTCGAGATAATTGTGTTCATTGTGAATAAATGGCGTTTTCCACATCATAAAATATAACATAATAATATAATAAAAGATGTCCTCTAAAGCGTAGTTTTCTCAAATTTCCTTCGCCGTTAAGTTGAAGGCTGTCCTGTAAAACCGTCAAATGTCAATAGTGTTCCCATCAGTCAATAACTCATAGTAAGTCAGAACGTAAACAAATAGTAAAGGTAATATTATGGTTTAGTTTTATCAAGGGGTGAGATCCCAGATTATCTTAAGTCTCAGTTAAGTCTTAGTGAAATCCTAAGATTAGATAAAACAAGACAATCATGCGCAGTGTAATAAATGGGTTCAAGGTGTCACTGAGGGAGAAGAATAAGTAACCTCTAACATTTCGGCAGCATTTATCGTGAGTTTTCTGAAGTTAACCAATTGATATTGTTTGGGACTAAATATATGTCCAACTGAAAAAAAAAAAAAATTTTAATTTGTGACCGTCTTTCGCGTACATCTGACTTGTGTCGTAATATGAGTGACATTAATTTTTTCGTTCAGAAATGACCAGGCACAAGTAACCGTTCAATTATTTTTTTAAATAGCGGTCACGGGGTTTGTTATTTTAAACGTTATATACAAAGTAATAAGACTCTATTACTCGAAATATTGAAAGAAGCTTGTGAAAATGGGCTGAAAATTTCAGAAAATAACTATTATACTCGTCCTGCGATTGCCGACTTTTCCCGCCACGGCGATAAGGTACTAATGTTTAACGGTTAACCAAATTGAGTAAAAAGTTACACCCTAAAAATACATTTAAACCCTAAATTAATTATATGTTGACTAACATTTTACACCCTATTTAGTTGACCCCAGGTAGTTTACATACTAAAATACCTGGCGTCGCCTCACTCCACTCTGCTTCGCTTCGGCTCCAGAATGTTAAATAAATTTTCGGACAGAAAGTGACCTTTAGCAACCAATACGATTCCGTGAAATTACGCGGGGCACTAAATATGGTAACATTTCACATATTTTGTGAGGCAAAAATTATGGGTAGAAGTTCATGATAATGTGCGTTTTTCACTTGAATTGTAGCCATTCGGGATGATAGAGGCATTTATTAGCTGACACATTTGACACTGATCAAACAATCTGGTAAGTGGCAGGGAGTTAACCGTAGTATCTAATACTATTATTAATATGCGTATTTTGGATAGGTATATTATTAAGTTGCATAAATTAAGAAAGCAGTTCTCTAAAGGTCTCTCGGTTGTTTATTCGATTCACATATATAATCGATCAAAAGTAGAGAAACGATATCGGATCGAGAACAATCCTCTACTAGGATCAAACAATTCATATACGTGGAGCCCTAGCGTGGCCTATGCGCCCGCGTCCGTGACAGCTGCGAAGGGCGGCCTACCGTCATATCGGAATATGACAGGGTCCCATGATCACATCTCTCACGGTCATGCCCTATTGTCGCGACCCTCGGTCCTGCTTCGTCACTGCGAGTTGGACGGAGACGTTGTCGCGACCCTCGGTCCTGCTTCGTCACTGCGAGTTGGACGGAGACGTGGCTATCCTCATTAATCAAGCAAGGGTAACATCCTGAGAACATTGATTCCCGAACAATGCGTCGTCGGTGTTCCCAGAGCCTGTGATGGCGGGAAAACTAAACGTCGGTGTTCCCAGAGCCTGTGATGGCGGGAAAACTAAACGAACGCAGAGCGTCATCGATTCGTTTTCCCGCTATGTTACTAAGTTGAATGTGGGGGGTTGGGAGGGAGCAATTAATAGAGAAACAAAAGCAGAAGCTGGCAGCAAGGATATAGAGCTGTTGATCAGGAAAGTAGTAGCCAAAGTGTTGTGCGATCTAAGTACGAAAGTAGCAATAACAATAATATTAAAGCAAGAAATCAATCACTTAGCATTTTCTTTTGCGTCTGATAATAATTTAAACAAGAAACACTTCCTACTGCTACTTGAAAGTACCTAGTAACCTAGACTACTGACTAATTGGCTACGTAACAGTAGTAAGAGCCCTTAATCTAGAAAAAAATATATAGGTTCATTATTCGTGTTGTCCAAAAAAAACCATTAGAGATTGAAAGTTGCTTGTGACTTCATAAGCTACTGATCTATGTGTGCCAACTATCGAAACAATAACCACTTTGTCGTGAAACAGTGCATTTTCGACCCCAACGGTATCTACACTACAATATTTAGGAGCGAAGGCAGAGTTCAACGGCCTACGCCACGCGACGCGAGGGCCCACCCTTTTCCAACCCGGTATTACATTAGCATTAAAAAGGCGAAATAAAAATGCCGTTTTAAAGTGTGCTAAGGTCGCCCAGATATTTTAGAAGGGTCCCATTGAATTTTTGTTTTTATAAATCGGTCGGAGCTGTAGGACTTTTATTGGGTGGCAATTTGATAAAGGGTTCTCACAGTTTCGTAATCAGCGGGTAGAGTTGATTGGATATGACGTCACTGCTATTGAATGCATTTTCGTGCTATTCGTCCAGGATATGTGGGTATTTTATGAGTATACTAAGCCCGAAATGATCGATTCAGTCATTTAATAAACCAAGCGAAACTTTGGCAGATCCGAGAGATCAAGAGAATAGGTAAAACAGTACTAGATCTCCTCTCTGGCGTAAAGTCATACTCTATCTTCGCATATCGACTCCGGAATAAAGGCACGGGACCTTAAAGATTTTTCAGGCGATGAGCTAACAACACTGATGGCTATTCCCATTTATTGAAATTCAAATAAAAAAAAACGTTTATTTCGGAACACATAGTACAAACACAAGAACCATACAAAGCTTAAAAGAAATAAAATGTTAATAAAATGAGGTCGCAAATCGGAAACGATCGTTCGGAAAGCAAAATCTTGCAGAGACGGGTAGTGGATGGGTGTCTATGTGGCATTCGTGTTTCAGAGGTCCCGGCTGGTATTACTCGGTGGTGGTAGTCAGAGGCCCTAATATAATAATAATAATAATAAATTTTCTTTATTTCCATTTGAAGTTTTACAAATAGGTTAAGCCCTAGACCCCACACTAGGATTCCCTGTATCGTGGGGTCTAGTCTCTTCCAGACCATTTACAAATACATATGGAACTTAATTCTATAAAAAATAAAATAAGAAAGGCAAATTCTGTAAGACAAGAAAAATATAAAATGGGAAGTGTTTAGTGTTGGTGTACCTGCTAGCCCTGCGACTACGAGTCTTGGGGTCGGACGTTAACCGGGCTTTTGGCCACTAAGCAGGTTGAGTAACTGTTTGGTGTTAGTGTGGAGTGTAGTGAGTGTGTGTAGATAGTAGTGTATAATGTATGTGAGTGTTTGTTTGTAAATAAGTAGATTTGGTTCATCTGGTGTTAGGGTAAGTATTTTAGTAGTTTTTTTTTTTTTTTTTTTTTTTTTTTTTCAGAAGGAGTTATTTACATATTTCGAGAAGGTTTTCTGTTTTGGAGTAGTCAAGTTGTTGCAGCCATCCAAAAAGCAGCTTCTTACACCTGTACCTGCTTAGATGCAATATCTTCAGTTCATCATTTATATTTGTATAGAGATAAGGACCTTGGAACGTGTAGAACCTTTGTGCGAAACAAGTGCGTGTCCGGGGGCACTTCCATCTCACTCGGCGTGCAGCGGCATCAGCAGCAGTATCTAGAGCAGATTTGTGATATTTAAGAACCACAGCGCTGACATACAGTTGTCGTACCCTAAGATGCTTGCAATCTTGGTATAGGCAATCGGTGGGATACCTAAATGGTTTGCTAAAAGCTACTTTGAGAAGAGCTCGCTGTGCGTATTCAATTCTAATGAGGACTGTTTTGGCAGCTGCTCCCCAAATCAAGATGCCATAGGTTAAAATGGATTCGCAGAGGGCAATATAGACGAGCCTTCGAATATTGGTATCAGCAACCTGCCGAAGTCGTCTAAAAATGTTCATTAGTTTTCTAACTCGACCGGATAGTAATGCAATCTGCTTCCCCCATGTCAGTCTTTCGTCAATAGTTATCCCCAGGTATTTGATGCAATGAACTTGTTCGAGGGCTGGGCACATACAGGAGGGGTTATTGATGTCTCTGCATGAGTGCGTCTTTATATTAATTTCAGCAGTTGGAGCCGTTTTTTGTGTGATTCTAAAGCAAATTATTTTGGTTTTAGATGTATTGAGGGTAAGGAGGTTTCGTCTGAGCCAGTCATTAACCCTATTCATGCCCTCACATGCCACAGCACCTGCAGCTGACCAGCTCTTGCCGTGAAATATGATGGCAGTATCGTCCGCAAACATAAACAAGTCCGCTTGGATCAGGTCTAGACGGCACAGATCGTTTATATAAATGAGGAAAAGTGATGGACCCAAAACACTTCCCTGGGGAACTCCAAAGTTAATGTTCGCGTAGTCACTGTAGGAGTCGTTTACTTTAACTCTTTGTCTGCGGTCTGAAAGATATGAGTGAAACCAGTTGAGAGGGAGGCCACGTATACCCAAGAGCTCCAATTTTCTCAAGAGTATTGGACGAGAAACGGTATCAAAAGCTTTCGCAAGATCGAGAAAAGCTCCCAGGCACCTATAACCTTCATCGAGCTTAGTAGCGACAGTTTTAGTCAAGTTCATTATGGCGTCCTCCGTAGATATATTGTTGCGAAAGCCATATTGATTATGGGCCAGTAGACCATGGGTTTCTAGGAAGTTAAGAAGTCGCTTATTTACTAGTTTTTCTAAAAGTTTGGAGAGAGTACTTAGAAGCGATATAGGCCTATAGTTAGAAGCTTCCGATGGATCACCCGCCTTATAAACAGGACAAACATTGGCAACTTTAAAGAGATCGGGAACCACGCCTGAGCTCATACTCAGGTTGAAAATGTAGGTCAAGGGGCCAACTAGAGCCCGGCTTGATTGTTTAAGGATCTCGTTGGTTATATTGTCTATGCCTGGAGCCGATTTGTTTTTCAGACTACCAATTAGTTTGAGGAGTTCTGACTCATCTGTGGGGTTGAGATAGAATGAGTTCGCTATTACATTTTTAGCTATTGTTGCCGGTACTTCTTGAGCTAATTGTTGTTCGGTCATTTTAATTGAGTCGAGAATATTGTTTGCGTATGAGTCACCCACCGTTGAAAAGTATTGGTTAACTTTGTTGAGTGCAGCTGATGGGTCTAGGTCGGTTTCAAGAAGTCTTGTGTTTTCTGTTTTCCCAGATTCCATATTGCAAATAGTTTTTATTGCATTCCATAATTGTTTACTACCCTGACAGTTTTGTAGCATTTGTTTGTCATGTTCATTTTTGAGATTCTGGATAGTGTTGTTGCAGTAGTTTCGGTAGTTCTTATATTTGTTTTGGATGTCAGGGTCATTTTTATTTTTCCTAGCTTTTATGTGAAGTCTATCTCTTCGCTTTATACAGTTGAGAAGTCCAGGAGATATCCAGGGTTTTATAATAAAGTCCGAACTGCGAGAGATTTTAAGCGATTGGTGTTTTTTCAGGATTTCGGTGAAAGTCCCCAGAAACTTTGTGGTAGCCATATCTACGTCGGTCAGATTATAGCAGTCGGACCAGTCCGTGTTTATTAGATCTGTGGTGAGATTGACTATATCAGTTTTTGTGGTATTGATTTTTTTTCGTTGTGTACAACTTTTAGAGACATCAATACTTAACAAAACGGTGTCATGGTCCGTAATACCAGGGTAGCAAATTACTGTTTGTGAAGACAGTACAGTTTTTAGGAGGCAGTGGTCAAGACAGCTGGTATCTCTAGTAGGAAGTAAGTACGCTGGATGAAAACCCATGTGCGATGTCCGATTTAAATATTCATCTGATCGGTCATCCTTATTATCCACCGATATGTCAATATTAATATCCCCCGTAATAATGCAACTCTTGCCTTTGCAGGTAGCCACTACTTTTTCCAGTGAAGTAAAAAAGTTATTGTAGTGGTCGACCGTCTTAAAAGACGGTGGACGGTAAATAGCTAGGATAGACAGGAAATTATCTATTTCGATTAACAGACAATTGGAATTGGAAAATGGTGGCTCTGTTATGTTTACTCTGAGACCCGTCCTTGCGAAGACCACCAGACCATCGTTTTGGTTAAGATGGTTCTTTGAATAGTGACATTCATATCCATTCAAAATAATGCCTGTAAATGATTCACTCAACCAACATTCCGTCAATATAATAAGATCTGGTTTGAATTTTAATTTATGCAGTAGCACAAGAAATGAGTCAAAGTTTTTATTTATGCTCCGTATATTTTGTGTTATGAAAGTGAAGTTTGACGAAACATCACCCAGGAAGTTAATACAAGATTCTGGACTATAGACGGGTGTGCATGGTATAAGGATTGAATCATCCACAATATCTATTAACGTTTTGTTAGCCACAAGGAGATGCTTTGTATAAAGTCACATCAATAATAGGGCGTTGTTGGTCTGTTAATATATCATAGGCAACTATGTGCACAGATCTACCTCCGGTTTTCTGATGGTTTGTATTTGTGATCGTTAAGCGATAGATAGCTAGGTGGTGTGGGTGAGTCAGTAAGGTTGAAGTACAGCATGATTGTGTATTTGTGTTAAGAGGTGTAGTTGGAGTGATAGAAGGGTATTGTGGTAGGTGTGTAAGTAACTGTGTTATCTTAATTAGTCTAAAAATATATAGTTTTATGGTTGGGCACTTGTAGATACGATATCTGGGGCACTTTTCGGTGAGTCACTTTTCTTCAGGGAGTTTCCTTAAGTCTGCTTCTGAGTTAATGCGAATCAGAGAGGTTCCGTTATCTCTACGCATGAGCACCTTCCCGTAGGATGTCCAGCAGAACTTGTAGTTGTTCGCTGATGCAAAACTTCGTGCGAGGTAGAATAGGTACTTGGATTTGGCAGTCAGGTTCTCTGCAATAAACACTGCTGTTTTTGGTCCATCGATTCGCAGATGCGTCGTATTCAGTTTATCTTCTTTGTGAGCCTTATTAAACGATTTAACGGCTTTTAAGATGGAATCTTTGGCTATTGTAGACGTAAACTCTGCGACTATCACTTGTTTTTCTGATTTCGTATTATAACGGTATACGTCCTTTATCTCAAAGGGCTTGATTGTTGCACCAAGAACATCGCCGATGCCAGTAATTGTTTCAATTAAATCTTGTTTGGTCTCACTGTCCTTGGATTTGGGGATTTTTCTGATTTCAATAGCTGTGGATCGTGTTTGGCGCTCAAGCTGATCGACTCTGTCTTGCAAATCCCGGATTTGATTGCGATTGTCAGTTCTCTCTATTTCGTAATCATCCATTTTGGCTATGACTTCATCGTATTTCTTCGCTGTGAAATCGACAGCCTCTTGTAGACGAGTATTTTGATTTATTATCTCGTTCATAGAGGAGCTCAATTTTGAGAAATGCTGCTGTTGCTCTTCTTTCAGGTCTTTGATTAGGTTAAGAATAGTACTTTTGAAGTCTTCCATGCCGTCAGAAGCATCAAAGTCTACTCTCATTCGTTTATTGGACCTGGTGACATCGGCAGTCGATGATAGATTAGGATCTGACTGGTAGTGTTGAGACATCGGTGTTGCACAGTCGTCGTGTAGTAGATTGGCTTGATTTTTGGTGCCTGGTGGAGGGGTCCGCTTCAGCATTTTTCTTCTCGGGATTGAAGGCAAGACGCTGCAATAACGTCGTAGTTACACTGTATTGTTGTTGACGTTGCTACGCTGTAGTGTGCGCTCGCGCAGCTTGGGCGAGCGAGACGAAATATCCGCAGGCCGTCTCAACCACACTTGAGGTTAGCGGGGGGCAGGGGCTGCGCTGGCCGTGTGGGCAGACTGCCTTTCACTTTCACAAGTCACTGGGATGCACAGATTTGTTAGCACGCGAGTATACCAAAGTAGGCTTGGTACAGCAGAATTTAAGGACTATTGTTCGGTATCGCGGTTTATTACTTATTATAAAATTAAGCGGACCAACTGATAGCACGTCTTCTCCAAGCGGCGTTTGGACGAAAGAGGATAGGGCAGCTTAATAACTTCTGGCAGTCGTTGGGCCACTAGCCTGACATCCCACCATCAACCCGCACTGAATAGAATAGAATACATTTTTATTGTTGTCTAGTACCCAAGATACAGGGAATCCTAGTTTGGGGCTAGATCATTGGGGCTAGTGTGTAAATAGTGTCCAAGGTATTATTATTATTATTATTATTATTGTTTATAATTTTGGTGATACAAGCTTATGTCTCCCTAATGGAGGTATGTACTGTAGCGCTCTTGGTGCTATCTATTTAGCACTATCTATTTGTTAGCCCTGTGTGGGATGTATTGTAAAAACTTTGGTTATAACTGATCGGTTTTTATTTGTTTTAGTTTACACACTTTTTATAAAAGGGATCCACAACTGGCTCGATAGCCATTAATCTAATCCTCACTATAATTTAGCTCAGTCACTGGCCGAAGCCTACGGTGAAGTGTGTCACATTGACTTCCACATCCAATCCTCTTTCTTTTTAAAACTACATATAACGTGACAGTGTCCAAGTGAACACTCACTCTAAAGAGGCCCGTGTACAATATACAACCTACCTTACAGTACTTACAAATTTTCAATCAACAATCAATCAACCCGCACTGTGCCAGCGTGGTGGAGTACGGTTTAATCTTACTCGAACCTCGGTACAGGCCCGTGGCCCTCGGTGAGGATATTAATGGGCTGCATTTATTCTAATAGTAATGAAATGAATTAAAATGACACAGCCTCATATAGGCAAAAGATTGGCAATACTATCATCTAAAGTTGTCTGAACATATTTTGCTAAACGTGCCTGGCTGTGTTGGATTCTTTATAAAGTACTGCAACCCCTTTTTGGGATATTAGTCGTGACTATTATGTGTTGGGTGGGTTGGTGCTTGCGGTATCCACTGTGACAATGATCGGTTGAGTGCTGTGAACGAACCCACGTGACGCCGGTTCAAGGGCTTCCGTATCAACCTCTCGCCACCCATGAGCATGCAGAATTGTTGATTGGCTTTCGCATTTATTACCAAGGCATAGGTTGAAAACATCCCATAATTCTCCAAGTTAAAAACTAAAAAATAAAACTTCAAGTTCAAGCCCTATTCCTTCCTAATGAAGTCTGTGTACATGAAAAGTCCTCATCAAAACTTTTGCTGCACGGAACCACAAACCAAAACGTCATCTGTGTACATATTTTTTGTATTTGTTGATTTTTACAAAAAGCGCTAAATCGTTTTGATATTTATATGGGACCACCTCTGAAGTATGAACTACCAATCAAAACAAGAATCATCAAAATCGGTTCATAATTGACGGAGTTATCGCGTAACAAACACTCACAAAAACCAGACAAATTGAGAGAAAACCACCCCATTTTTGAAGTCAGTTGAAAAAGGACTTCGAGCTTTTTTATGATGGTAAAAGGAGTTGACGCTGGGCTCTGAAGGGTTAAACTGCCCTGACCTGACTGTGTCCACGCCACGCCCTGGCGGCTTAGCTAATATCTAGTAAGTAGTATTAGTAAATTACTCGGTGTTAATACTGCCCTTTTCCAGATGCGGTAAATAGATTATATAATATACCTTCATACTGTTAATTAAATAGTAATTTAATTAACAGTATGAATGTATATATAGTAATACATCCTCTCATTTATAAGATTGTTTGTGACATAGTAAGGTAGATAAGGGTACGGTACATCATTCTAAAAAGCAGATACTATGACTTGAGCATACTATAAATGTGATTCCAAAGCCCAGAAGGAGATGGACGACCTTGCTAACTTCCTGCCAGGATGTTTCGATGAAGCTAAAGCTAGAGATGAGTGGGCTCTAACCGGTTAGGCCTTTGCCCAGCAGTGGGACACCGTGTAAGTTAACTAGAAAAACGAGACGTCCTAATTTAAAAAAAACGCCACCAAGACATTCAAAACTAACAAATTACAACAGACATCGTCCCAATAGGGCAGAGGCAATAAAAACACTTTTTAAATTGAAAATGTAGCATTAGTCTAGTCACTTTCGTTTGAAGTGGCTCAATTCACGCACACGGAGGGGAATCGATACGATACACCACATTACTCGTTTAAACTGCATCATAACTATATATGTACATACCTAATAAAATTATCTACTTTTACTTAAAGTCTACCTGATGATTGGTATTTATGAAGCACTTCCGACCACTATACGGTCGATGTAAAGACAGCTAAATGTACTTTTCTAAAAATAGATAATACTGTTCAACGGCTAGTCGATTTTGTTGTGACTCGTTCAGCCACAGCCAAATTGCATAGAAATATGTGATTAATAAAGTAGCGTAGGTAACATTATATTTCGTGCCGTTCGCCGTCGTTCTTGCTTTTAAAGGTAGACTTAGTGATGTTCTGTGACAATATTTAATTGATACTACCTACAAACTGATTTGATCGAATGTCTACTAAAACAAAATGTAACCCAATAAATTCTACCCCTCCCGCAAGCCCTTGTTTAAACAACTCGGGTGTGTAAATAAATCATTTCACTGAGTAGGAGCCATCAGTGGTTGGTTGTGAGCAAACATTGGATTCTTGCCGCCATTCAGCCTTCGGTCGGGGGCGGGCAGGTTAATCGACATCAGTGTTTACATTCCTTCACCATGGAGAGCCGAGGCCGATCAATCAACCGTAGGTACTGTCGCGGTCAGGCGAGCAACACTAATAACAGCACGGTCGGAGTCCCTATGACTCATGAAATAAGCGCGGTTCATATATAGTCCAGAAGACGTTACTGGACGAAACGACTGTACGAAGGAACCATTCAGTGTATGTGACTTTAGGGGACGTATTTGTCGTCATGTTAGGTGTGGCCCGTGACAAAAACCTGAAACGAACCAAACTAACGATATGTGGGATATTATAAGACATATAGACGCAGTGGTACTGGCAACACCATTAATGTTACCGCGCCGTGGTCGTCACCGAAACGTCAATAATGTCCAAATACACCTTTTCGATCTATGTCCGGTGATTCCTAATGTTTCGCCATTAGGGCCCCCATGTCCGCGTCTAGCAATGTGTCATGGAGCTATAAATAAAGCTAGTCCAATTGTGCTTGCGTTTTGTAGTTTGAGAAGTAATTAAATTGTGGTATAAAAGAGTGTTTACTAAGACGATGTTACCGTTTTAGGAAACCGCCATAAATTAGCCCTTTGCTGTATACTAACCCATATATGGTTTCATAGGTTTGAACTTTGAAAATCGCGATCCATTTCGGGTCAGGCCTTGCATAAAGGCGTTGACCTGATTTAGTTAGCACTTCCAAGCAAATACAGTGTTTTTATATCGCCGGTAAACTAACTATGTACTTTTGACACGGTTTTAGTTTCAATTTTAATGTTGTAATCCTTACTTAGTTGACACTTTTTCTTACAAACACTAACTCGCTATCCTATAATGAAACTTAAGCCCATACGACACGGTAGCATTCTTTTATATTATGGCACACATCTCTGGTGTCTCCGCGCAGCGCTGAATCCGGTGTAATGTGCTGAAGCCATGAATGTCACTACCAGTCGACACAACTGGGCTATTTCTGTATTCCGCGTCGTGTGTTTCGGAATAACACTAGGTATAAGGGATTGAAAGGTCTCTTACGGGATGAACCACAAGGCATTATAATTGTACCCTGAACTGGCAGCCTATGTATTATATAATAAGAATTTAAGGTATAGATAGATGTAAAATGACTAACCACAATCCCGACTCCATTTTTACATTCCATAGATAATTTGTAGAATTGTCATCATCAACACAATACCACATTGACCGCCTTTCTATCTTACAGAACTAGGTTATCAAGTAAATTCGGACCAGCTAACGCCTTATGAAGATATGTCTTACTTATAAATTTTTGTACTTCTCTCTTAAATTCTTAGTTTGGGTTTAACCGCTGAAGCTTCGACAAAAACTGGTCAACGACCTATAAAAGAGTGATCAAAGCTCAATTTTTCTATTAAACTAGTATAAAGACCCTATCACATGCGCCTAGCAACAGTGTCGGACAATCCAGCGGCAGCTGCACCGTGGCTATTGTTGTCAGAGCCACACAACGCAACGTGGCGCCCTCACGTTTCCTAAACTAGACTTGATATCACATACTGCAGTTTGGATTCAATAATATATAGGTTAACAAAAAACAGACATCAGAATTAAGGTAATTCGTGCCAGGACTAACTCCTGCGTGCCTAGGTTTAATACAGATTACATGAATGATTGAAAATTACACTGTAAATGCAAATCACTACTAGACTTGGCAACAACTTACTTATGAACTTGGCATCGAGTGAACGTGTTTTTGTGGGAAACTGTATTTGGTGGCAATGCTGCCAAGACCGGGGCTGACTGCCAACAAGTACCTCCGTAAATTGATAGAAAAAATTCAATTATAATATACCTCGCGCCAAATGTTATGAGCGGTGGCCTTGAACGCGCAGTAGTCACTTTTCAATACCTCTTCATATGCGCAGTAATTCCCGCCAGCGCAGCCCAGCGCTCTTAATTCGTGGCGCGAGGTATACTTCCCGATAAAACTGCTTGCTATTTTATGTCCTAGCGATATTAGTATTAAGATATGAATAAATACATGCGCATTTTTATTATTTATTCATATCATAACGCTGAAATCACTAGTATTTCAGCGGGAAACAACTTAGTTTATATTCTAGCAAATTATGTTATATTAATAAATATGAGATAGTTAGCTAGCAGTTTTATAGGGGATGAATTTAAACTGAGAATTTGGTACACCTGAATACAAATAAGTACTCGTATATATGTCACCGCATGATTGTCAAAACCTTTAGTTTATAAACTAACGAGTTAGTTTGTAAACTAACAAAAAATTGTATACCTGTTTAGAATTTACGTTTATGTTGTTCTTACATGTCAACCTAACACGAAGACTATTCGGGGGCTTCGCTGCGTTCGCCCTCTAGTCTTCACCGAAGCTACCGTAGTGTTTGCTCTGGTATTTCCTTTGTAATTCAAGTTTAAACCATTTCACTATTTGACGGTTTCATTAAAAACTAACGCGTCATATTATATGCAGTACGGTACAGTTTGCAATTTATCGAGAGTTTGTAAACTAACGAGAGAAAAAACTTTAGATTATAAACTAACGATTTTGACAATCTAACGTTGACGTATACACCTCTCTTCCCTACCTTGGCTGGGTGGACACAGTACACGCAGATAGGGTACACCTACCCAGTGCTTCGCGAGGTTTGACCTTGACATAAAGATGAACCCTAGACGTCATTAAACATTCAATGTTGACCAAGGTCAAGGTTGACTATCTATGATAATGGTAAAATGTTAAATCATATTTCATTTGGTGCTTCTGCGCAGCACACAGTACTTTTACCTTTTACCATGGACCACCAAGAGGCCAAAAAATTAAGTCGAAAAACATTCGGCAGGCCCTCACAGCTCACCCGCAGGCCCTCACAGCTCACCCGCAGGCCCTCACAGCTCACCCGCAGGCCCTCACAGCTCACCCGCAGGCCCTCACAGCTCACCCGCAGGCCCTCACAGCTCACCCGCAGGCCCTCACAGCTCACCCGCAGGCCCTCACAGCTCACCCGCAGGCCCTCACAGCTCACCCGCAGGCCCTCACAGCTCACCCGCAGGCCCTCACAGCTCACCCGCAGGCCCTCACAGCTCACCCGCAGGCCCTCACAGCTCACCCGCAGGCCCTCACAGCTCACCCGCAGGCCCTCACAGCTCACCCGCAGGCCCTCACAGCTCACCCGCAGGCCCTCACAGCTCACCCGCAGGCCCTCACAGCTCACCCGCAGGCCCTCACAGCTCACCCGCAGGCCCTCACAGCTCACCCGCAGGCCCTCACAGCTCACCCGCCCAGTTCAATTTTGAGGCATCGTGATGGTGAACCTCATGCAATGGTAATAAAATTCAAAACCTCCTACGGGATAATGGCTGCTATTGCAGTACGTAGTCGTTGTGACCCTTACACAGGAAGACAAGGAAATGAAGAAGAAGAAGATGCTATAGACCACAAGTGATCAAGAAACGAAGAAGACGAAGATGACGCAGGACCGTCCGTCTCCTCGCGTTCACTACGTCGCCATTATGTGTATCTGATGATCATAAGGCACGCGGTGAATGCCAAGAGCGGACTCAATCGACGATATCTCTTCATCAAGAACACGAATCGAAGAAGCATTTGTTCATATCACGAAGGCAAACGGACCATCCACCACCTTGTAGAGAGTGTCTTACTCGTAAAACTTTGTGTTTTTTTATATTCACGTGTATCATACGTGAATATTAATATCATGGGCGTTTTCAGTAAATAACAACCATATTAGGTTACTCCTGTTAACATTGCCACCATGCAAAGGTAACATAGCCTTTTGGTTATGTATATGTCGCAGGCAATTCGCAAAAAACGGCGGCGTTATGTTTTAAGTATTTTTTGTTGTTCTTACATGTTCAACTTAACACGAAGAATAAAGGGGGCTTCGCTTCGTTCACCCCCTTTACCCTTCAAGCTACCGCAGTGTTTTGCCCTGAAAATTTGCTATTTTAATATCAATTTTTCAATCTGCCTTTGGCATATTACATAGCAGCACGCGTTTGTAAACGGACGACGCCGTTGCGTATTTCCGTTGTATACAAGGCTATTACGCTTCCATAGCGTAATGCTCGTGTACATTTCGGAATGCTGATACTCACATCTGCAACTACAAAATATACAAGAATTTTGCGAACTACTCGTGTATAGTTTGTAATGAATGCGTACGAAATTTTAGTTCCAAACTATACAGTGTCACTTACGCACGCTATCAAAGGTATTATTTAATAGCACATAAAAAATACTGATTTGCACAGCAAAAATGGTTCAATAAAAACACTTTAAATATTTTATTTGACCTTAAGTTTGTATTACGTATTTTTTGTTGTTTTTACATTTTCAACCTAACACGAAAGATAAAGGGGCTTCGCTTCGCTCGTCCCCTTCACCCTTCACCTAAGCTACCGCAGTGTTTTCCCTGATATTTGCTGTGAAAATCAGTATATTTGATGTGCGGTTTAATATTTCCCACTCTGATATCGCTGATATATAAACTTAAAAAGGTACACATAAAATATTTGTTTAATAACACGAGTATTTACTTTGGGCAATAGCGCAGTATATAACGGAACCATAAAATTGGCGTAGACCATTCCGAAGTATACACAATTGCGGCGTAATGCTGATGTATAGTTCGGAAGACGTAAGTGAAAATATTGCGTTCCAAAGTATACGCGATAATTTACAGACCCCTGGGTCTTGGTCTTGTATATGACGGAAACACGCGACGCCGTTTGTAAAATGCGGAATCACACATATGTGTGGCATATATTCGAATAATAACATTTCTTGGGTTATAAATAAACAGTTATCACAACCGATTCTACAATGGCATGTTATATATTATCTTGGTCAAGCGATACCTACATATCGCTACTAAATCTGCTAAGCACGGAGTTTCTGCAGAACTCCTGTGGAGAAAGAATAGCAACACAATTAATGGATAGTGGTTGACCGAGAATATAATAAAACAACCAGGAGCTACCGATTCTAACTCGTAAATATCTCGATATTATATACAACTTCATGGTAAGTTTTAACACTATTCCTATCATAATGATTAGTGTGTACCTATATATAATTGGTATATACATAAAATTCGCATACAAAATAGTTCACAAGAGTACTTACCTTACGTCATAGTTCATCGCGAGGGAAGTGTAGGCTCGGGCTTAATACGAGGTGAGGTAAAATATAAATAAATGTTTTCCTTATCGGCCATAGCAACAAGCTCAAGCACTAGGGAGCTCCTATATATCCTATATGTGATTATACTCTGCAATTACTACACCGATATCTGCAGGTTATTATCCACATCCATAGTGTGGATGCATTCTATGTACTCACGCACGGCTGTTAAGGAACTGATAGAGCTTCAAGATCAAAAAAGGATGCCACAGCCACTTTGAGCAAAGTATGCGGAGCGAGGTCTCAATATGCCCATATCATGTATGTAGGCCGAGTGGATCGATCGATGTATTGTTTTTGTGCCTGTGTATGTTTTGTCTTTCAAACTACGAACTGTAAAGCTACAAACAGTAAAAAACAAAGAAATTAATAATTCACCAAGTCAAAAACTTTAAAAAAAAAACTTCAAGTTACTTCCTCTTCGGTCGGGATGCGAATGTCGTCTATATACATGAAAAGACCTCATCACAACTTTTGCTGAAGGGAACCACATACCAAAACGTCATCTGAGTATTTTTTTTTGTTTTTGTTGATTATTTCAAAAAGCGCTAAATCAATTTTGTTAACATTTCTATGGGACCACCTCTGAAGTATGACCTACCAATCAAAATAACAATAAACGAAATCGATTAATAATTGACGAAGTAATCGCGTAACAAACATACAAAAAATACAGTCGAATTGAAAACCTCCTCCTTTTTGAAGTCGGTTAAAAACTCATACCTACCCTATAGCAGGCAGAAAGGCACAATGTATAGTATAGTAACAAATCCCCAGAAATTGTGAGACGTATTTTTGAATGTCGATGATTTGTCAAACTTCTGTGTTTTAGGTTTTAGTAAAGAATAGGGATGTGCCTGATCATCAGTCGAAAATGGTAATAATTATGTCGATAAATCTTTATGAAGGGGATTGTCGATGAATGTGAGGGAATAGGTGAAAATTCATTTGGAGGCAATGTTAAAAAAATATGCCTGGTGTGCCTGTGGTTTCATGCCAGCTCAATTTTGTTGAACAGATTTAAATTAAAAGACTTGAATTTCTTGCACCAGTTTGATAGACTATGTGCCTGATATAAAGATTCATTCATTGAAAAATACTATTAATTAGGCAATGCTATGAATAAAACAGAGACCTTGAAAATTTATTTTAGTTCTTTGTTTATGAACTAAAATAAATTTTCCATAAATTGCCATTAAAATACTTCGTGTAGCATAGTATACGTCATCAATGTTAAGCTCGTGCTTAAAAAATGCATTGTCTACGGCAAAAGATTTAAAAAAAAAACAATAACACAACAAACTATGAAATAAATAAGAATAATTTGGCTGTATGGTAGGAAGACTTTTCACGTCCAGATGAACGAAGAAAAAAAAATGAAAATGCCGCTAGTTTCTTGCGCAGTATTTGGAACGAAAATTGCCGATACTGTGCGTTCTATCGAGTATCGATAAACCACATTATAACAGGTTTATCAAGCTCTATTCTAAGTGGGGGTAAACATTTGATGTTGAAAATAGGTAATTTCTTGTGTTTTATTTGTGTTTCTTTAATATTCATGCTCGGTAAAAGTTTCGAAAATAGTTTCATTTAAAATTGGTAGAACATTACTAAAAATTTTCCACAAATTTAACTGTAAAAAGCAAAATATGGATTATGAATCGTTGACACTACACCACCAAATATTGTTAGACACACAATTCTATATACTTAAACACTTTTATTAGTAGAAAATCAATTTCATAACAAATTCATTAGGATGCATTGGATGGGTGTCAAACATGTTCTTGTCTTATGTCAGAATTTGTGCCAGCTCTTTCACTCTTTTATCTTACCAATATATTTGTCGTTTTTTTTTCCTCATAGTGCTCATCTATCGTCAACGACGAAGTAGTTTCTTGTATGTACTACTTCGTCGTTGACGATAGATGAGCACTAAGATATGTCACCGTAAGATAGTCAAAACCTTTAGTTGATAAACTAACGCGTTAATTGATCAACTGTCAGATGTCAGAGATGAAAGATAGTAAACCACACCGACAGGGTTTAGAATTTACGTTTCTTTTGTTCTTATATGTCAACTTAACACGAAGACTTTGAAGGCTTCGCTGCGCTCGCCCCCTCTAGTCTTCACCTAAGCTACCGCAGTGTTTGCCCTGGTATTTCGTTTGCAATTCAAGTTTAAACAAGTTTACTATTTAACGGTTTTAACCTTTACTTTATCAACTAACGCATCATATTGTAAGCAGTATGCTACAGTTTACTATCTGTCGATAGTTGACCAATTAACGAGAAAAAAAACGTTAGTTTATCAACTAACGGTTTCGATAATCTTACGGGGACATACCTAATTAACTATCCATGTAGAGTTTAATGGTCATTTTTTAATGCGGTAGTCGATGTCGGTTACCAAAAAGGTCACGACAAAATGGAGGTCTTTTGTCGCCTTTTTAGTTGATCCAATATCATATATTTTATGTATCACGATCAAAATCAAATGTACTATCATCTAAGAAACACTAAGGAATCTTCGTTCATCACTGGTTACCCGGACTTCTGTGATACAATATTCCATCTTTTTCTATTCCTATATCACTGTTACTGGTGAATCATTATCTGTCACAATTTTCCAGTACTTTTCTAGCAAGCTCTTACTTCAGACTGGATTATTGAATTTTACCCTTTCATACAGACGAAGAGGTAGTTTGTGCCATTTTAAATACACAAGTATAAGTGCAAGGTAGACACGAGTAGTTCACGAATGATTGAAGTAAACGAAGCAGTTCATTTCGAATAAAAACCTATCACTCGTTCACCACTCATTAGAATGTGTCTTTACTTCATTTAGTTCATTTAATTCAATGTATCTCTCTTCGCTCGCTGGCATCGATATCCTCTATTTTGTGTCTATATTCACGCCAATGAAATTTAAAAGTTGCGCGTTCACCAAAGTCATATTTTTGGTTGCACTATTCTTGAAGGTTCGTCGAAGCGTTATTCCATCCCTTTCTCGTTAACTCGTTCTGATATGTTGCACTAAATGAACTACTGAACTAAATCTCTTATACTTCTACACGATCTGTATCTCTCATTAGCTCGTTCTGATAAGGTGGACTAAATGATCTACAGTACTACATGATTGAAGTAGTTCACTGACAGAAAAGATACAGTTCAATCTTTTCTTTTCACTGACACGTGTTGTGCATGTCTAGTGCAAGGATCAACTTTAGCAAGATCTTAATCGATAAAATGGGTTGATGCGGGCTCGCGCAGCACTATGAAAAGGCCATTACGGGTGTGTGGGCGGTGTGCCGGACGTCGCCCCCTCCGCGATTTCCTCTTTCCCCTCTGGCCATCAATCCTGACATGGACATACCTACCTACGACACATTCAATGGATACAGTGCTTAGAATATGTATTATGACAATAGGCAAACCTCTTATTGTATGACTATAGGCAGTTTCTGACTCAAATCTGCTACAGCACAAATAATAATAATAATAATAATAATAATAATAATACTTTGGACACCATTTACACACATTGATCTAGCCCCAAACTAGGATTCCCTGTATCTTGGGTACTAGACAACGATACACATATATACAAATCAAATCAATATTTCTTTCGAATTGACCTGTTGTATGTAGGTATATTAACTCTTGATACCTACTGATTATTTTGTTACAGCAAAGATATGTGAAAATTAAAAATCGGTCAAGTGCGAGTCGGACTCGCACACGAAGGGTTCCGTACCATCGTGATAAAACCAAACCAAAAATAATAAAAAACACTAAATCCTGAATAATAAAATAAAAACTATATGTGTTCTATGGGAGTTGAACCCGGAACTTCAAGATTGCGAAACCGATATGAAGCCGACTGAGCCATCTCAAAGTTGTTAAGAGCAGCGAAATTTGTGGTGATATTGAAGGTTATGAGGTATTTCGCCAGGGCAGGGATTTAAAAAAACAGTCGCTTGTATGGGGACCCCCTTTAATTTTCAAAATTGCGTTTAGTTCATTATTTGTTGCTGTTGCGGCAACAGAAATGCACATTCTGTAAAAATTTCAGCTCTCTACCTATTTCGGTTGATCCGATAGAGCCCGGCGACGGTCGGACGGACGGACAGACAGACGGACAGCTTAATACTAGGGTCCCGTTTGGCACCCTTCGGGTACGGAACCCTAAAAAGGAAAAATCTCACGCGAGATTAGAGAGAAGAGAGTCGAGCCAAATTTCAAGATATCTCGACGACCCGAATGGCCGAGTCGGCAGTGACCCTGCCCACAAAGCCAGGGGTCCCGGGTTCGAGTCCTGGTGGGGGCAAATATTTGTTTGATGACAACGGATGTTTGTACCCCAGTTATGGTTTTTTATCTATCTAAGTACAATATTTATCTATATAAGTCTGTGTATCGTTGTCTAGTACCAAGATACAGTGAATCCTAGTTTGGGGCTAGATCAATGTGTGTAAATAATGTCCAACGTATTATTATTATTGTTATTATTATTATTATTTGTGCTGTAGCAGATTTGAGTCAGAAACTGCCTATAGTCATACAATAAGAGGTTTGCCTATTGTCATAATACTTAATATTATTATTATCTCACCGTGAGCTTGAGGGGTCCAAAAACCGTCAAAACCACCTGACGTAATCAATCGACTATTTTCCCCTAATCTGGGTTGTTCTACGTACAATGTAGGTAGACAACTAGACATTAGTCCCGATCGTGATGGGTCAACTCATCACACTCGTTTATGTGCTGAATAGCTGAACTTCTGCCTGCGTATGCGCAGTTTAAGGCGAAACCAGGCGAGTCGAGGTCAGCAGTAAAAGCGAGCCCTGGCCATGGCCGAGTTACAGCTTGCTCTACCTGTTGGATGCGAGCGATGACTTAACTAAATAGGATGTTCATTATATTGGATATATATTAATGATATTGACAGCCCTCTTCTTATGAACCGCATAAACAATTTCCCTGTGAATAAGTTTGCTAGCGAATAAACTTTCGAATCTACAATAGAGCATGTATGTATGTAGAGACGCCTGGCATTGTATTTTCACTGGATCGCTTTTTAGTTTGTTTAGGGTGATGATTATCACTTAAAATAAGATGTGAGTACGTCTAGCTTGCTCTCGTTACCCCGACAATTAATCTGCTCTTACCAGTATGTGTGCATCTGCTACACCAGTCAGGAAAAGGCACTGGATTGCATAGGACTACAGTTTTTCAGGTAAGTAGTACTAGGTAAAGGTATGGTACCTTTATCTATAAGTTTTATACATATAACCATAGTCAATAGACCATGGTATGTAATAACATACCTTTACATAAATAAAGCTAGATTGAAGCATAGATTCACAGCCTGTCCTCTTCTAGCACAGGAGAGTGACATAATAGACTTTCCTTTTCTGAGTAAAGAGGTTATTCTCATCATCATCAGTCTGTCAGGGCACCCACTGCGAGTATAGGTGATACTCACATCATCCTATTACTATAACATTTAAAAGACTAGGCTAGGCTAGCTCTACCTGACGTATGGATAGTATTGCAGTAACTCTATCGATGCACCTAGTACAAAGGGTGATGCACGGCTGTGCTAGCATGTTACTAACTCTATGTAAAGCAATGACCCTCACTCCTAAAGTCACATTGTCTCAGGCCACGTGACTCGCAATGAGAAAGAGGACACGTGCCATAATGACCGTACACTCAAACACAACTCAATAATAATTAGATTCTAGGTGTCGCGGTCACACCTTTATTACCTAAGATTTTAGGGTCTCACAATATTCTGCTACATTATCATATTGCATATACGGATGACTTAACTACACACCTCGCTAGAATGCGATAACCTCAGAGCGCCGTAGTGACGTCATCGTTTGAGGTGTTTAGTGAAGTTGTCCATGTAGTAGGTCGCTGAGTAGTCACCCTGAGATTGCAGCAGATACACAAAAGGGCTGAGCTAGCAACATTCAAAGTGTCACACAAACACTACGTAAGTACCCGTACTTTGATTATAGGTGTGAAAGATTATGGTTGATAAGTAGGCTGCAGGCAATTTGTGTACGTGTCGCTAATAATGTCCACTAAGCTAAAAGTGTCCGTACATGCTCCATTGTTTGCACTCATTATCGGAATCTATTAATCATTTATTTACACCTTTGTCTACGTAGCTGGATGCTGTACTCTACCTACTCATATGTAGCAAGTATGCATGGGCGTGTGATAAGGTAGATGTAGAGACAAAATTGGTAATCAATATCTATATAATATCAATATAACTATGCATAATTGTAGATGCACATGTTGTTGTCATTAAAAGTGTGAGTGCTTTGTTTACCTTTAAGCAGTTAAGTATTTCACGCTTAAATCGTTCGAAAAACATGTAATTGGCTAGGTGCACGAGCGCGTACGCCGAGTACGGGCGCAGACTTTTCTTTGTGGGCCCGGCGAGTGGTCGGAAAATGGAAGGATCTAGATAATTAGGTGTCGGACAGAAATAGACTCGGGCGGCGGGCCCTGGGCCAGGTGACGTCACGCGGTGTGGTCTGCGCGGGGCAAGACGGGCCCCGCTGTCAGTGCCGCGCGCGCCGCCAGCCAGTCCGCACGTTTCGAGAGCTCCGACCACCCGCCCCGCCTACGCACCACCGAGCCGTAAGCCCCGCGCCCGCCAGACGCCCGTGAGTACCAGCCACTAGCCCCGTCGCCCCGCCGCCCCCTCGCACCCCTCGTCCCAGATGAACCCGCGGGACACGGGCTGTTGACCCGACAACATCTGATGAAGCCGATTTCACTGCACTTCCACCACCTCCCTTTCCAGTCGGGTGCGGAGACACCTTTCTCAAACGTCAAACACCTCGTGCGTCGTGGGTGGAAGGCCGAAGAGTTCGCTTTGCTGGATATTCCGAAATCGGGCCCCCGTTTCTCGGTAGAGTCGGTGTGGAGCAACCTTGGCGCATCGTGCAATGCAGCGGGGACCTTGCGAGTCACGCGTCACGGTAACCTCGCCTCACGCCGACTTCGCGGCCCCACCGCGATCTCTCTCATCTTTGTGTTTTGCGACGCCACAAAACACGGCGCGTTACGTTGCCGCTCACGTTCAAAACTTACGGTAGTGCTCGCGTTGCGAACGAGTAATGTAAGCGTCTTACTGCGGTTTATCATTTGGAACGTTATGTCGCTGCAACTACGCGGTACGCAGGCATGTTGATAGATACAAACACTAACAGCTGAGCGACAAGGTAGGTAGTAGGTACGTCTTTTTTTGTCAGATAAAGTACAACTCGGTCACTCAAGGACGGTCAACCGCTATCGACGTTGTATTTCCCGTTTTATCGGCCACGCTGTGAGCACACACCTAAATGAGGCGTAAATTGTATTGGCAATTATTCTAATGAGCATCACTCTTCTAGACGTCCAGGTTTTATTAGAAGCTAGACAGATTGTCTTTTGTTTCTGATGGTTGTTCCGAGACTGTTCGTGAACAAAGGGGCCTGAGGCAATTCCCAAGTTATCGCGATGTCTGGAAAAACACGCAATGTTTTATCGCGTGTTATGTTTTGCTATCAGCTGCGCGTGCGGCCTAGCTGAGTCTATTCGAGAGTGGTACCACTACAGCTACCTATACTTGTATGGGTGCCTACCTACGAACTGTGTTGTTGTTGAAGTAGCTCGGCAACTTGTGTGTGTCGAACGTACACGTAGGTAGGTAGGTATCTACGTTATATTATAGTGGTCAGAGAAGATAGCGAGAATTGCGGTGTATGTGTTTGTGTATGATTGACGTTGTAGGACCTACGTTACTCAATGTTTATTCACGATCGGAGTCTACTAATATCGGTCAACACAAAACTTATAATTATAAATAACAAATATCATTTATTAATTACGTATTAGACGTAACTTATTAGAAGGTACCGATGCCTCAATTTGTGTAGTCCAATTATTCATGTCACATGATTCATTTAATTAGAATTTGATTGGACATAAATCCAGATTTTTTTATTTGTTGCCAACTATAGTCGACATCCACCATTGATTACACCACAACTCATTTTACCTCAAATCCTGCATTACGTACGATAAATTTATTTATAACTAGCTGATCCAACAACCGATCTGTCAATAACTTAACAAAAAGTCCGCTACCAACGCCATGCAATGAAAGAGTTTTTTTCGATTTTGCGGCTGTTCCCATTGCGTTTTTTTATGTTGTGTTTCCTGAAGAACCTTCACAGGCCTTCGACGAACAGTTTAAAAAAAATACAAATCGGTCCAGCAGTTTGCGAGTTTCGCGCTTTCCAACGCATTTACAATTCATTTTTAACCGACTTCAGAAAGGAGATCTTTATTTTTTTTATATGTACAAAAGAAGGTATCTACTTATATCCCGAAACTATCCATGCACTCGATCTTAAGTGTTAAGGCGCGTGAATTACTAAAATTTGCAACTAGATTCGAGTTCGTTGATATTTTGGACTCAACCATATTAAAATAAAGTTCATTACAGCTTACACTGCAACAATGCTCTTACACCCCAGTCGCTGCGGGAGAATACTGCGAAAATTGCGTGTATTTTTTTAAACCACTGCTTATTTCTGTTTGTAAAAAAAACAGTTTTAAAATATTTTGAACGCCTATTTTTTTACTTTAGAACTGTATCAATGGTCATTTTAGATCCCAAGAAATTGCTAGTTTTAGATAAGTTTTAGGTGAAAAACATTAAACTCGGTGTTTTTTCCTGTAGTTCTCAGTGAAATAAAATTTTCGCAAACTTAAGAAAAACGATGTCTTCATAACATGTATTTTTCGACATTCGACAATCGACATCATACATCGACATACATTCGACTTCATAATGTATGTGTTGATAATAGAGTCCACATTATAGACACATGTAACGTTTGTATTTATTACGTGCCTTAATAAGTGTGTTGCTAACTACGATAATAAATGCCCGTGAACACACCACCTACATGGAGCATTCATATCTAAAACAACTGTGCATATAACTTGTTGGAAAAACATTTGGATTCCCTTGCTCGTAGTGTTAACAACGTTTCGAGCAAGGTTGCGCAGGCTACTTTAGACATATACATTTTCACCTCGTCGTCGTCGTGTTGCCAGCTAATTCATGGTCAAAAAAACCGGTAGGCCATGGCTACCTGCCACGGTAGATCGAAGATCCATGCCGACCTCTGAACCAGCCAGACTTGCTGCGAGTACACCTTGAAATGTCTCGGCAATCATTGTCTCGATACGAACTTTAAACACAACGCAGAAAATTCACAATAGTTGACTGATGTGATGAGAGTGAACATCTGCTACAACGTTGCAACAAGTTAGTAATCCCTACGGAACCCATTAGCAAACCGTCGTTAACGCTATTAGCTGACGAGACACTGATGCAATCTACATAATATCCTCAAGTTAGTCCTGTAGTTAGTTGCCAATGTAAATAATTTGATCAGTACAATACGATGATTAATGACAAGAAAGTGGACAGCCCCGTAGTTGTTGCGCCTCTATATCATTTGCAGTAACTAGGTAGAACTGGTTGCACAGAACAACTACATTGTGTCTCGTTATTAACACGCTTTTCCAACGAGTCGAGTCATACTATACACTACAAGACAGTCTTGTGTCGTGACTTTGAAAACAAAACATGACAAACAACTACGTCGCAATGTCGTCCGTACGCTGCGTTTAGTGTTGTCGTCATGTGTCCGCTAATTTGTGTCTCTATTAGCCATAACAGTTAACAAAATCCTTATCTTTATCGAATGCGGGTAAAGGCTGAACTTCGGTGTTGGATCAATGGGCTACATGTACACTATTGAAAATCCTTAATCTTATTAATTCCAGAGCGACATGGTCCGAAAATACGAGCGACTGAGCGGCCGCCAGTCGTGGAACGAAGAGGACATGGCGAAGGCTGTCGGCGCCGTTGTGTCCGGCAAGATGGGTTACAAACTAGCGGCGCGGACCTTCCGCATCCCGCGCTCCACGCTGCAGCGCCGCGCCAGCAAGATCCGCTACCAGCTGCCCGACGAGCCGAAGCCCCTCATGGGACACTACCGCAGGGTCTTCACCGAGAGTCAAGAGAGAGACTTGGTAGGCTACATCAAAAGCATGGAGGACCACTTCATGGGAGTCTCCCGCAGAGACATTAGAGAACTCGCCTTCCAGTACGCAGAAGACCATCAGCTCAACCACCCGTTTGATGTCAACACCAGAATGGCAGGAGAAGATTGGGTAAGGAATTTCCTGAAACGGAACCCTGAGCTCCTGGACAAGGCCACGAAGGAGTACGAGCCCTGCAACTTCGATCAGTTCTACCACTTCATGTGCCAGCTCTCATGATGACCCTCGCAAGAGTCACGGAACGCTGAGACTGGTGATGGACTGAGTTGACTGATTCCTGATTCGGGAAGGATGATTAAGAAATTGTTCAACCGATAGTCCAAAAACTTAGGCAAATTAATCGAGCATAGCTCAATGTTATTGTTTATTTTAGATACTTATTGATAAATAGTGGTACTCATACTGGGTTGCAAATAAGTCAGTTTAAAAGTCGCTTAAACCATCGACATGACGTTTTAAATGAGTGAAACAGTAGAGAGATAGATTTTGTGTTTTAAAAAATTAGCGCAACACAGTTTGAGACCAATATTTATTGTAAGTAATATTCACGTGTACTTATAAAGGAGTATAACTTAATTGTTATTCAATTTTAAATTACATTTTTATTTTTGTTATTGTGAAGAGTTGATTAACGTGTTGACAGGGCTGTGATGTGATGTAACAGGAAAGATACACTAAAATGGAAGTGATCATATTGCTTACACTAAGATATGTGTTTTATAATATCGGCGTCATTTCATATAAGCAAAGTGCACATTATTTATTAGATATTTCAGAAGTTTTGATATATATAAATTAACATAAAAGTTACTTATAATTTATGCCAAATTTTTAAATCAATGTGATAGTAGGCCAGTTTTACTGACTCTGCTCTAAATAGGTAGTTTTAGTTTAAAATGAATGCATAATTATTGTATGGTAAAGTAATATATTACATGTGAAACAGTCTTTGTGAAAATGGCCCGTAGAGTAAAAAAAATAGGAATTTGGTGATAATATTCGATGGGACGTGGTGAGGTAAGCCAAGGTAATTGGGTTAGGAACAAAATTAATAAATAATTATCGTTATTTAATTAAAATTGGATGAAAGGAATATTATTATTATACGTTACCTGATTTAAGTTTTGATCTCTTTTAAATAGGTTATAGTAATTTCAAAATCATTGTAAACTAACACAAACAAAATTAAAGACCTAAAATGTTCATTCCGATACACTGAAAAAAATACTAAGAATATAGACTCTATTTTTCTATAAAAACATTCAGACAAAAAAAAATGGCCGTCCTTATTTTATATGGAAAAGTTTGTAAATTTGTAAATGCCAAACAGATTTTATTAAGTTGGGTCTTATTAATAGATACGAGTATCTTGTTTAGTACTTAATACCTAAGTTTATAAAGTACCTACCTATATATTCGTTGAATAAACAAAATTTTTAAACATTATAGGTAGTTTAAATGTTAAAAGTCGCTGTAAGTTCAGCGACCGACCGAAGTCACCGATGACCGCGAACCTGCAGGCCCGGGGTCTGAGAGCGTGGTGGTCCCTCGTCACTCTCCTGATTACGTCAAATTACCCAAAAAGAGGTTAGCTACCGGAAAAGAAAAGAAGACCACCGCGTACGACAAAGTATTAAATCGGTCAAGTGCGGGCGGGACTCGCATACGAACGGTTCCGTACCATGGTACAAGACCACGTAATGACAAAATAAAAACCGGTCAAGTGCGAGTCTAAATCGCGCACGAAGGGTTCCGTACCACCGTTCAATGGAAGCGATGGTGTGGAGTGAATAGTTTGGATTTTACACAGCAAAATATTGTTTACAAAGTTATTGGTGCGGTTACTTTCACACTCCATGTACGTAACCAGGTGCATCCATAAGTTTGTATGTGGTATTGAAAGAATTGTTGTATGGGAGCCCCCTTAAATATTTATTTTATCCTGTTTCTTAGTATTTGTTGTTATAGCGGCAACAGAAATACATAAGCTGTGAAAATTTCAACTCTCTAGCTAGCTAGGTTCTTGAGATACAGCCTGGTGACAGTCGGACGGACGGACAGCGAAGTCTTACTAATAGGGTCCCGTTTGGAACCCTTCGGGTACGGAACCCTAAAAACGAAAACAAAAAGGTTTATGTCTTACTATAGGTTTGGAACCTACCACCACCTAAACACACTAGAGATAGCGAATCCGACAAACGATTTATAGGTGCCGAGTAATTATCGATTATACTTGAATAACGATAATTTGGTTATCCCCAGGGCCAGGGATATTGAAACATGTCTCTTGTAGGGACCCCCTTAAATTGTCAAAATATCGTGTATTCATGATTTTTCGTTATTATTTGTTTTTATCACATACATTTCCTCTGGCCCCACACTAGGGTACCCTCTGTCGTGGGATCCAGAAGCAGCGACGTCACAAACATGTAAGCATCCATGACCTAAAGATTTTTATTTCCCTCCCGATCCGGGATTCGGACCCGAGACCTCTCGCTGGGCGCGCGGCAACAGATATCCACATTCTGTAAAAACAATAAACTCTCCACCTAATACGGTTAATCAGATCGATTCCGGTGACGGACAGACGGACGGAGCCGTTGGGCACTTTTTGCGTACGGAACCCATGAGCGACAATTCTCCCGCCTAACAAATGCATCGATGCAATAACAATTGTAAAGCTTGATGTGCTTTCTACTCTACCTCTACAGCCACATAAATCTGACGTGAACTCCGAACATAATTCACGGTTTCGCTCCCGGGGCGAAACTAGTGGGTACCGGAAATCCGCTAGAGGTCGCTGCAACAATTCATCCTCTCCACCGCACTTCCGGATGCTGGCGGCATTATGCCGTTGTTATAATGATGCTGCGATGATTGTTGGTATATAGACTTAGTAAAGGCGCTTCGTGGTCTAACGCTTGCTTCTCACGATGCAGGTCCGAATCCTGACCATATACCAGTGAGATAATTAATTAATCTATGTTCAAGTTCACAGTTCAAATTCCTTTATTCGTTTTCGACTCTTCCCTGCATTGGACGACTAAAAAAACCCAAAGATAAATTTTTAGATCTCTTTTGAAAATTGGTTTGAGGTGCAGTCAGAATTTACCCACAAGACAACATAATTTTTGCAAACTGTTTAACTACTTATGTAAAACCCAACTTTACTAGAATCAAGCACCATTTTTTTTTATCACTGTAAGTACTTACATAAGCATGCAAATGCATATACTTAGCAAACGTCATTTTTGCCTCTTCTCTAAATTAGACCACTGTGGGCGAAGAAGGGCGAAGAAACTCCCGCAGATTTATTTTTAGATCTCTTTTAAAAATTGGTTGTGTTTTACTAAATCAATAATAATTCTCACAATATTAAAAATAATAATATAAAATAATAATAATAAGCAGCAATAAATAATTACAAAATTATTAACAGCAATTTCTGTGGTAAGTTATATTAACCCCATACAGTCCCGTCATTTAAGTAATCTTAAACATTTTGATATCCCTTTTTGACAAAGGTGCCTTTTACATGGTTTTTAAATTACCGTTGAGTTCTGCGTTTTGAATTCTTTGAAAACACCATTTAATTAATCATTATTATCTGATCAATCAATCAAAAAATCACCTAAATGCAAACATAATAACAACAAAGAACATATTTTTTTTATTTTGAAACATATTTTTTGCAATTGCATTATAAAAAAAAAACAAAATTAAATCAGGTAGTATTTAATCGCACATAAAATACTAACATAAAATAAATATATAATATATAAATAACAGCAAAAATGTTCAACAAAAACACTTAGTTTCTTATGCTCTTACAAGTTCAAACATTTTATGTTTCTTTTGCTCTTACATGTTCAACTTAACACGAAGGATAAAGGGGGCTTCGCTTCGCTCACCCCATTTACCCTTCTGAGCGACCGCATCACTTGGCCCTGATATTTTCTGTGCAGATCAGTATTTTTGATGTGCGATTTAATATTTCCCAATTAAATCTCATTAAAGCCTCAAACTTTTCATTGCATTATTAAATCAGGTCTTGCTTGAGCTGGGCGTCCGCGTTTTCGCTTTATGTCAATAGGGATGTTTTATGTATAATTATCATAAAAATAGATAAGAAAAATAAATTTAGCTATAAATGAGATATAATATAAAAATGGCTAAGAAAATGGCCATACCAATAATTATTATCTTGTATGGGTACTTCTTTTAATCTTAAAAACCGGAAGTGTCATTATTTGTTGTTAAAGCGGCAATAGAAATACACCCTCTGTTTAAATTTCAGCTCTCTACCTTTTTCGGTTGATCCTGTAGAGTCCGGTGAATGACGGACGAACAAACGGACGGACAGACCTGCATCCGTAGTCGATTTACCCCTAGTGAAACCGTATTGTTTGGCGTGGAGTTGTTTTGTACCGTTGAAGTGTGAGAGCATTTGATTGAGCATGATTTTTCAAATTATCATAATATTAATATTAATAATATTTTACTTAGTAATGGAAGAACAGATATAAGTCTGAAACTTGAAGGATTACCCTTGTCTCCCGACTTGAACAGAGGTATCATTTTTCTGTGTTTTATGTGGTCTGGGAAAGCTCCATCGTCAAGACATTTATTTAATGTATATTAGTTAAGTGTGGAGTTATAACTAGAATTACTGAACTTTGACTGATATATTTTTTTCATTTTTTTTAAGTTAACTAATCTAAACGCTTTGACAATATCCTGGTGATACACATGATGAAATTTTAAATCTGAAATTACGGACGCTAGTGCTGTATGTTAACAAAGTCTCTGCTTTATATGGAGATGAATTTAGACGCTCTGTTGTAAGTAAGGGTATTTTGGTGAAAAATGTTAAAAGCTCGAGTTATCTCAGCGTTGGATTTAACAACATCATCTACCAACCTATCTTTAAGCAGAAATCATTGTCCCTTGGTGTTACTTTGCCAGTTTCACGTTATATTATTTGCCAAACTTTTTTCATTTTATTATTTGAATGTTGTATATTTCTCTTGATATGTATTTTTTTTGCATTTCTACAAACTAACTTAAAAATTTTGGAATATTCTTTAAATCTTCTATCAAAGTTATAGTTTTTTTGTTCATACAATATAACTCTACTTTTACCTATTCCAAAAGATTCCCAGTCATTAAATTAAGATTTACCGTTGTTGTCACAATCTTTCTTTAATTTAAAAACTTTATTGAAGTCTGTTTGAATAATTTTGAAGAAGTCTGAACAGATTTCGTTTGAGTTCTGTTCATTAAAATCCGGTACTGGCAAACTTTTATCTAAGTTTTTCGTATACGTGTCTAATCTATGGGGTGTAATATGCCTATACAATGATGGATCAGTCTTATCCTTACTAGCAATTGGGAATGGAACTGTGTGACCGCTGTGATCGGATGGTAACAGTCACAAAAAACATGATCAAGACAAATCTGGCTGGTGTGATTCTAGTCGGCCCTAGAAATACATGAAATAAATAAATTCATTTGAATTTTTCTGTTATTACATGGTTTAGGGCGTGCTCCATAATTTTTTCAATTATTTTGAAATTTTCATGGTCTTTTTCATCCCTCGGAGATCTGACAGAAACAATAATATTGTTATCTAACTCAACACAGGATACCCCTATTTCTCTTTCTACAGTAAGTGCAAGAATATCTTTCCGTTGTTTCAGTTAATATTACTTTTACTAACATTTAAGAACCACCTCCATCAGCAGTCTTTCTATTGTAATATGTGACAATTTTGTGATTATTTATGTTAAAAGACATCGTATTTTCCTTTAACCAGTGTTCTGGACTACAAATAACACCGGTGTCAGAATATTAAGAAATAATTCTAATCCATTTTCTTTGCCAGGTAGCTCCTGCATGTTTTGGTGGGTAATATTTAAGTGGGGATTACCCTTTGTCGGACTTTATCGTACATTATCCGACATTCAGTATTTCGGATGACATTTTAAGCTGTAGGTCCCGGCTACTATCGCTACGTATTACGCCAATTATGATAAATTAGATTTGAATGGTCTGCCCTAATGTTAAATCTGGCTATAGAAGTACCTCATTAGAGGCGATTGAAATTACCAAGCATAAACCTTTGAAGATTTCTTAAATATCCAATCTCTCAGAGTTGAACACATGAACAAAAGATCTCTTGGAGCCCTGAAGACTGTACAAAACAGAGACCTTTCAGCCTTTCATTTATAGCCCCGGTCGTGTTTATATCGTGTATTTTGCACTCTTTCTCAAAGAAACCTGAAGCCGATTACGGAGAAAACAAGATGGAGGCAAGTAGAAAAATATCTGTATTACCTAAACTTATATCGAAATAGACTCGCACTACACTGAATTTGGTACTACGGAAAATATTCTTATAGCCTATAGAATGTATAGTCAACGCCTCCGACAAGGATTACTTTGTAAGGTAACTCTTAAAGGACCTATTATCATTTAAAATATAATTTATTTTGGATTCAATACATATGTATATATATGTCACCGTAAGATCTTCAAAAGCGTTAGTTTATAAACTAACGAGTTAGTTTGAAAACTATCTATAAATTGAAAACCAGCCCGACAGGGTTTAGAATTTACGTTTCTTTTGTTCTCACATATCAACCTTACACGAAGTCATCACCTAAGCTACCGCAGCGTTTGCCCAGATATTTCGTTTGCAATTCAAGTTTAAACCAGTTTACAATTTAACGGTTTTATTATAAACTAACGCCCCATATCGTAAGCAGTACGGTACAGTTTACAATTTATAGATAGTTTGTACTCTAACGAGAAAAAATACGTTAGATTATAGACTAACGGTTTTCACTATCTTACGGTGACATATATATATTTTACCCATAACTCATAAATGTGAGAGAGAAAGAAATAAGATTATATCCAAGATAATTGATCATTTAAATGACAGTGTAATAGGCCTTTCGCTAATTTTAATTAAATAGCAAAAAACAGATTTCAAAAAAAAATGTCTATTAACCTCAGCACACATCATCAATGGGAAGATTTATGGACTATATTAGGAGAAATACATCAACGTAATCAAATCCATCTATTTCAAATTCTGTAGTTCAATAATACAGAGTATAATATCAATATTTATATAATATCAAATTTTTTAAATCGATACCAAAAGAACTACAGGATATGCCATTTGAAATATTTAAATATAAGCTCAGAAAATGGCTAATAAGTAAATGCTTCTATAATATTAAGGAATTTCTAGACTGTACGGCTCGGTTTTAAACAGATATAAGATGACAGGGAGTGACATACTAACAAATTGTATTAATCAGTCAGTATCTTATATTATATATTTTCATGACATTTCTATGTAACTATACTAATTCATTCGATAGGTGTGTTTATTGTTTAGAAATAACATTTGCTTGCCACTGCGTGGCGAAATATGCTGCACTTATTACCATTTGTAACATCTTCATGACCATATTTTTCGCAAATAAACGAATTTGATTTGATTTGATTTGATTAATAGTTGCCGCTAGCTAGCGAACAAAGTCTCATACAGTATGTGTGAGAACCTTGATCCCATAAACAATCCAAACTCAAGCCGAACAAACAGTAACACTCGGAATAATTGACGGAATTCACTTCAATTCCCGACGAACTGTGTTTAGTCAGAAGTGGGAAAATGGAAATTATGAGAGACAGTTGGTGAAGTAATACTTACTTAAATAGGTGCCATAGTATCACTACTCTAGGTCCTATAGTATACGTGTAAGAGAGAAATGGCGCAAGAGGAAAAATAATACGCTTACGTCGTCGGGCACCCCATCCTAACCAAACTAATTTAGCAAAATAATAAAGTGAGCGGAATCACTTAGGCTGCAAACCTTTTGAAGTACCCCCCTGTAAAACATTTTCTTTGATGCCAAGAGGATTATTTAAAAAATCTGTTAAGGTGATATATCGTCCAGGCAAAGGTCCCCGTTAGTCCAGGCGGAAAGACCCGCACAAATTGACAAAAATACGGTTTTAAATTGATACAAAATGAACTAAAATTGCTGTGAAAATTTCCAGAACCAGTAATTTAGATATTGTAAAAACATAAATATTTTTGAAGTCTTTATGCTATAGGTACTAATTTGTCAGAAAATCAAGACAGTTTTAATTTAGGTCTCATTTCAATCATTATTTCAATCGAGTGAAATTCCTCCAATCGCGTTTCTTGTAAATCAAAATCCAGAAAAGGGTCACAAAATTGTTATACTAATTTATTTAACTTGTGACTGTTCAAAAGAACAGCAGATACTTAAGTTCAAAAAGTGTCGACTTGACGATGTACGGGTCGGAGTCGCAAACGAAGGGTTCCGTACCACCGTACAAGAAACCCTAAGGACTAAAATATGTTTGATGTCATGTCCGGACTTAGATAACCAGTCCCTACCGAGTCAAACCAAATGCACCATCGACGACGATGATAAGTGCCGCGAGATTTGCGTGATATTTGAATCATGATGATTTGGTATTTAGCAGGGGCAGTAATATTAAAACAAGTGTCTTATATAGGGACTCCATTTAATTTATAAAATCTTACTTAGGAGCAACAGATAACTCTCTTCCTATTACAGTTCATAAGACGGACATACAGACAGACAGCGGAGGCTTAGTAATATGGTCCCGTTTGGCGCCCTTTGGGCATGGAAAATGGAGTAAGGAGAAAGAGCGACGATGACATACTTTACATGGGTCTCGGTGGGTTTATTTGTTAATTTCATTTTATTAAGGATTGTTATTTTCATTTCAATAGACCGACATTAGTGAACCAAAATACCAACTTACAAGTCTAGTGATAGCATGAATAAAACCTGCAAGTATATTTCGTGGAAGATGTGTAACTTATATCTAATTTCCGCTGTTTCAGTTCACCAGTCCTCCGTTTACTTAAGAACTCCGGCAATCCAATTATACCGTTAGGTATTGGCGTTTGCTTTGAGTTCTCAAAGGAGTCCTCCAGTGAGCGAACTCTAAAGCGAAGCTTCCGCATGGTAGCAGAGGCAGGAAACGGAAACAGACTCTTCCACGTTGATGAACAGATTCATTAGGTTTTCGATTCTCAATTATGTAAAGTTGAGATTGTGTAGGTTGTTAGGTCGCCAGCTTAGGTCTGTTGCACGCTTGAAATTGGAGGAATTCCTAAAAAATCGGTAGTCAGTCTGAGGTTGCACAATCACGAGTACCTAAGTATATGAAGATTTTATTTTATCAATTGTAAAGTCCGTGAACTGATTGGAAATTTCAAAATTAAAGCCGTATCAAGAAAAATAAAACTATCGAAAGGACTGGAAGGTAGCATCTTTACGTACTTACAACCTGCTTACATATTATTCTAAATTCTAAACTTTAATAGATAAATTCAGCAAAACTTAGGTAAATAAGATCCGTGTTCTAATGGGTTTCTCGCTTGCTTCTCACACAGGAGATGCAGGTTCGATTCCCGACCATGTACCAATGAGATAATTAATTTATCTTAAGTACATGATACGGACGTTCTAACGGTGATGGAAACATCGTGAGGGAACCTTCATTACTCCATAGCTGCGGCGATGCGCTAGCCCCCTGGCACGCAAAATGGAATATTGAATAGCTGGCTCAAAGTGTGCACAATTGTGCCTCTCCAACCGTAAGGGAAAAGGCGTGATGCTATGTAACTTAGGTTACAAAGCGTTTACGCCTACAGATTGCTCAGTCAAGGGTGTAGGGTCTGCGGGCAATATGATTATGCATGAAGCACCCTCCAGGGACCTGTAGAGAGGAGCCTAGGTTATTTATGTTGCACTTTATTACGTCACGACTTCCAACGAATACTCTCTCAACTCTCAAGTCACGCCAAAGGATGTATGATTGTAAAAATGAAGAAACCGATAATAGCAGAGGAGGAATTATTAAAAATTCGTAATAATCGTCTTTGAAATTTGGTACGAGCTTTGATGGTTTAGGAAACCACCGGAAGCAACTTGTGCGCGACCTGTGGTGGCCTTATGGTCGCTATGGATCCAATATGGCCCCCATAAGTATGGGTATTTTTAATAGATGGGCTTCTATGAGACAAAAAATCTTGAGCAATTCCACTTTCTAGAATACGAGAAATTAATTTCTAAGGTCTAATTTGTGTTTCACGATTAAAATATTTATATATTACCTAAATGTTTAAAACCAGTCGACAGATTTTAATTTCTGACTTATCAAAGAACGGCTATTCTTTGACATATCATGGTAGATTAATGATGTTTGTGACAAAGAGCATCATGTCTGATATGTCAATATCTAGCAACCCAGTTGGAAGTTGGCCGAAACCTGCTCCAAAATCTAGCAAACTATAATTTAAGAAAATTATAGTTTGCTAGAGCAAAGAATAATTGTACAATATCTTCAGTAGTAAAAAACTTTTAATTATGTATTTTTTTTGAAGTTTTCACATTTGTGGAGAATTGAAAACTTTATTTTGCTTTGAGATTGCAGCCAGTCTTGCTGCGTGGACACAGGACAGGATACAAATTAATTGAGCTCGGGGAAGATTAATTTAGTGAGGGAGTCTAATACAGTAGGTATGAGTCGACATGCTCTCGTGGCCTGGCTCGAGTAGCAAACAGAGCTTTGATTCGACCTCTCTGCCACTCGTTATGTGAATAGTATTTGTAATTTACACGAGAAGTAATAAAAGCGGTAGGACGAGGACTCATAAAACCGCTGAGATGCGTCACCTCCAGGTAACTTCTAATGAATTAAATCTCTTGCCTACTTGAAAACTTATTTCTGATTTTACAGGTTTCAGGGCAATAGACGGCTGGCGCAGATAAGCTTGCTTTTATTTTGGTTGCATATAGCAACAATAAAGAAAAGTCTACATATTCCTCACCGATTTGGAATTGTTTTTCGCGTCAATAGCTAGAAAAGCAGTGAAAGACATCAGGATACGATTTTGAAGAGTTTTGCCTGTGTATTTGTTTATATTATTATTTAGATAATAATATAATAATAATAATAATAATAATACCTTGGACACTATTGACACACATTGCTCTAGCCCCAAACTAGGATTCCCTGTATCTTGGGTACTAGACAACGATAGACATACTTATATAGATAAATTTTATACTTAGATAGATAAACAACCATGACTGGGGTACAAACATCCGTTCTCATCAAACAAATATTTGCCCCCACCGGGACTCGAACCCGGAACCCTTGGCTTCGTAGGCAGGGTAACTGCCGACTCGGCCATTCGGGTCGTCGATAATCCGTTATCTTGCAAGAATTAATATATTTTCATTGGTTTCGGCCTTCATTATCAAGCCATTTTGTGAATATGGTGGGGAGATATTTCCATCAGGGGCGATAAAGGTGTATTATTTAATAAAGCAGCAAAATATATGCCCTGATGGGTATGCGTAATTATATAAAAATAATCACTAATAAGAGTTTGCTAATGATTAAGACCAAGTTAACCTCCAGACGTCTAGAAAATGTTATAATTGGCATTGGTGGCAACTGATCACATGCAGTCATCTCCTTTCAGACTGTCTTTCACTATAAAATGATTAATTACTTCTCGGCGTTAAACAAGTAATTATTTTCAATGAGCCAACCTTACATCACATAATGAACCCCGCCCTTTTCAAAGCACACTTTTGAATCAAAATGTACAGCTTCAGGATCGAAATATACATATATACAGGATGCAATTTAATTAGCTGATCATATTTTGGTAAATGATATTATGAACAAGAAACGTGTGGTCGTAAACGAAAATTTTCTTTGGGTCTCCCATGATAACTTGTAATCAGCTGATTGGGTCAATATACTGAGGGACGATGAATAGTTTTCATTTTCGACCATATGTTTATTTGGGAAAGTAGTTCATAATGATCGGTGCTATCATTCCCCAAAATATGGCCAGCTCATTAAATGTCACCTTGTTTATTGAACATAAAATAGAAAATCGCCAGTGATTCTATATACCTCAATTCATAGTCAAAATCCTGTAGTCACATGTAACTTACTGACTTAACTACTCTTTTAAATAAAAGGTACGATGGAGACAATCGCTCCGGCACTCCGATTGTCTTAGGGTGCAATTCCACCACTCATTACTTTTTTTCTAATAATAAGTGTAAGTAATATTATTATGTTATTGGGTATCCATAAAGATTTACCCAAAATGTACAACACTAACCTTTGTTCATACCAGTAGATACTCCTTGCCTTCACCTCCATACCTGTGCAGACACCCCTCTCTGTATGTACTTATATTTTCCTCGTTGGATTTCCCGGTAACTATTTCGCTATTTTCCATATCCCTCCTGCGAACTCCGACGGGGGTGACTCATATCATATATGCGATACATCAGACGTTGTCACGTAATTTGAGCACGTATACACGTGCAGCAATATACACCTTATGTCGAGGAAGAAAGGTGCTATAGGCTGAGCGTGGACGGCGGCGTACAATAGTCACTGATTGGACACCTGCTCTAGTCAGGAGTATTCTGTTACAGTTGCACAGAACTAAGGGTGTGACAGAAAGGTGTAGTCTTTCCCTTTTATCAACTTGATCCTAGGACAGCTAAAATAGGAATGTTCTTAATGAAGTCACCTTAATCCAGGAGCTGTTCAAGTTGGAAACTTAAATTACCATTTCAAAATGAAGTTTGTAGACATCAATGGACAATTGTTTAGCGATAGGGAATGTCTTTTCCGTATTTAATTGCAATGATCAAAGCAAGCATCAAATAGAAAGACAATGTAGCGACGCTTCCGGTGCCCCCAATATTTGAAAATATTATTAATGTTGAAAATTACTCTATGATAAAAACAATTCAAATTCTTATTCTATCAATGCTCGATATTTAAATAGTCTCGGGTGACGCGGGCGGCGCGGCGGGGCGAGGTAGGGCGGGCGGGCGCGGGCGGCGCGCGGGGGTGTAATTAGGCGGCACGGCCCGGCGGCGGAGGCTGTATTGATCGGTGCGTTGCTAGGCAACGTGAGAGATGGCGCTCTCCGCCGCCGCCGCCGCCGCCACCGCCGCGGTTTTTTGTTCGAGCGCGCTAGGTGAGACTATACTGTGAGACCGTTTTGATGTAATCTCCACTAGAGATTATTCGATTACCCGCCCGACTCAGGGTGAAGTCCCCTGAATTGGGAGGTACGATTATGGTGCTATTAGTTTCGATATAATCCTGCGGGTTGCTTTTGTAGCGGAAAGCTTTTCGGCTTTATAGAGAGGGGGGGTGATTTTAAAGGCATTTTTAGGGTTTCTAAAGAGTTCCTTCCGGCGCAGCGGTGCGGGCGAGGCCAGGCAAACATAATTAAGAAAATGTTTATGAAATGGATGCGCCGGTTCATCCCCGGGCCGCCGAGAGAGGCACGCTCGCAGCCCGCGGCCGCTCGTGTTCTCATTACAAGTGCAAATATTAGCTCCACCATTTACGTAACCTTCGCAGGGAACAGAGAAAAATGAGCACGAAAGTATACGCAAACTCAACGCACGCGATCCTTCAATCTACACTGAGAAAATGTAGTTCTAAGATGCAATTCAGTTTCTTCTTTTTATAAACGGGAGCGAGCGATTTACACATAATTCCTTGTGCTGAGCAATTCCTGGTATATTCGTTACTTGCCTATTTCAAAGCAGAAGCCAATTAAAATTCCTCTTTGACAAAGCTCCACGGGAAATATTGTAACAATTTTTCAATCTCGAATTTAAAATGAAGCGCTGAAGCGACGGAGCGGAAACTACTCCCGGCGGTTATAAAGCCTCGCATATTCTGAGTTCCAAGAAGACATCTCCCACTGAAACCATAATCGTCATGCGGTAACCTGCAAATCAGAGAATCTCTCATGAATGGATGGTCGAAAGTTGGCCGCGACTGCAGTGCCCTCATAACTACAGACTTATCTTATCATCATCCGAGGTAAACGTACTAAACCAGCAACAAACTTAAGTGACACACACCTGATAATGAACACCTTACGATGAAAGTTGCTCGGTTCAAATCGGTTTCGTGGTAATAGTTGCTCAGAAAGATGACTTCAATATCCCCATAACATCTGGCTATACATATCTGTTACACGTGTAATATACGAGCTATTCGAGTATACTCTTATCCGGCATGTTAGCTGTCCCATTCAGCTGTCACGAACGCCCCAGCTATAGCTTCCGTATCCTTTTAGCAGATATTCCTCGAATGCCGAAGTCCGAGCGAAATGTAATAATGAAGACGCTCGCGGAGACATTCTAGAGACGCGAGTATCCAACTACAAGCATAAGTAAGTCGAATAAAAAATCTATGTTAAACAAAAGAAACACAATGGAAATGGAAACTTAAAGATCAGTTCATATAGGTGATTTCCAGCAGTCTCGTGATAAGTATGTAATTGAGGGGAAAAAACATATTATAAATAGCTAAAATTGTATATTTCTAAATACAAGACAAATATGTATTTTGATTGATGTCAAAAAATAATGAGGTGAGGCACGAGATATAGATATTTCAATTCACGTAGTCTTTATTCGCGCACTCTTTCGCTAGAATAATAATATGTTATGTATAATTTGGAATAAAGATTAGAAAATAAAATACCTTGCGACAACTTTTTGGAACAACTTCACAATTGTATTACGCTTTAACGGTGCTATCCAATGATAAGTAGTTTTGTTATTATGTTTGGTTTCTTAACTAATCCAAGATCTTGTTGCAAAGTTGCGTCCGCGCAAAGAAATGTTGGTGGATTTTGGTGGTACTCAACACTCCCTAAATCATATGTTATCGAATAAGACTGATCTAAGAAACCTTCACTCGATTCATTCAAATGAAAGCACTTACGTACGTAACAAGGAAGGACATAAGGTATTTTTCCCCTTTTCCAAAAAACAATTAGTTCGTTGGTGTCGCAGTTTTTGGTCAAATAAATCACCAAAATTGCAAATCGCCGAAATTTTGGTGATTCATTTTTTGAGCCTTTGTCGACATAGTGTTGTTTACACCGTCACCGTCAGCCCCGGAATTGGGGAAGATGCTGCAGGAGCTCAGTAATGCGAGCCTCGAGGTTAGACTAAAAATGAATCGGTCCAAGACCTTTTATGACTGATTGCGCGAAACGTAGAGTGGAGGTGGATGGGCAGGTTATACAATATGTCAACGAATACATCAACTTGGGCCAGTTTTCGAAAACAGGCAAAGCAAAGAGATCGAAAGACGCATTTCGAAAGCCAGGAAGAGCTAATAGTCCATGAAAGAACTGATGAAGGGCGACCTTTCTTTAACACTAAAGCAAAAACTCGTCGACATTTGTATCCTGCCAATCCTCACCTACGGCCTCAGACTTGGTCACTGACCAACCATCTGAAGTCCAAACTTAAGGTTTGCCAAAGAGCTACGGAGCGTAGAATGAGACGAGTCAAATTGACGGACCATGTCAGAAACACCACACTAACTCGTATTACCGACGTAGGTGCACAAGGCGCCAAGCTCAAATGGAAACGTCTTTATTACTGTGGATATTTACATATACTTAGCAATCGTCATTTTTTGCCACTTCTCTACATTGGACCACTGTGGGAGAACAAGGGCGTAGAAAGTCCCACAGATTGATTCTCTCTCTCACTCTCACTCTGACAAAAATTGCTTGTGCTTAACTTATACAAATATTATAATAATAAGCAGGAATAAATACTTACAAAATTATCAAGAGCAAGGTCTGTATTGAGCCAGAAGAACCCCATAAAGTCCCGTCATTTAAGTAATCTTGAACATTGTAATATCCCTTTTTCGTTAAAGTCATTTAACATGGTTTTTAAATTGATCTAATGGCAATTTCAATTTCAAGATCTCCAGAGGTATCTTGTTGTAGTAGAGAATGCATTGACCCTTGAAAGAATTACTAACCTTCGCGAGTCTAAACCGAGGCCCAAGTAGTGTAATTATTTCTTAGGTTAATATTACAGCTATCGCTAAGTTCTTGCGTAAAGGTCGCATGCACCCGGATAGGTGGACAAAGATTGCCACCGAGTGGGAGCCTCAAGACGGACAACGCCGCAGAGGCTGGCCCAGAAGGAGATGGCGCGAGGACCTAGAGAGGTACCTCCCGGACTGGCAGGAACAAGCAAAGGATCGGGAGGTGTGGTCTAAAAGCAGGGAGGCCTTTGCCCAGCAGTGGGAAACACCACATGCTAAGAAAAAAATATGTGAGCCTAGAGTGCAAGATTCAGTTTTGATTGATATTGTGATTGGTAGAGATCAGGTTCATTTTTAATACAGTCATTATCATCATCTAATCTTGTCATCCCTCAGCAAGGGTCTATATAGAACCCGATTCATTCAACGAAAACATAAATACACACCTATAATTAAGTCAAAGTCAAAGTCAAAGTACTTTATTACTGTAGATATTTACATATACTTAGCAAAAGTCATTTAAACCGAGTTAAACCGAGATCGTTTTGCTGACTAAAAATCCACTTTGTCTCTAAAACTCGGTTATACAAGTATTTAATGTTGAAAATAGGTAAAACTATAAGCCTGAAGTTATTAATAAAAGAGTCTCAAATGAATAAAAACGTCATTTCGACTTGAGTAAAAGTAAATTATTTAAAAACTAATAAAAAAACAAAGAAAAATATGTAACCATAACCAAAATTAAACTTGGTAACATAAACTTACTCGTTTGAAAGTAATTAATATTTTTTTACGAAACATTCTGCGGTAACTGTGTCTCTAGAGTTATTTTTTTGGAGTTATAAACATCAACTGGGAGTTTTAAACTGATTTTGCAATACTCGATATAATCACTTCGATGTCTTCGATAAATCCATTATAAAAAATCCTTGGCTTTCTTTCATAGTTTGGGACCAAGAAAGACCCTGTAATTTATATTATATTTAAATAGATCATTTATTTTTGTTCTTTGGTTAATTCTATAGTCTCATTTTCTCTTTTGGAATAAGAGACAATAGTAACTTTCTCTTTCAGGTTCAATACCTTTTTTTGTGTTTAGCCTTGTAAGTCCACCAATGTCCTTTTCAATTGTAGCACACTATTCTTTTATCGCAACCTTCTTTATTTCTTGTTTCACGCCTGATGTGGATGGAGTTGGATTATCATAAATATTTACGTTTTTTGTGCATCAGCATTTTTTTTACATGACGAAGCATCAATAGATCGTAGTTATTAAAATGGAAATATCTGTAATTTTCGGGGGAACATTTTAAATTAGATAAAATAGTAATTTTCTTGCTGCTTTGCATTTGGCTGGTTTTTCTATTTTATTTATCACGAAATTATTTTCTTTAGCTTCGCTTCCTATGTTATTTTCATCTACAGCTTCGTCAACTCAGTATTCGTTATCCAAATCATATTAATTATCAGGATCCCAAATACTGTTACCTGATTCAGCATAAGGTACATTTGAATCTACGCTACTCGAATTTTCAAGACGTGTTCTCTTAATTGTCATCGTTTTCATTTCCCTTTTTTTTGTTACATTTTATTGTCTATTTTTTCAACTTTAGGTTTTGCTCTTCCAGACAAAAACATCCAACAATCAAACAACCCTCAACACGAGGGCACGCCACAAAAACACACCAATATTCTAAATTTTATGAGCCATAATAACTTGCTGAATTTCCATAGTATGGGGTTTATGATTCAACCTCGTTAAGTCCACCTCTTGTTTAATAGTTTTATATATAAATATGATATATAAAAAACATACTAAATACGTACTACTCGGACAAGGTGTGCAGCTCGGGCTTCACCGTGATCGGGTGTGTAAAAAAAAATATTTTATCGAAAATCTGTCTTAAAAAAATGTCATAAATGTCATTTTGGAGGAGAGACAATAAATATTCTTGCGACATTAAATGTCTTATCAAACGGTTGATCTGAAAATATAATTCAGAAGCATGGGAAAAGGATAGCCTCTAATTGTAGAATCGGGGAACGAAAATTTTAAATCAGCATAGGCAGAACGAATCATTACCAGTGTGAAAAAGTATGCGGGTCGAGATGAAATAATCTTTATTATGGTTTACAAGAGATACTTACTTGCGTTTTTCACAAGACAGGCAGCAGGCCTAGGCACGCTTTGATTCTTAGTAACGTGTTCCTCTGCTGCAACAAGTCCATAACATGTGTTTGTACGTAATGTCGCTTGGAAAAATCACAGGTGACTATCCGTATTTCTACATACAAATCTGAACGACATGCATTACACACGGGCGTTGTGACGACGCAACGCAGCTGCAACGGAGAAGGGGCAAGGGAGACGAGGCGGAGAGGCATTCTGCGCTGCGACGACGTGCGACGGAGCGACAACGCAACGCAGCGCTGCGCCCTATACCGCGTAGGACACCCCACGCCAACGCAGCAACGACGGAGTAAGCTGCGTTGCGTCATCACAGCGCTCGTGTGGCACTCCGTCCGTTGAAATATTTGCGTTGTGACGATGCAACGCAGCGGCAACGCTTGTGTGGCCTCTCTATGAAATCGATTTGATTAGACCAACTTAATTTTTCACTTCACCATACTAAACAATCGGCCGCTTGGAGACCAAAGTCCATACAAATATGCCTTTGGACCTTTGAACCACTGTTGTTGGGTCACCCTATAGACCACGTCGACGATTTAGGCAAGGGAGGTAATCAGAGGTAGCGGGTGAAACTGATGGTAGGTACTCACAAACTCTCAGTGTTTCATTTACGGATTTCCACCCCAAAATTCCTCTGAGCTCTTTTTAAAATTTAATCCATTTAGTAGATAATGAAGATGAATAAATTATATAAGACAGATATCACCATTCGTCTTATTCGTCTGCTATGCTTTCACATCTATGGTTTACCCTTTTCACCCTTGTCTTTGCGAATAAATTTCTTATTTCTAACAATGACTGGGACGGTGCAGTATAAAGTAAACCTTTTAGATTGCAATTTTACGATTACCGGAGTCCGGCCGGAAATATTAAATTTCAAGAATGTAGGAGGGTTTTGTGTATTACTAATGTCAAGTTATGCTTTTCTGGGAATACACAGGTTATTGTGACTTGCATGGTTATATTGCGCCTTGTTACCCCATCTTAGAAATGGCGTGATACCAGTCTGTTTTTATTACGATGCTATGCCTCTCCCACCCCATCTGGGAAGAGGCTAGACTTTATAAGTTGCCCTCTGATCGTAGATCCACGCTGGGAGCAGAGTAGTTCGAGGCCTGTGGTTCGACAATCGGACCACGGCCGCCGGACCATCCGGTCACAAGGTACAACATGCTCACAGCTTTCTAGTTTTCGTAACACAGAAAAAATTCTCACTACAATGATTTAACTTCAAGCGTACTGTCTTCTTGAGATTTACTTACCTATTAAATCACATAACATAGATAAATTTTTATATAGCGAAAAAATCAGGTATCGGGCCAGTGGTGAACAGACTAGTATCATGGGTTCAGCTTGGCAGTAGCGTACAGAATGCTAATGGTGAACAAACAAAAATTATGCGTTCAGCAATCAACAATCAATCAAACATCATCTAACATCGACGTTACCAGATATAACACAGACTGATGCAAACGTGGACGTTTATTTCAATCCAGTTCTTCTCTGCTTTGGTTTAATATTTTATAATATTAAACTTAATATGGCCGCAGCACCTATGACTGACCTGTTTGGTGATGCATGGAGGGATATTGTGCGAGAATGTGGAAGGTTTGCGAGATGAATGCGTGATAGTGTTGTCTTGTAATACTTTTCTAAATTGAATTGAAACCGAATACTCAATAATTTTATAATAAAATTGTGTTAATGTATGTAATTTATTTTATGTTAATATTAATAATTTGATACTTGTGCAACGATTTGGATTTTTTGTCTGTTATGTTGTGCAATTTTATTAATAAATAAATAAATAAAATAAATAAATAATTTTTATATATTTTTATATAAACTCATATAAGGTAATTGTACCAAAGGTTGACAGTGTCCCAATAGATGACAGTTCGACATACTGCAGCTAAATTTAAGGATGTTTTTCGCCTGATTCCCCTAGAATAATTTTAGTACGTACTGCCAGCGCCATCTCTTGTCACGAAACAAAAATCAAGCGCTTTCGATAAAGCAGTTCAAAATGGCGAATTTATTTCTCAAACAAGTGACGACGCGAGTCTCTGTGGTCGTGTTTTCTTAGCAAAGCGGATAAGAACGCTCTTAGTTCAAAGGTAAGTTCTAACAGTTACTTTTTTTGGATTGTGTCCATAAATATAACATATATTGAGTCACCAGTAATGCGTGTTTTTGCTTAAAAGAATGCATATGAGTTTCGTTTGTATTTTATGTTTATTAACGGTGTCAAGTATTAGAACAAAAAAAATGGTTTATATCCAATACTTGACAACCCTGTCAAGTTTTGGCGCTGAGCAATTTCTGCTTTTATTTATCGTTTAAAGGTAGCTTTGTACTTATCAAGTTTTAATAACAATAGTTTTGTAAAGATACGAGTATGTTTTGACCCGTTTTTTCAAAAGTAGGCAGTGTCAACTGTTAGGTTAATTCATTGTGTCAACTATTGGTTTTGCAGAACAGAAAAGTGCACCTACTGAAGAAAAATGCCTCCAGTGAAAGGAAAAATGTTCCAATATTCCGAAGCAGCCATGGCAGCGGCTATATCTGATGTTGAGCGAGGTCTTCCCGTAGCCACATCTGCTAAAAAACACCAGGTTCCACGAGTTACTCTTCTTTATAAAGTGAGAGGAAAATCGCCTAAGGAGAGAAAAATGGGCCGAAATTCATACCTTCCTACATTATATGAAGCTACGCTAGTACAGTGGATTAAAGACGTGGCTAAAGCAGGGTTCCCTGTCACTAAAGATCAATTACTTAGTAGCGTTCAAAAGTTGGTCATGGAACTGAAATTAGAAACGCCATTTACTGATGGACGACCTGGTGGAAAGTGGTACGACAGCTTTTTAAAACGACACCCAGATATAAGTTCAAGAGTTTGTCAAAATTTGACTTCAACGAGAGCATCAGTAACTAAGGTGCAATTAGACAAGTGGTTTCATGAAGTGTTATCTTACTTTGAAGCTAATGGGTTCACTGATATCCTACAAGATCCCAGGCGCGTGTTTAATGCCGACGAAACTGCATTCTTTTTAAACCCGAAAGGCGGCAAAGTTCTGGCAGAAAGTGGTGATAAAACCGTTTATCAGCAAGTGAATCCAGATGAAAAGGAATGCTTGACCGTATTGTTTACCGGAAATGCCGATGGGGAAATCTTAGAGCCAGTCGTAGTATTTAGATATGAGAGAATCCCTAAAGAACTGAGTCTCAGCGTACCGGCTTCGTGGGGTCTAGGTCGATCTGAAAGTGGATGGATGACTGGAGAGTTGTTCTACGAATTTATGACCAACATATTTAACCCTTGGCTAGAAAAACACAACATACCTAAGCCAGTTGTATTGTTTATAGATGGACACACTTCGCATCTAACCTTACATGTAAGCAAATTCTGCTCGCAAAACGGAATCATAATGGTTTGCTCTGTATCCAAACGCTACCCACTTAATACAGCCTATGGACGTTGCTCTTTTTCATTCGCTGAAATCAACGTGGAAGGATGCCGTACATGAGTGGCGCGTAGAAAACCTTGATACACCAATACTCAAAAAAATAAACTTTTGCCCTCTGCTAAACAAAGTGATTCTAAAGTCATTTCATCCTTCGATTCTGAGGAATGGATTTCGTAAATGCGGGCTTGTTCCATGGAATCCAGCTGCTGTACAATGTAAGGAGAAACCGTCAAAACAGGATACGACCGTGAAGGAAAGTTTACTGAAAGAGTTACAACAAGGAATTGATTTCATGGAAAAATATATGGATGAAAAAAAGCTTTCAGAGTTCAGAAACAGTGAAACCGGTGTGGAAAATCCTGAAGACAAGTCATTTTTTATGTTTTACAAAAGAATCATTTGTTTGAGCCAGGATACAGCAAAAGAAGTGGCAGGAAATCCAATACCGCCCACTAATATTAAAGCTCCCACAGTTGGTATTTTATCAAAGTCGCAAGATGACATAACTACAGCTTCAAAGTCACAAGAATCTACGCCCAGAGTTGCAACTTCACAATCAAAAGAACCTATGACCACAGTCGCAGTAACTGGATCATCAAATGCTGGTCTATCACAAAGAAATGATTTAGGGTCCGAACAGAATAATCAAATAGCTGGAGTTGCATCTCAAGAAGGTCCTGTAAGCCTTATATTAAACACTAAAACGTCAATGGAAGTACCCAGTCCCTTCAAAAAAGTATTTTATTGGCCTGAACAAAAACCAACGACAAAAAAAAGACTAAGGGAAAAAATTCCAGCTGTTATAACATCAGACCTGTGGCAAAAATACCATGAAGATAAAGAGAACAAGAAAATGGAAATAATTGAAGACAAGAAAAGAAAAGCTGACGAAAGAAAAAGGAAGAAGGAATTAAAAGAAGAGTTGAAAAAGAACAAGATTCTTAGTAAGAAACCGAAACCTAAGAAAAAATGCATTAAAAAGACTGTATAAGACAGTGATACAAGCACTGATGATAATGAAGAGTGGAGAGATTCAGGAAACAGTATTGAGGATATTGAATCCAACCTAGAAGAAAGTGACATTGAGGATTCACTAACAGAAAACAGGAAATCTTATAGAAATAAAGAAAAATACAATGAAAACGATACTAAATCTGATGTCAGTCCTTCCTGTAACCTATGCAGGATACTTATTGACAACAGGGCATCAGCTCAAAAATGCATGGCATGTAAAAAAATGGTCTGTTGTAGCTGCACTGATGGCTATAACCATTATGATTACATTTGTGCGAGGTGTCTGGAAGATTCTGAAGATTGAAAAGTCGTGTCAATTATTGGTGTTGTATGTGTCAAGTATTGGTTAATTTTGTTTTTGCATATGTCAACCTAGGGTGCATAATTTGAGGTACAAAAATAGATTGTTTTTGATAAGTTCAAGAGAGATATTTCAGTTTTTGTTTCTTTTAATATATAATTTAAGAGCTCGTGCAATGATAGCCATTGACTTTTAAAAAAAATATGAATAAATAAAAAAAATGGGACGATATGTAGCTCTTTTCTTCGTTAATGTGTCAACTATTGGTGCCATTACCTTAACATATACTAAATTTAATAATATTTTAACTATACAGGCGTCAATTCATGTTTTATTGTCAAGAGCATTATGTAGGATAAAAAAAATTGTAAAGGAGCAGAATAAGACTAAATAAATAAATTAATATATTAAGTACTACAATATAAATATAAAAAATAAAATGAGACTATGGAGACTATATTTTTATTTTGTAATTTTTATTGTATATGGTAATGTCTGATAAAAGTCTTGATTAGTTAATATTACAAATAATATTTAGCAAATACAAGAATTCGGCAACAGGTACAAAACATTATGTGGTTTTTCAGTGAGGGCAAGGAATTTTGAGAACAAATACTTATTTTAAATCACCTCAAGTAGGATAAAGGCTATGGATATATAAACCTACGAACATACAGGCATTGATCGCCTCTGGGTTGTGCAGTGTCATGAAAACCAGAAACAGGTCTCAAATTAAACTGAAATATAAAGTTATACCTTTTCTTTTAACCTCAGTAGTTTAAGTGGTATTCAAGCAAGTGACTCTGTTATTTTTAATGTCATTAATTAAATAAATAATAAAAAACTATAAATCCTAGAAAACTATATTGAGAGATGAGAGATCTACCAGCGTATAGTATTTATAAAATTAATATTTGTAAAATAAAAAATATGACAAACAGTCATAAATATGCCTGCCTTATGAAATTCTATTCTAATTATTTTTTATCAAAGTTGGTATTGTAACCTATAGGTACATATCTTGTGAACTCTAGGACCCTAAAAACGGCCCTTGCTTTTTGTCCGTGAATGTACATAAAGCTCTCGCCCTTAACTGAGAAATGTTGGCATTCTGCGACCTCTCTTGAAAGCTCTTCGCTTGACCGGACCCGAAGCTTGCAAGAATGTTTCATATTTTCTGACGGAAAATATGTAGTGTATGTAGTCGTATGAAGAATATTCCAGCTGCGCGGAATGTATTTCCTTTCGATGGCAAAATCGAGAATGTTATTTATGCATGTTGACAGGAAGAGCGATCCGTCGTAAGCCACAGTCAAGGCATTAGATAGAAAACTGCCCACTTGCTTGACCACTTTCAAAACACGGGAATTAAGAAAACAACTTATCAAACCAGTGCGTGAAAGAATAGTCGCAGAATAGTAGTAGTCTTTGTAACGCGTAGCACACAGGACAATTGTAACAAAGCTCGTAGCGCGTAGCAAAAACGCACGTAGCAAGAGCTTGCCGTCGTAGCTATCTTGTAGCGTTACGTAAAGTATCAACTATTGATTTATACGCCTCCTTAAAAACTACTGTGTCATCCATCATGTATCTAAAAATCATATAATATCTGCAGGATTTTCTGCAAACGGCATTTTTCTTAATACTCTCCAAATTCTTCACTTGCTAGCGGTGGCACATTGGCATCATGTGAATTTATAAAAGGGCGTCCGCACCGTACAGTATGCTTGGACAGTCACGACTTCGTTTATAAATCTCCACCGGAGTATGACCGAAGGACCACAAAAGAGGGCGCCTGGGAAATCTGGGAAACTGCACTTTAAGTAGCCGAGATATGAATCAGAATTGGAGTTGGAAAATGGTATCCGCGAACGTGGCTCAACAATTTTATAAATATACATATAGAGGTGGGATGGAAACATCGTGAAAAAACCTTCAAATGTTCATAGCTGCGTCGATGGGCTAGCCCCCGTCACACAAACTGGAGTATTGAACAACTGGCTATACGTGGGCACAACTGTGCCTCTACCATCTCGTATGGAATGTTTTCTAGAGGTTGGATCTGAATCGTACTGAAATATCAATGTTAGATATCAGAAAGCAACTGTGCTAACTTTACCACACTTCAGAATATATTTTCGTATATAACCTAACTCTGTCGTCATTGTCTGGAATCTGGATCGATTTTGTAGTAGGTAGCGGTTTTAGCACTCAGCATTCATCTCCAACTGCAGAGAGTAGATTAGGAGCGATAGGTTCTGAAATAGCTCTCTAAATTATAAACCATTTGGAGACGATTTCATTTACTATTGCTTTTGCTTACTGTTAATTCCTATTTATTCAATAAACGATGATACGTGGTACTAGCTAAATACCAAACGGTTTCTTGCACTTTCAAAGTCCGCCTCAACACCGAACGATATTCAAACCAACACAAACAATCCGTGGAAAATCTCATAATCGATTCATTCCACGTTACCAGTGAGACCGAGAAGTTCTTTGTGAATTATTTATATCAGTGCCTCCTCATCATCCGTTATTTTGTGGAGCGCATAAAGCGAACGAGATTTAAAACAAAATTCTTACAAATAATCATAGTCGTTGGTTAAGGGTAGGTTTCAAGTCGCACTAAAGTATTGTATGCTAGATGTGAACTTTACCGCCCAGGATTTTAAATCGTATTGTATTGAAACAGGAATGTTAAAAACTTTATACAAAGGCAGGCTTATTTCTAAAAGAAATCACTACCAGCCAACCCAGTGAGGATGTGTAGATAAATAAAGCGGTTTTGCAATCTTAATTAAAAAATACAATACACATGAATAGTTACATAAATACATTATATATCATACACAACAATGAAAACAATTAACTACATAAACAATTCTTACATATATAAAAATACATATTATACTTGAGACAGGTAGTGTTCCTTCAATATTGCTCTGAAATACTTTGGCGATTCACTGTACCTTATGGAAGCTGGCAAGTGGTTCCACATTTGAGCCGCACGAACGGAAAAAGAACTCAGAAGGAATTCCCTTTTAGCTACAGGACATTCCAACTCCCTTGCAGGAAAACACGCACGTCGAGGTCTTGACGACGGAGATAGAAAGTGGAAACGGCTGCGCAGATACTCCGGGGGACCTGGATTGCGTAATATTTTAAAAGTAAAAGTAAGTATGTGGAGGTTTCTACGCAGCCGAATCGGCAGCCATTTCAATTGTTTGCGAAAATCTGACACATGGTCGTACATTCGCAAACCAAAAATGAAGCGAATGGCTAAGTTCTGCAGCCGCTCCAGCTTATTGAGCTGATCCTCAGTCATGTCCAGAGAGCACACGTCGGCGAAATCCAATAAAGGAAGCAGCAACGTTTGAGCAAGCATAATTTTTGTTTGATACGGTATAAAAAAACTGCAACCGTCTCAAAGAGTGGTAGGAGAAGTTCATACGCCTGCTTACTTCATTGATGTGTGCCGTCCAGGACATGTTCTTGTCGAAGATCCGACCCAAGTTTTTAGTTTTGTCGGTGTATGGTATAAATATATTTATATAAATATCGTATACAAGCGGAGGCACTACCGAACCCAGCCTGAAGGTATATTTATATAAATATTGTATACAAGCGGAGGCACTACCGAACCCAGCCTGAAGGTCATGGTGACTCCCTATAATTATAGCCTGCGACTTAGTGGGGTTGATCAGTAAGCCAATTGACTTGGCCCACACTTCAACGGCCTCAAGATCAATATTTACTCTCGACACAAGAGACTTACGGTCAGAGAGATGAGAATAAAACCACGAGATCACAGCGGCGCAGACACCAATCTAACGAAGGATGCCAAGAATAATCTCAAAATCAACATAATTAAAAGCATTGCTGAAGTCAAGTAGCATGATCAGAGTGAGCCTCCCGGCATCCATCGCTAGACGGATGTCTTCGGTCACGTTGAGCAAAGAGACTAGTAGTACTGTGAAAGGGTCTGAACCCGGCCTGGAATGAGCTGAGAAGGCTATTTGAGCTGATAAACTCATACAGCTGCTTATGAACGGCCGACTCCAGAACCTTAGACAACACGGGGAAAATAGAGATTGGGCGATATTGTGAGAAAGAAGTAGGGTTTGAAGTTTTGGGTATCATCATAAAGTTCAAACTAATTAGTACTTAATTAGGTACATACCCTTGCTTCAAGTTCAGAATTGGAGTGACACGCGCCATGATATGAAATTCGTGACAGCTGTCGACAAACTCGAGATTTATACTGATTTTTTATTGTTTAGTTAATTACATAGCTAAGTCAGGGTGTTGTTTAAATAAAGTAAAAATTTTCTAAGCTATTTAAATAAAGATAAAAAGTGAACAATACCTTAAAAGCATTAAATTGTGGCCTTACGTCTATCCCTAGCAACCGCGCTCGCAATATCGGGCACCCGGCGCGCGCGACCTTCGTGGACCGACGCCGGCCGGGCGTGTCTGAATCAAGATTATGATTATTGAAAAATAAAACGGATTTTTAGTTACAAGTTATACGTAAACCTTCGTCCCTGAGTCGGGCGTAAATTTACAAAACAAACAGCATGTATATCAGTACACATGGTGTAACAGAAAGGTGTACTCATATTTTAAGGGGTAAGAGTTAACTTTATTTTTCTTTCCCCCTCACGTTTTTGGATTTTTATGGACAAGAGAAAAATAAAGTTGTTCTGATCAAATCGGTTTCATAGAGAAAGTTGCTCAGAAAGATGTCCCACAACCCCTTAAGATATGACTACACCTTTCTGTTACACCCGGTATACCTTACCCAGAACAGTGTGCGCTCCACAGTTCTGGGTAAGGTAAACACAGCTGTACATACGTACATACACATTTACACACACAGGGTTCATATTTAATTTAAGTAATCTCCTTCTGATACACAATTATCTTCGTTATGAAGGACAAGACGCATATGTAGGTTATGTTTCTAGATGCGTCTGCGTCTTGTTTATGAAACCTGATACACCAAATAATAACAACGCTTTGATCCCCAAATGAGTTTTTGATATTAGCCATGACCCAAGTAGGAAACTCATTCACCGTGTAAACCAGTTAAGTGATCGTTTGTATTTCTAACAAAAAAGGGGACAACTCAGACCCAAAACACGTCTCACCCACGTCACCAAAGCAGACAATTCATTATCGTTGAACCAAACGCAGCATTCACTAATGGAGTATCCAAAATTCCAAATACAATCTGCAGCGAGATTCGCAATTAATATATCAAACTGCGATAATTACAGCACGTCGTCGGCGCTGTCAAACGCAAACGCGGGAAACAGAACCGGACGGGCATCACAGGGAAGCTATACAATATACGCGGGTAGTTAGATATTCGGCGTGCACAAAGCAAAGGCTCCAAAGCAACATCCGAGCCCCGGCCGCCCGGGAATCAGCTGCCCAGATGCAATTCGGCGAACCCTGCGATCGTCACGCAACAATGCCCCGTATCACCACGCAACAGCGGTGCTAATAGCATATCAGAAAGCGCCCGAGGCCATCGCTGCAAATATCAGGTCGCCCGGGCTGTTGCTACCCCGGTCGCAGCTCAACAAGCGAGCTCCAACAATGTACATTTCCACTTGGTAATGTAACGTAAATGCATTGCGAGAGAAAATAATTTTCCGTTTCGAAGGCATTTTTGCTGCGAAACGCGCGCGAGGCGAGCTCAGCCTGTTTGATATTCCGAACACAAAGAACGTTCATCAATATTTATGTTTAGCCGGACAAAAGTTCAAGCTTCGAGGCAGTTTGGTAGGCACGAATAATGACACCTCTCACAAACTGATCTTTGTGAGACCAAACAAAGAAAACACTCCTTAAAAATCTCATAAACATCCCAATAAGCAGAAAGAACGCAAACGGTTATAATAGGGCTATCAATTTTATTTAACATCTTCCGCTACCTAATTTTCCTGCCCGTTACGTGCGAAAATTACGTCAGAAATGTTGCAAGGGTAACAACCACAGAGCATTGAATATTAGAGAGAGGGCAAGCCGCCGCATAGCGGCTGACCGTTGTATGCCCAGTGTGCATACAGTGCATTCATTTGCTGTCAGCGAGAATTCCCGAGTGCACGCGCCGATCGCCTTAGAAAACTGAAAACAATTAGCTTTATTTTCTATACTGCCGGCCTGTGCATTTGTCCTATGTGAAAATCGCAGTGATTCGACAAATTTCCATAACAAGGGTATACACATTTCACAGGTAAATACTGAAAATACAATATTTCTTCAATAAAACAACACGATTAACGAAATATTCCGAGGGAGTAATGCTATTAAGTCGCATCCAGATTCCGTCTCTCTCATTCTCATTAGCGTTACCTACTAGCGAGAGAGACAGGAAATAATTTTAATGTCCATGACGCTGTGTGTGCTGTGTGCGTGCTTTATGAAACAATGTGCGTCTCATGCGCACGTATACAGCCCCCTAACTGCTTTGCCTGTGTTAACTAATACGAGCGTAGGGATAAACGTGTAAGTGGTCATTATGTGTGCGTGTTCGTTGTGTTTATTTAATGACACGTTGTGTGCGTGAATTCAGCTTGCGACAATCGGTTTGCATACAAAATAGGTTGAACGCCCTATCTCCTATGTTGAGATATCTGTGGTAACCACATTGGGATTTTGTTTTAAAATAAGAATGTTTGCTGTTACACTCGAAAATTACTTTTAAAATTTACAATTTATTATTAATAATAAAATGCCAATTATATAATTATAAAGACTTGTTACAAATGGCCACGGGGAGCGACAAGGCCAGTGGGCAGACCACCAGCCCTATGGTCCGACGATATCATCAAGTCGTCGGGATCCCACTGGGTGCGATCGGCACAGGACCGAGGAGATTGGCGCTTTAGAGAAGAGGCCTGTGCCCCGCAGTGGGGCGATGTAGGCTGAGTATGACGATAATGAGGATGATACAAATATTCATTAGACGGCTATAAAAAACTCATACGAAGAGGATGTAAGATTAAATTAATTTAGGTATAATATTTATTGAAATTACAAGCTCGGCATGAATATAATAATACTATTTCATTACAGTGATACAAACTCGTGTAGACACTTAATAAAATGACATAAATATATGACTTTGAAAATACTTACCATTGAACCTATTCTAGGATTTTTAATTTGAGGCCAAAAATGTAAACATACAACTGTCATTTTCCGGTACAAAAAGTATAATATGAATGTCAAAGTCAACGGTTTTGTTCTAGAAAATGACAGTTGTTTGTTTACATTTCTGGCCTCAAATTACAAATCGCTGTATACGTATTCAAGATAGGTATGCTGGGCAACTTATTCAATAAGCACAAAGTAACTCGTGACATTGCAAATAACAAACGCTATCGCGCTCAAAAATCACTTTGCATTATTCGCTAAGGCCAACTTGCACCAGCTTTTTTTACCAACATAAATACAACACGGCTGTTAAGTGGGAACCTGGGTGACACGCAATATCCTTGCTGAGCTTGACTACGTAACTTGACCGTATTGTACTTATGCCGCCTTAAAACTGTTTTTAGCGGCTGTTAGGTCTGGTGCAAGTCACTCTAAATCATTCAGTTACAATTTAAAATTAACACTGGGGTGTCCTTTGACCCCCAAGCCAGTTACCATAAAGGTAGCGCCGCAAGGAGGGTGCTGCACGCCCCCTATATTCATGCTTGCTGTGGTAACAAATAGGATGTCATTATCTGGCCCTCCGAAGGTGACAGAGGTGACTTGCCTCGCTGGGATGGGTATCTTCTGCATCAGCTTGCCGTTCCTGGGGTCAACCTGGATGATGCAGGAGCCATTGAAGACGGCTACCCAGAGGTTGCCAGCAGTGTCTATGGTCATGCCATCGGGTACGCCCCCGACGTTGTTAGCTTTCAAGTCGAATATGAACCGCATATTTGCTGGAAGGAGAATGTTCATCGTCCTCGTAATAAAAGCAATAATCTAGTATTATGATTTAGACTAGAACAGTTTTAATTTGAATATCTGTTATTTAGGGCCGAAGTAGGTTAGGTCGAAGGACCAAATAAAGGTAATAAAGGTCTATACTCTGATTACAACGTGAACACCTCAGCAACAGAATTTCAATCGTAAATCTGTAAACACTGAAAAAAATGGATCAGTCGCTGAGCCAGCGTGGTGGAGTATGGCTCAATATTATTAGTGTCCGGTATATAGACCTGTGACTCTCTCTGGGGATATTAATGGGCTACATATTTAATATGTTTGTTCATTGCGTGCGGCACAATATCACAGTTATATATGCGTGCGGCACAATATCACAGTTATATATGCGTGCGGCACAATATCACAGTTATATATGCGTGCGGCACAATATCACAGTTATATATCTGAGTAATAAGTACATGCATATATATACCAACAAATGTTGATTTTCAGTTAGGCTAGGAGACTTCAGATTATTAACTAATTAGTGAACTAAGATTTAGGCCAGCTCATGAATTTAAGTTACTTTTAAATGAAATCTTACAGATATCTCCCGTCTCGATGTCATAGTCGTATTTTCGTATTTTTTCCTCTGGGGAGTCTATATAGTAGAAGGCTTTCTCCTTCACGTCCCAAGCCAGACCATTGGAGATGCTAATCTTGTCCGCCATCTTGGTGATTTTGGCTCCGTCCAGCCGGTACAGCGAGCCCCGATGTTGCTGGATTGTGCCGGGGGGCTCCTCAAAGCCCATGGTGCCTGGGTAGAGGACATGAGTTGAGTCAAGGGTTGTTTGGGGAGTTTTCTTTTGCTTCAATTTGATCGGGTTTAATTCCCGAACACGGTTTGATTGTCTTTTATCTATGAATGCAGTTTTTCTTGTCACTAAAATTGACGACACGGTTCGTTACAAAAAAAATATCTATGTCTAATATAGTATGTTCGGGTAAGCGTTGCAATAGAAGTCATCGACTCCTGTCTACCAATGTACGCTCATGATTGGGTTAGCGACACTTAGTTATTGCGTGCAAAGTTCGAAATTACTGACGTTTACGTATCATGGTTGCCAACCTTTACCATGGTTACCGACCGTGACCATGGTAAAGGTTCAATAACCGCTATCGCAATACTAACCCGTATAGTTTCTGAGTTATATATTATATTTTCTGGCTTCGTCATAATAATAATAATAATACGTTGGACACTATTTACACACATTGATCTAGCCCCAAACTAGGATTCACTGTATCTTGTGTACAACGATACACATACATAAATAGATAAATAAACAACCTTGACTAGGGTACAAACATCCGTTCTCATCAAACAAATATTTGCCCCCACGGGGACTCGAACCCGGGACCCATGGCTTCGTAGGCAGGGTAACTGCCGACTCGGCCATCCGGGTCGGCATAATTGCCCAACCTGTACAATGATGAAAAATATCAATAGGCAGCCTAGAGCCAGATGGCAGCAGGAAAACAATGGACGTGGGTGGCACAGGATCGAGTTTAATGGCAGACAGCTGACAGGCTGATGATGATGGATATGAAGAAGAAGAACAGTCACCACCAAACAGCCGCCCCCTCGGGTCAGCCTTCCCGTCGTTGAGCCTGTTCTTCGTTCCCTGGTCGATCTCAGCCAGCTCCCTGACCACTTTAGCTGGCGACCCCTCGGCGCCGTCCCATTGCACCACGACGAACTTGCGCTCGAGGCCCACGACAAACTGGTCGGCCGTGCCGTCCACTGGTACGATGAAGCCTACTTGGCCGGCTGAGGAAAGGTAGGGGCGTAAAAACACGGGTTAGTTCATACGGATCCCGGGAACAGATCAAAGTTCATACGGATCCCGACGATTCGTTCACACCGATCCCGGGATCAGTGTGAACGAAAAAAATATAATATTTTAGTTCACACCGATCCCGAATCCCAATGTACAGAGACACGAAATATAGAATAGCATTTTATCGATGCTGATTTCTTTGTATTATATTATTTCTATACGTAGGGTTTTAGGTAAATAATAATACTGGTAAATTAGAAGCCGTGTGAAGCGTAAATGAAAGAGTCTATAATACAGGCTGTACGGGGGCTATATAACATTCTGTTTATTCTTTTCCCCCCAAATAATTTGAATAAATTGGACAGAGAAGAGACATGTGCCCAGCGGTGGGTCGATTTGGGCTGAAAATTATATCAATGATGAAGATGACGATTTATAGCCGCCATTTTGAACTTTTTAGTTACTGGCCTGATTTGCTTCAAAGTCAAAGTCAAAGTACTTTATTACTGTAGATATTTACATATACTTAGCAAACGTCAATTTTGCCTCTTCTCTACATTGGACCACTGTGGGAGAGAAGGGCGTAGAAACTCCCACAGATTGATTTTTAGATCTCTTTTAAAAATAGGTTGTGCTTAACTATTACAAATATGAAAAATTTAATTATTATGATTAATAAGCAGGAATAAATAATTACAAAATTATTAACAGCAAGGCCTGTGTTGAGCTAGATTAACCCCATACAGTCCTGTCATTTAAGTAATCTTGAACATTGTAATATCCCTTTTTTGACAAAGTCGCTTTAACATGCTTTTTAAATTGGTCAAATGGCAATTTCAAAATCTCCAGAGGTATCTTATTATAGTAGAGAATACACTAACCCTTGAAAGAATTGCTAACCATCACGAGTCTAAATCGGGGCGCACACAGTCTGTGATTATTTCTTAGGTTAACATTACAGCTATCGCTAAGTTTGGAAAATGTTGTAAGATTCTTGCGTACATACATTATATTTTCGAAAATAAATTGACTAGCTACTGTTAGTATGTCAATTTCTTTAAAAAGCTCTCTTAAGGAGTCTGTTCGTTTTAAATTATAAATTGCTCGAATAGCTCTATTCTGTAAAATAAAAATAGTTTGAATATCCGCTGCTTTCCCCCACAACAAGATACCATAGGACATCACACTATGAAAGTAACTAAAACATACTAGCCTAGATGTAGCCACATCCGTGCTTTGTCTGATGTTCCTAACAGCGTAAGCCGCAGAACTTAATTTACCAGCCAATTTATCTATGTGGGGTCCCCACTGCAATTTGCTATCAATGGTTATTCCAAGAAACTTCGTATCATTTACTAATTCTAACGTGCTGTTGGAATTAGTAAATGATAATAATTGTCTCATTTGGAAGTGAGAATTTGATACACTTGGTTTTACCAGCGTTTAACAATAAATTATTAACTGTGAACCAATTTAAGGTTAAAGACAATACACCATTAACATCATCAAAATCTACTTTTTGGCTTTCAATTTTGAAGACCATTGAAGTATCATCAGCAAATAACACTATATCAGTTAATTTCTCCACCATGAAAGGCAGATCGTTAATATATACCAGGAACAAGAAATGACCTAATATGAAACCTTGTGGAACGCCAATTTTTACAACCGATCCATCAGATTTAACGCCGTTAACTTCTGCCTTTTGAATTATATTGCTTAGGTATGATCTTAGTAGATCCAACGCTTTATTTCAAATTCCGTAATGATTTAATTTAATTAATAGCGTATTATGATCATCACAATCAAACGCCTTCGACAGGTCGCAAAAAACTCCGATAGCATCCTGTGCGGCCTCCCATGCAGAATAAATATGAGATATAAGGGTAATACCTGCATCCGTAGTCGATTTACCCCTAGTGAAACCGTATTGTTTGACGTGGAGTTGTTTGGTACGGCTGAAGTGTGAGAGCATTTGATTGAGTATAATCTTTTCAAATATTTTACTTAGTGTTGGAAGAACAGATATTGGTCATAAATTTGAAGGATCACCCTTATCTCCCGATTTGAACAGAGGTATCAGTTTACTGTGTTTCATGAGGTCTGGGAAAGCCACGTCGTCAACACATTTATTGAATATATAAGCTAAATGTATAACTAGAATTACTGAACCAATGACTTTGACTGATATACCCCACAGGTCTTCCGTATTTTTTAAGTTAAGTAATTTAAACGTTTTGACAATGTCCTGGGGATATACATGATGAAATTAATTAAATATACCTTACTGACGCTCGTGTTATTTTTTAATAAAGTCTCTGCTTCATATGGAGATGAATTTAGACGATCTGTTGTGAGTAGGGGTACATTGGTGAAGAATGTTTCAAAAGCTCGAGCAACATCATCGCTGGATTTAACAACATCATCACCTATCTTTAGGCAGAAATCATTGTCCCTTGGTATAACTTTGCCAGTTTCATGGTTTATATTTGCCAAACTGTTTTCATTCTATTATTTGGAATTTTTCTATTAATGTGTAAAGTTTTTGCAGTCCTACAAACCAACTTGAAAGTTTTGGAATATTTTTTAACATAGTCATGAAATTTTCGATCAAAGTTATAGGTTTTTTGATCATAAAGGTCATAAAACCTATAACTCTACTTTTACGAATAAAAATACGGTCAAGATAACTCTACTTTTACGAATTCCAAACGTTGCCCAGCCATCAAATTTCGATTTACCGTTGTAGTCACTGACTTTCTTTAATTTAAAAACTTTATTGAATTCTGTCTGAAAAATGTTGAAGAAGTCTGAGTAGATTTTGTTTGGGTTCTGTTCATTAAAATCCGGTACTGGCAAACTTATATCTAAGTTTTTTGTATATGTCTCTAGTCTATTGGATGTAATAGGCCTATAAAATGATGGACCAGTCTTATCCTTAATAGCAATTGGGAACTGTTTGACCACTGTGATCGGAAGGTAAGCAGTTAATTACACTTTTACATGTGAATGCACAGTCACCAAAAACGTTATCTAAGCAAGTTTGGCTGGTAAGTGTAAAGCTAGTTGGCTCTAAAAATACATGACATAAGTTGAACGATTTGAATAAAGTTATTAATCGTTGTTTCATTGTTGTTCCTACAAGCAAATCTACATTAAGATCGCCACAAATAATTAACTTTTTTCTGTTATTACATAGTTTAGAGGCGGCTTCCTCCATAATTTTCTCAAATATTTCGAAATTGCCATGGCCTTTTTCATCCCTCGGTGGCCTGTAGACACAAACAATAATATGGCTATCCAACTCAACATAGGATACCTCTATTTTTCTTTCAACAGTAAGTGCAAGAATATCTTTGCGTTGTTTCACCTTAATATTATTTTTCACTAAGATTAAAGAACCACCTCTATCAGCAGTCTTTCTATTGTAACAACTGACAATTTTGTAATTATTTATGTTAAAAGACATCATGTAACACAAATAATATCAATGTCAGAATTTTTTAGAAATAATTCTAATACAAGTTCTTTTCCAGGTAGCCCCTGGATGTTTTGATGGGCAATATTTAACTGGGGCTTACATTTTGACATATTTAGTGGCTCTTGTATGCTAGAGATTTCCTCTATTGTCTTATGAACTAATTTAAATTACTTGGAACAGATTCCAACGTTGCATGCAAAGTATGATTAACAGGTGAATTACCAATAGGGGTACATGTCACATTACTCTTAACATACAAAGGTTTAGTATAATTATTTCTACACTCGTCATTTCCTACTGGCGCCCTAGTTATTTTCTCTACAATAACAGGGTCATAAATATTGTATGCTAATAATTTGGCAATCTGTCGCTTAGATGACGCAGTTACATACATTGTATCCCTGGTCAGTATAAAATTTCGAATAAAGTTATTCGTATCAAAATATAATACTCGGTCCCGATGCCCAAAGGTCAAGTTATACATAAGCTCGTAGAGTCTAGAAATCCGGTCATTTTGTGCCTCTGTTAGAGCTTTGGAATAGGGAAAACCACACACAATAATTTTCCTTGCCCGGAGAGATATTATAGATTCAAAGTAATTAATCAAATCGTCTTGTTGAACTCCTGTGGTGTTCCGCCGTGTTCCCAATTTGTAATACAATAGTTGTATCACTGTCATACTCCCTATTAAGCATGCAGTTTACTATCGCATGTAAGATGCATCAGGCATATGTTTTCTACATGCTGCCGTAAGTTATTCTGCAGCTTGATACCTAAACCTACACCTAATTTATCTGAGTACACTATTGACTTGAAGGCACCATTTTCAACTGAATTGCTGGTGGGTGTTGATCGCCAATGTCCATCTAAGGCTTAACAGGTTGATGTGTTGCTATGGCCCGTGGTTCCATTTGATGCTACTGATGAACCACATGACTTGACTACATGTGGCTGTGCTGGATCCCGCAGTATAGAGGCCGGTGTGATGGGCATGCTGCATGGTGATGACAAGCAAGCCTGCCCGCTGGCAGTTTCAGTTCTCTTCCGCTGCTGGGGGCTCAGCTGTAAAGGGGTTGCTTTCCCCGGCAGGTCTTGTGGTAGTGGCAGGGCTGGCAGAGACAATCCTTGTTCAGAGTCTTCCATGTTTGTCTGACACAACGACTCAAAGCTCTCAAGATTGCTTTACTCATTCATTGATGAGATGCATTCATCATACTGAGTTTGTACTGTTGATGCATGTGATACTTGCATGTGATGTCCACTAACTTATACTGCAGATTTTCAAACCGAGTTTGTAGTGCAGCCATGCATCTATTTCGTCGATTGCGGGCTATCACCGAAGGCTTCTAGGCTTTATTCAATGAGCTTGGGTTCGGCCTCCATTATGATGCTATTTGCGTGATACCAATTTGACAGATGAGGCTGGTGCAAGGTGTCAAACGTCTATATGAAGTTCATAGCTCAGACGACTTACGCCATAAGGCTGCAGATCCTCAGATATCGATTTTGAAGCAAATCGGTTAATTAACTAAAAAGTTCAAGATGGCGACGTGAATTTTTCAAAATCTGACTCATGATTGGACGCCAACCGGATCCTCGGATATCGATTTTATGCATATACGATATTAGTTGCGGCGATGGGCTAGCCCCCTGTCACGCAAAATGGAGTGTTGAATCACTGGCTAAAAGTGGGCACAGTTGTGCCTCTGCCACCCCGTATGGGAAAAGGGGTGACGCTATGTATGTATGTATTGTATGTATGTACGACATCCGTTTTTATTATTCTTTATTTCGTGTCTCTGTACAACGGGATCAGTGTGCACTGCTACATTTTATTACGGGGTCAACTGATCCCACGCGGGATCGGTGTGAACGAATCGTCGGGATCTGTATGAACTTTGATCTGATCCCGGGATCCGTATGAACTAACCCAAAAAAACAAATCTGTAGTTAAAATGAATAAATATTTTGAAGGAAATTCGACAATGGTTGGATCCATTGAAGAAAATTATAAGTATCACACATCGATTACTACGATAGTATTACTAGCGCCATCTAGGAACCAAAAATATTTCACTCACCAAGTTTAGTCTTCGTGTGGTCGCCAGTCACAGGCACGTACTTGTGCAGGGTTTTCTCGTGTATGCTCACGTAGTACAGGGCCTGTTGTTTGTCGTCCCAATGCGGACCCTCTCCGAGGACCACGGGCTCGGAGACCTTCTCAACTGTTGGCGCCATCTAGTGGTAAATGTGGGAAACGGCAACCTTGAATTGCTGTAATTTCGGCTTCCTTATTTATTTTTTAAACATGGTTATGCTGTTTCATCAATTAAAAATGCAGCAATGGGTTGGGTGGTCAATTTTTACGAAAAAAAAGTTTTAAATGAATTGTCTCGATTTTAGCTGAACAATAAGAATTAGCGATAAATACAAGAAACGTACCTGCCTCTGCAAAATATACTCTTCAAATGAATGGCATGAGTGGGACAATCAGTATTTTAAAACCTGTTGTTGACCACTTATCGTAAATAACAAAACAGTGCTCGATTCAAGTCCGAGAGGCAATGATAATCTTTGCTATTATGACACACAAGGTCAAGCAATGAGTTCACTTCAGTAGAGTGTCTCGATCTTCATAGAAGGCTCAGTAAATTATTCGAAAGAGTGGGGACACTTTATCCACTTTTAAAAAGATAGTTTTCATTACTTTCTCACGGTATGTATAAAACCATCATTTTAGTAGATATACTTATGTTTTGTTCTGCTTTAACTAAGCAAATAAAAAAACTAAAAATAAATATTAATCAGTAACAAACCGATTTGAGCAATATCAATCAAACACAAAAGTCACCTTGGTAGTTTTATAATGCGATAGCAGAAGGCGACGAAAATTTGATTTTACCTTTTTCCGGTCCATTATCGCGCCTATACGCGAGGCATCGCGATTTTTAATCTTAGGCCATGGTAATGAAATGCAAAACCTACATATAACGGGAAATGGCATTTCGAGGAGGTGAGTCCTTAAGGGTAGGTACCATAAAATCTGTCACAAAAAGTTACATCAGTCTATTTAGTTAAACGGCACCTACTATGGGATAGTTCATTTGATGAGCAAATGATAATTTATTGTTTGCCTAGCCAAACAGTGATCCTTTTATTTTACTATCTTGACAATTTATGAGAGTCTATTTGTTATTTAATGGAAAATTACTAGCGGAAACTAGACAACTATCAATTAACAAACCCACCTACAATGCCTTCTATGTTAGCGTACAGTGCACGTAGTTTTACTACCAAGATTGGCTTTATAAGTCATATGAGGGAAAACGATCGAAGCTCCCAGATCCCAGGGACCTTATAAAGCAGTCGCCATGGCCGTATACGGCTCGGAGGACATCTTAATTAAATCAAGTTAATATGAGTAGGTATGACCAATCCACATCCTTGTTGTAGGAGTGAGCCAACAATAAACGCCGGTAAAGTCTAGGAATTAAACTTATTAAACGTAGAGAAAAGTAAGTGTGTATGGCAATATTTCATCAACCATTTTCAGAGAACAGAGCTACTTTTCATAAAGAAAAACAATTGATAGTTTACTCACCGCACAACGTTGCATGACAGATGACAGTAAATAATGCTAACGTGGTGAGGTGACAGCTGTATTGAAGGACTGAGAGTCGTCAATAGTTCATTCACCTTTCAATCGAAAACTTTTTGTGGTTCATATCATGCTGAACATTATAATGGTTATGTTATTATAATACACCCAGTCATTACCAGACTTAGTCGTCAGTACTAAAATACTTTTCGGAAACGAAAAGGTACCTATTTCGATCTGAAGTTTAGAATCGATAAAATAATTCCGACACTAACGACATCTAGTTCTAACTTACACGATCAAGATAGTGGATGTTAGATGTTCAATGACCTAAAATTTTGCTCGACTGGGATGACTGCAGGCTGTCCTACTAGTCTATTTCAATCTTCTTCTGAGGTTGGGAGATAATAACAGCTGTCATTCTATTCGCAACCAATCAATTCATCATTTCGGTAGGTTCTCGCTGTACCTTCTCGAGTTTTTATGGAAAATACCTACCAGGCAGAGTAAAGCAAGACAACATCCGAGATTTTCTGCCTATCGGTCTGAGGACAAGTTGACGCGTCATAAACTTAATTGAATATCAAGAAGGAGAGGTAGATGCTCACTAGACCAGGGACCAACAAGGGCCCAGCCCCGGGCCGGAGTTTATAAACACAACTCACTGATATGCGTCATAAACCCAGTTTGTTTTACCGGCACGCTCAAGATAGGGCCGCACTGTGCACCTGTTTGTTGAACCAACCAAGTAGCTGTTGCGATCGTTGGGGATTGTTATTTTGTAATCGCGTATTTGTATTGTGCTTAAGGCAGACAAACGTTTGACAAAATAACAATTCGATGAGATGTGGATGTATGTACATCCAATCTAATCGCTGGCTCAAATATTCAAAATAATTAATTGGCAATTAATCAGAGTAGCAAAGCAACTGATCTTTATCAGGAAAGACGTCTATATCAGGTAGGCAGGTTGACCGTCTCAAAAAGGCCAAGCTGAGAAATGATATGATAAGAATCATCGTAAGTTTTGCTGATAGTATCATAATTTATTTAGCAACAACAATACGGCGATCATCACAATAACGCAACATAGCATCTTGAAGGATCTTTGTTTTTTTATAATTATTTATATTACCCGGCAGACCATCCCCGGGTTGAGGGACAAAGGGGGAGGGAGGGAAGGGCGCAATAAATCAGCCCCAAGATTCATGCCCCTTATTGTGTCGGTGCTGCGATGACGCGCAATTTTTCTTATTAAACCCTCCAGAACTCTCGTTGCAAAACTTCTAATTAAGATGGATAGCGTGTCCGATGTAATGAGATAGGTATTCCCTGAACAATATTTAGACGAAGACGACTTAGGTATTATTTCCTTATTTCTCTGTCCGTAAAACGTAAATAGATACTTATTACTAGATATTTCAGGAAAGCAATCGACAGCCTATTATACTGAGCTGGGAGAGTTTTCTCGTTGTCTCTCTCTCGACCCAAAGTCCATCGCTTTACAGAGTGACATAGGAGGAAACCATGAAACTTTTTCCTTGTCTTGTCCTTTAAACTTAAACAGGCCAGAGCAAAGAGATTTCCAATAATACCGACCGTTCTATATGACTGATTCGGACCGTGGCCATTAGCGACGGAGTCACTGCCCCTCCCGCCCCGGGCCACCAGAGACCCCGCCCTGGGGGAAGGGGGGAGGAGAATAACATAAAGGTATATATTACCAATAATATCCGTTTCCTGAAATTGTGTCTACGACCTACATACAACAGCGTTTGTTTGCGCCATGTTCCCGCAATTTCCTTTTTACGAAATAACCATACATACATCTCCCTAAATGTTTGTCTTTGTATCCTCTCCAAACCCTATTACCGCTCACAAAGAGGGAAAGATTAGACAGGCCATGTCAAAAACAACAAAGGGCGACTCGGGTAGACGCGAGTGCGCGGCTGAAAGTGGCATAAAAGGAAATAATTAAAAACCTTGTTAGTCCCGGGTGGAGCAATAGAAGGCCTGGCAAAGGCGCAGCGCACAAAACAGAGCAAGAGTTGACTCTATACAAGCTCCCGGAACCTGTATAAACGCAACACATTTCCCGGCCCCGCCTCCATATTGCCTACCTGCCAGCGAGCTAGACAAAAGACTTAGAACTAGCCGGGAATATTAATGAAATTTTATCCCGAGCTACGATGAGATAGCGCTTCGATTGAGCTGAATTTAATTCATAGAGCGCTCCTTTTAAAACAGTTTTTAACCACTTCCTTCTGTAAGGAAACATTCAAAGCATTCTGAAAGGGGTGGCTGGCATTCCGAGAAGCAATTTATTCCTTGTATAATAATGTCGGGCGATGCGCAAGACGTTTCAGGCTCGTCTTCTTTGGAAGTAAGCAGCAAAGCCATGCAGTCCCGAAAAAAAGTGTAATTGAAGTCGTTCATTACTAAAGGAATATGTAGCCATGTTGAATGTCGTAAGCTTTCATTTCTACAAGTTTTTCAGTGAACTTAAGACAGAGAACCCATAATTGATATGATAATGGATTGATCGATCATCAGTCGTCAACCTCCGAGAACAAAGAAAGTATAGGTACATGGGTAGGTGGCGCTTTTGAGTCAACACTCGCTGATTTCTCTTTCAGCATCCGACGAAGTGTAACACGCAGTAATCAGCAACTCAAAGATGAGGCTGTGAAGCATGAAGAGCGATTTACACGGACTGGGAATTGCGTTCACAGCCGAGTCCCGCCCGCGCCCCGCGTCTCACCCTCGTTGCCCCGCGTGCAGTCTATTTGAAATGGCGTCACGCGGTCTGCCAAGATGGCGACCCGGAGAAAAACTTGCGACATTACCCGCAGACCTCGTCCCTTATTTTCCACTTTCTATCCAGCAAGCAAACAAAACTCCACGTGCAAGATGGTACGCCAACGTACTTTTAAAAGTTAAACGTTTAACGACACTCTGAATTTTAAATAAACAAGTTTCATAACCTATAAGATATCGGGCATAAATCCACCCCCAGATGGACCTTTATGTTCTTTTTATGTAGCTCCGTTTAAAGGTAACGGTAAGGTAACACAAATCCATTAATAAGCCTCTTACCCTAACCGTCTAAGTCAACATGAGCTAGCGAGATGCCAGGGGGGGCGGGGCGGGCGGCGGGGGGCGCCGGTTGCCATGGTGGCGGCGGCGGCGGCGGCGGCGGGGGGGCGCGGACCCGAATTTTATCGATTCGGGTCCAGACAGCAGCCGGGCGGCCCGCACTAACACGATTCAACGCGAGTGTTTGCCGATCGCGGGCTTTAGTGGCTCTGAAATTTGGGACACCACTGCTGGCTACAGTCACACGATAGCTACCTAACAGTAGATTTACGAGAAGATTATGGTTAACAGATAAACTGGTGAAACGTAGAGTTATTAATGCAACCTGAATGTAGCAGCATCGGCGTCGGCGAAACATGGAAAAATTTACACAATAATATTCTGTATTTATTAGAACCACTGACAGAATTCCGCTGCTGTAGTTTAAAAGGACAAAAATCAGTCAAAATTATTTGAAATAGCCTGGTCCCACTGTACATACAGTTATACAGCAAACTAACCGTAGCATGCACGCACTCAGTACAGTGGCAGCCGCCACAGCCTCCGCAAACTGCTCGGTACATGCGATCTAATGGGATGACAAAGTTTGCAAGGCGGTTAATGTGTTAGTGGTATGTAGCTCTAAACTATTTCGATTATACTTCGGGCAACTACCTACAACAGAAACATGATGGATTAACGGAGTTTGTATTGGTTCTTCGTTGGAGTTTCCGAAATACACAAATTCGTACAATAACATCAACATTATGGTTCACGTGTTATTATAACTTAGTCAATTAAACTCAGGATTGAATCTCGCCAAGACGCGCTATTTCAGCTAAAATAGAGGTAGAATCGAAAGTTTAATTTGTTACGAGTCGATGAAGAACTCTGATGCTTAAATGTGGGACATGGCTGAACAGGCGTTTAAAGACAAACACAAAATTCAGCCCAAAGTTACTTCTAACGGCAATAAACTCTGAGCGCCAAAAATCGATTCGCAAAAATAATATAAATCCACCCTAAAATGTCAGCGTTACGATATCACCGCAAACAAAAACGAGAGCAGTAGTTACCTCGGAGCGGCAAACAATAGCCCGGGGGCGACGTATGAGCGAGCAGGGGAGACGCGCGGCGAAGTAGGGTCAGGAGGGCCCTTACGATATGAACTATCGCACCCTACGTCTCGGCGTACTTCCCCTATCAATTGTTACCAGTTGCGCATATTTTTAAGGAAAACAACCCGGACAGGATGAAATGCGGCGAAAGACGCGAACACGCATATTGCTCCAGATGTAGAAATATGGGGTTGTGAGGTGAAAACTGTCATAAAAGGCAGGTGGCGTCAATAAAAGTTGGTGTCGCCCTGGAGGAATATTTAGATGTGATTGGATGTTATCGTCGCTTCCGGGAGTGGTGTTTGAATTTGAAATATGTTTTAGCCGCTGGGATAAGGTCACAAATCCGCGGGGAATTGTTGCAATCAGTCACGAAAGAGCAGTTGCTATGCAAAATGTTTTTTTGTCCGGTGATTTCTGAAAACGAAATTCGCGAAAAGTGCTATTGCCGGGTCCGATTAACACTGTATCCTTGAAGACGTCGCGCGCAAAAAGGGACAAAAGGGCCTGAAACATTTCTCATTGAAGCGGCACGGGGGGCCACCCCCTCCGGCTCCCCGACCCGCCACGGTGTCCATTATTTATGCCTTCGAGCGGACTACGAAAAATAAATGAGCACAACTTACGGGAGGAAAAAGAAAAATAACCGGTAGTGCCCTGGATAAAGAATATTATTTTTATTAAGAGCGACAGTTTGTGACTTTTTAGGGCTCCGTAGTTTAAAGGGAAATCCTTAAAGTATCAAGTTGAAATTAATATCGATTACTCAAGTATGTAGTTGTGAAAAAAAACAATTTATAGGTCAAGTCACTTATAGACCGCCGTTTGCGTCATAATTTTGCTGAATTTTTCCGACACTCACAAGGAAATTAAAACATACAGGATATTTCCCGTTGAATACCACCAACGCTAGATAACGCCATTTTTCTGTTATAGGTTTTAAATTTTATCACAAGTTAAAGCAAAAAATCTTAATGTAGTTCCTTCACAAAAAATGCGAGTTGAGACCTCGAGTCCAACTAGCACTCGGCCGGTTTTTTCCTTTCGGTACCTTCAGTACCTGCCTATTCGGACGGCACCCACGAACTATGCTGATTATACACGAATTGACGTCACTATGAAAGGTCTGATTGGTCGTCCATTTTAGATTGAGACTAAAAGGCCCGCTGTAACCCCGTTACGGTAGGACTTTTAGTTATGGGCCGCGATAAGCGAATCAGAGTCACCCCATGCCCGATGAGTCGGGTACGAGGCGACGATACTACAACGACATGATATTGTATCCTGGAGTTATTAAGACGAGATGATATTTGTTTGTCTTCTACTCGAAGGTGTACAGCAACAACAACACCTACCAAAATGTACGCAGGTAGTCAACCGAAATAGGAACAATTGAAACACCCGGCCTCACCCGACGAGAAAGTTACAATGACATTAAGCATAATGTACTTTTAAATGTTCAAAGCTTACGTACGAGGCTCGACTTGAATAAGAAAATCTTTTTAAATCCAGAAAGAAACACCTCTTTTGAAAGCAGTAAGGTAGGTGCCTATTTTTAAGTCCAATGTTTTGCTCGCGAGGGACACTCTTTGGGGGAACTTATAATGAATGGAGGCGAAGCACCTCTCGTTCTGTTAAGGTTTCTTGTTTTCGCCCCCGCCCGCCCACGCGCGTGCCAGAAGCCCGCCCGACAACCAGGGCCCGAGCCCGCCCGCCGGCCCGCCCGAGCCCGAGCTCGCCCGACGGCCCGGAGCGGCTTTCAAAAGCGACAGCCGCTAATTTAATCAATCTCACCGAGGCTCTTCACTCCATCCGAAGAATTAATAAAAAAATATATTAAATCGTTTTTTTTATTACATACTTAAAATATAATAGAAGTCATTATTAACCCATTAGGACAAGTGTCGGGTAGTTGGGTTATCATAATTACACGCTAACTTATGTTAAGATTAAAATTAATAATTTATTGACATGATTTCTGTGTGCACAAAGGCCTCACTATCAAAAAGACGTTTAATTATCATAACTTGAAAAGTTATAATGACACAATAAATACAGGGCTCTAGGCTCTGGGCACAAAATTATAGTGACACAATAAGGCACCAAGTTGTCATACTTTTAAAGTCATAATGACACACAATACAGGGATCTAGGCTCTAGGCACCAAGTTATCAGAACTTGTAAAGTTATAATGACACAATACAGGGCTCTAGGCTCTAGGCACCAAGTTGTCAAAAGTTGTTAAGTTACAATGTCACAATTGTTTCGCGCGGAATCCCACCACAACAACACGGGTTCCTTAAGGTTCGATCAGCTATTAGTAATCTTACTGAATTTTTGAATTTTGTACTCAGCATGATGGACAGACGCAGACAGGTTGACGTGGTCTACACAGATTTTGAGAAAGCTTTCGATCGCGTGGACCACGTCATCCTATTGCGCAAATTGTCCCATTTGGGAATTCACGCTGACCTCTTCAGGTGGATCACCGCGTATATATCTAATAGACAGCAGGCTGTGGTTGTTGGGGGACATAATTCAAACTTCATAAACATACCATCTGGGGTGCCACGGGGTTCCCATTTGGATCCTCTTTTCTATAATGCCTATCTCTATGACACATACACAGTATTTCGTGAATGTAGGTTTTTGTTATAAGCCGATGATAAAAAGATTTTCCTTGGTGTGACTAGTAGTATTGATTGTGCTAGGCTGCAATCCCCGACCGCCTTAGTGAATATTATAAACAGAACAGAATTTCTGTAAACTCTAGCAAATGTGTCCAAATATCCTTCACCAGACGTAAAGAGCCTATTGTATGTAATCACAATTTTAATAACCAACCACTCACTCGCGTCGACTCGATCCCAGATTTGGGTGTCATACTCGATAGCAAACTGACATTCCAAATGCACATTGAGAACAACGTGGGCCACGCGTTTCGAGGTCTCAGTTTTGTCATTCGCATCTGCAAACCGTTCAGCGACTTGGGATGCATAAAGCAGGTTTATTGTGCGTATGTTAGGAGTATCTTGGAATATGCATCATGTATTTGGTCCCCGAACTATATTACATACATCCAACATATTGAGCGTATTCAAACCAAATTTTTGAAAAACCTAAACTATAGATCCCATATCCAGGGTCGCTCGTACGAGGAGTCCTGTCGGCATCATCACCTCGCCACGCTTGAAGATCGCAGAGTATTATTGGATATGATGGTGCCCCACGATATCCTATCTAGTCGTCTCGACCTCCTACGCTGCTATCCGAATTTAATATTTGTGTTCCAAAACATCGTACTCGCCCTACATCTAATAGGCTATTCTCCATTCCTCCCGCTCACACCAACTATGCCCAAAATTCTACCATGGTTCGCTTTGCCTCTCAATACAATAAAAAAAATAACGCTTTAGATCCGTTTTCAAGCTCTAAAGCCAATCATGAATGTGTTGATAGATGATGAGGGAAACAAGTGAACCTTCACATACACACATTCACACAAACACACACACACACACTCACTAACACGCCTTCACAACACAGTTATACTCCTCACATTGCCCTTTATCATGTATATATTTATATTACATACTTCCATTCATTAGTTTTTTTATTCTTATTACTAAGTTTTTCTTCTACTTTTTTCTGTATCTTCTGTGGATATCTGTAACTGGCTTTATTCTTGTATTGTTTAATATTATAACTTATCTATATTATTTGCTGTTGATGTCCCAAATACAATAAAAAAAAATAAAAAAAAAATACAGGGCTCTAGGCTCTAGGCACCAAGTTGTCAGAACTTGTAAAGTTATAATGTCACAATACAGGGCTCTAGGCTCTAGGCACCAAGTTGTCAAACCTTATAAGTTATAATGACACAATACAGGGCTCTAGGCTCTAGGCACCAAGTTGTGAAACCTTGTAAAGTTATAATGACACAATACAGGGCTCTAGGCTCTAGGCACCAAGTTGTCAAACCTTGTAAAGTTATAATGACACAATACAGGGCTCTAGGCTCTAGGCACCAAGTTGTCAAACCTTGTAAAGTTATAATGACACAATACAGGGCTCTAGGCTCTAGGCACCAAGTTGTCAAACCTTGTAAAGTTATAATGACACAATACAGGGCTCTAGGCTCTAGGCACCGAATTAAATATACAATGGCCAATACCGTAACATCAAAGTGGCAATAGATCCTTGAAGATCTATCCAATAGATCAACCGACAACTTGAGATGATAAGTAATAATCAAGTGTTACCGTCGCCTTCAATGATGTCGATTGCTCCTATTCGATAAATTGATTGTTTTACCAAATAATAACATAATCAAACTTACTTAATAACATAATAGAACACCCAGAGCAACACATCTCTTTTGACTATCTTCCGTCACGCTCTTAACTCCGGAACCAACTTCTTCAAGAACCTGCTGAGATGCGTCAACTCGAACTCTATCACTGTATCAAACAACATCTTATTATCCGTCTCCTTGTAGGCTCCTGCCTCCATTACCGGGTACGTATATGGCGCTAAAGCAATATGTGACCTCAGACTCAATGCTCCGTCTGCATTGGGTACAGTTTTCTGTAGGAGCTCCACAAGTTTTGGGTTCATTTTGCAAAATACCACACCGCGGGCTCTTTGAGTCAGCATTTTCTCGCTCCAGAGACAGTTGAGGAGATCTTCAGTGAATGCCTGCAAGGTCCACATGAGGTCTTCTGTCTTGCGGGAGGTGGCGGAACTCTTCTTCAGCTTGACGAACATTTGCTTGTACCTGAAAGGAGAAATGTTGGTGACGATTGACGCGAAATGAGGGAAGCCAGACGTCCACCAGAGGATCAAGCGATATTGCTGCGAACGCAATGAACCAGAGTTTGTGTGGTATGTACCAAAACAAGTGCACGCCACTTTGGGAGCGGCCGTTAATCAGCAGTCAAGTGGACTGACTGATAAGATTATGATAATGATGATAGGACACCGATTGAAGACAATCCAGTAGTAGGTGACTATGAGATGATAATGATATGCAAAGCAAAGAAAAGGACTGGCTATGGCGGCGCTACTATTTGCATCTCGCTCAGAATGTATACCGTCTGCCGACGCGCCACTATGCCGTGCCGCTCAAATGTATCCATTGCGCCGCCATCGCCGGTCCCTTGCGTCAATGTAACGGATAGTACTATCAGTCGCAGAAATGGAAGCTCACTTCAAAACTTATTTCCCTTGCAGCTAGCATGTGGCGGTAAACCCTTGCTTTTGTTAATCTTTTTGTTGAATTTAAAAAATCATTTGTTTTATGACTTTTAAGGGTTGGGCTGCGTGGGAAAAGAACCCCAGTGGTCTTCCACAATTACTGATAATGGTACATATTATTGTCACCACCTTCCCAATATGAGATGGCAGAGCACGGTTACTCACAGTAACACAATAGCAGCCAGCTTGTCCAGCAGCGCCGCAGTGTGCAGCAGGGGCAGCGCCAGCGCCAGCGGCGGCGGTGACAGCGGTTCTAACGCGTGACGCAGCTGCACGCGGCAGAGGCGCTCGCTGCAGTAGAGCGACCAGTAGAGCGGCCTCATGTCGTCTGATTAACAAGTTGTAGGAATGATGCTTCGACACCGCGCACCGAGGGTTCCGAACAAATCACATTTGTTTGTGGTGGAACTACTTAATTTACGGTTTTCGGATATTTTCCTTTACTTGTGCTATAACACCTTGCTTCTTGCCGCACCATTCTAGGTCAACGGGAAGTACCCTGTAGGTTTTGATACCATTACGAGTATCAAGCAAATTCATCAAAGAACTATGAGCAGTTTTGGGCGAGGTGCTCAACAGTGGGGAAACCTATGCAATCAAATGGCAGAGACTCCACACGAAATCGCGTATCTCTTTGATTGTGACTATCTTTTGACTTAGACCTGAGTAAGCCGATTTCTGAATTGACAATTTCACTAATAAATACTAAATACTCAATTAACATTCTGTCTCTGCAGATGACACAAAAAAAAACGGGACAACGATACTCAAGTATTAAATAGTGAATGTCTCAATTCGGAAACCGGCGCTCAGAGTCACAATTATCGCACGTTTCTAAATTCATACCTCAAACACGATCAAATATTGTTTGGGGACATTGTTAGTGTTAGTGATTTATGTCGTCGATATCATTCCGGTTCCAAGGACACCTAACATAACAGTGTCCCCAAGGGGGGTCCCAAAGAAGACGATCTTGTACAAAGTAGAATTTCAAAAAGGTGATTTTTGACGCTGAGCGTATTGATTTGTTTATGTTAAGTAATAAAGGGTCTTGACGGACAGACAGTTGGATAAAGAAGTGATCGTATAATATAAGGGTTCCTTTTTTCCTTTTAACCCTCTTGGACCTATCGTTTGATAACGCTCATTTTTTTTCATAGGATTTGAATCTTGACCGTTAAAAGTTCAACTCGCGATCCAATTATCAACCGTTACATCTGGGTTAAGGTACGGAACCCCAAAAACATGACGGAAGATATGTAGATCGTCAATATCACAATCATACAATATTTCTAGCATAATATCTTTATTACACATCACAAAAAACCTGGTTAGATTATGAGCTCCGCCTGTATTAGTTTAGTTTCCGCCTTAGTTACAATTTAGGGAAGTCTTTGGACGTTTATAACAGGTTTTTATTTCTACTAACTTTTTGGAAAACAGTCTTCCAGCGCCATCTATCGCTTTACATATACACCTGCAAGGTCGGGAGGCACAGAGAAACCGCACTACGTGGAAGAGAGCTTGCTATATATCTTGTCATTTTACGTTTACTTTAGTCATTTCTTTTCTATCGTGCAATACAAGCTGTTGGTTTCAAAGGGCGTCCCACCACATCGTCATCATCATCATACAGAATGAGTGCACAAGATAATGATATATGTTTTTAAATACGGCGAAACGCACACACGGCTGGACTGATTTAGATAAACTTATTTTTAACTATTCGCAGAAGTCAGAGGAAGGTACTTATTTTTCTTTTTAAAACGCAAACAGAACAGCTGAAAATCAAAAATTAATTGGTTTAGTTCACACTTCTGTCGATAGATGGCGATGGTAGCTTTTGACAAAACGACGACTGCAGAGTCAGCTAGCTACATATGAAAGTGCTATGTCGTTCTCACTCACCAGGGGTCACTTGCAGCGCCTGCCCGCACAGGTCCGCGATGAAGGCTGCGAGGAGGCTCAGCAGCTGCGGGTAGTGCGGCGAGGGGCTAAGGCCCAGGAAGTACTGCCGCTTGCGCGTGCTCGCGTACGCCTGGATACAGGGATCAGATTAGCACATTAAGTACAAAAGAAAAACGTTGCTTCTGGCCCAACACTAGGATAGATACCCTGTGTCGTGGGAACCAGAAACAGCGACGTCGCAAACACACAAACGTCTATGAACTGGGGTTTTTTAAGAGTTTACCTACTCAGGTCCCTGCGGAAGTGTAGCGGTGCGGGAGGGGTGTGTTGCTCATGCCACTCGCCGGTATGTCGCGAGACTTCATCACGCGCAACATTACCGCGCAATACCGCGGGGATCTACTCAGTTCAGCGCTTTGGCTGCAGACTAGTCAATCACAGGAGTGAGTAGAATGCCCGCCACCCGACTGGCACACATATCAGATACATGTATGTGATATGATTCGTGGTAAAGTCCATTTCGATAGCATTTCACAATAATGTAAACAAGCCAATTTACACACGATTACGCCGTAACTACTTAAATTTGAATATCAATCCTGAACACATTCACATACCAAGGAATCATTTATTGTTCTTACATCATTTCGACACCAAGTAACTCCCCTAAGATAGTTATTTTATTGCAAAATTATCGGACGACGAATATTTCAATAGTTTGTAAAAAGTCATATTATTTTTTTACTCATCAAAGCGCATCAAAGTCTTATTGTCTTTGGAAAGTTAGTGTGGTTCATTCTTTTGAATCGATCCGATTCGATCGATCAATCGGTTTGATTAATTGATTTGCAACTATGAAAAGAATAATGAAGAACTTAAAGGAGATCTACCTACCGAAGGAGGAGGTGAACCTAAAAATTTGAAAAGAGGAAATATATATTTAAAAAAAAATGTTACTTCATTCACTGTCCCTGTCCTGTGTCAGTGGGTATTGTTCCGAGTTCTCTGCGTTTTTCCGTTTCCAGTAATTATCGACGACTTTGCTTCTTGTATTTTGGATTAAGGACATTTTCTTTGCGATTTGGTTGGATTTATTATTGAAATGACGACATCTGCTTAAAATCACGGACTTTGATTTTTATACGATAGGACCTCTTTCTCAAAAAACAAGGAGATAACAATAGTAGTTTGTTACACAAGGAGTGAAAGAGAGCTATTTCGGACGAAGATCCAATTTGGAGCGCAAACGGCGCTAAGGATCGAGTCTACCCGAGATATTTAGAATATAGTGGCAATTTTAGGTTACAATGACTGAGCCGCAACCCAGTACCTCAGGGTGGGAGACTAGTCCGCCTGCCAAAAGACGAAAAATTCATCTGACCACAAGGGAAAAACAAATCCTAGTAAATATTTATAATTATTTGGAAAAATCCTCTCCTACATACCCATCAAAAATGGAGATATATAAAACAACTTCAGAAATAATGGGGGTGTCTCAGGACGTAGTAAGATATACCATGAAGCATAATTTAGAAACTCAAGAAATACCACAGCCATAGGTAACTATCTAACCTCACCTAACACCTCTTTAAATTAAATAAAAATTAAATTAAATAAACTTGGGCACAGGTCAAGTCTTACGTAGGAAGAAATAATAAATCTTTTAAAATGGCAGTAATAAAAAATTTGCTAAAAGAAGGATTGGCGAGAGTCGGAGCAGAACAATGGGCAAAATGCGACGGTCACGTTCAAAACGAAGAGGAAAGGATGAAAAAATTAGACGGCCTTATGGATATGGCTAGCGACGCTGTAACTCAGCCTTTTATTATAAATGTGACCGATGATGACACATCAAGTGATGATGAATCTGTCACAAGCGAATGACGCGCGTCAGGTTGGGATATTTCTCTATCTACGGTTATTTTCTATTCTACTAAATTTTCTAAAACAATTTAATTAAGTTTTTTAGTATGATGCTAGAACTCGTCTAAGCTGAAATTACGCGCCTAACTCCTTGGTTTTGTACTACTTATAGAAAAAAATCGATCGAAAATCGACAGCGAACTATATCTCTTTGATCAATGCCTTTGACATCAGTGTAGGTACAACACTCAAATCTCGCTCAATCATAGACAACTGTCAACGGACATTTCTGTTTACATTATTGTGAAATGCTATTGAAATGCACTGTATGACGTATACTACGAAACGTCAAAGTTGTCAGTGACAAAGTCTAGGGTTTTTAATTAGGCTGATGTTTTTTTGCTCACGCAGGTGATGCTAATTTGAATCTGGTACTGACCATATACCAATGAGATTATATATAAGTAAATAAAGAGAGAGAGTTATTTATCTTAAGTACATTCTACGGACTTTGTAACGGTGATAGAAAATATCGTGAGGAAACCTTCAATCTCCGTAGCTGCGGCGATGGACTAGTCCCGTCTGGCTAGACGTGGGCACCGTTGTGCCTCTGCCACCCCGTAAGGGAAAAGGCGTGACGCTATGTTTGTTTGTTATTGTTCATTTATTTGTTCGTGACGTCACATCTCTGTTGACGTGACACATTCCTATGTGGTAAAGACGCCCTTTATTTTGTTTGTAAACTCAGCTGCCCAATACCGAGCATGCTGCAAAGCACCCTTTAGGATAATTTATATATTTAAAACCACGTGACACAGCGTGACCGCGTTAAGGTGATACGAAAAAAATAGGGATTTTTTCAAATCCATTTACTCCACCATGAAGTCATCTACCGATTTGATTTTGAGTTAACGTTTATTGAGTATTTGATTAAGATTTTCACTAAAGGGAAACGCGATTGGATGAAAAGTTCTCGATAGAATTTAATTACGAAAACACCTCTAAACTGTTTTATTTTTTCCTGTAATTCTGAAATCCTAACTAATTTCATTGTGGAACTGTAGAAAACATTGTGGAACAAAATGTAGATATTATGAATTCGCAAAATCTCCTTATAAAACTTTTTAACATAATAGCGTTGTTTATTTTTAAACAATTTTTCTGTGGTATAGCGCTACGTTTTTAATTTTTTCCCGATTCAGTCCCTCTCACACTGCGGGTCTTTTCGCCTGGAGTAACGGGAACCTTTGCACGGACGAGGTAGCGCCTTAACGAACTGACCATATTTTTGGAAATGATAGTACCTGTAGGGATAACAGTTCTGATATGTCAGCATAACTGCGCCACGAGTCAGTCGTTCCGTGGACGCGAACAGAGTAACCGTGTTTACAAATACATATATCGTGGACGAATATGTGTACCTAAGTTGAACTAAGTGGATTCCAAAAATAAACAATATATATTGGTCTATAAAGTGCTTTAAATGACAGTCCCCTAAATACATACATTATGATCAACTTTGCCAAAGGAGCATATGGTCGCAAATTAATTGTATGTATTGATCTATTATTTATTAATCATTATAAAAAAAAAATACGATTCGATTAATCTGCAGGAAGCTGCGTCGATAACTTAAAACTAAACTTAAACACTTGCTAAACTAAAATAAGATAAGTATACAATAAAAACTATAACTTAACAAAATGTATTGATCTTCAGTGCATTGACCCGATCAACTGATGACAGGTTACAAAGGGCGATCAAACTTTTTCTCGTTAGCGACCATAGGTTTGTAGGGGAAAGTTGATCGTAGTAATGTGATTCGGAACAAATAAATTTAAATAATATTAAAATTAAACTTACCAGATTGCTGTACAAGTTGACCAGACAGTTGAGTATGGCCAGCTGCTGCAGCGGCTGCGCGCTGTGGAACACCCCACCGAGCGGCCGCAGGACGTAGAGGACGTGCGACGGAGACTCCACGGAGATCCACTCGATCAGCTCGAGCACCTACACGGGTACAGAGCGATTATTGTGGCGCGAAGCGATCACTGCATATTATTTTGTACGGAGCCTAGTTGTCACATCTTGAATCAAGATTCTTGATAGAGCATTAGTAATAGAAGCTGCGCCCGCCTCATATGCAACACACAGCTTTATATTGACGCTCGAACTTTGACAGCATATAGCGGCCATGATGGAAAAGCGATAGTTGTCAAAAGACCATGCGTCAGTTTGGGCCCACTTTTCCAACATAGTCCAACGATTGTCCAAATTTGAATAAATATTTTTATTAATGAATTAAAAAAAAAAAAAACAATTTTCGTGCTTGATTTGAACTAAGCTGCGATAATATGTAACGGAGTACACCCCAAGTGCCTTCAAATCAAATCAAAGTCACGTCGAGTTTCATTAGTGTTGAAAAATGATGGAAAAGTGGGCACCGGAGTTTATACAAAGCTGCCCATAATGGGAATAAATATTTAGTCGTGACATTTCACGCTTCAAGAAAACGTAGAAATTGCGACACTTGCACGGGAAACAAACAATTTATTGGACGACAATTTCGAGGGCTTCGTCATTTCGCGTGTTGGCGACATCAACTGGCCTCCGAGATCGTGTGAGTTAACACCACTCGACTTCTTTCTGTGGGGCTACTTGAAATCTATGGTCTATACAGTTCAACCCACAGGCAAATGCCGCTCAGCACTCGTAGCATGCCGACCCCGCGGGGTGTTTTGACGTAGTTTATTTGAACTAATTGGCAACAAAAGGTGGATGGAAGTGGACTATGGCTATAGCAGGGAATCGGAACACATGGCGCGCTTTGGAAGAGGCTCTCCCATAGGTCCCTGGAAGGCTTAATGTCCAGCAGTCCACTTATATGGCCTGAATGATCATGATGATAAGGGGGCAACTGTACCTTGCCTCATGGGAGTGTGCGTTACCTCACGGAAGTTTGTGTTACCTCGCGGAGGTGTGCGTTGCCTCGCGGAGATGTGCATTACCTCACGGTAGAGTGTTACCTCACGGAAGTTTGTGTTACCTCGCGGAGGTGTGCGTTGCCTCGCTAAGATGTGCATTACCTCACGGTAGAGTGTTACCTCACGGAAGTTTGTATTACCTCGCGGAGGTGTGCTTTGCCTCGCGGGGATGTGCATTACCTCACGGTAGAGTGTTACCTCACGGAAGTTTGCGTTACCTCGCGGAGGTGTGCGTTGCCTCGCGGAGACGTGCATTACCTCACAGTAGAGTGCGTTACCTCACGGAAGTGTGCATTACCTCACGTTACAGTGCGTTACCTTGCGGAAGTGTGCGTTAACTCTCAGAAGAGTGCGTTACCTGGCGGATGAGTGCTTTACCTCACGGAAGGATGCGTTGCCTCACGGAAGTGTACGTTACTTCACGGAAGTGTGCGTTACCTCGTGGAAGTGCTCGTTAACGTTCCAGGTCGGCAGCAGGGTGGCGAGGAAGCGCGTCACGACGGGCATGCCCTGCAGTAGGGTGCGCTGCAAGCTCGCTAGCCGCCGCAGTAGGTCACACTTCTCTGCGTAACTGTAGGCTGACTTGTGGAGGAAACCTGCGGGTCATGGAGGAGGCTGTACACATCTGTTAGATTGGATACATGGTTGCAAAATGATGATGATGATGATGATGTGGGACGCCCGCTGAACCAAAGGCGGGGGAATATTTCACCCAATTCCCAGTGTTTTGCCACTGGTCACTGTTGGTTCAACAGAGGGATACCTCCCCAAATCTTCTTATTCGCTTGGTGAATTCTAGGATGTCGCTAAACTTTAAGTTTGACAAGCCATCTACTTTAATACTATCCATCCCTAGTATACGCAATCTTATGTTTGAATACATTACGCACTCTCCCAATAAATGCTGGCTTCTTTCCTCCAAGCCACAGTGAGTGCATGATGGATCTGGTACGAGCTTTAATAAAAATAGGTGTTTTTTTAGTTTGCAGTGACCTGCCTCCACACCTACCAGTGTTGCTAAGTTTTCCCAACTGAGATTAAGTAAATACTTAGCCTTTTTGGGGTCTTTCCTTAAGATCTTAGACTTCCCGCAGTCTTTGTTTTTATTTCACTCTGGGTTTGCATCTAGCGTAGCTATCACGTTAAAGATGTTCTTTGTGACCGTCGCTGATATAGGTAATCTTGGTTCTAGTCCAATAAAACGCTTATCAGCGCCGTTTCCTGCTAGCTCATGTGCTTTTTCGTTACCTTGGTTCCCTTCATGTCCGGGGACCCGTGCGATAATTATTTCTGATGTTTTTCCCAAAGACTGGCCTTACACTCTTTGAATAGTGCAGATTTATTCATTGGTTGCCTAAGCGCCTTAAAAGCTGCCTGACTGTCAGAATAAATGACTACTGTCTTATTTTTGATTTCTGGTGTTTACCTTAGTGCTTCAGCACATTCCATTAGGGCGTAGATTTCCGCTTGGAACACTCTGGCGTATAGTTGCACAATAGTTGAGCCCTAGTTACACAAGAGGTAGACCCTATTTAAACAAGAATTGCAGGCTAGTTACATAATAATTAGATTCTAGTTACACAAGACTTAGGCTACAGTTACACAATAGTTAGACCATCGTTACACAAAAGTTAAACCCTACGTATATAAGGCTACAGCACTCCAAACCGAATGCGAGCATGACGACAGTATAATTTGCGTTCGGTCGGAAAAAGAGAAGTAAGTAGGGGTTAATGTACGAAATTCTTTCTACTCGGCGATCGGACTATAGTCACAACATGGCATGATATCGGTGCACACTCCTGATATTAATAAGGGGCTCGTCATTCCAGTAAGGGGTCAGGTAATCAGGGCACTCACAGTGTTCCAGCAGATGGTGGAGGTCGTGCTCCAGGAAGGCTTGCGTGTGGTGCGGCGCGGTCGCCAGCAGCACCACCCCGGTGTAGTTACGCAGCAGCGCGCGCAGCCGCGCCGGCCGAGGGAGCGATCGGGAGAGGCTGTACTCCAGAAGCGACGCCGGTCTGAGGAGGACATCAGCATCACGTGCCCACACAGTAAAAACTGTGCATGGCTCAACGCTGTTAGGTGCTAAACGGTACAGATTTTGGCCTTCACTCATGCGATTACCGATTGAACCAAATCTGTGTATGCCTCAACGCATAATGTTGTGAATTGGTTGCTGTAGCAGTAGGTCACTTTCTGTCCGAATACGGTTGTGTTAGGTTACAACTTGAATAGTAAGGTTGTGTTAGGTTACAACTTTATAATACAAACTAGAGCCGACGAAGCGGGGCAGAGCGAGACGACCCCATGTAGTGGCACAGAACCGATTGTTGCTTCAGTAAATTTTTAAACAAGTAGAGTTAAAGAGTTCGCATTAAAATGTTGGCACAAAACCTTCCAAAGGCTGAGTCGACAGGTACACAGATTTTGTTCAAGTCAAATTCCCGAAAGAGTAAAAAGGGAGGAGATAAATCGTGCAGGGTCAACACCTACAGCGTGGAGCCATAGAGACGGGGTGGTATCAACTCACTTGTGCCCATGTTTAGAAAGGTATTCAACAGACAGTTTTGCGTGATAGGCATCTTGCCCAGAGAGCTGGAGACCATCCATGCTTGAAAATCAACATTACTATATATAATATCGAACCAGAGTGCACGAAGAACGACATAAGACTTGTTTCAGCCATTAATGGCGAAATGGTATGATTATTCGCATTCTCACTTTGTCCGACGATTATTTCTCAGAAACATTCATCATTCCCTTGGTTTGTTAGAATTGTTTTTGCAAGAGGGGAATGGCCAAAACCACAAAGAATGACGCGTCCTTTGGTTAACAAGCACTTGCACTAGCGCCGCACTATCATACAATAAATGTTACTTATGTAAATGGTTAAATTCAAATTAAAATTTCTTTATAATGAAATAATGAAATGAAATGTTTATTCGTCAAATAATGAAATAATGAAATGTTTAAATGTAAATTCAAATTTCTTTATAACTGTAGATATTTACATATACTTAGCAAACATCATTTTTTCCCGCTTCTCTACATTGGACCGCTGTCTGCGGAGGGCGAAGAAACTTCCAGATTGATTAGATCTGTTTTAAAAATTGGTTGTCTTTTTTATGTATATATGTAGGTAGCTCGATATTTATACTCTAACGACAACCCGCTGTTTGCCATTTTTGTTCTCTCTCAAATATGCGAGTTTACCGAACGGCTATTTTTATCGCTCCTTACAAATATTATCCCTGGGCTTTCCTCAGGACTTCTCAGTGGCGACGAGGATTAAAATAACGTACTTGTTTGAACTTTAGTGTGTAGGAAAACGTTTTTGTGGAAATATGTCCATCAGAAAGTTGGGTCCTTTGACATTGTTGGAATATGTATGCCGATCGGCTGGAGCAATATTTTTTGGCTAACGATATCAAGCCAGCGGTGGTAACAGTGATAGCATTTATGGGCAGAGGCGTATTAATTACTAATAAGTTTATGCACACCGGAGAAAACATCTACGAAAAGTCTCGATGATCTTGTGGTCATTTACGAACCAAACCGAGCATATTGGCAGAACGGTGCGGCAGCGTAAACAACAGCGAGACGAGACAAAAACCAGTTTAACGTAAAATCTACGTGATGTTCGTTTGCGGCCTGTTGAAAGAACATATAAGAGAGCGTTTGTTCACGGAGGAGGATATCTCATTCGACAGTGCATGTAAGATTGTAGTCCACATGAAAGCGGCCGAGGTTAATGCCGCGTTGGTGGAAAACCGTAAAAAAAAGTGACGATATGCCAACGGCGGATTCAACGTCGGCAGTTCATGCAATGACTGCCAGCAGCTCCAGGCGTGGCGGCTGGGCGCGGCACAGCAGCGGAGGCCGTCCGGCGACAGCGCACAGTGCGCAGGAGTCGAACCCTGTACCAACAATCGTCGGTAGTCCGAGTGGCAGGGGCAGAGCGGGCAGCGGTGGATGAACCGTGACAACAAAAAGATGGAAGGGCGCAGAATGTATGTAGGGCGTGCGGAGGGCAACATTCCTAGTCTTCGTAATCTTATAGAAGACCACTACATTCTACAATATGGCGCAAGAAAAGTTGGTGTTGGATAGCGACTCGGGTGCAAGCAGTGACGAGGTAAATACGTATTAAATTTACGCTAGTAGGAAAAAGAGTGTTGGTGGTTTTGTATAGTCAGTGTTAGTATAAATGGCATAAGCTTAGACATGGAAATGGACACTGGAAGAAGGTTGTCATGCATAAGTTTTGATTGTTATTAACAGCTGTTTTCAAATTGCCCGTTAAAAAGCGACTTGTAAAGACTCGCACTACCCAATGGGCAATTTACGCAGGTGCTTTATACAGCTGAATGTTTGTTACCTATTGGAATGTTTACGTTCAGTTTCATACCAAGGCAAAGGTTAATAAATGATATGTATGTAGTGAATAAGGGTAAAGTGTACCTGTTAGATAGACAGTGGTTAAGTGAGCTATGTACAGATTTACCGATACAGATTTTAATAATATAAGTAAACACTGTAAGGAGCGATAAAACACATGGAACGTTTGCGCGTTTTGGCTTACCTAAAGAAGTCGTCTCCGATAATGGCCCTCCATTTTCAAATCAAGAATATGCCCAATTTATGGCTTACAATGGTGTCAAAGATTCGTTTTCAGCAGATTATTACCCGTCGTCCAACTGCGCTACAGAGGCAGCGGTAAAACTATGTAAGCGGGCAATCAAGAAGGCGTTTAGAGAAAACTGTGACGTAGATCTAGCTTTACAAACTTACTTAATGTCATATCGCAATGTGGAGCGTAGTTCAACGGGCGCATCACCGGCTATGTTGTTGCAATGTGGGCAGTTATTTTCGAAGCTGGATTTATTAAGACTCGAGATAAATAGAGGTTAAGGTGCACAAGGCACAAAAAAACAGGTATCTCATGAATTTAAAAACCATATTCAAGCTCTGTCAAGCAGGGTTCAAGTTACATATTGTATGACACGTCTTAGAAACTGTGCAGATTGTGTACTCTAAAAAACGTCTATACTGCATTTTGTGAGTTAATTCTTACATACTGCATCTCGGTGTGGGGCTGGGCAAACAAAAACGTTCTATTTAACGCAAAGCGCAGTACTAAGTCATGTTTGGAAAACCGATAAGATACCCCACTGATGACATCTACAGTGAGACAGCACTACTCAGGTCCGTCGGTTGTTTATTCTGGGATCTGTCGTCCTTATACACAAAACCATCGGAAATTCCCCACTAAAGAGTGAACTTGTAATTAAACGTGTCTATAGGTTCCCACAAGTGTTGAGAAGACCTCCTTTGCTCATAGATTCACTGATCTTACGCACCTCCATATCTATAATAGAGCCAACAGCGCATGTGATTTCATACACTGCAAAACATACGAAGTTAAAATAAAATGTCTTAAATGGCTTTTGACCCTAACATACGACGCCTCTGAGTCGATCCTAAGTGTTATCACAGAAAACTTAACCTAAGTACAGTGAAGTATTACCAGTAAACAGTAGTCTTACTTTGTAAATTCGAAAAAGTTCTTCTCATTTTCCTGGTTGGTGTACTGCTTAGAGCCCATGTTCACAAACTCCATGTTTGGCACAAGCGGTTCAGCTTTCTTGTTCGCCTGAGATAATGACAAAAGATCAGTTGTAATTACTCTCATAGTAATTTGAAATCAAAGTCAATTGAATTTACTTGGTGTAACACATAAACATTTACATACAGGCACATACATTGCTTCTGGCCCCAGACTAGAATACCCTGAGTAGTGGGAACAAGAAACAGCGACGTCACACTCATATAAACATCCAAGACCTGGGGTTTTTTTCTTTATCCCCAGCCGGGGATCGAACCCGGGTCCTCTCGCATGGTATGCAGAGCCACAACCGCTGCGCCCCAGAGGTGGTCAATACTAAGATTTACTTACTTTGCTATTCAATGGGTAGACCCAAATAAGTCGCTGTTGCTCGTCATTTGTACTGTTTCTGTGTGCCTAAAATCAAAATAATGGCAGTTATGGTAATAATAATAACAATAATACCTTGGACACTGCTTACTCACATTGATCTAGCCCCAAACTAGAATCCCCTGTATCTTGGGTACTAGACAACGATACACATACTTAAATAGACAAATATTATACTGAGATAGACAAACAACAATGACTAGGGTACAAACATTCGTTCCCATCAAACAAATATTTGCCCCCACCGGGACTCGAACCCGGGACCCTTGGCTTCGTAGGCAGGGACACTGCCGACTCGGCCATTTGGGTCGCCAACCGCAAATCGGTCTTGCCACCGCGAGTTTTGCTAGCTGATGAGCAGCGTCGCGCAACGGTCGCAGCGAATTGAACATTATTTGTGCCACGCCGGTATGCGTGAAAGTTGAAGACCCGAATGAACTGACGACTCGGTCATTCGGGTTGTCTAAAATTCTTGGTAAAATTGTGATGTAAGTTTACTGTTCACATTATTATTATATGTTTATGAAATTTTCATGTAACTCTTGGTTATAGAGGTTCTGAACATCTGACACATCATTATTATGAGCCCATAATGTCCCACTGCTGGGCAAAGGCTTCTCTCCCCCTCTTCCACTCTATAGGATCCTGAGTGGTCTCCCTCCAGTCCGGTGATGCCAACTCGATCACTCCACATTCACATAGTTCAAAATAAACATGGCCTTACCTGACTATGTCCAAACCTGGTCACCAAGTTTTTGTTGAGTTTCTTGAATGCTGTGTGGATAGAGAATGCCGGGATGCTTTCTGGCACACACTCCGGCTTGTATGACTTGAACAGTCCAAGCAATACTTGAATTTGTCTGCATTTACTCTGTTATTGGAAAATAATTTGCGGTGAATCAAGACATCTGATTAATTGAAACTAAGCACCTAATTACTAATTTGTGATATATGAAGGAAAAAATATATATATCATAGTGAATGTCAAAAATAAAGCATTTCCTTCCAATGACAGGTGATTCTTGTCTATATTCATTAGGTCTCATTCGGTCACAAGTTGATGTAGGGAGGATGTCCTAGAAAGCTTGTCAGATGATGATGGCAAGACCAGAGACATGGCATGGCTTTGTTAGGATATTGATGTTAATGCTTGACAACATCGGCGGCGTTGCGGATTGAGGCACTGCCTTCCAAGCGAAAGGTTCCGGGTTCGAAACCTTGCTGTGGAAGAAGAAAAAAAATCCACAAGTCTTGGGTTTGTCGCTCTTTCTGTTTCCCACGATACAGGATATACAGGGTTACGGTAAGTCGACCTACATAGGTAGTGGCCCACTACCTATGTAGGTCGCTTGCTAGCATCTCCCACTACTAGTGGGAGATGCTAGCAAGGGTCAAAACTAACCATTGTTACTATGAAACACCCTACCCAAATAATAGCCCCTTTCAAGTTATGAGACTAAAGAATTTTGAAGCAAAATGTCCCTTTTACACATATTTCGTATCATTTTCTTGGTGTTTCGGACCAGTGCTTTTGCTCGCTTTAGGTAAAAATTTAATAAACTTAAAATTTAAAAACAACAAAAACCAACCACTACAAAAACATAATAAAGGGAAACAATTTATGACATGCTTACTGTTTTATCTTTATAGAAGTGTCACCAAAAAAAACTAGTATTTTCCGCGCGCGATGAGAACGGGATGGAACCTTGTCAAAGTAAATCGAAAATCTCAGTTTTCAGCAAAACAGGTCTGAATATTAATTATAAATATTTTATTTTTATAATCTATCAAGGGGTTATCAAAGTACACAAAAATATTTCATGGTCGTAATCCTTTTAATAATAATGTTTAGGCATATTTTATTTATATTTACATTTGTTCCTAAACTTGAATGTTTGAGCAAACCCATAAATTCGTAAAAAAGATCTCTTGACAATATAATTCCTGAATCACTAAGACCGTAATATCTATGAACTACTAGAAATATTTGGCGTGATTGACTGTTCAAAGTGTTAGCCTTTTTTCTATTAAATTAATCACTAAAATATTCACACAATATGCATGCCTCGCATGGCGCGAGGCTCAGTGTGGACCCTGCTATTAGAATATACCGACGACGTCGTGAACCAAAATCTCATAATCCGAATCACAAGCAATTCGTAGTCCGAATAACACAATACAAGCCAAATCGCGATAAAAGAAAATGTTAGCTCAGGCAGATAGGTAGGTATATGTACGGTAGGCACATCACAAGTGACGAAAGTACACTAGTTTATTTTGCTATGAATGATTAACCTATTTTCTTAGCATCTATTATGAAACGGAACAGAGAGAAAGATTTATACAACCACGCCATTGTAGGTAACCTACTACAAGCATACTGCGTATGTGTACGTGTCATCAGCCCCTGTGTAGCGTACGCGCCGCCACAGGATAAAACCCACAGAGCATTGAATATTAGAGAGAGGGTAAGCCGCCGCATAGCGGCTGACAGTTGTATGCCCAGTGTGCATACAGTGCATTCATTTGCTCTCAGCGAGAATTCCCGAGTGCACGCGCCGATCGCCTTAGAAAACTTTGCTTTATTTTCTATAATGCCGGCCTGTGCAGTTGTCCTATGTGAAAATCGCAGTGATTCGAAAATTTTCCATAACAAGGGTATAACATTTCACAGGTAAATACTGAAAATACAATATTTCTTCAATAAAACAACACGATTAACGAAATATTCCGAGGAAGTAATGCTATCCCGATTTCGTCTCTCTCATACTCATTAGCATTACCTACTAGCGAGAGAGACATGAAATAAATTTAATGTCCATGACGCTGTGTGTGCTATGTGCGTGCTTTATGAAACAATGTGCGCCTCATGCGCACGTATACAGCCACGTAAATGCTTTGCCTGTGTTTACCAATACGAGAGTAGAGATAAATGTGTAAGTGGTTATTATGTGTGCGTGTTTGTTGTGTTTATTTAATGATACGTTGTGTGCGTGAATTCAGCTTGCAGCAATCGGTTTGCATACAAAATAGGCTGAACGCCCTATCTCCTATGTTGAGATATCTGTGATAAAACCGGTTACGCTCGTCCGCGATGATGACAAACGGAGGGCCTGCACTGCAAAAATCACGTATTCTTTGTTTCCTCACCTACGATATCGAATTGTTTTAAGTGCAATAAACAGCAAATAGTTATTATAGTAGTTTATGTGACTGCTACATAATGGAGGGCATAAATACTCGAGAGTTGGTTTATGAAACGAGCCGAAGGCGAGTTTAATAATAGGTGATATTATTATGAAACTCGCCTTCGGCTCGTTTTAATGCCTAATTATGTACAGTTACATACACTAGTTTATCTACAAACATATCATAAGCTCTCTTTGATACAGCCCGTGTACTAATAGGTACTTAATTGTTATTAGTACACATATTTTATTTCATAACTAATTGGGTGAATCTACAACTATTTTGCTGTTTGGTTTCCGAATAGTCATTTGCATATGCATATATTCATGGCTATATTCCCGTAAAGGTGTAGCCAGAGCTGCAGGATCACATAAGCAATCCTACAGCCACGTTCAGCAATTTATTTTATTCTCTTTTGCCGTCCCTACTAAAATAGATAAGTATTTTGCACGCTCCTTCAAAGGTTTGTTTCTGCTCCTATTCCCTACTCATGTGGTACCAGTAACTTATTTTTTGATGACCCTGCTATAAATTCAAATTATTAAGTAAACATGTGTTGTTTTGTTTTCCTCATAAGTTCAGTTCTGTTCAGTTCAAAGATTTTATTCATAATAGCACAAACATTGAGACTTAAAGAATGTCAAGCCTATACTATACATTAATATTTTAGTACGGTCTGTTCATTTTTGGTTTAAATATTATATTTACTCTATTTTTACCTAAAACAAACAAAAAAGCTGGATTGAATCACCTAGAAAAGGAAACTTGGTACGAAATATTTATAATGATGACATTTTTCTTCAAAAGTTCAAAATTCAAATTTCTTCATTATTGTAGATAATAATAATAATAATAATACCTTGGACACTATTTACACATATTGATCTAGCCTCAAACAAGGATTCCCTGTATCTTGGGTACTAGACAACGATACACATACTTATATAGATAAATATTATACTTAGATAGATAAACAACATTGACTACATGTATTGTAGATACTGTAGGTACATATACTTAGGAAACGTCATTTATTGCCTCTTCTCTACATTGGACCACAGTGGGAAAAGAAGGGCGAAGAAACTCCCAGAGATTGATTTTTAAATATCTTCAAAAATTGGTTGTTTAACTAAAACAAATATTATAATTAATAAGCAGGAATAAATAATTACAAAATTATTAACAGCAAGGTCTGTGTTGAGTTAGATTAACCCCGTACAGTTCCGTCATTTAATTAATCTTGAACATTGTAATATCCCTTTTTCGACAAAGTCGCTTGAACATGCTTTTTAAATTGCTCAAATGCCAATTTCAAGATCTCCAGAAGATGTATCTTGTTATTGTAAAGCATGCCAACTGACCCTTGAAAGAATTGCTAACCTTCGCGAGTCTAAGCCGTGGCGCAACTAGTCTGTGATTATTTCTTAGTATACATTACAGCTGTCGCTAAGGTTGAAAAATGTTGTAAAAATCTTTAAAATCCCATAATTCGAAAACTATAAATATTTGGTTGGGGTGTTTCATAGTAACAACAGTTAGTTTTGACCCATGCATCTCCCAACATAGATCAACATACCAGTAAGTAACCCTGTAGTGTAGTGCCGCCAGAAGCAATGTATGTTCTTACCTTTAATCCATCTCTCGCCTTGGCAATGTCTAAGAGTTCAAGCACCCGTCTTCTCGTGACATCTGCTGGTTTGGTCAGGTTGTACACTAACTTCATGGCATGCGGAGTCTGCAATAAAGATGGTAATACAGTAATTCATAGATACATTTTATTACTTCCTTTCAACTCTCCTTGATTTAAACATGACTTGACTTGAACCTGTAGCCTTATCATGCAATTCTAATATCTAGGAATATCCATCGCTTTTGAAAATTGACTAATCACAAAACGATTATTTGACGTTGTGGCATCACCTATCAGGGGATACACATACTAACATACAAGATGGATGTCAAGCAAACAAACCTAGCAGTTGACCGAAGTTGTCAACTGATTCCATCATGGATCACAGAAAGAATCGTCAATAGATCCTGCATTACTTAACGGTTACATAGTGTCGGCCATTTTGCAGCTATATTCCCGTCTGTGACGTGTCCCTCGCCGGGACACGTCACTTTTACCCTGTCTGTGTGCTGTCCAGGAGCGGGACACATTCAGAAAATCAATTACAGCTGGCTACTGCAAATTGATTACATATTTCAGCTGCTTGCAATAGGTATTTAGTGCAATAATTAGTACTTTACCGATAATACTATTTTAATATGTATTTACCCTAATTTTGGTTGAAAACGGAGAAATTCAATAAAAATTTAAAAAAAAATGCCAAGTCTGTCAGAGAGAGAGAGATCCGCTCGGGGTCTCACAGATGAGCACATAAATCCAAAATGGCCGCCACTGGTTAAGCTAAATGTCACGTGTCCCGCTCCGGGTCGCTCGCACAGTCAAGGGGTTAACCCCTCAACAACCTATGACTGCAAAAGAGATCATTTTCCAGTTTTAGGTTTTGAATTTTATTACCATGGCATGAGGTTCAAAATAGCAAAGCCTGAAAATGGGGTTGGTTTGGTGGGAAGTTAAGAGATGTGTCTTCTGTTACTAACTATATATAGAATGTCTGAGCATGTATCCCCAGGCGTAGCAACCTCCCTTTAAGGACCTAATATCCACAGCAGATGCAGCCACCGGACCTCTCTTCTTTATATAGCCATATAGCCTCCATCCTCGCCGGAACATGAGTTGTAACTTTAATTGAGACTGTTTATTTATGCCATGTTCTAGTTGATACAAAGCCTTTGTAACCCTAGATGTCTGCATTACCTACTAAATTATTGCCTTTTAAATATCAGGAACCAGGCCTATTAATTCATCTTGTCAATGATACCACAATAAACATGCCATCTGCTATGAAAATTCAATTTCAAGTTGTTCTTAACATTGTCTCAAGCATGAAACATATTCATTCAAGCTTTAATGTATTTTATGTACAATATGACTTATACAAATACTTGTGCACAAGATATTTATGGCTCAAAGATGGAGTGATACTAACCAATATCTCTGTATTTATAAGCATGTAGAACACTTCATAACCAGCATCCAATGCTTCTGTGTCAATGGAATTAGAGTCCATAGCCGCTGCAAAATGAAATAACTTGTATTGAGTGCATAAATTATAAATAAATTGTGATTATTAAAAAACTACATCCACTTTTTAGCCGCACTCAGGACACACCACAGTCACAAACTCCACCATCTGAAGCTAGAGTGGCTTAACTTGTGGCTGCTGGTCCATATAAAATGCAACTACAGGAAATACATCATGGGCGGCGTTTTGTGGCTGTTCCGTGGTTGTGGCTTATGGTCCGTGTGCAGTGACTATCAAGAAAAGCATTCAAATAAATAACTTTCAGCCAGACATGATCAAGAATGGGAACTGTTACCTGTTAGCCAGTCAAGTAGGAAGCCGATTCTTGAGTAGCTTATCTGCTGCTGGAAGTTGGCAAGCAGCCATCGCAGCGCATACTCCACCGTACTCCCTTCCACACGATCCCTAGGCACCAAGCAAGCACCAACAGTCATCCATTTCGTCACAGCTACGAACAAGCAATTTACACTTGTTTAATCACAAATGCCGTTAAAATTTATAACAGATGGACTATAACGGAGAAAGAAAAGGCTTACGTATGCATAAATTTAACCAAAGCTTGAATAATGTGTGAAAGTCCTCGTAAACCAAACCATCAGTATCAACAGCATACGCCAACTGATTAACCCTGAGTTGGAACTCATCTTTATCGAATCCTCGCTTTAGCGACCTGAGGTACCAGATAATCTCGTCCACATCAGCCATGGCCACCACAGAAATCCAACTAAATAGAAATACCACACGCAACTCACGACCACATAATCAAACAAACAAAAACAATAATCACAGAGTACATTGAAAGAAATTCAAACCCCAAGAAACGTTAAATTCGCAACCGTTATGTTCACACCACAGACAGCGTACATTATTAGTCTGTTCACAATTCATAGGTTTTTTTTTTAAATCCCTTCAGGGAAAGGCTACTGTCACAGGTCATACCGACTTGTCTGTAGAGATGGGTAGTGGGTTAAAAGCCATTAATGCAATACCAGTTATAACCCGGGTCATTAGGTTATATATAACCCAGTTTTAGCCCATTATCGCACTTTTTGGTGGGTCAAAACTAATAGTACAGGAATTACGTCGAAATAAACGAGTTAGAAATGAATGTGAACCGGGAACGAGTTTAACAGGTAATATCATTGTTTTCACATAAGCGCCATCTTGAGAGTAGTCATCGAACCGAAAAGAAGAAGTCCGCATCGCCACCTATGGAAAACGTAAATTCGTTTTTCATAGACGACAATGCGCTATTTGTCTTTTTGGTTCGATGACTAATCGCAAAGCGACGCTTATGCGAATGCAATGGCATTCGATCGGATTTATTCGATGTATCGATAGTTTACATCGAGTGTTTTTAATACATCGATGTATATCGTCTTATCACTACCGGTCAGTTAGTACTTGTTATTTGAATAAAAGAAATATTACAGTCAAAATCATATATTATTGATAACACAAATTACGCTTTTTTACCATGTCTATAATGTAAATCACTATTTATTTTGACCCTTAATCGCCCTCATCACTAGCTTCGAAAACACGGTCACGATTAAAAAATTCAAAATTTTGTAAGCCTGGCGTGGATGGCTGTGGGCTAGACTCACGTGTTGGTGAAGAGTCCATATTAAGAGGTGACCAACATTCTTCTGTATAATCATCTATATTTTTAACACGGCTTCCGTATAATAAATTCCAATTGTAAGATATGTAGGTGATTTTTGCTGCATGGTGCGGTAAGAATGCGTATGGCAGCTTTGCTCAATGCAGTAGATCTACAAAGACCATTCCACCATGTCATCAGCCTTACTTCATTGGGGTTCTCCCAAAGAAATCTACGACTCCAAAATCCATCTCTGGCTCTGTATGAAGCTAGTTCTGGCATGATACTTAGGTCAATACTTCGCTCTACATAATTTATAAATTCCATGGCATCTCCTTCTTGCATTTGATTCGAGTTCTATTCCTTGTGCTGCGAGGTCTAGCAAATATGCTGCTAAATGTATGGGTTTTAAGCACATGTCAAACCTCTCGTCAACAGTTTGGAGAAATTCGTCTGTATTGTCTTCTATTATTGTTATGTCTGGTAATGTAAACTGTAATTTTGACTTCATATTTCTTGGTTTTATAAAAACTGTATGAATCTTTTCTGTGTTAGACTCCAATTCCAATATCATGTCAGAGCTTGGTTCCAATAATAGTATGCACTGTTTCAACATTACCCAGAAACTATCTTCTAACAATGCCGATTTCTCTTCAGCTGGTAAAAGTGTAGCTCTTTTGTACACTGCCAAGGTCCTCAAAGCAATCTTTGTGCTTTGTAAACTTTTGAAACTAGTACAATAACTACCCCACCTCGTGTATCGCCCAGCAGCTTTAAAGTCTCACCAGCGTTTTTTTCTTTTACTATCTTCGCAAGTAAAGACGTCAAAACTTGACTTCTTTTTAAATCAAATCAAATCAAACCGAAACTTTATTGCACCATAATGTATAAATAAGGTCTTAAAATTTAATAACAGTCTATTATGGACCCTTTTCGGGTAATGCAAAAACACTTATCAAATGGAATGTATTAAATCTTAACTAATAACAATTATTTAAGCACTTATAGCTATATCTAGGTTTACAATTTATTGAAGGTAATCCTCAATTGTGTATTATAGATTTGATAACGCTGGTTGCTATTTATTTGCAAGCATTTATCACATTTGTTCTATCGATGTCTTTGCAGAGTACATGGAGAGTGTGAGCAGCACAATTGAGGCATGTTATGCGTGAGAAAATATCTTGTATAACCGCTTGAGTGAGTTTGGGATAGTGCGCTATCCCAGGATTTTTTAACCGTACAATGACGCTGGGATACTAGAGTATCCCAGAGCGCACTTTGGCTTTTGCATGACGACACATTGACGAAAACCTTTTGTTTCTTTCATACCAATGCATTTGTAGTTAAGGAATAAATGCTATCACGTTCTTACTGAACTAGGCTCAATGAAATTAAATACAACAATTGATTCAAACAATCTTAACGTTAAAAAATAATGATACAACTCATTCAGTTCACGTGTCGAGTTGTGTTCTGTGCTTGTGGCCGGCCGGTGTTTTGTTTTGCGATTTATAAATGGATATTGTGCGTGTTTTGCTAGTAAGTGTTAATTTTCCTATAGGATAATAACAGTATTTTGGAAAAATACGGAAAGATTTACTTAAAAACTGTTTTTGTGTCATATTTCAGAAGAATTTTCGAACACAAGTTTGTGCAACAGGTGAATCATAAATGTTTTCTTTTTTTGGTTAAAGTGTCGTCTTTTATGCTATTAAGTAGCCAATATGTTGAAGAACCATTCAACACTCGTTTTCTGTAAAAATATTACGGAAATACACTCGATTAAAGTTGTAAGAGACATTGTTTCCGAGGTTAAAATTCCAACGGCCATTTTGCCAAATATGTGCGACAGTTTAAGTCTTTTTAATTCAATATTTTTTATCTACTTAATGTAAGTTTATATTTTTTTCATGAGTATTATCAATACAGAAATCTTTTAAAAACATAAAACAAGGAGGTTATTGATTTACTTTCTTGGATATGATTTTTTATATTGACCCACTCCATTTTAGGTTTGAAGTCTATGTTTACAGCTATGTATCACAGTACAAGAATATTTAATACAATTAATGCTTATACCAATATAATGTTTTGTTTACGAGCTGTAATAAAAACAACACTTCAAGCAGAGTTATCATGAACCTAAGTCATAAATAATGTTAAAGTACCTCGAACCACGCGCGGCGGGTACGTCGGCCGTGACGTGTTTTTTATGACTCACTCAAGTATTTTTTTTTTTCGCGTACAACTAAGCGTCTGACCGGATAAGACGAAAGGCTTTTCTTGCTTTTAATATTGCTTGCGTTGTCTCCAATGAGTGTAGCAAATTTGTTAGGTAGGAAACGTTTGAAATTATTTCACATATATATTCGCTTGTGTGTCTGTTTTCTTCAGTTGCAATTCTCTTAACGAATACCGGTTCCAGTTTGGATATTAATACATTTATAATGCCATCATTTCTACAATTTGACCATCCATCAAGCTGTAAATGCAAACATTTTTGTGATATTGTTTCTTTTATCAATTCATGGTGCATTTCATTATATGTTTTATCTAATAAGTTTGTGGAAATGGTTTTCCTTAAGTATAATTTATAAAGTGGCTGGAGTTCATCAAATAATTCGATCCAAAGGGGATGTTCAACCATTGACGGTGGGGTCCCAGTCACATAAATAGCTTTTTCTAATAATGCATGCAGATCTTCTTTGGCCCCATCTGCTAGACGTTATTTAGGCCGAGACGATGTCTCTTGCACTAATTCACTTGGCATAATATGTTCTTTGTTTTCAGTGGTGACATCCCCATATTATCATCACTTCGAAGCCGTGGCGATCTCGTCCTCAGCTGTCGTTTGCATGCTTCAGGGCAGTTAATGCATTTCAGTAGATGCCTTTTAGTTTTTTGAAGTATTGCATTTTTGTATTTTAACTCGCAATATTTGCATGTTGCGGATTTACTGTCTTTCTCTATAAAGTGAGCCCATATTTGTTGGTTTTTTGGTCTCACCATGTTGACCAGAAAGCAAAAGCTTAATTTGATTACTCAGTAATACCATAGAGTAATAATATAAAGAAGAGTGTCCATCGACATACAAAGCACCGTACATCGAAAAATAGTTCATTGGTAACAATCTAGATGTCGCTCATAGTATTTTTCATCACTAAATTGTAATTTCAGGCTTCACCACAATCTCAATTTTCATTGCCGGACGAAAGAACGTATATGTAATATACGTTCGCCGTTCTTATCAGCAAGGTGGAGTGCCGAGCGGTTCATCTTCAGACTTTCAAGCGGTTGATCGTGGTTCGATCCCCAGTGCGGACAAATTACCTTTTATATGTTGTTTATAAGGTTTTATTTATTGGGCCAAAGTTTTATTTGATTTATTTAATGTAGTTACTGCAAATAGTATTGCGATTATCTTTTGTAATTAACTTTCTAACACGTGTACGGTGCTTCACGCGTATTTTTAGGGTTACCTTAAAAAGAAAAAACCGGTCAAGTGCGAGTCTAAATCGCGCACGAAGGGTTCCGTACCACGGTTCAATGGAAGCGATGGTGTGGAGTGAATAGTTTGTATTTTACACAGCAAAATATTGTTTACAAAGTTATTGGTGCGGTTACTTTCACACTCCATGTACGTAACCAGGTGCATCCATAAGTTTGTATGTGGTATTGTTGTATGGGAGCCCCCTTAATTATTTATTTTATCCTGTTTTTTTGTATTTGTTGTTATAGCGGCAACAGAAATACATAATCTGTGAAAATTTCAACTCTCTAGCTAGCTAGGTTCTTGAGATACAGCCTGGTGACAGACGGACGGACGGACGGACGGACGGACAGCGAAGTCTTAGTAATAGGGTTCCGTTCTTACCCGTTGGGTACGGAACCCTAAAAACAGCTGCTGCAGCGTCGGGCATGGACAGACGTCCCCCCAGCAACAGGCGCAAAGGAGTGCCGCCGTCGCCAGGAGCCAAGAAGTAGGTCGCTACGTCACATTTCCCCGAAAAACTGCAGTTTTTCGGGCAGCAGTGCCCGAAGTGTTCTCCTTATTTGTGCGGATTATAAGGACTTTCTTGTTTTAGCATATAGGTAGGTTTATAATTTATTATGTCTATTCAATAACGCTTCTTCTTCCAAAAAAATCTTGACTTCACATCAATAAAAAAAAACATAGCTCAAAACAACAAATCTCTACATGTCATGCATGTGTCAATCACAGATTAATAATATGTATGTATTGAGTCTATTTATTTTTCAACGAAACGTGTGGGGCGTGTTCCACTTACTCTATGTGTATCTTTTACTTTGTTCTCACGTATTATGAGACGTCATTTCTGTCTGATTCGACTTTCGATTTATATCTGCTTTTATCTATGTTTATTTTGTTTTCATGTTTTCGGAACGGAACGAAATGTAGATGACGTCCCATTCAAACTACAAAAACTTCGTTTCACGGTCCGGCTTGTTCGTTTTTAGTGTATTGTCTCAAACTGTGTAATGTGTAATGATGTAATGGATTCCTTTCCCAGCAACCCCAGTGTGACTGGGTTCAGGCTTTTAGTATTTTAATTAATTTAGAGTTATACCTCCCAAGGCGAGGATTATAGATTAGTTTTATATTTATTTTATAGCTATTGTAGTATATTTATTTTATTTTATGGATATCATATATAATTTTACAGATAGCATTTTCACATGTTCTTCCACCGGTGACTCTCTTGGTGCAGGAAATGCCAACTCCCTGGCGGACGCGTCACTGTCCAGCAGCCTGAAACGCGTGTTCACGCAGTCGGAGTTAAATTTCAATGTCGTACATATTAACGCCCAAAGTATTCCTGCTAGCTATGCTGACCTCCTTGAAGCTTTCAGCGATCAGAATATACATGGAGTTCTTGTCTCAGAATCCTTTCTCAAACCATCTCTTCCTTCCTCCTTGTATTCTCTGCCAGGGTTCAGGCTCTATCGCAACGATAGGACGGGTAAAGCTGATGGCGGCGTTGCAATCTACTTACGTTCTGACATTCCTTGTAAAGTCATCAGCCACTCGCCAAGCCTGTACTCTGGTTCGGCTGAGCATCTCTTCCTTGAGGTCAGCTTGCGTCAAAACAATATTCTTCTGGGTGTTTATTATAGCCCCTCACTCCGCATCGATTACTTTGAATCTTTTGAAAAGCTACTATGTGACTTGTCCTAGCCCTGCTTGACTTCAGCAATGCCTTTAACTGCGTCGATTTTGACATTATGGTCGCTATATTGAGCTCACTGAATGTCTCCGTCCATGCTGCTAACTGTTTCCACTCATACCTGAGAGGTCGTCAGCAACGCATTAAGTCTGAAGAGACTGAAACTCAATGGTGTGATCTTTCCTCAGGAGTACCTCAAGGTGGTATTCTCTCTCCTCTTCTATTTTCAGTCTTCATCAACTCTATCTCCGACGTTATCTCTTCTTCGTATCATCTGTACGCAGATGATCTCCAAATTTATCGCCACTTTTGCCCCTGCGATGTAGCCTCAACCGTGGAGGCACTGAATGCTGACCTCGAGATTGTGAAAGACTGGGCCTTATCATACGGGCTGTTGGTAAACCCGACCAAATCACAAGCCATGCTTTTAGGAACCAGGCACACGCTTTCCTTGATACAAAAACATATTGTTCCTGTGTTATATAATGGCATCACAATAGAGTATACAGATCAGGCGAAAAACCTTGGGGTTATTTTTGACAACCTGCTGTCTTGGTCTCCACATGTCAGCGAGGTCAGCAGACGGGTCTTTGCGTCTTATCACTCCCTCAGGCGTTTGCAGTACTTCTTGCCACGGCAGACCAAAATCACCCTTGCTCAGTCCCTTCTTCTGCCGCTAATCGACTACGCCGATGTCTGTTGGGCGGGCGCGAACGAAGATCTACTGAACAAACTCGAACGACTTCAGAATCTTGGGATTCGGTTTATCTTTGGGTTGCGCAAATTCGACCATGTTTCTCAATATCGCAAAGAGTTGGGGTGGCTTCCAATTCGTCGTCGCCGAGACACTCATATTCTCTCTTATCTTTTCAATATATTGAAAAACCCGCGCTACCCCAGCTACCTTCGAGACCGCTTTGAGTATCTCTTTTCAGGAGATCGGCACCGGAGATCTCACACGGTCTCACTCTTAGCCACTCCAAGGCATAACACCTCGGCATATGAGCAATCATTCAGGCTGCAGACGGTCCGACTGTGGAACGCACTACCTTGCACTATAAGAGACATTCCAACTATTGTCTCTTTCAAAAACCGGGTAAAAGAGCACTTCCTCTCTCTTTCGTGAGAGTTATAGTATGTATATCATTATAATATATAAACTATATTTGCAGGTATATGTATGTATTGTATTTAGTAGTCTGGTTTATAAGTATTTTATTTTCCGTATTTTATATTATATGTATTTTAGTATAAATTAGATATTAGATATTGTACACTGCCTACCCTTTCATGATACATTTCCATTTCATGCCTTGGTTTGCTGGAAGAAATCTCTTTTTAGAGATAAGATCGCCTTTGTACATATGATTTCTCCTAATGTAACCTTTTAAATTGAATATGTGTGTGCAATAAAGAATTATGAAATTATGAATTATGAAAAATTATACAAATACATAACGCAAACAATCCCATTACACTGGCAGTGTTACCGCGCTGCACAGCGAGCGAGAACCTCTGGACCAGGAAAGCCCCAGAGAATTAGAGCAGTTGTCAAATCAAGACTCCCAATGTTCTTGTCATTACTTAAATATTACAGGAAAACTATAGAGAAATGTATGGTCTGAGTAGAGGGGGCACAATTTCTTATGATACCACAAACAAACCTATAAATTACCTGATTACATACATACACGGAGCATGAAAAACCAATAACTTTGTAATTAACATTTTGATGTATTGTATGTACATTATAATAAAGAAAAAAAAAACTATTCACTCCATACCATTCCTTACATTGTGCTGTGGTAAGGAAATTTCGTTTATGAGCACGAATCGCACTTGCCTGTGTATTTCATTTGATGTATTTTTACTTGTTTGCGTTTGCGCCTATAATAAAATTGATACAAATTTTATTGGAGAAGTCGAAATGGTTCAAAAAGCCGGTCAAGGGGGGATCGGATTCGCACACGAAGGGTTCCGTACTATTTTACAAGAAAACTTAAGCACTAAAAAAAACAAGAAAAATACTTGGATTTGAACCCAGAACATTCAGATTGCGCAACTGATATCGAACCAATTACGTCATCATATTGTTTCGAAAAGTCACGAAATTTACGATCATGTTTTGAATTATATTAAGATCTAAACTGAGTCTGGTGGCGCTAGTGTAGTCTTATAAATCTCTGATGCCACCTAGGGCATAATAACGTACAAAAAATAGGCAGTCGTCTCTGTCTAATCAAGCAACAAACAGGGCTAACGCCATCTGTGTCTGGACGGCAATTTTAGCTTTCTTCCGGAGCACGATTTTTTTCGGGATGGCTAGTCTCCTTGTATTATTAGTCTATGGTAATACTAGCGGGCAATACAATTCTTGGAACAAAATATTATATTATGATGTTTAGTAGGTATATGGCAAAAGAAAATATATAAATAAATCATCTGATATAAGATGTATACAATTATTCCATTTTCTTAATAATCCTAGGCTTTGGCGATAACAATTAAGTAATTATTTTAAATTTAGAATAATGTCACATATAAATCTAGTTATTCCCTAGTAAACCTCAAAGATTGCCAAGAGAAGTTAAGAAAATGGAAGCACAATGTATGCCTGGCCTTTGGTTAGTATAATAAGCAGTCTAATTGGTGGCTTGTGGTAAGTATGTAACGAAAATCGACTTGATTTAAAACTAATAAACCAAGTGCGGGTCAGACTCGCGCACGAAGGGTTCCTTACCACTATCTATAATTATTTTGCCAATGCCTGTGTAAAATGTAATTGCAAAAACACACAGCGGCAATTAATGCTGACAAGAACTTAGCAGGCGTTTTAGAAATAAATCACGTTTGTTGTATGGCAGCCCCCCTTAAATATTTATTTTATTCTGTTTTTAGAATTTGTTGTAATCTGAAACTAACTACGCCTCGCGATACCCCGGTACCAAGTAGATTGAGGGGTAAAAGTTAATGCCATGTAAAAGATATAATATCTTTACTTACTTTTAATTATATCAGCCGGAAACAGAAAAATCACTTTCAAAGTCCAGTTGAACAGAAGCGTAGGTCATTCAGGTAAGCAGGATCACAGTAACAATAAACAATGCCGTTTCGTTGAAAAAAAGATTCAAATTCAAATGATAAAAACGTACGTACTCTAAGCAACAAAGGTGAAGCGCAAGTGCGACTTGCGATGCCGAAGAAGGTTTGGACATGTTCGGTTATTCCTGGCGTAATCTCCGCACGCGCTTGGGTGTTCAGCGAATTCTGGCATGCATCGTATACATACACCCACAACGCCGCGGAGCCGTTCCGTTGCATGCTGCGAGTTCCAAGTAAACGTAATCGTTTTAACCCTTAGAGCATATAACGAACTGGAGGAACCATGCATACTAATTTCTAAGCAAAAAAGTCTGTCACATTCGGTGCGGGGGGGCGAGGAAGCGCGCACTGTAAATTGGTTCTTATTCTATGGTATTAAGAGAAAGGCGCAGGAGCCGCGGAACGCGCGGCAACCAGTTTTGTATGAAAGCATATGATCACGGGTCTTGGGTTTTTGGCAGAGGGAGTTGCCCGTTCGTGAGTACTCCGGTTGCTTATATGCTCTAAGTTTTAACCCACCTAAACGGGTTAAAACTGGATCATAACTGGGTCGAAACTGGGTTATTACCCACCTGTGGATTAAAACCCGGATCATTACCCATCTGCTTTTCTGTTGTGATGTGATCTTTGTAGTCTTCATAAATGTTACCATTTCGGTGTCCTTCCAATATCTTCATGGCCACATGGCCATGTCCTCGATATCACAGGTTTTGTTTCATACCACAGTTTCATACCTTTGATGGTTTTTTAATCCGTCAAAAAGCTTTAGACAAAGACTCAAGAGTAAGTAAAAAGCGTTTCGTTTATCTGAGCAGTCAGAGCTAAAAGTCAGAGTAATTAAGTAAAAAGCGTTTCGTTAATCTGAGGACAAAGATGTAGAATTAATTAATGTGCTTTAATTAATGTGTTCCATAGAATTAATGCTGTCATGTAACGTACCTAGGTCAGAAATATAGCGCAGAATCTACGCATCAAAAGTATTTGTTGTTGTAGTTATTTGAATAAAATCATTTGCTCCGTTCGAATCAAACAGCCTCACTAGTGGTGTAAGAAAATATTGACTCCACGGCGGCGACTCAAATTGTTTAACTACAGTACAGAGAAGAAATGCACATGTCAAAACTAGCTTGTACACAGTTTGTTACAACTACGTTGATGACACCTGTGGTTTTCTCTTGAATGAGGAACGAGAGCACGTTGTAACTTTCCTAAAGGAAATAAAAACAGTCAGAAATATCGTTTTGATTATCTTGATCCAATTTAATTTTATAAACATTTACCAAATTATAGATTTGAAGCAAACACATATAACACTTTATAAACACATCCAAGTACGCCATTTTGTCTATGGTTCTCCGTAGTGCGGTGATGCCGGGGTCTACAAAATTACCCTATTTGTACCGATATATCTAGCCTATCAGATGTACTTAAGCAAAACTTCAAAGAACATTGTGATCCTAATTAGAGAATACTTTCATCTCCGTCTCGGGATTGAATGAAAATGCTTACGTTTGTCCGGATATGTCTCCGGATGTCTAGAGGTTTCATATCTCAACTTAACCTTTACCGGAATCGTTTTTTTAAACAATATAAACTGGAATTGCTGGTCCAATCGGTCCCTCAATTTAATTAAAAACTAAATTGATATAAAATAATGATAATAATTAAAAACTTATTAGTAGTATATTAAAACAAGTGTTTTCTTTGTTACAACTTAACTTTTATTGAACAACATGCCTAAACTATGTTATTTTTAACATTTTTAAAGTTATATCCTATATTTGGCAGCTGACTTTTGGTTCAATACTTCGACATACTGCATAATAATGGAAAATCGGTTATTTGCGAGTTGAACTTGCGCACGAAGGTTTCCTTACCACCGTACAATGATAGTGCTGGTGTGGAGTGAATATTTTGGATTTTATATGGCAAAATGTTGTTTATAAAGTTATCAGTGCGGCTAATTTCACACTCCATGTACGTTACCAGGTGCATTCATAAGTTTGTTTGTAGTATTGAAATAATCGTTATATGGGAGTCCCATTAAATATTTACTTTATTCTATTTTTAGTATTTGTTGTTATAGCGGCAACAGAAATTAATCATCTGTAAAAATTTCAACTGTCTAACTATCACGGTTCATGAGATACAGCCTGGTGATAGACGGACAGACAGACAGAGGGACAGCGGAGTCTTAGTAATAGGGTTCCGTTTTTAGCCTTTGGGTACGAAACCCTAAAAAATAACTTATAGGTAACAAAACATTATTTGCGGAGTTTAATGTATCTTCCGCTAAACAAAAATAGGTCCTAGTGCAAAATCAACCAACCACAAAAAATTACAGTAATTAAAGTACAAAAAGAACCGTCAGTTACGATATATAAGTATGGTATGGCACTTGATTCACAACGATGCTAGGTGGCGCTGTTATAAAGATATCAGCTCCGTGTTTAATTAAGTTATAAATTATAATTATTTCATTTTCTTATCTAAAAATATTTGCAATCTACTCACTTGTGAAAATGTTTGTGAAAGTTTTCGTGAAGCCAATTTAGAGACGTGTTATCAACAAATAACAAGACAATAAAACAGTGATAATAACAAGTTACTATAAAAACAATGTGTGACGAAGTTACTATGGGTGCTTCAAAACCGGGTGACTATAAAATAGTGCATATTTGAAATACTTTTATGTGTTTCCTAACGAACTTGATCTTTGTTACTGTGCGTGTTGACCTTTGGACTTACCGATCACTGATTGATAAAACTGGTTAACGAGATCATTGACGCACCAAGAGAATATTAATTTCACGCTACCTCGTAATACCCGGTTCGGTCGAGTGGTCTATGACACTGCCTTCTGGGCAAGAGATCGCCGGTTAGCTCCTATCCTATCCTGCCTATCACACATTTCTGTTATGGTATTTTGATATTGTCTTTTATGGCATTTTGTATAAAATACAATACTTACATCTAAAAATTAAGAAAAATATATTGCTTTTTGAATACGAATAACTAAAAAATGGCAATAAATTGTATAAAATGTAAGAAAGGGGCAGATATGCGGGACACAATTTTATGCTCTGTCTGCAACGAGAGATATCATTTCAATTGCTCAGCCTGTTCTGAAAAATTATACCAGCTGTTAACGGCAGAAAATAAAAAGCAAAGCAGTGTCTACAGAAAAACGAATTATCAAAACCAAGTGTTAAAATAACATCACTGAACCGATTTGATAACATAACGTTAAGAAAAAAGTACATCCTCAAAAAGTCTGTCCTGAATTGAATGACAAAAAACCAAAGGAAAGTCTGACATTGAAAAATGATATAAATCTCACCAAAACAAATTAACTATGACCTCTCGTTCATTGGACTCAACAGATTTCTCGTATGACGGCGACATATTATATGAGAAGAGTGATTTAAATATATTGTCAAAAAGCGCAGAACAACGTCCGGGAATCGGCGTTTCAAGTGATCTAAAAGAAAAAATTATTGTACTCACCACAGAGTTAATGACTACCCAAAATGAGCTGGAAAATACCGAATTTGAGAACAATGAGCTAAAAAGAAAGATTGATAAACTTGAAAAAGAAGTAAACATATTAAAAACCATCTGTACTACAACGTTACAAATCAAAACAATGAGTACGTCAAAGCCTAAGAATAAAAGACGCTTTTTGAACAGCTTTGACACAAAACAAATGGAAACATCGAATAAGTCAATGTCTTCTCCACGAGCTCCACATGTAACAATCGAAAATTTTAAATTAGAGCGCCAAATTTCAGACTTAAATAAAAAACTAATGAAAAGCAAGCTGAACAGGAATTTTTTCAACTTAAAGATAAAATAAATACATTAGAATTAGTAATGGGTCAAACACAGCAACTGGATTCGACTTATAAACTTAAAAAATCTCAAATTTATTTAATTGACGAGTAGAACACTTCAACTTACTGTACCTAGAAATAAAGACCGATAAGTATGCTTACCTAGTAGATTCAAATAAATATCTTAAATATGATTACTCAATGTTCAATAAGTACACGGGATTTGTCAACAAAAGGGGTATAGGAACAGTCTTTGACAGCATATTTGAAAAAGCAACATCATTATGAAAATGTTTATGCTACCACTTTTTTCTTTGATATACTTGTTATAATATTATTTATTAGTCTTATTGTTTGATGATTGAATTTTAACGTTATTTATTATTTATAAGTTTGACATTTGATTACGACATTTTCTTATTTTCTAATTCAATTATTAAGATAACAGCCGGGGTTCGAACCACAAGAAGAATCACAAGAAGAATTACATTCTTCTTGTGGTTCGAACCTCGGCTGGGGTAAAGAAAAAAAACCCAGGTCTTGGATGTTTATATGTCTGTGACGTCACTATTTCTGGTTCCCACGACAAAGGGTATCCTAGTGTGGGGTCAGAAGCAATGTATGTGTCTGTATGTAAATGAATTAAATAAAAATTTGCATGCCAAACTGTTGATAAAACATGTTGACACATAAAAACTTCATGACCTTTTTTTTTACCGTGCTATAAGCAAATAAATATATTCTTATTCACAAAATACTTTTTGCAACACTAATTGGTATTGGCTAAACTAAAATAAAAACACTAATCGCTATTTTGCAATTGTTTATTAGTATTTTAAGGACCACATATGTAGCACCTTCATCTTTTACAGGATGTTTTTTCACAAGGCCTAAAATCACTCAAACACTCTGTTTACGAACCTTGTTGGTCGTTAATTAGTTTCTGAATTTCTTTTTCTGTAAGATCCCGCGCCATTTTTTAATGTAATACGTAAAACAAATGAGCACAATCTCAACAAAAAAGCTTACGTAACTGGAATCATGGGTCCATTTGGCCTCAATGACAGCACTTACCTCTCCACTTCCAGTAACTTTCAAGGACTGAGTGTCCGGCACCCACCGCAGGTCGCGACGTAATGAGATAAGCTGGACGCGCAAGATTGTAACGCCATCGTTGCGTTTAACCGGAATCGTGCGTCCAAATGGACCCACGATTCCGGTTAAGATACCCTCAATCATCTGAGTCCACTGTACTTTGTATATGTAACTATAATCAACATTTCGTTTTTCGGTAGGTATCTACCTATTCCTGTTAGGAAAAATTAGATAAGATTTGATTAGGAAAGATAAGAGAGGCTTTCCTAGCCTTTTTTACTACCCGGCAAGATACCGGATATTACCTCTCTATCTGGTATCCGGCCAGCGGGATAGTGAAATAGGCTTGAATTTTGTTAGATTATTACGGATAAAAAATGCCAAATATCTAACTTAGGTACCTACCCACGACATCGGGTTATCAGTAGCATATTATAATATAATAAATATTATATGATGACAGGCACTTGGGTAGGCCTAGAGTGCAAATTTTCAAGTAAACGTCATATTTTTTCAAACTGTTTGTTATGTATTTTTTGTGGGAAAATCTATCGGAAGCTCAAGTCAATCTTATATTGTAATTTAAGGATTGACTTGAACTTCCGATAAATTTTCCAGAAAAAAGTTCAATCCACGCCAAATCTTAAGGTTAAGTCATAAGAAATATTACCATTTTGGCGTCTTACAAAAAACAATTAGCACTCGTACTGTACCAGCGACAAGTTGTGGTGGATGAATAAAAATTTCGCGGCATTAAGGGGCATCTAACGGTTTTACTTGTCTTCAGAAAAAAGTCATTCACTGCAAGGTGCTAAAAGACAAATTCTGAAAAACTTTTTTGAGTGTAGCATAAGCTAACCACTGTCATTAACCCATTTTAAAATTACATAAATTATTTTTTAATAATCGCAAAATACAAATGTAAGATTACAAACAATTTCACGTCATTCAATCACGTTGGCGACGAAGCTAACGAATATAATATGATGCTAACTACGATTATGAATAAAAGACGTTACGATGTACCAACGGCAATGCTCGCCCGGAAATCTTGCGGCCGGATATTCGGTTTTATGGCTGGCCAGATATCCGGTATCCGGCCAAACTACTATCAAAAACATGCCGTTATAGGTTTTTAATTCTATTACCATGACATTAAGTCCAAAATTTCGACCCGTTAAAATATCAGTCTATCATGCTGTTATAGCGTAGGTATTTTCACTTTTGTAGGACTGTGATGTATCTGTTACGAAGTAACTATTATCTATTCCGTGGTAAAACCTTCAAAATGAAAGATGAAACAATCTGTTCGATGAAAGATTAATACCGTGATGCCCGGGAAATGAAAAAATGCATCACACATGTAATTTAAGAAGGAATCCAAATCTGATATCTCGACCAACTAATTAATACTATATTAGATAGATTTTTAATTTATCAGATGATGATGATTCACCCGATCGTGATGATGATGATGATGATGATGCATCCGTGATATGTAATAAAAAATGAATCAAAATAAGATATGAACATTTATCGTTTTACTTTATCCCCTTTTTAACTGTTAATAATTTTTGATATATATGCATTTCACTCACTATTTATACTCACCAAGTCACCAACAAACGCAAATCATGAATAAATATCGTTAATTTGAAAACGTATATGTGGTAATTTGAAAACTCTCACCGGAAACCCTAAAACCATAGACAAGACTTAAGCAAGCTTCACTTCATCAAAATGTCAAAACGAACGAACAAAATTGTCGTTTTTGAAGTAAACAGTATGGATATTTGCCAATTGAGTATTTAGTGAATTATGGTTAAAATCTATAGAATAAAGTGTTAGATAAAGGTGTGAAACAATACGGCTCACCAATGTGGCCCACATTGTTAAATATGAGCCCCGACGATTGTCGACGGACGCTACGCAGACTTGGTATATATTTAGTTCCAATGGCTTACATTTTCCCTCCTATGGTCACTTGGACGATAGCTAATCTTTTTGTCTTGTTCAACTCTATAGGTATGGAGAATTACGTTGGATTTACGATGATATTGTTTAATTTCAGAGTTGGAAGCCTACTCGAATATGATTGATGTGTTTAGAGCTCAAGGGGCTCTAGAGGACAGTAGAAAAAAGATACTGGAAGAACTGCGCGCCGTTTTGCATATAGGTAGCGACCGCCACAGCGCGGAGGCACGCCGCGTCGCGAATGACGAACTACTAGCTACTATAGCTGAACAGTGAGTTGATATGATTAGTTCTGGTTTGTTTTTTCATTTTAAACAGTTTCATTTTGTTGTTATCAGATGGTACAGAGAGCAGGAAGCCATAACCTAAACACAATTATGTAGCCTATTAGCTTCTTGAGATGCTGTAAAAGGAAGGTTATACTGAATGATGAAATTCATTTTGGAACTTATTTGATCAGTTTTCTTGGCCTTGTAGATATTATTTGACATTCATGTTTGATTGGTTTGATGAACTCTCTTGGTATTTTTAATATAATTAGCTGTATTGTTTGTAGTTTTTCTTGGAAAATTTTCAGAAAATAATACAATTTATAAATAAAATATTATTTTATTTAATATGAATGTTTTGTAATGCACGAGGAACCCACTGTATTAGTAGTAATTGTCCCCGTCTGCATATAAATTTAATTTAATTTAACAATTTTCTCGAATCTCAGTGATTAAGTTTAGTCTTAGCTGTTTGTTCTTGCTTTTTTAGTGTACCATAGTTGGGTTTTTTTAGTTTTTTTTTGTATATACAGTGTAAACTCTATATAAAGACCCTCAAGGCTGTACATATTTTGACGTTATAGAGAGTTATTGTTCAATGGAGAGAAGAAAAATCTGTATTAGAAAAAGAAAAAGTTTATTTTAGACTAGTGTTGGTTTGAAAGTTTGTGAGCTACTAACACCCGGTTTCTGAAAGGAAAATTAGATGTGACAACTTGTTAAACTCTTGTTAAACGCATTTCAGCCAATCACATGCCGCTATTTTGAATTAATTATTGATTAATTGCTTGTTACATTTGAAAACTCTTTCGGAAACTGGGGGTAAGAATATGATAATGTATAGATAATCCATGACTCCTACTGACAACAGTCAACATGTGCAAGCAATCCCAATTTGTAAACAAAAGAATGGATTTCTTAGAAAGTTTGGTATATATAATGCCAACAGTTGAGTTTATTATGGGCTAGTATAATGAAGCAACAAAAGAATGTACAAAGCTGCGCAGTTTTTATTAATTTTGGCAACTTAAAAGTACTTTTTATTACTAAATTGCTGTCCTTATTGAGAGTGGGTGTAATATAGAGTGTATCATTGTATGGGAAACAATCTAAACCTATCAAAGCCGAGTGTTGTCAACACTTTAGGGAGTTTGTCATTAAATCAATTGAGCATGGAGTTTACACTGTATATTTATATCATTTATATCCTTCGTGTAGTACAAAACTACAAAAAATCTTTAAATGCTTAGATAATACCAAGATGTAATATTCATAGTTTGTGCAAGATTAGTAAATATTTCCATACTCGCCTTTTAAAGCCCTTTATTTATACCCCACTAAGGGTGATAAAAAAAAAATTTTAGCCTGCACTTAAGATTTGCCTTTTTTTTCTTCAAAACACTTCATAAAAGACACAGAAACAGAAATACATGCAGGTCAAACACAGAACCCTCCTTTTTCCGATTTGCTGCAGTTAGGTTAAAAACATAATTTCAATCAAAACAAATCTACAAACGATTTTGAATAAATTACCAGTCACAACACAGTTATTTGATGATGAGTTGTGGTGATTCATGCAAATTCGGATTAGTAAATTTTTCAAAAGCTTATAAATTCCTAGATGTCTGAATATCATGACAGTGCCTGAATTGCCTGAAATGCCTACTCATTGAATTAATTACAAAATAATATTTTAATTGATTTATAAACTTTTTATCCTTCTAATTAACAATCTTTAATATGCATTTATTTTTAATAAAATCTGCCCTGTTAAAAAGTGTTTTAAAATTAATGCGCTTTTAAAAAGCTTTCAACAAAATCTAAATGTCTTATTACTGTAGTTATTTAAATATATTATCTGTTGCATGGTACAGCTAGCGGGCGAGATTGTTGTGACACCTAGACATAATACAGAATTTGGGAAGGCACTAAAGTTAAATAAAGGAATGAATCAGTCACTTAAAAAAGAAACAAGAATAACAATACCTATCATTGATAATTTTCTATAGGAATGAGTTTCTATAGGAATTTGATGTATCAGTATAAAAAGCCATGAGAAAACCAGTGAGAACTTGTTTTGACTTTTACCCACTGAAATCGAGTGAGCGTCCTCTGAAATCGGCCGCCCCTAGGACTCTGGCGCCCCTAGGCCGCGGCCTTTACAGCTTATTGACAAATCCGGGACTGTCTTAAATGCAACCTTTATAGGAATAGCATATTCTATAGCTATTCAAATATATAACTTGTTACCAAATGACAAAAAGAGCATACTATCACAAGATTTAAAAATGAAGTATACTATGATACTCCAATGATAAAGAATTAATTACTCCATAAAGTTTCTGGGATCGCCTGAGTTTTCTTGCCATTTCTTTCTCGACCTTTTTGGTCGCACACGGCTTACGAAACGGAGTAGTATTCCTAAAAATAGATTAGTAATAGTTAGTACTTTTTGAAAAAATCAACAAAACATAAAATATAATAATAATAATAATACCTTGGACACTATTTTACACACATTGATCCAGCCCCAAACTAGGATTCCCTGTATCTTGGGTACTAGACAACGATACACATACTTATACTGGGTGACATTTAATCAGCTGACCATATTTTGGGTAATGATAGTACCCATAATTATTAACAACTTTTCCCAAGAAACACATGGTCGCAAACGAAAACAAAATTTGAGCCTCCCATAGTAACTTGTAACCAGCTGATCGGGTCAATGTACTGAGGGACGGAAAATATTTTTTATTTGCGACCATATGTTTCTTTGGGAAAGTTGTTCATAATGATCGATACTATGATTCCCCGAAATATGGTCATTTAATTAAATGTCACCTTGTATAGATAAATATTATACTTAGATATATAAACAACCATGACTAGGGTACAAACATTCGTTCTCATCAAACAAATATTTGCCCCCACCGGGACTCGAACCCGGGACCCTTGGCTTCGTAGGCAGGGTCACTGCCGACTCGGCCATTCGGGTCGTCAAAATATATATATACAAATACAATACACAGATAATGTTTTGGTTTGTGGTTCCATACAGCAATCGTGGGACGCCCCATCAGGGGAAGTCCTGATTGGGGCAGATTAAATAGGGCTTGATTGAATTTGAAGTCGGTTTTTTTTCAGTTTTTAACTTGGTGAATTATCTCATGCACCTGGTTACGTATGTGGCGTATGATAGCCGCAGCAAAACTTTGTTAACAATTTTTTTTTATCATACCTAATCCCACTACAAGAAACTTATTGTGCGGGGGTACGGAACCGTTCGTGAGCGAGTCCGTATATTCCTTTTTAAGGTACCCTAAAAATTGTCTACATTTGTTTTACAGTTTGGCGGGACCAAACACAGGTTTAGGATGGATCAAGGAAGGCAGGAGACGGGTGCCCCTCATGCCCCGAGGGATCCCACAGACGGCATACACAGAGCTTGCGGACAGAGTGGCCGAAGCCACCTCACTCGAGAACAAGGCTCTACTTCAAAAGCAAGAGCTACTCGAAGCCGAGATGCTCTCGGTGCCCAAAGCTGATGAGGAGCTGCCGGATGCAGAAGGGGATACAGCGGAGAGCGCCCTGACGTCCACTGAGGCCATGGACGAGATCAACTACCCGCCTATTGCGATGGAAGATCAAACCACTAAGGTTTGTTGTCAAATTCGTGAAGACTCAATATTCCACATTATTTTGGTAACAGTTTATTAAAGTTTTTTTTTTTCAGATCTGGGAAACGGAGCTTTTAAGTCGAAAAAGGAAAATACCGGAAGGCGGCACGATACCGGATGAAGCGACGACACCCGTCAAAAATATCAGAAACATACAAGTCAACACCAATCAGAAACATCTTAATTTATCACAAATATATTCTAAGTTCTCTCAACCTCCTACCAGTAAGTTGAAAATTGAAATCATTTTCAGTTTCAGTTATTCTGTCTCATCTGCGTTTTATTGTAAATGTTAATTCGTTTCTTGCAGGTAAATCCTCCGGGCAGTCGAAGCACTCATACAACCAGGTTAGCAAGGTGTCCACGAGCAGATCGCAAGCGCATGGGCCGCGCGCGCCCGCCAAGCAGCGCGCGCCCAGGCAGACCAAGTCCGCGCAGAAGGTCCTCGTCTCCAAACTGCACAAGAAGCAGCAGCAGCAGCAGCAGCCGCCGCCGCAGCAGCAACAGCATCAGCAGGAGCAGGAGCTGTCACCGTCCAAGTTTGGCGCCGCGCGGGACGCCGACTACGGCAACCTGAACTCGTTCCAGGCGCGGTACGCGCAGGCCGTGCTGGGTCGCGACCCGCCGCCCGCCGCCTCCGCTGCGCCGCCGCCCGCCCCGCCGCCCGCGTCGCCTGCACCGCCGCCTCGCCGCGCGTTGCAGGGCACGCCCGCGCAGCTCATCATCAAGAAGCGCGGGGACATCGCCGCCGCCGCCGCCGCCCCCGCCGCGCCAGACAAGCGCGTGCACATGTCCGACGTGAAGGTGCTGCAGGCGCCGGCGTCGGATGTCGGCAAACCCGGCGCCGCGCCGCCCGGCAAGCTCCTCGCGGCGAAGGTGCTCGGCGTGCGGCCGTCCGGCGGCGCCGCGTCCGGCGAGCGAGCGGCGCCGGCGCCCCGGGTGGAGCGGCCGCCGGCGCCGCCACCGCCGCCCGGCAAGAAGATCGTGATCACGTCGAGCGTGACGAGCGCGCCCGCCGGCAAGGGGCTGCCCGCCACCGACATCAAGGTGTCCGCCGCGAAGACCTTCCTGTTGAACCCGAAGTCGGGCGCCAAGATGGTGGTTGTGCCGGCGCGCCCCAAGCAGGCCGAGGGCCGCATGCCGCTCATCCACTTCAGGGGCATGCCGACGACGATGCGCCTGCTGCCGGTCGGTGCACAGTCCGGGGCGCCGACGCCGGCGGGCGAGGCCCCCGCGCCGGCGCAGGCCGCGCGCGTGCTCAGCGTGGAGCCGATCAAGACGGCGAACATGGCGGACATCGTGCCGGTGAAGGGGCTGCCCGCGGCGGCGGCGGTCACCCCGCGCAGCGCGAGACCGCCCGCGCGCGCGCCCGGCGGGAAGGGCAACGTGATCGTCGTGCAGAAGGGCGCCACCATCGGCAAGGCGCTCGCATTCACCAAGAACGGCAGCGACATGTCGAAGATCATCATGGGCAAGAACGTGAACCGGCTGCTGCAGGCGTCGAAGCTGGAGGCTCCGGAGACGCAGGCGGGCAGCAACGTGATCGTGCTCGAGCTGAACGACGACCGCGCGGCGCGCGCCACCACCATGTCGGAGATCCTCGACACGCGCGGCGCCGTGCAGAGCGCGCAGGGCCCGCAGGAGGCGGCGCCGAGCGAGGCGGCCGACAGCGGCTCGGAGGCGGCGCCGCTCTCTCTCGACAGCGAGGCGCCGCACAAGGCCGCGGAGCCCGGCGGCGGCACCACCTCGTCGAGCGCCACCGACTGGGAGATGGAGCTGGACACTGTGTCGCGCAAGGCCGGCAAGGACGACGACGACAAACTCAACTCGCTGCACCTCGACCTGGGCATGTCCAGCGACAGCGACAGCGACGCGGACTACAGCGACGCCAAGCAGCAGAGCAAGCACTCGCCGCGGGGCAGCAGCCTGCCCGGGGGGGCAGCGCAGAGTGGTGAGTCCGTACGGTGCACATCAATGCGACATGACATAACTACATGCTCCAACCCCAGCTTTACATGTCCTGATTTGTCCATGTGTCTTATTTAAATTTTAAACCAACTGCACAAGAAGAGGATAATGTTTTACGAGCGTATGTATGTATGTATGTTTGAATGTATGTATGAATATTTCGTTATCACGCGCTTGGGCTGTACCAAGCGGATTTTAATAAAAGAGTTTATCTACACACGTATCATAAACCCTCTTTACTGCGTACAAAAACCGCACGTTACGATCAGCATAATGTTAAACTACTTGGTAAATTACACATTATGACCATAATGTGTAATTTTTCTACACATTATGACATTCAAATTTCGAACGCCGACGCCCGCCTGCATGCCGCCCCTAGTTTGTCTGTGAAGTTGGTACTGACATTCAAATTTCGAACGCCGACGCCCGAAGTTGGTGCTACAGAGCCACAATGCCGGTCAAACATGCGGTTCCTGTACACATCAAAGAGAGCTTATGATATGTGTATAGATAAACTAGTGTATGTAACTGTACATAATTAGGCATTAAAACTCTCGAGTGATATTATTATGAAACTCGCCTTCGGCTCCATTATGTAGCAGTCACATAATAGTAGTTTATGTGACTGCTAATAATGGAGGGCATTAATACTCGAGAGTAGGCGAGTTTCATAAAAATATCACTCGAGAGTTTTAATGCCTAATTATGTACAGTTACATACACTAGTTTATCTACACACATATCATAAGCTCTCTTTGATGTGTTCAGGAACCGCATGTTTGACCGGCATTGTGGCTCTGCAATTGTTTAGCTTGTTCTGTAGCACCAACTTCGGGCGTCGGCGTTCGAAATTTGAATGTTAGTACCAACTTCACAGACAAACTAGGGGGGCATGCAGGCGGGCGTCGACGTTCGAAATTTGAATGTCATTATATGTAGAAAAACTACACATAATGACCATAATGTGTAGTTTTCCAGATACGAAACGAGTTTTTACCAAGTAGTAACATAATGCTGATCGTAACGTGCGGTTTTTGAACGCAGTAAAGAGGGTTTATGATACATGTGTAGATAAACTACTATTAAGATTCCTCTATTTGTGGTACAATACGATTAAAATCTATTAAAGATTCGGCTTTTCTCGTCATCGCCTAAATCCGGAGACGGAAATGACACGACATACATTACCGCGATTTCTTTTAGGTAGCATTCAATTTGAAGTATCATAAACGCAATGTATATCACCTGCCAAGATGACATTACTAACAGGTAGACCTAAGAAATTTATTATGCAGAAGCGACATGAATTTGAATTTCACGATATTGAGCAAAAATTTTTTTACCACGCTTTAAATTTGTTGAAGCCATGATACATAACTATTGTAAGTTAATTTTAATAAAATTTGATAGAATCGAATATTTTCACGAATGAAATTAGCGTTCATAAACATAAATGTATCATATACGTCACACTGTTTTTATTGACACTAAGAAGGCAGACTGTCAAAATAGTCAATTATTTTTCTTATTTCAATATAAAGATTGTGTTAGTTTTGAGCTACAAAGGAGGTTTTGTTGCTCATATCGTTCTTGTATTGTATTCCATAAGACGAGTAATATAATTAAATATCTGTAAATTGATAACTCTATGTGACAGATGAGGGATTCACGACAATTTTCGAGGTTGGCCGAATCGTTAACAGATTTTAATCGTATTGTAGTTACATACATGATATACACTGGCCTGCAAAACTAAGTAGGTACTACACTTTGAAAATTTCAATTTTATCTAAACTACAGAAGTTAGAGAATCAAAATAAAAAACGTTTCTTACTATATTCTACTTGATACGACTATGTAGTAAAGTTATGTTTTGCATAACTCTTTTTCGAGTGCTTTTTATTTTGAAAGTATATCTTGTGTGCTTAAAAAGTTATTGCAATTTTAAAAGTGTGATACTTAGCTTTGTAGGGCAGTGTATAATTTTAGTGATAACTCAATAATTTTGATTTTAGATCGAAAATTGAGGTTTACAAAGTAATTGGTGCGGGTGATTTCATTCTTCATGTACGTAAACAGATCCATTCATAAGTTTGTATGTGGTATTTAAAGAAAATGCAGTCGGGTTATTTATTTTCATAATGGTTCCACTTGTTCTCCGTTTTAAACATCAAACTTGATTTCAGGTGAAAGCAGAGAAACGTTCTCTAGCTCGAGCGGTCTCTCGCACGCGACGCGCACACTGCTCAGCCAGCTGCAGGACGAGGGTTCCTCCAGCAACGACTCCTCCTTCGCGCTCAAAGCCAAGTCCAAGCTCAAAGAAGCCGACACCAAGCCCGACGTTCTCGACAAATCAGAGTCAGAAGCGCTCAGTAAAGCCAAAGCGAAGCTATCGGAGAAGGTTGCCAAGTCCCAGAAGCGCATTGACGTGTACAGCACGGCCATCAGTACTGCGGATATCAACCTGGACGCGTTCTCGTACCTGGACGAGGGTCTGATGGCGGGCGAGGCGCTGCTGGACGACGGCGACGCGGAGTCGCAGCCGGCGAGCGAGAGTTCGCCACACAATAAACAATGAGCAATAACTAGTGATGTTTTAAGTGACTTTTGGTGTCTTTGCCGGTGTGGGACGCTTGGGGTCTTACGGAAGCAATCCGATATTATACCTCGGTATAGTAAAAAGCGCGAGACCTGCGTGAACAACAATAGAGACGTAAACATCGGAAAGCCTGTTTCTTATATTGCAGGTGATGAATAAGTCGAAATATTGAAATTGTGATCCGTTCGGTGTCGGGCGAAGTGTGATCTTTGTATGTTTTATTTATTATCTCTTTCTGAATCACCCATCCTGGCGCGTCTCTTTAAACTTTGATGTTCAGAGGCTACAAATATTTCCTTCTTATTTAATTTGTATGTACAGATTTTTCAAGGTAAATAATACACAAGTAACTACCGTGCCCTAATAGAGACTTAAGTACATAAGAAATGTGTACATATTGCTCAAGAATGTTGTATTATTGAATGTAAGCTGCTAAAAATCAAGTTTAATAAAAACTTGTTAAAATTATTTTTCTGGCTTGGTCCTTACTTGTAAAATGTTACAATAACGCACAAAATATTATGAGGATCTCGTAACAACAGATTTCCATTGCGGCAGTAAACTAAACCTGCACAATTAATGGAAGATATTTATTTAAGCACTTATTAATACATGCAGAGGTACGTCTCTAGAGTAAAGTTCAGTACAGTTGTGATATGCTGGAAACCTGAAAAGACGTACCAAGCCCGTCCCATTACATATTTAACATACTCAGCCGACGGCTAGTTGCCCCAATGCAGTACGACCGTAGTCCCTATGACCTATGGATGCACGATATAAGTACGGTTTAAAATCCAGGGTATCTGGGAGCGATCGCGCGCGACTTCACTAGAGTTGCCGTTGGATAGATTCCCGTCTTTCGTGTCTTTCATTTCCAATAACCTGTACCTGTTTAAAATTATACATACTCAAACCATATCAAGCATAATCGTCATTTATAGATTGCATTGTGGATGCCATGTATTTATTTAACTGATTGTATCGCCTCTCTCGATTGTACAATTCCGGTAAATCCGAAAAAGACTGATTTTTTTAAACTTTTGGCGTCTTTGTAACCCAGTATTTGTTTTATACAACTCTGAATTTAGTTAACGCATACCCATCTCAGTTTTGAAAGGTGCAATTCTCATCCCCGGTATCTCATTAATTAGTAAAAGTGTTGGAATGATTAGAAATGCAAATGGAATTCAGTTTGATGTGATTTAAAGTAGCTTAGCCGTATGTAGGTGTTCAATTGTTTATTTTATAAAGTTTTGTTTGAGAGATTCCGGTTATTATGTCACATTGCAATGGGCGATAGGTTCTTTGCCAATGAGTGACGTGAGAGGACTCAGCACAATTTAGTCAGCGGACTTCCTCATCTGTGCGTCTAACTGCTCTGATCCACATAATTGCATTATGTTGATTGTTAGACAACTGTTGATAGACGATTGGTTCCTCCGTAGTAATTCGGTTTGGTTGTGTTCAAAGAGTATAGAACCACTGTTGTGTTTAAGTAAAGTATAGATAAATAGGAAATGTCAAACATCTCCTGCTACTATGTAGCGGGAAATTGGTACGTATTTCTTGGAGTTAGGCGGACCGGAAGTGCATTCTAAAGAAATAGTGCCATTGGTAGTATGTAATCTGATGTAAGACGAAAATTGTACATACGAACTATTTTTATTGAAATATCATTGACAAAGTGTCGACGTATATAATGTATTAGCGTATTTGTACCATAATATTAAATTGTATGAAAGCCACATTTCTCTATGTGATTGTATGATTTACAGTGCTGGTAATTAGCGAAATTAGATGTAAGTTATGATTCGGAAGACGATGCAAGTCAATATGTTTAAGATTGTTACCACGATGCAATCAAATTGTGGAGAATGTGTTCTTAATTAAAATGACGTAAGTGGTTCCTGAAAGAAGCCATTCTTATTGTAAATAAACGATATTTTTTAAATATTCGTATTTTGTACAAAATTTCAAATTACTCCAGTAAAAGGCAATGTTAACGATTGACGTGCATCATGTTTTTTCCAAATTACTGAAACGTAGTATGAGTACGTTGTTTTGTTTGTCAACAGCTGTAAATATTTTGCGTAGAACTAGTTGTCCGTAGGAATCACTGAAAACATGTTAATACAATTTCTGTGTTTTTGCAAGTTTATTTTATCTACTTATTTTAACAATAAAAGTTTAATCATAGATACTACTTTGGTCTCCTTCGTCCATTTAAAGTAAATGTTAAAAATGAAAATTCCAAAATAATATTACAACTTTTAATATTTTTAACAATGAAACATAATAATTGTAAACAATATAAATACAAGAAGATTCGAAATAAAAATGCCAAAAAAGAAATCTCGATTTCAAGGACAGTTGCGCTTATAAATGCTCTGACACTTGAGTAAAAAGTTACTCAGGTAAAGAACCATCAAAAATGATTTTCGAATACTTTGCTCTTAGTACTAACAATAGATAAAGGCATACGGTTGCTTTCGGTTGGCGGGGAGTGCGTTGGCGGCGGTTCAGGCTGTGACCTTGTGGATGGCTTCGGCGATGTAGTCCACATTCTTGGAGGAGATGCCAGCGACAGAGATGCGGCCGTCCTTGGTCAGGTAGATGTGGAAGTCCTTTGTCAACTTCTCAACCTGGGGAAGAAATAAAGGTTCTTCAAGACTTGTACACGCACACGTCACATTCTCACGACTTAAAAGACAGTCTAGCCAATATCTAAACCAATATCACAATAAGTAGACAATATTTCGGCGACAGGTGCAACTCAAAGCACTAAATAAATTATTTAATGTTACTTATATTATTAATTAACAACTAGGTACGAGGCAGTTCGGCATCTGCGTTATCTATCATGTGAATAGTAACTTTAAATACCTTACTTAATATAAACAAAACCTTTCAGTGTGATGCACCTTGTAAACTTTTATCGTTTCTACAACTTAGGCTAGTATTCATTTATTATCTCAAAGGCTGTTCATCAGCAAGCGAGTTTTGCTAGCCGATGAGCAGCCTCGCGCGACGCAAGCAGCGAATTGAACATTATTTGTGTCACGCCGGTATGCGTGAAAGTTGTGAAGTCTTCCTTCGTTTTGAGCCGACAGCTGGATAGGAATGTCGCCATCAAACCGCGAGTTTGTTTGCTGAACGTCTCCGCCGCGGTCGGCCGAAGTGCAGCTTTCAATCCGCGTAATTGTATGCTACGGAGTAGCTCGCGGACCCTCGAGTGTACTTGAACATAACCTGAAGGGTCCACCCTCGTGTATTGAAGGGCTGAGAGCCCCGGGATGTTTAGTGTGGTTACTCTGTGGTTTATGTGAACGGTCGCACGTGCGTTAGAAACCTCGCTGGGAGGTCCGTGCGTTTAGAATTAAGTAGGGAAATAACACTTGATCTAGCGGTGATCTCAAGATTGGCTTGAGCATTGAAGCAAGAAGGTTGCCAGGCGAGCCGGGCCTCATCGCATAGGAGCCAGATCATAGGTCTACGGAAGACCCCGCCAGGTGAAATCAAAGTGCACGGTGTAACGCCGTCGTTAAAGTGCACGGTGTAACGCCGTCGTTAAAGTGCACGGTGTAACGCCGTCGTTAAAGTGCACGGTGTAACGCCGTCGTTAAAGTGCACGGTGTAACGCCGTCGTTAAAGTGCACGGTGTAACGCCGTCGTTAAAGAACTCTCATTCCACCAGTCTTATGGGCCCACTAAGGAGACCCGCCCTAAGAGGTACTTTAACACTACTATTTTAACCAAATTCAAAGAAGAATGAGGTTCTTAAATCGTTGTTTTTTATCTCAAAACTTTCTTAGTTCTTTCACGAACCGGTTTCAAAAAATATGTTTTTGTATGAAAAAGGTGACTTTCTAGTTTGGTTCCTTAAAAAAAATGGTTTAGTAGTGTCGTTTCTAATTCGCTTTATAACTTAGTAAAATATTAAATGTAGGTCCATAGCCTTCGATCTATTTGCTAATAAAGCGGGACATTTATGTTCTTTCGGGGGACAGCGAGACAGACACTTCGAATGTTGGACTATCCTGCCGAAAGTGGGACGTATGTTCACGTTAGGTTTAACCACTTCCTTACTCCGCCTGCTAGTGTAGGTTATAGCACTTATTTACTCCTGCTGGGTATAGGGTTTACCACTTCTTTACTGCCTCTTTATCTGCCTCGGTCCAGACCAGAGCCAGATTATCGGATAGTAACCGTCCAACCAATGAACCGTACCTGTGGTCTTAACCTTCAACTACAATAAATATGTGCCATTGTTGCAAAATTATTGACATTGGCAGAATTAAAAAGATGGAAGCCATTATGATCAACAAGAAAAAGAGTTCATGAACTAAAACCTGACACTAAAACATCGCGGTCTAAAGGGTCTATAGCCACCGGGCGCTTAATACGCTTCCAGCGATCCGACTAAATGTAACCAAAGCTGCGAGAGCTAGTAATTTTTTTTTTTCAGTGTATTAACACACATTGATCTAGCCCAAACTAGGATTCCCTGTGTCTTGGATACTAGACAACGATCGACATACTTATATAGATAAATATTATACTTAGATAGATAAACAATCATGACTAGTACTAGTACTATGGTACAAACATCCGTTCTCATCAAACAAATATTTGCCCTACCGGGACTCGGACCCGGGATCCATCGCTTCGTAGGCAGGGTCACTGCCGACTCGGCCATTCGGTGCTAGCTAAGTAATTTAATTTGATATCCAACACGGCCCTGTTCAAAAACTTAAAGTAAAAAGCACAGTAATGTAAGCTCTTTCTTTGGACGCACCTGTTCAGGCTTCAGCCCGGTGAAACAGAACATGCCGATCTGGTCAGTGATGTGTTGCCAGGGCCGCGGGTTGCTCCGGCCCTCGATGCCGGCGCGGAGCTGCGTGCGCATCGTGATGATGCGGTCCGCCATCTGCTTCACGTCGGAGAGCCTGTCGTGACGTGACACCATGTTGAATAAATATCTCTTGTTTGGCCGACACAACGAGAGAAGTTAGCTTTGCCACAAGATGGCGCTACTATGCAGACTCACTTGTCTCCATAGATGAAAGAATGGAAGAAATGAAACAAGAAAACTTGTTTTTCTTCTTCTTTGTTACTCGATATGCGGGAGGTGAATGCGATGAACAATTAAACATAAAAAATTATATACAGGCACATACATTGCTTCTGGCCCCATACTAGTATACCCTGCGTCGTGGGAATCAGAAACAGTGACGTGAAATATATAAAAACATCCAAGACCTGGTTTTTTTTTCTCTATCCCAAGCCGGGGATAGAGAAAAAAAAACCCGGGACCTCTCGCTTGGTAGGCAGAGTGACAACCGCTGCACCACAGGAGGTAAGTAAATTTGAAAATCGAATGAAGCTCCTGTCTTTGTTTTTTGGGACAACACCTATTTTCGAGGCAAGATGATTAAATTGACCCACTAAATGTTTTTTTAATAAAACGATCGCACTGGCCAGCAAGAAAATCACACGAAAAATAAAGAAAATTGGCGCCACGCATTTTTACGAAAATATATTTACTTGCATTAGTGATGAGATGACAAGAAGAGCATTCGGGAGTAAGTGATCAATTACACCCTCAAACCATAAGCACCGTCGCTCGCTTCTCTTGCACGGTCTAAATACCTCGGGTATATCTGATGACTTACCCCCCTTGTAAAACAATCTACTATATCAGATCACTATTTCTAAGTTTAGATGTTATCTAGAAATGCTTCTGGACTTAAGTGCTGGAAAACCTGTGTGAGGAGCGCGCCGTACATCGGCGGTCTCTACAAGAGGTAGCTGTCGCCCACTAGATGGCGCTACTATACAATACTTTAATCTCCATACAATCCTACATCGCGATAGTATCTTGAACTCACCACTGGGTCTTAAGGTCAGGGGTGTTCAGAATCTCCTGCACCAGTCGGGCTCCGTATAGGGGAGGGTTGGAGTACATGGTGCGGATCATTATTTTCACTTGCGACATCATTTTGGCGGCGGAGTCGGCGTCGCCGCAGAGGAAAGTCAGGGCTCCGGCACGCTCGCCGTATAGACCTGAGGTGGAAGTACTGGGCTGTTATCACATTTTTGTGCTCTAAAAAAATTTGGTTCACTTGTTTCCTTGCTGATAACTTCCGGACTACTGAACCGATTTTGATAAATATCATACGTATCTAAGAACGATCGCAGTGAAGTCTACTAACAATTAGAAAAACCGCATGCAAGGCTTCGGCACACCACCCGCGGGTCGGTAGCGGGCCGGGTGTCAAATACAAGAAACTCAATGAAGCATGTCACACCAAATTCAAAAGCGGGCAGCGCGGGCTGTTGTGTGGCGGCTGTACGTTGGACAACATTGACAACCGCCCCGCCACCACCCGCCCCTGCCCTGCGGTGTACAGAAGCCTTAAAATCCGGCACACCTGTGTAACCTGTGCATCAGACAGACACACAGACAAACTCCCCTCTGTTTCATCGGAGGTTAAACATAAACTTTTATATTCACCTGGGGCAGATTGGATAACAGTGGCATATTTATCATTATAATTAATGGGTCTATATTCTGGATAAGTAGCGACCGTGTGCCGTTCCCAATGCGATAAATCAATATAATGAATAGATATAACGGTAGCGATAAACCCCTAACTCCCGCGACAATGACCCTGAGTAACACTCAACGGAAAACAAACAAACTTACGTTCATAATTGACTTAACAGATAAACGATACGATAAATTATTGAGGTCAGCTAGCGGCGGCGGTAGGTACAGCTAGACATAGTCTACCTACTTTAAAAGCCCGCATAAAGCTTAAAAAATTAGTGCTCAAAGGGATGCCTAGATGGAAAAGTCGAAAACAGAAAGTTTGACTTCGGAATTTGTTTGAACTAGTTAGGCGACAAACGGACTTACTAAAAGTCCTGACCTAGTCAACGAACGATTCTAGATGGAAGGAACTTTGTTTGGACTAGTTAGGAGACAAACATACTAAATGTCCTGACCCCTCCTCTGAGGTGAACCCTAGGGGGGGTGTTTTTGCTTACATCTCGAAAACAACGACCCATAGGAAATGTGATGTCCTATATAAAGCTGATAAAATTCTCTACAACTTTGATTTTATGCACTTTTTACCTTGACTTATTCTCGATCAAAACTTATCAACGATAGATGACGAATTAGCATTTACCTTCATATTTTTAAGAGAATTTTAACTCTATAACTTTCTTTGGAGCACTTATCCTTAGAGTAATTGTTTTTAAGATAAAAAGCAATGTAAGACGAAAAAGTGAATCAAAAAGTGAATCAATAGAGAATTTTATCAACTTTCATTTTTTATTACAACAAAATTTCCTATGAGACGTCGTTTTTCGGGATGTAAGCATAAAACTAAAAAACGTTACCTTCTTTGAGCCCTCCCTCCTAGGGCTCGTCTAAGAGGGGTCAGAAATTGTAGTATGTTTGCCTCCTAACTAGTCCAAACAATGTTCCGACGTTAAACTTTCTGCTTTCGACTTTTCCATCTTAGTTGCAATGGGACTGTACTTGTTTTGAACCTCATCTAAGTGGCTATAAAGGTTGTGGTAACCCCTGGGTGTTCAGTCCTCACCCATGTTCTTGGCGAAGCTCTGCGCCAGCATGACCTGGTGTCCCTGCTTCACGAAGAGGCGCACGGCGAACGCGTCATTGTCCACGTTGCCGGTCGCGAAGCCCTGGTACGCCATGTCGAAGAAGGGGAACAGCTTGCGCTGCTTTATCGCCTGGGGGTGGGCAGATGGAGTTAAACTGAAGCATGGAGTGAGCTCTGGTACACAACTACATACAACATGGCGCTTGGATCACCTGAGCACGGGATGGCGATATGGTTAAAATTTATGGAGTGACTTCTTCATGCAGCAAGTTTTGGTCCCCAAAAAACATATCAAAACGCTTTTTCCGGAATGAGGTCATAAAATATGTCTGCGTATTCGTCACAAAAGCAGCAGCTCGAGCAGCCTTCTTCTTGTGCTCTTGGCAGAAGCACAGGGCCCACGTTGGGCCAGTATTGCGACACTCCATTTTACGCGGCAGGGAGCGAGCCCTTCGCTGCAGATTTGGAGATATGAAGTATCACGATGTATTTCACTCTGTGTCGAATAGAATAGAAAGGCCTCTAAGGCCTGACAGACGGAACACGAGTCAACACTATTATCGGAATAGCCACATTTCCATACAAATATATATGGATCTGACAGGTATTTAGATAATAGTGATAATTCGCGTTCGAAATAGTTGTAAAAGTACTACTACTACTGAGACGGTATCTACAGTTTGTACATAGACATGCTAGACCGATTGTAACTTAGATGTCTGCGTAAGATTATGAATATCAAATCGTCTGATCGCGTGCGAAACAACGAAGCGCTGCGACGAACCAAGGTGCCACATGCGGCGACAGCTTCGGTGGAGCAGACGCGAGCCAACTGTCAAGGATGGCAGAGCAGCGGGTTGCCAAACACATCTTTTACTCGGAACTTGAGGAGGGCAAGCCATAGCATGGCGGCTTCATCATGACATGTGATGAAGCGGCACATGAAGAAGTGCGGAATAGGGTTCTTAGTGGGAGAAACAAGCTTCCAAATCACCGGAGTTGGAGGCTTTGGTTCATACCTAAGTCCCTTTGAAATTCTCCGGCGCGCATAGAATGACGCCAAAGCGACAAAATAGAAGCCCAACCACCTGCGCAAATTCTTCATAATTACAATAATGGGGTGCTCACATGCCCAAAGTGTGCGAGGATCTTCCCAAGACGACAAGCTGAAGCGGTCGCCGTGACCGAAATCGGTCGGACCGCGTCATCATGTATGTACCTTGGAGAGTTGTTCCCACTCGTTGGCCTTGGGGTCGACGCCAGTAGGGTTGTGTGCGCATGCGTGCAGCAGGATGATGGAGCCTTCCGGGATTTTCTGAAATCGTACAAGATCTTACTTCAGATCAGTGGGTACCTCTAAAGCACACAACACACTTATTCTATTATTCTTCTTAGACAGTGGTCCAATGTAGAGAAGAGACAAAAAATTACGTTTGCTAAATATAAGTAAATATCTACAGTAATAAAGTTTTTTTTTTACTAGACTTGACTTTAATAGTTCTTTGGGAACAGAAGACCTCGCGAGCCATTGTAACCATTAACATTTTGATGATCGCTGATGAGTCAGTCACTGACAAAATGATGGAACTTTGAACGGCTGTCGTTTCCAAAATATTGGTTCAAATTGACTGAATTTTGGTAATTAGCCTATTTAAATTGTGGCCTATTAGTCACAGAAAATTCACGTGCCTTGCTTTATCTACAACATAGTTACAGGGGGTCGAAGACACCCCGCTTCCCCCTTCCATCCCCCTGTTTTTCTTTTTTTTCCTCGCAACATCGTGTGTAAAATGAAGTCCTTAGTGTGCCTCTCAAATTTGATTAAAATCCGTCGATAAACAACGCTCCAGAAAACTTCTCCCCTTTTCCCCAAAATCAAAAATTGCGATCAACTAAAAAAAAAACAAGGAACTTATGCATGCCAATTCTGGTCAAAATCGGTTGAAGAATGCGACCTGTGTTCGAGAACAGACATCGGAAAAAAACATCTTTGGCCAATCTCGAAGAGAGGTAGGCATAACTGCTAATTTTAAATAATTTATATAGTTGCTGTGCTAATTGATTGTAATAAGATTTTCTAATAATGAAGAGGTTGAGTCTGCTGTTGATGGATATTTTGAGGAGCTTGACACATACCACTATAAACAGGGTATCGAAGCTATCGAACATCGCTGGAAAAGTGTATTGCGTTAAAAGGAGACTATATTGAGAAATAAATAAGTTTTGTTCGAACAATTTTATGTTAGCTTTGTTAGGCCGCTTACTTCAGGGACCACTCTCGTACTAAGCCTCTGCTGTCCGACCGTCCGTCTGTCAGTCCGTCCGTCCATCAGCGGGCTGTATTTCTGTTGCCGCTACAGCAACAAACTACACGAGAATTTATAAATTATACCTGGCAAGAGACGTGTTTTAACACCAGCCGCGATATAATAATCCTTAAAATGATTAATATATGAACGTAGATTTCGCAGCTTATCACATGGTTGTGGTGGCGCAATTGGTTTGATATCGGTTTCGCAATCGTAGGGTTCTGGTTTCGAATCCACATTCGGATATTTCCTATTTTTGTTTTATTATTTTCAGTGCTTAAGTTTTCTTGTACGATGGTACGTAACTACTATGGTAAGGTCAACCGTCACCTCTACTATCTAATCTACCCAAAGAAAATATAATCACTATGAATCTAAGGCGATGTCTTGTGCAATTGTGCATAGAGTATAAGTGGTACCTTATAACAAATAGTGAGCTAAAATGCATATGCGTGCAGTCTGCTAACATCATCATTGAATTTGCCGCCAATGAACCCAATACGTGAAATCATCAGACTAATGTCTAGAACAATTGGCATCGTAAGGTTGTCCTCGCTTGTTGATACTCTAATCAACTTCTATAACTCTTTATTACCGATACTTTAGTTTTTATCTACACAATCTACATACATGTGATACAATGCACCTACATATCTGATTGTCGTGTCTGGCCGTTATTCATTTAGAATTTCAGAATAACGAACAGGGCAGTGTGCAAGATAGAAACACCAAATTAGGTTAAAACCCTTTTTGTTGGACTGTGGAGATCGGTTTCGTTATTATTGCCCAGCTCCCTGGCTTGACATCCCACCAACACTGTCTTACTTATCTCAATGATATCACGTAGGCACGGCGTGACTTCGCGTAGTCCCATCTAAGTATAGCTTGTTTGTCAGTGTATTATTTATTGTTCAGCGGCGCCAGATAAAACTGGATTCGATACAGTTTAACACTCCTTAGAGATACGATCTAGCTAAAATTCCGCATTGTATCTATGGGCGATAATATGGATTCAGTTTGAATTAAATTGGTAAATCGAGAATCATATGTCGTTTATGTAGTTAATTGGGGTTATTATTTTTACTGTTATCAAAAAATCCCGTAATTTTGTTGTTGGTTCATTTAAAGTTTCATCTTGAGGCACTTCACTGACCTCCCCAAGACGAAAAAACATTTTTGGTACACGCAGCAGAGTCAACAAACACAACCTTTCACTACGGTGCTAGACTCTAAATTCACTTGCAGGTGTAAGCCGTACGCGGCGCCCTTTGACAAGAGGCGGCTCGATAAAAGGCGGCGGTAACAAAGTGAACAAACTTTAATTGCGGCGTTAGCTCGACTTTCGGCTAAAACTAAATTAATAAAAAACCGGCCAAGTGCGAGTCGGACACGCGCACGAAGGGTTCTGTACCATTATCAACTATAATATAACTCAATATTCTGTGAATATTCCAAGCGTCTACTTGTTTCCGTTATCAATATCGAGCAAAAACGAGCAAAAATATCACATTTATTGTACGGCAGCCCCCTTAATAATTTACATTATTCTGTTTTTAATATTTGTTGTTATAGCGGCAACAGAAATATATCATGTGTGGAATTTTCAGCTGTCCAATTGTCATGGTTCATGAGATACAGCCTGGTGACAGACGGACAGACAGACAGACAGACTGACAGTGGAGGTTTAGTAATAGGGTCCCGTTTGGCACCCATCTGGTACGGAACCTTATTTTTACCTTCATAACACCCTTACCTATTCGGCGGTTGGACCTTGCAGTTTTCCAGTTATAGGATTTATCGCCTTTCAATACCTCCCATCTCAGAGTACTATCAAATTTCTCATATTTTTAATATCTACCCAATTCTACATCCCTCCCATCACGTATAATAGTGAGATCTGTACAACCGAAAAATCCCCTCATTGTTACTATCCCAAAGAATGTCACTGCCTAAACGTTAAGTTTAATTACCAATCAATAAATACGAGAAGTCATTGCGATCTAAGAGTCTTTGCACACGGCGGAATCTGAACGTGACCTTGCCACACGATTTTTGCCTTTGTATCGAGCGCGTTCTCCGCACGTTAACAGAGTGTATTAGCAGATTATATGTGTATCAATACAAACGCATATCATTTGCTAAATATGCTTTGATACCCCGCGGAGAACTCTCATATCAAAATCGCCGGAAAACAACGCGGTGCGCAAAGGCTTCTAACTTACGGAGATGTCTTCCAGAGCGCCCTGCAGGTCAAAGCCGTTAGTGTTGGGGTCGAAGTAGCGATACTTCTTGTGCGGCATATTCAGCATGTTGCAGATTTGCGGGTGGTTGCCCCAAGTAGGCGACGGCATCCAGACCTCCTTGTTCTGCGCGTAGTGCTTCGAGATGAACTCCAGGCCGAGACGGAGCGCGCCTGTGCCTGATAGAGTCTGAAAAAAATACACGCGCGTTTTAACCCCTTGGCTGGCATAGGATCGTGGAATTTTCATTGATTGGACTTCAATACCAAGCCATAAGGTTGAAAATACGGTGGCATGTATATGGCCACTGATAGTCCGAAAATATGCGCGCGTATTTTAACTAGCCTAGTCTAATGAATTTCGTAGTATTTATGTATCTCCGTGTAATGGAAATGACGTAAATTGATTTACTAGAGTGAGCAGTTAAGTCAGTTAGTGGAATCTTGATAATCCTGGTGTAGGGAGGGATTCAAGAAGAGTCGCTCCTAATTGAAATAACTTTGGTACCATAGATAGCTTTCCTAATGTTCACAATAACACTTTTACAACCATAACACTAACAATTTGTGAGGACCTCTGTCTTGTTTCGGTCGAGGCTGTGCTTACCAAGCGAGAGGCCCGGTATCCTAGTGTGGGATCAGAAACAATGTATGTGCCTAACCTGTACAGTGCAATTAGTCTTGTCTTTGAGCGCCTGGCTGTCGTCTCCGAACGCGAGCTTGGCGACGGCGTCGCAGTAAGCGCCCTCGCCGCCGATGGGCGCGTACTCGTGGTTGAGGGCCTTCTTGTGCAGGATGTCCTCTGCCTGGTGAACAAAATAAACCATTCAAATTTCAAATATACCTATAAAAGCAAGCTTGTTGACTAAATCATCATCAACATAATCTCGCCCTGTCATCGCTCAGCAGGGGTTAAGGGCTATCAGTAAAGATTTCCATTTGTTTCGATCTTGGGCCATCTGCTCCACCCAATTTGAGCTTACAATGGCGTCTTTCTCTGTTGAATGTCCAGCCAGATGGTGATTATGAGGTGGGACGCCCGCTGAACCCAGGCGGGTGATCGGTCCTCTATCGTGACTATTTCTATTGTCTAAAAATCTTAACGTAATTTCGTATTACACAAAACCACAGAATGTCCAGATAGTTTTGGGTCCAACTTTCTTATGTTGTTGTTAAATACAGAAATAAAACTAATAATAATGATTCTTTCAACGAAAATTCATTTGAAGAAAATAAGCAGTTTTTAAGTTATAAAAAAAATTAAAAATAATAATAATAATATAGCCTTTTCTTTCTGAGGACAGAGTTTAACAGTTTTGGTTCCATTTCGGTTCTTGAATACATATTATGTGTCTTGTCTTAGGTGTCTTTCGACAAAGGCCTCCTCCGACGTCTTCCATTGATTTTGGTCTGCTGCCACCGTGAACCAGTGACGGCCCAAGGTCTGTTTTAGGTCATCTTCCAACCTTCTCACTTGGCACCCTCGGCTTCTCTTCCCATCTCTTGGGTACCAGACCGCTACCGGTTTGCTCCATTTATCTTTACTGCATCGCAGCATGTGGCCGGTCCTGCGTAGAAAATCCATTTGAGTTGGTCAATGCGTAGTAAAATATCTGTCAGTTTTGTTTTGTTCCTGATGTCGGTGTGTCTGACTTTGTCCTTTAGTTTGATTCCCAGCATGCTCCTCTTCATTACTCGTTGACATCTTGCGAGTTTGTCTCTGTGGTTTCTGATCAGTGCCCAGGTTTCGCAGCCATATGTCAATTGTCAATTGTAAGACGGGCTGGTTTCCGCAACTCGACGACGAAAGCGCATATTTTGCGTGTGGGTGGGAATGCGATATCATTCGAGCCAACCCAACTCCTCCAGGAACGCCAGCAGGCCCTTTACGTTACCGGCTATCCCTGGAAGGTCCCTCGATTGACCGAGGTGTTTAGCCCTGTAGTCCGCTACTCCTGTGCACTCCATGAGGACGTGAGCAGCCGTTTCTGCCTCCAAGCAGGCTCTGCAAAGGGGGCTGTCGGTAACACCTAGGACATATAGATGTTTATTAAAGAAACCATGGCCAGTAAGTGCTGCAGTCACCAGTCGCAAGCGCGGCCTACTCAGTCGAAGCAAGGTCTTAGCAAGCCTAGCGCTAGGGGACGGCAAGGCCAGCTTAGCCTGTCTGCACTCCTCATGGTTTGTCCAAAGAGTGGCATGATCATTCCTGGTCGACTCTCTCAGAAATGTGCGTACCATCTTGAAGGGAAGAGGGATGATAGGTTCGGGACCATACGCTGCTAAGCTAGATCCTTTACGCGCCAACTCATCCGCTGCATCATTACCTCTTGACCCGCTGTGTCCTTTTATCCATTATATAATTGCAAATATTCATGATGACGATATTACCAATATTGATATAGACCACAATAACTTGGCCGATGGGCATGCTGGTATCTCGGGAACTTTTAGAAGCTCATTTGTGAATAATAAACAGAGACAACGCAAACAACAATTTATATATAAAAAGCAAAGAAACTTCAATGAAATTAGTCGAAATGTATTCAGACAAAATATAGCTTCACAAAATTGGCAAGGAGTGGGTATTAACACGTTTTTAAACAAATTTACAGAAATATTTAACTCCAGCTATCAGAAATGTAAAAAGAAAGTAAATCTCTGTAAAGGTTCGCAGATAAAATGGATAACTAGGGGTCTAAGAGTATCTAGTAAAATGAAGAGATTTCTCAGTACGGCTAAAGGAGGAAACATTGACAATTCTGTTCTTCAATTCAAACGCAGGTATATCAATCAGTACCGCAAAGTCATAAAAGGTCTGCAAAGATTGTCAATCAGAAAAGCAATTAGTCAATCTACCAACATCCCCAAATCAATTTGGCAAGTAGTTAATAAACACCGCAATAAGAGCAATCTCAAGTTTAAGGATAAACTTATGCTTAAGGTTGATGAGATGATTGTAGATGATCCTAATAAAATAGCAAAAATTTTCTCAGACCAGTTTAACTGTAAAAAATCTACTATCGACAACCACCTTGTATCAGAATCATATCTAACTGAAAACACCAAAAGAGTAGAAAACAATATGAGCTTAAGAAAAGTCACATCTGCTGAAATTACTAAGCTAGTATCAAAAATGAATAATAAAAAGTCGTATGGTTATGACGAAATCCCAATTTGTATTATAAAAGACAACGTTGATATTTTAGCAGAACCATTTATGCATTTCTTTAACTTGTGTTTCGATAATTGTATATTCCCAGAGCAGTTGAAAATAGCAAAAGTCATTCCTATCTTTAAAAAGGGCACTAAAACTGATCCAAAAATGTATAGGCCTATATCGCTTCTAACTACGTTATCAAAAATTTTTGAAAAACTACTGAAAAACAGGTTAATTTGTCACCTGGCTAGCAATAATATACTTAGTAACCGGCAGTTCGGATATCAAAAAGGCGTTGGAACAGTGGATGCTATTGACTCTCTGATCGATGATGTTGTCAAGAATCTCAATGATAGCAAGAAAGTGGCTGGACTTTTCTTGGATCTTAGTTCCGCCTTTGATACAGTAGACCACACACTATTAATAAACAAATTGGAACACTACGGCGTTAGAGAAAATACCCTAAAATTATTTAAATGCTATCTACAAAATAGAACACAATTTGTTGAAATTAAATATGTAAAAAATGGGACGGAAAAAGTGGCAAAATCCGATATATCTAAAATAAAAATGGGAGTGCCACAAGGATCCATTTTGGGACGTGTCCTTTTCATCATATTCACAAATGATATAATAGACTACATACTTAATAAAAGTCCGGACATTAAACTTGTTTTATTTGCTGATGACACAAATGCGATTATATATGCTGATGACATGAAAACACTAAATAATATTGTAGTTAAAGCTCTTTCAGCTTTTAATGAGTGGTTCAGCGGAAATAATCTACACATAAACCCTAGCAAAACAAATGTCATGCTTTTCAAAAGCACCGCCAGAAATGATGATGCTCTCGAGATTAATGTTAATGACAGTACAATCGAACAAGTAAACACAGTCAAATTTCTAGGGGTCCATGTAGACTGTTTTCTTAACTGGAAAAATGAGCTAGTAGCAATTGAAAGCTCTATTAGTTCGTGTTATGCCTTGAGAAGTTTAAGAGATGAGCTAAGCTCAGACCAACTAAAAGCTGTTTACTATGCATTAGTTGAATCTAAATTACGGTATAGCATCATGTTTTGGGGTCATAGCTATGAATATAATATTAAAAAGGCGTTCATATGTCAGAAGCGAGCGATACGCATAATGGTAAGAATACCACAGTGGGAAACGTGCAAAGAGCACTTTGTTAAATTAGGTTTACTTACAGTACCGTGTCTCTATATTCTTGTATTACTTGTGAACCTGGCGAAAAATTTGCCAAAGTACGAGTCGTCAGAAGAAAAACAAGTGCGTAACGATTCAAGACGCAAAGATGTAAAAATAGAGACACTATTTCCCAGACTGCAAGTTGCAAGTCACAGTGCAAGGTACCAGGCCGTTGTCCTGTACAATAAATTGCCTATTGACTTAAAATTAATTGACAACATGACCAAATTCAAGAATGCGTTGAAAAATTACTTGTTGAAAAAATGCTTCTACACTCTTGACGATTTCATAAATCAATATAATCGGCATTAATGTATTGGAAAATTTTAGTTTATAATAATCTTATTGACATTAAATTTATTGGAAATTGTATTGTTCTGTGGAATTATCTTTTGTAGTATAGTATTGTTGTATTATTTTTTAGGTTTTGTTGTTTTTGTGTTTTAATCATAAGTATGATTCAAATATGATTTAATAATCGTGAATGAATAAAAAAAAAAAAAAAAGAATATTAAAGGATTACGGTTATGTTGACATACCTCCATTAGTTGTTTGTGACACTCGTAGATTAGCCCTGAGTTAATAGTGTTGCTATTTAGGGCTTGTAAGACGGCCATGCTATCCGAGAGGATTCGAATGGAGGAATCTCTTACCTTTCTCGATGCTATGGCATTAGCGGCCGAGATGATGCCCATGCATTTGCATTTGCAGCTTGAAAGACAGTATTATGGGCACCCAGTGGAATGGCTATCTTGATGTTTAGGTCCTCCGAGAAGGTGCCTGAACCAGTTCCTGATTCAGTTTTTGAACCATCGGTGAAAATTCTGAGCTCTTTAACGTCGAGCCCCTCAACCCGATGGTCTTCATGTAACTGTATATTGTATTTTTTGTCGAAAACAAATTGTTTAGGGATTCTGTCACTGCAAACCAGAGATGGGAATTTTTTTGTAAACTTCCCCTAGGATGTGTGAGGTCCTGTTTTTCCTCCAAAGTCCTAAGGTGTTGAGTCTCACCGGCAGCCATATGTAATGCATGGGAGAATACAAGTAACAAAAATCTTTTTCTTTACCCTAATGCTGACTGAGTTCCTTGCATTTTTTGTGATTTCTTTTGATAATAAAACTGAACTAACATACAAGTAGTTCCAACATTTAAACTATTGACTGCAAGTCTTCTTTAACCACTTTGTTGATACTGCTATTGACTGCAAGTCTTCTTTACCCAGTTTGTTGACATTTTATTAAGAGTTGACCACTATCATTGCTGTTCTTGTAACAGTCTGTTTACTGTACTGTTCTTGTAACAGTTATTTCAGTGGTAAGGTAATTGATTTTAAGACATATGTTGTACAATTAAGTTAGACTTTTAAAAAAGTAAATGCTGCAATATTTATATTTGTGTGCAATAAAGAATAATGAATTATGAATCATGTTTATATTTGCTTACCTTTTTAACTGAAGGAAGGACAAACGGTTTGCCCTCATCATCTCTGTAGGCACCTACTCCGAGGTTCACTTTCTTGGGAGATGGGTCCTTTTTGTAGGCTTCTGAGATCCCCAGAATTACGTCTGGGGGTCCCATCGGCACATTGCTCCACCATGTGCTGTGTAAATAAGGTTTAACATTTTATATAAAGTTATGAAAATAAATCTTACAAAAAGTATTTTAGATGGATAGATAACTATTAATGGAGTGTCCAGAACAAATATGTTTTTAATTTTAATTGTGTTTGAGAGTTTGATTTTATACAATACTGATAAGATAAAGAACATAATTATGGCGAATGATGTAAGAATACCAACAAATAATTAGTAACAATCAGATTCTAATAAGCAATTAATATACAATAAGTTTGTTGGCAATAGAATCAACAATATTTATGAAATCATGTAAAATCATTCAAACATTTAAAACATTGCCTGGCAGCCTAATTTTGGATTGCTACACATATTTTTTTTATCAAGGCCAGCCAACTCTGCTAAAATTAGTTGTTTGGTAGGTAAAAAATACTTTAAATGCAATTGACTAAAGTGGTCTGTGCTTTGCATAGCTGATTAGTTCTGCAAGTTTTTGTGCTAATGCAGCGAAAGATCACTAAACCTACCTCAAGCATTTAAATACCTGCACCTAAACTTCCAAGTTCTAGGTTATTTAACCTAGAACTTGGATCCTGTTCAGAAACGCGTGGAGGAGACATATATAGAAGATAGTATTTGTTTCTTGGCATGGCAACGAAAGGTCATCATCTGGTATATACAGCATTCGACGGTCAAGGTTTATTGATATTACGTAAGTAGCCGCAAAACCGGTAATACGTTACCTGTTAGCTCGTACAGCTGTTGTACCGAGTATAGCTTCAACATTGTTGTTTTTAAGCACTCTTACGGACAATTTCTTTAAGGCTTGTGCCATTTTATTCTGCCCGGTACTGGTATTAAGCACGAACAAACAGGTTGTGTGTATCGTAATGTAAATTTTGATTCGCACTGAAAATAAATTGCGCGGATCACAAATGATCGTGCATCTCCCTCGCGCCCGTAGTAATTTATTATGTCTGTGCTCGCGCCGCCCATATGTTTGGTTTGGTGTTCCCAGTATAGTCGTAAAATTGCCTATTTCTGCCAACCTCTAGACAGGATACCTAATCAAGTCAATTAACAATCTGCCTTTTATATTCATTAACGAGTTGCTTTTATATTAATTAAAGATCTGGCTGTTATGGTGGGGAAATCGAATGTCATAGTGTTGTTTGCTGGTGATGGCAGTGAAGTCACTGGCCTTCATAATTGAAAGAGAAATAATGTATTATCTTTAACCTTGAATTGGTTCAAAGTATATTCTTAACTAGTATATTTTTAACCGCTGTTAAAACCAAGTGGATCTAATTCTTACTTCCGAATGTCAGGAAAGTTGAGACCAGTTTAGTGTTAGACAGCAATAACTTAGAATTAGTAAATGACACGAAATTTCTTGGAATAACCATTGATAGCAAATTGCGGTTGGCAACCCCGTAGACGAATTCTCTGGTAGATTAAGTACTGCGCCCTACGCTGTTAGAAGCATCAGACAAAACACGGATTTGGCTACAGCTAGGCTAGTCTATTTTAATTACTTCCATATTTCATATACTATGGTATCTTATTGTGGGGGACAGCAGCGGATATTCAAACTGTTATTATATTACAGAAAAGAGTTATTCAAGCAATTTAAGGCTTCGATACATACTACTTTCACATTCCATGTACGTTTCCAGGTGCATTCATAAGTTTGTAGGTGGTAAGGAAAGAATTGTTGTATGGAAGCCTCCTTAAATATTTATTTTATTCTGTTTTTTAGTATTTGTTGTTATAGCGGAAACAGCAATAATTCATCTGTGAAAATGTCAATAGTCTAACTATCACGGTTCATGAGATACAGCCTGGTGACAGATGGATGGACAGACAGACAGACAGCGGAGTTTTAGTAGTAGTGTCCCGTTTTTACAATTTGGGTACGGAACCCTAAAAAGATCTGATTTTATTTGTTTAGAATAAATATCAACCAATTTTTAACAAACCAACCTATTCCATAAACCCCTTATTCATTACGTAGCATTGACACTTCTAAATTCCACATTTTGAGGAAAATCTTATGAACAGGTAATATTTTCATCACTAACGTCACAATGACGTCGTCACGTAAGGTCACGAAAAGGTCAATCCGTCATAACGTTCCGTTCCGTCATCTGTAAATTTCGTGGTTTGACAAAATCTTTCGATTTGAAAGGAGCGTAGTATAGTGTTCTCATGTTCTGGGATGTTCATGTAGACGTAGTAGAAAATGTTGCAAACTCGTGGTCAACTGATGTAATGTGTTGTTATCGGCAGTGTTGTTCACAGAACTTGAAATATTCGATAGAAAGGCTATGGAAGCATGGCACGTACGCCACAACTATGAGTGAACACTCATACTTTGAGCAAGAGATGCGCTCACTGCTCGTAGTCGCGGGCGTACGGCAAGTAAGTGAATAGGCGTACCCAGGATTTCAGCTAGGGGGGGTGGAGGCAGCACATGCCTGTTTCGAGAAGATGGTCGGTCAGGTATATTGAAACAAAAAAAAATTACGTTTATTTTATCTTCTAGGGGGGGGGGGGGGCAGCAGCCCCCCTGCCCCTACCTGGGTACGCCCATGTGAATAGCTCTTTAAAAAAAAGAGTGTGCTTTAGACCACACAACTGAAGTAAAACTTCTTCAGCTCTAATGCTTCAAAAATACATCTCCTGCACTGTGTCTGGCTATGAGAGGAAGAGAGAAAGAAAATGTGCGCGCGCACCTCTCGTTGCCTCGCCCGATCACACTTTTCGTAACGCTCCCGTCACGCATTCGCCAGCTTACTCCCCAAGTCAAGCGTGCGTATAGAAGTTTTACTTCAAAAATATTTAAAAAAAGCCGTCATGTGCCATGAATAATTTAAAATAAGAAAGCAAGCCCAGTAATAGATGGAATATTCTTTCATTTGCAAGCCTAAAAACTTATGTATGGTTACAGCATTTTAGTAAAACCAGTAATTCACTCATGTTCAAAACAAAATTATACATTGCAACTCTCGTTCCGTCATGGATGATCGCTTGTGTCAGGCGTGACACAATCGATAAATGTATTGTTTTGCTTGATATAAATTGCTATATAAGTAGTAAGATTACTTTTATCTAAACACGTATTATAAAACCTCTTTACTGCTTCCAAAAACCACACGTTAAGCCCAGCATAATGATAAACTTCTTGGTAAAATAGTACTTTATGTGACTGCTACATAATGGAGGACATTAACACTTGAAAGTGGGTTTATGAAACGAGCGGAAGGCGAGTTTCATAATAATATCACTCGAAAGTTTTAATGCCTAATTATGTACAGTTACATACACTATTTTATCTACACATATATCTAAGCTCTCTTTGATGTGTTCAGGAACCGCATGTTTAACCGGCATTGTGGCATTGATCATTGCTCTGCAGTTGTTTAGCTTGTTCTGTAGTACCAACTTCACAGACAAACTAGGGGCGGCACGCAGGCAGGCGTCGGCGTTCGAAATTTGAATGTCATAATTTGACAAATTGTTGTACATTATGGTCATAATGTACAAATTTTCAGATAAGAAATGAGTTTTTCCCAAATAGTTTTACATTATGCTGGTATTAACGTGACGTTTTTAGTCGCAGTAAAGAGGGTTTATGATACGTGTGTAGATAAACTCATTTCTTATCTGAATATTGATACATTATGACCATAATTATCAAATTTGTCAGTTTTTGTATGATAATACAAGATATTCAAAATATCAAAAACAATACACGAATTGTCTCAGAGAAAATGTGTTTCTCGATTGATTATAAAATAGTTAAGTCGAAGTTTAACATTGAGAAACTGTTCCCATCCCTAATAATAAATCATCACGCCGTGGAATCTGAGTGTATTTAATATTAAGTTCGCAGTACCAGCTCCGGTCAAGTTATCAACTACCTTAAACACGGCGGGCTTTTATAATGCTCAGACTGAACATCTGTTTTAAAAACTAAAGCTTCGTAAATGGAAACATTTGTATGAAAACATACACCGTTTTGAACAGATATAAGGTAGTTTTTTTCCCTGATTAGTATTCGATTTAATTTGCTCGCAAAGCGTAGACAGAACAACCATTAGGATTGAAGTTTTGGATGTCATTCATAATTACGACAAGGTGTATGCATGTGAATGTGAGGCGACAAAGGATCTGACACGCATACGGCCATAAGACAAAACTAATTGAATATTTAAAGTTCTGTGGTTTTGTTAAATCTCCCATTAACCACAACTTATTTTGAACTTTCGTAGGTAGGTACGTTTAAAATAAGTTATGGATTTAACTTTTTATTTTCCATGATGTAATCATCAATCAATCATAGTAATCATCTCAAAATTTCTAATCACTCGGAAGTAGGCAGTCCGCCCCGCTGCACTGGTAGGTTACTACCAACTCTTATAGCAGGACCTGAACTAAACTGCCGTGCTTTGCCTTAGTAAGAATAGTACGAAAAAGCAGATCAGTTCCATTTAGGTCCTACTATAAGAGTTGGTAGTTACCCCCCTGGTATCTCGGACAGATTCAAAGTCAACACAATTTCAGTCAAATGCTACACTAGCTACTTTGTTCACCGATTTAGACTCTCAGATGAATTAAATTGCTGAGAATTGCGATTGTGTGCGTGCAAAGGACCGGCCAATGGGCTACTTGACAAGAGTACATAAACATTGACGAAACTTACGTGGACACATCGAAGTCTTATACGGATGGAAGCACTCACTCAAACAAACGCATTTCTTAGGTCTCACTAGTTATGAGCGGTGGCCTTGAATGCGCAGTAGTCATTTTTCAATACCTGTACATAAGTGCAGTAATTCCCGCCAACGTCGCCCAGCGCTCTTAACCTCTCCGTGACCCAAGCGTACCGACACGTCAACGTAAACAAACACTATTGACCCAAGCGTACCGACACGCACTCGATACCTTTTTTTTTAGACCGGAATGAATTAGCCACTTGTGTTCGTATTGGCAAGGTTTTAGTGTGTAAAAACGGCCAATGAGCCAATCTTCTATTTCCGGTATGGTCTTTTGTTCATTTCATTCATTCAAGACGCTGCAAACGTGACTCTGGCCCAAAAGGAATTTTATCCAGGGCCGTGAAACTCATTATAAAAAAAAAAAACGTGACTCGAAAAAATCACTTTTCGAAAACATTTGAATGTTTGCATTGAAGTTTTTGAACGGAAGAATTTTGTACGGTAAGTAGTAAAGTATGATACACTGTTAGAAAGCCTACAGCACTGTTAGATTACGAAAGTATCAAAAAAAATGTGTATTTTGTTGTGTTTTACTCATGTCGACTACATTTGTGACGAGAGGGAGCATTTTATTAGAAGTCTGTGATTCTGATGTCGGTACAAAAATGAACTAAGGTCACAGTGACATTTTCTTCGCATTGAGTAAGAGAGGGTTCATTAGGTACTCAGATGTACAACTCTCATAGTTCTAAGAGTTACCATTCAGATATAATCACTTGATATGTCATGTATCGTCATCACGCGGGCTCATGTATGCCTGGGATTAGAGCTGGTTGGCGCCGGGCGGCCGGGTTTCGGAGAGGTTAATTCGCGGTGCGAGGTATACCTACCAGATTGCTGAGATCAAGAATCGAAGTATTTTTCCTAAAAATAGTAGAATTTTAATACAAAATGCTGGTCACACATTTAACGTCAAAATTATTATGACGTTTTGATTTTCGCCTGTGTCCGTTTGCTGGAGAAATTGCGTTGCTAGTAATTTTGTTTATTTCAGATATATCTGAAATATGGCCGCTGAAATCAAGCCCGCGCCCCGGACGCCGAACGACAGGTTCTGCACAACGAAGAAGCCGGCTCTCCTGAACAAGCTAGAGGGCTGCACGGACGATGTTAACGCAGCCGTTGTAATCCCGGGCGAGGACGGTGTAATTAGCGTTTGTGATGATAAGTGAGTCTTTTGCATCATCCTTTAAACGTAAATATCTTGACCTTATCATGCTCGACTGAGTCACATTTTGTTTATTGTGTTTTTATGAAACTGTGAGGTAGCTTTGAAGGTGTAACCTAAGATCGAAATGTGATCTCAATTGATCGCGGAATTTCAAAAACTCTGAACTCGTCGAATAAAGGTTGACCTATAGCTGTAATTACTTTTATTTCTGCTATGTAGTAAAGCTATAAAGTAAAGTAAAGCTATATATATTTGCTACTTCGGTTGAAAAGGTTTCTAGTTCAATGTGACTAATATTTTCTTGTTGCCCATTTTAGGACAGTAAGGGTCTGGCTGAAGCGTGACTCTGGGCAGTACTGGCCCAGCATCTGCCAGTATATGCCATCAGGCTGCACCTCCATGTTCTACACACCGGAGACGCGGCAACTGTTCATAGGACAAGAGAATGGAACAGTGTCGGAGTTCACACTCACTCCAGACTGTAATAGGATAAATGCAGTAAGTTTATTATACTTTCTGACAATTTTCTATTTGCTAATTATGCTTGCCTCAAAGTTTCTGGATACTACACTGACGAGCAATGAAAAAGTTCCACCCACAAAATGCCAACACCTTAATATCTCCTAAAACATAGAGCCTAGCTTCATAAATTAAAAAGTTTTTTCTTTATTGGTAATATTCTGATGCGCTGTTAAATATACTTAAATATTGCAGATGGCGTCATTAAGCTAGCCTTTCTCGTTCAGGAGTAATTTGGTGCTATATCACTGGAACTTTTTCGTTGCTCGTCAGTGTATATCTTGTCAGGATATCTATAAATAAAAAAAATAAAACACTCCTGCACAATATGAAATCTTTAGTTTAAAATTTGGTTTAAAGCTTACTTTGTGATGCCAATCAATTTTGATAAAACAAAGATAAGAACCATCACAGGGAAGTCTACTACCAATCTAAAAAACACATTAAAATCCAGACAGAAGCTTCAAACTTATAACACCCCTCTATTTCATTGGGGGTTAAAACTATATAAAGTGCTGGGGGTCTAATGCCAACTTTTAATAAAACATCCTTATTCCGTGCATTTGAAAAGCAGGCCTTAAACAGGACTACTTAAAATCGTAATATGATGGTCTTAAAGGTGAGCCACCGTTGCCCTGCTAACCCGCCAAGGTGAATGGTTAGCTTGTCTCTGGTATGCTAGCTGTCAACTAAAAAGAAAGAAGTAGCACTATAACTATTCACTTAAGCATCTCTCTTTCCCGCTAGTAATGTTCAAAACAGTTACACCACATATTTTATTAGATTACAGGTTTTTTACAATACGAAATTACGTTAAGATTTTTAGACAATGAATTACTAAGCACACAATTAGCTCAATATAAGAATTTTGTAAAGCTGTTATCAATTTATTTATGACACTTTTTATAGGTATAGCTAATATTGATGATGATATATGTTTTTGAATGTGTGTTAGGTACTTCAAAAATGGTGGCAAAATTGCAAACTCAGCTTAATTTTGTATGAAAGATAAACCAGATCGTGATAGGAGAAGGGGGCATTAAGCTGGCCATGAGTAGCCACCTTAGCTGTATTGGAGATAATTATGACATCAAGAAGAGAGGGAATACAGTCGGCTGAAAGTGAGTAGCGTCAAGGGGAAGAATATGTAATTTAACACGTTAACGTTAACCAATAGGTCACCAATAGGTGACCCATTTATACTCTGATCGCTGAAAGCTTCCAGCAGATCGGCGTTTCTAGCAGGAATGCTTTGGGCAATAATATCAATGATGTTTAAATTGAACTTCGACTGTTTGAACGCGCCGCGCGTTTCAGGTTGCTGGACAATGACGCGTCCGCAAGGGAGTCGACACCTCCCGTACTAAGAGAGTCGCCGCTAGAAGAGCTAGAGAAAAAACTATCTGTGAAATTATTTATGATATCCATATAGAATAAATATACTACAGTAGCTATAAAATAAATGTAAAACTAAATTATAATATCCTCACCTTACGAGAATTACACTTAAATACAAAGAGCCTGAACCCGGTCGCACTGGGCATGCTGGGAAAGAATCTATTACCTATCTTCTAAGTTTAAAACAACACAGACAAAACAAACAATCCAGACGTAATCAACAAAACGCCGAAAACTATTATATTGTATCAATGTAACGCGACCTACATTTCGTTCCGTTCACTTACAAGATAACATGCAGGAATACATGGAACATAATAATAATAGAAAGTTGTTAAAAAATAAAAATTACGAAAGGTCGGTAAAAATAAAGGACAACTTCGTAGGTAATGCAAAAAAGGAAATATAAATGCATCACACTTGATATAACCTCAGACTATAAAAACATTGACAATATTGACATTAGTAAAGTTGGCGTTATTTTGATATTTTAGATTTTAAGTGAATTCAGAATTTTTAAAGAAACTATAAACCTTCCTATAAATTTATAAACCTAACTACCTGCTAAAACAAGAAAACTCGTATAATCCGAACAATTATGGAGAGCACTTCAGGCAGCAGAACGTCGTCGACATATGAAGTTGCGGCCTACATTTTCGGTCCCGGCGGCGGCGGCACTCCTTTGCGCCTGATGCTCGAGGAGCGTTTGCTCAGGGCCGACGCTGCAGCAGCCGTGGGCGCAGCAACCGAGGGCGCAGCGGTCCGCTTGGCAGGAGTCTCCTTTCGCTCAGATTGAGTGGTGTACACCTAATGTACACCAGCAGCGCCGTCATACACTCCACCTTCCGCCTAGTCTTGTCTGGGAGTAATAAGATAAGACTATCCTGCCCTCCGTCGTCCAACAGTTCCGTACACCAAAGGTAAGGATCACCTCACTCCGCTCCGCTTCGATTCGGCTCAGGGTTCTGCTATAATGTGTGAACCTAACAAACCTATCTTTAGTTTTCAAACAGGAACAACAATGGTGGCTTTTGCTTGCTAGGAAAATGTGAGAGGTACGGTATTCGCGGGCCAGCCTATGACTGGATAAAAAAATACTTAACCGACCTTTCTCAGTATGTAATCATCAAAAAATAAATGACAAGTCGGAATTCACAGAGAATAAATCAGGACTACGACGAAATAATTTTGGTGTACCCCAAGGTAGTGTACTCGGGCCATTGTTATTCTTGTTATACATAAATGACATACCAGAAAGCATGAAACACCATTGCAGCCTATCTGCTGATGACATCTCAATTATAATAAAAAGTACAATTTTGAATGAATTTAAACAATAATATTGGACATATCATTGACTGGTTAATAGTAAATAATTTATTTGTAAATTTATGTGGATAAGACATCTTTTATGCAATTTTTCAATTAACCCTTTATGCCTTACTAACCAATATATGGTTTCATAGGTTTTGAACGTTATTGCCTAGCAATAAAGTTGAAAATCACGATCCATTTCGAGTCAGGCCATGCATTAAGGGGTTAAGTAAAACCGGAATTAAATTTATCAAAATCAACAAATAACTGAATCACAGGTTCAGATGTTCACAGAATCAATAGTTTTACTTATGCTCTGTACCAACCACAGATCACCCCCAATAGATACCGCATGATGAGACATTTGCACTGGACCGAACTCACCGAATTCGGAGGAAGGAAGGGTGTGCGGGGAACAAACAAGCGGGCGTGTGATTGGCTAATTCAAGGTCGCGCTAGAAAGCACCGAAGATCTAGTGATGTGACATCGAAATTACTGAAATAGCCACTTATCGATACATACGGTGTCAGTCAGTGACATTGAATCAATTCCGACATAAGACCTACAATTTTCTGAACCACAATTAAAGTCACAGTGTTTAATATTTATGCTTCGGAACGCACCGGTTTTGTTGCGCGGATCGACCGCGAGTAATCGGGACATCACTAAGCGGAAACGGACCGCAGCTGTCACTCGTATCGAAACGAGAGGAAAAATTGGAGGTTATCTTTCCTTTTCTCATCGGGAGAACAACATGTCTGCTCAGGCATCGTGCCATTGATGGTATTTCGGTGTACCAATTACTAAATACAGGCGTCGGGACTGGTCGGAGTGTTAATCATCTACATCGTCGGGAAATAAGTAGATTCGCGTCAGCGGTCAAGTGATCCGTGATGATTGGACATCGTCGTATCGGTAGCGGCGACTCCACGTGTCGGCAGGCAGCACGCCGGCGACAGCGACGGCAGCGTCGGCAAGGTTTCGATTCCTCTCCTATCCCAAAACTGTCTCCTCTCCCGCATTCCTGTCTCGAATCGAGCTTTCAATCTACCAGTCTGCGACGACAAGGTCAGTAACAATTCAACTCACTTTTCTCTCACGTGCTGGCAAAAGCCCACCCCCTCATGATTCCACGCCGTTCGGTTGAGGCGTGGAATTAAACATTTTGGTAGCAGGCGCGGTTTTCCTAGTGGGAAATCATCGATTCACGGTTGTAGGGTTGCCTTTTGCCACATTGTAGTTGGGAGAAAATAATATTTCAGATTGGCCGGCAATCTGTTTGGCAATGAGTCTGTGGTCGGTACCACAATTAAAGTTCATTTCGGTTAGTGAAAGTATAAGTGTCAATTTAGTCAATAATAAATTTGTAGTCGGAAACTACTGTTTGTGCGCATAAAAGATTGAACAGTCATTCTGCGAAGTAACTAGATTGTATTACTTGCGGTAGAACGTCGGTTTCTATAGTACTGCAGTGTTATTTCGGTTTACACAGCAGGGTCGGGCTATTTAAGGGGTATTAAGCTGATTTTGCTGACCTCAAAAGAAGTGTGGGTCATATCGGAGGGGCCACTTCTAGGAAAATAGTTTTTTTATAATACCTTTTTGTGTGTTATTTGTATTGTACCATATGGTGGCATTCTCTAATTGATTTAGAGTGTATAGTTATAAGGTGTATGTCCACAGGGCGACCATATTAAATATTTTTTAGGATTTAATTGTTTTAGTGGTTGCCTTGGGTTTTACAACTTAGTTTTAATTTCTGTGCCCAGCGCTGACGGGAAAGTGCTGGTCTCTGGCTGTGCTTAGTTCGGTAGTGAAGCATAGGACCAGAAACAATTAAATCGGTAACCATGGCACCTTCGCCCTTGACGGTACTGCGATATGGTGTCCGTGAGGAGATGAGATGGCTCGCCCATACTCACAAGTATGTGGAGCGACCTGACATGGACGATGTCCTGCTCAAGCGTGTGGAGGACGCAATGACACGCGTCGGGAAGGTGTGTCGGCTGGCTGCGGAGGCTGAAGCCCTCGGGCTTACGGATGAGGCCTCGGTGGCCGCAGTGAAGCAGCTCTGCGCGGATGCTGACCAAGCGATGGAGTGCTTGGGCGACATCGAGCGTCGCGCCGAAAAAATTAAGCGGTCGCGTCGGGATGACCGCGGGGAGGGTAGCGGAGACCCGCCCCCTAAGGGTGTTGTTGGACGGCTGCCACACCTGGAGATTCCGGCCTTCGGTGGGGCAATTTATGAGTGGCCGGCATTCATCAATTTATTCGATAGCCTGGTCCACGGTCGGGACGACCTGGACAGCGCCTACAAGTTGGCCCAACTATTGATGGCACTGCGGGGTGAACCGAAGGAGTTGGTCGGTCACCTAACGGTCACGGCGGGCAATTATGAGATTGCCCGGGTCATATTGTTTGACCGCTACCAACACAAACGGCGGTTGGTTGGTGCGAAGCTGTTTAGCATACCAAGAGTAACCCGGGATGTTGACATCCGGGTACAGGTGCTCAACCCTGTGCTGGTGGCCACTAAGGCCCTTCAGAACCTTGGTCTGCCGGTAGACCAATGGTCATATATCGTGTTATATATGGTTTTGTCACGGTTGCCTGCAGCTGTTCAAAGTCGGTTTGAACAGCTGCATGGGGGCAGTAGCTCGGAAATGCCCACGCTCGTCCAATTAACGGATTTTTTGGAGGGTGAATGCAGGCGATGCGACACATTGGATTCGGAGGCCAGTGTGCAGCGCCAACCCGCGCGGATGCGGGAGGGGCCGCGCCCCCCACCCCCACGGGGGGGTGGGCGGTCAAAACAATTTGGCGTTTTGAGTGCCGCGCCGTCGGGTGACGGCTGTGTGCACTGCGACAGTGCCGGTCATGAAGTGACCAGTTGCGCCAACTTTGAGGCGCTCGGTGTGGCTGCCCGCAGGAAGGTGGTCTTCCGCCACCGATTGTGTTTCGGTTGTTTGGGGCCGCACCCGCTGAGCGAGTGCTCACGCGCGTCCCCCTGTGAGTGCTGCGGTGGCAAGCACCACATCGTGTTGTGCCTGAACCGGTCAGGCCCTTCGGACGGTCACCAGGGCCGGACTCAGGTTGGTCGGTCACAGGGCCCAACCAGGGCCGGACCCAGTCCCCCTCCGGGCAACGGGAGTCACCAACGGGGTGACTGGGGTACCCGCGGACGGGACTCCCCCCGAGGGGAAGGGGGCCGCTGTCCAGGGTCAGCGAGGACTTCGGGCCGCTGGCTCACCGCGTGTTACGGGCGGGTGTCAGATGGCACCTATGAGTGGCGCGAAGGCTGGGAGCCCACCACCTTCTGCGCCACCCTGCCCGTCGCTCTGGGAGGCGAACAGGGAGGCGAACAGTCGGATGTCGCCCCCATTCCTAGAGCGCCCCAGGTTGGATCCGCTCTCCCCCCTCCATCCACGGTGGCCACCGGGCACACCGTTCACAGTCCGGTATGGTCGGGTACCGGGACAGCGAGGGGCCTATTATGCGGGTTGGGACCCCCTGATGTACATGCGGTCTGATATGCCACCGGTGGCAAATCAGCAGCCGAGTTACCAGGCCGACGGGGGTCCCAGCGGGTTCGGATTCCGCGGAGGTTCCCGCTAGGGACACGCCGCCCACTTACAGGGTGCCGCCACTCCACAGACGGTCATGCTCCCCACCGCCTCGGTGATAGCGTGGAGTTCGGACGGCAAATCTTGTTTGGCACGAGCACTATTGGACTCGGGGGCCCAGGGGTGCTTAGTCTCGTGCAACCTTGTAAGACGGTTGGGCATTTCGGTAAGGGAGTATCCACATTCCATTCGGGGAATTGGGAACACGGAAGTCGGTTCCGTTAAGGGAGTATGTCGGATTACTCTCTCGTCACGGGTGGATTCATCGGTAAATCTGACGGTCACGGCATTAGTCATGCCTAATGTGATGGGCTCACACCCTCACGTACGGTTGTCGCCCTCGGTGCGACAGTTGGTCGCTGGGTTGTCACTGGCTGACCCGGAGTTTGATATTCCGGGCCCAGTAGACATTTTATTGGGTGTTGATGCCTTGGGATACCTGTTAGTGCCAGGTGTCCACGTGTTGCAGGCGACTGGTCTGGTTTCGGTCAACACCAGACTGGGCCATGCGGTAATGGGTCCGGTCATGCCGGCTGCCCCACGCCTAGCGACTCGTAGTCCCTTATTCGGTTCTGTACTCTCGGAGGTGATACAGAAGTTTTGGGAGGTGGAGGAACCACCTACGGTCCGCCGGTTGGACCCGGTTGAAGAAGAGTGTGAACAGTTTTATCGGAAAATACTGGTCGCCTTCGGTCAGGTCGATTTCTCACACGTCTTCCATTTCGGAGTGATGGCCCGCCGCTGGGCAGTTCACACCATGCAGCCGAGACGCGGCTTCTGTCGATGGAACGACGCATGAAGCGTGACGGGATTTTCCGGCAGAAGTACGTCGACTTCATGCGGGAGTACGAGTCGCTCGGCCACATGTCGGTTTCGGGTATCGACTGGAAGCGTGAAGACCACTGCTTCCTGCCCCATCACGCGGTCTTGAGGACCCCGGAGGGCAAAATACGGGTAGTGTTCGATGGATCGGCATCAACATCTAACGGAATGAACCTGAACCAGTGTTTGCATTCAGGGCCGAAGTTGTATCATGACATCGCGGATGTTATCACACGGTTCCGTCGACACAATGTTGTGTTTGTAGCTGACATCCGGATGATGTTTAGACAGACGGTCATTCACCCTGACGATAGACGGTATCAGCTGATACTGTGGCGAGAGAGCCCAGATCAGCCCATCAGGGTGTACGAGCTGAACACCAACACGTACGGGCTACGGTCTAGTCCTTATTTGGCGATTCGCACTCTACGGGAGTTAGCGGATCGAGAACGGTTAAATTTCCCTAGAGGAGCAGCGATCCTGGAGCAGGACCTCTACGTGGACGATATCTGTACCGGTGCAGATTCCGTAGAGGAGGCGCTCGCTCGACGGGACGAGCTAGTTGAGCTCTTACGGGGTGGAGGTTACGAGCTCCGGAAATGGATGTCGAACTCTCCAGAGTTACTGACTGGTCTTCCGGATGACTACCAGCAGGATCCCCACATTTTTGAAAATTTGGAAAATCCAAATATGTTGTCGGTATTAGGCGTCCAGTATTAGCCGGTGTCAGACATGTTTTCGTATCGGGTCGAGTTGGACTCCCCGAAGGTCTGGACGAAACGGAACGTCCTTTCAACGGTGGCTAGGACATTTGATCCAAACGGGTGGATCACCCCGGTAACATTTCAGCTCAAGTGTTTTATGCAGCAATTGTGGTCTGCTGATCTGAAATGGGACGACCCGATCGGCGGGTCATTGAGCTCAGAGTGGGAATCGTTCTTTTCGACCCTCCCTGGCATCAATCGGATTTCACTGCCACGGAGGTTGGTCCCCACCAAACGATACACCGCCACCCTGCATAGGTTTTGCGATGCCTCGGAGAAGGGCTACGGAGCTGCGGTGTATCTGCGTACGGTCGACTCCTCGGGGGAGGTTGATGTGCGGTTGGTCATGGCCAAGAGCAAGGTTGCGCCGTTGCGCACTCGCCTGACCATTCCCAAATTAGAGCTTTCGGGAGCGGCTCTCCTGACTCGTCTGCTCAACCACACGATGACGGTTCTTCGTGGGTCAATAGCGTTAGAAGATACGGTCTACGCTTGGACGGACAGCCAGATCGTGTTATGCTGGCTGAAGGCTTCAGTTCACAAGCTGGAGATTTTTGTGGCGAATCGGGTTTCGCAGATGTTGAATTCGGAGGTTCCCTTAATCTGGAGACATGTTCCAGGGGAAATGAACCCAGCAGACTGTGCGTCTCGTGGGTGTCACGCTCCGGAGTTAGTTGGACATCCCTTGTGGTGGGGTCCAAAATGGTTGACTCAAGCCGAATCGGATTGGCCAATGAGTCCACGCGTTACCACGGCGAACGGCGCCTTGACAGTCGGTGTCTGTACGACGCAACCAGAGCCGGAAGAGGAGTTCAGCCTGCTGGAACGGTACAGCTCGCTCGACAAGCTGGTCAATGTGACCGCCTGGATCTTCCGATTTGCGCGGAATTGTCGTAATTCTGAGGCGCAACGGGTGCGGACACAGGTCCTGACACCACGGGAACGGAGCCATGCGTTGTTCGCATTGGTACGGAACGTGCAGACGGTGCACTTTAAGTCCGAACTGGACATTCTGAGACGCGGACGCGTCCAACTGAAGGGAGCTGTGGCTCGGCTCAACCCGTTTATTGACCCTCAAGGATTGCTGAGGGTAGGAGGTCGGCTGCGGAATGCCAACCTGCCTTATGCGGCTCGCCACCCGTTGTTACTCCCTAGGAAAGGGAAGTTGGTCGAACTGTTGATACAGGATCGACACATTCGGAATGAGCATATCGGTTGCCACGCCTTGATGGCGTTTCTCCAGCGCTAGTTCTGGATTCTATCGGGAAGACGCTTAGTGCGTAGCGTCGTATTTCGGTGCCTGCCTTGTTATCGGGCCAAGGCGGCTACGATGCAGCCCCAGATGGGTGATTTGCCATCGGATAGGGTTAACGAAATCCGGCCCTTGGCGGGTGTCGGAACGGATTTCGCGGGACCATTCATGGTCAAGTCTTCACAGCTACGGAACGCCAGATTAGTGAAGGCATACCTGTGCGTCTTCGTGTGCTTGGCCACGAAGGCAGTCCACTTGGAGGTGGTCAGTGACCTCACTACGGAGGCATTTATCGCTTGTCTGGATCGGTTCGTCTCACGAAGGGGCCTCCCGACATTAATCCGTTCGGACAACGGCACAAATTTTGTCGGAGCCAGGCGATATCTGCAGGAGGTCACTCAATTCCTGAACGGTAACCAGGACGCCATCGGTACGGCTTGCTCCCGACGTGGGATTGAAAGGGTTTTCAGTCCGCCGGGATGTCCTCATTGGGGAGGAATATTTGAGGCTGCGGTTAAATCGGCTAAGTCGCACCTGACGAGGATCATCGGTGAGACCTCTCTACGCTTTGAAGAGCTTGCGACGCTGTTCTGTAAAATTGAAATGACACTGAACTCGCGTCCGTTGTGCCCGCTCAGTTCGGATCCAAATGATTTGGAAGCGTTGACGCCGGGTCACTTCCTGATAGGTCAGCCCCTTAACGCCCTGCCAGAATACCCATTCGGTGATGTTAAGTTAAGTCGGTTAACTAGGTGGCAGATGTTGCAGCAGATGGCTCAAGATTTTTGGAAACGGTGGTCCCTTGAGTACTTGCACATCTTGCAGCAGCGCCTTAAGTGGACTGACCGGACGAGCCCCCCTCAAGTCGGTGATTTGGTGCTGATTAAGGATGCGAACCTGCCATCATTGAGATGGTGACGAGGACGGATCGTCAATTTGTACACGGGTCGGGATGGCACGCCTCGATCAGCAGAAGTCAAGGTGGGGGACTCGGTCCTCAAGAGAGCGGTCGCAACACTTTCTCGCCTTCCTATTGATTAGGGACAGGTTCGGGCCTGTCCGGGCGGGTGACTGTTTAATATTTATGCTTCGGAACGCACCGGTTTTGTTGCGCGGATCGACCGCGAGTAATCGGGACATCACTAAGCGGAAACGGACCGCAGCTGTCACTCGTATCGAAACGAGATGAAAAATTGGAGGTTATCTTTCCTTTTCTCATCGGGAGAACAACATGTCTGCTCAGGCATCGTGCCATTGATGGTATTTGGGTGTACCAATTACTAAATACAGGCGTCGGGCCTGGTCGGAGTGTTAATCATCTACATCGTCGGGAAATAAGTAGATTCGCGTCAGCGGTCAAGTGATCCGTGTTGATTGGACATCGTCGTATCGGTAGCGGCGACTCCACGTGTCGGCAGGCAGCACGCCGGCGACAGCGTCGGCCGCGACGGCAAGGTTTCGATTCCTCTCCTATCCCAAAACTGTCTCCTCTCCCGCATTCCTGTCTCGAATCGAGCTTTCAATCTACCAGTCTGCGACGACAAGGTCAGTAACAATTCAACTCACTTTTCTCTCACGTGCTGGCAAAAGCCCACCCCCTCATGATTCCACGCCGTTCGGTTGAGGCGTGGAATTAAACACACAGATATTATAGTGTATTTATATATAATAGAATAAGTTATGTTAAAAAAATAAAATAAATTATATGCTAGAAAGTAAAAAAAAATGTTTTTATTCAGCAATTTATTTACATAATTATATCAAAAACACACTTAAAATAACTGTGTAGGTAATATTTTCAGGGGACAAAGATACATAGTAGTAGCTATTCTCAACTTACCTATTATGAGTTCTGAGTACCGCATGGTAGGCAGAGCCACAATCGCTGCGCCATAAAGGTACTAATAAAACAAACGAATACAATTATTTCGCATTAATCTAGCACTTTCAAACTAAGATAATTTACTTGGCGAAATCCCAACATCATTTATATAAAAAGATCGATAAAAACTTGAGCGCGAAACACTACACAACACTAGTGATATCGCATGATTTTGCTAAAAAAAGACAAGTAATTCTCATCACCGCAGGTGAGAAAGAGACATTTTCAAAAGACATCAACGGGTAGTGCAAGTTCTATTAATTATTGAATATCATGAACCGTTGTATCTTGAACTTTGCTTCACTGGCAAAATAAAATTATTTTTTGAGGATTTTACGTACCAGTGGAATGTTATACCATCTTTTTGGAAGTTTGAAGTCTTGGTAGACTTCCCACACCACTTTACACTACAAAACGGCATTAAAATGTCTGTTTTTTTCGACAAATATTTTTTTAAGGTTATATTTTTGACAATACGCACAGGTCTGACACTTGGTCGCGACTGAAGAAGCGCGATTCAAGCTTTGTTTCGTATAATACCTATTGAGCTAATGCGTGGTGCGCGTCGGTTGCCTTGTATACGGTATCTATTGGGGGTGATCTGTGGTACCAACTAACGAAAGTAGCAGAAACAGCTCTTCTCGCCTGCCACGGATATGTAGCATCAGCACTACGCTATGGAACTGTGATATGGGGTATTTCGGTGGATATGAAAAGACTCATACAGAAACGTTGCATTAGGACTACATGTGGTGTAAGCCCATATGAGCCATGTAGACCGTTATTTAAACAATTAAATCTACTACTCTAACTGGTATCTACATTTTCGAAATAAGAATATTTGTAAGACTTAACATAAATTTGTTCACAAATTTGTCCAGCGTTACTTAAATTAATACTCGATTCCCTAATCACTTAGTTCTTCCCACAGCCAATACAGCATTGCACAAAAGGAACTGTTACGCAATGACTGTAAAGATACTTAATGGTATTCCAGCAGAGTTACAATACCTACACCTGCCTATTTTTATGGAAAATGGCTGGTACATAATGGTTACTATCACATGTCCGAATTTTAATAAAATTAAATCTCAATTTAATAAATAATGACTTGGCTAACAATGGTACATGTAGATCTAATTGTATATTTTTGTCAACTGCACTATTATTTTCTTATTATTTTGTATCGTATTAATTAAGCAAATACCTTTGAATTTTGACATCAAGTATTTTCTATTTTTTTGACTTTTACAAACGATTTAAATATTATTATTATTAAAAAAATATATGTTACTCAATTTTAATATTACAGATACAGTAATATATTATTATATTAATAATTTGCATGCCCAGCGATGGCTAAATTTGTGAGACTATTAAATATTTGAAGAACCTGTGTATAACCACATTTAGAGCAAATAAACGAATCTTTGTATCTTTGATTCCTCACGAGGCCCGCCGTGATGCTCCGCTCATCTAAAACACTCGAAAATTTATGCTTATTTGTTGTTTATGCTAATAGCTACTAGCTTTTTCAAGATCGTCTAATTTGACATAACAGACGCGCAAAAAACGATTTGCTGCTGTTAAATATAGTTTCATAGTACCAAAAGTCGATACAAAAAAAAGGAGAACGGTTTTTGAGGGGAAACTTAAATAGTCCTTTTGCAGGCCTTCTAATTGTTGCAGATAGTACGATAAAGCAGGCAGTCCAGTTTAGGTCCTGCTTTAAGAGTTGGTATTAGCCCTCCTGATCTCTTGTCATTCAAATAAGAGTTTATAATGGGAAAGACTGTGCAAAACTTTTTGGTAGCCCCTGGCACTGTATGTTTGTAACACAAAAGAGTTTCATTTGTCTAAGGTTTGTAACTTGATAAACATTGTCAACAGCAACAAAAAGTTTCATTCATCTTAGGTTCTATGGATATCTGGATATTGACAATTAATTTCACTGATGAACGTAACTCTTTGCATAAATTTGGGCTAGCCTTTAGAAATACAGCCGTTTCAGATGATTTTGCAAATTTTTTGCTATGCTTCGTTAGTGGTTTATAGATTTATAGATAAATATTCGATAGTTATTTTTCGAGTTATATTTTTTTAAAACACTATTTCAAGCATTCGGGAACGTAGGGATGTAGGAGTATTAGGGTGGGGAAACGACATATTTGCCATTTTTATAACGTTAGATGTCGTTAAAAGTTCATTGAGGTCGTCTCCTTGACCTTGAACTTGACCTTTCGAATATATTTCGCAGAAAATTCTCAGTTTTGCTACTTTTTTTTGCTCAATGTCGTAAAAAAATGATTGACCTTGACGACCTTTCGTGCATATTTCGCAGAAAATTCTCAGTTTTGCCATTTTTTCGGCTCGATGTCGTTCAAAGTTCATTGAGCTCGATTTCATTGACCTTGACCTTTCGTGCATATTTCGCTGGCTACGAGGTCAATGAACTTTGAACGACATCTAATGTTAAAAAAACGGCAAATGCTTTATTTCCCACCCTAATACTCCCACATCGCCACGGTACCGAATGCTTGAAATGGCGATTTAATAAAAATTATAACTCGAAGACTAACTATTTCCGACGATTCGCGTATCTTGAAATCATCTATAAATCCTCTAATAAAGGGTAGAAAAAATCAGCAAAACCATCTGAAACGGCCGTCTTTCTAAAGTTTCTAAAGTAGAACCCAGAGGTTAAATGTGCCTCTTCTACCCAGTGTATGGAAAGTTGTGACAATTTATGTATTGTATTGATGAGACAACATTTTGCAGACTCGGGAGTACCTAGCGCACACAGCACGTGTGACAGCCGTACAGTTCTCACTCGGCTGTGAATGGATGCTGTCTGTTAGTCGAGACAAACTGTTTGCATATCACTGCAGTGAAACTGGTAGAAGAATTGGTGGATATTCCTTCGAAGCATGGTGCACGGCATTGCAGTATCCTTTTTAAATGACTTCTATGTTCTTAAAGGTTAAGATTTTGTGGCTAAATGTTTTTATTTTTTCTTGATCTTGTTTAATTTTTCCACTCAGGTAATGGTCAACTATTATAATTACATCCCAAACTCGTGGGTTGATATTTCATCAACATGCAACAATATTCCTCAACACTGATACCAGATTCGACTCCCAGTCAAAATACGCCTTTGTAGGCGACTACAGTGGTCAGATAACAATGTTAAAATTAGATAATAATGGCGCTACACTAGTCACTACGCTAAAAGGACACACTGGGTAAGTTTTTAATAAAAATTACAGTTTATCGCTGATTTACTAACTGATTTTATATAAGATACGAAATAATATGATCCTAATTTCCTTGAACGATTTTAAGTCACGCAGTCACAAGTTCACGCTAAACTCGCTAGCTAAACATTAATGATGGATGATGGAAATATCTTGATATCAATTAACTTGTATGTCTTTTAAGCTTACAATTATTTATATATAGTAAGTAAGAGAACAAGTAGGTTCATCATCTACAAACCTCTATTGTGTTAGTAGTTAAGTTATTTTTAAGTAGTTAGTTGTTAGTAATTTGTTTACCTACCTGCAACAAAGTGAGGTAAAGTCAATTGCCTCACTCCAATAAATTATTAGACCTCCTTTCAATCTTTATTCAAACACCTTTCTCATCAGTATTAAAAACATTTAACAAGTTTTTTGTAGGCGCATCAGCCTGATAAAAACAAATCGTTTACTTTAGTATAAATTGTTTAACTAGCCGTGTAATTGTTAAGTTATGTCAATTGTTATTTAACTTCACTGAAATAAATGAACTTCGAAAAACAAAAACAAACAGTCACAAGTTGCTTTAGTTATGTGAAATCTGCCATAAAATGGTCTGTAATGGGTCAGCAAAACAATGAATACTTAGTTAACCAGGACAACAAAAACATTTCTGGCCTGTTTGAACAGGCGAGAAAAAACATTGTGTTCAAAGAGCAAGTCGACCAATCACATCGGCCCGTCCACTGCTTAGACCAATAAGAAAACGCCTTGTGCTGCGTATGACATGAAATCGTCCAAACGGAATCAGAACAACGGTCATGTCATTAGGGTTCCGTAGCTTAAAAATGAAAAACGGAACCATTATAGGATCATTCGTGTGTCTGTCCTATGTATGTAATGGTAATGTTAAACGACCGATTCTGAACCGATTAAGTTGAAATTGGTACATTTATGGCTTTATGTGACCCAAACACACGGAAGTGTTACGTATATAAGCAAATACATTTTAAATTTGGGGGGCAAATCAGTTTTTTTTTTTTATCAAACTATGTCGTGTGATATCTCAAATAAATTATTGCGAGAACTTGAATATTAGGACAGGAAAAATATAGATAAATGTATGATTTGATTGGGGGAGCACAATTTCCTTACGTACCACCGCACACAAACTTATAAATGCATTTTGTTACATACATGGAGTATAAAAGTAGCCACACCAACTTTGTTAATAACATTTTGCTTTTTTAACACACAGGAAAATTAAAGATACTTACCTAATCTCCATGCAAGAAACTTGAATACCTTTGTGCGGTGGTACGGTACCCTTCGGGCGCGAGTCCGACTCGTACTTGACCTTTATTTTTTTTACGGTGCATTTTTGATGCACAAATTGTTTGATGATAAGTTAATTACGAAAGATAGCCAAAGTTTGATCTACAATTAATTTATCTAGTGACAGTGATTGTATAGACGCGTTGACGCCTACCGAATTGCAGGAGGCTGCAAAGTCGGTCGCGGACGTAAGATTATTATGAGAATTGCTATTTATTTCCTTGCAGTAGGTACTCGTCAAACTCACTCGACTAGCCTCTACAATAATGTACTATTCGGTGGCATCGCGACCACGAACTAGGATCGAATCCGGTGGGAAAAACTCATAGTCTTGGATTTTAATAATAATAATACCTTGGACACTATTTAAACACATTGATCGAGCCCCAAACTAGGGTTCCCCGTATCTTGGGTACTAGACAACGGTACACATACTTATATAGATAAATATTATACTTAGATAGATAAAGAACCACGACTAGGGTACAAACATCCGTTTTCATCAAACAAATATTTGCCTCCACCGGGATTCGAACCCGGGACCCTTGGCTTCGTAGGCAGGGTCACTGCCGACTCGGCCATTCGTATTATGTTTCTCTTGTCGCTGTTTTTGGTTCCACGACACGGTATCCTAGTGTGGGGCCAAAAGCAATGTTATGTCGTGAGTAAGCGAGACAACGAGCGTTATTTGCGGTTGGCTACTAACTTCTACATTGACGCTTTTGAGGGAATACGCGTTTCCTCATGTTTAAAATAAACAAAGCTCGCGTCAGAGTTCCGGAATACCAGCCGCCATTGTACTTCCAAATTTGATCACGGATATAAATATGACGAGGCGTTGTTTTGCAGATCTGTGCGGGTATTGAACTGGGCGGCGCAGCCCCAGCTGCTGTTCAGCGGGTCCTTCGACCAGACCATCATCGTGTGGGACATCGGCGGGCAGAAGGGCACCGCTTATGAACTGCAGGGACATAGGTATGGTGACATATGCGTAAGCTGTTAGTCATGTAATAGTAGGTTGTTATACAAGGTAGGTAAGTCATCATTCACATCCGAGATCGAGCCAGTGGGTGTTTATGGTTCGAGGGTGTAATTGATCACTTACACCCGAGTGCAGTACTCTACTTTTCATCACTAATGCGAGGAAATAAACAACAACTTACAAAGCAAATGTTTATTAAAATTATATTTCCAACAACGTTACAACAAAATTACCTTTTTGACAGTTCCTAAAAAGTATCTATTTTGAATTGTCCAAAACCATGTTCAACCATCCTCTCCCCAGCAACAAAGTGACCGGCCTCTGGTACGTGAGTGCGTGCGAGCGCCTCGTCTCGGCGGGCGAGGACGGCGCGCTGGGCGTGTGGGAGATGGGCGTGCGCCGGCGCGAGACGCCCGCCTGGAGGGAGGCGGACCTGTGCCAGCTGTGCCGCGCGCCCTTCATCTGGAACGTGCGGGCGATGATGGAGAAGAAGCAGCTGGGTATGATGTGGTTTACTTGCCTGACCCTCTTCAGCACTCCTCAAATCTCGAAATCATCGCTGCTAGCGGGCCCGTGATGCCGGTTAACAAATAAACAGATGTTAGTTGTCGCGTTAGAAACATATTGCTCTGGTTTGATTGAGGTCAAGCTGGGATAACTCTGTAGGGGGCGCAGTGTGCAGTGGGTTTGGAGAAACGTCTGAATGATCAAATAGCTTCTTTAAAACATTCAGCAAGCGAAGGAGCGGCCAGCTGAAACAAATCCCGAGGAAGCGAAAAAAATACGGTTGTTCTTAAGAACCATGGCTAAGATTAATAATTTACTGAGTGTCACGAGCTAGAAAGCGAGTTTAGCCTCTGCACCAACGTCAGAGGAACTTTGATTTCACCTTCACCTCCCCGCGGATTGACACAGGCGCCCTCTGCAGCGAGTTTAGGAAACCATACATTTCTGAAACTCGTAGCAGAGGGCGCCCGTATCTGAAGTCAATACTTATTGATTTATCAGCTTACGAGATTAGACGAGATAAGACAGATAAAATTGCGGAAACTTGTATTGGAATACTTTACCAGGTAAGTAAAGTAAATAAAAAAAGTGGCTGGGAATCGAACCTGTACGTCTCGCTGGGAATCGAACCCGAACTCTCAGTCCTTGTAGTTAATACAGCAACCGTTGGCTCAATTTTCGATTCTTTTTTCCACCCGATTTGGAAATTTGTACCACCAGTCGATTGTGTCGATTGTCTACTCTACACCAACCAGGCTTCTGCTTTAGAGTGTCTTACAAGTCACGGTGTATAATATACACGCTGAATTTTTATATGTTTTGTTCCCAAAGCGTAGCAACTAATAATCAGTTGTACTGTCGATTTGTAGAGTCAGTTTATATTTGAAATGATAATTAAAAAAATAAAATTAATTGAGAAGGCATTACCAAAAATTTAGTTGAGATCGAGTTGAAATGTAGCCTATGGCGGTGAGCCAGATTCCAGCTGTCTATGGGCCGCAGCCCGGAACCCGCCTTGGGGGGGATCTACCAAACATGCTCAGAAACATATACAATAATACAGCGATAATAAAAAAAAATAGAAGTAAAAAAAACCTATGAAAAAGCTTTTATTTAAATGCTCTAAAAAGGATAAAAATAAACTTTAAATTGGATCAAAACCAGCAATTAATTACATCACACAATTTATTATGATATAAAAGCTTGCTGCGAGATTTACTTGTGTAGATGTGGTTACCCATCTATTTTACAGAATGTGTTATTGAATTGACAGAAGATGTAATTATATATTTTATCTACATACGTATTATAAACACTCTTTTTTATTTATGTTAATTTTGGACCTATCTTGTTTAATAATTAGTTAAATGTTTAGTTTGGTTTAGGTAGTTTCTTACACTTTCCACCTGGTGACATTAACGAGTTCAAACCTATATATATACTTTCTGGGTCCTAGACTGAACCAGCGTCACAGGCCTTCCTGTGACATATGCTGAGTCTGAGCCTTTTTGCTGAAGCAGCATGTGCACATGGCAGTGAAACCACCACAACTTTATGTGGGTAATGGCTGTATGGAGAATAAGAATGGTATGAATGATATATTTTTTTATTTTTTTTGTTTGTAGCTGTTTAAATCTCTGTTTTGCCTTGAGTTTTTCTTTTATTGTATGTGTTTTATAATTCATAATTCTTCATTGCCCATACACATATTAAATTTAAAAGGTTACATTAGAAGAAATCGTATGAACAAAGGCGATCTTATCTTTAAATAGAGATTTCTTCCAGCAATCCAAGGCATGAAAGGGAAATGTATCATGAAAGGGTAGGCAGTGTACAATATCCAATATCTAATCTATACTAAAATACATATAATATAAAATACGGAAAATAAAATACTTATATACCAGACTACTAAATACAATAGATACATATACCTGCAAATATTGTTTATATATTATAATGATATACATACTATAACTCTCACGAAAGAGAGAGGAAGTGCTCTTTTACCCGGTTTTTGAAAGAGACAAGTGTGGGACTGTTTCTTATCGCACAAGGAAGTGCGTTCCACAGTCGAACCGCCTGCAGCCTGAATGTGTGCTCATATGCCGAGGTGCTATGCCTTGGTGTGGCTAAGTGTGAGACCGTGTCAGATCTCCGGTGTCGATCTCCTGAAAAGAGATACTAAAAGCGGTCTCGAAGGTAGCTGGGGTAGCGCGGATTTTTCAATATATTGAAAAGGTAAGAGAGAATATGAGTGTCTCGGCGACCACGAATCGGAAGCCACCCCAACTCTTTGCGATATTTAGAAACATGGTCGAATTTGCGCAGCCCGAAGATAAATCGAATCCCAGGATTCTGAAGTCGTTCGAGTTTGTTCAGTAGATCTTCGTTCGCGCTCGCCCAACAGACATCGGCGAAGTCGATTAGCGGCAGGATAAGGGACTGAGCAAGGGTGATTTTGGTCTGCCGTGGCAAGAAGTACTGCAAACGTCTGAGGGAGTGAAAAGACGCAAAGACCCGTCTGCTGACCTCGCTGACACGTGGAGACCAAGACAGCAGGTTGTCAAAAATAACCCCAAGGTTTTTCGCCTGATCTGTATACTCTATTGTGATGCCATTGTATGACACAGGAACTATAAGTTTTTGTATCAAGGAAAGCGTGTGCCTGGTTCCTAAAAGCATGGCTTGTGATTTGGTCGGGTTTACCAACAGCCCGTATGATGAGGCCCAGTCTTTCACATTTCCGAGATCAGCATTCAGTGCCTCCACGGTTGAGGCTACATCGCAGGGGCAAAAGTGGCGTTAAATTTGGAGATCATCTGCGTACAGATGAAACGAAGAAGAGATAACGTCGGAGATAGAGTTGATGAAGACTGAAAATAGTAGAGGAGAGAGAATACCACCTTGAGGAAAGATTACACCTGAGGAAAGATTACACCATTGAGTTTTGGTCTCTTCAGACTTAATGCGTTGCTGACGACCTCTCAGGTATGAGTGGAACCAGTTAACAGCATGAACGGAGACATTCAGTCTTTATGCTAGTGTTTGTGCTGATACAGCAAATAAATGGATATTCTATTCTATTCTATTCTATTAATTGTACGTATTCTCGTTTTCTCGTAAAAAAGTGGTCGTGACTATTTTAGATTAGATGAGTAGACATTGTACATAGGTAGATAGTGTATAGTGAAAAGATATTTAATTTAATGCAGTGATTCGTAAATAAACATTTAAAAAAATGCCAAAATCGAGGTTATTAGATCTATTATGATAAAAGTGACGTTGACATAAAAGTAATTTGTAAATATGTAAAAATCTGCATCGTATAAATTACCATAACAAATTTAAAATATCATATTCATATTCTTTATTGCACAGAAATCTTAATAGTAAGGTAACAAAAGATTTTATGAGCAAAGGCGAGCTTATCTCTAAAGAGAGATTTCTACCAGGACAGGAAAAATTGTGCAACAGGAGAGTCCTAGTACGAATCTAATTGTTTACAACTAAAACATAATAATGTAATAAATGATATATACTAAATAAAATACAAAAGCAAAAAATAAAATATATATCAAACATATACTACTACTACCGGGTCAAATATATGAAAATATATTTATATATGGTAAAACTATAAAATATTTTAAAGGAAAATTTTAGACCAAAATCTCTTTTATTTGTTTTGGAAAAACTAACTACCTATAATTGCAAGGCGGAGGCGCTTGCAAAATAAAGTGAAAAGAGTTTAGCCAGAACAGGTTTTGCGTTTTGTCTCCTATCCCGCACCCAGCTCCTCTCTTGCCCTACCCCGTCACCCCTGCACTACGCGTGCACGCGTAAACAAGTCAACTCACACAATTGCATTTGTGGTGCCGTGGAAATTAAATTTAGATCGGTATAATAAATAGTTCATGCCACTTGTAACGTTTTTTCAAAGAAATGGAGAAAGACTAAAATCTTAATTATAATATTTCATAAAAATATTCACAATTATGTGTGGGTTCTAAATAATATACAAAACGCCTGTTCTTACAAGCGCCATTGGTTTTAAACGTGATGTCACTTATTTTTATATCTATCCGATTTAACTGCACAATAGGCACAGTAGCGAGCATTTAACGGTGCACTTTTGGTTTTATCAGTCTTTTGGCTGTCAGACGTTATTTGCTTTGAAAAAAATGACACATATTGGGGTGCTGACGGCGTTTACTTCAATATATGATCTGGGCTCGACCAACCCATGTTTCGTGCCCTCAATCAAATCAAATCAGAATCAAATGTCTTTATTACTGTAGATATTTACATATACTTAGCAAACGTAATTTTTTGCCTCTGCTGTACATAGGACCACTGTGGGAGAGAAGGGCGAAGCAACTCCCACAGATTGATTTTTAGATCTCTTTTAAAAATTGTTTACTAATATGAATATTACAATATTAATTATTATAATGAATAACCAGGAATAAATAATTACAAATTTTCAAACACCAAGTTCTGTGTTAACTTTTCCTGTCAATCGATAACGCAGATGTCAGTCGGAGCGTAAACAAATATTGATATTATAGTTTTTTAGTTGTATAATTGTAACAACCAGCCATAAGTACTCCAAAACTGTGTGCAAGTGTAGTCACGATGAGTGTTATTTAAAACATAATTAGATATCTACAAATAAGCTAAAATTTCATAAAAAAATGAAGTACGTATTTCTTAGCATGCCTCATTGCCCTCCAATTGACTGCTAGAGCATCTGAACGGTGCGCGACCCGCTTGTACAGTGTGAGGCTCCACCATCGTGTACTGTAATCAATATCTCCTCATCAGGTCTCCGCCAGCACCACTGTCGCTGGTGCGGCGCGGCGGCGTGCGCTGCCTGCTCTCCGCACCGGCTGCCGCTGCCGGTGATGGGCTTCGAGTTCCCGCAGCGCGTCTGCACCGTCTGCTACGAGTCGCTGAGGCATGAGCCGTGAGTAACATGTGCTTCTTGCTTAATGTCTCCCACAAGATAAGTTTTGCTGTAAGTTGCTCTTGTTTTGTGGCTCAAATGCTAAAAGGAGCCCTTGTAGGAGCACTTCGTTGTCGGCCTGTCTGTATGTTTTGATCACGTGGTTCGATAAAGAAAAAAAATCCCCAGGTCTTGGATGTTTACATGTATGTGATGTCGCTGTTTCTGGTTTCCACGACACGGGGTATCCTAGTGTGGGACTGGAAGCAATATATGTACTTGTATATAAATGTTATGTTTGTGTTTTTTTTTAACTCTCCACCCTTCCCTGTTCTATATCATATCCCTATTTCACTTAAGAATTGTGTCCTGAGTATGGCGGACAATGAAACCAAGTCCCTCGAAAATTGCCGGCAAAGAGTAGTTGAGGCTCCCATTACCGACAGAGGTGGAAGTCTGAGGTAACCATAGATCTAGCAACACTCAAGATACTCCTGCGACGTTCATTCACCTCCCATGCTCCACAAGGAAGACGTTTGTGAATCTTTCTGACGTCGCTCAGTTTATAATTTCTCACGACACAGGATATCCTAGTAGTGTGATGCAAAGAGACAGAGCGGTGACTCTAGTCCTCAAAGTTATCCTGGGACCTTGATCTGACGCCGTCATAGCGTCCGTCACTCTCTTACTGACGCGTGGAGAGCGAGTACGAGCGAGAGAGGGAGGCGCAACGCAATCCTCGCGGATGCCAGCTTTGTGGCTTAGTAAATGTTGATGTTTGTTTCCAGCCGCGAGTCGCTGGCGTCCTTCCACGACATGAAGCACTCTGTCGCGTCGCTCTACGTCGACGAGGCGACGGGCCGCATGTGCACCGCGGGGAAAGACCGCGTCATCAAGGTGTGGGACATCAGTGTCCTGGTGGCGCCCGCGGCGACTGCCTCCACTAGCGACCACTAACAGACGGTGGTGGCGTATCGGAAGAATATCGAGCAGTAGGAAGAGGCCACTGGAAGGCACAGTGTCTATGTATATTTTATCGCTAATAACATCTGTAACAGATTATTTAAACAGCGATCGATATACTTCTGCGCTCGTGACTATACTTTCCGATTCTGGAGCGGCAGATACGGCACACTGTGTATAGGCCAGCGGATACTAAGGGAAAAGTGGTGGAAAGAATGGTTGTATTTTGGAACATAATTAACTTGTACTTACTGTTCTTACAGGAGGGGAGGCCAAGAGGGGTTATTGTGACTTACTCGAGCGCGTCAGATTCAGATATTGAAGATACCTTTCACCCTGATTAGTAACTCCACCAAATCTGAGCTTTCAATCTAGAGCTGAGCGGTCAAGGCAACAAAAAATAAGTCTACAAGTTGGGTTTACTCGAGCGCGTCAGACTAAGATGATGAGTTAATTACATTCAGATGTACATTGCAACAAATCTGTCGATTTGATGTAAGGGACTTTTTTTGTTAGTAAACGGTGTTAGGTATCCCCCATGGCCTAATCTCGCCGGCTCCCCTACCAATACAGTATAATAAATAAGGTTAATAGTGATTCAATATCAAAGAAGTGTGCGTAGTCTCGAAGGATAGGGTCGTTCGAACAAGATCATGGTGTGCTTCACTGCCTGGATCGCGGATCCTTAAGGCAGAAACTATTTTACTCCGTGGTTTAGAAAAACTCATTGTTTTGCTTTCATTGTTTAATTTAAATACCTAACATATTGTATGTGGTACGGTACGTTGTTGTAAAGTCTGGAAAGTGAGCGATAGATAGACGCGTGAGTTTGAGGACCGAGCCGCAGGCGGGGCCCTCTGAGAGACGAGTCCATCTATTGCATTTTTGGCCGAGCCATTGCCTAGTGCTTTTCATGACTACTGCGAGGAAATAAAATTAATTCTGCAGAAAATTAACTTTTACATAAATTAGGTTTGGATCCTCCGCCCCCAGTTGAACGAAACTCATTGATCCGCCATCGACCGCAATTTACAGCACAAGTTGAGGCACACTTTTACCGACGCGACGGCATGATGGTCGGTACAAACCGACACAGCGTATGTGCAGAACCGTAACCAGCCAACAAAGTTTTTTCTGGCCGGTTCAAACAGGCCAGATTTGTTTTTGTTGCCCTGGTTATATACTAATTGTTTTACGGCCCCATTACTGACCATCATTCGCCACATTTCCGAGCAGTGGAGTGAAAAAGTATTATTCGCAAAAGATTTCATTTATCAGTGTATATTTAAAGCAAAACTACATTTATATTATGTTTTATTTTTAGATGTTTAACGAAATCTCCATCAATCTGCAACGATACTGTAATTAAAAACTAATACACTAATCATATGTCTAACGAAATTAAATTGTCTATCTTATATACATGTTACGGCTAATAGAATAGCGGTTAATCCTAGCTAGGTTTAACTGGTTGAACCTAGCATAATCCGCGGGGTTATTACGTCGCATCATAAACCTCAAAGAGAGCTTATGATTTGTGTGTAAATAAACTAGTGTATGTAACTGTAAATAAGTAGGCATTAAAACTCTCGAGTCATATCACTCTCGAGTTGTAATGCCCTCCATTATGTATCAGTCACATAAACTGCTATTGCATACAGTAAGCAATCGACAAAATTGCGTAATTTCTGCTGTCAAAAGTCAATAGTAGATTGTAGCAAACAGTCAATGGTGATGCCTCTAGCGAGCAATCACATAACTAAAAAGCGAGTGATCGCTTTAGATAATACGAGTTTGGTTTGACACATCGCCGCCGATTGTGCGATGAGTGTGCGAACACTGCGCAATAGTTGCTGATTGCAGAGTTTTAGGTAATGAGCCCGCCGCTCCTCTAACTTATGCCGTGACGTGACCTAACAACAAAATACGAGGATACAAATGAGCTACGACATATTACTATTTAATGATCTAAGACTGATTCTTCGTATAGTCAGTGATAGTCCCTAGAATGTTCACACAATAATTAACCAACATTTAGATAGATGTTTCTGATAAATAATGAGAAATAAGAAACGGGCGATTCAAATAATTGTTTGGCGACTAAATACTCACTGGGTGAAAACGCCGCTCAGGGGAAGGAGCTGTCGCCCATTTAGTATTTCAGACTTTTTTATTTGCGCGTTCAATTACTGTCCATCAATAATGTTGTAAAAATTCGACTCATGACCCGTCGTACCACCAGCTCGTACGACTGGTGTCACGACTGACAGTGGTACCATCACGGACATACCTAAAGATACCAATTACCCGTGGTTACATTGAAATAAAAATATATATCATGACATCTTTTTCCAGATGAGATGGCAGAGGCATAAATTCACATAAATGGTTAAACCTTTGTTTTTTTTTGACAGGTGTTATTATTTTGACTGGTTGTTACTTATCTTGACAGGTGTCATGATTTTGGCAGATCAAAAATAGTGTCACTTGCCAAAATAGTGACACATGTCAAAATCATGACGCCTGGCAAAAAAAGGTGTTAATTTAAGTGAAGTTATGCCTCTCCCAACCCATCTCGGAAAACAAAGGATAATATTACTATATTACCTTTTTTAGCTCTAACCTTTTTTCAGTTCAGTGTAACCATGGGGCATGGGTGTTCCGTCGTACCACCAGGGTAACGAGTTGGAGGTACCACGCGTCAGGTGTCAAAAAATCAAGGTAGTTTGATGGATTATATATAAGTCAGTAACATCATTGTGTTCAAGCGTTAATATTCTTCAGCTTAATTGTTATGAAAACTAGGTGTTTGGCTGTTGTTAACGAAATTAATATATCTATCTGAAAATATGTTATTATTATCTCTATGAGTCATTTTAGGTTAACTTATCGTAAAATAAGGTTTTTGCACTACAGATGTGCTTTCCTGTGAGCGAAAAAAAATATTTGTGTGGATGATGCGTGTGAGTGAGTGCTACGCGGCTTGTAGCGCGGAGCTCTTCTCTCACACGTACCGCTGAAACGTGTCATTCACTATAGTTATTTGTGCAACTAGAGAGCAAAGTTTATTTTTGCTGCTAGTGCTTGTTTTAGTCCCGAGTGAGCGAAGGATTCTATATTTGAATCTGAGTGAGCGAGGGTAAGAGAAAGGAAAAATACGACATTGAAAAATCAAATAACATTTATACTAATTTTTCATGATAAACTTCGACTTACACTACGTAATATTTAACTAATTGTGTTATTTATCAATTAGAATGGCTAGGAGATATAATAAAATTACCTCTATTATTTGGAATTTACAGCACAGATACTGTAATCAAGTTAAACGTGTACATAACAATGAACATCGAATTATGACTCGATGCCCGTTGACTGTTTGCGATTTCGCCAATGTCCGCGGCATTCAAAATTAAAAAGCTACTTTGTCTCACTCAGTTTACTCGCAGCAAAAGTCTCTTGTTTGAGCTGTTGAGGTGAGGTGAGCATTTTACAGCAGCTCGAACAAGAGGCTTTTGCTGCGAACGCATCGAGTTATAACTCGATATTCTTTAGCTGTTTGCGATTTCGCCAACAATGTCACACTGCTGTCGGTCTTGCTTTTAAATTCCAAATAATCGAGATTATTTTATTCTTTCTCCTATCCTTTCTAATTGACAAATAAAACAATCAGAGAAATATTCCGTAGTATAGATTAGTCGAAGTTTATCATGAAAAAGTACAATAGATGTTTATTTGATTTTTCAATGTTGAATTTTTTCACTCTCTTATTTGGTATGGTCTCATTGCTATGTACAACACTAGACCAAAGTTATTTGCATCTCGTGCCTTTGAGTCCCTCGCTAACTCAGGATTCTAAAGTATAATACTTCGCTTACGAGGGACTCAAACAAGCATTCACAGCAAAAATCAACTTTGCTCTCTTGTTGCACGAATAACTATTTCCGCTCTCACCAAAAGCACTATTTAAGGATGAAAAATTATACTATCGCATGAAATTTATAAGTTTACTGAATTTGGTGAATTTTAAATACATAATTAATTTTATCCATCGGTGGTTTTCAGTAACTTCTTAACTGTGTTTAACTAAAACAAACCTCGGTGCAGTCCAGGGAAATGGCAAATGAGACACCATTTACTGTCTATGGAATGTCTATGGACCAAAATAAATAAATTTAGATTAAAATGTACATTTGGCCCACAGATAGTGATTTGGCCCAACAAATTACTTTATTCCACAGTTGGGATCAAAATTGGAATTTATACTGCGAGAAAAAATAATTGCTTTTATTATTATGTAAGGCCTAGAATTTCAAACTCGGGTTTAAAGTATTGGGCCTTAGAATTTGTTTAATGCCTATAGTATTCGATTTTTATATATTCATTTGGAATACCTACCTTATTAATATTATTGTAATGAAAATTAAATCCAAATTATTATTCTGATCGATTTTATTATTATTGATAATTTATTACAGTTACTGTTACTGTAACAGTAACAGTAACAGTACAGTTACTGTTACTGTGCCTAATGTTGTTGTTGCTGTGCATAACCGAATTATTTTTATATTAAAAAGTCATGGATATTTTAAATACGCACGGTAAAGTAATACAAATTTACATAGATTTGTTTTATTGCGGTAATGCACAGTAACAACCTAACAATAGTATTTTCCCTTTATTTATAAGATAAAGGAGATCTATTATTTATTTATGAAGCTTTTTTCGTTTGTAAAATAATACTGTAAGATATAGTCACCGTAATTATCTAAAACGATATAGATTGCTTAAATATTTCTATGCCAATAAATATATCTTAAATTTCTTACGACTATTATTTAATTTATCAGACACGAGTATTTTACAATGGCAGTTTATAAAGAGTATTAGCGGTAATCACACTTCGCACTTCCACATCACAGCCTTGCGTTTTATTTCACCTCGCGATGGCACATCTCGGACCGTCCCTCTTCGAGGACGTTAGTCTGATTCCCTCCCCGCTCTCATCCGGGACACGTAAACGCACTTCTCGACACGCAGACTTGCCCGTTGAACGCCTGGTCGGCGGGGCACGTGAGCGTGGTCTTCACGCCGCCCACGCAGAAGTGGTAAGTGCCGCAGTCCGAGCCCGCCTGTACGTAGAAGCCGTCACCCGCGCACGCCGCCCCCACCGCCGGCCCTGCGCCCCGCGCTGCCCCGCAGGCGTGCGTGCGCGCCTCCACGCATGCGCGCCCGTCGAAGATCTTGCCGCCGAGGCAGGACAGCGTCGCGAGCCGATCTCCGCCTTCACAGTAGAAGTATCTGGAGAGTAAAAAAGTCGTCAAAATCGTAATATTTATCAGAATTGAAGTTCATGGGTTACCTATGTCAATATACTGTCATCGGAAGGCGATAGGTAAAAAGCCAAAAAGCGTTGGTTTAGATTCATTGTGAATTCATAATATATAATTGTTTAATCCACACAGGTGAACATGGTGAATAAAGTTTACTAAAAAATATTCTACTGCACCGGTGTTTAAAGTTTACTTAATGTACCTATAGGTGAATCAGTTCAGGTGAAATAAGTTTACGGAGGGGTGAATTCAGTCAGTCACCTGCGGCAATCGGACTCGAGCTCGGCATGGTAGCCGTCGGCGCGGCCCGCGCACGAGTAGTCCTCCCGCGTGCACGCGCCGGGTGGCGCCTGCACGCACTCTTCGCCGACGAACACGCTTCCCGGCGCGCACGCGTACACTGCGCGCTCGCCCGCCACGCACGCGTAGTAGCCGCGGCATGAGCCCGCAGCCGCGTAGCGCCCGTCCGCGCGCGCCCAGCACCCCTCCGCCGCCAGGCTCGGGCACGCGGCCCCGGCAGCCGCATCCGCACCCGGCACGCAGCGCGCGCCGTCGAACACCGCGCCCACGTCGCACGCCAGCTCCGTGAGCAGCGCGCCGCCGCAGTGGAAGTAGCGCGAGCAGTTCGACGCGAGGTCCTGGTACAGCCCGCTCGGCCGCGCTTCGCACTCGGCCGAGGCCCGCGGACCCGCGCAATAAAACTCCGCCGGCGACGCGCAGCCCGCGCCGTCCCACACGCTGCCCGGCGCACAACGGTCGCGCGACACGACGCGCTCGCGCCGGCACTCGAACCACGACGAACAGTCGCGCCAGTCGCGGTGCAGCCCATCGGCGCGCGCGAAGCACGGCGAATGCGCGGGCGGCGCGCACGTAGCCGTATCGGCGGGCACGCACGCGCCGGCGGAGAATATGCGGCCCGCCTCGCACACGCCGCGCCGCGTCGCACGCCGCGCCTCGCACACGAAGAACTCGCGGCAGCCGGCCGCGCGGTCCGCGTACGCGCCGTCCGCCGCTGCCGCGCACAGCGAAGCGCACGCCTCGTCCGAGCAGAAGTCGGCGTCGCCGGCCGGCAGTGGCACGGCGGCGGAGCGGGGCGCCGGGCAGCGAGTGCTGCACGCGCCCGCGCACGAAGCGACGGCGCGCAGCTCGCCCGCGCGGCACGTCAGGCGGCGCTGGCAGTCGTGCGACGCGTCCGGGTAGTCGCCATCCGGCAGGCCGGCGCACAGCGGCTCGAAGCAGGTGCCGGCGCCGCGCGAGCACGCCTGCCGCTCAGCGTCGAACCACGCGCCGGACGGGCACGCGTGGTCGGCGGCGGTGCCGTTGTCGCAGCGGTAGTAGTGTCGGCAGGCGGTGCCGGGCGTCGCATACGCGGCCTGGTCTCCGGGCGCGCAGTGGCGGCGCGCGCACACGCGGCGGCCGCGCGGCACGCAGGCGGCGTCGGGCTCGCTGAAGGCGCGGTCGGCGCTGCAGCTGTAGCGGCCTGCCACGGAGCCGCCCGCGCACCGGTAGTAGTGCCGGCACTCGGACTCGTAGTCGGCGTACAGGCCGTCCCGGTCACAGATAAGTTCTTCAGCGGCTGAAACAATCAATAAAGGTTTAGAATGCGTTTGTTGTTTGTAAATGGTGAAACGGCGTTTGTCTGATGAAGAGTCGTCGCACCGATTGATCGCGCCAGATCGAATAAAATGAATAGAAAGGCAGCGGTGCGAGCCTTGTGAGCGTCCATAGTCGTCGGTCGGCGTGTGTCGGTGGAGGCGCGCGGCGGCTCGGCTGGCTGGCGCTCGTCTGCGGAGTCTCGGAGGCTCGGACACTCTCGGAGCGACGACCCGCGGCCGCAGAACCCCCGCCGCCAGCGACTCGCGGGCTACCGGTGTAATATTTATGAGCCATGTACCTATACACTATACTCATTCCAATACTATAATAATAATAATAATAATACCTTGGACACTATTTACACACATTGATCTAGCCCCAAACTAGGATTCCCTGAATCTTGGGTACCTAATAGAATGATACACATGCATATAAAGCTAAATATTATACTTAGATAGATAAACAACCATGAGATTATTTGCGTCACATTTTGTAGTAACTTTACTCTCAAGTTTAAAGACAACCAGCAGAAGCGTTGTTTGTATGAATTCGTACGAATCTAAATGCTTCATATGGAATGTCGCGAAAAGCGCTTAACGAGCAGTCCGCAGAAAAAAGTCCATATTAGGGCAACGAACTTTTTTTTAA